>JARDYH010000003.1:87824608-90690999 GCA_029215795.1 Anniella stebbinsi | reverse complement strand
GGGGAAGGTGTATTTTCCAGAGAGTTGTCTTTCAAAGGTCATAATGTTGATACATGCAGAATAATATGCAGAGTGTACAAGACAACGAAAAGGCTACAGTATTAGGCCAGTGGTCCAAATTGTCCAGTGTCCTACCCATGTCCAAAACTAGACTTTTCTAGATCCCTGGTAAAGCCTAAGCATTGTAATATATTGGACTTTGATCTAAATAAAATCTGTTATCCAGCATTAGCTTCCATTAGTTTAAGGTTAGAAACACTATAAGTGTTTGCATGAGATGAGACTTCTACCCATCCGTTGCTCTTTAGATGCTTGAGTTGCTAATTGGTTCAGCATCATCAGCCTATTGATATCTCCATCTCCATTTCATGATGAAATCATTTGTATATATATATTTTTGTAGCTTTGTGGTCACACCCTGAAGCCTCTGTGACACTCATCTGGTGTTTGATTTAGTTCTGTAATTTGAGTTGTACTGATGGAACAGTGTTACAGCAGGCCAGTGTATCCTTTATTTATTTTCCAGACCAATGGGCATATATCTGCTAATGGAGATGTGTATCAGGAGCGGCTTGCACGTTTGGAAAATGACAAGGAATCTCTTGTTCTGCAAGTAAGTTCTTTTCCAAGTTAGTTCATTCTTTGCTTCTCTATGAATAATAAAGCTTTGGATCTGGACTTACATAGCTGTCTTGGCATGTGAGCCCACTCAACACTCATATTCACATCTTTACCCTCTACAATTGTCTCTGTTGTGCAATGTTCATTGATTGAGAATTAGGGAACATGTTGTTAAAAGAAGGGGAAAGGGAGTTTTCTTTGAGACATTTCTCAGAGGAAAAAGGCAAATGGCAGTCTAATTGTCCCTTTCCCGGGATGGCTGTGTTTTCTATTCCCATCTTCAGGTAATGGTTATGAAATGAATCTTGGGCAGAAGCTTCTGTCCAGTCACAATCTATGCTTTTTTGAGACACTCGCATTCTCCCCCTTAACTCAAATAAATTTATCTCATTAGAAGGGTGAATAGTTGTGCTTAGTTGTTGATCTCTGGTAAGGGTTGCAGTGGTTCCTTTTTGTGTTTTTAATAAATAGCTTCTGGTGTGAAAAAAAGCAAATTCTGTGCTTTCTGATTATTAGGAAAGAGATAGAAAATAACATTTCTAGTATTGTAATGTCCTAATATATAGCTGCTTTTGGAACATTATGTACAATTCTAGTAGCCCCATGTCAAAAAGAATGATGTAGAACTGAAAAGGGTACAGAAAGGGGCAACCGTAAGGAACAGGAGCAACTTCCCAAAAGCTTCGGCTGTTGGACGGTATATAAATGAAATAAATAAACAAACAAACAAACAAACAAACAAACGGAAAGGCTAAAACATGTGGGACTTCTTAGTTTGGAAAGGAGACAACAAAGGGAGGACATCATTGGGATTTCAATAGTTATGCATGTTATGGAGAAAATTGATAGTTTTCTCCCTTTCTTTTATACTATTAAAAATGTATATCTCCCAGTGAAATAGATCAGCATTAAATTATAGACAGTCAAGAAAGAGGAAGCACTTTTTCACAGGTCTTAGAATTAATTTCTGAAACTCTTTACCACACTCTTTACCATACGGTGATGGCCTCTAAATTAGATGGCTTTAAAAGGGAATTGAACAAATTCATGGTGTGATAGGCTTGTCAAAGGCTGGTCTTGTCAATGGCTATATTGAACCTCTGATCTCAGAAGCAACATGCCACTGAAAACTTGTTGTTGGGGAGCAACTATGGAGAAGGACTGTTGCATTCATGGTTTCCTTGTGGGCTCCCCAGAGTCAGAGGTGCCTGTTTAGCCACCATGGGGAAGAGGATGCTGGCCTAGATGAACATTTGCTCTGATCCAGTGAGGTTCTTCTTAGGTTACGTCTATTAGAACGTTAATATAAGTCTGGAGAGAAATTTTGTCCACTAAAGGACAGTCTCAATGATGTGCAAGGAACTCTGGCAATCTTTGAATACTCTAGTCATGCACTGATCATCCTGTGTCATGCCAGTGAATGCCTCATCAGCACTGGTTGCAGTAATGGCCTGATAGTTTTGGTGGTGGTTGAAATAATTGAAACTGTAAATAAACTTAATACATCTAAATATTATACAACAATGACAGATGAAACTTGCTACCAGCAAAGATCTGTGTATTCCATTTTTGTACAGGTGAGCGTTCTTACTGACCAGGTGGATGCTCAGGGAGAAAAGATCCGAGATTTGGAGCTCTGCTTAGAGGAACACCGGGAGAAATTGAATGCCACGGAAGAAATGCTACAGCAGGTATACCAAACAAACAAGGAGGGGTGGCACCAAGACATCGTGCAGACTGGAGGATGGAACTCTCCAAGTGCCTAAACATAAAAGCACTGCAAGTTGGTAGACTCTGTTGATGTTTAGTCCAAGCTTGACACGTTTGGGTTTGCAAAACCCTTTCGCAAGGGCACTCTTTCGAACTCTACACTGTAATATACTGTACTACACTGTATGCCATAGCATCCTCTGAGGAATGTGTACTTGGTGACTGGTTTTTTTACCTTGGAAAAGAGTGCAGTAGAGTTCAAACAAGTGCCCTTGAGAAAGTTTTTTTTTTAATAACCTGAAACACGTCAGGCTTGGAATAAACATCACAATCTACCAACTTGCAGTGCTCTTATGTTTAGGCACTTGAAGAGGGTTCCTTCCTCCAGTCTATAAAGCAGGTATAGCTAGAAAATGTATATCTTATATGTTTATATGTTTAATATACCTATTTCTCTCACACACATAGATACGCTTATAATATATATTATATGAGATTTATATTACATATACACACACTCACCCAGTGTTCTTTTTGGAGATACGTTAGTAATGATCATGTTGTTGCGTCCGTTAATGTGTCTAGAGCCTTCTAAATGAAGTTTAGAGACCTCTAAATGATAAAAAGGGAACTGAAACATGGAGCTTGCCTGTTTAATACTTCTCAGATTGTAAACCAGCTGTGTGTAAAATGGCATCTGTATTGATGGTTGCAATGTACATGCATATCAAAACTTCACGTCACGTTACCCTTGTCCTGTAAATTTATTTATTTATTTATTTATTACATTTGTATACCGCCCCATAGCTGAAGCTCTCTGGGCGGTTTACATAGGATTAAAAACAATTAAAAACAATATACAAAAATTTAAACAGCAAAAACATACAAACATACACACAATCTGTACATTTAAAACCACTACAACACTTCAAAAAGCTACAAAAAACAAAACAAAACCAGGCTCCTCAGATATTGCCAAATGCCTGAGAGAAGAGGAAAGTCTTGACCTGGCGCCGAAAAGATAACAATGTTGGCGCCAGGCGGGCCTCGTTGGGGAGATCGTTCCACAATTGGGGGGCCACCACAGAGAAGTCCCTCTCTCTTGTTGCTGACTTCCGAGCTTCCCTTGGAGGAGGCACTCGGAGGAGGGCCTTAGATGTTGAACGAAGTGTTCGGGTAGGTTCATGTCGGGAAAGGCGTTCCATCAGGTAGGTGTAAATAGGACACTAGATGCAAAGGAGGACAGGGCTCTGGTTACTTTAATAGTTGTCAACAAGAAAGATTTTTGGTTGGTGCTCCTTTTGTTAATGCAGGGTGTGATAAGGCACCATTTTATTTAAATGTTTTTATTCTGTTGTGTTTTGACTTTTTTTATTAGTGAGAATATTTTTTTTCCACTTTTAGAGTAGTTTATCAACGTTGTGACTAAATAAATTGCATCTGCTAAAATAGCTACAGAACTATTAAAGCATCGTAGCCATTTCCCACTTCATATTTGGCTGTCCTGCCATTAAACTAAAGAAACCTGTAATCTCCAACCACAGGAATGCTTTTCACTGTCTAAGCTTTTTGGGAAACTTTTTTTGCACGGCGTAGGTTTTTCCTGTTTGTACTTGCGGACCAACAGTTTCTATAATATTAGAAGAAACCCGCAACTTCTCATTCTTTAAATCAATCATTCTCTTTTAATTTTACCAGGAGCTCTTAAGCAGAACATCTCTTGAAACTCAAAAGCTGGACCTTATGGCAGAAGTTTCCAACCTGAAGCTCAAGCTGACTGCAGTAGAAAAGGACAGGCTAGACTATGAAGACAGGTTCAGGGATACAGAGGTGAGTTAAGTAGATTAGCCAACATTAAAACTTTTCTAAATTGCATTTCTTAACATATAAGCCCCCCCCCCCCCCCCCCCCAGGTGTTCTTATCTGGGATGGGAGAGCAACATTTTCATATCTAAAACCCCTTCAGAGAGAACTTTTGGAAATAGTTTTAAGGCACAATCCTATGCATGTTAAACAGAAAAAAGTCCTACAACTCCCAGCGTTTCCCAGCCAGCATACTTGGCTAAGGAATGCTGGGATTTGTAGGACTTATTTTCTGTCTAAACATGCATAGGATTGTGCCCTTACTCATTCAGGTTTTGCTGAGGCCATAATAGTGTGGAATTGTACAATGTGTGAGCCCACTAAAACAACTGCAGTCCGCTGTGTGACATAGCCTGCCAGGCGCTTGTCAAACAGCCCGTTTCTGCAGGCCATAAAGACAGGCCTATTGAACCATTCGTGGGCTGCATTCAGTTTGGCAGGTCATAATCTTTAAGGTCCTGGGATGAATCTTTATGTAGCATAATTAGACAACTTGCCTCTTCAATTTCCATGTGAAAACAATAATGCCTTAACTGAAATGCATGTATTGATATACTACACTTTGAAAATAAGGGCTCGGAATAGGATCAGACGCTAATAATTCGACTCTTTGTATATTCACCAAAGTTGGCTTGCTTGAATATTTTTGTCTCAGTAAACTTTTTTTTTAACATGCCTTGTAAGAAAAGTGAAAAGGGGGTTCAAATTCCTTTGCTTTATGTTTCCGCTAATTTTAATTTTTTTTCTTCCTCTTTTTAAACAGGGTTTGATGCGGGAAATTAATGAATTACGCTTAAAAGTAGGAGAAATGGACAGCGAGAGACTTCAGTATGAGAAAAAGCTTAAGTCTACCAAAGTAAGTAGTTGTCAATAAAAGGAAAAAGGCTGGGGGTGAGCTTAAAAACGCCTTATTGCAATGTAGTTTTTGAGCTCCGCCTCATCAAAGAGGGCTTTTGTTAGAAAAACATAGGATATACTGGCTCAGTTGCTTCTTTGTCTTAACAATTGCTATGCTGTTTTATACTATGCTTAATTGTCCTATAGAGATGGAATTTATTTTGGTTTCTCTTGGTTTCTGATTTTTCCAGTCTTAGGTTTGTTTCCAGTTTGTGGGGGGGAAATTAACGTTTACCCGAAAATTCTTATGTAGTTTCATTCACATTTCCCCTAATATTCTCATTTTTTCCAATGCAATTTTACACAATACATGTGAATTTCAAGCAGTATTTCCCTAATACAATGCATTTGGTACACATTTTTGTTGGGGAACTGCATTGCAAAATTTGGGGAAGAGTAATGCAGTGAAGTTTGATTCCCATATTGGTTACAGACATGAAAGCTTCATACATTTACATTAAATGTGAACCAGATGAATTTCCCCCCATCCCTAAGTATAGGGCTGGTTCATGGAAGTGGTAGCCTGCAGACTTATTACCTTAGGGGTGATGATGCAGGATGATTCACAGGTAGGTGCTGTTTGTATGAACTGACATGTTAAAATACGTAGCACTATATTGGCAACTCCAATGTATGTGATTATGGCACTTTTTTTGAGCCATGCCAAAACCTTGGAGAGGCTAGAAATACTATCCCCATGGAGATGCTGGTTTATCCTACTGCATTTATAGACTGACTCTAGAGAAGATGATAACACACTGGCTGCATTCGGACAACACATTAAGCAACTGGGAGGGGGGAAACAATCGTCAGTTGTGTTGCTTATTATGTTGCTTATTATGTGGAGGGTAACACGCCACTCACAAACTACTGACGGTATGCTATTCCGCCCAAATAAGCAATTGAGAGAAACAACTGGCTTGCAAGTTGTTTAGCTCGAAGCCCGTTGTTTAAAGTGTTGTGTGGAGGGGTGAGTGTGTTAATGGCGTGTGGTGAGTGGGTTAAAACACAAGCCCATAGAGGCAGGCAGCAAGAGCGACCAAAGTGGCGCTGCCCCTCTGCTCAACTGGTGCAACTTGCAGAGGCTGCTGGGATAGAACTGGGAGGACTGAGGGAGGAGGGAGGGTGGGGAGAGTGGCGGGGACTGTGTCAGTCAAATGCTGGGTTGACTGTTAGTCCACTCAACACCAGCCCCAATCACCCACAAAATAACCAACTGTGAGTTGGCTACTCAACCCACCATTGACTAATGTGTTGTCCGAATGCAGCCACTCTCTAAATACAAGATATCATTCTTCAGTGGGAAAAGACAGGTAAAATACATTCTTTCTAAAGACTAGTTTTTATGTTACCTGGTTGCTGATTCTGTGTAATAATGGATGTAATAGGGGAGACCATGTTGGAGAGGTGTATGATGTGGTTACTCCACACACCAGTGTCCTAGCTACCACTGGCGACCAGTTAATGCAAGAACAGGATCTTACTTTGCAGTGCTAAGGACGCTACTTCAAAGCAAGTTCCATTAAATCCACGGGTTTACTTTGACAGAAATGTCTTTCGCTGAGATAAACCCTCAATTTGAAAGTAGTCACTTTTAGCTTTGTCTCTTTGTCTATCTTTACTTCTGTTTCACTCCTCTGTCTCTGTCACCAGTCTTTAATGGCCAAACTTTCTAGCATGAAAATCAAAGTGGGCCAGATGCAGTATGAAAAGCAGCGGATGGAGCAAAAATGCCAAATGTTAAAGGTGTGGTAGATGGATGGGCCTGGTTTTTGAATCATGTCTTTTGCACAGCTTTTGTGAGCCTGTCTTCCATCTTGTCTGTCTGTCTGCACTCTCGAGTATTTTTGTTGATGCAGCGCATGTGTGAGGTTCCCCCCCAACACTCTTATAAACTAAATCTTAGATGTATTTCTACACATTTCATTTCTTGAATGAAGTCTTTGTTTTGGAGTTCATTATATATTGCCCAGGATGATTTTTTAAACAGATTCATTTCACTTACGTTATCCTGTTGGATCGAAGATTAATTGATAGCGGTGTATCCGCATTAAAGACCTAAGCTGGTTTAACAGTTCCTTTTTCCGGAGAATCAAGACTTTCCTCTTCTCCCAGGCATTTAACAGCAAATGATGAGGGTTTTTGTGTAGTTGTTGTTGTTGTGCTTTGACCCAGAATTGTTGTTTTAAAGGATATTGTAATTATAACTTGTTTTTATGCTTTATGGTTTTAAATTTTGTATATCGGTGTTTTTAATATTCAGTGTTTTTAGTTTTTGTTAACCGCCCAGAGTGCTTGGGCTATGGGGTGGTATATAAATGGAATAAAATAAATAAATAAATAAATAAATAAATAATAAAATCCTTGGAACTAGTTCTATGGCTAGGAATGATGAAAAGGGTTCTCACTCCTTGCCAAACTACAAGTCTCAGGATGCTTTGGGGGAAACAACGGCAGTTCAAATTGGTATAAAACAAATGTAAACAGTAATGTAGATAGAGAGAAGATTATGCGCATCTGCACACAGATGAAAACATGTGATGTGTTCTACCCAGTAACACCATTTCGTCTTAGGAGGTGCCAGAAACGCTAGACAACAACAGGACTTATCTGCTTTGTACTTTTGATGGTTGTATCAGCTGCCCGATGTAATTGTGCTCAGGGATATGGTTGCAGACCGGTACAGTGGTGGCAGGCAATTAAACCCAAACAATGTAATACGAAGGAGCTAAAACAGAATGCCGGAGAAAGTGTTCTGCATTTAGAGATGTCAACTGTTCCAAAGAAGGAGAAAGTAGCCCTTAGTTAAGTAGCCTCTTAAATATTAAGACTATGCAACTAAAGAGGACCTATCCAGGACTAGCTCATTTTTTGCAGGTTAAGATGGTTTTAATCTGACTAATTGACAGCTTGAAACTGTGACTGGAATCTACCTTAGAGATGAAAGAAAAGCTATACAGTACACTTCTCAAATGGGCAGGTTCCTATAATGTCTACATATTGCCTACTACTACAGTTTGTGAGCTGTATGGTAATTTAGGTCTCACAGTTGAATTGGAGCAAGTAGAGTCCCTTGATATGCAATGTGAAACTGCTCAGCTTTTCGTGGTGGACTTTACACAATGGAGTTTTCGGTAAGCCGTCCATTTCAATAGGCAAAATCACAATGTAGTTCTGCATTGCCATGGAAGTAATTTGAATACATAGGGCAGTATCCAACACTGTCATTCTACTCATGTTATTGCTGTACTGCTTGCATGAGCAGACTCTAGTGGCCAATAGCGTTAAACTGGCACAACGGTTTTCTGGGGAAGCCTGTCATACCAGCTTACGCTATAGCTGTACCACTAGAAGTTGCTTATGTGGCAGCGTTGGATACATAGATGGGATAGGAAGTCCCAACATCATTGGTTTCTTCTTATGTTGCAGGACAGAAATTTTAAGTGCAATTCATTTGTGGTTTTGTCTTGTATAGCTTAAATTTTGCCACTTAATCATGCATGTGTGAACCATGTTATCTTCACTTCTGCATCGGTATTCTTACAGGGTGGCTGCTTCGTGAGACTACATGTTGATTGGGGTTTTATTTGTATCTTTCATTGCCACTTATGTGTGCTGATAAAACTATTTTCTGGCCTGAGCAATACATGGGGTTTGTACTCATATGCAATCGAAGTACATGTACATGACATATATGTACTATGTACTCCTCTTCCATCCATTCAACAACATGCACATTGCTTCACTGCAATTTTAAATCAGATTTTATGCTGTGAGCATGCCTGGATTTGTTTGTTACTTACCGTGTTAAGGCTGCAATCTTATGCACACTTAACTGGGAGTAAGTCTCATTGAAAACAATGGGCCTTACTTCTGAGTATAGAAGCTTAGGATTGTGTTGTAAGTATTATCTACTCAATGTTGGTGAAAGTGTCTCATGCATGTCTAAAAGCTGAATAAGATCCTCAGTGTCATTTTTTCAGATTCAGATTGTGTACATTTAAATTAGAGATGGGATTGTTTTGGCTGGGGGATAGACCACTTCCATGTTTGTGGTATTTCTCAAAGGAAATATCAAAGGAAAAAAATGGTTTGTTATAAAGATTAGCTAGGTCTGATAAGTCTTCTGAAATAAATGTCAATAGAAAGCCATCTCTAACTTAAATGACAAACTTCAGTTTAGGACCATCCCTTTAAAACACGAAGCTACTTTCTAAACAGTTGTATTGATTTTCTGTTTGAACAGGAAGAACTAGCATCTTTAAAAGATAAATTAGAACAAAAGGAAGCAGAGATAAAACGATTGCACGAGAAACTGGTTCTCCAGGTGAAAGGAGAAGGGGTTGACATAAACGACAGAGGTAAGGCAAAATTGCAATCACCACGGAGGGGAGATAATGTGTTTTCCCCAAAGCCATGACTTATTCTACTGTAGTCTGTGGTTTATGACTTTAGTCTATCCTAGACAAAGCCTTGATTTAAGCCTATAGACATCAGTTGATGAGTGCATGACACTTAGGACCGTGGTCAAGTCTTATATCCTAGGAAGAAACTTTGATTCGCTTGCATGCATACTAATGAACTGAACTGGGTTGTACCATTTCTGTTTGAATATGGCATTTCCCATGCCACCTGATTTAAAATTGGATTTTTTCCCATACGGACAGATTGGGTAATCATATCTCTCTCCAATAAATATGGTCAAGCACAGCTGGTCCACTCAATACTTTCTCCTTGCAGTAAGGGAGAGAAGTATGTGTGCATGCCCAAAATTCAAACCAGGTTAAGATTCCGTCCTAGAAAATTATGAGTGAACAGGCCCAGAGAACGTTGACTGTTGCATGACTAAAATGATCAAACGTTTGAGATTATGATTGGTTAGATTTTAATCTCAGTGTAAATTCAGCCTATCCCACTGCGACAATATATAGCTGCTTCTCTTCACAGGATGACATGTCAATACAACATGACAACAATTAAAACATATATTTACATTTGTTTTCTCCACAGTCTGCATTTTGTTAGTTTACAGGACTACTTTAAGTTAGGTGTGGATATGTTTACATTATTATAATGTGCTGTAGGATACCAGTTATCCTTTGGATACATGACTAGGAATAAAGTCTGTCATGAAATTTTTTGATAGGGTTAAATAAAAATCAAAGAGAAAAATCCTAAATTGAGCAGCTGTGCTAGATCTTGGGTTTAAGAGTGTATCCTACATTCTACCTGATGAGCAATATGCTTCCCAAGCATGGACTGCAAAAGGTATAGCCAGTGTTTTCAAGTTAGTATCAGGCTCAATAATGAGATTTAGTGCTGCTAAGGAGTTTTTTTCTTTAAGTTGAATAATCAGGGAGCACCTCCTAGTAGCTAAGGAAGTATGGACCTAATAATTAAACAGATGGAAGACCACTGGAATGTAAATCAATCTGAGCTTTCTAAAGGAAGTGTGGGTTACAAATATAATAAAAATAAGATAGCAATAGGTATTGTGATAAATAGTTGTCTTTTACCAAGATCAAAGTGGATGAATGTAAAAATGTGTTGATTTTTTCCATCTATGAAGACTTCCTTTCACTAAAATACAAAACATAGAGGGCCTTTAATATTATAAGGTCATGACTCCAATGCAAGTGATGCAGTTCTCATTCTAGAGTATTATTATCTGACTGGTGAATAAAACTCTTGTCACAGGCAGATATACACTACATATGGTTTTATTTTCATTCATGTTGAATTTACTTTAATGTTTATAATCTTCATCTAACTTCAAATCCAATGGGTTTTCCTGCACAGATGAAAATTGTAAAAAGAAGCTCAAAGACAAAAGTAAGGTTTTTAGTGTTTTTCCACACGCACTTGACATAGTTTTCCAATACAGCTTTCTGCATGCATCACCTTAAAACTATTTTAACAAAATGCCGTTAAACTGCTTCATCTTCCATCCTCAGTTTCAATGGAAATCAAAAAGAGTGAAGTGAAATTTTACGTTTTAATTGTTGGATTCCTCGCCTCTACCCCAATTAAACCGAATGTTGGAAGTACAGATAATTTAATTTAGTTTCCTGGGCATCTAATAAACACCATTGTTTTCATATAATCCTAAAGACTGATTTTGGCATATCCATATAGATTCGTTAGAATAATTGGTTTTCTTTATGGTTAATTTGCTGGTTTCCATCTTTTTTTTTCCGCACCCCATAAGTGGAAAAACACTTGGGCAATATCCAACTCAAAATTAAAGATGCTATGAAGCCAACTGATTTTCATTGTGCTCAATCAGGCATGCCAGACCATAATTCTGCATTGTGTCTGAACCAACCCTGGGTTGGTTCAGACACAATGCAGAATTATGGTTTGGCATCACATGAATGACACCTGTGTTTGCATGCTCTGATACCCTCTCTCACTGCTGATTACATCCACATCCGAAGGAGGCAAAGTATGTTTTGCACAAACCGTAGACTATCTACAAACCAGCATTGTAAACCATGGTTTGTACTGAGTTTGAATACTGGTTTGCCTGATTTAGATGCTACTACAATCTATGACTTGCTGCTAAATTGGCAACGAGGAACAAAATTGCGGCATGGGAGGTGGCAGAAGGTGAAAGGAGCACAGAGTTTGTTCATGTAATACCTGATAATGTTTTGGTGTTCCATCTGGCCTTGGAGTTAACTTACATCTAGGTTTCCTTTCACTGGCACCTGTATGTTGTGGAGAGAATCAACTTAAATCCTGAATGAATTGCAGTTGATACATACTTTTATTGTCATTTCACCCCCGAAAGCTGATCTTTAGTAAGAAATGAAAACATTGATAAATTTTAATGACTTAATTTGCTATATTTCTAATATTTTCTACTTTATAACTCTGAGTGATATGGGATGTTCACTGTAAATGAGGATAAAGGATGAAGCACAGTTTGTACTGGTCCAAGTTTAAACTTTTTGTATACATTGCATTGTAACTACATATTTTAGCATGACTTTTCATCACAACATATACACCATCCCTTCATGAACCTTTTGTTTCTTCAACCATTCTTGGTTATGGCTAAGCATTACTATGCCATCCATTTCTTTTACCATTCCTTACCATCAGTTGCCTAATTCTTCTTTGTAATCAAATTTGTTTGTGGCTGCTGGCACAATGAAGAATTGTTATGTTGCATACTGTTATAAATATTTTAATCTCTGAAGGCCTGTTTATAATATTTATTAATTCAAGAAATAGATATAGGTCAAACATGGGATTGCATTTTACAGAGCCAAGACTGAGCTGAGAATCCGAGAATCCTTGGTTCAGATTTCATTTCCGCCATGAAATTGTGGGGTGGCCTTAGGCAAGCTACTGTCTATACTTGCAGTATGGGAGTACTAATATTGACCTATCTTACAGGTTGTGTTGTAAACGTTGTATTGTAATGTTTGTGAAGTACTTTAAACACTCTAATGCATTATGTTTATGATGTTTATGATGATTAATCTTCAGGTATTATCAAAATGTTACTTGTAACTTGCTCCATAGTAACTGTCTTTGATTTGTTTTACTCTTGTTTAACTTTTAGATTGTTCTAAAATGCATAAAGGAAGTGATTTGTTTTTTTCCTCTGGTAGATGCTAAATTTTAGCATTACTGTTGGCAAAGGTATTGTTCTTTTTAGCTTTCTACTTGCACTGAAGCTACAGTGTTTTTTATGTTTTAGATATTGAGGTGCAGAAAATGAAGAAAGCTGTGGAATCTCTAATGGCGGCAAATGAAGAAAAGGTACTAGAATGCTCTTTAGATCTACCTTGGTTGACATTATGTAGCTGCACCTTTTGGAAGAAGGAGAGGCTATAGCTTAGTGGTAGAGTATATGCTTGACGTGCAGAAGGTCTCAGGTTTAATCCCAGCCATTTCCTGGGAGGACAAAAGATAAAATAAAGTAAAAAAAATCCTTCCTGAAATGCACATAACCATAACCCATAGTATTTAAATGATGCTTTGTTGCCCTACTCAGGATTAGTCTGCCAAATGATCAAATGAACCATGGTTTATTTTCTTAGTCCTTATGTTGTTTGTTTCCCTTCTCCTTTGCCTGCTCCATTCCTGTATCTTTGCAGCACTGTAGTACTGGCATGTAAAGAGGCTTGGTGTTTTTTTTACTGCTCTTGCCCAATCTCTCTGTACCATGGCAAAACAACCCTTGGACATCCCACGATTCTGGGTTGCCACATAACAACAACCCACAGTTCACAACCCAGCAACAAACTATGGGTTCTCTTTGTGGGTTGTTCATGATTAACAATCCATAGAAGACTCATAGTCTGCACATAACAACCCACAATTCAACTAACCATTGTTAATTAAACCATGATTTGTCATTGTATATGAACAAGGTCAGTGTCAACAATGCTAGATTAGATGGACCAGTGGTTTGACTCAGTGACCTGGTTCACAAGTCATAACAAACAATGATTTAATTAACTATGGTTAACCTTAAAACAATCCAAAAAGAGACCTCATGTTTTGTTGTTGGGTTGTTAACTGTGGATTATTTAAACCATGGTTGTCATTACGTGTGAATCCAGAATCATGGGTTGTTTCACCAGGCTATACCAGTCAAAGACCCTGCCTCTTTACATGCCGGTATTGCAGTGCTGCAAAGGGAAACAAACATCTCACAGGGACGGAAAGAACAAACCATGATTTATTTGATCATCTGTTAGACAAAACTTGGTAGGGCAACAAATCATGCTTTAAATAAATCATGGGTTCGCATTATGTGTGAACCAGGTCAATGAAAAGTAGCTTTCTGTGTTCCTATGAGTCATTGACCTGGTTCTTATGTACCAACAACCCAGAGTATGGGTTGAATATGGATTGTTGTTAAATTGTGGGTTGTCATCATGTGAGAACCCTGCATTATGGTTGTTAACCACAAACAACAGAATGTTCACAGCCCAACAACAAACCATGGGTTCTCATCCAGGGTTGTTCATGGTTAACAGCCCATAGTTAAACAATAGTGCAGGGTTCATACGTAACAACCCGAGATTTAACAACAACCCATACCCTGGGTTGCCACTACATGAGAATATAAGAGAGGGACATAAACTGTTGTCATTCATTATCGAGTTCAAGTGGAAAGGACCAATATCAGATGAAAATGGCAAAGTTAAGAGTTTAATATAATAGAACAATAATATCAGTTCATATAAATCATTCCTATGATTCTGAAGTGCTCAGTTGTTAATACCCTGACTTTCTTAACCCACAATTTAATGTTAGACCTTAAAAACAAAAACTGTGCATTGCCTCCAAATTTTGATTCCACCACATTATTCAGTGCCCCTGGGAAGGGAGGTGGGAGAGCAAAAAAACAATTTTAAGTAATTAAGGTTAAATTCTCCTCTCTCTCTTGCTCTCTCTTTCTCTCTCTGTTTCAGGATCGGAAGATCGAAGAGCTTCGACAGTCTCTCAATCGGTATAAAAAAGTGCAGGACATGGTGATACTGGCTCAGGTCAAAAAAGGTACAATGCTAATTTAACACTGGTCATTTGGCTAGCTGCCATGGAGTACCATATGTTCATTAACTTTAACAGAGTAGCACCATTCTGTTTGTGTTTACGTAGGCAAGTAATCCTGGCAAATACCCCTGAATCTGCTTTTAGTTTTGTTGATGAGAAGAATAAGCGTTCTTGATCACCAAGGGTTCTTTCGTTACCTGTTTGCAACAGAATGGACCATGCAAACAGTATTATAGCCATAGTTTCCTCTGCGTGCTGTTAGGGCCTGATCCATGCCTTGGGACTGAGGTTTTAACACTTTAGCATGTTCCAGTGAAAACTAAGCACTTGTAAGCTCTATTCAAATCAATGGGAGAACCAAGAACATGTCCCACCCTCTTTTCCTTTTGAATAAAGTGGAACTTGGAAGTTCTTAACTTTTCTTTTAAGTGTTCTCTAGATGCCCTTCCTACTCATAACCGCTTGTAGACAAAAGGAGCAGTCTGTTATTGATTAGAATTAGAGAAATCCATCAAGTTTGTGAAGTCTGTGCGGCAAATAGCAAATGCTGATTGGCCACAGCGGAATTAACAACTAATTTGGCAATGAAGCAGCAGAATGAGAGGCAATTGATTTTTGTGCAATTGAAATGGGCTGGCTGAAATTATTTTTCTTCTTCAAATTCTGTTTTAGTAATGGATTCTTAGTCTCCATTTCCCCTTAATTACTGCTTCCAGCATTGAGTTAGCATTTGCCGCAATGAGAACGGTTTAAATGGAGAATGATGACAGAGCCAAAACGCACTGGGCATTCACACAAGCGCTTCAGCCAAGGAGTTCAAATGGGGATTTTAAGGCTTAAATTGTACCTTGCCCAAAGAATTCTCAAGCTTCAAATGCTTGCTCTTTTTCTTTTTTCTTTATTAAGGGTGATGTGAATGATTCAATTTGTAAGCTGCCTTAAGTCTCATTATTGGGAAAAAGGCAGGATATAATAATAATAATAATAATAATAATAATAATATTGTAAATGGCTGTTTTATGATTATTTTATTACTAAGCCATGACTGTCCCTCCAAAGGGTTACCGTTTTTACTATTTACAAACACCTCTAAAGCATTCTATGGGAGGCGAATAAGACTGAACCCTATGAGTCCCAGTATTGGGAAAAGGGCGGGATACAATAATAATAATAATAATAATAACAACAATAATAATATCCATTGAAATCTGCAATGATTTGTAGCACTCCTTTTATAATTTGTATGCTGCTTATTTCCTTCTGTTCTGTACTGTAGTATGATATTGGCTCAATTCGGACAACACGATAGTCAATGGTGGGGTAATAATCCACTTTACAGTTGTTCAACAATTCGGATGACACGATAGTCAATGGTGGATTGACTAACCCTAACCCTAGGGGGTACTCCCCACACAACATGGTAATAAATAATCAACTGTGGTGTGGATTAGGATCAGCACTGAGTTGACTATGGCAGCATTCGGATGACACAATAGTCAAAACAACTGACGATTGTTTCCCCTCCCCCAGTTGCTTATTGTGTCGTCCGAATTGAGCCATTCTCTATACTTTCATTTCTCTTATTTTCTTCAGCCACTTTGTGCATGTTGTTTGCATGTGTTTGTGTTGAATTTAGTCAACAGTGTGTTTATACTGGAAGCTTCTAGCAATTCCTTCCCAGGCATTTAGATTGGGATCCACTATTGCTCATGTTCTGTCAGGCACACTCTTGGGTATGGCAAAGACTTTACCTGTGAAGGAAGAGACTCTATAGGATTGTGCTGTTAGGATCACAGCCATTGTGCATTAAAACAAGTGCAGTGAGCATATGTATTTTCAAAGGGGGGGAAACAATACTTCATGTATCCCTTGGAATTGAATTTGGCTGCATGTTCAGTAATTGGTTGCAAAATCATGTTGTTTAAACTAGAAAAGATATTTTTTTTAAAAAACACCCCCTATTTTCCTCTGTTAATAGCAGCAACTCTCAGTCAGGGTATTGCTCAGCCAGAATGACAACATTCATGAAGAAGATTGAAAAAGTCAACCATTTTACCTTCCTGTGTTGTTAGGCAAGGATGATGAATGCGAGGAGCCCGCAGATTCAGGATCTGTTTCAGTTGCCTTGTCAGACGCACAGAATCTAAATCAATCTGAGAAAAGTCCGTCCCCTACACCACTTACAGGCTCTCCAAACCATGAAGAATTTAGAACCATAACTCCTGAAGAGGTATTTCTTTAATGTCTCCCCTCCCCCATATACTCTCTTGGAAACTTAACTTGTATCTCACCTGTGTTGGTAGAAATTCAGTTTCATTACTTGTCAAATGAGCAAATGCTAGGTTTGACACGTAGTCTTTGTTTTCGTGAATATAGAGCTTTTTCTAGCTTTTATGATTTCAGATGAACGAGATAAACAATACACCGTGTACTGAATTATTTGTTTCGGGTTAAGTCAAAAGTTCTTGCTGGTGGGCGACTGCTAGTGCAATGGGACTGTCTCCCTCTCCCATCCCTTCTGCCACCCTCTGCACTATCCAGAAATCTGCTCTGGAAGGTTTCCCAGCCCTCCAGAGCAGATTTGGAAGATGAGCAGGGGGGAAGGGGGAAATTGCCCCCCTCCCGGTTTTACTGGCGGAGCAACTTCTGTCAGTAGAATGACATCATTGGATACAACCCATTGCTAGATTTAGTGCCAGTTGTGATATAATGTTACCCAAACACTAACCATGGTTATGAGCAATGGAGGATGGGCTGTGGACCAACCAGTTGTCCCAATTCATCTTCTCCTTTTGTGCTCCTGTTCTCTCTGTCTCACCTTCCCACCCACCACCATCCCAATCTCTTAACCATTATCAAGAAACTTGGGAAGGAAATTTGAGTAGAGGTGGGATCGGGTCCAGGGCAGAAAGCACATGATCCTATAGCCCTCTATTGGCTTGGAAAACTATGATTGTCATTCTGAAAGTATTACAAGACTAAGGCTGCAGTCCTATGCACACAACCCCATTGAACACAGTAGTGTTTACTTCTGGGCAAACAGGCATAGGATTGGGCTACATGGGCCAATTTAGATGTTATCAACCAATATTTAGCAGTTTAATAAAATTAATTGATTGAAAATGCCCTGGCTTATCATGCAGTGGACCTCTTTCCATTTGCTAATTTAAATACAAGTAGTTATTAAAAACAGGTGAATCAGCTGATACCATCTTAGAAAAGGCATTGTCCCTTTTTTATTATTATTATTATTTATTACATTTATATACCGCCTCATAGCCGAAGCTCTTTTCTTTCCTATAGAAAGAAGACCTCTTCTAAGACAGTACCTGTTGGAATATATGCATGCTACACCTAAAAACAAAGAGTGCGCTTTTTCCTCAGAGCGATTTTTTTTATAATTCATATGCTGATCAGTTAAGATTTCTATAATCATGTGCCTGCCCTACTTGAAATATCTTGGTCTGTTGTTCCTATCTTGACCAGGAGCCAAAAAAGCATAGATAGTACTGTGTGCCTAGGGGGATTTCTATTTCACAAAATTATTTATGTGCTACTTTTTGGCTCTAAAAAGGGTCCCCAAAGTGGCTTATATTAATTAAAAAAAAAGATAGAAGAGACTTTGGACTTCTATTTCTCCAACAATAGCACCTTATATTACATGGAATGCTATTTTTTGAAACTGAGGGGTGTTTTTAAAGTGACATCAGGGTATTCAGAAGTAGTGGGAAATTCATCAATCTCCCTGGAGGTTTTGGCTGGCTTAATGTAGCTCATTGGATCCTCGCCTCTGACTATACTATTGCAATGTATTTAATTTTGCTGTTGAATATTTTAGTTGCTTTTTAAAATCCATAAATACATTTTTGTGGTTGTGAGAACCCAGATCGTCAGATTCTCAGGCTTACACATTTACAATCAAAATTTTAACTATCTAATTTGAATAACGTGGTACAACTTGGAAGGCAGTAGGCTTCAGATCGTTGAGCTTGCTGCATGTATTGTGCTCATGTGTTCAGCTAACAAATGTGTGTCTTCTAAAGGGAAAGGTGATATCTTTTTTTTCTTGTAGAATTCACTACAGATCCATACTAGTGTCTTGCAAGTTTCCATCCCTTCTTTTTCACCATCATTCAGATGTTCAGAAGACTCTTCTGATAAAGTAAATGCTCAGTTGAAGATGGAAATTGCAAGTGAAGTCAGGTATGGATCCTTGACACAAAAGACATCTTGGGAGATACAAATATACAGGATAATGACATGAGGGATTATTGACTATTTGATACAGCAAATTAAGATCAACAGGCTTTGGTCATAGTGTGGTATGTTTGCAAAATACAGAGCTGCTGGGACATGTAAATGTCAAATGGGAAAATTTCTTGCCTCTGGTGCCATTTTCAGTGCAGCAATATGAGGTAGCAAAACTAACTGAGGCCTTTGCAGAAAATGGAAAGGAAGGGATGAGTAGTTGCTGATGGTGCCAAATTATTCAGGATGGGGAAAACGTAAGTAAGACTGTGAAATACTCTAGAGTGATATTTCCTAATTTGGTCAATGGATACAAAATGACAAATGAGGCTCAAGGTAAGTAACAGTTAAATGATCAACAGTAGAGCAACCACCTTTCCCAATTTAACATATATTCTGATTGGGTTGGTACTTCCTGTAAGATCTTGGGGTTGGAGTGGGTAGCTCAGTGCAAATACCAGCCCATCTGTACTGCAGCAGAAAAAGAAAATTCCATGTCATGGATTACTAGGAAAGGGTTTGAAAATAAGATGGCCATTATCATGATGCATTTATACAAAGCAATGATGCAGTCTCTGTTGGGATACTGTACAATTCTAGTAGCCTCATCTAAAAATGAGCTGGAAATATGCAATCAGAATGGTTACAGCAGTTCCCAACAATGAAAGGCTGAAGAGTTTTGGGCTTTTTAGTCTAAGGGGAAAAGTGAATAAGGGCAAGCTATAATAGAGGGTTACAAAATTATGCATTCTTGCAACTGGAAGCCGGACTAGTAGATGGAGCCCTTCTTAAGCCTGCTGAGTCACTGCATGCTTTAAACCATTAATTTTAAAATGTAGATGTAGCAAGGAGAGAGCATTCCAACAAATGTTTCATTTGAGCCAGACTCTCAAAAATTCAGATTGTTTTTTTTTAAGTAGACAAAACTTGATGGCATCTTAGAGATGTATGGACCCTTCTCCAAGAAGTTTTGCTAATCTTATTGAAGTTCTCTTTGCTTCCCTCATAATCCCTGCTGACACGTTCTATATTGTTGCTTTTTACAGTGAAAAACACACACCAGTGGCTTCCGTTGAAGCACAGCTAAGTGATACAAAATTGTAAGTACCGTGTAATACAGCTAAATTTGGACATGTTTTAATTTTTTTTAACTATTGAAGGCTTTTTCACGATACATGCTCTTATCATGCTTCCTTCTTCTTTTAATGCTTTTTGTATTGTTCTAGCCTAGCTTTTCCTTTCTGTTGCAGCATGAAACGTCTTCAAGCAAGTTATATAGCACCAGGGATTTACAGAATTTTGTAATATATTCCCAAATGTTTTGTGGCTGCCTTTTGTGCTAAAATCAAAGGGGGGGGGGGGGGAACTGGCTGGCTTAGTAGAGTTCTAGTATGCCCAAATTATTAATCAGTACCGCCCAATCTTACGTGAATGAAGCCATTAAATAAATGCCTTGCTGAATTGAAGTGTACATTGTTATAACAGAATTTCTAACACAGTAGTTACTCTGCGGTGAATATTTTAGTGTAATATTCTTCTTGTACTCTCAGTGGTAATAGAAATGAGAGCATGTGAAGAATATGTACTGAACAAATGGGCTCTACTTACTGGCAGTTTGTGGTTACTAAGTACGCTTCAGTTGTATTTGGAGAACTCATTATGGCAGAAGATGCAGAGGCTGAAGTCATAATGCCTGCCTTTGGAGAGTCTTAATGCTTGCTAAATGCTCCTCAATTTCTACAGCATAGGCGTTGCAGGGAGAGAGATGGTTTGAATGATACTGAAGGGTTGCCCTAGCTCATTGTGTGGAGGTGGAGGTGAGCATGCTTGCTTATCCTACTCATTCACACAAGGATGCAATGTCTATCGGCAATACATAAATAAATAAATAAAGTCCTGTGAATGTGAGTCTCAGTTCCATGGTTGATTCCACAGATTTGGGAATTGACCGCGGGATTCAGACTTATACACATAGGTCCTAATGCAGACATTGCATTCTCTCATAAACCAGCATTCTCACATACTCCTCTAAGTGATGGGCCAGAGAGACTCTTCAGGAATCATCTGAACCAGCCCAGAATAATATAACATTCCATTAACTGGAAGCTAAATTCAGGCATAACACCAAACCCATGGTTAAAGAAACTTACATCTGGTTTGATGTGATGCTTGGATTTACCAACCACAGCTACAGGGCTTGCTTCTTCTCTAGAGTCTGCTACTCCTGGAGTGCTGAGCAGGTGGAAACCGAAAGCAGACAAGCGGTTTTGAACCTTGGTGGGCCTGTATGTTTGGTGCCTTGGTTCATGCAAATCATGAGGTCTGAATGCAGCTAGTGTATTTTGCTTCATGCCAAGGCCCCTTCTCCCAGAATAAAATATGACTTCCCCCATCAGCAGTAATCCAGTTCTGCTGTTATATAAGTAAACCCCCCCATTCAATTTGCTATGGGGGTCCAATGGACCCCTTTAAAGTCCTAGCTGGAAATAAAAATATGATTTGATTTCAGAATGACTCCAGCTTAACATTAAAATTCGATTTTGTTACTATAGCATTCAGAAAATGTAGCCTAGTACACAAACTTAATTAAAAAATCATGTACAGAGCTGTTAATTCTGTTAGAGACAAACAAGCCTGTGACATGTGACTGGGGAAAAGGTGCAACCCAACAATTAGGCAATCTCACTGGGGTATCAGGAAGTCCTGGAGGAGAAAAGAAGAAGAAAACAAAACAGAAACCAAGAGAGGCCTTAGTGAAATACTGGGCTCATAGTAAACAATGGATGGAGTCGCGTTCCCGCCTCCCCGAGCCAATAACATTGCAAATAAGAAATCAGTCTTGCAAGTTTACTTATGGAGTATTAACTCCTGTGTCAAGGAAGAGAAAGAAGTCAACTTGGAGCTGGATTGACTCCCTGGGATAAAATTTACTTCTGGTATCCAATGGGAGTTCTTTGCAATGTAGATTTTTTTAAAACCCAAAACAGAAGAAAATCTTCGTTGTTGTTATACCATTTGAAGAGCAAAGATGATATTTATCATACGTGTACAGAATGCAAAGTTATTTTCCTACACATATTTTGAGAAGGTGGTGGGGATATAATTGACTCTAACTAACCAAGGAATTTATAGTTTCACTTTCCCATTTATTTTCATAGGGGTAAAACAGACCACCTTCCCCCTGATAAGCTTAGTAAGTTGAACACAAAATTTTAAGAAAATTAAAATTGGGCTGGGTGGAGATGAAATATCACAGGACAACTCATAACTGAAGAATACATGGAATATGAAATACTTTGTGTTGGCTAAACCAACAACAATGTCCAACAGCTTTCGTGTTCTACAGCAAACTTCTTGGGTTAGGTAGGCTTTAAGTACTAGGTACAATGAACACTGCGTTCCTGTTCATATTTACTCAGAAGTAATTCCCGCTATGTTCTGTGGGACTTGCTCAGAATTACTCAGAATATATACAAATGCAGCACTGGGCAAAAGTGAAGCTGAAAGCATTTATATTAGCTAATGTATCCTTTTAAAAATACCCTTTAAGCATGTGTATTATACTTTAATTGCAATTCTGAAGTAGTGATCGTCTTCTCCCTTTTAATCAATGCAGCAGTAGTTTACTTTTTGGATGACTATTTGGCTTTTTAAGCAGCAAGTTTTAAAATTCAGTCTGAAATGAAATGCAGGGCACTAGAGCATGCTTTTTTGCTGCATGACTGAAACACTGTAGAGCTGCTGTTATTGCATAAACTCAGTGTAAACGCTAGGAAGTTGCATGAAAGTTTTGGGTATGTAATTGAAAGCATGTAATTTGAAAATTGGAGGAAGGGGAAGAATTTTAGAGTTAATGTTCACTTCCAAGATTATCTGCATTGTCAACTTGAGTATAATAATAATTTACACGGCACTTCAGAATGTTCAAAGCAATTTGCGTAATTATGTCCATAATTCTTACAACAGTCATGTAGGATGTATCAATATTGGGGTAGAAGATTGCATATTAGAACAAAACACTAACACAAAACTCTTGAGAATCCTAGCTTATTGTTCACGTCAAGCATGCCGGTACACTGCAATCCCACTTGGCTCCTACTGCCCAGAGGAGCAGTTAAATGAACCAGGAACCTACTAAGGTGAAAAAGCTTAGTGTTGTGTCCAAACCCTAACCCCATCGTGTGTGTCCTCTAGCAAGCCACGATCTGTAAGGCAGCTGCAATCCTGGCTTCAAATGCTGGCTTCTTAGAGGATAGAGAAGCCAGGAACCCAAGTAACTCTAAGGCTCAATTCGGATGACACGATAGTCAATGGTGGATTGACTAACCCTAACCCTAGGGGGTACTCCCCACACAACATGGTAATAAATAATCAACTGTGTTGTGGATGAGGATCAGCGCTGAGTTGACTATGGCAGCATTTGGATGACACAATAGTCAAAACAACTGACGATTGTTTTCCCCACACCAGTTGTTTATTGTGTCGTCCAAATTGAGCCTAAATCAGCTTTTTCCAACCTAGGCCAGATCTACATCAAGCAGGATATGACACTTTGAAAACGTTTTGAAAACTGTATATTGAGTGTGTCCTGGGCCCCAACAGTTGTCACTACAGTTATAAACTGTTTTAGTATAAATCCTGCCCTGGTCTCCTCCAGATATTTTGAACTACAACCCCCAGCATTCCTGGCCATTGCCCATGCTGACTGGGGCTGATGGGAGTATAAAAGTCCAAAATATATGGAGGGCATTAGGTTGGAGAAGACGGGTCTAAACATTTCTGCCCTGGTAAGTTCCTGATTCGTTTAGTTATTCCGCTAGCAGGAGGAACCAAGAAGGAGCTATTGGTCAGCGTGTATGGTTGCTAGTTGTTACCAATAAGCCACAATCTGAAGAATTCTGCTTCATATTTTGTGCCAATGCAGCCATGATCTCAAAAACACATGTTGTCAAAACGATGTTTGCTGCCTGTTTGTGCATGCAAGCACATGTGCAAACTTGAAAAGGGCATCATTTAGCCCTTACACATCCCCTTCCAGTTTTGGAATACAAATGGGGAAAATTATTTTTTAAATTCTTTTCAGAGAGGCGATGGGTTTCCAGGGGAGTATATGTGTGTGGAGAGAAACCCACCCCCACCCCCGTTTTCCTTGTAATGTCGAATTATACCCCTTCTTGTTCCCATGTTTCTCTATAATTTAGGAAAAAATATATCAAATTTTGTTTTAACTCAATATTTCCCTTCATCTGTCTAATGATGTTGCATCTCATTTTAACGTTTATTCTAATATAAGTAATATGTTTGTAACACAAGATTCACTTGCATTTTTTTCTTTTTTTAAAATGTTCTTGTTTCCAGAACTTCAGCTCTGCAAAAATCCAGCAGCTTGGGGAACTTGAAGAAAGACGCATCTGATGTGGGTTGTCCTGATTTTTTGTGTTAACTGTTTCTTTAAAAAATGTTGACTCATACTGTTCTCTCCCCAACCCCAGCTATAGCCCCTGAGGTTAAGTTCCCACGTGCATGGTGACCATTTCAGGGTTGCAATATAGAATAACAAGCGATGACTTGCATGTGAAACAGCCTCATTTGTCTGATCACAAATCATGGGGAGGGATGCACAGTATTAGTATCCATATGTTGAGTAAATCCTTATGGCAGGTGCTCTAACCAAGTGGTATAAAAAGACTTTTGTCTGCAAGCACTAGAAAATGCTAGTACAGATAGTATAGTATTTTACTGAATTTGTCATAGATGACTTGACCTAAACAAGTTTAGTTAAAATTAATTGGATATATTCTGACTAACACATCCACTTACCTGAAGTATTTAATGCTTCCAATTCTTCCCGAACAGGATAAAGAGTCTGGACAAAAGCAAGAGGAGGTAATTTGGGATGGGTGGATCCCTTTTGCTTTCTCTAACATTTACATTTTTTTCAAGCACAGGCCTGTCCTGTTTCTGCATCAGTGTGCATTTTTAAAAAAATCCTCACAAAAGTCATACACATTTTGTCTGCACGAACATTTGTATGTATATTTTTGTAAAAGATTTTCCCCACTGTACACTTTTTTGCAAGCAAATTCTCCTAATGTAAGCCTTTTTATATGCCATTTCCCCTAATGTATGCATTTTTCTTCACATTTTTTTTTTAAATTGGAGAACTGCATTCCAAAATTTGGAGTAATCCAAAAAGGGTAATTGCATTCCAGTACACATATTAATTCAAGAAGTGTGCATTTGGTCAGTTAATACTGAAATGCAAACCAAATTAATTTATTTTCCATCTTTAGAAATAGTGTTTCAGTGCTGTTTGTTACTGAAGAAGTTGTGAGTGCACCTGTGTCTCAGTGAAACCTATGGAATGTGGCTGTGCCATAGATTACATCCTGGCTTATTTTCCTGGTTTGTTAACCAAGAGTAAACTACAATTCCCCTTTTCAGATGCAATTGGGAACTCTAAATGCAAGCCAGGAGCTTTGTGCTCAAGTCAATACGCGATGGAGAGGGGAGGGGATGCTTGGCCATCATTTAAACCATGGTTTAGGAACCCTTAAACAGTTGTCTGAACACGGTGACTTATCCCTCCCCCTGTGCATACCAGTTATGAGTCCCCTAATTAGCATAATTACACTTGCCAGGCACAGGTTGTTGTGACATCTGAACCCAGCAAGGATGGGTGGCTGGGCTGGCTCACAAACTACCCTGAAAAACCACCGTGGCTAATTTTCCCTCCACGATCATTTGAACCCGCCCACAGACTCTTAATAGCAGCAAAGTATTGTATATTCCTGATAAATTCCACCCATTGTTCTGACATGCTGGTTAAAACCCATTTGCTAAAACTCCACATTATTTAGTGCTTTTTTCTTTCTTTGGATTTTTACTTGATTCTTTCAGAACATACATTGGGGGAGAAATACCACTCTTATTATCAGGCCTCCTGGGAAGCCTTTTTATTTACTAGATTTTCTAGAACCTTACATTCTCTGGGGTGTTATTTTTTAAAAAGAATTTCCCTTTTAAAGCTTTTCAGAATAGTTTGACCAGAAGATACCACTTCTCAATCCATATTCAAGTTCAGTGTATGGTGTCCTCTCTTCTAATTAGTTGTGAACATGCTATTTAAATTTCCCACATATCTTTCTGAGCATGCTACACTTGAGTATAATGATCTTGCAATACAGGTGTTGAATGTTTCTTTTCCTAACCAATCAGAGCAAAGCACCCATGGAGGGTAGCAAATATGGAACCCTCCCTCCTAAGTCTCCGGGTGAGGAAGATGCCTTTGGGACCCGTAAAGCCCGGTCTTCATTTGGGCGAGGCTTTTTCAAGATCAAAAGTAACAAAAGGACAGCGAGCGCACCTAATTTGGGTAGGTTTAATAAAGCTGAGGTCTAGTTTTTCCACTGTCCATGCTAATTGGCAATAGGGAAAGGTATTCTCTCCTGTAGATCTTGCGTTTTTCATTCAAAACGAAAAAACAAATCCAAGAAGAAGCAGGCATTGCCTAAACAACAAAACGTTTCATGAATAGAGGATAAAACTTTAATTGCTGTGGATTCTGGTACTTGGGCAAATAAAGTGGCGTATCCATTCTATTGTTCTCCTCTTCTGGTTCTGCACGTTACTTTCAAGCACAATATGTGGGGTGTGTTTCAAATAGAATCTGTTGTGCGATGTGTGGCCTATGTGCATAGTCCACATGCCAGTATGGGCTGGCTGTGCTGCCTTCCCCCTGCAAAAAGATGTAGAGAGTTTAAGTAGCTAGGATATGCTCATCGGTCATGTTTTAGGTGTAGTGGGGTGGTACTGCACAGGCCTGAGATTCAGCCCCATCCTTCCTTTTACAAACACTGTACACTCTGAGGGCCCTGAAAGCCCGGGTTAGGAGCCTTGCTCCCCACTTCTAATTTCTTCTCTGCCAATCCAACCATGGTTTAGTAACCAAATCATGTTCTAGTGGACTCGAATTACACAGGGTGCTGAGAGGAAACTAAAGGTTCTCTTTATTTTGGTATGAGAGAGTTAATCACAGTGGATTAGCAAGGGAACAGTCTCTCTTGCTCACTCTGCCTTTTCTATCACAGAAAAGTTGGAAGTGGTTCATCATGTCCTCCTCATCACACTCCTGCTTAAGTGGTGCTTAAGCAATAGAAGGAAGGGGTCTTTTGTATCGGATCAATGTTTACCCACAGCCTCAAGTTTTGTGGGGATTTTAATTGCATGAGAGGCAGGCAACAATACGTATTTCCCCATGTTACTATCCATGTAATGAGTCTCTGAACGTGGTGACAGAAAGGAATGATGAGGTAGGGGCAAACTTAGCTGTGGTGTTTACAGCTATAGGAAAGGACGTTTCCAGCCACTTCCTTCACGACATCTTCGGCTATGGGGTGGTATACAAATGTAATAAATAAATAAATAAATAAAAGCAAATCTTGGCTTAATGTTATGTATGAACACAGCCAATAATGTCTTTACACGACTCCATGAAAGCAAAATAACAGTCTCCTAACTTGCTTGCAGAGGGGATGTTATTATATAGTATATTGGTGCCTTCAGGGTCTTGCTGCTTCTGCCCACCCAATGGTTGGGGCCTAAGAACCATAGAGTTCCACAAGTCAATCTATGCCTAATATACTCCGTTTTATTAACTATGACATTGTTTATAATTTTTGCTTGCAAACATAATTCATATTTAATTCCTAATTTATGCATAAGTATTAGGGGTGTGCACGGACCCCCCGGATCGGATCGGATCGGGACCTGGATCGGGACCTCCAATTTGTCACGGATCGGTTTGGACAAAATCGGAGGCCCCCCGGACCGGATCGAGTACGATCCCGATCCAAAAATCGGAAATTTTTGGATCGGCCGCCATTTTTTTCCCCATAGACTTGCATTGCAATGCAAGTCTACGAGGAAAAAATGGCGGCGGGTGGGTGAGGGGGGGGCCTAACTCCCTCCCCCCCCCCCCGGGGCCGTCCGCTGTGGACGGCCCCGGCAGGTAAGCCCCCTCCCCCGCGCTCCCTACCCCCCCTGGGGCCGTCCGCTTCCATCCGCTGGCGCCCGTGGGCGCCAGCGGATAGAAGCGGACGGCTCCGGGGGGGGGTAAGCCCCCTTCCCCGCCACTGCTTACCTTTTAGGGCCGTTCGCTCCCGTCTGGTGCCGGCGGCTACTGCCAGCCGGCTTTGCGGCTTGCTCTCGAGTAGCGCGCCGGGTGATCACCCGGCGCGCCACCCTGGAGCAGGCCGCGGAGCCCGCTGGTAGTAGCCGCCGGCGCCGGACGGGAGCAGACGGGCCGGAAAGGTAAGGGGCCCCCTCCCCCCCTCCGCGCGCCCCCTCCTCCCCTCCACGCACCCCCTGCATACCTTCCCGGCCCGTCCGCTCCCGTCCGGCGCCGGCGGCTACTACCAGCGGGCTCCGCGGCCTGCTCTCGAGTAGCGCGCCGGGTGATAACATCACCCGGCGCGCCACCCTGGAGCAGGCCGCGGAGCCCGCTGGTAGTAGCCGCCGGCGCCGGACGGGAGCGGACGGGCCGGGAAGGTAAGGGCTCCCCCCCTCCCCCCCCCCCGCTGTCCACTTTCATCGGTGGGCGCCCACTGGCGCCCGCCAATGGAAGCGGTGGTGGGCGCCAGTGGGCGCCCGCCGATCTGCCGAACCGGTTCGGACCCTTTTCGGATCGGTTCGGACTGGATCGGCGGATCCAGCTGTTGGATCGGAAATCGGATAATTTATCCGATTTCCCACTGGACCGGACTCGGATCGTGGATCGGGTCCGATCCAGTGCACATCCCTAATAAGTATCAATTAAAATAGCTATGAACGTAATTAAAATACCTGCAGGGTTCTTAAGGATGAGGCGACTCAAGTGGCTATTTACAACCTTGGTCCTAGTTCCTTTCATGGGAGTTCTGAAGATAAGATGAGATTATGATATGTAGTAACCCACAAGTAAGATATTTAAATAGTAGGGAACAGGTCATGGGAGCGGAATAGATATTGGATCTAAAGAAGACAAAAATGGATATTGTTGCCTCTGTCTGCAGTATAGGGTCACAATACTGGCCTGCCTTGCAGGGCTGGTGTTTGTATGACTAAGATACTGAAAGCATTCTGAGTGCACTCTAAAGTAATATATAAATACTAAGCAGTACAAAAGTGATTGTTGTACATTGTTCCTTTATGCAGATCTAAAAACATAATTGTTTGGTGTGAGCAACTGAATGTTTGATCGTTCTAATATGACCCATTTGTGTGTGAGCTGTGTGTGTTTTGCATGCACCTTTGGGGGGGGGGGTACAGTTCTCCCCTTGTCTTGCCACTGTTAAGTTTTGATATGTCTTGTCTTGTTGTCCCGGGTACGTTCCTCCCTCTTGTGCTGCCTGTGGGTGTGTGCGTTATTTGGATGCCTGAAGATCGCAGTCGAAGTGCAAGCGCACCCACCTTAGGTATGGTAGACCTGCATGCGTTACCTGTGCCATGTTGCCAGAGCCACTAATGCTGAGCCATGGCCATGCAGGGCACTACGGCAAAGACCTCCGTGCTAGAATGTTCATCCATCTTTTTGCCTTTCATTTTACTTATTTTCATTTTTTCATACATAGTACTAAAAGCCTGCCGCACTGTTTCATCATTATAACGTACACTAACAAGAAGTATTGTAGAAACAGTGAAATTCCAAATGTAAACACTAAAGCCCAGCGATCGCAATATCTATGTATATGTGTGACATATATAGAAACATAACATAATTTGGCCTAGGGCCAACCCTGGCATGAAGCTATGTGAATCAGATGCTTCAGGCATCAGGCTCTTGAGAAGGTGGCCACCTTTTATGCCCTCAACCCATTTCTCCATGTCTGAATTAAATTAGAGTAAGGCCCATGTTCCAATATTCAGCAAACCAGTTCTACAGTACAGCCCATTTCTTTTGTTACTTTCTTCGTGCGCGGGCGCGGTGGTGTGTAGACTGAGCTCTCCATATAGTGTAATAAATGAGCAGACTAAGTGGGGAAATATCAGTGGAACATGCTTCCAAGCAGAATATTTAGGACTGGAGTATAAGAATTAGAGGAGTAAAAGAGATATCCTTGCGTCTCCTGTCCCCGTTCGCCACCACTCTGGGGAGAATGGGGAGGGCTGGGCGCAAGCATCTTGACAACCTCATGAGAGATCCTTGCGCCCCGCCCTCCCCATTCTTGGGGACCCACCCAGGGATGGGACGTGCACATCCTGGGAAGCGTGTGGGAAAGCTCAGATCGCGATGCCCCATCCAGGGGCCGCCACGATCGGCAGCTCCCCATACGCTTCCTGGGATGGCTGACAGACATGCCTATAGAGCCCCGCTGGGCAAGAGCAGCAGAGGTTTCTGCCTCTCCTGCCTTGCAACTCTATAGGCATGTGAAATAGTCAACGTAGCCCACCATATGACACAATAACCAAACCAACGGTTGTGCGGATAGTCAACTCTGCACACTGTTGATTAATTCCGTTGGTTATTTCCATGAAATAACCACCTGTGGTGTGGAAAAGGCTTGCCAGACAACACTATAGTCAATGGTTGACTATTTCAGAACGGTTGATTATTAATTGAACATTGACTATTGTGTCGTCTGAACCCAGTCACTGTTTCTTTACCTACTTTGGCTAACCTGATAGCCGTAGTATAATTCATTTTTGGCTGCTGCTATTTTCTACTTTTAGTAACTTCATATGGTCACTCTTTCACCATTGCTTTTGAGCATTCTTTTTAAGCTTTCCTCGGAGAGTGAGTTCACACATTTATTTTTAGGTGTCCAGCTAAGCATACACTTGAAAAGATGAACTGTGCTCAAGAAGTCAGAAAAAATGGCCTTGCAGACGCCTAAATCATTTGCACATGCTTGTTAAAATTGGCTGCAGCTCTCTGTCAAGTGCTCTTCCAGTGGCAAACCTGAGTTTGCTGTTGTGTAATGTGGGAAGAGGAACTTGGCCTTTTCTTTTTGCCCCTTAATTTGTATGGCATTTGTATGGCACATCTCTGCTGAATCACTGCATTACTAATGTATCCGTCATTCATTTGGGGCAATGGGGAGGGGTAGAAATGTATATTTTAATTCGTGTAAAGGTGTCATCTTGTTTGCCAAGTCCAATAGGAGAGAAGCAGTTGTGATACTTTTATAAATTATCTGTTGGGACAAAGGCAAATAATTCAGTGACCCTTAGCATTAATCTTCTCCTGAGTAACTTCACTGAGGCTTAGAGCAACATTGTTGTTGTTCTTCTTATTATTATTTCTATTTTGAAGTGTTTTATTGCTTTAATCTATTTTAAATTGGTTTGCCATTTTTTGATAGAAAGGCAGGCTATAAATCAAATAAATATGTAATCTTTTACCACCACACTTTGACTTCCATCAAACAAAAAAATACAATACAATCAATATTAGTACAAATTTAAAACAATGTAGTTTTAAAGCAGCAGTCAAACTAATTAAAATTCAGTTTAAACCAGCAGCAGAAACTATACACTTAAAAGCCTGTCTACACAAAAACGTTTTCAGTTTCTGTCTAAAAGACATCAAAGAGAGAGCCTGATGAATATCCCTCAGGAGAGAGCCATAGTACCACCGCGGAAAAAGTCCTGCTGCTTTTGAAGGATAACTACGTAAGGTGGTGCTTTTCAGACTGCATCAGTTTGCCTGATGAGAAACAGCTATGTGTTTTCTAAGGAAATCCAAAGTGGTGTTACAGAAGATTCTGGGGAATGTTCTAAGGCAGGGGTAGGCAACTTGCGGACCTTCAGATGTTTTGGCCTATAACTCTCCTCAGCCCTAGCCAGCATAGCCAATGGTGAGGGATGATGGGAGTTTTAGGCCAAAATGTCTGCAGGGCCATAAATTACCCACCCCTTTTCTAGGGCATACTCTCTTTATACATGCACCAGTCAGGTTTTGCCAGTGCCCCACACAAACCAAGGATGAAGCCCTGAATATATCCTACAGATCTTGTAAATGTGTGTCCTACTTAGATTGTTTCATGTTTGGTTGTGGAAATTTGCTTTGCATAATACAGAAATAACTGCCCAGAGCTAGGTATTCTTTTTGAATTGATGTGATTAATAGAAGCCATAAAAATTGGTCAAAGCGTCTGCCACATTTATCAATGGTGTAGATTTAATTGAATTATGTTCTGTAAGTGCCGGGTAAATGGAATGCACCACAAAATTACCTCTCTTTCAGTCTACTTAATCTGAACAAAATGGCTTTTAGCCAAGGTTATTTCGCAAATCAGAAAAGGACACTTAAAATAAATCTAATTTAAGAGCTACAATTTATATTCTTAATTGAAGTTTGCTTTTATTCAATAGCGGAGTCGGAAAAAGGATCTGCAGACCACCTAGATCTGGCTGGCTTGCCTCCTCGACCGAAAGGTGTAGAAGGTGGGCCTCTAACTCCACCTTCTCCTGACTCTAAAAAAAAAGCCAGAGGAATCAAGAAATTGTTTGGAAGGTAACCAGGATATAACTCTTATTGAATATCATAATGCGTTGAGTTGCCACAGGTTCGTGCCTGGCCAGATGTCCCCTTTGGGGACTTGTGCGGATTTCATACTGGGGATTTCTTAATTGTGATTAAGAGATGGGTCATGGAATTGCATGCTCCCAGCTGCTCCCTTCCTAGCTTGAATATCCACCCACACTTCTGACTGGTCAAGTGATACAACAGCATTAACAGCAGTGACCAGGTTTCCATTTAATTGGGATTTGCTAACCAGTTTCAATCTCTGGATAAGTGGATATCCTATTCACTATTATTGATGATTAATCTTAATACAGTTAAGTGAGAAGAATTTGTTCCAGAAACGGGGTAGAACAGGGGGCAACTTCCAGAAGTCTGGGGGCCATTTTTGACCCCATATACCCAGCGCAGACTGAAGTCCATGGGGCAATTGAAAAGAAAGCCAAAATCCCTAGTTAGTTTCTGAAATTTGGAAGCAACCTGCTCCATTGTACTACAATGGTTTTAATTTAGCTAAGGATTGCCCCAGTGACCCAGTGCTGTTAATGGCTGAATAGCATTTTGGCTTACATGACAGGCTTAATTTTGCAGCTGGTTCTAAATGTTCTTCGATACCATAGAATGCATATGTACCTGTGTGTGTGTGATTCTGTGGCACTTTTCTCCTCTGGTGCACACTCCTCCAGTTCTCTTTTTCTTGTGAACTAGTCATAGCATGGAACCCAGCACCTAAAGCTTTTTTTTTAATGGTTGTGAGCGAACAATGCAGTTGGAAAGCTGTAGTTGTACATTGGTTTATTACTTTCCAACTACTATCTCCTCTATGCTACTTCTGCCTGATGGTTCTTACAAAACTGTAAACGCTGGCAATAATGCTATAGCCTTTGCTGGCATCTGGTTGGCCATTGCGTGGAACAGGATGCTGGTCTAGGTGGACTATCAGTCTGATGCAGGACGGCTGCCCTTGTGTTCTGATACTCCCCTCCATCTCTTACTCCTGCTCTGTCCCCTACCATGGCCTTTTCTCAGACTCAGAAGAAGCCAGTCTACCACGTTTAATCCAGATGACATGACAGAGACAGAGTTCAAAAGAGGTGGAACGAGAGCAACCGCAGGACCACGACTGGGCTGGTCGAGAGATCTTGGGCAATCAAATAAGTAAGAGCTAGCATGGGAAATACTTCCCTTCTTTTTACTTTTTCTATCATGATTATGAATGTAGCTGGAGAAACTGGATTGTACACAATATGAAGGGATTTACTGACAAACAACAAAAGTGGGAAATCCTTTTTAGATCTAGGGTGCTATAAACAGTTTTCCCAAATGTTTTGAGGCAGAGAAGTTTCCCTGTGCTTTTTGGGTTTGTGGCAAGTGTATCTTTCTCTAAGTCTCTTCTAACGTTTAAACTGCATAACCAATGTGGTGGGTTAAGGGGCCGATTCTGCCCGAATCAAAGCACCTCATGCCTGGCTGTGTGACTGAGGTGCCATATCTAGAGTGAAATTCCAGACTTTTTGCCCAAACACATTTGTAACATTTCAAGGACTATGTATATGTAACAATCGAATATTCACCCCGTCTTGTTTGCCTACCTGTAGACCAATATTAAACTTTTTTGAGAATGTGGGGGGTTTGATGCTTTTTGGGGGGGTTTTAATGGATGTTTTCTGTAATTATTATGGAGAAATTGAGGCTTCAGCTTCACTTTTTCTATGCTGAATTTCCAACGGCTTCTAAGGGGCTACATCCGAAATCACACAGCTGCACTTCTACTTGTGCAAGTGGACTTTCCCTTCTTCCCCACCACCGCTGCAATCCCTGCGTGACCCCTCCCCCACCAATCTGCTATAGATGGTCCCCACTACTAAAGAGCTTGGGACTGTAGAGGTGAAGGGGAATCTGTTCCACTAGTGGAGTCCATTCCATAGGTGGGTAGACATTATTGGATACAACACAAGTACTCCATTTTAAAACTTACATTGTTTATAGAGCCATATTGGGGGGAAAAACATAACATCAGAAGGTGCTAAATGCAAAGCTATAGTGTGACAAATCTCAATATTTTACAATATATTGACAAATATATAATTGCAATATATGTATGTATATGTGTGACTGAGGTAAACAGTGTGTTGTAAGGCTTAACTATGCTTGATCTCTATACTGGGTGGCCCAAAAGTAGGCATACAGTTGTTTAGAATGTTGATGGGAGGGGGAGAGAATGTACTGTATACCTACTTTTGGGCCACTTGGTATTACCACTCATCATGGTCCATCCTCTTGCCACATCAGAACCAACTGAGAATAGGGTCAGGAGTAAGAACAAGAATTGGGCAACAGATGGTGTTACTTTTGGAAGCGTGGCTTATTTTTGCACATGATACCAGTGCAGTGTAGGATGAGATCCCATGGTAGTGACTCCTATGCCGCAATGACAACACATGAGTTGGGCCCCAGTTGCATTCTCTAAAGTGTCAATTTTGAAATACTGATTTCCCCCCAATTATAGTGATTTGGACATGCCATTTGCTAAATGGACGAAGGAACAAGTTTGCAACTGGCTTCAGGAGCAGGGCTTGGGTTCTTACATAAGTAATGGCAAACACTGGATACTCTCTGGTCAGACTCTCTTACAAGCTTCTCAGACTGATTTGGAGAAGGTAAGTATTTGATTGGTGTACCTGTCCCAGGTATCGCATATACAAGCTGAGTGACAGTGAAGATGAAATACTGTTTGAGCCACAGTCCACTTGGGACATCTCCATACAAAGTGCCTTGAAATTAATGACATTTTGGGTTAGAAAGCATGTATGCAGCTCTCCCCCTCAGTGCTATCAGCCCGTGCTGTTTCCCGGCTTCCATTTGTTGGAGACCTTCTAGGTCAGTCTTCCCTTAACCTGCACCCTCTCAATGTTTTGTACGACACCTTCCAGTCTTCTTGACCATTGGCCATGATGGGAGTTGAAGTCCCAAATATCAGGAGGGCACCCGGTTGGGGAAGGGTATTCTAGGTCTTGTGTGGTTTGTTTTTAGTAAATGCTTTTACCTTTAAAATACTAGTATCTTTAAAATAACTGGCATAAGACCATAACCCTGTGAAATGCGAATGAGAAGTATAAGAAGTGATAACTATATGTAGGATCAGGGGCAGGAAGCAGGTGGCTGCCCTAAGATCTTGCCAGAAGAAGGTTATACAAGCAGGCAGTAAAAACCCAGATAAACTGTCTAAGCAGCCAGAAATACAATGGGAGGAGCTTAATGTCAGAGGAAGATGTACCCAGAAGCTGTGCCTGGTTGCAAGTGTATTTGGCTGGGGTGTAGGTTTAGGGAATTTGGCCTGAAGTAAAAAGCCATAAAGAGGGTTGTAGAACCACCAGTATCTTTTGCATCCTTAAGAATTGTCACTACGCATTCTTTGGGAAACTGCCCAAGTAAGTAGTACTAATCCCTTATGTGCAAACTATCCCTTTAATAAATTACTTAGTTAATAGTTCATCTTGTCTATTAATGTTGGTGTCCATCTCACACCATAGCCTCTTATGCTGAGCTACTAGGAGGTTTTAAAGTATTCTAACATAATTGGTGGCTGCATAAAAGGGTCAGCTGGTAGAACTTTGAGTTGTAGTGGCAGAGAGTTCATTAGGACCTGAAATATAAGCATTTGCTATAAATAAGAAAGTCCAGGGGTGGGACTGCCCAGTGAAGGAGTGGTTTCCCCATAGGTGGTGGCAGTGCTTGGGAAAGGGAATCCTCTAGAGGTACATTTTGAGAAAAGCAATAAAAGGGATAAATTATTAGCATATGTCACAAAAGTGCAAAATAAGCAATTGATTCCACTAATAATAATTTGGGACAATTGCGCACGCACACACACACACACACACACACACACTAACATAAAGGAGGATCTTGTAAACAAGTGTGTATGCTTTTATGAGTGTGTGTATAAACTAGGCAATCCCTCTGATAGAGCACAATTTCTCAAAATACTATAGTTTACCAGCAACGTCTCTAGCAGACAAATTTATATTGAATGCTCCAATAACAAAAAAAGAAATGTAAGGTATGACAAGAAATTAAAAACCTAATAAATACCAAGGACTTGATAGACTCAGCATAATTTTATAAGCATTGTGGAGGTTTTAATTCAATTTTATCTTTTCTGTTTATGGAATGTTTAGTACTAAAAACTCATTGGAATTAGTGGTATTTGAGTTAATAATGATTTAAGTCTCCTTAACTTCAGTGGATCTAGTTGAGGCATCATTAAGTTTGGATCCAACCCATGGAATATGAGACAAAAGTGGACTTAATTAATAAACTTGAAAAAGACCCTAATTCCACTAAACTTGCATTGGCCAATTTTGCTTTTAAATCAAAATTATAAAAATTTCCTGGGAGAAAAGTCCCATTGAAGACACTGAGGCTTTACTTCTGAGTGGATGTGTATAAGATTGCACTGTAAGTAAACAGTACTAGGAGAGCCTTGTCTATTATTCACGATTGAAAGTTGTCCAAAACGGAACCAATTGTGGCTTTATTAAATATATTAAAAGCTTTTGATCATGTTGAATGGCAATATTTATTTTTTACTTTAAAAATGTTATATTGGTGTACATCTCCTTTAATGTTTTTTTACTTCATAAAAAATTAATATTGATTGAACATTTCCTTTGATGCATTAAAGCAATCTATAGTACACCAACGGCAAAAATACAAATACATAGATGACTATCATATAAATTTCATCTTTATAGAGGTCCTCAACAAAGTTGCCCATTATTTGCACTCTTATTTGCTTTAAGTATTAAGCCTTCCACAGAGAATATAAGTATCTTAAAAAGAACATGTTTTGTGTCCCATATATAGGAACTTGGAATAAAGCATCCGCTGCATCGGAAGAAGCTTCAGCTTGCGCTTCAGGCATTAGGGTCAGAAGAAGAGAACAACCATGGGAAACTGGATTACAACTGGGTTACAAGTAAATCCCCCCTTTTTTTATTTTCCCACATCGCCCTGATCCAATGAGGAGTTCAAATATATACATCTCCCATGCATTTGGGAGGTACATGTACCTTCCCCATGCATGTGTAATGTGCCCTATGTGCACTTTGGTGCTCACATAGAGATCATGCATGTTTTATTAGTCTGTTGGTAGGATTGAGGGTTGTCTTTGATACAAAAAAAAGTTTGGCCATTTCAAGGAAACCCATGAGCATTGAATTTATGGAATTAACGTTCCGTGGAAGTCATCTGTCATGACTTGCTTGCTTGCAGCTGACCACCAGCTTTTAGAGCATTAGATTTTGGTCAATTCAACATATTACTACCTGCCTGTTACATAATAAATAAAATAAACAAAATGTGAAACTCTTAGCTGAATTTTGTACTTTACACGCCATTGTGAATTGTTATTCACTACCATGCTAGATATGAAGCACATACTCATGAACTAGAGATCGTGGTCTTTGCATGAATAATAATGGAGCACTAAAGGAAGCACTGGATTCTGCTTCATGCACTGGGTTCATAAATGGAGTGGCAGCAAATGCCCTTTCCACGGTGTGTATGTGTACATACACAGGCACATACGGTCTCTCATATTAAACACATTTGTCACTCACAATTTGTCATTTGTACCTGCACATATGTGGGAAGCTGCTATGCTGATGATTTGGGGTTCAAGCATAGTCACTAGCGTCTTTCTATCTCCAGGATGGTTGGATGACATTGGACTGCCCCAATATAAGACGCAATTTGATGAAGGAAAGGTGGATGGTCGGATGCTCCATTACATGACTATTGTAAGCAAAAGTATTTTTTTTCCCACCACGTTTATCATTCAGAATACTATGCCTTGGCCTCTACCTCCACCTTGACTGTTCTAACCCCACCTCCTCCAGGAATCCAAAGTTCTCTCACTCTCTTCCATGCTGCCCATTATGTCTGGACTGCTCTCCAAGAATATCTGTGTGGTGCCACTTCTATGCATTCTGTTTCTTCAAACCCCACTTTCCCCATGAAATGTAATTTATTCTCAACTACAGCAACGTCTGAGCACAAGTAGCTGCGTTTGCTCACGTTATTCTTAGCCTTGTCTCTTCCATCCTTTCCCTCCCTCTTTTCAATCAAACTTTGGATTGTATGCTGATTGGGCAGGTATCTGTGTGATTTCCTCCCTTATGTACAGTACCATACATGTTATTGGCAGCGTATAAATGATAATTGCAATGGTGGGAGTGTAGAGAACAGTCTTTTAGGGTGCAATCCGATGTATGTTTTACACAGAACATAGATGGCTGGAGGGATGCTGAGCATGGTAGGACAATTTTCTAAGTATGCAGAAAATTGCAGCCTTAATAGTGGTAGTAAAATGTGTTCCACCTTTCCATTGTGTCCTGACTGCTGTATATATTGTTTACTGCAGGGACAAACAGAGGAAGCCTCATGTATGCCTGTCCCCAAGCATACATTGTAGGGCGCTTTAATCTCAATGGCAAGCTTTTGTTCTGAATACTAAGCCTGCAATCACAGGAACATAAGTGTCCAACATTAGGTACTTCCTTTCTAAAGGTTTTGTTCAGGATTATTCTGTACTGTTCACATTTTCAGAATAGGACATAACTTTTTTGTATACATATCCGAGAGGATCACATTCAATGAAGTCATATGGACATACTCCAGAATGCTTCTTCTTGGCTGTACTTTCTGTAGTAGAAAACTTCCATTCTTTCTGAACAGAGGCAGAGAGGGAAAGGAGGAAGTCTGCTCAATTTTTAAGTTTGTTCAAAGAATGGAACAACGCGAGACCTGAAATATTTCCTCCTTTTTGAAGAGAGTGTTAGTACTGTTCTCTTTTATGCACAATTCCTTGGTCAGTGTGAATCATACAGTAGTTAAAAGGTGGTCTGTTAGATGCAGAAAACTTATGTAAACACAGCTTCAGGAAAGCTCTGTAGACTATTGGAAGAGAAATATTATAGTACTCATTGTTATGATGGTACATTTGAAAGTGGGATGATGTATGTGCTAAAAATCTAGGAAATAGACATCCATCACACCACTAATTTTGTTATATTCTCAGAGTATAAAAGAAAGAAAACAAAATAAACATCATGCCACAAACAACTACTTTTTAAAACAAAGAAAAAATGACAATTTTTGACATTATCTTGTTTCTTATCCCAGTATTGAGTAAACTCTGCCCAATGCATCACAAACGTAATATCTGGTTGGTGTCCTTGGATCTGACAAACCTTTCATAGTTTGTCAGATTCATCAGTTTAGCCGTTTGCCAGATGCTTTCCAAACAGCCTTTTAAGTTTAGGAGAAGCCGCTTTCTCCCAGTTTGCTGCCAAGTTACTCCTAGTGGTACACAGAAGGTTTATAATAAATTCAAGGTGACACATTTCAACCTTTCCTTTCAAGTCACACACAAGTATGGTTAATGGGTCTGTTTGTAACTCATAACCACAGTAATACGTTGTGAAAGAATATTTCTTGTAGCTTGAAAGGTGTTAAATGACACTGGGTTTCTGGCTTAATATTTGTAGGGCTCTTTTTTTTTTGCAAGAAAAAGAACATTACATTAAGCAACACCCCACGGTATATTGTGGTGCTCATTAAGTTGAATTGCACTACTGCACAGAGGGTGTGAGTTGGAAGGGCACAATTGCAATCAACAGCCCGGTTCCAAATACCCTGTGGTAGTTGGTTTATTCACTAAAACTCTTAATAGGAAACTGTTAATAGAGCTTGGTTTGTTGTTTCCTTGTCATGAATTACTAAGTAGAATATCAACAGTTAAAATGATGATAATTCCTAAACTCACTTATCTATTTTATGTTCTACCAATAGAAGTCCCAATACAACATCTTAAGATCTGGCAAACCAAAATTGAAAGTAAGAAACCTTGTACGCCAAAACTATTAAGATACAGGCCACAGCTGAGGGAGGATGGGGAGTTCCTAATCTTAAACTTTATTATGAAGCTTATCAACTTAGACACCTCTTATCTTTTATGAATGACTCACAAGAAAAGCAATGGGTACAAATAAAAGTATCTTTATTTAAACAGTCAGATCCACAGATTATACCCTTTATTAAAAAAGATATCAGAAATGCCTTGAAAAACCCAAATACACTTCTTAAAGCACCATTAAAGATATGGAAATAGGAAGGAGGGCCTCATGCCTGGAATTTCACTGATGATACCTCTTCATGGCCATCCCAAATTTCAAAGGAATGACAGACACGTAAATAAAAAAACATTAAAAGAGGCAAAATTATTTAGACTAGGAGATTATTACAAAAAAGCACAACCTTTTTCACGAGATTTGTGGAGAGACAAACTAAGAAATATAACCTGGCTTCTTTGGTATCAGATTAGCACATTTATAAGAAAACCAATATTACAACAGGGAACCAGAAATCTAACACAGTTTGAAACAATATTGATAAACATGGACGAAACAGAAAAGGGACTGCTATCGAGACTATATTCATTACTAATCTCAAAAGATATGGGATCACACCAAAGTCTACGTACGATTTGGGAAACAGATTGGAATTTACAAATAGAAGAAGCACAATGGTCTGCTATGTGGGGTAAGTTTCCATATAAGGCCTCCTCAGCACGCTGTAAAGAGATATCCATAAAGTTAATACAAAAGTGGTATTTAACTCCAGTACGGCTAGGCCACATGGATAAGAGCTCATCACCACTCTGTTGGCAAAAGTGTGGATTGGTTGGTTCATTTCAACACATGTGGTGGGAACGTGCAGGAGTTGCTAACTTCTGGAAACAGGTCTTTCATGAAATTTCTAATATAATTGGAGCAGAAGTTAATGCGACCCTGGAATTAGCCCTTTTGCACATATTCAAAGATACCATTGAACTTTTATTAAGAAAGACTTTAAGAGGATTTTTCCTGGTAGCAGCCAAATTATTAATAGCTAGATGCTGGAAAAAAATGCAACATGATTGACGATACAAAAATGGTACAATATAGTATGGGAGCTTGCACTATCAGAAAAACTAACACAAAAAATAAGATTGTCAAGGGGACAGAAAAATGGGAAACATTCACTGCGGGTTGGTGGGACTATTAAATACACAAATCAAGATGATGCAACAATACAAGTCCCAGCTGCCTTTCAAAACTTGTGGTTACAATGAATAAGGGGGAAAAGTATATTGATAACAAATTGAACTTACCTGCATGAGCGAAGAAAAAGAATTTTTTTTTATTTTTTGTATATTTCTGTATCTTTCTTGCTGAAGTTGAAAACATAATGAAATATATTATATTATGTATGATTTGGTATACTTACCCATGAAGTTGTGTTAAAATTGTTTGTAAAGTTGTTTTAATATTGAAAATCAATTAAAAAAAATTAAAAAATGTGGACTGAATAAAATCTTTGAGCATCCCTAGTTGTAATCTTTAAAGGTACCACATGACAAGGTGCTGGAGACTAACATGATTACCTCATTCAGTATCCTCCAAGCTTGTCATGACTTTGTTCTTGGTCCCATTCATGCATCTTTATCTTTTTCACATCCACATTTGCAGGATGATATACTATCTTTGAAAGTCGTGAGTGTCCTCCATCATCTTAGCATCAAACGTGCTATTCAAGTCCTAAGAATAAATAACTTTGAACCCAACTGTCTGCGCAGAAGACCTTCAGATGAGGTAAACACTTGTAATACTTAGACAGGTCATTGATTCAATACAATGAATGTAATGACACATGATGCTAGCCTGTATTTCATTTTCTTTCACATATATTGCCCTAACTTGTGACTCTTGATCCCTTCTTTTACTTACCAGGCCATACATCTATCACTGACTGTCAACTTCATGTGGATTCATTTCCTTATTCTATTTGAAACCTCTGAAACTGGGTTACCACTTTCTTCTCCATGTCTAAGCCAGTGAAACCAAAACATTGAATGTATCCCAGTTTGTGTTCTGACTTCCTGCAAATTATTTGCTCACCACTAGTATTTCTGTAAACATATGAATGCAATGTTAGGGCTAACTAGCACATGATGCAGGCCTTCTTGGACTGTACCACTTGAGAATGAAGGTGGGGAACGGCAAATTGGAGTGGTTTCCATCATCAGGAACCTCTGCTTATAGAAACGTTGCATATCCATTCTAATGGAGATTTAGCCTCCCCTTCTGTGTGTCCAGAGATTTAATTTTTGATATGGGAGACCATTCAAAAAAATGGTAGCTACCTCCAGTCTCCAGTGATATTGTCAAATAATAATTGAATTTTAGAGCTGGAAAAGACTTTGGAGGACAAGACCCTGTTTACTGCAGGAATCCTCAACCACTTTGAACAGCTCTTACAGTTAGGAAGTTTCTCCTAATTCTTAAGTTTCTCCTAAATTGCAAGGAATTCTGTTTCCTTGCAATTTCTATCCGGTAATTATAGTCCTGCCCTCTGGTTTTCCCAACTACCACAAGATCATTCTGAAAGTGTACTTTTTCTCTTATTGAAAGATGGACGAAGAAAACAGGTGAATTTTGAAAGCTGGAATTGCTTGACTTACTTATTTACCTTGTTTTATTTAACCACCTTTTGTAAAGGAGGCTCAGCCAATCAAAGATTAACATGTTTGGTTTGGAGGTGGACAGCTGTGCAAGTTGAATGAATAAGCAAAGATAGGAATTGTGGTTTCACCTTTATTTCATGACAGAAGAATGTGTTAAGTAGCAGGCCAACACAAGTTGAGAGTTAACCGTAGCGAATGCAGTCCAACAGCTGCATCTGTGAATCCCCTTTCATCTTTGTAACCCTCTGATTTCGGTTGCAAAAGCAAAAAAAGTGGGGTTTGGACAAACATTTGTTTGTTTGCAATTAAGAGCCATACCTGAATTTAGTAAATTTAATTTCAAATGAGTATGTATGGAAGGCACTTGATGGATAGAGCTCCTACTCTTGTGGAGGGTTTGGTAAAACTAGAGCCAAGCTACATGATCAGTAGACCAACATGGTGATTATGCTTGCTGGAGGAGTTGAAAGATTCAGCTATGCTACGCCATTTTATTTTATATACTAGGTTTTGTGTGCAGATTTATTTATTTTTTTACATGCAAGGGCTTCAAATATTCACCCTGCCCCCCCCCCCCCAAATGTGAGTTATCTGAAGCGACACAATTTAAGATTGGATCATACGAATCTGCTGATCTGGTTGCTTGGCTCTTAATGGTGTACTTTGAGGTCACTTATAATAAGAAATATTGGGGCTGAATTCACTGCAGAGCTAAAAAATTAACTGTGGTCACAACGGAATGCGTTACGTCTAAGTTAAATGTGGTTCTTATTGGTAGAATAACATCACACCATCCGAGGTTTCGCAGTGGACCAATCATCGGGTGATGGAATGGTTGCGTTCTGTTGACCTTGCAGAATATGCTCCTAACTTGAGGGGAAGCGGTGTTCATGGTGGACTCATGGTAAGAGTGTTGTGCTTTATATTTCCTTATCAGATCATCCTAGGCCAGATCTACGCCAAACAGGATATAACACTTCGAAAGTGGTTTGAAAACTGTATATGGAATGTGTCTATCTGCCCCAACAGTTGTCAGTGCACTTCAATACATTATAAAGCGGTAGTGTAGATCCTGCTTTAGTAAACAACATAGATTTTGTATTTGTTCCAGGATGTCACTCTCTAGAAATCACAGGAATTCCATCGATGATCAATGTTATTTTGTAATTATAATGATGTTCTTGCTTTTTGTAACTTAATAAAATGGTCTAGGTCTTTAGAGGGATATGAGAAGTTACTCAATCCACAGATAATAAAAATGTAATTCTGATTTCAGTTCTGAAGTCTCGTGTTTGCTCTTGCAGGTTTTGGAACCTCGTTTCAACGTAGAGACCATGGCACAGCTGCTTAACATCCCACCAAACAAAACACTGCTGAGGAGGCACTTGGCAACTCATTTTAATTTGCTAATTGGTCAAGAGGCCCAGCAGCAAAAGCGTGAAGCCATGGAATCTCCAGATTATGTCCTCTTAACAGCAACAGCCAAAGTGAAGGTATTGTCAAAGTTTTGGGCATATTCTTGCCTGCCCCAGGCTTTGATAGGATTGTATGGTCGCCCAGAGTGCTATTTCATTTTTTAGACTTTTAAGAGGCTAATTGAAAATCTGTTGAGTGATAAAGTAATAGCGCCAGTTAGTTTCTAGTTAAACACGCTATGTTTTGTAGTGCTTGGATAAAGACTTACTTTTCTCTGTCTCTCTACAAAGCCTTGAAATGCACTATAACAGTATCTGCGGATACATTTTACAAGTATCCACCACAGTGATATTTGCTAGGTTGTGTGTCAACTAGTTTCTGATCATTTTAAACTTTACCCTGCAAAACAGAAAGATGCAGAGAAGTATGCAAAGGTGGCTTGACCATTAAAAAAAATGGCAGCCCATCCACTAATGCATAGATCTCCTGGTTATTTACGGCATATCGTTGGCCTGAAAAGAAAGCAACAGCTATGTCTTCCAGGAAACTTTCTTGGCCGGTAACCCAGAGGCAATAATGACTCAACACAGGCAATTAGGCAAGTGGGTATTTACAAGCCTGACTTGACAAATATGGATCCTTTTAATTAACATGATAGGCTAGGTTTTATCCTACAAACTGTTTTATTTGCAACTTTACTCTGTGTTATCAGCCAGCTTTTTGAGTGAATATTTGATAAAATCATAACCTTTTAACCTTGGATTGTTTTGGTGCCTTCATTTGCCCATTTGACAATCAAGTAGAAAATCTACATGATTTTATACATTGTGAGTAATTGCTGACTGCTTAAAAGTTTATTTTGTCTGTCTTTCAGCCAAAGAAACTTGCTTTTAGTAATTTTGGAAATTTAAGGAAGAAGAAGCAGCAGGATGATGGTGAAGAGTATGTGTGCCCGATGGATTTGGGACAGACATCGGGAATTGGATCAAAGAAAGGGTATAAGCCAGGTTTAGATACCAAACTGTATGATGATGATGATCTGGACAGACTGGAGCAGGTAATAGTCTTGCGGTTGCAGATTTTATTTAGTATTAAGTTGAAAAAATAGCATGTGTATCTGCTTGCATATGTTTCATATATGCTCTCTCTCTCTCTTTTTCTCTTTCTCTTTCTTTCTTTCCCCGTTTCTCAATTTGCCTTTCTCAATGAGCTTCATGACTGAACAGGGATTTAAACTTAGGTCTTTCACAGTTCTAGTCCAACTTCTTATCCATGACACAATACTTGTCAATTCATTCACTAACATGCCCCCCACCCCCGATCAGTTCCTCAAGCTCTCATCTTCAGCATTTGTTGCATTTCCCCACTCACATGTATTTGCAGCAGCTCCCCGTGACAGACTGTCTTGCTAAATCATGGCACTCCAGACTTATCCTTTCTAGACTCATGACGGTAGTTTAGTTTCTTCAGCCCCCCATCTCTTTTCCCCTTTAAGCAGATAAGGGATGTTGTGCAGATAGTCTCCTAGGGGTGACCATATTACACCAATTTTAAAATCTCTTCACTGGCTGCCAATTACTTTCCAGGCAAAGTACAAAGTGTTGGTTATTACCTTTAAAGCCCTACATGGTTTGGGTCCAGGTTACCTGCGGGATCGCCTTCTCCCATACAATCTGCACCACACGCTCAAGTCCTCTGGGAAGAACCTACTTCAGTCAACCAAAACTAGGTTGACGGGTATTACCCAGAGGACCTTCTCTTCTGCTGCTCCCAGACTGTGGAATGCCCTGCCGGAGGAGACTCGTCAACTTAACAGTCTTTTAGAATTTAAGAACACTATAAAGACCCATCAGGCATATCCGGTGGAATTTTAGGGTTTATTTTAGGATGTTTTATTGCTATTTTAATAATGTGTACCATGTTTTCAATCAGTTTTATGTATTTTATCATATTTTATATTTACTGTTGTTCCTCGCCTCGATCCAAACGGAGAGGCGGGTAAGAAATAAATTTATTATTATTGCTTCTTGAATAAGTTTTTGTGGAATGCTCTTTATGCTCAGCTCAGAATTGCTCTTGGAGCTGCAGACATGGTTGGTTCTGCTGCCTGGTCTCTCTGGCTACAATAAAGCACTGGACATGTCTTTAAGGTTCTAGTATAGCCCCCAAATGCTTCCAGTGTAGCATCTGTATCTGTTCATATAGTTTTATGAAGAATGTGTGTATTTACGGAGATATTTGAATTATTTCATGAACTCTTTTTTTTTTTGTAGATGGAAGATTCAGAAGGTACCGTGAGGCAAATAGGGGCATTTTCTGAAGGCATCAACAACTTGACTGTAAGCTCTTTCGAATTAATTTTCATTAGGTGTGATTATTAACATACTTATTGAAAAAAGTCTATATCCACTGCAAACAATGTATTAAGCTTTTTGATATTTGTCCTGCCCTGTCCCCAAAACAGTGCAGGATAACATTAAACTGTCATAAAAATAGACTGTAAAACTATTTACATTATCTAAAAGACATTAGATTAAAAATCCACAGGATTCCCACTCAAAGCCCAAGCAATACCATTTAATACTGTTTAGTAACCTATGTACTTGTACAGGTATAGAGAACACATCCTAAGCTTTATGCTTCTGATTATTCATTTCATTATCTTATCCATCGTACCAGCTCCTTGAGCTACATACATACGTATGTTAGCCAGAAACTCCTATACTTCTCAATGTTCTTTTTTTATGCTTCTGGATAGTATCTGTCGCAGTCTTCAGAGATCATGTCCCACCTGAAACCACCACTGAATCCGCAGTTCAGTTGTTATTTGAACCCATGCCTTCTGGGTATTTATCCTTTTGTAAATTAGGCATTGGCAGGGCAAATATTTGCTACAAATCTAAACCAATAGAAGAATGATAGCTTTCTCCAAGAACACCCTGAAAAGTTGTTGCGTTTAAGATCACTTATGCTTTCTAGCACACTTTTCAGCACCTTCATGAAGTTGCCTCTTACAGACGCAGATCACTGGTCCGTTTAGTCCAGTACATAGGCATGTGCAGCTCATTTCATTAGGGTGTGCACCTTAAAGGCCCTGATTGGAGCGGAGGAGAGGAAAGTGTGCTTTCCAGGGCCTCCGGAAATTGCGTAGTTCCCCCAGAGATGCTAATGGCGGCTTTCTGGAGTCTTTCCCATCCTTTTAAAAGCTCCAATTCAAGCTTGGGGGGGCAGGAAAGCAGAGGTATCCTGGGAAATTAGGGTGCGCGCACTGTGCGCACGCCTATGGTCCAGTATTGTCTAACTCTGAGTGTTGGTGGTCTTTGGCACCTTAGGCATAGTCTTCCGCATCCCTGTTACCCAATATCTTTCAATTAGAATTGAATCTGGGACCTTCTCCATTCAAAGGATGTGCTCAACCACTGAACTGAGTTTGTACAAATGAAACAGCCTTAAATTGAGTCAAAATGTTGATCCATCTAGGCCAGTAGGTCTGTTCTCATTGGCAGCACCCTTTCTTCCTGGGATCTTCTACCTCTAGTGACCTGGGACTGTCTGCATGCAAAGCATGTGCTTTACCATTCATGCACGTACCTTGGATCTCCCTCCTTGCAGTATTGGGAGCATGGCAGCATCTGGTCTGCCTTCCACTAGGTGTACAATTCATGCACGTTTCTTGGCTCTTGGGTTTCAGGAAATGTTCCAATTCTTCCACTTCTTTTATTTCTAGCACATGTTAAAAGAAGATGAAATGTTCAAAGACATTGCTGCACGTTCTCCTTGCGCCAGTATAACGGATGAGGATTCGAATGTGTGACAGAATCAGCGTTGGACACTTAGGGTTCTTGATGCTGCTTGGAGTGCCGCTGTTGTATGTGATGGAGACTGGGCATCATGTAACATAGGGTTGCTTTTGCTTCCATTTGTAAGAAGTGATATTTTTCAGGGGGATAATGAGGAGAAAAGGTACCGATTCTAAAGTTGCCATACAGTGGACGAGAAAAGCAACTCAGACAAAAGTGAGGAAAACTTGTATTTTGTCTCCCTAGTGTTGAAATTTGTGACATATTTCAAAGCATCATATTTAATATGACTCTACCGCCATAATGTTCCTGCACAAAGGTGTGCCATGACATATATATCTGTGTATTTCTCTCCTTTTTTTTTTCAAATAATACAAAAGGAAAAATACTCAATTGCAGACCTCTGGAATTAGCATCTGTTCTAGATATTTCAGCGGGAAAGAAACAAAATCTGGAATTCCTGGGTTTCTATTTGAATGAACTTCTCAAAAGTAAATAACCAACCATATAATCCCCAAAACTGAAATCCTGTTTGTCTTATTTTTTATACAATTTTTATTAAAAAGAAAAGAAAAAATGTATTGAGTACATACAAATGAGAAGTTTTATATTGTGATATAAGGTGATGACATTTTTTTTAAAGAGAGGATTCCAGTTTGAAAACCAGCTGGTTACTGGAGAAGTCAGACTGACTTTATAAATGGCTTGCACCTCCCCAGCTCTTAAGTGATGCCTGCATTCTTACATTAGGAATGAAGATATTGAAAATAGTGGTTCTCTTTTGCAACATTAAAACGTTTCTGAGCTGTCCATTTTCCAGCTTTAAAATAGGATTTTAATAACATTTTAAAATTTTGTAATTGTAGATGTGACATTGAAAATGTCATATTTTGAGACTGAAAAACAACCTGTGAGTGGAAGATTTGTTCCCTCGCATATCCTGCAATGGGTTAGGGTTCTTTAAATTTATACAGAAAGGAATATTAGCCAAGTCACTTTATTTTGCAGTATTAAATTAAGATATGGAGTCTTGCCTTCTAAGTACGGTTGACCATAATGTGTACTGACTGATATTTATACTTCATTTTTATAAAGTACAACATGTATTGACTTTTTTAAAAAACTATCAAACTTGTAAAATTCAGATTAGCAGTGAAAAATTGTTTGGTCAAGCTTTCAAGAGAGAATGTATTTGACTCTGTCTTTCTCTTCCCAACCCTGAAATACTTACAACTAATTTACTACTTGCATAAAATGATATTGCAAACATTTCTTAATGTACTGTTTGAACGGATTTGGTAGATGCCTATTCAGTACTTCAAAACATTTGGGACTCAGTAACCCAAGGGCTTTTGCAGGAGTGTTAGGTTGGGCTTTTGGCATGTGCTCAGGTACTAACAGTGGTGATTTTCAACTCAGAGCCAATCTATTCATTCACATAAATTTCTTGGGTGGGTACCATTTCAGACTGCAAGCAGGAAATTGTTTCAGTGTTCATCTATATAAGTCTCTTTGTCCATGAAGAGCTCGTTTGTCAGATGGTTCTTCTTCCTAACATGCTAACTTTCTGCTTGCAATGGGTTTTTTTTTAAAAAAAAATATGGGCGAATATTCAAACATTTGATCCATCACCTTAGTCTGAAATGGAATTCTCTACTATGTGATATATTTGCGTATATAAATTGGCCCCTAGACTGACTTCATAAACAGATGTTTGTCCTTAAATGTGCTGCTTCTCACACATTTATTTACAGTTTTGTCAAAATAGTGATAAAATGCATTGTATTGTGTTTTCTATCATATATTGATTCCTGTATCTTTAGGAAACATAACCAGAAGAGCTTCGCCAGTACAATACATTCAGTGCCGTCTGTTGGTCGTGAATTGTACAAACGTCTTCATGACTTCATTTCATTTGGTATCTGAGCTAGGAATGCAGATAGCACTCGTGATAGAATTACTACTTTGTCATTAACTGTGAATAAACGTATTTATTAATTAAGGAGTTCACTTTCTGGGCCTGTTTTAAAAGAAGCACCCACCATCAAATCCCATACGGTCACTTGGTAAAAAATAATAATCGTATATACATTATGTAATAAGATATGTCATCTGCCACCTAGAACCTGGCTTTGCTGTTCTGACAGGCACTGATTGCATAAAATATGAATAGAGACTCAAACAGGATGCAAATGCACATGTATTTGTAGAATCAAACAACAACGGAAATAGTTTTTTTGTACTATTTGGAATGTTGCACATATGAACATCATTAGATTTCTCATCATTTTTTAATTGTGATGTATTTGAAAATTGGCACAAACTTGGTCATCATTTTGCTGGTTGGAAGAATACTTCTTACTCTTATTTCTGTGGGATTGGGGAAGAAAAGAGTAATATAAAACGCTCATGATTAAGCCAAGTTGTTAACATAATTGTGCACAGATGAAATATCATTATGGTATTTTATTGGGTTGCATATGTACAAAGAGATCAGCATAAACTTATCTGTATTGCCATATTAAATAAATAAATACCTATTGAGAGAAATGAAATGTTTCTAGGCTTTTATCTTTTTGCAAAAATATGTATACTTGGTTTTCAATAAACCTTTCTCTCTTTAATTATAAAGATCAGCCTGTAGAACTTTTATGGGAGAGAATTTTCTAAAATGTTTGCCCCAGTCCAGCTTCTATGTACAGCTTTTCAATTTCATTGGCTCAGCAAATATGCAACAGGATACCCATGTGGGGCTGACACTAAATCAAAAAAAGTTTTGCCAGCAGAGACCTCTGTGCCTGTAAGAGATTTATAGAACAGGATGTTTGCCTTTAATTCCACGTCAGAGATACGCAGAATATAAGCAACAGGCTCAAAAATACTGTGCAGGGAACTTCTTTAAAATTTTACGTGCTGCTTGGAGAAGTTTCCAAATAAAAAAGCAAAAGCCCTGAAATATGCCTACAGTTCATTTTGAGAGCTCATTGATCTTGTGGAATGGCAAAACGGTGTTGGGAGTGGTGGGGGTCTATTGCCATTCATACTGATTAATTTTTTACTGGTTATTATTGGCTGGTGTTTATCATAGTTTTAATGGGCTGCTGTAAGAATTCGTGTAAATGTTCCTTCAGTCTCTTGTTTTTGAGTTTCTGCTTTATGTCAATGGCAACCCCTTGTGGGGTGGAGAATGCTGCTGCTGCATCTTGAGGTAAGTGTACATGATAGAAAAGATCTGGAAACTTGATACAAGGAAGTGGCTGCCTTTGAAAATGCTCCAGAAACTTCAACTTGCACAAAACAGGGCAGCCAGACTGTTAACGGGGACTGGCCAACGAGACCACATTACGCCAGTCCTTTTTCAGCTTCACTGGCTGCCGGTCCAGGTCCGGACCAGATTCAAAGTGCTGGTATTAACATTCAAAGCCCTAAATGGCTTGGGGCCAGGTTATCTGAAGGAACGCCTCCTCCCATCCATATGTGCCTGCCTGGATCCTAAGATCATCTTCAGGGGCCCTTCTCCATGAGCCCCTGCCAAAAGAAATGAGGTAGGTGGCTACTAGGCGGGCCTTCTCAGCTGTGGCACCCCGGCTGTGGAATGAGCTCCCTAGAGAGGTTTGCCTGGCACCTACATTATATTCTTTTAGACGCCAGGTGAAGACATTCTTATTTTCACAATATTTTAACAGTTTATTATCATAGACTTTTAACTCCGCTGTTTTAAATCTGTATTTTAAAATTGTATTTTAAATCTGCATTGCTGCACGGTTTTTTTTTACCCTGGTTGTGTTTTAATATTGTATTTTTATATCGTGTTTTTATACCGTTTTGTTGAGGGTTTAAATTTTTGTGAACCACCCAGAGAGCTTTGGCGATTGGGGGGGTATATAAATGTAATAAACAAACAAACAAACATAGATGGGCCTGGTGTACATGTTACCTAAGGTCCCCTCCACAAGGATTCACTTTTGCGCCTGGTTAAGTGATTATGCGCTTCATGGCTGAAGCACATTTACGCCTAATACCTCTGCACGAGAGGCAGGCAGGGAGAGGGGAGGGGAGGGGAGGGGGAAACTACGGCGGGTGGGCGGGCGCCTGTCTCTTTAAGGCAGGTCCCTGCGAGTTGTTATGCTGGAGAGTGAAGGAACTGACGGGGCGATTGAATGAAACGGAGCAAAGGGGGGGAACAGGGCAAGAAAAAGGGAAAAGGGAGCTGGAAGACGGAGCCCGGTAGGAGCAGAGCCAGGAGCTGAGCGGGGGAGTCAGCAGCAGCAGCAGCAGCAGCACTCGGGAGGCAGGGCGCACGGGGTGGGGTGGGGGAACAGGGCAAGGAAAAGGGAGCTGGAAGACGGAGCGAGAGGTCAGCGGGAGCCCGGTAGGAGCGGAGCCAGGAGCCGAGCGGGGGAGCCAGCAGCACTAGCAGCAGCAGCAGCAGCAGCAGCAGCAGCACTCGGGAGGCAGGGCACCGGCTTCACATCCCACCGGCTTCACATACTGCCGCAAAATAAAACTCGCTATTTAACGCGCATTCGATAATGCACACAATCGGAGGGATAGCGCGCCTCTACGCCCGATTTGCACTCCCTCCTTGTAGAGGGGAAAAATTTTAAGCGCCTTGAAAGAGCTTTAAACCTCTCTTGTAGAGGCAGCCTAAGACACATATCATGAAAATAAAGGTTTGTAGACTGAGAACTATCCAGTAAAACTCTACATGTAGGCCTGCAACAAGCTGAAATGCTAATACACCAATGGAGATCCAGTGGCATTTCACATTGGCTGCAATTGTCAACATTATGTAAGAAACATTAAATATTACAACTCCGGATAGTTCAGCCATATTGGATTTGTTGCATATGCACTGTTCAATAGCTGGGACATTAGTTTCTAATTCATAGTAGGATAGCTCAATCATTGTCAAAATTGTTGTGGATTGTGGCAAATATAGTTTTTGCTAGACTGACATTTGTTGATTTAAACCATTCAAGACCATCCTTATAATCAGTTGCTTCTTCCCTCCCCAACCCCTGACGATCTTCCAAAAGGAATAACTGTGCAGCCCCATCCCATACCTGTTTTCTTAGATGCTGGTGACGTCCCACTGAATCCCCAAGTAAATGTGCATTGAATTATAACCACGATGGTATTCTTTATTATGCCTGCTGGTGATTTAATCTTTCTGATTTGGGTAAAGCATGTGCCTCCCTGAGGAAGAGCCCAGTGAGATTCAACTACTCCCTCTCAACATACAAGTTAATTGCTGCGTTGAACAACTGTTTTTCTTCCACCTTCCCAGTTATGACTTTTAAAAAGAACTACCATTGCCAGTGTCAACATTAAAGGGTGTGGAAAGTGCGAGAACACAAAGGAGGTCTTGCTACTTTAAAAACACAAGTGACCAAGCCAGTTCAACTACTTTCTGATAGTTACGCTAGAACAGGGCACACCCAGAGTCCTGTTCCTGCAATCAGGAAACTAAGCAATCCCCATGGCATGGCTTTGCTTGGGCAAGAGCTTGGGGGGAAATGCTGCTTATTTAACAGAGATAACTGTTTCTCAACCATTTCAACTGAATGAAAAGACGCTGCCTTGAGGGCGTTTTGCATGAAAGCTCCACCCTTGAAAAGGAGATGGGCCAAAAATTATCGCAGGCAACCAGCCAGGAGAATAAGGATGACATCCTGATTATATGTGATGTATTTAGCCAAGGAGTGGTTTATGCCTCGCAGAAGCTGAAAGACTATCTTGGATTTGAGGATCCACAGGGCAAATTCCACCCATCCACAGACACCCTAAATGAGATCTTTCTGGTCAACTTCATCAGCTTCTGTCTTGAAAAAGGTGTAGAGGATCGTATCACAACCAGCAAGATGAGCAAGCAACAAGCCTTGCTTTTTGGAGTTGATTGGGTCTGGACTCTATCTGGAGCTGACAAGCAAATCAGGCTTCAGATTGCTGTGCAGTCTGTACAGATGGCCAAGCTTTCCAGCGGAGACCAGGCTTTCGAAGTAATTGGAAGCAGCAGAGAAGCAATGTTAGCAGAGGAACTTTCTGGAAACAGGAGCAGATTCGAAAAGCTGGAAGAATTCTGCAATCTGGTGGGAAGTGACTGCCTTGGCTTGTTCATAATGTTTGGGGTTCCAGGAAAGCCCAAAGATATCAGAGGGGTCGTTCTAGAGAGCATCAGAAAAGAAAAACGGAAAGACCTCTTGTCTGGTGAGAGCGCACTAAGACTATTTGTTTCAAACACTGATAGTTTTCTCCCTACTAGAGAGATGCTGGAACACTGCCTTTCTAAGAAAAATGGGATAAGGGAGGTAGGTAAGGTTTACATTAATTTTCTTTAACCTCCTGATTACAAACTCAGAAACATCCCATCTAAGTAGTGCTAGAATATTGCTCACAACAATTGTCACGTGCAACCAATTCTCCATTTCTACGCACAAAATATCAATCTTAATGTTTTTGCCAGCATAGTTGACTTCTTAAGAATCGAAGATCGCTACACCTCCCTGGTCCCAAATTGAATAGAATATGCTTTCCAGATGGTATGCTTCCATAAAAGACAAGTTTTAAGACCATTCCGTTCTTGACTATAACTGTTAATCAGGACCACATAAAAATCTTGAACATTGAGTTCGCTCTACTTCGTGAGAAAAAGCAAGGATTGTTCAGCTAAGTTAATTAAGTCTTTGCAAATAGAAAATGTTATCACTGTTATGAACAGACTGTACCATAGGTTTTATAATGAACTGTAATATCTTCATTTATTAAATTAATATGCTTTTTACAGAGAGGCAAGATGGCTTATGTCTTCCAGTAACAGCCTTATTACTGTCATATTGAGAGTTTAGCAGTCTCCACCTGCAACCTCTTTGCTACTCTAAACAAGCATGAGTGGACAAGTAATATCTTTCACTGTTTATTGTTTTTTCTAAATTCTCATTCTGTATCTAATGTGTTTTTGCTAAGCTTTCCAGTTGATGGTTTTTTTATTTTTACTAGTGTATAAAGCCCATGTTGCCACAGCCTCTAGTAGTCTGAGAGTGATTGGATTGAAATATGTTTGGCCATTTCCCTTGCGACCGGAGCAACTTTTACACAGGTTCCACTGATGTATTTTTAAAATAAATTGGCTACGTAAGATAAAATTGTAAAATGAATGTACTGTAATATTTCTGGCGAGATAACATTAGGGGTAAATGTGAAGCCATTTTTATGTTGTCCAGGAATTTGTCCAATCTACTTATAAAGCCATCCAAATTGGTGGCTATCACTACATCTTGTGGAAGTGAATTCAATAGTTTATCTGTGCATTGTGAGAAGTACTTTTATCTGTCCTGAAAATCCCACCAATAAGCTTCACGCAATGACCCAGGGATCTAGAATTACGGGAGGGAAAGAAATATCTCCCTATCCACTTTCTCCACACCATGCATAATTTTATACAACTTCTATAAAATTATAGATATTTATGCAGATCTCGTAGGCATAGATGCTGCACAGCAGGCCACGGTGTTGAAGAGGGGGCTACATCCATCTCCACCTCCTTGCTGGTCTCAAACTCCACCTTTATCATTAGCAGCCCTTGACATCATGCTCAGCATTCGGTATTAACCTGTAGGGCAATAGGAGACTGTTTGGCGTAGAGCAAATAAATGTACTGTTTTGCTATTAAAACTCGGGCTTCTTCGAAGTTTCAAAATCTTCTCCACATCTACACTGCTCAAGCTTCATTTTTTTAAAAAATAAAAAATAGCAAAATCTGTCTGGTAGATCTTTATTAATAAGCATTACACTAATGTATCCTTGTATAGATGTTCATTATTGTTGTTTTATTCTTGCCTTTTTATCTCTTGCAAGGAAGCCAAGGTAGCATAGATGGACCTCCTCCATGTAAAGTGATACGTTGTTCAAGGCATACAGCTGATTTTATAGCTTCCTCTTGACATGTAGGGTACCATGTCAATCCAGCTCCATGTGTAAAAATGTGCAAGCATTGCCTTTGGGCACATAGCACAGGGGCTGCAAGAATGAAGGCATAAGCGTGTGGTGTAGACATAAGTCAAGGTTGATGGATTTGAACCAGGTAGGACCCTTGTTATGCGAAGAAAAACTGATTGGCTTTTGGCTGGAAAGTCACAACTGGAAGTGGGGTTGGGGGCAGTTTGTCAGGTAATTTGGAGGGGGTTGTGGATATCTGTTCAACTAGTGCTGTACTTCATACACAGAAGTGGAAGTGTATTAGATTTCCCCAAGTACAGATACAAATTTCACTGGCAACTCTTTGGAACTCCTATTCTGATCACTGCATTGCCAGAATCTTATTATTTTATATAGTACTACAGGAAATGTAAAAGGCCGCCTTTGGGGAAGTAATCCATCTCTAAATTTTTATGTTAGTACAGAAAACCTTCCAAAAGGCAAAATAAAAAAGCCCATACACTTTTTTCTAAAGAGCCCACACAATACAGTCTTGTAAGAAAAAAAACATCTTAACATTCCACAGATGCAGATTTAATTACAATATTTATATTTCAAATGTGGACATAACAGCCCCCACTGATTACTCCCTTAGTTTCATCTCCTAGCATGCTGCCCTGCCAGGACTTTATAAAGGAACTGCTGTTGAGACCATGAAGGATCAGCAGCAGCTTAGATTCTAGTTCTTCTTTTCATGATGCACCTCTGCCTTCCAAAATGGCAGAGGGCAAGAAATCATGATATTGAACATCAGCATGCCGCTACAAGCTTTCTCAGTCTTGCACCCATGTTTATTTCCTGACTAAGCCAAGGCTTAATGACTGTGCAACTTAAACAGTTGCACACAGTAACAAGGTAAGTTGGTGTAGCTTAACAGCTGTCATTCATCTACCGGTTGCCTAGAAAGATCAAATTACCAATCAGAGCTATTTTTTGCGGGCCTGACTCGCCTTCTCAAAACATTTCTTTCCGATTTGAAGGCTGCAAAAATAGGTTAAGTGACTCAGAAGATTCTACAATGGTCACAGCAGGCAGACAGGTGCTGATTATAGATGTTAATCTTTAGTTGGAGCTGGAACTCTTAAGTTTCTACTTCTTAAAGCATTGAAGAAATGATTTTTTAAAATTATCTTTGGCCACTGAAAGCTACCATTGTTATCTGCAATATGGTGTACATAAAACAGTAGAGAAGGAGCCCCATGAAATGCAAGAGATGTCAGTATTAAAGCAGTACTTTGGCACAAACTTACTTGCAATTTATACATATCCATCTCTCCATACATTGGTGATCTAATGTATGGAGGATCCTGATTTCACAGCATCTTTTGCTTTGCAAATTGTGAATACTGGACCAGCCATCATCAAGGCTGGTCCAGTATTCCTAAAGACAAGCTTACTGAAGTACTTAATTACTCAAGTCCCCAAAAAAGTTTTAAGTAAGATTTTATTCTTCTTGACAGTTTGACTGTTTTTTAAAAAAATCTGTTTCACTGTGACTGTTTCAAACACAAAAGAAGATCCATGAAATTAATGATAAGCAAATCCAAGTTTTATTTCTACCACAAAGAGTTGGGAAAATCCAATAACTCAATAGGCTGGATAAGTAATACAAAACAGTTTGTGAACCAAGACAGAGAGAGTTATTCAACATCAGTAATACATTTAATAAAAGTTAAGGCTCCTTTGACCACAGTGATATAAACATTAAGCAAAATGGATACATTATATTGACTGCTTAATTTCTGCTGCAAGAACCTATTCAACAACAGGAATTTAGTGCATACAATAGAACTGTTCTAGAGTTTGGTTTTCTCAACCTTTTGCATTTTCTGCTAGCACTCAACTGAGGGTCAAACTAGATGCGACACCATCGTATGAGTGGTTGTAAAGAGTAGACTGCACACTTCGGGGTTGGGAGGTAGGCCTTTAACCCTTTGCCCTCTGCAATGGTCCTGATCCAGAGCATGCCCCTACTCATGCAATTTATTTTTAAAAAACACCATACAGATGGTTAAGTTACTGGCATAACCTCTAGTTTGGCCCTTAGGCATGTATTACTTTTAGCAGTCAAGTTATGGTTATCAGGCTGCAATCCTACTCCCTTCACACATAACCTCACATGATTTCAGCTTACCCATCCACACACACCATGAAGCATCCGGTAGCGTACTCCCTCCAAAGAAGCAATGTTTAGCTCTGCTTTTGGTGCAAGTACCCTGCATGCAGTAGATCTGGACATGACTGAACTCTCGGATGCTTCAAGGCAAGGCATGGGAGGGCTGGATGTTGTCATGAACGGCCTGGGTGTTGTACTGTAGGAAAAGAGAGTTATACTGAAGTTTGATAAACCCTTCTATATCATGTGTGGAGGCACAAAGATCGGAGGCAGGATGGGCTATACTTTAAGATGGTGCAATGTGATACCTGAAAATGAAGTGGTGCAGTAGAACTCATAAGTTAGAGCTCTTTGATAAAATGACCGATTCAAGGTCATTTTAGAATAGAGCTATGTTTTTGTCTCAAACTTTTATCATGTCTTCTAAAGCAATGATTTTTATTCGTCATGCGCTGGTGGCTGTCAGTTTCACCCAGGACTTTTTAGTTTTAAATATGAAAGTCTCAAACGTGTTCTTGATATGTATGTTTATGTAACTTGAAAGATTAAGATGTTACATTTCCCCCCCAATCATATTTTATGAAGGACGGCTTCAGCAGGATGACTCCCAATAAAGGTTTGCTGCTAAAATAGTTTTAAAACCAACTTTCATTGTCAAACAGAGAGACTAAAACGGCGTCCTCTAAAATTCTCCTTCACAGGCCCCGCTGAAAAGAATGGGAGACACTTTTGAGTATCTACTTGTTCCATGCCTAGCTCAATTCTTCTAAATGTAACTTGTGTAGGGGAATTTCCCAATAGATGGTGCCTTGAACTGATAAAAAAAGACAGGAGGAACTTTGGAAAGAATTAAAACAAATACATTTGGGAATGTGAGGCCTCATCAACCACTTACACTTTCAGACAAGCACTGAATTTCACTTTAGTGAAAATCCTGCCACAAAGTGTTCTGGAGGGCCACTAGATAGCCATTTCAAATGCACATGATACACACAGTTAATAATTCTTACCCAGTTGGTTTTGGAATCATTGTAATCCCACCAACATTTTAAAGGCAACATAGAATCCCAAAATACAATGGAAAGCAGGATGTTTTATTTCAATATGAAATTTCTTCAGACAACAGTAATTATATTTAAAATAAAATACAGGCAATGCATCCTTTTTCAACTGACTGTTCCATATCAGACTATAGCATTCCAGGAGCAACTGATACCCCCAAATTGAACATATTACAACTTGAATATGCCATTTCGAAATCAATGGGGACTTCTTTCCATGTAAATATATTTAGTACTGTGGCATTAGATAATCTTTTCTACTCAATGGGGAGTAGGGCGGGGCAGAGAAGGCTTAAGGAATAAGTGTGTATAAAGCTTGGTTTGGGAGTGATCGAAAGTTGGAAGACACTACTCTATTGAGAAAATAAAACTGATCTGCTGCCTCATCCTATACACATTTTTTTCCGCATGTTTGTGTCAAAGAAACAGAATTTCCCCCAAATTACCTACACCACCTATCTTCAAATAAAGGCAATAATGATTTTTTAATGAATGAAGTGTGCACATTTCATACAGGTATCCTTACCCATCTCATGCTAAAGCTTTGTAACAGAGATATTAGGAACAAAACACTTCCTCCACCTATACCAGCTTGACACTTGCGTATCGGCCACATGCTACAGGTAAGAAACTCTTTGGTGTTGCAACAGCAAAGCTCCATTTCTTTATCCATTATGAAAAAGTGTTACACATAATCCAGTGGCCTTATTATAGATTTGAAAAGCAGAGCAAAGCTAAAAAGACCATACACGACACGGCTATCTGTAAATAGAATTTTCAGTACTGCATTAGTAAAAAGACACCAAGGATTGTATCCAATGTTGGTCTTAACTTCAGTCCCATTCATTTTAATGGGCCTACTCCAGTTACGTCTAACATTGGATACAATCCCAAACTTGTATACACACCTTGGCAGCCCCTCTGAATGTGGTTTCACACCTCTGCACATCAACCACTCTTGTTCCCTGTTGCGCCAAAGAGCTTCCTTCCGTTCTCTTCCCCACCTACACATTCTACTTTACTGTGTCTTCAATCCAATTTAGTAGGCAAATCTCATCTCCTTCGTATAGTTCAGTTTATCCAGGTTGGGAATGCAAGCATATTGAATCATCGGAGGAGGGCCGCACATGAGGATGAGAGTATCATCTTGCGGTGGGGGCAGGTGGTCCTTGATCATGTTTTGATTCACAAATCCTTGGCTGTAATCCCAATCTGCGATAGAGAAGACCACAATTTTTAAATTAGCTGCTTAAATAAATGGGAATTCCATGCTATCGAGACACACACACCACAGATAATAAATGCATTTATAGTTTATGTAGATCCTGTCTTTTACAAAATTTCAAAATACCAATCAAATACAATAAAATGACATGAGACAGAACCATAAAAAAAACAAGGCTCTAATAAAAATAAACACAAAAAGCCTGAGAATACCAGACCAACTTTGTCTAGCATCAAAAAGAAAATGAATCACTAAGAAGCCAGGTACACATTTTGGGTGCTCTCATGGCGGAGGCTCTCTTACCAGTTGCCACCCACTTAACCACACCAAAGATGGAGGCATCCCAGAGAAGGGCCTCTGATGAAGATTAAAGGTCTTCATTCCCAGGCAGCTTCGTGTGGACAAAGGCAGTCCTACATTTATGTCAAAGTACGAAATGCCTGATTCACACATGAATGTCATCCCTTGACACTGTAGTCATCCCCAGTTCAATGCCACAGACATATCACCTCGAACACAGTGCATTTCTAATGAGTCATTTCACACATTCGGCTGCTAGCACTGAACAACCAAGCAATGCCCACATACGTTTGAAGTAACCTTCACTTTTGTTTTTCTAAACTGCCATAGAAACCTTGCTGAAGAGTAATATATAAATATTGTAAACAGATATATCACAGAATATAAAGAGTCCCAAGTCAAATCCATTCGATGCTGATTGATTATCTCTGCGATTTAATCATAAATTTCCAATCATCTTTTAAATTATAATTAGAAGACCTGCATTTTCTTGCCACTTGTTGCAAGTACTGAAATTACAAAACTTCCTGTAACTATTTCTCATATTATGCAACAGCAAAGCCCAAGTTTCCTGCTGCCACTTGTGCACTCAACACAGTGGCTGCATTCGGACAACACATTAGTCAATGGTGGGTTAAGTAGCCAACTTACAGTTGGTTATTTTGTGGGTACTCCCCACACAACATATTCCTACACAACTGGATGGTTGGGGCTGGCGTTGAGTGGACTAACAGTCAACCCAGCATTTGACTGACACAACCCCCACCCCTCTCCCCACCCTCCCTCCTCCTAGTTCTATCCCAGCAGCCTCTGCAAGTTGCACCAGTTGTAGCAGAGTGGCAGCCGCTGCTTTGGTCGTTCTTACCGCCTGCCTCTATGGGCTTGTGTTTTAACCCACTCCCCTCACGCCATTAACCCACTCACCCCTCCACACAACACTTTAAACAACTGGCTTCGAGCTAAACAACTTGCAAGCCAGTTGTTTCTCTCAGTTGCTTATTTGGGCGGAATAGCATACCGTCAGTAGTTTGTGAGCGGCGTGTTGCTCTCCACACAACACAATAAGCAACACAACTGACGATTGTTCCCCCCCTCAGTTGTTTAATGTGTTGTCTGAATGCAGCCAATTAGTCACTTTATCTTAAAATGGTTAAAAATGGAAATTGGAATTCAAAGATTCTTCACGCACTAAAAGCAGAGTAAAGGAATACAAATAACAGAGCAATCCTAACATCACAGTGGATGGAAAGTCCAGATAGATCTATTGCCATACCCAGAGCCCTGCCAGCTTGCTGTGGACAAGGGGGAAAGTGGGTGGCGGGTTATCTACCATGTTTTTCTCCATTCTTCTAATGGGGGTGTGGGGAATGGGGAGCTTAGGATCCGTGGTCTCCTCTAACGTGCCCATTTTGGAGAGCACTGTTGCTGGAGCATCACTGTAACTACTGTGGAATAAAGTACTTACTTTCGGGTGCTCTGTCTAATGTGAACCACAGCTTAAAGCGGGCTGAATGCCGGACCTGTAATTCCTCAAGTTCTGGGCGCAGCAGAATATCGTTCTCAGTCTGTGCAATAAATAAATAAATAAATAAATAAAGCCTTGTATTTTAGAAGTCTCTGTTGTCTGTACCTACACTCTTTAAAAGGAGTTCAGGATAGACTAAACCACTGCCAAACAATATTATATTATACAGAAGGGGCAGGGATGATACTAGGAATAAAAAGTAAAAGGGCATAAATCTGACCAATAGTTTGAGAGTTATCACTTCACTTTTCAAGACCATCTAAGGATTTCTGCCTTGTTCTTAGTAAACCTGGCTCTCTAATTTGGTCGTGGCACCATCCACTTTGATAGGGGTGGAATACGCCAAAGGTGGGAAGAGTGTATATATCATGATGTGTAACCCTACCCACGCGAAATCACAATGCAAAATTCACTGCGTTGTCTCCCACAAGTCACTAGTGCCGCTTTGCAAATGATGAATCTTGACAGAAAAAAACAAGTATGGAGAGATAAACGTTAAGCCTTCCGTGAAATATTATTTAAGACTGGTCGTGCTATGAGTATAGAGAGAGAAGCAATATTACCCTTTGCAAAATTACTTGGAACCAAACAAAGAATTATATTAGAGTTTCAAGGAGGGAGAATTTATTTGCACCTGTTGTTGGAGGACACCTATTCCTGGAGCAGCCTGTGCTACAAAAACAGTTATTCTTCAATGGGATTATCTCAAGACAGATGTCACAATGGCAGATAATGTAGAAGTAACCTTGGAGGTGCACAAGCACCCCATTAATAAACATTGAACACACTGCTACAAGGTTTACATTCACAGATTGATCAGTGGGGTCTAAAGTTTAAATTTGATACGAATTTACTTGGAGTCAAGCTTGTGAATTAGGGGCACACTTGCTTAGCTTTTGAGGCTACACTGGTGTTAGTATAAGATTTAAAAAGATGACCTAAAATGAATAGTAGGTTGACAATGCAATCCTATACATGACTAATCAGAAGTTCAATTAAATTCAAAGTGATTTACTCCTAGGTAAATGGGTACAGGATTGCACCCTTAGTTTATTACGTTTCATGGTAGTTTAAGCTTCCTTGAAAATCAAACATTTATACAGAGCTCATGAAATCAACTAAAAACCGTTCAATTGGTTGTCAGAGTTATCCCATTGCAAACAAATAGCACATCTGGATGTGAATACGCACAAATCACAACTAACTTCAGTCTTGTAACAGCATCGGTAAATGTACAAAAACAAAAAAAGACTACAGGGTCTTGATGTCGGAGAATGGTCTGAAGAACCTAGTCCTACTGCTGAAGTCAAGTAGCAGCGTTCCAGTAAACTTTTGAGATGGGATACTATAGGAGAACCACACGCAAGCTGCTTTGAACCATTTAAAGGAAAAGAAGGCTGCACACTTACCTGGGAGTTAAGTCCATTGAAAATAGCACAAACTACTTTTGAATGAGTGTACATAGGATCGCAATGCACAACAAAACACATTTCTAGCTTTCAACACCCAATGGCCTATTCTTCTCAGCCATGGCAAAATACTGCTAGTCATTCAGTTTAATATCCCATCATAAATAAAATTCAGGACTTCTATTTACCTGGTTAGCAAAGAGTAAGTGACAAACAGTGGGGTCCTCTTTGTCCTTCACCATAGCTCGAATGAGCTGCAACATAGGGGTGATTCCTTCATGGAAACAAAAAACAGCCACGGTGATACAAACCTCTTCAAGGCAAAACCGACACAGGAAAGGCGGCAAACAGATCTCTTTTACGTACCTGTTCCTCCGGCTATCATCCCAACGTTTTTCACATGTTTAAGAACCGGTTCAGATTTCTTATCTGGACGAATGGCAAATGAACCTGCAGAAGAAACACAGAAGGAAATAAGCAGGGGTGTTATGACTACAAGTAGACGGTTGAGAAGAAAGGAGTATAACATCCTGCACCCCCATTTTCCTAGCCTGCTATGGAAAATAAAGGGAATGGGGGAAGAAATCCCTCTGGTCCTCAGCAGGATAGGAACTTAGCCTGCGTTGCCCTAGAGGAGAAAGTACGTACTAGTGGGGAAGCTCATCTTGATAGCTGCAAGCAGGATCACAGCTTGACTCCCTGCAGAGTGGGATATGGCTATATTCTAATTTAGGATCTTTTATTCTTGCTCTGGTTTACTTATTGTGCGTTGCAAGGATAGCTAGAAAACTGCAAGCAGAGCCATGGTGGTAGAACTCCTGCCTTCACATGAAACACTACCATAGTTTTGCATTTAGAGAATGAGCTGAAGTATAGGGCTCTCCCAATGCACACTTGGGTGGAAGGAACATAAAGCTTCAACCATGATTTGCAACCAGTTTCTGGTCCTAGAATGGGAATCTGTGGTTCATTATAAACTATCGCTGGATGCTTTATACTTCCTTGCACGCAAGGAAGGTGAGGGATAATGTGAGAGTTCAAGGCCCATGTAGCTCATTCTCATAACGCTAAGTAACAGTTTAGCATCTGAATATGGGCACAGTTCATGTGATTCTCTGGCCTGATTTAGAAGGACAAGCTTAAGAGTTCGTCATCTCAGTTGAGAATCACTGAAACCAAAATATTCCTATGAGCACTGTGTGTTGTTATTGGCCCAACAGAGGACATCAAAAAGACTCCAACATGTACACAGAGCAGGTCCAGTTTAAAGGGAGAGAATAATGCTTTAATGGAGGGCACACTAATTTTCTGGGATTACACAAAACAACATGGCTTCCTCAGAGTCATGACCTACTACTTACACTCACCATGACACATTCCAGTATTGGAGAGTACAGATGCAAAGTAGGCCTGGCCTCCTATACCTTCAACAGTTGTCTTCAAGAGAGAATTCCAGCAGGTGCAGTTTCTCAAACAAGCTGCACTTCTATTCTGCACATCTATTAAGATGTATAGGAAACCCATCTTTCTTTGCATCTGGTCAAACTATGCAGAGTGCTTTGAGCACATGAAGATTCCTAGATTTAAAGGTGCCTCCGTTACTAACAAAGCATTTTGTGGGTTTTTTTTTTAAAAAAAGAATGTTCATACTCTCTTAAGCTATCCTTAAGCAAGAGACCAGAGTCTCTCTATGTTTATGAAGAAGTTAGGACAAAGTAAAGTAAGGGGGATGTATCTCTAGTTCTTAAGAGCATATCTTATTTAGAAAAATCAGCCTTGCCTTTCCCCTTATAGACAAGCAGTCCACTGGGTCCACGGAAATCAATGGCTTCCCCTATCCTTAGGTTCTCTAAATACTGTGACATTTTGCCTCCTTCAGGGAATTTTGGATGAACTCCTTTGAAATATATCTATTTAAAAAGAGAAAGAAATGGAAAAAGGATAGCTTTAAAACAAAACATCAGTTTATGAACGAGGTTAGATTTAGATATTGTAAAGGGGCGGATAGTGGTGGGAGTGTTGTAATGTCCATATGACAAACAAGTCACACACACACACTGCAAATCCAGGCTGATCAACAGAGCTTCGGTAGGGGGAGGGGGCATCCATGAAGGCTACAAGCGAGACCAAGTACCACACAGAATTCATTGTAATGCAATACTTCATATGTCGGTTACCCTTGCGCGGGGCTCGGGAACATGTGTATGTCCCCCAAGTTGCTGCTTGACTGCAACTCCCATAATTCCTCACCGGGCATTCCAAAAACATCTGGAGGGCAACCCCTTCCTCACTGATGCCCTAGAGGGATCATCCTCAACAGCCAAAGCTGAAAGCCTTTACCTTCACAACGAGATCCACAAAACCTTTGTCGTCATCACTGCTGACTGGTGTGTAGGGCCTGACCACCAGGTTCCCATTGATTCTTGCAGAGAGGTAAATGTGCTGTCCTACAGGAAAATGGAAACGTTAATGGTTAATTTAAAATATTGTAAGCTTTGAAGAGGCTGAGTAAGTCTTACAGGGACTCTTCCAGACACACTCCTTCCAAGTTATGTCTCTTACTGGATATTACTCCACATTCTCCCAAAAGAGTTACAGTATTTCTAAAACTAATCAACAAATCTATAGAAGAAAAACTTCAAACTATCCCACACAATTAAAGGTTTACCTCTAAGCCTCCTCAGCTTATTCTGACCCAACAGCTAGTTCAAAGACTCAGGGTTCTAGTAAAACAAAGTAGATCCTGCAAGGCTGAAATCTGCCCACTCCTGTATTGCACCCACAACTGTTCAATCAGTGTTCCATGATAGATACAGAATATAAAATATTTATTTTATCATGCCACTTTGATTTCCCAAATGCTTTGGTTGATCTAGGCATGGTCCATTCCTTGCAAGAGTTGAAAAACATGCAGAAAAGGGCAATTAAAATGATCAAGGGGCAGGAGCAACTCTTGAATGAGGAAGGGTAAAACATCTGGACTGTTTAACTTAGAGAAAAGGGAGGTGAGGTGTACCGAGTTATGCATGGTGTGGAGAAAGTACATATGGTGCCTGTTCAGACAACATGCTAAGTCATGTTTAGGTCGCTAACCTTTTTGCAGCAAATAGTTAGTGAGCACGTTTAAACCGTGGTTATGTAGCCACCACGGTTAGGAATGGTTTACACAACACGCTAAGTCATGGTTCACACATCATGCTAAACCGTAATGTTTATCTCACCACCAATTTGGATGACTTTAAAAGGGAATCAGACAATTTCAAGGAAAATAAAGCTATCAATGGCCACTTGTCCTGATGGCTTTATGCAACCTCCAGTCTCAAAGGCAATATGCCTCTGTGCACCAGTTGCTGGAGAACATGAGGAGGATAATTGCACTCATGTCCTGCTTGTCGATTTCCCCACCAGCAGCTGGTTGGCCACTCTGGGAATAGAATGCTGGTCTAGATGGATCTTTGGTCTGAACCAGCATGGCTCTTCTTATGTACTTAAGAGTTAGACAAGTGACAGATCAACATGCATTTCCTTGTCCTGTATGTCTCTGGAAGTTCAAAGGAGCAGCTGCCTTCGATTCCAATCAGCCACCAAAACAGGAAAAGAAACTTTGCTGTGACCAGAGACATAGGAGCCATGGCTATTAATTCACTGAACCGTCATCCCAGTCCCTCTCATAGCCAACAGCTGCACAAAGAACACAAAGGATGCTGCAGTACTATTCTGGCTCTGCCCATGTTGCTGCTTTTTTCCAAGCAGGAGGTGGGCGAAACTCAAAGAGACTTCTCCAGTCCAGTCTTTTACATTTGCCTTATAAAATCTGGCATGTGCCTTGAAAGCTATTCCCAATATGTTCATGTCCTTTGGCAAGTTAGTTCCATTTTTTTTAACAAGTCAACAAGATAGTTTCCTCTAATACCTTATGTCAGAGAACAACTAAAGAGATAATTATTTCTTTTAAAAAAAATAACTATAATAAAGGCAGCCAGGGTTTCTATTCTATTCTATACTACAACGTTAAAAGTTGTTCATTTCCTTCATGTAAAACATACCAACAGGGAGGCCTAGAATGTCTTCCACATTTGGCAGGGAAAAACGAAATCTTCTGGTGTCATGGCTGATATTCTAAAAAGGGAACAGCAATCAAGTCAATCCTTTAGAAACAGCTTCAGTTTTATACATGTCTACCAAGCTCGATTTTCTTCTTGTCCACCAATTTATAAGAAAGATATAAACCAAGATCCATATTCTGTTTGTTTAGGAGATAAACATGCTTGATCATAAAGAAACTAAACAGATTTCCACTGATTGTGCACAGGTTTGCATTTTGTTAACTTGTTAAGAGAGTAACCCTCCAGGTTACTCTCTATCAACAATTCCCAAATGGTGGATTAGAATTTATCAGAGGAGTTACAAGACTTGTGAACAGAAAACTGAAATATCAGGGGATTAGAACAGACAGACACATCTTAGACTAAGAGCTGATATATTCAGAAAAATATGAATTATCATCATTTCAGAATGCAGGAAATAAGTTGGCTATTTAGACTATTTTTTAAAGCACCATAATTCCTTGTATGCAGTATTTCGGGCCTGGTCCACAGATGGACAAACATCAATTAGTTACACAGCACTCAGTGACCTGTTTTGCATGTAACAACAAACCCATGACTTGTTGTTCGGCTAGCCACTGGGTCGTTTAGCTCCTAAACAACCGAGTGGTCTGGATTCACACATCATGCTGCACAACTCATTCAGGAGCTGATTGTGGGCTGTGTGCTAAAGCTGAAGAGACGGATGTGCTGCAGGCAACATACCCGTTTGTGCATGACAATTGATCACTTTTTAACTGATGGGTTTTAACTGAAGTTATGTGCAAACAGGTCCAGCGACTGGCAGCTACATGTGTGAATTGGTATTGTTGCGAAACATTGTGTTTGAGATGATTCTGGGTGGTATGAAAGTTCCACCTGTGTTTTGGATCTGCAATGCTCAATGCAAACATGTAAAGACACCACTTGCAGTTATCATTTTGAGCATACATGAGTGACCCAGACATTGCAAATCAGGTTCTCACTGACTCACTAGTGTCAGGCAAAGGCATGGGTGAGTGGTTAGACATGTTGCTCATATTTATTATGAAGTGACAGTACTCTGTTTATTGGGCTGTTTAAAAATACAATCAATCAATAACCATGTACCAATCAATATTTCTAAATTCATAGATTGGACCAAAGGCAAAGCCTTTTAGATAGTCCCCTTAGTAAAATTATATCCTACTCTATGAATGATGAGAAATATGGTGCATTTACTATAACCTACAACAATCCCTCATTAACCTCCATGTGCTAAAATTACTACATGTATTAGAAATCTTTGTATCTTGTTCTGTCTGAACTGGGGGCAGGCGGGGGCAAGGGAGAAACTGAGCAAATGTGAATATTTATTACCTCTTTGTCGATCAGCTTCAATGCATATTTAATTTCTGGATCCTTCAGGGTAATGGAAGGCTTGGGCTTGGAAAAAAGTCTCATGATCAAGCTGATCACAAAATATACTGGAGACAGTGCAATGTTTCCCAACTGTAATGAAAAACAAATAAGGGTATTGAGCTAATTACCATGTCTGAAAAGATAAATGGAAACAAGCCCACCTCAATAAGCATCTATGAGCAAAGAACTGTAAGAGCAGAAAACATCTCATTAGTAGCATCTAGTGAAAAGGACCCTCCCATTATACATATAACATATTTACCATCAAAGCAATACACATGGCATTAAGAGTATCCATTTCTTCCTATTAAAATAACAGGTCATGTAAAATTATTGTTACATTACTAATAGGTGGAAAGGGGATGGGGTGAGAAAAATGAAGTATTTTCACATAGTGATTTAAAGTTCTTCACATACATTGGCTCAGTTCAGACAACATGTTTCTCAGCAGTGGTTTTGGTGGCTCAGTTCAGACAACATGTTTCTCAGCAGTGGTTTTAGAACTCCACAGCAGAGTTGTTACACCACCCTTGAGAAATGTGTTGTCTGGCGGGAAAACTCCATGCGACAGTGGAATTTTTGGGGGGGGGAACATCCCACGCAGAATATCCACGTTGTGCAGAGGAGAGCGCCTGCACAATCGTTGTGTTGCATGCTGTGTGGCGGGCTCCATGGAGTTTTCTGTTGCATTGAGTTGACTTTTTCCACTGGCTATGGAGTTCCCTGGCAAGAGCGGCGAAAGGAGTGAGTGCTGCTCTAGGAGAGCTGCCGGGATTGTGGGTTTTTTGCAGCAACGGCTGATGGGATACCATCAGGAGGATCGGGGCAGGAGAGAGGGCGGAGAAACTGTCAATCAAATGTTGCGATGGATTTCACTCAACTCCATGGTAGCCCACAGGCACACAATGGTGGAGTTAGAATATGTTGTATGGGAGGTACCCCCTAAAAACTCAACCGTTGAGTGGAGTTTTCTCACTGCGTTGACTAATGTGTTGTCTGATTTGAGCCATTATCTGAGTCATTCTTGCCACAATCCTAGATCACGATTATCCTCCCCATACTGTAGATGAAGAGGGAGTGAGTTAAGGCTGAGACATGGAAGCTTTACTCAAGGCCACATGCTAAATTTGTGGCTGAGGCGATATTTGAACTGGGGACTTCTACATCTCATTCTCATAAATATACCAACACGTACTCTGTCACTCATATATTATGGAAGTTCTCTACTTCCAAGCAGTGAGACGTTCCAAGGGACAGTGTTTAACTGGGTTTACCTTTGATAGGAAGCACACCGGAGATGTATGATGTTTTTGTATTATATTACACTTTTATACTGCTCATCAGCTGTGGCTCTCTGCGCAGTGCACAGTTAAAACCATAAAATACAACAAGTATCGATAAATTTAACACATTAAAAGTTTTTCTTAAAAAGGCAATATTAAATCAGCTAAGTTAAAATCCAGGGAACGTCTGTGTGAAAAGGTATGTTTTCAGGAGGCATTTAAAAAGATGTCGTTTTCTGCCTTCTGAACCGCACGAGGAAGGGCTTTCCAGAGGGTGGGTGCTGCTACGGGGAAGGCCAGCCACCGAGGTTCTTCATGGCCAGCTTTACAAATATACACATCAAGCATAAAATGGAAGCCAATAAAAATCTGCTCTCCCACATCAGGTCCCCAAGGTGCCTTCAACCAACTCAGCTCTCTCTCTCTCCTCACCTCTTCTGAAATGCCATTTCCTGTTTTCCACATTCACACACACCTGATGCCTCCCTTCAGCTGGGTCTCATCTTCCTTAAGCTCTGATTGATGTGTTGTTCAAACACACAGAAATTTCAGCAATTGGCCCCCATCAGCTGACCACTCTATCAACCAGCAATTTGCCTAATAAAAGGAATGGTCAATAGTGTCTAACTCACAACAATACATCTGAATGGCTGTCCCATCTGGACAGAGGTTACACATAGTTACATGCTGGATAGTAGGAATGCCTACTTCTACCTCAAAGGAATTTGGTACATTTTGCTTTAAGAAAAGCTAACTAACAGACTTTTAAATATCACAGCTAAAATATCCCTTTTACAAATGAAGAGCAAGCACGTGCATCTTATACACAATCAGCTAATTTAACAGCCTCATGGGATTTAGTAAAAACAGGGGGAAAAACTTTCCCACAGTATAGAACAACTTTCCCCAGCCTAGTGCCCTCTAGAGATGTTGGACGACAACTCTCATCGTCCCCAGCCAGCATGCATTTAGATGATGGAAGCTGGAGCCAGCCACACCTGGGGAGCACCAGATTGGGAAAGGATTCTACAGAATCATTCCAACTTATTCATTCTCCCCTAAAAAGAAACAGTGATGGGTTTGGAGGACCCAGTTATCCTGTCATGTGTTGGGAATTTTTATTCCACGATGGTTTATTTGGCCAAAATAACACACTCTGATAAACCATGGTGGGTTAAATAACCCCTACTGCAGATCATGGGTTATTGTGTCATCTGTCAGCACCGTGGGTTATTTTGCTCGCCTACAGAGTCACATGGCAAGAGGGGTTCAGACTGCTGCAGCCACTCTGTTCTTCTCAGGAGGCACTCGATACACCATCAGAATCCTGCACAAGTACTCACAAACGAGCAAAAATCCTGGATGCAGCTATAAAATCTTAGAGGTTTGCAGGACTGGGACCAAACTCCATGCAGAGCTGTAGGGCACTTTCACTGATTCACTAAAACACTATAGATTTTCGTTGCTTAGTGAGTAATCATGTGGGGTTTCCTTGTTGGATTGGGTGTCTCCCAAATGGGGGAGGCTGTGTTTGAAGTTGACCAATTCTAAAATAAGCTACTGTACCTATTTTATTAAACCATCATGGACTGAAGTGACATCCAAACACAACCAGTGAAGGTGCAAAGGGGAACAGCATTCAAAACATCTGCATCAATCTCTAGCACTTTCACAATTTGGAAGCCCCTTTCCATCTAGGAGTGACCACATTACACCAGTTTTAAAATCGTTTCATTGGCTGCCAATCAGTTTCCGGGCGAAGTATAAAGTGTTGGTTATTACCTTTAAAGCCCTACATGGTTTGGGTCCAGGTTACCTACGGGATCGCCTTCTCCCGTACAATCCGCCCCGCACACTTAGGTCCTCCGGGAAGAACTTACTGAAATCAGCCAGAGCTAAGCTGACGAGTGTTACCCAGAGGACCTTCTCTTCCATCGCTCCCAGACTGTGGAATGGTCTGCCGGAGGAGATTAGACAAATTAGCAGTCTTCATGAATTTAACAGAGTCATGAAGACTGCTCTCTTCCAACAGGCCTATCCAGATGAATTTTAAGATGTTTTTAATGATGTATTTTTTCTTGTTTTTTAAATTTTAACTGTTTTGTGATTCTTGTGTTTTATATTGTTGTTGTTCCCCGCCTCGATCCGGAGGGAGAGGCGGGTTATAAATAATAATAATAATTATTATCTCAAGAGCAGAGATTTCTGAAATATACATAATAATAATAATAATAATTTATTTCTTACCCGCCTCTCTGTCTGGATACATTCTTATCAAGTAAAACAAAGCTATTATCAAAATGCTTCCTCCCTTTTAAGAAACAAAGCATTTGCTTTGTTATTGCTTTGCTTTTTAATGAAGCAAAGCAATAAGCACTCTATTATTTATTACATTCTATACCACGCAATAGCCAAAGCTCTCTGAGCGGTCCACAAAAATTAAAGTACTCTATTCTCAAAGCTTTCAGTACTAGCCAGGACCTCAGCCGAAGATTCTTGGCTCCAGCTTTAGAGTGTGGTGAGCTCTGAGCAGCATTCAGCTGATTCAGACTTAACACTCCAAGAATATATTTTGGAGAAGAGCTGGAGAAAGAGCGGTAGGAAAAATGCGCCAATGCCTACTTAGAAAAAAAGCTAGCCATGGACACCGTAATAGACCACATTTTGTAAATGACTTAAATTCATGCAACTCTTCTCAAGTTACTTCTGCCATGGAACACTTTCTCCTATTGGCAAGTTTTGCTAACATCAGGTATGCCCAAATGTTATGATCTATATATTTTCCTTTGCCTTTACAAATACCAATGGTTATAAAACAGGATACACCTCTAGGATATTTTTGTATCCCCTGGGAAGTAATTTTTTTTTATCTAGACTAGCTTTCCCCAACCTGGTGCGGGGCAGGGGTTCATCAAGACTGCAACACACGGGGAGGGAAGATTTAACCCTTCCCTTCTTCATCAACCCCCACCTCCCATAGCAATTAACCTTAGAAAAAAGTCCTGATTGACACCAATGGGACACCAGCTTCCCAGGAGGCTTCAAAGCACTGCCAATCAGCTGACTGAGACAGAAGGCAAGCTAGCTGAGAGAGAAGGCAAGGTATGCAGAGCGGATAAGGAAGGAAATGGCTGTTCTCTCCCTGTTTCTCTTCCTTCAGTTGTTCAGTTTTCACTTTCCCTTTTCTCCTGCTCCTCCATCCAGTCAATAGAGGAAAAGGAAGGGGAGAAATGAAGCAAAACTAAGAATAAAGGAAGAGACCCATAGTTATAAGAAGGGCAGAAAGAACCTTCTCACTGCCTGGACAGGTCATCTCCTGGTTCACACCGATACTATTTTTAAATGTGTCCAGGGACAGAACTAACGACTGCCTACTGAAATCACTGGAGAAATCCAAGATTTTAATGTAGCTATAACTGAGCAGGGGAAGAGGGCAAATGAGACAGAGTTCAAGAGGGGTAAGGAAGCAGAAAATTACTAATGATGTAGGTCGCTCTCCCCAGTCTCAGAAATGTATTTTTCCTAATTCTGCTCCCTAGGTGGGTTTTTTTTTGGATCTAAGGAGGAATTGAACCAGAGAGCTGGCACTCAAAACACACGCGTGCCACTATGGATCTACAAGGGCTACAACGTTATTGAAGCCAAGACAGTTAGCCTACTAATAACCAGAAAGCAGCGAACGGCTGTGGCTAAGAAGGAAAATTCATGAAAAAAATCAGCGAGTCACATAGCCCAATGCTAAGCAGATTTAATCAAGAAGCAAATCCTACCATGCTGCTTTAGGGTTTCTATCCCTATGCACGGAGCAATACTTGCTTCTAAGGAAACATGCATTTGGTTGGGACATTGCTCCTCAGCAAATGTATTTTATGATCAGGCTGTTATGGCTCGCTGAAGTTTTCTTTTTTATCCTCACTGACTGTTACGAATGAACTACAATAAAACACCACCTCAATATTTACGGTCGCTATTCCCAAGATATATATATATATATATATCTTAAATTGCATTAGGCACTCCCCGTACTTTGGGGAGTTTTCCTTTAAAGGCCGACGCTCCACAGAATCCCTCAAAAGTAACTGACCTCTTCTGGCAGGCCTACCCAGTTGAATTTTAAGATGCTTTTTTTAATGATGCATTAGCTTTTATTTGTTTTAATATTTTATCTATTTTGTGGTCCTTGTGTTGATATTTATTGTTGTTCCCCGCCTCAATCCAGAGGGAGAGGCGGGTTATAAATAAATATATTGTTATTATTATTGATGTAGGAATGGCAACAGACAAAACGGGCGGCGACCGCCAGCAAAGTCTGGAATATTTTTCCCATGAGTTGTCAAAGCGGGCTGAGTCACAAACCTCCTTCCCTGCCAGCTTAGCAGCAGCAGCAGCCGATGAAGGGAGGCCTCTCCCATCCCCAGCTCTCCTCCCTCTTAAATCAGCTTTTCCCACTGCAATCCAAGCCCGCGGGCGTTTTTGCACGCCCGAAACAAGGCGCAGCCATCCTGTGGTCCTTGAAAACACACATCCTAAGAAGCATGGGTCTATTATCCGCCTCTTTAGGAAGGGTTGCTAGGGCCGCCCAGTGGGGTCGGCATTTTGTGCTGCTGCTGCAGGAAACTGAGGAGTGGGGCTGGGGGGTTGGGAGGACACGATCCCTCCTCTCGGCCCTCCCTGCAAACTCTCTTGCCTCGGGAGGCCAGGCATGCCAAGCCCGGGCCAAGGCGCGTGGGAAGAAGAACGCTGCCCGTTTGCAGAAGTGACCCATGCAGGGAGGAGCCCGGGGCGCCCCAAGCCCCAGCAGGGGGGCGAGGAAGCCTATCTGACACGACTTGCTTTAAAACGGTTTGAAAATAAATCGGTTAATAACTAAACGGTTTAAAACTGTTACAAACCGTTTTAAAGGAAGTAGCGCAGACAGGCTCTCTAGAGTTGCCCCTCGCCGAGGCGACCCCCCCCCTCCCCAGTCCGTATACTTAACGGTGCTCAGGTGCGCCCCCATGGCTTCCAACAGGGTCCCGAGGCTCCAGCCGCAAACTCGAACAGACCCGACCCGATTCCCTCAGCAAAGCAAAAAGACGCCCAACTCCGGCTTACTCGGTTCCGCCCACCCTATCCCCCAATAAATAAATAAAAATAAACCCTTGGCTTCGGCCTCCTCCCGACCGGGCGCCTGCCATTGCTCCGGCGGCTTGTCCATCACGGCGAGTGATAGAGAGGCGAACGTGTCTCAGCGCCAGCGCTGGGAGGCCCCGCCTCACCCGCGCCCGTTTTGCTTGTGACTGGCTAGCGACAAGAGGCGGGACTTTGAGGCGGGCTCTGTTTGATTTGCGAGGGGGGAGGCAAGAGGGCGGGCTTGAATTTGAGCAGGAAGCAAATAGAAAAGGGGGGAAGGGCCTACAAAGGGCAGAGGCTGCTGGGAGTTGTAGGACTTTCCCACGTCTAAACAGGAATAGGATTGTGCCCTTAAAACTGTACCTAACAATTATGTCATTCCTTCCCCCCCCACAAGCCACCCACCAAGACCCTAGCATGGAGTAAAGGGGCTTTTAAAGCTCTACGTGTTTTGGGTCCAGGTTACCTGCAGGATCCCCTTCTCCCATACTGTCAGTCAAGTTTATTGCTTTTGGCCAATGGCCTTTGTTAGGCTGACCAGATAAAATCCAGATCAGGGCTCATGTAATATCATGAGTGCAAAGCAGAGGGTAGGGTGTAGGGGTCTGTCCCATAAAACACAACCAAGGGACTCGTTTGAACCCATTTGTTGTTGTTCCACAGGAGGAACCTATGGCACAGAAAAGGCAAACTGGGAGGGGTAGTGGGGAAAAAATACAATTTTATTTTTAAAATGTAAAAAGAATGGAAAGGGATTGAGGGGTTCCAGGAAACCTGAAACACCTCATGAACATTCTCAAGCCTCAAGGCTGCCAGTTTAAAAATAATTTCCCTCATGAATTCTTTCAATAATTGGTACAACAACTTTGTAAGGTAGGCCAACATTATCTTAACATTGTAGGTATGAAGGGTCTAAGGCAAATGGTGTTTTGAAGTTCAAAGAACACATGTACAATGAAGGCTTCACTAATAAAGGACCCCAGCTGGCTTGGTAGGCACACAGATTTCCATGTATTGAACAATGTTAAAATACCCCTATTGCTTTGGGAAGTGTTATGATTAAAAATAATTTAAAACAAATGTGCCAGTTTTAGGGTAAAATAAAAGAGATGTCAGCCACTTCCCCCTATCTGGGTGACATGTGGTTGAAGAGGTCTTGACAGAATATAAAATTCATCCTTTGGTTTTAACAAGTTGATAAAAACACATATTTTAAAAAGTAAATAAAAAAATTCAAAGCAGTGTGTTGAGCATGCATATATGTGCATGAACTCAGACCCACCCTCTTGCTTAAAGCTAAAACCTATTGATATTTTTTACACATTTATTTATTTATTACATTTGTATACCACCCCATAGCCGAAGCTCTCTGGGCGGTTTACATAGGATTAAAACAATTAAAAACAATATACAAAAATTAAAACAGCAAAAACATACAACATACACACAATACACACATACATTTAAAACCACTGCAACAACCCAAAAAGCTACAAAAACAAAAACAAACCCAGGCTCCTCAGATATTGCCAAATGCCTGAGAGAAGAGGAAAGTCTTGACCTGGCGCCGAAAAGATAGCAATGTTGGCGCCAGGCGGGCCTCGTCAGGGAGATCATTCCACAATTGGGGGGGGGCACCACAGAGAAGGCCCTCTCCCTTGTTGCCGACCTCCGAGCTTCCCTCAGAGTAGGCACTCGGAGGAGGGCCTTAGATGTTGAACGTAGTGTTCAGGTAAGTTCATGTTGGGAAAGGCGTTCCATCAGGTATTGTGGTCCCAAGCCGTGTAAGGCTTTATAGGTTAAAACCAATACCTTGAATCGGGCTCGGAAACATACAGGCAGCCAATGCAAGCGGGCCAGAGTAGGTCTTATATGGTCGAACCTTCTGGTCCCAGTTATCAATCTGGCCGCTGCATTTTGCACAAGCTGCAGCTTCCGAACCGCCTTCAAAGGCAGCCCCACGTAGAGTGATTGCAGTAATCTAACTTGGAGGTTACCAGAGCATGGACAACTGAAGCCAGGTTATCCCTGTCCAGATAGGGCCGTAGCTGGGCCACCAGCCGAAGTTGGTAGAAGGCACTCCGTGCCACTGAGGCCACCTGAGGCTGCCTCTACAAGAGGCATTTAAAGCTCTTTCAAGGCGCATTAAAAAATTTACCTCTACAAGAAGAGCGATTTAAAGCTCTTTCAAGTCTCATTAAAAAATTACCTCTACAAGAGAGGAGCGCAAATGGGGCGTAGAGGCGCGTTATCTCCCCGATTGTGCGCATTATCGAATGTGCGTTAAATAGCGAGGTTTTTTTTGCTCCGTCCATTAAAGCGCATTTTGACTGCTGCCGCCGCCGCCGCTTTCAAAAGCCCTCCCCTGGCTGCAACGGCACAGATTTCCTTCCTCACCCCCTTTCCGATCGCTCCATGCCCCAACCTGAACTTCAGCAACCCCGGGGGCTCCGGCGGAGGGAGCTATGATTTGAAGCCGGGGAGGCGAGAAGGGGGAGAGCAGATTTCCTTCCTCACCCCCTTTCCGATCGCTCCATGCCCCGACCTGAACTTCAGCAACCCCGGGGGCTCCGGCAGAGGGAGCTAGTCTAAGCGCCTGGCTGCCGGGAACATGATTTGAAGCCGGCGAGGCGAGAAGGGAGAGAGCAAGAGAGGGCGAGCTGCGCAGGGGGAGACTCCGGAAGATGAGCCACGCAGGTACGGGGAGCAACTCTTGGGGGAGGGGATGAGAAGGGGCCGTGGGAGAACGTTTTCCTTGAGGAAGGGGGAGGGGAGGCTGGGAAACGGACCCCCATGCAGGGTTTTGCCCAGAACACAATGGCAAGAAGCGCTTCCTGGCACGGAACACTCCAGCCTTGTTCTCCGCGTCTTCGTGAAACCGAGGGGTGGGGAGCGGGAATGCCAAAGGGGCGCCTCCTGCTCTTGTCACCGCGCGCATTGCATGGGGCGCGAGCACTCGGGGGCGGAGGTGGCGGTGCCGGCGGCGGGCTCTCTGTGATCCCTGGCACCCGCGGCGGGGGGCCCGGCGAGAGGAGGAGGAGGAAGAAGAGGGGGTAAAGGAAGGCGAGGAGGAGGAGGATCGCTCGCCTGCTGCCCACAGCCTACCAGCCAGCCAGCTGGGGAGCTGCGGGGAGGGAAGGGGAGGGGAGTGAAGCGCCTTTTGTCGCCACCTCTCGTGCAGAGGTATTAGGCGTAAAGGCGCTTCAGGGATAGTGTGCATAATCTCCTAACCGGGCGCAAAAGCGAATCCTTGTGGAGGGGACCTGAGCCTCAAGTGACAGAGATGGTTCTAGGAGAACCCCCAAGCTACGAACTATTCACATCCCTGACTCACTTTAAAAAATATGTCCCCTAAAACAAACCTTGGGTTTTCTAGGGCTCCATCACACCTATTTTTTCCCATTGGTTTGCCTCTGCAGTTTTACCTCCATTTCACAAGCACTGCAAGTGCTCCTTCCTTTTAAGAGAGTCATGAAGACTGTCCTCTTCCGACAGGCCTATCCAGATGAATTTTAAATTGTTTTTAATGTTGTATTGTTCTCTTGCTTTTTAAAAATTTTAACTGTTGTGATTTTTATGTTTATATTGTTGCTGTTCCCCGCCTCGATCCGGAGGGAGAGGCGGGTTACAAATAAATATTATTATTATTGTTATTATTATTATTATTATTATTATTCCTTTCAATTTTATAGCTAATGTGGTGAACTCTCTTTTTGCTCTCCTGCTGCTATTGCACCTGCCCCACCCCCACCCCTTCTCCTTCCCGCTCCAGTTCATTGGTCCTTGTCATTGATGGACATTGTGATGGACGAGGCAGCCTTCCCCTCTCGCTCATTGGAGCTCCTATTAGACTTTACAAAAATGCTTACATCTGTGTAATTTTAAAGATGAAGAGATGAAACATAGCACAGCAATAGGTTTTACGGAGAGCTTTAACCCTGCCAAGTTTGAATCAGATTGGTTAATCCCTTGATTTTTTAAGGAATTTTTTAAATCCCCCCCCCTTTAAAAGCATTTAAAAGCATTTCCCTGAACAGGTGCAATATTCCACCTGTTTGCATTTGTGTATTTAAGGGATTACGGGATTAGGGAAAGTCAACCTCTTGCATATGGGTTCCTTCCCTGCCCTAATTCTTATTTTCCCACATTTTTCGATATTTATTTCTGTGCAAATGCAATGGATTGCAATTCTGGTAGGCTGAAATAGGTTAATGATGCAATAGTGCAATGGTGTATTTAAGGGATTAAGGGATTAGGGAAAGTCAACCTATCCTCATTTCAACAAAGTATTGTTGAACTGTAAACCACCACCACCTCTGTCCCAGTACATTTTCCGCATTTCTTTTAAAGTGAAAATGTAAAACCATAGAGTTAAATGGGACCCCTCTCCCTCCCCCTTCACGGTTGAGCAGAGAACCGCCCGCCTTCCTCTTTTGTCAGTGAGACCGAGACCGCCCTTAGACACCCCCACCCCCAACAAAGAACAGGATGGTGTGATAGAGCACAAGGACAGCAATACACGGGAGGGAGGAGCATGTTTATTTCGCATAGAAGGGGGAAAAAACAGACTTTGACAGTTCCAAAATGAAACGAAAAATGGAGGGGAAGAAGCAACATGAGTGCAGGCCAGGAACGACGTCATGTGAGTACTGTGCTGCAAAACCGCATACCAGGCATAGCGAGCGCGCGATAAATCACTGATGCGATGGAGCTCCTAGTTTAGATTTTCTTCCATTCCTTCCCGTACACATCATGAAATGAGGTAGCAACCTTTTGCCTCACTAACCAATTCCTTTTTGCCTTTACTTTTTGTTACGTTATCCTTCTCTGCAGTACAACATGGACGGAAAAAAACTATACAGCAGATACAAGCAACTAGACAACTGGAACATTTGGGACACAGTTTTAAATCCATGGTTATGATAATCAATGTTGCGTCCGCATGTCTACTCACAAGTCAGCAGAGCTAAGCAGAACTGAATGATTCCGCAGCTTCCTCCTGTGGTCCCACGTCCTCTCCCTTGCGGGGTGGGGAGAGCTCTTATCTGAGAACAGCTTTTTCCTGCTGGGACAAGGGGCAGGGCTGAGGAAAGAAGTTGACTGGCCATGTGCCAGGGAATAAAGACAAATCTTGTCAGTGCCCCCCCCCCCCCAGCACCGAGTGTGTGTACGTGTGTGAAGGGGCAGTAACTATCCCTTCCTCTTCTGTCATATGAACACCTAACTAAGAGCAAAATACTACACAAGTAAGGGGTGTAAAAAGGCACAGCAGGCTACCTTGTTAAACAAGGAAAAGCAAAAGGGAATCAGGCAGAAAGCAAAACCAAGAGCTGTAACTAAATCTTTCCCTCAGAACAGGATATACTGTTTCCTCACTACCACCCACCGCTTTCCTGTTTGCATGCTAGCCTCCACTGGGCACCAAAGCCTGCCTCAGGCTGTTTGTGCCAAAAATGCACACACCTACTCCACCCTGGCATTTTTATTACCAGAGTGTTTTGTCTCCAGTTAATTCCAGCAGCTAGGTTCTTGTGTGAGAGAGCTGTTCACACAACACGCTTGTTAACTACCCTGAACAACCCAACCACAAAACATGGGGTCTCAAAATTTGAGAAAAATAAGCCACACTGCATGGTTAACAAACCACTCAACGGAAAATATCTTGGGTTCAGACAACATTCTAACCCACAGTTCAACAAACAGCTCACGGTTCGACAACAACCCACACTCAACCACTGAGGCTGTGTCATGTTTGAGAGCAATCCATGGTGGCTCAGCATGTTGTGCAGTGTGTGTGTGAAATCCCTGCCCACAATTGGTAAAGTACCCACTCTGTGCAGTGGGATGTGGCTTACTGTGCCGTATGGTGCGTGTATCATTGTTAAATCTGGCCGCTTTGTGGAACAAACATACCCAGGTGATCTTTAAGATCAGCAGAGGAGATCTTGCTTGTCATTCTGAAATGGATGGAATGTTGTCATGAAGTATCCAGATGGTGGACCTTCTCCGTAGCGGCACCAATCATTTGGAAAACCCTCCCTCATGTAGTTCGGGAGGCAGAAAATGTAGCATCATTCAAACGCCTCCTGAAGACACAGTTGTTCACCGACGCCTTCCCCGGGTCTTAAATAAATTAATTACGCCACTCAATTCTGCTGTCCCATTTTATTGCTCTTTTATTGTTGTCGACGTTTTAATGTTGTGTTTTTATGGCATGTTTTAATGTTGTATTTTATTATTGTACTCTACTGAGAGATTCTATTATAACCAGCGGTGTAGAAATGTTACAAATTCTATTATAATCAGAAGTATAGAAATGTTACAAATAATATAAATTAATAAATTAATTTAAAAATGCAACATCCTTGGAAATGGCCACCTAGAGCATCTGGAATTTCCAGCCTGTGGTAATTGTGAGGTGATTGATTGAGAAAGTGATGAAGTTTATTGTGTCTAAGAGAATATACAGTGATAGAAGTTTACAAAGCTATTTATGTACTGTTCAATAACTTAATATTCTAATTAATAATTATTCATTTGTTTTTTTAAAAAATCTTACACTTTCTGTTTATGGATACATAAAAGGGTAGTAATAAAGGGAACATTACAGGTGAAAATAAAAACAGATATTTTTTTTGTAAATAAGTTTTTATTAAATGTTCATACCAAAACAAACATAAAAAAGACAATGATAACAGCAATAACAACAAAAACAATTATAATAACCAATATCTTAAACCCTACACCCTCCCCCCTCACTTGAATTGTTTCTATATTATCTCTATTTTCTCTATTAGTATATTAAGTCTATTGTCAATACTTTTCCATTTCATGAGTCCCATCGATTTTTGTATGCTTCTGATATTGTTTTTCTGTTCGGTTCCTTTTTCATGTAGTCTATATACACTTATGAGTGTATTGGTCCACATGTATTGAAGTATATGAGCAAACACAGGGCACAATATACCCCTTAGTAGTGCACACTTATATTAAGACTATCAACAAAGCAAGATACTGTAGACATTCATAACTCTACACATCTCAGCATGGTGGTATCTGCATTGACAAAGTAATAACAGAACAATAAAGTAATAATTAAAGAACAAAACCAAACGGTAACTCCGGATTTTTTGACAAACACCGTTTCAAGAAACTTTCATCAATGGTTTATCAATGAGAAAGGATTTTTATAGTTGGTGGTCAATCTCTTCCAGTAATAATTGCGGGTGAATTTATCTCATTCTTGGTATGTCCTTGACATTTTTATCACTCCAAAAACAACCTACAAGAGAAAGGTTGTTCCATTTGATACATTTAACAAAAAGTAAAATAATGTAAATACAGTTACAAGCCTCTGGCTACATTACCTCATGTGTGAAGGACATTCATACACCCTGGTTAGAGACCACATAAGGAATTCAAAACACAGTTACCTATTTATAAGCTAATAAGCCCATGACTGGGCAATTCCCAGTAATCGACTGTCAATAGGAGTCCAGGTGAAAGCTGTAGTAACAATTATCATGACAATTAACTTGAGCAGACTAAACCACAACACAGAAGTCATTTAAAGGAACATGGGAAAATCTATTCTGTCATTTAAACCATGAGGAGAAAGAGACTTTAATTGATGTATCCAAAAAGCCTCTCTGCGAAGTAAAATGTTATTAAGACATCTATATTGGTATGGTTTTTGTGTGATATGTTCAATTGCAAAAAATTGAAAAGACTCAGGATCATTCTGCATTTGTACAAAATGAGATGTTAAAGGAGCCTCCATATTACAACTGCGTATCTTACTTCTATGTTCTGATATTCTAATGCACAGTGTTCTAGAGGTTTGTCCAACATAAATTTTTGAACAAGGACATATGATTACAAAAATTACATGTGAGGTGGCACATGTGGTGAAAGACCTTAAGTAATAAATTCTATTGTCTATAGGATTACAGAATCGTTGAAGTTGTAGTACTTGGCTACAAGATATACAATGTCCACATTTATAGTGTCCCCTGGTGGGTAAATTAGGAATCTGCCTGTCTGAATGAACCAAGAGGTCCCTCAGGTTCCTAGTTCTCCGGAAACCCACCACTGGAGGATCGGCACACCCAGGAGTGTCCTGAACTAGGTGCCAATGTTTGTAAACAATGGATTTCAGTCGAGATATTACATGATGAAACTCCATAGACCAAAATAACCGGTTGGTTATTTTTTGGGGGGCATGGGCTGGAACAAAGACATTCGAGGTATGATGTCCGCTCTGTGTTTTGAGGAGGCAATCATCGCACGTGGATAACCTCTCAGTATCAGATCTTGACGTAGACCGGCAGCTTGATGACTGTAGGTGTTCTCCAAAGTGCAATTCCTTTTTAAACGTAAAAATTGTCCATACGGTAAATTTTGTTTTAGATGTCTGGGATGGTGACTTGTATAATGAAGAAGGGAATTTCTGTCCATATTTTTGGTATAGCCAGATACTAGTAAATAGTTATTTTCTCTGCGTACCATGACATCCAAAAATGATATTTGTGAACTGTCCATATGCTCAGTAAATTTAATATCCTTACTGATGGTGTTCATCCACGCAAAAAATTGCTTAACATCATCCATTGAAGAAAATACAATGAATATATCATCTATAAATCGTCCATAATACTTAAACAACTTTTTAAAGGGATTAACATGAGAATTAAGAATCATTGTATTCTCTAAGTGCGTCATGTATAAATTGGCAATACTGGGGGCTACAGGGCTCCCCATGGCTACACCTTTAATCTGTAGGAAAAAAGCATTGTCAAACCTAAAATAATTCTTATCAAGGACAATATCCAACAAGTCCATAAGGGAATGAGTAGGTGGATGATCCACAGTACGTGAACTGAAAATATCAAGTGCTACTAATCTCGCTCCTTCATGAGGAATAGATGTATATAACGAATTGACATCCATGGTAATCAGACAGTGATCGGGTTCAATATGTAACCCCTCTATTTGTTGAATGAAATGTCTAGTGTCCTTTATGTATGAACATGACATAGTTACTGCCTCAGCCAGGAAGGAGTCTAGGTACATAGCCAAGGGTTCCAACACAGAATTCAATCCAGATACAATAGGACGACCAGGAGGAGGAAAAACCCTTTTATGGATTTTAGGTAAAATGTAAAAAACAGGGCCTCTAGGATGATCTCTCAACAAAAAATCACCAATGGAATCTTTAATATACCCTAGGACCATTGCTTCCTGTACTGAGATATGGATGATCCGTTGGATATCCTTGGTGAGGTCCTTCCTAAGAAGTAAATAATTGTCTGCATCATTCAATAATCTCTGGGCCTCTCTCAAATAATCTGTTTTGTTCAAAACTACAATTGCATCCCCTTTATCAGATGGCTTAATAATAATGTTGGGATTTTCCAAAATATTTTTTAATTGGTGTTTTTCATTTTTAGAGAAATTATGCCAGGTAGAATGATGGTGGCTTTCTAGTTTATGTAAATCCCAAAGTAGCACGTTTTCAAACGTGACAATATTGGGATGTTGAACAGATGGAACATATTTTGAACTAACTCAAAATTTAGAAGAGGGCGGTATTACTGCATTACCAAACAGAGATCTCAATTTGATGAGTCTAATTAATTTGAAAATGTCAATTCTTGCCTGAAAAACATTGTAGCGAGGAGTAGGTACAAAGGACAAACCCTTATTCAAAATACCTATTTGTTGATGGTTTAAACGTGTAGACAATAAATTCACAACTAAATTCTTCTCCTTCTGGGGTCTCCATAATATTGTGAAATTTTGTTGCGGTTGCGATACGATCTGCACGGCTGAATGCCCTGTAGGGAAAAACATGGCTGTGTGGGGCGGAAATCATCTTTACTAGAGGTGTCCGAGGATTCACGTAATTCATCACTGTATTCAGTGTCGGATGGCAAACTAGACTGCTCTTGAAAGCGAACTCTACGTATTATTGATTTTGTTTTCAGTCATGGATACACATTCTCATTAATATAATCTTGCTCGTCCCTTTTAAATTTCTCAATTTTTAGGGATTTCAAATTCTTTTGATACAGTACTAATTCATGTTCCAAATTTTCCATATGTTTATTGACAATTTGAGTCGAGAACTTCTCCCCAATAGTGGATTGAAAGCTCTCTATTTTTTGTTCCACAGCTGTAATCTCAGAATTAGATCGTTCGATTAACCAGAAGCATAAGATCTAAAGAACATTTATTCAAAATAGCCACCCACTTATTTTTAAAGTCCTGGTCAGTGGTGAACAGACCAGGACTTTTAAAAATTCTCAAACCCCTAGGGATTCCATCAGATTTGCAGTATTCTGCCAGAGTAGATGTATGCAAATCAACACGAATGAGCTGCTTTTTAAAATTTTCAAAGTCTTGCCACATATTAGAGGAATAACCTCCATTGTTGCTATCAAACAGAGATCTGTCTGAAGTTAGATGAGATCTATCTCCATCATTAAAAGCAAAGGTCTGCTTCCATTCAGCCATGAGGAACCTCAAAGAGAAACTAATACAAAAACAAAAGAGGAGGAGCCTTCACAAGGGAAAAGTGAACACACACAGGGACTAACCACAACAGCCAGGTAGGTCAATGAGAAAAAACACAAACAAGTGTATTGCTCCACATGTATCGAAGTATATGAGCAAAAACAGGGCACAATACCCCTTAGTAGTGCACACTTATATTAAGACTATCAACAATGCAAGATACTGTAGACATTCATAACTCTACACATCTCAGCATGGTGGTATCTGCATTGACAAAGTAATAACAGAACAATAAAGTAATCATTAAAGAACAACAGAACAATAAAGTTCTCAAAGATAAAGATATCTCAAAGATACCTGCCCATTCTCCATCCTCCATCCCCTCTTCGAAATCTCTTTCCCATATCTGCTTTACTGTCACATTTCCTTTGATTTCCTGCTGTATTAGGATTCTATATATTTGTGTTACGTAGGGTGACCAGATAAAATCCAGGTCAGGGCTCATGTAACTTTAACAGTTGTAGAGAAAAGGGAATTTCAGCCAGTGTCATTTGTATGCAATTAGTTCCTGGTGAAATTCCCTCTTCATCACAACAGTTAAAGGTGCAGGCACTATACTAGAGTGACCATATACAAAAGAAGGCAGGGCCCCTGCAACTTTAACAGTTGTGATGAAGAGGGAATATCACCAGGAACTAATTGCATACAAATGACACTGGCTGAAATTCCATTTTCTCTCCAACTGTTAAAGTTACATGAGCCCTGACCTGGATTTTATCTGGTCAGCTTATGTTACAATACCCCTATCCCCTACTTTATATTTATCCATGAACTTTTCCCATTCTATTAACTCCCTTGTGCTTTGCCTATCTATCTTTCTATTTCTTATAAATTTACTTATTTTCAGCCATGCTATCCATGAGATTTCTAAATTCTGTGTTCACCTGTTCTTTATTTCCTGCGTTATAGGTTGTTGTTGTTCATTTGTATCAGTCCTATTTCTTTCAATTTGCGGTGTGTCCTCACAGATAGAGGACAGAGTGTTTACTGATCCGTCCACTTCTATAATCTGAACTGAGGCCACCTCTGACACCCAAAAAACAATGTGGTCATGGTACATCACTTTCAAAAAGTGCAGTTTCAGGGGAAAAGCCTGTCGTGACTGAAAGTTGGTGGCTGCATCATACAATGCAGCACCACTTTGCAGCCACTGGGGTAAATAGGACAAATAGACACCCCCCTGGTCACAGCCTTCCACACTGTGGTGAGATGTACTGCATTCCTATTTAAATTATAATAGTGATGTCTACCTTTGCATGTGTTCATTAGTGCATGTCAATTTTGTGCAAATTGGTGCCCTCCTTTGTCCTCTTTTTGGGTGATGCATGCCTTTTTTTTGAGATTCACAAGTGGCCACCCTTCTCGCTGTAGGCCCCAGCACCGAGACTGCAGACTGTCTAGGCATAGGTGTGCACAAGGGGTGTTCTGGGTGTGCCCAGGCACACCCTAATGTCTCAGGCAATAAGCGCAGAATTGAGGAGGCCTTTGAGTAGGGATCCGGACACAGCAGGAACGGACCTCTGACTGCCCCTCTGGCTGCTCTGCCACCGCACCAAAGAACCACTGCCTCCGGGAGCCTCTCTGTTGGGAGCCACGCTGCAAAGAGGCAAGGAGGAGGGCCCCTGAATATCACTTCATAAGCCCCTCCTCCAGCCATTGTCTCCCCAATGCCCCACCAATGCTTGGGTTTGGGGAATGTCTCCTCATCCCCCCACTCAACTGCAATAACCCTCCTACTGTCAGGCAAGCCAAACGTGGAGTAGGGCAACAGTCTCCAGTGTTTCATAAATAAATGAATACAAATAATGTCCTTTATGATTGAGTATTCAATAAATGTTCACATTTAAAAAAAAACACCTGGTGCACCCCCTAATGAAATGTGCTATGCACACCTATGTGTCTAGGCCACTGTCTTCAAATTGGCTCAAACTAAATACAGCGCCAGGCATGGGCTGGAGAGAGACCTGAGCCATATCTTCTCAGCCTTTGAGAAGGAACTTTCGTCCAGGGGAATTATCCCCGTGAAAGACTCACCAGCACCTGCTGCACCTCACGTGTCTCCCCTGTTCACCTAGCCCTGGTGATCCTCCCATTTGATGTGTCCACCTGCCTTCTCTTGAACGACCAAGCAATGACCAGAGTGAAAGAACAAGCAGCAGTCCTTTTTAGATTCACCGGTCCCTCTTGGTTGCCGTGCAGCCTGGGTCAAAAACAAGAGGGCGAGTGAATGGGCAGCAGTGAGAGCTGCAAACAAAACGTGGGCACACTTGCTCCTTGATCCACATGTTGATTCTGCTTGCATTTAAGGGTCTGAATAGGGCTGTCGTAAAGCATCGCCCCAAACTGAATTCGAAATTAACACTGTTGTCATCATACAAAAGACCACTAGATGTCACCCCCTTCCCAACAAAGCAATATCCAATTTCAATACAGCTGGTAAAAAAAAAACCTTGAAAAGAATCTACTTTAAACTTTATATAGTTGATGCCAATCAGCTTTCAGGGTGTAAAAATGAGAGCTACTTAACAATAAACTTGCAGTTGCGGTATCACTGTTTCTTAATCTAAAGCTTAAACAAGTTAAATGAAATATAGTCTAAACTAAAATAATCTTAACTTTACATACATGAAATATGAAAACAAGAGCTTTAAGCTGGGTTTTTTAAATTTTTTTTATGAATTAACTTAGAGTGACCATATGGAAAGAAGGACAGGGCTCCTGTATCTTTAACAGTTGCATAGAAAAGGGAATTTCAGCAGGTGTCATTTGTATGCATGCAGCACCTGGTGAAATTCCCTCTTCATCACAGAAGTTAAAGCTGCAGGAGCCCTGCCTAACATGACCAGATACAAAACAGAGCAGGGCTCCTGCTAGAGAAAGTCAAAGAATTCATGATACTCTAAGGAGAACATTATTTCTCTCTCACCAAGATTTAAACTTCTATCCAGGAAGGGATTAGACATATCTGATGTAAAAATGTAGACCTTGTTATTAGATAACCCAGTTAGCAAAATAACCCAGGACTGGTGTGTGCATGCATGTAAACAAACAGAGAACTTCCAGATGTCCACCCCAATTATTGGACAATTCCATGGGAATACTGAACTTTCATTAATTGGTTATTCATGAAACAATATTTGATTGGACAACTGATGTGTCACTATGGTAACAATGGAAAGATGTCACTTCACTTCCTGTGTGATTCATATTGTTTACATTTCTTCAAGGTTTGCCCAATTAACAAGTCACAAGAACAGCCATAACATTCCCCACCCCTTCACTTGACAATGTGCTTTAGCCAAGATGGATAGAAATACTACACATTACCAGAAGCCTGGCAGCGCTTTTCCTAGAGAAAGGCTAGTTTTGGGAGGGAATGATATAGAGCCTGGATGCTACAGGAGATAGGGTGCTGCTCAACAGCCTACTGTGGGGGAAAGCATCTGGAGTAGACATTCAGAGCAGAGGCTTGGGGTGCTTCCAGGCAGAGATCTCCTCTCGCTAGCAGCTAAAGGCATAGTGCAGCCTTTCTGACTTTTCTTACTTAAGAGATTTTCTACATGAGGCTGTTAGTCAACTGTTAATCCACTCTATCTAGTTTCAGTTTCTTCACAGAACTGAGATCCAAGCACTGCATGAAGAGCGTTTCCTTTCCTGCTTTTCTGCAACATAACCTCTAGGTGGCACTGTGGTGTAGCGGAATAGAACAAACACACGAGTGAAAAAAGTGGTTTCTCTCACGTATGCATTTAAATACTGCATTTTCCCTGCTATGAAAAAACTCACCATAAATGCTGTTTAGATACAGAAGCGAAACTGGAGGGTCACATCATCATCTAAAGAACCTGTAAACAACTGTGAGCAGGGAATGGCGGGAACATGATAAATGCCTTGTGTAGAAAAGCTCTATCAGGGTGAGGTTTTTTTCTGCTCAGAATAAAGATGGAAGAAATGGTAGGAAAATATGGAAGAATGACAAAAATGTCAAATTTCATGAATGAGGCAGAGTGAGTGCAAACTGAAAGCCTCGTATGGAAGCCTGCACAGTGGCTGAGGAAAAGGTTAATTCCCCAACCCACGAAGTTTCTGCACACCTAATTGCTCTTCCCACAGCTGGGGCAAATAGGGTTGTCTGAGGCATTAAAGCTGTTCTTCCCCATGGTTTGTGTTTATCTTTTTTTTTTTAAAAAATTATTTATTGTTTCAACATATAATACATAAAATAAACATAATACATAACCAAAACCTTAACATCCCCCTGTGCTCCCCTACCCTTGAGACCTACATTGCTCTAATATATTATACATTTTTCCAAAATTGCAAAGATTCTTTTGAAGGTGTACATCCTCTCCCCTTTATTAAAACATAATCTATAAATGGTCCCCAAATACTATCAAAATCATTCTTTTTGGATAATCCCATCCTAACTTTCATTTTACTTGTTAGTCTGTCATTAATTGCAATATCCCACACCCCTTTATACCATTCTTTTATACTATAATTCCCTTGTATTTTCCAATTCTTCGCTATCATTAATCTAGCCGGTGTCAGGAGATGATTTATCAATTCTCTTATGCTTTTATTCCCATATTCTTTCTCAAACATCGATAATAAAGCTATATTTGGACTTGCTTCCACTTGATTAGCCAATATTTCACTTATTTCTTTAAAAACTCTTTTCCAATTTTTTTGTACATACTCACATGTCCACCACATATGGAAATAAGTCCCCACTTCCTGACAGCCCCTCCAACATAGTATTGAATTTTTTTTATCTATCTGATGTAATCTTACGGGAGTGAGATACCATCTCCAAATTATTTTATAATGATTTTCTTTTATCCTTATTGATAACAACTTTAAAGTTCTTAGTTCCCATATTTTCCTCCAGTTATCCTCAGTAATTTGTTTTGCTAAGTCATCTTCCCAGAATGTTTTCAAAATTTCTTGTTGCACTCCCTCTTCTAACAATATATTATATATTTCACTTATTATACCTTTTTTACTTTTATTTCCCCCCTCCTTCTCTCTTAACTCAATTAACTTTTCAAATCTTGTTTCCTTTCTACATTCCTTATTTTTCTTTTTCCATTTCTGTGTCCATTATTCCAATTGTATACACTTAAACCATAAGTTTTTTTGTCCTCTTAAAACTTCTTCTATTTGCTTTTTATTAACCATTCTCTTCATCCAATCTTTCACTTTAATTATATTTTCCCCTCAATAACCCTTCCAGTTCTCTTCTTAAATTACCTGGGAAGTTCTCCAACAAAACAACTGGGGCTAAAGGAGAAATTCCTGGAATTAATTTCTTTATATACTTTCCCCAAATATCTACAATATTTTTTAAGATGGGATTTTCCATATCTATCAATTGTTTCTTTTGTATTTTGCTAAAAATATATTTTGTAAACCTAACTCTATTTCTCCTGTCTGATTCTCTAACCATTCTAAATCCTCTTTCCCTATTATACTATTTATAACATATCTCAACTGATTAGCTATATAATACACCTTTATATTTGGGAGTCCCAACCCTCCTTCCCTTTGAATCTTATACCATTTCGTTTTATTAATTCTTGCTTTTCTATCTCCATTACAGTAGTTATTTATCATGCTTTGCCAACTTCTTATTTCTACTTCTGTTATTTTAATTGGTAACATTCTAAACAAAAAGTTAATCTTTGGTAATATTTTCATTTTAATAACCGCTATTCTACCAAACCATGAAGGTTTGTGTTTATCTTGGGGCATCCAAGTAGGTCCTTTCAAAATCGGCATTGGCACTTACAGAGATATCATCCATGCTGGCACATGTAAATGCTGTACAGGCCTGGACAGAGGGTTACCTCATATTAGGGTGACCAGATAAAATCCAGGTCAGGGCTCATGTAACTTTAACAGTTGTAGAGAAAGGGGAATTTCAGCCCGTGTCATTTGTATGCAATTAGTTCCTGGTGAAATTCCCTCTTCATCACAACTGTTAAAGTTGCAGGGGCCCTAATACAATACAATACAATACTTTATTATGGTTAAAAAACCAGCATAGCAAAGAGAACAAGTCATACATGTAAAAATATACAGGCTTCCATTTAAGGCAATCAGATAGGGTTCAATAGTGTTAATATTTCCCTACGCCGACGAATGGCTGCTGCACAGAATCTGGCGACTTTAGATGTTACTTGGTCGTCCAGATCAGCCAGAAGATAGTCCGGGTAAAATTTGTCCGGTCTGCCTGGGACTTTATTAATGAGTGGGGCAATCCATATAGTTCTGAGTTCCTTATAGAAACAACAATGTAAAAGAACATGATCAGCTGTCTCAATGTCCCCTGTCCCACAAGGGCAGGTCCGCTCTGTGTGAGGAATTTTTTTATATCTACCCTCCAGGAACGCCGATGGCAAAACATTGAACTGTTAAAGTTACATGAGCCCTGATCTGGATTTTATCTGGTCACCGTACTTCATATAGTGTAAACTACATCCAGTTTAAACACAGTACCCATACACAAAATGTGTGGGTGCGTAGGTGGGGTCTAAAACCTTCACAACAGGAGTCTGGGTTTTCCAGCTGTTGTCAGGAAAGAACCTTGGGGAATAAACCTAAGAAACTCAAAAGGTAACGTAATAATACAGCATTACAGAATAGCTGGCTGCTGGCCTGATTCTCAATCCCATCAGTATGATGTAGTGGCTAGAGTGATGGGCAGGAGAGCTGGGTTCAAATCCCCACTCAGCCATGATGCCCCACTGGGTGACCTTGGGGCACCATATCTCAGTCTAACCTACCTCACAGTGTGGCTGTGGGGATAAAATGAGGAGGAGGGAAATTATGCGTAACACACACACACACACACACACACACACACACACACATATATATCCAGGTCAGGGCTCATGTAACTTTAACAGTTGTAGAGAAAAGGGAATTTCAGCCAGTGTCATTTGTATGCAATTAGTTCCTGGTGAAATTCCCTCTTCATCACAACAGTTAAAGGTGCAGGCACTATACTAGAGTGACCATATACAAAAGAAGGCAGGGCCCCTGCAACTTTAACTATTGTGATGACCAGGGAATTTCACCAGGAACTAATTGCATACAAATGACACGGGCTGAAATTCCTTTTTCTCTACAACTTTTAAAGTTACATGAGCACTGACCTGGATTTTATCTGGTCACCCTAATATATATAATCAGAACGCCTTATGTGAGTACTCAGGGTCAGTTCCCTTGGGCCTGACTTCCTGAAAATCTGAAGGGGAAGTGCCCTTAAAGGTACACTCACACATTCAGATAAATCTTGTTGCATTAACAGCCCCTTGCGAAATTTTACTAGTCTACACTAGAAAAACTACAATTCATACATAGACTTTGTTGGGAATTTCCTGTTGTCAGAACATGACTTCCCAGAGCACAAGTCACTGTAAAACCTTTTATTGCAGTCATTTCTGTAATTAGCTATAAGCCTGTATGGTCCCCAATAAAGATCCACAGTTAACAGATCACAATGTACTTCCCTGACAAGAATCAGTTCGTGAGCATCACACAAAGGACCCAATCAGCCCTGGGTTCAGCACATAGAATCAAAAATCAGTCGACAATTCTAATGAAACCAGGAAGCTTTCCGGGATGTGTGTGTTGATATACCCTATTTACCCCACCGTAGCTGTGCAGTGGCGCTGTGTTGTTTATATGATGCAGTTGCCAACTCACAGCCACATCGGGCTCCCCCCCCCCAAAACTGTGCTGGCGTCCCCCATCAAATTTATGTGATAGCAAAGGTTGCCAGTTATAAAAATCCTGTTGTTCCATGATAAACAGTATATGTCACAATAATATAATTTTTTGTTTGATTTGGGTTTTTGGAAATATGGAATTCTTTGTGAAATGGAAAAAGACAGCAATGTGGGTGGTGTGAGAAGACAATATCGAAAGAATTGGTTTATAGAATGTTCGTAATGTCTATGTCAAAACACGCTCCCTAGTGGAGTCTGCATGAGTATAAAGGAATGGATTTAGGTGTATATATATATATATATATATATATATATATACTGTTTATTTATACCGAGTGCACACTCTGTAGAGGAGTCTGCATGAATGTTAATGTTTGAAGAAAACAATTATATACACACATATAAATTTAAAATACAGGTGTCTTTCAATAAGGACATGTAAGCGCCTTTATAGAGAAGATTTTAAAGGGAGAATCCAAGCATATGTTTGTCCAGTGAAAGCATTCATTTATTGCCATATATATATATATATATATATATACATAAAAATAATAAAAAATAGAAAAATATTCATCATGATTCTCTCCATACATTTTTTTTTAAAGAAAGGAATGTATAACTTCTAATGGGTGTTGTCCTCATTTTTATTTACCATTGTATATATTTTATTCATTGTTTATAGCTCCTGAAGAAGGATCATATCCGAAACGTTGGGCTTTTAATACAATATATTAAAGATACATGCTTACTAACACCAGACTTTGTCTCCTTTCTTCCTTCTGGCCGGGTAGCCTGTGCTCCCTCCTGCTGTCTAACTTTATTGCTTCCACCTCACAGCAATGATGCTGTGGGGTTTTAAGGAAACGAAATACTAATGCGGTGTTGTATAGGGTGCCTCTACAAGAGCGGAGCTCAAATCAGGGGTCCAGGCACGTTTTATCTCCGATTACTCACATTTTCGAATGCGTGTTAAATAGCGACTTTTAATTTACAGCGGGAGTAAGAATGCCTTATGTCCACGTAAACAATTTTGTGAGGAGGCTGTGTAAACAATTTTGTGAGGAGATGGTCCTGATGTCATGCATAGAACTGCCCCTTCGCTGGGAAAACCTCCCACTTTTTCGTTTAGTTTTATTTCCTGTCTCCTCCTGGCAACTTCCTCCTTGTTCTCTGTCTCTCTGGATGGAAGCTCCAGGAACACGAGACCCAATGTGAATGGAAAATAAAATTTATTTTAGCTCCCCTGATGGAATATTTCGTTCATGGAGACACGGGGCCAGATGGAGGTGGTTTCACGAGAAGTAAAAGGGGCAGGAAGGATGTGTGGATGTGTGCATAATTAGCGATCAGCTTAGACATATCGTCCCTCGCTTCTTGCTGGGTTCCTGACATGAGCTCTGTGTGTGTGTATATGTTTTACAACGGTTGAGCTCGCTGGGAAGAGGAGGGGGAAGGAACGAAACAGCATCCCCCTGTCTGTTTTGGTGTGTGTGTGTGCAAGGCACATTCCCATTTACTCCTGAGCAGTTCACTTGAAATGGAAATCGGGCGAAGTGGGGGGAGAGAGGCAGCCCTGACTAAAAATAAGTTTTCAAAGGGTGCTGGAGGGGAAAACTTATGGGGCACATTTCCATTTACTCCTGAGCAGTTCTGGGAGGGAGGACATTTTCAGCTGGCGGCGAAATTGAAGGGGAGAGAGGTAGCCAAACAGGTTAACCACATCATTCCCAGCAAGTAACCTAGGTAACCGAAGGCGGGAGATTCTGGTAGGCGGGGAGAATAAAGGGTGCAAAACCTGTTTGGACAGCTTCCCGGGACAAAGCACATTACTTTCAGCAACATTTGCATGCATGTCAACAACTTTAAAGAGAGTTTCCTGACAATCGCTTTTACGCCTAATACCTATATACGAGAGGCATTGAAGCGCATTACTGGCTGTATGAAACTCGCTTTACTCCTGAGCAGTTCACCTGAAATGGAATTCGGTCGAAGTGGTGATGAAAGTTGTAGTCCAACAACATCTGAAGAACCAAGGCTGGGAAAGGCTGCTACAAGGTCTAAAGAGGGCTTCAGGATTAGCCCTCCTTATTGTTCCTAAGGTAACTCAGACTGGGCCACACACACAAAAAAACCTGTAAGTATTTTGGTTTGGATCGATTGCTTTTTATTATTTAAGAGATTTTGAGGCAGCCTTCTAGGGCCACGCCTTCACAAGGTAGCTTCTGATATGGAAAACACAACACATCATCAATGTTAAAAACATTACATACGAAAAAAACATAAAACAGTAAACTCCTGATTTCAAGCCTCGTTACAGATAGTAATCCTTCCTGAACAGGGCCGGCCCTCCCATTAGACAGTATCCTCAGGCAGCAGATACTGGGGAACAGGGAGAGAAGGTGAAGCATTGGAAGACAGAGCTCTGGATGCCACATGGCTTGCCCTGGGCCTCCTAAGCTAGCTTGCTACCCTCAGGAGCAGTGGGAGATACTGTCTGGTTACCAGAATTGAAGTAACATGCTTCTTCCAGGGACTATGAAGCATCATTAGCCCTTTTCCGATGATGGCAGGCAGCTGAGTATGAGCGAGTATGTTCCTTCCATCAGAGCAGCTTTTTCCACTAGATTTTAAAACTTTTTGGTAAAGGCTGAAGACAAAGACAATTGATAGGATTTAATCACATTCACCTTCCGCCACTTCACTTTACAATAAACTTTTAAAAACAGCTAGACAATAAAATAGTGATAAGACTCCTGATTCTTCTATTTTTATAATCCCCAAATAATATATTGTTTTAATAAACTTTGTACTTACTGCTGGCTGTCCATGTACAGCATCATCAACAACAAAATAGTTTGCAGAGTTGTCTGCATTTTCCAGAACACATTAAACTCTTCTGCTTTCTATTCACCCATTAAAGTTTTATAGAAATGGCTGGTGCATGAAAGTTATTAAATCACCACAAGCTATTGACTGGCTTATTTTATGCCATTGTTAAATATACAGTGAAGAAGTCAAATGTCTCAGATTTGGATTTGTTAGAACAAACTCAGAGCTGTACTGTTTGATTGGAATGATGGATTGGAATGAACTAAGGTCCCCTCTACAAGAATTCGGTTTGACGCCCAGTTGTCCAATTATGCGCATCTTCTCACAATCGCTTTTACGCCTAATCCCTATACACGGGAGGCGGTGAAGCGCATTACCGCTTGCATGAAACGTGCTTTAAAGGTGTTTAATGCGGAGAATCGCTTGTTTACATGGTCATAAGGTGCTTTAATTCCTGCGGTAAATTAAAACTTGCTATTTAACGCACATTCAATAATGCGCATAATCGGACAGAAAAAGCGCCTCAACCCCCGATTTGCGCTCCGTTCATGTGGAGGTTAAATCGGTAATGTGCCTTGAAAGAGCTTTATATCGCTCTTGTAGAGGCACCCTAAGAAAATGATTCCCTTTGATAATACAAAACTCATCATTGGTACAACCAGGGCTGGTGCCAAGGGTAGGCATGGATGGGCACCTGCCAAGGGGCCACACTCCAGTAGGTACCCACTGACAAGGGACCCCTGGCCATGCTCCTGCTCTTCAGCCTGCTAGTTCACTTGCTTTTCACTCCGGTGGTGAGAAGGAGCCTACTTGCTCACTGGTTCTCTGTCTGCCAAGCAAGCAAGTAGCAGCAATGATGAGAAAAAGGATGAGGATGAGGAGCAGCTGGTGACTATGGCAGTTAGAATGTAGATTTGGTGCGGAAGAGGGCCCTGGAGGGTGAGCTGCCCAAGTGGATATGGCACTCTGAGCAACACATTAGCCGTATTTGATAGATGCCTTTGAGAACTAAGGATCCTGTTTCCACAACAGAACAATGCTGGAATAGGTGATTTTGCTCTTCCTATCAGGCTAACAATTCCACGCCTAGTTACGCCAATAACATGAGTATATTTGCACCAATGTATGGAATATCTTCATTACAAATACATTAATTTAAGCCGACATGATTCCTCCTTCTGGACAGGGCAACTCCCCACCCAGATCACGGAGTGACAAACGGGTATGAATGTGGTATCAGAAATCAAGCCCATTCCTCAGTTTTGCTATTTATTTTGTAATGAGCGAAAAAAAGGAACTGAATGGGCTTGATTCAGTTGCATTTTTCATTTGTTCTTAAATGAAGGTGTAACCCCTATGGAGCAGGTGGTTTAGTTCCTGGGGCGGAGTCCTCACTCCAAGGGAGGACTAAGAGAAGAACCAATTTAAAAAGAGAGTCAGTTGTTCTGTGAAAAGCTGAATGTTAGAAGAATTTCCGTATAGTTATGAGTTCTTATCATGGGCTAATACGTTGAACAACAATGTTGAGTTACAAATTGGGGATTGCCCTGTGAATTAAAGTTAAGAAAACCTACAAAAGAGACTTCTGGAAATACTCAGCATCTGGAGATACAAAAGACACTTGGGACTGGACTATAAGCAAGTGATCCATATTTTTGTGTTTGGACATTGAATTGTGGCTTATTTCTGTAATTTGATGCTTACTAAAGATATACTTTGTTCAGGCTGTGGTGTTGTCCCCCCCCCCCCACCAGTTTATTCTAATTAAGCCCCATAGGAACCATATGAGTAGAAGTTATAAAGGCACACCGCTCTATTAAATATTTTTAGAGAACAATCCTATGAGTGTCTAGCCAAAATAACAGAAGGCTCTCAACTTGAATCCCTCTGTCCACCCAAAGCCCTGCTGGGCTCTTGCTGGCAGGGCGGAAGAAGCAAGGGAGGCTATTTTTGCTCCTCCATTTAAGCATTTTTTTGTTAGCCAGGCCTCTGAGCCTATGTAACTTGCTCACTTTGCCAGGGGCGGAGACGAGCTGAGAAGCCATTGGACCCAACAGATCCATGGCCTCTGCCTTATCATGCCCACTTGTCTGCCCCCAACTCACCCATTTCCTCCCTTCTGTGGGACTTAATGAAGCAGCTGGGAGAGAATCGTATTACCTTCTTTTTAAAGGAATACTATTGTGGCCAGTTTACTAATATATCTGCTTCAGTCATCAATGTATGACTGAAGCAGAAAAGAGCTTTCAGCCATGTCCCTATGTTCATCTATGAAATGTTGAAGGGTGAGCCATAAGAACATCAGAAGAGCCACACTGGATCAGACCAAGGGTCCTTCTAGTCCAGCATTCTGTTCATACAATGGCCAATCAGCTGTCCTTGGGAAATCCACAAGCAGCACACAAGGGCCACAGCATCCTCCCACCCATGTTCCCCAGCTACTGGTATACATAGGCTTACTGCCTCTGATACTGGAGGTAGCATATAGCCATCAGGACTAGTAGCCATTGATAGCCTTCTCATCCAACACTTTGTCTACCCCCTTTTAAAGCCCTCCAAATTGGTGGCCATCTCTGTGTCTTGTGGTATTGAATTCCATAGTTTAACCATGTGCTGTGTGGTGTAGTGGTTAGAGTATTGGTTTGGGACTTGGGAGTTCTAGGCCATGAAGTTCGCTGGGTGATTTGTGGGCAGTCACTGACTCTTAGCCTAAGGATAAAATGAAGAGATGGAGGCACATGTGAGCCACCTCAGACTTCTTGTAAGAGGAAAATGGGCAAGAAATAAATTAATAATCATAATCATAATCATAATAATAATACAAATAAAGGGTGAGCTGGAGTATATCTATTAGGCAGAAGGCCAAGCAGGACTCCAACAGCAGCCTTCAGAAGTGTACGCAAGTCACCAGGAAGGCTGGCTCAGATGGGTTACTGAAGAAGGACCAACATTTGGGGAAACGTTTTTAGATAGTATTATGAAGGCAAATAATGGAACGATGTAACATAACTTAGTACCATCTTCTTAATTCGAGGGAAATTATGTAAATATTTTTAAGTTTGGAGAGAGGATAAATGAACTTGTTCTCTTGTAATGTTTTCTGCTTATTCTAGGAAAACAACTTTCATTTCATCACAGTGAAAGCTTTTAATTCTCACATTTCAAAATCTCCTTCTTCTCAAGCTTAGCGTGCCACTTTAATCTTGGAACATAAACTGAAATACCACATCAACAAGTCAAATATGATTTTGTTTCCAAGGAAAGGATGCTATTTATTTACACCCCTTTTTTTGTAGAACAAGCCATACGAAAGAAAACAAGTCACATTGAGACCAGATATAATTGCACCAATCAATAGGATCATATTCTATATAATAACATTTTACCCAAACTAGCTTGGGCTAGTAGGTTTGGCTGAAGAGTAATCTGTTTTCTCATTTTCCATGTTTCAATGAGTTGACATTTGGGTACATCTCAAAGAACAACACAGCTGCTACCATCACTTGTAAGCTCCATCCTTCAAACCCCTTAACTCCAGAGGCCAGTTACGTCATTGTTTTGCTGGGAACACTGGCCTGGAGTTTCATCCACAGATTGGTTCTAAGACGAGATGAAATCATAAACATTTTCTTCATTGTCAGAGGGACTATGAAATTTTAGGGCTATGATGATCATTAATGAGCCATTCTCAAACTAGCAATGGTGATGTAGCATCATAGTGACAGAGTATATGATCTACTGATAGATAGGACTAGGGTGGCCATATAGAAAGGTGAAATTCCCTCTTCATCGTAACATTTAAAGATGCAGGAGCCCTGCCCTCTTGACCAGATACAAAAAGAGGTGCTGCATGCAAATAATTTACTTCAATCAGCCAGAACTAGGCTGACGAGTGTGACCCAGAGGACCTTTTCTTCTGTCGCTCCCAGATTGTGGAATGGCCTGCCGGGAGAGGTTCGACAACTTAGTAGTCTTCTTGAATTTAAGACAGCCGTGAAGACTGATCTCTTCCGACAGGCCTACCTAGTTGAATGTTAAGATGTTTTAATAATGTATTAGGTTGCCTCTACAAGAGGCATTTAAAGCTCTTTCAAGGCGCATTTAAAAATTTACGGAGCGCAAATCGGGCGTAGAGGCGATTTTCTCTCCAATTATGGTGCGTTAAATAGCGAGTTTTATTTTGCTCCGGCCGTTAAAGCGCATTTTGACTATGTGAACAAGCGATTCTCCGCATTAACTACTTGTAAAGCGCATTTGAAACAACCGGTAAGGTCACCAGTTGAGTGCTCAATTACCTCCTGCATACAAGCATTTACGATAAAGTGCTTCAGCGAATATGCGCATAATCGGCTAACCAGGCTTCAAACGGAATCAATCTAGAGGGGGTCTTAGTTTGATTTGTTTTTAATGTTTTATCTATTTTATGGTCTTTGTATTTATATTTATTGTTGTTCCCTGCCTCGATCCAGAGGGAGAGGTGGATTAGAAATAAATAAATAAATATATTATTATTATTATTATTATTATTATTATTATTAGACACCTACTGAAATTCCCTTTTCTATACAACTGTTAAAGATACAGGAACCCTGTCCTCCTTTCCATATGGTCGCCCTAGATAGGAGACCTCTTGGAGACCCCTGCTCCTGTCCTTGGCCAGTGATCTATGGGGTTCTGCAGGGTGCCATGCTGTTGAACTTTTACATGAATCCACTGGGTGAAGTCATTTGAGCATTTGTGTTGTGGAATCATCAGCAAGCAGATGATGCCCAGCGTTGTCTCTCATTTTCATCTGATCCTAGAGAAGCAGTAGAAGTATTGAACCACTGTCTGGCAGTTGTGAGGGACTAGATGGGGCAAAACAAGCTGAAACCTAACCTTGACAAGATGCAAGTACTGTTATTAAGTAGGTTACCTGACTCAGGATTAGATGTGCAGCCTGTCTTGGACTGGGCTGCATTCCTTATCAAAGAGCAGGTCTGTCGTTTGGGGGCGCTCCTTGATCTGGCACTCTTGTCAGATGTGCAAGTGGCATTGATTGCAAGGAGCGCCGCTTACCCCAGCCCTGTCTGTCTCTCCAACTATGACCATTCCCGACAAAGGTGGAACTTGCCACGGTCATTTACACCCTTGTTAGACTACTGTAACCTGGGTCCTCTCTTGACGACATCGGTTATACGTTGTGCCGGCAGCAGCAGCCGGCATGAGGCGCATTTGTGCTCCCAGATGCCCCTCTACACATGAGGGGCACCATGCCGGCTTTTCCTCAAGCCACTGGTGCCACTGCACGAGGGCGGTAGCTCGCCAGCAGCAAGAGGGGCGGCTGGGAGCATTGGCTCCTTGCTGGTAAGGTACGTTTTAAAAAAAAATCAAAATGGGGGAGAGGACAGTGGAGGCGGTGCAGCGAGCTTACGGCTCACTGCTCTACCCTCTTTCCCTGGGCTGCCTGCTCCGCTCCAAAAAAGTCGCATTAAATGGCCGACTTTTTAAAATAGGAGCAAAGGGCATTTGCCCCAAGATGACTTCGCACTGGCGGCTGCATCATGTAACCAAAATGCTGCCAGTGCGAAGCCATATCGACGGAAACAGTCCGTCTAGAGGTACCCCTGCTCTACATAGGAGTGCCCTTGAAAAGCATCAGGAAACTGCAATTGGTGAAAAATGCCATGACTAGGTTGCTGGTGGGAGCGATGCGTCTTGACCGTGTTACCCCAATTTTCACTGCGTTGCATTAGTGGCTGGTTTCTTACCAGGATCAGTTCAAGGGGCTATGCCGGTATGGGGATCCTCCATTGCAGATGGCATGTTCATATACGTGTTGACTAAACACACTGCCCATTTAAAGGCTCCCTTCAGTGACTGCTCAGGCCTTCCCATAGGATTTGCTTCCCCCACCACACCTCGCCCCATCCGCTTTCCTTATGCGATCATTCACAATAATCACTTTCAAACACAGACCATGGGTCTGATTTGTACCCGGCACTTCTTTTTCGCCAGTTCCTGCGACTTCGACGGTAGCAAAGTACATTTATCAGTTTACAGTATCCCATTAGCTAAAAAAGCAAACCTTGGACCGATCTACACCATGCAGGGTACAACAACTTTGAAAATGTTTTGAAAACTGTATATGGGGTGTGTCCTGGGCCCCAACAGTTGTCACTACCGTTATAAACTGTTTTAAACCATTTTAAAGCAGTAGTGTAGATCCTGCCCTTGAAAAAGTGTTCAAAAAAGTCCCCACCCCCACCCCCACCAAAGCATTTACACTAAGGGGGAGATGGGGGAGCTCCAGAATATTACAAAGCTCACTTAACAATATTTACAGCAATTACTGTCAGAAGGTCAAGGGTTGTTCTGATTTAAGATGCTTTGGGGTGGGGGAGGGGGAGGGAATGTCATTTTATGGGACATAAAATTTGAGTTGCAAAGTTAAGGATAACTTCACTGTGCAGCTCACAATAAGTAGAGAACACTTTTGATGTGTATTTGCATTGTAATTGGAAACTCTTGCCTTTCCATATTGATGATAATTAATGCCTGAAACATGAATATACTTGGAAATATATATTCAGTTCGTTCCTGTGCAATTTTTCTCGGATGATGAAAAACAACTGCCAAAGCCATCTCTTGAGATCAGTAACTTTCTTCCCTAGAAAATTGTCAACAGCAGGCTTAATTATCTTTCTATTTTCCAGTGGGATCGAGTGGTTTCACTTGGTATTTTATCTGCATTTATTGATGTGTTGTTGTTTTTTTAAAAAAGTAAAAACTTTGGAATTGGTTTTATAGAGTTTTAGTATAGAAGTGGTAGATCAGGTCAAAACAACACATAAAGCTGAATTAGCCCTACCATCCATCCATGGCAGTCTATCAGAGGGTTGACAAACCTCCTCTTTAGCCAAAAATTCCAAACGGGGTGGTGAGTGGTGTGTCAGACACTTTGTAGGCCTTAATACATAGAATGCCACAGCCTCACCTGATACCTATGGAAAGGTGAGAACCTATCACCCAGTTCTATGGCTATGGCCATGGCACTGGCTGCCTCTGGTCTCCTAGGCTTTCATACCACTATATCCTTCTTGGTGTAGATCTGGCCTTGATTTAAGGTGCTGGCAATTACCTTTAAAGCCTTTCAAGTTCTCTCTATATGACACCCCCCTTACTTAAAATCTTCTAATAAGGCCCTTCTTGGTCCTAGAATATCCTAGACTCTACCAACAGTGGAAGTCTGTTGGCAGAAGTCTACTTTGAGGAACAGGACTTCTGCAGGCCACTCAGAGGAACTGGGCACAACATGTTTCTCTAAAGTGGGTTTTAGATTCCTCCAACTGAAGGTCCGTCTCATCTCTGTTTTCCCAAGGCCCCTCATTCCACTGTAAAGCCCCAACAGAGAAACTGTGGGAGGGGTGTTGGTACAGCTAGAGTCTATCCAGAGACTGTGGAGTGCCCAGCTCCAAGCCAGAATGTTGTCCCTCTAGTTTTTTTGCTAAATTTTCAGCTAGCAATTGGCACTAGGTTGAGATGTTGAGGTTTTCAGTGTTTTTGAGCTCAGGCATTGGTAAAAGAAACGACTGTTCCTGCTGGAAGTTTGGCCTGGAGCTTTCCTAGATCCTGCCTTGTCTGATCTAGCCATTGCTACCTGGATACCTACAACTAGACTCATCCTACAGGTCACTCTCCTCTTGGGTTTTGTGAGAAAAGGGCTTTTGCTCTAATTTTGCAAGGTGAGATAATAAACACCTGCAGTAGAGCCATTACTGCAAGCAGAGGGCTTTCTATATGTGGGGAAAACCCCACGGTTGCTGAGGATCTGCACTGCATCGGTTAGATGATGCAAGCGCAGCTTCACAGCCACCAAGGGTCTTCCCTGTGATGCTGCGATATGAAAAAGTCAGGGATTTACCCCAACTTTTTCAGAGGGAGTGATGTCAACATGGCCCTTCTACTGTGTGACTTTGCTCTGAGGCCAACTTGGAGCCAACCTGGGGGTAGAGCCTGGTGGAAGGCAACCACTGATTGGTCTCCTTCCACCAGGAAGAGGTCGGGGGCGGCTTTGGGACCAAGATGGCCACCCAGAAACTCCATGCTCCCTCCTCAGCATTGGGATTACCTGATGCTGTGCCGGGAGAGGGAAAGCACGGGGTTGAAGAGGAAGGTGGTGCCAACCCGGCACCGGGAAAACAGCCCCAAGGCTCTGGAATGACCTCCCAATGGAGGCCATCCAAAAGGGTTGCAGATCCACTTCCTTTGGATGGATTTTCAAGGCTGATTGGATGGGAAATTACCCTGAGTTGTTATTTCTTGGTTGCTAATTTTTTGTTGTTGCTGTAGCATTTTTCACGGTGATTGTTTTATGTTCAATTATTGATTTATAAGGTTTTATTACATTGTTGTAAACCACACGGAGTCTAGGAAATGCTCAACATCTTAAAGGAAAAAGGCAACATCAGAATCCATTTGAATCATCATTTAACCCTTCCCCCCAAATACAAATCAAAGTAGGTATCCATGATAAAACAGTGCCCAGCAGCAAGGTTGGTTAAATTTGACCATTCTCATACATAGGTAGTATTAAGTATCTAGAAAAAGAAATATGTTTTCTACCCACCATAGGCATGGTAGCAGGTAGATCTCCCTCAAGAGCAGTGCCCAAAAATGCTCTGGTAAACACTAGATGACTCTGTTCTTCTCCTTTGCCGTTCCTTATCTCTGGAACTATGGCATGGTCATGGCCAGTGGCAAGGGTAGGCATGATTGGGTACCTGTCAAGAGCCCCCAGCCCAGGAGGAGCCCACTGACAAGATGCCCCCGTTGTTTATTCTCCTTCATTATTGCAACCTGTTTGTTCACCAGTCTTTTGCTGTGACGGAAACTACAGCTGTAGATGCCACTGGCTTGCTGGTGCTTGCAATGAGGAGAAAGAGGATGGGGACCAATCCTGTGAATAGTTCCCTCAGAATATTCTCCATTGAACTCAGTGGTGCTTACTTCCAATTCCATAGGTTCAACTCGAAAAAGACATTGAGCTTTTAACAAAAGATCTCCAGCCAGATGAGATAGAACCTTTAGCTTTTAATTAAAGATGCAAACCGTCTGGCAAAGAAGTGTCACCATTTAACCTTTCAGAGTGAAGTATCACCTCATTCACTTGCCAGAGCAAGGAAGGTCCACCAGATGACACCGTGGCTCCTGCTCTGAAGCAAACAAACAAGCTCTCCTGTGTTCCCCAGTGCTTTCTTCCATCTGTTATTTTTCTATACTGGCTAAATTCAAAACCAGGAGGTTGAGTTAAATATATTTTAAAACTACTACGACTAATTTGTTATTGTAGTAAAGCCCATCTGCTGATGTCAATGGATATTGCAGTTCATAGATCTATGAACCACTCTCTTCTTCACAGATGTTCTAGTTTTGAATCCAGACTTCAAAAACGGGCTCGCTATGGCAATACCTGGCTTGCATTTAACCCTGAGTATGTGGCATTCATTAAGTCAAGGGTGCAGAATCGCTTTCAGCCTGAGGGCCGAATTCTATTTCAGAGAAGCTTGGTGGGCAGGGCCAAAATCAAAAGGGGTGGGGTCAAGATACAAGCATATATTTGCTTAAAGCTCTTACTGCTGGTAGCTAAGTCTTAGGAGAGCTATTTCAATCATTTAGAATGTGGGCAAGACTGACCAAAGCTGGTTGGGGGAAAGCAACTGGGGCAGGGGAAAGGAGTGTGGCTTTCTGAGGAATCCTAGAGGGCCAGAGGTGGCCCTTGGGCCTGTGATTCAGCACCCCTGCATTAAGCCAACTTTTTTAAAAACAACAACAACATACCTTTGTAGGTTTTTCAAGCAGGGCTGCAGGCACCAAGGGTTAACGAGACAGAACAAGACAGATCTAGGCTGACCAGATAAAATCCAGGTCAGGGCTCATGTAACTTTAACAGTTGTAGAGAAAAGGGAATTTCAGCCAGTGTCATTTGTATGCAATTAGTTCCTGGTGATATTCCCTCTTCATCACAACAGTTAAAGGTGCATGCACTATACTAGAGTGACCATATACAAAAGAAGGCAGGGCCCTGTAACTTTAACAGCTGTGATTAAGAGGGAATTTCACCAGGAACTAATTGCATACAAATGACACTGGCTGAAATTCCCTTTTCTCTACAACTGTTAAAGTTATATGAGCCCTGACCTGGATTTTATCTGGTCACCCTAGATCTCACCAATGTGTCCCTCTGCTCTCCCATACAATCTGCCCTCTTTCCTCTGGAAAGAACCTACTACAGTCAGCCAAGACTAAGCTGACAGCTGTTACCCAGAGGATCTTCTCTTCTGCCGCTCCCAGACTATGGAACGACCTGCCGGGAGAGATCTGCCAACTTACCAGTCTTCCAGAATTCAAAAGAGCTATAAAGACTGATCTCTTCCGGCAGGCCTACCCAGTCGAATTTTAAGACTTGCTTGATTTTAATAATGTATTCATTTTATACGTTTTAAATCAGTTTTATGTATTTTATATTGTTTTATTCTTGTTGTTCCCCGCCTTGATCTGGAGGGAGATCCGGGTAATAAATAAATATATTATTATTATTATTATTATTACTGTATTTATTTACAGACCACTACTATATTGTGCAAGTGCACTGTCAATGTTTTACATATAACTTTTCCAAAAAGCACATCCTTCTCAAAGTAATGAGGTGTTTTTATTTATGAAAGGAGCTGTAATTTTCCACAGGAGGCTGGTAAGCATAAATCAAAAGAGTTGCATATTAAGCATCAATTCTTCCCACTTGCTTAGTCACCATATGGTGCTGTATACTGTGCTGAAAAGTAATCTCTTTGCTGTAGATAGAGTCTTTTTTTTTTAATCAAGTACATCTTAGGATGCTTTGTTGAACATTATCTGCATCAAAGTTTGGATGCTAGGAATGCTGGGATTCATCCCCCCCTTTTAGGTGTGGGGAGAAAAAAAATGGAGCATGGCCCATTTATAAATTTAAGACTATGGGCTTGTCCACATTCAGCAAAAATCCCATAGCCTTACCAGGGCTTTGTCTTCTGACGTCTTTGTGGGTTTAATGATTGGCACAATAACACACTCCCTCCCGCTTTGCTTTTGCCAGTTCCTTTCCATATGTTCCAATTCTATTGCCAGCAGATGGTGCTGTTTTGTAGCGAATTTTTCATTTATTACCGCATTTTCAGGATTTTATAAAATGACTTAGAGCGTCATCAGATGAGCGTTTTATCGTGCGCTTGTTACTGCCAACTTACGGATGTGCGTGTGTCCTTTAGACGATGACGTCTGCCTCCCGCATGTCTCCCGCTCCTTCTGCTCATTTTCCTGTTGCAAAATAGTTCCCAAAAAATCTGACTTTTTCTTAAAACAGAATGTGCTGCTATCTCCTGCTGTGTGCAGGAAAAGCAGTGCAATAAAAACAGCTCCTGAATGGGCCACCTGGTCTTTGTTTACTTCCTCTTTCCTGGCTGGGAAGAATGAGGAAGTAATACAGGACAGAAGCGGGAGCAGAGGAGTGACGGTAAGGAAATGTGATATCTCCACCATGTGATGACACTCTTTTCCTACTTGGAAACAGCATGAGAAGTATCAGAGTATAATAATAACAATGCTTAATTACTATGATCGGAGGCGGTGTGATTCAGTGGATAGAGTGCTGGACTGTGAGATCTATGCTCAAAATTTTGTTCAGCCATGAAGATCACTGGATGACCTTGGTCCAGTCACTTTCTCTCAACCTAACCTACCTCACAGGTGTTATGAGGATAAAATGGGAATGATATATGTGCACAAACCTGAGCTCCTTGAAAGAAAGATAGACTAAGTTTTAAATAAATATTTACACATAGGGCCATTCAGACCTGCGCACACCCCTGGCTGTAAAACAAGCGCTGAACATCCGGTTTAATCTCATGCTGCTGCAGGACCCGTTTCAGTGTAAATTGCACTGACTGAAACCCCTTTGGAACAATTGCTGGACTTATTTTAATTGCAGGCTCCCCTTGATCTTCCCCACAATAGCAATATCTCAAACTATGTTGTGGGAATTATGGAGACCTGTAATAAAATCATAAAAATGTACCACCCCCACCCCCGAAAGCATAACGTTAACCCTTTTGCTCCGAGACAACCTTCCTCCTAAGTACACACATGTCCCATGTCCCGGAAACCTTCACAGAAAGAATTGCAGGCGCTTTTCATGAAACGAATGGGCATGAATCTGTCAGAGATGGTTTAATGTAAAATACCCTACTTTAGCACTGAACAATACATATATATATATATATATATATATATACCCCCGCCTCTCTGCCTGAAACTAGGCCCCTGAGCCAGCTTAAATAATAAAATTATTTAAAAAACACATTACAATAAAACAATCCATAAAAACCTAGAGACTGTAAAACATCAAATCTAAGCAACTGTTACAATAGTCACTAAGGTCCCTGGTTTGATCCTTGGCTTCTCCAGGCAGGACAAGGAAACAATCCTGGCTGAAACACTGGAGAGCCATTGCTATCAGTCAGTATTGGCAATATTGGCTTCAACAGAACAAGGGTCTGACTCAGTATAAGGCAGCTTCCTATGTGACAATGGCAGTGGGATGGTAGACTCACCAACGGAGGGGGCCCATGGAGGGTGTCTTGCTCAAGGGCCCTCAGAAAAGTGGAATTGGTACATTTTCCTGTACCTTTTGCTTGTCCAGCTCCACCATCCTGAGAAAGCAAGGCCACAAGCTCTTGATATACCTGCTCTTTATGTAGGCCTCTGTCTGTAGTTTGGTTCTTGCAAGTGAAGTGAACTGCATGATGGGGACTGGAATGATGCATGTGCCTAGGGTGACCAGATAAAATCCAGGTCAGGGCTCATGTAACTTTAACAGTTGTAGAGAAAAGGGAATTTCAGCCAGTGTCATTTGTATGCAATTAGTTCCTGGTGAAATTCCCTCTTCATCACAACTGTTAAAGTTGCAGGGGCCCTGCCTTCTTTTGTATATAATAACAATAATAATAATAATAATAATAATAATAACATATTTATTTATTACCTGCCTCTCCCAACGGATCAAGGCGGGGAACAGCATTAAACACAAAATACAAAACTGATTAAAAGCACATAAAACCAATACATAATTAAAATACCAATAAAACACCAATAAAACACTTTAATAGTCCCTCTAGAATAGTGCCTCTATGGTCCCTCTAGAATAGTGCCTGCCACTTTAACTGTTGTGATGAAGAGGAAATATCACCAGGAACTAACTGCATACAAATGACACTGGCTGAAATTCCCATTTCTCTACAACTGTTAAAGTTACATGAGCCCTGATCTGGATTTTATCTGGCCAGCCTACATGTGCCTGAATGTGCTGTAATGCTGAAACTGCTTAATTGGAAGGAAATGCTTAATTGGAATTTCTAACTGTCAAGACCTTTTTGATATAGTATGAGACAAATAATCTGGCTTGATAAGGAGGACTGACCAACTAGGTCAATCTGACATTGCTAGAAGAGTTATGGGCCACCTGTTGATAAGGTATAAGGAAGAAGTTTTCTTTGAGCTATCTTTGCTTTGCATTAGAATGTTGCCAACTGCTAATTGGTTAAAATGCTACTATGTATAAATAGACATGCTTTTTCACACTGCCAGTTGAGAAGTTCTTTGTCTGTAGGACTCTCTCCATGCAGCTGTATTACACTCAATAAAACAGAGTTGCCTTACAACCAAAGTGGCTTTTTATTCTTGACAATCCTCAGCTGTCTGAAGGTCTCCTCCTCCACGAAACAGGTCCCCCTTTCACTTTTGTTTCTCCTTATGCCTGGAACTCCCAGAACACCTCCGTGTGATCACTTCCCCTATTTCCCTCAAATCCCTCCTCAAAACACTCCTTTTCTGGGAAGCCCGAAGTATATACGCTAGCAGCAGCGTGGCTCTCACTATTCCTTGTCACTTCGTTTTGTTGCTAATGCACACTTCACAGCAGCAGCAACTTCTGGAGGACGCATCTAATGAAAGTGATACTCTTGGGAGAGCTGCTGCCCTGCCCTGGAAGTTGGCTACTGGATCAGCTGGTTAGCAGTGAAGGAGCATGGGCGGAACCAGCTGCACATGTGCCACCATTTAAACACTGGCTAGGGACTGAAGGAAGAAGAGAAGCGTCATCACACGGGAGGTTTAATGCATATTTACCGTGACTTTGATCCACTTTTTCAGGGCTGGACTCGCTCAGGGTGAGACAACAGCACGACAGGGATGACGTCATGCCAGTCCAGTGCTGAAAAAATGGATCAAAGTCATGGGCCTCCTCCACACGAGACGTTTAATGAGCCTTGAAGGCTCATTATAAATTTTACCTCCACACCAGCGGAGCGCAAAACGGGCGTACAGGCGCGTTATCTCCCCGATAATGCGCATTTTCGAATGCGCGTTAAATAGCGACTTTTATTTTGCTCCGGCCGTTAAAGCGCATTTTCGCCGTGTGAACAAGCGATTATGCGCATTAACGTCTTCTAAAGCGCTTTTTGGACATCAATTAATGCGCTTCGCCGCCTCTCGCCGCCTCCCGTGCAGAGGGATTAGGCGTAAATGCGCCTCCGCGATAATGCGCATAATCCCCGAACCGGGCGCAAAAGCGCATCCTTGTGGAGGGGGCCATGGTAAAAGGCAAATGGAGAGAAAGACACCAGAGAAGGAAGCGGTGGTGCAGCTGGATAATAATAGACTCTAAACTTTATTCATTTCATTTCTGTACTACCCAGTAGCTGAAGCTCTCTGGGCAGTTCACAACAATTCACAAGATAAAAATACAGCAAAAATGGTCTTACGGGGCCCTGTTTAGACTGCCATGTGTATTACTTCCATTGTAAAGCACGCAACTAACACTTCCCTTTTCCACCACTACCACCACTCCATGCTTTACAACTACTTCTACATTCCCAATATGTGAGACCCAAACAACAACTAAATGTTTGCCAACCCTGATAAAAGAAAGGAACACTCTGAGCATGTGCAGCTTCACATTTGAAATCATAACAACTTCATAACCACAAAAATAATATTGAGTTTGCCAGCTCAGATGCTGACCTGTTTGCTGCAGCCCCAATCATCAGCTGCTCATTTGAGACTGCAGGGCCTGGATGTTGGCCCTAAGGTCAAGCCCCAGCTGCACCACCAAGAGGAGGAGGAGGAGGAGGAGGAGGAGGAGGAGGAGGAGGAGGAAGAAAATACAAGAAAGGAGAAGAAGGCAAATAAATAAATGAATAATAACCATTAAGAACATAGAGCCATGCTGGACAGGACCAAGGGTCCATCTAATCCAGCATTTTGTTCAGACAGCTGTTGACCAGGAACTCACAAGCAGGACATGGGTGCAACAGCATCCTCGCACTCATGTTTCCCAGCAACTTGTGTACATAGGCATAGTACCTCTGATACTGGAGGTGGCATATAGCCATCAAGACTAGTAGCCCTTCCAAGAATTTATCCAACTCTCTTTTATAGGCATTCAAATTGGTGGCCATCCCCACATCTTGTGGTGGCAAATTCCATAGTTTAACACAGTACTTCAATCTCCCACCAATCAGCTTCATGGGATGACCCCGGTTTCTAGTATTATGGGAGAGTGAGAAAAATGTCTCCCTATCCACATTCTTCACACCATGCATAATTTTGTACACCTCTATAAGGTCTCCCCTTACCCTCCTTTTTCCAAGCTAAACAATCCCAGCTGTTGTAACTTTCCCTCTTACTCCAGCCCCTTGACCATTTTTGTTGCCCCTTTCTGCAGGATTATGACTTCCTAAACCATGACAGGAAGCATAGGTGGTGAGCCTTTTTCAGGAAGAAGTTCAGGATATGGGACCCACCACCAAGATGGTCTTGCTCCTTGAGGCCACTAGGCTATCTCTGGGGCCATGGCACCATGGCCCTTTCTACACCACAGGGGTGTAGTGGGCCCAGCCTGAGTGATCCTGAAAGTAGCCACTTCTGGGATCGCCGTGCTCAAACCACATCATGGGCATGAAGTCCCAGGTCGTCGGACGTTGTGCCTGGCATTTTGGCTTTTTTTTTCTTCAGGTAGGAGCGCCCCTGTGCGCCAGTGAAAAAGTAAGTTTTTCTTTTAAAAAAAACCATGCGCGATTGCGCCCCCTCCCCCCACCATCCTGGAGATGACGATTTTGGTTCCCCCCTCTCCTGATGGCCTTGGAGCTGCAAGTAAGCGCAGCAGCACCGGGGCGGGCGGGAACATTCTTCCGCAGTCCCAGGAACTTCCCAGAACCACGGAAGAATCAGAATGTCGGATGTCAGGTGCTTCATAAACAATTCACTAGGCTTGCCTAGTGAATTGTGAGTTGAAGGCTTGGCAATTGTTGTGAGAAAATCTGTCTCTGTTCAGTGCTTATCTGTAGTTGTTGGCCGAGGCTTTGAGTTCCTTGAGAACAAATGTATGTTTACAAAAGGTGGGGGCGATCTTGCAAGCTGTCTCTCACATAGGGTCATCATAAAGAGGAGGTTGAACTGTGCCGCCCTGTTGGCACATGAGTTTGGATTACAGGCCAGAAGCCCTGTCTGTCAAAGTAGCTTAGAATTAGCCAGCCTCCATCCTATATAGCTACGAGCAAAGAAGAGGTTCTTTGCTAGAAATTATCTGTTTGCTGTTCGACTGTTTGCCTCTTCATCTGGTTCTACGCTTGCCAAGAAACTTGTGTTTGGAATTCTATCTAGTTTGAAGATGTTGGATGCACTCTGTACATGTTCTGTTGCTATTTGGACTTGGAACTTCTAAGAACTATGCCATGAAAAGTGCTCTGTGGCTTTTCATAGATTTAGACTTGCAGATCACTGTTCTAGATTCGTGTTGTATAGCCTGTTTTTTCCCTTCATGGAGCCAAAGTACGGGCACAGGGAAACTCAGAGGCTGATCGTTGCTGTTCTGGAATTGTGTGTGTGTGTGTGTGACCTGCGAGAGAACCTTCCTCAGAGCCAAAGCTACGAGCAGGGAAGGCTTCCTAGGTTGAAGAGGTTCGTCCCCTGACATCTTGCTTACGTGATCAGCTCAGTGTTCCCTGACAGGCTGAGTTTGATTTAGTTCAAGATGATCTTGTCTACTGTCAGACCTCATGCACTCCTGCTGAGGTTTTGCCTTTGAGTCTCCCCGTGTTACTGATGAGTCAGTGTGTGTGGCCACTCCTGACCTCAAGAGACTGGGGCTAACTCTAAATGTCTCCCCCTGAGTGAGTTGCTGTTCGCATTAAGCCGTTGTACCTGAAAGCTATCTGGTCCGTCTTCAGCTTCAAGTGTGTGTTTGCAGAAATAAAACTGTTATGCCTTGAATTTAGTGTGATTTACAATAAAAGAAGTCTCACAGTTTTAGAGTGTGTCAGTTTGCCTCACCTTGGGGTGAGCTCGCATTACGACACAGAATTTTCGTGGTTCCTGAGAACCAGGAAAAATCTCGTCCTCCCCCCCCCCCCCCCCCAGGACTCCCTGTGCATCATATATATTCTCACACCTGCACAAAGCACTGCAACAGATATTTTACTTTGCTCTGCACTCATGTTCTTTAGATTAATTTGCCTTTCTTCGCAATGGGTTCCTGCTGTGGATTCAAAAGACTGTTTTGTGTGTTACTGTGCGCGGATTTCTCCCGCCCCAGACCATTTGTTTTGAACTCATGATCTTTAAGTCAGTTTGCCACAGTTGGCTTTTTCTGTGCAATGCGTTGCTGCTCTAGAAGCAAAAGTGTTGCTGTGTGGATGCCATGCCCAACCCTCTGCTTTGCAGGCATGCTCTTAATGCTGACTTGCCTCAGTTTACCTTTTCTGTACCATGGGTTGCTGCTGCTGTGGATTCAAAAGGCTGCTTTGTGTGTTGCTGTGTGGATCCCTCTGCCACCCCAACCCTTTGTTTTGCTCCAAATACCCTCTGTTCCAAACACCTTTTTCAAGGCTGTGTTTTGCAAACAAGCTTTCTTTTAATGTCCGGACAAACTATGCTTCCGAAAGCTCTGGGGCTTGACGCCTTGTTCAAGGAGTGCTATGGCTAACTGGAGGATCAAGGGGGCTGTACACGTGGCAAACTTCCAACCCATGGGCCTGATAAGACCCTCAAGGGATCCCCACCCAGCCCGTCAGCTTCTCCATCACTCTCTCTTCTACCCCAACCCTATCCCCAGACCCGCCACCCTCTGCACCCCCATGACCAAAATCTCTTATTTCCAATCAGCAGTTGATTGGAGACAAGACATTTTCCCAGCTGAAAATCTCTTATCTACAATCTCTGCAGATAAGAGATTTTCCTTGCTTCCCCACAACACCATGTAGTGTGTGTATGTGTGCGCGCGCGTGAATGGGGTCTGGGCAATCACTTGGATGTGGTCCCACCCACTACTGGCATGTGGCCCCCAATATGCTTGCCTGGAGCTAATTCAGACCTCGGGCCAAAAAAGGTCCCCCGCCTCTGCTGTAAGGGGTGGTGGAATCTGCCATAGGCGTGCACAGCACATTGCTTTAGGTGACCATATACACGGTCCTCTTTATCTGAGTCACCCAGCATGCCTCAACATACAGCACCTTCCCCATAAAGCAGGACAATCTTTCTCTTTCCAAATATAGGGTAGTACCCAATGTTAGTCCTATGTACACTCGACCTATTGAAATGAATGGTACTTAAATTAGTCACAACTTAAGTCCCATTCATTTCAATGGGTCTATTCTATGTAGGAATAACTAGGCTGACCATATGAAAAGGAGGACAGGGCTCATGCAACTTTAACAGTTGTAGAGAAAAGGGAATTTCAGCCAGTGTCATTTGCATGCAATTAGTTCCTGGTGAAATTCCCTCTTCATCACAACAGTTAAAGTTGCAGGGGCCCTGCCTTCTTTTGTATATGGTCACTCTAGTATAGTGCCTGCAACTTTAACTGTTGTGATGATGAAGGAGTTTCACCAGGAACTAATTGCATACAAATGACACTGGCTAAAATTCCCTTTTCTCTACAACTGTTAAAGTTACATGAGCTCTGTCCTCCTTTTCATATGGTCAGCCTAGGAATAACATTGGATAATAAGCACAGCTTTCTATAGAAGCACATAAACCGCACAACATCTGAAAGATAACTTGCAAAGTGAACCTGCCCTCTTATGCTCGGTAAAGCACCATGCATACTGATGGCATAACAATTATAATTTACCATGATGTGATACATCACCACCTCCCAAACTATATGGGAAAAGTGATCACGTTTCTTCACGTGATCTGAAAACCAGAGAAAAAGTGGGGTAAGAGTCTCCTCAACACTTGGTAAGGCAATATGTACCTGCCCGGACCCTAAGATCATCTACAGGGGTCCTTCTTCGTGAGCCCCTGCCAAAGGAAGTGAGGCAGGTGGCCACTAGGAGGAGGGCTTTCTCCGCTGTGGCACCCTGGCTGTGGAATGAGCTCCCCAGAGAGGTTTGCCTGGCGCCTACTTTGTACTCTTTTCGTCGCCAGGTGAAGACCTTTTTATTCTCCCAGTATTTTAACAGTTAAATTAACTCAATTTTAATCCTTGCTGTTTTAAATTTGTATTTTAATCTGTATTAATTCCTGCTGCTTGGTTTTATTCTGGTTGTGTTTTTATATTGTATGTTATTTTGTGTTTTTAGATTGTGGCTTGTTTTATATTTTTAAAATGATTTCATGGTTTTAATTTTTGTGAACCGCCCAGAGAGCTTCGGCTATGGGGCAGTATAGAAATGCAATAAATAAATAAATAGATAAATAAATAGAGACAAGCAGTTTGCCCAGTGGTTACATGCACACCTCGACGAAGTTACCATGTGTTCAGCGGGCGGTATTGCACACCAAGGAGGCTCCTGAGGCCAGGAAGCCTGGCGCCATGTCCCCCACTTGCCTGGGCAAAGAGGCTTGTTCCTGGGGGTCAGCCTCGGGCGCTCCCTCCTCGCCGATGTCGGGCAGAGTGGTGAAGAGCAGCCTGTGGGAGCTGCCCATGCCCCGGGCTCTCTTGCTAAAGAAGCCGCTGCTGAGCGAGGGGAGCTGTTGCCGCTGGTGCCACCGAAGGGCTTCGTCGACATCCCAGCCCAGCAAGCGGCAGACTTGGGGCTGCTAGAGTAGACGATCCCTCCGTGGAAGCCAAGGCAACGCTGCGGGCCGTGTTTGTTTGTGTGAGGATCTGTTGGGAACCCTCGGCCCCAGGGGCCAGCCTGGCGCCTCAAACATCATCAGGGGTGGGGGAGAGGAGAAGGCGGCGGCACTGATGGTGGGCAGCCTTTGGATCCCCCTCCACACACCCACGCCCGGGAGGCCCACGAAGTCCAGGTGGCGGCAGAGGCTCACCAGGAGTAGGTCTGCTCCGCAATGGCGCCGGTCACTCCTCCTTGTCCTCCTGCTCCGCCTGGCTCCCTGTGCTCTTCGGGACTCAGCAGTGGCCCAGCTGCAGCTCCCGGCCCAACATGGCGGGGGCGATGACGGCTGTGCGAGAGGGGGTCCCTGCCTGGACGGAGAAGGTTGCTGAGGCAGAGGCCACGGTGACGCCTCAGCAGCAGCAGCGCCACTGTACCTACATCCCCCCAGCTCCTAGGTTTTCCGCTAGCTGCTAGGCCCTCCCGCTGGCTTCCATGCACGCGCGACGCCAGCTTCCAGGGGGGAGGGCCTAGCAGCCAGCGGGACGGCCTAGCAACCGGGGTGCTGTGGAGGATGGCAGCGAGCATGCCGCATTAGGTGGTGCCTGGGCACCACGTGCACCAGCCATGTGCACGCCTATGGAATCTGCACACCTTTCCTCCCAACAGAGAACCAGGTGTGACAGTATTCAACTCTTCTGAGCCACTGTTCTTTAGTTTAGGCAGATGCTATGCGATTGTTGTGCACTGCTTAAGCGTCCTTTGGATCTTTGCAACCCCTCGGTTCTGCCTACCATCACCTGCCCTGCCCTCCGTCCCACCAGCCCAATGGTCACCATCCACCACAGCAGTGAAGTGAAGTTGAGATGGGAGATCCATAGGGTGTTTTCCAACTGGAAGATTGGTTCAGGAAGAGGTAGAAAGGCATTTTCTTGCTCTGCTCATTTTCCTTTGATTTCAGTGATTTTTGGATCAGGGCCATAGAGGATATTGAAGAATTCAGTGTAGACAGTGACATTTGAAGAGACTGGGGATGTTGGGGCCAAAAATACTCCTTAGGCTCTTGGCGTACGGAATCCAGCCCTCTAAGTGGCTGACGCTTCTCTTGATGTGTTCAGAGCAGAAGGCCGGGTGTTTCATTCCACGTGCTTATTTGTGGCTGCGCAGTGAAGAAGTTGACTGCGGTGTTTGTTTTTTGTCAGCCATTGAGGCAGTACACACTTTAATTAAAAAGATCAGAGCGGTGCCATTTTCTCATGCAAATCACTTTTCTTAGGGAACCTAGTGAACAAAGCAGACATAAAAGAGAGTTCCTGGCTCTTTGAGGTAAAGTTTCAAAGAATGCACCCACCACCACCACCCGACTTCAGAGCAACACTACTAGAAGCGTCCAGCCCATTCACCAAACATCTTCTAAAAGGATAATTCCTTAGGGAATTATCACCCTCCGTTGACCAAAATGGGATGACACGTGTAGCTTGCCTTCAGTTTTGTTCTCCTCAAAACAGACCTGATATACGATATAAACATAATTCAAAACAGCACACTTTGATATCCAATGTATAAATCTCCATTTCTGTTCTGGAAACAAAGGAACAGGAAGTGTCACAAAGGCCCTTTCCACACCAGGCTGTTTGCCAGGGATGGTCCCAGGCTGATCCCTGTGCGCCGATGTTGTGTATTAGGGATCACCCTCCCTCCCTTTACACACCTATGGTGTAGAAAGGGCAAAGTCATAAAGAGGTTGAATCTTCAGGGGATTCCATGCAGTCTTGGGATGATTTCTCCTCCACACTGTTAATAATTAAAAAAATGGAAGGAGCAGGTATCTCATGGGTGCTAACGGAGGTGCCCATGGATGCCGTGGCACCTAGGCATGCTGCATTGGAGAAGAAAGAATGTGCCATCTGTTTGGTAAGAACTGAGAGGGCTGCTTTCAACAAAACTTGTGTATGTGTGTGGAGGGGGAGCAGTAGAAGACTTGGACTCTCATAAAATGTATTGCATCATTGGATATCTACACGCATACATCCCGCCTGCATGATCCACCAACCTCCTTGCCCAGTAACAGCGCACATGCTTTGCATGCAAAACAACCCAGGCTCAATCTCTGGCATCCAGGTAGGGCTGGAAAAGATCTGTATCTGAAACCCAGGAGAGCATCTGGCAGTAGACATTACTGAACTAGATGGAACAGTGGTTTGACTCTGTCTTCCTATGTTCCTAGATAGGCAATACACTCACAAAACTTTGCACATAGGTGACCAAACACAATTTGCCTACGTGTGCACAAGTCCGACACCTACACTATCTGGCATTTACATGCCTTGGGTGAACTATCAGGGGGTGCACAAACACACACACTATAAACTATTGGTAATTTAACGATCATATGAAGTGGCTCTCATGAGTCATGTAGTTTCTATAAATGCAACAATTCGATCATACTTGCATGGCACTAAAGCTCAGTTCAAGAGTCACGAAGAAGGATTCAAATGAATGGCCTTATAACTATGCTTCCCCTAGACCAGGGGTGGGCAGAAGGTAGATCTACAAATGTTTTGGGCTTCTACTCCCAGAAGTCCCAGCTAACATGACCAATGACCAGGAATACTCTAAAACACCTGGAGATCTATTTTCTGCCCATCCCTGCCCTAGACTACTCTTGCATATTATATTAAGAAGTACATTCAGAATGCTTTTTTTCTTCAATTTTTTTATTGTGAATATTAACAAAACAGATCAAAAAATAAATTGTGAAAAACGAAAACATAGAAACATTACATATATAGGAATATCATCATCATCAAATACGCCGTTCGTTTTTAAAAAAAGGAAAAGGGAGAGAGTTAGAGCCTATCTACACTACTGCTTTAAAACGGTTTATAACAGTTTTAAACTGGTTAATAACTGTTATTGAACAATTTAAAACTGTTATAAACCGTTTTAAAGCAGTAGTGTAGATAGGCTCTTATGCATAGGTTTCAAGAAAAGCAGACCAAATATCCATGTATTTATTCACTTGCAAGTCACACCTATTGCATTGTGGGAGGTGAGCATTTATCTTTCCAATGTGATAGTGTAAAGTCTTTTAGCTGTCATTCAAAATGCTTAACTCAAAATGGCCGCCAGCCACTTCCTCCAGAAGTAAAGTGAAGTAAAGTGACAAAGAAAGAGTTCTTGATTGTAATTGAAATTTTGTGGGGACTCCTATAAAGCTATTTGTGGCTAAGGAACAAATATGTGTAGCTCAAAAGCTTTTGTGAATGACTAGAATTACTTTGCCTATTTTTGCCCTCTTTCTACAATAATTGTAGTGAAACTATATGGGGAATAAAAAGCTGTTCACCCCAAGTAAAGACTTTTGCCTGCAATCAAGACTTTTGTGCCTTTTCTCATCTTGAATAACACCTACAAAATTAAGCACAATATGTTTTAAATATTGATTTGTTAGATTCATCCCATCTGACCTAGATTATTGCTAGCAGGCTTTTAAAGTAGAAATCGGAGCTTTCCATCTGGAATCTAATTTAAACACTGCTGGAGGCAAATTAGACAATTCTCATTTCTCTATTTCTAAGTGCTAACTGCATGATATAAGTCAGCGACATTCTCAACCCCCTTTTTCAACATACCCCAGGGGGTCTAAGAAAGACACACAAATAATGGAGCCCTATAAATGTAAGGAAGAATTAAAAGTGCATCAGTACAGCATCTGTAAATCTTCACAGTCCAACAAAATGAGCAGCTGGTTTATATATTCTGGAGAGATTTTGAATGAATTTGTTAAAGATTGTGTACAGAAGGCATTGGCCAACTGGCACTCTGTAGTTTGGGACCTGGCCTGTTAAACATTTTGCCCACAGATTCACCCACGAGGGAAAGAAAATTAATTCCAAAAGTTGTGTGCAAGAGAGAAATTCCATACTTCAATGTTAATGTTCTGTTTGGGTTTTGCATGCAATGCCCCAACCACACCAAAGTATTTGTTTCATAGTTATGATGCCATGACAATGATACCAAACTAATTTGCTGCCATGTCTATGATGTTCTGCTAATTAGCATCAACTTTTTTGCTGAGCCTGAGCACCTCTGAGGGGGTTGTAATATATGGAAAAAGACACTTATGGACCACTGAGAGATCCTTGAGAATACAGAAGTTGGTTATCTTTGGTACTTGGATGATTATAAATAATATTTGAGTAGCAAAGAAAGCCCTCAAGGTTTATTTGGGCCACAGAACAATTTATCATAATAGATTACTATCAAGTTTTGCATTTCAAAAAAACAGTAATCAATGAAACTAGGTTCTAAACCTCAGTTGTTCTGGGGACCTTCCATTGAGGGCTTTCTATTGAGGTCCTATTGCTTTTAGGGCTCTCTGAGGAGAACACAGCAATGAAATTACTTGAAGTGTTCTCTCAGCATATAGTGACAAAGCCTAGTTTAGTTCAGGAGTTGCTTTTTGAACAAAGGCACTTCTTGATCATGTTTTATATTCAGGGGTACATCTTGATGACAGGAAAGCCCCAGGGTGGATCCACGGTGTTGGCAATTCATTTATAAGATGCAGCCGCCACTGCAGAGCCATCCCAGGGCTTTCCCCTGAAGCTCCTGTTTAAAATAGTTGGCTTCTTACCCCGACGGTTTTGGTTTGTGGCGCGGTGATGGCAGCATCTGCTTTCTGTCGCCTTGATCCGGAGCTGTTTTGGGGTGTGCTCCAGCCGGTGCCCACCACTGATTGGTCGCATTGGCTGGACAGGACAGGGGGCGGGCCAGCAAGCACTTACCCTGGAGCTTTGCATTGAAAGAAAAATGTAAAAAAGAATATATACATATGACATGTAGTGAGGCACTGGGTCACCGGGACACAGGGAAGGGGTGCCCAGCTTCGCAAAGAAAAAAAAATGAAAACATTTATGGAATTATAGTGAGGTGCTGGCACGCGCCGGGACATGGGGAAGGGACACCCAGCAAGCCGAATGGGTGCTGGGTCGCCTATGCGCGATAGCGGAATTACACTCAAATGGGAAAAATCACTCACTTCACTTTATTCTTTAGGCAACCAATCGCAGGTTATAGCCTGTTCCATACAATGCAATATAATACCAATGAAAATTTAGTCACAAGGTTAAAATTCAGTAATAAAAATTCTATCACAAAATTAAAATTCAGTGTACTTTACAAGGATTTGTCATTTCAGAATCACCATTTCTCATACAAGGCCGTTGTCCTCTAGGGCTGTTCTAAGTTGGGCTGCTTTTACTGCAAATCTGGCTGTGTTTAACATAATGAACTTGGATGTGCTTGACAGTAAATGTATATTTTGTCCATATCATCAAGGTTAGTTACCGCTAAATGGGAAAAAAATTTAAAATGGTGCATGGCGCGGATTCCTTACAAACCCCACATTTGTGCTCCTTGTCAGGATACCCCTGGAGGAGGGCAAATGCGGGATGTTGACTCACGAGGCGCCAATGCGACCTTGTATAGACATGGCCAGGTTCATGTTTTGACATTTCCCATGATCTTGTTTGTACACAACCAACATTCTCAGCTCCTATTCAAACTCTAAATAACCAAGCACCTCAGCAGCCATTCCTGGTGATGGCAAGAGTCACCTATACATGACCAAATGTAACCCTCTGCCAACAGGACCTAGACCTGGGTGTGTTCATGAGAGCAATTTATTATTTGACAATTGACGGGAGAAGTCAGCTTGAATGTGAAGGAGCCATGGCTGGTTCTGAAATGAACAGAACAGTCCAAGTTTCATTATGGCTTGAATAGTTTACACATTTGAATGAGTTTTGATCCTTTGCAATGATGCTAACCTTCCACTTTAGTATAAATACGTTATAGCAGGGAGGGTTAACTTCCTCTTACTCTTATTTGGCTAAATTGCATGATCTAGAATTGCAGCCACATTGATACTTCATTGAGTCATTGCTTTCCTCTCCATTAATAAACCTTCAAATATTTCCCAGAGTTCAATGTGGCTATTTATATAGGAAAGATAAAAAGAAAGGAAAAGGAAACTCGTTAATTGAGGAAGACTGATTTGTATAAGACCAGACGATCAACTGTCTCTTAGCTTATTGTAATAACTTCTTTAATTGAACATTTTCATGTCAAGCGCAAAAGTGCCGGGCAGAGCAATCTTATGGTTCCCACCAACATTGGTGGCCATTTCTGCCAGTGTACCATCATTATAACTTAGTTCTGGGGACACAACTGTTAACTATATTCTCTTCTTATATGTGTCCTGAGGTAAGAATGTTTGTGCTAAGCGGTTCCTTTTTGTGCCAACTGATCTTCCTCAATAATGCCTGTTATTTGCTCTAACTGTGCACAACGTAAGTCCAAATATATAATCTTACTGGCTGCATTATGGCGTCCCTGTCAGCAGTTAGACAGGGCTTTCTCAGTGGTGGGCCATACCCTATGGGATTTCTTCCAAAGAGATATATCTGCCTGTGGCTGCTTTTAAGAATAATATCTATCATCTATCTATCTATCTATCTATCTATCTATCTATCTATCTCTATCTATCATCTCCTCTCTGTTTTTAGGGTGCTTGCTGCTGCTAGATATTTGAAACAATGTTATTTTAACCAGATTCTTCTAAAATTGATTAAATGTAAGGTGTGTTTATAATTTGATGCTGGACTTTACTGTTTTTTATACTGAAAGCTGCCTTGGGGAGATCATGATCTTGAAATACGGCTATGAAATAGTTTAAATAAATTAAATAAAGAAATTACGTACTTCTGTCAGTATGCTGTGATTGAATGCATTTAGCCCAAACCATGATGATATTGACCTAGCAGGGAGAGATGTGCAGGGACAGTGAGTTTTGACTCTTTTGAGTTACATGGAAGTAGCTTAATTTACACTATTCTTTTGTTGGCATAACTTTGCGCTGGCAGGAGGGACATGAGTGAGATCTGAGAGACTTTAAGATTTAGTTTTGGTATTTCCCCCACCTGGTCAGTGTCACCCATTCTGGGGCCCTTTACCAGTAGAGCTGTGCCAGCAGTAAAGATACGCCAGCATAAGCAGTGTAACCACAATACTGGTATGACATTTGGTGTAAGGGGGGACTTATACCAAATTCTAACAGGCTCCAGCTGATATAAGTTGAGCACAGGATTGTACCCTAAGGCTGCTATCCTAACCACACTTCCTTGGGAATAAAAACAACGGGACTCAGCTGGATTTACTTCTGAATAAACATGCATCACATTTTGAACAAGTGTCTGTATTGCAATTTCTATAGGGACATGAGAGCTCATTTTATTTCCCCTGTGCTTTGTTTATATCCAGGAAACTCTGATGAGCGTTATATTTCTATACTTATGGCAGATACTAATATCACGATTACTGAAAACGCAGCCAGGTTCTTCACGGCAACTGTTAGAGCAAGGTCACGGATGCTAAGTGAGGTTGAATAATTTTGAGTCTGTTCTGGTTAAATGTAATCATGTAATGTTGTATTAACAGAATGTATATGCTTCAAGTTTGGCTTCAAGGTTGTTTTTTGTTGTTGTTGTTGTTGTATGGATTGTTTTTTTTAATGGTCTGTGGACTGGAAATAAATCTTTTGGTTTGTCCTGCATGGCTCTGATCCTAACCTCATTTGCGTCAATGTAAGAATCAAGTCAACCAATCAGAAAAAAAAAATATGGTACAATTTCTTTCCTAAGTGTGACACTTGAAAATGCGGGTAGGGTTTGCATATTCCTGTCCAATATATGGGCTGACAATGCTTGTTTGATGGCATGAGCAGGAAAAATACCTCATTTCCCCCAGTTTGAGATAACATGCGTTAGGCAAGGGGAAATAGAAAGAAATTGTACAATGCCTGAAGAATGGTGATTCCAACACAAAACCATCAAGTAGAGACACCTTAGCGGAGCAAAATATTTTTATAGTTATTTTTTATTATTTTTTATTACAGATTATGATCAGTAACAAACTTCTGAGAAGATGGTGTCTGACTTGATTTTGTAGTTGCACATAACTTTCTTAAAGAAAAGCCCCATGCAGCTATCGAATCAGCCAACCTTGCAAGTGAAAAGCAAGCTTGTCAGGAAGAAGACTAGTCCAGTGTTTACATGCTAGCTATCCACAGACAGGATATTTCTGATGGGGGTGGGGTTGACATTCAGATACGGAAGCCTTACTTGCGTTCTTAGGTGGTATACTCCAGGGAGAATTGTACTCCATGCTTTTCCTGAAGATATATTGATTAGCTCTAAGTTGCATTGAAACCAGTAGGGTTTCCCCCATGAGAAAACGTGTTTAGGACTGATATGTCAGTATCATTTGTAACAATAAAGCTTCTGCCTTCTTGTTAAGAACTGCTGATTCTTTTGTGATTGTTTTGTTGGCTCTCTGGTGAATGGGGATTTTGTTTTTCTTCTTTTCTGGAGGTAATTGGGAAAAAGCATGCTTGATTTCAACTTGAGGTTGATTAGGTGGTAACAGCAACTGTCACAAACAGATTTTTGGCTGCCACCGGCAATACTTTTCTTGGTGGGTTGCTGTTATCCCAGTTCCATCCCTCAAGGATACCAGACTGCAAGATGAAATGTGAGAATAATGTGAATTCGGCAGAACATCTTGCAACTCAGAGCCTCACAATTGCTGAAGCCTAAAATATTTCTCATTTGCTATGGAAAGAGAGAACTGTTACCTAACCAGCTTATGAACTTGGCAGAAGTCTCTAGAACTGCATAAGATTAATATATATGATAATTTTTATAATCCTTCATGGTATGGTTCCTTCTTTGTTTTATATTACTTGGGAAAAAATCCTGAACATCTTTCAGATTTGAACAAAAAACGTGCATCAGTAATGAGCCCTTGAGGAAATAAAGTGCTACATATGCATCAGAAATTCATTGAATATTCTTGATTTCCCTTGATCCCTTTGCATTTTGTTCAGTCTGTAATCACATTCGGCCAAATGTATTGCCTGTATAAATGGGATGTTTTTCTGTCATCAAACCAAGTTAAACCTTAGATGCATTTGGCCCTCATGAAGTACTACTCAGAGAAAACTGCCAATGTTTCCAGCAAAAATACTAATCCCACATACTCAGGACTACACTGTTAAAGGGCCCCCTCCACAAGGATGCGCTTTTGCGCCCGGTTTGGGGATTATGCGCATTATCGCGGAGGCGCATTTACGCCTAATCCCTCTGCACGGGAGGCGGCGAGAGGCGGCGAAGCGCATTAATTGATGTCCAAAAAGCGCTTTAGAAGACGTTAATGCGCATAATCGCTTGTTCACACGGCGAAAATGCGCTTTAACGGCCGGAGCAAAATAAAAGTCGCTATTTAACGCGCATTCAAAAATGCGCATTATCGGGGAGATAACGCGCCTGTACGCCCGTTTTGCGCTCCGCTGGTGTGGAGGTAAAATTTATAATGAGCCTTCAAGGCTCATTAAACGTCTCGTGTGGAGGAGGCCCTAGGATATGCCAACACATGGCATTGTATTTCAGACTTAAAGAAAATGCTGTAGGGTGTGGTTCAATAAAGAAAATCCACACAGCCACAGAAGATGATGATATCCTCAGAGCTACACAGAAAAGCAGTATTTGGAATGCAGGAACAACCAGTTGCAAAAAGGCACATTGAGAGATAATAATAATATGCCCAGAGTCACCCGGAAAAGCATCCAAAATGCTGGTGAGCAGAGCTACCAAGTTCTGAGTATCCAAAAATACATCTCATTACATCAGCATCTTCATAGCAAATCCCTCTTAAGGACTGAGCATCCAAATCACTCCTATCCACATCCACAACACATCCAAAAAGGGGGGTGGGAATTACCTGAACAACCACAACGAAGGAATCTCTTTCCATTAAGCCAGAAAGGATGTCAAGAGTGCAGTCCTAAACACAATTGCCTGGGAACTCAATGGGGCTTACTTCTGAGTAGAGTTGTATTGTAAGATAGGCAAACAATAACAACAATGATAAGGAAAGGAAAAATGGTCAAAAAAGAGGGATCTATTATTTACATTTTAGATCAAGAAGAATCCTGGTGGGCTAGCTACTGCACCCTCTCTCTTTTCCTCCCTCCTCCTTCCCTTTCCTACACACACACACACATGCCTGCCATTTTTCCCCGTTTAAATACCCACCACTCACTGGCTGAATTCGGACGACACAATAAGCAACCGGGGGGGGGGGGGGGAATCGTCAGTTGTATTGACTGTTGTGTCGTCCGAATGCTGCCATAGTCAACTCAGCGCTGATCCTAATCCACACCACAGTTGTTTATTTATTACCATGTTGTGTGGGGAGTACCCCCTAGATGAACAACTGTAACGTGTATTTATTTATTTATTTATTTATTGCATTTGTATACCGCCCCATAGCCGAAGCTCTTTGGGCGGTTTACATAGGATTAAAACAATTTAAAACAATATACAAAAGTTAAAACAGCAAAAGCATGCAATATAAACATACATTTAAAACCACTATAATAACTTTAAAAAGCTGTAAGCCTAAAAACAAAAACAAACTCAAGCTCCTCAGATATTGCCAAATGCCTGAGAGAAGAGGAAAGTCTTGACCTGGCGCCGAAAAGATAGCAATGTTGGCGCTAGGCGGGCCTCATCAAGGAGATCATTCCACAATTGGGGGGCCACCACAGAGAAGGCCCTCTCCCTTGTTGCCAACCTCCGAGCTTCCCTCGGAGTAGGCACTCGGAGGAGGGCCTTAGATGTTGAACGTAGTGTTCGGGTAGATTCATGTCGGGAAAGGCGTTCCATCAGGCATTGTGGTCCCAAGCCGTGTAAGGCTTTATAGGTTAAAACCAGCACCTTGAATCGGGCTCTGAAACATACAGGCAGCCAATGCAAGCGGGCCAGAGTAGGTCTTATATGTTCGAACCTTTTGGTCCCAGTTATCAATCTGGCCGCTGCATTTTGCACAAGCTGCAGCTTCCGAACCACCTTCAAAGGCAGCCCCACGTAGAGTGCATTGCAGTAATCTAACTTGGAAGTTACCAGAGCATGGACAACTGAAGCCAGGTTATCCCTGTCCAGATAGGGACATAGCTGGGCCACCAACCGAAGTTGGTAGAAGGCACTCCGTGCCACTGAGGCCACTTGAGCCTCAAGAGACAGAGATGGTTCTAGGAGAACCCCCAAGCTACGAACCCATTCCTTCAAGGGGAGTGCAACCCCATCCAGAACAGGTTGAAGACCCTCCATCTGGTCAGCAGAACCACCCACTAACAGCATCTCAGTCTTGTCTGGATTGAGTTTCAGTTTATTAGCCCTCATCCAGTCCATTGTCGCAGCCAGGCACTGGTTCAGCACATCCACAGCCTCACCTGATGAAGATGAAAAGGAGAAATAGAGCTGAGTGTCATCAGCACACTGATGACAACGCACTCCAAAACTCTGGATGACTGCACTCAACGGTTTCATGTAGATGTTGAACAGCATGGGGGACAAGACTGACCCCTGCGGAACCCCATACCGGAGAATCCACGGGGCCGAGCAATGTTCCCCAAGCACCACCTTCTGGAGCTGACCCCCCAGGTAGGAGCAGAACCATTGCAATGCAGTGCCTCACACTCCCAACTCAGTCAGTCATCCCAGAAGGATACCATGGTCGATGGTATCGAAAGCCGCTGAGAGATCAAGGCGAATCAACAGAGTCACACTCCCCCTGTCTTTCTCCCGACATAGGTCATCATACAGGGCGACCAAGGCTGTTTCTGTACCAAAACCAGGCCTGAAACCCGACTGAAATGGATCCAGATAATCAGTCTCATCCAAGAGTGTCTGGAGCTGGCTCGCAACCACCCGCTCCAGGACCTTGCCCAGGAATGGAACATTTGCTACTGGCCTGTAGTTATTCAGATTTTCAGGGTCCAAGGAAGATTTCTTTAGGAATGGTCTCACTGCCGCCTCTTTCAGGAGGCCTGGGACCACTCCCTCTTGCAAAGAGGCATTAATCACTTCCCTGGCCCAACCAGTTGTTCCATCCCTGCTAGCTTTTATTAGCCAAGAGGGGCAAGGATCCAATATGGAAGTGGTTGCACGAACCTGTCCAAGCACCTTGTCGACGTCCTCAAGCTGCACCAACTGAAACTCATCCAAGGAAACAGGACAAGCCTGTGCTCTGGATACCTCACTACATTCACCTGCTATAACACTGGAGTCTAAGTCCTGACGGATGCCAAAGATTTTATTCTGGAAGTTCCTAGCAAATATATTACAGCGGACCTCAGATGGTTGTACCATGTCCTTGGGGCCAGCATGTAAAAGCCCCCGGACAACTCTGAAAAGCTCCGCTGGGTGGCAGGTTAATGATTGAATAGTGGCAGCAAAGTATTGGTTTTTTTGCTGCCCTCACTGCCCCTGAATACAGCTTACCATAGGCACTTACCAGTGTTTGATTGCATTCATCAGGAGTTCGCCTCCATCTGCCCTCAAACCGTCTCCTGTTTTGTTTCATCACTCTCAGCTCCGGGGTATACCACAGAGCTGTACAAGCTCTACACAGGGGAAGGCGCTCAGGAGCAATCGTGTTAATCGTTACCCCACCATTGACGATCGTGTTGTCCAAATTCAGCCACAGTCTCCATACAGTAGACCAGTGCTGCCATGTAGTTCATTTTGGGTTTTATGATTTGCTTGGGGCACGACCATCCTTTTCAAGTGATGCTGGCGATTGGGACCGCCCCTGCCTCTGTGTGGTGCAGAGGCTCTGTATTGCTCAGAGAGCGTCAATTTGGCGCCGTGTGGGGGATCATTCCCAGGATACCCCAACTGAGCCTTTCCTATGTGGGGGGAAGTGCATGAGACATCCTGGAAGTTGACGATATTGTGTAAAGGACCTGCAAACTTCCATGAGTGAACAATCACAAACATGCAAGAAATCCCTTCTGTAGAGAAAACTTTAAACAGGAGCAAAAGCAGAGGTTTCCAATCTCTTTCTCAGAGCCATGTGGGGTGAAGACAGGGGAGAGCATGAGCCTGAGATTGTTCACCGTAGTTTAGTGTTACAGTTGAACAAGGTATTGATGTCTGAGCACAACCCACAAAAATGAGGAAGGTGGTCTTGGGAGATCAAAATTCCTGGTAGCTCAGGCAGATTTCTGTGAAATGGTTTCAGCTCAGTATCAGCTTTTTGACTAGGTAGGATTCCTGAATGTTTAGGCATTGTAGTATTAGATATAGTTGCTGATAATTGCATACCGAGAACAAAGCCCTGTTGACAATACTATATGTGAGCTCTTTGTGATCATCAGATACATCCATGGAGCAGTTCAAGAAGGCCTTCAGTCTTAAAGGGATAGATAAGGATGTTCAGGAAGGTGCCTAACTTGACACTGAGCCTATCTACACAGTACCTTGGAACATTTTAAACAGTATTTTAAAACATTCAAAATAGGTGCGTTCCAAAACGTCTTAGGCCACATTAAGGAGTACTCATGTTACAGGAGAAAAATTCTTCAGTCTTCAAAGTGGTGTGTGCGGTCTCACACCCTTCTCTCCGTCTCGTTCTGTTTCATTTTTACAATGAGTTTAGGGCAAGGCATTATGGGTGCTGTAGTTCACTCGCCCACTTCCTCCTTAGTTCCCCTTTCATTCCCTATCTTTCAATAAGTATAGGGCTAAGCATTGTAGGTGTTGTAGTTCACTCGCCCACTTCCTCCTTAGCCCCTCTTTCTTCCCCACCAATCAACGGCTAAGCATTTGGGCATCGTTAAACGAAGCACTGCCCCCACGAATCACAAACGGTAAGGAAGGACACATTATTTTACTTAAAACGATTTATTAAAAGTAAAAACCATTGTATAAAGCTGAAGTGAGTTTTAAAAAACCTTGGGTATACAACATTCAAGGGAGTGCGTCATGTGGCCCAAGGAGTTTTCATAACCCTTATAAAATGTTACAGAGCTAGAGTGTAGATCGGCTCACTATGTCTTGAGAAGGCTTTGATCTTATTGTCCCAGGATGGATAACAATAGAGCAGAGGATAGTTCTGAGTAATGAAAGCCAGTTGGGGTGGATAAGTCATAGGCAGGCAACTGCATATTCAGCCCAAAGATGGAATCTGAAGTTCAAAATAGAACCTGAGAAGCTTGTGCTGATGGGCTTGGTGGCTCTCCATTACAGCAACAACTCACAGTTCTCTTGCGGCAATTATTAGCCCTGGCAAGCAGTGGGCTTTATGTCTACTGCGTTTCAAAATAGCATAATTATTGTCTTTCAGAATGTGTTTCTATATGCAAAACTTTCTCTTCTTCAGGATAAGGGCCACCTAGCTTTTTATGATTTGAAGTGAAATGCCTCCAGACTACTGCCTTTCTACATGCTAGATGGTCTTCCAGCAGAGACATGGAGAGATTCATAAAATGTACCTGCTAATAGCATGACACAGAGAACTATGGACTGTGGTGCATTTTTGCCTTAGTATAACTTACATTTATTAGCTTTCTTATTGCAACGGCAATCTTGGCATATTGTACTCATAAAACTGTCGTGCTAAGTACATAAAGAGCTGTTTTGCTTTGTTAACTGCCTCCTTGTTTGTTCTCTGTTTTATGGCTTTATCATATCTTCATAAAAATGATTCAGTGCAATAATAGCGTCATTCCACCATCCCACATTTTGTTTTAAACCACGTTCTTGACTGGCGCAGGGTTTATGGGGATTTTTTGTAATTAAAAGGGCTGGGTTGTTTTTCGTTTTCCCAAAGCAACTTAAGCATGAAATATTCCACAATGTTAACAGCACTGTTGGCTGTTTTCCATCACTGAGAATAACAGGTGGCTAAAAATTACTTTGAGAGACTTGCTACTTCTGATTTTACCTATACTATTGTTTTGAGAGATAGGCTCTTCCATACACAGACTTTTGTAGGGCCAGAGTCCTTGAGTGGAGAGGGAATTGAAGGCTTCAAGTATGTGTCTAATATTTAGGGTGTAATCCTATTCATGTTTAGACAGAAGACAGTCCTATAACTCCCAGCATTCCCCAGCCAGCAGGTTACAACTGGCTTACAACGATAAAATCTCATATAGTAAAAACCTATGCAACAACAAACCAGTAAAAATTCATATAAAAAAAAATACCAGCAATAAAACACATGGTTTAGCCAGTACTAACAATCTGGGGTCAGCGGTGCCTTCCAAATACCCCGCCCCACCGTAAGTAGCTGAGCCTCAAACAGCAGTAAGTCCTTCCTGGGCAGGGCTGATGATATTCCAGGTCTTGCTTGCTGTTTCCAGGGGCTGCTGCTGACTGTCTCCTACAGCCTTGAGGAGGCTAGAAACTAATACCTCCAGCCAGGAGCAGATTAGTTGAGCTCTGTTGTGGCTGTAATTTGTTCCTCATCAGCATTAGATGCCCTGGTGGAAGGAGTCCTGCACTGATGAAGAAACTCACCGGCCACATAGTGGGCAAAGTTGATGAGATATCAGATTTGAGTTGAATGGTATTCATCTGGAATTTGCCTACCTCAGTGCCCATCTAACCCATACTATATTATTCCTCAAGGGGCATTTGCCTATAGCAGGGGTGTGTAACCTCAGGCCTGGGGGGCCAAATCCAGACATCCTGAGATCCCAATGCAGCCCTCCAGAGTTCCTCAGATGGCCCACCCACTTTTCCCCACCCACCAATCAAATGTGGTTTCCCGACTTGTGAGGTTCTTTCCCCCATTCTAAACAGTTGAAATACCTCTCATGAGGATTGGCACAAAGACCTTTAAGCTACAATTTAATATGCTGATTTTTTTTTGTATCTTTGGTTCCACCCCTTTGTCTTTGGCTCTGCCCTGTTTGTCTTCGGCCTTGCCTACCGCTGGAATGCGGGCTGTGAGAGCTTGTCCGAAATTAAATCCAGCCCTTGGGCTGTAAGAGGTTCCCCTGCCTGCCCTATAATCATGCCTCTTTGAACACATTTTGGGATGAGAATGAATGTAGCCTTGAGTCACAGAGCAGGAAGAAAACAGCATCTTTCCTTTGTCCTTCAGCATCGTTTAAAGTTTCATTTTCTAGATTTTTAACATTCAAAGTGGGGGAGAGAAGTGCTGAGCCAAGCTCTTTTGTGCCTGACCTAAGAGGGAGTGTCTGGAGAGAAGGGACATTAGTCATACTTTAAAGAGCAGCTCCTAAAGTACTATAAGCAAGCATCTTCTTCACCTATTGATCTGCTTTAAATTAACGCCATTAGAAATGTATAGACTGTGCGAAATGTGAAATTTAATTACCCCTGGCATGACCATATATTTCTGCTGCAAAGGCTGCTTTTCTCATGGATTATGCACTGTCTCGGGCCTGATTTGTGTGAGCAGCGGCCTTCTCAGCATACGCAGACCGCATTTTAGTTCCTTAAGTAAGTCTTGTACCGCCAAGTCTGTCTTTGTACGTCTAATGTGTTGTGATCTTGGAGAAAATAAAATGCTTCAGTAGGTGTCAAAATGACTGTAAAACCAAACTTGCTTAAGTGTTAATGATACTTCTTTCCAGTGTACCAACTTTCCATCTATTAAATGGGACAAGTCCCATATAATAATGACCACTCATGGAACTGTGCAGATTCTCAAGCCTTATTCAGCCTAGACCCACAGGGCTAGGTTCACCCACCTCAAAGGAGACATACTCATTGGCCGCACGTTGGCATATTGGCGCCAGTCTGTATAGGGCTGCCTTTTACATGCCTGGGATTTCCAACATGGGTCAGAGAACCCTAGTTGACCCTCTTCAGGGGAAGATAGAAGTTGGGGGAGATCAGGGTGGATTTTTGTGGGAAACTGGCATGAAGGCCCAATCCAGATCGGAAGAACATTTTGGATCAAAGCTCCACAGCTCCTTTCCCTTCAAATGGAAGTTAAACTACGGATTTGACTGCCAACATGGGGTGATGGCCACCAATTTGCATGGCTTTAAAAGGGGGGGTTGGATAAATTCCTGGAAAAGGCTATCAATGGCTACTAGTCCTGATGGCTATGTACTACCTCCAGTATCAGAGGCAGTAAGCCTATATACACCAGTTGCTGGGGAACATGGGTGGGAGGGTGTTGTTGCACTCATGTCCTGCTTGCGGATTCCTGGCTGACAGTTGGTTGGCCACTGTGTGAACAGAGTGCTGGACTAAATGGACCCATGGTCTGATCCAGAATAGCTCTTCTTATGTTCTTAAAGCAGCTGTGAAAGAAGCAGTCTTTGGGGTTGTTCAGAAGATCACCAGGGGAAACAACACAGTGTTGATTGTTTCCCCCACATGTACTGGTCACTCGACTAGAATGACCCTAATTACACCCCCTACTGCAAACCATGGATTGTAGGGTGGGTGAAAATAGACTATATGTTGGATTTAGATAACACAGCAATCTGCGATGCAGCCCGGGGGATTAGGGAAATTGTGGTTGCATAACTGGCACACGCCGGTGTGGGGGAAACGGCTGATGCTGCATTGTTTCCCCCACTGATCGTCTGAACCCAGACATTGTATCACACAGCCTAAGCTTGTATGCCATTCGGCTGTCCCTTGTTTGGAAGAGGGCTATTTCCCACTGATGATAAAACTGGTACGTTGACTGCTATTTTACTTGAACTGTACAATTCTTGCCTGTATTATGTAGACAGCAGAAATCTTGGAAATTTTCATTTTTAAAGGAGCACATTTTTCCAAAAGGCCCCTTAGAGTGACGGAAATCAAAATGGTCTCAGGAAGCTGATTTCTTGGGCCAGAGGATTCCTTTCAGGCAAGATAGTAAGATGTGCCTTCGTATAACCATTATTGTTATGATTATCATTATTAATTGGATGGATGGATGGATGGATGGATGGATGGATAGATAGATAGATAGATAGATAGATCCTTTCTTCTAGTAGGTTCAAAATGGCATAGCTGGTTCTCCCCACCCCCATTTATTCTCCCAACAATCCTGTGAGTTGGTTAGAATGAGAGATAGTGATGGCCCAAAAGTCACATGGCTGAGGGATTTGAACCTGGGGCTTCCCAGTTCTAGTCTAACTGTAACCACTATTCCACAGTGTCTATTTGAGACCCACAACACCTTATCCATGTAACCAGTTGAATATAGCAGAACTGGACAAGATGGGTAATTAACCTGCCTCAACAGAAGACCATATTCATGGTGACAAGTGCCTCTTTGCTGCACCATTGGCAACATTCTGTTGTTTGATATACATTCTGTGATCAATATAGCACAAGGTAATGCGACTAGGCAACATGACACATCAGGCAAGGCAAAACCCTTTATTCCTGCCAAATTCCTGATGTACTGGTAACATCAGGCTGTCATATCATTGGAACCTTCTCTCGTTCAGAATCATATGCAGCAACTGTTGTTATTACTTCTGGTCAAGTGCTGTTCATTGCTCTGTCATGAATATCTTTTATATTTTCCTCTATGTTTAACTTACATACCAGCCACTGCCTGGCATCAAATCCCATCTTCATAACTCGTTGAGTGGCCAAGGTGGAAATGCTAAAAGTTTGTAGATTGCTTACTAGCTGCAAAAAGAAGAAGAAGAAGAAGAAGAAGAAGAAGAGGAGGAGGAGGAGGAGGAGGAGGAGGAGGAAGAAGAGGAAGAGGAAGAGGAAGAGGAGGAGGAGGAGGAGGAAGAAGAAGAAGAAGAAGAAGAAGAAGAAGAAGAAGAAGAAGAAGAAAGCACATTGTATTCCAAGCAATCTTTTACACCTTTCAATCAGCAGCTATGTTGAGCTGGATGTGGCTAAAGGATAATCCTTTATAGTGCCGTGTTTGGGATTCTGTAGCAAATGAGCCATGAATGCACTCCTACTGGGCTTGCACAGTATAATCAGAATTAGGGCTGAGTCAAAACTAGAGGCACATTTTGCGAAAACCTGGTCCTTGTTTTGGTGATTCTTTGGAGAAGATGAAAAAAGGATAATGATGTTCACCCATTCAAAGTGAAGGCAGTAAGCCTTCCCTCATTGTGATTTGGCTTTGTGGTATTGTCATGTAGCTTTGGAATGTCATCATGCAGCCAAATCTGATATTTGCATTGTCAGGAAGCCTGTTCAGAGCGAGGACACTGCTTCCTGCCATCATTCTGATTTACTTTCTACACGAGCCATTTATTGTGCGCTCATGATTCCTCACTCACAGAGGTTTGTGGGTGCTTTACATCATGTCATTTTCCTCCAGGGTCTCTCCCATGCTTTGCAACCATTACAACGTTTTTTTTTTCCTAACGAGGAAACTCTGGTATTTTGGCAGCAGGAAACTTGAGTGTATTTGTGCAATTTTGCCATACCACAGTGCTACCTAGTGGTTGTGTAATGAAATACACAGAATCCCAGAGAAAAGAAAACCCCAGGGGAAAAAAACCCAGAAAAAAGCAAAGGAGCCAAACTCAATCCCACAAAGAATCCAGAAGCAGAAACCTCGGGAAAGTGGTGCGTTAAAAGCATCATTAGATAAGCCCAATGTCAAATCTGGTTGGCTACACGATGATGTGACATCATTACACTGTCTCTGTGATCCCTGACTGGTTCAGAATCACCTCAGGAAATAGCTTCTCTTTTTTTTAAAAAATAAAAAAGTGATGCCAAGGAAGCAAATCAGGGAAGGGAACTGTGAACACAAAGTGAATTATGCATGAAAAGGAAAGCTATGTATATACGTGTGTGTGTGTGTGTGTGCGTGCATGCGTGTGTTTACTGCGAGGGAGAAAGAAAGAAACTGTTCACATCCTGAACCTTTCCCAATCCTCCCCTACATTTTCACGGACAAAAATTCTGCATGGACGTAACTAGAATTCAGCTGCTGTCTTTCTGCACAAAGCAGCCATTTCATTCCAGTTGTTTCATACTTCTCAGAAAGAAAAGGTTATTTCCCCTTCGCACTCCCAGCTCATGAACCCTACAGTTTCTTCCCACTAAGGTTGGTTAGAATCATGAGGTTGGAGTTCTTTCTTTAAGGGCTCCAGTCTAAAATGATCATGTCAGCTTACAGCCTCTTGTATGGCAGCGTGTCACGAAAGGCGCGTCATTTCCGAAACACTGCGTGACAAAGCCCCATTATTCACCTATAATCCAGTAACTGTTTTATAAGATGACGTTGCAAGAGGCTCTTCAGTCAAAAGTATTTTTTTTTGATAGAACAGAAAAAGAAGGAGCTCAGAGGGGAGGCAGATGACAGGCCTAGAGATGTATGAGCCTTCTAAGGTTTATTTAATCAGACCTCCACAGATTCCCATTTACAGATATAACAAAAGCAGAATGAAAGACCTTGGCCTTTCACTGAATAAAATATCAATATATGGTTCATTTGAAAGGCGTGGTCAGGAACAGTCATAAAAATAACCTTGTTAATTTAACTTCAATGGTACTGTATATATATATATATATATATATATATACCTTGACATTTAAAAACATAAAGCACTCTGTTTCCTTCTGTCCTCATTGCCATGTGTCTCTTAGGTTTTTAATAAAGCACCATAGAGATGTTAAGCTTAGACCAGCAGAAGGCAACCTGGTGCTCTCCAGATGCTTTGGACAACTCCCAGAATCCCCAATCATTGGCCATGATCATTTGGGCTTATGGGAGCTGTAGTCCAAAGCATCTAAATGCCACCAGATTGCCTACCCAAGACCTAGACAATGGACTGGTTTATTAGAATCAAGAATAACCCAACAACAGTCATTTGATTAATATTCAGGATTGTTTCAGAAACATAAGATTGACTTCACAAGCAGCATTCACCTTGGACTGGCACTTCTGTGGTTAAATTGAAAATGAAATAGGCTAGGAAGGAGACTAATGTCAAATATGGAGAGAGGAGGGCAATTGTGCAATCCTTGCTTGTGTTAGAGTGAGAAGTCAGAAGATAAACTGTGCTGTTGGCCATGTGACTATCTCCCTGAGACAGAGGGAGAAGGAGAGAGAATGGGGGAAAGCATGGAGCTAGAGCAGAGAAAGAGGAATGCAGACATGACTTTGCCTAGAGTGGAGGAAAAGCGGTTCTTCTGCGGGATGCTGTGGATAATTTGTCCTTGGCAGCAAGATGCCGGGTTGCTTCTGTGGTGGGGGCCTGGGTCAAGTGGAGCCCGCTGAAGTCGTTGTATCAGTCTTTTCTGTGACAAAGCTATGCATTTCCTGTGGAGCCTTAACTAAACTGAATGTGAAATAATAAATATGGAGAAGGAAGAGGAACATTGAGGAGAAGGGGAAGAAGGGGGGTATAGCTAACTAGGAAAGGGCTGGAAGAGCCTCGATTGTCCTCAGGGTTGGCCTTGAAACTGCAGTCATACTAAACACTAAGTTCTAGTTGTTGGGTTCTCTTAGAGCACAATTCTATGCATGTTTAGATGGGAAAAAGTCCTACAATTCCCAGATTTTTTCCTCTCATCTAACCATGCATAAGATAGAGCCTTGATGGGATCAGATTACCCAAGGGAAGGATTTTCCAAAATCAAAAAAGGAAAAGGGTGCTCTTAGGGGGGTTGGCTTCTTCCCACCATAGGCGAGGAGTGTAAGGCATGAGTGGTGTGCAAAATGAGGTTTTGTGGGCACATTTTTGGATAGAAGTCTCTAACTTTAATGAGTGCTCAAGTGTTTACTGGCAGCGGCAATACTTCTGGCATGGTCATCCTTGCCAGAGCTCTGAATTAGCCAATTCAGGATATGATTAATGAGTTAGAGGTTGGCAAATACAAATTCCAACTTCTTTGTCCTGGGCTGTCCCTCAGCCTTTGCTTTGTTAACCTTCCCAGACAAAATGGAGATCCGGAGTCAAGATGCGAGAATTAAACGTAAAGAGATAGCAAGGCTAAACTCCTTGGTAACAACTCCGACAATTAATATATTTATTCATCATAGTTCCTGGGTTCCATCTCTTTGTCGGACAATATTTTGAACAACAACAACAACAACTAGAACCCATGAAAGACTAAACAGAGTTACCAGTGACCACTACTGAGCTGTATGGGGAAAAGTAAATGGGATGCATCCAGGGGTATAGTTGAAGGACAGAAACAGGTCATATGGAACAAAGTAAGGGGGCCCCAGTTGGCAAAATGTTTGCAGTGTGGTGATGGTGGTGGAGACTGCCCCAGACTCTGGGTAGCCAAACCTCCATTAGCACATTATGTTTCCGTTCTCAACACACAGAGATGTGTTTCACCGCACAGGAGTTCCTGTACTATACAATCGTTTTGTATATGAAGAAACCTTCCAGAGCATGTTTTGGCCAGTTCAATGATGGGAGCAACAATACATCGCACCTGACAAAGAATTACCAGAAGCCGTTGCTTCCCACGCCTGCACGTTTCCGGTTAACGCCTGCTGCTGCTGAAGCTCTTGCTAACAGAGGTGAAGGGGAGGAATCCCTGCCTTTGTTTGTCCTTGGCAGGAGCAGCGTTACACTCCACAGGGAACCTTCAAGGGAACCATCATCCTGCATATAAATCTTTACCAGGAATAGGCAACTTGGTGCCTTTCAGATGTTTTGGACTGTACCTCCCATCAGCCCTAGCCATCATGGACAATGGTCAGGGTTTATGGGAGTTGTAGTCCAAAACATCTGGCAGGCATCAGGTTGCAAAGAACTTTTAGTCAACGTTCTTACTACTACTTTAACCCAGCAGTAGTTTGGTTAATTTACTTTCTTAGGTGGTCTCCTATCAAGGAATGAATGTAATAATACCTAGTACAGTTGAAATTTAAGAGTCAGGTCTGCTTTCCTACAAAATCTTTTGAAACCAGTGCCTGTTCTAAGATGACACAGACATATATCATGCAAAAACAAAGAAAAAACTTTTTTGCTTTGGAAGTAAAGCCCTAAACAACTTGGGACTAGGATACCTGAGAGCACCTTCTCCCTTATTGACCTGCCTGGTCACTGAGGTCATTAGAGAGCATACGTCTGGTGGTTCCACATGGACCTATGTCCCAGTTGGAGTCCACCAGGAAAAGAGTCTTTAGTGTGGTGACCCTTTTCTTTGGAATTCCCTGCTCCTGGAGGTCAGGCAGGTGCTAACACTGTGCTGCTTCTGGCACCTCCTGAAAACAGCTCTTTCTCAGCTGACCAGCCACTGTTTCTATTGGTATTCTGTTTAAATTGAATTTTGATATGGAGTTTTAATATTTTTATATTTTTACTGATTTATTCGTATATTCAACACTCCAGAATCTATTTTAGATATGGAGTGTAATATAAATATTGTTTTTTTATCCTTATATCAAATAGATTGTTTTTTATGTGTTTGGTGTCAGTCCAAATCAGCCTTCTCCAGTTTGGAGCCCTCCAGCTGTTTTGGACTTCAACTCTCATGAGCTCTAGCCAACATGGCCAATGGTCAGGAATGCTTGGAGGTAGTCTCTAAAACGTCTGGAGGTCACTAGGCTGGGGACAGGCTTGTCTAAATGACCTTTTAGGGGTCCCTTACAGCCCAGTGCCTCTGATTGCAAAGAGATTCAGGATTCCTTTCAATTATGTAATTCTTGATTCTGAGATTTCTATAAGTAGAGCTATCAGTGTAGGTGCCTGAGGCAACATCTGTCAAAGACTTGACAATAAACAGCTGATAGCCAGAAACAATTCTGTTGATGTGTTTTAATGGGAGTTGGGAGGGCTCAAGAAGACAGGTGTTGAATGGAGATGGCTCATCTTTTACCTGCGCTAAATGAGTCTGAGGTGAGAACAATTGAAGCAAGCTAAGACTGTGTGTAAAACAGAAAGTCTGTGCTGGAACCCAATCTGAAAAGGAGGCAGAGAGCTGACCAGGGGTTAGATGACGGTTACACGATGCAGCCGCAGCTTTCACAGCCACTGCGGGGCTTCCCCGCGATGCTGCGTTTTGAAAAGGTTGGGGATTTACTCCAACTTTTTCAAACAAAGCGACATCAACATGGGGATTCTGCTGTGGAATGCCGCTCTGTGGCCAAATTGGCGTCAACCCGGGGGCGGACCCTCCTGGAAAGCAGCCAGTGATTGGTCATCTTCCACCAGGAAGAGGGTGGGGGCAGCTCTGGGACCCAGATGGCTGCCCAGAAATTCCGTGTTCCCTCCTCGGCGTCAAGATTACCCAAAGCCGCCCAGGGAGAGGAAAAGTGCGGGGTTGAAGAGGGAGGTGGTGCCAACCCGGTGCCGTGAAGGCAGCCCCTTTGCTCTCTGCAAGATGTTGGAGAGTCAATGCTGTGAGCCCTCATTTTGTGCTCAGACTGGGTGGGGGGAAAGGGGGTCTCAGCAGGGATGGTGGGTTGGGCTTCCAATGACAGAGTGATCCTGCTCCCCCCCCCCCGAAGTTAGTACTGGGTGGCACGGGTTGTCAACCGTGTAGGTGGGTGGCATCAGGGTGCTACACTTCTCCCCATTGCTCTTGGGGGCAGCACCAGGGGGGATGGTGGACAGGCAACTGGACCATGTCAGTGCACTGAGGTACTGTGGGAGAGCAGATCAGTGGATGGCATTTGGCATGACTATGGCAGACCCCAAGCTGCGCCTTTGGCCCATAAATGGGGGATCTCCAGCGGCTCAGTGATACCTTTCTGATAAGGGGGCTGCGGCAGGGATTGGCAGCGATTACAGCTGGCAGTGGCGGAGCAGCCCGGCCCCATATGCGCCGTGCACCAACGGGGAGAAGGCGGCTGCCTAGACAGTGCAGCGATCTGGAGCACCACGGGCTTAACTGAGAATAGGCGTGGTTAGGGTAACTCTGCTGTGGAGCGTGGTTCCATGATTGTGTGGCATGCAGTGCAAGTAGTGGTAACCAGCCTGTGCTGTGGTTACCCAAATCACCCCCTTCCCGTCGCCTCTGACCATGGCCACAAACCGGGTCTGGAAATTTAAACTGCATTCAAGGTAAAAAAAAAAAATCTGTTCCCAAGGTTAGCAATTTCGAGCATGTTTTTCGCTGTTTCTGTGCTTATGTTTGGAGCAGAGAAGACTTGAGCACACAGAGGGTTTGCCATTACAGTGCTTTTCATGAGCAATATTTCTCATTTTTAGAATGAGAGAGTAACAAAAGAAGAGGGAAGAAAGTGCCCTACGTTGCTTTTTTTTTAAAGTGTTGCAGTGGAATGCTAAATGTCAAGGTTTGTATCTCATTTGTGGTTGAATTATGGAGTGTTTTCACCTTCATCTAGTTCTTAATAGAGGTATAAACATGCACAATGAGAACCTCCAATCAAATATATATGAGAAGGATCCTTGGCCCTAGTAATCCTGCTTCTCCATTAGCCATGTAAAACAATAGGTTTATGGCTGGGGGAAGGTGACTGGTAAACAAGCTGAATGGAGCAAGCAAAAAGGATGTGATAATCAAATCTGAGCTTGATTCTCCTCATTTTCACACTACACTAAAAGAAAAGATGAAGTATTATGAAACCCCAAGAAGACAAGCCACGCTGTTGAGGGTATGCTAATCCCACGGCACGCACACCGGAGGGAATAAGTCACCGTGGCTTATTTCCCCAGCTGCAATGGTTGGAACTGGGCCTCTGGGAGAGCACTCTAAACTAGGCCTGTTGTTAAAGGCCCCCCACTCTACTTCACCACACTATCTGCAGGTAGTAGGGTGACCAGATAAAATCCAGGTCAGGGCTCATGTAACTTTAACAGTTGTAGAGAAAAGGGAATTTCAGCCAGAGTTATTCGTATGCAATTAGTTCCTGGTGAAATCCCCTCTTCATCACAACAGTTAAAGTTGCAGGCACTATACTAGAGTGACCATATACAAAAGAAGACAGGGCCCCTGCACCTTTAACTGTTGTGATGAAGAGGGAATTTCACCAGGGACTAATTGCATACAAATGACACTGGCTGAAATTCCCTTTTCTCTACAACAGTTAAAGTTAAATGAGCCCTGACCTGGATTTTATCTGGTCACCCTACCTGGCAGGTAGAAACTTGAGGGAGACATTTTGATGCTTTTGGGGACAGTGAGAAGCAGCCGTTTGGCTGATTTCAGCATGGAAGGGAGGTTTATTGTGACCACAATGGCCCATGCCAAATTTGCAAATGCAACATTTTAGTTTGTATTGCAACAACCCTACTATAAACAAATTACCTTATATTCACACCTATAAGGTAAATGGCAGCTAGATGATAATGGCTCCAAATGATGTTACCCTAAAGTATCATCACTACTAGCTGAAGTGTATCTTAAATTACATCTGCATAATGGGGCTTCGGTCACATCCCAAAGTCCCCCCAGCTGGTATATTTTGGAATATTGTCACCAACATGGTTTAATTTATATCCTGCTTTCCTCTCCACAATAATGCCCAAAGCAGCTTATAACATACAATAGTATCAAATAAAATCTGACAAGGCAGTATGAAAAATTATTTAACACTAAAAATACTTCAGTCAACTTATAAACAAACTTTCAATTTAAACTGTAAACATAAAATCAGTTAATATATACAAAAAAAATCCCATACTACAAAAACTACATTGAACAGAAGGGGGATAATAAAATATCTGAGCTCGCTTCCCCCTCCCGTCCACTGACAGTGTGGAGAGAACCGCACCGGCTGTCTCTCCAAACTCACAAAAGCGACCTTGGAGAGGAGGGACTGGGGAACACGGCTTACAATGTATCCTTGGACCTCCCAAGCCTCCTTCCCTCCCACTTTGCAGAGCCCCAGCTAGATGGGCAAAAACAGCCCATCTAGCCAAAGATCGCCTCTGCCACTTCTCCCACACTGCATTGGATGGCCATAAGCATCCGAGTCTGGAGGCTGACGGCCATCCCAATTGGATTGAGCCTTAATGTTTTAAATGTGAAGGCAAGGAGCTGCTTCATATGTTATAGCTAAGATGGGTCTTTTGGGATTTTACTGGTTTGTTGGAAATGCAACATTTTCTGCAACATTTGAAGAGCATTCTCATGTCTGAAAACTCAGGGTAAATAACCAGGAACTTCAGCCAACCTGGAGAGCACAGAGAAGAAACAAAGATTCTATAGAAACTGTATAGTATAGAGATAAGGCACATTTCAAAAGCCAAGACACTTGACAGAATTACAGTGTTTCATAATATATTTTTCCTGATTATTCATTTGGTATATCTTGTCAGTGCATTCCACCCATGTTTGCACACTTACTTATACATTCATGGTTAAACCCAAATAATGGATAGTTAAAATCTAGAGGAATTTCCTCGTTGGATTATGATAATTGTATTAAGAAATATATCTGCAGTCCTAGGATCCAGTGAACATTACATTATAATTCAAGTAAGTTAGATGGGGGAAATGGGAAATAAGCCATTAAGTTGAGAGCAAAATGAGAAATGTTTTCAGTAATAAACACAATTAAGAGTGTGGAGGAGAGATCTTGCTGATTTATGAGTTGCATATGCAATGATAATGCATTCATAAAACGTTATCCACTGAGCAATCCAATAAATTTGTTTATCTATGTGCTTGGATTAAGAAAGTAACGTTGCCAACCAACCAACTGCAGACATCAGAGATTCCAGATTAATTACCATCTGCATGGGACAGATGTTAAAATCCTTGGTTTCACAGCATGCCATCTATTCCTTATTTCCCAGGGAGTGTTCCTTTCTCTGATCAATAAATGTATCAGACAGGCTGTTCATCTTGCTAGAGAGGTCAGAGCAATGACAGAGGTACATCTGTTTTTGTGACACATAAAGGCTAAGGAAATGAATCTTATCTAGGCGGATTGGATGCAATAGCCTTTCACTCTTTGGCTAGCCTACTAATGATTATGAAGTTTTAAGCCCTGGGAAATTGCGACCAAAAATCCTTTCTCTGACCTGTCTTGAATTTGCACTTTATGGATACTGGCACAGAACAATCATATGCCTGTTAACTTGGAAGTAAAGTCCACTGTGTTTAATACCCAGATCGCAAGCTTACAGTGCAGTCCTTGCATGATTAGCTGGTTCATGTACTCCTCTCCTGGGGTTCTGATCAGGCTATCCTTGCTACACTGCTTCTTCTTATTCCAGAGCAAACCATGAAAAAAGCAGGAAGCTTGCAGGGAGCTTACCAGATCAAGACAAAGGCCTCCATCTGGAAGTGAAAAGCATGAAGATTCAGGGCAACTCGCACACAGGGCATTTCTACATGAGGCTTTTATCCCATACCTCTACTGGGGCTTCTGCTTCTGGATTCTTTGCGACGTTAAGATCAGATCCTTCACAGGTGGTTTTTTTCCCCCCTCTCGAGTTTTGATTCCTCTGTTTTTCTACATGCAACCACTAGATGGCACTGTAGTAGAATTGTGCAATTATACAGAGCTTTATAATGCCATTTGGAAAAACACACACCACACTTTCCTCGTGAGGAAAACATACACACACACACACACACACACACACACTCACATGTGATAATGGATGAAAATCACTGGAGAGGCCCTGTCATGAGAGCACAATAAAAGCCCCATACAGAAACACTCAAAGTCAAACCACAGTTGCAAGCTGGCATAAAAGGAGGCCAAAGTGAACAGGCCGTCACTAATAAGAAGCCTCTGATATTCCAGGAAAAGGGGAGAGGGTTCAGAAGGAGCATGAAGCTGACAGATGAAGACATGGCTTGCTATATTGCTCAAACTTCATTTCCTGGGAAACGCCACTGTGGTGGACTGTTTCTTCTTCTGACAAATCCGATAACAACGCGAGCCAAGCAGAGACCGATCTGGGAACTCCTTAAGCCCCGCAGCAGCAAGTGAGCTAAGCACTAACTGCGGTATTCCCAGTTCTATGTTGCTTTATTAAAGTCAGCTGATGTGTTTGTCTGCCAGAACTGGGAAAGGTAGTGGTCTTCTCTGCTCCAGAGTTGGGTGGGACCCTGTGCAGTCCCCATTCCCATAGGATACCAGGGAAGAGGCCAACATTCTGCCAGTTGAATAGACGGAACGCCTCACTCTAACTGGTACAGCTTAGCACCCCGTAACAAGAAGTTCTTGGGGCCCGCTGTTTGAAGAACAAAGCTGAAGCTATTGTACATGCCCACCAAGAGAAGTGGCTTTCATTTTAAGTAACTTAACAGTAACTATATATGCCAATGTATAAAATGACAACATAAATACAACAAAACTACATTTTCCAGGGGGTAGCTATGCAAGTCTGCTGCAGAAAGATAAACAACTAAGAGCCCCGTGGCGCATTAAAGACTAACAAATTTATTATGGTATAAATTACAGTCCACTCACTATAAATAATATTTCTTTCTAGTCTTTTAAAGAAATCCCATCCACATTTTCTGCATGCTGGTTCATAAACTGAAATTCTTCAAGGAACCCTGTTTTGAATTCTTTCCTTGGCTTGTTTCGGACGACACGATAATCAACAGGGGTGAGGGGGGGACAATAGTCCGTTGTGTTGCTGATCGGCAGCATTCGGACGACATTTTAGGCAACAGAGGGGGGAAGAGGCAACGGACAGTAAGTTATTGGCAGCATTCGGACAACACGATAATCAACACAACTGACGATTGTTCCCCCCCCTCCGCTGATTATCGTGTCGTCTGAATGCTGCCCTTGAGGGCACAGGTTGCGTGTTCTTACAATTGTTTGATCCTCTGTACAAGAATTTCAGCAAAGCATCTGTTCCCATTTTAAATCTTCCTCACCCTTACTGAGGTTTTTAGTTCTATATATTCCTTTTTTATTTTTTAAACAGAAATCAGTTGTTACAACCATACCTTATCTCAGAGGTGGGTGACTCATAATGTGAAATTGCCTGCTAATTTAATATAATGTTATACTAAGACTGGAATGCCAGGCTGACAGTTTGCACCAGCTGTGAAACTGCAAACGTATCTAACCATTGAAAATATAAATTGATAATTACATATTTCCTTCCTGAGTGTATAAATAGGAGACAGATACCAATAATCAGCGCTAATGAAATGTTCTGAGTATGATTGCTGTTGAGTGTAATTGCTGTGATTTTCCACAAGAGGGCAATGAGGAGCTGTGCTGGAAGACCATCTTTCACTTTTACCCCTCACGGCTTCCACTTCACTCTTTTTATTTCCAGCTGCTGAAACTCTGGAAGCTTTGGGGGCAACTTTTACCACTTGACAAGATAGCAATTAGGCTCACCAAACTGAATCCGGCCTATTTAGATTCCTCTGAATCAACGCAGTTCCAATTTAAAACAAATTCAATTAGTTCCATTTTTCACAATCTCAGTTTAAGTGACAAGTATGAGAATTAAATAACTCACACTTCATCCTGCTTAGAGGACAAGGCCATGTCTTACAAAAAGAAAGCAGAAGTCCATCACGCAGGAAACCACCTCTGAGATTAAGGACAGATTGCCTGGGTTGGAGGGGAAGAACTATCATTTGACATTCTTGCTTTTCGTTTTGTTTTTATGTCACACACAGAAAAAAATCTCTGAACCCCTGCTATACGATTGCATCTGGAAGCCTCAGTCACCCCAGCCAGGTGCACAAGCCCATAAACAACCAGGATTCTCAAGCTTGTCAAGGCTGACAACCGTTACCCAGAGGACCTTCTCTTCTGCCGCTCCCAGACTGTGGAATGGCCGGCCGGAAGAGATTCATCAACTTAACAGTCTCTCTGACTTTAAGAAAGCCATAAAGACTGATCTCTTCCAGCAGGCCTACCTAGTTGAATTTTAAGAATTTCATTGTTATTTTAATAATGTATTAGTTTTATATGTTTTTAATCAGTTTTATGTATTTTATACCATTTTGTATTTAATGTTGTTCCCCACCTTGATCCAGAGGGAGAGGCGGGCAAGAAATAAATAAATAAATCTATTATTATTATTTTTATTAATAATAATAATAATTTTCAGTTCAGTATTACAGAGCAGAGGCTCTAGCGCCATCACCAGAATTCTGTTGTAAGCTGGTCCCTTGCTTACAGCACCATGCGGACTGAATTGTCCCCATCTTGCCTCATTCTCCTTACAGAGCTAATGATTGCACCGTCTTAGCACAGGGATTCTTGTACTTCTTCCAAGGTAGCTCCTGGTGAGAACTGAGGGCCAACTTCTCTCAGTTGACACTGCCTTCCGGAGCTTCTGCCTGCCTGCTTTCTTTCCTCTCTCTATTTCTTTTCCCTCCTTCTTAACCTGCTCATCACAGCTGTGGACGGCTTTGCTTCTTCACCTGCGCTGCCCTTATTCCTTTGCGCCATGTCTCTCCTGTGCATCATAGGAAGGGAGACAAAAGCAGAGCTACTAGGTGGGCGCGGTCCTTCCTTCCGTTAGCATCTTTTCTCAATCTACTAATCCGTAATAGACTTTACACATGCATGTAGATATACGTCATAACTATTTCTTCTAGACACGTGTCACCCTAGAGGCACCTGCTGAAGGATGCCAGCTATTTTGTGGTCATCTCCTCTTTCTTGGACAGGGTTAAGGAGTCGAAGATGTTGAGCTGGGTGAGATTTCACTTTTGTTTCATTTGCATGCATTCAGCTAAAGTGTCAGACATGGGGGACATGTTAGCAAATCTACTCCCCAACCAGGCTTTGCTCCCACACACTTTGCTTAAGAGGTAAATAAGGCTTGGTCTAATGATGGAAGGGTTAGGCATCAGTCAGTGTTTATGGATAGAGTGACAACTTGTCACAATGGAAATCCTGATTGCTTGCTAAAATAAATTGGATTATTTGGCTAGGACCACTCTTAAGAAATCACCAATTACTTCCTGGACCCAAATCACTCATTACGTCCTGGTCATTTCCCCTTGCCAGATGTTATCGGCCAAGATGGGTTAAGCAAATAGGAAGTGCGGCGAACCTCTTCAAGCATCCTGTGTCATCAGTAACTGTGCTGAAATAACAGGGGAGTCTGCACCAGCCGTTTATTGCAGGATTGTATCGCAGTCATCACTAATGGGGCACATGACGTTCACCTGCTCCTGCAGTGATCTCGGCTTCGTATCTGTTTTCCCAGAATATTCCTGACTGCTTTTGTAACTGCTTTTCCAGCTCTCTCGCTTCCATTCTGAAGACCGTTTGCGGTGTGGCCCCCCCCTTTGCGAGGTCGTTGCTGTTTGCCAGAAGTTCTGGGCTCAGCGAACAGCCAATCAGCTCTGAGGGGCGTGTGCATGGGTATCAGAGGTGTGCGGGAGTGGACCTGTCTGCCATTTCTGCCACATGTTTTGGATGGGTAATGGCGTGTTTTACCGCCGAGTGTGGGGAATTTTTTCTAATACAAACATATCTCTGCGCAAGAGCGCATATTTGACGAAGTTCCTATCCCACCATGCGTTGCGCTCATGCGCATGCCTCAGGATTTTTTTAAAAAAATCTCTGCCCTGTAGCCACTTCATCTGCCCAGCACCGTCCACTTCTGCTGAACCACAAGGTCAAGCAGCAGAACAGGGCACATGTGCTCCTGCAATGGCAGTCCTTAAATTACAGTACACATCAGTACCGTGTGCCCCGTGAGTGCCGATCCTGGAAGCGGGGAACCTTCGAGATTGTTATGGTGGTCATGAAGTCCTGAACCACCTCAGGCAAGATGACTTGGCATTAATGTTGAAATTGTCCAGAACTCCCCCACAGCCTCCCTGTCTGAGCTGTTTGATGTGAACTCAGTACAACAAAAACAACTCTTCAGAACCTGCTGATTGCATTTCAAGGACATCTCTACATTGGGGGGAGGGAAACACCATCACTGGGCCTTGGATCTTTTCACGTTCACAATAGCGGCGACCAACAGTGACGACGTGATTTTGAATTGAAAAGGAAATGCTATTACGGTCTATTCTTTTCAATGAAACATCGCCATCTAGTGGCAGAATATATCCATCATAAATTAGATACTGAATTAGCTGTGTTTTTAAAACACGGAATTGCTGGGGGAAACTGTGGGAGACATCTTGGCTGTTAACAACATCATGAAATTGACCTGCAACTTCTGTGAGTGGCCAGTCACGGGCGTGCTATAAATCGCTCCTTTAGAGAACCCCCAAGGGAAGCTCCCATTGTCATCAATGGTGGGATTTGTTCTTGCTGTTGTTAAGCTTCCTCTCCCACCATTTCAAGGCTATTCAAGCTTGCCTCTGGCTACTATTTACATAACAAAAAACAAGCATGTTAATTGCATTAGTGTGATGTTATTAGCAACACCTTGATGTTATGCAGTTCGCCATAATGAATTCCATGAGGTGTGGTGTGGTGTGGCGTGTTTAATTGACTGTATTGACCCATATGGCTTAATTTTCTGAAGAATAGAGATGTCGCGACGTCAATCTGTTTGGTACTTGGCATTGGCTTGGCTGCATAGACTCATGTGATCTTTTTAATGAAAATCCCTGCAAACCACATCGGTGGGTCCAGCTGTTTAAAAAGGGACACTGTAGCACCAGACAATTTTGATATTAGATAGCTTTAGGGTTATGCTAGGCAATATATTTGTTGAAATAGTCTTCCTCTTTGAAAGCCCCAATTTTGAAAAAGAATCAGTTAATATTTAGTTGTGTGAATGAATATTTATTAATGGGTATGAGAATGCCTTTTGCTAGGCTACTTCAATGAATCTCAAGGATAAGCATGTCTCTGCAGGTTTACTGGGAAATAAGTCTCATTGAGTTTAATTGGTCTTACTCCCAAATAAATGGATATCGAATTGCAACCTTAATCTCACATGGTGACATTATGATCAAAATATATCACTCCCTTGTCTCAAGATTGGTTTTGGAAATCTAAACATTGGGGTGAACGGCCTCTCACTTCTGGCGCAATGAAAGCAATACTCAAGTAGCAAATAATAGTGTGGCGGAAGTATTTTGCTCTTGGTACCTTTTGGAATACAAAAATTGTGGCTGAAAACGTTTCAGGTGCAAAATTTAAGGAAGGGAAAATAATTTGCCGGTACAAAATTTGGTGTTATGCTATTGTGTTGTGAGTCACTCAGCACATATATATGGGAAAGTGTCATGCAAATTCAAGTAATAATATTATTAATAAGTTATTGTCTTCTTAAGGTGCTCTACAGAGTGATCTGTAGAGGGCCATGAGACCTATTCTAGGCTTTCCCCTTGAGTACTACAGTGTTCTGGCTCACCTCAACCAATAGTGCATGTGCTTGCTTTTTTTATTTTTTACCTCTTTATTCCAGTATTTTGCAGGCCCCTTTTATGACTGCTATTTTTCTTTCTTTTGTTATCCCTGTGGTCATGACATTTGTATGGAGAACTTGTACTGCGCTGTTATAACTTGCGTTATTAGGAGTGGCTTTGGCCTGCAAGAGCACTTTGGCAACCTTTCTTCTCAGTCTTCTCCTTTGTTGTGTGCTGGCCGTTCCCCGTGGCATACCCTCAAGAACTGGCAAACTGACAAGACACTCAAGTCGGTGAGACTTCTTTTATTGACGAAATCACACGGTTACAAGCATAACGGTTTCATTTTTTGACACCCACACCACTTAAAGCTGATAACGGTCAGACAGCTTTAGGCTCCAGTCTTGACGTGATCCTTTAGGCAATCACTCGGGGGAGAGAAGTGTAGGGTTAGCCCCGATCCTATCTGAGCATTTCCAGATGCTGCATCCTTAGAAATTCAGAGTCCAAATAGCAAATGAGCTAGCATGTACAGAGTGCTTCCAAAATCTCCAGACAGGTAGAATCCAAACACGAAGGGTTTCAGGCCAAGCGTCGAAAGATGATCTCTAGCAAGGGTTCTTCACCCTTGCTCCCCCGTCTTATAGACTGGAGGCCTGGCTTATTCCAAGCCACTTGACAGACAGGTCCTCTGACCTGTAAACTACACCCATGCGCCAACAGGGCGGCACAGTTCAACCTCCTTTTGATGGCGCTACAATGTGAGTGACAGCTTGTAAGAGTGGCCCCTTCCTTATCCAAACATTATTTCGCTCCCAGGGAAAACTAGTACCTTCCAAGGTCGCTGTCAGCACTCCCATGGGAAACAGAAACAGATGATAAGCTGACAGAAAACATTGACTTTTCTAAAAACAATCCCAAAGACCATAACTTACCATCCATGAGGCCTCTGGCCTCATGGTACCCATGACATCCTTGGGTGGGAGGCATGCCTGCATGAGGAGGAAAAAGGGGGATTTATCATCCATTTGCTGACTGGCATTGGTCAGGCTGGATTCTTAACCATCTAAATTTTGGGTTTGTACACTACTTTTTAATGCGCAGTCACAGAGCTCTGCGGCTGCAACTAACTGCACATTTTCTCTTAATTTATCTGTAAAATGGGCCCGTGGAGCTGTACAGAACAGGATGTCTTTGGCATCCCACAATCAGGAGAAATAACTAGCAGCAGCTTTGAGGAGAGGCAGCAGCAGCAGCACACCCTGAGCTTCTGAAACATGGCTCAGAGGCAGAGGGCACTGCTTTATCAGCCTTTTCACCAAAGGACATTTACCTTTCTGTGTTGCTCCTTGAAGCAGAGAGTGAAATCAATGTTGCTTCCCCTCACTTCCATTCCTCTTCTAAAGAGAATAGGTTTATCTTTTATTTCTTTATTTTTATTTATTAAATTTATGTACCACCCTACTGGCAGATGCCCTTGGGGTGGTTTATGATCATGACTTCCTCAACCAATAAATACAGCAATGAAAATGTCAAAATATTGAAATATGAAAGAGCCAGCTTAATTATCAGACCACCAGACTAGAAATCAAATGCCTGCTGGAAGTGGGTCTAAATGTGGTGTCTAAATGTGTTACAATGAAGATGCCAGGTGGATCTCCCTGGGAAGGGCATGCCACAGATAGGGGGCCATACAGGAAAGGCTTTTACCCTGGCAACTAGCTTTCACACCATTGTGATCAGCAGCATCCAGAGAAAAGCCTCCAGAGATGATCTTAGCAATCGGGCAGGTACATATTGGAGAAGGTGTTCCTTCCAGTAGACTGGCCCTAAGCTATTCAGTGCTTTAAAACACTTTGAATCTGGCCTGAAAACTGACTGGCAACCACTGAAGTTGACTCAGCACTTGAGTCATATGTTCGAAATGGCAACTCCCAATAAGGAGCCTTGCCTGGAATGTATTTTCAAGCTTTCCCAATTACCTCTTCCTTTCTTTCATTTCCCTCCCTCAAAACATTATTAAGTAGTTGACAATCATATAACTGTCTACTCAGAAGTAAGTCATATCAACTTCAGTGGTGTTGACTGCCAGGTATTGTGGGCATGGAGGGACCAAGCAAGGCAAGAAGGGAGTGCTGTGCTTTAAGCACAACAATTGGGGCAGCATGGGAGAGGGGAGATTGGCTGCCATGTTGTCTTGCATTTCGATTGATTGGAGAATGGCTTTTTGTGGGGAGAGGGAGGATAAGGTGGACCTTGGAGAAAGGAGAGTGGGGGGAAATACTCAGAATCGGTAGCTCCTGTTGCTCCTAAGTGGCAGCGAAAGAGAGCAAGGCACCTAGAAAGGTGAAATGACTCCAGGGTGGGTGTGGAGGGATAGCCAAGAAACTGAAGAGAGAAGCTGGAGCAGCCCCACACATCTACTCTACTCTACAGACTGGGAAGACAAGCTGAGAGAGATTTTACATTGGGGCATAGAAGAGACTGCAGTGGTGTAAGAACAAAACAAAACAACAACCCTCTCTGATAAAGTGCCGCGGGGGCCTACGCTCATGTACATGAATAAAACAACATTAAGAGAAAAGTCCTTGAGGCAGCCGTGCTCATCTCCCACTTCCAACAAAATGAAAGCAATACAAAGCAACACATGACATCAAATTGCGTTACAAAGCAATACAGCTCCACTTGTGTGGTCTTGAAAGCACTGGCCTTTCCTCCGACAACTGCAGCATAGTACATTGGTCGCAGCACGAAATACATTTTAAACACAAAGGATACTGCGTGGTATTCTCCAATGTGTGCCCACTGAGAAGCAATTGCGTGGTCCAAAGAAACAAAACAAAGCTACAACCCCACCAACACCTTTGCAAAAAAAGAGCCTGTAATATAGACTCTACCGTAGTTCTACAATACTGCACACTCCCGTACATTGGAACAATACCATATATTGTAGTATAATAGGAAGATTTATAGTATATTATGCGCTATCGATTTGCTAAACATGCTGGCAAAAGCTATAACTGCTTAAGGTGGTTAAAGTCTGATTTGAAGCAATGACTTTTTCATTTATGTAAGGAACAAGGATTACTTAACACTATAGATTGTCTTCGTCACACACCGACCAAGGTTAATTGCCTGTCCCACATATCCGAATCTACTTTTATGACATCTTAACAAATTATCAGAGTGGTGACAATATGCTTGCACAAAGGAGGAAAGGCTATGCCATGGAGCCTGCATTTCAGTTGAACGTCAAGAGGTTTTCAAATCAATTTTGGTGGTTAAGCTGATTATAGCTTCCATTTGTAAATGCTAGTGAACTTGATGGCTCACAGCAGTTAAAGCTGGCAGGGTATCCCTGTCTGTCATTGTGCTTAGATTAGGCCTGTGCTGCACATGATGGAGGTTTAACAGAGAAAATTGTACAAACGGAATCAGGTAGTCATTCACCAGACACTATAAGTACTGTATATATGAGCAACATGAACAGGGTATTTGGAACATTGTCCAGTCAATATACATAACTTCCAAGTTCTGTTGGAAGAGGTCACTATTTCACACACTGAATGTGCATAATGAACCCTGTATGACCCTGTATGAAATACCATGTTGCTGTCAAGTTGTACACATTCCCTAACATCAATATAGGAAATGCCTAGTTTATGCAGTTCGCTCTGCACATTCCCTCAAAAATCCAGTGAATGTAAACATCAGCAGGTGCTTTTGCGTATTTTCCATTCAACTCACATTAACCGTGACAGAATCTTATCTATGCTGGGTTTGCAGTAGCAGCCAGCAGTAGGCAGAATCCAAACTGCTGCCGCTCTCCTGCCATTTCTGTTGCTCTTGTGGAACCCAGCACTTACACAACAGGAACTAGAGTTTCCAACAGTAATCCTGGAAAGGAGTGAATGGGGGCAGATCTACAGAGCTTCCTTCTGAAAGCTCAGTCAACCTGGAGCCAATCTACACAATCGCTTAAAACGTTAGGTCTCACTTACTCTTCTTTTGAGTCTTTTTCTGTGTCGTTTCTTCCTCGTACCATCTTTTCCACGCCCACTTCCTCCTAACTCTCACTTCCTTTCCCTTGATTTCATTGTGTCAATCACTGCTGAAGCGAAACAGAAAGCATTTGGCTGCCTAAAGTGAAAGCACCGCCCACACTCCTGTGATTGAATACCAGGCATTAGAAATCACCTCCTCAGATACGGTAAGGAAAGACACATTACTCTATTTAAAACGATTTATAAAACTAAAATAACGTAACATAAAGTATTAGATCATTATAATTAAACACTGCAATAAATCGTTACGGTTAGAACGTCATGTGGCCAAATGAGCGCTCATAACCCTTTCTAAATGTTACAAACCTCAAGTGTAGATTCCCTCCTGCACCTTTCCAGAAACAAACATTTCACTTGTTTCCGATCAATGCAGAATCTGCTAGCTTCCCGCTAGGGTTGAATACTGCCCTTTATGTATTTTTGCACATACATATGTGAACACCTGCAACTCATCTACTCAATCAAATTACCTACAGGTTAGAGTGAGCTACAACTTAGGCCATTTCCTCATAAGTTGGAAATATCACACTGAAAACTACATAAAAATAGGACATGTTTACATGTAATCGTTTGGATCTGGTCCACGATACTTACTTTATAATAGAGTCTACAGTTGGCACAGGGCTCACCAAGCCACATATGTAATAGAATGGTGGACTATATTAGTTTCATTGTTCTCTTACAAACTTAACGCAGGGAAATGTGTACCTGCATTATCATAATGCAACCATAATTTACACAAGTGTATGTATGTTAGATGTCTGAAATTTGGTGAACATCGCACTATTTACATATGACTGTTGACGATCTCAGCAGGCAGGACTTGTCCTGCCATGAAGCAGAATGAAGTAACCTGCTTCAGGCAGCTCCATGAGGTAAAGATAAATGAAGGCAGAAATTGGTGACTGAATTGTGCAGCTAGACAGTTAAATGTGAGTGTAATTGAAAGGGGTGGGATATGGGCTCTGCTTCAGGCTGCAAAATATCTTGGGAAGAAACTGAATCCCAATTGATTTTTGAATGTCCACAAATATTTACATTACCTTAATGTGTTTGTGTATGGGTATTTGTAAAAAGGAGTGGGAATCTGTATATCGATTTTGGCATTCAGAAAATTCATCTGTTATCAGCTTTTACCAAATTGAGGACATTCACTTTACATTTATTAGGAAACGCAGCTTGTATTCTGTAAGCATAGGGATATATTCCTCACCACTGATAACTTGAGGACTGGGTTAAAGAAAGAGAACTGAAATCTCATGAAATGGGCTCACTTCATAGAAAAAGAAAACAGATGAGAGAAATAACTGAGTGTACTAAGGTTAGACTCAGAACTTTAACTTCTCTGGAAAAATGTGAAAAATGGACCACTGAAAATCTTTCTTCCCACACGAAGTATTGTTGTTAATGGGTGGAAAGGAGGAGCTCCCAGAACCTTCCATTTTGTCACATGTATGGCTTGCCCTAGTTTCAGACAGATGTTCTCAGCTGTTTGTGCAAATTCCCTTCCCTCAATACAAGACTAATTCAAATGTGTGAAGGAAACTCCCATACCTTTTTATTCCGTCGTGTGTTTAGCTTGATTTGTTCTCTGTTGGCTGCTGTTGTGAGGTAAATTTTTCAGTGAGCATTTTCAGTCTCACACATAAAAACATCCAACTTCGAAACATTCCCTAGGAATGAAACGAGGCCCTGGTTGATTATGGCTGCGGTATGGAGTTTTGAATTATATAGTTTCAATGCATCCAACTTTAAAAATGTATTTATCTGTTTGACTGAACATAGTCTATTATTCCCCTGTGGAAAATACATATAAAAAGGGTTGAAGGAAAATGGTAAAAGAACATTTGGGAGAAGTTTTATTTGAAAATGTAATGCTATTCATTGACGGTGATCTGTTGCCTTCTCTGTAGTTCTCCCTCTGGATCTTTTACATGCTCCATAATACAATAGCGTGGTTACTGCCTTCAGATACTCTTCTTTGGGAAGATGTCCATATTCAAAACTTTAGATTCTGTTATGGGAATCTGATGGGGAAATGACACTGTAAATATTTATTTATTTGAAAACCATATCTATCTAAATTTCAGGTAAGATAACTTCCATAATGGCTAATTAATTAAAACACACACACACACACACACACACACACAAAGTGCATTAAAAGACAGCATATAACAATAGCAGCAGAAGTAAAAGAAAAAATAAATAAAAAAGTGAGGAAGATAGGCAAAGGAGACCACAGAGACGGCTCCTGCTGGATGATCCACACAGGGCTAAGTGCAATGTTTTGAAATTATTTTATTGTGATTTTATCAATGCACTTTGATTTTGCTTATAAGCGTTGATTATAAGGGTGTGTATCCTTAAATGCAGGATATACATAATTATAATAAATAATAAAACACTGTATTAAAAAATCACTATCGAAAAGGGCTGGGCAAATAAGGTGCTGGTCAGGTTCTAAAAACATCAGACTCAGTGCCAGGCAAGCTTCCCTGGGAAAAGGTTCCAAAGTCAGGGTACCACAACCAAAAAGGCCAACTGTGGATCAAAGCCCATCTAATCTTTGAAGGAAGGCAGACCTGAAAAAGGGCCTCTGAGAAGAATCTTTACAGCCAGGCAGGTTTCTGTGTGAGAAGGTGTTCCTTAATGTAGCCCAGTTCTAAGCTGTTTAGGGCTTTAAAACTAGCATATGGAAATGGACAAGGAGCCAGGGCAGTTGTTTAAAGAATGGTGAGATGTGTTCCATACGCGTAATCATGGTTAGTAAGCTAGCTGTTATATTTTGCACAGGTTGTGTTTTCTCAGCCATCTTCGAGAGCAGTTCTATGAACAATGCATTGCCACAATCCAAACAGGGCACTATCAAAGCATGCTACATCAGGGCAGGCTATTGCTAGCACCTTCGTTTCTGAGGGAATATCTACACTATGTTGATATTTTTATACTAATTTAATTATCGTTGCTTTCCCTAGAGAATCCTGAGAAGTTGACTTTTATCAGAGTGTTAAGAATTCTGCTGCGGATCCTTAGCCCCCTCCCAGATTTGGAGACCAACTCTGGATTCCTGTGGAGAAGGAATGACTACCCAACCAGTTTAAATATTTGTTGCATATATTCACTCACATTCATCATCAGTTTGTAGCAAATATAGAGTTATTGCTAATTTGCTGCATGGATTTAGAGGTATTCTCTCTAGGAAGCACTTCTGTTTCAGGGATATCACCATTTCCCATTGTTCAAATTAGAATATGTTGTTGATGGGAAAAGGGATTCTCCCTCCAGTCAGTAGAGCCATATGGGATATGCTTGCAAGATACGCTACTGCATGGTGCCAACTCTCCACCCCCATGTTATGATCCTAACACCAATATCTATTTGGATTTGTTACATTTCTATCCCAACTTCCATGCAAGATGGAAATAAAGGTAGTCCTACATAGGGTTCCCAAGTGGTCCCTGTAAAGGAGTTGGACATCAGATAGACTGCACGTATACCAAGTACCATAAAAGGGGTTAAATGGTTTGGGTAGTTTTAGAATGGCATTTTTAATATGTAGAAGAAGTTGGCGCAGGCCTGAAGATTTAACATCAGGACACCTTGGGAGGGAAGCGGAAAGATTGGAGAGATCTTGGTGCCAGAGGAGAGCTCTCCTATTGGGCCTCAAGGCCATAAACAAGCAGAGATGGCAGGAAGGAGGGCGTCGCAGCTGGAGAAGGTGTGAAACCAGGCCTCTGGGGTTGTGCCAGAGGGAGGGGGCACAGAGGGAAATGAGAGCTTTGGGGGTGTGAAGTTTTAAGGACCCCCCCCCCCCCAGTCTTTGTCTTGTCTTTCCATATGGTTTGGATGGAGGTGTCCGTGGCTGGCTTAGACTGCATGGCCCTACTTTAGAGTAAGTCGATGGTCTGGCTAGGTTTTATTGTATTATTATTATTATTATTATTATTATTATTATTAGTTACACTTATATACTGCCCCATAGCCGAAGCTCTCTGGGCAGTTTACAAAAATTAAAAAGATTGAGCATTAAAAAGACAATATACAAAATTTAAAACCATAAAACAGCTGTCATTAAAACACTTTAAAACATTTTAACTGTTAAGCTTGGGCCACAATGTCAATCAAAACCTCAACTTGAGCTATTAAAATTAGGGGTGTGCACGGACCCCCCGGATCGGATCGGGACCCGGATCGGGACCTCCAATTTTGTCCCGGACCGGTTCGGACAAAATCGGAGGCCCCCTGGACCGGATCGAGTCCGATCCCGACCCAAAAATCGTAAATTTTTGGATCGGCCGCCATTTTTTTCCCCATAGACTTGCATTGCAATGCAAGTCTATGAGGAAAAAATGGCGACGGGTGGGTGAGGGGGGGCCTAACTCCCTCCCCCCCCGGGGCCGTCCGCTGTGGATGGCCCCGGCAGGTAAGCCCCCTCCCCCGCGCTCCCTACCCCCCCTGGGGCCGCCCGCTTCCATCTGCTGGCGCCCGCGGGCGCCAGCGGATAGAAGCGGACGGCTCCGGGGGGGGGGGTAAGCCCCCTTCCCCGCCACTGCTTACCTTCTCGGCCCGTCCGCTCCCGTCCAGCGCCGGCGGCTACTACCAGCGGGCTCCGCGGCCTACACTCGAGTAGCGCGCCGGGTGATGGCATCACCCGGCGCGCCACCCTGGAGCAGGCCGCGGAGCCTGCTGGTAGTAGTAGGCGCCGGCGCCGGACGGGAGCCGCCGGGCCGGGAAGGTAAGGGCCCCCCTCCCCCCTCCGCGCGCCCCCTCCTCCCCTCCACGCACCCCCTCCTTACCTTCCCGGCCCGGCGGCTCCCGTCCGGCACCGGCGCCTATTACTACCAGCAGGCTCCGCGGCCTGCTCTAGAGTAGCGCGCCGGGTGATGTCATCACCCGGCGCGCCACCCTAGAGCAGGCCGCGAAGCCCGCTGGTAGTAGCTGCTAGTGCCGGACGGGAGCGGACGGGCCGAGAAGGTAAGCGCCCCCCTCCTCCCCCCCCCCGCCGTCCACTTTCATCGGCGGGCGCCCGCTGGCGCCCGCCAATGGAAGCGGCGGTGGGCGCCAGTGGGCGCCCGCCGATCCGCCGATCCGCCGAACCGGTTCGGAGCCTTTTCGGACCGGTTCGGATTGGATCGGCCGATCCAGCTGCGGGATCGGAAATCGGATAATTTATCCGATTTCCCACTGGACCGGACTCAGATCGTGGATCGGGTCCGATCCAGTGCACATCCCTAATTAAAATGCCTGGGAGAAAAGAAAAGTTTTGACCTGGTGCCAGAAAGATAACAGTGTTGGCACCAGGCGGGCCTCATTGGGGAGATCATTCCATAATTGAGGGGCCACCACAGAGAAGGCCCTCTCCCTTGTTGCCATCCTCCGAGCTTCCCTCGGAGTAGGCATCCGGAGGAGGACCTTTGATGTTGAGTGTAGTGTACGGGTAGGTTCATGTCGGGAAAGATGTTCCATCAGGTATTGTGGTCCCAAACCGTGTAAGGCTTTATAAGTTAAAACCAGCACCTTGAATCAGGTCCCCTCTACAAGGATTCGCTTTTGCGGCTGGTTAGGCGATTATGCGCATAATCGCAGAAGCGCATTTACGCCTCATCCCTCTGCACGAGAGGCGGCGAGAGGCGGTGAAGCGCATTAAAGGATGTCCAAAATGCGGTTTACAAATAGTTAATGCGCATAAGCGCATATTCACACAGTCAAAATGCGCTTTAACGGACGGAGCAAAATAAAACTCGCGATTTAACGCACATTCGATAATGCTAGACTGACCAGACGCCCGGATTTGTCCGGACATGGCAGGGAAATGGGGTGCAAATCCACATCCGGGCGGAAAAAACCGTTTTGGGGGGCCAAATCCGGAAATTTAGCCCCCCAAAACGGTGACCAGGTGGCCCTGGGGCGAGCCGGGCCAACTGGGGGGCGACGGGGGCAAACCGGGGCGGCGGGGGGTCACGCGGCGGTGGCGCGAGGCTGGCGGCGCGAGGCACCTACCGGCTGGGGTGTCCGTTTCCCTCCGGTGCTCGGAATCTACTGAGAAACAGGCTTCGCGCCCTGTCCCTCAGTAGCGCGCCGGGTGATGACATCATCAGTCGGCGCACTGCTGAGAGACAGGCCAGGAAGCCTGTTTCTTAGTAGATTCCAAGCACGGAGGGAAACGGACACCCCCAGCAGCAGCAGGTAAGGAGCGTGGGGTGGGGGTGGGGCGGGCGGGCGGGGGGGCGGGGGAGTGGGGGGGCGGCGCGGGTGCTCGCGGCGGGGCACTTACCTGCTGGGGCTTCCCTCGGGTGCTCGGAATCTACTGAGAAACAGGCTTCACGGCCTGTCCCTACTGAGGGATAGGCCGCGAAGCCTGTTTCTCAGTAGATTCCGAGCACCGGAGGGAAGCCCCAGCAGGTAAGTGCCCCGTGCACCCGCGCCGCCCCCCCCCCCCGCCCCGCGCTCCTTACCTGCTGCTGCTGGTGCTGGGGCTTCCCTCCGTGCTCGGAATCTACTGAGAAACAGGCTTCACGGCCTGTCCCTCAGTAGCGCGCCGGATGATGACATCATCACTCGGCGCGTTACTGAGAGACAGGCCAGGAAGCCTGTTTCTCAGTAGATTCCGAGCACGGAGGGAAGCCCCAGCACCAGCAGCAGCAGGTAAGGAGCGCGGGGCGGGTGGGGGGTGGGGGGGCGGCATGGATGTGCAGGGCGGGGGGGGGCGGGGCGGGCGCGAGACACTTACCTGCTGGGGCTTCATGTGCCACGTCTCCCTCTACCTCCCATGTGCTGCATTTCCCCTACCGTGCCTGCCCTGACCGCCTCTCCCATCTCTCACCTACCTCCCCATTGAGATTGCACTGTTGCTGCTGCTGCTGCCCCCTCCCACAATGCTCTAAGGAAGGACTTCCAAGAGTCAGGCATTTTGGCCTGTCTGAGGCACACAGGCTGCTTTTTACAGCCAGTGGAGTTTTTTCATAGAGACTGCCCCCCTCGCTCACCTTCTGAGGATCTTTGAGGAAAGCCATAGGGCGGGTGACTGCTCTGGGGAGCCCCACTGGTTATTCTTCCCCTTTGGCATTTGCTTAGGGTGACCATATGAAAAGGAGGACGGGGCTCCTGTAACTTTTAACAGTTGTGTAGAGAAGGGAATTTCAGCTGGTGTCATTTGTATGCATGCAGCATCTGGTGAAATTCCCTCTTCATCACTGTAGTTAAAGCTGCAGGAGCCCTGCCCGCTTTTGTACCTGGTCACTCTAGTATAGCTCCTGCAGCTTTAACTACAGTGATGAAGAGGGAATTTCACCAGGTGCTGCATGCATACAAATGATACCAGCTGAAATTCCCTTCTCTACACAACTGTTAAAGATACAGGAGCCCTGTCCTCCTTTTCATATGGTCACCCTAGTGTTTGAAGCTTTCAACTTTATAACCATATGGTCCAAACTTTTAGAAAAAGGAAGGGAACAGTGTATGTGTGTAGGTGGGGAGGGGGAAAGATTAAAAGGAATGTATAGCTACCTATCCCAAGGAGAGATCACAAGGAGAGATCTGAAGACCAGGTTATGATGGATCCAGATGAAGGTTGAAAGAGATCTCTCCTAGAATCCAGGGTATAGAACTCAGCAAAGTCCAGGTAGGGAAAATTAAGCCACGTAGAGAGTGTAGAAAATATTTAAAAATGAAAAGATCAAAATCAAATAGAGGGTGAAAACAACACCAAGCTGCTCACACCCTAAGAAAACAACACCCTAAGATCAGTGGCCTTTTCAATGGTGACACCCTGTCTGTGGAATGCCCTCCCCAGAGAAGCTTGCTTGGTACCTATGTTGTGGTGTTTTCATCACCCAATTATTTTAATAAGTATTTTAGTGCTCTTCGCCCTATGCACCTTTATTTTCTGCTGGTTTTACTGTGCTGTTGTGTTTTTACTGTTTATGGCTGACTTCATTTTGGTTTTATTATGTGCTGTTTTTAATTATTGTTTTATTGTTTGTATGTTATTTTTTAATTATTGTACACCACACAGAGAAGTTGGGTTATTGGGTGTAATAAATAGAAAGCATAATGAATACATAAACAAGGAACACAATTAAAGTCCTATTGATTACAATGAGAAATGCCCTATCCTGTGTCCAGCTTGTGATATCATTTTAAGGTTTTCTTTTATTGTCGTATGCTTGGAGAGAAAGATAAAGCATGCACAGACTGCTATCACTGTGCTTTAATTTCATGTATTGACAATGACAATGACATATCAACGTCCTCAGCTCCTTCCTGGAGACAGAGGCCAGCTCATGGACCAGCAGCTAATTACCTCAGAAGCTGTGGTTAGAGTTGTATTTTCATTGGAGTTCTACTGTTGAAAATTCTGACCAGCAAAATATCTCAATCTATGCCAATATGAGCGAGATTTCCTAAAACTTTTGCTGGGTCTCTCTTTTCCTCTTCCTTTTCTGCAACATTTTTGTTGTTAGGTATTGCTATGTCAATGAGGTAGTTGTGTTTTCCTTTTATATTTATGACTGTTCTTGTCCCAGAATTGTTCTGTCCCAGCATAGCATGGCTTAGCTTGAGTTTGAGTGTGTCTGGATCTCCTAGGCTCTGAAAGCATCTTTTTGGAGAGCACCTGCTGGTTGCATGTTCTCTGCACACTGAGGCAATGTAAATTCAGTATATACTTGGATAAAAGGAAGGAAAGATCCTTATCTAGCATTGTAATAATGGGCATCTGTTCTGGCCTATCTTTGAATTGTACTGACCATGGTCTTGTTCACATGGCTAATGAATCAGAGATATAATCACACATTGTTAGATTAGTTTCTCACTGATCAACCAGAAGTTGAAACAAGCTAAGAGGCGAGAAGTGACTACAACAAGCCTTTAGTCCATTTTGTTCCATGGCTAATGTTTGCAGGGTAATCATATTTTATACTCTTCCTGCATGCTAGGTTGCTAGTTTGTTGTACTAGATTTCTCTGCACTTGTCCACTGCTTCATTTGTTCAATGGTAACAGTATGCTGAATCTGTGAGTATGGATATGAGAAAAATGATGGGGAAAGAGTGTTAAACGTTAGGAAAGTTTAGACTATTGTAATCCAGTGAAAGATTTGCAGTCAGAAAAGATATTTGAGGGAAGGGGAGACTCTGTCACACAGAGTATAGTAAAAGCTTCAAAGAACAGCAAAAGCTACAAAAGTAGAAGTGAGTGAAATTAATTTCAGATACATTCAATGTCTCACTTGTTCTTTATTTCAGTGATTTTAACATTAAGATGTTGTGTAGAACAAGTTTGTCTTAATTGTATGCTGTGAAATCAGACATGTGACCAAGGCCATGTTTGTGTGGGCACGCCCCCTTGGGGATGGACATGTTGGTGGGCATGCCCCCTTGGGGCGGCCATATTGTCCTCCTTTTTGGTTTCCAAAATATGGTCACCCTAGATAATGCGCATAATTGGAGAGATAACGCGGCTCTACGCCCCATTTGCGCTCCGCTGGTGTGGAGGTAAATTTTTTAATGAGACTTCAAAGAGCATTAAACCTCTCTTGTAGAGGCAGCCTCGGGCTCAGAAACATACAGGCAGCCAATGCAAGCGGGCCAGAATTGGTCTTATATGTTCGAACCTTCTGGTCCCTGTTACCAATCTGGCCGCTGCATTCTGCACAAGCTGCAGCTTCCGAACCGTCTTCAAAGGCAGCCCCACGCAGAGCGCATTGCAGTAATCTAACTTGGAGGTTACCAGAGCATAGACAACTGAAGCCAGGTTATCCCTGTCCAGATAGGGGCGTAGGGTTATTGGGTTTCCCATGTTATGCATGCTTGCATGGTTGTGTTACTTTTCGTTCTTCTCCAAACCCCTATCCTTACTTGTAAATAAATTCCTTCTACCTCAGTTGTTCTTGCTACTGGGTCAGTGCTAAATACAGGGCTACCGTGCCAGGATTCTGGTGTCTTTTCCCCTGAGGCTTCTGGTGCTAAAAGGCTTCTGGGAGTGGCGGCAGTGGAGATTCAGGCCTTTGTCACACCTACTATTCCTCCCCCCCCAGTTTGCTTTTGCGGGTTCCCCCTCCGTTTCCTATGCGAGTCTAGTGTTTTGAATCACACATGGTCGGTATTGCTGCGATACCTCAGCTTGGCCTTTTGAACTTTGCCTGTTTCGGACTTTGCCCGTTCAGGGATAAATCGAAACAGAACCTAGAAACTGCGAGCTCAGGGCGAGAGAACAGCAGGAGAGGGACGACATCATGCAAGTCCAGCGCTGAAGAAGTGGATCAAAGTCAAGGTGGGTGTGCTTAAAACCGCACGTGTGATAAACACCTAAGGTGTAAGCTAGCTACACACCCTTGGGCTACCTTTACAGTCCCCATCCAGGCACTGACCAGACCCAGCTCTGCTTAGCCTCAGCAAAGTTGCTTCTTCACACTGTGCCTTGAGACTAGCAAAGAGGGGATGTGCGTAGGAGCTGAAACCACCTAGCAAGGTGAAGTGTGGCACAAAAATAGAGATAGTTGTTTCTGCTAGAGTTGGGCTAAAGGTTCCACTGTAACCTTCTTCAGGTATTTTTGAGGAATCATGGGATGAGTTGTGTGAAAGGAAGGCAAAAATGCATTATAACTTCAGAAGGGGCAGAAGAAAAATTATGAATTTTTCAAAAAGGCAAAAATAAATTAAAGAAAGAAAGAAATAGGAAGGAGGAGGAGGAGGAGGTTTCTATTGCTGCTGTCTGTGTTCTGGGATGCTTTGCAGGAATGGACGGTGAGAATAAAGAGACGACATGATAAATTGGATTTAAACAGGGCCACATTTATTAACATATCAAGATAGATGGAGGCCTAAGCGGGCATCCTGTCTTTGGCCAACGTCTTGGCCATAATTGGAATCGGGTGAGCCATTCATATCCTGGTAGGTGTCGCTGGTGCGTCGACACCTCCCAGGATTCCCCATTTGGGGTAGGTAGGCCTTCCTATGTCACCTCCCCTCAGGTTGCAAATCTCAGAGTGGGTGAATAAGGTTGGCCGAAGAGGTAATCCTTATCCCCACACCTGATGCCGCAGGACTCCCAGGTGAGGGCCTCAGGTGTCACCAATCACCACAACAGTGCCTAAGAATGCTCACCAAAACCTGTACTTGCTCCCGATGCCCGCACACCTGCCGCCAATTAAATGTGACCAAATTCAACCAATTAGCCTATTTAGCTCTCCCCCGTTGTCTTACAGTGTGAAGTAGGCGAACCCCCCCCCCCCAATCAAGTTTGAAGGTAAAAAAAATCCTACTTGGTCCCCCAAAAGGCAGCCAGCAAGCCCACACTGTCTACAGGGAGGGAGGGAGGGAGCTGCAAAGGAAGAAGGTGGGGGAAGGAGCTGCAGCAGCCCTATAAATAGGCCCTCAGCTCCTCCTTCAACCAGTGGCACCATACGGAGCCTGACAATGGCAGGCCTCCACGTGTCGTCCTCTCCGCCACCCGCAATTGCCCCCTCCCGCCCAAACAAGCCGGGCGTGGTAGGAAGGGCGTTTGTGAAAAGTTTGTGTTTTTTCTCCTGCTCTCGACAAATATTTCAGGACATGTCCCCCACCCCGCTCTTTGTGGTCTGGGAATGTCAAAGCAGTCTTTCAGTTATGTATAAGCATTTAAGTCTGTAATTTTATGTGACTTGGAGCTGCCCTGTGAGCATCCTGGACCTATGGAATGTTGAGAACATAGACATAAGAAAATACTATTTATTCTTTGCTGCTAAAATATATACTCTACAGCTTCAGTGCCAAATGACATTACCAGAATGGCTTACAAACAGAATATTAATATCTGGTTTTCAGTTTTAGGAAGTGAAATAATACATTCTGTCATAAGTTCACAAAGAGTGCAGTGCACACATTTTTAATGCACAGCAGTGAAGTACTGCAAAGTTGACCTGGATGGACCATATCGAAAGGTAGAAAGGACAACTGATTCTGTCCATTCCACTCTAGGTTTTTATTCTGAAGCTGCCAGTATGGATGCTAATTAGTGCCAGTTATGCTGGTAATTATTGTCTGTTTAACCTTCTCTACTGATGTCTTCCCTAAATGTATAGGTTAAAGAAGACACAACAGCTGAAGAGCCCCAGTTCCTGGGTCAATATCTAAGCCATGTAGCCAGTTGCTTATCCAAATGTTTAAATAAAAGGTAAAATATGTGCTAGCAATGAACCTATCTACACTGCTGCTTTAAAACGGTTTATAACAGTTTTAAACCGGTTAATAACGGTTATTAACCGGTTTAAAACTGTTATAAACTGTTTTAAAGCAGTAGTGTAGATAGGCTCAATATGATTCCAAGACACACTTACCTACAAGCTGGGGCAGTTTAAGTGAATGGGAATTATTTCTTTGTAAAGATATATAGGAAGGATATGCTATTGTTAGCCTCCTGGTACATGAATCTTGTATACTAATAGCAAAGTCAGTTGTCCAAGTGCCACTGCTCATGAAACCAAAATGGCACATTTATATACAATAAGCTTGCGAGAACACAAAAGTTTGTATCTAAATTTTACTTTAGGTGCCCTGTTTGACAGATACTTTAAAAATTGATCTGTCAGAGTAGAACTTCCTACAACACATTTTTATGTATAGCATTTTTGTGTACAGTTGGGAAATCCTAAATGAGTTATGAATGAGTGCACGGTATTGGTACTTGCAGGGGAACACCATGCTACAATGGCAGATGTGCTGGATTTAGCCTTGGGAGACCCATGATTAAGCCTTCACCCAGCCATGAAACACTAGATGGATTTGGGCAAGGCCCCAGCTCGCCTCTCAGAGGTCTTGCAAGCATGAAACTAGCGTACTTAAGAAAACCAAAACTGCTATAGTCACTTTTAACAGGTTCCACATTCCAGAGAAATGACTATTTTTTTAAACTGGGTGGTTTTTTTTGTAAATGAAAAAATTTTCATGCCATTTTGTAGGAAAGAAAAATTACATACAAAAATATAACAAATATGGTATGAAATACACTGAGTAAGTATAACTTTATAATTTGTTTACACCGTAATTACATGTGACCGGAATTAAACATGGTTTTCGGGAAAACTTTTAACCAATGACTCATGATTTACAAGTGAGATGAATGGATACCAACCATCCATGAAAAATTCCAAATCATTATGCTCTTATCATTTTGCCAAACATAAAATTGGGCATGATGTTATTGGTGAATATGGAAGAAATTAATCAGACATGTAAAAGCTCTCAATATAATTAGATATTTCTGGTTTGACCAAAAATTGTTGCTTGTTCAAAACATGCATTTGCAAATTTTCACAAAAATAGCGTGTCTCAGATGCTTACTTTGTCTGTTACTTTGCCTTTTAATTTAGATACTACTGGTGTTGTGCATTGTTGTACTAGTATGTAAAGGGCACGTGTTTTCCAAATGAAAAGCACAGGGACGTGGCATGGTTTCCAGTTGGAAGTGAGTTGGGAGGCTTAGACTATTTTTTATTTTATCAGCTTGCTATTTCACAGGGTGCCATTGTATTATTTGTCACAGTTCTGCATACGGAGTGCTGACTGGCATCCTGTTGTTCATCATTCTCCATGCACAGCCCTAACCGGATTGCTACGTTCCTATCATTTCCCAGACAATTGGCTTGCAGTGCGATCCTCTGCGTGTGTACTCAGAAGATGGTCCCACTGAATTCATTGGGTCTGATTCTCAAATAAGTGTGCCTAAGAATGCATCATGAGGGTGCAGTTCCTTCCACTGAACTCAATGGGGATTAGTTCTGAGTAGACATATGTAGTATTGCGTCATTAATTGCATTGCGGAACAGAGCACAGCCTCTTCCCTTGTTTTCCTTGATGAATTTGCAATAAGTATTTAGAAACCTGTCGCTCCAACTTATTTGCAGCTGCAAACCTGTGGGGTTGAATCCAGATTTATGCTGCATGAATTGCACTGGTGGAAGTAGACTTACCTGCCCCCTCCTTCCTACGGCAGCCCCTCCAGGTCCCTAAAAATGCTATACAGAGAGCCGGGAGACCCTTTTGAATTGGGTGAACTGTGGGAGTGGGGGAGATCCCCAAAAATCAGGCAGAGAGACTTTCTCTCATGGATGTCAGATCCTGGATCCAACCCCTGGTTTTTATACTTGGGGGGAGGGAGGGAACACACACATTTGATTCATCCCTAAAAGGAATAAGCATATTATGAGAGAGAAACAATAGTGTGGAAACCAATTTTCTTTATTCACGTAGACACATACACACAGCATCTGAAACTTTTAAAAGATAGTGCTGTTGTGTGTCATCTAAAGCACACTATGCTAATGCTTTAAATGGTTTATAACAGTTTTAAACCGGTCAATACCGGTTATTAACAGGTTTAAAACTATTATAAACCGTTTTAAAGCAGTAGTGTAGATAGGTAGTGCTGCTCTCTGGATGCATTTGCTTTGCAATGAGAAGAGACAGACCCCCTCTACAAGATTTCGGTTTGACACCCGATTGCCCGATTATGCGCATATACGGAGAAGCGCATTTACTCCTAATACCTATTTACGAGAGGTGGTGAAGTGCATTACGGGCTATATGAAACGCGCTTTAAAGTTGTTTTCATGCGGAGAATCACATGTTTACATGGCCATAAGGCGCTTTAACTCCCGCGGCAAATTAAAACTCGCTATTTAACGCGCATTCGAAAATGCGAATAATCGGAGATAAAAAGCGCCTCGACCCCCGATTTGCACTCCGCTCTTGTAGAGGTAAAATTTGTAATGCGCCTTGAAAGAGCTTTAAATCGCTTTTGTAGAAGCACCCACAGGCATGGTAGCTTGCTTTCAGCTCTTGCTACATTCAAGTGCAATTGATCCATACTTCTGCTGTGAGACGCTGCCCATGAAGACAACGCCTTGCCCATTTTGGTTCATTAAACTATTAGATGAAACATAGTACAGAGTGGTGGTGGTGGCTTCTTCCACACATCTATCTCAACTTTCTGTCCAGGCTAAGCAATTTTTGAATTAAGCAAAGGAGGTAAAGATGTGGGTGGGTATGCCTAAGCAAGAAATTGGTTTGAAGAAATGGTCTCTTGGGGAGTGGGGGGGAGGTTGCTTAGCAACTGAATACAGGCACTAGTTCCATGAAGTTACAGCTTGTGGTCTGCACAAATGTCACTGCTACAGACATGTAAAGCAGAGAGTGAACAGGAATAAAAACAAAACCACCTGCACAATAATTACACGTTATTTAGCCCGAAGCCCCGTTGTTTAAAGTGTCGTCCGAATCCAACCCCCCCTCTCTCTGTGGACTATTCCATTTCGGAATAAAGTTCTGCTGCCTAGAGCAGCCAAAAAACCCCGGCCGCTCTATGCATCTGTCAGAACTCAGGGTGCCTACTGGGATATGGCTGGAGGACACACGGAGGAGAGGCTGCAACCAAAATGGCCGCCGCAAGTTCGTAGCAGCCGGGGCGTTTGCCAGTGCCGAGCAGCACTGGCTGCAGCATGTCGTCTGTGGAGCTCCTCCTGCCTAACACACGGTCAGTACGTTATTTACCCCTCCGTTGCCTAATATGTCGTCTGAATTGAGCCACAGTGTAATACAGAGAAGTGGAACTAGGTCTTCCAGCAATTCACATTGTAGCCTGATCTTGTAAAAAGCTTGACTTTAATTGGATCCTAATAGTATAGTAGAAATTTCAAGCAAAAGCTGCTAGTCCTCACTTGAGTAGAGACAAACTTGTCTGCCACTGTTATCTACAAACTTGATAGCCATCATAGTTCACATGAGCCCTTTGGGAATTTTGAGAGACAGTTATGGGCATTCTCATAAAATGGCTGCTATGGGCGAGGGGCTTGCCAATTCACAAAATGGCTGCCAAGGGAAGGGGCACGCCCATTCAGAAAATGGCTCCCACAATGGCCATGGCCTGTCACGGAACACTCATTTTCCATCAGGCAAACGGGCACGGATCAAAAGAAAAGTAACTTGCCCAAGAACCTAAGTGCAAGGCAGAGGTGGGGGGTCTGAGGTCCAAGGCACAAAATCACACTTTTGAACCCAAATAAAGATGGTATGGAGACTGGAACTTTGTTTTGCAGCATACCAGTCTCCCAGTTAAACTTAATCATAATAAACATAAGAAATCAAATAAAAATCAGGACAGGTAGAGATCTTCCAGGGACCAAGGTAGTGTCTGTGGGCCCATTGATGCCAATAAGCGCCATGTTGGAGACCCCAGAAATATATTATTCTAATATCAAACACAAGCAGTAATTGCTGACAGCTATGCAGGGCTAATGAGAAACAAGGGGGAGGTAGCAGTATGCTTGAGGGAACTCTGAGGTTTGCAGAAGTACCCCCCCCCCAAAAAAAACCCTTTGAAAAAAATAAAACCAAAGCAGGCAATGTCTCCACACAAAAACTGCCCATGAGGATTGAGCATGCTCAATAGCCACAGAATGCTGAATGTCAGGTGGTGGTGGGGAATTGGAAATCTGCATGGTAGGAATGAAATGCTCTACTTTGCATGAGTGGCTGGCTAGTACCATGAAGAGAAGCTCTGCTGTTAGAAGGGAGGACAGACTGCAACATTTTGCTGCAGGTCTAACTTATACTGTTTACATCAGCAATGGGAGACGTGTGGCCCTCCAGATATTTGATGGACTGCAACTCCCAGCATCCCTCATCATTGGCTATATTGGCTAGGGCTAATGGGAGTTGCAGTCCAGGACCACATGTTTCCCATCGCTAGTTTAAATCTAATCTGACAATTACAGTTCTGGAAGAGTTGAGGACATCTGAACTGGTTCACTTTAATAATGATTCAGCACAGTAGACTTCATCTGAAAATGTCTGTACAACTCTTAATACAAATATATTCTGCACATGTGTATTTAATTTGTTAGTCTGTCTTCTGGCTTAGGGTGCAAACCTATTCATGTTTAGACAGTAAAAAAACAAAAACAAAAAAAACCCCTCCTACAATTTACAGAATTCCCCAACCAGCCATGCTGACTGGGGGATGCTGGAAGTTGTAGGGATTTTTTCTGTCTAAATATGTATAGGATTGTGACCTTGACTATTGAATTAGATAAGAGACTATATGAAAAATGGCTCCCAAGAAATCTCAACCTTTCAACTACTATGTTTTCTTTATACTTCTGAAGAGGGTTGGTTCTTCTGCCCTCTTCACAACTATGTTAAGTACAGCCATACATAATGTGAATTTTCCCCATACGGGGATCACAGTCAGTGAATAAATGTGTGTGTATTCTAAAGTTCTTCTTGGTTCTGCTTTCTACCATACAAATGGTTATGATTTGCGGTAGGCAGATTATGCCAGTTTCTTGCACTGTTCACACAAACCAAGAGAGCAGAGGTTAGGATAATGAACCTTTTGAATGATGTATAATATATGTATTCTTGGTTCAGCTCCTTTTACAGGACTAGTTATTTTATTTATTTGTTAAATTTATATCCCGTCTTTTCCTCCAAGGAGCCTGAGTACCACCTCCTCCGCCTCCTCCTCCTCCTCCTCCTCCTTATTTTATACTCACAACAACCCTTGAGGTAGATTAGGCTGAGAGTCAAGTGACTGACCCAAAGTCACCTAATAAGCTTCATGGCCGAGTGGTTCTTGAATCGGTTCTCCCCAGTCCAATACTCTTAATTACTACACCACACTGGCTCTACCATACTTCGTTCCCCCTGCTAGAGGGAGTGGCTAAACAAACCAGGGACTCTCCATACCTGGCTTGGTTAGTGTGATTTCTAAACTCTGGCTTGACCTGTAAGCCAAGAACAAGCCCTGATTTATGTCTGTGGCTTGTCTTAGAAGAGACAAGCCTGAGTTTCCTGTTTGGACATCATACTAACCAAGCCAGGGATGGAGGGTTCCTGGCTTATTTAGCTGCTCCTGCTGGCAAGAGGACCCAAGCAAAGGCAAGAGGACCCAAGCAAAGGTGATTAAATTGTGAGCATTAGTGACCAGTTTCAATGGTAGTAGAAATTTTTTGATTTTTTTTATTTGTACACCCATCATGTTCTTTTGAGTGGATACTGCTTATGCCCAAAGTCTGATCAAAATATCAATTGACTTTGCTGTGTCCCGTGTATTATTCTGCATACTGATATTATAACTGAAAGCACAGTTTTATATACGTCTAAACAGAAGTAAGTCCCACTATGCTCAATGTGGCTTACTCCTAGGTAAATGGAGGCAGGATTGCAGCCTTAATTGATTATATACCGATAGGCAACATTTCACTGTAATGGTCTCCCTGAGAGAGCTTTCGATTTTATTAAGCATTTTTTCACTTTTCAATATGGGAAAAAAATTCTCTGGTCTTGCCCTGGAGCAGAGGAGGAACGTCCAGATTAACTGCAAAATTCTAGTTTCGGTGGTAATTCTAACCTGAAGTCATTTGCTCTGCATGCATCTATCTGAATGGAAGGCTAGATTGCACAGTTTACTTTATCAAGAATAGTGATTATCCCAGATCATCCTGCCCTTAGGCAGGGGTTTGGACTAAATGAGAGCTCATCTTTTATGATGCTAAATCTAAAGTTTTTAAAAGTTTTTTTTTTTTAAAGACACCATAATCTTTCAAAGTCTAGTCCCTTAGATGATGCACAGAAGGCTAGGGAGAGAAGGCTTCTTATTGGATTTCTTTTAAAAGGAAGTGTAGTTGGTATTTCACTAAATTGAGTTCCTTGTTTCGTCATTTGCAATTTCTATTACCACCGTATTATCCTGTGGCATTTTCACCGTTGTTAGGGAAGAACAAACCTTAAGCACTGGTATTGCATTCTTATTTGAGTCTGAAAAAGCTTGGTCTCCCTTAATACTCCATCTGCATGCTGTAAGAAATCACAGTGCTGCTGTGATGGATCAATTTGGATTAATGTTCAATGCCGTTTGAACAAAGCAGGAATATGTTATCTGTGTGTTTCAGTGACAGAGTCCTGTGGTAATAAATTCTTGCTAAGATGTTAATGTCAAGTTCTTCAATTTAATCCTTTAGTAACTGGAGAAAGGTGATTCTCTCTCTCTCTCTCTCTCTCTCTCTGTCCGTTGGGAATATAGCATAGAGAATACATGATATAATATGGTACAAAGAAGAGGAGATTGATACATTATAAACAACCTCCTTTCCGTACCTGGACACCTGATGGGGCTGGAAATTTTCCATCATCACCATCATCATCACTCCCTCTAACAGCTCCATTGCACCAATGATTTTGTGCACTCTTGCCATGCCTGGTGTGTGGATTTGCAGCACGGTACTCACATGACATCGTGCCTGTCCTGCTGACACACCGCCTCTTCCCCAGCCTTTCCTGTTTTTTCCTAGAACACTAAAAGTCTGGATTATTTCCCCTAAGTGCATTTAATGCACCCTAAGCCTTCATGTAGTTTTAAAGGAACTGGGGGCTTGAATGGATTGCATCAGGTCCTGGCAGGGAAAAGCGATCACACCCAGCCTCAATATAAAACCCAATCCTTTCATCACAGGCTCAAAAACATTTTTTAAAATCATACAATGCCTGAATCTCTGCAGAGACAGGATTGTACTCCCTCAGTGCCCCCAAATAGGCAGACTAAAGGGTCATTCCATTTTGCCTGGCAGAAAGGCAGTCTGGTTGAAGTGCTCCTCTGACAAGACCTGACTGGAGGGAGAAAGAGAAGGGGAGGGTGAAGTGGAGTGGAAGAGCAAAGGAGCGAAAGAGCAACTATTCAGGTGAAAGGGATCATAAGCTTGACATACTTCTGCATCAGAGATAAAAACAAACAAACGTGGAGGCAAACCAGGTGGAAAATTAGGTGTGATGGAGGTCTCATATTGATTGCGGTTGGTGAGTGTCAACAGGATTGTAATCAAAACTGGGCAATTGAGAAATAAGAGGAGAAACCCCAAGGTTTGCAGAAGTGCCAAAAATATTTAAGAAAAATAAACCAAGGGGGCAAAAAGAACCCCAAACTGCCTGATGAGAACAGAGCATGCTAAATGGCCCCAGAAGGGGAATGGAATGGGGCACCCTGTAAGAAGATACGTCTTGCTGGCTGGCACCCTGAACATGAACATACCACTCTGTAACATGTTGCAGATCCTGCTTGTAAACCTAAATCAGCGAGGGGCATGTACTTTATGAAATATACAGATTCCTAATTTTTTCATAGTTCTCAATGGACTGTTAGTTCATTAAAAATTATCCAAAAAATATACCAATCCAAAAACTGGACATATCAAAATCGGTTACTCGGACAAAGGCAAGCAGCAGCATGAAATAAAATCAGTTCATATTGTTTGTGGCTGAGAAAAGCCTTCTATGAAAAAATATCACCCTGGCAGACATTGCACTATGAAATTGCCTGGTGGATCTCCCTGGATTGGGAGTTCCATAGTGTAGGTGCCCCAACAGAGAAGGGCATGCTCTGTGACCCAAGTGACCTTACTTTTTAAAAGAAGGAGACACAGAGCAAGCAAACTTCCATTTATTTCAAAGGACATGGAGGAACATTCACTAAATGTGTGCCTATAATACCAGGTTGGACATTACGTTGCTCAAACTCTGTGAGTTCCATGTGTTCTAAAAATACCACTGATTTTTATACTGCAGGTGATAACTGCAAGTCCTCACTTTGGATGTTGCGTTTGAAACAGGCAGATCTAGGTTTGAGGGGGCCCTGGGCAAAGTGTCACTGGTGGGACCTCTCCTCTGTCAATGAACCCAGGCAGACCCAGTTGGCTGCGGTGGCAACACTTGAAGCAATGCTAGATAATTGGCTGTAGTGACACTTTAAATTTCCCACAATGTGTATGTTTGCACATACTGCTAAGCCATGGCATAGTTTATTGAAATCTGACTTGTCATGTCCAAACACATCATCACAAACAAACTCTGGCTTGTTAAGCAGCTACAAACTACAAAAAGAAGCCATGATTTGTAGGTTAAAGGTGCAGGCACTATCCTAGAGTGACCATATACAAAAGAAGGCAGGGCCCCTGCAACTTTAACTGTTGTGATGAAGAGGGAATTTCACCAGGAACTAATTGCATACAAATGACACTGGCTGAAATTCCCTTTTCTCTACAACTGTTAAAGTGACATGAGCCCTGACCTGGATTTTATCTGGTCAGCCTAGTTCAGACAACATGATAAACAATAGGGGTGTGCACGGACCCCCCGGATCGGATCGGGACCCGGATCGGGACCTCCAATTTTGTCCCGGACCGGTTCGGACAAAATCGGAGGCCCCCCGGACCGGATCGAGTCCGATCCCGACCCAAAAATCGTACATTTTTGGATCGGCCGCCATTTTTTTCCCCATAGACTTGCATTGCAATGCAAGTCTATGAGGAAAAAATGGCGGCGGGTGGGTAAGGGGGGGCCTAACTCCCTCCCCCCCCCCGGGGCCGTCCGCTGTGGACGGCCCCGGCAGGTAAACCCCCTCCCCCGCGCTCCCTACCCCCCCTGGGGCCGCCTGCTTCCATCCGCTGGCGCCCGCGGGCGCCAGCGGATAGAAGCGGACGGCTCCGGGGGGGGGGTAAGCCCCCTTCCCCGCCACTTACCTTCTCGGCACGTCCGGCGCCGGCGGCTACTACCAGCGGGCTCCGCGGCCTACTCTCGAGTAGCGCGCCGGGTGATGACATCACCCGGCGCGCCACCCTGGAGCAGGCCGCGGAGCCTGCTGGTAGTAGTAGGCGCCGGCGCCGGACGGGAGCCGCCGGGCCGGGCAGGTAAGGGCCCCCCTCCCCCCTCCGCGCGCCCCCTCCTCCCCTCCACGCACCCCCTCCTTACCTTTCCGGCCCGGCGGCTCCCGTCCGGCGCCGGCGCCTACTACTTCCAGCAGGCTCCGCGGCCTGCTCTAGAGTAGCGCGCCGGGTGATGACATCACCCGGCGCGCCATCCTAGAGCAGGCCGCGGAGCCTGCTGGGAGTAGTAGGCGCCGGCGCCGGACGGGAGCCGCCGGGCCGGAAAGGTAAGGGCCCCCCTCCCCCCTCCGCGCGCCCCCTCCTCCCCTCCACGCACCCCCTCCTTACCTTTCCGGCCCGGCGGCTCCCGTCCGGCGCCGGCGCCTACTACTTCCAGCAGGCTCCGCGGCCTGCTCTAGAGTAGCGCGCCGGGTGATGACATCACCCGGCGCGCCATCCTAGAGCAGGCCGCGGAGCCTGCTGGGAATAGTAGGCGCCGGCGCCGGACGGGAGCCGCCGGGCCGGAAAGGTAAGGGCCCCCCTCCCCCCTCCGCGCGCCCCCTCCTCCCCTCCACGCACCCCCTCCTTACCTTTCCGGCCCGGCGGCTCCCGTCCGGCGCCGGCGCCTACTACTTTCAGCAGGCTCCGCGGCCTGCTCTAGAGTAGCGCGCCGGGTGATGACATCACCCGGCGCGCCATCCTAGAGCAGGCCGCGGAGCCTGCTGGGAGTAGTAGGCGCCGGCGCCGGACGGGAGCCGCCGGGCCGGAAAGGTAAGGGCCCCCCTCCCCCCTCCGCGCGCCCCCTCCTCCCCTCCACGCACCCCCTCCTTACCTTCCCGGCCCGGTGGCTCCCGTCCGGCGCCGGCGCCTACTACTACCAGCAGGCTCCGCGGCCTGCTCTAGAGTAGCGCGCCGGGTGATGACATCACCCGGCGCGCCACCCTAGAGCAGGCCGCGGAGCCTGCTAGTAGTAGTAGGCGCCGGCGCCGGACGGGAGCCACCGGGCCGAGAAGGTAAGTGCCCCCCTCCTCCCCCCCCCGCTGTCCACTTTCATCGGCGGGCGCCCGCTGGCGCCCGCCAATGGAAGCGGCGGTGGGCGCCAGTGGGCGCCCGCCGATCCGCCGATCCGCCGAACCGGTTCGGAGCTTTTTCGGACCGGTTCGGATTGGATCGGCCGATCCAGCTGCGGGATCGGAAATCGGATAATTTATCCGATTTCCCACTGGACCGGACTCGGATCGTGGATCGGGTCCGATCCAGTGCACATCCCTAATAAACAATGGTGGTTTAAATAGCCAACCGTTGGTTATTTAACCCACCATGAGTTATTGCGTTGTGTGGAGGTTTGTTTTTTTTAACCAACGGTTGGTTATTTGGCCAAAATAACCCATGTATCATGTTATGTGGTGGTTATTTCATTGGCCACTGAATTGCAAGGCAAGAGCAGTCAAAGTGGGAGCTGCTGCTCTAGTCCATCCAGCAGGATAGTTTTTCAGCAGCAATGGCTGATGGGATACTAGTAGAAGGACTGAGGGGGCGGAGAGAGGCTGGGGATGAGTGAGTGAACTCAGCATGGAATAATAACGCTGATCCTAATCCACACCATGGGTGATTATTATGTTGTGTGGGCAGTTCCCCCTATATAAACAACTGTCGAGTTGATTATTACCCCACAGTTGACTATCGAGTTGGTGCATCAAATTCTCCTCCATTGCTTTCAAGGGGAGTTGGGGTGGGAGATTTAAGATTTGCTATCTGAAAAGCCTAGCAAAGCTACTCCCTATACTTCTCACCCTGGGTAGTGTGAGCTGGCAGGACTTTGGAGGTGGTGAAAGATCAGTTGCTTTATGCCTCCATGAACCCTCTTATAATTGCTGTGTAGATCCCTCTGCTATTGTCCCTAAACATACACTTTCAAGACCAACCCTTGAGCATTTTCCCTGATTGGTGTGTGTGTGTGTGTGTGTTTTGGTACCAAGGCTACCCCTAGCGAACTCAGAATTCTGCTTGTAGAAGAACACACATGTATCACTCTGTTCCTCCTCCAAATAAGAGTGGGTTTCTTTCTTATCAGCAGGAGTTTCCTTTGGTGGGTTGTTTCCATGACATCAGTCCACCTAGTCTGATTTCCTGAATGTATTTATTTATATCGTATTAATTTACTGGAATATATACAAAGCAGCTTACAGGAATTTTTTTAAAGATACAGTAAAACAATATAGTGAAATGCACAATGCAAAACATCCAACGATAAAGCAGCAAAATCAAAAGTAGATCACTGCAATTGGAAACTTTCAATAAAAATACATGCTGATTTTTTTTAAAACTTCATCTAAGATTGTGAGAGAAGGTGCCTGATGATTCGTCATGGGGAAAGTATTTCGTAAGCATGATGCCGCTGAGAAGCGTGGTGAAGTCATGCCACCCCTCTTTGAATACCTGCCTATCTAACCTTACATAAAGACGGGGCTGAGAGCAGCCATGGCCAAAGAAATAGATAGGCAATCAACGCATACTTCGTAAGATTGTTTTGATAAGACCCAGTCTTTGGAACCAACTGAAGTCTCAGAACCATCTTTAAAGGGAGCCACCTATAGACAGCATTGCAGTAATGCAGCTTTGAAGTAAGTAGAGAGTAGGAAATGTCTAGAAAAGGCTACAACTGATGAGCTGGTAAAACACATATCATCAGAGCATCGTTCTACCAATGCAGAAAAAAACCTTAATTCATTGGCAATGAACATTTAATTTTTGTGCATTCTTTCCCCCACCAAAATAGAGAGTTAAGATAAACTAAGAGCCAATCTACACGCTAGGTTTTTAATGTTTTATAAGGGTTGCGAAAACTCTTTGGGCCACATGACGCACTCCCTTGAACGATGTATACCTGAAGTTTTTTAAAACTCACTTCAGCTATATACAACGGTTTTACTTTTAATAAATAGTTTTAAGTAAAATAATGTGTCCTTCCTCACCATTTGTGATTCATGGGGGCAGTGCTTCGTTTACCGGTGCCCCAATGCTTAGCAGATGATTGGTGGGGAAGCCAGAGGGGTTAAGGAGGAAGTGGGTGAGTGAACTACAACACCCGCAATCCTTAGCCCTATACTCATTGAAAGCTAGGGATTGAAGGAGGAGCTAAGGAGGAAGTGGGCGGCTGAACTACAATGCCCACAATGCTTTGCCCTAACTCATTGTAAAAACAAAACAGAAAGAGACGGGGCAGGAGAGTGTGTGATCGCACACACCGCTTTGAAGACTGAAGAAGTTTTCTCCTGTAACGTGAGTACTCCTTAATGTGGCCTAGGACGTTTTAGAACACACCTATTTGGAACATTTTAAAATACTATTTAAAACGTTCCAAGGGACTGTGTAGATAGGCTCCCAGCCACGCACAGCACTATTCCAACATCTCCAGTCCAGGCTGTATGATTATTTGATAGAATGGTTCATCAGACCGAAACCTTATTCCAAGGATTTTGAGCAGAGTTTGTAGAAATTAACTGATTTTGACCATTTTGGGAAGTCATTCAAGTACAATCTCTGAAATAAATAAATATATGGCACATGGTTTTTGGTTGTTCTGCTGTGTAGACTTTGCTCTGTGTAAATACTCAAATATTGTACTGATATTACATAAAGCATGTGCAATAAGCAGATGGGACGATGATATGGCCTGCTGTCAATTTGCTGAATCGCTTTTCCCCTCCCACCCGCTCTGTTTTGGTGGGTGACCTATACACAACGACATTCATTCATCTGTCTGCCAGGGCAACTGTTGCCCCTCGGTGGCCAGCTGGCTGAGTGGTTCCTGAGCCAATGCAAGCCAACACGCTTCTAGGGGAGGGAGTGAATAAAGCAACTGGCACCTGCGACTCTGGTGTCTGTTTAAGAAGTTCTTCAGCCTGGTATTTAAATAGACTGATGAGATCTACCCAGAGTTTTCAAAGTCCTTATTCATTGCCTTGGAAGAGCAGTTGAAAGGGGAACATGTTCTTCCAAGAAGCTGTGGGGTGGGAACAATGAATCCTGATGGCAAAAGGGAGTGTGGGCTATCTGGCTGGAAAAGTCACAGTGCCGGTGGCCATTCAGCTTGTTGGGCCCACCCTCTGCTTTGCCTTCCCACAACCTACCCTGGACTTCAGTCTGCCTCCAGGAACACCCACAGCCTGAACCTGAAGTGAGGTCATCACTGACAGACGAAGGAAAGAATGTGGTGACCTTGGAGCAAAGGAAAAAAGTCACAGAAAGTCAGCACTTTTAAAAAAGCGCAGATCCAGGAGAAAAGCCCATGGTGGCTGCGAGTTGGTAGCTGCGTCATATAAACAACGCAGCACCACTGCAACCAGAACGCACTAAACAGGGCATATAGACAAGCCCCTGAATAGGTCTTTTCTTAGTTTATGCTGAGAAACTATTTTTAAACAAGCTCAGGGATGGGTGAGAATTGCCCATAGAAATGAATGAAGAAATCCAAGATACGAATGTAGCTGGGATTGGGCACAAGTGTGTCCATATACGCCTCTTCCTCCTCCCCTCCCCCCTCACACAAATGATAGCAGCAGAGAGGAAAATTCCTGCTAATGCAAAACCAAAGCAAATGCTATTCATTCCATACTGAAGGATAGAAGAGGTGGTCGCCAGAAGATAATGGCTTGTGACAGCCCCACAGTTTAGTTCAAATTGAATACTGCAGATCAAACGCTGAATAGTTTGCAACAACCCTGCAGTATTGTCCTCCTACTGCAGGCTGGAGGTTGGGCTGAAGCTGAGAGAGTACAGCAAACCTGCAATGGTATCCATTGTTTTTATCCCCACATAGAGGGTTAAGCTGAGAGACCAGGATGTAACAATCCCCGGGGAGATTCAGAAAAAAAAATCTTGGGGAGATTAGTAAAGTGAAGTTGGAATTTTTAATTCTTTAATTGAAAGCAGCAGCGAATTTTCAGTCACATTTGCATGGACCTGAGAGTACTGCATCTTTTCAAACACTCCATAGGTTATGTGACTCTTATGAATGAGTGTAACTATTGCATGTATTTTACACCTTAATCTATTTTTGTGCTAGAAAGCCTTTTTTTTGGCTGTGTTTGTGTTACTTTGCTATCAGTTACTACCTTATTCGGAAATGGAATCCTTGAGGATCTGATTTCATCTTCTTCCCCCGTTTCTGTTTGTTGTTGTGAACAGGCAAAGAAGCCAATAACGTGAGAGAAGGACTTAGTCCTTGCATCAACAAAGGTTGTCCTTATGAGGTAAGATGTGTTTGTTTACTAGGAGCAGTGTCAATTCTCAACAGAAAGAAGGTGAAATCCCAAGTACATCAACAACTTTAATTTCACAAAGGCAAGCTGGGCTTCAGAAGAGAAGAATCCATATTTACTTCCTCCCTGTAATCTATCTGGGCCACTTGGGATTTGCTTTGGCTCAGTACTAGAAATCTATTTTTCTAAATCCTAGTTCGGAACATAAATGTTTATGAACGTCTAGAGCTTAGATCTAGAAGGAAAGTAGGAGTTTATTATTAGCCCAGATCTGAAGTCCCAGTGCAGCAGTAACATAATGGCTCAGTTCGGACGACACGATAGTCAATGGTGGGTTGACTAACCCTTACCCTAACCCTAACCCTAGGGGGTACTCCCCACACAACATGGTAATAAATAATCAACTGTGGTGTGGATGAGGATCAGCGCTGAGTTGACTATGGCAGCATTCGGAGGACACAGTAGTCAAAACAACTGACGATTGTTTTTCCCACACCAGTTGTTTATTGTGTCGTCCGAATTGAGCCATTCAGTATTCAACGAGACTGAGCAAAGAACCTATTTTATTTTCTAAGCATGCAGATTCTAAAGCTTTCTTGCACCCTGTCTCTTTTAATCCCCTGAAGAAGGGGGGTTGATTTACACCCTTTTGGATTTTTTTTAAAAAGCACTTGTTTTTGTTATTTTTTGCAGTGTGGGGGAGGATTTTCTTTAGGATCACACATGGAGAAGGAAGGGTTAAAATTTCACTTCATACACACTATGGTCCTCAAGAAAATCTCCCCCTTGCCCCCCCAAAACAACAACCCAGACACTGTTACATGCTACACAATTAACATAGCATATAGTTTTATCACACTTGTCTTGTATAGATACATTTTCATATCTCCAACTAAGAAAAACATAAATTACTCGTGTTAACCACAATGTGTTAGAATTACCCATAAAAAGCAGACTTCTGCTTATTTGGGGCCCAACAGTTATTATACGGATATTCATTGATTGAAGAACTTGAGAGACAAGGTTTCATAATGCTTCCATGTATTAACATTTTAAGATTTATAGGATCATGTTGCATCTCCCCGCCCCTTCTGTCACACAATACTGTATTTCATCGAATCTAAGATGCCATCGAATGTAAGACGCACCTTAATTTCAGGGCCACCAACATGGAAAAAGCTTTGCATCGATTCTAAGACGCACCTTAATTTCAGCACCCCTTCCGCCCTTCCCTCCTCCCTCCTCACCTCCATCACCATCGCCTGTCCTCGCTGCCGCTGTTGCTGCTCCGCACTGCTGGCAGCGCTCGCCTCGGCCTCCCAGTAACGATGCCTTGCCAGGCCGAGGGGAGCATTGCCAGCGGTGCGGAGCAGCGGTGGTGGCAGCGAGGATGGGTGATGGCGATGGAGGCGAGTGGGGAGGGTTAGGGCCCCACAAGTCATCCCCCTCGCAAGTCCCCCCTTCCTCCTTACCTTGATCGCTGCTGCCTCGGCCTGGGAAGGCTTCAGTACTGGGAAGGAGGCCAAGATCTCCCGAGATCGCAGCCTCCTTCCCAGTACTGAAGCCTTCCCAGGCCGAAGCAGCAGGAGAAATCTGGCAATTGCAAGATGCCATCGATTCTAAGATGCACCCCGTTTTTACAGACGTAAATATGGGAGAAAAAGTGCGTCTTAGAAGCGATGAAATACAGTACTTCCTCTTTCTCATGGAGAAGAAAGAGGAAGTAAACAAAGATCACGTGGCCCATTCAGTGGGTGTTTTTATCACGCTGCTTTTGCTGCACACAGCAGGAGATCGCAGCAAGTTTTGCTTCCAAAAATAAGTCGGACCTACCGGGGTCTTATTTTGTGATGGGAAGAAGGCCAGAAGGAACAGGAGACACATGGGAGGCGGATGGTGTCATCAAAAGGACCCGCAAAACAATGTGAGTGGGCAGTAACGAGTGTGCAATAAAACGCTCGTCTGATGATACTCTTATAGATCTCATGACAATGCCATTATCCTTTCCTCATCCCTTGGCTTTTATTTTTTCCACTTGTTTAACATTCTTTAGAGCTAGGTCAGTCTTTATCTCCACGTGTATTTCCTGATTTTGGGATGGTGCTCTGTCATCCTTGGGGTGTCCTCCCTCTTTATTTCAGTATCAAGGTGTTGACTTCGGGCCCAATCCAGATGGGGGGCATTTTTATCTGACTCCCCTCAGGTTTCCTCAGATGCTACTTTAGCTATGATCATTGGAGGTCTTCCAACCACTGTAAAATCCTTGTCCATTGGAAGATTAATTTTTTAAAAAATCACAGGTATTCCTTGACTCATTACAATCCGGTTGCGCCCCTTCGTTGTTTCCATACAATCCATTTTTTAAAAAAATCTAAAATCTAAATAAATAAATAAATACTTGCATCATACCTAGATTGAACATTTAACAATATTGCATATGTTATTTGAAAATGCTTCATCCAGGATTATATTTCCATCTTTAAAGCAGTCACTAGTCCTCTTCAGGCATTCATTCTTCTGTGTTAAATGAATGTGTGAGGTGAGGACCATTCCTGCCTTGCCTCCTCTGTCATTGCATCCGTTGCCCTGTGTGCATGGAGGCAACTGTCTGAAGAAGACAACCTCCTGTATCTATGGAGGCTTCTCCATGCAATTAAGAAGAATGGATTGTAGTTTATATGGAAGGAGGACAGCAGTCGGTTCTAGCATCTTCCCTGTAAGAAGCAGCTAATTATATCACGATAATAGTCTTCTGTTGCTATATTTCTCAATTAAAGCCTATTCTGTGAGGAGGAATCTAATGTGCTGCTTAATTTTTTTTTCTGGCAAAATGGATGTGGAATTTTCCAGACAATGTAATGGCTCCTATGTCTTTTTCACTGGGAGTGAGGGGGTGGGAGTCTTAAAACTAAGGCAGGTTTAGGCTCATCAGGCAGTCGGTACCTTCAGGGACATACAGCCTTCAAATTCAACTACCTTTGCCAGTCACCTTCAACAAATATTGTTCTGGACTAAATATATCCATCCAGCTCATTTCATGTGCTGAACTTCAAGTAAATGTTAAAGGCCTTCCAGTTCACAAACATTTTTACGTGGACAAGATCCAGTAGAGCTGATGAAATGAAAACAATGCTCAGTTCTTCCAAGGTTCTCTGTGTATCAGCAAATCAGACTGCAAAATGGCAATTAAAAAGCATTGGCTGCTTTTACCCCCAATGAGACCTTCAATAAGGAAAAAAATCTGTAAAATGCTCCCTGTAAATTTACAAATAAAGGTTTGATGTAAGACATCTTTAGATTTTCTCCACATACACAATGGAGTGGAGGATCTAAACAGTACTGCTGCTCAGTCCTCGACCTTTTACACTCCATAGCATGGCCCATTGACCTTTGTGCATAGAGCCCGAACGTCCAAAAAGAAGCATATGCATGCTTACAGCTGTACACATGGAGTTACTCATTCAACTGGGAATGCTACATCATCAGGGTTCTCAACTGTGTGGAGAATCTAAGTGCATACGTTTGGACTCACAAATGCCCCTTTTCAGTCCTTCAGGCATTATTCATGAAGATCAAAGTGGGGCTAGGTGGGGCATGTGACACTGGAGAAGGGCCAGTATGTATAGGGTGACCATATGGAAAGGAGGGCAGGACTCCTGTATCTTTAACAGTTGTGTGGAAAAAGGAATTTCAGCAGGTGTCATTTGTATGCATGTAGCACCCGGTGAAATTCCCTCTTTATCACAACAGTTAAACCTGCAGGAGCCCTGCCCTCTTTTGTATCTGGTCAAGTGGGCAGGGCTCCTGCAGGTTTAACTGTTGTGATGAAGAGGGAATTTCACCAATACAGCCCCCATCATCCACAGTCAGTGTTAGCTGAAGATTATAGTAGAACACATCTGGAAGGCACCAGGTTGGGAAAACCCAAGGCAAATATAATAAGCAGATGAACTCTGCTGCAACTGATGAAAGGCAAGGCCTCCCTGAAAGGCACACATAGTATGAATGGACATAAATGACAGTCACAAATGGGTATCCCATTCATAGAGCTTTTCTACATGAGGCATTTATTGTGCGCTCATCATTTCCTAGTCACAGTTATTTACAGGTTCTTTAGACAATGTCATGACCCTCTACTTTCGTTTCTGTGTCTAAACAGTACTTTGAGTGAAATTTTTTAGAACACAGCAAATGCAGTATTATTTATGAAAGCAAAAGAAAATGCATTTACACATGTGTGCATTTACACATGTGTATTTATGCTATTCTGCTATACCACAATGCCCCCTACAGGTTATGCAGTGGAAAAACAGGAAAGGAAACGCTTCATGTAGTATGCAGTTCTCAGTTTTGCGACAAAACTGAAAAGTAGATTCTGCTCTTTAACATTAATTTTTCAGAACAAATTAAGATGGCCTTGTTTGATTGAGTTATTCGATTGTTCTGAAACAAAAGCACATGCTAATATTTGCAAAGCAACAGACATGGCAAACACAACACATACATTTCCACCATTCTCTCCTCATAGAAAGACTGCCCCCTGTATAGCTGCCCTGGAACTTTGACTCCTTTCTGCTTCATGAGATAGAAACGTACGCTGCAGGAACCTAAACTTTCATTACAGCAAGCTGTCTTCCTAAACTTAGGCAACTTTAATTTTGTCAGAGAAGCTTGCTGAGTTTCCAATTTGCTGATGGCAGACGAAAGCAGAACGGAATTTGATGGGTGGGAATGTGGTCGTTTATACACTTCATAGATTTTAAGGTCAAGCAAGTGAGATTGGGTGAGGTGACCTTCTGAAGTTCATGAGATTCCAAACTTTGAGAGGTCGTCTGACATTTGGACTGCAGGGGGAAAAAGAACAATGTTCAGTTTAACTAATAGCCTTCTGCAAAATACCTACATGTATAATAGGCAACATTTGTCACTTTTTCAAGAAATAGCAACAATGGGCTACTGTTTAATGTGGTTGAATGTGCAGGTGGAGACATAACGTTTGGCATTCTTATTGAAAAGCTCAAGTTAATTGATTCTCCTCCAGTTCCTGAAGATAAGCCAAATATTTTGATAGAGTCTTTTTATAAAAAAACTTTCTAATTTAAGCATTTCATTTTCTATGCAGAAATTAACTAATTTTGCTTATTTCTGGTCAGATAAATATACAAATCAGTTAGACAGATGTTCACTAAACCTGAAAGGATTCCAAGCACAATTTTATGTATTGGTAGTAGAAGAATACAGTGGTTCTTCAGCGTGGTCTCTGTGCATCACACATATGGGAGCTCCTGCACGGAGCTCATTTTGGGAAACTTCTAAAGCCAAAGGAAACGTTTTGGCGGGAACCCTCCCCCACTGTCCCCTGTGCATGTCCCTGGGTTCCCGCCGCTCTCCTCAGTTCTCTGAGGCTGCCTTGCTATAAGGATGCTTCGTAAGGAACTTCTTGCGTCTCTATTGAGCCAAAGTTGTAACTAGAATTCTTGTAGGTAGTTTTTTCCCCGTTAGTATAAATTTAAAATCTTTCCTCAACTTGTTTTTTCATTCTGACGTATGGCCATTAAGGCCCCATTCCGTAAATGTCTTGAGTGCAACAGAAAGCTGCCCCCGATGGATGGACATTCATTGCATTTGCTTTGTTTGGGCGAGTCTCATGTTGTAGAGACTTGTCATTTTATTGCAAAATGTAATAAGCAAACCAAAAGACATCGAGCAGACCGCCTCCGAGCCCTACTTTAGCAGAAAGTGCTAGAGGCCACGACTTCTTCAAAAACAATGTCTGAATCTGCTCGCTCATCTTCTCATGATTCTGGATATACTGTGCCACTTGGCATAGATCCTCCTTCTCCCGGACACTCTTTGGCGATTTTGACTGCCAAAAAGCTTTCAAAAAAGGCACGGTCTAACAAGCCGACCAGGAATGACCATAGGAAAAGTAAGGAAAAGCCCTCAAGGAAGTCACCGCCTCTATCTGCTGTACCTCTGCGAATCCCAACACCCCCGCCAATGCTGGGGTCACTGATTCTGCAACTTCCTTGTTCAGTACCGATAGCCTGTTCCGACCCATCAATACCGAGTTTGGATGCAGCACCCACGACTTCAATATCAGAAGGAGACATTCGGGACTCCTCTCCATGGAGACCGACAGGGCAGCTGCGTCCATGCCAGCCCCTGCTTGATCGTTCTACAGTATGATCACCAGACTTAATCGACGTTGACCAATATGCTCAAGATCGACAATATTACCCTGAACAGTACTGGAGTCATTATTGCTGCTCTCCATCGAGAGACTGGGATACTTTCTCCAATTGGTCAGGACCTCCTCGAATGACATATTGTTATACTGACTGGAGGAGGGAGTGTGAACATCATGAGAGTAGACCATGCTACTACGTCTCACCACCTACAGACCACCACTCACGTTCTCCTTGAGACCGTCCCGCTCCATCGGCTTCACTGTCAAGGCCCTCTGGGGTAGAAGACTTGCCTCGTCAACATCGAGACTTACCTTACAGGACATCATGTCAGAATTCTTACAGACAACACGGCAGTGTTATGGTACCTCAACAAAGAAGGCCTCCCAATTCACTCATCTTACCATTACAATCTTACACTGGGCAATATGCAGGAACATCCTACTATCTGCCTAGTGGACTCATTGAGCAGAACACAATTAACGTCACACGAATGGGAATTGGACCCAGTTGTTCTGACTCATGTCTTCAGAATTTGGGGCCAACCCCAAGTAGACCTTTTTGCGACAACCCACAACAGGGTTTGTCTCCAGTACTGCTCAAGATCGGGAATCAGACATCGATCCCTAGGGGATGCTTTCCAACTCCTTTGGAACAAGACTCTATTTTACCTATTTCCCCCTTTTCCTCTCATTGCCCGGTCACTTAGGAAAATTATTCAGGACAGAACAGACTGTATAGTAGTGGCACCACAGTGGCCACGACAATACTGGTTCTCTCTGCTCAAAGCTCTAGCCAACAACTGCTTTCTGCAACTTCAGATCACTTCGACCCTTCTAACCAGGGATCGAGGCAAGACTCGGTGTTTAGAACCATCAACTCTCAACCTGACGGCATGGAGAATAATAACACAGTGACACGATTCGGCGATCCTATTGATTCAATTTCAATTGCCACACGGGAACCAGCATCGAGAAAAGCATATACAGCTAAATGGACACCTTTCTCCATTTCCGCTGCACGTATGGCTTTTCAACCACCTTCAGCTTCACGGAAGGACAATCTTGGTTTTCTACGCTCTCTATATGATAAAGACCTCAAGTTGTCATCTATCCGAATTTACCTAGCAGCCATTTCGGCATTCCACCCTCCAATTCAGGGTTTTTCGGTTTTCACTCATCCTGTGATTAGGCAATTCTTGAAAGGTGTAAAGAAACTAACACCCCCGATACACTCTGTTACCCCAACATGGAGTTTATCTGTCATACTGCAATCACTGGCAGCAAAGCCGTTTGAGCCCATGGCTGCAACAGATGTTGCATTACTGTCATGTAAGGTAGCCTTCTTGATAGCAATTACTTCCGCACGCAGAGCTGGAGAGTTGGTGGCACTATGGGTAGATCCACCCTACCTGCTTTTTCATAAGGATAAGGTCATCCTTCGTCCTGACTTATCCTTCCTACCTAAGGTTGTTTTTGAGTTTCATATAAATCAGAACAGAAACCTTCCAATGTTTTTTCCATCACCTTCCACTCTGCTGGAAACTAAACTTCATTCTTTGGATGTCAGGAGGGCGCTCGCATTTTACAAAGCGAGAACAGAATCTTTCTGTACGACTAATAGATTGTTTGTCTGCTACGGAAAACCTAAGCAAGGACAGCCGGTCTCATCCCAACTCTTAGCTAAATGGATTGTTAATACCATAAAACTCGCTTATGAGTTGGCTGGCCTCCCTCTCGATCACACTGTTAGAGTTCATTCAACTAGAGTGGTATTAACGTTGACGGCCTTTCTGATAGGTGTTTCAATACCTGACCTCTGCAGGGCAGTGATGTGGTCACAACCCTCGATGTTCATTTCCCATTACAGCTTGGATGTTTGAGCTAGAGCTGACTGCAATTTTGGGCGTGCAGTGTTGTCTTCGATCCTGTGATAAGGCATCGCCACCTACCCGCCTCCGGTAAGTGAGCTTGTTAATCGCCCATATGTGTGATGCAATGAGACCCCGCTGAAGAAGAACAGGTTGCTTACCTGTAACTGCGGTTCTTCGAGTGGTCATCTGTGCATTCACACAACCCACCCACTGTCCCCACTCTGGTGTCGATGTTTTTTGATGTCGGTACTGAGGGTTTATCTTCTTGTCTTGGGGCTGAACTTTGGTCTCAGAGAACTGAGGAGAGCGGCAGGAACCCAGGGACAGGCGCAGTGGACGGTGGGGGAGGGTTTCCCCGAAAACGTTTCCTTTGGCTTTAGAAGTTTCCCGAAATGAGTTCCGTGCAGGCGCAGAGCCCATATATGTGAATGCACAGATGACCACTCGAAGAACCACAGCTACAGGTAAGCAACCTGTTCTTATAGCAGCACCAGAAAATATATGGATAGGGTGGAGGGTGAGTCAGGAGAACAAGGAGCACATTAGATTATGTGGGCCAAGTTCCGTTTCCATACTAAACACTCACACACAAAAACGTTTCTATATTTTACACATTTGCACCCTGATACTAAATATATTTACTTAGAAGTTGTTAACACTGATGTCAATAAGATTTACATCCAAGTAGGTTCAGGACTGCCATTCTTAATTCAAAATCTAGTACAAGATGCTATGTTGTTTCTTGAAATTTACACGTAGTACTAATCTTGTTCTTCGAAGAGAGAACCATAATAGGAAGTCATTTTGATCTGTCTCGTAGAAGCAGGTCTTGTGCAAATCGAAAGGTTTGTCTTGAAAAGCTGCAGCAATTCAACAGGAGACATTTGCGGTGCTCGAATGACTCACATCTTGAATTTCTTCCTGCAAAGCAGCAATAAGAAGGTGCAGGACCTCTGGCAGAAAATAAGCTGGCAACCACAGAGACCAATTTCTATCTCAGAATGGTGCTAGAACTACCCAGATGGCTCAAGCTAGAGAGACAATCAACACGGCTTGCACAGGAGGGCAAGTGAAAATATCGGAAACTCTGGACTCTAGATACCCAATTCGGAAGAAGAAAAGGAAGGAAAGTTGAGGTGAAAGGGTAGAAAAGGCATTTTTCTAGTTCTAAATGCCAGTTTCCTGCAGCAAAAGTGATCAGTGTAGCTCCTTACGGTGTTTTCATACCTCAATTTGTGCACCTACACAGATAGCACAGGTTCTATTATTTATTTATTTATTTTATTTATTTATTTATTTTATTACATTTGTATACCGCCCCATAGCCGAAGCTCTCTGGGCGGTTTACATAGGATTAAAACAATTAAAAACAATATGCAAAAATTAAAACAGCAAAAACATACAACATACACACAATACACACATACATTTAAAACTGCTACAACAGCCCCCAAAAGCTACAAAAACAAAAACAAACCCAGGCTCCTCAGATATTGCCAAATGCCTGAGATAAGAGGAAAGTCTTGACCTGGCGCCGAGAAGATAACAATGTTGGCGACAGGCAGGCCTCGTCAGGGAGATTGTTCCACAATTGGGGGGCCACCACAGAGAAGGCCTTCTCCCTTGTTGCCGACCTCCAACCAACCTCCAACCATCTCCTTCCCTCTGTCCTGTCCCGTCCCTGCTCCATAAAACAGGCGACCACATTAGAAGCGCCAATTGCACAGCACTTACTCTTTTCTTTCCGCATGTGCACAAATTTATTCCTTTATTCATTTCATTTCTATATCGCCCACTAGCCAAAGCTCTCTGGCCGGTTCACAAAATTTTATGCCGGATATACATGGAGACCTAAAGTTGTTTTTAGATATATGCTGTCTGTGTGCATGCTGTTTGTTTATAAGTTTCTATGCTTTTGCACTTTATGAAGGCTTTTTAGTCTTTGTGAACTGCCCAAAGAGTTTTGGCTATGGAGCAGTATAGAATAAATGAAATGAAATCAAGTATTAGGAGAAAAAATAGGTACAAGAGCATCCATCTTAGCATTTGCTAACCTTTGGCACACAATGACTCCATACCACGGTTGACCCTCGAAGGCTCAGTACGGGAAATGCAGCGTGTATAACTTTTCTAACAGGATCAGATCCAGCCATTTCCTTGCTTCTTCTTTGTGGCACACACATCCCTGTCCCCTGCTTTTTCCCTTGTCTGGAAAGCAGTCTTGTATAGCTGAAAATTATGCACAAGTGGCTCTTACATTGATGGTCTCAGTCTTTGTTCCACCAAGGGTTTGTTAGCATAGAAATTTCCTTATTGCATCTGGCAAAACTACCACAATGGACAGATCTTCTTCGAGGCAGACCCAAAGCCTGAAACAGCAGACATTGTTGCATTTGTATCAAATCCCACAGGTGAGGAAATAGAAAAATTAGGAGATGGAGGACTTCTCGCCAATGGAGTCCTTCAATTTCTCTGTAGTGCGAACTAGTATCACATCATGGTGAATACTTTTATTTATTTATCTATTTAATTTATTTCAGCCAAAGAATTGCTAGCGCTTGAGGCAGCTAACAATAAAATCCAGATTAAAAACAAATCATACCAATACATTAACTGTTAAAAACACAATAGGCCAACTGAGTAGAAACCCCTTCAGCCACAGACCTGAGGGCTGTCTAAACATCATCTTTGCCCCACTGTGGCTCCAAATTGGTGCTGCATTGGTTATATGATGCAGCTGTTGATTTGAAGCCACCATGGGGCAAAAGGGAAGATATGCAGGGGAAAAAGTGGGGGACTTAACCCGACATTTCTTGTGGGAGCGAGGTCAACACGGCTCTTCCTCCATCTATCCTTGCTCTGGCACTGCACTGGGGCATTACCAGGCAAAAGGTGACCTTGGATTGGTTGCCAGAAGCCAGGCGAGGAGGAGGGGGCAGGTCCTGCAAGCCTAATTGCAGCCAGAAAGCCCACTCTTTCTCCTTCCATCAAGATTGGTTGCCTACCCACAGCAGGGATACCACAGTGTTTGGCGACAGAGCGCAGCACCAATTCGGCGCAGTGAAGGCAACCTCCAGCTAACATGCCAAAGGCCTGCCTGAATAAAAAATGTCTTTGCCTGTTGGCAGAAGGACAACAAAGAGGGGGCCAGTCTAGATACGTTTAGCAGAGAGTTCCAGATGTTTGGACCAGCCACTGAGAAGGCTCTCGGTAGCACCCCACCCAAATGTGCTTTCACTGGAGCCAGTATATGGGCCGTAAGAAGTCCCCAACCCAAATTTGACCTCAGCCAACTGATTTGGTGGCCTTAGGCAAGGCACATGTTTTCTCACCCTCAGTCCATTATTCACAACAAGGGGCTAATAGTACTGGCCTACCATGCAGGGAGGATTACTGAGTTAATGCATGTGAAGCACTTTGCTTGGACACCTTGTTAGTGATCTTCCAAAGTCAATTTGCTCCTAGGGTCTATATAAAACGACTGAGAGGACCATGGTTGTTTTCTAACACTTAGTGTTTATGAACACATTAAGAAAACATGAGGAAAAAAAATATCCAAAATCCACAGTTGGGCAGTAACGTTATTGGGGCTAACCAAAATTCCACAAAATCGTACTGGCTGTCAAGTTACCCAGAACTCTTCACCAACCAAAAAAGCAGGGGATAGAGGAAAAAAGAAGTCCACAAAATTGGCCAGGTGTTATGGCCGTGAGGTCTGCAGTTTAGATAGACCCAATGCCAAAATGGAGACTTGCAGTCTGAATGAGTTAGCCAATGTTAGACGTTGCAGGTATCAGATTGCATCTAGCAATGCATTCTCGGTATGAGGATCAATGGCTGATCTCCATTTGTGAAAAGATAAAGGCCAGCTGTAACTCTGATCCCCCACTTGCTTTGGATGAAATACACAGGTTATTGATGTGGCATAGAGCAAAGAAACATGGCACTCCTTATATAAACAACTTAATATATGGCTTTGTTAATATAGGGACTGGGGGTTGGAAAGAGGAGCGACTCCAAATCTGTGTGAAAGATTCACTTGATCATTGCCGTTCCATGAGACTGGGTCATGTAAATTTTACCCAGCCACATGAAAGCCCACCAGGAATAAATTTTCATGTGGCTCGGGTAGCATGTAAAGTAGGGTAACCAGATAAAATCCAGGTCAGGGCTTATGTAACTTTAACAGTTGTAGAGAAAAGGGAATTTCAGCCAGTGTCATTTGTATGCAATTTGTTCCTGGTGAAATTCCCTCTTCATCACAACTGTTAAAGTTGCAGGGGCCCTGCCTTTTGTATATGGTCACTCTAGTATAGTGCCTGCAACTTTAACAGTTGTGATGAAGAGGGAATTTCACCAGGACCTAATTGCATACAAATGACACTGTCTGAAATTCCCTTTTCTCTACAACTGTTAAAGTTACATGAGCCCTGACCTGGATTTTATCTGGTCACCCTAATGTAAAGGGCACTCAATCCTAACCAGTTTGAGCATGACAGTATTTGGTTATGACTGTTCATCTTGTTCACCAACTTATCCAACTGGAGATTTCCCTTGGGAATTTATAACATGCAGGGATAGGGGAACCTTGGATGTAACTGAACATTTATTCTATTACCATACTTTGGGGGGGGGGGAATCTGTGAAACTGATGTGACTCATAAGAACAACACTTCTCTTTTACTTCATGCCAGCTGCGCATATGCGCCCAAGATGTATAATTCTTAACTCCTGTCTTTCTTTTTTTTCCACATCCTTAGATGCTTTGCAAACATTAAAGGATAACTACAGAAGCAAATTTCAAAACAGCAAAATCATACCAAATGGCAGAACAGGCTAATTATGGAGATAGTTTTTTCTTCACAATGAGTGAAATGCTTGCCATAGCAGAGCATATGCAGGGAGGACTTCTGTATTGCAAGGACCTGGTGGAAGGGAGTATCAGGCACCTCTACGCATCATGTACATTCCCATGGGTCTCTATCAGTGGAGGCTGGGCCACAAAGTGACAGGGCTGATAGCCAGATTCTCTTCCCCCCACAATAGCGTTGCCTAGTGTGGTGCTTGATTTTCTCACATGTTTCTTTATTTGATTTGTTCCCTGTCTGTCTACCAAAAATGACACGCAAGGTGGCTTACAGTCACTGATAAAAACAACAAGCAAATACATTAAAACAAATTAAAAACACAACAGCAACAGAGTAACAACAGCATCCAGCCCAACTCACCTGCTTACACGCCAAAGGCCCACTTGAACAAAGCAGTCTTTGTCTGCCAACGGAAAGCAAAGAGGGAGCAAACTTAGCCTCCTTCAGCAGGGCGTTCCACAGCCAGGGAGTGGCCCCCCAAAAGGACTTCTTTTGTATTGCCACCAAGCTTGCACCTGAAGATAGTGGTCTTCAAAGAAGGGCTGCTCCCAAAGTTCTTAAGAACTGGGCAAGCTTGTACTGGAGAAGACAGTCTTTCACATAGCCTGGTCTTAAGCCATATAAAAGGAATAGGAATAAATGGCAGCCATTCACTTACCTGTGAGAAAGTAAAGGGATGTGATTGTGGACATACGTTGTTTCTACGTTAAAGAAAACCCCTGCATTCTTACTGGGCTCTTCTTCCAGAGTCTTTCGGGGTTTACCACGGGCTTCTTTAGACAGCAACCACGTGATTTGGAATGGAAAACTTCTCCGTTTGGCAATGCTCTAAATATTAATTGAAACAGTACAATCTAGTGGCTGTATTATAGCAGAACACCAGCTTTACACACTATGGATATCCCACGATAATTTTAATTACTGCATTGTCTCCAAACTTTTAAAAAGCAAGATTACGGGGGAAAGCACAGGAGATGTCCTAGAGGTTAATGATGCCATGTAAAGGACCCATGAACTTCTGTGAGTGGCCAATCATGAGAGTACAATAAATCACTCATGTAGACAAACTCATGGTTATCATGGTATCCAAGTTGCTAAGGTATCCAATATCTTAGTTTTACTTCAGATTTTATCTTCTTATGCCAAGGACATTTACCTTGTCCCACAGAACTCAGAATAGATCCTACCCCTTTCTGCATAGTGGTCATAGGGTTTGATTGGTTACATTAAACTCCAAGTGTTACATGGTGTATGTGTACATACAATGTACAGAGTACACATTATTTCATGCATCACTGGAATGGCCCTAATTAGGATGTTGCATGGATATTGCTGCAATGTGAAAGGAAGGAAGGAAGGAAGGAAGGAAGGAATGGTTTTCTATAAATAAACCTTTGGGTCAGGATGTTGCCATACAGTTGTTAATGACTCAAACATTTCAAAGTCTATATTTCCCTGACTTTGCTCAATACCCATGAGAAAATCAATGGGCTTCAATGATCCTATTAGTTCAGTGTTAGTTATATGCTCATTCTCACTATCCCATATTGCTAGTTAGCTCTACTAGCAATATGGGATAGTGAGAATGAGCATATAACTAACAGAGAATTGGTAAACAACCTCCTGGCACCGGTTAGAATAATCATTGCTAAAAATTGGAAAGGGCAAGGAAGCTACACAATAGAAGTTTGGTATAAAGAAATTTGGGATATGGCCTTGAATGATATGTTGACATGTAAAATGAAAATAAAGAGGGGAATGTCCAGTAAGAGTGATTTTGGAGAAATATGGAGTCCCTTTTTGGAATATGTTTTAAGATCGGGAAAGGGACAAACACCTTCAAAAGAATCGTTAAAATTTTGGAAGGAGGAAGAATGATCATGAGAAGGTCTCGGGGGGGTGCACGGGGGGATTGTTGAGGGTTGTAGTTTGTTTTATATTGTGTATGTTTTATATTGTATATGTTTATTGTGTTGAAATTAATAAAAATTATTTTTTAAAAAAAGTGTCAAGATTGTGGGAAGAAAGAACTACAACCAAACATACAATGTTTCTCCCTCTATAGCTATGGATGTAACCAAAAGGGTTGCCTTTGAATTAGCATAAAAAGGAAGTGCTTCCAAGAATAATGATCTAAGACATATTATTAAAAAATAACGGAGTCTTGTGGAATCTCTTCAAGGTACCACAAGAGTTAAAATTATTATTATTATTATTATTATTATTATTATTGCTGCAACAAATTAACATGGCTTTGGAAATTATCAAAACTTGTGGCTAGCAGGGAGCCAATAACTATGAAGCTTGCAGCAGTCTTATGACACAAATGAGCAAAAGTCAGACTGGTAACTCAACCACTGAGCCTCTTCCCACAACCAGTAAAACTAGGGTGACCAGATAAAATCCAGGTCAGGGCTCATGTAAGTTGTAGAGAAAAGGGAATTTCAGCCAGAGTCATTTGTATGCAATTAGTTCCTGATGAAATTCCCTCTTCATCACAACAGTTAAAGTTGCAGGGGCCCTACCTTATTTTGTATATGGTCACTCTAGTATAGTGCCTGCAACTTTAACTGTTGTGATGAAGAGGGAATTTCACCAGGAACTAATTGCACTTTTGCTGCATGGGGCAGGGGGTGGGGTGGCTAACCCTGATGCACAGCAAAAGCACAGGGTTTGCAGTAACCAGTTTCACCCCCTGCCCACCCCCTGCCTAGTTCTCAGTAGTCCAGAAGCAGCGGAGGCAGCGGGGGATGGCAGCAGGTAAGTGGGGACCCCTCCCTCTCTCCCTCCCTCATGCTCCTTACCTGCTGCCGTCTCCACTGCCGTCCACTTTGTCCGTAGTACTGCGAAATAGACTTTCCAGCCTGTTCCTCAATACAGCTACACACCGAGTGATGACATCATCACTCGGCTCGTCACTGTACTGAGTTACAGGCCGTAAAGCCTGTTTCGCAGTACTACAGACCAAGCAGGCGGCAGTGCTGGATGGCGGTGGTGGTGGCAGGTAAGGAGCGCGAGTGGGGGAAGGGAGCACAAGTGGGTGGAGGGAGGGAGTACCGACCAAGTGTTGTTCCCCACTGACTTGCATTGGGGGAAAGCTTTCTTTTCCCCAATGCAAGCCTATGGGGTAAACACCAAAAATGGCGGTCCGTAATCGGATCGGAACTTCCGATATTTATCGGATATTGGATCCGATCAAATACGGGTACCCCCCGATATGATCGGAACCGATATTTTTAATATCAGAAATTCCGATCCGATTCCGATATTTCTGGCTGTGCACATCCCTAACAGGATGTTCAGATTCTGATCAAATGAAATCAAATAGGAGGAAATAGCTAAGGCTGCAGCCCTACGCACTCTTACTTTGCAGCAACCCCCACTGGACTCATGAGGACTTACTTCTTAGTAAACATGCATACGCTTGTGTTGCATGAGTGATGATACTTTTAAAAATTTGGACACTAAATTTCATGCAAGAGATATCCTGTCTATTAGGCACTGATTTTATATAACTACTTTGAATTAATGCAAGAGCTGTGCATATTTTGTGATTCTTTGTCTATACTTTAAAATAGGTGTAAACAACTTGTGGTGCTCCAGGGGGCTGTCTTCACGGTGCCAGGTTAGTGCCGCTCCGCCAGCAAACCCTGCACTCTCTCTGGTGCGTGGCAGCAACTTGTCCTAATGAGGGGAGCCAGCGCGGGCTTTTGGGTGGCCATTAGGCTCCCCGTACCCACCCCCTCCCCTTCCTGTGGCTTCCAGCGACAATAGGAAGTTACCTTCCTCCCGGGAACGTCCCCAGAGTTGCTCGGAGCAAGGACAGACCAGCGGAAGAGCTGGACTGACTTTGCTCTGGCTGGAAAAGTCAGGGTAAGTTCCCAACTTTTAAGCCCTGCATCTTCACCTCTTTGCTCCAGGGTGGCTTTGAATCTGTGGCTGCATCATCTAACTGATGTAGCATGATTAGGAGCCACCCCAGAGCAAAGACGACATCAAGACAGCCCCAAGATGTTTCAGCCTACAACTTTCTCAACACTAACCAGCAAAGTCAATGGTGAGGGATGTTAAGAGTTGTAGGCCAACATCTGGAGGAACATAAAATTAGGCTGACCATATGAAAAGGAGGACAGGGCTCATGTAATTTTAACAGTTGTAGAGAAAAGGGAATTTCAGCCAGTGTCATTTGTATGCAATTAGTTCCTGGTGAAATTCCCTCTTCATCACAACAGTTAAAGTTGCAGGCACTATACTAGAGTGACCAGATACAAAAGAAGGCAGGGCCCCTGCAACTTTAACTGTTGTGATGAAGAGGGAATTTCATCAGGAACTAATTGCATACAAATGATACTGGCTGAAATTCCCTTTTCTTTACAACTGTTAAAGTTACATGAGCCCTGTCCTCCTTTTCAGATGGTCAGCCTACATAAAATGCCCACCTCTGCCTTACAGAAACAAAAACTGGGCAAATAATTCAACATCCTGAAAACCCTTTTTCTTGCCTCCCACGTATTTATAGTCCATAATTATATAAATATAAGCATGAAAATATGTAGGCAATGTCTGGTAATTTTTCATAAACCATGATGGGATAGAATACTTAGGGGACACCTTCACATTGCGATCCCACACATGTCTGCACAGAAGCAAGGTTCCAGGTAAGTGAGCATTAGATTGCAGCCTCAGTGTTAAAATATTTCCTCTTCAGTATGTGTGGAACTCCTACATGATGTTAGAACCTATGAAGTAGGATACTACTCTATAGAACCACTTTGAACCAACAAAGTAAGATTAACAACATATCTAACTCCATATAGGCAAGTTAACTCAGTGAAATAGAATAGATCACAAGAATAAGAACATTAGATCATATAAGGTAACTATCTCAGGAAAAGTAAAACCCAAAGCTATTGGCAGTGTGAATCAGTCCTAAGGATGTAATATTTGTGGTATTTGTGACTTCCCCCATATCCATTTCTTTCATGCTGTTCTATATAGTTTTGACTAACATGTGGGCATTAGGACTCACGTTGGTTCAGTGTATCAAATGCGACCCCAGCACACAGCATAGGAGGACTGGGAAATGTGTCATCAAAGATATATGTCCTCCTACCAAGTCCACGAGGAGCAGAGTACTGCCTACTCTAAACTGTCTGTCAGCAAGGCAAAAATATATATTTGCTGCCAAACAATTAAGGGGGGGGGGAGTTGCAAAATCACGGCCTTAGCTTTGTTCGTTTTAAGCTAAACAATGTGTAGGTGTAGCCTTTGAAACGTACCATAGATGGCTTGTATATAATTGGCCCCATAAAAAACTGTACGTTGAAGCTTGATGCTTTTCCAGGAGGCATGGAGATAATATTCGTTGAGGTTTATGTCCTATTTTATACATGACTGGCTGTTTTAAACATGGTTTGGAAACATCACCAAAATATATGCCTTTGCATTGGCTGGTAGTTACACGTGGAAACCCTTTGGGGTCTTTTGGGCTGTTTCTGACCCCTGGAATCGTAACTATTGGTGATAAGATATTTCTGTCAAAAATTGTGAATTCACTAGATGTTTTCTTCTGAGATTCTTACTACCGTATCTCCGAAGAAGGGATTGTTTGCTTTCTACTTTTCCAAATATTGGAAAGTTCCAGAGGCAGGTTCAGTTTCCTCATGAGAAGGACAAACAGAAGGCTTATGAAGTTTTGGCATTATTGGTTTATTAATATTGGGCAGTGTAAGCAGGCAACCAAAAAGGCAGGACTGCTCTTGAAATAGTGTCAGTCCCCTCAAAGCAACAGCTTAGTTTTGCAGCTCCCCAAAGCTAATTTTTGTCAGCCTGTTGCAAATCTGCTATGGAAAGCACAATGTTTTTTTTTTCTCCAGCTACAGCTGAACTGCAGAACTTTTAGTCCCTGTCCAGGCAGGTGACACAAAATTCCAGTGGTTTGCAGTAGCCACCAGCCATCCAAGCCCATGAAGTCCAACAGATGTCAAACTTCAAAGGAGCCCTTAGTATGTGTGTAATAAGCGTGGAACAAATGGACAGCTGAGGATATCAGAGCGAAAGGAAGCAGCAGCCCGGCATCTCTCCAACGTGCCTGGATCTGTACGAGGCTATGAGAGAGAGAGGGAGCAGCAGCCCTTCCACAGTGTCCATGACGTGCTGAGCTTTGCAACTAAGAATCTAGGGCCTAAATTTGCTTCCCCCCCCAACCTCCCAATCCCCTTTCCTTTTGTGTCATTATTTTTAGATTGTAAGATTGCTGGCAGGGGCTGTCTTAAGAAATATCTTTGTAAGCACCTTTAGGAGCCTTTTTGGTTAAAGGATGGGATAAAAATGCTATAATAATAATAATAATAATAATAACAATAAGTTTAAAAGTATAAAGTTACCCATGCTAACTGGGAGCACCAAGAAGATGATCAAAGACAAGCCTGGGGGAAGTGACATCATTGGGTAAAGTGACATCACTGGCCTGGGATGGTGGCTATATCTGTAGCTTCCACCCTGCCTTAGTCATTGAAGTCAGGCGTGGAGAAACTCTTTCAGCCCAAGGACTGAAGTCCTTTTCAGAGAAACTTTTGGGGGCCACATTCCAGTGGTGGGTGGAGCCAAAGGCAAAAGGGGTGGAGCCAACATTGCAAAATAATATCACCTGTTTTAGCTTAAAGCTCTTACTCTTCTAAGCTGCAGGAGCCCTGTTTAGCGTGACCAGATACAAAAGACAGCAGCTTTAACTATTGTGATGAAGAGGGAATTTCACCAGATGCTGCATGCATACAAATTATACCTGCTGAAATTCCCCTTTCAATTCAACTGTTAAAGATACAAGAGCCCTGTCCTCCTTTTCATATGGTCACTGTAGTTCAGTCACAAGATCAAGGATACACAATACGGGAGCAGAAAGTAAGACATTTTCCCAGCAGCTAGTAAGCTCTGAATGAAAGCTTACAGCCAGAGCTTCCAAAGCCACACCGAGGGCTCAGCTGTAGTTCATTACAAGTCCGCTGGCAAAAGCTCTACTCATGAGGAGAAGCTTGCTCTCAAAGAGTCCTTTCCTTTTGAGGAGTCCCTCTTTGTAATGGAGCACTCCTTCTCAAAGGAGCCCTACTGTTCCCATCTTGCTTGGCATCATCCATCTCTGGGAGCTCTAGCTCGGAGAAGAGTCCCTCCAGTGAGGGCATGACAGTCATTGGCTCCTCCTCCACACCAATTTTGACAGTCAATTCACACAATAAAGAGTTGAGCTACAATTCCAGTAGAAGTTCTTTAAATATTGCTGTGAACCAGTGGTTTATAAGACAGGATGACCGTGGGAGAAAACACAGGAAAGAAACAATTTGGGAAAACAGTTTGGTGAGCAAACTACCTGTGTCAGTAACAGAGCAAAAGGCTTGTGTGGAAGCGCCCAATACATTCCATCCTTCATGGAACAACTGCAGTATGTTTTCTGTGACTAGGTGGCACTAATATTTTAATGTTGCCTTTGTGAATGGAACACCGGAGTGCCAAGATCTGTATTCCAGACTGTCGCTATTAAAATAATCAATAAAGAGGTAAAGAGAGGGGAGGAAAGTGAACTAGACAACCTAAAATTCTTAATTTTGCACCAAATGTTCTAGCTATCAGCACATTTCGGTTGTATACACATTTATATTGAATTATGCTTGCAGTTTGAAGTCTCATGCACTGGGGGGGGGGGTGCTGTCTATATGCCCTGTATACACATGGTGGCTGTGCAGTGGTGCTGCATAATTTATACAACAAAGCTGCCAACTCACATACACCATGGGCTTTCGCCCCAAAACTGCGCACTTAAAAAGTTGCTGACTTACTGCGACTTTTTCATTTACTCCGAGGTCACCACCTTTTTTGCTCGTCTGTCAGTGGTGACTTCGCTTTGCATCGAGGCTGGGGGCATTCCAGGGAGGATTAAGGTCCACAGTAGGTTGTAGGGAACAAGTAGAAAGTCCAAGCAGAGGGCAGGGTGCAGGCTCGATGAGTTGAATAGCCACCGGTGCTGCTCAGCTACGCTGGCTAATCCTATAGCTTTGAACAAACCAACAATATGGCTGTCGGCTCATCTTTTGAAATATTCTCTAGAAGTTTCTCAATGCACCCTGGGAAGTGACACAAAATTCTTTCTTGAGATGTTCTACTAATATATTCTGGACTCCCTCCCCTCCCTTGAAAGTTCTACCTTTCTCATTGACGCCATTGGGAGCCTTTTGGAGGTGACAACTGCCACTCAACCAGCAGTACTTTATGTGAAAATTGGAAGTTTCACACCTTTCTAATCATTATCATGACAACAGCGTGGCTTCTTCTTTTCTTTTTAAGCATCAAAGATGGCTTCCAACAATTCCGTTTTGATCAGGTTGGTTTTGTTATTCTGACCCACTGACTGACAAGGGGGAAAACAATTAAGGCTATTTCTTTCATTGCCCTACCGCAAGTTAATTAAAACATGTACTAAGCTTTTGAACTTCACAGGAATCTTCCATCAAAGCAAAACAGAACAAATTGGATCATGGGTTGTAACATATCCAGATGGTGTTCTATCTTTCTTTTGGAATAAGAAAATTGTTGGACAAGAAGAGCTGACAGGATCTCTCTCTCTCTCTCTCTCTCTCTCTCTCTCTCACTGGCCTTACTTTAACAGCAGCCTGGCACATAGAAAAGTGCTGGGGAATGCTGCACCTACTTAAATTTATTTGATTTTCGAAACATTTCGACTGGGAATTTGTGTTAAACAAACAGCACAGAAGATGAAAGCACTGAAAAATCACGTTGTACAAGAAGGAAAGTCCTGGAGCAGAGTGACATGTGCTCATGGGGTCCCCTCTCATCCTTACCTCCCCACTGTAGGCCCCTTAAAAAGCTGGTCCCGAGGAAAGGGGGGCTCTAGGATGGACTGGGATGTGACACTGGAGGCGGGGCAAAGTGAAATTGGAGGAAAATGGGTGGGGGCACATTGAATAAGTGGCGCTTCTGCCCATTGAAGATGTCTCTCCCTGTTTTTCTTCCAATTTCCCCCTCACTGTAGCCCCTATGCCACATCTTAGCTTGTTCTGGAGAGTACCCCAAGTACCAAGAGAATGGACATGTCGCTATGTGAGTTTTATTCTGGTTGCACAAATCTGGAGCGAAACCAAAACATTTACATTCAACTTGACTGAATCCTATATAACCCTAGGCTTTTACAATGTGGTGATATCCTATTCTTTCCAACAGGTGGATTCCAAGGATGATAAGAAGTGAAATCAGTTGCCAAGAAACATTATCAGAACGTCCTTGTTTCTATATCTCACAAATTGTCTTTACATCTGACAAGTAAATCTGTGCATGTTCATTATCAAATTCTACAATTCAGTCCAACTAAAAAAAGACCCACTGTACATACACAATGGCTGCATTTGGACAACACAATAGTCAATGGTGGGTTAATAGTAGGGATGTGCACTGGATCGGACCCGATCCACGATCCGAGTCCGGTCCAGTGGGAAATCGGATAAATTATCCGATTTCCGATCCCGCAGCTGGATCGGCCGATCCAATCCGAACCGGTCCGAAAAAGCTCCGAACCGGTTCGGCGGATCGGCGGATCGGCGGGCGCCCACTGGCGCCCACCGCCGCTTCCATTGGCGGGCGCCAGCGGGCGCCCGCCGATGAAAGTGGACAGCGGGGGGGGGAGGAGGGGGGCACTTACCTTCTCGGCCCGGTGGCTCCCGTCCGGCGCCGGCGCCTACTACTACTAGCAGGCTCCGCGGCCTGCTCTAGGGTGGCGCGCCGGGTGATGTCATCACCCGGCGCGCTACTCTAGAGCAGGCCGCGGAGCCTGCTGGTAGTAGTAGGCGCCGGCGCCGGACGGGAGCCACCGGGCCAGGAAGGTAAGGAGGGGGTGCGTGGAGGGGAGGAGGGGGCGCGCGGAGGGGGGAGGGGGGCCCTTACCTTTCCGGCCCGGCGGCTCCCGTCCGGCGCCGGCACCTACTATTCCCAGCAGGCTCCGCGGCCTGCTCTAGGATGGCGCGCCGGGTGATGTCATCACCCGGCGCGCTACTCTAGAGCAGGCCGCGGAGCCTGCTGGAAGTAGTAGGCGCCGGCGCCGGACGGGAGCCGCCGGGCCGGAAAGGTAAGGAGGGGGTGCGTGGAGGGGAGGAGGGGGCGCGCGGAGGGGGGAGGGGGGCCCTTACCTTTCCGGCCCGGCGGCTCCCGTCCGGCGCCGGCGCCTACTACTCCCAGCAGGCTCCGCGGCCTGCTCTAGGATGGCGCGCCGGGTGATGTCATCACCCGGCGCGCTACTCTAGAGCAGGCCGCGGAGCCTGCTGGAAGTAGTAGGCGCCGGCGCCGGACGGGAGCCGCCGGGCCGGAAAGGTAAGGAGGGGGTGCGTGGAGGGGAGGAGGGGGCGCGCGGAGGGGGGAGGGGGGCCCTTACCTGCCCGGCCCGGCGGCTCCCGTCCGGCGCCGGCGCCTACTACTCCCAGCAGGCTCCGCGGCCTGCTCTAGGATGGCGCGCCGGGTGATGTCATCACCCGGCGCGCTACTCTAGAGCAGGCCGCGGAGCCTGCTGGAAGTAGTAGGCGCCGGCGCCGGACGGGAGCCGCCGGGCCGGAAAGGTAAGGAGGGGGTGCGTGGAGGGGAGGAGGGGGCGCGCGGAGGGGGGAGGGGGGAGGGGGGCCCTTACCTGCCCGGCCCGGCGGCTCCCGTCCGGCGCCGGCGCCTACTACTACCAGCAGGCTCCGCGGCCTGCTCCAGGGTGGCGCGCCGGGTGATGTCATCACCCGGCGCGCTACTCGAGAGTAGGCCGCGGAGCCTGCTGGTAGTAGCCGCCGGCGCCGGACGTGCCGAGAAGGTAAGTGGCGGGGAAGGGGGCTTACCCCCCCCCCCGGAGCCGTCCGCTTCTATCCGCTGGCGCCCGCGGGCGCCAGCGGATGGAAGCAGGCGGCCCCAGGGGGGGTAGGGAGCGCGGGGGAGGGGGTTTACCTGCCGGGGCCGTCCACAGCGGACGGCCCCGGGGGGGGAGGGAGTTAGGCCCCCCCTTACCCACCCGCCGCCATTTTTTCCTCATAGACTTGCATTGCAATGCAAGTCTATGGGGAAAAAAATGGCGGCCGATCCAAAAATGTACGATTTTTGGGTCGGGATCGGACTCGATCCGGTCCGGGGGGCCTCCGATTTTGTCCGAACCGGTCCGGGACAAAATTGGAGGTCCCGATCCGGGTCCCGATCCGATCCGGGGGGTCCGTGCACACCCCTAGTTAATAGTCAACTCCATGGTTGATTATTGAGGGGGTACTCCCCACACAATATGATTATAATCAACAGTGGTGTGGATTAAGGCCAGCGTAGAGTTGACTATTAGACAACGGTGTGTTTGATTGACACATCCAGCACCCTCTCTCCCGCCCTCAGTCCTCCCACTGGTATCCCATCAACCACTGCGAGTTCTAGAGCAGTAGCCACTGCTTTGGTTGTTGTTGCCAGAGGACTCTGTAGTCGCCAAAAATAACCAACTGTATGTGATGAAATAGTCAACAGTGCCTGACACACGACATGATAACCAAAGGTTGTTCATATAATCAACTCTGCACAGTGTTTGGTTATTTGCGTTGCTTATTTCAGCTGAATAACCAACCGTGGTGTGAAAAAGTCCCAACAGATGGCACAATAACCAACCATTGCCTACCTAACCCACTGTTGGTTATCGTGTTATCCGAACCCAGTCATTGTATTTTCTTAACATATAAAAATGAGTGACTATAAAAATGAGAGATATATGCGCAATTTCATCAACACATCTGATGCACACTGGAAAACCATTTTTTTAGGCTCCAATCACAACTACAGAGTAGCAGTAAAGTTCTGTTATGACTGTATTGAATCTATATCAAGTAATTATGAAAAGGTAGTTCAATACCTTTGCGAGAATTTTTTTTTCTTTTTGTTTGGTTCTGATTGAGGTTGAGATTGTCATCCTGTTCTATTGGTTTGTCCTTGGGCTATGGAAAGAGGAGTGGATTTCGAGTGTGGGGTAAAGAAGCATTTGATGCTCAGTGGAAGGGTGTGAATGACTGGAGGAATGTTTTGTTATCACCAAAAGAACAAGAGGATCTCAGCCTGGCAACCTCAAACTGAACCAAACAAATCGAAAAGATTTTCTCCCAAAGACATTGAACTTCTCTTTCATAGTGACTTGATAAAGACTCAACACAGTCGAAATTGAATTTTACCATTATGTTGTAGTTGTGATTGGAGTCTGAAAAATAGTTCTCAAGTGTGCATTCTCACTTATGTGTTGATGAAACTGGGTATATATTTCTCTTTGCTATATGTTGAGTTAATTGTACATACTGCATTTGTACATATTATGATCACCTACACTTTGGCAATCTGACCTGTGCATGGAGAAAGGGCAAGACCTTTCCTTTTAGAAGCCCATGCAAGTTTCACAGATAAAATCTCTTGGATAAGAGCCGACTTAGATGTCATCGTTGTAGCAGAGGCTGACAATGGAGTGTCCAGCAACTCCGCAAGTAGAATTACACTGGATCAGTTTCAGTTGGTGAGTACCGAGGACGTGGACAAGCTGCTTGGACGAGTGAGGAGGACGACTTGCCCTCTCGATCCCTGCCCTTCTTGGCTGGTCGCCCAGGGAGGAGATGTAATTAGATTACAATTACAACATATCATTAATACATCTCTCAGGGAGGGGAGTTTTCCATCTTGTTTAAAAGAAGCGGTAGTACGGCCGCTTCTTAAAAAGCCCTCCCTGGATCCCCTGGACCTTAATAATTACAGACCAGTATCGAACCTTCTGTTTCTGGGCAAGGTGATCGAGAGGGCGGTTGCCTTCCAACTCCAAGCAGTTTTGGATGATACAGATTTTCTAGACCCATTTCAAACCGGCTTCAGGGCAGGATATGGAGTTGAGACTGCTATGGTCGCCTTAGCGGATGATCTACGCTTGAGTATTGACAGGGGGAGTGTGTCCCTGTTGGTACTTCTGGACCTCTCAGCAGCTTTCAATACCATCGACCATGGTATCCTTCTGGAACGCCTGAGGGGATTGGGACTCGGGGGCACTGTGCTTCAGTGGTTCCGGTCCTACCTCTCGGGCAGGTTCCAGATGGTGATGCTTGGGGATAGTTGCTCCTCAAAGAAGGAGCTGCTATGTGGTGTACCACAAGGTGCTATCCTTTCCCCAATGCTGTTTAACATCTACATGAAACCGCTGGGAGAGATCATCCGGAGGCATGGGGCGGGGTGCTATCAGTATGCTGATGACACCCAAATATATTTCTCTATGCCTCTGAGAACAGCATCGGCTAAGGATAGTGTGTCTCCTCTGAATGAATGCTTGGAGGCAGTAATGGGCTGGATGAGGAAAAACAAACTGAAGCTGAATCCAGACAAGACGGAGGTGCTTACTGTCAAGGGCCACAACCTGGGGTTGGAGGTGTGTCAACCAGTTCTGGATGGGGTTGCACTCCCCCTGAAAGACTGTGTTCGCAGCTTGGGAGTGCTCCTGGATCTGTCGCTCCAAATGACATCCCAGATAGATGCAACGGCCAGGAGTGCCTACGATCAGCTTCGGCTGATACGCCAGCTGCGCCCCTTCCTAGAGTTGGAAGACTTAAAGACGGTAGTGCACGTGCTGGTAACTTCGAGACTCGACTTCTGCAATGCGCTGTACATAGGGCTACCTCTGTGCCTAGTCCGGAAACTTCAACTAGTTCAAAATATGGCAGCCAGGTTGGTCACTGGTACACCTAGGGGTGACCATATTACACCAGCTTTGAAATCTCTCCACTGGCTGCCAGTTAGTTTCCGGGCGAAGTACAAAGTGTTGGTCATTACCTTTAAAGCCCTACATGGTTTGGGTCCAGGGTACCTGCAGGATCGCCTTCTCCCATACAATCCGCCCCGCACGCTTAGGTCCTCTGGGAAGAATTTATTACAGTCAACAAAAACTAGACTGACAACTGTTACCCAGAGGACCTTCTCTTCTGCCGCTCCCAGATTATGGAATGACCTGCCGGGAGAGATCCGTGAACTTACCAGTCTTCAGGAATTTAAACGATCTATAAAGACTGAGCTCTTCCAGCAGGCCTACTCAGATGAATTTTAAGTGTTTTATTGGTGTTTTATTGGTATTTTAATGATATATTGGTTTTATGTATTTTTAATTAGTTTTGTGTGTTTTATGATGATGTTGTTCCCTGCCTCGATCCAGAGGGAGAGGCGGGTAATAAATAAATATATTATTATTATTATTATTATTATTAATAATAATAATAATAATAATGGGCTGAAAGCAGTGAAGGCTGGTGGCTCCATTGTCAGTGGGTGGTAAATCCAGTCCGGGTTTCAGTCAGAACCAAGGTGGAAGCACCTTGGATTGCTCCTTTAGAGTTCTGATTGGTTCTAACTGAAATCGACAGCTGATTCACCACCCTGCTGACATCGGAACCACCAGCCTCACTGACTGAAACATAGATTCTTATGTGGGTCAAAGTGTAGCCCTGCTCCAGGATAGGCAAGAGAATCAGCATGCAGCACAATCCTATGCAGGTTTTATATAGAAGTAGCTCCAACTGAATTTAGTGTGGCTTACTTCCAGGTAAGGCATGAGTCTTAAGGTTCTTTTCTGTGACACAGAGCAAGATCTTGCAGCATTTAACTAACACCAGACCCCTCTAAACATGGTACTCTAGCACATTCTCCACCATATGCTATTTAGTTTGTAAAACTTATGCAACTTAACTGACTCTGTATTTTGGTACATATTCAGCAAATGGCCCCATGTTTCTTCCTATAACTTCGGTGCAGGGAACGCTTATCAAATTTGCAGATGACACAAAATTGGGTGGGATAGCTAATACCCTGGAAGACTGAAACAAACTCCAAAATGATCTTGATAGTCTGGAGCGTTGGGCTGAAAGCAACAGCATGACATTTAATAGGGATAAATGGCAAGTTCTACACCTAAGAAAAAGAAACCAAATGCACAGTTACAAGATGGGGGATACTTGGCTCAGCAATACTACAAATGAGAAGGATCTTGGAATTGTTGTAGATCACAAATTGAATATAAGCCAACAGTGGTATGCTAATTTGGGCTGCATTAATCAAAGTATAGCTTCCAAATCACATGAGGTACTGGTTCGCCTCTATTCAGCACTGGGTAAGCCTCATCTTGAGTCTTATGTCCAGTTCTGGGCACCACACTTCATGAAGGATGCAAACAAGCTGAAGGGGGTTCAGAGGAGGGCAATGAGGATGAACAGGGGTCTGGAAACAAAGCCCTATGAGGAGAGACTGAAAGAACTGGGCATGTTTAGCCTGGAGAAGAGAAGACTGAGGGGAGACATGATAGCACTCTTCAAATACTTGAAAGGTTGTCACACAGAGGAGGGCCAGGATCTCTTCTTGATCAACCCAGAATGCAGGACACGGAATAATGGGCTCAAATTACAGGAAGCTGGATTCCGTCTGGACATTAGGAAAAACTTCCTGACTGTTGAAGCAGTATGATAATGGAACCAATTACCTAGGGAGGTCGTGGGCTCTCCCACACTAGAGGCACTCAAGAAGTATACTTTAAGGTGGATTCCTGCATTGAGCAGGGGATTGGGCCCCTTCCAACTTTACTATTCTATGATCTTTCCACCCCTGCCCCCAAGAAAATGCAAATTTTGGGTTTCCCCAAGCCTGCTAATGACTTATCCCTGAGTCCTTGCATCATTTTGACTCTGAATTCTTCCCTCTATTTCTGAAGCACTTAGGTGAGGGTGAATCGTTATGTAGCCAAAATGGCAACATAGAGAGCCGATCTACACGCTAGGTTTTTAACGTTTTATAAGGGTTATGAAAACTCTTTGGGCCACATGACGCACTCCCTATAACATTGTATACCTGAGGTTTTTTAAAACTCACTTCAGCTATATATAACGGTTTCACTTTTAATAAATGGTTTAAAGTAAAATAATGTGTCCTTCCTTGCCGTTTGTGATTCATGGGGGCAGAGCTTCGTTTAATGGTGCCCAAATGATTAGCAGTTGATTGGTGGGGAAGAAAGCAGGGCTAAGGAGGAAGTGGGTGACTGAACTACAACACCCACAATGCCTTGCCATAAACTCATTGTAAAAACAAAACAGAAAGAGACTGGGCAGAAGAGTGTGTGATCACACACACCGCTTTAAAGACTGAAGAATTTTTCTCCTGTAACGTGAGTACTCAGTAATGTGGCCTAAGACATTTTAGAATGCACCTATTTGGAACGTTTTAAAATACTATTTAAAACGTTCCAAGGGACTGTGTAGATAGGCTCCCAGACACATAAGGAAAGTATCAGCAGGCTTGGATTTTTCAGAAACAGTCCACCACCAAAGAATTGTACATGCTCATTGGCCCACAGATTTCTGACTGACTTGGGGGTGAGTGTATGTGGGAAACTGGATTGTGGGGCAGAAATGGAATGGAGTATCCTGTAAGAGGGTATGACTGACTGACAGGGACCCTGAACAAGAGCACTCAGTACTGTAACATATTGTGACATTCTACAACTAAATTGGAATGAAAACATCTTAGGCAAGGCAGGCTCTATTCTGTGTTTTCCAGGTAGACGTTCTCATTCAGAATGACCTTCCTCCCCCTTTCCTTTCTCCTAAGTAATAATGTTTTCCTCGAAATGCTGTGCTCTGAATGTTACTTCTTTCATTTTGTATGTAGCCTTTGAGTTCTGGCAGCCATTCTGAATGTTAACAAAGGAACATCAAATTAAGGCAACATAGGAGTAAGTCTCACTAAACTCAATGGGACTTACTTCTTGACAACTTTAGGATTATTATTAGGTTATTCCTTCATGCTACCAAGTACAAATTATTCCCACCCACCTCCTTATGAATCTGGGAAAGGTACTTGAGTATTTTGGGCAAGGCCCCCAAATTCACTGAAGAGAAAGAACAGGAGGAAGAAAATGTGAGTTTAAAAGGCTTATAGTTGATAAGGAGAATGATAAGGAGAGATCTGCCAACTTACAAGTCTTCAAGAATTTAAGAGAGCTATAAAGACTGATCTCTTCTGGCAGGCCTACCCAGTCGAATTTTAAGACTTGGTTGATTTTAATAATGTATTAATTTTATATGCTTTAAATCAGTTTATGTATTTTATATTGTTGGCATTGATGCTGTTCCCCGCTTCGATCTGGAGGGAGAGGCGGGTAAGAAATAAATAAATAAATTATTATTGTTATTATTATTATTATTATTATTTTGGAGACAAACATTTCATTTGTTATTTCTTATAGTTTACTTCCCCAGACAGCTTACAATTGTCCACAAAATAACTAAATCAGATAAATCAATCAAATTTATTAGGCAATCTAAAATAGGTTTTAGCCAAAATCATAAAAAATATACAATACAATACATAGCAGAAAAGTATAAGAATTCAATCGGAGTAAAATATATTAAATACAGTATAGGTAGTATATCAGAATGGCACATATCCTAAACATGACCGTTGTCCTCTAAAGCAGTTCTGAGCTGAGCTGCTTTCACTGCAAACCTAGCTATATTTAACATAATGGACTTAGATGTGTCTGTCAGAAGATATATAATTTTATCCATATCTTTAAGATTAACTACCAGTGCTAGGTATCTCTTTAGGTATTTGTCTCTAGGGATTTTATACAGTTTACAATATAATACATAATGTATCGTGTCCTCTACCTCGTGACTGCCACAAATGCATAAGCGTTGTTCTCTGGGGATGTTCTTGTATCTCCCTTCTCTAAAGTTTGTTTTCATTGTCTGGAAAAGCAAATCAATAACAGCTTTGCGAAGAGGGGGGGACGTGATCTCAGAGAGATATTTCTCTTCCCCATGAGAGATTTTTAGGAAAGGGAAGCTAGAGGAGAATCTCGATATTTTAATTGCTTCCATATCCAGCTTAGCATAATGTTCCTGCAACCTATCTTTAATAAATTTATGGCTGTGTTGTATATCAGTTGCCACTACAGCTTTAGGGTCAAACCCAAGGTTCTTTAAACTTGTTTCGCAACGACTCAGCCAGTGATACAAATTTGCAGATGAATACGTCGGATGCCCTATTCAGTGAGAATATGTTGATACTTAGAAAAAGATTCCTTGGAGCAGACCCATACGATCTTCTACCACTGTTCCATAGTATGATAAACCAACTGGGCACCATTTGTACAACTATGCTACCTCCTAAGCAAAGACACCACGTGGAGGGCTGGTTTGACCGGGAATGCAGACAAGTAAGACGTGACCTCTGCCTCCTGAGCAGACAGGCCCAGGCAGGAGCCCATAACTCTCTGCTGTATGAGTTAACGACAAAACGTCGACTATATAGGAAATTGCTAAAACAAAAGCAAAATGCCTATTATACCCAATTGTGGGCAGATATCAAACTGGCTGCCACAGCTTGAGACCCCACAAAATTTTGGCAGCTGGTAAACTGCAAACTAAATCAGATGCAATAGCATACAGTATTTTGAAAGTTAAATACAACCACTGAAAAACTCAAGAGGCTGAAGTTTTAAAATAAGCATTATGGCCACTAAAACGAGTAATACAGCAAAGTCATCCTAAAATGCTGCATCTCTCCCTACAGTCTTTACGATCAGCAACATGGAATAAAGGTGGGAATTGTAGCAATATAGATATTCAAAAATAACAAATAATTTCCTGGTATATTTTACACTGCTTTTTTCTCAGTGCCAGGCCTGTACAACTTGTGACCCAGAGGAACCAGCTACGACCATAATATAAGTCAGGTGTGGCTACCGACTAGAGCAAGCAAAGAGTTAGGAGTTATCTCCCCTGTACAAACATCTCAATATCCCTGAGCATGATGACAGCACCCTCATGTTTTTCAGTGGTCCTGTTTTGGCTCAAATCCTGTTGGCACAGTGATGCTGAGTTCAGAATTAGAGGGAGTGATTGTTTATAACCACACATCCAGATACTTTGCTTGCTCTAGTCAGGTGGGTGATCTGAAGAGAACATTGTTATGAATCTGCAATGTACAACAGACTTCATGAGGCAGAGATTCTCGATGCATCATGATATAGTACTGATGCCTATAATTCTGGTCCCAAGACATGGTCTAAAAGCACATGAGGCAGCCATCTTGCTAAAGCTAAGCAGGTCTGGGTCTTGTCAATGGAAGGGAATCCACCTGGGAACCACATGTAGCCATCTTGAGTTCCACAATGGAAGAAAAGAGGGATATAAATAAATAAATATTTGTGCAGAAGGGAGAATTTTAATAGGTACCGCTCCTCTCACCGTTATATTTAGGAAAACTTACATCTGCTGATTTCCCCCCTGCTATTCTACCATAAAAGGTACCAGAACACAGGCTCACCCTGAACTTGGTAGTGGCTATCATGATGTGACAGTGGTACTATATAGTATGTCAGGCCTGTACAACTTGTGACCAAGAGGAACCAGATACAGTCATAAGCCATGTTTGGCTACCCACCAGATGTCTGATAAATCTCACTCGGAACTTGATAAAGCTCCTGGTTTTGCTGTCCATCTATGATTTTATTTTATTTTTTTAAATGGCCATGTGCGTGTCAGGCACATGGGCAGGATACAGATCATCCCTGCTGAGTGGTGTTTGTCTTGATAAATCACAAACTGCAGTATGCCCTTTGAAAAAAAACTGTTCTATTGGTGTACAAACCCTGTTTTTTCCTCCCAGTGGTTCAAGGCTTTGAGAGTCACGCTATCCATTTCTCTCTGCTGAGTTTCTGTTGCTATGACAGAGAAAGCATTCTGAGTGAAACCCTGTTGTTTTATGAGAAGACATCCATCAAGCAGATTAGTATGGCATACTCCATGGTAACCAGTTCCTCTCCCATCTCAATTCCCTGGTTATACACTCCAAAGCAGAATACATATTAGCCACCTCACCAAACACCCTCCCTCTACTTTTTGGCAATTCTACATGGCTTGCATGAGGGAATAGCCATCAACCCTTCGACTAGAGCATACAGCTGCCATGATTCTCTCTGTTTATTGTTCATCATTCATTTTTATTTATTTGCAGGGCTTTTGGAGACTCGCGTATTCCCTCAAACAGCTGAGCTACTTATGAAGATAATAAAGAATAAGAAATGATGACGCAAAAGCGTTCTCTGCTCAGAGAAGAACTTTAAAGAGCCAGATTGAACTGCCACATAGGGTGGCAGGCAGCTAGTTTTCCATTTAAATGTTAAACATAGGAAATGCTATATGTTGTGTTTCAAACCTTCATAAGAACAAGAATACACACACACACACACACACACACACACACGAGAATAGCCACAATTTCCATAAATTCATGGGGTTTGACACACACACACCAGTTCTCAATTGGCACAAAGAATATGAATATCTATCCATTGCACTTATATCCAAAGGACTTGGGAAAGTTCCCATCTAAACAAATTTATTGAAAGATGGATATTGTTTATTAGGTGTTGGAATAATAGTTTTCAGTTTTAAGGGATAAAACCCCAATATTTCTGTTCTATGATGTAATGAAAATGTATTTTCTAGTTGTTATTATTATTACTATTATTATTATTTCTTCACTTGTCTATATTTTTTGTATTCAGAAAGAAAGAAAGAACGTAAGGAAGAAAGTTCTAATTCATATAAAATGAGGTTGAATCCAAAGGTGGATAAATAATCTTCTTCTCATGCATCAGGGCTTTCCTGGGTCTTCTCCCTACTGAAGGCCTTGCACACCCACCCAAAATCATTCTTGAGGGCCAAAAGACCCTCTAGAATGGGGTGAAATTGAACAACTGGGGGGGGGGGGTCTGTGTGTATCCGTGCAGCAGGACAGGGAAATTTGGCCTTGCAAAACTGGAAGTGCTTTTACACCTGTGGTTCCCCAGCTTCAAGCCACTGTATTTTCCCTGAGTGAAACAAAGCCATATTTATGTGCAAATCGCAAAGATGTAAACTTAGAACATCTGGTTTTTCCAAAAAACAAAGAAAAGAAAAGGGGGGGAGGTGAAAAAGACAAATCTAATATGATAATTTGAGAAACATAGGACAGAATTACACCTCCTTGCACTTTTGTGAATCTTCAAGACCTTTTTTGTTTTGTTTTTCATGCAATGAAATTTGAGAAAGAAGATTATTGCCGAGGGACAGTTTTTCTTTAACCCTGTACCATTGTTCTACAGGAAACTCTTCTCCCCAACCCCTGTCGCTGCTTTTGCCTCTGCTGAGGAAATTATACAAGTCCAGCGAGTGGAGGCTGGTGGCTCCAGGTACCTACTCTGAGAGAGGCTCGGAAGACAGCAACAAGGAAGAGGGCCTTCTTGGTTGTGCCCCCCCCCAATTATGGAAGGATCTCCCCACCTGGCACCAACATTGCTATCTTTTCAGTGCCAGGTCAAGACTTTTCTCTTTTCCCAATCATTTAGCAGCATGTGAAGAAATTTTAATTTATCCAGAATTCGTTTTTATGATTTGTCTGATTGCTAAAAGTTGTATTTATATGTATGTTGTCTCTGCATCTACAGTCTGTTGTATGTTTTAAAATTTTGCATATTAATGTTTTAATCCTTCTAACCCACCCAGACAGCGTCAGCTATGGGGCAGTATAGAAATGTAATAAATAAGATGATGGTTATGATCATAATAATATTTCAGTGGGGCTCTGAATGCATTCTGGGTTTCAGTCAAAACCAGCCAGAATTCTACATGAGCTATTCAAGGTGCTGAACTACAATGTCAAAATAAGTCCAGCACCTTGGATAGCTTCTTTCGCGTTCTGGCTGGTTCTGACTGAAACCCAGAATGGATTCACAGGCCCACCAAAAATGGAGCCACCAGCCTCCACTGGGTCCCGGTGAAAAGCAGGTGGGGTATGGATTGTCCACTGAAGAACCTCAGGAAGAGAGAATTAAGGAACTCCTCACCAGTGACTACCTTCCACGTCAAAATTGTAGACCCAGTGTCTGCCTTCTATATTTTAGAAATGTCATCAAAAACATACGTTAAAATGCATCTCTCTCTCTCCCTCTCTCTCTTGTAGCCTCACTGTGTGTGTGTGTGTGGGGCACCTGGAGAAAGCCATCAGACAACGACCTTAGGGCCAGGTAGGTTAATATGGGAGGAGATATTCCTTTAGATAACTTGTCTCAAAGCCGTTTAGGGCTCCGTTCCCCTTAAGGATTTTTGTTTTTGGTAAAGTTTCCCCCAAACATTTGTGTTTCTCAGTGGCTCAATTTTGGCGACAATCTAATCCTGGTGGCATTCACCGTCTGATACTATGAACCCTCCTTTTTATTTATTTCCTCTTCAACATAACTAACTAGTTAGAAAATTCAGGCGCAGATAAAGTCCAAAAACTTCACGCATCCACCCTTACAAAGTGATATATCCATCTTTCATCCCTTTTAATCATGCAAATTCATACCCTTACAGCATATAAGATTTGTTCAACAATGGACTGAAGGGCTTACCAAATGCCATTTGGATTTCATTTTCCATAATAACTTTCAGCAATGACATGAAGAAAAATTAATATTGCTTAAGGGAGGCTTAATTGGAAGAATCCATTTGAAACTAGTGAGTTTCTATAAAAACTAGATGGACTATATTTCTCTCCTTTTTATGTCTTCTTTATATGGTGGACAATTCTGAATAGCCGAAAAAAGAGGAAATGCTTTGCCAAACTGAGGACTAAAGAGGGCAGTGATTTGCATAACATGTTGCCTATGCTGATTTATCTGTATAGATGCAATTTTTAAGAAAAAAAATTATGATTTGAATAGAAATACAGTATACCTTACAGTATCTGTGACCAGGTGACCGGTGTGCCTGTCTGTTCAGTCTGCTGCTCAGGTTCTAATTGTAGATGGGCACCAGTTCGTTGGGTATCTTTAAATCAGAACTGGACAGCAAAGCCCTAAAATAGACAGGGCTGGTGTAAGACCTCCCACCAGCTGAGGCGGGAGGATGTGCTGCTACCCTCTCTTCTCCCCCCAACCCCACTGACAGCAGGTGGGGCTCTCTGGTGCAGCCATTTGCTGGATGCCTTGCTCCGAGGAGTCCTTAGAGTGAGATAATGGGCAGGGGACGGGCACAGTCTTCTGTCCTTCTGGATATGCCGCCTGAGGTGGGGGATTCACCCTGCCTCATGGGAGGGCTGGCCCTGCAAATAGAGGATGCTTTCAAACAGAGGACTTTCCTCTGGCAGCTCTTCAAACAGAGGATTATCCTCTGTAAAAGAGGATACATGGCTGCCCAGTTTCCTTACTCTTTTTGGAGAGGAAGGAGAAAGGCTGGGTGGCCAGGGCTATCTTTGCAGCTTTCAGAACATTAAGTTTCCTGCTGTGCATATTAAATAAAAGCTAATGTCAAAAGGCTGCTTTTTGTCTATTGTAAGAAAAGCCAAAAGGCTGGAACAAAATTTCTGCAGGTAATGCATTTATTTATTTGTCACATTTATATCCTGCCTTGTCCTCCAAGGAGCCCAAGGTGACGTGTATGAAACTTCTCTTCCAATCTGCATTGTGCAAAGGGGAAGGACTAGATGAGTATACGAGAGCTGCAGACAAACCTCCCATGCCTTGTAATGCCCTGGCACAATTATGTGTGCTGTGTGTGTTGAGGTGGTGGAGGTAAGCAATACTCTGTGGATCCTAATAGAAATCTCTGTGTTGGCCCTGCACCATCAGGAGGCCTGAATTATATCTACTGCACAGCAATTGATGAGGTGAGGCCTTCCAAACAACATGCTTGACTGGTGTACTCTGGTTCTCATATCAAGTTATGTCAGTAACATGTCAGTTATGAAAGTTCATGCTCATATAAACTGCAGCACCTCCCATCCCAAACACACAAGCACACTACCTACCTACTTTTGGAAATAAAAGGCTTTGATTTGTACATGCATGGGTCCTTTGGGTTGTATCCCATGTTAGTCTTACACAGAGTAGACCCATGGACGCAGCCTTTCATAACTAGTATGATATGCATTTATTTTTCACAGGTAGTTGCACAATTACTTTGCCTTTTGGCATCAGAACCAGGGTTCAAAATGTTACAGGCCCTAAGTGAACAAACACATCCTTGCATTAGCGCTACATGAATTTGCAATAAATGTGAAATCCTGTTGTGTCATCATTTATTGATTGATTGATTAGTAATACTTATATATCACTTCATATAATAATATCTCTAAGCAGTTCAAATGTAAATATTAAAAATACATTATTAAAAACAATTCCAACTACAATAACAATACAAACAATGTAAGGAACAGCAAGATGCAATGGATGCTGGAGGCTCAAATGTCATGGGGCGATGAATCCACTCTGGGTTTCAGCCAGAATCAGTCAGAACTGTAAAGGGGCTATTCAAAGTGCTGAACCTGACGTTGGAACCAACAGCCTCCAATAGAAGGAGCAGCATATGATTAATTGCAGATAATTACAAGCCAGAGAAAGCCTGGGAGAACAACTGCATTTTCAGGAGGCATTTGAAACATGCATTTTCTGCCTCCCAAATTGCACAAGGGAGGGTTTTCCAGAGGGTGTGCACCACCATCAAGAAGGCCTTCCTTTGAGATATTATGTGTACCACCACCAAGAAGGCCTGCCTTTGAGATATTACATGGCAACATTATGTTGGTTGCGGAAAGACCAGAGAGACGTGTGCGTGCCAAGGTGTCTCACAGTGTAGTCCTATAATATCTACTCAGAAGTAAACCACATTTTGTGAAAAGGGATGTACTCCCATGTAAGTGTGAATAGGATTCCAACCTAAAGTGCTATGCACAGAGATTAGGTCACTGTGTGTTCTGGTGGTGGTATTGGACATTCCGCCATATTTAAATGACAACCATAATATTTATATATTTACTTATAAAATGTTTCATTTGTTGCCTTTCAGCTCTAAAAAAAGGTGGCAAAGGTGACACAGAAACTCAAACACATAAAACAATAATAAATAACACACTGAACAATTAAATCAGGTGAAAACGTATTTCAAAACAGAGCACATAAATTACATTTATATATAATCTGCCATGTAGAACAAAAGTGGTTTAATGCCCCAACTAAAATCAAACAAGGAAGGAGCCAATCTAAGCTCCCCAGGGTAGTTCCACAAATAGGGTACTGCTACAAATAAGGCCCTATCCCACATTCCCAACCATTAAAACACTATAAAACACTCCAGGGAAAGGTTTCATGTAAAATGTCTAAGAATTTAATTGGAAACTTAAGAACACAAGAAGAGTCATGCTGGGTCAGACCAAAAGTCCATTCTAGCCCAGTATTCTGTTCATAGAGTGGCCAACCAACTTTTGTCTGGGAACTCGCAAGCAGGACAACACCTTCCCACCCATGTTCCCCAGCAACCGGTGTATATAGGCTTACTGCCTCTAATACTGGAGGTAGCACATTGTTATCAGGACTAGTAGCCATTGATAGCCTCCTCCAAGTGGGGACTAGCTAGTACCCGGATCTCCTGACTCCCAGTCCAACATTTTAGCCACTACACCACACTGGCTCTCTTTAAAGTAGATGCTACACTGGTCACCCTCCAGTCTCTGGTACAGAGGCTGATATTAGGGACATGTTGCATACTTTGGTTAGATCAGCAATTTGATATTTGAGTTCTTTGAGAACTCTAGGATGGATACCATCCAGGCCCAGTAATTTATTTGCTTTCAATTTATCAATAAAGTTGATAACTTCATCTTTTGTCACCACTATTTGAAGCAGTGTGTGTGTGTGTGTTCTTTTTTTCTTTTCAGCACTGTTGATTCTACAGCTTGCCAAAATGCTGGATCCATATTGCCTATAACCAGGTTTCTAATTAGGTAGAGAGGTGATAAGGCACTGAACATTTCAAACATACGCATTGCTTATGACTCAGAACAGGGAGGCTTGAACATGGGCAGCTGTACCTAGGTAGCGTTGGCAAAGGGACTGAGCTATTTCTCATCTATAATGTATTGCTGAAACAATGTTTGGAAAAATCATTTGGAGGGAATATGCAGCTGGTGCTACGTTAAGGAAAAGGGTGAGAGTAGCTTTCATTGCCATACAGTTTAAATACTGCCCATTTTGCCTTTGACCTACAGAAAAAGACAAAAACAATGCATAGCTTTTAGGGATGAAAGAGAGACTACGGACATATAGAAACACTAATCTCATTGTGGCTTCCATATGGTGTTGTTGCTTAGCAAAGCTTTTACACAAACAGTGAATGTACTTGACATTAATCTACTTTGGAAGAGTCACATTATTTATAGAAATGTTGGCAAAAGTGGTTATATCTTGTTTGGATGGGCCAGCAAAGCTAGATTGGAATTGAATTTGAAAAAACAATGGAACTGAGGCTTAAGGCACATTCCTATGCATGTTCATAAGAAAATACGGTTGGCTGGGGAATCCTGGGAGTTGTGGGGCTTCTTTCTGTCTAAACAAGCATGGGATTGCACCTTTAAGAAAGCAATCCTATGGCTTTTCAGACAGCTTCTGAGGGGGTCATCTTCTCCTCTGAGGCTGGAGACAAAGCTCCAAACTTGTAGGGAGAGATCCAACTCTCTCTCTCTCTCTCTCTCTCTCTCTCTCTCTGTCTCACGCACACACACACTGGCTCCCTCTATGAAGCTTGAGGTTGCAACCGTTGGAGGGGAGGAAATGGGTGTGTTGGGGCCAGGCCAGTGGGCAGGGTGAGGGGAGACTGTGGCTCCAGTGTATCCAAAGGCTTCTCAGCGCCTGTCTCCAACCCCAGCGAGGCAGATGATGAGTTAGACAGCTCAGAGGCAAATATAAAATGCCTTTCTAGAGGATAGACGGGCTAAAAAAATATGTCTCGTGTCATTCCTCCCACCCTGCCAGGCTCTTGCCATAGGATTGCCTCCTCCATGGAGATGGTTTTGATACAGGAGTGCTAAAGCTGAGTGCAGGATGTTTGGAGGCCAGATGACAGGCATTATTTATTTATTTATTTGATTTAAAATTACTTTAAGGCCGCCTTTAAGGCTGGAGCCCATTATAATGGCTTTTTTACATTGAATTCTCATGTTCATTTACTTTTATGTGATTGCACCTGAGTACTTCTTCAGAATGCATGTGCCATTTAGGGGAAATCACATTGCTTACCAGGGCAGTTTTGCTTCCTGCTTATTATTATTATTATTATTATTATTATTTATTTTTTATTACACTTATATACCGCCCCATAGCCGAAGCTCTCTGAGCACTTGTTATGGGCTGCATTACATGGACAGAGAGGGGTGACCACATGGTTTTAATTGAATACTTCCCCTCCATTCACTTCTATTGAGACAGTACTATCTAGTGGCAGAGGATCCCCTTTTCCCAGCGATTACCACTTTAAAAGTAGTTCTTTTCATGGCAGAATTTCTGAAGGATGCCATGAGAGACATCCTGAACGTTCATGACACCATGTAAATGACCCATAAACTTCCATGAGCGGTCAATCATGAGCATGTGCTAAATTGCTAATATAAAAAAGCTCTTAGTCACATGTATTTCCCCCCTGTGATTTAAAACAAAGCCAAAACAAAAGCACTAGCAGAAATAGTTCTTTTGACTGGAGAATGGTGGGAAAGGGCTGCCTATTTTAGGATGCATTTTTTTCTTTTTGCTTAGAAAGAAAAAAACCTACATGGTTGGCTGGGGAATACTGGGGTTGTAGGACTTTTTTTGTCTGTACCATTGCATCTGTACCATTTTTTCTGCTCAGCGTTGCCCCTCCCCTAAGCTATGTTTTCCCCCAAAAGGGGAAAGTTCCAAGTACAGACATACAAAGAAAACATAATTTAGTGTATGGGAGCAATATTCTTGATAACAGTGGTGACCTAGTAGAAGAAAGAAGAGAATTTGATAGAGACATTTGTATGGTAAGACTAAGGGCCGATCTACATACGAGGTTTTTGACATTTTATAAGGGTTATGAAAACTCTTTGGGCCACATGACGCACTCCCTATAACGTTGTATATCTGAGGTTTTTTAAAACTCACTTCAGTTATATACAACGGTTTCACTTTTAATAAATCGTTTTAAGTAAAATAATGTGTCCTTCCTTACCGTTTGTGGTTCCTGGGGGCAGTACTTCGTTGACCGGCGCCCAAATGCTTAGCAGTTGATTGGTGGGGAAGAAAGAGGAAGTGGGCTAGTGAACTACAACACCCACAATTCTTAGCCCTATACTCACTAGGGAATGACAGAGGAACAAAGGAGGAAGTGGGTGACTGAACTACAATGCCCACAATTTGCCCTAAACTCATTGTAAAAACGAAAGAGAAAGAGACAGGGCAGAAGAGTGTGTGACCACATACACCGCTTTAAAGACTGAAGAATTTTTCTCCTGTAATGTGAGTACTCAGTAATGTGGCCTAAGACGTTTTAGAACGCACCTATTTGGAACGTTTTAAAATACTTTTTAAAACGTTCCAAAGGACTGTGTAGATCGGCCCTAAGGCAGGTGTGGCATAACCCCACAAGTGTTTATCTTGTATATGTTTGGTTTAGTATATCCGGTAAGTATGGAATGTTGAACTGAGTGGGTGTGATTTATGAGGTAATAGGTAGGGTGGGGGAGGAGTATTTAAAGTGTGACTGAAGAGAGTTTGAGGTGGTTAGAGTGGTGTGGAGTGTGTGTTAGGAGTTTGGAGGGATTGGTGTTTGTGGAGTGAGAGGAGTTTAGTTTTGTAGGGATTTAAGATTAGTGTGGAGAATTTATTGTAGGCAAGTTTGAAGATATTATATTCTGAATTAAAACTTTGTTAACTAAAATAAACTTATTATTTTGTTAGCTACCAAATACCACGTGTCAGCTTGGCCTTATTTACCTGCACTACCGTTATTTAACACACACACACACACACACACACACACACACACACACCAGATTGTACTCACAGTTTTGTTTAATTTACAAGAAGATCCTGAATTAAACCTTTCCCCCTCATAGCTAGGGGAAAGGTTTTATTTAACCCTCCCTCAGTTTTTTCAAGTGGTGGCGCTTGGCCTGAGAAGGGCTTATGTAACGTGCCTGATATAGGGGTTATGTCGCAGTAGGTCTTTGATTAGAGACTGGGATCAAAGAATTGACTACAAAAATAAAGTGGGCTGGGGGAAAGAAAGCAGAAGCTGTAGGAGAAGACTAAATAATACTGGCAAGAATTAAAATATTGGAGCACAGAGTATATGCTGAGGGAGAATACTTGATAATTAAAGCAACACAAAAAGGAAAGGATTACATCTTTGTTCGGTTATACCACATGGGAGTAAAATAAAAATTTGTCACCGAAGAAAGACTTAAAACTTTCATCGTTTTTAATACAAGCTCAAGTCAAATTCTCTGCTGGGTTAAATTGGCTCTGTTTCAACAGTTACCATAAAGCCTACAGATCTGTGCCAATATACAATAGCTTAAAATATAATCCTGAAAGTTTATCTTTTTTTCCAGCCATATTATTTTATACCATATCATTTCATTCATTTTTGCAATATCTCACTTTTTCGATAATGCCCTGCTCTTCCAACTGAAAAATATGAACCAAAGCTCTTGCTTATTCCAATCTATGTCCTAAATTGCTGGCAACATTCAAGGACTGCCGATGATGTTGATGCAAGCTATACAATGGGTCCACAGTAGGGATATGCAGGGCCAAGAAAATCATATTGGTATCGGGACTTCCGATTTTGACCTGATTCATATCGGGTAAAATTGGACGTCCCTCGTATCGCTTCGGATCCATTTCCGATATGAAAATTGGACCTCCGATTTTAATCGGACGCCATTTTGAATTATTTTCCCCATAGCCTAGTGTTGTGTTACATAAATGCCTATAGCTTTTTTATTTTTAAAGATAGAATCATGAAATTTGGCCACATTGCAGGTGGGTTTGAGGTACTTCTGTGTGAAAGATTTCAGAAAGATTGGTGCAGGCAGTTTGTGGCTACGATTTTTTTACTAACAAACCAGGAATGCCTATAACGTCTTTATTTTTAAAGATCCACACATGAAACTTTGCCACATTACAGATGGTATGTTGCTACTCATGTGTTTGAAATTTCAGAAAAACAGGTGCTTCCCTTTGTTGGCAAAGAATTTTTGAAAAATGGGTTGCACTGGGGGAAAGACAGTTACACCTTCTACTTTTTTATTTTTAAAGATAGAACCTTGAATCGTGGCCACATTAGAGATGACATGTAGTTAGTGATGTGTGAGAAATTTCAGAAACATAGGTTCAAGCTTGTAGTGGCAAGGTATTTTTGGAGAAATGAGGAAAGAAACGCCTTTAACTTTTTATTTTTAAAGATGGAAGCATGAAACGTGGCCACATTGAAGATAGCTTTGAGGTACTTATGTGTTAGAAATTACAGAAAAATAGGTGTGGGCATTTTGTAGCTATGATTTTTTACTTTAAAAGTTCCAAAAGTTCCAAAAGGGTGGGTTTGACTGCTGACAGTGAGGCGAGAAGGCAGGGGAGGGGGTACTGCCCACACAGACCTCCCCCCTTTGCGTTCTTCCTCTCACTCCTCTGCCAGTCTCTAACCTCACTATTTCTCTCCCTTCCCTGCCTCATGTCTTTTTCTTTCTCTTGCGTTGCCTTGCTCTTTCTCGCCACATACTCCTTTAACTAGCTGTTTCTACATTTCCAGCCCCACTATTTCTCTTCCCAACCTCTTTTGGTGCCTCTAGATTAGGGTGACTAGATAAAATCCAGGTCAGGGCTCATGTAACTTTAACAGTTGTAGAGAAAAGGGAATTTCAGCCAGTGTCATTTGTATGCAATTAGTTCCTGGTGAAACTCCCTTTTCTTCACAACAGTTAAAGGTGCAGGCACTATACTAGAGCGACCATATACAAAAGAAGGCAGGGCCCCTGCAACTTTAACTGTTGTGATGAAGAGGGAATTTCACCAGGAACTAATTACATACAAATGACACTGGCTGAAATTCCCTTTTCTCTACAACTGTTAAAGTTATATGAGCCCTGACCTGGATTTTATCTGGTCAGCCTACTCTAGATGGACAGTATCTGTCACGCTGGCTTTGGAATGGCGGCAGTTGCGTTACATGACACTGTCGCCAATCCGAAGCCATCTAGGGGCAAAGCCCCAAAGCTCCGCATTAAAAAAGTCAGGCATTTAGTCTCACCTTTTTAGGATTGAGCGACGCGATGACTGCTTTTGCCATCTGTCGCTGTTGCTCCGGAGCTTCTCGGAGGCCTGCCCAGTCTATGGCGACCACTGATCGGTCGCCATGGGCTGGGCAGGGAAGGGGGTGGTCCAGAGAGCCATAAGCTCGCTGGACCACCTCCGCCCCTCCACAGACCTCCCTCCCTTCTCCCCATAAAATAAATAAAACATAAAACAACCCCCCTTCTTCCCCATCCCACGTTTAAAGTAAAATAAATAAATAAATAAGTTTTTTTTAAAATCACTTCCCGCCACCGACCACCCGCCCTACTTCCCCACCCCATGTTTAAAGTAAAATAAATAAAACATTAAAAAAAAACCTTCCCCCTGCCTGTCACCTGCCCTACTTCCCCACCTCAGAAGAAAATAAACAAACTTACCTTAAATGCCACTTGGCGGGCGCGGCGGTGGCAGCTGGAAAGCCTGCCGTCACACTCCTTGCGTGTAGAAGGACGCAAGGAGCACAATTTCACGTCGTGCCGCCTGCTGATGCCGGCGCGGCGCAGAAGAGAAGCTGTCTAGAGGCACCCTTTGTCTTGCTGTTTCTCTTCTCCTTGCTTCTAGTAGGCTGACCATATGAAAAGGAGGACAGGGCTCATGTAACTTTAAGAGTTGAAGAGAAAAGGGAATTTCAGCCAGTGTCATTTGTATGCAATTAGTTCCTGATGAAATTCCCTCTTCATCACAACAGTTAAAGGTGCAGGCTCTATACTAGAGTGACCATATACAAAAGAAGGCAGGGCCCCTGCAACTTTAACTGTTGTAATGAAGAGGGAATTTCACCAGGAACTAATTGCATACAAATGACACTGGCTGAAATTCCCTTTTCTCTACAACTGTTAAAGTTACATGAGCCCTGTCCTCCTTTTCATATGGTCAGCCTACCTCTAGCCTCACTCTTTATTTCCCCTCTACCCCTTTCCTTTGTGATTTCCCCCTTCATTCCAGTCTCTAGCCTCAGTATTACTTTTCCCCACCCCATTTCTTTTGACGATCCAGGCTAGGCTGACCCTATGAAAAGGAGACAGGGCTCATGTAACTTTAACAATTGTAGAGAAAAGGGAATTTCAGCCAGTGTCATTTGTATGCAATTAGTTCCTGGTGAAATTCCCTCTTCATCACAACGGTTAAACTTGCAGGGGGCCTGCCTTCTTTTGTATATGGTCACTCTAGTATAGTACCTGCAACTTTAACTGTTCTGATGAAGAGGGAATTTCACCAGGAACTAATTGCATACAAATGACACTGGCTGAAATTCCCTTTTCTCTACAACTGTTAAAGTTACATGGGTCCTGTCCTCCTTTTCATATGGTCAGCCTAATCCAGGCCCCCATGGCAGCCATTAATCACATCCACTGTGGGAGCCATTTTGTGGTGGCACTTGCAGAGGTTTCTCAAATTCCCAAATGTGCCCACAGGTCTAAAACAAAGTTAGGGACCCCTGTCCAAGAGAAAGACCACCAGTACCTCAGCGCCTTCCATCCCACTATCAGCCTAAGCCTAATTCTTTCAATAAAACAAGTTCACTTTCTAGACATCACAGTACAACTTTATGAGGAACATATAAAAGCACTGTATTCTGGAAGCCCAATGGCAACTGTGTTTACCTACACACCTCCACCCTCCACCCAGAGTACACCACATGATGACTATTCCTGCCATTTAAGAGGATCTACTCTTGCTTTGGCATTGAGGCAAAAACTCCTCAATATTGGATCAAACAGAAGCACAAACCCAGAAGGCATTTGCTTTTATGCTATAAATAATTTACCTCACACTAAGTTGTTAAATAGCACATTGTTATTGTATGATGTGTCTGATGGCCACATCTTTATTATATAATAATAATAATAATAATAATAATAACAACAACAACAACAATAATTATGTGTTGCTGCTGCTTCGGCTCTTTTGTGGGTGGTTGTTTAAAAGCAATCCCAATGTGTGCTAGGTTGTCCACCTGTGGAGCAAAATTAAAGCACAATCGATCATTCCACACAAAAGAAGGTAGTGCTAACCTATGAATGTTTTTCCTTCAATACTTCCAGCAAAGCATGGGTCATAGGCCTACTCAGAATGAAATACTGAGATTGGATGGATTAGCTGCCATAGGCTGTTTGGTGATCTGAATTCAACTGGAGAAGAGGTAGCAGCTATTTAAAAAACCATTAATGTTGGCACGAGTTGCTTAGCACCTGAAGGAGCAACAAAAAAGAAAATAAGAACTCTCTGCCATTTATAATAATATAAGGGTTATATAATATAGCACCAGAACTCTTAAGACCATGAAACCTAGATGCCTCACACTTGGCATGCATACTAAGGGGACCCTATGGACGTGAACCTTGGGGCTATTTTGCTTTTCAACATGCATTAATTTAATTCATCTTCAGTCACTAGGTGGCAGACTTCCCTTATCATCTCATAGCAATGCAGTGGACTAGTATTGTTTGAAGCCAGAAAGGAGAAGTCTGAAGGATAGAGTTATACAGCTGCCCACTCCCTGGTGCTGTGGGGCAGACCTGCCTCGGGGGAATGGAGTGGACAGGCTCTTTCCTCAGGGAGTTATAGTGGTGCAGTATAGCACAGGCCATGCCTATGGGTACCAATAGCTATAGCTAGGCTGACCATATGAAAAGGAGGACAGGGCTCATGTAACTTTAACAGTTGCAGAGAAAAGGGAATTTCAGCCAGCGTCATTTGTATGCAATTAGTCCCTGGTGAAATCCTCTCTTCATCACAACAGTTAAAGTTGCAAGAGCAGATACAAAAGAGGGCAGGGCCCCTGCAGCTTTAACTCTTGTAATGAAGAGGGAATTTCACCAGGTACGAATTGCATACAAATGATGCTGGCAGAAATTCCCTTTTCTCTGCAACTGTTAAAGTTACATGAGCCCTGTCCTCCTTTTCATATGGTCAGCCTAGCTATAGCTCTACTCAGAACGTGTCTGACAGCTGCGTAACTTTGCTTGAAGGCTTTGCTGAATCAACCTAAAGGCTATTCCAAACCATGTAAAGCTGGATCTGTTTACCAGTAGGAAAAATAATGCAGTGTCCTATCTTTACCTGACAGTGCATAAGAAATACTGGTAACCGACAAAGAACATTACTTCCTGACACCTGAAATATATTTATTTTATCAAGCATGTTTTATTTTCTAAAGTAGTTGGTTTCAAATGGTGTGTTGAGGAACATCAATGTGTCTCTGGGCAAGTTAAAATTTTAAGACCTTTTTTTTTCTTGAAGAGGAATGAGTTAGCAGTTACATTGCAACAGACAGAATAGAGAGAGAAATTAGAAAGGATTTACTGTTAGCTTAGTTATTCTTGAGACTTAATCTGGTTATTTTTCTAAACATTACCTAATAAGAAAGACAAATGTACCAGACTGTCATGGAGGGATTTATTTTGCAGTGTGTGTGTGAGAGAGTGAGAAGTACATATTCAGTGAGACCTGAAACAGCAATAAATAGGATTTCACAGCCATTTGGGACAATGTAGCTCAAGGGATCACATGAGTGACAGAGCGCAAGTCTGAAGTTGGAAAGCTGGTGAATGAATCTAGGAACACAGAAAGCTGCTTTGTACTGGTTCAGACCATTGGGCTGATTTATCGGTGACAGATCTTGTCTGTCAAGTAGCTTTGAACAAGCTATGCTTCTGTTTATAAGAGGGTGGGCAAAACCGAAGAGCTTTTCTAAGTTCATCTTTCGTTGCAATGCTTGATATTTCTCTTTGTTTGGATCTGTATCTGTTTGAGATTTTGGAAGTACTCTGTGTATGGACTCTCTTCTATTTAGACTTTAGATTTCTAAGGATTGTGCTATGAAAAGTACGGTGAGGCTTTTCATAGACTTGAACTTGCATTTGCTGTGGGTTGTGTGTTTTCCTAGTCAGCTCACCGTTCGGCCGGCTGGGTTTGATTGTGAGTTATTTTTCTCTGCTAGACTCAGGTGGCAGGGTGCTGGTGCCAAGCAGAAACACGGGACTCCTGTGCCTGAGATTTTACTTTTCTTGTGAACTTATAGGCGTTGGCTATATTCCCTAAGTTACTAGCATATGCGGCGTTTAGAGAAGCTGTCTTGGGATGGTTTGTTAAGCTTTTCTCTCCCCTTCTGTGATTGCCTAAAAGATTGTATCAAGATTACACTTTAAAGCTTTCTGATCACCAGTCAGCTTTTAGTCTTTTTAGAGTGTATAACTATTAACCTTTTTTTTTACTGTGGGAGTTCTTCAGTAGAAGTCTTACTGATGTGAGTATCTCGTGTCAGTTTGCCAGCACGTCTGATTGCAAGAGTAGGCTGACCAGATAAAATCCAGGTCAGGGCTCATGTAACTTTAACAGTTGTAGAGAAAAGGGAATTTCAGCCAGTGTCATTTGTATGCAATTAGTTCCTGGTGAAATTCCCTCTTCATCACAACAGTTAAAGGTGCAGGCTCTATACTAGAGTGACCATATACAAAAGAAGGCAGGGCCCCTGCAACTTTAACTGTTGTGATGAAGAGGGAATTTCATCAGGAACTAATTGCATACAAATGACACTGGCTGAAATTCCCTTTTCTCTACAACTGTTAGTTACATGAGCCCTGACCTGGATTTTATCTGGTCACCCTATGCAAGAGGGAATGGGCATGCACATGACAGTATGAACCTAGCTGCAAAAAATGCTTCTGTGACCAGCTCTCTCCTACAGCCTGCAACAGATTCCTGTACGCTGGGAGTTCTGCCCGAATTTGAAAAGAGGTCGCAGTAGCTATCTCCAAAACACCGAAATCTGCCTAAATTACTTCAAGGGTGTCAGTGAATTTCCCTTTTGCTTAAATTTACAAATTTTGTTTTTAAGTTTTGCAGTTTGCCGCCTGCCTGCCTCCTGAAGAAGATTGATGTCCGTCTGAATGCCCCCCACGCCATCCCCATTGCCCATGACAAGCTTTTGTTTTTGCCAGCAAAAGAGCTGTTTCTACTTGAAGGTTTGCATGCCCCCTTAAAGAGAAGAGGAGAGGGAGCTTGCTGTATTTTGCTGCCCAGCCAATGTTGAACCCCCTTCCCTTGCTAAAGAGAGTAATTGAACGGGCATGCACACGGCACATTGGTCTGTCTAGCCCAGTATTGTTGACATGGATTGGCAGCAGCTCTCCAGGATTTTAGGCAAGATTTTTTCCTCAGCCTAGTGGTAGAAGGCAAGATTTGAACCCGGAACCTTCTGCATGCAAAGCGTGTGCTCTAGCACTGAGCTACAGGCCTATTTTGAAATAGTTCTTTCAAAAAAATCTGCTGCATTTATTACACTTTCTAAAATGAGTGTAACATAGTGGTTAACCCTTGGTTCAGGAAGAACCTAATTCAAATAGTCTAGCCATGATGTTTGTTGGACGGCCGTAGGCAAGACATCATCTCTCAGTTTCTACTCTCCCCCTCAGGGTTAGCCCAAGACATTTTTTTGCTGCCTGAGATTTAGCAGCAAATTCCTCTGTAAGTAAAGGAGCATAGTACCTGAGACCAGCCAAACTATTTTGATACCTGAGGCAGAAAATCCCACAAACACACCTCTCCCTCCCTGGCTGTAAAGTTACAACAACAGCAGCAACAACTTGTTGCTATTTTCTGGCATCCAAAATCAGCTACCTGATGCATCTGCCTTATTCTGCCTAATGGTAGGGCTGGCCTTGTTACCTCTTCTATAATATGGGGCTAATAACAGCCTACCTTACCTAGTCATAAGGACTGGGATAATGTAAGTAAACCCATTTGAGCACTTAAGAAAGCAATTCTATATAAATCTTTAGTAAGCAGTAGTATAAAGTCCAGAAGAAAAGAAAGGCTAAGGAAATAACCCAGAGGGAAAGAACTGTCCAGATGATCAGGGTCCCATTCACACCTACCTCACAGTGACAGTTCTTGCAGCCTTTTCCTTAACTAAATTCAATTTTGGCTGCTTCACTACCCCACTTTTCTCAAAAGACAAGTTTTGAAAACAAGAACAAAAAAGAAAAAGTAAACACATCAACATTACTATAATAAACAGAAAGTTTTTTTGATTGAAAACTAGAGATGGGTGAGCTCTCATTTCCTTGCACTGGACTGGCCTGGCAATTATCCAAGTCCCTCCCCCTAAAAAACTCAGAAGGATAATTTCCCAAGCCAATACAAGGCTCAGAAAATGGTCCCATCCCCAAAATATTCTTTCCACAAGCCCCATCCCCCAAAGCATCCTCCCCATTTTCCTTACTTACCTGAAAAGTGATGGGGCATGTGGAAAGGGGAGGAGTGAAGTCTTTCTTTTAGAAATAAACACAATGGGTTGTATCCAAGGGTTGTATCCAATGTTACTCTAACTTAAGTCCTATTCACTGCAATGAGTCTATTCTAACTAGGACCAACATTGGCTACAACCCATACATGTTCATGAACATTTAGTAAAACTGACTGCTAGGGTCTAGCTTTCCACCATCTGTTGTTTGTTCTGTGACTTACAAACAAGAAGGACCTAAGTATAATAATAATTATGGATGCATTCATGCAGAAAATATCAAGGAAATCGTGGCAGTCAATGTATAACATGCTCATATGAGCTTAACAATGAGCAAAAAAACTCCACTGAATAGGCTATCTTAGAAGTTGGTGGGTTAGTAATAGATTCCCAATCACAATGTATATAAATTTGCATAACCATTTAATAACAGGTAACAGTATCTCTATACATGTAAATGTATGCAATATACATATAATATACAGTACACTAATACACAATGAGTCTGTATATGCTCAAGGGAGCTCATTACAAGCAATGATGACTAGACCAAACAGGATAAAATTCAAGATGGTAACTTCGGAATGTGTAATCCGTTTCCATACTGCATCAATTGATTTAATGCTTTAAAGTTGAAAGACGACGCTCAGCACTCTGACACCCGTGGGAGAATGAACACTAATGAATAGAACGAAAGCAAATAAATATTCCTACCCGTTATTTAAAAAACCTTAAGAGTATTTCGTAATATTATGAGGTAAATGAACTTGTTACCTTCCCTAAATAGGATATATATATATATATATATATATATTCTTTAAACTCGGTCGCTCCTCCGCAACAAATTTGCAAGGTGTGAAAAAATCACCACCTGTTGTAACAATTGAGAAATAAAAATGGAATAAACAATCCCTTATCTAATACAGATGTTATTAATGCTGCTGGAAGAAAATAACGAAGGAACTTGCCTATGAAATCATCATGAACTAGTGTTGATCTCTAATCACACGGGTGAGACTTAACCCATGACTTAAACATAGAAGCTTCCAGAGATTTCTTCAAGGGTCATAATTACCTGGTTCAGTATACACATTTGTCCGACTTATCATGCTTAGCTATATTATGAATGGAGGGGCATCTCCCCTAGAAATCTTACTCCAACTCAGAATATTAAACAAGATTCTACATGTGCATGTTGGTCATCTGGATGCCCAAAGATAGCTGGTTTGTAGGTACATGCAGAGAAGTTATTTAATGTTAATCCCTTACTCCCAATGAACTTCTTCTTGATTGCTGTGAACTATGTGACCAGCCCATCCAACCAGGCAGCTTTTCGTTTGCTGAATATCATATCTATTCAAATCAATTCTCTTTTGTTTTGTGCAAATACTTATTACCTATCCAGATTCAAATCCTCTCTTGTTCGTTTGGGCTAGGGTGGGAATGAAGTTTCAAAGCACCTTTATGACATGGCAAGTGCTCTGAGGATGGATGCAGATAGTTAAGATCTAACCTATAATTTCAAGAGAAGAACATTCCATAGGTGCACATGCACACCAACATTATGAGCCAGGAGGGAACTCTTGGAGAACAGATGTGCTTTAAATAAAAAAAAAAAGTTCACTGCCATAGCATGTAAATGCTACGTCAAAGGGAGCTTGCCTCCCATCACCTGAACTTTCAGAATTTAATGCTAAAGCTCTGTCCTTAATTGTCACAATGTAAAATTTGACAAGATCTGGTGAAGAATTGACAGAGCATTGGTTAGAATGCTTTCCAACCGATTGTTATGCCAGGACAAAATGTGAATTGATTTTTTTTTAATGGAGCATTTTCTGTATTCTACGTGTACACAACATATCTATATTTTCATAATCTTGCCACTGTTTTCTGGATGTTTTGAAAACGCAAAGTTTTAGGAGCACCATTTCAGCTTTGGGGACATAGAGTGAAATTCTCTGCAAGGTTTCAAAGCCCTTTAAATGGTTTAGAATGAAGTTGATTGAATCTTTAATTCATTAGATTGGAACTTGTATTCACATGTGCTCTGCATAGTAATGGGACTTACCTACCCCTGTCTCTCTCATTGGCATTTTGGCTTAATTTTGTATAAAAAGAAATGGAATATTTCTTCTGTACTTTGATACTCAGACGTTATGGTGATAATATAAAAATCTATGGGTTTTATATAATGTTTTACTATGTTATCATATTTCATGGTTTTAGGTTTTTTTCATAAATTACCCAGAGAGGTTTGGTTAATGGGTGTTATAGAAGTGCAATACATTATATACTTCCTCTACTTAGGTGACCAGTTCATATATCTGATAAAACAGACTCTGGCCCATGAAAGCTTATGCCACAATGCCATTGTTTGCCCAAAAATGACACAAGACAACTTATCGCAAGGTGCAAAAATATGGATATGGCTACTCCTCTGGAACCTGTAAGCATAGCAACAAGAATATTATATACAGGTCACAGAACAGCAAAGGAATTCTCTGGCAAGCAAAGCTGGCATAGACGTAGATTGATTTAGGGTGCAATCCTATGCATGTTTAAACAGAGAAAAGCCCTACAACTCACAGTATTCCCCATTCAGCATGGCTGGCTGGGGAACACTTAGAGTTGTAGGACATTTTTCTGTCTCAACATGCATAGGATTGCATCCTTAATAGTTTATAACTATCATCACCCGAGGGCTAAATACTCATTACATTCAAAACTGCTCCCCCACCATGGAGTTTCATATTCAGAAACACCGATTTAGAACTGCATGTTCTGGTGACCCTCCAATAATGGAACATTCTCCCCAGCGAGATTGACCTGATGCCAACATTGTCATCTTTTTGGCATCAGGGTAAGAATTTCCTCCGCTCCCAGGCAATTGAAGGTATACCTTAAGCATTTTACTGGCTCCTGGAATTTTTATTGTTGATTGTGTAAAATTGTTTTTTATATTTTTGTATTAAATGGTTTTATTACGTTATTATATTGTATGTTTTGGGTTTTAAGCTTTGTCAACTGCCCAAGTAGCGTTGGCTATTAATCAGTATAAAAATGCAAGAAATGAAATGAAACAAAATGTAAGGAGGTGGATTGAGCAGTGGAGCGGAGAAGAGGCTGATGGGAGGAGTTAATCACACACATCTGCCTTTTCTCAGTTTATCTCTCCCAAACCTATCTGTCTTAAAAATGGCAACAAAATAAGCCCAAATAAGCCATGGTTAGGCCGCTAACCTGTTTTGCGGCAAATGGTTAGTGGGCATGTTTAAACCGTGTTTTTTTTGCCACCATGGTTAGGAATGGTTTACATGACATGCTTAGCCATAATGTTTAGCTTAAAATGCTTAGCCACCATGGCTTAGCGTGTCCTCTGAACAGGGTCAATGAGCTGACCAGAGATTGTCCTTCTGATAAATATACATGTAGTGTGAAAAACATGGGGGTTGGGGAAGTGATTGCCCACATCCTCCGCAAATGGGACTCCGGCAGACTAGTAACCTTGCATTTCATTACTGATTACAATAGCCCTTCTATGTGAGATATTAAAACACATGTAAATCGGCTGAGTCCAAATCCCCATGAAAATGGGACAATGTCAACAGGACTTTAAATGTCAGGCGACATTTAAATGCTAATCGCTGGTTCGTCTGTAAGTGAACAGGATAATTTAGACAATAACCACCATCCCTTCCTCCGTGCTGTATTGATTATGAATCTGTAATGCACGAGTGAGTTGAATGCCACCCATTTCATCGATCTGAACATGTGCTCATTAAAAGTACACTGTGATGCCTTGCAGGCTCTCTGTGCATTTCAGATATGCGGCGCCATTAGTAGCCACTTCCAGTCCTTGCAGTTTAAGCTTCTTATCTATTCAGGTGTACAGCACCAACTATTGCGTAGCTCCTGAAATAATTCAGTGTGATAGCACCCTCCTTTTTTTGTTTTGTTTTTAGTACTCTACAATCACACTTAAGGTGGATTGAAGTAGATCAGTGAAAAATAAAATCCTTGAAAGTGATGCATCAGCATTTTATGTCTCTGTTATTTGTTAGCTTATAATTGTCCCATAAATATTGCTGCACTGATTTTTAAAATTATTTATTATTATTATTACTATTATTATTATTATTGCAGAGACATTTATTTAAAGACAAAATTTAGTAAAATGTAAAGATCAATACATTCCCTTTTAATACATGTTTAATCTAATGATGCTGCCAAAACATAAAATGAATTGGCTCATAAGTCAAATCTAGTTGGTGAATAATTCCCAAATGCGTAACTTTTATATTCTTTATATTTTCATAGTTCAAATAGAGATTGATTATGAGTTCGTTTATGTTTTCTGCACACATGGATTCTGCATGACTAAGCATTGAAACTCTACCATCTTACAGCATGCTCAGATGTTGATTGCTGTAAAGAAACCACATGTAGTAGCAGCCAATCAGAGAATCGTGTGTCATTGCACATTCAGTCACGATGTGCAGATGGAAAAGCACATATATACGCCACATTCCCTTGATACACTTCAGTGATGTGCATGTGCAAAGGTCTGAAGATTATTCAAATGCTCATAATAACAGAGAACGTTCATCTGAATCTATAAAGTTGGATTCATAACTTGGTGAACAAATTACAAATTGTGGCATGAATTGCTCTGAACACCATGTCCGCATAGTCAGGGGAAGTAAACCAAAGGCTCATCTACATTTATGAGCTTTCCGGGAGGATCTTGGGTTTTCCGGCTTCCAGGATCCTCCCCCAGCGTCCAAATGCCAGCGCGACATCCCGGAAGGAAGGAATGTGGGGTTTTTTGGAAGGAGGAGCTAGTCGCGCAATTGCACAGCCCCGATCCTCCAAAAAAGTAAGTTTTTTTAAAAAAACTTAAAACAAAAGTGCCAGCAGCCATCCTGGGGATGGCAAAATTGCTCCCCCCACAATGGGCCCAGAGTCACCCTGTGCAGCTGTGGTGTGGCCTGTTTAAAGATCCCTGCTACTCATGCGGAGGAGGCAGGACCTGGGAGCACTGGCCACACCACCCACTGTCCTCTGGGTTGTCCCGGGACCACAGGAAAAACTGGGATAAAAATAGTCCATTTTATCCTGGGGAAAGTGAGTAGTTGTCCTGGTTGAACCTGGGATCCCCTGTGCGTCATTTGGATGCACAGGGACGACCTTGAGCTGACGCTGGGATAAATGGATGGTGTAGACATGGCCCGATACATCCAAGCCAATACAATAGACATGTTCAAAGGGACTTCTGGTATGGACCTTGTCATAAAAGAAGCATCCAAGTTGGAGGGCTCGCACGCGATGGTATCCTCATGGTTCTTTGCAAGCACATCACAATGGGTCACTGCTGGACACAGAGGATCATTACCAGAAATCTGTATTAGCCTTCTGATTACTCTGAGTAGGAAATAGGCTCTCAAATGGTATCCCTTGTGTTTGGTCAGTTCTTTGTGCTTTAGCCATCATCCAAACTTTTGTTTCCAGCAGCTCCTAGAAAATTAAGAGGGTAAACTGGATCTGTTGCAGCAGGGGGGGAAAGGTGCTTTGGAGCAATCCTGTCAACAGCTCAGGGCAGTTCAGGATTCCAGTCCCTCAACAGGAGAGCTTGTCCCTTAACGAATATGGAGGGGGGAGAGTAGGGATGTACAGATCAGTTTTTCTGGTCTGCGTCAGTTTCACATGCATTTGTTCATAAATTTGTTCCATTCTGTTGCTGCATCAATGTGTGATTAAACCCCCCCCACACAAAATTTGCATATTTTGAATGTGTTTCCCCATAAAATATGCATTTTGTATGCATTTTACCATAAAATGCTATCTGTGTATACATTTGAACCTATAATATGCATCTTTATTTGCATTTTGCTATTTATTTTGAGCTGCCAACTGTATTGCAAAATTCAGAGAAGTGTGAAAACTGAAGGATAACTGTATGCTGATCCATGTATTAGTCTTGGAAGTGCAAATCAAGTTAGTTTGCTTAAAAATGTAGTATGTAGAAAGTGCTCGAGCATCTCTAGATATCCAGCACCCAAACCACATATGGCTTTAAACGACAGGTTATGGGAAAGACAGTTTTGTTCAGTTGAGAAAAGGCACACCAAGAAATGCATGTAACATTGCCATCTTGTTGGAAGAACTGGGATATCATAACATGTATATTATGTGCTTGTAATGATTGCCTTTGTCAAAATAGCAACCACCCCCACCACCACAGCAACAACACAATCCTGGCAATTTATGTTAGGAACCTTCTATGTTATGCCACTATATAAAAGAATTTACCCCGCAGATATTAATGTTCGCACAATTCCAATATTAACGTACTCAACAATGGGAAACCACTAGGTGGCAGAAAATGGAATAAAAACAAAAAGGAAATTTAGAAAGGCATAGCATTCCGTTTTCCAAAGGAGGAATTAAGCATTTGTTCTGAGCCTTAAGTTTCCTTAATTGCTTGTTTCCATTCCCTTCAACTGTATTACTAAATGTGCTTTACCATTCACATTTTTCTTTTCTTTATATACTGACGTTTATCCCACCAACTGCGAATTTTCATTTTGTTTTAGCATGTTTGGATTGACATTGACAGCAAATATGCTATGATCCAGATATGTTGCAGTTAAGTACAGGTAAAGAAAAAAAACCCATGCCTTCCACTTCCTATCTCTGTGCTTGTCTGATACAGACCTTTCCCATCTTTTCCAGGAGGAGGATGTGCAAGGTGTTCCTGCATCAGAAACTTGCACATCTTCCAGCCAGGATATTCCCTTAATGTCATTTTTATTCCACTTTTCTGCCATTGATATAATAGGACTATCCCTGCAGGAGCCTTTCGTATAGGGAAGCACAGCTACTTGCTGCTAGAATGAAGACTAGGCGAGAGTTTCTTCAAAAACGTACGGGAAGAAGTAAGATTTGTCTGCACAGCCAGCAACCCAAGGTATTCTGCCAATTCATATTCTAATCTAAAATCTATATTCCAATACTGATCTCAAGTATTTGTGTTCTCATACCTATGTGGCCAAAATCACACCACCCACACTGAGAAGAAGATAGCAGTAGACATGGCCCCGAGGTTTGGAGAAGCACAACAGATCTTTAGGGGAAAACTGTATGGGGAGAGAATCCCCCCCCCCCACAAAAAACATCTCAAATGAAGACTGAACATGTTCAGTACCCATGAAATGCTGACTGACTATTAGAGGGAGGAACATGGAAAACAATATTTTATGAGAGAATAAATTGGGGTATCCTGAGAGCTTTTCTACACGAGGCATTTATTGTGTGCTCTTCATTCCTAACTCACTGTTGTTTATGGGTTCTTTAAATGACATCATGATCCTCCCATTTCACTTTATTTGTTTATTATTTTATTTGTACCCCACCTTTCTACCAAAAAAATGGCACGCGACGTGGCTTACAGAAACAATTGCAACTGATTAAAACAATAAGACAATACATTAAAATAGAATAAAAACATAACAATTACAGAAAAATACTGTTAAAAACAGCACACAACCCAAAAGATCCACTTAAATAAATAAAGTGGTCTTTGCTGGCTGGCAGAAGGATCACAAATTTAGCCTCCTTTGGGAGGGAGATCTATAGCCTGGGAGGGGCAAAGAAAGAGGTCATTTCTCAGGTTGCCACCAAATGTGCTTCTGAAGGCAGCAGTCTCAAAAGAAGAACCTCTCCAGAAGGTATTAAGAACCAAGCAGGTTTGTACAGGTAAAGGCATTAGAGGAATTCAAGAGGCAGCTGGACAACCAACTGTCAGGGATGCTTTAGGGTAGATTCCTGCATTGAGCAGGGGGTTGGACTTGATGGCCTTATAGGCCCATTCCAACTCTACTATTCTATGATTCTATGAAGGCAATTTTTCAGGTAGTCTGGCCCCAAACCATAGAGGGCTTTCTACTAGGTCATAACCAGCACTTTGAATTCTGCTCAGAAACAGACTGGTAGCCAATGAAGCTGTTGCAAGAAGGGAGTTGTGTTTCTGATTTTTAAGAGCACTTTCCCAGCTTTTTTTTTAAAGAGCATGGAAAATGGGATCATTTCTATATGAGGGATTTATTGCGTATTGTCATTCCCTACTCATGGTTGTTTACAGGTTCTTTAGACAACTTTTTTAGAGCAGAAAAAATGTGGTATTATTTGTGTAAGTAAAAGAAAATGCTTTTTCCATTTCTGTATTTGTACTCTTCTGCTATACTACAATGCCACATAGATTTTTTTTCATTGTATGCTCATATTTCCTTACTTATGATTGTTTACAGGTACTTTAGACAATGACATGACCCTTCAGTTTTGCATCTGCTTTTAACAGCACTTTTGGCAAGTTTTGTTTTAGAGCAGGGGAAATGTGGTATTGTTTATGAAAAAGAAAATGCTTTTTTCCCCACTTACATAATTACATTATTCTGCTATTCCACAGTGCCAACTAAAGGTTATGTAGCAGAAAAGCAGGTAAGGAAATGCTCTTCATGTAGTGCTGGGGTCTCAAATCTGCCATGAAACTGAATGTGGATAAGCAGATTAACAGCCTTGTGTAGAGGATGGAGATATAAAAAGGGTAAACATGAAAGGGCAAATAGATAGGAAAGAGGTAGAGCAAACAATCTCAGAAAGAGAGAGAGAGAGAGAGAGAGAGAGAGAGAGAGAGAGAGATTTATGTTACCTTGCTTCACAATTTCCTATTATACAGATGCCAGGCCAAAATATTCCTATTCTCCAGGCACTTGAATGTTCTTAGTCTGTTTTGAGATTTTATCTGCAGCTGCAGATCTTGGGATCAGGGTGCAACAGGAAGGAGGGAACGCTCCCACACACAGTCAGGAATGGTTTCTAAATGGCCACAACTTTATTGGTTACAGCTCATTGGTGCAACATAGGGCTTGGATCCAGTTGTCAGGCAGCCTGATGTGAAGGCCTCCCCTAGGAGCAGACCAGAGAGGGGATTTCTTTGCCCAGGAATTCTCCATAGGCCCCACACCCAGAAACCAAGCAGCAACCCTTAGGGCCGCTGCAAAGGAGAGGATTCTCTGGTGCGCCTTTCCCCCATCCCTGGACTCACACAACGATGCAAACAGGGATTCCAACAGTAGATGCTGGTGCCTCCAATTTCGGTGGGGCAGTGAATCAATTCTGGGCTTTCGTCAAAATCAGAACTCTTAAGGGAGCTATTCAACATGCTGCACCCTATCCCCAAAACAGGTTCAGCACCTTGGTTAGCTCCTTTAGAGTTCTGGCTAGTTTTGACTAAAACCCAGAATGGTTTCACAGCCCCACTGAAATCAGAGCCATCAGCCTCCACTGGATCCCTAATAAGTGGGGATCCAGACTTATTTTTGGTCTGTGTTTTATTAAATTGCTTGCTTTGTGTTTTGTACACTGCTTCCAAATCTAATATGGTGAAGGTCAGTATAAATAAAACAAATAAACCTTTCTGCATCTGAAGTCATGAACTTAATCCACTTAATGCTAATATAGTACTTTTTTCTACATAACATGCTTTGCAATCCTTAACTTACAATATAATGTGAGATCGTTCTCCCCCATCCATGTTACAGATGGGGTACTGAGGCTGGCAGTGATTTGCGTACTGAATTGGAACCCAAATTGCCCAGGTCTCTCTATCAAACCAATGTCTCAGAATTGCCTGGGGGCTTCCTTGCCAGATGCCCCCAAATGTTTTCTGGTCTAGTGCAGAGTGGGCAAAGATATATTGAACAACTCCCTAGCTTCATTTCCATCAAGCCATGATACACTCGGTCAGCTGTTCTCACATTCACAGAAATGGGGCCTTGCTTTAATCCTTCCATTAGAGAAGGCACCAACCCAACCCACCTGTTGCTTTTACTCTGCTTCCTTACATGGAACAAAGCCAAGCTGAAAGACAAATGCAGCCTGCTGGCACATCATACCAGTTGCTCCGAAAGGCAATTTCTAAAACAAATAAAAAAATAAAATAAAACCAGGCAACTGAAGGCATCGCATAACTGGGGTGAAATCCTAAGATACATTCCAAACCACAAATGGTGACATATTTTGGTATCTCTTATAAAGAAATACTCTAGAGATTATCAGCTAAGTATTTCAAGTATTTGTTTCTAACCACTAGGATACTTACCTGGCCCATCCCATTTGGAAGGGTGTGTTATTATTTTACACACTAAGGCCAACAAAAGCAATTGAAGTCGCAAAGGATTGTGAGGGCAGAACTGGTGAGGTTGTGGGGAGAGAAGCAACTGGGGCAATTTGCCTCATGGCCCTGCAAAACAAGGGGGCTCCTGGCCTAAGCCCCTTTGCATACTTTTGGCCGCAGCCCTGTCAAGATTCCAAGCCCTCCCACCGAGATGTGAGAAAATAAAGAGGTCTGCCAAGCAATCCACAAAGTTTTATTCAAAAAATAGACATCTCTTCACACCTGAAGGGAGTGTGAATGCTAGGAGCTATCCTCTAGCCTAACAAAGCAAGGCAGTTGCCTATCAACCTACTGGACAGTGTCCCACAGTGCCCAGCTGACTTTTTCCCCCCTGAATCCCTCCTTCAAGCCTCAGCCAAGAGGCTAAACTAGTGCTCCCACTACTCCACCCGCTTCACCTTGCGGCAGACGCTGGGGTCTATCAACTCTGATGTTCCCCTCATCCGACAGAGACTGAGTTCCCAGGGAGGAGGGGGAAATGATCTCTGAGCCTGGACCTCCTGTCTGATAAGCTCCTGGGAAGATTCCTCCTTGACTCCTGAAGAGTTTTGGAGAATTTCCTCCCCCACTTCCTATCTAGACTGGTGTACATCTGCTTCTTCTCCTTCAGCCTCTAACTCCGATTCAGGTTCTGAAACCCCATCCTCCCCCCCCCCATTAGGGAGAATGGGACTGATCCTGCCACACTGCTCACATGCACATGATTCCTTGTAGGGGGCAGTGGCAAGCTCCCCAACATCACGTTTGCCCTGGGTCCCACAAAGCCGATGGGTGTGTGAGGATAGAAGCCACCAGCAATGAAATAGCTAAGGTACATTTCACAGGCCAATACAACATCTACTAAATGAAAGGAAAATGTGTTGATTTGATAAGCAAATGTTCCCTCTTGCTCTCTAGCCTCAGAATTCTGTTTGAATCTATTTGTTCTGAAACGTGGTAACAGTTGGCAGTTGGAGCTACAAAATGAATCTTGGATTCCTCACAGAGTGCAAGATGCCTGACAGAAAAACAGCTTTGCTTCCTAACCTCACGATCCTCTCTTCTCTGAGCTTTCTGCTGTTTCGTTGATGTATTCACTTAATAAATGCTGTTTCTCCCTCCACCTTTGAACTGACAAAGGTAAAATCAATCCTTCTTAAATCTTAACATCTGGCTGACTAGAATATAACTGATGCCCACAAATGGATAGCCGTGACACAAAAGGTGACAAGCCCAGCCCTTAAGATAATTAAGGACTAATGCACACTGTACTTGGAGAATTATACATGGATGGTGGGGGCATGGGACTCAAGCTCAGGTTTGTATGAACCCTCCTAGGTATACAGTGTCAAATACAACAAAGTACAGTGGGAGCAAAATCCCAATGATTCATTGTGTCATATCCCTACATGGGGAAGCAGGAACCTGAGACTTGTGAAGAACCCAAACATGGAAGACAATTGTGGGAGAATCCCCTTAGAATCCCCAGAAGATGCCTCCAGAATCCTCTGCAATGCTTGGGGATTCTCTGGCTAAGCTGAAGCATGTCCTCAGCAGACATTTCAGTGCGGAAAGGATTCCTTGTGGGAACAAGTTGGAAAACCACTAGGGACAGAACTGCTTTCATCAGCAGAACAACAGCATTGGATAGAACCAGCAGGATATATCACTATGAAAGCAGTATATAAAAGGCAGGAGCCACACTACTGCTTTATAGCGGCATTGAAGTGCACTGACAACTGTTGGGGCCCATTGACACATACCATATACCACTTTCATACCGCTTTCATAGTGCTATATCCTGCTTGGTGTAGAGTAGGCCCATGAATTTGCTTAATCACCCTTTAAAAGCCATCTAAGCCAGAGACCACCACATGTTGTGGTTGTGAATTCCGGAAGTTAATTATGAATTGTCTAACGAAGAACTTTATGCTGAATCTGCTGACAATCAATTCCACCGAGCTCTGATATTACGGCAGGATCCATTTTCTTCACCATTGCGTCATTTTATAGAACCCTTTCCCGTCTCTTTAGCCTTTCCTTGTAGGGAAAGTCTTCCAACCTCTCTGCTTGGTCCCAGCCTTCTTGTAGCACTGCATAAGAAATGAAGAAGACGCATGCAGGTCAACAGTCACTTCAGCTCTGTCTTCTGTTTTATTCTTCTCTTGCCTGAACTCTACTTTGTCTTGATAGGCCTGCCCGGGGTCTTGTGTGTGACACAGGGGGCAGTTTGCCCCAGGAACCCAGCACAGCGGGCCACCCCAACATGCATTTAAAATAAAAATAAAAGGCAAGCTATTCATATGAACTGAGGAACGGAGAGCATTTTTTTAAAAATCCAAAACTTGACAATTTTTTTTTAAAAAAGTAAATAATTATAATTTTGTTAAAGGTAAACAAATTTCTGCTGTGATTATGTCACATGCTATTGGAGTGTTAGACGCCCAATCATGTTTTCTTTTTCTAAATATGTTGGAAGAAAGTGCATCAGTCCCCTTAAAGGTATATAAATCCCACAAGTAAAACCCCCACAACTAAAGTTCATCCGCATGGTGAGAAATGGAGTAGGAGTTGAAGCATCTTTGCTTGCCTTTGATGTCTCAGGTATATGCACTGTTTCCAGGTGAGGACCTTGGCGGACATTACAAAGCAGTACAAAAGCAGGGGACAGAATGTTTGCTTCATTAGAAGCCGCACCAAAAGTATTGGTAGGACCATAAGTCTCCTACCAAGAAAACCCCATCATCTACACGAAAATTCAACCAAAATGATCTGCAATATACATGTCAAAAGGAAATATGATCATAGCCTGAAAGGGGCGTTTCTACAGAAAAACAAATACAAACTAAGGGTGGGGCATGTAACAAGATCAACTTGACAAAATGAAGTACCAAACTTACAATAGACCATTTTGCATTGTGCAATCATCTCTTGAAGACGAAAGGGTAATGTGGCTGACCTTCCAAAGGGCTAAGATGGTAGACAGTAGAGTCTGTGAAATTCCTAGTTACTTTACTCCACATGTATACATCCAGCTAGGTCAAGCAGAGATGGACTTTCAAACTCATAAGCCTTCCTCCTTCCCATGCTAGGGTCCCAATCTTACTTTAGAAAAAGGAAGATTTAGCTGGTAGGTACATTTTCAGAGTAATGTGTAGCTTGGCCCTATTATGGACTGGGTAATGATTCTATCAGGCTCCAGCAAAGGGAGAAAAGTGAAACAGGGCCATTCTACCTCCTCTGCTGAGAGACTAGCTGACTTTGACTCATTCCCTCAATTGCCACTGGGGTTATGGGCCAGAACCCTGAACCCTTGTTCTAAGAGGATCCATATCCCTTGTCCTCAGAAGAAAAGGCTCCAGAGTTGATGGTTTAGGAAGAGGTTTTGGCCATGGAAAGGCAAATTTCCACCTCTCCAGGACCCAGTTCTCCAGAAAGACCCCAGGGGCTAGTTCCCCTGTGCAAGAGGAGGTGCATAACCTTTCTCAGGCTCTGAGGACTCTGGCCATATGGACACTTAGTTGCAGCCTGAGATTGCTAAAACAGGCTCATTCCCTTCAAGAGACAAAATCTCAGAATCAGTATGGTGGTGGGGCCAACCAGCCTAAATGCCACCAAACTCTTATTTCAAGCTCAGTCTTGCTTTGCTCCTCGTTGGAGTAACATATAGATAATCCTATATGGCTTCCAGTCTCACTTGGAGCTTTCTGTGGTGCTGATTTATTCCCATCTGGCATCTCCATGAAACCAGACTCACCCAGATGTCTGTTTAAGATCTGACCTTGCAACTCCACATCAATGCCCGGTGACATAAAGCCAGTGCAGGGTGTTGACAGGGCCTGCAGCTTGAAATGGTACACCTAGCAGCAGCCAATCTATCACACTGAGAAAGATAAGAAACAGGGCCACTCCATTAGCTATGCTGAGGGACCAGCCCCTCTTTCCATTCCAGCTGGCCAGACTTTAAGAACTGGTTCTCTAGAGTTCTTTTTCCTCCTCTCTTCCTACCCCTTTTTTATTTTGTGTCATGTCACCTGCACAGGATGTGATTGGCAATCTCACCATTGGTGCCACTAGATGTTTTTCCCCCTAATGCTGATTCATGGGGGGGGGGGGGTGGATGTTTACTGAGAACACATCTGGGGACATGAAACTACCCGTACACTGGGCTCAACATCAAAGGTCCTCCTCCGGGTGCCTACTCCGAGAGAAGCTCGGAGGATGGCAACAAGGGAGAGGGCCTTCTCTGTAGTGGCCCCCCAATTATGGAATGATCTCCCCGATGAGGCCCGCCTGGCGCCAACACTGTTATCTTTTCGACGCCAGGTCAAAACATTTATTTTCTCCCAGGCATTTTAACAGCTTAAATTGAGGTTTTAATTGACTATGTGGCCAGGCTTAAAAGTTTAAAACGTTTTAAATATCTGCTGTTTTATGTTTTATGGTTTTGAATTTTGTATATTGACCTTTAATGTTCAGTCTTTTAATTTTTGTAAACTGCCCAGAGAGCTTCGGCTATGGGGCGGTATATAAATTAAATAAATAATAATAAAAAAATCTTCATCCTTCCCTGTGTACTGGGATGCTGATGACTAACAGCCCCCCCCCCCAACTTGGTATTTAATTTAAAAATGACAAGATTACCAATCGTGTCATGTGTAGTTATGTAGTTAGGACCTTAGATTGTAGGCCTGTGGGCAGGGGCTGGTTGGTGACCTGTAACCTCATCTGAGAGCCATTTTGGCTGAAGAGGGGTAAAAATGCTTTCAATAATAAATAAATAAATAAATAGTAGCTAAAATGGTTTATAAATATTGGAACAGCAATTCTCTGGCTTCCCACAATGAAGTTACATGGCAAAGGGAGATGTAACAGTCAAATCTATGATAGCCATAAGCAACATGGACAATCGTTTTAAAGTCTGTGACTGGTTCCCATAATAACCTCTGTTTTCAGGGGTCAGCAATGAGCCACATCCACTTGTATAAAAGTGAAGCAATAATTTAAAAACCCATCAGGTTATTTGAGAGTTACAAAAGCAATTTTCATGGCTGTGGCGGAATTGCTACTATATCTTTTTTTATTTTCTTTAAGGGGAAAATGAGGTGGGAGTTATTTATAGAGACTAGTTAGTGTCTAGTGTGTTTTTTTTAAAAAAAATCTCTCTTGGGTAAATAAAAAGCTCTGAAATTTCAGATATTTACAGCTGTTGACAAAAATAGCTATCAAACAGATGTACTGGCTATATTTGAAGAACAATATTCCTGGCCCCAAACCGTGCTGTTGTCTATTGTTGCTTTCAGATCTCACCCACATTTTCAGGAGGTTGTGACTGATTTTTTTTTAAAAAAACATTGTAATATTTTCCCCAGTTCACCTAATGCTTGGCAAATCTACTTGGCAGCCTGGGTACAACGACGTATTGAATCACAGAGCTTGTAAACCATGTATCAAACAATATTCAAACAGATCAATTAACATTCTGTTGAATTAATCAAGAAGCAGCTTCGGTCCAAGTCTCTCCCAGCGTTCTGTTTTAAAGCAAGGCTTAAAGATTTGCTATTAACTAGTTTCTTCATATGCTTATTGAAGAACGCTCTTAATAAAAATCCCCTAACAAAACCATGCATCTCATGGCTTTTTCAATAGAGCTTTTAGACCAAAATGAAAAAAAAAACACCCAACAAACGTAGCACTTGCAGGCCCTTCTTCATCCCCAAAGCTTTCTCTACACACAAATTAATGAATATTTTATTTGTGTTCCTCTTCATTGTGTTCCGTTCTGTCCTTATGTTCTGTTTCAAGGTTATCTTCTTCTAAGGTCCCCTCTACAAGATTTCACTTTGACGCCCGGTTGCCCGATTATGCACATTTACAGATAAGCGCATTTACTCCTAATACCTATTCAGGAGAGGCGGTGAAGCGCATTACAGGCTGTATGAAACATGCTTTAAAGTTGTTTACATGCATAGAATCGCATGTTTGCATGACCATAAGGCGCTTTAACTCCTGTGGTAAATTTTAAGTCACTATTTAACATGCATTTGATAATGCGCATAAGCGGAGATAAAAAGCGCCTCAACCCCCAATTTACGCTTGTAGAGGTAAAATCTGTAATGCGCCTTGAAAGAGCTTTAAATCGCTCCCTCTGGATTCTTCCATCCACACCAAATGACATACCCTCATCTCGTAATCAAATTTGTTTTGCATGGCCTATATAATCCTGCGACATGGTATTTGGTAAACTATGGGATGTGTTCAAGAAGTAAATCCATCATTCTGTTCCTTCTCACTATAGTGAAATGGCAGTATCTGGAATTCATTTCAAATATTGTTTTTCTCTTTTGTGTTTGCAAGAGGGGGCACAAGATGTTTGGGGAATAGGAGACTAAGGCCATGTCTACACCAGCCATTTATCCCAGAGTCATCTCTAGGTCATCCCTGTGAGTCCAAATGATGCACAGGGGATCCCAGGTCAACCAGGGACAACCTAGAGATGACCCCGGGATAACTGAAACCAGAGATGTCCTTTTTTTTCCACAGTCCCGAGCAACCCCAAGGACCGTTGCTGGTATGGCGCGGCCTCCCAGGTCCTCAAAGGGGCACGGAGCTGCACAAGGTGGCTCCGTGCCCATGGGGATGGGGTGGAGGCAGCAATTTTGCCATCCCTGGGATGGCGGGAGGGTTGGGTGCATTTTTTTAAACCTTTTCCCATGGATCGGGGCTACGCGATTGGCTCCTCTTTAATATATATATATATATATATATATATATATATATATATAGCCTATGACATCCCCCTTCCCTTCTGGGACATCGTGTAGCTATATAGATGCTGGGGTAGGATCGCAAAAACAGGTAAGTCCGTGATCCTCCCCACTCCCTCCCACTACACCCTTAGGTGTGGATGAGCCCAGAGATGACTGAAGAGAAGGCCATACTTTCATGTATAATTCAGTTAGGCCAGAGTGACACAACAAGTAATAATCACCTTATTTAATTGTTTACCCCTTCTTATACCATGGTCTTAATAGCTAATCCTAATTATCATCATGGAAAGGTATAAATGCATAGCCAAAATGAATCCATAATTGTTCTCTGCTCACCAAACGGGGGAAAAACTCTCTTAAAGTTGTAACTGGTAGATTAAACAACTGAAGTTTTATGTTGATTTATAATATGAAGATCAACTAAAGCTTTTGTCAAGTTGACACTTCAAATTAAAGGGCAGATATGAGGTTTTTGTACATGTAGGACTTGCAATAAGAGCTGTGTTCTGCCAGCTAGAAGCATATTTGTTGTTTTTAAATGATATTGTATTGATAACATGTTTGTATGCTTTTTATGGTTTTGTATGTTTTTTATGGTTTTAAATTTTGTATATCAGTTTTTTAATGCTCCATGTTTTTAATTTTTGTAAACTGCCCAGAGAGCTTCGGCTATGGGGCGGTATATAAATGGAATAAATAAAATAAATAAATATTGTGGCCAAGCTGCCAGCTTTTGTTTTCTAACATGTTGGCACATTCTTAGTGCCTCACAGCTTGGGCAGAGTACCTTTACACTGGGGAGAAAACCAACTTTTGTTTTTTTAAATAAACTTTTGCTTTTGTACGACCCTGCGAGCATATGCAAAATGCCTTTCCTGTGAGAGCACACATTTGAACAAAACTGTTCCTGCTTGGTCACATGAAGTCTAGAAATGAATATAAAATGAAAATTTCAATTAGATCTAGTCTCAGCTTCTTACGTGATGGTTTGAGCTTTTGTAGGTATACATGAAATAAAAAATGGAAGAGTTGGGGCCACAGTTCCAAATACATTTAAGCAGGGAAGTCAAACTTTATTGACAAGTCTGCAGCAAGTCAAACCCACAGTGTAATACAGTGCCATATCTATGTGCTGTCCCTAAGCAGTGGAATAGGTTTGTATATTTTCTGTTACCTGGGAAACAGCAATAACACAGGGATGGAGAGTCAATTGAGAGTGTGACCACAGCCTTCCTCATCCTGGTGTCCTCCAAATTGATCAGGCCCCAACTCTCCTCATGGTCATTATTCAGGTGTATCTTATAGTCCAGCTGCAGGTGGCCTCCCTTGGTACAAAGGGTAATGCTGGAACTGTTTCTGTCTTTGCATCTTCTAATTCTGGCAACAAACCAACAGTGTAGAATTCTGGCCTGTGGAGTTCTGATCAATTGGCAGCCACATTGTCAACTCATAATCATGCTCCCTGCTGTTTAGGGGATCACCTAGATTAGTAGCTATACTCAAGTTTTTCCTTGGCCATTTTATATTGGGCTGTATCAGCCTCATAGCATCAGCTGATTGCGTCTCCATTTGTGCCATGTGCGGTTCACAACCAACACCATCGCCTCTCTCTGGCACCTCAGTATTATTCAGTTGAGGAGGTTCGTTCACTACTTCCATACCATCCTCAGGTTTGCTGTCAGATCCATCTTTCGCTGCAGCAGATTCCTTACTTATTCCATTCCTTTGTTTACCCTGTTGTTTAACTTTGCCCTGGTTGATCTTACTTACAGCATCTATTTTGTCTATGATCTTAAAAAGTGGGTTTAAATTCATACTTCTAACCTTCTTATCTTGATGCTTGTGGGCTTTACCCTTACATTTATTACTGCCATGCTCAGTTGTACAGACTTTCAATTATGTTTTCTTAACAGGTACTACTCCTTTCCCCATGCCCTGGGATTGCCTTTTTACCTCTTTCCGATGTACCTTACTCATAGCTATCTGAGGCACAGCAAATCCTTCCTCCTTACCCAACCTCAAACCTTAGGCTGGGACTATCTCAGAGGGGTTCTCACCCTTACATAGCAGCAATTCCTCAATGGAGAGACTGTCAATTCTGTTAACAACATTGGGGGAAGATTTAATTCCTCCTCTCTATCAGCCCAAAACAGGGGGACCTCTTTCTTCCTTTGGGTAATCGAGTCCACTAGAGGCAGCGCAGGCTTCTTGCTCAGCAATCGTGCTATTTGGCCAAGTATTTCCTTTATCCCAACCACTAAATCTTTAATTTTCAAAATTATTTCACTTATGTGGATGTTGCACTTTTCATGCTTTGGCTTAAGTTTATTAGTGTTCTGACGTGGTGAGCTCATTCCAACCCTCACCTAACCTAACCACCTCTTTAACTAAGAGGGCCTCCAAAGCCTTCTTTCCTGCTCTCTTCTCTATACTTTGATCTAATTTCCCCAGGGATTCCTGAGAGGATGATAGAAAATCTCCCATTCTCATTTTACCAAAATCCACACTCACATAATTGTTTAGGCAGCAACTTCCCAGTAGTTGGTCGTTAGTTGTAGAAGTAATTAACAAATCAATGTGAGATGTGGTCTGTAGGTTTGGGGGCACTGAGAGACAGCAATCTATATCTGGCTCAGATTTCCCGTGCCCGTGTGTGAAATCTGCCATCTTAGTCTGCAACATCCTTCACTCTGCCTTTCTATAACAGTTTTTGTCCATTTGACCTCTTCCCTCCATCACAGGCAGAGTAGGCAGAGAAACACTGTTTTCAACAGGGGCCACAGGGGAAATAGACTTCCCTGTTTGACCTACCTTCTTTTTTTGTTCGGTAATTGTAGTAATATTCATTGGGATGCTCCTCTGTACCTGTTGAATAACTGGTGGGGACAGAGTAAGATCAAATACCATCTCATGGTCACCTAGATATGACTGCTCCATTCCTTAAAAGGTGTTCTGATTCACCAAATGTGCTAGAAAGTATTGTTCAGTAGCCTAATAGAGTCAATAGACTAGTAAGCCTAATGGGTGTTCCTTGTACAATTACAGAACCAGACCAGTGAGAAGCAGAACCATCAATATATAAACACTAGAAAAATTCTGGATTAATGCACCTGGGCTAGCTTGCCTGTACAGGTAAAGTAGTTTGTTCACCTTGCTTCGTCCAAGGAAGAACAAATAAATCATTAAAAGAATTTTAAAAAGAGAGAGAAAAGAAGTTTAAATAAAGCACACTTTAAAAGAACAAAATAATGGTGAGACAAAGTCCCATAAAGGAGTCTTCACACGATTTAGGAAGAGTCTTCATGCCTCAGTGAGTTCTGATATGATGCAAGGATCACCTTCCTGGGAAAGTCATGAAGATTGTACCACCTCCTGTGCGACGCTAAGTGCGTTAGCTTCACACTTGGTGTACTTGGTGTGACGCCGAGGCACACGCCTCGGCTTAAGTACCTGAGGGAAGAGCAGAACTTCTTTGCAGCTGCTTGGGAAGGGAGGGGAACAGCAAACACACACCAGTCTCCTCCAATTCAAAGCCCACCCTCCCTCAGCCCTTGTTGGCTTATGAATATTGACTTTTGGGGCACTGTTAACTATAGGAATAGAATAGCTTTTTGGGATGTCCAAAATCAGGATTATAGACATCCCAAAAAGCTATTCTATTCCTGGTTAACTTACCACTCATGTGAAGGGGGAGCAAACAGGCTTCCTACACTAGGACACCGTTTGTTCACATCATGGTTTATCAAGCCAGGATTTCTGCCTCACCATTATGTGTAAAATGTCTCCAATGGTTTTTCCTTATAATATTTTTGCACTGGATTTTGTCGGCACACAAATATCTCACCCACTCAAATGCATCGACACTACTATAGGCTGCTTGCAGTAAAACAGAAGCTGAATTTGGACAAGACACAGATGCAGCGATAACTGGAGGAGGAAGATTGGCTTGCTGTGGATGGAAACACACTCTCCTTAACAAACCCAAGGATGGGTGTCACAAACATCTGTGGTTTTTGATGCCGGAATAAAACATATTCACAGTCATGGATATAGGTGTCCCAGCTCCATGAATAGAAGGGAGAAAATAACATTGCTGTGCTGCACAAAGGTTAAGCCCTGAAATTAAGCCTTGTTTTGCTACTGCACAGGTGCCAAGCTGTTACTCAAAAGGACTGTTGTGCATGCCACCTCATTACCTAGGGTGACCAGATAAAATCCAGGTCAGGGCTCATATAACTTTAACAGTTGTAGAGAAAAGGGAATTTCAGCCAGTGTCATTTGTATGCAATTAGTTCCTGGTGAAATTCCCTCTTCATCACAACTGTTAAAATTGCAGGGGCCCTGCCTTCTTTTGTATCTGGTCACTCTAGTATAGTGCTTGCACCTTTAACTGTTGTGATGAAGAGGGAATTTCACCAGGAACTAATTGCATACAAATGACACCGGCTGAAATTCCCTTTTCTCTACAACTGTTAAAGTTACATGAGCCCTGACCTGGATTTTATCTGGTCACTCTATAATGTCATTACCCATTCTTTGCGGTTGACTCAGGCAGGAACAGATATAACCAATAGCAAGCTGGTCAGCATTTTGGGAAAAGATGCACACTTCTGCTAGATCAGTGGCTTTCCACCTTCAAGGAAACTGATTTCCTTTATCTGTCTGCTTTGGCCCCCTGAATGTTTGCCATTCAAACCCTGTGCATTACAGTAAATCCCAAGGCGTGTCCTTGCTCGTTATATTCGCAGGGAGCACTCTGCTCAGGCCTGTTGAGGCTCAATGTTGTCTCACGTAAACTGAGGGTACAGCACACTCTGATGTTCCTACCCATTGAAGAGGAACATCAATAGTGATAGACAAGCTGTCTGTCTGAGATGTTTGTCCTCTACCTATCTTTCTCATCAGAAAGTGCCTGATAAACTTTTGAGGGCTTCCCAGAACGCAGTTTAAAGGTACATAGGCAAGCACAGTGGCTAACATACAAAGTTACCTAAGAAACCAACAAGCTCACCCTTCTTAAAATCACACATCTGCATTGGCAGATTAAATGTACCACATTTATATTATTGGATTGAGTGTCCCAGACATGGAATGTCACTCGCGAGCAAATCAGAAATGTCTGGGATAATTGATGCAGTTTCACATATCTGCAATTACATCTAGGCTGACCATATGAAAAGGAGGACAGGGCTCCTGTAACTTTAACAGTTGTAGAGAAAAGGGAATTTCAGCCAGTGCCATTTGTATACAATTAGTTCTTGGTGAAATTCCCTCTTCATCACCACAGTTAAAGTTGCAGGGGCCCTTCCTTCTTTTGTATATGGTCACTTTAGTATAGTGCCTGCACCTTTAACTGTGGTGATGAAGAGGGAATTTCACTAGGAACTAATTGCATACAAATGGCACCGGCTGAAATTCCCTTTTCTCTACAACTGTTAAAGTTACAGGAGCCCTGTCCTCCTTTTCATATGGTCAGCCTAATTACATCTGATCTGCCAGCTGCAACCATTCTTCCATGACAAAGGGTCAGACACTAGCACACATGCATGGTTACTCCTCCTAGGCAGGATTACTGTCTTGAAGACAATGGCTGGTTTCGGACGACACAATAATCAACGGAAGGGGGAAGAGGCAACCGTCGGTTGTGTTGCTTATTGTGTCATGTGGAGGGTTACACACCACGCACACACAACTGACAGTACGCTATTCCGCCCAATGAAGGAACGGAGAGAAACAATGGGCTTGCATGTTGCTTAGCCCGAAACCCGTTGTTTAAAGTGTTGTCCAAAACCAACCCCCCCTCTCTCCATGGACTATTCCGTTTGGTCATGGATTTCTGCCGGTCGGAGCAGCTGAACCCCCCCGGCTGCTCTGATACAGCCGGCAAAACTTGTGGTGCATGCTGGAATACTGCTGGAGGACTGAGGGAGGGGGAGGGAGGAGACACTGCAGCCAAGATGGATGCCGGAACTTTCAGCTGCTCAAAGGATGGCAGAGCAATGTGTCATGTGGGGAGCACCGCCTTCCTAATAGGGATGTGCACTGGATCGGACCCGATCCACGATCCGAGTCCGGTCCAGTGGGAAATCGGATAAATTATCCGATTTCCGATCCCGCAGCTGGATCGGCCGATCCAATCCGAACCGGTCCGAAAAGGCTCCGAACCGGTTCGGCGGATCGGCGGGCGCCCACTGGCGCCCACCGCCGCTTCCATTGGCGGGCGCCAGCGGGCGCCCGCCGATGAAAGTGGACAGCGGGGGGGGGGGGAGGAGGGGGCGCTTACCTTCTCGGTCCGTCCGCTCCCGTCCGGCACTAGCAGCTACTACCAGCGGGCTCCGCGGCCTGCTCTAGGGTGGCGCGCCGGGTGATGTCATCACCCGGCGCGCTACTCTAGAGCAGGCCGCGGAGCCTGCTGGTAGTAGTAGGCGCCGGCGCCGGACGCGAGCCGCCGGGCCGGGAAGGTAAGGAGGGGGTGCGTGGAGGGGAGGAGGGGGCGCGTGGAGGGGGGAGGGGGGCCCTTACCTTCCCGGCCCGGCGGCTCCCGTCCGGCGCCAGCGCCTACTACTACCAGCAGGCTCCGCGGCCTGCTCCAGGGTGGCGCGCCGGGTGATGTCATCACCCGGCGCGCTACTCAAGAGTAGGCCGCGGAGCCCGCTGGTAGTAGCCGCCGGCGCAGGACGGGAGCGGACGGGCCGAGAAGGTAAGCAGTGGCGGGGAAGGGGGCTTACCCCCCCCCGGAGCCGTCCGCTTCTATCCGCTGGCGCCCGCGGGCGCCAGCGGATGGAAGCGGGCGGCCCCAGGGGGGGTAGGGAGTGCGGGGGAGGGGGCTTACCTGCCGGGGCCGTCCACAGCGGACGGCCCCGGGGGGGGGAGGGAGTTAGGCCCCCCCTCACCGACCCGCCGCCATTTTTTCCTCATAGACTTGCATTGCAATGCAAGTCTATGGGGAAAAAAATGGCGGCCGATCCAAAAATTTACGATTTTTGGGTCGGGATCGGACTCGATCCGGTCCGGGGGGCCTCCGATTTTGTCCGAACCGGTCTGGGACAAAATTGGAGGTCCCGATCCGGGTCCCGATCCGATCCGGGGGGTCCGTGCACACCCCTACTTCCTAACGCATGGTCAGTACGCTACTTCCCCCTCCATTGCCTAATATGTTGTGTGAAACCAGTCAACAGTTAGAGAAAAATTCTGTTGCCTGACTCTTGATGGGAGCAAGCCTTGGAGAGACTTTCAATCTATTCTTGCTCAATTGGGCTTGGAGCATGTGGATAGGGAGATGTTTTTCTCCCTCTCTCATAATACTTGAACCCAGGGTCATTCCATGAAGCTGATTGGTGGGAGTTTCAGGACCCATAAAAGGAAGTACTTCTTCACCTACTGCATAGTTAAACTACAGAATTCACTATCGCAAGATGTGGTGACGGTCACCAATTTGGATGGCTTGAAAAGGGGGTTAGACAAATCCCTGAAGGAGAAGGATATAAATGGCTACTACTCCTGGTGGCTGCGTGCTACATCATGTATCAGAGACAGCATGCCTATGTGCACCAGTTGTACAACATGGGTGGAAGAGTGCTATTGCACTTGTGTCCTGCCTGTAAGTTGCTGGTTAACAGATGGTTAGCCACTGTGTGAACAGAATGGTAGAGTAGATGGACCCTTGTCTGATCCAGCATGGCTCTTATGCTGACTTCTGAGCCCAAATCAAGGGTCTTGGTTGAAGCCTAGAAATACTTAAGGCACAATCCTATGGGATGCAGCCTGGCTACTCATAAGCCTCTGAACTTGGAGGCCTATGAGTATCCAATGCAGAGCAGGAGGCACCTTGCGCCTCCCCCTCTGTATTTTAGCTAGACAGCCGATTTCTCCCTTCTAGCGGAGACTTCTGAGAGGGGAAGCAAAGGAGGCTGGGGACAGCTGGGGATACCTCATAAGTCCATGTCCCTTGGGGCTGTCTAAATGTTGTCCTTGCCCCAAGATGGCTCCACGTTGTGTCGGTTATATGACGCAGCTGCCGATTCGGAGCTATCCCAAGCCAAAGAGCCAAAGAGCCACAGCAGAAAAGTCAGGGACTTATCCCGTTTTTTCCTGCCCAAGCGAGGTCAGTGCAGCTCTTTTGCCACCTGTCTTCACTCTGATGCTGCATCGGGGCAGTTCCTGGGGGGGTGGGGTGGAAGGCAACCTCCCATTGGTTGCAGAAAGCCACGGGAAGGGGTGGGTGCAATGAGTCTAATGGCCGCTGGAAAGCCCCTGTTGCCTCCCTCAATGGGGATTATTTGCCACCACCCCGCACCAGTGATACCGTGGGGTTTGGCGGCAGAGCGGTGCCTACTCGGCATTGTGAAGGCAGCCTCCCAGCCTCCTCTCCTCCCTGCCCCCTGGGAATGTTGCCTTTTCTCATTCTACATACTCCATTTTGCCAGTGTAGAGAGCTAGCCTGCGCTAGGGGCGGGGTCAGGGAGGGTAGTTTCCTGGCTCTCAGCTTGGAGCCCTATCTACAAGCTTGGAGCCAGGAACCCAAACAATGCTATATCCCCTCAGACGCTCTGAACAGGATATAGGAATACTGTCTTATACACTCGGGGCCAAGTGGACCTTATTGCTTGCCTTTCTCCATATGCATATCTTTAAGATCAGTTCAGGAAGCTCTTTGTACATTCTAGTCTCTCGAGAGGCGAGTTTTAGGAATGCTCAGGAAAAGTTCTTTCCCTGAATGAATGTGCCATAACATTTGACTAGCCTCCCATAACATTTGACTAACCTCCGCTTAAAACACAGTCTTATTTGCCCACTGCTTCAACGGAACTTACTCTCTAGTAAGTGTGTTTATGATGCGGCCTTTATGTTTAAATGCCCGGTGAATACACTTCTGTGCCCAAGATATTTAAAATGCTTCTGATTTTTCTGTGTGTTGTGTATGTTCCATGTCAAGTTTCTGGGGGGGGGGGGGGTTGTGGCCTCTGTGTATATCAGTAAAAACCAAAGCAAGCAAGCAATTCATCACTAGGGATGAATAGATGTTGTGTAATCTATTCCATGTGGGTTTCACGGATTGCCAGGCATCTTCTGTTTCATCGCCTGCTCATTGATAGAATCCCCACGCTCCCTTTGGGAAAGTATGCAGAAAAGTCCCCCCCCCCCCTCCCATTTATGCAACTTTGGCTGGCAAAAGTTTCTTAGGTTAGTATACAATCATGAGAAGAGCTCACAAAACAAGGGGATGCTGAAGAGAGATCAGAGATGTATAAAATGTTGTGCTTTTTTTTTTAAGGTGTATTATCTATTAGCATATTTCCCAGTAATTATCACATTTTTGTATGACTAAATTTGCATAAAATTCCAGAAAGTTTAGAAAATGGCCTGCAAGTCCACAGAATCGATGTGACTTTGAAGATGCCAGTTAGTGGTGGAATCTGCAGACCTAATTCACAGAAATCTAAAGTCATTTGATTTCCCCAAGATTCCTAGCAAGTGACATATCTGCCTAATAAAGAAGTTGCTACACCATCCAGGAGTCATCAATGGGACATAATACTGTTTTTGGTATAGGCCTGTGTGTTATATTTGTATATAATTTTAATGCAATTCTACTTTATTGTGCAGTGCCTTAGACATTTTTTACCCGAAAAGCAGCTAAAACATTTTATAAAAATAATCTAGAGCCATAAGCATTGACATTCATGTTGGTTTAGTCAAACAAAGTAAGTCATATTTGAGCCAATGTTAAGTTTCATCCTCTTCTTTAAATTGCTATTCTCAGGTTTTATTTTCTCAAGTTGTGCTTCATCGGTTCTCATTTTCCATACCTTTTTTGCACTCACAATTCAGTTGTGTATTATTACAGCTAAGTAATCTATGGCATGAATGCATATCAGAGTACTACACAGACAAGCCCTCCATAGCTAGACCTCATTCTTAAATCTTCACATTACTTTTGTTAATTCTAGTTGTTGGCTCTGGTCTTTATCCAGTCCATTCTCTTTCCTTTCTCCTATTTTATTCTCAATTTTCCTTCTTAATCTTCATCCCCTCCATCATTTCCTCCTTATTTATCCTTTTATTTCTGACTCCTCTCCGTAGCCTTTTGTCCCCATTGACATATGTTAATGAATGGGGTCCTGAACAGTTGAAAATGGTATCAAAGGAAAGGTGAGAAGGCCAAGAAAGGGCGAGAAGGAGAATAAAGGGGAAAAACAAATAGCTGAGGACTGTGGTCGACTCTAAATCACTTCTGGAAGATAATGCCTAGTCTGCAACTTGGACACAATTTATTTATGCTACCCAAGAGGCTAAGTTGCATGAAGTTAATTGACTACAGTTAACAATGAAAAGAGGTGTTTTTTTGTTCCCCAATAAGTCTAACTGAAAAGCCTGAGAATGGTATAAAAAAGTGAATATATGCATATTCAGAAGCAGCCAGGAAATTGCTCAGATGCCAAATGTAGGTATTGGAATCAATGGTGTATAAGATATCTGAAATGGGAGAAGATCCTTGGAGCTTAGCAAGACATGCATTAATTTCCACTCCATCTTCACAAGTACCATCTACTTATATTTCCAAAACACAAGTAAGAAATCATAACGTGGAAACAACGCTAACTACCTGTGAACCACTGAGGGCAAATTCTTATGTTACATTGTGTATTTGGATACAGATACCATAGCATGAAATACATGTGCCTTTCATCACGTGCGAAGGGTAAGTATGTATACAATTTGGCGTATGTCCTTTCTAAATACTTAAAAGCAGTGACTAGATCACCAACCCACTTCTGACTATTTTAAAGGGACATGCATCAAACATCTCACAAATGCCACCTATTACCAATTAATTTGACAAGAGGCAAGCATATCCCCTACTTATGTATTTTTGTGCACTCTGGACAGGTAAAATGAGAATTGTTCCTCAGAATAAGGATTTAAAAATGTAGCTTTTAAATTTTATCCCACTGGAATAATAGCTGCAAACTATAGGAGTGCAAGCTAAGCTAATATAGTCTCCCTTCATCGTGTTTTGATCTTCAAATAAAATATAAAGTTTTATTCTGTTACTATAACCCATCTGGAAATTTTGAATTAAAGGGTGGCAGGACAATGTTTTAAATAAATATGTTCATCTATAGCTGCTTTAACATCCTCCTATGATGACTTTATGTCAGTTTCTATGTAATTTGCTCACTCTTTCTCCATTGTTTCATTGCCAGTTTCTTTTCAGCTCCTTTTCAAAGTAATTTACCTTCTAATCTACTTCAGTAACCTGTGGTATTTTCTTTTGTCAAGATCCACAGGCTGCAATAAGTCACACTGAAATTAATGGTACTAATTCAGTTGTAAATCTGAGAAACATAGGATGAGAAACTAGGTGGGTATCTGTAGTCTTCTTCCCCCACCTCTATTTAATATTTTCTCTCTTTCCAGTTAATGGGTAGGCATTAGATTTCTTGGTGGAAATCTCCCCGTGTAGAAGGATGAGATTGAAGAATCTCTAAGGAGGTTTATTTGGGATATTTAAAATAAAAATCCCATATAATTACTGGAAATCTGTAGCTCTATCCGCTTGTCAACTTGCCGGCTGTCATATTTGGTTGCTTCTTGTCATTTTTTCAGGGAAAGAAGACAAAGACCCAATACTGACCATAGTATTCTAGTATACCTTTTAAGGCAAAAGAAGGGAATAGGAACCTGGTGTAATTTTAAAGTAAAATACACTGAACTGTCTATGTATGCAACATGATTGCTATGTTCTTAAAGCGAATGAAATCATGCCGGTTTTATTTTGTTTTCATTTTTACACACTTCCCCCCCTCATTTTCACACAGTTTCGTTTGAACAGATCACAAAACAATAGAAGGGGAGAGAGTAAAAACAGCACACTGGGAAAGCCATCCAAGGCATGCAGATTGAACACTTTGTTCAGAAACAAAGGAAGGTAGCACACAATAGAAAACTATTCTCACAATTAAAAGAAGCGCCTTCCAACTTACTACACATAGGCTCAATTCGGACGACACAATAAACAACTGGTGTGGGGGCAAGAATTGTCAGTTGTTTTGACTATTGTGTCATCCGAATGCTGTCATAGTCAACTCAGTGCTGATCCTCATCCACACCACAGTTGATTATATATTACCATGTTGTGTGGGGAGTACCCCCTAGTTGAACAACTGTAAAGTTGATTATTATCCCACCATTGACTATCGTGTCGTACAAATTGAGCCATACACTGCTTATAATAAAACAAAAGATTGCAACTTTCATGCATTTTTGTAGAAAATAATCAAGGCTATGGATTTAATAAATTGGAATGAAAATTATATATAGATATAAATAGCAGAAATCCAGATTTTTTTTCTGGGGAAAAAAATAGAAGATGTATGGCTTTAGTGCTGGCAGTTATCTGATCGAAAGTCACAGAGGATACAGAACAGACTTCAAGACTTGCCATTTAAAGATGCATTTAAATGGAGCGGAATTATAAGCAATGTAAACAGGTCTTTTAATGAGAGGGGTCAGGCAGGTTCTAACTGCAGGTGTTTCTGAAGGAAAGTCTTCAAGTATCAGCTCCTGCATGGCATGTAATTAATGCTGGGGAAAATGAAAGGTATCACATTATTAGCCAACATTAACCCAAGAGGAGGGGGGGAAATGATGACCTGGAAGCTGTCTGCTCTTATAGAGCCAGTGTGATGTAGTGGTTAGAGCATTGGACTGGAAACCTGGAGACCTGAGTTCTAGTCCTCACTCAGCCATGGAAGCTCACTGGGCGACTTTGGGCCAGTCACAGACTCTCAGCCTGATCTACTTTACAGGGTTGGTGTGAGGGAAACAATGGAGAGGAGGAGCATTATCTACACTGCCTAGAGTTCCTTGGAGGAAAAAAGATGGGATATAAATGTAATAAATAAATAAATAAATAAATACTGTAAATCCTATAGGAAAGTAATACAGGCTTATTCATATAACCATGTTAACCAGAGTATGAATTTAGGTACAAACAGTCTACCTGGAGATCCAATGTTTTCCATCATGCTTCAGTGGGAAGCAGGGCGGATGCAAGCAGAACCATGTGAAAGGCCTTTTTTTTTTTTTTACCAATTCTATGAATAGCCATAAGTCAAGTACAGTTTCTTATTGATTGATTGCCTTTAAAAAGTTTCCCCCCATTATACTGTTTACCTAATAGCATAATCCTATATAATTATTTTACATAATATTTAGGAAATCTTTTTTAAAAACTTAGAACAGAAACTAATTTGGGGGAACATAGTTTCCAAATACAGTTGCAGAAATACAGGTCTTTTAGTTTGATTTTTTAGCAGCAGTACCAGATGTGGATGCTATTAGAGTTACGAGTGCAATCCTGTACATGTTTAGACTGAGAAAACTTTGGCTTGATGCTAGGAGGTGTAGGGCTTTTTCTGTCTAAAAATGCATAGGACTGCTCTCTTGGAGGTTTTGAGAAAAGCAGCAATTAATTGGATGACCAATGCAATGTAAAATATTAACTCGCACAAATTAATGCTTAGCACGTTTGCTCTAAAATCAGTAAGAGTTGATATCTAGTTTATCGTTCAAAAGCAGAGTTCAAAATTTAAATATTTAAATGTTGAAGTTTTGTCCAACCTTGTGCAAAATTGTCTTTAAATTGCAATGCATGCTCTGTGCAACACATTCTGGAGCATTTGGCTCAGTAGCTCAGATTCGCTATTAGGTAAGATGTACATTTTGCCTCTAGTAATTGTATACTGCAGGTGGAAATGCACATATAAGCACTGGACAGTATCCTATGATGCTCATGTGTCAGTGGGCCCCCCACCACTAGTGTAACAGGGAGCCAGCACTTTATAAAGAAACCATAAACAAGTGGAAATGCACATTTCTGGAACAGGGAAGGCCAGCAGAGTTTGCAGAAGGGAGCGGCGCTGTCCTGTCCTGATCCAGAAATAAGTGTTCCTGCTCATTTTCGGAGTTCCTTTACAAATCACTTAGCCTGCGTCATGCAACAGAATGAGCGAAAATGTACCAGCAGTACAGGATACTATCCATAGTGCATGTACAATGATAAGCAAATTTGAAATTGAGCATGTCCTAGTCAAAGCAGACTTTTAAAAATAAGTAGAAAGCATGGTATTCTTTATACTCCATCATCCTCTTGAAACTGGCTGTAATAATCCCGTTATTAAATAATGTAATAATGCTGTAATAATGCTAGTTACTAAATAGGATGAAAGTGTGGCTATCAGGGAACATATATTATGATCGTGTAATGGTCAGTCTCACACAGTATTGTAAACACGGTCTGTTTAGTGACTCTTCAGGGCCTGAAACATTTCAGTGCCTTGCTACCGCAGAGCCCTTAACTGGAGATGTGGGGAATCGATCTTGGGGCATGCTGTATATAAAACATATGCTTGGCCACAAAGCTACAGCTCCTCTGTAATAAGTGGTGCTTTTAAGCACTTAAGAATGGAAATTTTATGGATTAGAGACAGAGATGAACTATGATTACACAGAGAGCTGCCTTCATGGAGTCATTTCTATTCTTGCATGCCATGGACTTTGTACTACATTATGGATATTAAGAGTCTGAAGCACACTCTTTTTCTTGGTTTTCATTTACCTCGACAGAGTCCAGAGTCCCTACCTTGAGGGAGAGTAAGGCCAGGGAAAGGTGCAGATTCTGAGCACCATTAGTTGTCATTGAATTTTCAGTTATTCCATGTATTGTTATTTTCTTAGTGAAAGAGGCTGAAATGCCAACCTTTGATTAAAAATACTGGACTGAATCAGAGGGTGGAGCTAAGTCACAACCTGACAGGTGAGGGGCAGAGATGGACCAGAGCCTGACCTAAAGTAGATCATACAAGTATATGCCATTGATATATACATATATTAAAAAATCAAGAAGCGGTCACTTGATAAATGTTTGGGCTAAGGTAAACAAAAATGGTTTACTTAGTGGTCTTTACAGCCACTTTGTAAGACAGGTGAGCATTGTTATCCCTGAAATAAGGATAATATCTTATAGGGCTGTTGAAAGGAGTGTGCTGTACATTGTAAATAATTATTTATTATTGGCATTCCCTGGTAAGGAGTTCCATTTGGGCATCCTTAAAAGTCAGTCACTGTCAGTTATTTAATGTATTGATTTTTTTCTTTATTGGAGGATGTGACTGGGTTGTCCATTTCTGATTTTAAAAATACAGAGGACAGAATAGAAATCCACTATCCACACTGAGACTACCCACTCTAGTAGATAAAATGTTTTGAAGGAGGAGATAAGCTGTGTACAACGTTTAGTTCTGTGAGAATTGATTGGTCAATACAGAATCTGAACATTTGTTAGCAAACAGAAGCGATTCTATGGCTCCCTCTACAAGATTTTGCTTTGACGCCCAGTTCCCCGATTATGCGCATCTCCTGACAATCGCTTTTACGCCTAATACCTATATACGAGAGGCGTTGAAGCGTATTACTGGCTGTATGAAACTTGCTTTAAAGTTTATTTATTTATTTATTTATTTTATTCCATTTATATACCGCCCCATTCCCAAAACTCTCTGGGCGGTTGACATGCATGCAAATGTTGCTGAAAGTAATGTGCTTTGTCCCAGGAAACTGCCCAAACAGGTTTTGCACCCTTTATTCTCCCCGCCTACCAGAATCTCCCGCCATTGGTTACCTAGGTTACCTGCCGGAAATGATGTGGTTAACCTGTTCGGCTACCTCTCTCCCCACTCTTTGCCCGATTGCCATTTGAACTGAACTGCTCAGGAGTAAATGATAATGTTCCTCGCACACACATGCCAAAACGGACAGGGGGATTCTGCTTCATTCCTTCCCCCTCCTCTTTCCAGCGAGCACACACACACATACACAGCTCATGTCAGGAACCCAGCAAGAAGCGAGGGGATGATATGTCTAAGCTGATCGCTAATTATGCGCACATGTGCACATCCTTCCTACCCCCTTTACTTCTCGTGAAACCACCTCTATCTGGCCCTGTGTCTCCATGAACAAAATATTCCATCAGGGGAGTTAAAATAAACTTTATTTTCAGTTCACATTGGGTCTCGTCTTCCTGGAGCTTCCATCCAGAGAGACGGAGAACAAGGAGGAAGTTGCCAGGAGGAGACAGGAAATAAAACTAAATGAAAAAGTGGGAGGTTTTCCCAGCGAAGGGGCAGTTCTATGCATGACATCAAGACCATCTGATCGCCTCCTCACAAAATTGTTTACACGGACATAAGGCGTGTAAACTCCCACGGTAAATTAAAAGTCGCTATTTAATGCACATTCAAAAATGCGAATAATCAGAGATAAAATGCGCCTGGACCCCTGATTTGCGCTCCGCTCTTGTAGAGGTAAATTTGGTAATGCGCCTTGAAAAAGCTTTAAATCGCTCTTGTAGAGGCACCCTAAATGTCTGTGTTGCTTCCCCTTAGCCCATGAGATAAAATACCATGAGAGTCATCCATCCCTAAAATAGTGGCACTTCCTGAAGAAAGAGGAAGGCCTATATCTTTGGCCTAGATTTTACATGTGATGTTCCATAAACTGACAAAATAATTATTGGAAGGAAATTCCTTCGTTTTGGGGAGAAAGAAAGAGGAAAGTCAATGATTTTGGAAACTGATCTTGAATGAATGCACTAGGACAAGGTAAACAGGTAACAAAATACTGGAAATCTCCCCCACCGCACCCTTCCTGAACAGTTGTTGATTACATATAGTTTGATCCATAGCAAACAGAGTATTTGGTTCTAAAAAAAACACTAAATTCACACAACCATTTCACAAGCACTTTTCTGTTCCTGCCCATCTTATCTAGCTCATTTAATTCTATGTTAACATTCAGAAAAAGGATGTAAAAGTTTTGGCCCACAAGGAGAATTCAAGGATCTGACTTAAAACAAAAAAAAAAAATCATGAAAAATGCTTGCATCTTTATAATGAGAAGTATGTCTCGCATTTAAAATAGCATGAAATACAGTTCAGTTTGTATCAACCAAACAGTCAACGATCCAGAGTTCTTGCTTAAGGTCAGAGCTTGAAGCCTTAGACTATAGTGCTTCCTTGGGAATTATGCCTGAAAACAGAATTCACAATTAGGTTTTGTTTTTTGTTTTTTCTTACAAGACACCAGAATCTCTAAAAAGAACATAACAGCCCTGGTGGATCAGAGAAACCGGCTATCTTGTGCAGCATTCTGTTCCTGCAGCGGCCAACCTGATGCCTATGGGAAGCCCCCAAGCAGGATATGAGCACAATAGCTGAATTTCAGTGGAGGCTGCCTTTTTGTCAGTTACATTTTAGATCTTCTCTAAGATGTACTGCAAACAAATGTGCAAAGTAATCCTACCATCCAGCTAAGATGATTGTCAAAACATTGGAATTTACACCAGTGTAAGTAGTTGGGATTCTGTGCTTCCTCAAAAGCATAATATTTATTTTATTTACAAAACTTAGATCCTGCCTCCCCCCCCCCCCCAAAAAAAAACTACTTACGGACGTTTACAACAATAAAACCACAGTATAAAACAAAACCAATTAAGCTAACTTACCATGTGAAGCACACTTAACATAAGGAGCTGGAAAATCCAGCAAGCTGCAAAAGCCTCCGTCCGGAAGTCCAGAAACAAGATGGAGATAAATGGGAACAGCATTGACATACCTATAGCAATATAGCAGTGTGTGTGTGTGTGTTGGGGGGAGATAGCTGCTCCTATAGTATTACGATGGTACAAACCAAACACAACATCATTAACAATGTCCCTGTAACCCATACATCAATGAACATACACCAATAGCAACACTACCAGGATGACATCACAAAACTTCATCAATACCTTTTCTCCCACACAGAGCCTTGGAAATTCAGTACCTCCCTCCACCACAACTGATACCATAGGCCAGTGTGCAGAATGGCAGCAACCAACGCCTGCAGCCACAAACTCCTGTCTGAGGGAAGCCATAGTCCTCTGGCAACCCAAATCCAGCCAGTAGCAGAACAATCCATTTACCATAAACATAACCAAAGTTGATCAAGAAAGGAAGGAGTGCTGTTCATTACAACCAGACAGACCAATAGCTCAGAGGCTGGCGCATATAACCTATAGGCTACAGGACTCCCAGGAGAAGGGTTTGAATCCTGATATAGTAGCACTGATTCCATTCAAGCAGTACTAACAACACTGCCCATAGTGTATTTGTATTTGTGTCTGTGAAACGGGAACAAACATTTCGCAAGGGAGGCAACTTCAAGGCTCCTGATTTCCTGAAGCTGGAGTTCAGTGAAAAGGCACAGGCCTTGCATGCGACATTTCAACAACGGCAGATGATATTTTTGGTCTCGCAACACACTTGACAAAGTACCATACTTGGTATGAATTCTTGGGGAAAACTGGGAAGAGGCGCTCACACAGCCAAGGCAGTAGAATGGGACAGCCACTCATCATCCACAACAGATGCATGATCCACAATGGAGTGCCTGGCTTATTCCTGTGGCCCCTGCCCCTTCATCTCACCCAGCTACACATTCCTCCTCCTTTGGTTGATTGCTGCTCTCTGCTAGTGATTTATCCACCACACCTTGTAAGCCATCTTCCTGCCCTCCAACAACAACGCTAGATTCCTTACACCAGATGAAATTGGGGATAGGGGAGTCAGGAGGACATTGAGCCATTGGCACCCCCAGCCATGCACCCTTTGTGGCGCGCCAGGGACAAGGGTGTGACAATAGACCTCCAATGGTGGGTTCCCCCATCATTGAGAACAGGGGTGTGTACAGCAAACCACCGATTGCCATCAGTAGAACAGAGACGGTCATGTTTATTGTTGAATAGTTTCATCTGAGGAATGAGCTCTGACAGCATCACAGAGTCCTCCTGTTGCCAACCCTTTGGCCTTGCATGGCTCCTGTGCCTGAGAAAGCTACATGACTGAGAGAGGAGCAATAGGTGCAGCTGCACATCCATGCTGGGTACAGCTACACCAGTTACAACGGGACAAAGGAGACCTTTGCTTGATACATAATATACAAGACCTTTGCTTGATACATAATATACATTGGCTCAATTCGGACGACACGATAGTCAATAGGGGGTTGACTAACCCTAACCCTCACGCTAACCCTAGGGGGCACTCCCCACACAACATGGTAATAAATAATCAACTGTGGTGTGGATGAGGATCAGCACTGAGTTGACTATGGCAGCATTTAGATGACACAATAGTCAAAACAACTAACTATTGTTTCCCCCACACCAGTTGTTTATTGTGTCGTCCGAATTGAGCCATAGTCTTGCTTTTCTTAATAAGGCCCTTTCTACACCATAGGGGTGTAGAGGGAAGGAGGGAGGGCGATCCCGGAAGTACCTAATACTCAACATCGGCGCACAGGGACCAGCTGGGGGACATCCCAGGCAAACAGCCTGGTGTAGAAACAGCCTAAGTTACAGGCAAGCATGCACACAGCTGCTGCTGGCGGAACAATCCTTACTGGGAATGCAGCGTGCAAACTGTGAAGACTCATCTCTTCCTTTGGACCAAAATTGCCCCTCCCGGCCCAGCTAGAACACTTGGGGCGGGGCGGGGCAGGGGGGAGGGAACTGCCATTGGCACATAAGCCCTGTTGAAACATACAAACAACAAAATGGTGAAGTTGGCTTCCTCCTGGTCACTGCTGTAGGCCTCGCTTGTGGCCTGCAGGGCATTGGGTGCATCCTTCTCTCCGGGCATGCTGCATGGCTCTCTGCCTGCCTGCCAGAAGACAAGGGAGAGAGATGCGGGCGATAATAGGCAATGGGGTAGCAGCCGCTCTTCAGGCAGGCACTCTCCTCTTCAGCATGCCTGTCTGCCGTATAGACTATCAGCCTGATGTCATTGGCAGTCAGTTCACCCTGAATAACGAAATGGAAGTCTTCCTGGCGGCATCTTCATTTTCACCCTGGAAGTTCTCATGCGCATCTGTTGACTTAAGAGTTTTGACACACCTCCTCCCGCCCCGACCCCGCTCCGACCCCGCTCCCCTTTCCCCATAGAGCAGCCCGGACGTGGGATTTTCGTTCGTCCCACGCAACGGGCACTGCCCCGTATACATCAAACGAGCAGGACTCCTCACCAACATCTATTCACGAGAGCTGCCGGTGCTGGCGCAACTGACATTAGGCGTGATGGGAGGGGGGGGAGGTTATTTAAGAAGAGCCCCCCCTCCATCGCCGCTCCTTTGCACTGATCCTGGATGTTTACAAAGCGCAGGTGACCGCGCTGATGCCCTAAAAGAGGCTTAGTAGAATTAAAACCAGCTGAAACGTGCAACCCATGAAAACCTCAGCAGCAAGAGCGAATTTAATAACAGCACCCCCACCCGACACTCCGCATCCTCGGTTTCCCTAGGAAGTCCTTTTGCGCGCCGGCTTTTTGCATGTGCCTGTGGTTACGGCGATTCGATAGCGTGGAGTCCGGGAGGCTCCGGCAGCCTCCCGCCCTTCCCCCGAGAGAGACGGGGAGTAGGGTAGGGGAGAGACTGGGGCGGGGGTAGGGGAGAGGCGAGACCAGGCGCTAACTTTGGGAGTTCCCTTTGATTCCCTTGTACGGCAAAGCAGATCCACCCCGTACTCGGCGGCTCCGTTGCGCTGCCGGCCCTCTTGAAACGACCTGCTCCCCAGACCCTTCTGTCTTCCAGCCCCAGCGAAACCAAGACGGAAATCTCTCCCTCCACAACTCTCTCCCCCCCCCTCTCTCTCACACACTGACCAACTGCTCCCACCCCTTTTTTTCTCTCCTCCTCCTCCCCCCTCCCTTCCTCCCTCCCTGCAATCAGGGGAATAAATCAGGAAAGGAAACGCGCTCACACGCACACACACACAGAGTGAGCCGAGATCTGTTACAAAAGTAGCCCTGATGGCGGCGGATCAGATGAAGCAGAAGCTGCTGCTGGAGTAGTTGAGTCAGTCTCTCTCTCTCTCTCTCTCTTTTGATTCTTCTCCCCTTCCCCCTCTCCACCCACAGATCTCTATCGCTTTCCTCCTCCTCTCCTCCCAGCCACCCCCAGTGAGCCGCTGCCTGCTTCTGTACGCTGCCTGTGGCTTTGCATAGAAGGAGGAGGAGCGGCTGGTTCTCCGTTCTTGTTCTTTTTCCTGATCCACCACCACCACCAAAAAAAACAACAACCCCCAAAACTTTATCATCATCATCATCATCACCACCCGCCGCCGCCGCCGCCACCATTATCCTCATTTCCTCCGGCACTTGTGGGCGAGGGGCATCGATCTTCGATGAAGAAGATGGCTGCTAGCTGGTGTCTCTGCTTTAGCCTGACACTTTTCCAGACCTTGGTGATAAACCTCTCCGCAGAAGGGCCCTTCCCTACTGCCACCACGTAAGTCCCCACCTGAGTCCGGCCGGGCTTTCTTGCACGGTAGGAGGGGAGCCGGGAAGGGTGATGGAGATTTCGCCTGGGAAAGGGAAGCGGGGAGGAGGCGGAGTGCCAGGGGCTGGCAGTGCAAGCGAACCCCTTCAGCTTGCCACTAATAAAACCAGGATAAATCGTCCCCGATTTTGGATAAGTAGCCATTGGTAGAATATCGTAGGGTTTGGTTGATTTGGGGGGGGGGGTTGAGGGCTGTTTTTAAAAGGGCCTGCGCCTTCAGGATCTGTTGGATCCTCATCCTATATTTGGGAATCCGAGGATATTCCAGATAGCCATCGACAGACTCTCTAAATAGACCTTCCCTGGCAGCTTCAGCTGTGCTAAGAGGAAAGTTTCTAGTTACATCCCCACCCTCGTGACTTGAATAGCTATTTTGGCCCAACGGAGATTAAAATAAATAAATAAAGGAAAAGGTTTGTGTGTGTATTATATATATATATATATATATATATGCTATTTTTCTGCCTAAAAGGCCCTGAAGCATGGTTTTGCAAAGTCACATTTGTCAATTAGTTTCTAATGCATATCTCTTGCAACGTGGATGCTTTCCAGTGTACAGCATGCATGTTTCGACAGTTCCAGGGTTTGTTTTATGTGTGTGTGTGGTTTTGCATGCATCCACGCATGTGCAAAACCAGAGCTGTGGTGTGTGTGTGTGTGTGTATATATATATTACTGTGCTAAAAAGCTATATAAAGTAGCTGAGCATCTTAAATGTAACATCCCGTCATATGATTAGGCAATGAACAGTTTATGGCATCGGGCAATGTTGCTAATTATGCCTCTATTTGCTTTCTGTTGCTGTTTTTCATGAATGCGGGATAGCATCTTGGAAGCAGCAGACAGTTATTAGCATAAAACTTGCCCAGAGCAGAGCAAGGTTCACACAAGAAATGAAGGCAGAAAGGATAATAAATAAATAAATAAATAGCTCAAGATTTGAGTCTTGGCCAAGGACTCTGAGCTGGAGTTAAAGTAGCAATTTGGGTGAATAACCTTTGCTGGTTTGGAAGCACTTTAGTTCGGAAATAGGCGACTGTTGTCATCAAGCATCTTAATGTGAATAACTCGCTGTAACACACTTTATGCAGGGATAAAACACACACACACACACCAGCGCTAGCAGCTTATATTATTGGAAGAAGAGTTCAATTGGTGTAGGAAGAAGAATTCACAATGATGATCATTAGTTATGTTTGCCAATTAGTTGGCTATTCTAATGAAAGCCAGTTCTCTGCGTAAGCTCAAATGGGTATAAAAAGAAAGTTAAGACAGAACTGTGCGAGATATGTCTTGCTTTTCGGAATGGCTAAATGAACCCTTGCGTGAACTGCCTTCATTGCATTTCTTTAAGCTGAGTTCCTTAAGTTTGCTCTTTGGCATTCGGAGGCAAAAGTAAGAACTGCCCCCAAACTGTAATAATTGAAATCCCTATTTTTTTGTTCTGTTTTAGTGTTTTAATTTGCCCACTGAATTGAGGGAAACTGTCATTCACTATTGATCACTTAAAACTTGGATTGGACACCTACTGTAAAGGAATATGGATCTTGAAGAGAATGAATAGGTGTCTAACTAAGCAAGGCTAAACACTGCTATTACTTGACAATTGTATTTATGATTAGCGATACCAATACTGAGAGTAAGGATAGGAGACACACTTAGGATAAGCTGCTACTGAGATAGGGAGCTTGGAATATGTTCGCTGTGTGTTCAGAAGCAAAGGGTCTTGTTATACAGTACCCTACGAAGTTGCTTCTTTGAATGAAATGAACTGCTATAGAGGTTACCCATAACATGTGCTGTTCTTTATAAGACTACATGTGCTGTTCTTTGTAAGACTATCCTGTAAGAATATTGCTTCATCTTGAAAGGCAGAGAATTGAGAATTCAGTTAGGAATAAGCCACCACGATAGTTGAAAGATGTGTCTATAAAAAGAAGAAGAAATAACAGGTTCTGCAAGAAGATATGTGAGCTTGCTCTGTAATAATAATGATCTTAATTTTATTCTCATCTTGCATAGGATGGAAACAAAGAAAATCAAATTTAGGGTGCTTACCAGATAAAAAATTAAATGTAGGAGAAATGAGAGGCCAATAAGTTTATCAAACCAAAATCTGATGAGTGGCTGTGATATAGCTGGTTACAGATAATATTTCTTGTAATTAAATATTTACACACACAGCCCTGGATCTTTTAATCACATTTGGGAAAGGTATTTCATTTATTCAGTCTTTCAAAACCATCTACAATTTATTGTGTAGAAGTATTTAAAAAAACAACTTATAAACATCCAGGAATAGATATTTATTAATAAACAGCTCTTGAGAACTGGACACTGTTTTGTTCTAACCTCCTTGCCTTATGCTTATAGAGAAAAATTCTTTTTAAAATGCTTATTTTAAAAATATGTTTTCAGACATATTTTAAAGAAGAAAATATTTTGTCAACACCCATTTGATTAAAATTGCTGGAATATATCTGTGTCAATGATAATTTTTCAGCTACTGTGATTTGTTATCATTTTTTTTTAAAAAAACAGTTACTTGCATTTTTATCATACATATGTGGACAACTCTATACAGTGTGAACTTGTCTGATTACTAGAATGACATGCAAACTAAACTTTGAGATGCTATATATGTAATTCCTGATAAATTGTTCTATTAGATATCTTTATATGGGTATACAAAGAACAGCCACTGTTAAAAAAAGATTTTGAAATTGGAAGGAATGTACTCTCTAATTTCAAAAGGTATTGTGCTCAGAAATATGTTACTGTTGCATAGTTTTAAAACAATAAGAAACCTTTTTACCTTAGAATATAAATTTGAATGTTTTGTCCAAGCAACAATTATAGTGTGGCATGTTCCATGAATTGAGAACTGAATTGTTTGAACTGATACCTTTGTGCCTGTGTGCTTTTTAGGGGTTAAACTTATCATCATGCATATTTAAAACTATTTTTCATGGCTTATGTATTGCATTTAAGGAATTGATTTGAAAATGAGAAGGAGGCATATCTTGTTGCTTTGAATTTTCAGGATCCATTCAAAATAAACACAGTTTTAAAATGCCCCTTTCTGAAAACAGGTAGATCTGTTCCCATATCCATAAGAAATATGTAGGGAAAATAAGTATAGTTTTGGAAGCATTTTGGCTTTCACAAGGATTTTACACTCCATTGACCATATTAGAGATTACTCAGGCGTATCAATAAGGATTAAGCAATCTACTCTTCTGGGAAATTTTAACTCAAGGAGGTGGTATCGTTATATTATTACCTATACAATATGCTCAACATTAAGGAAAGTGCTGGCAGTTGGTATAAATACACCAACAATGCTGTATTCTTGCAGCATGATACTAAGGACTTTATTCAGAGGTAAAGATTCCTGAGTACAATAAGACTTACTCTTTAGTAAGTGTGCTTAGGACTGAATAGTTAATTGTGTGCCTGGAGTATAATTATCAGATACTGTTGTTATGAAACGTTGAATAGCAGCATATCTTAGGCTATGGAAGGTATTTCATAGACTTTAAAATAGCCTTTCATGGATAGTAAATTGTTGAACACATCTGCATTTAATAACTTGCTCACTTGGTTTGTCTCATGAACATAATCCTTTACTGTAACAAGTATTCATGAAGAAAGCCTTCATGTACATTGAAGGAAGACTGAGCATGTAATGCATTTGCAGCTGGGTGTACAGGATCACCTCCTGTCCACCCCCCCCCCCCCATCAACCTATATTAACTGCCACTTGTAACTTGCATCATAGAAAGCATCAAACTATTGGCGGTTAAAATCTGCTCACTCATGAAGGTACAGTTGAATGCATAATGTGTCAATCAGTAACATGTCTTTTTGTTTGGCTCCAGCCGTGTTGCTTTGTATGTGTGATAAGGGAAAAAAATGTTTACAGGTGTTGGCTGAGCGCTATGCTTATTTGTAGGGAAATGACAAAGGAAAGGTGCGTATTAGAATCTTTGCATCTTCCTTTAATGCTCTTATCTCTGTGGCTTTTTGCAATACTACTATCACTGATAAATTTAATATTGCAAAATATTTAACAAAAAGTTTTGCCATTGAGGTAATTTCCCGTTAAAATGCATAAATACAGTTATGGGGGGGAAAGAGCTGTTCTTTTCCTGAAGTAAATCTTTGGGTGCTCAGACAACCAACCAGGTGGTTGGGAAATTCCCAGTCCCAGCTTCCACTGAAAAGAAATTATGCTGCCAAAATATCTTGCCACTTCTTGGTTTTGATATTGCTGATGTGTGTAGAATTCCTCCACTTATATCCTACCAGATTCTTTCATGTAAGGATTTAGCAGCTCAAATGTATTAAGCTTAAACATGCTACCTTTCCTTCTTTCAAATAACTATGTTTGCCTAATATCAGAAGACTTGTTTTTGGTCATTAAGGTAGTGGGAAAGTCTCTGAATATTTTGCTTTCAAGAGATTTTATTAAAATGTTATCTGATCAATCCTTAACAAAAATATATAGTAATTTGGAATTATTTTAAAGCCAGCCTGAAGAATCTTCTAAATGGGGTGGGCATAATTCTAATTCCCCAAATCTAGCCATCCTAATTATTACATGACAATTACATCATTATTACAATATGCAAATTTGCCTATTATGCAAATCATGTGGTAGGTTGGGAAACGGTTAAGTAAGTCTGTCTCTCACTACGTTCCCACTCCAAATCATCTCTTTAAAATTGCGGTTTAATTTATTTTATTTTATCATTACATTTAATGCAAGGAACCCAAGATGGCTTACATCCTCCTCCTCCTCCTCTATTTTATCCTCACAGTGACCGTGTGACCGTGTGAGGCAGATTAGCCTGAGAGTCAGTGACTGGCTCAAAGTCATGCAATGGACTTCATGGCCAAGTGGGGACTTGAAACCAGATCTCCTGACTTCTAGTCCTACGGACCACTATACCACACTGTCTGTCTTTATAGCAGAGGTGTACAAACAGTCTCCCCCAAGGCCTTTAGTGCAGACCCCCCAGAGTGCGCCCCCCCCCGTGCAGCCAAATCCCCTCCACCTGTACTCTTCACTCCTTCCCCCAGAGGTTGTCATAGTGATGTCTCCTTTATAATTACTGTTAGCAGCAAGGAAAGAGCAAACTGTTTCAGGATCGCTGGTATGTATGCATGCATATGTACGTGTGTGCACACCTGTGTGCAAGCCCCAAGCCAGCAGCTTTATAAGAAAGAAGCACATTGTTGGGTTTTACTTACATTACATGAAAAAAAATGCATTTGAACTCTCAAAGGTTAAATAAATATTAAGACAATTATATATTGAGAGAAGTCTAAGGCTGCAATCCTGTGTACATGTTTCTGGGAATCAGCTCCCCTGAACACATTGGGCTGTATGTCTGAGTAAACATGCATAGGATTGTGCTGTTACTTTATTAAACAAATTCTCAACTCACTTGCAAAGGCTGCAGTAACCGTCATAATATGGCCTTGCTTTACTTCTCATGGAAACGCCTTATTATATCTCTCACTATATGTAGTTATGTACTTTCATTTTGTTGTTGTTGTGGTCATCAGCCTTAACACTTTTAGGTGGCATTTTCTTTCTGACTGATATGGACATCTCTGTAAAGAATAATTAAGTTACCAAGATTTATGCAATCTTTCCCCGAGCCCTTTCAGAATGTAAACTATTATTCTTCCTCATTCACATTACTCTTAAGGTTGGCAGTTAAGAGTATTATGGGTTAGGGAGGGAGATTTCGGATTAGGAGGGAAGGAAGTTAATGGATATTAGGATTAGGGTGAGAATGGGATTTGGGGTTAGGAGGAAAGTGGAAACTGCAGATTTGACTTTTGAAGCCCGAGGTGTAAGATGACATGCCCCCATTCAGAAGTCAACTTAGCTAGCAGTTGGGTGTTACTTCAATGCCAGTGTATCACACTGCACCTGAGGGAATCAGCCTATTTTAGGGGGCCCAGGGCAAGTCGTGTGGCTCTGTCTTTCAGCACCTCACTCCCCTCTTCCTATCCTCCAGCATCTCCTGCTTGAGGCAGCTGTCTAACTCTGCCTAATGGTAGGGCTGGCCCTGGGAAAGTGCGAATTTGGCAACTAAGTTGGAAATTCACAAGCGAGGGTCTCTCTGCCCTCTGCAGATGATTCAGCATGGATTCAGAAAGCTTAACTTCTTCAAACTCCATCTGTAAACCCTTGCCAAGATTAAGGTCAGATCTACATCAGGCAGGATATAGCACTATGAAAGCAGTATGAAAGTAGTATATGGTATGTGTCTATGGGCCCAACAGTTGTCAGTGCACTTCAGTATCGCTATAAAGCAGTAGTGTGGCTCCTGCCTTTTATATACTGCTTTCATAGTGCTCTGTCCTGCTTGGTGTAGATTGGGCCTAAGTTGCACATTTATAGAACCTTTCCTGCAAAACTGACAGAGTAGCATTACTGCTTTAAGATAATTGTGTCGTGGTAAAACAAAGGTTGACAATAAGCACATTTGCCCCTAGGGATTCAGGTTGGGAGTCTGTGTGAAACAAAGTTCAGCAACAGACAGACTCTATGTAGTGTTTACAGTTTAACCTGTTACGTCCCTAGCTCTCTGTGACAGAAGTGTAGCAAATACTTACCACAGAGATAGAAAAAGCAAGAGTGAGACACGGCTTAGTTGAAAGGTTGACTTGGTATGGACATGTGATGCTTTGCTGGGACAAAAATCTTGTATGCAGATCAATGGAGCATGAGTTGGCTGATCATATGAAAAGGAAGACAGGGCTCATGTAACTTTAACAGTTGTAGAGAAAGGGGATTTCAGCCGGGGTCATTTGTATGCAATTCGTACCTGGTGAAATTCGCTCTTCATTACAACAGTTAAAGCTGCAGGGGTCCTGCCCTCTTTTGTATCTGGTCACTCTAGTATAGTGCCTACAACTTTAATTGTTGTGATGAAGAGAGGATTTCACCAGGTACTAATTGCATACAAATGACGCCAGCTGAAATTCCCTTTTCTCTGCAACTGTTAAAGTGACATAAACCCTGTTCTCCTTTTCATATGGTCAGCCTAAGCATGAGGTTTCTGCTTACAGTTGAGCACTGGTTTTGGGACAGGATGAATTTTGAGATGGAGCAATTGATAGGCTGACCAGATAAAATCCAGGTCAGGGCTCATGTAACTTTAACAGTTGTAGAGAAAAGGGAATTTCAGCCAGTGTCATTTGTATGCAATTAGTTCCTGGTGCAATTCCCTCTTCATCACCACAGTTAAAGTTGCAGGCACTATACTAGAGTGACCATATACAAAAGAAGGCAGGGCCCCTGCACCTTTAACTATTGTGATGAAGAGGGAATTTCACCAGGAACTAATTGCATACAAATGACACTGGCTGAAATTCCCTTTTCTCTACAACTGTTAAAGTTACATGAGCCCTGATCTGGATTTTATCTGGTCACACTAGCAATTGAGCTATGTTCTCCTTTGTTGTGACTCTGGTAGGTGCCTGTTTGTGTATGCACACATGTGTTTGTATTGCTGGCCTGTGATCAAAAACAGCCATTAACACAAAGTGACCGCATGGAATGTGACAACAGTAATACCTTCTATAGCAGCGTTTTAAAGCAGAACTCTGGGGCTCAAACTACACATGGTTGTTTCATGACTTTAGGAAAATTGCAGGCAGGGGCACTGGGAGAGGTGTATTTAACAGTTTTCTTCAGTCTGTTTTTACAAGGAAACTCCCCCTTCCCCGACAAGAGTTGTCCAATTTCCTCCCATGGGTGGGAAATAACAGGAAGGAAAAGTAGGGATAAATGGACAGTTTTCACAAGGGCATGTGTGTAAGAAGTGCAGTTCCCCAAGGATCCTTAATGAGACTGGTGCTCTTTAACGTGCTTGTAAATGATCTGGAGTTAATGGTGAGCGGAGAGGTAGCCAAATTTGTGGATGACACCAATATGATTCAAGTTGATAAAAATAAGGGATTGGGGAGAGCTCCAGAAGGATTGCTCCAAACTCCCTGGCATGAAAATGCTTGCTGTGGTTCTGTGTAAGTAAATGTAAAGTGATGCACTTTGAGGGTATGCGTGCGTGGAGGAATCCTCACTTCACATATATACTGATGAGGGCTGAATTGGTGGTGACTGAGCAGGAAACGATCTTGGGTTTGTGATGGCGAACCAGTGTGCTGCAGCTGTGAAAAAGGCAAATTCCATGATAGGGATCATTAGAAATGGGACTAAAAAAATGATCAGTATCGTATTGCCTTTATACAAACCTAGGGTGTGGCCACACTTGGAATACTGTGTATAGTTCTGATGACCACACTTCTAAAAGGATATTGTAAAGTTATAAAATGTTCAGAAAAGAGCAAGCAAAATAATCAGAGGATGTAGCAACAACTGAATAAGGGAAACGTATAACGTTTGGAGATCTTTAGTTTAGAAAAAAGTGAGTAAGAGTTACGGGGGCAGGGGGAGACAACAGAGGTGTATAAAATTATGCTTGGTGTGGAGAAAATGGATAGGGAAGATTTTCTCCATCTCATAATAAAGTTATTCCACAAAGCTGAATGGTGGAATATTCAGAATTTATAAAAGGAAGTATTCAATTTGGAAATTCACTACTACAGGTTGTGGTTATGGCCACCAGCTTAGACAAATTCATGGAAGATAAAGCTAACAATGGCTGCTAGTCATTTTGGGCATTTACTACTTCCAGGATCAGAGACAGCATGCTTCTGAATACCAGTTTTGAGGAAAATCAGAAAACGAAAGTTACTGTGTTCATGCCTTGCTTGTGGGCTTCCCATTAGCATCTAGTTGACCACTGCAGGAAACAGGATGCTGGTGGAATATGCTTGGTGTGATCCAGCAGGCTCTTCTTACCTTCTGGCAATTAATCACACCTGCTGATACAATCAACTTATCAACTCCTCACTGCATTTCCCTAAAAATCAATGCACCAGGAAGCTGGCAAACAGTCTGGACTACACTGCAGAGTAATAATAGACTACTCTAATTCTCCTCCCCCCAGCAACATGGGTATAATGGCTCTTGGCTATTTTGTTGGGCTAAGTTAAGAAGGCACCTTTATCTTGCTAGGAATGGTTGATTCCTTTCAGATCTGACTGTTGTTCCTTGAGCATGTAATCCAAAAATGGAAGGGAATGCTTACCTCAGATTAACTGATGGCGTGAACCTGCCCAAATGCAAGAAAATCCTGCAGAAAGTCCTGGCCCATTGGCACCCTACACTAGAGAGACATCCAACTAATGCCACTTTTATCTGTTAGTCCTGTATTTGGGTAGGGATACTTTGCTTTTCAGATACTTGCCCATGTGCTGAAAAAGTATTGAGCTCCTATTTCCAGAATGTATGACCATAATAATGTGTTGTTGTTGTTATTGTTATTATTATTATTATTATTATTATTATTATTATTCATTATTCTCTTTCCTGCTGTGTTCTATCAGAGTCTCTGAACATCAGTCTAAATTGATTAGAGGAGTTGTATTTAGCGTATAAACTGCCAGGTGGCCATCCCTTTATTAGCCCAATCTAAATGAATACACATAACCCTCATTTTGAAGTAGGGGACTGTACCTCCAATTTCCCCTGTGCGCTGTCAGGTCTTCATTAGACAGTACGTCCTCATTCTCAGAATCGTAATAATTCATTTTTCAAGTGAATGGCATGAGAGCAAGTTTCAGTTCTGGAATGCTTAATTTTGTTGTCCTTTTCTCCCAGAATGCTGTTTTTCAACTATAATCCTTGGCTTGGATTACTGTCTCCTTCCAGGGATGGGAGAAATAAACAGGAGCTGGATTTTGCTTGCTTCTTGCATAATTTTCACTATTTATTTACAAAGATTCTAATGAGTTTATGAAGGAGTGACATTATAAGGCATCAACAAATCAGCAAGCTTTTGCAGTTAATTACAGTAATCCCATTGCCTATTTTTGAAGCTGCATATGAAATATGCTTGTGATGAGTGCTTATAAATATTGTTAGAAGGAATACCTTTTTCTGATATCTTTCCCTCCCAACATCTTTCTAATGAGTATTGGCTGTGATAAGTATAGCTTTTCCAAATATTGATTTGGGCCTTTTTCCTAACACAGATTTCATGTGGGCAGAATCATTGTTGTGAGGAATGAGGTTTTAAGTAGCGATCCTTCTTTGTGTATATGGGAATAATGAAGTCAATGGGCCTTCACTCATGCACCTGTTTCATGATGTCTCGTGCTGAAATTTTCCCTTATCTCTGGCTGGACAGAATCTATCCCCACCCACCCCTAGCTGAAGAACTGGGCAAACTCTTGTCTAGAGGCTGATACCACTGAGTATCATTTGCCCTAGCCACTTAGTTGTTGTTTGGTTTTTAATATAGGAAATAGACGCCAATTTTAGTAGTAGTTCCATACATGTGCTTTGTACCACTTGAGATACTAATCTGTGGTTGTTTCTGAAAAGGGGTTGGGATACTAGGTGGAACCTAAGGTTTAAACAGAGAGCCTCATTGCTAGGAGACAGTGCCATGAGGCCGGGCCTGCTGGATTAGAGGGAAGAACAAACTTGGTAGCATTTTCAAATACTGACCCATTCTGTTTCTCATTTGACTAAACTTTCTCTTGAGGGAAGAACATAACTATACTGGATTCTCTTCTCTAGACAGTCTAAATGCTTTGTTTGTTTCTGACTATACTCGCCAAATACTACTTCAGAGTCGCCTTTTATTCGTTGCCTGAGAACATGGTCTAGCCGTGATCTTTCCTGAGCGTGTGTGTTTGTGTGTATGTGTGTGGGGGAAGTCTGATTCATCTGCCTCGTATACACAGCAGAAGCTTTTTATAGATCAAGTGAAATGGTGCTGTCATACCTGCTTCTCTGTTAAGTATGATTCAAGGCCTGGGGAATTAGGAGTGTTAATCCTTGCAATTTATTTGGTGGTTGTAGGCAGATTGCAAAAGTAAGCCTAATTGCACTTAAACGTACAGAGGAGTCAGCAGAAATTGACAGAACATGCCTGAAGAAAGGCAAATGCAGGCAGTATACGCTACTTCAGTCCAACGCAGCCATGAATCTTGAGTGCAACCCATCAGCCCAGGCAGGCAGCAAAAGCCACGATGAATACATGGCTAGTATTCAGCTGTTACTTTTCTTTACTCCATTGCTCCTCTCTATAAGTCTGTCATGCTTTCCTTCTGCGGTGTCAACAAAAGGCATTATCTTCTAAAATAAGGGAAAGCCTAACTACATAGTAGTTATGAAGGATGTGACCAGAAATGTTGAAATAATGGAATGTGTGACTGGGCCGTGGCCAAACTGCATGGATCAGTTGTCACAAATTACCTTTTCCTCATCCTTGGACTTGGATCACATCTAGGTGTGGTGGGGAAATGATGCAAGTAGTTTCACATATTCAGGTGAATCTCCATAATCGTGAGACTTAGGTACCAGATGCGTGTGTGGATGCAGCCTTGTGGTTAGGTGCGTGAGTGAGTTGCTGCTTCTGTGATGTTTGAAAAGGGATCACACATTCTCACAGAGAGATGGCATTTTCCCCTGAGGCATGGGATCCCAGTAGCTCTCCTGAAGGAATGCATCTACACCCTAAACTTTCCTCCTGGCTGTAGAATTCAGAACTAGCTACAAAACCTATCTTCTGTTCCCTGTAGCTTCCTAGAGCTAAACTTGTTTCTCCCCTTTTTCACAGCTTAGTCTTTCTGAAGCCTGACTAACATGACCTTACAATGTCCTCTGAAGAATCACCCAAGCAGATATAGAGTTACCCCATTTGATAGAATCAGCATGCATGATTATTAGGATTGGCTGAGGGCCACTTGTTGCATTATGGTATTTCTTTTAAATGTTTGTATCTCACTTTTCTGTTGTCTAGTCTTCAAGGTGGCTTATGACACGAAAACAACCAATAAGAGTCAATTGCAATAACGATTTGGCGAAATATGCAACGACAAATAGAAACATTACTACAGATAAAAAGGTAATAAATATTAAATGCATAGGCAAATGAAACAAATTTAACGTGGAGCCTAAACAATAGCAATATTAACAGTACCTGAATCTGTCTGGGGAGGGCATTCCATCAATAGGCAACTACTAAAGAAGAGGCAAGAAGGCTGTCTTTCCAGGCATCATACACCTAAATTTTGAGGGCATCTTAAGCAGGATCTTCAAAGCAGATGTTTTTATCTATGTATTATCTATATACTTTCACTTTTGGATTATCCCCATGGGCAACTGGTTGGATGGCACCATCCTTTATCAGATAGCAAATAGTTAATGCAGGGGTGGTCAAGTTGTGGTCCTCCAGCTATTCTGATGTACAACTCCCATCATCCTCATCATTGACCGTGCCATCTAGGGTTGATTGGAGTTGTTGGCCAGAATATCTGGAGGACCACAAGTCCACCTCTGAGTTAATGGAAACAAATTCTCCTTGCATTTTTCACCTCATGGGTGTCCTCGTTATTTGATTCTTTGACCATGTTGTCCTGCTTAGGACTCGGTCTGTGATTTGTGACTTGTTTCACTGTGTTATCAGTTCTGTATGAAGTCTGACTCAGTGGGGCTTAATTCTGAGTAGACATGTATAGGATTTCAGTCTGTTATAGAATGGTGCTTCTTAAATCAATGTCCTCTAAGAAAATTTGTTTAGCGGATATCCTTCTGCTTCCATCCAGCTCTGTTTACACCAGTACAGACACCTGCAACTGTGCAACATTTTGGATAATGAATAAAACTGAATATACAATTCCTGGTAAACCAGAAAGAAAGAAAGAAAGAGGAATGAAGTTTAAGGATGTGTTTGGTAGATCTATGGGTCATTTCAAGTAAAGCAGCAATGGCTTCTCACTCTCAACAGCAACAACAAAACGACTCCTCCCCCCTCTGCCCTTTCTAAATTAGGCTGCTGAGATGAAAGAAAGAAAACCAGGAGTGGGTTTTTGATTGACAGGACTGCGAGTTCAGTTCTGGATCTGAAAAGCAAATTTCTGGGCTGAGCATATGCTCAGAGACACCCTGTTCCTTAATGATAACACTATGTTCTGTCCCGTCCTCATGCCAACATTTTGCACTTGGCTCCTTCAGTTAGTGTACCTTTAGGTACAAGTAAAAAAAATAAGTAAATCTCACAAGCCTGAAACCTGCACACCCGACTTGCAAATCCAGAGAGCCACTACCTGTTAAAGTAGAGAGAGAATACTAGCGAGATCATCCTTCCCCAGCCTGATGCCCTCCAGATTGTTCCATTACACCTCCCAGCATCCCTCAGCCAGCCATGCTGGTTTGGAGTTGTTATTGTTGTTTGGTGTGAAGGTATATTCACAGATCCAGGCCTTCTTCTTGTTGTTTCAGTTTGGACTCTGCCCTCCTTGGACAACTTCCACAAAATTCAGGTCATTTTCACAAATGATACTTAAAATTGGGGTTTTGCAATCCCTGTGGTGTGACCTACCATACAGGGCTGTTATATGGGTTGGTAAGATAATATATGTTAAGATTTTGTTTCAATGCGAAGTACTGTAGTGAATTCAACAATGAAGGTCAATACCCATTTAATTTAATGGAGGTCATTTAAACCGAAAACAGCATTTGACTGTTCTTTTTTAAAAAAACTTGTACTTGTAATGCACATTGAAGAAAGAACAGAGCCCTTTCCAGGCATTCAAAGCATGTACAACGAATGAGTGTACCGAACATCTGTAGCGAGCCTTCACAAATAAAGGTGTATACATAGGGACTCCCTACAGATGTTCTACTGAATGCATAGGATCAGAGACTTCTCCCAAGGTGTTTGTTATACACATGAGCACTGTGTTTAATCATATCCTTTGACCCATACACAATAATGGCAAAGCAAATGGCCCAAACCTGAAAGCTGAGGTCAAGGTCTCATGCCCAGCATGCTTAGATAAATGGGTCTCCAGAGAGATCTATGTGAAGCTCTATTGTGCTTCACCCTGCATGTTTATGAGACAGAAGAAATTTGCCACTGTGAAGAACTAACATTGGCATATGTGAACGACTGAAGGCCTATGCCATAAAAATGAAAGATTAAACTCCAGGCAAAGTAACTATATTTTAATTTTTTTATTAGGCGTGTTGAAATCTTAGTCCCACAGCGAGACCTCCCTCTGGAATATGGAAAGATTGTATAAAATAAAATGTATTACATTTATTGTGTTAGAAGACACCCAGGGGAATGCATCACAGAAGAAACCATGCATGATATCGGCTGTGGTAATTTGTCTTCTCTTTAAATGATGAGCTCTCTCTGACATCATTTGGTTGTCTGTGTGTTGTTGCTAAGTGTCTATGAGAAAGAAGACATGGTAAATTATATTTCGATTAGCAGGGTAAGAAGCATGTGGGATTTAAACCATGAATCCCACTAAAAGTCAGTATTAATACTCGGCAGCAAAAGAACAAATATCCAGCATGAGATCATGTATATCTGTTTATTTTCCATATTTTTACCTACTGTTTAGCTTGCCTCTGCACCCCCAAACAGTAAATAGTAATTAGTTGCATGGATAAATATGTAATCAATAACAGTGCATATATTAATACTAAAATGAATTATCCAGTTTTGCTACTTCAGTGGTATCCCTTGCTTTTAGAGAGTGAAGCCAACAACCTGTTTTAGATTTTAAGATTAGGAGGTATTAAATTACAAAATAAAATGGAAATAAAGCCCCAAAGAGCCCATTTCTGTCTGTTAACCATAAAATATGTCTCAGTTGCTTGCCATCCTAATAATAGTGGATTGGAATCAGGTGGGCTAAGTATTAAGCCTGCAGTTTCATACTTAAAAGGAAAAGGAATTCTACTTGCAAAACGGAAGAATCTTAAAATGAAATAAAAACTAAAACAATAATAAAATCACACAGAATTTCAATAAATGTTCACCATAAATTTTAGGAAACTATAACATAATCTCCTGTAGTATTAATAATTCCCAATTTTATTTGGGCTGCAGTCATATCAAAAGAGGCCATGGATGTACCCAGCAATGTTAAATTATTTTATCGCTGAAAAGTTGATTATACTTGAACATAGCTAATAGAAAAAGGGGCTTTGTTTCCCTCCTACTATGGGTGTTAAATGTTTTAGTTCTAGGCTACAAATACAACTCATTGATCTCCATTGATGCAGGATGCAGGAGACTTTGTGGATTTGGACAGAATATTTAAACAGTCTGAGGGAAAATTCAGAATTAATATAACTGAGTATTGCAAGGAGATGGTGTAAAACGGTAAGGAACTGGCTTTCTGGGAGAAAGCTGTTTGTAAAATATCTTGGATATATAGCATCCATCAGCCTGGGGACCTAGGGTCATTGGGAGGCTGCACTCTGTGCTTCCCAGGAATTGCAACAAGGCAAGGAGTTGACCAACCTGGCCAGAGAAGGAGCGGTTTTAGGGGGTGTGCTTCCCCTTGCCTGCCAGGAAGAACATTCAGCTCCAACTGACTGTTGCCCTGGGTCTGCAGAAGGAAGGGATGGCTCCATCCATTGGCTTAAGAGCTTCATTCAAGTAAGAACACCAGAAAGGGGAGATCAGCTTGGCCTGACATGCGTCTAAATGCCTCCTTATAGCTCACCACCTTGTCCAGGCCTTGAAAAACTGATCTCCCCCCTCCCTCCGCTCCTCTTCGCTTGTGTGGCTTGTCATTTTAATTTGTAAGCCCAATGGTAGCCAAATATGCTACAGCACAAATATGAATTTGGCTACCTGAATATGGCTTGAATTCCTCCTCACTGTGTATGAGATTTCCATGATCCCCTTTGTGCTATTAACTGTACTATTTATATTCTAGCTAGCTTTTCCTGCTGCAGTCACTGGCATGATACTGGAGTGCTTAATTAGGATTAGAGATCCAACGGCAATAATAGATGATGCTGTTGCCTTATTCTGGAACTGACTCTATATTTAAACTGGTATTAGGAGACTCTGGTTCAAACTTCATGGTAATGAAGGTTGCATATTGACTACAATTTCTAATCCGATGGTAGAAGTGTCTGAAATAACTGAAAATCCCTCTGTAGCATTATATGCAAGTATACGGTTGAAAAAAAAAATCTGAATTCATATAGGAATCTAGCAGTGTTTTTTTTTTTAATATACCAGATGCTCTTGCAATAGCTGGCCAATTAGCTATTTTCCTTATTAGCATCCATGTTGAGCAGTCACATTGGACTCAGAATTAAGTGTTCACATGCTTGCATTTGTGTTTAAAGTCATGTTCTTCAACTCTTTGAGATTCTGCATTGTATGGCAATGAAACAGCCTTCATCAATAATCATCATTTCCAGTGAAATAGGAATGGTTATTTTTCTTGCAAGGTGTTGCTGCATAAAATGCATTTTACTGTTGATGCACTTTGAGCTTCAAACTGGCCTCGAGAAATTTGGAACGGTAGGTGAGGACACTTGGATGTCCTGCCCACATCCACCTGTACCAGAATCCCTCATTACCTGTCTCGTGCTACTGGCACTAACTACACATTCTTGACTACCAGTCTGTCTTTCCTTGGTAGGGTTTCTCATCTCTCCATATACATACGCTGGATTGATTTTATTTTATGTTATTGATGTGGAAAAATCTCTGTGACTTTACACCTTACTTTGTATGTAGCTGTGCTTGTTTTTCAGGATACTTGGTCAAGATGTGGTAGTTGTAGACATTTACAGGTGAGGTTCTTTCACAAGACTATTTTGTTATTTAAATTATGAGGAAAAAGTCATCATCACATGTACAGTAAAAAAACACTCTATGAATTGGCTTTCTGTGAGATAAGGACCACAGATATGTTCCCATCCTTTGCCCCTACTTATCCTTTGCAAAGAATGTTCTAGAAAGTCACTGAAATGGGTGATTTGGTTTTGTCTCTGTCTCTGTCTTTTAATCACATTTAAAAGCAATAAAAGATATTTAGCTTCTAGCGGAGATCACCTTTTCTTCAGTGATATGGATAGTTGCCAGCTTGGCCTATTACCACTTGATAATTAACATGGACACACACCTCTGCTTGTGATACTTGCATCACTTGGGACAAGCTGGTTAATAAACTAATGATTGTTTTCTTGGCTGAAAGTGCAGTACATTTTCAGAAGGGAGCAATTACAAAACACATAGCTGGATCTAATCAGAAATTCAACCTACTTCATGTGGTTTATTTACATCCAGAGGGTCTTGTTCTGCTCTCTCTCTCTCTCTCTGTTGTAAAGAATAACCATTGAGCATCCAAAGGTAAATTTAAACAGCGCTCTGATAGACATCAGGATAGGAATGGGATTTGACCCTTTTCTGTCTGTTACACTGAAGGCTGTTACCACCCTAAATCATATAACGAAGCTGTTGTTAAACAATGCAGCAAGTGGTATGATTTCCATGATATTGCTAAATGTGCAATGGTTTTTGGGGTGCACAGCCCAGTTTGTATCATCCTACTTGTCTGGGGTGGGGCACACACTATTTTGCTGTGAATTCTACTAATAACTGATGATAGCAGTGTGGAAGGTTCAGTGGTCCAGGTTCAGTCATTAGTTCCTTTCCATGAGCTTAAATAGGAGTAGAACGTACAGGCTCCCCTGAATGTATGTCAGTTTAGGACTCCCATTGTCTTAGTTCACCATAGAGCGAGTCTGTCTTGTGTATAATTGCTTGCTGGAGTATAGCCAGCCTTTTAAAGTTGGTGGATAGGTTTCACTACTGTAATACAAAATCCAACACATAAACAAGGTTTCCTGAGGGAATTGTTTTTGTGCTTTTTAATATGCGTGGAGACTTCAAAAATGCAATTAATTGTATGAACAACCTTGTAAGAGCTGAGACGTTCTGGCAAATGAAACATGGAGTTAAAATGTCTGAGTCTGCAGCCTATCTTGGCCACATGCTCACTACTTGACCTTTAACAAGTCAGTATCTCTTGGCTTCAGTTTCTTGTCCTCAATCCAGAGAACTGGAATGATTTCACAATGCATGCCAGTGGAGCTTTTGACTTGTGTTTAGGCTCAAATATATACATGATGGAGGTAAAACCATATGTTTTTATATCCAGGTCTTCCCTGGTCAAATATTAATTGGGATGCCGAGTTCTGATTTTTGGAGCAAAAGGGAAGCTGAACCCTCCCAGTGCCCATGGATGATCTTTTCTAAGCCAGACTCGTTTCCAGTATTGGAGCCCAACTGGGGTAAAAGTGACATTGGAAGAGTGGCTGGAGAGAAAGGGAGATTGTGGTGGGAAAGAATTCAGTCTGCCTCTTATGGTCAAAAAATGGGAACACATCCCACTTTATATGCAACTGTAAAATCTGGGTCTGTCCCCAAAGTACTGTTATATTACGGGCCTGTTTGCACAATCACAGAGGAATAAATAACCCACACAGTGGCTGAATTCAGACAACACAATAGTCAATGGTGGGGTAATAATCAACTTTACAGTTGTTCATCTAGGGGGTGCTCCCCGCACAACATGGTCATAAATAATCAACCGTGGTGTGGATTAGGATCAGCACTGAGTAGACTGTGGCAGCATTCGGACGACATGATAGTCAATACAACTGATAATTGCCCCCCCTCCCCCCCATTACTTAATGTGTCGTCCGAATTCAGCCAGTGGCTTTTTTCCCACACTAGGGAAGATGAGCCACCGTGGTTTATTTCCTCTTCCATTATCATGTGAACCTGTTCATAGTTTCAGCCTAAGAAGCTAGCAGCCCCCCTCACAACCATGCGACATGTGATACTTCTTTTGATACTTGGATTAGAAAGCAGTATGTGGTATATCACAGGATCTGCTTTTCTTGGATTTATTTATTTTTTGTCTGAACATGCACAAAACTTTGAGTGTACTTACTCTCTGTACTGTGGTGCTCATTCGTAACATGGGAATTATACAGAATAATAGTTGACCTATCATCCTGTAACGCTGGGAGGATTAATAGGGTGATGTGGAAGTGAGTATACTCATGTGCTCTATCCAGTGATGTATCAACAGCTCATTGCTGCTGTCATGTATGATAAGGAAAGAAAAGGTGGTATACTAAATCCTATTAGAATGGCAAGAGATTAGCAAGTGTTTGAATTTTGAGTTTCCTTTTTCCATTTATGGATTTTACTCCGCTTGTTGAGATAAGGACATTTAGGCTCGATAACATGGGGTTAGGTAAATCTACCATGCATCTTAGCAGTGAGACTTACTACATTTGGGGACAGACAGTAGAATAGTTCCTTAAGGGATTTTGTGGATGTTGAGACTTGACATTTCTAAAAAATACAGTGGAGTATATTTGTAGTGTAGCAGAAAATGCATCTGCATGTTGATGAGGGAATGCATGCAAGATCATCGGGGTTTTTCCATCTAATTTATCTCTGGACTTTTAAAATAAGATCACGTTTCTATGAGACCCCCTGCAATTCTCCCTATCTAGAATGCCAATTAATTTGGCAGTTTGTTGTGGCTCCACAACCTTAAAGAGCAAAGACAGTGCTGCAAAACTTTTTAGATAATATACATGACTGCAGTCTTAAGAACTCCTAGGACACCTAACAGCAGCAGCAGCAGCAGCAGCAGCAGCAGCAGCAGCAGCAGCAGCAGCAGCAGCAACGACAAGAATATCAAAGAAATCTGTTACCGTAATAGAGTAGGAAAATAATTTCTATTTGGACGTCGTTTTCCCTATATGCCGATTGGGTCAAAATGTGACATTTCTCTAGAAACATTTCTTTTCTCTAGTCTGATGACCCTGTTAGTTAATTAGCTGTGTCAATGCATTTCCAATCAATAAGAGCAACAGACTTTCTCTCTGTGTGTGTGTGTGTGTGTATACATGTGTGCGAGCAGCACATTCTGAGTAACTTCTGAAAAATGCCACAAACAAGCTTTTATCCCTTCGATACTCATTATAAAACAACTGTAATCTCCTCTAGGTCCCGTTGTGTTAGCATGTTATTAAGCTGCCTCTGTGGAATTAATAGAGTCAAATCACCCGTTTTCCCTCACCATCCTTGCTACACTTGCCTCTTTCTTTCTTTCTTTCTTTCTTTCTTTCTTTCTTTTCTTCCCTTGTCTCCCCTACAGTCAAAATCGAAATTGCAAGTACCTTGGGGCAGGGACCTGTTTCCCTGTTAACCTTGTATAGCATAATGTACATTGTAGTACTATACAGATAATTATTATTAATGTACCTCAAGTATTTGGCATTCACGTTTATTTAATCCCACAGTTTTCCCCCTGTAGATGCATAATGGCATATGATCTTTAAAACATGGCATTTGAAGTGTGTTGTCTTGAAGTTGCGAAACCTTCTTCCTGGAAGGTTTTCAAGAAAGGATTGAACGAGGATGTCAGTGATCTCCTCGGCCCCTTTAACCCTAGGACTTTATGATCTATTTTTAATTCAGTGCATGTTACGTATGCTGCCCCCAAGCTCCTTGTAAGAGGGCAGCATAAAAAGGTAATCATCTGTAGTCCATGCCCATAGTTGCCCTTAGCATGGAGTGGGGGTGAGGATGCTTGAAACATGATGGCACCCTGTCACATGGGGAGAAGTTTGTGCAGATTACAGGTGGATCATTGTGGGTAAAGGTAGTGATTCCAACAAAGACCATCATGTGTGGGTAGCCTTTCCCTGATTCTATAAGCTGTAGCTGCTTGTGAATTCTAAAGCAGAGTGCAAACTTCTGTGTGCTGCAAAGGGACAGGAACCTGGCATGCTTCATGCTTACAGAATCAATACTTGGACATTGCTATAGTCTCCAAAGGTTTGGCAGCTGATGGGAGTTGTAAGACTCAACAATGTGGCATTAATTACCCCCTCCTATTTTCTCCCCAGCTTTATTTCTTTAGCTGCTTGCTACAAGAACTAAGAATAAGACTGCTTGCTGAGTTGAAGACACCCTCTCCCGTTTCCTCTTGCTCTCTGTTTCTGCCTGTCTGACAGGTGTAAGGAGGGCCCTAAATATAGAAGCCTACCATCAGTTAGCTGCAGGAATTGGCACACAGATTTAGCATGTCACTTAACCTACTAAGCTCTTTCTCCCTTTCCACCCAGTAGCTGCAAACGTTATGAGTGATTTTCCTGGGCTACCTGGAAATCACACTGTGCATTACACAAACTATGCCATAAACAAGCAAACCACAGAGGGGTTATTAAGAGTGTATTGTTAATATGAGCTGATGAAGCGATGTGTAAAGTTAAAAAAAAAACCTTGTAAAATCTTACATCAGTCTGTTTGCTCTCCTTTTGTTTCCATTATTTATTCATCTATTTATTTTTGTTGTAGTAGAAACTTGTAACTGTTTGTATTATAGTGTGTCTAACAGTGTGATATATATATATATATATATATATATATGTGTGTGTGTGTGTGTGTGTGTGTGTGTGTGTGTGTGTGAACCTCTTAGGGCACAATCTTATGGACTGCACCCTTGCTGCTCGAAATCCCCTGAACTCGGAGGATTCTGAGGTCGTTATCACATGGGCGGTTTTAAGCACACCCACTATGACTTTGCTCCACTTCTTCAGTGCTGGACTCGCACGACATCATCCCCGTCCTGCTGTTCTCTTGCCCTGAGGTCGGGGTTTTTAGTTTCTGTTTCGATGTATCCCTAAACGGGCAAAGTCCAAAAGGCGCAGGCAGGTATTGCAGGTATCGCAGGTACCGCAGCAATACCGAGCACGTGTAAATTTAAATGCTAGACTTGCATAGGAAACGGAGAGGGAACCTGCAGAAGCAAAACAGGGGGGAGGGAATGTAGGCGTGATAAAGCCCTGAGATTCCTATGCCCTGAATCCGTCAGGGCGAGAGGAGTGGTGGAGGTGATCTTCACTACCCCATGTTCTACCTATGGTGACTTTTGCTAGATAGGCTTTTCAGCCCGGCTAGCAAGGGTGGTTTGGAGGGGGAGGGAAGGAGGCTGGAGCAGGCTCAGTATATCTCATATCCTAGTCTCTCTGGTCTCCTCCCCTCCCGCCCATCAGAAGGCTCCCTTTCCTCTATCTCTTTGGTTGCTTTCCCAACCTCGAGGAGGCAGCTGGTGTGGTTCTCTCTATGGTAGCTGTGAGGGGGCACGGGGGGCTGGAGTCACATCTCCAGTTTTTCCTTCCAAGGATGGGGTGCTGTCTCTGACCTTGGTGGGGTTGTCTGAGCTATCCTATGGCTGTTGGGATGCTCACCAAGGGACCATAAGGTGCTTTTTCTGAGATTTTATTATATAAGTGGTAACTATTGTTTAATTAATTAATTACACTTAATTAATTGGTATTCCAACTAGCAAGCCCCAACTAACATACACCATATTGGGTGTTGGTTTTAGTGCCCAAGAAATACAACCATTTCCCCCCTTATTTTAATAGATATTGATTTGTTAAAAAGAAAATACAGCTTTTTGGAGGCATCAGCTTCATTTTTAAATACACACACACACACGCGCAGAAAGAGAGATGTCATTGTACCAACACAAATTACATTGCACTAGCATAAGGGATCTCTAGCACAAAACCTGTCTGCCTTGGGAGAGGCTGTGAGGGCTTGTATCTTGCGCTGGGCCAAAGAGACAGATTGGGGATACTGTTGGTACACTGCCCACCCTGCTACCCAATGGATTCCCTGACCGAGCTGGCTGAGGTGGTCTCGGATGTGGTCTCAGAAAATCCTAGGACATTGGTCCTGGGAGATTTCAATATTTACGCTGAAGCTTCCTTAACAGGACCATTTTGGGGCTTTATGTTCTCCATGACAACCATGGAGCTGTCTCAATTTGTCATGGGCCCAACAGACTTGTTCTTTGCCTCAGGGTGTGAGGGGGGTGGTCAGGATATTGGGGGAATGGAAATGGTCAGACCACTTCCTGGTGAAATTTGGTCTTATGGTGCCAGTCCCTCCCTGCAGAGGTGGGGAACCCATTAAGATGGTCTGCCCCCAGAGACTTATGGAATCCGAGTGATTCCTGAATGCTTTGGGGGAATTTCCAGTAGCCAGAGCCTGCGATTCTGTTGAGGCATTTGTTGCACTATGGAATGACGAGGTGCGAAGGGCCATTGACACAATTGCTCCTGAGTGTGCTTTTCGACACTGTGGAGCTTGGAAGGTTTACTGGGTAGCTCCGGACAATGAAACAGGTCAGAAGATGGCTGGAGCTTAAACAGCATAAGACTCCTCATGAAGGTGACCAAACATGCATAAGAGCATATAGTCATGCCTTCTGCGTGGCAGTGAAGGCAGCAAAGAAGGCTTATTTTGCTGCCTCCATCGCATCTTCAAGCTGTCATCCAGCTGAGCTTTTCTGAGTGGTTCTGGGATTTCTTACAACTAACCCACCCAATCCAATACTAGAACCCTGAGGGGCTCGTTGTGATGAATTTGCAAGACATTTCAAGGATAAAATCGCTCACCTTCATGCTGACTTGTACACCACTATTGATTCATTGTCTGCTGAGGTGTTCAGTGCATCATCTTATTCCATTTTGTGGGATCAATTTCAGTTTTTGGAGCCTGAGGATGTGGACAAGACGCTAGCATCTGTTTGACCCACCATATGCTCTCTCGATCCTTGCCCGTCATGGCTTATTCGAGCTAGCCATGGGGAGCTGACTGGATGGATCAGGGGAGTGGTGTGATGGGGTGTCACTGCTGCCTTCAAGGAGGCAGTGGTGCGACCACTCCTGAAAAATCCCTCCCTTGACCCACAGATTTATGCTAATTATTGTCTGGTCGAAAATACCCTGTTTTTGAGCAAGATGCTCGAGAGTGGTGGCGTCTCAACTGCAGGCACCCTTGGATGAAACTGATTATCTGGATCCATTCCATTCTGGATTCAAGCCTGGTTTTGGGATGGAATTGGCCTTGGTCATCCTGATAGATGACCTTCTTTGGGAGAGAGACAGGGATTGCGACCCTGTTACTTCATCTTGATCTCTCAGAAGCTTTCAATACCATTGACCGCGGTATCCTCCTGGACTGCCTTTGTGAGTTGGGAGTTGGAGGCACTATTCTACAGTGATTCAACTCCTACCTGTGGGGTTGGTTCCAGAGAATACCCTTGGGTGAATACACTTCACCCTCATGGCAGCTGAACTGTGACATGCCACAGGGCACCATCTTGTCCCTAATGTTATTCAATACCTATATGAAGCCATTGGGAGCAGTCATCAGGAGATTTGGAGCAAGGTGTCACCAGTATGCTGATGACATCCCACTCTATTTCTCTGTAACATCTGAATTGGGAGAGGCCGTGCACGTTTTGAACCAGTGCCTGGATACAGTTATGGCTTGGATGAAGGCTAACAAACTGAGGCTGAACCCCGATAAGACAGAGATCTTGTGGGTTGGTGGTTCCCAGGTCCAGAATTGGGATGTTTGCTTGTTCTAGATGGGGTTGCACTCCCTCTGAAGGAGCAGTTTGGGGGTGCTCCTGGACGCATCTTTGTCACTGGAGTGGAGACCCAGGTGGCTTCAGTGGCCTGGAGCACCCATTATCAACTTTGGTTGGTACGCCAGCTATGCCCGTTCCTGGATAGGGATAACTTAGCCACGGTCATTCATGCACTGGTAACCTCATGATTAGACCATTACTAGGGTGCTCACTAGGACGCCTAGCTCAGCCCACAGAAAACTGGTGTTAAAAGAACTGCACTGGCTGCCTGTTAGCTACTGAGCCACGTAAAAGGTTATGTCATTATCCTATAAAGCCTTGAATAACTTGGGAACAGGATACCTAGCAGACCGCATTCCCTTATATTCAGCCAGACGACATTTACGATCATCAGAGGAGGTCCTGCTCATCAATCCAAGACAAACAGACTGTTGCCATGAAAAACTTTGATGGTGGGCCTTCTCTGTAGTGGCACCCACCTTCTGGAAAACCCAGTTCAGGAGGCGGAAAATGTCACATTCTTGAAACGCCTCCTGAAAACATATCTTTTTAGACAAACGTTCCCTGGACTATAACTTATTTTGGTTTTATATGACGTTTTAAAGTTTTAAATATGAAATAAATAAATAAATAAATTCCAGTACCGTTATCCTGTGCAGTGGGTTTTTCCGGGAATCCCATTATGCAAGCTAACACTATTGCTGTTGTGCTAGAGGTGCCTTATACTAGTGCCATGTAATTTGCACTAGTGCGATAACATGGTAGATCCTGCTCACAAGTCTCCCACCCCTTGAATAGCAGAACGTGATGACTTTATTGATTCCTTTTGGACACAAAGGTGTCATTGCAGCGCACAGTGGGAAAGTGTTTGCCATTGTTCTTAGTTTGACGAACTGCTTGAAACGTTTAAGCAACAGCAGAGAGTAAAATACTACTGGAATGGTTGCAATTGGATGCCATCAAAGTCCATGAATCATCCACATTTTTAAATGAATATCCTATTATGTTCCCTAATCTCAAACAAACTGCCTTATTTGTGAAAGGCCTGTAATAGTACGTTAGAAGATTTGGCTGTATTCCCTTGTTAGAACTATTAATGAAAGGCATTGTACTGATGTGCACATTTGTAAGCATCATTTGCACTGAGCCTGGAATAGCCTATGTCCAGTGCAAAATATATATTAACTAGCTATGGAGATACCTGGGTGGGTCTATTTCTGAACAAGGTGCCACATTTGCGCAACAAAAAATCATTCCAACCCATTTCTCTACTGATGCATAAATTATTCTTTAATAAATAAGGAAATAAATAAAAAACAAATCCTTGCGGTTTTTTCTTTGCACATTTTTCCAAATGTGTATGTTTTTGTGCAGTTTTAAAAATGATTGTGTGTGTGTCTGTGTGTCCATTCTTTAAATTGGCAGAGCTTGCGTACAGCATTCTGGGAAAATGCCGATTTCCGGCCATCACTGTGTTCCAGGCCGTGGTTTGCTTCGGGGCAGTGGGAGGGGGGAAAATTGGATAAGTCCACATCCAAATGCAGACCCAATGAAATCCTTACCCATCCCTAGAGGTTGAATAGCAGCACTCAGTAAAGGGGGTGAGAGAGGGGTCAGCTGCTACTGCCTCTCTAGGGGCTAAGCCTCCCTCTTGTAGTCATCCCCCCACCCTCACCCGCAGCTGCCTAGCTGTTTGCTTTGAAACTATGCACCACGTACCTTGGCCTGAAGAAATTCTGTGATTGCTGAGCTTCTGCTGCATGTTAACCGGGAAGGGTCTGGATTCCATCGGAACCACTCCCTGGTTTCTGGGTGACTTGACCAGCATGCAGCTGTTGGGAGTAGAGGGCGGTATCGCTACCAAAGGGAAGAATTGGCTTCTGAGCTGCTCGAAAGAAGCGTGGCCAAGCGTGAAGAAAGAGCTCAGGCCTCGGCGGAGGAGGGACCAAAGTGGGTGAAGAGGAAACGCTTGAGATCTTTCCCCAGGCGCTGGAATGCTCAAGGCCAACCAATGCGCCCAGTAGGCGTGCGCACCTGTGTCTTGCGTCTTGTTTGTTTCTTTTTGACACAAGTGAGTGAAATTTAAGACGCCAACCTGGACAGGATGCCGAATGCAGCAGTTGTTAAGTAACATTATTAGCTAGCCAGGGATTTCTGAAGGGCAGAACAAATTGGAGTGTAATGTGTGCTTCTGGTTTTGCGGACCCTGCTTACACAGGAGAAAATGAGATGCTTCTGAAACAAATGAAGTGCTGGGTGTCTGGGCAGCTGGCAGCTGGGCGTTTCAAACAATCCCTCTGCCTGCGACTATCATCTCCTGTAAACTCATTCTGACAGTTGCCAACCAAATCATGGTTCAAGAGATAATCCCCCAATGACTGCGGTGGAGCAAGAGGAGTAACAAATCCTCAAATACCATGATCTTCTTAAGGTGAAAGTACATATGCCCAAGCAATGGCAATTACATACTGCGGTACTGGCGGGGAGATTCCCAGTGGGCCCCCCTGCAGAGACATTTAAAGAGCAGATTCTATAAATGTCTTCCAAACTAAAGAAGTCAATTTAATGTTTCCATTCTACAATTTCCTCCCCCTGGCAAAGCATTGGTTTGGTGGGTTAAAAAACAACTGAAAGCATGGTGGACTCTATTGTTCTGAGAGTTTCCTAGGTAAATGAGCAGGAACCCTAGTTTCTGGAAGGAAGCAGGTAAGCAGAACTCCTTTATGTGTGCTCTGACAACCTGCCTCCTTTTAGAAACAAGCATTTCTGCTCATTTCAGGCTGTCCCAGAAGTGCTAAATTGCTGTTGCACAAGTGGTGGGGGAATCAGAGAGGCTTGAGAGAAAATTGGTAGGGGCATAAGGACCCCATTGAGCTCTGTCCACAGTTCAGATTAGGTTCTCTGCAACAACTAACAATCAGACGCTCTTGCCAATCTACTACAAATCATCCAGTGATCTGCAAGGTTATCTTGGAGGCTGCCTTGATGGTGCCGGGTTGCCTCCACTTTGAGGAAAACCCTGTGCTTTTGCTGCTGTGGGGTGGCACTGGGTAATTCTGACACAGGAGGCATGAGGGCTTTCCGGCAGCCATTCGGCTCACCGGGCTTTCCTCCTGCCCCTTACCTGGCTTCCAGCGACCAATTGGAGAGTACCTTCTGGCCAGGAACACCCCCAGCTGGATGCCGGAGTGAGGCCAGATGGTGGAAGAGTAGTCACAACCTTGCTTCAACAGGAAAAATCGGGGCAAGTCCCTGACTTTTTTTTGCCACTCAGCTTCGTCTATTTGCCACATGTGGCTGCAAATTGGTAGCTGTGTCATATAACTGCTATTATATGACACAGCTGCCATATATTATTATATTATTATTATTATTATTATTATTATTATTCCATCTCTTTCTCACTCATGGCAGTTTTTCTAGACGGACATGACGAGCTTTGCCAAGTCATGCTGTCTTTTACATATTTGGGAATTTCCTGACAATTGAGCATGTTTTAAGTATGACTTCTTTCTGGATGTTGGTGTGGATGTATTTTGGTAGGCCCAGTTTCTGAAGGTTTTCGGTATAATTTTTTGATGTGATGCCGGTGACTGATGTGACTAACGGAATAATTGTGACCTTTTCCCATTGCCATAGTTCTTTGACTTCCATGGCCAGTGGTGTATATTTGTCTCTCTTTTCTTCTTTCTTTTCAACAACATTTTTGTCATTCGGTATTGCTATGTCGATGAGGTATGTGTGTTTTTCTCTTTTGTCTATGACCGTTATGTCTGGTCAGTTGCAGGGTATTGTCTTGTCGGTATGAATTCTTCTGTCCCAGTATATTTCAAGATTTGCATTTTTCAAGATTGTTTCAGGTGAGTATGTATAGTATGGTGCAGGTTGTTTGATACGGTTGAATTTGATGGCCAGTTGTTGGTGAATTATTTTTGCAGCTGTATAGTGTCTGTCTGTATAGTCCATTCCTACCAGAATTTTACATCCCCCTGTTACATGGTCTATTGTTTCTTGGAATTGATGGCATTTCCTGCATAGGACTGTTGTTGCACTGTTATCTTTTATGATGTATTTTTGGTAGTTCTTGGTGGCTATAACTTGATCCTGTATAGCTATTAGTTTCCTGGCGAAGTATAAAGTGTTGGTTATTACCTTTAAAGCCCTACATGGTTTGGGTCTAGGTTACCTGCGGGATCGCCTTCTCCCGTATAATCCGCCCTGCACACTCAGGTCCTCTGGGAAGAACTTACTCAAATCAGCCAGAACTAGGCTGACGACTGTTACCCAGAGGATCTTCTCTTCTACTGCTCCCAGACTGTGGAATGGCCTGCCGGAGGAGATTCGACAACTTAGCAGTCTTCATGAATTTAAGAGAGCCATGAAGACTGCTCTCTTCCGGCAGGCCTATCCAGTTGAATTTTAAGATGTTTTTAATGATGTATTGGTTTTTATTTGTTTTTAATATCTCATCTATTTTGTGGTCTTTGTATTTTATATTTATTGTTGTTCCCCGCCTCGATCCGGAGGGAGAGGCAGGTTATAAATTTATTATTATTATTATTATTATTATTATTATTATTATTATTATTTGCAGCCACTGTAGGGCAAAGACAACATTTAAACAGCCCCCTGATCTAGCCTTTGCCCATCCCCGGTGTCATGGGTAGAGTGTTGGCTTTGAATGTCAGAACCTTTTTCCAGATGTGCTAATTTGTCACTTGCAGAACCATTCAAACATGTGATCCCCTGCATTCTTAAGCTGCACATTCCAAGAAGGACAGTATGGTTTTTCCTCATATTTGAATGAAGTCTGAGGTCAAAGCAGGCAATTGCACTATGTGCAATGAGTGCATGGCACACATTGCACAGAGAGCCAGTGTGGTGTAGTGGCTAAAGTGTTGGATTGGGAGCCGGGAGACCTGAGTTCTAGTCCCCACTCAGCCACGGAAACCCACTGGGTGACTTTGGGCCAGTCACAGACTCTTAGCCCAACCTACCTCACAGGGTTGTTTTTGTGAGGATAAAAATGGAGAGGAGGATCCTTGGGATCCCTGGAGAAAAAAAATGTGGGATATAAATGCAATAAGAAAATAAAAATAGAATAAAACATTTCCTAATCTCTTAGGTTATTAAAATGATGGCGTTCATCTTTGGTATTTGTCAGTGGGGTTCCATGAGCTTGAGCATTCTTTGGGTTGGGATGGAAGAATGAAGACTTGGAGAATGGACACTACTGGAGCCCTCAAGACAATAGTGGGGTGGAGAATGGAGATTGACATTCACCCCAAGCCTGAGATTGTTTTTATAGTACCTAGAAATAAGCCTTTATAACACGGCAGCAGTTCATTTGAACAAACAATTTTCAGAATGACGATCTATGTCCCGACATAGTTTTAGGAAGTATTTATAGTGTAGTATGAACGAAATGAACTCAGTCTCTGATTAAAATAATTGTCAAACAGATACTTCAAATTGCATTTCAAAAGTGCTGGTTACTTTACCCTTCCATGTGCTGCATGCATAGCAAACCCACCAAATGAAATTGCAGAGATTCAAGTGCTAATCTTAGGTGAGGCTGCACATAGCGTTGCATCTGGCAAATGCTTGAGATATTTTTAATACTTTGCCTTATACAACCTCTTGTGTTAGATATTTTTTGGTACTGTAAATAGAAATGTTAGAAAGTGGATCTCCTTGACCTTCATGAATGGAATATCTGCAAACCGAGGGTAAAATTTTACTAATCACAGACTGTCAAAATCCCAACCACAGAAGGGAACTAGGATTTTACCACCTACTGATCTGCTGTGTTGTCAGGGCAGGCCTTTGGGGGTAGACGTCCAAGGCTTGAGTCAATGAAGTAAGCAGAACACTCCCACCCCAAATGCAACAGGGCTGGCTTACCACATTTTGAAGCAAGTGAAGTAATACACCAGCTAAACAGAGGAGCCCCTGGAAGGCCATTCAGTCGAGAGTCTAAAATTACCTAACTCCATTACTGGTGGTGGTATTGCACATTATTTAACAACTGCTTTATGTTATGTAACCCACCCAGAAATATGCTATGGCGCGGTATAGAAATGTAAATAATAATAATAATGGTGTACAAATAAAATAATACAGTAAAAACAAGATAAAACTCAGAACAATGCATAATAAATACAATATCCAAGATGTCAGTAGTGGATGCTGACACTTGGCCAGGAAATGCCTGTTGAAAGAAATACATTTTCAGCAGGTGACAAAAGAATATTGATGACGCATGCCTTACGTCTGAGGGGAGGCTTTCCCAAGGAATAGGTGATATCACTGAAAGTCCTTGGTGGCCAGATGGCTAACTAACGACCGAGGCACAACCAAAATGACTTCTGGTGCTGATCTCAGGCAGGACAATATGGGAGAAGGCGCTCCCTCAGGTCCAAAGCTGTTTACGGCTTTATATATACTCCTAATAAAACCTTAAATGTGTTTCAGTAGTCTATTGGCAGCCAGTTCAGTTCCATCAGTTTTGTATAATATGTTTGCAGCGCAGCTAATATGCAGCACTAAACTACTTGTGTATCATTGCAGAGCAAATTTTATTAATTAGAGCAAGCAAGAGTTGACATTTGCCAAAGTTTGGCTAGTGAAATGTGTTTCTAAAATATATTACTATTTTTTTTAATTCACTGAAGGATAGCCAATTATTTAAGCCCTACAAGAAGATAGTAGTAGATTCCTCCTCCCCACCCCAATGTATGAGGCATCCAGGGCTCACCAGTATGCTGATGGGAAGTCTCCTCCCTCAAATACCTGTGAAATATGACTAGACCAATGTGGGGTATTGCTATGGGCAAAAGCCTTCATATCTTGTAAAAGCTTGATGCATTTCCTTTTAGGAACAGCCCTTTCTGAACTAAGTTATGAGTGTGTGTGTGCGCACATGCATGTATATGGTGTTCATCTCTAACATTTCCTTCTGTTTTCTGCATTTCCCCACATATTTCTCCTATTTTCACATTTTCCACTATTTTCACTTTAGGACAAGTGCTTTCTGAAGTATGGTGTGCAGTTGTGTGCCTTTCCCACTAAAGACATTGGAATTGGCCAGTTGCCATGTCAACCGGTAGCTTGGAGGATAATATTTCTTTCTGGACTGCATAATGAGCCCAAGACAAATATACTATGCGACTTCATCTTGTCAAGTACCTTTTCCACAACTCGACAGTTTGTTGGGTTAGTGTAGTATGTGTGTCTGCTGTGTGAACTTAAAACAAAAAAAAATAAGCTGCTTGAATGAAAAAACACAACTTGTTTTTTTTTTTTTTTTGCTCTGCCTGTCTAGCCAGGAGGCCCTCAAGGCAGCTTACAAATTGCAAAACGTGGCAAAACTACAATGAAGGTAGCAATTAGAAGAAAAAATGGTTTAAATCAGAACAAAAAGAACCAAACACCATGTTAAATTCTAAAAGCCTATTAATATAAAGCTATGCTTTTTATTTATTTATTTATTTATTTCACTTGTATACCGCCCCATAGCCGAAGCTCTCTGGGCGGTTTACATATTTTTAAAATAATGTGTAATAAATAATCATAAACAGTGGTATAGTGGAGCCAGGGCTCAGTGGGGTGCACCACCGGGATGTTTTGATTAGCAGGGGCTCTGATGTTGTCTGCTCCTCGTCGCCTCAGAATTCCCCATTCCCTTTGAACGTAGCTGCAATTCTCACAGTAGCTTGGTCTCGAATGGGCCGTTAAGAGCTTCTCTACATGAGCAACGTATTGCATGCTCATGGCTGGACACTCACGGAAGTTTGCAGGTCTATTACATGACACTATCAGCCTCCAGGACATCTCTTGAGCCTTTCCCCAGAAGTTTTGCTAAATATCTATCTATCTATCTATCTATCTATCTATCTATCTATCTATCTATCTAAAATAATCAGGTGATTAAATTAGCCACTAGATGGTGCTGTTTTGTTGAGCTTTATGAAACATTGTCCAGAGGGGAAAATTTTCAATTGCAAATCACATGGTCACATCTGAAGGAGCAAATGTGGAAAGGCCAGAGAAATTTTTTTGATAAGGGGTATTTTTTTCCCTTAATGTAGAGATGCTCTAAGACCCATTAGCTTTACCAAAGATCTGCTTCTGGTAGAGATGAAAACTGCTACAACGTTTCTTGAGATGGATCAGCACAGTGCCCAAATATCTGGACTTTCCTTGGGGTCGGGGCTAAGGGGACTGTCATGATGTGTACGTGCACTTCAAAAGTTACCAGATTTACTACTGATCATAAAACATAATTTAGGAGCTTTGGTCTGGCAGAATGCCATAACAACCTTTTCTCTGTTTTGTGAAAGATACCCAAAGAACTTCATCTGCCAGTCTGCACCATCTTACCACCCCCAGTTTTGCTGCGTTTCAGAAACTTTACTGTTTCAGTGCTCCTCTGCTTTACAGCTGTTGTGCAAGACTGCTCATCTGTCTTTTTTTTTTTTTTTATGGTACTCTAGATTATGCAAGCAGAGACAATGGCCCTGTTCAGAAGACATCTTAAGCCACGGTGGTTTAGGCTTTAACCATGGTGGTTAAGGTTTTTTGTTCACAAAAAAGCCTTAACCGCTGTGGTTTAAGGTGTCTTCTTAACAGGGCCCATCTGTAAATGTTAGACTTAGACCATTCACAGGTCCCAAATTGTATCATCACTCTTCAGAACTAGAGGGGTTTCCCAAGCTAAGTAGCTGCTATGGGAGCAGTGTCTTTTTCCCCCTATGGCCCTACAGGTTTTTTAAAAAATAAAAATAAAAAGAACATTAATTGAAACAGAAGGATTATGAATGTTGCTCCACATAAATCCCAGCAGCAAGGCAATCTTTGGCTGAGTTTGGGTGACATATTAGGCAACAGAGGGGGGAATAGCACACTCACTGTGCGTTATTTTCCAGGTGCCTGACACACGACACGTTGCCCCTCCCTCCGTCGCGTGGTTGAAAGTACCGGCATCTTTCTTGACGGTTGGTGCTTCTCCCTCCCTCCTCCCTCAGTCCCTCCATCCCTATCCCATCAAGCGCTTCAAGTTCTGCCAACTGTACAGGAGCGGCCGGGATTTTTCGGCCGCTCCTGCTGGAGAATTCTATGACCAAATGGAAATAGTACACGGAGAGAGGGGGAATCGGCAAATGAGCCCAACACACAACAATTTAATCAACGGGTTTCGGGATAAGCAACGGAGCAGCCCATTGTTTTTCTCTGTTGTTTAATTCACCAAAATAGCGTACTGTCCGTTGTGTGTCCGTTGTGTGTCCGCTGTGTGTCGCCTGACATATGGCACAATAATCAACACAACGGACGGTTGCTTCCCTACCCCCCCCCCCCCCCGGTTGATTTTCATGTCGCCCGAACTCATCCTCTGTCTCTCTACCACCTCCTATATGGACTGAATATTGAGCTACTATTGATATTGATATTGATGTGGTTGGGCAAGACGTGATTTGGGTATGCATGAATTGTCTGGGAAACCCCCTCGTAGACTCCCAGCTGACTCAGATGTGCATAGATTTTGTCAGTGACTTTGGGAAGGGGGAAGATGAGGCAAGTGGTCATCTAACTCAGGCATTTCATCTCTGTTCATTTTAAACTTAAAGCCATGGCTTTCTTGTAAGGCCATTCTAGGGCTGTTGGGGAAATTGCCAAGTAATCTGTCAAGTTTGCTTTTTTCAGTACGGCTGGAACCCAAGTGCTAAAATGCCACTTTGAATCTTCTTTTTTGCTTTGTTTTTTGTTTCTAGCTGTGTAACTTCTTAAAACGGTTGTTTCTTTTCTCATCCCCACCGAAACCCATTTTTACTCGCAAACGAGCTAGAATAGCAAAGCTGCTTGCAGAAAATTTGAAATTCAAAGAGAAAAGGAACCTGTTGTGTCAAATTAGTACGCTGTGTAGCAGAAAAGGAATTTTCTCTAGGTGCTGGCAGGATACAGCCCTTGTGTATTATCTCAGACTATTGACTGGAATGAGAAAAGAGTTACTTTGTCATATATTCATTTGTTAGATTTTAGCTGCTAGATGCTTGACATATTAATGGATGTTTATTCCATGTTTCTTTTGAGGGGTGCGGGAGTGGAAGGGGAGGGACAGCCATGTTTGAATTTGTTGTGTAGGCCCTGCTTTTTAGGATTTATTTTTTTACAAGGTGGTTTGTTGTCAAGTAGAGATACCAAAGTACAAAATACATTCAAATATGCATACAAACATACATATAGCGTCATTTATGTAAGATGTACACATCATCATCGTTGTTGTTGTTGTTGTTGTTGCATTTCTTTTCTCGCCCATGGCGGTTTTTCTAGATGAACATGACTGTCTTTGCCAAGTCTTGCTGTCTTTTACTTATTTAGAAATTTCCTGACTATTGAACATGATTTAAGTGTGACTGCTTTATGGATTTTGGTGTGGATGTATTATGGTAGTCCCAGTTCCTGAAGTTTTTCTGTAAAAAAGTTTTATGTGATGTCAGTGACTGATGTGACTACTGGAATAATTGTAACTTCCAGTCCGTTAACAATTCCTACATTGACAGTGGCTTTCCCCTTTAAAATATACTGTTATCCCATTTCTTTCAGGGTTAACACATGTGTATTAAAATAAAAGTCAACTGTACTTGTCTCAAAGTACAAAACACATTGTACAAGGAATGGTGTATAAGCTGGTTCTCTCACACATGTGTATCCCTTGATTTCTCATTATGTTATAGTTTGGTGTGTGTGTACTGACACAATTGAAAAGCCACATGTTGATGTAATCATTGTGATACAGATGTTTTAGCTGAGGTGTGATATGGTTCACGTAGGCTGACCATATGAAAAGGAGGACAGGACTCATGTAACTTTAACAGTTGTAGAGAAAAGGGAATTTCAACCAGTGTCATTTGTATGCAATTAGTCCCTGGTGAAATTCCCTCCATCACAACAGTTAAAGGTGCAGGGGCCCTGCCTTCTTTTGTATATGGTCACTCTAGTATAGTGCCTGAATTTTCTTTTTTTCTGGTGGGTGGAGGGGAATCAAGGAAAATCCCCCCCCAAAATAAAATATCTCCAAGCAATTTAAAGGGCTGGATTAATCTCATTCTCTTCCCTCCCCCACCTTGTCATGCTGTCTAAACAGCATGCTTGGAGCTGTAATTCTTCCAAGGCAGGGATGAGGACCATGTGGCCCTTCAGATGTTGTTGGACTGCAACGTCTGTCAGCCCTAGGCAGCATGGCCAGTAGTGAGGGATTATGGGAGTTGCAGTCCAACAACACCTGGAGGGCTGTGCATTCGCCTTCCCTGTCCCAAGAGCTTGGATTTTGAGTGGAGGGAATATATGGTGATGGGGAGGGCAATGGGTGGAGGGGTGAAAAAATCTGAGCCAGAGAAACATTTTGGGGCTTGTAAAGCCTGCATCTCCCTTTTAGGGCAGGTTTTAAGAGATCCCCGAAGTTTGATTCAGAGCCTGGCTTGGAAGAACTTTGCCAGCATCGCAAGTGCTGAACATAACCACTGTTGATATGAGACCCCCAAATCTCTATGTGATGTGCTTCTAGAGCATGATAAAAAAATATTTGCAGTGTAGCAGGGGCACTTACCCAGCCCTTAGTTGGCATTTTAATTTGACTCCATCAGAAATAATCCTTGAAGCTTTTTGCAAAGCTGCATAGGGAGGGCAGTGTTTCAAAGACACAGTCTCTAGTCATAAAGGTCACATTCGAAGCCACTGATTCTAGGCAAGCAAAAGGAATAGTTCCCCCCCCCCCCCGCCAATGATTATGCACGACCTGGCACAATTTTATATGAGCTGTGACACTTCATACATGCTCTCTGCATAATGGGAACATCACTAGAGATGAAAAGTAAAAAAAAAAGTATTCATCCTTGAACTGGGTTGTGAAACCGTGTGGATAATGCACTCCCATAAGGCACTCGGTAGCACTTGTCAGATTTTTTTTTTCTGAACAGATCATCTGCTCTGTCAATTATTGCACCCACCCACATGGCATCCGTTCTGGCACATGGGAGCCGAGACACCCCAGGGCTTTCCTCTCTTACCCACCCACACAGCTTCATGTCTCAGAGCGGCTCAGCGCTTGTTTGACAGCTTCACCTATAACCGAGGCACTAAAAATATGGGTGCTCTCTACCCGCCCTCTTCATTTCCACCTGTCCGATTTTAATTCTGTTCTGCTTCTTGCTTTGGGCCCATCTAATGTTAAGGGTCTGTTTTGGGTATCTGGTCTACGCATACGGCAGAGTTAGTTGGTAGGAAAGGCTGCAAGCAGGAGAGTCTCTCCTGTGTAAAAACAAAAGAAATTAAACTTCGAGCAAGCAAAACAAACAAACAAAAAAATCCAGATCACCCAACAACTGTAACAGCAGGAATCAAGGCCCTATCCCAATCAACTCCCTGCTGTGTTACATTTCAACTTGCAGGGGAGACTCTTGCACAGGGGAGCATTTAAATGTAGTCTTCCACCTAAAATCAGAGTTGGTACAGTTTATTCTAGTATTTCAGGGGTCTACTACTGAATTCACACCCTATTCTGCTTCTTTCTGTTCCTGGAAATGTCTGTACTATGTCTATGGGGCTGGAAGATGGGAGGGAGATAGAGCTTTTAGTGAGGGGCTTTTGCTTTCTGCACAATAGGTCTTCCCCATGGTGAGTTTCATGGCACACCAAAGCATGTGGAGCTCGTTCCCCTCGCACTAAGTTTCCTTTTTGGGGGCGTTATGATGTCCAGTTCAGGCGCACAGATAAGATGGGGGTATAAGGAGCCGGAATTAGCATGCAAGAATAGTGTTGGTGGGAAGAATGCATGATCCACAATTCTGATCTCTAAACCTAGTTATGTTGTATCTTTGCACTGGGGGGGGGGGGGGAAGGGTATGGTTGAAAGCAGATGTGAATGAACTTGTGCATTCACTTTCCCAAGCCTTTTTGCTCATCTGCCAGCTCCCAATAGTCATTTTGTCCCTTTACAGTCATTTTGAGTAAGGATTAAACAGGTGATATAAAACTGCTACAATGCATAGTAAATGAAGAAATTGTTCTGTTCAACCATGTGCATGGTTTGGGTCTGATCCGTTCTTGCTATGTGTGCCTTACTCTTAATGAGGTTTAAGTGCGAAATATGTTCTTAGGTTTTTACCCTGAAAGATGATTTGGAACAGAGGTTCAGACTCTAAGGATCTCAGAATTATGCAAAAGCAATGAATACAAACTATGTAAGTCGCAAAGACAGATTGAGAAGACACTGAATTTCTAAACTAGGTTCATTGTGTGGCCTGAGGAAACCTACGATTAACCTTGCTGCTTCAGATTTCCCTTTTGTAACTTGGATAATAATTGCATGCCTCCAGGACGTTTTGAGAGAGAGACTAATTTGTATATTGATAAAAGGTTTTTAAAATGTATGTAACTAAATATCATTTGGAGTTATTCTTTCAACCTCCAAGAGATCTCAGGAAGGTCTCTTGGTAAAAGAATATAGAGGGGGTTTTGTTTTTGTTTTATTATCAGAAGGAAGCATAAATGGGATTGATGTCATTTTTTCTGAAAGGTAGGCTAAATTGTTTTGCATAGAAGGAAAACAATATTACCCTTAGGAAATATAATGGATTTCCTTTCCTTCTGCACAATTCTTGTGTTCCTCCAAGGACCTAATATGACGGATTCATCCATGGGAAACAATAGATAGACTAATACAGAGGTGTTGTCGTATTATGATTATTCACTCATGTGTTTGAAAGGAGTGAACAAACACAGGGAGCAGAATACATGGCTAATGGACCAAATCAGTTTGGCTTACTAACCTAAACCCAAAACTACAATGCTTGGGGAATTCGATGTTTTCTGATTTCAATGGGTCTACTCTAAGAATAACTAAGAGTGCAATCCCTATACATGTCTATTCAGAAGCAAGTCCCATTGAGTTCAATGGAGCTTTCTCCAAGTCAGGCAAGTTGGTATGGGATTGCAGCCTAAATTTGGATACCACCCGTTATCTACAAGCTTTCACACTACACAACTATTCAGAAATAGTTGTCAGCTAGAAAGGGTGTCGAACCACGTATAGATGCATGCATTTTGGGTGAATACTAGAAAGAAATATTTTGAGAATGAACACATTTGTAGCAATACAAATTTATATATATATGTATTTTGTGTGTGGAGTTTTTCACCTTAATGTGGAAATGAGATGGCATGGACTTATAGGTACACCAGAAAAGAGGTAGTGGTTGTAATACTATATCATGACAGGTGCCTAGCACCCAACCACTTATAATTACAAAGGACTCCAAAAAATTGATAAGTCCACAATATTGTGTTTATCTTTATCAATGAACACTGTTGTTCATTGATAAAGATAAACACAATATAGTGGACTTACCGATTTTTTGGAGTCCTTAGTAATTATAAATGGTTGGGTGCTAGGCACCTGTCATGATATGGACTTATAGGTATACACATGTGGAAGTGAGATGGACTGGAAATTATTGATCCACCCACTCCTAACTAAGACCCATAATTGTCAGAGGCTCTCAGGCATGTTTCCCGTGTGGCTGCAATGCATACATGGTTAAGAAGTGGTGGAATTGTTTCCTTGCAATATGTGGTATGCTCCTAAGCATTTGCCTGCAGTAGCTTAGAGACATCAGTATCTCCTTAAGTGTTTGTCTGATTGTCTTTTTTTTTTTTTAAATACTCTAAGCAAATGGAAGGAAATGAAAAAAATAAATAATGCTCCTCGGAATTTTCTCCATTAGTGGATGAAACTCTCATTAATTTATCCTGTCTTCATTAGCCCTCAAATTAAAGCACAAATCAGCTGAAGTCATTCTGACGGCGTTGTCTAATTTCTTACCCACATATCAATTTTATGCTAGCATGTTAAGGTTTGCATTAGCAGATTTTTATGGTCCGAGCAAGTCAGTGTGAGGTTGACACTTTTGAATATCCAGCTTCTTTAATGTGCACTCGGAGATTCCCCTTCTTCTTCTCCAAGCTAGTATATCACAGCATGGCCTGTATTCCGAAATGACAGTACCTTGGATATCCAGCCAATTGTGATTTAGCATTGCTTTTTTTGAGGGGGGGGGGAGGTAAAAATAAATTTAAAGGTTAGAATTTTATTATCAGCAATCTGCACTTCATTTTTCTCTCTCTTCCCCGCAATATTCTCTTCTCTCTGCATGTATTTTGGGCTCTGGCTGATTTAAACAAAAGCCTCTTTTATAACAATATTAACAGGAGACGGTTTGACGAACTCCTGGTGGATGCAGTCAAACACTGGTTAATGCCTATGATAAGCTGTATTCAGGGGCAGTGAGGGCAGCAAAAAACAACAATACTTTGCTGCCACTATTCAATCATCAAACTGCTACCTAGCGTAGCTTTTCAGAGTTGTCCGTGGGCTTTTACATGCCAGCCCCAAGGATATGGTAAAACCATATATATATTTGCTAGGCACTTCCAGAATAAAATCTGCCAGGACTTAGACTCCAGTGTTATGGCAGGTGAATCTAATGAGGTATCCAGAGCACAGGCTTGTCCTGTTTTCTTGGATGAGTTTCAGTTGGTGCAGGTCGAGGATGTTGACAAGGTGCTTGGACAGGTTCGTGCAACCACCTCCGTATTGGATCCTTGCGCCTCTTGGCTAAAAAAAGCTAGCAGGGATGGAACACCTGGCTGGGCCAGGGAAGTGATTAATGCCTCTTTGCAAGAGGGAGTGGTCCCAGGCAACCTGAAAAAGGTGGCAGTGAGACCACTCCTGAAGAAATCTTCCTTGGACCCTGAAAATCTTAATAACTACAGGCCAGTAGCAAATGTTCCATTCCTGCGCAAGGTCCTGGAGTGGGTGGTTGCGAGCCAGCTCCAGGCACTCTTGGATGAGACCGATTATCTGGATTAATCACTTCCCTGGCCCAGCCAGTTGTTACATCCCTACCAAGTTCTACCTTATTACCATAGATGTATTTAGAATGAATTTGTGTATGACAATCCATTTTCTTTCCTCCATAGGGAGGTTCCTCAACAATAGGCCATTTTCAAGCCACAGTTATTTCCTTTTTAAGTGCCACTGCAGATCTCAAGTTGTCTAATATTTCTTCCCGGTTGCGTGGTCTGTTTGGTCACTCAAGCCCAGTTAATGCAGCTTTTGCTTCTTCTCTTCTTTTCATATGTTGTCCGTCCCAACCCGCAAGTTCTTCTTTGACAGGGCTCGAGGCTTCTGGGAAAAAGTTGAAAGACCTAGCTGGACTTCTGGCACAATGTGTTCAATTGTGATTTGAAGGGTGATCATTTAGTAAATTATTCTCTGAACATACTATCATCTTCAGCTGATACTCCAGCTGCGCCCCTTCCTAGAGTTGGAAGACCTAAAGATGGTAGTGCACGCGCTGGTAACTTCAAGGCTTGACTTCTGCAATGTGCTGAACATAGGGTCTGTGCCTAGTCCGGAAACTTCAACTAGTTCAAAATATGGCATCCAGGCAGGTCACTGGTACACCTAGGGGTGACCAGATTACACCAGTCTTAAAATCACTCCACTGGCTGCCAATTAGTTTCCGGGCGCAGTATAAAGTGTTGGTTATTGCCTTTAAAGCCCTACATGGTTTGGGTCCAGGTTACCTGCGGGATTGCCTTCTCCCGTATAATCCGCCCTGCATACTCAGGTCCTCTGGGAAAAATTTACTTCAATCAGCCAGAACTAGGCTGACGAGTGTTACCCAGAGGACCTTCTCTTCTGCCGCTCCCAGACTGTGGAATGGCCTGCCGGGAGAGATTCGACAACTTAGCAGTCTTCATGAATTTAAGAGAGCCGTGAAGACTGATCTCTTCCGGCAGGCCTACCTAGTTGAATTTTGAGATGTTTTTAATAATGTATTAGTTTTATTTGTTTTTAAAGTTTCATTTATTTTATGGTCTTTGTATTTATATTTATTGTTGTTCCCCGTCTCGATCCAGAGGGAGAGGCGGGTTATAAATAAATAAATATATTATTATTATTGTTGTTGTTGTTGTTGTTGTTGTTGTTGAGAAATATTGATAAGAATCAGAGCAAAGGATTGACTGAGTTTTGTTTGCCTCTCTGCCTGAGAAGGATTTAGTTAAATCCAGGAACTGGAATTTGTAACTGCATTCTTTTTCGGACTTTTCTGCTATCATCCTTTTGTGCTCTTTTTTTTGACAAGGGTCTTGTAATTCATTCACCCTTTTGAGGCAGTATCATTCTGGATGATATAATGCCAGCAGTGGCACAAAAAGGGCATTGTAAAGGGGGCGGACCCTTTACACTTGTTTAGATAGCTGATAAATAAAAGGTCAGTTTCAGATTTAGTAGGTCACTTGCTTAGAAACCAATGATGTTTCACTCACCCAATTGCATCTCCTTCCGAAAAGGGCTTTGAAAGGGCTTTGTGAATGAACAAGCGTGATGTCTATTGAGCAAGTCTCCTTTTTATATAGTGGATGTTTACGCTGGAAAAGAAATAGTCAAATGTGTTGGAGATTCCTGATGGAAAAACAGTTTATGAGACCCCAGCTGATCTGAAAATCCTTAAGCGCTTCATAAATGTAGTATATCAACAGGCTCGCCCAATGAATGTGCGTAGGGGGGGGGACTTACAGACATGATCCCCCCTTCAAATTCAGAGTACATGTTATCAACATGTGAACATTGCTTAGTAAGACATCACCAGATGAAATGTTAATATTTTACTTCTTCCAGTTTTACGGTAGAATATCTAATCCAAGTTTTTATTATTGTTTTTTTAAAAAGTCACAGATTCTGTTTGCTCATTAAAAAGAACTTAGCCTGTAATCAGCACAAAATGTGTTTTGTTTAAATTGGTGCAAGCAAGTTCAGGAAGTCCGGACGGCATCTTTGTTCCACAAACCATTTTGTGGGTCACCTTCCCCCACTCCGTGGTTGCCAAAGATGGGAAAATGGCATCTAGAGCGGCTACAGAGTGCTAAAAGGGTAAAAGCTAGTTTGCAAACAAGATAATTTCAACCCCTTTGGTGCTTTGTTGCAATTTTTTTTCTAAAAAAAACCTTTTTTGGGTGGTCTCCCTCTGAATTTTGGGGGTGTGGTTTGCATGTTGCCCATGTGCCACATATTGCTCATCTCTAGTTTATTTCTTAGTTACCTCATAATCTTTCCCAAATAAGTGATTATAATGTCAGACCTTTATGTTTGAGAAGCAGTAGACATGTCTTGAACCATGGCAGTGGGGGTTCTGTCTTTGAAAGGATGTAAAAATGGATAAAAACTAGCTTTTAATAATACTGTGTACATACAATGTGTCTGTTAATCAGACTATCTTGAAAAGCTTTGCAAATATTTAACTGAGGCTGATTGCTCCAGTGGGATTTAGGATGTTTTTAACTGTTAGGAAGAGAATGTAATAGATTTTAAGGCCTCCCACTTATGGAGTGAGAGAATTTTGTGTGGATTTTGACACACATCAGGTGCTGTAAAAGTGTCTGATGAACTTATGGAAGTGTATGCGTGACAGGACATGCTGGTAGCTAGACTAGTGGAACTGCCTTTGGTGTATGTAATCTGGTGTCAATCTTTGAGGCAGCTTTCTTGCAATTAGGTATGCATATTGGGTTCCACAAGTCTTGGTTGGTGTCAACAGCCAGCCACAATGCACTATTGTCATCATCCCCACCACATTCCAACTTGGTGTCAGAGGTTCAGCCTTGTCTCTACTGAGTGCTTCTGAAGTGTGGATGAAGTAAGGGATGAAACTCTTCCCTTCTCCTGAGACCAAGCTGTCCTGTCCAGATCACGTGTACAAGGCAGGACAGACCTAGGGGTGGTTGTGGCTTAATTAGATAGAGGCTGGAGTTACAGGACCATGGATAGCTCCAAGACTCTGGAACTCCCTTCCCAGGGATGCTATATTGGCTCCCTCCTTGCTATACTTTCAGAGGCAGGCAAAACCTTTCTTGTTCCAGCATGGCTTTGTGGAATGACCTGCCGGAGGAGACTCGTCAACTTAACAGTCTTTTAGAACTTAAGAAAGCCATAAAGACTGTTCTCTTCCGGTGGAATTTTAGAATGTTTTTAGGATGTTTTAATAATGTGTGTCATGTTTTAATCAGTTTTATGTATTTTATTATATTGTTGTTCCCCGCCTCGATCCAAACGGAGAGGCGGGTAAGAAATAAATTATTATTATTATTATTATTATTAGTCTGAACCTTTGTTAATGCACTGTTGCTGTTTTTAAATTTGTCATTGCTTTTTACTCTTTGAAATGTTTTAATACTATAGATGGTTTAATTGTATTTTTAACTGTTGTATATTTATTTATATGTTTTAATTGTTTATGTTTTAATTTTGTAAAGCTGCCTTGAGTCCCAGTATTGGGAAAAAGGCAGTCTACAAATCATCATCATCATCATAGAACAGGAGAGTTGGAAGGGGCCTATAAGGCCATCGAGTCCAACCCCTTGCCCAGTGCAGGCATAACTGACAGATGGCTGTCCAGCTGCCTCTTGAATGTCTGTAGGGTGGGAGAGTGTACCAGTTCCCTAGGTAATTGGTTCCATTGTCATACTACTCTAACAGTCAGGAAGTTTTTCCTGATGTCCAGTCGGAATCTGGCTTCCTGTAACTTTGAGCCCATTATTCTGTGCCCTACATTCTAGGATGTTCAAGAAGAGATCCTGGCCCTGCTCTATGTGACAGCCTTTCAAGTATTTGAAGAGTGCTATCGTGTCAACCCTCAGTTTTCACTTCTCCAGGCTAAACATGCCCAGTTCTTTCAGTTTCTCCTCATAGGGCTTTGTTTCCAGACCCCTGTTCATCCTCGTTGCCCTCCTGTAAACCCCCTCCAGCTTGTCTGCATCCTTTTTGAAGTGTGGCGCCCAGAATTGGACACAATACTCAAGGTGAGGCCTAACCAGGGCCGAATAGAGGGGAACCAATACCTCACGTGATTTAGAAGCTATACTTCTATTAATGCAGTGCAAAACAGCATTTGCTTTTTTTGCAGCCACATTACACTGTGAGCTCATATTCAGCTTGCAGTCTACAACAATTTCAAAATCCTTCTCGTTTGTAGTATTGCTGAGCCAAGTATCCCCCATCTTGTAACTGTGCATTTGGTTTATTTTTCTTAGGTGTAGAACTTGGCATTTATCCCTATAAAATTTCATTCTGTTGTTTCCAGCCCAGCGCTCCAGCCTATCAAGGTCACTTTGAAGTTTGTTTCTGTCTTATTATTATTATTATTATTATTAATACACTTATTATTATTAATACACGAAGCTCTCTGGGCGGTTTACAAAAATTAAAAAATTTAACACTAAAAAGTCAATATACAAAATTTAAAACCATAAACATAAAACAGCTGACATTAAAACACTTTAAAACATTTTAACTGTTAAGCCTGGCCACAACGTCAATCAAAACCTCAACTTGAGCTGTTAAAATGCCTGGGAGAAAATAAAAGTTTTGACCTGGCGCTGAAAAGATAACAGTGTTGGCGCCAGGCGGGCCTCATCGGGGAGATCATTCCAGGGTATTAGCTATCCCACCCAATTTTGTGTCATCTGCAGATTTGATAAGCGTTCCCTGCACCTCCTCATCCAAGTCAGTAATAAAAATTTTGAAGAGCACTGGGCCCAGGACTGAGCTTTGCGGTACCCTCCTAGTTACCTCTGCCCAGTTTGAGAAAGTAACATTGATAAGTACTCTTTGAGTCCGATGCTGTAGCCAGTTGTGGATCCACCTAATAGTTGTTCCATCTAGCCCACTTTTAGCTAGTTTACTGTTCAGACTGTCATGGAGTACCTTGTCAAATACTTTGCTGAAGTCAAGAAAAACGATGTCCATAGCATTCCCACAGTCCACAAGGGAGGTTACCCGATCAAAGAATGAAATCAGATTACTCTGGCAGGATTTGTTCTTGACAATTCCATGCTGGCTTCTAGTAATCACTGCATTGTTTTCAAGATGTTTACAGATTGGCTCAGTTCGGATGACATATTAAGCAACGGAGGAGGGGGGGAACAATCGTCAGTTATATTGCTTATTGTGTCGTCTGGAGGGCAACACACAACGCACACACAACTGACAGTACATTAATCAGGCACTTTAAACAACGGAGCGAAACAACGGGCTTGCACGTTGTTTAGCCCGAAGCCCCGTTGTTTAAAGTGTCATCCGAATTCAGCCCCCCCTCTCCCGTGGACTATTCCGTTTCAGAATAGAGTTCTGCTGCCTAGAGCAGCCAAAAAACCCCAGCCGCTCTATGCAGCCAGCAGCACTCACGGTGCCTGCTGGGATATGGCTGGAGGACACAGGGAGGAGAGGCTGCAACCAAAATGGCCGCCACAAGTTTGTAGCAGCTGGGGCGTTTGCCGGTGCCGAGCAGCGCTGGCTGCAGCATGTCGTCTGTGAAGCTCCTTCTGCCTAATGCACGGTCAGTACGTTATTTACCCCTCCGTTGCTTAATATGTCATCTGAACTGAGCCATTGACTTCTTTATAATCTGCTCCAAAAAATTCCCAGGGATCGATGTCAGATTAACGGGTCTGTAGTTCCCAGGTTCCTCCTTTTTGAAGATAGGGATAACAACAGCCCTCCTCCAATCATCCGGCACTTCACCCGTCTTCCATGATTTTGCAAAGATAATAGGCAGTGGTTCTGAGAGTTCTTCTGCTATCTCCTTTATTGCTCTAGGATGCAGTTTATTGGGCCCCGGAGATTTGGTGTTCCTTGACCATTCATTTATCAATCTCACACTGCAATCCTTCTCCTTCAGCTTGTACTTCACTTTTGCAAGGGGGGGGGGGGGTCATAGACCTAATTTTGGTAGAAGACTGAACCAAAGTAGGAATTGAGCACTTCAGCCTTTTCTTCCTCATTGAGTAGTTGAACCACCATTTCTTTCCTCTGTCTTTTACTATGCACGTACCTGAAAAGAGCATTTTTTGTTGCTTTTAACATCCCTCATTAGCCTCAGCTCATTCTCAGCTTTAGCCTGCCTGATGCCATTCCTGCAGTTCTGTGTACCTGTCTGTACTCTTCTTTTGTAGCCTGGCCTTCTTTTCATTTCCTATATGCGTCCTTTTTTGTTTTCAGGTCATCTCTAAGCTTTTTGTGGAGCCACATTGGTTTATTCTGTTGTCTTCTATCTTTTTTCCTTGTAGAAATTGTTTGTTTATTTATTTATTTACTTACTGCATTTTTATACCACCAATGGCCGAAGCTCTCTGGGCGGTTTACAAAAATTAAAACCATAAAAACCATTCAAAATATAAAACAATAACAACATAAAAACATAATTTAAAATACAGTATAAAACACAACCAGGATAAAAACTGAACAGCCATGCAAAAATTGATAGGGATTTCAAATACAAATTGAAACAGCGGGTTTAAAATCAAAATAAAGAACTGTTAAAACACTGTGAAAATAAAAAGGTCTTCACTTGGCATCTAAAGGAGTATAATGTAGGTGCCAGGTGAACCTCTCTGGGGAGCTCATTCCACAGCCGGGGTGCCACAGCAGAGAAGGCCCTCCTCTTAGTAGCCACCTGTCTCACTTCCTTTGGCAGGGGTTCATGGAGAAGGACCCCCGAGGATGATCTTAGGGTCTGGGCAGGTACATATGGGAGGAGGCGTTCCTTCAGATAACCTGATCCCAAGCCATTTAGGGCTTTGAACGTTAATACCTTAACTTTAATTGTGCCTTTAAAATTACCTATTTAAAAAACTCCCACCCATCTTGGACTCCTTGGCTGGTTTCGCACGACATATTAGGCAACAGAGGGGGAAAATAGTGTACTGACCGTGCATTAGGTAGGCGGTGCTCCCCACACAACACGTTGTCCCTCCCCCTTCACATGGCTGAAACTCCCGGCATCCATCTGGGCTGCAGCATCTGCTCCCTCCCCCCTCCCTCAGTCCTCTGGCCATATCCCAGCATGCACTGCATGTTCTGCCAACTGTATAGGAGCAGCTGGGGTTTCACGGCTGCTCCAGCCAGCAAAACTCTATGACCAAATGGAATAGTCCATGGAGAGAGCGGGCTTGTTTTCGGACAACACCTTAAATAACAGGCTTCAGGCTAAACAACGTGCAAGCCCGTTGTTTCTCTCCATTGCTTAATTGGGAGGGTTAGCATACCATCAGTTGTGTGTTTGTTGTGTGTTGGGAGGGTCACTTCCCCCTAGAGTTCCCGTAACTGCCACTTTATCCACTAAGTCGTCCCTATTGGTCAGTATCAAGTGAAGGATAGCCGATCCTCTAGTTATTTCCTCCACTTTCTGTAGGAGAACGTTATCAGCCGCACGTCAGGAAATTCTTGGAAGGGCCACTTTTGGCAGAATTTGTCTCCCGACAGATATCAGGATAATTGAAGTCCCCCATTACTACTACATCACACTTCCTTGAAACACTGGCAATTTGCTTTTCAAAAGTTTCATCCTTCTCTTCTCCTTGATTGGGTGGTTGGTAGTCAACTCTCATGCTCCTTTTATTCTTTGCCCCATTTATTTTAATGCATATGCTCTCGATGGGGCTACCAGGCTCATCCTGCAGTATTTCTGTGCAAGGATAAGTATTTTTAACATATAGTGTGACTCCACATCCCTTTCTATTTGTTCTGTTCTTGTTGAACAAGTAATACCCTTCAATTGCTGTGATCCACTCATGGGACCAAGTTTAAGTTATATCTATCAAGTCATATTTGCCTTCATGTATTAAGAGTTCAAGTTCATTCTGTTTGTTTCCTATACTCCGGGCATTGGTATATAGACATCAAAGTCCATGTGCTTTATAGTCTGGCTTCTTTCCTACGTTATTGTGAGTATTTGGGGGTGCTGTTAGAGAAGGGCAGGATCTATACTACTGCTTTAAAATGTTTTATAACAGTAGCGACAACTGTTGGGGCCCAGGACACACTCCATATACAGTTTTTAAAACGTTTTCAAAGTGTCATATCCTGCTTGGTGTAGATCTGGCCCTGTTCTCTCTGTTATGGGGCATAAGCCATCATCCATTGTTGCCTCCAAGTTTATGTCTCCTGCCCCCATAGGATTCAGTTTAAAGCCCTCCTGATGAAGTTCTTCATGCTGTGGCCAAACACATTCTTCCCAGCCCTTGTGAGGTGCAACCTGTCCCTTGCCAGCAGTTGGTCTTCCAAGTAGCATAGCCTGTGGGCCCAGAATTCGAATCTCTCATGCTGGTACCACCTTTGTAGCCAGTCGTTCACATAAAGTATTTCTCTTTCCCTTTTTATTCCTCTTCCAAGAACAGGGAGGATGGATGAGAAAACTATCAGGGCCCCAAAGGTCTTGAGTTTCCTTCCCAAAGCTTTTATGTCGGACGTGATTTCTTGTAGCTCCGCTTGACAGTTTCATTTGTTCCCACATGTATGAGAAGAAAAGGATATGTGTCAGTGGGCTTTATGAGTAGTAGTAGTAATAATAATTCCCATAAGGTAAAGTTTCCAACCTGGGACCCTCCAGATGGTTTGGGACTCTTTGCTCAAGTCTTCATGTCAAACCCTCCCTGAACCATAGGTTCCATAAAAGTCACGGAGCTCAAGGTGCATTCAAATAGAAATTTTAAATTTAAGATTCAGCCTAGTTACATCATTGGCTTCAAGGCTCTTCAATAAGTACTGAGTCTTTTGTTCTTTTTTTTGGACACTATGCAGTAATCAGGGAATGGATCCCTTTCAGATTCTATGCCTAAAGGGATGGGGCTCAGCCCTTAAGGATCCATCCCCTTGACTCAAACCATAAATAACTAAAACCTTCTCCTGGAGCTCACCCTGGTGTTTCTCTTCTAGATGGGGTCTCCATCATCAACCACCTTCACCCTTGGCTATGGAGGCTTGAGGACTCATGGTCAGGGCTCTCCCAGCAGGCAGTTTTCCTTTTGTTTGGATTGCTTGTCTGGATCCACTGAAGGCTCATCCAGACTAGGCTCCCACAAAGTCCTGATCTCCCTTCCCCTGGACTGCTAAGGGTTAGAGGTAAACGTTGGGCAAGTCCTTTCTTCTTGGCTTCTCTCCATGCTTTCTCTCCCCTACTTGTCTCCTTTGCTGTCTCTTCCAAGTTCTGCAGTCACCTCATCTCTGTCTTTTCCTGTTTTTCCCTCTGGCTCTCTTTCTCGCCTCCTTCTTTCACTCCCCTCCCCTGGCAGCCACTCTGGTTCTCTCCCTTTATCTTTGCATTCAGTGTCCACTTGCCACTCCCAGCCATCTCTCCCATCCCAGCTGTAACTCACCAAGGCAGCAAGAATGGATGGTGGAGGAATAATGGCCATCTGGCTGATCGTATTGGCCCATTTCCATATAAAGCTGCTCCAACTGGACTGATTTCATTGCTGCGGGAACCTGGGCGGAAGCAGCAAGCCCTGGCAGATCTTGACATACCACAACTCCTATAATCTGCAGTAGCATGCCCAAATGGGCTGCTGCCTGGGGGATAATGGGAGTTGTAGTCCAAACTGTCTGGAGGCACCAGGTTGAGGAAAGCTGCCATAAGGGCTGGATCTCAATTGAGGTCTTTTATCTTTCTCAGGCCAAACTGACATTCTCAGACTTTGGCTCCTTCCTGAGCAGAAGACAGTCTTATAGGAGTCTTCCTTTGCCCTAGAGCTTGCTGTGCTGGCATGATTCTCCTTGTGTAAAGGAGGGCAGCTCCTTGGTGGAAATTGTCTCCAAGTATCTCAGCTTAAGAGCCTGTGGCTTAATGGGCTCCTTGTTGACAGGTTTATAGCTCAGTTTCAATGTCAAAGACGTTGGCCAGCCAGAAGGGGATTCCTTATTTCTACTGTTCGTTAATCATGAAGCTTGAATCCTGCAGCAGCAATGTGAGTTACGGTATTCTGTCACATGTTGTTCCAGGTAAAGGAATGGCTTTTGATGGACAAAAGGATACCAGACTATCACCCGGAAACCCCTGAATGGAGCCACGTACACTCCATTACATGTGAATAATTGTATGCATGTACTGATGACCACTCCCTGTACAGTGCATTTCAGTTGTAAACATGTTGAACTTCACATGTGGATAGCTCTACAAGACAGACCCTACATGTGTTGTATGTAATGTGTGAACTACTGATACAATTAAAGTTGGATACAAGGCAGTATCCAAGTCGACACTAATGCAACTGTAAATGATGTTCTTCTAGCATAAGCAACCTCCAGTGCGACACCAATAATGTTAGCTGGTGTTGCAAGTTTTCCAGGGAAATGTCTCACACCAGCTAACACGATTGGTATTGCACTTGAGGTCCCTTCTGCAAGCGCAACCTAATTTGCATTACTGCTAGTATTGCCTTTGATACTGCCCATACAATGGGTTGGGTCCAGGCTTAGTCATACTCAGAGTAAAACTACTGAAATCAATGGGACATAAGTTGGTCACGACTAACTTAAGTCCCTCTGGTTTTCAATGGGTCTACTCTAAGTATGACTAAATCTGGATCCAACCTTATATCTCCTCCAAAGCGGGAATCCTTTTTGAAATGTGTTTTCTTTTTAAAATCTGTACAGTTTATTTAAGTGCAGAAGTATATGGAAAGGTGCCCTATATTCTGTTTCTGAACACATCTTGGGCAGGGAGAGTTAGGAGAGGCTAAGGGTGACCATAATTACCTGCAAAGGTGATATAGCATGTGGATGCTGATGACTTTAAAATCAACATACGTGGCACCCCGTTACCTTCAGCTACTGCAATTGGGAATATATCATAGCTGAGCACCTGTCTGAACAAGCTTGGTATTTGCCACATTGATCTAATAGAACTTCCCTAATCCGAAGAGAGAAGAAAATATAGTGCCTTCCAAAGCACTTCTGAAACATTAATCAATAACTGGAATGTAAGACCTTGGCAGTGGGACAGGCAGAGGCTTAAAATCCAGGCTGCATGGTCCCGACCCACAGAATCAATTTTTATTAGGGACAGAATATAGAATTTGTTTGGAGCTGTCCATCTAAAATCTCTTTGACAAAAAAATGTGCCAAATGGATTACTGGAATGTTGTATGACTTTAACAAGTGGCCTTCGTCAAATGCTCAGCCAACAGCACTTAAATAGGGTTGCCTAAGAATAATTTGGAACAAGCAGCCGTGTGTGCACATGAGCCCATGGGTGTAGAAACATAGCGATCCTGGCATGCTTCTGAGAGGGAGAAAAATTTAAAACAGGTTTTTAATGATTAATCTGCTTGCCGTCTCATGGACTCTCTTCTAAAGCACTGTTCATTTTTCTGCAGATGGGAAAGCCTTCATTACTTGTCAGAGAGTTGCTTTTAGAACATATCCACATAAGTCTTGCACACCGTACCTTGCTTTTTCAGACACAGTGGAAAATATGCCCAAGGGTTCCTCTGTGTGGAAGCTCATTAAGGGGTTCCTCAGAGCGCCATAAGATGACCGTTTTATAGTACGCTTGTTACTGGGCATTTTCGTGGGTCCCTCTCATGACACCGTCCGCCTTCTGCGCGCCTCCAGCTGGTTTCCTGCTCCTTCTGCCGTTCTTTCGTAGTAAAATAGTCCAAACAAATTGTGACTCTTCTGAGTTATAACAAAATTGGTCGCCATTTCCTGCCGTGTGCAGAGAAGTGTGATTCTTCTCTTCCCTACAGCTAAAGAATAGCAGGAAGCAAGATCGACGGTAAGGAAATACGATTTTCCCCGTTTGATCCCCCTCAGTGAGAGGATAAGAAATGGAGCACAGGGTTAGCTTGCCTAACCACAACCAATATTCCCCACATAATGTGCAGTAGGCAGTAGTCTAAGGCATGGTCTCAGTTCACATGGGGTAACGGGAAGGCCTAATAGGGCTGGACAATGCTTTACATGAAGCAATTGTGTGCCCTAGAACATGTTTCGAAGACTGCAATATGTAGCTGAGATACAGTCAGATATGCCCATGTATAAAGGTAGAAAGATTTTAAAAAAATACCGTTCTAGGGTAGTTTCGGTGCTCCTGAATCTTTGATGATTACAGTATCCAGTGAAAGGGGGGGGACCTTATTTCTGGACATAACCTATCCTCTACTGTGCTCAGTGAGAGCTTCTCTACACATAGGAAAAATTCTGTAACCTTTTGTCCTCTACAATCGTTCCACCTTCACGATGTGCTCTTCTACACGTGCCCGTGTGATTTTAAATTGAAAACTTCCCTGTTCAGAAAGGCTCCATTGTGTTTAGTATCACCATCTAGTCGTGAAATTACAGTGCAATGCTGACTTTGTACACTGGGGATATCCTGGGATATCCCAGCGATAACTTTAAATACCACATTATCCTTTTTAAAAGTGAGATAATTGGGGGATAGCATGGGAGACATCCTGGACATTGACAACATTGTGTAATAGACCTGCAAATTTCTCTGAGTGCCCAATCATGAACATGCAATAGATCACTCATTTAGAGAAGTGCTCAGCCACCAAAGGGGCTTTTGATCCAGTCCTGCCCTTGGCCCATCCCCAGCATGCCCCTAAAAGTATAATTGGGGCCTCCAAAGTGCATACCCCCCAACCTCCAGAGTTCCTCTCTGCCAGCGTAGGGGGACCTCTGACCCATCCTAAACCATTTTGGACAGCTGCCCAAGGGCGTTAGGATTGCTCTACCCATAACTAATGTTTCAAGTGTTTAAAAATGTCACATGTGAAGCAACCCACCGTGTGCGCGGAATTAAAACAAGAATTTGTACTGGAGCAAATAAGGGAGAGGGGAAAAGCTTTATCTGGTTGCTCTTATGATCTGCGTCTTCTGCATAACTGGCGGTGGCAGGGAAAGAGTAGCTTTAGCTCTTGGGTTTCCCCCCCTGCATTGCTCACTCTAATGACCTGCTAGACAGAGACCGATTTTATCAACACACTCTGTGCAAGGGCCGTGATTGTGAATCAGAGCGTTGTGGCATAAACAAATGCATCCTCGTAAATTGCTCAGGGAGGCTAGCTACTTTACTCTTTTTTTTTTTCACTCAACTAGATGGCCTTTTAAGGAGTGGCCTCCATATATATCTCCATCTATATATCTCTATCTCTCTCCCTTTAATCAAAATGTCACTAAAGCCTCTGCTCTTTTACACTTCATTGGAAACCAGTCCTCTTATTTATTTAAACCGTCACACTCCGGTTCCAGACTTCGTCAACCCTGGTAAGCAAAGATGGATGGGCAAGTGACAAAAGGCGTGTGCCAGAGCCGTGATGTCTCACGCCCGCTTGATGTCTTGATCTGCTTGTAACATCTCCCTAGGGAACCGTCGGGCAATTAAGTCCACCCATTACAGGCACAGCTCCTCTCTGTAAGCTCTCTGGTGATAGGGAGGATGGGTAATTCCTTGTAATGACTACTACATCTGTTCAATTATATTCCTTTGCATTGATGCTTAATTAGAGGACATGTCCGGGTTGGGGGAGGGGATGGCTCTCACATAAATGTCAGGCGAGTCTTCCTTAATAGCCTGTCCGTTGTAACAAACATTGACTAGGCAGGCCGGCATTTTGACCTTCTGACCTCAGAGCCCCAGGAAGGGAAGGAGGGAGTTTGTTTTTTCATGTTTCGGGGGGGGGGGAGGCGGGAGTGGGGAGAAGCGACTTGAAAACTGATTTATATCTAATGCTATCTTTTGTTTGGCTTCAGCATGAAATGACCTTCAATGACTCTGAGCCCATTCGGTTTGCTCAGGAAGGAGTTAGGTGCCTAATCTCGTTACACTGGTGTCTTGTGATATCTGTAATGCTGATATCTGGAGTACTAGCTCTGCCATTGCAGTAAACAGAGGTATCCACCAGGTCTCTTGGGTTAGGAGTGCTGTTGGGTAGAATGACCTGGTACCTAGGGATGAGGAGACAATGGGCCTGTTCACACCTCATGGCAGCAGTCACGGGTAATGAACCCATGATTTGATGGGATGTGTACCAAGTCCAGTTTGCATACACAATCTATGAACATCCTGTTAGCATGTTGTCCAATCACAGACACCTTGGGTTGTTTATGGATTAAACAATCCAGAGTTAACAAGAAATCACAGGTTAATTCTGGATTGTTTAATCCATAAACAACCCAGAATGCCTTGGTTTGGACGTCATGCTAGCAAGCTATGAATGTGGTATTTGAAGGTTGTTTATTGAAACTGGAAGCGGCTTGCATGTGATGTGCTTTCCGGAAAATTATTGTTAAATTAATTAAGACATGATTTGCTACCATGATGTGTGAACTGGGTCAATATTGGGGATCCAGAAAATCCTGCTTTCTTCCCACACATGCCCATTAACAAAAACAGTTTACGTTTTAAATAGTGCAACATTTGTAGATGTCCTACACTCCAACTGTCCCTATTTTCAGATGACTATCTGCAACTAAGCATTATCATTAGTTTATCTTTATTTTGCCTTTTGGAAAAATGTAGGGATGCTCTTTAAAAAAAATCCTTAGGGTTCTTGACTGCCTGTCCAGTTGCTGAATGTGCATGTTGAACACAGCCTAAAATAAATACAACCCACATTTGCTGTAACAAACAATTCTTGGGACGTTAAACCCTGCACCAAATTCTGAGATCCTGGTGTACCAGCAGAAAATAGTGGTATACGCACTTCCAGCAGTGCTAAATGATTTCCCAAGAGCTAGGCGTATTCTGCATGTGGTGATACAGGTAACAGCTGCTCTAGTCTGCTAGGCCCAGGTACAAAGGGCAGCTGCTGGCACGCAGCAGCTCCTGGAAACATTTGAAGGATGGTGATCATCTGGGTGGGGCCGAGGATGCAGTTCTTCACCCTGTCATCATGGGAGAGGAGGAGGACAACAGTGGCGCGGGGAGTAATCACACTGCGGGTACTGCTTCTTTCAAATGTCACCACCAGCAACAATGCCCCAGGAACTCCCTTGCTGTTGTAGGTAGCATTTGTGGTTTTTCTTCTATCGCCCTAGAGCATCTGTGTATTACTTTGCTCTGTGTTAGAGTAATAATAAACACACTGGCTCAGTTCGGACGACACATTAGGCAACGGAGGAGGGGGGGAACAATCGTCAGTTGTGTTGCTTATTGTGTCGTCTGGAGGGCAGCACACCACGCACACACAACTGACAGTACATTAATCAGGCACTTCAAACAACGGAGCGAAACAACGGGCTTGCACGTTGTTTAGCCCGAAGCCCCGTTGTTTAAAGTGTCGTCCGAATTCAGGCCCCCCCTCTCCGTGGACTATTCCGTTTCAGAATAGAGTTCTGCTGCCTAGAGCAGCCAAAAAACTCCAGCCGCTCTATGCAGCCGGCAGAACTCACGGTGCATGCTGGGATACAGCTGGGGGACACGAGGAGAAGCTGCAACCAAAATGGCCGCCGCAAGTTCCTTGCAGCCGGGGCGTTTGCCGGTTCCGAGCAGCGCCGGCTGCAGCGTGTCGTCTGTGGAGCTTCTCCTGCCTAACGCATGGTCAGTACGTTATTTACCCCTCCGTTGCTTAATATGTCATCCGAACTGAGCCACTGACTTTCATATATTAAAGACATAGAAAGTAAGTGTGATATTACTATTGTTGTTGTTGTTATTATTATTATTATTATTATTATTATTTTCTACCAATGAGAGTCAGTGGATCTGCATATTTTATTGTGCAAACCTGCTGCTACCTTGACTTGAACGAAGGAGAGGGTATCCTCAAGAAAGCAACATGTGAATTTTTCAATGGCACCGCTGCACGTAATAGGGTTAATGTAGACCTCAAATTGTTTCTGGAGCTGGCTGGCAATTAGTAGCCACTCCGAATGCCTCTGCAAAAGCCCATTAGCGAAGGTGCTCTCATTGCATTCCGCCAGCTTCTCAAATGACTTGTGAGAGTCTGAAATGAAGCCACCTATCATCAATCCTGGATCACATCATTGTGAATCCAATTGTCGCATCACCTGCACTTATCTTAGGGAATCTGTCACTTTCAAAAGCAGAATGACTGACAAGATGTATTACATGAAATGGACCATCACTTGCAAGTCCAGGAGTTTAATGAGTGTTATAGAATACAAACACCCGAGATGCCAAAGGCAGTATGTTTGGGTGGTTGCAGATTACACATCTACAGATATATTTTTTCTGAAGTCAGCAGTCGCAACAAAAAAGCTCGAGCAACCTGTTGCCAGATATTTCAACGTACATTGCCAGAAACTGTCAGCCTTGGAAATGTTTCCAGTAGGGGGGAAATCCAATTTTAAGATTCTAGAAGCAAACAAAAGAAAAGAAAACCCTTCTGGATATACAGACTGAATATTCTTACACTACATGGGCCTTAACATGGGGGATGATAAAAGAAGAAGAAGAAGAAACTAACTGCTTTTTATTCTATTTTAAACTTTTCCTCTATTCAGGTATACCTATAGTGAGCTCACATGCTGTGCTGAGTTATGAGGGTTATGTAGCTAAAATGAGGCTACTGAGAAAACAGGAGGTATCAGAATGCTTGGGGGAGCCCAAAGTTTTGGATACACAGAAAAACTATTGGGGGGGAACTAAGAGGGCAATAAACAACCCTCAAAATAGCCGAGTAAAATCTGAGTATGCTCAGCAGCAGGGGCTATGACAAAGGATGCCAGCAGGCATGGCTTCATTCAGATGGGGCGGACACAATGGCTGAATTCAGACAACACGATAGTCAATGGTGGGGTAATAATCACCTTTACAGTTGTTCATCTAGGGGGTACTCCCCACACAACATGGTAATAAATAATCAACTGTGGTGTGGATTAGGATCAGCGCTGAGTTGACTATGGCAGCATTTGGATGACACGATAGTCAATACAACTGACGATTGTTCCCCCCCCCAGTTGCTTAATGTGTCGTCTGAATTCAGCCACTGTGTCTAACTCTGACAGCTGTGTAAGTTTGCTTGAAGGCTTCACTGTATCAAACTAAGAGCAATTCCAACCCATGTGAAGCTGGATCCTTTTGCTAGTTTAATATGTAATGACAATCTAGATTATGGGTTGTCGTTGAATTGTGGGTTGTTATATGCAAACCATGCACTATAGTTTAACTATAGGTCGTTAACCACAAACATTGAATTATGGGTCGTTGTATCATGTAAACTGAACCATGCTAACACAACCCAGGAAGAGAACCCATGGTTTCTTGTTGGGTTTTGAACTCTAGGTAGTTTGTGGTTAACAGCCCATAGTTAAACCATAATGCAGGGCTCACACATAATGACAACCCATGATTCAATGACAACTATACTCAATCCATACTCTGTGTTATCATTATTTGTAAACCAGGGAGTTCCCAACCTAACAACAAACCATAGATTCTGTCTTTGGGTTCTGTGTGGATAACAAACCATGGTTTGTTAGCATGGTTCAGTTTACATGATACAACAACCCATAATTCAACAACCCATGGGTTGAATAAACCAAGGCTAGTGTTTTATTGGAACCAGGTCATTATGGCATACTGGCTGTGATTGAGGTATAAACTAGAAAGTCCCCGGTCCAAATCTTGTTTCTGCCATGGACTTATTAGGTAGCCTTAGGAAAGTCCTCTCTTTTTTGCAGCTTCAATCCTTTCCTCATCCTCCACCTCCAAGTTGCAGATAATCATAGTCACCTACCTTACTGAGTTCTTATGAGGATTACTGAGTTCAGAAATATTTTAAGCACTCAAAACATTGTTTATTATAATGTTGCCCAGTTGAAACTCATACTATTTTTCTAATATTCCTGTTCTATATAACTGTTTGGGTAAGCAGTAACATCAGCTAACAACTCTAAAGTGATGGCAAGCAAGAAGTCAAAAGATTTTTGTGTATCCATGACTACGTGGCCTTGTATTGTGCAGCAGTGTGCCACCTTTTGATCGCAAATGTTTTATTCATGAACCCTTGAGACAATTATAAAGGAAGAATCGGAAGCTGTTGAATGCCATCTCTTACACTCCCATGATCAAGGCCCTGTGATGCGCAGCACATAACGATAATAGCTACTGTACTTTTCCTACGCACATAGTTTATTGGTCTCTAAAAGTATTATGTAAAGTATGCTGGAGTTACCTTGACAACAAAATGCTGTATGTTAAAAACAAGAACCCAAAAGTCCGTTCTTAAAAAACTGTATTAATATATGCCAAAACCAGAATAGTCTTTAACTAAGCCAAAACTATCCTTATAGCCCGAGAGCTCTGTTGAATGCTCATAGGAGAGAGAATGGGATCTTATGTGCTGCCTCACCCCAGTCAGTTGAAGATCTTTATAGAGCCTACATATGTGTACAACTGCATGTGTGTAGGGCTCTCTCCATGCAACAGGGAGCCTTGCTTTGTGAGGGCTTCTAATAGCATGGATAGAATCCTATGCAGATAAACAGGCTCTCCACAGACCTTCAGGGGAATGCTCATGTGTCCGAGGAAGGGCTGGCGGCAAGTATCCTGCTTGCTTCCTTACTTGTGTTCATGAAAGGAAAAGGTGTCAGCAAAGCTCTCTGAGCTCAGGCCTGCACATGAGTTTTGGGGACTCATAATACGAGCCTCAGAGAAGAAGTGAGCATTATAAACCCCCTTATTCTTAATGAATTGCTTAGGAGAAGAAAGTGCACCCTGGAAATCTGTTGCTGGTGGGCAAACCCTATCCCCTCACACCAGTGACCTGCTTGTACAAAGTTGTTCATAGGCAGCTGGCACGGCCCCCACCATCTTTGGCTGCCTGCAAATGTTTTGCACAGCCAGGAGAATCTGCTCTCATTGCCAGATAAAGCTGCTGTTTGAATGTGGCTGGGAGAATGGGAGTGGGGGTTCAAATCCAGATTGGCTTGGAAACGGATCAAGCTGTTTGCCGTATTTTGGGGCAATGGCTCACATTATAGAGAGCTTCAGTTATTGGACAGTATAGAAATGTAATAAATAAATGAATAAAAATAAACATTGCCGAGCCAAACTTTAACTGTGCCGTGGGTGGCTTGCTAATTCTCTATTGAAAGGGATTTGCGCGTGTGAGGGAGAAATAGAGCTCTTGGAAGATAGGCAAGGATGGACAGCTATATTTCATGGAAGCCCAGATTGTTTTTCAACAGTGAGCTCATACACAAATCACCAAACTCCCCTGAGGTAAATGCATTCACGTCCAAGTAACTTGATACTAATCCTGCCAAATGATAAGGATGATTTGTTGCACATTCGGTGCAAAAATGGCTGTATCCATTGAATGGTTGTTGGTTCAAGTAATCTTGTAAAACAGTCAAAGAGAAGGTAGTGAGAAATACAGGGTCCAAGTCTTTCCTAGTATTCGCTGTGTCATGGCTCTGGCCTTAAGCAATAACCATGCATCAGAGATGAGGATGAGTTGGTTGAGACCATGACTACCATACTGCTGGCTAAACAACACAATCAGGTTCTTGTCAACCTAAGGCTGACAGTTGTGAACATGTAAATCCTCAGCCAGGATGGTCAGCATTGCTCCTCACAAGCCCGATGCAGTGAAGCACCTCCCATTCCACATCTTCGCAATGATTTGGGGAACACTCAATGTGAGAAATCACTGAGAGATATAGAAATCCATATCTCCAGGCCAAGGGGTTGCCCCTTAAGGGAGACACTCTTCAGACATGTGGGTGGGCCCAGGATGGGTAATCTGCACTGAGGGAGTTATAAGGCTTAGGTCAACCTCTAGCTTTTGTTGGAACAAGTCACTCACTTGGAAGTCTGAAGTTCTGCAGCGCTAGACTATTTTGCTGTGTATGCCATTGGACCCATAGGTTCAAGATCAGGAAAGGACACTACCCCTGCGATGTGGGCCACCCATTTGAATCAGGACTTCTTCCTCTGCTGTTCCACCTCCCATAGTTCTTCCTATCTATATTCTCATTACCACTGTCATATTTTTAGAACAAAGGCTATTCTTTGCTATCTTTTTACTATGAACACATTTTGCTTTTTTAGTTTAAAAAGCAGAATTTCAAAACTATCCCGTGCACACAGAGATGATTCCTCAGGCATCGTATTCAACTTTCAGTTTTATCTGACAGCCAAATCAAAGAGGTCCATATTGGTTTGGTGTCCATCCAAGCTGCTTTGGGTGTGTGATTTTAGGTTCTTGCCTGCACTTTTTTTTTTGGTATCTTACGGCAAGAAGTGAAACACCAGTGCATTTTATATGCATAGATGCAAATTTAGAAGTAATTGTTGTACTTTACCTAGACGTACAGTATATCTCACCATGGTGTGGAAGACTTTGAGCAGGTGACTTGTGTGCCTGCCTGTTCAGTCTGCTCTTCAGGTGCTGACTATTGATGGGCAACATTTCTTAAGGTTTTTATCTTTAAACCGGAATTGGACAGGGCATCCCTTTAAACAGAGGATGTCTTCAAACAGAGGAGAATCCTCTGTAAAAGGGCACACATGGCCACCCTAGCAATGAGTGTATGGTGCTGTGGTCAGGAGATCACTAGTATTATATCTGCAGCTGGCCTTCAGTGTAACTTGTGAAAACACTGTGCATGCACAAGAATAACTCAACTGTGTTAAATTAATCCAAGTGCTTTTACAGAGGCTGCTGTTCATAGAGACCAACATCAATAGGATTTGGGCTCTCTCTAAGATATGGGGATATGTCTCTCACCATTTCCTAGCATCTGGTACATTCAGATCACACATTAAGCTACCATGGTTAAGCAGTTTGAGCTAAACATTATGGTTTAGCATGTCGTGTGAACCATGAGTTAGCGTATCATGTGAACCATTCCTAACCATGGTGGCTACATAACCATGGTTTAAACACACTCACTAAACATTTGCTGCAAAAGGATTAGCGACCTAGCCATAGTTTAGTGTGTTTCCTGAATGGGCCCAATGTACATTAAAATACCATATAGGTTAGAAAAAACTAATAGTAAAAAAAAAGCAAATTGTGCAGCCTAAACAGAATATTTTTCAGGGCCAATCAGAATAGTCGTGGGAATAGTTATTTAAATATTCCATGCACCTCTAATTTTTATCCTCATTTGTATAAATCCTCTTTTCTTTAAACCTTTAATCTCTTCTTTACCAGTATCTGATCTGCCATATTTTAATGTCATTATGATTCTTTTTTCCTTCTAAGGCTAAAATGTCATGCTTATTAGTTTTGGGGGGAAATTCATTTCGGTATAAAATAGTCAGGATGGGAACCTCAGAGGTTAAACACAGCTGATAATACTCTTTCATCCGTAAAGTGCCTTAGCAAAATTGTGCATTTATTTCATGTGGTTCAATTAAATGAGATTTATTCTGCCATTGCATTTTGATCAGAGCACTTCGAGAGATTAGGGTTGTGTGACAAATCTACCTCACATTAGAATGCTGATGGTAATGTACGCAGTTGTTAACGCTGTTGGTCCTTTTTCCCTTTGCAGTTATCCTTATGAAGGGATGTAAGTTCAGAAAGGCACGGAAATGATGTAGGTCTCACCATATGTCTTGTGAACTGGAGTGCAGCGGATAAATAAACATGGAAGCTGTGACAGATGCAGACGGCGATGTTTGACACTCTGTTGTATATGACTCCCATTTTAATGTCTGCCATTATCCCAATGGGACTAGTTCATTTGTAGTGTCCTTATGGCCAAAGTTTTATTTCTCCACTCCTTCCACCACTACCATATTTAGTATTCCACTATATTTTGATACTAATCCAAAGCAACACTATCATGAGAATGGTACAAGGTAAAAGGAGGCCCTTCTCTCGGTCCCACCACCATCACAGGCACACCTGGTGGGAATGCGGGAGAGGGCACTCTCGGTGGCTGCCCTGTGGCTCTGGAACTCCATTCCCAGGGAAGCTAGACCAGCTCCCTCCCTGGTGTGCTTCTGGAGGCAGGCTAAAACGTTTTTGTTCCAGCAGGCCTTTGGAGAGTAGTCTGGACCTCTGTTTATGTGTTATTTATATATTGGATTTTTAAAAATATATATATTTGTATTTTAAGTGTTTTAATATTGTAGTATGTTTAGTTATATTTTTAATTTTTGTATATCTCTGTTTTAACTGTACATGTTTTAATTTGTAAAGCCGCCTTGAGTGCCGTTATTGGGAAAAAGGTGCGATATAAATAAATAAATAAATAAATAACAATAATGATAATAATATACTGAACACAGTGACACCATTAAGCTAAAGCTGCCCCACTGCACCCCAGAGCCTGAGGCAGTTCTTACTCTCTCTCAGTTGTATCCCCCAAATTATAACCTATATACATCGTGCAGTTTAATTGAATGTGAGTCATTGAGAGATCAAATATTTCCCTCTTTGCTTATGACTGTGATGAAACCAGGCATTCAAACAAATATGTGAGGGCTTAAATGGGGAGGTGGAGGACGGGGTGCATGCAAGCCATGTCCTGAACACTTCCCTATCTGCTACATCCACTTCAGTCCTTCGCACACTGAGAATGAAGGTCTGGAGGAGGCTTCTAAGTGAATTCAGTGGATGGCGCTTAGAAGTTTCACTGTGATTGGAAACCCTCATTGAGGTCTTCAGGGGTGAGATTCATGCACCCCTTTTGATTGAAAGCCTGAACAGGGCTCTAGAGGACTGCCTTTATACATAAAAGTTGGTTAAGAAGGGAAGTAAAGCGAATACAGACGTTACGTGCTTTAATTCAAACAGCAGAAATTGGACTGGTTAACTCAATTAATATGTATTAAATGCTGGTTTGTTTGATGAAGACACACAACCAAATTTGGCTTGTATTGCTGTTAGGAACAGTTCCATGTTGCAGGACAGCTAAAAATAAAACTGCAAGTAAAAGACCAGAAGACAAATTTGGGCCTTATGTTATGCTTAGTGTGCCAGGAACTGTTTTAAATATAAAGAAGAGTAATGAAAGCTCAAATGCTATGAAACTTTTCCTAAGCTCATTAAGCCCGATACATTTCTAGGGGTCTTAAGTAGTAGCAGTAATAACTGGGTTTTAGAGCACAGCAGTAATAGCTCGATTTGAGCATTTGATTAATTTTCTTCGTATAAGCAATAAATAACCACTTTTTAAGAGCCTTTAATGAAACACCTCCAGGAAACAATGGCAATCAATGAACCCTAACTTAATTAAGTCCTGTATCTTTTATATGAGATACTTTTCATTTAACTGCTTTATCACAGTCATCTCTTGGAATCGCTTAAAATGCAATTTTTCTTATGATGTGTATAGCTCTCTATATTTATGTCAATGTATGATACAAATTGTTTTGTATTAGGCATATGTGTCTATTAACTTAATGAGGAAAAATGAAGGGAAAGAATTAAAATAATGGCCTGATATAAATATTGACAAGGAAGTTTTTCATTTTATTTAATCTATGGCTGTTAATGGAAATTCTCTTTTTATACGTATTTAACTTGACTGAGCCTAATAGTGGGGAGGGGCAAGGATATCAGCAGAACCAAAATGCAATTTGCTGGTATGTGTGCCTGTCATTCAAATTGTGAAGGCAGGAGGAAGCTGGCTCACTCCATGACTGGAGGATGCACTCCAGGGGTCAGGAGGCCTCATTGCCCCCCTAACCCACCAGGGCCTGAATTTGCCACTGTTGGTGAATTTGCTGCGGAAGTGGCAAAAATCATGGCAGTTTCACAGGGAAATAAGGCATGGGAGGAGCAGACACCTGGAGAAAAGTCCTATTTAGAGTAGATCCATTGAAATGAATAGGACTAACTTCAGTTGTGGCTAACTTAAGTCCTATTCATTTTATTGGGTCTACTCTAACTGGATTTTACCTCTGGCTTCGAAGGAGAACTGTACTTCCGGGAGCATGATTCCCTTTGCAAATGATGCACACTCTTCCTGTGTGCCATGTTTCCCTGAACAATTGCCAGGGCAAATTTGGCAGTGGCAGCAGGGGAAAATAGCAGGGCCCCACAAAAATGGCCATGGGGTCTGCATGCGGGCTGCGGGCCACATGTTGCCCACCCACAATGCAAAACATCACTCTATGGAGATTCTTGCTAGAGAAAAAGACCTGAAAATTTAAAGTAAAATTCTGAGTGTGCGTGTGTACATTTTGCATCCCTACTGATCCAATCTTCAATTCTCCTGACAATGAAATTACTGCATGGTGGTGGTGGTGGTGGTGGTGTGGTATGAGCTTAACACCTGCTCCTGTTCTCTTTGGGGTATTATCCTGGGCTGGGTGAGTGGAGCAGAGATGTAGCCCCTAAACCTCTTTTCATTTCAGCTTGTTTTGTTTTTCACCCCTACCCATGCTTGTGAATCATGCCAATATCCTGCACTTTCTCCCATACTTGTCTTTCTGGTGAAGATCTGAACATCTTGAGGACAAAGAACAGTTTGCGTCTCTGTGCAGCCCATACCCTTCCATCACATCCCAAATTTATTGTTACATTTTACATAAGTTTCTAGAAATGTTTGGCTCTCAACCTGAAGGCTATTTTGGGCAGGAGGGGGAGAAAATAGTTATATTGATAATACAGTACAAAGTTGCTTGCTCTTACACTACTACAGACTCAGGACTCATTTATCCTCATTTTCAAATAACATCTCTTTTTCTCTGGAATTAGCGTGGAGCAGGCTATCATTCATTTGAGATTGTTTGTTAGGAGGAAATGGAATCAGCCTATCTCTATGCATGATTTTTGGAGGCATTATTTTTCATTATTTAAAATGATGACAGCACTTGAGCTTTCAGAAGTGATGTAGGTACAGTTAACACCGAGATAATTGCATCTCGCAGAATTTAAAAAAGTCAGCGTATTTCTTTTTCTCAATTTATTAAGGTTATACGAATGGAAGACAGCCTGGGAATCCCATGCATGTTGCCTTGAGTTCCACAATGGAAAAAGGCAGGATATAAATATTTAATAAATTAAATAAATTAAACACTTCCCTTTTGACAGACGTGCCCGCAATAAAGATGGGTGTATGTTTTAACACAGGAACTTCCATACCACTAGTGGGGAAGGAGGGGGATTGCTCTAATGCTGGGGTGGGCAACTATTTTTCTGTCACAGGCCACTTTTCCTCATGGGTTATCTCTCAGGGTCCATATATCAGCCCTAGGTGGGCTGAAGGTAGTGGTGGGTGGGGCTAAAACCAAAAGTGGGTGGATCTCTTGGCTTCTCTTTTTCTTTCTGCTATCCCTTTCCCTCTCTTTCTCTCTTGCACACACTCTCCTTCCTTTTTAAGGAGTGGGCTGCTTGGAAGGGAAAGACTGCTCTTGCTGGAGCTCCGAACGGATTGCCTGCAGAGCACTTTTGAAATTGGGCTGAGGGCCACATGAAAGGAGGCTGAGGGCCGCAGATTGCCCACCCCTGTTTTAATGAGCCTGAAAGCTGCTACCAACACCTTCCCTGCACACAAGAGTATTATTTATTATTTAAAGCTGCTTCTATACCGCTTGACATCCCAGGATCTCCAAGTGATTTACATTCAATACAATATAAAAGCCAATAAAAAGAGAGCATAGGCAAGAAATGCCTGAGAAAAAACATTACAACAAAAGCAGTAAAACAGAGGAAATGGTACCAAAAAATCTCTTTACCCTCCCTGACACACACATGCACACACACGTGAAGGACGATAAACTATTGGTGCTTGAATGCCAATTTGTGTAACAATTGTTTTCAAGGGAAAGCAATGTATATGTGAGACAAGCCTTCTTCATGGCGTGGGGCAATTATCTAGGCCATATCAACATTGACAAACGGTACTATGTTTCAGTGTTTGAAATCATCAAATTCTTTTCTTTCCAAGGTAGTAGTAATATAGCCCTACCACTATGACTAACTTCAATTCTTTGGATTTGCTTCATGCTCCATTTACCGGGCTATTTATTTCAGTGATGGGATGGGCTCTTGCTGGTTTATTTTTTTATCTCAAATTCCACCAACCCTTTAGCCAACCCCTCAGACAATGGCATCAAGGAATCCTTGCTGGCTCATCTGCATGCGCTTCATGTTTATATATAGTTGATAAAATGAAAAACAGGAGCAGAGGGTGTTCTTTACAAATTAGCAGGGGGAAAAAAGGGAAGAACGGTAGATGAAATGCCACTTGTCATTCCTCCTGCCCTGACAGGCTCTTCCTGGGAGGGCTTTGGATGGGTGAAAGGCTCTGATCCCTGAGCCTTTAATCTAATGACCATCAAGCCCATAGGGTTGGGCTCTCGGAACCTTCAAAAGTGCTTGGGGTTAAATGAGTTTAGTGCTTTGTCTTTTGTTTTTGAGTGTAATACATCTCTCTGTCAGGTGGAGGTGGGGGAGTGAGTAAGCGTATTTCTTCTTTGTGTTTATGTTCCCAGCATTTTCATACTTATTTTAAGAGAAGATGTCATGGCCTCACTGGAGGAGTCCTCTTCAGAGAAAGAGCTAGAGACCCCAGAAACCTGGGGCACCCCAGACCAGGGACCTCCACCAGACCCACAGGAGTCTGAACCCTGGGGGGAGGTGGTTGCAGGGCCATTCCTGTCAGGGAAAAGGGATTCTGTCTCTGAGGCAGAGACTGAGCAACCTCCTGACCCCCGGGAGCATCTTTGCCTCAAGTGACAAGCAAGTAAGGCTCCTGTGTGAAGGAGTGTTTGCCTCCAAAAAGTGACTCCTCGGGAGTAAGGCTCTGCAAAGGGAGGCTTGATCACGGCAGCTGAGCTCTGGGTGGGGTCCAGCAGGCTTTGGTCTTCAAAGCCTTCACAGAAAATCCACTTGGAGTTGGAACAACTTGATCTATCCTGCCTTTGCCTTGTTTCTTGTCTCCTGCTCCATGCCTGTAATTGACACCCTGTTTCCTGACCTTTTGGACTGCCTAATGATTCTGCTTCTGGACTGTGCAATGTACCTGGCTGATTTACCGTGTTTACCTCTTGCTTATTCTCCTGACCACTCCTGTTCTTGCCTGATCCTCTTGACTTCCTGCCTGCCTGTGCTGTGTCCTCTGCCTGGACTTAATCCACATCTGGTTATAGCCTGAACTCCACTGCATCTAGAGCCTGCTACAGTCAAAGCAGGGCAGATCCTAAAATCCTGTTATAATCATGATATGATGAGAGCTGTAGTCACCAGGTCAGGAAGGCTAGATTAGTCTCTAAGTCCTTTTTAAATTTTATCTCATTGCTAACTTGCATAGGGCACTGTTTCAGAAATTGGCATGTGGACCTGTTGGAGGTTGTTTTGGTCATTTCAATGTCTCTCCCCCACACTCTCCCTGGGAATGTGAAAGTATATCCTGTGGCTTTTCTTTCATTTGACATGGTTTTCATTGCAGTTTAATGTTCCACTTGAACAGTCAGGAAAAAAAAATCCCCTTTGCCTGAACCTTTGTTCAACTGATATTCTAAAGAGCAGCAAGAAACCTAGTGCTGTCTCCTTAAGGCCCCAGACTTCACGTTTGGTGTGACATTTGTCTTGTTGTTAAATAAACTCTGACCATGAGCAGCTGTCAGGCTGATATACACCACAGGCTAGCATTCAACGAAACACCAGACAAGCATTTGGGTTCCCAGAGGCGTCTTGTCTTTTCTTCCCTTCCCATTTTTCTCTCTCGACACATGTAAGGACTAAAATCCTTCGCTTAGCATTCTTTATTAATCTTCGCTTGATTGTTGGTAAAGCTTGATATTCCGTATTAGACAGTGCTATTTTTCTGATGAAGGAAATTTATTTTATTCTCCTGAATTCAAGTGCTGTATAAGCTACTTAATTCCCTACATTTTTTTTAATATGCAGGAAATGCATCCCAACATAAACTATACCAAATATAAGTCTGGTATTTGGGAAATAGGTATGAGACACAGCACATGTCTTGTAGAAACTCCTATATTTTTAGAAATGAATATGTGGTACTGATCCATTAGAATTTTATGAATGAGAATTTGCAAATACCTTTTTTTTATTACTAAGATACTCTTATTTGTGTCCATTTTTTCCACTATAACTGTTTGTGTATGTGTGTTCTCTGGTATATGTGCAATAGCTTCCCTGAGTTAGCACTAATTAACAAGCAAAAGTTTCAGGTCCTTTCTCTTGTACAGCAAGATTGCATAGTTACAATTGTCTAAAATTAAAGCTCTATATCTAATACTTCTAGGTTGAAGGGTAAGCTTATCCCAGATCAGTAAAACAAACTCACTAAAAACGTCAATAAAACAAACTCTTCCTCTGTTAACTGCTTGGAATGTGTATTAAGTTGAGTCTCAGATTTGAAACAAAAGTCAAATTATGACATAATTAGCCTGACAACGAGACCCATAAAAGAAAGGGGAGGGAGAAGATTGCCAGCTAAAATAATCTAGAGGTAGTAATAAAATAAAATACTAAAATAAACTAAAATGAACAGACCGCAGAACTCATTCGGCAGTTTTCAGTCAGAACCCACTCAGGAGCAACTCAGCCACCATCATTCTCCCACCTCAAAACTGCTGCTCTCAGACAGGATGTTCTCCCTCCTGAGAAAAGAGGAGCCTAAACCTGCTCTAGTGGAGGTTTTTAGTGGGGCCAACTCCCACTTAAATTCTGTTCCATTTAGTTACATAATGGAGACCGACTGGCCTTCTTCTGACCCTCAGAATTGTTGACTAAGAAGAGAAACAGAGGAAACAATACCCCTTTTGTTGAACATAATGTCTTGGAATGTTTCTGGATGGGCAGGTAAATTAGTAGATAAGGAATTTGTGGACTACTTACAACAGTTCTCTATAGTCAAGAGACGTGGGTGGAGGGTGGGTGGAGGATAGCTCCAGCTTGCATCTTCAGGGTTATAGAGGTTTCACTGCTGCTGCAGTGAGGCACCATTAAATGGGACGCTGCAGTGGTGGTTTGGCAATCCTTGTCTCTGTGGAATTGGAGAATGTCTGCCAAATGTTGGGCACTCAGCCCTACGACGGTATTCTAACACTGCAGATAATTTTTAAAAATGGCATCTCCCTATTTTGTATAAATGTCAGTGCCCCCCCCCCGAAAACTCTGCAATGTCTCCTTAGTTTGTATGAATATTGTAAGAATGTCTTGGCATACAACTGTACAACACAGACTTTACCCAGTCCTGCTTAAAGAATTTTCACTAATTCACAAATAGTCACACTAGTATAGTTTCTATTTAGATATAATTGAGTGAAATTATATCTAAATATAAACTATACTAGGGTGACTATTTGCGAATTAGTGTAAATTCTTTAAGCAGGACTGGGTAAAGTCTGTGCTGTACAGTTGTATGCCAAGGCATTCTTATAATATTCATTACTTTCAACTGTAACCCTTCATTTGCATGGACATCCTTGGAGACTGTTTTAGGAGAGACTGATTTGCATTCAGGAAATGTTCATATTATTATGGGAGGTGACTTAAATGCCCGTTTGGGACAAACAAATGTGGAGCTGCTAAAAGAGTTAGATGTTCCCTTTGATGATTTCCCCCCTTTTGGATAGGCATTCCCAAGATAAGAAAATAAATAAGAACAGCATGAATCTCATGATGCTAGCATATAAGTATTTCCTGTTAGTCTTGAATGGTAGTGCATTGGATGTGTCTACTGGACACTATACAACTTTCATCAAGGGGGGGGGGTAGTGTAGTAGATTATTTTTTGATTTCCCCTGTTCTGCTCCCTAATGTCAAAAGATTCTCAGTGGAAGATTGGCCGGAGAGTGACCACTATCCCATTAAACTAGTCATGCAACTGGCTGTTACAACAATTTGGGGTAAAAGGACTTACCCTAGTGGGTTGGTCTCTTCAAGCAACAGATGAATTAAATGGTCCGAATCCTTGAGCACCAAGGTTGCAGACTTGTTGCATGGCCCTACTTTGCTGGGCCTCAGAAACAAAATTGTGGAAGGAAACTTGGAAGTTATGGAAGGTTATCAACAAATTATAGATTACCTGAAACCTCACTTAGTACAGTCTGGCACTTTCAGTGCTTCCAAACCTCAAAATGTGAGTTGGTTTGACAAAGAATGTAGGGATATGAAAAAAGAACTAGTTCGGCTCAGTAGAAATGCCGGAATGACCAGATCAAATACTTCACTAAAAACCCTAATTAGGAAAAGATAATCATACAAGGCCCTATTGAAGACGAAAGCAGTGTTCATCAGACAAAAGTGGAATGAGTTGGGCTTGGCAGGGAGACAGAAGAATGATGCAAAATTTTGGAATATGGTCCACTCTGGTTTACATGCCTCTAAGTTGCATTTGGAAGTTCAAATCCCTGCAATTGCATGTCAACAGCACTTTGAGGGTATTTTTCATGGTCCTGAGCCAGTTGAAGAAGGTTAGACCTCCCGGTCTGGCCTGCAGTGACCACTCAGGAGACCAGCAGTTTATTAAAGAATCTATTAACAGGTAAAGCCCCAGGGGAAGATATCCCCCCTCCCCCCGAACTATTCAAATTTAAGTTTACTTGGTGGGCCCCAATTTTGGCTAAATTGTTTTTGCACATTAATAGGACAGGAAATATCCCTGTTGGGTAGCAGTCTAGTATTATTGTTCCCCTGTACAAAAAGGGTGAGAGAACTGACCCCTAAAAGTTATAGGCCAATAAGTCTATAGCGTCAAAAGTGTATGGAAGGTTCCTACTGAATAAGCTTTAATCTTGAGTTGAGGAAAATGATATTCTGGCTAAGGAGCAGGCAGGGTTCTGCCAAGGGAGGAGCACAATAGATCAATGTTTTGTGCTTAGCCATCTGATCCACAAATGTTTGAGCCAAGCAACAGGAAGCTTGTATATGGCCTTTGTGGCCTTTACCTCTGCATTTGACTTAATTGATAGAGATCGCCTTTGGGATAAACTTTCACATGCTAACATAGACAAGCATTTATTGTTTTTGATTCAGAAACTTTACTTGCATACTGACCTGTGAGTACAATAGGCTTGTCTGGCTCTCTCTCTGATACCAAAAGAGGTGTTAGGCAGCGTTGTTTACTGGCACCTTTCCTGTTCAATTTCTATGTGAGCAATTTAGTTTTTGATCTAAGTGCCCTGGATTGTTTCCGCCCTTCTATTGGAACCAGAAAGATTCAGATGCTGCTATGAGGTGAAGATATGGCCCTCATATCTACTACTCAGGCGGGCGAGGAGACTCCTAAATAGACTAGGCAAAACTTGTAGCCAGGAGAAACTGGTAATTAACTATTCCAAAATGAGGTGGTGAAAATGCCTTCAGAAATGGTGCTTAGATGGACATCTGATTGAACAATGTGCTAGTTTTAAATATTTGGGGATACACTTTTCATATAATGGCAGTTGGAAATCTCATCTAGAGGCAGCAAAACTTTCAGCCTGGAGAACAGCAAAAGTAATTCTATCTAATGGGAGACATAAAGGTGGCTCCCTAGTAGTCCCTGTTCTGAAGCTATATACAGCTAAGGTATTCCCCCAACTTCTATATGAGGTGGAGTTAAGGGGGCAGGGATTTGCCCCAACTGCTGAGACCATACAGAATAAATTCTTGAAAGAACTGCTGGCACTCCCCCCTGGAGTACCCTCCCCTTTACTAAGATTGGAAGTTGACTTGCCTTCCATTAAGGCAAGAATTCACAAGGCAATCATACTTTATGGGAAAAGAGTGATGCATTTTGAGGAAAGCAATTTGGCGAAACAATATTTCACAGAACAGCTTGCAAATGGTGGATGGGCTTGCAATTGGTTGGCTCTGTCATATTCTTCTTTAGAGGACGCTCAGATCTTCTAGCCCACAAGGATAAAAATTCTCTCAGAAATTGATTTTTTGAGGCAGATTTCTATGAAACTGTCCTTGCCAGCCAGCTGTAGGCCTTTTCCCCATGGTTTAGCCATATTAAGTGAGAACAATACTTACCACAGTATTTTCAAGACCTGACTTTCCTTGCGCACCAAAAGGTTTTTACTGCCCTCCATTTCCAAACAATGCCTACAGCTTATCTGGAGGGGAAGTATAAATGGGATTTCCTACGCTCAGCGGATATGTATTTGTGGTGCAGGGGAGGTGGAAGATGTAGTACATTACTTGTTATGCTGCTTCTTGTATAAAGATATTAGGGATCATTTTCTGGGAGATCTTCTGAGAGTAAGAGTGGGTTGGCCCACTGCGGATATTATCTGTGATGTGTTAGCGGATTACAGTAAAACGATTACAATCAAGGTTGTAACATTTGCTGCAGCAGCTCAAAAAATCCCCCAAAAATTTCTAAAGAAATCAGGTGTAAATTGCAGATGGGACCACTTGCTATAATTTTCTGTTATCATTGCTACTAGGGTCTGTATCATTTTTTCACCAGTATAACTCCCAGCCTTTTCTCTGAGTTTGGTTCTTTTATATGAATTCTCTCCCTCTGAGTTTGTAAGAATTTTGGCTGTCATAGCGCCATCTTGTTTTATTGTGGTGGTTGTAACGGCCTTTCTGACATGAACAAATAAAATGTATTCCCACATGTCTTGTAGAAACTCATGTAGAGTTATTTTTTAGAAATGGAGATGTGCTACTGATCCATTAGAGTTTTACGAATGGGAATCTGCAAATACCTTTTTTTTATTACTAAGATAATCTTATTTGTGTTCATTTTCCCCACTATAACTGTTTGTGTGTGTGTGTGTCTTCATCACAACAGTTAAAGCTGCAGGAGCCCTGCCCTCTTTTGTATCTGGTCAGGAGGGAAGGGCTTCTGCAGTTTTAACTGTTGTGATGAGGAGTTAACAAACACATCTTTTGTCTCTGCCCTTGCCTAAACTTGCAACATGGACACATTTATTTTACAAGGGATATTTAAAAAAATACCTAATCCAGCATCAAAGCCAAGCGCAGGAGCTCATTGTTGTTACCAAAGTAGTTTAGTTCTTGAAGAATCAGAACACGGATAGCCCACAGGTTAAAGATGACTGTAACTATAAGCTAGGGTGACCAGATAAAATCCAGGTCAGGGCTCATGTAACTTCAACAGTTGTAGAGAAAAGGGAATTTCAGCCAGTGTCATTTGTATGCAATTAGTTCCTGGTGATATTCCCTCTTCATCACAACAGTTAAAGTTGCAGGGGCCCTGCCTTCTTTTGTATATGGTAGGGTGGCCTTCTTTTGTATATGGTAGGGTGACCAGATAAAATTCAGGTCAAGGCTCATGTAACTTCAACAGTTGTAGAGAAAAGGGAATTTCAGCCAATGTCATTTGTATGCAATTAGTTCCTGGTGAAATTCCCTCTTCATCACAACAGTTAAAGTTGCAGGGGCCCTGCCCTCTTTTGTATCTGGTCTTGCAACTTTAACTGTTGTGATGAAGAGGGAATTTCATCAGGAACTAATTGCATACAAATGACACTGGCTGAAATTCCCCTTTCAATACAACTGTTAAAGTTACATGAGCCCTGACCTGGATTTTATCTGGTCAGCCTACTATAAGCAAAATTAAGCTGTTGAGTCTGGTATTCCTGGGGATCTCTGAAAAAGGGGTGAGTTTACATAGCCCATTATGTAAGTTAACAAACTCTGTGCATGGAAGAGGACTGAGGCGGAAGGTCATGGCCTTTCCCTTTACTTGACCTGGCCATCACATCCTCTCCATGAGTGAGTAGGGATGGGTGGGGAATTGGTTGGTATTATGTGCTTTCTTCCCAAAAATGCCCCACCTAGAAATGTGGCTGCCCCACTTAACAAGGAAGGCTGGCTACAGGTCTGAATATGGGTAAGTATCAGCAGGTTCAGGATGAAGGGCCATAGTGCAGGATTAGGGTGATTGCCCCAGAGCAATAAAGTAAGTAGCTGCAGGATTAACGTGATTGCTCATGGAGTGATAAGTAGCTATAGATTCAGAGAGAATGCCTAGAGAATGATGCTAGCCATATATTAGAGCCTATCTACACATACAGGATGAAACACTTTGAAAACATTTTGAAAACTGTATAGGGAGTGTATCCTGGGCCCCAACAGTTCTCAAAACTGTTATAAACTGTTTTAAACCATTTTAAAGCAGTAGCTAGCTAGCTAGATAGTTTATTTGCATATGGCACAATGGCCTTTACAATCAATACACATACATAGTCCCACATCGGAGGGCAACCCCACCCTCCTGCATTTTCATGCCAGTTAAAAGATATTCTGTGCAAACCGCTATTTAAATCAAATTATCTCCTTTGCAGTCAACCCCTTCTTGCAGTAAAAAGTTTCGTCTAATCTTTTGTGCTGCTACAGCAAATTTTGCCACCTTTTTTGTAATTGCCGCATCATAGTCGATCAGAAGTTTCAGCGTAAGATCTCTATTTGATAAGCCCTCCCTTTTTTCTAGAATCTCTTTTAGAAAACGCTCCCTAATGCCTTGAATTTTTAAAGCAGTAGTGTAGATAGGCTCATAGTTGTAGAGTCAGGATGATCTGGCACTGAGTTTTCTGTGGAACTCAGTGAGTCTTTTCTCGTACTTTTGTCTTATGCATTCCTGAATGCTGGTGACTCCACTGGAAAGTCTCTCCTATCTTTCTTAGGAGCCACTCCTCTGCTTCAGCTCTTTGGCCTATTAATGAGCCCACTACATTTGGCCCCTTTCTACTATCCCTTATTATACATTTTGCTCTTTATTCCTTCCTGATGTTCTTTCCAGCCGCTCCTCCTGAGTCTCTTTGCTCAATCTTATCTCTCTTTTCCGTCCCCTGAGCTCACAGTATTCAGGCTTTTATCCTTACCTTCTGTCCTGCCCCCGCCACAGCCTCCTCCTCCTCTTTCAGAGTTCTTGAGCCATTTAAAGAGCCCTGCCCTGATTTCCTTTCCTTCTGTTTAACCAGCCTTAACTGGGGTGGGCAACTGTTGCTGGGCAACCAGGAAGATCTGGGGGATTGCACAATGACTCCTGTGACTTCTCAAACATGGGTATATGCCTGTTGGCCTGTGCTAACTCTATTTTTTTTAGCCTTTTTAAAAAAAAATTTTTTTTTTGTAAAACATGCATAGGGCTAGACTGAACATAAAATGACACATATTTTATAAATAAATGGTGAAATTCCACTTTAGAATATTGTGCATCATCCTGTTTTCCCTTTGTCTGAAAGAGAGAGAGAGAGAAAGATCTGGAAAGCAGCAAAAGGGCATTTAAAACAAGGTGTTAGAGCACTTTTCCTGGGATTTTTTTTAAAAAATGTGAGTGGAACAATATAAAGGGTTATATAAGTTGAATCATGGCCTATGGAGCTTCTCATAATGCATGGGTGTCCACTGTTAAAATACTGGACAACTTGGTCCGATCCAGCAAAGCAACCTCATGTTTAAGGTTGAAATGAAAGGATTGTGTAATGAACGAGGCTATTTCAAAACCATCACTTTCACTGTTCTACGTGGCTGTCTATTACACAGGCATCCTACATATTTACGAATGCATGTTTTTGTGGGGTTTCCCCCCTTGAAAGGAGACTATTGGATGTATAGTTTGCTTAAGAGAGCAATCCTATGCATGTTTGGACAGAAAAAAGTTCTACAACCCCCAGTTGTAGGACATTTTCTTCTGTATAAACATTTATAGGATTGCACCTTAAAGCAGCCACCCTGAAGTTCATTGTATTTTGGCAAACAATGGAAGATTAGGGTGGCCACTTACGCATTGCCAAAAAAGAGGAAATGCCTCACCAATCCCCACCCTCACCCCCAAATGTTTGCATGATGTTTGCACATGCCAATTTATATGTATCACTGCAAATTTAGAAATAATTACTGTAATTGAAATAGAAATGCAGTTGCCATAGTGGCAGTGGCCATGGGAACTGTGCCTGCTCAGTCTGTTGTCCAGGAGCTAACTGTGGATGGGCAACTTCAAGGTGTTTGCTCAGCATTCTTGGGGTTCTTGCACTAGACTTAGACTGGACAGCCATGTGTCCTCCTTTACAGTTCTCTGTAATTAGGTTGTATCCAATGTTACTCTTCTTAGAATAAACCCACTGAAATGAATGGGACAAATATTTTGTTGAAATATTTGGAGGCAGCTTGGTATTTTCAGGTACCTTTTATTTATTTATTTATTTATTTAATTAATTTTTTACCGCCCTATAGCCGAACTCTCTGGGCGGTTCACAAAAATTAAAACCATGAATTCATTTTAAGTAATATAAAGCAACCACAATCTAAAAACACAAAATAACATACAATATAGAAAACACAACTAGGATAAAACCAAGCAGCAGAGATTAATACAGATTAAAATAAAAATTTAAAACAGCAAGGGTTAAAACTGAGTTAATTTAGCTGTTAAAATGCTGGAAGAATAAAAAGGTCTTCACCTGGCGACGAAAGGAGTGCAAAGTAGGTACCAGGCGAACCTCTCCAGGGAACTCATTCCACAGCCGGGGTGCCACAGCAGAGAAAGCCCTCCTCCTAGTGGCCACCTGCCTCACTTCCTTTGGCAGGGGCTCACGGAGAAGGGCCCCTGTAGATGATCTTAGGGTCCGGGCAGGTACATATGGGAGGAGGTGTTCCTTTAGATAACCTGCCCCCAAGCCGTTTAGGGCTTTAAATGTTAGTACCAGCACTTTGAATTGGGCCCGGACCTGGACCGGCAGCCAGTGAAGCTGGAAAAGGACTGGCGTAACGTGATCTCTTTGGCCAGTCCCTGTTAGCAAATGTGCTTCCCTGAAGTTTCCGGACCATCTTCAAAGGCAGCCCCACGTATAACGCATTGCTGTAGTCCAAATGAGAGGTTATGAGAGCATGGATAACTGTAGCTAGGCTATCGCTATCCAGATAAGGGCGCAGTAGATTTATCAGCCTAAGCTGATAAAAGGTGCTCTTTGCCACCGAGTTCACCTGTGCCTCAAGTGACAGTTCTGGATCCAAGAGCACCCCCAAACTACGGACCCGATCCTTTAGGGGGAGTGCAACCCCCTCCAGAACAGGGTGAACATCACCTAACCGGACATCCTTTCTCCATACTAGGTAGTTAATGCGTAGGTCATCCTAACCAAATCTGAAATATGGAAAGAGTTTCTATGAGAGCGAGTGAGTGAGAGACTGGGATGGAAAAGGGTGTCTAGAGCAGATTCACAGCAATATCAAAGGGACTTCAGCATCAATCTGCCACATGGAAAATAATCTGTCAACCTGCATTTGCACTTGTGATCTTCATAGTGATTTGCCATTGATCTGATGGGATGGCTCGTTTCTCCCTTCTGTGTTGTTCTCATCATACTTTTTTTTTTATTTCTGTAGGATAAAGCGGTGGGTGGATAAGATGCAAGAAGACCTAGTGAGTCTGGTGAGAACAGCGAGTGGGGTGGATGAACTTGCTCAAGTAAGTACTAATTCCATAGCTTTTGATGTACCAAATGAGGAAATTCTTCTTCTTATCATAATTTCTTAATCACCTTTCTCTTTTTTTAAAAAAAGAGCCAAGGTGACTTACCATAAAATTATTAAAACATGCAAAATATGAAATAGCTAAAAATAATTTCCATTAAAAATACCCAAACGTAATAAAATGTCAATATGGATCTTAACTAAAACAATTGATGCATAAAAGCCCATTGCATGCCTTCACATGCCTGGGAGTAGAAGAAAGTCTCATCCTGGTGCCAAAAAATTTACAGTGTTGGCGCCAGGCAGCCAGTGCAGAGAGCATTCCACAGTTGAGGGCCACCACCGAAAAGGCTCTCTCTCTTATTGCCTTCCTCTAAAACTTTCTTGGAAGAGGCACTCTGAGGAGGGCCTCAGTTGATGATTGCAGTGTTCAGAGAGATACCTGTACAATAGTATTTTGTAGACATTATTATCTAGAAAACATTGAATCATCTACTAAATAGCCTACATACAGGCATCTACTCAATAGTGGACAATCGCATTCTACTGTGGAGTTCTTTGGGGAGCAAAAGCTTACACTGTTAGAGCTTGGGTGCCCTATTCTGAATACAGTATTAGTGGCAACGGCAGCTGCTTCTCTAGAGCGGGGGCTGCAATGCAAGAGCATTGGTGGGGCTGTGGAACTCACTATGATAAGATGTGGAGAGATGGCCAATAATTTAGGCTAGAAATTAGGCCACATGTTACTATAAACACATGGCTTAGATGTTTTCCTGCTCTATCGGAGGTAGCCAAAACTAAGAGCATTGTTGTATTAATAATAGGTTGTAATAAATAGTCCAGATGAAAGGGGAAGTCAACTCCTCCCCCTGAAAATACACACTCATGCACACGCCCACACCCACATGATAGCAGCTGCATGCTCTAACAGCATGTAGCTTCAGCCTGCTTTTAAAAATGTCCATCAGTGGCTTAGTAAAGGAACTCTGTCACCTTCATGCCCTACATGTGGGTTTCCTGGGAACATCTGATGGGCCATTGTTGAAAACCCTGTTGGATTTGGATTCATTTTAATCTGATAATCCATGTTCTATATTCTGGAGCTTGAAGCCTAGTGTCACTTTGTTCATGCTGCTTTTGCGTGTAATAAATAAGATGGCAAAGTCAGAGGTAGGAACAGGGAGTTGTACCGATGCCCTGTGCCCCAACTACTGGCAGCCGCTGTCTCCACCAGCCATTTAATTGTCATCTGAGCCCTTTGTGTGCATCAGCTGCTCTCTTCGCCAGGCACACAATCCAACGCCGAAGGGTTTCTACTTTCCACACAAAGGTGAAAGCAAATTTGGAAAGCCTTCTTTTTAAAGGGATTAAAAGCCTAAAATTTCAGGAGAGCAAAGAATTTAATGGATTGTGTACTGTAGCAGGGTTTGGCCTGGGGCACTTCACGGCTTTTCCCTTTACGTTTCTTTTCTCCAAAGCGAACTTGATAGGGAAGGTTGCTGCATATTCATTAATTGACTTACTGTCTACTGACTTTGTTTAGTCAGACTTGTTTATTGTTCAAAAAAGCTAATATTTAATCAGGTGCGAAAGGCATGGGCTTATTACTGCCTCTCACAGCAGCAGAACTGTCTGTCTAGTAAATGTGAAATGCTGTGAACAGCTGCCCAAAAAGGGTGGGTGGGAGACTAGACCTTGGGGGGGGGGGGGAAGGGATTGTCTGTAGTCAAGACTCCCAGCACAGTAAATCTGTATCTTGCTTGGATACATTGTGTGTTTTTTTAAAAAAAGAACCATATAGTGGGCCTGTTCAGATGACATGTCAGGATCTGTGGTTAATGAAACTGTGGTTCTCTGGGGTTAGCACTAACCACTAAACACAACACTTTAAGCCATGGTTAGAGACGCTAACCCTGCTGCAGACGGTCCGACTGTGGTTAGTGAGGGAGCAGGGTTTAGCAAAATGCATCGCACAAGATGCCTTAAACTTCACTCCTTAACCAAAAGCTTTAACCAGCAGGGTTTAAGGTGTCTTCTGAACAGGCCCAATTTTGCTTTGTTACTCTTTTACTACAAAGAACATTAGAATCACCTCATTGCAGGGAAGAATGTCCTGCTTTGCAGAGGTCATGGCACAATCCTAGAATCCCAGGTGTTAGGGTGTGGTCCAGGCATTACTCAGGTGGGCTGGGAAGTGCAGGTGTGTATCTCCACCCTGTCTTCCCATGCTGATGCTGCCTGGAGGAGCAGTGGTCACCCCCCAGGGCAAAGGGGAGTCCTGTAGCGTCAGCGTGAAACCAGTCTCTTGGCTTCATCCCTGTGACTTTTTGGAAAGAGCTGAAAAGGGTTCAGTCATCAGGTGCAAATGTTCATCCTGCACACTGAAACCTGTAAGCAGTGCATAGTTGCAAGATCCAAGATGCCACTTTGCCCGATAAGCCTAACCTTTCTAGCCCTGAACAGTTCCTTAGAATGTAGCCTAATGGATTATTGCAGGGGTGGAGAAACTCAGGCGGGGGGGGGGGGGGGGCTAAATCCAGCCCTCCAGGGTTCCCTGGAAGGCCACAGACTTTCCCCTCACTACCCATCATTTGGTTGTTCCCTGGCTTTTGTGTAGCGCTCCCCCCCCCAATTATAAATGCCTCTTGCAAGGCTTAATTGCCAGCAGTGAGCATTTTAAGCTGCAGTAGGCTGGTATATTTTTGGTTTGGTCCTGTGACTTTTGCCACCACCTGCCACTGGAATTCTCCAAAATGGAATTCAGCCCTTGGACAGAAAACAGTTATGAACTCCTGGATTGTAGTCTTCTTTCCCTGGTAAGGGCTGCAGGAGCCTCCTCTACCCTGGGCTAACTTTCCACTCTGACACAAGCAGCTCCCATTAGTTTCATCCTCCAGACAGGGCTTGTGCAAACTCTGAGCAAGGTAACTTGCTTGCTTTGATCATCCCAGCTCACAAGCCACAGCATAACCTGCAGCATAGATCAGCAGGGATACAAATGGCTTGGCTGTGGTGTTGGAAGGGAACACACCTTTATGTGCATGCAGCTCCGGGGGCGGGGCAGGGGGCAGAAATTGAGTGCCAATGGCTGACATATCTGATATGGACAGGGGCTTCTGCCTTTTTCTCTTCACAAGAGCAGAGACCTGTGTCAGGCCCACTGTTCTTGAGATCCATCTGGTGTATCCAGAAAAAATTAACCAGATAGCTCAGGGTTTTTTTTAACCGAGGGACTCGTGGACATAATGTAATCTCTGGGTGAACCATACAACCTTTTTCCCCCTCCCTGTGAAAGTTTCACTGTAATCCATGGCACCCCTTTCAATAATTGTGTGCTTTAATGGTAGTGGGGAGAAGCTGGAACTCATATGGTTCTCATGCAGCAGGTTTACTTCTCAGCACCTTCAGCTGAGGATCTTTCAGGATTGTGAAAAATTACCAAATACCTGCTACTACTCAGTGTAAATAATAGTGAGTTAAATGGGCCAATGACTTGGAATTAGTAAGTTTCATCTCACCATATAGGGCAGGGGTGGGCAATGAGTTTCCTCCCATTTTTTTTAAAAAAACAAAAATTAAATTGCGTCCCTAGAGGTTACAGAGCACTCAGGTGAAATTTAACTTCTTTGGCAACTACGGAATGCCAATCGTTTGGAATGCCAAACGATTAAATGTAGTTTGGAAACACGCTAAATGTAACAATGGTAGTGCTCAGTGCCATTATGGAGCAGTTTGCCACCAAAATTTGGTAGTAAAATGGCAATACAGATGTTTGGGGCAGAGTACCCTACAGATTGTCTTACATGGACTGAGTCTTTGAGCGGGGCTGCAGGGGGCAAAAATCGTACCTGGACCTCTGGAAGTTGCACACCCCTGATGTAGTGGCTTATAAAATACAGCTTCTGAATTCTGCTCTTTTCCTTTCATGTTTCATGCCACACTGTCTTTTGATCTTCCAATGAATGCTCAGCTGACTGGGGGATGCTGGGAGTTGGAGTCTAACTCCTCTGGAGGGCACCAGGTTGGGGAAAGCTGTGTTAGGGCGCAATCCTGTGTGGAGACCCCGCAGCCTCTGAACCTGGAGGCTGCTGAGCATCCAATGCAGGGCGGGAGGACCGTGGAGGTGATCTTTGCCTCTGTACTCCATCCATCCCACATTTCTGCTGGATGAGAGATTTTGCTCGGATGAGGGGGGGGGGGAAGGAGGGCGGGGGCTGCAATAGGGTTGGTCATAGTGCAGCTGTCCTGGTCTCCTCCCCTCTCCACCTCCAGAAACATGCTCCGCTCCCTCCCCTTCTCCAAGCTTTGTTTTCCGAGTATGGAGATCTAGCCGGCGCAGTTATTTCCACACTAACTGAGGGGGAGGGGGTGTGGAACATGGTTTCCTGGCTCAAAAGTTGGAGCCTGGAAACCATACTACCCTACAGGATTGCTCCCTCTGTGTGTCAACAGTTTTTAGTACCTTTGCATTTCCTGCCTTACGTTTAAACAGTTTAAGGGAACCACATGCCATTGCATTTAATGGTTGACAAGTATTCTGGTTAAAAAAAAAAAAAAAATTCTAAATGAAGTGTGATTTAATTTCCCTCCTCAAATATTTCTGGTCAAATGCTTGTGGTGTGTTTGGACAGAAAATTAACATGGGAGTACCTCTTTAGCTTCATTGTTTACTAAACACAAGTAAAATAAATGTACCAAATTAGATCCCTTTGTAGTGATTGTCTGATGCAAACTGAACATTTTCGGGTGCAAATGGCCCTCTGCAAACCAGCTTAATTTGAATCAGATTCCCCCCCCCCCCAATTCAGAATTTTCCAGAAAACCCACTCCACTGTTAACCCTCCAGTCTAGGACATTGAGATTTCCTCTATTCAGCTTTAACTTGACTACTTTGGGAGAGGGGGCATGGCTCAATGGTAGAGCATCTGCTTTGCATGCAGAAGGTCTCAGGTTCGATCCCAGGCATCTCCAGGTAGGGCAGGGAAAACTCCTGCCTGAAACCCTGGGGAGCCACTGCTGCCAGCCAGTGTCGACAATACTGGGCTAGATGGAGCCATGGTCTGACTCAGTACAAGGCAGTTTCCTACGTTCCTAACTTATTCTTGTTGAGATGTGTGTACATGTTTGTGCATGCATTCCTGTTGGCTTTAGTAGGAGATCAACGGACCATTAGTGTGTCTTGCCAGCTGCAAGGTTCCCAATCTAATTAACAATGTGAGTAGCCTAAAATACACAATAATTAAATCTTCATGCTCTGATAGAGGCCCTGGCTAGACAGGGTGATAAGAAACAAGGCTGTTCATGTGCTGTACAAAGAGGGAAATTCCGTATTTATATAAGGCCTCCTCCACACGGGGCGTTTAATGAGCCTTGAAGGCTCATTATAAATTTTACCTACACACGAGCGGAGCGCAAAACGGGCGTACAGGCGCGTTATCTCCCCGATAATGCGCATTTTCGAACGCGCGTTAAATAGCGACTTTTATTTTGCTCCGGCCGTTAAAGCGCATTTTCGCTGTGTGAACAAGCGATTATGCGCATTAACTACCTGGAAAGCGCTTTTTGGGCATCTTTTAATGCGCTTCGCCGCTTCCCGCCGCCTCCCGTGCAGAGGGATTGTGAGTAAATGCGCCTCCGCGATAATGCGCATAATCGCGGAACCAGGCGCAAAGGCGCATTCTTGTGGAGGGGGCCTAAGTTTATAGTGGGGATTTACTTCTTGAGTAAACATGGATATGATTGCACTGTTAATGTGTTTTCTTTTCTAATATTTCATTCCATTTGAGCTGGTGTAGGGTAGTGACTGAGAATATGAGCTGTGAGCAAAGAAGTCTTCCCGCCCTCAAGATATTTTGAAATAAAAGCAGCTGCTTTTTAACATGTTCATAAATTATCTGGAGTTAGGAGTCAGCAGTGATGCATGTTGAGGCGAAAGATCTCAACTTCCATGGTAGCATAATTATGAAAGGAATAGACTCCCAATAAAACTCCCAATATCATATTGCCCTCATACAAATCTGTAGTACGACCGCACTTGGAATACTGTATACAGTTCTGGTTATTGCACCTAAAAGGGGATTGGGCAAATCTATGGAAGATAAGGAAATCAATGGCTATATGCAACCTTTAGTATCAGAGGCAGTATGCCTGTGTACACCAACTGCTGGGGAACACGATTTGTAGCTTCAACTTCTAGCCACTATGCTCCGCCAGTTCTCAGCATTGTGTGTGGACGCATCAAGGGTTTGTCACTAGATTTGCTGAATCTTGTTCTCAAGGAACTGATATGTTTCAATTTGTCTCTTGCTTTGCTTCATTTCATCACTATTTTTTATGAAGCATAGTTTGATGGGTAGCAAGTAGACTGTTCCCCAACGTGGAGAGAAAATGCTCTTATTGTGAAGATTTCTCATTAGGGTTGCAACTGTAAGGGATTTCAATCAGTTAATTGTATGAGATTTTACTTGATCAATTAATATGCCTTATTTGCATATGAGTAAAACAATATGGGAAAGATTTAGGTCAGGAATTTTCACCAGAGTCCTAGAAATGGATCTGAGAGAATGCTCTCTTGGATAGTGAGAAACCCTGTGTATAAACCAAAAGGAGAGTTTTAGTGAGCTCATTTTAGATGGTAACTAACATCAAAAGGATTGAGTCATATGTATATACAGGTACAGATGATGGAGGTGCAGATATGTGAAAGCAGAGAGCTCTTACATATCTTTTGGTATTGTTCAAATATTAAGATATTTTGGGGAAAGATGCTAGAAAATAATGAAATGACAGTATATAATATAAATGACAGGACATACGATCAATCCCTTGTACTTTTTGTATATGTCAGGAATGAGACATCTCAAGAAGATTGCAAAAATGATCATTAACTTGCTAATCGCCACAAGAATTGCAATCAATTATTAATGGACATAAAAAGACCTCCTGTAAATAAGAAATTGACATTGAGGGTCTGGGAACTGGTATTTATGTTGCAACTTGCAAACATTATTAGACTTAGAGAGGAGGCAAAGAAATTAAGGTTTAATTGAAAAAATGTCTATTTTTGTTATATTTTGAAATAATAAAATTTAAGACAAGATGCAATCTTATGATTTATTGGGAACATTGTAATGAGGAAAGGCTATGTAAAGTGACATGCAATGCAAATAATTATCCATTGTTTGGAGTGATAAAGTGAGTGACTACAATGGGAATTAATAATAATAATAATAATAATAATAATAATATAGTTGTAGTGAGAAAAGGAAAAGGGCTTCTTTTAAGACGATGCTGGATGACTCCTGTTTTTTAAGCAATTGTTTTAACATAATTTAGATTTTATGATGTTTTAGTGCAGTTTTAATAATGTGTGCCATGTTTTAATCAGTTTTATGTATTTTATCATATTTTATATTTACTGTTGTTCTCCGCCTCGATCCAAATGGAGAGGCTGGTAAGAAATAAATTATTATTATTATTATTATTATTATTATTTTGCCTGCTTTTCCTCAAGGGGCAAAACCAACAGGCAAGTTAATTAGGGAGGCAAATAGTCAAGCACAGAGGTATCAATCCACTGTGGAATCAGTTTAAGACAGGAGTAGTCAAAATACAGGCAGTGATCAAAGTACGATATTACCAGGCAAGTAGGTGGTTTCCAGAAGAAAGGTCTGAGATGCAGTTAAGGTCAAAACCTGAGAGAGTAGTCAAGCAGAAATACAGTCCCAAAAGCAGAGTCATGCTGGAATCTGCCCAGAGAGCTTTGGCTATGGGGCGGTATATAAGTGTAAATAATAATAATAATAATAATAATAATAATAATAATAATAATTTCAGAGGTCAGTAGCATGGAGGTTCAGTTGTAAGGCAAGATCAAGGGAACAAGTTGCAGGGTGCTACAAATTCCCAACATCCCTAGCCAGTAGAACCAACGGCCATGCTGGTTGAGGGTAATAACACATCTGGAGGGCACCAGGATGGGGGAAGGCTGCCTTATATGTTGCCCCTAACTTCCTTGGAACTTCACATTGCACCTCACTTTTTTCTTTAGCTGTTCATACTTTGTAGGCCCCTCTGCATGGTAGCAAAGCATGTGGGAAGATAGGTCTAGCAACTAGTCAGGCACCCTCTTGCATCTCGCAGTGCAGCAAGAAGTGACAGAACATATCTCCTCATGTAACACATCTGTATTTCCTGGAAAATTGGTTCAATTTTCCCGGAATGTATGCCATATTTAAAATATGGAATGTGATTGTAAAACCCACAGGCGTGCCAACATCTCTATTGTCTTCTATTCATGGGCACTGAAGAGAAGAATCAGCGTGGATGGTTGAAGAGGGAGAAAAAATGTCTCTCATAACTTCTCTTATATGCTTTCAACGAAGGGCAGTTCTTTAATAAACATACGAAACTGCCTTATACAGGGTAAAGCCATTGGTTTGTCTATCGCAGTACCGTCTGCTTCGTTTTATTAATGACATTTTTATCCTGCCTTTCCTCCAGGGAGCTCAGGGTGGCTTACGTGGTTCCCCTCCCCACATTTTATCAACATAACCTTGTGAGGTTGATTATGCTGTAGTCAAAGTATAGCATGTCTATGGTATTCCCATAATCTTTCAAATCAGTAAATCTATGACAACAGAAGATAAGGTTGATGTGGCATGAATGATTATGAATAAACCCATGCTGGCTCCTAGTGATCAATGCATTCTTTTCTTGAAGAGGTCAGTGTGTGAAATTCTAGAAGGGAATAAATTGATTACTAGGAGCCAGCACAGGTTTAGTTAATAGAATTACAAGTTTGTAGATTATGGGAATGCTATGAAAATAATGTATATTTCCAGCAAAATTTTCTCCCATGACATCCTTGTGGCAAAGAAGGTAAAATGCAGGCTGGCTTATACTATTGTTAGGTGGCTCACTGCTGTTTGAACAACTGTACCAATTGAATTCTCATGAAAAGCTTTGCCTCAACCTGGAAGGAAGTCACATTTGGAGTTTCACAGGCTTCAGTCCAAGGCCTAGGTTCTGGCAACATTTGTGTGAATGATGGATGAGGGTGTATTTATTTATTTATTTATTGCATTTTTTATACCGCCAATAGCCGAAGCTCTCTGGGTGGTTTACAAGGATGTTGATCAAATTTACAGTTTGCAGAAAGCTAATACCATAGGAAATAGAATCAAGAGTTAAAACAATTTTTATAGGTTAGAATACTGGACTGAAACTAACAAAATAAAATTCAGCAGCGATAAATATAAAGTCCTGCAATTAGGTTCCAAAAAAAATCAAAGGCACTAATATAGGATGGGGAAGACCTGGCTTGGCCACAGTTCCAGTGAAAAGGATCTAGGTTTCTGAGTTGAACACAAGCTGAACATGAGTCAGTAGTGCATCACTGCTCCTAGAAAAATAAGTGAGTGCAAACTTAGAGAGCATTAACAGAATAATAGTTTCCAAAACACGAGAAGTAATCATTCCACTCTATTCTATGCTGGTCAGGCCACAACTGGAGTACTGTGTTCAGTTTTGAGGACCACATTTTAAGAAAGATATAGACAAATGTTCAGAAGAAGGCAAACAGGGTGGTGAGGGGTCTGGAAGCACATGTCCTATGAGGAATGCTTGAAAGAGCTGGCTATATTTAGCTTGAAGAAGAGACACTAAGGGTAGACATGAATATCTGAAAGGCTATCATACAGAAGATAGAACAGACTTGTTTTCTGTTGCTCCAGAGGGCAGGATTTGAACCAGTGGATAGAAATTGCAGGGAAGAAGATCTTGGTTAAACATAAAGAAAAACTTCCCAACTGCTCGACAGTGGAGAGACTACCTTGGGAAGTGGTGGGCTTTCCTTTGCAGGAGGTATTTAAGGCATCTTTCAGGGATACTGTCTTTGCATCCTGAAGTGTAGATCCTGCAGGAGATTGAATTGGGAATTGGACTAATGACCTCCAAGGGTTCTTCGACTCTAACATTCTATGAGAGATAATGTTACTCTCCCAAGATGATCCAGTGACTTTTATGGCTGACTGAGGATTTCTGAATCCTTGTCTTCCAGGTCCTGGTCAAGCACTCTGATCACTGCACCTCATTGGTGCTCAAGTAGACTAACTACTAGCACCTGCTTTGCAGTGTCTCAGGAAGAAGTGTGGCCAAGCTGGCCACCTGAGAACCGTTTAACTGGACTGAACCAATAATGAATGCAAAGCATGTGCTCCTACCTCTGAGTCTGAGCAAAACCTCCTCAAATGTGGACTTGAGAGATGAAAGAGGGTAAGATCATGAACCTTTGGCACAAATCACTATCCCCTCTGAGGAACTGCAAGCTTATGTGTTCTCATTCTCCATGCATGTTATTTGTGGTGTTGCATATATGTATGCAATGCCCTTGATATTTTTGTAGTGGAAGCACAAGGTATGCAGGTACAGGTGTCATGCACCATGTCACAAATTCCATCACAGGCATGCTGAAGCAGAAAACCAGGATGGCCATTATAAGTGGCAGAAGCTGTTTGTCCTTTGTTCATTTTAGTGGCTGAAATGAGCCCTGCAGTTGCTGCAATATCTCTGTGTGGGAAAGAAGAGTTCCAGAAAGATCGAACAACATGTTATAGCAGTCAGAGTGGCTGCCAAAATGGCCTCCCTGTGCCACGTTCTCTGTCTTCTGCTGTCATGTGTAGTTTTACTTAAACATAATGTCAGATGCTGCATTTCCCCACCCAAGCTGCTGCTAACAGGGAGCAAGGAAATGTACACGTGACAGGGTCACGAGTAAATAAAACTACACATTGTGGGAGACGTGGATAATGCGAAATTGGAATATTGGTTTTGGCAGTCACACTGCGTCTTCCTTAATGTAGTTTGGCCTGAAACTTCAAAGTCCCTGAAGGGAACGGTGACTCCTTCCAGTATGATAAATATACTATTCGCATTGACCACAGTAGTAAGATAAAAGAATCCAAAACATAGGAGAGAAACTATATAATATAATATTTTTTTATAGGAAACAAACTAATTGGATACAACAGTAGCCCCAGATTCTATTTCCGTTTCGATATGGAGCTGTGCTAGCCAGGCAGGCATAATATTCCCAAGGCATTATGTTAGTACAGTCCCAGAGCAATTGAGCAAGTGAACATAGTGAACTGTCTACAGACGATAAACAGAGAGTGAAAGGAACATTAGATTTTAAAGGAAGAATGCTAAGGGCAGCGTTGGACATTACAAACCAGCAGTGACGGAAGAAGTGTGTGCAACTTGTGCATCCTCTTTTTATGTGTGGAGTGGGGATGCTTGATCTCCGCACGCATCCAGACCAAAAGGAGGAATCCTGAGTGATTCACGCATCCTGTCTTGCTGTTGTTGTTGTTGTTGTTGTTATTACCCTTCAGGAAATGAGCATAAAATATTATTACCTTGGAAAACGTATAAATGTGTAGCCCCCTCAGTTTTCGCCCACCGTTACGTGGTCTTTGTTAAGAGAGGCACAAGGACAAGGGCTAGCCATAATCACAGATAGCTTGTACCAGATGGGTTGTTAAAATTATGGACACTTCCACATCCTGGTGCAACCTGTAAAATAACATGGCGGTGGTGGTTTGTACATAGATATAGATGATGGAATTTTGAAAAAGGCTGTGTGAAAAATGGAACATTTGATGTTTGAGAGAAAACAGAAACAAAACCTGACAATGTCATGAGTAAGTAAAGCCCTAGAGCCCTATGTTCAGCTGTTGAGCCAAGCCAAGCCATCAGGAATATCACATGGTAGACTAGACCAGGGAAGGATCATATATCTGAATGCTTCTTCTTTCCACCACCACCTCCAACAACAATAACAAAATGCCACCCTGGCAATGTATTAAAATGACAGTTCAGGAAGAAAAGTTCTAGCACAGCCTTTTCTCTGGTATTCTGTCTTTGTAACTGCAGGAATTTATTAATATAGGGGAATAATCAGCCTTTTGGGGACATTTGCCTCAGGTCTAGCCCTGCCATTAGGCTGAGTGAGTCCACAGGCATCAGATTTGGGGTGTCATGAAAAGGCAGCAAATCATTATTTATTTATTTATTTATTTACATTTGTATACCGCCCCATAGCTGAAGCTCTCTGGGCGGTTTACATAAGATTAAAACAATTAAAAACAATATACAAAAAATAAAACAGCAAAAACATACAATATACACATAATATACACATATATTTAAAACCACTGTAATAACTTTAAAAAGCTATAAACCTAAAAACAAAACAAACCCAGACTCATGAGATATTGCTAAATACCTGAGAGAAGTCTTGACCTGGCACCGAACAAATAACAATGTTGGCGCCAGGCGGGCCTCGTCAGGGAGATCTTTCCACAATTTGTTATAATTGTACTGCTAGGCATGGAGAGATGCATTTGTGGGATTTTCTGCCTCGTGTCAAAACAACTTGGCTGGCCTTTAGGTACTATAAATGACTTGGGTGGGGGTTCCCATTTTCTGCTCTGCCTCAGGCAGCAAAATGTCTTGGGTCAGCGTTAATTATCACATGTCAGGAGAGCAGGGCCATGCTCTTCCTGTTGCATCTCTCCCTTCTCCCAACCCTTTGCCATCCACATATTGGATGTAAGGGGAGCCTGCTGTATCATGCAGGGTTCAAAATCATGAGGAGAGCCTATGCAAAAAAAGCAAATGCTATTTCGGGCTGCATTAATAGAAGTATAGCTTCCAAATGGCGTGAGGTATAGGTTCCCCTCTATCTGGCACTGGTTAGCCCTATGAGGAGAGACTGAAAGAACTGGCCATGTTTAGCCTTGAGAAGAGAAGACTAAGGGGAGACATGTACCACTCTCCAAATACTTGTAAGGTTGTCACACAGAGGAGGGCCAGGATCTCGTCTCAAGTTACAGGAAGCCAGATTCCGGCTGGACATCAGGAAACATTTGACTGTTAGAGCAGTACGACAATAGAACCAATTTCCTAGAGAGGTCGTGGGCTCTCCCACACTAGAGGCCTTCAAGAGGCAGCTGGACAGCCATCTGTCAGGGATGCTTTAAGGTTAGAGCAGTACGACAATAGAACCAATTTCCTAGGGAGGTCGTGGGCTCTCCCACACTAGAAGCCTTCAAGAGGCAGCTGGACAGCCATCTGTCAGGTATGCTTTAAGGTGGATTCCTGCATTGAGCAGAGGGTTGGACTCGATGGCCTTGTAGGCCCCTTCCAACTCTACTATTCTATGATTCTATGATCTGCAACAGAACAGGCTCCCTTTACAGACATACTTCCCTCCCAAAATGAGGCTGGTGGGAGATGGGGCCAGCATGTGCAGCCCCACTTCCTGTTAAGATTTTATTTGGTTTAATGTAAAGCAAATAGGTATTTTTTCTGCAACTAAGCAAAAAGTAAGAATAATTAGAGACTGATATCTAAAGCATTCTGTACAGTTGCCAAATGAAGTGCAGCTGGTAAGCTCTAAGACCAAGGTCATTTGGTTTTCTTCCCTGTGCGCTGTAAAGCATAGCAACACATGGGGAGATATGCAGTAAACGCTGTGATAGGTCCACAGTGCTATAAAGGTACAGCATGTGGTGAAACAGTGTGGTAGATGTTGGTGGGACGTTGTGGATGGTTGGTTGTATTGTTGGTTAAGAAGGCTGAAGATGTTAGATGAATATTTTTCTTCTCTGTATATACTTGTACAGTAAACTTAGTCTAGTAGTTTGAAACGCTACTGTGTCTGAGTATTTTTTGGCTACCAGGACATCTGTCTGCTACCAGTGAACTCTGCTGTTTTTCCGCTGCTGTGTGCTTGGACTCCATGCATGCTCAGGGAGGGCAGTGCAACACAAACCCTGACACTTCCATGTCATTATGATGCCCAGAACAGGTGTATTGCGCAACTTGCACTGTAATATTTCCCCTAATTATATAGCTTGAATTGAAGCCACTCCTCAAATTACATGAATCAAATTACATTCATTTCTGTTTGCATATTACACTTGCATTTTCCCAGTGTGAGAGCCAGTGGACCCAATGCAAGAATTGGACAAGTCCGATATGAACCATAGTCTCATTAAGTGGCCATGGCAAGCTTTTATCTTACTTCTCAATGTGTAAACAGGTGGTAGGCAGCAGACTGCCGTTTAAAGGATCCACCTGTATACCTGATTATTGACAGTACTCATTCGGAAAGAAGGTCTACTGTTTTTTTGTGAAGCTGCAGCTTATCTTCGAGAGCATTTTCCTTTTGAGCCAATTTTAATTTAAATAATAAAGAAGATGGAGTACTTTGAAAACAGCTGACATTTTATTTAGACTCCATGTGTATGAAAAGGAAACTGTGTGGGATGCAATCTTTTCCTGCCTAATCATGTCAAATTTAAAATTGCTGAGGGGCTATGGCTCTTGTTTCACAAGATATAGACCAAAGTAGAATTTGTATCTCATGCAAATGAGGACAGGCCCCAGCACTTAATTTGAACTTACTGGGGTCCACCTGAAAACAACTTTTGGCATTTCTCCAATATGGGGAAAGCAGACATGTGATTGACTTGGCCATTCCATTTTTGTATGTCCATATTTTGTTTTGGTTGATTTAAATTGTGCTTCCTGTCTAATGTTCCAAGGGGAGAATTTGTGCATCTCTTCTATGATGGGATGTGTGACATTTGGAGCTCAGACATATTACAGTAGAGGAGATGCATGAGTTCCCGCTTTGAAACACTGGATGGGGAGGCAGATACATGCATGCATGTACTTTATATGAACCTGTTCCAGAATCCTAGGTGAAGGATCCCTTCCATGCTTCAGTGAAATATTGGAGGAGAAGTCCTCCCCCTCCCCCCCTCTCTCTCTCTCTGTGTTTATTTCACCATCCTTTTCTGGGCTTCTCTTAGAAATTATTTCTTTACATTGACAGCAAGTGCCAAATACAATCTTGCCTACACAGTTTTGTACATTCTGTAGTCCAAACAGACATTATTTTAAATGTATAATATTTATTGTTATTATTTATTACATTTATATACCGCCCCATAGCCGAAGCTCTCTGGGCGGTTTACAGAAATTAAAAGATTGAACGTTAAAAATTCAATATACAAAATTTTAAACCATAAAACATAAAACAGCTGATGTTTAAAATGTATGTCTAGCAGCTACCTCCCCCCCCCCCATTTTTTTCTTTAGATTAAACGCAGCAGCCTGATTCAACTTGGGACCCCAAGGCTGGTGGTGGTGGTGGTGGTGGTATGGCGGGCTTTTAAAATCTGAATTGGGTTGACCTGTAAATCCTCTAGAGTAAAAACGAAAAGAACACAAAGCAGCTAGGCATACATGTAAAGTAATGTCTGTTTTGGCTCAATGTCTCTCCACATAGCAGCAGGACATTGGGAGAACTACATTTAGATCTGTAGCTCAGGGGGAGAAGAAGAGGGATACCGTGTATATAAATGTCTCAGAAAGAGAAGTACTTTTTAGAAAGTATGTTGCCAAAAAAATGCTATTTCTGAGCACTGGTTTGTCCTAAAATTGGCTGCACCAGCATAGATATGCTTAGAACAGGGAATGCCAGAAGGTGTGCCGTTGAAACGTTATAAAATATGACACCAGCTTTGCAAGGTTGACAAGCACCTTCCTCTAGCTGCATTTCATGTTTCAACGAAGGAGCTCCAAATGGTGCCAATGTGGTGCATTTCATATGCTGCAGTGGTCCATGTTTACCAAAGTTAATCTCCATTTTCTAGTCCTTCCTCCTGGTAAACCACTGTTAGGCTGACCATATGAAAAGGAGGACAGGGCTCATATAACTTTAACAGTTGTAGAGAAAAGGGGATTTCAGCCAGTGTCATTTATATGCAATTAGTTCCTGGTGATATTTCCTCTTCATCACAACAGTTAAAGTTGCAGAGCCCTGCCTTCTTTTGTATATGGTCACTCTAGTATAGTGCCTGCAACTGTAACAGTTGTGATGAAGAGGGAATTTCACCAGGAACTAATTGCATACAAATAACACCGGCTGAAATCCCCTTTTCTCTACAACTGTTAAAGTTATATGAGCCCTGTCCTCCTTTTCATATGGTCAGCCTAACCACTGTCCCTGCTTTTATCTGGTGGTAGTGCGGTGGGAATCTCCTTTAATGTTATTAGTTTGCACAAACATGTACCACCAGAGTCGACATTCTTCATGCTTCAGCTATCTCCTGAAAGTTGAGAGGGAGTTTGCTAACACGTCAATAATGTGGCACCTAGATGTGCCAGGGGAGGAAAATGCTGGGGGAAATGGCAGCCCAGTATCGCTTCCTCCCAGCCCCTACTAATGTCTAGTAGTACAGAACGTGTGACATAATGCTGTGAGTTTCTCTGCCCTTGCTCCACGTTATTGCTGCTTCTTGAAGGGAAGGGGAAATTCTCAACGCAGGGATGTGACGCCACATGGTCTGTATTGATAGATGTTACCTGGAGGGAGGCTGCTGCTTTCAGGGGCGGTCTTCGGGCCAGACCACACGTTCTGCTAATTTCATGGGTATAGTTGAGCTCACTTTTGTGTAAGCGTGTGTGGTCCCAAACTGGATCAGGACTATGGCACTCTGGGAAAGGAGTTTAAGATCCCCCACATTTTCCTCAAAATTCCAACCGCCTGGGGGGGGGAGTTTAAAAAGTTTCACTGGAATCAATGGAGGCTCCCCCCCCTTTTTAATTCTCCAGTTGGGTGTGTGTTGAATTTTGGGAGGAAATGGGCTGGTGGAACCTTAAACCCTCCCATTCTGGAGCACTGTGGTCACAATCCAGAATGGGACAATACAGGCTTACACAAAACTAAAGAAAACTAGCAGACTCAACTAGACCAATGCAATTAGTAGAACATGTAGTTTGTCTCCCATATACCCTATTCCAGAAGCCAGTGTACTTTAAGCTGTTGTAGAGTAAATGACATCACCTTTGCAAGGTTAGTATGGTATCGCAGGTTTCTTCTTCTAGCTTTGTTCCATGTTCTAGTGCAGGAACTCCAGAAGCTGTCAAGGTGTTGAATTTCATATGTTCCAGCAGTTCACGTTTACCAGAGTTTACAGCAAAAGGAGAAGAACTTTAAGTTGCATTTAATAGTTTGCATATGACTCAAATAACAATTCCTGGTCTGGGAAAGGGGTGTTACAAATACCCAAGAGCCACCTCTGTTTTTATCTGTGATATGTTGGAGTATATGTGATTTGGGGTTTGTTTGTTTTTTTAGTACAAAGAAGTTATGCTATCTGCAAAAGATTTCCTATACGGATGCTGGAGAATTTAATCCTCAATGCATTTTTAAACAAACTGACCAAATCCGCATTTCTTGGACTCCTATGGGGATGAGAACACAGTTGTCCTTCAAGCTCACATTTCTATGAATTTTGCAGTGCGATTCTCAGCGTAGGGGGAAATGCACAAAAAATGCAGTTTTAGGGGGAAATGTGTACAATTTAAATGTGAATGTTTGTGTGATTAAAAAAAAAATTGCAGAAAACGGGATGGAAGAACCTGACATGGACCAAAAATAGACTGGAGCACCCATTCAAATTTCCAGAGGAGTAGTCGTATTAGTCTGCTGTAGGCAAAGCATCAAAGTTGCTTATGGCATCTTAAAGACTGAAACTATTAACTGTTCCACTAAGTTTATGCTATAATTGCTAATCTTTAAGGTGGCAGAAAAATCATTGTTGTTCGTGCCATAAGGAGGAGACCAACAGAGATCCTTGCTAGAATAGTCTCCAGGAACTTTGTTTTGATTTCAGAGTTGTTATAAGACAAGGCTTTGCATGGTGTTCATTTTTGTGATTGGTTACTGTGCAGAAACAAAGCAAAACTTTACTTTTTCTTTACGAAGAACACAAAGTAGAGAAAAGAAATCAGTGAAACATCAACAATGGCTTTGTGCGAGGCATTATATAATATGTGCACTTGTTTTATGGCATCTCTCTCTCTCTCCCTCTTCAACAAAAATGTTCCAACTCTCCATGGTAACCTTAAGAGCAAGCAAGGTAACTGGCTCTTTGTGAGAGATGTATATCAAATGTGTCTTTGAAGTTATGGTGGAAAGGGAGGACATAGTGTGAGATGCTTTGTCTGCCCTTCTAATTCGTTGCACATTAGACAGAAGTTATTGTATTTGTGTGTGTCTTTGTATCAACACAGAACAGAGTACAGGCCATTAACTTCGAATAAATATGCAGCATTTGTAGAACAGGTAGGAAACAATAACTCTGTCCTGAGTTGGAAGCCTACTTGTATATTGACATCAGTGAGACAAGCTGGAGTAATAGTCTTACCATGACCTCAGAGAATTTGTGGTTTATCAAAGTGGTAGGAATTTGAAAAACTTTTAACAAAAGTAAAATAATTGAAAATGAACTTAAAAGGCGAAAGCTTGGTGGAATTTGTATGTTTTTGATCAAAGCAACAACAATAGTCAGATGAACTCTTAGAGTAGCCCCTAAAGCCATGTAACGAGTAGTGAACTTCTGATAGTTGACTACTATGCATGAAGCATTAGAAGGGAAAACAGTGATTATTTTAGAATATTTTTATCCTGCATTTTGTGTTCAATTGTGGCTCCCCAATTGTGGAACGATCTCCCTGATGAGTCCTGCCTGGCACCAACATTGTTATCTTTTCGGCGCCAGGTCAAGACTTTCCTCTTCTCTCAGGCATTTGGCAATATCTGAGGAGCCTGGGTTTGTTTTGTTTTGTTTTTGTAGTTTTTTGAAGTGTTGAAGTGGTTTTTAAATGTACAGATTGTGTGTATGTTGTATGTTTTTGCTGTTTTAATTTTTGTATATTGTTTTTAATTGTTTTTAATCCTATGTAAACCGCCCAGAGAGCTTTGGCTATGGGGCGGTATACAAATGTAATAAATAAATAAATAAATAAATAAATAAAAGAATCTTAAAGGTGGCCAACAACAGTATCAATCAAAGCAATTCAGTATCAATAAAACAATACAATTAAACATCCAAACTTTTGAAACTTTTAGGATGCCTTACTCATTATACAGCAAGAATCCCAGTTTAGCCACCAAGTATGTGTTCAGAATATGTGTGCTTTTAATGCTGCCACCTATTTGTCCCATTCACATCCAATTAACATTTAGGGCCTTTCTATACCTACGGGTGTAGAGGGAGAGGGGGGGCGATCCTGGATGTACCTGCTTCCGGGTTGCGTACCCCTGGGAAAAAAAACATTTGCTCTGTTCCCTCGTCTGGGATTTTCTTCTGTTCTGAGAAGGAGGCTAAGCCCTGAAACTTCCCATCAAGATTTGGCAAACCCATTAAGGGACATGCATAGTGAATGTTTATGTGCGTGACAGTAAAACATCTTATATACATATTGGCTGGGTTGGTGCTTTTTTATTCTAAGTGAGAAGCTACACTTAGGCATTCGTAAGGAGCCATCTTACTTCTAAATTTCTTATAGCGAAGGTGGAGTGGTTTTGGCCTTCAGATGAGCGTTCTCAGAAGGAAAAGATTCTTTGCACCTCTTGAAAGAGACTTTATTCATTTCTTAAAACAAAACTTTTGTCTCCCAAGGTGGGGTGGAGGAGGACAGTTTGTTCATGATTTGAGATGTCAGCTGAGGGGCGCCAAGTTATTTTAGAACAAAACCTTGCCAACCACAGAAATATTGAGAAAGAAGACAAGACAGTTTGTAACAAATCCAACCTTCTCCTTCTCCCACCTTTTCTAGAAATATCTTTGAACAAAGAGCATGCCAGACATGGCCAGGCTATGATAGGCCTCAACATTCTAAGCTGACTCAGTAGACAATACTGTGCTTGATGGACAAATAGTCTATAAAGCAGCATCTGTAATAAAACATCCATTCCTGTTCATCAGGGTTGCAAAATACAAACCAATGGGTGCATTGATCCAATACAACCTACACATCTTTGGTCCTCTTAGGAAGTGCAACCAGAATGGCCTGGAGGAGCTTCTTTTGAAGTTTGTTGATAGCTTCCAAAACCTAATCATTCCCCCCCCCCTTTTTTTTGAAATGTGTTGTGCCAGAAGCTACTGGAAGTTGGCCAATGAATTAGAGTTGGGCCCATGCATGCATTTGTGCTGCCTGGGTTGACTTCCCTTAGAGACAATGTGACACCCACTAAGCAGAGGCATAATGCTTGTGTAAATGCAGGCCATTTGTTGAATTCATAAATGCATGTTCCTTATTTACTCACTTAGCTTTAAGGTATCCATAGACTGCAGTGCACATCCTTTTGAGGTCAGTAGTAAATCAGTTGATTTGAATTAATGTGAATGTTTGTTTTCCTTATTTTTTTTGGATCTTGGCCATAGGTTTCTGGGACCATTGGCTCACTGTATTCTCAATTCACGCTCTCTCTCTACCTAACTTGCATGGCATCTTCCCTCATGCCTCACCTAGTAGTACAGAGAAACAGCTTCCTTACCAAAGGGATTCATAACACCACTGTGGATCAAGCATCATAGGTTGAGGTTTTATATGACCTCACATCACCTCATAAAGACTTTCAGAGGAGTCAGTTCACAGGCACACACACCGGGTCAAATGTGTGACTAACAGCTAGGTCTTCTTTTCATTGCAGGCCTCCTGAGGCAGATCTTAAAAGCCTCCCTACCTCCAATACTAGGGTCCCACACCAGCTTACTCTACTACCACACTTACTCTAGTGTAAAAATGGGATGTATCTGCCAGACACACATTTAAAGTAACATCCGTTTTGACCTTTAAGACCTATTCTGGTATTCTGCTTTAGGGAATAACGAACCCATGAGGAAAGATAGTAAGGACAAGCACTGGCTAACTCTCCCTGCCTAAAACACCATCCTGGTTCATCCTCCTCTATGTGTTGAGGACAAACCTCAACCTTTTGTATCCTGAATTTTCAGGGTTCTAAATTGCACAAGGACCCTACATAACTTCAGAAAGCTCCCCGCCTTAGACTTTCACCCTCAACATAAGGGTGATGTGAATGGCAGAGCTAATGTGCTCATCCCCCTCTTTTGCCTTGTTGGTTCATTATTCCCTAAAGCAGAATACCCGAGGAGGACTTTAGTTGTGAGTCAACAAGTGCCGATCAATGAAGTTACATTTGTGCACTGCTCTGGCTTAGTTGCCTGTGTGACTAGAGAGAGTATGTGTAACAATTCACAGGATGACTATTGAGAAAACTGAGGTAAAGGTGGCTAAGTCCTCGGTATTGAAACCAGTGTATCAAACTATGGGTGTCAAATGGTCTGTGTCCTCAGTGACACTTGGGATAGAAATGTAGTTTTCCATGAAAACTGAGCTCTCGTTGGGTGCTCAGGCTGAATGACGAAATTATGTAGCAGTAAGAGCCTCATAGTTGAACTAAATACAAAACCAAAGAGAATTAATGTCAACATGTGGCCCATCTCTTGTCTTACAATTTAAAAACACTCCATGTGCAAAATGTTGATCACGCCTTGATTCAAATAGGACTGCCGTGGCTTTTTGTGGGGGTGGGAGGCAGGTTTAACCTGTGGACAACTAATTGTCTAATCCCCATGCTTAGCCTCATAATGGTGTCTGATTCTGTCTATTTTCTTACCTTGTTCAGATATATCTGCAGAACACACATTTGTATACAGTGGAAGCCAACAATGCACGGCAGTTGGTAGAAAGTGCAGCCCGGGACATCGAAAAACTCCTGAGCAACAGATCTACAGCCCTGGTGGTAAGTGTAGGCTGACCTCTGCTCATTGTAGTTATTCTTGTTGTTGATGATTGTTGTGTTACCTGCACTTTATTTTTTTTAACAATTCTTCTTGAGTCTTCATGTTTAGTGGAAGCACCTCTGCTGTTTTGTTGTTGATTTTTCCCTGCCTGTGAACTCTTGGGCAGTGTCACCCTGATGTATGCAGGATGAGATCTATGCAGAATGATGACTTGTGACTTTGTGATGGAAAATCTGCTCATTAGTTAGCTAGCAGAGGGCAGATACTTTGACTGTTGATTGACAGATTGGGAACCCCTTGCCAAATGGTAAATAGCTTGTGGAATATCCTTACGCTGATGCCTGTGACATGAGGATGCCTATACTAATTAAAAATCTCAAAGCCTGATAAGAGGAACAGAAGAGTAGCAAATAATTTGTGTTGGGTAAATACCTAGAGGTGCAGTGGTGAAATGCCAGGCAGTGGATGAACACAGAGGCAATATGAGCCGAGCTCATGAACAAAACAAAAGAAAACACAGGCTTACGATCTCATGATTTTTAAAAACAATCTCCAATATGTACAGACATCAGCGAATGATACTTGTTGGGGGCTGAATGATGTATTGCAGTCCATATTCCAGTTACCCACACAGAAAGTAACCATTCCTCCATGTCCCTTTTAATTAGCTGCTTCATCTCTTGTGTCTTGAATTATATGCTCTTGGTAGTCTCACATTTTTCATGGTATGTAGTCCTTTCCTCACTACCCTTTAAGGTGTAAGCAGATTATTGTCTGTCAGACAACTTGGGCTGCTTCTTTCTCACCACCACTGTGGTACTCCACTGGTCAATCTGATTCCTGTTACCTAATTCTTAATTCTAGTTGTTGCCCTTAGTCCCATAGAAATCAATCATGAAATAATTTAGCTGTCTTGCAAACAGTTGCTGGTGTAGTCTGCTCTGTAAACGGGGGGGGGGGGGGGAAGAGAGAATTGGAAAAGAAAACACTTGCTGAGCATTTCTGAGAGGTTGAGAGGCCCTGCACTGACTTGTTTTTAATGGAGTTATAGACACTTCCATGTGGATAAGCACCCATCCTTTCTTATGGAAAGTAGAAAACATTTTTTTAAACAGTTCTAAAATTGTTCTGGGTATTTGGAGAAGGAGGTTCTGTTCATTGTGGACAATGTATGTCTAGGGGCTAAACTAGACATGACACATGAGACCTGTGATTGTGATCTCATGCTTAATCGAATGCCACAGTTCCCATCCAATTTGTGGCCTCTTGCTGCACAATCTTGTAAATGAACGTTCCTTCATTTCTGATTGTTGCCATATTAAAAGAGAGCCTTGTTTCTTATTCTTCTGTGCCCCAGTCTACTAAGGCAGATTGTACTTCCTGCGTCTGATTTACCAGCTGATTTCTTTATCTGTAGTAGGCTCCATGGTTTCTCAGTGTACTACCCTCCCCCAGGGTATTTTGTTATGCCTGTGATACTCGCTTGTTCTCTTCTGAACCTGAACAGCTTCTTTATACTAACAACATTTCAAGATTCCCCTCTGTGTTTGTGTCTTGGAATAGCTTCCTGCTTGCCTTACTGATTTCTCTAAATGGCTGTGGAGTGATGCACAGGTGTTTTATCTGAAATCCAGGCATGTTTGTAACTACAGCTTCACCTTTGTCCCTTAAAGACTGGAGTGACATTGCACATTGTTGTAACCATCACGAATCACTACACTGGGCATATTGTTGGGAGCTGCAATGGCTCGAAGTGTTAATTAAGAGTGGAACCCTGCAGGGGACATGATGCAAGAGAAGAACATGGCCTGTCGTGTTGCCCCTAGGAACATGTCAGCGAGTGGCGTCAGCAGTTCAAGTGCTAGTAGCATAGCCGAGGGAATTTGCAGAGTAAATTATGCTCCCTAGGCATTGTATAGAGACAAATTGTGGGCAAGATTAAAATAAACAAATATGAATGGTGATGCCTTTCCCTAAATATAGAACTAACTAGTAGATTATTTTCTCAAAGTTTTGTACGTGAAAACAAATGCTTCCTCAGTCAAATGTAAACATATTTCTATTTCTTAGCACCTGAAACTCGTGTGTTAAGTTTAAGTCATATTACAATTTTAAAGTTTTAAAGTTAAAGTTATTAAACTGTAAGTTGCCTTTATTTATAATTTTATAAATAAATAAAGCAAGCATTAACTGTGTATGCAAATCTTAGGATATCCCTGGGCTGCTGGTTAATATGCTTCTTAGGTAAGATTCTGCTGCATAGAGAGAGTATTGATCCTCTTACTGCTCAGCTGCAACTTGAGGATATATTAAAGAGTGGTTTTCTTAGCTTTAACAAAAACAGAATATATCATATACCTTTTGTTCTCAATAAATGTAAATAATATCGAAGCAAGTAATAAATAAGTTCTATGCTATCTATGGGAACTTGAAATGATCTCTTATCCATATCATTGCTTATGAAACATCAACTGAGCTTGTGAACTGTATGTTTAAACACTCTTGCAATACTCCAAAGAGGGCTAGAAGTTGCACGTAGTTATATTATGTTAATGCTACACTCTTACAAACAGTCAACTTCTGGGAGTAGTGTAGGTGTCTTGTTTCCAAGCCCTCCTGCTGTGATGTGAGACAATAAAGAGGTCTGCCAAATAATCCACAAAACTTTGTTCAGCAAATAAACATCTCTTTGTACCTGAAGAGAGTGTAAACACTAGGAACTTTCCTCTAGGCTAAAACTTGGCTAACTAAGCTAGACAGTTATCCTTTCAACAAAAGGGAATTTTTCCCCTGAGCCCCTTAACTTCAGGGATGGTTCTTCTGAAGAAACCTTTGGTGATAAGCTAGTGAGCTGATCACCTCTTGCCTTCTTTTTGCTCCGCCCATTTGAATCTGCAGTGGACTCTGGGATTGGTCAACTCTGAAGTCCCTTCCTCCTCTGAGGATTGCTGGACGCTGAGTTGTTAGTGTTTTCATTGATAAAGTCCAGTGACGATTCATCCTTGGCTGCAGAAGAGCCTGGGAGAATCTCCGCCTCCAGTTCCTGTGTAGGCTGGTACATTTCTAGTCCTGTTTCTTCTGGTTCAGAATCTGATTCCAATTGATAGCCTGAAACTCCTTCCTTCACACTATGGGGAACAGGCCTGATCATGACGGTAGGATTGGAAAAGGGAACACATGGAAGATCACAGTCAGCATCAGTGAGTAGGTGGTGCTTCAAAAACAGAAATCCCCATGCACAGAACCAGATATGAGCAGGGCAGAGTTCAAGATGACATATTTTGGATGGTCACCAGGGCCAACAAAATGTTATAGATGTCTATAATTGTTCATATCAGTAGAACATACATGCAACCATTAAATGCTCACATCAGGCGGCTCAGATAATGTATGAACCAGAATAGTTTTAAGGATGTAACCAGACTGGTAGCCCCTCCCTCTTTTCCATGAAAGTTCATGCCTCATTAAAGAGACACAAACCTTCCTGCAATTGGTCCATACATACATCTCACACTGTTCCTCTTTACCTGTCCATTGTTCTGATTCTCATCTCACTTTCACAGCTTACATTTTAATGACAAATTTACACTATTGTTACTGCCTACCATTTCAACATAGACACCTTGCTAATTTCTTCTTCTGGTGTCTTTGAGGTTTTTGTTTGTTTGTTTGAGATATGGCTCCTCCCCTGCCGAACATGCATAATATAGGTGTGACATAATTGCAGAGATTTAGAACATTCAGATTGCTATTTCAGCTTGTGCCCATAACCCATCTGTTATACTTGAGAACACTCTTCAGATGATTAAAAAAATTGATACATTTTATCTCCCTGGCTCTATTTTTAGTCCATGCAATGTACTTCACACTTACTTGTCAGGATTACAGAGTATTGTTGGCTATTGTTGAAAATGTTGTGGTTCTACCATGAACCTCCTCATGAAAGAGGATTTACATTTTAGTTAAGGCCTGAGAATCAAAATGGACATACTTCCTTCCCCAATTGTGACCTTTCATAGGCTGACCATCTGAAAAGGAGGACAGGGCTCATGTAACTTTAACAGTTGTAGAGAAAAGGGAATTTCAGCAGGTGTCATTTGTATGCAATTAGTTCCTGGTGAAATTCCCTCTTCTTCATGACAACAGTTAAAGTTGCAGGCACTATACTAGAGTGACCACATACAAAAGAAGGCAGGGCTCTGCAACTTTAACTGTTGTGATGAAGAGGGAATATCACCAGGAACTAATTGCATACAAATGACACTGGTTGAAATTCCCTTTTCTCTACAACTGTTAAAGTTATATGAGCCCTGTCCTCCTTTTTAGATGGTCAGCCTACCTTTCACCCATCAGTTATTGGGTTTGTAAGCACTGTTGTCTGACAACTTTTGTTATCCTATTTCTGTGTCACTTTACATTATCTTTCTTAGTGCAAAGAATTACTAAGTAATGTTAAGAAAGTATTACTAAGTATTACTAAGAGGCAATGGCGATGTTAGTGGAGCACATGTTTCTGTAGGTCATATGTTAATCTGCTTCTTTATGAAATATCTACCCCAGGTTTCAAGAATCAAACTGGTTTATAACATATTTATTAATTTATTTTTAAACTGTTTCTAGGCCACCTTTCAGGAAAGAGACCTCTCAAAATGGCTATTCAAAGTTTCATGCAGTAAAAACAGCAAAAACTAATAAAATCAATAAATGCTGATAATAAAACATCTAGCGTAGATAGTAATAAAATAGCCAAATAAAACATACTCAGGAAAAGGACAGAGAAAACAAGTAAGTCTTTAGGTCCTTCCTAAAAGCATGCAATACGGGGCCTGACAAACCCCCACTAGTAATTCATTCCAGGAGTTTGGTGCCCCTGTCAAAAAGGGCAAATGTGTTTGCCCACTTAATTGCCCTCAAAGCCAGGCAAGTGAAAAGAGCCTCTGTTGCTGTACAGATCCTCTATATCCCATTGCAATCTCTGATCCACCAACAGACTCAAAATGTGTCCTTCACGCAACTCATGCAAACTTGTAGGTCATCAACGGGCCTGCTCAGTGTCTCCTCACTAGCTTTGCAACTGCTTTTCTATGGAGGTCCAGAGAAGCCCTCAACTGGGAAGGCAAATCGATGGTAAACACTTTATGATCTCAGGTGAAAGAACAATAGAAGAGCAAAAACAAAAGAGCCTTTTGGTCATCAGGACACTCTTCCACACTAAACCAAGGCAGAGGCTGGAGAAACTGAACACATGCTTTGAATGCTAGCAAAATCATTTTTGTTTAAACTGCGAATAAAGGACGAGCAAGGGACCCACAGCAATTGTCAAAGACAGCAGTGAAGCCATGACCCCAGTCACAGAGGATTAACATAGGTCAGTCATGCCTTTCATTTTAATTATGTTAACTGCAATGAAAAACAGCAAATTGGTGACATGACCTGCTGGGGGCCATGCACAGTGCATATGTGGAGTTCCCAGAAGTGGGAAATTCGGGATTGCACTTTCAAAGCTACCAAATTGGAAGGTTTAGTCAAGGTCAGAGGGAGTTTCCAATGTTTCGTTCAGTGCTTCGCTATGACTTCTTGCCTTGTCAAAATGTTTGTTTGCTTTTTAACCTGTTTATACTACAAAGAATTTTAAGCAGCTTAGAAGAATAAAGACAATCCATCATAAATGCTAAAATCCTAAATATGCCAAATAGAGAGCAGTAGAGCCTGCAAGGTCACTATTGATGTCTAGAGATCAATAACAACCATGCCAGGCAAAATTCCAGAAACAGAGCTGGCAGAGGGATGTGTCCCTCTCTTTTAGATGCTTCTGGGTTGTGTGTGTGTGTGTGTGTGTGTGTGAGTGAGAATGGATATTAAATATGTGTAACTTCCAAGTTTGCAGCCATATCTTCCAGAAGTGACACAAGATGCAGCTCTTGCTTCTGGCTCAGAAAGAACATCTTCATGATTTGGGTTTCCCACTTCACTGGAAGGAAGTCCTATTGAACTCAATGGCACTTATTTCTAAATAGGCACGTATAAGATTGCATTGTAAGCATCAATGCATCCAGCAGGTTGGTCGAACATTATCTGCCATGATGATCCTCTGACAGTCCTTCAAATAGAGGACTGTGGGTTTCTGATCAACAGCTGGTCGGCTACAGTGTGAACAGAATGCTGGACTAGATGGACCCTTGCTCTGATCCTGCATGGCTTTGTTTATGCTCTTATGTTTTATGTACAGCTTCCTGGATAGTGCAGGCGCTCAAAAAACAAATTATAATTTGGTTTGGAGATCTTGTTCTTCGATTTGTAAGAAATGAATAAAAACACTTTGGAGGAAAAGGAAAGGTGGTGGTGGGAAGAGGCTTAAGGGGACTGGGGTAGGTACGTGGGCCCCAACCTTCCTATTGATATCAGGAGAGTGGCATGTCAGAGGTTTGAATGGATCCCAAACTAATATTATTCCTTTTTCATTTTAGCTTAGCCCATTCCAAACAGAAATTGCAAGAGGTACCTCGACCACCACTACTTTGAACATTCTCTGGTCCCCTCTACAAGAATTCAGTTTGACGCCTGGTTGTCCGATTATGCGCATCTTCTCGCAATCGCTTTTACACCTAATCCCTATGCATGGGAGGCAGTGAAGCGCATTACCAGTTGTATGAAAGGCGCTTTAAAGGTGTTTAATGCGGAGAATCACTTGTTTACATGGTCATAAGGCGCTTTAACTCCCGCGGTAAATTAAAACTCGCTATTTAACGCGCATTCGATAATGCGCATAATCGGACAGAAAAAGCACCTCAACCCCCGATTTGCGCTCCGTTCATGTGGAGGTACAATCGGTAATGCGCTTTGAAAGAGCTTTAAATTGCTCTTGTAGAGGCACCCTCTGACTCACTAAAACAAGTTAAGGATTATTGATGCTATTGTTATGAAAACTACGCTTTTTAAAAGGATGAGCCCTTCCCACAGGCTTACAATGTAATAGAGAGAGATAATAAGGAAGGTGGAGGAAGAAAGCAAGCAAACAAAATCCAGTAACATAGTCATCCTTCAAATCTTCAAAGAATGAATGAATCTCTTAATCATCCCAGTGAATTCATTAATGCTTTCAATGAACCAAATCTGTAATAAATAATCAGAATCCTAAAACCTCTGTATGTATTAAGAACTTTGCCCATGATCAGCATGCAAAACAACACCCAGGCTGGTGGTACGTTGACAGACTGTGTGCTTCTGACTAACAGCTGTGTGCCAAAGATGAGCTGAGATTGTTATTGGCCTTCGTGGTTCAGTTACAGCTCACAGATGCCAGGACGTCTGTCTGGTCTGCTGGTGACGCTCACAGCGACTGGCAGCATGCGCTGAAGCCGCGCTGTCACAGAGTGCCCCTTCTGTCTATAGCCCCCATAGCATTAGGTAGCTGACATCAGCAAGGCCTGGTTAGAAGAGAGACCGAGGCAGCATGTTGCTGTTGCTGCTGCGGCTTTCTTTTTCCTTTTTATTTTTTTTACAGTAGCAACATGAGTAGCCATTAGCCATGTGATGAGGCTGCAACTGGCATAGCTAGTCTGCCTAGAAACCAATTAACTGACTTAGCCCGGGGACTCTTTCAGCAGAGACGGAGTTCCCTTTCCTGTGGAGTGGAGGCTGCCTGCCATGTGAAGAATTGCTACTCCCACATTGTCTCGATTGGCTCATAAACCACATCCAAGGAGGCTTGTGGCAGAGATCCCTTGCTTTTCATCCCGGGAGGCTTTTTATCAGCAGCAATTGGAAAGGTGGTAGTGGGGGGGTTGGTTGGTTCCTTGATTGAGTGCAATCCAAGCATCTGCTGAGTACATAAATCTCAGGAAGAATCCTGATTTGGAGGAAAGAACTCCAGGCCATTTCACGTCATGTAGAACCAAACTTACATTTGCCACTGTTTGAACATCAAACAGGAAGCTGTGGCCATTCACAGCCCCTTGACCCGCGTCCTTGCAAACGCCAGAATCCATAGAGTGCAATACCTTTATTAGGCCAACTCAAAGATCACAAAAAATATGCAAGCTTTTGAGATCTCCAGATCTCTTCATCAGGCAAGATGCTATAAAAAGCATGTTGGCGGGGTATGGTGGAGAAAAGGCGTGTGTGTATGTGTAGGCTGACTGGATGTTGCTGTCAGGCACCTGCATAGTCAAGAGGGCAGTCATCATTTCCCTCTCAGATTCCCCCTTCTGCCTATGCCAACCTGCTCTTTGTAATGTTTTGTCTGATGAAGTGTTCTGGAGATCTCAAAAGTTTGCACATCGTTTGTGCTCTGAGTTGATCTAATGAAGTTATTACACTATATGGGTTTTGGAGTTTTTCTGTCGGCCAACACTGCTGCCTTTATTTTTTTGTAGTCCTTGCACATGTTTGTCACATCAACAGTGTACATTTGTGGAATGTACATGTGGAATGTTTAAGGTAGATGGACATATAAAATGTAAGGTGAAGTGATCTTGAATTGGAATGAAAGGTGCTGCCTCATCTGTTGGCTCTACATGCCAAGACACACTTTGAGATACAAACGATCTCAAGAGAGTGCCTATATAAAGAGAAAGGGGAAAAGGGCACATAATCGTGCTGCATTTTGACTGCTTATAACAATTTCTAGTAAATTAGTAATGGTACTGTAATAGAACTGCTAGAGTGACAAATATATACCCAGGAATCAAAGGTAATGTAGAAATTGCAAGAGCGTACTTGTGCAATAGCCATCTCTAGGGTGAAAGGAAGGCTGGATGCAGTGCAGATCTCTAGAACAGAATGTTTACCCATATTCTGCTTGAAAGGCTTGTTGTACTCTAGCATTGCACCACCAGTGATCTGGTCTCGCTAGCTCCTCTGAATCTGCAGGTAGAAACTATTTCCATCTAGATACGTAAGTACTTTCTGCTCTGGAATTGCACAGATGACCGATTGCCACAGCAAACTTGGGAAAGAGCCAGGTGAGAATCCCTTTGCAAAAATTGAAAAAGAGGCAATCCTCCCCCCCCTCCCCATTCCTTCTGGTATGTGTGGGTTGTCAGTCTAAAATTGTGGACTAGCAACTCGTGGAGACATTCCCAAAGTGATTGCTATAGTGAGGCGATGAAGGCCCAAGCAAATGCTAGGAGTGGGTGAGGTGTGCCACCCATCCTTTCGATGCACTCTCATGGTTGAAGTGGGGATTCTAATTTTCTTTCTGGTGAGTTTGAGTACAGAACCAGAGGAGGGTACTTAATTCCAGAATGAGTAATGCAGGCCCACTGGCCTGTGAAGTGATTCAATAGTCAGAACTCCTAACTGTAGTTATGGGATGAAGGAGTGAGAGGAAAGTCCCCCGCCCCCATGGAGGTAGGAGCACCTCACTCAGCACCAAGGGCAAGTTTGTGGATTGGATAGGTGTCCTTGCTTCTGCCAGCAGCCCACGTCTGGGGTGCCTATCAAGTTAGCAACCATGCACTTACATGATCGTGAGTTAGGCGTCCGTACCTCCATCTCTGCTGCCTGGTGCTTATAAGTCAAGGCGGGAATTCCTGTCCTACCTTCCTCTTCCTGCAGTTAGCAGCTTTTGCTGGTGGAACCGCCTCACTAGCCGCCATTGCACAGGGGCCTGATTGTCAGTGCGTGTGGCCCTATTAGATTAACACTTTCCAAAAATGCAAGCGCAACTGGGTTACCTAATTTATCACACCATCGTAATAACTGACATACTATGTTTTAAAAAATGTCATTCAGGCTAGGCTAACCCAATTGATTGGAAGGACTGAGCTCAGCAGTGACCTTTCACGTTAATTTACAGCTTTTGCCAACACACACACACACACACACACACACACACACACACACACACAACAATATAAGCCTTCCTCTATATTCCAGAATTTAAAACTCCACAGAAATGCACACAAAAACTTATAGCCTGGTCATTTCAACTAACCATCATGTATGTGTGCAACATAACAAGAACCTAGACAGTTTCACCTGGCACCTACATTGTACTTCTTTTGGCGCCAGGCAAAGACCTTTTTTAATTATTTATTTTCCCAGCATTTCAGCCATCTAAACTTTTAACTCTTCTGTTTCAAATCTGTATTTTAAATCTCTGCATCACTGCTAGATTTTTATTCTGGTAGCACTTTTATATTGTAGTTTTTAAGCTTTTATATTTGATAATCCTTTTTATTCTGCACCTTGTGGTTTTCACTTTTGTGAACCGACAAGAGAGCTTTGGCTATGGGGCGGTATACAAATAAAATGAAATGAAAGAAAGGAAATAAGTAACCCATGAAAACAAGATCGACGGCGTTCTTTTCTCTCACTAGTCGAGTACGTCAAGCGAACCCACCCACTGAACATAAGAACCAGCAGTGGCCCAGAAAGGAAGGTGATTATCTGATTTCTGTGGAATGAAATACACAATTTGTTTCCCAGGCCAAAGAGTCAGGAATAGAAAATACAGTGTTTTAGTTGTTTGAGGACTAACTTGGACCAAAAGCGTCTTGGTGTCACACGCTATTCAGTCATATAGCTCATGAGGTGGCTTTGGGCAAGATGTTGCACTTTTGGATCTTACACTTCTTTAATGGCCATTTGCCACATTCGGGATGATTTTGGTTCAGTGTTTCGACTCTGCTGAAAGTTGCTTTGTTTTAATAGGTGCCCTTTGATTACTGTGTAGTTTTTAAAGATGCTATTTCATATTTTAGTGCTGTTATACATGGATTGAGTCTTTTAGAGGAAATGCAGGATAAAAAGCATGTTAAATAAAAGGATATAAAACTATAAATGGATTCTCCCTCTGGGTGGAAGTGGTGCTTGTTGTTTAAAAATCCAAGAGGATGATCAGTATTGGGCAGAGAAGCTCTTAATTTGTTATTGGAACAGTTGTTGAGAATGGAGAAATCCTGCCTAAGAAAAGATAATATACGGGATTCTTCTGCCTTTGCTCCCACCACATCCCAAGAGGGAAGCTTTCCTGCAATTCCTTTTGGAGGGGAGGGGGCAGAGTAAAAGGTCTTCCTATGGAAACACACACAGTTGCTAGGAGAGGGACCTGTTGTCAGGACTTGCTTCCATCCCTGCTTGGTTACGTCTGTGCTGGAAGTGTTGTCATGACAACATGGCCTTCTGTACCCTATCTAGCTTGATCCCAACCTCCCAACAGCTACATAAAGAAGTTCCTGGCAAGCTGATCAACAGTTGCTCTCTTGCTCTGTGTCCCTATACTGGGGTTTGGGTTTTAGATTTTGGGGTTGGGTTTTAGATTTTGACTTGATGTTTTGGATTGGCTCACCTTCTGGGGTTTGGCCTCCTGGGATGGTTTCAGACTTTCTATGTCTCTTGAGGAAGTCTTGCATGTTACCTATGATTCTGAGGGAATAATGTTTGAGGGCACATCCTCATTTCGTATCTAGCTTCACACTACCCTTGCATTGACAAAGAGCATTCTGTAGAACACACCCAACACTGCGTTGAAAAAATCGGTAATGGTGGCCAAAGTTCAAAATATAGTTGAAGTGGAGTTTTGAGTTCAGAAAAGGCAGTTGGGAGGGGGGGTACCTTTGAATGGAAAAATGATGGGTATTAGGATTAAGCAGCCATTTTTTTCTTGCTGCTACTCTGCTCTAAATTGCTTCCTGGAGTAACTTAGCTTAAAAAAAAAAAAAAAAACCCAAAAAGCATTGGGTGCTATTCTGCACATCAGTGAGTTATGTGTAGCAATCACATCCATATGTAGAATGCAGCCAAAGAGTTGGTTGAACTTCTGTGCTATATTCTATACAAAATGAACTTGCAATTAGTGATGTGAGCAAATTTCAAACTCAGGGGCTTCCGAATATTGAACTGAAATCCCCCCCAAGCTAAAAAGCCTTACCTGAATATGGGTAAAGCCCAGGCCTTCTGAGTTCAGGCATGGCTAGTACTTGGGTCTGCCAGCCTCTCTTCTGACTTGCCACCCCTTCCTTTCTTCAAACTTACCTGGAAGTGGTTTTGCGTGAACAGCAATGAGACATTGGCAAGTTCTCTATGGCGATCTCTGTGCAAGGATTCCCTCTTTCTATGCTGCACAGCATGCTGCAATATCAGTGTCCTTGCAGGAAACTCAGCAACTGTAATTTTCCGTGATGCCTGAGTCCATAGCGCAGAGAACTATGTTGGTTCCCTGGCATCCTGTTTCATCTAAGGAGGTACAAGAATATTATTTGAGCTTGCAAAACCATTGAGGATGCCCCATTTACAACCTCAAATTCAAGTGCAAGCAGGTCGACGTGTTCTCGAAAAATATTTACAAATTCTTGAACGTGTGTTAGCATTTGAAAATTGCGCAAATTTCAAAGAAAAAGCAATTTAATTTTTTGAAAAATACTCAAATGGTTGCACAATTTCCCCATCGGACCATGTTCGATTTGCACAGTTTTTATGTTTATGCAAATTGAAGAGTGAGCACAAGGGCTTGTGGAAATCAAAGGAGAGATGTGCATCAAGTTGATGCTTTGAAAATTTGGGTGAATGTAAAAATCACTTGTTTGTCCATCCCTAGTTGCAACATCCATGAGTCCAGGTAGGGAAATAAGGAGGTGCAAGGCCTTACAGAATGGTTTCTGGAGAAAGTGACACAGTTTAAGGCTTCTTAAGTTAGGGGGAAGGGTTTTGGGGAAAAAGTGGAAGCTGGGTCAAGTTGAGGAAAGTCAACATCAGGAGCCATGGCAAGGATTTCAAATTTGGTATTGGGCTACGAAAAAGAAACGGATTGTTTTATGACAATTTCTCAAGTCCATTACTACTTGTAATGTGGTACACATTGCATGGATAAAATACTCATCAACAGACATTAATTATAAAATCTACCCAAAGGGTAGCACCAGTATGGTTTACACCATGATATTATTTTATTGATTTAATCTGCTGGGTAGGCCCCATAGTAGCTAAATATTAACACTGGACCTGCTAGTACATAGATGTATTTTGTTAAATGTCTAGAAACAACTGAAGCTTGTTTTTGGAAGTCTCTTAGTAATGGCAGGAAGCAGAGATGTGCTAGGAAGATAGTTGATGAAATGTGTCATTTATTTAGTTGAGTTTTTCTTGACTTGTTCATATATGGCTTGTTTCCATTTGCCTTGAGTTTATTAAGTTAGATGTGAGCTGTATAAATGGTAGGTAACTAGATACCTATGCATTGTGCCTTAAAATGAGTGATCAGAAGGTAGATTGGGATATATTGGTAGATCTCTGGTTGATTTGTATTTGATCAGCAAGGATTTCTGATTCCTAATTGTTTAACAACAGAAACAATGAAATGACTCTCCCCTCACCCTAAATCATACTGCTTAAATGAAGAAAACTTGGCAGTGAGCAGGGATTATTCAGGAATGATTTTTGCACGGAAGGACTGTGGCTTCCATTCAGTCCTGGTGTTGAAAACAATTCTATGTGAACGTCTTTGCACTTGGCTCTGGTTGGTGAATGTTGAAGTTCTGGGGAGAAAAACAAAGTTGATTCCTGATGTTTGCCCATCCCTGCCTTCAAATATTGGCTCATGTTGTATACAACTTCCTGTATCCTATACATTCTGGGAACTAAGGGCAGTATCCAACAGAACTCTTTGGTGTGTGGCCAGCCCCACTGGTCCCGGTCCGCAAGCAGCCCCTACAGCTTGTGCCAGTCCTGAAACGAAAAAAAAAAAAATGCTTGTTGCTGAAAGGGGTGCAACTTGCCCTTTCCAGAAACTAGCATTTTCGCTCATTTCAGAGTTTACCCCTGTAAGTGCTACATCGCTGCTGCAAGTGATAGAGGTCGCTTGCGGACAGGGACTGGCAGGTCTGGTTGCGTGCAAAGAGCGCTATTGGATATTGCCCCGAAATGCCTTGTAAAAGATTATATCTGTATCATCTATCTTGTGTGTCTGTACATGTATTTTTTCTGAATGCCAGCTTATCTTCATTCTGTTTTAACACTGCGCCTTAATTCTGTTTGAAAGAATGATTCTTCTCAATATCTTTTTTTCAGTCAAACAGGAGTGAGTCATGATTTTGACCTTCTGAAGCAGAGGTCCATAGCAATTTAGATATGATATTTAATACCCTTTGAAATTAAAAAAAAATCTGAACAGCTAGCCTATTGCATTGAGAGTTCTGCAACACCGAGACTGTTTACAATTAGTGATTGAAAGAATGTGTGTCAGGAAGGGTTTGAGACAATCTACATCCTACTGAAGTCAATGGCATAACTCCTGCTGATCTTACTGGGTTGGGAATGGGTTCTTCTTTTGCCTTGACTGCTTTGCTCACACAAATGCTTCTGTGTACAATATGAGGAAAATAACCCATGTGATAGAAATCTATAACTTGTTTGTATTATACCATTTTCTTTGTGCCTTAAAAAATTATTAGTCTATGATACACTAATTTAAGTAGCAGTTATCAAGCCCATTACATCCGTAATTGCCAAGAAGTCACCGTTTAGCAATGAAAATTACAGGCACTTTGGATCTGTTCTGGATCAGAACCACAATAAGGGGGCAAAGGGTTAAAGTTCCCTTAAAGCTCTGGATCAGGCCCCCTGAAGTTGCTTTAGGGTAAGTAAGAAAGATGTACTTGCTAGCTATGTCTTCTATGCTAGCTATATGTAGTTTGGTCGTGTGACCTAAAACTCTTTGTTGTATATAAAGTCAGAAACATTGGAGGGAAGACAAGTTAGAGGGGATCCTTCAAATAAGTAGCTTACAATGCAATCCTGTACACATCTACTAAAAAATATCTATTGAGTTCAATGGGGCTTACTTCCAGATAAGTGAGTATAGGATTGCAGTCTTAATGATTATAAGGCTTCCATTAAAATATTTTGCTGTGGAGCCTTGTATATCCTAACGGTATATGGTTATGGGGCCGAGAAGACCAGAAGTATTTGATAAAGTAAACACAGCTGCACTGGGTATTCTCCAATTTTGATTTTCTAATAGCAGTTTTGATGGAATAGACGGTTTTTGCCCCCTGAAATACACTTCCAATTTATGAAGAGTCGGGTTCCCCCCCCCCCCTTGCTGTTTGGTGCTCTTGCTTCACATTGCTGTTGCTTTTGAACCACTTTCTCCATAGCTCTATCAAATGTTTCTTCCTAGCTAGAGTTGATGTATGAACACAAGGCTTACGTTCTCTCACACTGGGTACACAAAATAACATGTGATTGAACCTAGAGAAAGAATGTGCACCTTGAACTTGCCCACTTCCGCATCAGATATGTTGACTCTCCCATCATCCCAGGAAGGGAAGCAGGAATCTTTAGCTGCAAACGTTTAGCGCATAGGTAGCCAACCTGGTGCCCTTCTGATATTTTGAACTACAGCTCCCATAAATCCCAGCCAGAATGGGAAGTGATCAAGGATTATGGGAATTGTATTCCAAAACATTTGGTGGGCTCTCAACTGCTTTATCCCTGTTTTAGCACATGGGTTCATCTACACCTGCAGCCCTTTCGCAACAGAGGAGGGATAATTGTGAGGTTTCCTGCTTCCACGATTGTTGCTCATGGGGCACATGCGAAGGAAGTTTTCCACAAGTAAAGGAGAGCTGTTGTGGGAGGATGTGTGCCCTGTGACGGTGGTTCAGAAGTGGGTGGGACTGGACAGATGGGTACAGGGCATGGAATTTTTAAAATAACTCCTCCGAGATGCACACGGGAACAGACACACAGCAACACAGGGGGGATAGGTACTGTGTCAAAGATGTGCTCCTGCGCATCAATATTAAAAAAGAATAAATGCACGCAGTCGGTGCTAAACCACGCCAATAATCAATCAAAAAATGTGCCAAAAATAGCAGATGCCCACTCCCGCCCGAAACCGCTGGACATGCCCCTGACAGCAGGTTGGCTGTTCTCCGAGCCAGGAACTCGTGCCAAACAGCAACAGCTTCAGGAAGGGGGGCACACCAGCTGCAGTCATCGGGATTATAACGAGAGAGCCAGAAAAACCGTGACAAATCTAGCCAGCAATATTCCTGAATAACTGAGGGGTCAACCCGAGATCACTGTGGGGGTAGGTGAACAACATGTGGCCTCATAAGGACGACTGCAATAGTATTCAGGAATAAATGGTTGGTGTAGATACAGCAACACTTCTGTGGGACATTGGTATAGCAGCAGAGATTCTTGCAAGCAATAGGATCATAGTAGTATGCAAATTATTTCATGTCCTTTCCAGGAACATCGTGAAGTCATAATCTATGTCCATTATTCTAGCAGGCTGTTTTATTGTAAACCTGAAGTAGATGGCTGAAATATGGTGGGAATTTCCTCTTTTTTCAGCCTATTTTGGGGGAGATTTTGTTTATTTGGAATCCATGTTTTTTCAGGGAAGTACAGTGCGGGTCCAGGTAGAGTGTTCCTCTGGCACCTTTTTAGTAGATGGCTTTCCCTACCCTGTAAGATTCAAAATGTCCACCTGCTACCTTTATCTGTATTCGGGCTTCCTAGTTGAATTTCCATGTTAAAAATATTCCTTGAGGGCAGCCTCTGTCAGCTTCCTTTGCAGCGTTGACCTTTGATGTAGTTGTTAGCACAGAAGGCGCAATTCCCTTGGAACCCAGCTGTCTGTCTTGGCACCGTAAGGAAACAAGTACTGAAAGGTTCAGAAGATATGATGTGTTGGTGGGGGCTCAGCATGGTAAAGTCCCTTGATCCTTTTCCCGAGGTTACAGATATTTTTATTCTTATCTATCTCTCATCCATGTTTATGTCTGTACACCTCACTCATAATTAATAGAAGCAATGGCTTGAAGGCTCATGTTGATTGCTGGATCAGATAAGCACTTTTCAAAAGTTCCTTTTAAAATCCAACCTTTTGACCAAGTAAGAATAAGCAGCTAATCTTCAGAAAACTGACTAAACTTGGGAGACCACTTATTATTTCCAACTACGTCCTCTTTTTTGCTTGTCCTTTAGTGCCTGCGGTTAGTTGGCATTGTAACCCTTTTCACCTGCCGTATCTCAACAGTTGTCTTTGGTCCTGCTCAACCATTTTATAACTATCTGCCTCTCCATTTTAACCTTTCCATTCTAACCTTGAGAAGTTCTTTCTCGAGGTTAGAAAACAGAGACATTGGAAGCTGCCTTATATCGAAATCAGACCATTGGTCCATTTAGCTCAGTATTGTTGTCACTGATTGGCAGTGGCTCTCCAGGTTGCAGGGCAGGAAATGCCGGGGATTGGACCTGGGATGTGCTCTACCACTGAGTCATGGCATTAACTGAACATTAACGATATGCACAAAGACAGGAAGCTCAACCTAGCTTGTACTTCCTACACATTTGGAGCCTTTCTAAGGTTTAGTCTTGGAATCGATCCCAAATGTTTGTCACTGCTTTTGAATTTTGGAACAGAAGTATCTGATGATTGCCCAGGGGATTCCCTTGTCTAAAAGTTTGAATTCCTTACTTGGCAGCTGTGCTGTAAAGACCAGAAAATGGTAGTCCAGTGGCTTACATTTTTAAAATCTTTTTTTTACCACCTCATGAATGTGTGTGAGGGAATGTCGGCATGCAAATAGCTGAGTGGGGAAGGTTGAATTCTTCCCTCCTGATGCAGTGTTCCCTGAATCAGAGCCATGAGTAAAAACAAAGAGGGGGTCAGATATACAGTGCCTAGATAATTAATGTGATATGTAGCTTGAATCTGAGTCACATGACATCCCAGTAAGTTAGTTACCTACAGGGCTACATCAGAATTATATGCATTGTACATAGATGTTTGTTACAATAATTTTGAACCATCTGCATTATAAATTTGCTACTTCTCAATACCTACATTAAGACAACTAGTGAAAATATTCTAAGGCAATTTAGTCTTAGCTGATTGAAAAATAAATAAATATAACAACAGAAATGTAAATAAAAATAGTTCTCAGTATTTCAGTCATGCTAAGTTTATAACAACGGACATTTCCACCAATCAAAGAGCTTTTCTTTAGTAGCCAGTAACCATTATTATCAACGGTCCCTTAAAAAGCAATTGTAAGTTAAATGAAGAAAGTCTTATTTAAAAACTTCAGTCACCTTGCACTTGATTGTAATTAAAAATGCCCTAGGCAATATATTTTGTTCTTTGCTCAGAAGACAGGTATAATGATTAAAAACCCAATGGTTCACGTGTTGCTAGGTTTAATTTGGTGATAAGGCAGGCAGGCTGTGAAGATGAACGATTAATGCAAGGACTTCTTTGTTTCCACATGCACAATAATTATTGTTTATCTTTTGTGATTGTAACAAACCCCTCTTTTCACAAAGCCCAGAAATGTTCTGCTTAAAGCTATTAGAACATGAAATTGGAATGGCAATATAATGCTGCTGCTAATTTGCAAATGTGCAGATAACGCCTGTGCAAAGAGTGCATATATTGTTTATGCTAGAACTGTAGCTGTGCTGCTAATTCTTACTTGCTTTTAGGAGTTAACTACACAACCTGTACACTTCAAGTGAGCTGTAACTGTAACATGTTGCATGCCAATCTTCACAATATCTCTCCTTAAGTCATATTCTATGGGTTTTTTTTGTTGTAACCCCCCCCCCTCGTAATGAACATGTTCAGTTGTACTGCCTTGTTAAGATATTTGACTGGCATATGAAACGAAGGATCTCGAGGCCATAGTCACCACTAAAGATCTCAGATGTCACCACATGGTGGCATATTCAAAGGAATTGCTCACCAAGCAGAAACATCTGATAAAAGGTGACTTGTGGTGAGCATGTTTACTCAAAAAGAAATCCTATGTCCAATGTGATTTACTCCCTAAGTAAGTCTGATTAAGATTGCAGTTTTTATCATGTTAAAAAAGTAATGTAAGATTCTTGTTTCGGCTGGCTTCCTTCCCAAAATAATGTTCTTACAAAATAAACCAAGAGATCTACTGTCTTTACAAAAGAAAGAAATAATCAGTAGCGCTATCAGCTTTACTTCTTTTCTTGTTCTGCTGCTTATGGTTATATTCCCTCTTCCTAAATCGTTAATGTTCGGTCAACTATAAAATAAATAAACAGGGGTTGTATCCAATGTTAGTCCTCTGTAGACCATTGAAATCAATGGGGTTTACGTTAGACTAACATTGGATGCAACCCATTGAATACAATCCAGGCTGTGCCACTGAACATTGCAGCCATTCTCTTGAATACACTAAATTAGAGCCTGAGGATAATATTTGTTTTTGTTTTCTCTGTTGCCGGCAATATGCCAGTACTAAACACATTGCTAGTGCAACGGAAAGCTAGCACGTGCTATCACAACCCAGGAAACTGGGCAAAATTACCACTTCTGGAAAGGTGCAAGTCAGGGGAATTCCTTTCTGTGAGCTCTGCTGATTGTTCCATTCTGGAAATGGCCGTTCAGATAGTTTCTGGTTACAGTAGCAGCTGTTCCTGCTACTGCAGACTTGATAACCCTAAGGCTCTTCTGTTGTTGGTTAGACTTGAAGCTGCCCCTGTAGCTGCATGGGAGGTGACACCCAGTGATTCTATCTCATGCAGCAACACAGTGGCTGAATTCGGACAACACGATAGTCAATGGTGGGATAATAATCAACTTTACAGTTGTTCATCTAGGGGGTACTCCCCACACAACATGGTAATAAATAATCAACCATGGTGTGGATTAAGATCAGCGCTGAGTTGACTATGGCAGCATTCGGACGACACGATAGTCAATACAACTGACGATTGTTTCCCCCACACCAGTTGTTTATTGTGTCATCCGAATTCAGCCAATATTTGAATACCAGAACTGTGTGAATAGGGCCAATCATATGGCCTTTTGTGCCTGATCACCATTCTCCTTCTTGTGAAAGAGCACTGCATTTGTTTTCACCCAGATGGTTGTGGTATTTGCACTGAACCCACAGCCGTGTATTATAATGCCACAGGGAGCAGCTCTTCACAGCTGTGACACTTCTCATGTGTCTATTCCTCTGTTTCTGATGTTCAGGCAGTAAGGGGATGGAATGGAGGAAGGCATGGCTGAGTGAGTGGAACAGTTAAAAGGAGGTCTACCTGCTGCCATGTTCTGTTGAAGGTTCCACTGTAAAGGTGTCAACCTATACACTAGAGAGTAAATCCACTGAACACAGTGGAACTTATCCCTGCGTAAACATGCAGGAGAATGCTCCGTAAGGCTCACAAGAATGAATTAAGAAGTAAAAGCAAATTGTTTCAGTTATTCAAGTTATTTTTAAAGTATGACATGGCATAACTATTATGAATAACCCAAGATATTTCTGATAACGCTGGTATGGAATGATACACTTTGCAACTGAGGTCAATATAAAATGTGGGCTTTGGGGCTGGCACAACACAAGAAGTGGCTTTGCTTTTGTATGAATCTTGGTTACAAGCCTCTGATTTATTATTTAACTGTATGCTGTGTTCAGTTCAGCAGGGAAGCCTTTTCTCCCTGCAGTTCTATTGAGACCTGTATGTGTCAAGTTACTGTTTCATGGTGACACAGACATCTTTCCAGATTCCTTGCTGCTTCTGTGCACCTTCCACAGAGTTTATTTTCATAATTGCCTCTGTGCTCACAGAAAACTAGATTTCCGCCAGGTTTACTTGCTCTTTAATGCGCAGCTTGCTCATGGAAGCATAATTCCATAGACCGCTACTCTGCTGATTATCATTTTATCAATGGCAAAATTACAGGGAGCTTGACTAATATTGAATTAATTCTGTTTTCCAGAACAATATGTGTTTCATTAGCAGCCAGTTCTGTTAGTAAGGCAAAGTCATGAAATATCTTACGATACTTGTATCCTGCGCAGGATTTCTGCCCTTTAAAATATAAAATCAGTGAAAGTATTTTAGGGCTTTAAAAAAGATAAGAGAAATGACTAGAGGGACATGTTGCTTAATATTCTACATCACTTATTTGAGTCACCAAAATGTATTTTTTACATTTGAGTTATCAAGAAAATGAATTAAAAATGGAGGCTTGGGCCTGGAAAAATGACAGGGATGTCATATTTAACTTTTCAAGGAGACACTAAAATCACGGAAACCTTCAAACTGTATCTCCCTGATGGAACCACCCTCTTTACTCCCTGCTGTGCTTTTTTTAACTGTATTATGCTTTTAACCCGTTACATATATGTCTGGAACTGCTGTTCCTTTTTATATGATGAGGAGCCTCAGTATTTGTGGTGAATTACTATGGGTCATTAATGCTAAGTTTACTTGTGGCTCTCCAGGCAATGCCATTCCCCACCATCCCTCACCTTTGGCTACACTGACTATGACTGATGGGAGTTGCAGTCCAACATCTGGATGGTCACATATTCTGCACCTCTGGCCTATAGTTTAAAAATGTATGAGAATACTGATTTATGATTCAAAATGCTTCCCCAGCAGCTCTTGAGAACTGTTTGGAAATTGTTACACTTTTGCTCTATTTCAGTTGCATCGTCTCTGTTTCCTTGGGTAGGAGATTCTCTTCAGACCCAGCTAAGTGAAAAGAGAACCCTCATGTCTTACGAGTAGGGCTCCTGGTTTATGGTATTCCTGAAGATTTAATCCGAGGGTGGGAGGAACCCACTTTTTTTTTCTGTTGAGGGCGACGTTCCCTTGGAGATAATCTACTGATGGCTTTTCTCTCTTTATGCTGCCTCTTTTCTCTCTCCCCCCCCCCTCTCTTCTTCCCCGACTTATTTGCTGCCGGGGCAGGGATTGATTGCTCTTTCCAGAGGTATGAATTGCAGAGAACTTTTGGAATGAAGCCAAGGGCTGCATGTGGCCCAAGAGCCGCCACTTGCCCACCTCTGGTTTGATTCCACTTCACCGTGATCTTCCTTGCGTCTCTTGTTTGCTTCAGCCATGAACCATCAGAATCAGCAGCCTGCATAAGCTTGGCCCATTCTTTGCTCTCTCGCTGCATCCCACCCGACGATGCTGCCTGTCCCTCCCCCACAGATTGTATGTGATCACAGATAGAATATTGCATTTTAGATCTGGCTTAATCAAATTGCACTTCCCAAGCCCCCACTGCATATTGAGAAACACCGCCTATGGATAAAATTATCGAGTGCCTGTGACTGGAACACCCCCTTCTGTTTTAGTCATTAACAACACAGCGCTACTGTGTGGAAAAGAAGCCTAGAAAAATTAACAGAATGTGAAAAAGGAAATAAAATCGGGTGCCGTCATAGACTGCATTGGTTGCTGGGCTCAGATGGATAAAGATTGATACTGTCATCCTTTGTTTTCCTGAAATGAAATATTAGTATAGCTTGATGTCTCATAATATTGAATATAGTAACCCTCAAGGGAAAGCTTGTAATGTGGACAAAACATAATTACTGACTCTTGGTTCCTGTAATCTCTCACCACCTCCCTCTCTCTGCCAGTCATTTCTCTCCACACACCACTCCCTGCTCTTTGCTAGAGACAAATGGTTTCCCATGGTTCAAAGCTTAATTTAAAATGCTCCTGCAGAATGTATGGTTCCCTCCCCCCAAAAAAACAAACAAACAAAGAAAGAAACGACAACAAAACAATCTGGAGACACAAACCTTGCAAATACAAAATCACATCTCTTATTGGAACTCGTATACCCATTCATTCTCAGTGTTTAAATAATGAATTTGCTTTCAGGTTTTTATGGAGTGCAGCTCAAGAAATATCACTTTAAATGCCATGCCAAATTGGATTACACTCACAAATACAGTGGGAAATGGCTTGGTTGAAGTAAATGAACAACTATAGCAATTTTCACACTCTTCCCAAATGCGCACGCGCGAGATGAGAAATTCCTTTGCTTCTGAATCTGGTTGGCATGAACTTTTCCACCAGGACTAGAGATCCCAATTTTGGATCGTACCAAGCCAGTCTTTTTAAAGTTTTTTTTGTTCATATGTGTCAAATGCAAGAGAAAGGCAGGAGTAAAGGTGGGCAGAACAGCTGAACTGTGATTCGTTGAGATTTGATGGAGATTATTATTATTATTATTATTATTATTATTAAGCACCAACCAAACTCTCAAACAGCTTGACTAAGTGAGGTGCAGGACTAGCCTTGATGTTCATTAGGCTGAAACAACCTGTTTCAGGTGGTTGGGGATACAAGGAGGCAGGAATTGGTTTCTGATTTAAAAGCCCCTTTTCAAATATTGGCCTTATTGGGCGGGGGGGGGGGTTGGATTCCACTTCATTCAGTAAAATATCTTGGGCTGGGATGGAAGTGGAGGGAAGGTAATAAAAACCGTCCCCTGACTAAATAAGACTCTTCCAAATGCTGAAGGTATCTGAACCAACAAATCAAATGATTCTATTAATTTCTACTCATTGGGTCTGAAGAGTTTAAGAACATTACAAATGGCATGCTCTGGATCTAGTCTGCTTCCCGCTACCCTAAATGCATTCATACACAATGTATGTATGCATATTATTATTATTATTATTATTATAAAAATATTGTAATAGATGGTGATGCAAAAACCAATTAGGGTAGGGAAAACATCTTTCCCCTCTTTTGTCAGCAGTGACTGGATGCGGGGCGTGGGGAGTTGAGAACTTCATGGGTCTCTGCAGTATCAGATCCATTAACAGGAATGGAATGTTGTCTTTTCTCATAACAACTGGGCAGGACAGTTTCTCTGGAAAATCTGGAAACCAGCTTGTTAATGTAATCTTTACTTTTTTTTAATCTATTACTTTTGCCTCATTTCCTGTGTTGTGCAATCCTCCTACAGTTTGTGCCCTCGCATTCTTTGAGGAAAAATGCGAAGAACGGGGAAGGTCTTGGCATTGACTAGATCAGTTTCTGGGAGTGAGAGCGCATCAAAGTTCACACATATCTTTCTTCGGACCCTGGCTAAAATGGAAGGAGCATGCCACAGGCCTTAGTTTAGCTGAAGAATACAGGAAAGTGCAAAAAAGCCTTGTAAGATACATTTGGAAGTTCATCTGTCTCTCTGCCTTCCTCACATTAATAACAGACTTCATGTTTGCGATATTAAGCCATGGGGAAGCCCAGAAGAGAAATCTATTTCTCTCTCCATATTGCAATGGTTCAAACAGTTCCTTTCAGGTCACAACCTCTGCGCAGCAGCAGGCGAGTGGGATAGGAAAAGCTGGAATAAGGGGAACAAAAATATCCCCTTCCCATTCAGACTACTTCCTACTCTGTATCAAACTGACAGGATTTTAGCTAGTTATTAATAAAACCTTCTATAGCATTTGTAACATACGGCATATTTTTACAGTCTGTTTGTTGCAGCAGGCTTGTAAGATACGGTCCCAATTATCCCCAACTTATAAATGAGTTACCCACTTTGTGCCATGGCAGGAAGTTATATTTGGGTCTGAAAAGTCCAAGTAGCAAGGCAAGGATTTAACTTGGTGTGGGCAGAGGGTAAGCTGTGCTCGCCTGGAGCTTTTATATAGGCCAGGCTTTCCTGCATGATCAGTTCTGGTGTATTAGGTGCAATGTGGGTGGTTTTTGTAGGTCTGGCTGGTTTCCCTGCAATGTCCTTTTCTTGACAGATTGAGGCATTGTGGTGGTGGAGGTTGGACTTTGCTTCTGACTTCTACAAGGTGACAGTGGCCGGGCCTACTTGAGTTCTACTGGAGTCTGAAGTAATCATTTTTCCAAGGTCATGTAATCTTTATGTCTGATCAGAGATCTGAATCTGGGCTTCCCATCCCAGTGTTCTCACTCTGGATGTATGATTTTATATGCTTAAATAGAGGGGGGTTGTCAGGCTTACCTATCCATTATAAGATCAGCACCTGTTTTGTCAAGGAAATCTGACCCTAAAATCTGACTTTTAGGAAACCTGTCCTTGGGACTCTACCATGATGTACCTGACAATCAAATTAGTTTCAGCTCTACTATAAATGCTCTCAATCCCTTCGATTCTCCCGACTCGCAAACCAACATCACTGAATATTATAAGAGTTTTAGTCTTATAAACATCGCACATTTCAATAGGAAAAGCTAGCATATATCACTGTTCATAGTTCTTTGCCGATGTGCCTGTGTTTGTAGGTGTTGAAAGATTTGAGAGTTGGTTATACAGCAAAAACCCATTTTGCATAGTCATTGCAAAAAATTACACAGATGTCTTTTGATGAAATATCGTGTCTCCCAATGGGACTTGATGTTGTGGGGGAGATTCCTGATAGGTCTGTAAATTGCAGCTGTGTGTGCTTTACAAAAGCATTTGGCCTGTAATCAGTTAAAGAGACCGAAGTGCTGCTTGCGGAAAGGTAATTACAGGTTCTCAATGAAAATAGCAGTGTTAAAGCCTGCTGGATAGTACTTGTCATACTAGAGAGAATAGGAAAAGTGTATGCAAGTCATGAGGTCTCCACAAAAAGGCCCCATTCTGAGATAATGATACAGTTCTTCCTAGGAGATGAAGGCATTGGGAAGCAACCTGATTTGGGAGGAGCAGTTACCGTGTGTGAACAGCTGGTCTATCTGTTCAAGAAGAATAGCAAAATGAAGAGGGAACTGCTAAAGACTAGATAAATAGTGTTGAATGCTCCTTTGCACTGGGATTTTGTGTTGTTGTTTTTTGTTTAAAAAGGACTAATTGATTTACATAGATCTTTTTGGGGAACGGCCAAATGTGTTATTGAGTCGTTTTCAGAAAGCTGCTATTACGGAGCAAAGTCGGTCCTTTGTAAACTTTGATGTTTATTCAAAAGCAAACAGGGTTTACGCTGCAGATTAATTGGCAGTAGCCTGTGGGAGACGAGGGCTTAAGCAGTATGTACATGCAGCACCTGCAAGAATGCTGCTGATTCAGAGATGATCTACTTGTTACCTTGTCTGAGCCACAACTCTCTATGGCTGGCTAAAACGTATAGTGCTGTTGATTGTGTGCTGCAAATTACTTGCCAAAAAGAGTGTTTCTGTGAGTGTGCAGGAACTTATGACCTAGACCAGGAGTAGGTAACCAGGAGCCCTCCAGACATTTTGAATGACAAATCCAATAATCTCCAGCCAGTGTAGCCATTGGTCAGGGATTATACTAGGGTGACCAGATTTTGGAAACCAAATAAGAGGACAATGTGGTCGCCCCCCGAGGGGGTGTCCCCACCAACATGTCCATCCCAGGAGGCGTGTCCAGCACCAAGGGGATGTGCCCACCTGAACATAGCCTTGGTCACATGTCTGATTTTACAGCACATAATTAAGGGTGCTATAACTATAACAGTTATAGTCCTCTCCATGATGGGCATAGCTGTAGCCATTAAATTTGATTGGTGCAGATGGGTGAGAATTTAATTTCAGTTGGTTTTTGATCAGAATTTACCAACATTCGCGAAGTGAAATCCCTACTACAGAAGATCATTCTGGTCCACGCTTACAGCAAACTTGTCTTATGGTGAGTATTTCAACAAGAGAGGGTTAACGGAGCCAGAATAACTGCTGAAACTTCCTTAATAGTCATCTATTAAGCGGAAAGGGATAGACTGAGGGCCAGGTTGCTGGGCTGTGGTGCTGTGGTGCCTAAAATAGTAAAGGTGAGACGGGCAGCAGCAAGTGGTCTGAAACCTCACACCAACATATGTGTATGAAAGAAAGAGGATGAAATAAAGGGCATAGGGTGGATTTTGGAAGGGAGTGTGGGTTTTCATATGCTTACAGTGAGGAGCAGAAGGGGGACCTATGTATGTGTATGTATGAATGCATGCATGATGGATACATGGGGTGCTTCATTGTGAATGAATGGAGGATGTGTGTGTGTGAGAGAGAGAGTGAGAGTGAGATAGAGATAGAATGGCTGAATTTGGACGACACAATAAGCAACTGGGGGGGGAAACAATCGTCAGTTGTATTGACTATCGTGTCATCTGAATGCTGCCATAGTCAACTCAGCGCTGATCCTAATCCACACCACAGTTGATTATTTATTACCATGTTGTGTGGGGAGTAACCCCTAGATGAACAACTGCAAAGTTGGTTATTACCCCACCATTGACTATCGTGTCGTCTGAATTCAGCCACTGTCTATGGATGGTGAGTCTGGGTGTGTGTATGAGTGGTGATCCAGAGTGTGAAAGAAAAAGAGAGAGGGAAGAATGAGTTGGCTGGTAGAGGTGGTGGGGGAGAGAAAGGAATTTGCCTTCTGTCAATTTCCTTTTTGTTGGCACTGAAAATGGTGTGCTCAAAGGAGTTTAGTGTTTTGGGGCTCTGTCCCCAGCTCTACCTTGTACTTAGGCCTCCTCCACACGAGACGTTTAATGAGCCTTGAAGGCTTATTATAAATTTTACCTCCACACCAGCGGAGCGCAAAACGGGCGTACAGGCGCGTTATCTCCCCGATAATGCGCATTTTCGAATGCGCGTTAAATAGCGACTTTTATTTTGCTCCGGCCGTTAATGCGCATTTTTGCCGTGTGAACAAGCGATTATGCGCATTAACGTCTTCTAAAGCGCTTTTTGGACATCAATTAATGCGCTTTGCCGCCTCTCGCCGCCTCCCGTGCAGAGGGATTAGGCGTAAATGCGCCTCCGCGATAATGCGCATAATCCCCGAACCGGGTGCAAAAGCGCATCCTTGTGGAGGGGGCCTTAGTCCTTTGTACTCGCCCCTCCCACAGTTGGTACCCAGGACCACTTCTTAAATTGCCCTATGTGCCACAACCCAGAGAATTCTTGTTATTAGACAGACTGGTTAAATAAAGAAACAAGGGGGGGGGGGGGAATGGCTTGTATGGCAGTTTGGCTGGGCAAGTGGCAGGGAGCAAAATGTCCCTCACTTTATCTGCTCCTGGTAGCTCCTTTTTTCCTAGGAAAAGCTGTCATCTGGCTATTGTCAGACACATCTCCATGTTCTGTGTAATAAGGCCCTTGGAGATGGTGACTGATTTCTGCAGCTCAGATGAACCCAAAACTGCCTTCCCGACTATTTTGACAGAACCTCCTATTCTTGCCTTGAGAACTTTCTGTAATATTTGACTTGGAAAACTGGTGGGGGGAAAAGTCAATTTCTGTAGAAACAGATGAAAGATCTTTTAACTACGCGTAAATCAGATGACAGACAACAGATTTGCAGGCAACATTATGAGTTCAACAAGTTATGTCACTTTTGCACATTTTCACAGGTTTCATTTTTTTGCACAAAGGATCGGTGGGTATCACAAGCTGTAGATGGAAAAGTACATTCTGTGTAATATGCCAGCCTGAACTGGAACAAAAATAAAAGGCAATAATAATGTGCTTCCACTGTCAGTTCTCTCCGTTCTTTTGTAATAAAAGTTCTTGGAGGGCACGAGAAAAAGGATCTAAAAATATCAATTTGGCAGTAAAGGGGCTTGTGCTACATATTGGGTATAAAAAGATGATAAAAAGTGGAGGGATTTGTCTGCCTAATCATATGTTTTTTGTTGTTGTTTTTAAATCAGCTGAAAATATTCCAAATATCAATGCAAGTGCTTAATTAGAAACAACTAAAAATGTTAGGTTAAGTTAAGATAGCTGTTTCTTTCATAGTGCAGTCTGGCTAAATAGTATCACCGGGTCTCTTGTAGCGATAGCTACTTAGGTCATTTTCACTACCCTTCCAGTTTGAAAAGTGGATTTGGTTTCCTGCTCTGGATGAATGGCATTGAGTTGATATGGCTTATGTAGGACAGAATGGTATTTCACTTTGTATATGTGAATAATTTCATCGAAAGTGTTCCAGGCTGGATATACGCAGCTTCATTTTTGATCTGATAGCTAACACAGCTTTGGGGAGAAATTTCAACCCAGTAAATATCTTGCACGCAATGCATCCCTTCTCCCTCACAGTGGACATAATGGACATCTGGTCCATTTGTTTGAACGTATCTCCCAGATATTCTCCCCCCCCTAAAACCAGGTCCATCCCCAGAAGTAGGGTGACCATATGGGTGGATTTCCCCGGATTTCCCCCAGGGTTTTGCTGTATTCTGTGTGTCAGGGGAGCTTTTCTATAATTTTCTACATTGTCCGGGAATGAACCCTGAATCACATATTATCTCTTTGCAGCCTACTTTGCAGGGTTATTGTGAGGATAAAATGGGGGGACGGGACAGGAATGTCATCCTGAACTCTTTGGATGTAATAAATACTGTGAGATCAGAAAGATAGTGGCTGAATTCGGACGACACAATAAGCAAGTGGGGGGGGGGGGAACAATTGTCAGTTGTACTGACTATCATGTCGTCCGAATGCTGCCATAGTCAACTCAGCGCTGATCCTAATCCACACCACAGTTGATTATTTATTACCATATTGTGTGGGGAGTACCCCCTAGATGAACAACTGTAAAGTTGATTATTACCCCACCATTCACTATCGTGTTGTCCGAATTCAGCCACTGTTTTACTTTTGCCCTGTTGTGAGAGACAAGAGAGTGGCACACATGGGTGTAAGGTTCTTACTGGCTCAAGATTTTTTCCACACAAGTAGTGTCTGAATAGGCCTTATGTTAAACAAAGGTCAGTTCAGGTAGAAATCAAGCACATCAAAATCAAAGCTGCTGTGCCTAAGATCCAAGGGTGACTTTATGTAAATGCAAAGCCCAGTGCTCTCTCCACCCCCACTGCTTTAGATAACAGGCTCCACCCCATGTCACACCCACTGCCCGATCAAAAAGTGCCTTTGAAAGTCTCCTTTGTTTCGAAAGCAGTTTTCCATGTGACATCGGCAGTGGCGCTGTTGGTTCAAGAATCACAAGACCAAAGTTGCACGTTGTTTTGGATCTCAGCGCACTGACTCTGGAATGTAGATTGTCAAAGGCACCATGACGATGAAGCAGGTGTGACTTTTCGATTATAATTAGCACATGTATTCATATTTCCTGTATATGCTTAAACATGCATATTTAAATGCAAAAGATCTCTAGAAGCTCTTAGTGTTGTAGATAATACTTTTCGCAAAATTATGATGTGCATTTTATAATGTATTTTTACCTTTAAAGGATATCTTAAACACCCAGACAGACCCAGTCCCTGAGATATTTTAAGCACCATTGTTTTCAGGCACATTTCTGCAACTCAAGTAATCTTGAGAAATTCCAAGAATCAGTGCAACTCGTTCCTGTCTATGCTGTCTTCCAAGATTTTGTTGCCGGTTTTTTTATGACTACGTTGGACAATATTAGTCATAGGCACAAACATTTGCAAGAGATCTTGCTTTTCAAAGTCTTGTGTATTCTCATAAAATGAGGGGGGAAAGAGTTTCAAAGCTAGCCAAATGCAGGGATGATTATTGCAATTTCAAGTGATGGAACCGTCATAACAATGGGCCTGTTCAGACAACACGCTAAGCCATGGGTAGGCCGCTAACCCGTTTTCAGGAAATGGTTAGTGAGTGTGTTTAAACCGTAGCTATGTAGCCACCATGGTTAAGAATGATTCACACAACACACTAAGTCATGGTTCACATGACACGGAAAGCCATAATGTTTAGCTCAAAATGCTTAACCACCTTGGCTTAGTGTGTCGTCTGAACAAGGTCAATGAAGAGGTTTTAGAGGGAGGCAGTGTCAGCAATGTTGAAAGGGCCTGCTCTTGGATACGTTGAAGGTTAAATGCAAACAATCAGCTTACATTAATATAGGCTGACCAGATAAAATCCAGGTCAGGGCTCATGTAACTTTAACAGTTGTAGAGAAAAGGGAATTTCAGCCAGTGTCATTTGTATGCAATTAGTTCCTGGTGAAATTCCCTCTTCATCACAACAGTTAAAGTTTCAGGGGCCCTGCCTTCTTTTGTATATGGTCACTCTAGTATAGTGCCTGCACCTTTAACTGTTGTGATGAAGAGGGAATTTCACCAGGAACTAATTGCATACAAATGACACTGGCTGAAATTCCCTTTTCTCTACCACTGTTAAAGTTACATGAGCCCTGTCCTCCTTTTCATATGTCAGCCTAATTAATAGCATTCATGGGTTGGATCCAGACATACTCATGCTTAGAGTAGATCCTTGAAATCAATAGAACTTGTTAGTCATGGCTGACTTTAGTCATGGCTAACTCAAGTCCTATGAGTAAATATGAATCGTACCTATTTTATAATTTTCTTTTTTTTTTTAATGCATAATTGTAATGGTGTTCTCAGCACAGGAGTCACTGCAGTTTTTAAGCTACATAGCCAACAAATTCTACTATTCTTTTACTATTTTTATTGTTCATTGACTAAGGTTCTTATAAACGTTACGCTTGTACATTTTACTTCCATATGTAATTATTTTTACCCAGGCTACTTCCAATGGTTTCTAGAATTTCTTAGCCTCTTACTTCCAACATACATTTTATTTCTATTGCTGGCTTTTGTTTCTGTATTTATATATTATATGCAGATCTTAACTCCAGTTTTGTCAGTATGAAATTATATATATATATATATATATATATATATAACATCATTAATAGACTGGAATCATTCAAGATGTCACGGTTCCGAGCCATTAAATATAATTTCTTCCACTCAAGACTGCATTGTATTTAAGAGTAATTTAGGGCAATTCCTTGCATCTCCCTCTCCCATACTGCTGTCTGAGGAGAGGTGGGCGCATTTACTACTATGCTTATTGCATTTGCAACCCACATCTGTATTGTCTTGGCTCGTGTAACTCCTGAAGTATTTCCATTTGTTTCTTGCACATACTCTAAAACCTTGATTTCATTTAGAGTTAATTGTGGCATCACCTTACAGTCTAGGGTTCTGAGTCTCAGGCTTGGACATACCAGGCCACAAGGTGGCTTAAGTCCTAGTGGTGCAGGCTCAACTAAAATTTGTGGATTTGACACTCTTATCACAGGCTGAAAACTGGTCTTATGACTTGAAGCAATGTGACGGTGGAGTGTCGGTTGTGCCAACGGGCCGGCACTTGTTTACAGATCAGATTGTGAATTAAAGCTCAGCAAGCCCTGTCTTTTGAATTATTGATAAAGTGTTTTGTTCAGTTTGAGAGTGCAATGACTGTTCTGAGTCACAGGGGTAATCTGGTGTCTCTTCCTATTCCCAATCTGCCAGTGTGAAGATGCTGCCCATGGCTTGAGTAATAAATATATTGGGGGCAGAGGGTGGGGTGGGGTGCTTTTGATGGCTGCGCTTAGTAATGAATCACTGTGCAGTGCTAATGGCAATTGAGGAATAAGCTGCCCTTCCACACCTCTTTCAAGAACATTTCCCATTGTCGAAGCGTTGAGAACTTCCCCAACTCTTTGAGAGCAAAGCATGTAGTTGACAGTAACTATAGTAGCTTCTCTATTTTGAGCAACGGTGACTGCTGAATTTGCTGTGCATAGCATGCATGTGGAGCGCTTGTGTACCCAAATTGCATCTTCAGGTAAGTGTGGCCCAGCAGAAATTCTGAGGGCTGCTCAAAACCCTCCCAAGGTGATTAGGTTGCTGATTCAGACATTTATCCCACTGAGTACTTTGACCTGTGTCACTAATAGAGCAATGAGATTAAATATGGTGTAGTCCTTCTGAGCTTTTGCCAGTTGCACAGTAGGGAGAATCATAGTAGGTTTCTTGTCTCCCACCGATGAAATAAGATGACGGCAGGATTTACACGTGCTTAAACACTGCCAGCTGTTGAACTATGAAAAGTGCACATGAGCTCTTCCCTATGTTGAATGTAACAACCATATCTGCATGTGGTTTTGACATGAAGAGTTGCATGTGTCAAGGAGCCAGCGCTTAGTGGAGGTAGAAATTTGGAACAAAATAGTTGCTGTCTTGCAGAACACAAACCATATAAAGCAACATCTAAGGTTTACCACTCAGACCTAGGACAGCCGTAGTAGGTGGATATTCTACACTTGAACTACAGCTTATGATGGGATTAGAAAAACGTTGAATAACAAATTTGCTTGACATCCTTCTTGATCTTTGTATGGAAGACAAGTAGCAGGGAAGAAAGACTGAGTTTAGGATGAACAGTTGCGATATCAAGGATCTTTTTTTTTTTAACCAAACAGGCGGGGTTACAAAGTTACTCCGCATACACTTTATATTGCATAGTTTACACAAACAGAGACCTACAACATAGTCCACCCATGACATTGTTGGTTTACTGTCACCTGCATAATGTCTCCACATTTGAGCATCTTACCACGTACATTTTCTGGAAACAAAAACATGCACAGCACTTAAAGTATCCCCAGAAACTACTGTGTTTGCCATTGGGGGGTCTTTATGCCACAAACGTAAGGAATGTTACTGGGTTGTAAAAATGTTCCCAGTCTTTTTTTGAAAGAAAATTGATCTAGGGAAGGCAACTTAAATACTCTGGGTAGGTTGGCACAAGCCATGCGATTTCATTGGGGAACATTTATCCCACCAGAGATAGCTTTCTTGTGGGATTAGAAAGACATCTCACACAACCAAAGATGTTAGCTTTTAGTAATAAAGTGTTGCCTAAAGTTTAACTTTGACCGTTCATGATACTTTTCTAATATTTTGATTTTAAAGCATACATCTTCTGAAACGACAGACACATTTCAAGTTGTGGGGACATTTACACCCCAGGTTGCATTGAAAAATGGCTTGGGGGTAGTAAAATGCCTCCCCCCCAACACATTTGCTTATATTTTCAGGCAAGCTGGACGATTCATAAAAAAGTTTGATCATCTCTCTAGTAGGATGAATATGGGTTTACACACCGGTTAATGGGAGTCGTATTTCCTGGAGCATTGGTGATCCATAACCTTGCATGTCATAAAAGGGCAAGTTGGAAAAGAAGCTCAATCTGAATGAACACTCTCCACCTCCAGCCCTGTTTGTAATCCTGTCCAATTTATTAGAAAAGCATTTCACAGCTTTGGAAGCAGGTGCCTCTTGTATTGGGAGAAAAGAGCTTAGTGAAAAAACTAGAGCTCAGCTGCTGGAAGCCCAGCTGGATTCAGCTTCAGCCTCCTTTCCCTTTCTTCTTTTCCACCCTCCTCAGGTCAAGGCCTCCTAGCATAATTAAAAAATGAATTATTTATAAAAAGCCATTAAAGTGGGTGGCTTTTAGATTAGTCAATGACAGCTGTAGTGTCTTCCCTTCCCTGGCTTAAATGATGTCTCAACTGACTGCCTGGATGCCAGCCTGAAGGATTTTGAACAGGGTGGAAGCAAATGTTCTGTGACACTATTAAGGCGCATGTATCATTAGAGCTGAGCTAAATTTTTATAAGTTTCAAAAGCTACGTAAGCAGTTTTAGCAGGTTTGATATACTGTATATATGTCTCGGGTTTCATTTCCTATTGTACATGCATGTGTGTACACGTATTACATAGAGCTACAAAGTGTAACTGTTTTAGTGCTCAATTCTATGCATGTTTAGATGGGGGGGGGGATCCTATAACTCCCAGCATGCCCCAGCCAGCTGCTGAAGTTTTTAGGACATTTTCCATCTAAAAATGCATAGGATTGCACCCTTCATTGGTAAATTATAGGACAATCCTATGTTTGTTTATTCAAACATACTAAGGGTGTTTTTAGGATTGCACTGCAGCCTGAAAGTATTAATTGGTTGATTGGTGAGAGCCAGTTTTAATTAATGTGTCTGGAGGTTAAGGGCACAATTATTTATTTCTTGATGCTAGTTGGGTTACTTTAATAGGGAAAGAGAGAGAAAATATTAAGAAAGTCTTTTCCTCTAAGAATTAATTGCAGTTTATGCTGATTGAATTGTTGATTTAAAAGAGACATGGATATTGCCAGTTTAGCTGTATAAAATGCAGGTGGAACTGTAGCATTTGGTGAAGCAATGCTGATAGTAACAGGACTATGTAATCAGGAGTAATGTAGGGGCTGTCTATACACGGCCCAAACCCCATAGTGGCTGCAAATCTGTGCTGTGTCAGTTATATGACGCAGCCACAGATTTGCACCTACCACAGGACTTACTCTAGTTTTTCAGCGGAAGAGAAGTCAGTACGGCTCTTCCGCTGTCTGACCTTGCTCCGTGGCTTATCTGGGGCAGTCCTGGTGGATGGCGAACACTGCTTGCCAGAAACCATGAAGACAGCCCCATAGTCACAGGTAAAATGTTTGATACAGATTTTCCCTCAGCGAAGAAAGCTTTAACAATGTTCCCCCCAAACTGTCATTATCATATTCTTGCATACTGTGTGGACATATCAGATATAGCAGCCACTATGGCAGAATGGCTTAGGTTCAGCCTTTTGCGTAGCTAGAATGGAAGGCCCATCTGTAGGAAAATGGAGGTTTCAAGGCTCTGTTGTGCAATGAAATAAATTGGGGATGGACAAACCTTTGGCACATCATTGTCTTTCAACCAGATTACCTCACAGGAGATCTGGCACCCCTTCTAGAGACAGACATGCAAAAACAAACATATTATTTTCTTTTCCCCTCTGTGTTCGTGGTGTAGTTATGTATTTATCAGCACATACCTGGCATTTTGCAAGTTGCTCAGAACAGCTTACATATGATTCTTTGGACATGGCTTAGTTTCAGCAGCAGAACTGTGCCATATGTACTTTTAGACCCATGCTCTGGGCCCTTATTTTCTTCTGTATGAGACAATGCAAGATTCCACCATGGTTTCTCTCTCCTCCGCTTCCTCCTCCTGAGTCTTTGAACTGTTTTCTCCTTCTCCATATGTGACAGATGCGATTGTACAGACACTCTTTTCATTTTATTCTCATGGACTTCTAAAACAGAACTCTTTGTTAATCTGAATGCGTATTCAACCCTCTTGAGGAAAACCAGATACCAGATCCTGTTCAGAATTAGTGTTGGCTTCCAATAAAATAATATTCTAAAAATGTAGATGGATTGGATAATACATTATGAATCAGCTCGAACTGAAGCTTAGTATGCACAATTGAGAATGTTCAAGGCCGCCGCAGTTATACACCTACATACTTTGCAGGCTGCTTCGCATGGTAATTATAGTTCTATTCATAGTTGATGAGTAATTGCCACAGTGAACTCGGAAAACCTTTTTATAGTGTTTTTATAGCAACATAATTGGTTAACTCTTTGTTTTTAAAATTATGTTGTACATTGGAAATGCAGCTTCAACACCATGTTGCTTGAATCCAAAAGCCTGGAAGCAGCTTTTGTGTGGGAACACCTTCCTCCCCATTTATCAATTTCCTGATTATCAGAGTTCATGGAATAGCACCCAAATTCATGCTGGTAAAAGCCTCTGCTAAATAGTATTCTTGTTTGTTTTTGAACATGTAGTCATCTGGAAATGTTAAATGACTCTCATGACATTTGGATAAATAAATCAGCCTTCTCTCTCTCTTCCTCCCTCCCTCTCTCTCTCTCTCCTAGATTAATATTCAAACCTGGCTAATGAGTTAAATTAAATCCAACCTTTTCCCCTCCTGTATATATTCACGGTTGTTTCATGGCACATAATTTTAAAGTTTCCTGTGTGATCACTTTTGGTAACTGTAAGTAGTTGAGAGGTTTTGGAATAATGGCCACTGATTTGGGGGCTCCTAACTTGACATGATGATAAAGTTTTCTGAACAGAATCATGTGACTTCTTGCTCTCTGAAACTCAGAGCCAAACTGCACATTTCGATTTCCATTTCTGAGCTCATTGTTTGAGAATTTCTTGTCAATGTAATTGTTTAATCAAACAGGGATGTACTTGGTATTGTTCTGGTTCGCATGTAATGGCAATCATGGGTTAATTAACCCACAAATTGCCAAAATCTAGTGGGACTGAGTGAGTGCACTGACTCTGGCTTGCTTGTCACTTGTGCTTTCAATAAACAATCTACAATCACCTTGTTCATAGGTGTTAGCGTGAAGTCCAAACCCTGATACTCTGGGTTGGTTAAGGGTTAAACAACCCAAAGTTTACCCAGCAACATATGGTAGGTGAACTTTGGTTTGTTTAATCCCAAAGCAACTCAGAGTGTTCAGGTTCAGACATCACACTAACAACCTATGAACGGGGTAATTGTAGGTTGTTAATTGAAAGTGGAAGTGATGAGTGTGCCAGAGGTATCACACTCCTGCTAGATTTTGGCTATTCACGGGTTAAGTAATTTTGGCAACTTGTGGGTTGTATGCAAACCAGGTATTAACTCCTATGGGAAAAAATGTCCAAAATTTGTGCCTCTGATTATCACTAGTGATGTTCCATTGATGGAAAATATAGTGGTACTTGGTGACTGGTGGAGTGAGAATAGCAAGTTTGGGAAAGTATGAATGTATACATGCTCAAGTATGCATGATCAAGATTTGGGGGGTGGGGACTATTTTGGAATTATCTGATCTTGTATATGGAGTCCTAATGAAACATAACTGCTGATGTAGCTTTGAATGTAACTTTGGCACCTGCTTGACCAGTGTTATGGGATACTTTTCAAATTTTACAGCCCAACGATGTGGACAGGATCCTTGGAGAGGTAAGAGCCACCACATGTATGCTAGATCCTTGCCCTTCCTGGCTCATAAAAGCATCCAGAGGGGGGCTGGCCGAATGGGTGAGTGGAGTGGTTAATGCCTCCCTCCACCAAGGCAGGGTTCTACCTTGCCTGAAGGAGGCAGTAGTACGACCTATGTTGAAAAAGACCTCTTTGAACCCCAATGTATTAGATAATTACCGGCCAGTCTCCAATATCTCATTTCTGGGCAAGGTATTGAGCACGTGGTGGCCTCCCAACTCCAGGGATTCCTGGATGAGACGGATTATCTGGATCCATTTCAATCTGGCTTCAGACCTGGTTATGGGACAGAAACAACTTTGGTCGCCTTGGTGGATGAACTATGCCGGGAACTAGACAGGGGAGTGTGTCCCTGTTAGTTCTGCTGGACCTCTCAGCGGTGTTCGATAGCATTGACCATGGTATCCTTCTTGGCTGGGATGGGATTTGGAGGCACTGTTTTATAGTGGCTCCATTCCTTCCTGGAGGGGTGGACCCAGAAGGTGGTGCAAGGGGACTTCTGTTCGACTCCTTGGCTGTTGGCCTGTCAGGGTTCCATTTTGTCCCCCATGCTATTTAATATATGCATGAAACTGTTGGGAGAGGTTGTCCGGAGTTTTGGGGTGTCGTGCCACCAGTACACTGATGACACCCAACTCTTCTTCTCCTTTCCACCTGATTTCAAGGAAGCTGTTTCGGTCCTAAACCGGTGTCTGTTGGCAACAATGGACTGGATGAAGGCAAACAAATTGAGGCTTAATCCAGACAAGTCAGAGGTGCTCCTAGTCAGTCGAAAGGCAGAACAGGGAATAGGGATTCAGCTTGTGCTCCCCCAGAAGACACAGGTTCACAGCTTGGGTGTACTCCTGGATTCAGCCCTGAGCTGGATGCCCAGGTTTCGGCAGTGGCCAGGAGTGCATTTGCACAGTTAAAGCTTGTACGCCAGCTGTACCCATTCCTTGAGTTGTCAGACCTGGCCATGGTGACACATGCCTTAGTTACATCCCGTTTGGATTACTGTAATACACTCTACATGGGGCTGCCTTTGAAGAGTGTTCAGAAACTTCAGCTGGTTCTAAGAGCTGTGGCCAGATTGTTGACTGTTAAAACAGCCCCACTGGCTTCCAGTCTGTTTCCAGGCACAATTCAAAGTGCTGGTAATAACCTACAAAGCCCTATATGGCTCAGGTCCAGGTTATACCGTATTCTCCCTTATGAGCCTGCCTGTCCCTTGAGGTCTTCAAGGGAGGCCTTTCTCTCCTTCCCACCACCATCACAGGCACGTCTGGTGGGAACATGGGTGAGGGCCTCTTCGGTGGCTGCCCCGGGGCTTTGGAACTCCGTTCCCAGGGAAGCTAGACTGGCTCCGTCCTTGGTGTGCTTTCGGAGGTAGGCTAAAACTTTTCTGTTTCAGCAAGCCTTCGAGGAGTAGTTGAGACCTCTGCGGATGTGCTACTTTTTTAATTATTTGTATTTAAAATGTTTTAAAATTTTTAAATACTTTAAAATTGTACTATGTTTAATTATATATATATATATATATATATATAATATCTCTATTTGTTTTATCTGTACATGTTTTAATTTGTAAGCTGCCTTGAGTCCCAGTATTGGGGGAAAAGGCAGGATTAATAATAATAGTAATAATAATAATAATAATAATAATAATACTGGGGCACCAGTGAGATTGGAATAAGCTGTGTTTTGGGTTCTTCCCCTGTTGTCTAAACCTTCCAGTGCTATTGGAGCAGTGCAGGAGAGCCAGTGTGGTGTAGTGGCCTGAATGTTGGACTGGGAGTCGGGAGATCCGGGTTCTAGTCCCCACTTGGCCATGGAAGCTTACTGGGTGACTTTGGGCCAGTCACAGACTCTCAGCCCAACCTACCCCACAGGGTTGTTGTTGGGAGGATAAAAATGAAGAGGAGAGGATTATGTATGTCGCCTTGGGTCCCTTGGAGGGAAAAAGGTGGGATATAAATGCAATAAATAAATAAATAAATAAATAAATAAATAAAATAAATGTTGAAGCAGTTAGTGTTAGTGTCAGAAGACAAAGATTTGATTCCGTGCTGCATAGGCTCTGTGCAAAGAGTAATAAACATGAGATTATTTATTTATTTATTTATTTATTGCTATCACCATACATTACATTTAGCAGAGTTACATAAGCAAAAAATACAGGCTGAAGAGCTTACATCTTAAATAATCAATACATGGATAAAGCAAAATCTATAATAATCCGTTCGATTGTTGAGAGATTAACATGTTTTGCAAATACCAGATGCCTTGACCTAATATTGTCCTTATTAATAATATATCAATACTATTCAAAATGACCACCCACTATTTATTGAATTATTTTACTCTGATTTTTTTTGGGCGGGGGGTCAGGATTTGCAGTCTAGCTTATAAAGGCTTACTTACCCAGATATCTTCAACAGCTATGCCTTTGTATGAGTAGAACCAGATGAATTATGTAGGTTGAAGATAACAGATTTGTTTTGAAGTTGGAATACAGGTGATGGTTACTATCCTGAAACGTTATTTCTTATCAGTGCTTCTTATTAAGGCCTGACAATATTATCTTAGAAACTCTAAGAAAAATCAGGGGGACCGTTCTTTTCCAGGCTGCTGCTGTTTTCCTTTTATGCTCATTGGGTCCACATTGCAGGAGTTGCGCCTGCTGTGGCTTTTATGAAAAGGAATACAGTTCAGTTTCTAATTGGGTGCACTGGGAATCCTGGTGTTCAGAGAAAGATTAATGGGAGTTAAAGGAGCACCAGTTCTTTAGTATCTCGAATCCAATATTTTAGGCTGACCAGATAAAATCCAGGTCAGGGCTCATGTAACTTTAACAGTTGTAGAGAAAGGGGAATTTCAGCCAGTGTCATTTGTATGCAATTAGTTCCTGGTGAAATTCCCTCTTCATCACAACAGCTAAAGTTACATGAGCCCTTACCTGGATTTTATCTGGTCAGCCTACTTGAATTTGCCACCACTGAGGTACATCGACACAGGCCGATAAAGTTTCTCACGCATGAGTTGCAGTTTAGCCTCAATTTATTTATTTTTTTGCAGCCTAGGCCGGGAGCCCTTTGATCATGGGACATACTGACTTGCAATGATGGGAGTTGATTATGGCAGTGGCTTTTCCTCCAGAAAAAGAGAAAGTTGATTTGCCTCTCCCAGAAGCAGCTTCTTTTTGCCATCCTTTTCCCCATGATTCATTGCCCTTCACCCTGCAATGCCTTTGGAATAACACTATGTAATGGCATAGTGCCATTCTAAGGGAGCATTGGGGCTAGGCGGACCATATGAAAAGGAGGACAGGGCTCATGTAACTTTAACAGTTGTAGAGAAAAGCCCTGCCCTTTTTTGTATCTGGTCAGGAGGGCAAGGCTCCTGCATCTTTAAATGTTGTGATGAAGAGGGCATTTCACCAAGTGCTGCATGCATACAAATGACACCTGTTAAAATTCCCTTTTCTGTGCAACTGCTAAAGATACAGGAGCCCTGTCTTCCTTTTCATATGGTCACCCTATTTAACGCCACTTAAATCGGTGTACCATCATGACTACCGGAATAAAATGGAATGTGTTGCTTTACCTTTATTAGGACCAATGAAAATGCCACAAATGTGTGCCAGTGTTTGTCTTCCCCATAACTTTCCATCAGACTAGGTGGTACAAAGGACAGGGATTAGGGGAGGAAACAGAAAAATCCAAAACATTGACCAGAAGTTGTGGCTGCGATTGAGTAACTCCGTCTACAAAGTATTACCCATTTTTCATTTAGCACTCCCTTCCCCAAACAAAAATATCTATTTGGAATTCTGTGCTGTGAGTGCCTTTTCACACTTCCAAGGTATTTATCCTGAAAGCGATACAATTAAAATGTATATATGCTTTTTTCAAGTTTGATGGTTGAAGGCAAGGCACAAAGGGTAACATATGGAGCTTGAGATGAGAAGGCCACAATATTAAGTATTCTTAGTAGCTCTGTAATTAATCTATGTAATTAGATGCAGAGTAAGTTAAAGACCTAAGCCTGTAATGATCTCTGTGTAGGCAAGTCTCATTGGACTCATTAGGGCTCCAGACAGATGTAACGGTCTGCTCAGGATTCCTTGTAATTTTAGGGCCATGTGCTGCAATTTGCAGATATTCGTGCAGTATGCAATTCCCTGTTCTTCCAAAATGCTTTTTGTTGTTTCTGTTTGTATAGTATTCCTTACCTATCATCATGATGGGGACAAAGCGTTCATGTGATGCAAGAACCATCCTGACTACAGGAATCAAATAGAGATTGTTTCTGCTGCCCCAATCCCAAATTTGTTTTCCTGGGAATAAGCACTGTTTTGTTATAGAAAAGGATAATATATTTTTGAAGTACAACTAATACAATGGCACAACCATGGACATGCCCAATTGCCTGCTCCCTAATTCTAAATTGTTCAGGAAGAAGAGAGGATGCTGAGGCTGACAATGTTAGACCTGATGGGCAGGGCCTGTTTGCCCTCATAACCTGCTGTGGATGGCCATGGGGTGGGGGGTGGACTTTGTCCCAGAGGTCCACTAGCTGTAGCTCCTTACTCTCCCCAACTAAATTTTGAAACTAACAAAAAGGCCTCCCAGTACTTATGTAAAAGGATTAAGATTTGTTAACTTTGGGTCCTTAAGGTTCTTTGTGGGGCAGGCCATGTTGTTGTCATTGAAAGTTGTTGTATGAAGGGCATCGTTAAGAAAGTGATCCAACTGCCTTGGAATTCCACATTGGGATGTTGTTGGATGGGAGAAGATCTTGGATTTGAAGGGCCCTAGGTAATGACTTGGTTCACACATAACGCCAATTCATAGGTTAAACAACCCTTGAATTGGTGAGACCGTGTGGGAGCTTCCCATTTCTGCTTTAACAACCCAGGATTTTTTAACCCAACAACAAACCATGTGTTCAGATTCTGGGTTGTTTAATGCTGAACAACTCAAAGTACCAGGTTTGGACATCACAACTAACAACCTAGGATTCCTGGGATGTTGAGCAAAGCTTATGCAAAGTAGAAGTAGTGAGCCTGTGGGAGGCAGTGTGCTCACTTGCTTGTGCTCAGTCCTGACAACCCATGGTTTAAACAACCCATGTCATTATGTGTGAACCAGGCCACTGTGTGAAATTGAAATTGGATTATTAATATTATATATGAGTAATGTTATAGAAAAGCTCACTACGTTGGAGAAAACTTGTCTTGTGTGCATTCTTAGAGAAGTTTCTTGCTGCTTGGAGCAGCATCTTATTATTCAGGTAGGTGAAATGTGTACATCCCAGGAGAAATGAAATGAAGGGAAGTAATTTCACTTTGCAATATTAGTCAATTTCAGTTGAACAGCAGTCTCTCATAAGCCTGGTGAATTGTCAGGGACATTGTTTCATGACAAAAATAAATTATGCTTCTGTGCAGAACTGAACACATCTGCCCAAGGGACATGCAAAAAGATAGTTGTACCTGTAGGGGAATATGGGGAATATATTACACATGGTCCCAGCTGGCGATGGTGACCTAAAAAGGTAATAAGCATATCAGTGTCAGCTTTTCTTTCTAGGCATAGATGCAAACATCTGATGAGGGCTCCTGTTAGGGTGATTAGAGATACTGGTTTCTATTAGGCTATCACTGTTCATGACAACACTTTGGAGAAAGATTCATGGTTTGTCTAAAAGAATAACACATTTGAATTATTGGTTCCTTGTGGTATTATTTTATACCTGTTTCTGTTTCTGAAAAAGTTACATCCAGGATTTCTTTGTACACTTGTGAGTCAGGATGTACAAGAATTTTAATTCCTGTTCACAAATCATGTGAACATGTCCTGTTCACAACCCTTGAATATGAACATGACTGCAATTCTTGGAAAATTTCCGCAGTTTCCCAAACTTGCATTCACTTTTGATAGTGCAGACTTTCAGAACTACGCATAAGCGCAGTTCCAAAAAAGCACATTTTAAAGCTTATGGGAGAAATGCACATTTTAAAAAGGCACAGCTTTCTAATCAGGAACAACTGCCCACTCTTAAAAATGTGCATTTTCCCTGAATGGGAAAAAAGACACTATGTGGGGGGACGCAAATGAGGCAAAATGAGTTCGAGGAATTCAGAAAACCTCAATGAATTTGAACATTGTGTGTTCACCCTTCCCTACTTGTAGGTCCCTTGTCAGAAGAGGTCCAAAACAGATGTGTTGTGGGCCATGGGAAAAGTGTTTAGCCATGTTCCTTATTTGTCCCATCACATCACATGAGTTGGCCCATTGGAATGTTGTGAGCAAGCACGTCTGTAGCCAGTGCCTTTTGGTGTGCTAAAGCTACCTCCAAATAGACGAACCCCATGTGGTAAGCACAATTAAATGTGATGGGGCGAATGTGGTATAACCACTTCATTTCTGTTTCAGACCTAATTTTTATCCTCTTCAGGACTGTTCAGGTTAGCATTACATCCAAACGTAAAACAAATGATGATTTTGAAAGATCTATTAGCATCAGCCACCTAGTATTTTGCCTGCGGATTATTTTTATAAAATTCAGGTGGATTTTCCTGACAACAATATCTATCAGCATAGATGCATCAGGATTTTTAAAAGGTTTAAACTTCTCTGCTTCTGGATTTTGGGAAGGAAAGTACAAAGCACCTTTCTTTTTCTTCCTTTTTCCTAGGTCTGGGATGAAGGGAGGGGTGCTTGGCAATAGGACTCAGAAACTCTCCAATCAGCTGGACAGACTGGGGTGTGTCAGGAGGTTGCCCTGACTAGTGGCAGCCAATCAGAAATTCTTTTCAGAAAGTCATTCCCCTCTCCCCGTCTTGTAACAGCTCCCCCCCCCCCTCATTAGAGTACTAATCCAGATTGGGTTCCCTGCACGAACATTTGAGTAAAAAAGAAGAAAAATGTAACTACAATATTAAAATTGACATGTACTTTGACTATTAGTCACCTATCCAAACTAGACAATTGGAAACGAAGTGGTGGCTAATCAGGGAATCTGTTTGAAGAGTTGGTTTCTTGAGGACAAACTCCCATCTACTACATCCTTTGACTTGTATGAATTGATCCCAATGGCAAAGATACTTACAGACAATGATGCTATTCAGACAACACGCTATGGTTAGGCTGCTAACCTGTTTGCAGCAAACAGTTAATGAGCATGTTTAAACCATGGTTATGTAGCCATCATGGTTAAGAATGGTTCACATGACACACTTAGCTCAAAATTCTTAACCACCATGGCTTTGTCATCGGAACAGGGTCTATAAATGTCATCCAACTGTCAAACAGCTCTATGGGAGTTCTCTTTTATGTCATTATCTTTCAGGTACAAATACAATTTTATTGGGTTTGAAAACAATCATAATCATGAAAGCTTCAAAACTTCATTTCTCCTCAAGAACCATATTCTAGATCAAAAGAATAAATGTAATAAGTGACCTCGAGGATAAGAAATAAAATCCCCTGCTTTCATCACAACCAAATTGCCCAAGTTCTCTCAATTTTATCTTAGGTTGACATCACACTTTCCAAGATACACTTGCAGCAGCACACTTGAAAGGAAATTAAACTGAAATCAGCTGACAAATTAGAAGAACGCTGTGAATTCTATAGCATCAGTTGATGAGAACAGCTCCTATGAAAGCATCTGACACATACTGCTAATGAAAAAATCAATTTCTCTTAAAGATCATAACATTTCCAAGACTATGGCTATGTAGACTCACTAATTGGTTTTCTTTCAAGCCTCTGCAGCTCATTTCAAGATGAGTGAAGTCTTTTGTGCATCTTCCAAGTAAATTTAGTGTCAGGACAATGTATCAAATGAGAAGGGGTAGAGGCAGGGACTCAAGCCACTTGTACCAATAACATGTATTGTAGAGCTACTTATACTAGAGGAAAAGGTGAAAATGATTTGCCATGGATGCCCAATGGCTCATCCATATGAATACTTTTTAGACTGTTTCGTCATCTGGGCAATTCTCATCTATTCTGCTACATGTGCTCAAATGAAGAAAGCTATTTTAAAAAAAAGAAGTAGGGAGGGAATGTAAGAACTAAACATTAGAAGAGTTGTGCTGGATCAGACCAGAGGTCTGTCTACTCCAGCATCCGTTCTGACAGTGGTCAACCAGATTCCTATGGGAAGCCCACAAGCAGGCCACTTTAAGAGCATTTATTGTGATTATTTTTCTTTTTATAGTAATAATAACTATAGTAGTGTTATAGTAGGATGGAGATCCTTTTCTGAATGATAGGAATTTACACCTTTGACATTCAGAACCAAAGGCCAGTTGCGATTATGTTTGTTAACCCTTTTCAGGTATAAAGAGGGGTGGGATGGAGGTATGGCAGCTTCTTTAAACATCAAAAGGGGGTGCATGGTTGAAGGGTGCTGAACCCCTCTCCACTTTACATCCTTATAAGGCTTGGAAGAGGGAGGGTTCAGCTCTAGTCACCCATCCCACTTTAAATACTAAAATCAGACATCCATTATCCCGTTTTATGTGTGAAAATGGAGCAGAAATATGATTAAATAAACGTTTCTCTTGCCATCTCATTGAATTTGGTTCTAATACATAAGCCCATTTAACACTTCTGAACTGTGTAGGGATAGAGGTGCTTTCAAAGCATCATCAAATTTGGCTGAAATATTTGGGACTAAAAAGGGAACTCTGCCCTGCTTGCCCTAAATGCCGCTACCTAAAGGTGGTATCAGAGAGTCTCAGTCACAATCTGTGTTTTCTGTGACTCCTTTCTATAAATCCTTCCTCAATCCCTTCCTATATGTTCTTCCTACACAACTTTGAATAAAGCTGCCTGAATGGAATTTAGCTTGCTTCTTCCATTGTTCACACAACTTATTGTACTGCTGTTGTTTCTAGCATCTTCCATGCCATCCAGAGCATTCCATGGCTCAGGAGTGATCACTGGCAGCTGCTAACACACATTGCCAGTCAGAAAATCACATAAAATATCCAGTAACCTCTGGAGCATTGGGCAATTCTCAAAAAAAGATGAAATGAGATGGGAAACAATTTGATTACTTAACGTACACTGGGCACCAAATAAACAGAGACAGTTCTATACAGAGCATTTCTACATGAGTTTTTTAACCCACACCCTTACCAGGGTATCTGCTTCCAGATTCTTTGCAGGAATTAGATCAGCGCCTTTACATGTGCTTTTGTCTGGAATTTCCCTCTCTCTGCCCTTCTATATGTTGCATTATACAAACAGTAGATGGCACTGTAGTTTAGTGGATTTGTGCTTTTACATGCAGCTTCTATGGCGGTATGAGAGAAAATACCAGACTTTCCTTGTTATAAAAACATAACTAAACCCTGCGATAATGGTTGCAAAGAGTGGGAGATGCCACAAACTACCGTGAGTGAGCAATCGCAAGCTCACAATAAAAGACTCATGTAGAAATGCCAAAAGTCTTGTTTGACTTACCTTCCCAAACAATGGTTAGCCTTTCTGTTGCACGTTCTGTTGGGTTTAGGGTAAAATATGGCAGACTAATGCCATTTTAGACATAGCTTTTTACAGGTTAGCACCTAATTGGAGAGATGTGAGCCCTATTCAGGGTCCTATGGAATTCATGTGGGCTTATGCTTGGTAGGGGAGTGAGGTTGCATGCACAAGGCCTGTACCAGCATCCCCAATGTGCATGGCTATCACACATTCAGAGCAGCATCTGAGGCAAGATTCTAAGCATGTTCAGTTGAACGTGCTTACTTCCTTTCAATCGAGAACCATGTTAAGGCAGAGTTCCTGATCATGAGGAAGCTTCTAAACTCATTAATCTGGACACTTTTAAAGAAATCTTCCTTCAAACCTTTGTGTTGAACGCACAAAATTTGATGCTTCCTCCTATGGGTATTGGGACATTTGGGTGGCTCAATTTCCCCTATACACATTAATTTTGAATGCCTGAAAGGAGCTATTGTGCCGCTAAATTCTTCCTGCATTTCAAGTACCTTCCTAGTACTTAAAAAAACCACCATCCGTTCACTTTTCCCTGTGTCTTTCCGCTTTTGCTTCCTGTTTCCTCTTTGTATCTTCTGCAATTTTCTCCTTCCAATATTTGTATTATTTAAGAAAACCAAATTCCAAACGACTCAATGTTACAGTATAGGTCTTCACATGCCCTCTTCCCCTTGTGTGCATGCGATAATTAAAACAGAAACGCTTCAGAATAAAACAGCAGTCCTCTCTCTCTCTCTCTCTCTCTCTCTCTCTCTTTTATCAGTACTGAATTTTTGATAATGGCTGCTTTCCTTTAGTTTTGTTATTCCTTTGTCTTCATTGACGTTTGGATCCCAGATCAATCGTACATGCAAATTTCATAAACATACCATATACCTGCTTTTCTAAGATCATTAAAGAAGTCCTTAAGCTGGAGTAAAGCTAATACCTATCCCCTTAGGTACCTCATTATACATCTCTACAATATATAACTAGGACAGACTCCACACTAATGTATGTTAGGTACAAGTTGGCCGACGTGTAGCCACTCTGCCATTCCCTTTAATCAAAATCCTTTGTTTATGGTCAATCAGCCAGCGTATGCAGTGCCATGAAGCCAAGCTCATGTTAATTAGTTTTGCATGTAAGGGTTTCACGAGATGGTGTTGGATGCTTCATTATTTTCCAAATGTATTATACAGAGGCTGCATCTCTTTCCTGCTAATTATGTCAAAACAAGTTGAATGTGTATTCGAAGAGCTCTGCATTGTAAATCTATATAATTAATCTGCCATTTAGAAGTGGGAAAATCTGATCTCCAGAGCAAGGTCCCTACAACAACAAGGCAGTTAAAACCATGAGACTTTACATCAATCTGGAGGGACACTTGACTGAGAGCATGGTGTAACATCATTAGCCATCGCACCATCTTAGATTTTGTCCCCCGCCACTTGTTTTTAGCTTGAAAACAAGCAAAATGTGGCCGGAAGTTTTCTTTCTTTTTCTTTTTTGATGATGCAGTGCCACTGAATTTGATGGCATTTCAGGGGCCGCAGAAGAGGACAGGGGAAGACACATCCTGCCCATATGGAGCTCACCATTGCTCTATGGCCATAGTAAATTCTTACATGGGGTTCACTACAGTATATACATATTAGACATTTAATTTCATTGGGATTCCTGTGCCCTATCCCAAAAAATTGTCTTAGGCTCATTTCTTTGGACGTAATGCTGATGTGAACACCACTCCAGCCATTTCTTTGCTGCGAGGGTCTCTACCCCTATCTTGACATATCTAGGCACCATAAGACATCCCTTTCCCCCATTTCTACCAGCAGCCATAATGGACATGTATTGGGGACAGAGAAACTCTCAAGGAAATACTGCTGCTTTATATGGGATGGTGGCGGTGTTTGTACACATGCTCACAAAGGTGGAAACCTCTGAGGACACAAGGAAGCAGACTCTGTGGGAATCATAATGAGCATATCAGCTCTAGGGGCCCCACTAGCCTTATATATTCAGAGAAGAGAGAAGAAGCAACAGACAGAGAAAGAGAGAGAGAGAGAGAGAGAGAGAGAGATGTCAGAAGATCCCAAGCGAAGACAAGGCTCAGGACTTAACAGAATATTTAGTGTTCCTAAATGACAAACATAGCCAGAGAGCCCTTTTGACACAGCATGTAGGATGACAGAATGAAGACTCCAATGTGTTCATTCTATCTGACCCTATGAAAAGAGCTTAAGTTTTTTTTTTAGCAGCCAATGGGCCTGTTCAGACAACACGGTAAGTTAGGCCACTAACCCTTTCGCAGCAAATGGTTAGCGATTGTGTTTAAACTGCGGTTATGTAGCCAACATTGTTAGGAATGGTTCACATGACATGCTAAGCCATAATGCTTAGCTCAAAATGCTTACCCACTGTTAACCATCTGAATAGGGTCGATATCTTTTTGCATTCAGCTTATAGTGTACTACAACTACAAGAGAAAGATGCCTTTATTAATTGTTTTATTTTGTTTTGCTCCAGGAAAATGTATCTACTAGCATTAAAAAGCTGAATGAAGTCTACTCTAAAGTGTTAGAGCTTAAAGCTTTTATTGCCCTTATAAAAACTGCAAGGATCAGAGCAAATAATAGGGCATTCCTTCAGGACTTTGTTAAAACTTTAAACAAACAATAAAATATATTCATTCACCTTTTGTCAGCCTGTATTTAAAGACAGAAACATCTAGTTAAGAACAGAGATGCCCCTTTTTAAAATTAAATTCTAAATCATCAGGAGTGCCTTTAATCGCTTGTTGGGAAATTTGTTCATTTGTTTTAAAATTCTTTTAGCAAAACACAATCATTTCAAAAAGGTGCTAGAACTGAATGAACTCTTCCAGCCTTATCACCTATTCGATTCAGAAACTTTCCCCGTGATCCTAGAGAAACTCATTTAAAAAGAATAAATATAATACACGAATAATATATGTATTATTACACTCTTAAGGGCACAATCCTATGCAGAAAAATCTCCTACAATTCCTGCATTCTGCAGCCAGCATGGTTAGCTGGTCAATTCTGGGACATGTAGGATTTTTTTCCCTGTCTACACATGCATAGGATTGCACCATAATAATGCTATAGCAAATACATTTGAAGATGCAGTTCAACCTTTTTTTGTGGGCTGAAAAATCCTTTGCTATACATCATGTATGTTATGATCACGTTTATTTACTAAAGATAATTTGAGGAGAAATTGAAATATTTATACTTTCCTATCCTGAATAATGTATTTTTCACAGAATTTGAAAAACAAATTGTAAAAGGAGTGGGAGGCTAATTACCATGTCAGGAAGGAGTCCTCCATTGTAGATGTAGTGAATCAACACTTGGAGCCAAGAAACTAATTTGAATTGGTTTGAGGTTACCAGTGATAAGTAAATCAAGTTTGATTTAAAATGTTTAGTCTGTTCCTAACCGTTGTTGTGTTTAAATTGCCTGCATTAGTCATAATTGTTGGATTAACTACAAACACTGACAAATGTTCCACCATTCTTACTTGATTGTTAAAAATATTTATACCTCACCTTTCCTCAAATGAGTTCAAAGCAGTTAAGAATAAAATTAAGGCAATTTTAAAATTATACAATAACAATATTTAAAAGCATCAATAAAACACTAAAACAAAAGAATAAAGGATAAAAAGTATAAGCAGTATTCTTTTTTTAAAACAACAACAACAACAACAACAACAAGGCAGTAAGTTTAAACACTTCGGTGAGAGCAACCACCCATGGCAAAATTAGAGGCCTTCCTGAACTCTGATATGGATTGAGAATTTGTTTTAGCTGACAAACGGTGTTTCCAGTCAGACAGCTGCTAGTGCTATCAAGCAAATAGTAAAGTGAAACAATTCCATCTTCCCCTCCTTAATAGATTTTTTTGTGGTAAGCAAAATGACGGAAGAAACGGTGGGAAAACACAATAGAGTCACAAATGAAAAACAACAATGTCTGTGCCCACCCACACCTAAAATTGCACCATAAAAGCCCTGTCTGGAAGCAGTGTAAAATCCAAAGCTTGATTGAAGGAATGCCTTCCAGATTTTCCTTTTAGATCACTCAGCAAGCCTTATAGTGTTCAGTACAACTTAGGGATGCTCATAAAGTGTTCACAGCATGACCATGAGTATTTTGGTATCCCATCTGACCTTTCTGCCTCAAACATCTGTTGAATATGAGGCGATCATGTGAAATCTGGAGAAGTGTCATTAAGTACGTATACAGGGAGGTTTAATCCTTCCCTCCTCAACCTCTTCCTTCCTGAAATTCATCCCTTCTGTCAGCGTTGATTGAGGCTTTTTAAGCAGTTTGAAGGATAAAACCTCCCCTTCCTGTGTGTGGTGATCCTGAACTGGATTAGGGACATATATGATTACTTGAAACAAGAACAGGAGTGGGATCTGCATGCTATATAATTGACATAACAAGTAGTTTGACCCTAAATCAGAATCTGTGATGTACTAATTTTGCAGGTTTACTAGGGAATAAAGATATTTTATATTGATAGGATTCAATTTCCTCTAAATGAGCCTTCCCCAACCGAGTGCCTTCCAAATGTGTTGGACTGCAACTCCCATTACCCCCAGCCAGCAATCTGGATATTGAGGCAGGGGCTCACTGTTATACTTTGACAGTCAAATTGCTGTAATGGCTAGAGATACTGGGCATGATAACTGTATAGTTTGGGCGGAACAAATCTTCGATCTTTCAGCGAATCATTTTCTACCCATCCCTAAAACTGCCTGAAAGTGCACTGTTAACAATGCAATCAATGAACCGGGTTCAAACATCGGGGGCATGTTCAGAGGAATTCTAAGTAGGTTGTTCCATCTTTATGGACCTCTTCTGTGGAAAGTTTGCCAGAGCCTGAGCATAATCCAGAATCAACCTTTCTTACTTTGGCTGGCACTTGGCAGTAAAGGTTTCAAAAGGGATGGTTGTTTCACTATCCAGTACTCTCTGGTTTATTCCGTTCATCATAGTGAGGAGGCTGCTGTCCAACCAGGCACCCTTGGCAGCATGAGATTATAATCTGAAATAAGGAATAAATTCATCCAACAAGACTCTTGTCATATAGCTCAAGGGCTGGAGGATGGCTTTCCAGGTGTTGGACTAAAACTCCCATTAATCATAGCCAGCATAGGTTATGGTGAGAGATGATGAGAGTCGCAGTCCAAAAACATCTGGAGTGCTACATGTCTGCTACCCCTGCTATACTTGATGTCCCCTCAATAGCATTTAACTTTTGTGTCTAATAATTTTTTTTGCTGATCTTGTTGGAAAGGGCTTGCCATAATTCACACAGTCTTGGATTTGAAGGTATGTTAATTTAGGTCACTATCCTATGCATGTTTAGGCAGAAAAAAAGTCCTACAACTCCCAGCATTCACCAACCAGCCATGCTGGCTAGGGAATGCTGGAAGTTGTAGACTTTTTTCTGTCTAAGCATACAGAAGGTTTCATCCTTAACGAAGTTTATGCAAGGGAAGCTTCCTATCTATTCCTCCCCCTGCAGCCAACCTCTTTGGAAAATGTGTGTTCCTGACTAATGTGGGATGGGTGCTGAAGATGGCTGGGGAGGAGGAAAATCACCCCAAATTGGGCAGATTTCTGACTGATTCCTCTTTCCCCAGCAGATCCCCGCCCCACTACCCCACATTGTTCAGGAGAGACCCCAGAGAGGCTTTTTGAGGTGGGTGGTGGGGAGGGGATGGTGACATTCCCTTCCACAAACTTCTTATGCTACCGTATCTTAAAATCCAAATCAAATACATGTACATACTGTTTTACCATTAAGAGGCTGCTTGTATAAGAACCAATGAACGTAACCCCATGAGTAGGCGGCCTCCATCTCAAAGAGTTTTGCCCCTGCTGTTAAAAGTCAATTGGAACAAAGCAAATACCTGTACAGCCAATTAAGTACTGAAATAGCTTGTAGGGAAACTATGGGGGAGTGTGGGAAGAGAGGATAAGTAAATAAAGCAACTTAAAGCATTCTTTTAAAAATAGTTTCTCTTTAACAAATACCACGGTCTCTGCAGCGTGCACACACACGGTTAAGCATGCCATATATCTCCCAAAGCTCTCCGCCCACAGAGTCACAAAGCCGGATTAATCTTTGTCACTAACATTGCTTGTAAAGCTACAAGAGAAGGGATCTTATGGCTGCAGATGCATAGCAGAAATCATAAGTTAGGCCTCCTGCTGTCAAATTACAGGCATTTATCAGGTTGACCGACCTTTTGTACTACATGGGCAGAGTTTAGTAAAGAAATTACACCAACACCAACAAGCAGTTGTGTTGTTCAAAGCACTTCACATGCGTCAATCTTGTTGTAATGTACAAGAGCCCTGTAAGGTAGGCTGATATGATTATTCTCATAGCACAGGTCACCCTGTCAGATGTGACATCCACACCAGGAACTTCCTGGTTCGTCGCTCAGTCTCTTAAATATAACATGAGCTATTGAGCATGAGTTGAAGACTTGAGCAATTGCTGGAAGGTTTTTCCCAACTCAGTTGCTGTGTGTGCAGGGTGGGCATGGAATGTAGTCACAGCCTGTTCCTATCCAAACATTAGCTGTGTGTCCACCCCTTTATTGAATGAAAATGCTGACACTTTATTTCTCATTGGCATTTTCCTTCAGGAGGGGTCTCTGCTTGAGAAATCTTTGGCATTCTCACAATATGTTGACCTTTTTCAAGCCAATCCATAAAGAAAGAGTGTTGGATACAGACTTGTTCATTCTTAGAGTAGTTCCATTGAAACATGTGGGACCTTGGTCATGAGTAAATATTTATTTCAATGAATCTACACGAAATATGAGCAAGTCTGGATCCAGCCTCTAGAGAATGGGTGAGCAACTTGTAGCCATCTAGATGTTGTTGGACGACAACTCCCATAATCCATCACTACTGGCTAGGCTGACTAGGGCTGATGGAAGTTGCAGTCCAACCACACATGGAAGGCCACAAGTTGCCCGCCCCTATTCTGGACTATTATGAGCTCAGTTGGCCTTGATGTCTGCCTTTTTCTTTTATCAGTTTGACCCCACCTTAGGGATGTTAGTGATGCCTGCTGCAACTTAGTTATCTGCCTTGGTTTGGAGGTCTAACCAATTGTTTCCTGATGTAGTGAAGTGATGGCAAGCTAAGGATCCTGAAGTATACAGATCAGTGGAATATGCTGCCTGCCATCTTAGGGCTGTGTACACCTGTAGATTAGAGTGACCATATGAAAAGGAGGACAGGGCTCCTATATCTTTAACAGTTGCTTAGAAAAGGGAATTTCAGCAGGTGTCATTTGTATGCATGCCGCACCTGGTGAAATCCCCACTTCATCACAACAGTTAAAGCTGCAGGAGCCCTGCCCTCTGTTGTATCTGGTCAAGAAGGCAGGGCTCCTGCAGCTTTAACTGTTGTGATAAAGAGGGAATTTATGCATGCATACAAATGAGATCTGCCGAAATTTTCTTTTCTATGCAACTGATAAAGATACAGGAGCCCCATCCTCCTTTCCATAGGGTCACCTTACTAGATGTTACCTGCCCCACTAAACGAATGGGAAGCCTTTGCAAAGTGTTCTGTGAGGCCTCCTCTTAAAACAGCACTTCTTCTTAATGCCATGGTGATTTTAAAATCTGCCTCTATCTTTAGGCACTAGAAGTGTGTGATTTGCATTTATAATCTATTCATGATGCTTCATTCTTTTCCCCCCAGTAAGCTGTGAACTCCCACTGACTTGTGTGTGTAGTAGATGTTTTGAGTTTTAAGCAAGTGCTATAAATAAATGCAGCAATTATTGTAGGGGAAGAAAAAGGAGAACCAGTTAAATTTTTGTCGAGTTTGGCTCAGAACCTATGCTAGAGAAATTCCGCTCTTCTCATCTCTAACCCCCTCCCACCATGCGCGCGCATGCACACACACACACACAAATAGAGTAGCTGCATGTATAAATTGAAAAATAACCATCTAAAATTGGAATTAATGTGTAATGAGATTCTGGGAATAATGAAGCTGCTTGTAAAAATGCCCATATTATCAAGAAACAAAGACGGGAAAGAAATGACATTGGATGCATATCCTTCTTCCGTCTCCACATTTACCAGCTGAAAACAGTAAAGCTATTATTAATGGCACAGTAGCTGCTCATAATGGGTTGCTTTGGGGAAATGATCTCGAGTTCTCCCAAGGAAAAAAATACTGAATTTAAACAATGTTTTAGTTAATCTAAGGCAAACTTGGGATAGCTGTCCTAGGGTGACCATATTTTGGAAACCAAAAAGGAGGACAACATGGTCGGCCCCCAAGGGGACATCCCCAACAACATGTCCGCCCCCAGGAGGAGTGTCCAGCACCAAGGGAGGGTGTCCAAAACGCCAACCTTGAACTTTAAAAAATTGATAAAACTCAACAGATGAACAGATCTGCTTGAAACTTGGCGTGGCTAAAGACCTACTTAATAACTATCATGATGCCAAGTTCCATCTCCTTGTTTTTAAAAATAATAATTTTAAAACCTTAAACTTTAAAAAATTCTTAAAAATCAATGGATGAACGGATCTGCTTCAAGCTTGGTGTGGCTAAAGCCCTACATAAGGGCTACCATGGTGCCAAGTTTCATCTCTTTATCTTTACAATTGACGGAGGTGTAGGCATTTGGGTTAATTCCCATTGACTATAAAGTAGAGCTGCCCTTTCGGTGGAGGGAGGATGGGAAAAATCCGGATTTTTCTTCAAATTTCATAATCCCCCCCCACTTCCCAGATTTGTTACCAAAAATCCTGACATGTCCTGGTTTTTTCCTGACATATGGTCACCCTAAATCCCATCTCTGCTATTTGCATATGAATTTGTTTAGTTCTTTTTGAAGAACCTACATTAAAGTTACACAATGCAATTCTGGGCACATTTACTGAGAAACAAGACCCACTGTTCTCAGTGGGTTTACTCATTAGTAAATGGATTAGGATTGCAACTAAAGCTGCAACAAATTGTTAAGAACAAATGGCATATTTAGGCTACAATCCTATATGCACCTCTGGAAGTGAATTCAGTGGAAATTATTTCACTGTATAAGATTGTAATGTTAAGCTTTTCTTTTTCATGCCCTATTACAGTCCCATGCACCAGAACCAAAATAGCCAAATAGATAAACATGTGTGTCCTAGCAGACTAAGCTACTCTAAACTTACACTCATGATTCAGCCAAAGTTAAGCCCCTTTAAATCCCATGGAAATTTAAACATATACTTCAATCTCCCATTGAAACCAGTGGACTTAAAGTGCTTAAATTTGGCAGGATTGTGCCCCTAGCTTTGATCTTTAGGTACAATTATTCTGTGCATATAGCTTCCAAATAATATAACATCTTAGGTTGCTAAATTGGGTCTCTTGTATGCAGCAACCATATAAGCCATCCAGCAGCTGTAACTGCTTTTTTTATCTGCCATGTTACAATAAACTTCCTTAAATACGAAATTAGTATATGCACAGCATTGTTTTCATGTTGAATGGCATAAACACCAAACCAGACTAGCCTGGTGGGAATACGCTGTTGTTGCTACTTAAATTGCTTTCTAAAGAGCAACTAAAGAATAGTAGAATTCCGGTATTTACTGCTCAGCGAAGCTGACTTTGGCCCTCTAGTGGTTAATCATGAAAAACAGGAGATTATCCTTTAGACTTGGATTTGTTTTCTGTTTCTGTGAGTTAAAAAGAAACCAAGCACTATTCTATTGGGAAGTTCTAGGAGTTAAAGCAATTTTTGCTTCTTGCATTTTTGCACTTTCTCTGGGCCAGTTCACACAACCGAAGTTCAGTCCCCCTTGATCGCACTATCTAAATGTTGGTTTTTCTACATCTGGGTTGTGCCGCTTCAGATGGCAGAGAACTTGCATGATTAAATGCTCCTCCATAAAAAGCCTGACTAAATGTTTCTCTTGCAAGACACATTGAGACACACGCAAAATCAGATGTCAGGGAAAAAGCTAGACTAGAATCTTACTCCCTAGAGCTAGTTTTCTTGTATGGGGGAAAATTCAGTTATGAACTCCTGCCTATAGTCTAAATGGGAAAGGGCTGTATTTGGGAAAGGATAATAGCTCAGTGGGTACAACACATGCTTTGCGTGCAGAAGGCCCTAGATTCAGTCCTTGGCATCTCCCGTTAGGGTTGGGAAAGGCTCCTTTTGGAAACTCTGGAGAACTGCTGAGAATACTGAGATGGATGGACAAAAGTTCTGGATCAGTGTAAGGTACATTCCTGTGCTCTGAAGTCAGACATGTGAGAAATCAGGGAGAACCAGCTCAGTGACAACTAGGCCTATGATACATGCCAAGCTTATTAGGTCAGCACGTAAGGGAATTTAGAGAGGGCGACAACACCACGAAATAGGGCATGGGCCTTCCACAGGGATTTTGTCAGTAAAGACTCACGGAGCTTCAAGTATTATGAGACTTTGTGCTATTTGTGTGAGATCCTGAAAAACATGTCAGAGAAGGGTCTGTCAGGACAGTAGGGTCTCTCCAACATGACATTTCTTTTGTGCACGGCAAAGGCAGAGAATCTGGACTAGGGAAGAATGTATGCTTATTTAAGCAAGCCCACTGAAAAGTGGTCGTGGAGAAGTCTCTATAGCCTCTATTATTCCCTACATATGTAAAATTGTGTGAGCGGGAAAGCAGAATTATGCTTGATGTTCCGATCCCTTCCATTGTATCCTTGTTGCTCAGCTCCATCACCCTCTATGCGATGGAAACAGAAGGTCTGATGCGGGGAGCCTGCCCTATGTGAATAGATTTAGAACTCTGCACCAGCAGGGATCAGAATCACTCAGATAGCCTAATTGTGAAGAGTGGGCTCCTTGTTTCAGACCTTCACTCTCCAATGCATAGAGTAGAGTGGAATAGAGCAAAGGCGACATGATGGAGTCTCTGGGACCAGTGAGCACAGTCCTGTGTTCCCTCTCACACAACTCTTTCCCCCCATTTTAAATTAAAACAACTGGGTAGTATCCAGTGTTAATCTTACCTAGAGCAGATCCATTGAAACCAATGGATAGTTGTGATTAACATAAGTCTCACTGATTTCAATGGGTTTACGCTATGTAGGACTAACATTGGATACTACTCACATACAAAATACTGCTATTTTACAGTAAGTATTATAATCATTTCCACAATATCCCACATTAATATCACGGGTAGAAATGATGATGATGATGATGATGATGATGATGGTGATTATTATTACAATAATGAAAATTATGGAAATATAATATTTACCTAAATTAAGCATTAACATCTATCAAATTACTCTGTACGGAGAGTGGGGCTGGCCTGCATCCTGAACATTGTCATTCTAGCAACAGGTAAAAAGACTCCATTTCTCTATAAAATTATTTTTTTTTGTCGTGGACTCCCCTAATTTTTTCCTCGTGTTTGTAAGTTTGGTCGTGCGGGCCGCGTCTTGTATGAGATGGGGGAGGGGGGCAGTCCAGAACAGGGCTTATGATTTAACCAGAACAGATTTTCCAAAGGTTTTGATGTCTGTAAGTTTTACCAGACTTTAGTGCTTTCTAATGAAATGGCTGAAAAGCAGTGTTGTTTAAAATTGACCAAACAGGTGTTTGCTGAAGAGGGCTTAACTGTGAGTGTGGAAGAAGCTTGGAACACCTGCTCTGCCTCTGTCCCCCCACCCTCAACTCCTTTAGGTTGATGGGGGGGGGTCTACAAGGGAAGTGTAAGCAAGTTTTGGCTGAACACACTTTCTCTATTCCATGCGACCAGGAACTCTGGCTTACCAGAATACCGGAGACAGCACCTTCTTCTTTATTAACCTGCCTGGTTACTGAGGTCATCAGATGAGGCACTTGTGGTGGTTCCGTATGGACTTTTGGCCTGACTGGAGTCCACCCAGAGTAGAGCCTTCAGCATGGTGGCTCCCTTTCTGGGGAATTTCCTTCCTCTGGAGGTCAGGCAGGCACCAATATTGTGTTGTTTTTGGCACCTACCAAAGACATATGTATTTCAAGAAGCTTTCTTGATTTGGCCACCCATGGTTTTATTGGTATTCTGTTTTAAAAAAAACCCCAAAAACACACACATTTAATATGGTATTTTATTCATTTTATCTTTTATTGTACACCATTCTGGAATCTGTGAAGATGTGGAATGGTATAGAAATGTTATAAACAAACAAACAAACAAACAAACAAACAAACAAACAAACAAATAAAGGTTCCTAATAACTGGATGCAGTTCCAACAGAATTGTCTCATTATTAATCTGTGTAAGCCACTCTGGGGTTTTTTGGGGGCTGGAGAGCAGGACAAAAATGCTTCAAATAAATAAATAAATAAATATGAGCATAAGTTGCCTGAAGAATAGGGGAAAGCATTTGTGGAAGTATCTACATGCAAGATAAGTATTATAGTTGATCTTCCCCATACCACTCTGCAGACATATGAGGTTCATCAGATGAGCATTTTATCGCCCACTCGCTACTGCCCGCTCATGGTTTTTCGCGCGTCCTTTAGACCACGCGGTTCACCTCCCACGCGCCTCCCACTTCTTCTTGCTTTCTTGCAGTAACAAATTAGACCCTGGCAAATCCGACTGGTTTTGGGGGGAAACAGAATGTGCCGCCGTTTCCTGCTGTGTGTAGGAAAAGTGGCATGATAAACACGCCCACTGAATGGGCCACGTGATCATTGGTTACTTCCTCTTTCTTCCCCTGTGTGAAGAAAGAGGAAGAATCATGCGACAGAAGTGGGGGGGGGGAGTGACAGTGAGGAAACACAATTTCCCCCCTGTCTGAGGACATGCTATGAGTATCATGGCAAGGGGAAGTTTTGCAGGCTTGGTCACGGATCTAGTGCTGTGGCAATATTTGTCCACCAATTTCCCACACGTTTTCCTTACCCACAAAAGAAGCTTCCATTTTTCTTCCTTGTTCTCAGAGTGCTTTATAATTTCTTCTGCATTTCTTTTGGTGGTGTTTTTTGAGCTTTGTGCTTGAGCGTTCCATGTTTCCCCCCTTTCTATTACCCGCCTCCCCATCAGTGTGCAGCCTATTCAGTTGCCTGCACTTCATGATCTGAAAAAGCGCCGTGGGAGGAATGACCTCATGACATCTCCCCCTGGGTTTTGATTGAAGCGTGGGAAGCTGGGGAGGCTGCAGACAGGCCAAGACATAATCGTACAATAATAATTGTACATATGTCTCGGCTGTTGTACTTACTGAGGTACAACTAAGGTACAACAGCCCTGCACCCTACCCAGAAGAATTTAACATAAATTTTTGTCTCCTTTTTCTTTTTGCTTCAATTAGATAGAAAAGAAAGGAATTTATTTTCTATCTAATTGAATAAGAATGGTTAAAAAAAAAGTGGAAGACATGCCATAAAAGTTCCAAAGCCTTATCTTGGAAACAATTTAGTAAGTGTAATTGATAGGTGAAGTAGTTTGGAATATGGGGGTGGGGTGGATTTGGGGGTGGGGGCCATCCAGGGCATTGATAATTTTAATTTAAATTCCCTTAAAATGTACAAAGGGACCCTGATGACCAAGGCACTGTAGGATGACAGGCTGCAGAAGAGCATCGAAGGCCTGGGGATGGTGATTAGCAGACTGGGAAGGACAAGGGGTCTTTAAAAATATATGATAATATAAAGAAAATAACAAGATAGTCTAGAGACAAACTACAGACTAGGGAAGGTTACCCTTTTGGAAAGTGAGTACTGAACCTTCCTAATTATTTACAGAGTTGCCGAAGGCAAACTGTATATCCCTTGTCATTATGGCTGGATATGAGTCCGGCAGTGCTAAGAACTTTATTTATGATGGCTAATTAGTCCAGGGATAGACACAGCACCAGATGATGCTTTGCTTGTGGTCTGGTACTAATCCAGAGGGCTTTGTCTCTGTTGCCAGGCACATCTGCGGCATCATTTCTGATGCTGCGCGCACAGAGAGCATTGTTTCTGACTCCCTGGCCCTCTGCCATGAGAGCCTTTCCCCTCTGGATGAGGTGAGGCGGTTGAGGAATAATATATATTTAAACAACCAGTCTCCAAATCTCTTGAAAATATGCCTGGTATTGGCTGAAAAGTTAAGATCACCCATCACCAAAGAGAAATGTGTCCATGAGGCTGCCATAAAGAATCCTAGTTCACTCTGACAAACTGTCACAAGCCGGTAATCCCATTTCCCTTATGGCTGCATTTGAATCAGTCATGCACAGAGGGAAATGATATCCCTCTCAATCCATGCCAGCCTTCAGTTTAGAAATGATTGAAACTACTATGCAATGAGCTCTGGGATGTTTGAACCTATAAGGGAACATGGCTGTGGAATTATATTTGCCAGAACAAAAAAGCTCTATATTGGTATATTTCAAAAATAACTGGTGTGTTGGTCCAGCAGAACGAGACATGCCCATACCTTTTCCTGGGTGGAATATAGGATATAATCTAGAGCAGGGGTGGACAGAAGGTGGATCTGGGTCTTCTGGCAAATCTCTGGGTGATTTGCTGTAGATCAGCAGAATTTCCTACTCCTAATTATTTAACAATCGCAGCAACTCAACGACTTCTTCCACCCCCAACCATCAATTATACCACTGAAGTGAAGAAAGCTTGGAGGCAACAAAGAGTGGGTTTTGTGTATGGAGGGGCTGTGAGCTCCATTCAGTTTTGGTACGCAACTCAAAACAAACCCCTGGGTTCAGAATTGTTTTTAATTCTAAGTGTATGTCTTTTGCACCAGACTCTGTTTGATGGATCTTGAGGTTCTAGTTAAAAATCAGAGTGGACCTTGCAAGCGTTACATTTTCCCACACCCCTGTTCTAGAGTGCTAAAAACGTGTGAACATCTGATCCCTTTAACAAGTTTTGACAATTTAATGAAAAAGTATTTTGAGATTAATTTAAAAGTACTTATAACATCATAAATTTGATACAGATTAAAGAAATACTTTTAAACTTGGACCAAGGTGAAATGTGTATGGGGGGGGGGGGGCTCTTTTGTGAAACAGAAAAATATAAGAACATAAGAAAAGCCATGCTGGATCAGACCAAGGGTCCATGTAGTCCAGCACCCTGTTCACACAGTGGCCAACCAGATGTCGACCAGGAATGCACAAGCAGGACATGGTGTAACAGCACCCTCCCACCCATGTTCCCCAGCAACTGGTGCACACAGGCTTACTGCCTCAGATACTGGAGGTAGCACATAACCATCAGAGCTAGTAGCCATTGATAGCCTCCTCCTCCAGGAATTTATCCAACCCCCTTTTAAAGCCATCCAAGTTGGTGGCCATCACTACATCTTGTGGTAGTGAATTCCATAATTTAACTATGCGCAGTGTGAAGAAGTACTTCCTTTTATGTGTCCTGAATCTCCCACCAATCAGTTTCATGGGATGACCCTGGATTCTAGTATTTTGAGAGAGGGAGAAAAATGTCTCCCTAGTCACATTCTCCACACCATGCATAATTTTGTACACCTCTATCATGTCTCTCCTTAACCCCCTTTTTTCCAAGCTAAACAATCCTAGGGTGACCAGATTTTGAGGATCAAAACCCCGGACCCCCCCTGCCACCCCACCCACCCAAAACAACCCCCCCGCGCGCGCGCCCCGCCCCCCTGCCCGCATGCCTCGCGCCGCCCCCCCGCGCCGCGCCGCCCCGCGCCCCCCCCGCGCCGCCCACCCGCGCTGCCCGCACGCACGCTACTAAGGGACAGGCCGCGAAACCTGTTTCTCAGTAGATTCCGAGCACCGGAGGGAAGCGGACGCCCCAGCAGGTAAGTGCCTTGCGCCGCCGCCGCCCGCCCCGTGCCGCCTCCCCCCGCCCCGTGCCGCCTCCCCATGCCGCCCCCCGCGCCGCGCCGCCCCCGCGCCGCGCTGCCCCCACGCCGCGCCGCCCCCGCGCCGCCCGCCCCCACACTGTGCCGCCTGTCCCCCGCACCGTGCTGCCTGTCCCCCGCACCGCGCCGCCCGCCCCCGCGCCACCTGCCCGCCCGCCCCGCGCTCCTTACCGGCTGGGGCGTCCGCTTCCCTCCGGTGCTCGGAATCTACTGAGAAACAGGCTTCCTGGCCTGTCTCTCAGTAGCGCGCCGAGTGATGACGTCATCACCCAGCGCGCTACTGAGGGACAGGCCGCGAAGCCTGTTTCTCAGTAGATTCCGAGCACCGGAAGGAAGCGGACGCCCCAGCAGGTAAGTGCCTCGCGCTGCCAGCCTCCCGCCACCGCCGCATGACCCCCCGCTGCCCCGGTTTGCCCCCGCCGCCCCCCGGTTGGCCCGGATCGCCCCAGGGCCATCTGGTCACCCTTTTGGGGGGCTAAATTTCCGGATTTGGCCCCCCAAAACAGTTTTTCCGCCCGGATGCGGATTTGCTCCCCATTTCCCAGGCATGTCCGGACAAATCCGGGTGGATGGTCACCCTAAACAATCCCAGCTGTTGTAACCGTCCCTAATGCTCCAGTTCCTTGATCATTTTAGTTATCTTCAGTATCTTTTTTTTAGGTGTGGTGTCCAAACTATTCTAAGTGTGGTTGCACCATAAATGTGTATAAAGGCAGTATGATACTGGCAGTTTTATTCTCAATTCCTTTTCTAATATGCCTAACATGGCCTTCTGTACAGCAGCAGTATAATGGGTTGACATTTTCATTAAGGTGTCGACCATAACCCCAAGATCTCTTTCTTGGTCAGTAACCGCCAGCTCAGATCCCATCAGGTTATACTGGGTTGGGATTTTTTTTTTGTCCCAACATGCGTCCCAACATAATCCTAGGAGGACAAATTGTGTATTTATGGGAAGGAAAGATAAGGGCTGAAGCAATGAAGAACAGAATGAAATGAACAAATCTTGCTTTGTTGTACTCTTAAGCTGTATGTCTGTATTCAGTAGGGAGGGGAATTTCTGGCCCTCTGGATGGTATTGGACTTCAGCTCCCATCAGACCCAGCCAACATGGCTTTAAATGGCTTGTCAAATTTTGTGCCCATTATCAGCTCATGTATTTACATAATGAACAGTGGGGGAAAGAGGCAAAGTTTAGACCTTGATTTTTGGCTTCCAAGAGCCTTTGCCTACTGGTTGGCAATATAATATTGCCTCTAACTCTATTTAAATATGAAATATAAAAAAGGGGGGGGGAAAGAGTCTGGAAAGCCTTATAAATGATATTTTTAAAATAATGGCTTCTGTTAGAAGTGATTTTCTTCTCTATGCTTCACAGAATCTGGAACAATGTCATTAATTATCTTGGCTAATTTCCTTCCTTGTATCTCAATGTGGTTTGGCTAATTTCCCCTCGTAGTATCTCAATTTGGTCGTTCGTGCATCATAAACCACACCATACGTTTAAATGGCACTTGTATAGAGTCTAGTTTAATTTTGCTTTCATTAAGTATACTCTCAAGATCTGTACTCAACCAGCTGACTAATTAAATGTTTTGTATCTCCGAGTGAATTACATTCATTTATAGTATATTGCCTTCCCTCAATATTTCTTTCCCGGTTTTGATTTATGTAAAGAAAATGACTGAAAAATTCCATGCAGATCGGCTGCCATCCTGTACCCTGTGCATAGTTGTTGATTAGATATTTAATATTGAAATCTCAGGGAGCACAGTAGTTAGTAAATTCAAAGGCACCATTGTCATTGCACACTGGACTGGTGTCTTACTGGAACACATAGTTGTGTTCGACTGAAAAGCCATTGTGACCAAAATGTAAGGTAGTACTAGTAATGAGATAATAATCCTTTGAAGAGGGAAAGTGTGAGAACACTGAAAAAGTCAATTACGTAGAGGAAGGCAATGATGCGGTTACTTAACATGCCAGGATTTTCCCTCTTAGTGATTACTTTCTTCAAAGATTACCAGAATAGCTCCTGCACTTCTTGTAAATAACATATGTATTGGGCTGTATTATTCTCATATGGCAGGTATGTTTTCTTCCATAAGGCTTGGAACTAGTCATATTGTGAAGTTTCATAACTGTTTTGTTTAGTAGTAATTACATTTATATTCCACCTTTTTTTCCTGTTGTGAGGAAAAGCTGTCTTTCCTCCTCCTCCTCCTCCTCCTCTCCATTTTAACCTCACAATAACCCTGTGAGGTAGGGTAGGCTGAGAATCAGTGACTTGCCCAAAGCTTCATGGCCAAGTGGGACAGGGAACCCGAATCACCTGAGTCCTAGTCCAGCACTAACCGCTAAACGACACTGGCATACTGCATCTTTAGGATACAAACTTCATGAAACCATAGTGTTCACCTTAAATATGAGACAATTTTGCACCCCCTTGAATTTTTCTCTGGCTCAGGTTTTAATCTGACCTGGGGAAGATCTCCTCCCTCTCATCTCTACTTATCCACCCAGTTTTCTGGAAGTTGCTGAGCTGACTGCTAAGGAGGAAGGTGATAGGAGGACAGTGTCTCTTTCTGTCTTCTCTTCCTCCATGGTGTTCCTCTCGCTTCTGGACTCCTGGCACTTGGACGATGTAATTTTCTCTGGATGCCTGACATCCATACTAAAGATGTCAGGTGCCCTGGGAAAATTAAGCTTCCCAGTGAACCTGGTGCCTGGAATGCTTCTGTACATTTATTTCCCTTCTGCGGAGATGAAAGTTTCCACCAAATTTAGAACTCTGTAGATGAACTTGAGTCAGGTGTAGCTGTGCACAAACTGGACTGATGATTGGTTGTAGTGGTGGGCTGGATAAAATTGAATCCTGGTAAGATGGAGGCTCTTTGGGAGGGCCATTCCAAGATCTGGGAATTAGGTAATTTACCTGTCCTGGTTATGGATGCACCACAGGGATACATGTGTAGTCTGGGGTGCTCCTGGACTCATCTCTTTCACTTAAGATCCTCAGTGGCAAAAAGTGCCTATTACCAACTCAGCCTGGGACAACAGCTACGACAATTCCTGGATAGGGAAGCCTGGCCACAGTGAACCATGCATTGGTAACCTAAAGATTGAACTATTGTAAAGTGCTTTATGTGGGGCTGCCATTGGTTCAGAAGCTGCAGATAGTGCAGAGCGCAGTGGCTGGATTGTGCAGTGGCGCTTTTTGCCATGCACATCTAACTCCTGTGCTGAAAGCTCTAGATTGGTTGCCACTTAGGTGTTATTGCTGGTTTATAAGGTCTTAAGAAGTTCAGGACGAGGATATCTGAGACTTCTCCATATAGGCTGCCATTCCATGGTCTACTGAGGTTCATTTGGCTGTGGTGCAGAGGAGGGCCTTCTCAGTTGTGTGTTGACCACCTGTGGAATGACTGCCCCATTGAGATCAGGTAGATTTCTAGTATGGAATGCTTCCGCAGACAACTGAAGATACACTTGTTTTGCTGACCATTAGCATGGTCAACCAATCATAGTGATTATAATGAGATTTTATCACTGTTTTATGGTTTTAACGATTGGTTTGATTGTATTCTATCATGAGTTTATCTTGTTAACCTTGGAATTTCATTTAATGAAAAGCAATATTGAAATTCTCTGAAATAAATATGGAAAAATGTTTATCCATCAGTTCTTCAATTTCACTCATAATTGTTGGCCCCAATCCAAATTGAACCTGGAGGAGTTCACCCATAACTACTTGTAACTTGTGGTTTCTCAGAAAGCAAGTGCCTTCTTCTGCTAGGACATGGAAAGCATATGGAAGAGTTTCAGGTCTCTGAACAAAGTGGAGTGCCCCTGTGTTCTCCAGCATGTTTTTTTTGGAGGAGAATCTTAAAAGACTGCCTAGTTTTATGGCTTCATTCTAATGACATAACTCTGAAAAAGGGATACAGGATACACGCAAGCGCTTTTACGAGGAAATTTTGTTTTTCAGTGCTCCCGAGGTTATGAATGCTTTGAGAAGTATTTCTATTTTAGGCCAATCCATGCTCAGAAATGTTCATTTAAAAATCTTAGAAATCAGAGTGTTATGGTTCATTGTTTTTTTTGTTTTAGTATTTCAATGTATGGTCTTATAATGAGAAGTTACAAGAGGAGGGGGATGCCACCTTGTAGCAGAAGAAATGGTCAGACTGGTTGTGCGAGGAATAAGTCTTTTCATTGTGATCTACTTGGCACTTTCTCAAGCTCTTCATCCTGCCAAATAAAATCCATCTCAACTTATAGGCCCTAAAAAATGCAGTTGAGTTGAATTGGCCAGGCACCCCCTGCTCCCTCCATATAGGGACATTTTTCTTTAGTTTTAGTGCAGCTAGAAGTGGAATCCCAATTAGGGATATATGAGAATATTTTTTTGTGCCTGTAAAACACTCAAAACGTGTCCCATTTGCCATCCCGAATGTGGATGTGAGCCGGAGAAAGCATTCACCAAAAATATTCACAAATTCTAGAACACACATTTGTATTCAAAATTTTTGCATTTTTAATTGAACAAGCAGTTCGCAATTGTGCATATTTAACATTTTGCAATTTCACGCTTTAGTCTGTGGGGGGAAATTGCACAATTGTGTATGGCGGGAAATATGTTACATTTTGATACAATTTTCCTGTTCGCTCATGTTCAGTTGCAGTTTTCCCATGTGTGCAAATCGAACAGAGATCAACAACACTCGTGGAAATTAAAAGGAGACAAATATCAAGCTAATGTTTGAGGAATCTGGGCAAATGCAAACATAATTTCTTTGCCCGTCCCTCATCCCATTGGGCGGCCATGGACTCATTGCATCTTTGAAAACTAGTTTAGCATCCAAGTAATTCTACATTCTAGATATTTATTTATTTGTAATATTTATATATGCTAAATATGACAAAATCCCTAAGCAATTCACATATAAATATTAAAATCACATTAAAAATATATAGGATTGTATTGTAATTGGCTTTTCATTGGCCACCTAGCGTGTTTGTGGCGGACCATTCAAGCTCACATCCTTCGCCACTACATTACAGCAGCTGTCTTTATTGCAGGAATAAAGTCTCATCTGAAATACAACAATCATTCAAATCGTTATAATTATATCCCTTAAATCAGAATTAAGGATTTTAGGGTTTCCAGGTTTTGTTTTGTTTTTATAAATACAGCTTGCATTGTCTGTCGTGAATTGCATTCAAGGGCTGTTAAAGAGTCTTAAAATTAGTCGTAATTTAGAGGAGCAACAATAACTACAATGCTAACAGAACAGCAGGGGGCAACCAATTTTGTTATGAGTTGTGTCGCTGACTGTGGCGCAATGAGGAAAGTTGCAGATAATTGTGTGTTATAATAAGCAACAATTAATCCCAACTATTTTGCAGTGACTTTGTTAATAGTTCCTATACTTAACCAGAGAGCTCTGGTTGCCTAAATAATACATTAAGAAAATTAAGTCTGAAGGCTATGCTGAGAAGCTACAAATGTTGAAGCTAATATAATAAGAGAGTTTATCCTGTTAAGTTCTATAATTTATCAGTTAATCGTTCGCAGCCTTCACACAGCTCCATGCATATTTAAAATTGTTTGTATTATGGATCATTTTGGGTTTGTGGCATTGGGTTTCGTCAGGGTTGGCACTAGAGGGTGGTGAGGTTGGGCATTTGTCCAAGCCCCAAGATCAGCATAACCCTCAGTAATGCTGCCATTTTCCCTTTGTATACTTACAATGCTCAGAAACTGCACAAAATAAGATTTAATTAAGTTGAGGTTTTAACTGACTTTGTGGCCAGGCTTAAAAGTTTAAAATGTGTTAAATATCAGCTCTTTTATGTTTTTATGTTTTTAAATTTTGTATATTGACTTTTTTAATGTTCACTCTTTTAATTTTTGTAAACCGCCCAGAGAGCTTCGGCTATGGGGCGGTATATAAATGTAAATAATAATAATAATAATAATAATAATAATAATAAAAAATCTCCTCCAGGTTAAAAGTCACTGATCAGGGCTGCCTTGCCCTAGGCCTCCCCAAATCCTGGCTCTCTTTCTTGTCTTCGTATCTTCTCCAGAATTATACTGTCAGGTGTAGGCCAATGCTTTGAAGAAATCCTGGGCTCAGTTTCAGAAGCTGAAAAGACCACATACCCATAGAATACACTTAGATTACAATTATCTTCTGAGCTCCTGCTGTATTTCTAGCCCCAAAAGAGGTTCAGCTAGTGGGAACTTAGACAGGGCCTTTTCTGTGGCGGCACCTCAATTGTGGAATTCCCTCCCAAAATGGGCAGTAAAAATTTCTTTGAAGAAATCCTGGGCTCAGTTCCAGAAGCTGAAAAGACCACATACCCATAGAATACACATAGATTACAATTATCTTCTGAGGTCCTGCTGTATTTCTAGCCCCAAAAGAGGTTCAGCTAGTGGGGACTTAGACAGGGCCTTTTCTGTGGCGGCACCTCAATTGTGGAATTCCCTCCCAAAATGGGCAGTAAAAATTTCTTTATTCTACTTGGCTTTTAATGGTTTTTAATATGAGATTGAAGGTTTTGATTTTGCCCTTCTTGATTTTTGAATAGTGCTAGTTTAAATTGCTTTGTTCTTTAATTTTGTATTGGTAATCTGATATTTTGATTCCTTGGGAGTCCTTGTTAGGAATGAAAGGTGGTTTATAAGTATTTTAATAAATAAATAGATAAAATTCACCACAGCATCTGAGTTGCCTTGAAACATATGAGTGAGTCAGTTTACCTGTGGAAGATTCATATAGATCTCACACACTACAGCTGTAGAAAATGGATATACATAGTGATATTCCAGATGCAAGGTTTTTTATTGTTGTCATATAGCACCTTCTAAGACAAAGCAAAGGCTTGGGAATTTCTGTGTTCAAAAACAACTACACGTGGTTGGCTGAATCGACATTTATCAAGTTCAGTTCACATGTTCATGTTCATCACTTGATGAGTGCATCCATCACAAATTCATCACCACAGGTAGAACTTCCATCACTTTGAATCACCTCAAGCACAGTGTATTTCAATGGACTTGGTTAACACATTCAACTAGCACTGGCTAATGAAGTGTTGAGATCTTTGTGCTATGCATGTGTGACTCAACCATTAGACTAGAGAAAGAAGATAGATGGATGAGAAAATGAAGGCATTGCATGCTTTGAAGATTCCAAGGAAGAAGGTGGCCTCCTCCACACGGGGCGTTTAATGAGCCTTGAAGGCTCATTATAAATTTTACCTACACACGAGCGGAGCGCAAAACGGGCGTACAGGCGCGTTATCTCCCCGATAATGCGCATTTTCGAACGCGCGTTAAATAGCGACTTTTATTTTGCTCCGGCCGTTAAAGCGCATTTTCGCTGTGTGAACAAGCGATTATGCGCATTAACTACCTGGAAAGCGCTTTTTGGGCATCTTTTAATGCGCTTCGCCGCTTCCCGCCGCCTCCCGTGCAGAGGGATTGTGAGTAAATGCGCCTCCGCGATAATGCGCATAATCGCGGAACCAGGCGCAAAGGCGCATTCTTGTGGAGGGGGCCGGTGTCACTGGTATTGCAGGAGAATTTGAGTCAACAGAGAAGGTGCAGCTAGGGGTAGATCTCCTGTTTTTTGTGTCTGAGTACTTTGAAAGTCAGGTTACAAATAGTTGAGACCTGAAGATAAAGACAGATTTTTTTAGCTTCCTTACATGGATCTATGTTTGTAGATATATTTAATTTAGATAGTTATAAACCACTTCCCTGTTAAAATACCTGAATCAATGTAAAAATGTATAAAACATTTAAATCTTAATATTCAAATTATAAAATAGAAAATAAAACAGCACTACTAAAAACTGACAGGGCAGCAATTTTCCCATGTTTTTTTTAATTTTTTTTAGGCAAGGCAAAATTTATACCAAAATAAAGCTTGGGGAAGTTAAAGTTGGATGCCTTCATTGGGTGCTTTCTTGATCCACTTTTGGGGGGGTTGGTTGGTTGGTTAAATATCTTTATTAACCAGCAAAAATGCCATAGAATATAAAGTATTCCAAACTAAGCCAGTATATCTTAACACATGTTGTGTTCCATTCTTCTGATTTGTTAATCCTTTAGCCAATGATGTTATATGTATTTGCTTGGGAAGGACCTTGCTTGAAGGGTTTAATGGATTTAAAACACACGCAAAGATATGCTTCATGCGGACAGTTCGTCTTTTGGACAAGTGCAATTAATTGTTGTTTCAGAACTGCTGCGGCAAGATGAAAGGTTTCTCTTTATCAGTGCAGTCATCGTATTGATTGAGACCGAAAAAGAATAATGAAGTTCTCTCTTTTATTTGCATTCAATCTCTCCGAAAGTATTGATCAAGCAACAAATGCCTGGATCTCTTCCTGGCTTTCAAAACTATTGACAGTGTTGAAGATTCATAGCATCTCTCGGTGTAAAATGTAGCAAGGGTATTCCTGCTAGATGGGACTTCTTCAGTCAAAGATGAAAGAACCAATCTAATTTTCACAGATTGATCTGAAGATAGAAATGTGGATGTCATATCTTTATGTGTTTTGTTTCAATTTTTTTAATTGAAAGAAGCTGAGTGTATTTACTCGCCATACGTGAAATACTATTTAAAAGAAAGGTGTGGAACTTCACGCCTGTGGACCACTTCTGGCATCCCAATCTGGATCTCCAGGGTTTTATCATTGACACAGGAATGTCATTCTTAAATACAGTATGCATTATTCAGATCAGCAACAACTTTTGCCTTAATGATTGTAGTCCAGTTGTTTTGCTGGGCCCTCACTGCAGGGGTACACTGCCCTCACTGGCAGAAAATAGTCACCAGATGGTGGTGTTTCCCCATAGTGGATTTATTGTGAAGATGTCTCACTGTGCATTAAAAACATTGTTCGTTAATCCCCCCCCCCCCCCCCCCCGGTCTATTTAGAAGTTGTTCAGCATATGATAAAATAGAAATCTGGGCACAATGGGGCACCTTTGCCACTTAAAGGAATAAATTGCATGTGCTAAATTTTGATAGTAAAACATGGCTTGCATAAATTCATCCTTACTAAAAACTAACAAAGCAGCCATTTTATTACTCTCATTTTACCTTTGACACCACAATGGCTTTGCACAATAAGAACTGCTGTAAAAATTACCTGTCAGCTCCAGGATCAGCTCCACCATGTGTTGAAAATCAGGAAGAACTTTCAAGAGCTTGTGTACAGGTTCACAGACTGGGGTTTCCACAGAAATTGATCTGGCAATTGCTCTTCTGACACATCACTCCCTGTAATTAGCCAAGAGAGTTTTGTAGTACCAGTTGGCAGCGTTTTTGATAGAGGCATTGGCTTTCAGTATTTCAATAAGCTTCTCCCCGTCCCCTCCAAACACCAGTCTGGAATATGTACGGGTTTCCCCTAAGGAATTATCACAGACAGAGCCAGCCTATGATTAGACGCAGCTTTGTTACAGCCTGAGGTATCGACGGATGTTTCAAATAGGATGTTTTATGCTTGGTGCCTGGTGTGAATAGAAAATTACCAGGGATTTATGCAACATACTTTATTCACAAAAACATGCATTCCCTAAATCTTCTTCCATCCTGCTCTCACAGTGTGTGATATTGTCAAGCGACTTTTACCATCCCCCCAACACCACAGCACAGTGGTGGCTTTTAGACCCTTTCCCTGAGACATGCCAAGATCCAGTAATCTCTCATCAGGATTACATTATTCAGAGAGTGTAATGCAAGTGATACATTACGCTGACAGTAATTTACAGCTGAACTAGGAAACCGGCTCCTTCCCTCCACGTCCCTGAAGGGCCAGAAAGTAGCAACGATGCCGGTGGGAGCGTGATGGGACCAAATAAGAAGTGAATGTTGTAATAGAATAAATTAGAGCATTGGCAGGTCTACTGGAAATTGTATGCCGTAATCATGTTGAATGGGCAATGAGATAAAACCCTCGTTTTTGTCTACTGGCCTAAACTCTGATTTCCAGTGTGTAAAACATCTGCTTTCCAAAGAACACTATCAACTTTGCACACTTAAACCACATGCATTTCAAAGCATTTGCTTAAGAAGGGTGGTTAAAGAGGAGAATAAGCATTTATGTGTATGTTCTTTGGAATTTATTCTGGCATAACTGAAAACCTAAAGGTAGTCTTGCAAGCCAAAGACCACTTCTGAAATATTAAGAATACTGTTTTCTATTTTCTGTGGATGCTTGAGACCTCCGTCAAGGCAGGTTTAGACCCAGTTCACATATCACAGCTGCGTCTAAATCTGAATGAGTGGAAGTGAGTAAGTGTGCTGGCTCCCAACCATCTGCCTTCTCCTACTGAGTTAACCCAATCCCTGGGTTGTTGTTCATGATGTCTAAACACAGAATTGTGGGTTGTTGTGGAGGCGTTAGAACCCATGGGTTGTTGCTGGGTTCTAACTGCAAGTTGTGTTTCCCCTGACAACCACAATTCCAATTTTGGACATCATGTACAACAACCCAGGGACAGAGAATCCTTAGGCTGCTTGGCTCCACCCAGCTGCAGTTGGAATGACTGAGCAGCAAGAACCAACTCACTCGCTCCCTTCTGCTTCCTTCACAGCAACTCTGAGTTGTTGGAAAGTGCGAACTGGACAATGGGCGGGATATAAATAAGATAATGATAAGTTGGATCCAGACTTAGTCATACTTAGAGAGTAGGCCCCTTGAAATCTGTGGGATTTATGTCAGTCATTACTAATTTATGTCCCACTGATTTCAGTGGGTCTACTCTAAGTGTGGCAAAGTCAGGATCCAACCCATACGGAAATACAATGTGATGGATAGGAAATCTGTTCTACATGCAAGTTCAATTAGACTGCTTGGATTTTGAGTCAGAGTACATCTTTGCATGATATACTCTAATCTGAATCTGAATTTGAATGCATGTGCATTAATCCTTTTTATGAGCCACTTATCATTCGGCTCCTGTTTGCACTGTGGCCTTGCTTAGATGTTTTGGTGTATGGTACCATTTGTTTGCATGGTGGTACCCATACTGCTGATTCCTTTTGTGAGCTTGAAAAAGTGTGTGTGTACAGTGTAGGCCCATGGCTTTCAACCTGTTCTCTGGAATATGGAAATAGAATTTAAAAGAGAGAGAATAATTTATTCAATATATATGGTTACGATAATACATATACACTGATATCCAGCTGCCGAGTTATTTAACTACCTTTTGCAATAGAAGATGTTACCCTCTCCGCTTAAGTTCTTTATCACCTGGAACTTGCAAGTCTGCCTATCATTCAGATTTAACAGGTCATGGCCTATCCCTAAGGATTTTAAAGTTGTTACTTTGTATAGGCATGTGCTTATCTCTCTTCCATTGAAATCAATGGGGCCTGATTTTGACTGGACTGCGCACATCCTCACAACCAGCCTAGTCACTCAGTTCAGCCCTAATTAAAAACACACATAGTTGGTCAGGGAAGAGAGTGTTAAAGCTGTGAGACAGCCATTAGCTGTGCTGTCCAGAACTGATTGAGAAATTCCAGAAGATGCTGAAGACTGATTGTAATAATAATAATAATAATAATAATAATAAAAATAATATTTCTTACCCGCCTCTCCCTCTGGATTGAGGCGGGGAACAACATCAATACAAACAATGTAAAATACATAAAACTAATTAAAATCATATAAAATTAATACATTATTAAAATCAATAAAACTCTTAAAATTCGACTGGGTAGGCCTGCTGGAAGAGATCAGTCATCATAGCTCTCTTAAATTCTAGAAGACTGGTAAGTTGGCGGATCTCTCCCGGCAGGTCATTCCACAGTCTGGGAGCGGCAGAAGAGAAGGTCCTCTGGGTAACAGTTGTCAGACTAGTTTTGGTTGACTGTAGTAAATTCTTCCCAGAGGACCTGAGCATGCGGGGCGGATTGTATGGGAGAAGGCGATCCCGCAGGTAACCTGGACCCAAACCGTGTAGGGCTTTAAAGGTAATGAGTCATGACCAACACTTTGTACTTTGTCTGGAAACTAATTAGCAGCCAGTGGAGTGATTTTTAAAGCTGATGTAATATGGTCACCCTTAGGTGTACTGGTGACCAACCTGGCTGCCATATTTTGAACTAGTTGAAGTTTCCACAGAGGTAGCCCTAAGTACAGCACATTGCAGAAGTTGAGTCTCGAAGTTACCAGCGCGTGCACTACCTTTTTTAGGTCTTCCAACTCTAGGAAGGGGCACAGCTGGCATATCAGCTGAAGCTGATAGTAGGCATTCCTGTCCGTCGCGTCTATCTGAGCTGTCATTTGGAGCGATGTATCCAGGAGCACTCCCAAGCTGCGAACACAGCCTTTCAGGGGGAGTGCAGCCCCATCCAGAACTGGTTGACCAAACTCATGTTGGGGCCTTTGACAGTCAGCACCTCCGTCTTGTAAGAATTGTGACTGAACATAATATATTCTCCAACATTTTATACATGAAAATAGGGACTCTTTGGTGTACTTTTTGAGCGTCATCACATGGCAGAAAATCGTGTTTCCTTACCATCGCTTCTCTGCCCACATGTTTATCCATCATTAGTTCCTCTTTCGAAAGAGGAAGTAAACAATCAGTGGGCTGTTTTAATTGCACTGCTTCTCCTGCACACAGCAGGAGATAGCGGCAAGTTCTGCCTCAAAAATAATTTGGATTTACCGGGGTCTTTTTTTGTCCTATGAAGAAGGCTAGAAGGGGCAGGATGTGTGCAGGACGCAGATGACAACGTGAATAGGACCTGTGAAAATCCATGAGTGCCCAGTAAGGAGCATGCAATAAAACGCTCTTCTGGTGACACCCTTAATGGGCTCTTTTCTCACACCAAGGATAGATGCCTGAGCCTTGTCCACCACTATAACACCTTGCAGAATTCTTTTCTTCAAGGCTATTCATATAACTCTGGAATAGCAGGTCTTGCACTGGCTTTTAAAGTCAACTGTATGAGAAAACTGATCATAACAGCTTTCTTGTTGGGGGAAAAGTAAACCCTTTCACCATGTTTCAGAGACGGCTTAATCTCCGAGTGATCTCCCAATGGCATCCTCCCATTGTGCCACTGCACTTCTGGTGGCTTTTCCCAACCTGGTTCCTCATAGGTGTTTTGGATTTCAGCTTCCATCAGCCCCAGCCATCCTGGCCAATGGTCAGGGATGCTAGGAGTAGTCATCCAAGACATCTGGAGGGCATCAGGTTGGGGAAGATTGACTTACGGAACAGCTATGGCACTGAAGCTGCATAGGGACAAGGCATTCTGTTGAATTTAAAAAAGTCTCTACTTTTTTAAAAAACACTATTATTATATCAAAAGCACTGATTATCTAAGGCTGCCACTTAAGCAGCTATTTAGCTCCTGCAGAGACCAGCACTTTTAAGAAGCAGGTAATGTTATGCTAGGGCAGGATAGTCTCATGAGTACAGATCTCTCACTTCCCTCCTATTTTATATGAGCTTCAAGCTCTGGGATTCAGCCCAGGGAATATATAGTGCTTGTGGGTGCCTACGTCGATGTAAAAATTGCTGCACAAAGGGAAGTAATTTATATGCGTTCTTACCTCTTATTTCCAGAACCTTTAACATTATTAATAGTTAAGCACCGTTTTGATGAGATAATTGAATGAGCTGGGCAGTTACGAGTCCCAAGGCATCGATGAAAGTACTTAACAGACCCAGGAGGTCAATTATTAGGTAACACTTACTGATGAACAGTTTACTGTCATTAAGTGTCTTAGATAACTTTTCTGAGAGGTGTGCTTGAAAGCCAATGGCTGCCAGTCAATAGCTACATGCGTGTGAATGAAAACGCAGTGAAAGTAAGTTAGTATATTAAAATAAAAGGGGTATGTGTGTGAGGTCTACAAATCCTGCAACTCACCAAGAGTTAGGATCAGGCCTGTTGCCTCTAGTGTGGGGGAAGGGATTTGGGGCTGGGGGAGTCAATCGGACTCAAAATCTGAAAAATAAGAAGAACCAGGAATTTACTAGCCAACACAGAAAGCAGGGAGGAGATTCTCTAAGACTCTTCAGGAATCAAGGATGAATCTTCTCAAGAGCTTATTGGTGAGAATGCAGATGGCTCAGAGACCGTTTCCACCCACTCCTGCGAACTCAGCCTCTGTCTGAGGGGGAGGGGACATTGGAGTTGACAGATCCCAGAGTCTGCCACAGGGTCAAATGGGCAGAGTAGAAAGGAGGCAGTCCTTTAGGGTAGCGGCTCCTGAAAGACATTCCCTGAGTTAAAGTGACTGTTGGACTGTAGGAAACAGTTCTGCTTTAGTTGAAGGCAACTGCCTAACTTTGTTGGCCGAATTAAGCTTAGAGGATAGTTCCTAGGATACACACTCCCTTCAGATGTGAAGAGATGTTTATTTGTTGAATAAAGCTTTGTGGATTACACAGCAGACATCTTTATTGTCTTGCATCAGTGGGAGGGCTTGGAATCACAACACCAAGCTAAACTGAGCCCCACCAGCTATGTGTGGTGGCCTGCCAAGCGTTTGACACCTCTCCCCAAAGTCCCCTCCAAGCCACAAAATTACATTTATAGGATCCTTGCTAGATTTTCATGCATGTTTGCATTTGACTCAGGCTGTCTCTTTTTCAAGATTAAGGGTGCAATCCCATAGAAGTTTAGACAGAAAAAAGTCCTACAACTCCCAGCATCCTCCTACCAGCTAGGGAATGCTGGTAGGACTTTTTACTGTCTAAACATGCATAGGGTTGCACACTAAGTATCTTTGGAGGTATCGAGCAGCACCCTCTGCAAAATGTCATCCAGGAACTCACATGGAGATTACAAAATTCAATGGCAGTGGCAAATGGTTGAATTTCCCCCCAGTTGTATCTGTGTTTTACCAAATGGGAACATGAGTGTAAAAGGGTTAAGGGGCAAAATCAAGAAAAATGTGTTCAGTAACTTTATTTAATAGTTAGTCTCTTTAATTGTGTTGTTCAGTGTATGGATTATTTATAGGACTCGATTAGAGACCTCTGTTCTTTGTATTCCTTGCTCTACAAAGCAAACCTGGATTTCTCATGTTGGCAAATGAGAGCACTCCCCCCCCCCCCACTTGCCTGTTGTTGCAGAGATTGCCCTAACCTGATGTCTCAACTCTGCACTTAACTGAATTATTGCTGTTAAATAATTCAAACTACATAATGGTAGGATGTGATGTTCTCTAGCATTGGGGAACTGGGTATGATTCTTCTTGCTACTTCCTTCTGGCCCGAATTCACCCAAATCTTACAAATGGATGAGAAGTCACAGAAATGCAAGGGGACTTCTGGAATGAGCAGTTTTTGTTTTCACACCTTGACCTGGAACACTAGTGTGTTCAACCTATAGCAACTGATCAACAGGTAATCCTCCAAGTTACATTACACTCTGCATCTAGAGAATCTTGCAAAGTCTCTGGTTGACTCCAGGTTCAGAGAACCTGGCCAGATCTGCACTTTGAATGTCTCTACATTAAGGGAAATCACATTGTTTACCTGGGGCTTTTGTGCCTCCTGTTTCTTTGACACGACTGTTACGGGCTGAATTAAATGGGAGGAGAGGGGTGACAAGGGGTTTGAAATGAATACTTCTCTTCCATTCAGTTTCATTGAATTATATTAAGACAGCGCCATCTAGTGGCAGAAGATCCTATTGTTTCCTGGCTATTACTGCTTTAAAAGTGGTTCTTTTTGTCGTGGGATTTCTGGAGGATCCATCCTGGTTGTTGACGATGTCATGAAATTGGCCCCAAAACCAACTGAGTGGCCAATCTTAAAAGTGTGCAATAAGTCGCTTGTTTAGAGGAGCCCCTTGGGTCAAATCATTATGATCCCATTATGGTAATGCTATATCCCTCTTGCACATTGACACACAATGGCGTTTGTTGCAGTATTTGATATAATGTGGAATAAAAAGCAGGAAATAACCCTACGAAAGCTGCATATGGAATGTGGAATGTGCCCCAACAGTTATCAGTGCACTTCAATAACACCATAAAATAATAGTGTGGATCTAGCCCCTGCTTGAGTTCTATGTGCTGTGTGGTTATTCTTTAATATGGGTTGTTTTCAGTCTTAGGCTCAATTCGGACGACACAATAAACAACTGGTGTGGGGGAAACAATTGTCAGTTGTTTTGACTATTGTGTCATCCGAATGCTGCCATAGTCAACTCAGTGCTGATCCTCATCCACACCACAGTTGATTATTTATTATCATGTTGTGTGGGGAGTGCCCCCTAGGGTTAGGGTTAGGGTTAATCAACCCACCATTGACTATCGTGTCGTCCGAATTGAGCCTTAGTATTACTTACGATAGGCCCATTGGAATGAACAGGGCTTAAGTTAGACTAACATTGGGCACAACCTGGAACAATTACTTCTACCTGTGAATGTTTTGCTTTAAAAAAAGGGGGGGAATATCAGACAACGATGGCATTAATCCAAAGTCAGTTACCTACACATGTTCACAGAAAATGAATTTCCTGTCATTTCTTTCCTGAATTTCCATTGAAACATCCTTGTTTTAAACACCCTTAAGATGGGCTTTGTTAAAAGATGTAACGCATCCGTAGGAGGAGGGTAAAAAGCCCCCCCCCCCGCTCCTGCATTGTGAATGGTGTAGGCTGTGGAGCTGAAGTGCTAATTAGAAAATACATGGGTGTTGTTCATTATCCTTTTGAAAAGGGATGACACTAAGCTTTCACACTCGATTGCAACTGAAAGGTCTGTGCACTATGTTGCTAAGTGCCTTTTATACAAATTTTCCGCCCTTGACATTGAATAGGCAGTGGGAAGGATTACATTTGTTTTATGGTCTCCATCATTTTGAAAAGGGTAAGAAGGATCGTTTGATTATTCACGGGCTGTATTTCCACGCATGCCTGTAAGTTGCTCACCCTTATTATGCTCTAGGACTATTGTGGCCGAGTGGCATACAATCCCCATGAACATGCGCATGCCACGAGCGCACACAACACTTCTGCTTGACACACGGAAGCGCTGAAAATACCGTATTTCTGGGAGGCTAAGGCTGAAGCCATCCAAGCATTTTCAAGTGCTCTAGTGAGCACTCCGGAATCTCAGTTAATGCCCCATGTCAGTTAATGCACATTATCAGGATTCGCACCCAATGCTTCTCCCACTTTGCATGCAATAAAAGACACTCCCACATTTGTTCACTCCAGATACGTCCATGTGAACTAGGCTCAGAGGCAATCTTATGACATGGCTGATGGCGTCCGGTTAGTGTGCAATCCTTGCGTTAGCTACCAATCTGCGACACCACCATTTCGTTCACCGTCCTTCCCATTCTGTGTACCTGTGGAAGAAATGGTGGGTGGAGGACTGAAACATGCAATTCAGATAGAACATAGCTACTCAAAAGGTGACACAACCACAATGGCACATGTACCTTCCTTTGTAACCATGGATAGATTCAACCAACATGCAGGTGATGCGATGTGCGGGATACAGCACTCCAAAAACAAAACAACCGCTAGTAGCACATCCAGGTCCTAATTTTTTGTTGGTTTAATTTTTTTTTTAAAAAAATCTATAAAAAATAGAAACTCTAGTGGTCACTTGTTTCGTTTTTGGAGCATTGATAGATCAAAAAAATCTATACAAGCATATTTAAAGCTACATTTATGTCTTTCATGCACTAACATTAATAGCGAGGGACAAACTAGACATGATGTTTGATGAATCTTAGCATTTTAATATGCAGGTGTTTTTTTTTTAAACGCACACAGCATCAGCTGCTCTCTGTGTGTATGTGATAATTATCAGGATTTCTGTGAGCATGAAGAGGGTATTTATTTAAGCATTTCTTCCTGCATTCAGGAGGAAAATCCCTCCTCTGAAGTGCTGAGGGGGGGAATTTCCTCCCTCTGCAAATAATAATTTCAGAGGAGGGATCCCGATAATTACACACACACCCTCAGCTGACGCTGTTTGTGTTTTTAAAAATCTGTAGACTAAGCAAAACAATGCATTCATGTCTAGGTTGGCCCTCAGAGAGGTTCAGAAATCCCCTTCACACATGACATGATCGCCTCAGAGTACCTCACTTGGGTAGTATGTATGAAGTCATTGTGACAGATCATCAAAGTGTGGCAAGCTGTAGAAAGTCCGCAGCCAACTGGTTCCCCTGTTGGATTATAGTGTTGGGATGATACTTGAGTGTCCCTCCATAAATATGGTTAGATGAAAACAGGGGTGCTTCTTTTAGCCAGAATCCCTCAACCTGGGGCCTCCAGATGTTGCTGTACTCAACTCCCATCATCCCCAGCAAGTACGTCCATCGGGAAGGCAGTAGATTGGGGAAGGCTGCCTTAAGTGAATGTTCAGCTAACTTTGAAGGATTCTCCTGTGCCCCATTCCATCACAGAAATTGCCTTCCCTTGGGAATGCTCCCTTTCCTTGCACAATTTATCCGCCATTTTGAAGCTGTACCCTGGGATTAGCCTGCTTTTGCTCTTTCGTGTATTAGCAAAGCAATAGCTTCACCTACCGATGATTAATGTATTTCAGTGGACTGTAGTGCCATGCATTTTACATCACTTTGCATGCAAACATTGCAGCTAATTTAATGGGCCAAAAACAACAACGTAGGACTCCTTTAATCTGGGTGAGCATTCTGTTCTCTCCCTATGTGACAGGGTTTAAAGTTACCTCAAAAATGTTCCCCTCACTTCTAGTCAACTTGGTGTTTCCATGCCTGCCTTCATAGGCTTGCGCTACTCAATAATGAATGCCCACTGGAGTATCAGAGTATACTTTTCCTGAATAAAATAAATTATATTACTCACAAGGGAAACCATTATACTGTGTGTGAGATGAAAAGTGAGATGAGAAGGATGAAGATAAAAAGGAAAAAATACGGGAAGTAAACACATGCAGCTTTGATTATCCCAGCATTGTAGCAACTCATCCATATTCAGAGTGCCTGGGAACGTTCTTTAAAAGAAACCAAGTAAGCTGGGGGCTACCGATTTTGGCGGCGTTGGTATACTGTCCGGGATACTGAGCATCCTGTTGCCCACATGGGCAAACGGATGCCTCTAGGAAAACCATGAGCAGGACACAAAGGCAATAGCCATTTCCTGTTGCTCCTAACAGCTGACAGACTGCTTCTGAGTAGTATAATTAAGGAAAATGACTGTTCTGAGCCAGAGAGAGGAAGAAACTCATCCCTGCAAGTTGCTCTAAAGTTCAGTCAGGGTTTGTCCTGCCTGGATTCTTTTTCGGCAATGCAAATTGCCGGCACCCTCACTTCCAGTCCATATCAGGACTGCAGCACAGGGGGAACCAATTAAAAGTCTACTAGGCTAGAGCTCCAGTCCAGATCAGGTTCCCCACAATTACTTTTGAGTAAGAAAAGAAAAAGATGGAGCTACTAGCTCCATCTTTACAGAAACCTGAACTCAAAACAGGAGTGTTCCTACCAGAAGGAGAGGATACACTGCAACATTTTATTGTAGGTGGCACTTGTTAGAATATAATGATTTTTTTTGTACTGGAACTTTACGTTGGAGATGTGAGGTTCAAATTATACATGGTGTAGTGTAGGAGTGGCCAGACTTCAGACTTGCAGGATCTACCTTGTTGGGGGTTTTTTACTACTAACCTGAGCTTGGTGCAATAGACGTGCACTTTGAAACAAAGGATTCTGAGCCCAGGAATTTGTTTTGAGGACCAGAACTGGACACAGCAGACAGCCCTTCTACATAAAAGTCCATTCCTGGCTAACCTGCCCCCAGTTTTCTTTATTGTAGTAATATAATTTAGAATGGGGAACTCTGCAGTCATTTTGCTATTGCTAAACAATTGGGAGTCAGAAATCCTTATTGAACTATTGTAAATCACCTGGGCTTTTATCACTAGATCCTGATCTACCTTCTGCCCACCCCTAGTGTAGGGGATGCTGGTGGGATTAGAATATCTTCATCATGTAATTTTGATTCTTTCACCTCAAAATGTAAAAGTAATAATAAATCAAAATCAAAAGTGAGGAATGCTTTCGAACGCCGAAGTAATGCGTAAGTAACAGGTGAGCGGGCAGAATGCTGGAAGACATCTGCATAAAAGGTTTGTGCTAAAACTTGAGCTATTCTTTTTGTTTAACTTTCCGAAGGTTGAATGCCTAGTTTCCATTTAGATTTAGCAGTTGATTGTGCCCTTTAGGTGTCTAACTTGACATCTTCATCTCTGCTTTAGGCTATTTGCTGAAATGTCCCCCTTTCTTCTCTTGGTAGCTTAGTTCCCAGGAGCTTATAAAAAGTTATTAGCATGGGAAAATTTAGTGAAAAGAGAAACCCCAAATCTGAATTAACAAGAAGCATTTGTAATCGGCTAACAGGGCCTAAAAAATGATACATGTGGTAGGCGTTGGACTGAGGACCAGACAGTCTTGTTGGGTGAACTAAGAACGTGTCTTCCATGCAGAAGATTGTTTCATCTTCCATTGGGTGGCTACAGTGCGAATAGAAAGGTTTTCCTTACAAATTAAGGATCCAACCAACCTGAGAATATTCACATGAGAAATTTGTTCTCAGAGATTTGCCACCGTTGAGTTTAGGAAGAAGGCGTGTCGATCCAGACTAGGTCAGCTGACAACTTTGGGAACTTGTGGCATGGATTTCATGCAAGATAAACTAGAGTAGGTTATCTTCTTGGACAATGTTTCTTGCTAGCTCCTGCTTTCCCCTTGATTGAGTTAGAACGACATAAACTGCATTTTAAAAAAATGTATATGGGACCAAAAAAACCCGGGTTCTTGGGGTTGTGGGAGAGCTTGATGAAAAGGTCGACCCGATGAAAAAAGGAAAGGAATTGAAAATAAAACTGCTGCTATAGTAACAAATCTACACTTTGGATATTGTGTATAGTTCTGGTCACCACACCGCAAACATGTTATTGTACAGCTAGAAAAGGTGCAGAAAAAAGGTAACCAAAAGGATCAAGTGACTGGAGCAACTCCCCTATGAGGAAGGGTTGCAATATTTGGGGCTTTTTAAATTAGAAAAATATTGAGTAAGGGGAAACACGATAGGGATGTACAAAATTATTTTATTTATTTATTTATTTTATTTATTACATTTTACATCGCCCTATAGCCGAAGCTCTCTGGGCGGTTCACAAAGATTAAAACCATGAAATTATGCATGGTATGAATGAATAACTTTCTCTCGCAACATTAGAACCAGGGTTTGTGCAATAAAGCTGAGTGATGTGGAGATTCAGGACAGATAATAGGAAATACTGATTCATACAGTGTATAGTTAAACTATGAAATTCACTCCAACGAGATGTAGTGGCGGTCACTGACTTGGACAGCTTTAGAAGAGGAGTTGACAAGAATAAGGCTATAAATGGCAACTAGTCAAGATAGTTATATATTACCTCCAGGAGCAGAGGCAGTTACTATGGAGCATGTGGGATGGTGTTACTATCCTGCTTATGGGCTGTCCATTGGAGCATCTAACTGGCCAGGTGCCCCAATGGGAACAGTAAACTGGACTATACAGGCCTTTGGTTTCATCCAGCATAGCTCCTATTATGTGAACATGCTTAGACCGCTCTGGATGTTTCTCTCTTTCCAGCATTTTAAACTCCCATTTAGTAAAAAGCTTGTATGCTGCCTCGTCTAACTTGAGAGAGTCTTGAGGTCAAGAATTATAAATATGACAACAGATTATATGTTGTGTTTATTATTGAAGTAAAGTCTTCATATCCTTGACCCAATCAAATACCATGGAAATATACATGTTAAACTGCTGTTTTCTCAGTGATGATCAGCCCTTGCTTCTAGAGAAATCTGAGCAATTAGGCCAGGATTCAAACAAATGTTTAAATTAGTAAAAGAGTTTAATCTAGCAGATAGGATTTTGGGGGTTCTTTTGTTCATTTAATAGCTGACCTCCTGATATATAACAAATGACTTTTTAATTTTCACCCAGTTTCGAAAGCAAAACAGCATAGGGCAAGGGAAAAGCCCCTCTTGAACACATGGAGCTATCCTGGCTTAAGTCTTCAAATAAGAGAATTGCTTAGTGGTAGGGTGACCAGATAAAATCCAGGTCAGGGCTCATGTAACTTTAACAACTGTAGAGCAAAGGGAATTTCAGCCGGCGTCATTTGTATGCAATTAGTTCCTGGTGAAATTCCCTCTTCATCACAACAGTTAAAGTTGCAGGAACTATACTAGAGTGACCAGATACAAAAGAAGGCAGGGCCCCTGCAACTTTAACAGTTGTGATGAAGAGGGAATTTCACCAGGAACTAATTGCATACATATGACACTGGCTGAAATTCCCTTTGCTCTACAGTTGTTAAAGTTACATGAGCCCTGACCTGGATTTTATCTGGTCACCCTAAATTACCTTAACTTGAGATTTTACTGCAAGTTAAATTGGCTTGATTTAAATTGATCCATCCAATCTCTAGTAAACACTAACTTAATATGAGATCAAAATCCACTTCTGGCACAGTATTTATCTTGTGTTTATGATCAACCCCACTGATTTGATTTCAACTATTTACACAGAAAATGCTACACCCATGAAACTATTTTATTTTCTATGATACCTCCTTTGTCACAGCATGAGTGGGATATTTATGTTCTCAAATAAGGTCATTCCAGAAATTAGCTAGCTATTTTTGGCTGAAAGTTACAATAAAGGTTGCTTTTAAGAAAAAAAGCCTACGGTATAAAATCAATATCCTTCAGCAGGTTATCTTCTTTTAGTGCAAAAATGGTAGAATTTATGTCTTGTTTCATTTAATGCGTGGGAGGAACAAAAGCAGAAATAGAGTTCTTTGGCAATGAGAAAAACGTACTGGGTCTCACTAGTGAAGACTGGAAGCTTTTTCTGCTGAATAATTTTGCTTTGGCTGTATAAGCAATAGCTACTGCTAGAATTGAATTGGCACGCACAGCAAGCAGCGCTCATTAGCGAGAGCTCTCTCAGCTCTTAGGAATGTGGAATCCAAAACCAATCTGCTCGTTCCCTGCTTCATATTCATGACGTTTCTCTCTCTAATAGTTGATTGACAGTTTTGGTAGATGTCCGATGTCTTCACATATCAAGTGTGTGACCTCAATTCACCCATCGCTTGCTCCCCTTGTCAGCTGAGCCTATTGTGAACGTCCATTATTCACACAGTCTATACTGTGCTATGATGAATTGTCCTCTTGGGAGTTTTAGAACATCTTAATCCCAGGCTGAAAAGAACTCTATGCAATAAATAATCGACCAGCGCCTCTGCTGAGTGGATGAGCAAATGTGGGTTTTTGACACTTTCCACCAAATGAAAAGCAGCCCATCTTTCAACAGTTTCCATCTATTTTAATTTGCACTGGATACTTTTCCACTGAGGTGTCATTTGAAGTGAAAAGATGGAGGAGTCACGGTGACTTTTATTTATCTGGTTATTAAACTGGCAAGTGAAATATATCATTTTCAGAGCACAATCACTAACAAAGCAACCCTATACTCACATTACGCCGTGATTGGAGATAAGCCTCTACATCGGTGGAACAGCTGCTAGATCCTAGGCTTGCTTAGCCTAGTCGGTCAGGGTGGAAACACACAAATAGAAAATACAAAAATGGTGGAAAAAGTACAGATGCGATACAGTGTCCCTGCAAGCAACACCCACAGCCAAGCATTTAGCGACTCTGTCAGTGATGGCCACCACATGGACACTGAAGAAACCAACTCATGCAGGATAACCTGGTGGCATGTCCATTGCATCACCACAACCTCCAACTCACAAGAAATGCAGAGAAATAGGTCACAGGCCTAGCTACGGGAGCCCTGTGGTGCTGTTAAAGTAGTCATGGATACACTCAGGAGATTTACCCAACAGGCAGAACATCTAAACCTACCCACCCACCCACCTATGCAGGCATTTCCCTGCTCGCATGTAGGACTAAAGTGTAGAGGAGGACGTGGATGCGCGCATAAGACCCACCTCCAGCATTCCTGCACACCCAGCTTCCAATTAGACTTCCACGTGTTTTCTCTGACCTTTGTTATGTTCCATGTGCTGTCTGGTTGAACTTGAAGAATTTGCACATTTAATTTCTTAAGGTGCAACCTTATGCACGTTTAGACAGAAAAAAAAAGTCCTACGACTCCCAGCATTCCCCAGGATCTTTTTCTGTCTAAATATGCACAGGATTGTGCCCTAATTAATTTGCACAAATTACCTTATAACGGATTGTTATTACTAGGTGGAATATAGGATACCCTCTAGAACAGGGCTAGGCAGAACATAGATCAGGATCTAGTGGTAGATCAGCATCTTTTGGTAAATCTCTGGGTGATTTGTAGTCGATCAGCGAATTTATGGCTGGGGAATGTTTTCTGTTTCGCATCTAGATTTCCCTCCAGATTGCCAATGTGCTCCAGCACATGTGCACATTTATTAAATCAGAGAGAGAGAGAGAGAGAGAGAGAAGCCTGATGCAAACATGTGATCACATCAAGATTCCCTCTTGCATTGTGATTTAATTGGTCAGCATGTGGAGTACATCAGTTACTTATAAGAAGGGGGGGAAACATGTGTTGAAAACTGCATGCACAGTGGTCAGAACAAAGTTGGAAAATAAAAACAAAACAACAGGTTGCTAATTAGTGGTGTAGTGGTACATTTTGATGTGTGGGCACTCATCATAACAGTCCCTGTAGCCAAGTCCCCAAAGGAGAGTCCCAAAATTCAGATAGCAGTATTGATCCATCTCTCTGTGTATATTATATGATGATGATGATGATGATGATGATTTACATTTATATACCACCCCATAGCCGAAGCTCTCTGGGCAGTTTACAAAAATTAAAACCATTGAACATTAAAAATCGCTATACAAAATTTAAAGCCATAAAAACAGACGACATATAAAAACAGTGTACATTTTAAACAGCTGTGAACTCTCAACCAGGCCTCAATATAGTTCTGTATAGTTTTGTAGATCTTTTGTAAAGCTAATGGTATTCATTGCCCATTCAAGACCAAGCTACCCAAGAGGAAACAGAAGGCCTGAGAGGGAGTGGCAGATGACATCTTCATCCCTGCTAATCAAGATGTCATGGTGCTTCGGCCCTGTGAGCCCTGGCTCCACTACACCACTGTTTCTAATACATCTGTGCTTCTACAGGATCAGGATCTGGTCATTCAGGATCAGGAAATCTAGGGAGGAATTCCAAGGGAATTCCAAGATTATGCAAATAGCAGCCTGAGAGCTCAAGGATACATTGACAACTGCCTTTAAAAAGTGCCACATTTATATAAAAACTTTTAAAAAGTAGGAGAGTGTCACGTTCATTTCCCAAAGGTAAGCCTTAAGGTTTAATGCTACACGTGAGTTTTTGCTTTGCATTTTCCCTGCATTCCTTTATGTCGGGTTTACGTCGTGGCCACTGTGTCAAACCTTGCCAGGGAGGCGACATCTCCTTTTCTGAACTGTCATTCTCTGCCTTAATTAAGTGACAAACCAAGTCTTCTTGAGATAAAAAGTGGTAGGTGTCTCTTGTCACACACTTCACGTCTGAGGCTCCGATAGACAGTGTAAAGTCAGGATGTCATTCAGCACTATGCTGCCATTATAACGTAGACAGCTTGAGTAGCTGTCTGCCATACAGGAATTTGAAGGGAGAAGAAGATGAGAATTATCCTCAGTAATGGATGCTGGAAAACTTTCCATCTTTCTATCAGTGAAGGAACAACATCTCTTTATCCTTACTAATGAAGATCCGTATTGTAGTTACTTCTGGCCATGTCATTTTTGCTTATTATTATTATTATTATTGCTCACCAGAATCTTTGACCTGATTCATTATGTGATGGGGCCCATAGTTAAAATGCTCACCAATATTAATATCCCATAAAATATCCTATCTTCATTGCACTTTCTAGGGGCATTGGCCCATTTGCTGGTGGTGCACTCCCTTGAGCTTCTGATCATTGGCGTGCTAAGGTTACACAGCAATAAGCCAAAGTGGGAAGGATGTGGAATGTAAGAATGTTGAAATTATTGTCGATTAGAATTAAGGAGAACTATTACAAGATAGTTTGGAGATGGTATCTAACACCTGTAAGATTTCACCAGATTGATAAAAAAGTGTCTAAGAATTGTTGGAGGGGATGTCAGGAGGTTGGGACCTATTTTCACATGTGGTGGAGCTGTGAACAAATACAAAAATTTTGGGAAAAGGTTTTTAAAGAAATAAGTGATATAATTGGAAGTAAATTGGAATTAAACCCGAAGCTAGCTCTACTAGCAATATGGGATAGCAGGAATAAGCATATAATTAATAGAGAATTGGTAAACAACCTCCTGGCACCCGTTAGAATAATGATTGCTAAAAATTGGAAAGGGCAACGAAGTTATAAAATAGAAGATTGGTATAAAGAAATTTGGGATATAGCATTGAATGATATGTTGACATGTAAAATGAAAATAATGAGGGGAATGTCCAGTAAGAGTGATTTTGGAGATATATGGAATCCCTTTTTGGAATATGTTTTAAGATCGGGAAAGGGACAGTCGCCTTCAAAAGAGTCATTAAAATTCTGGAAGGAAGATGAATGAATGGGAGTAGGTCTCGGGGGGCGGGGTGCACGGGGGTAGTCGAGGGAGTTAGTTTGTTTATGTATTATGTGTATGTTTGTTTGTTTTGTTGAAAAATGAATAAAAATTATACTAAAAAAAAAAAAAAAGCAATGAGCCAAAGTAAATCTGCACTAATTTGCACGTAATGTGTTGAAAAGGTTAAAAAAAATAATAACAAGTGCCCTCCAGATGTTTTGACTATGCCTCCCATAATTCCTGACCACTGGCCATGCTGGCTGGAGCTCATAGGAGAGCATCTGTACCTATCCCTGGGCTATGCATACAGTTCATGCGGAATGCATAAGAACATAGGAACATTGGAAGCTCCCTTATACTGAGTCAGATCATTGGTCCATCTAGTCCAGTATTGTCAACACTGGCTGGCAGTGACTCTCCAGGGTTTCAGGCAGGAGTTTTCCCAGCTCTACCTGGAGATGCCGGGGATCAAACCTGGGACCTTCTGCATGCAAAGCAACTGCTCTACCACTGAGCTACAGCTGCAAAAGCTATAGGCAGGGTTGGGAGTTTCACGCTGCTCCTTAAGGCCCGATTGGAGCAGCGTGGGGGGGGGGGGAGAAAGCGTGCTTTCCGGGGCCTCTGGAAAGTGTGAAATTCTCCCCACCACGCTAATGGCAGCCAATTGGAGCAGTGGGGCCTCCCCTGAGAAAGTGCACTTTCCCCTCTTCCACTACAATCAGGGCCTTTAAGGTGCACACCCTAACGAAATGAGCTGCGCCCACCTATGCCTGGAGTCCTGCATGGGTCTGCTGGCTGGTGGTCAGAGAGATGTGAGTTAGAACTGCACGACCCTGCTGAGTCACAGAGTGCACCCTGCTGCTCGTAGGGTGCCAACTGGGTTCATATTATGGAGCTTGTTTCCCGTTACGAACGAGGGGCAGGAAAGAGTGTTCCGCTTTTCCAGTTCTCAGATTGTATCCAACGTTGGGTCGACTTAACTCCCATTCATTTCAATAGATCTGCTCGAAGGAGGACTAACATTGGATACAATGTTGTTGGGGATGATAGGAACTGTAGTCCAACAACATCTGGGCACCTGAGGTTGGGAAATGCTGGCCTAACAAAACGAAGCAGCGTCAGATGCGGCGCCATGTGCTACTTTTGTGCGTGCAGGTGAAGTTAGGTAGCTTCCTTTGAGCTGGAAGGTGGCAATTTTAACGTTCTTTCTTTTTCATACGCAGAGAAGTGTGAGACATCCTAATTAAACACCTTTTGCTGGAAATCAGCATTCATACATCCAGGCTGTTGAGTGTAGCTATCAAAGCTGTAAACCCCAGAGGCTAACATTACAAAAACCCTTTTAGAACTAATAGTGCTTCGCAAAGCCCTTTTCAGGTTGCATGGAATTCGCAGTTTTACTGTTGACATAAGATTATAACGGAGATGGGCACGAGAGATAACGGAGGGGGAGAATTGTGTGAAGAATATTACTCGTAGGGAGAAGGCTATAGAAGTCTTGAACTCTAGTTGCAAGGCACCCCTGCCATGCTCTCTGCACTGCTGAAGTGGCTTGCTGGAGGACAACGCGGCTGGCCTGCTCTCTGTTCTTTATGTAATGCTGCCGGGGGGCTGTCTATACGCCCCATATACCCGTGGTGGTAGCGGGGTGGTGCTGCATCATTCAGCCGCCAACTTGCAACCATCACAAGGGGTTTCCGACGAAACTGCGGAACCCCCCTCCCCAAGTTACCACAGCTTTTACATTTGATGTGAGGGCACCACCTTCTTTGCGCCATCTGTAACATGAGAATGACACCTGGATTACACTATAAACTTTCTTCTATGAGTACCAAGGTTGTAGAACCACAATAAACTACTAGCATTGCTAGAGGGCACATTTGGGAAAGAGGTGTGGGTGGCGGGCAGGTAGGGTGCCCACTTATGCATTGCCAAAAAAGAGGGCAAGAGGACACAGATTAACATAAAATTTGCATTTGCCAAACTTTGTGTATGGACACAAATGTAGAAGTAACTACTATAATTTAAGTAGAAATGCAATAGGTCTCATCAGAGTGAAAACGATTATGACCAGGTGCCCTGTGGGCCTGTTCATTTTCCTGTCAGGCGCTAACTATTGGTGGACCAAGGCCTCCACTCTCCTTTTTTATAGACTTCTGTCTTTAAAGTGGACTTGAACTGGATAGCCCTTAAAATAGAGTACTGTCATCTGAGAGCTATTCAGATAGAGGACTGTCTTCTCTAAAGTAGGACACAGGGCCACCCTATGGCCAACACATGTGGGGAAAAAATGTATGTGAACTCTAGACTTTACATTACAACCTCTGGACTGGAGTTTTTCCAGTCAAGGAGTTTAGATGGGAAGCATAATGCCGAAATGGAAAAGGCATGTGGATTGTGCAAGGCAGGACTGGGAGGGGCACATTCTCACAGGTCTCTTGGGCTTTCTGAACAGACGTTCCTTTGCGAGTGCATTTCCATTGCATTCCTATAGAGCAAAGTTATTACATTAGCTGGTCATCCGAGGCAACTGGGCTAGGTGAACCACAATAATGTCAGCTATGTCTTCGCTGTAATTTGATTTAATGCGGGAATGCCAATCTTTATTTGGAAGTCCAACTGGATGCACTGGAACTTAGGTGAAGTTAGGATGGCTAGGCTAGAAATGTGCGCATGGACACCTCAAGCTACTATTCTAAATACGATATCAGCAATTAAGTGTGGAGAAAGTTAATGAAGTTTAATCCTTATTAGATTGCCACACTTTCTGCATCTGTGATAGAAAGCCAAAATGTGCTTTTGTTCTGTTCAGTAATTAATCTCTTTTGTGGCACAGAAGAACCCTTTTATACTAAAACAATTTATTCCTAGTGTACACAATTACACATCTGCAGACATTCAGAAAGGAGAGCTAATTGTTCAACCTGATTTTTTTATTATTTGGATGGGGAGAGCACATTAAAATCTTGATTCAGAAATGAGGCACAAGGTATTGTTTACCTTTATCTAATAAATCAAACCGGGTTGCAAAATGGACTGTAATTTGCCAGCTGTGGAACTTTCAATTTGCACTCTCTGGAATCAAATATTGTGGGAGTCATTTTTTTGTTCTTGCAGGCTGCATCTGATTTGTTCGGAGTCTTAAACAATCAGCCAAACATAGCTTTGATATATTACAAGGCAATGTAACTTGATTGGTATCTAGTCTGCTTCTGTGTATGGTAATCATTTCTTGGCTAGTTAAGGTTTCTGCAAAATTGTTTACCTTGGAGAAAAGTGCGGAAACCCAAAGGAGCAGATCATTTGAAAAGAGAGTTCAGAAATGTTCAAACAAGGAAGTATTCCTTTGATATACAAACAGGAATGATATCTTTATGGTTTCAAAAAGAAAATAGGTCATTTAGCTGCTCCCGAGAGGATCAATGTCTAGGAAAGAACTGAAAACCAGATGAATGTTCAGGTGGAGAATATCTACAGTGTTGGTCAGTATGAACTAGACACAAGATTCAAAATTTATGGCTTCACACCATAAGCAAAATACAAAATAAGACAATCTTCAGTGTTGAGTTTGTATCTTGTATTTGAGATGATTGATATCATGACACATCATGACATATCATGACACATGATCAGTATTGTTAATAAAGCTGCTTCCATATCCCAGTAAATTCTGCTGATTATTCAGAGAGTTAAAATGTTGCCACTCAAGAGAGATGATTCCTGCATCTCACCCCCAGTCCACCTTGCTAAGATTTGCATTTGGTTGCAGAAAAGAGACAAGAAAATGACCAAGGGGCTGGAGCACCTCCCCTATAAATAAAGGTTACAATGTCTGGCCCTTTTTTACCTTAGAAAAAAGGCGAGTAAGGGGACATATAATAAAAAGGTGTATAAATTTCACCTATTGTAGAGAAAGTGGGTGGAATGAGGTTTATTCTCTCATAAATACTAGAACCCGGAGTCATCCCATGAAGTTGATTGGTGGGAGATTCAGGACAGACTAAGGGAAGTACTTCTTCACACAGAGCCTAGTTGAATTATGGAATTCACTGCCTCAAGATGTAGGGATGGCCATCAACTTAGATAGTTTTAAAAGGAGATTAGCCAAATTCATAAGGCTATCATGAGGGCAATATATTACCTCCAGCAGGGCCAGCGTCAAGGGTAGGCATGGTCATGCAGCTTCTGAGAGCTTCTGAGATTCCTTGCTCACCTGCCTCTTGCCAGGCTCAGACAATGGTGGTGGTGAGAAGGAAGAACAGCAGGTGCCATGGCCTATTTGCTGTCTGGCTCTCTGCCTGCCAAGCAAGCAAGTGGTAGCTGCAATGAGAAAGAGGAGGAGGAGCAAGAACAGCTGGTAAACTCACTGAAGGAGGGGTCCCTCAATGTCTTTCCCAGGGGGTCTCCAAAACCTGGGGCCAGCATTAGGGGTGGGAAAATGTGCCTGCACCTGCCTCAGAGGACGCTTACCCTTCGCTGCCCCTATCCGGCCTTTTCTTGCTGGACTGCACGAGCTTCTTCCGAGGCTTGGTTTGGCTTGGCCGTCGCCTGCCCTGGCTGCCAAAATCGTACACTTCCCCCCTGCTCGCGCAGCCTGGCAAGCGGGGGCGGTTGGCAGCAAAGGGAAATTGCGCACTTCTCCCTGCTGCATTAATGGCAGCCACCATTAACGCAGGGGGGTGGGGAGTGTGCAATTTTGGCAGCTAGGGCAGGCCTGACTGGGTCCGAGGGGCTGGATGTGTGTGTGTGTGTGCGGGGGTGTCTGTCGGCCACTTGGACCACCCCTAGCCAGCATTGACCACCACCATCAGAAGTTCATTCCTTTGTATACCAGTTGCTGGGGAACTCAGCAGGAAAGTGCTTCTGCACGCATGACCTCCTGGTGGGCTTGTTGTAGCCATCTGGTTGGCCACTGTGAGAACAGAATGCTGGACTAGTAGGCCTTTGGTCAGATTTAGCAGTGGTCTTCTCATGTTCTTATGACGGAGCTGTTGGCCCTTTGGATTGAATGTCGTTGAATCAGTTCCTGGGGCAGCAGGATTTGGGTAACACAAAGAAGTGTAACTGGCACTTGTCAAGAGTCTGATAGATGAAATGTTGATTGATTGGATTTGTACCCCGCCTTTCTACACAAAAAAATTCATTCAAGGCTGCTTACAGAAACAATTAAAATTGATTGAAAAATAAAATAAAAACTTTACATTAAAACACAATAAAACATAACAATTTGGAAATAATAATAATAATAATAATAATAATAATAATAATAACAACAACAACCAGAACCCAACCCAGTAGACCCACAGGCCAAAGGCTTTCTTGAATAAAGTGGTATTTTGCCGTCGGAAGAATAGGGGAGAGGGAGCAAACCTAGCTTCCCTTGGGAGGGACTTCCACAGCCAGGGAGTGGTAACTGAAAAGGCCCTCTCTTGGGCCTCTGAAGGTGTTGAAAGAAGGGCCTCTCCAGAAGGTATTAATCATCTGGCACACTCATAGGGGGAGAAGGCAGTCTTTCAGGTAGTGTTGTGCCAAGAGTTATAGAACTGTATACATCATCACCAGTCACGAAACAATGAAATGTTTAGTGATTTACATGTTCAGGCAGGAGCATCTCCTGATTCTGGCTCAACCATGTTGCTCCTAGCATCCCTTGTGTGCCATGTTTGTTTGTAGATAATATTCTATAGTCCACATGTGCCGCCCAGCTGGAAGTGTGTGTAGCGGCTACAGTGTCAACGACGCAGTGCAACTGAGAGAATTTAATATTGGCAACTATCACAGAATGCTAAAAAAAAATAAGCAGCATAGTGGTACGAAGGAGACTAGCTGAAATAACGCATGCTCTGCCCCCCCCCCCCTTTGGAAATACAACTTCCACCTTTGCCTCCAATCCTGCTTCAGGTGACATTCAGTGACCCTGTTCAGACAACGTGCTAATTCACAGTGGTTATGCATTTAAAGCTAAACATTATGGCTTCGCGTGTCATGTGAACCATTCCTAATCATGGTGGATACACAGCCATGATATAAACTAGTGCTGTGCTGAAAATTTCTCCCACTAGAATTTCGACCATTCTCATTCAATTTGATAGGAAAGAAATTGCTTTCGAAAAGAAATTCAAAGGAGAAGAAATTTCAGAGAAATTCTCGTGGGTTTGGTTGAGACCTCTTGTGCTTACCTTAATTATGAGTGTGTATGAGCATCCTGCCTTTCATTGTACAATCATCTCTCTGAGAGCCTGTGGCTTTCCTGGCTTCCTACACTTCCCGCCTAGGGGAAGGCATAATAAATTTATTGCTCCCCCAGGGCCTTTTCAGATCAGGAAGTGCAGGAAGCCTGGGCGACTATAGAGCAATGGTGAGATTTGTAATAGAAAGAAAAATCTAGACAGTACCATCAGCCACCTCACAGTGATTAGGTGCAGTCAAATACACCTCTTACACACATAAAAAAGAAATTATAATATACCCTGATAATGAGGCTGAAAAATGGAAACCCCTTTCATGGGGGAAGGAAGACTTTCAGGAAATTCCTGAGATTTTTCTTTCCTCACCTCCTAGAAATTAAAGGACACTTTTCAGAATTTTCTCCACATTTTCTTCACCATTATTTTTTGTGGTGGCTGTATTCCCTCCCCTCAATACCCTGGAGTAATGCTAGATATATGGGGCATTATGGAGAATGCAAAATGGGGGCCAGGCTGCGAACACAGTTGATGCAGTGCAACTCCCCCCCCCAAAACCCTTAGGAAAAAAATAAAGAAGCCATTCTACAACCCTTGCCAATGGTGATGCCTACCTATGAGAAATTGTTGGCGAAGTTCTCCTCCTCCTGGAGAAATTCTGTGAAATTGTCTGCCCCATTTTTCTATCCACAATTGTGGTGTAGAATTTTGAGAGGCCACTTGTGCTCAGCTCCTTCTTCACCGTTATTTGTTTTGTAGCGGCTTCATTCCGTTCCCTACTCCCTGCCATGCCCTAGAATGATGCTAGGGAGATATGGGGTATTGTGGAGGATGCAAAATGGGGGTCAGGCTGCCAACACAGTTGATGTTGTTGCCACTTGTAGTGGCATTGCAACCCCCCCCCCCCAAAAAAAAATACTCTTAGGAAAAAAGAAAGAAAAAAGCAATTCTACAACGCTTGCCAATGGTGATGCCTACCTACAAGAAACTGTTGGGGAATTTCTCCTCCCCCTTGAGAAATTCGGTGAAATTGTCCACCCAATTACTCTGCCCATAAATAGGGTGGAGAATTTTGAGAGGCCACTTGCAGACAGCTCTAGTTTAAACACATTCACTAACCATTTGCTGCAAAGGGGTTAGCGGCCTAACTGTGGCTTAGCGTGCCATCTGAACAGGCCCAATGACAACCGTAGTCATGAAAGAAAGGTGATTTGCATGCTTTTATATAAATCCATTTAGCTAGCGAGGGTGAGAGCTGGCAGGCAATGACCAGGAGCATGAACCAGAAAGATTCCAGTACAAATTAGGAGACGGCCACTAACTTACTGGGTATTGTGAGCCACTATTCTCTGTCAGACTCCACCCCTGGTCTGCAAAACAGGGGTGTAATTATACTGACCTGTCTTACAGGGATAATTTAAGGATTATAAGTGAACATTTGTGAAGTGCTTTTCACGCTTCGAATTGTGCAGCAGAAATGTGAATTTTGATTTATTAGTAATTGTTCTACCAGTTAGTTGTTCCTTGCATTGAATATGCCCAAGGGAACAAATCTGGTCTCCTGTTTTAAAGGATATGAATTACTGTAGTGCAAATGTGATACATTGTTTTGAAGGAGTCTGAAATGAGTAGGATAAATTGTATGTTAAAAGAAGCAACAGATTTCCCCAACTGGATAAGCTATTTTTGCGAGATTTTACTGCTGGCTGTCAGCGCAGATTTGCAAGACTATTTCTTATTCTTTTTGCTCATTTTTCTTTATCCTTTAGCTATAGCACGCTCTCTTATCTTATGTCTGTATCTGAAACATTTTCCTGCGCTGTCTGTCTGTCATAGTATTGCACAGTTCTATCAACCTTTCAATTTCTTCAGCTCCCGACAAGGGGAAAGAGGGGACAGTAACAGACCATTGGACACTAACCAAAATTGATGGTCAGTTTTAAGCTCTGGGTTTCAATCCTCTAAGTAGATCGCTGGGTTTAAATTAAAGCAGGTTGTTCAATTTGTTGTCTGAAGACGACAAATGGCAACCGATTTTTTTTTCAGATGCCAGCGACGGCATTCTTAACTCGTTCCTTGGGACCATCAGTCAGCTTTGAATGCAGGGCTTGGTCCTCCTTCAGTGTCTTAGGCCAGGAAATCAGTAAAAAATGCTGCTCTATCCTGAGCTTTTCAGTGATTCATTGCAGAATCATATGTCAATCAGTTCACACGTGTTTATTTTCTCCAAGGGATTATGTTACGTAGACACACAACATGGAGACAGATTTGAGCCATTTCCATCATCACAGCGCCTGAAAGAAGTGCAGCCACTATCACAGAAATGGCTGGGACTGTCTCCATGTCTCCTCTTAGTTATTTGTGCAAAAAAAATAAAAAATAGCACTCATAGCGGTTAACAGCCACAATTAAAATGGATTAAAACAATACATTAAAATACAATAAAAACATAACAATTACAGAAAAATATTATTTAAAAAAGCACCCAACCCAACAGACCCACTTATGGGCCAAACATCTTAAAGAAAGTACCCTTTGCCTGCTGGTGGAAGGACATCAAAGAGGGAGCAAACCTAGCTTCCCTTGGGAGGGGGTTCCACAGCCTGGGAGTGGCCACTGTAAAGGCCCTCTCTCGGGTCGCTACCAAACACGCCTCTGAAGGTGGCCTCTCTAGAAGGGCTTCTCCAACTATGAGAAGGTGTCACACATATGGGTTCATAGCAAAAAATAAAGGTGACCCATCTAAGTACTTAATACTAGTACTAAGTAATTCAATTCCATAGCTTGAATTATTGAGGGCAGCATCCCCATTGAGTAAAGTTGTCAAAAATATAGGCTCTGTAGAAGTTCTGTGCAGTTAGGTGCCAGATACTTTTTCTGATACCTCCAATAGAGCCAGGTGTATATAGGAGCTAGATCTTGCTACAGCTAAAGAGTAATGTCAGAGAGCAGTTCCACCCAATTTAGAGTATATATTAGGGGTGAGGAACTTGTGGCCATCTAGATGTTTTTGAACTCAATGACTAATGGGCAGAGATGATGGGATCTGTAGACTAATGACATCTGGAGGGCCACAGGTTTCCCACTCCGTCATTTAGGCTGCAGTCCTACACAGTCTTATTTGTAAGTCCCATTGAGTTTAATGCAGCTTACTTGTGAGTAGACATGTATAGGACTGAATTGTTAGTTACTCCATACTATTCAGTTGGACTGAAATGTTTGCAGTACGAAAAGCAGAGGGAAGGCACTTTTTTCTTTTTTAAAAAATGTAGATATTTACAGAGATTGATGTGATATGCAATATCTTATTCAGTGGAAATAAAACAGGTACATTTCCGTTTCATTATTTGTATTTGGATATTTTTCTGCTTCAAATACCCTGGGAGAAAACCCTATATGATAATGTGATAAAATGTCAGAAAGAATTAATGTACTGAATTGCATAAAATATTACAAAGAAGTAAGTCTGTGTCAGCACTTTCCCAAGGGGTGTGTGTGTGTGTGTGAGTGTGAGTGATTATATATATATATATATATATATGCTTTTTTGCTGATAACTTGCATATGAATATTTTTTTACAACCAAATGCATCAAGAGAGAAAAGAGCAAATGCCAGTTGTATAATTTTATGGGTTAGTGGGTTGGCCCTGTGTAAGTTCCTTTGAGATTGACTAAAGCGTGTGTGTGCGTGTGTGTATACACAACATGACCCCACTCTTCATCATGTACCACTAATTCACAACCCATTTCTTTATCCGTACCTGCTGTAGATTAGAATTTTTTACAGAAAAGCAGATATTGAAAGATTGGGGGAAAGCCTCTCTTTGATCAACCATGACTGTGAGAGTATCAGGCTGGTGAAAACAACACTTTTCTCAGTAGTTTTTTTTATACACAAAGCCACTTGTCTATAGAGTACAATATATAAATGCAATAAATAAATACAATAAATACAATAAATAAATACAACCCACCCAGAAATTCTGCAGTGCAAACCCCACTGGAACAAAAAGGTGTTGTAGAAGACCATCAGTTAAACATTTGCAAAGCACCCATTGCTTTCAATGAAGTTTGTGTCAAATGAGTTCTGGGTGGGTTATACCTTGAATGTAGAAGCCTACTCCATACTGTTATGTAATTATCGATGAGCAGAAAATACATCCTTCCATCCATCCAGCCCCTCCTCGCCCACCTTCGGAGAAGAAACCACATTTCTCTGTAAGGCTTTCTGTCTGGCATAACTGTTTCTCATGATACATGGACTCTGCTGGTTGGTGGGACAACTGATCAATAAAATAACTTGCTAGGATCTAACCATGATGTTGATGTGATACTATCAGGATTTCATGTGGTCAGACTGGGAAATACTGGAAAGCATTTGTCAAATAGATTAAATACGTTCGAGATGGAGAGGCAGGGTAGAAACCAAAGGTCCACTCCTTCCCTTTGCAGATTACTCTGTGTGCTGTGCAAATTATGGCCTCGCTACATATTCCTTGCCCTATAGATTGACCTAAGTCATCACATGAAAGTGTTTGCTACAAGCAGAGAGCAAGAGGCAAAATTAGGAGTGTAGCTGACTTTACTCTTGCTTTGTCTCATTTTTTCCTCTTTTCCTCTGTGGCGCACCGGTGGGTACTCAATTTTACTCATAAGTACAGACTCAGGATCTCTTTGCGGTTAAGGTGTAACTAATCTTAAGTGATCCTGAGTATGTCCTTAAGCTCTTGCACTCAGTTTCTTGGACAAGTTATTTGTCTCTGAGCCTCATCTGTTTGCTGTCTGTGAAATGGTTTTTGGGATAGAAAACTGTGAGTTCAAAGGAGTGGTTTTGTATTTTAGAGGTCAGACATGATAGCCATATTTTGGATAGATGCCCCCCCCCATGATGGCCATTTTGTGAGAACGCCCACAATACTTCCTCAAAATTCCAAATATTTTCACTGACCCCAAAGGTTGGGATCCGTGTCCTATCAAGACCAGTCTTGTGTGGTCAACAGCCCTTTCCTGTTATTGCTCCCCAGTAACTGTTACTGAGGCATGCTATCTCTGATCCTGGAGGTGGTATATAGCCATCATGACTGGTAACCATTGATAGCTTTTTCCTCCATCAATATTTTATTCTTCTTTTAATCCATATTAAGGGCTTTTCTACATGAGGTTTTTAATCCACACCTTCACTGAGGCTTCTGCTTCTGGATTCTTTGTTGGATTACGACCGGCTCCTTTACACATGTTTTATTTCCAGGACTTTTCTTTGTCTGCCTTTCTATATGTTCCATTACACAACCACTAGGTGGCACTGTGGTATAATAGAATTGTGCAAATACACCAAGGTTTCATGCCACAATTAAAAAAAATACCAGACTTTTCTTTTTAGAAAAAAACACAGACATGCTAAAATGGTTGCAAAGAATGGAAAAGGCCCTAGAGGATGACAATGTCATGTAACACATAAGCAAATTACCATCACTGAGGATTGATGAGTGCACAATAAAAACCTCTAAGTGATCTAGAATGCCACTTCATATCCAAGATTTACAGGTACCCCTAAGATATTTGTAAGCATATCCCATAAAAAATGTAAAGTGTGCATGTGACAAAGGTGTTTACCGTACAAATATACTCATGAAAGAGCTGCAATTGATTTTTCATTGTATGTGGGTGCAAAATGTATCTCCTTGCCCTGTGCAAAAGCAGCCTGAGTGAGTTTGTTGATAGGATGTGCAAAGTCTTATGCTTTGTGAATATGATATAAAATTGGAGAATGGTGGGGACAACATACTGGCCATATTGCATTTAAGGCTTTGCAGAAAAGTAATGTAAAAAATGAATTAGTAATGCCCACTCAGTGAGAGTCACCTTAGCTTTGTGTTTCTGATAAAGGCAACATGATTATTTAAGAAAAAAATGTTCTTAGTAGAGTGACTTTTAGTCCCAAAGTGGCTGGTTCCATGCTGTGTAGTATTTTGTGACTATAACCTCATCCACCATGAAATGTGATGCTAGGAAATGTGATATCACCGTTATCACTCATATTGTACTGTGCGATGTTTTCTTCATGTATGTAATGGGTTTGTAATGTTTCCATACTGTTGGAGCAAATTTAATTGCTTCCAAAGGCATTTTAATGCTCCAGTACTTAGTATTCGATTTCACTCTAATTGTGCCTTGCACTACTGCTTGTCTGTAAGAATTTGTCATTCGGTTCTGCAAGTGCATTAGCTGATATTTACTCAAGCTGAGACTGGGTTGCTGCATGCTGAGATACCATGAGAAAATGTCCAACCCCGAGTATGTGTATGCTCTATAAATGTATTATCTGTGCTGGATCAAACAAGTAAAATAACTAGGTAGAAAAGTGAGCTGTAATTTGCCCTCCTGCTAATGTGACTTAAAGAGTGGCTTGATGCAACTTGCTGTAATATGCATCTTAATATGCTGAGGCTGGTACCATAGGGAAGACAGAGAAAGATGCTCATTTTCTTTTAAAGTTAAGGTGGTAGATGGGTTGCATCCAAAATGGACCACTGCATGCCAACATTTGTGGTTGGCAGTGCATGCCCTTGACTCTTAACCCTGACTCCTCTACCTGACTCACCTACTTAACCAGGTGAGTTGTCCCAAACCAGACATTATTGTTGGCCAAAGCATATGGAAATACCCAGGTTGGGGAAGGCCACCCTAGATTAAGTCTGTGCCCAAGTTATGAGCCACAAAGTTAAACGCAGCTGACCAGCCATGTGTGGCAACCTAACAGGGAATCAGTAAACATCTTGTCTTTATTGCTTATCTGGAACTGTGAAAACGGGGTGGGATGGGGGAGAGGGGTCCAAGCACCTAGGCTAGCAGGCCATAACATTCAGCCAGTGGGCTGCATCCAGATTGGTAGACCAGACACTGTGTAGGACTATGCTAGATGAAGAGAAACTCTAGCTCAGAGGTCCCCAAGTGTTTTAAGTCGGTGAGCATATTTGAAATTTTGGGAGTGCCATTGGTGCTCTCACAAAATGGCTGCCATGGGGAGGGCTTGCCCATTCATAAAATGGCAGCCACGGTGGATGTGTCCAGGTACAAAACATCCATTTCCGAGCAGCCAGTACTTATCTTTGGTGATGATGAAGTTGATCATGATCATGATTAACATGAACAACAGGAGGAGGAGGGGCAGGGAGCTCTGTGGACACCAAGAGATGTGTTTGTGGGCACATTGATGCCCTCAGGCACCGTGTTGGAGACTTCAGCTCTAGCTGATTGCTCTCTTTCAAGCATCATGGGAAGTAGCAATTTTAACGGGATACTGTTGGTCAAGTGTGAACTGTACAAAAGTAGGAGCGCCTGCTCATGCGAGAATGTGACACCGGGTTGTTGGGAACAGAACATGACACAGAGCAAGAATGCAGGAGACTAGCAATTAGATAGATAGTAGTTATGGTTTGGAGCTTTAGATTTAATTTTGCGTTGCTGTATTGTTTCAGGCATGCTTTGATGTTCCCATATTTTCCCTAGACATTACTTATATAACAGGTTCCTTAGAATCCAGCATTTTCCTCTATTAGTTTTTAGTTTTGCAGACAAGAGGTGTAATGAGTCTATGTTTTCACATAGTATAATAATAGCCTGAAGTCTTAAGAGGCTCTCAAATATGCATAATTCTACTTGAAGGAGTACAGTTGCTGGGAACACAAAGAGACTGATTTTATTGCTTTGTGTACTATTGTGAGGCCTTTTTAAAAGTGGCCCATCACATTAGCTGTCAGAAATGTGTGCCGGTCAAGAAGAGATAAAGATATGACCAAATATATATATACGGTCATAACTTTATCTCTTCTTGACCAGCGCACATTTCTGACAGCTAATGTGATGGCCCCTTTTAAAAAGTAGAATTATGCATATTTGAAAGCCTCTTAAGACTTCAGGCTATTATTATACTATGTGAATATATATATATATATATATATATATGAAGGGTTGAAGATGAATAAAGAGCTGCTCTTTCTTGGGAGCTGCTCTTTCTAGATCAGATAAAGTTTCCCCATGTTTCTTTCCTTCTGATGGCAGTACATCAAAACCTTTTCATAGATTAGTAACACATGCTTGGGACGCCTGGGCCAGACCTTTCAATGCATAGTCAGTTTTCAGACTGACGGATGATGTGGCCTTTGGATATATTTTTTTGTTGTTGGTGGCAATCTTTCATCTCTCTATAAAAATTAACAGAAAAGTTCAGAGGGTGCACAAAGTAAATATTATAACTTACATGCTTCTCCTGCTTTTGTCCTTTACATTTGATAGTAGATTTTTGTACTGAATAAGGGATAGCAGCTCCGCCAGAAAGATTAATAGAAATCCAACACCCAACACGTTCCTTTTTTCTCCCCTTTCTGTCCATGAAGCCCAGAACTGGCTTAAGGGTAAAGATAGCATTTTAAAAGGATAATTGTTTCCACATTGATAACTGCTTCTTCGATGAATTTTAGGCTGCTGGGGGAACATAGATAATAGTCATTAGATATATGTGTGCATACAAACATGATGAAATGAAGGGGCACCGATACTTGCAATGGGGTTTTAAAGGTTATTATTAGTAAATGGTTACCTACTGGGATGTCAGCAGAGTAATAGTAGTAATAAAAGTAGACATTCTTACTACTATGTGCTGCAATGCAATCTACATAGGGCTGCCCCTGAAGAACATTTGGGAACTTCAAATGGTATAAAACCATGCTAAGCAGTACATGGTACTGTGCTCATATGACCCATATACTGGAAGATCTTCACTCGTTGCAGGTTTTTCCCAGCCTCAGTTCAAGGTGTTGGCCCCACCTGGTCCATTGCTGCCAGTTTACTAGAAAGCAAAGGAACAAGGGAGGAGAACAAAGAACCATGGGAAAAGGCTCAGGTTCCCGTCTCTTCTGTTGGAGTGGAGTTTGTTGAGGTAGCCAAACCCACTTCTTCCGAAGAAGTCTCCCCTGAGTTTGGATTGACTGAGAGCCTGACAAGAGCCAACTTTGTGATTCTCAGAATTTGAAATGTTGACCCCCCCACACCATTAACTTGCAGAACCCAGGCTGCAGTAGCATGAACTCCATATTCATGTTTTACTACTGTGGAAGAGGCATAATCTCTTGCAAGCTTTTGCCTTTGTGACCCTACAGGCTTTTGGTTATTTATCAAGGACATTTGGAAGATTCACAGAGGATGCTGTCATTATTTAACACAACAACCATAATTGAAAATCTGTTTTATAAGGCTAGACTCAAATCCCCGATAGCATGTGCAGTTGCTGCAACGGTCTCCTTGTGTGCTGTGTCAGGCATCGAAACATAGGAACGAAGTTTGTCCGACCTCAATAAGTATCTTAACAAGGCATCTGTACGGAGTGAGCAGTTGCTGTTACAGCCTACATAAGCAGTCAAATCCATGTGGAATTCATATTAATATATGCTGTTGAGGGCCTAGGCCTCACATATGCATCCTAATCACTTAATAATTGGCACTTAAAGTGATGGGCTACACATGAGAATGGGCTACTACAGAGCTAATGCCACAGGCAGAATGTTAATATTGTATCATGCACATAATCTCAAACACAGCACATTTCAGTGGCGCCTCTTCACAGTTCTCACATTTAGCTGCCAGTCATCAAGTGATATACATGAATGTGTGAAATAGTCCAAAGATATTCTGTTCCTCTCAGACTGCCTCTCCCTGTCTTTCCTTCCCCGCTCTCACAATGCATTGCTCGTTTATTCTCTCAGATATTCTCTACATTTTCCACCAGCTGTCATTGACATATTTTGTTCACATTGTACTAGCTTCCCTAGTTTTGAATATATCTGTGACTGGTGTGGCCATATACTATTAGTGTATACTATTAGTGTGGGTCTTCTACTACCGTATTTCACCGAATGTAAGATGCCATCAATTGTAAGACACACCTAAATTTCAGGGCCACCAACAGGTAAAAAGCTTTGTGTCGATTCTAAGACACACTTTAATTTCAGCACCCCTTCCCCCTCACTTCCATCGCCGTCGCATTCGATCTTCCAGAGCGGAGATTGGCCGCTTCCAAACCCATCGATTAATAGCAGAGTGGAGTCATACCCATTGGAGCTTTTAACATCTCCAAAATTATCTGAGTGTTTTTCAGACATCAATGCTGTGTGTGTCTCAATTGAATATTTCCATATTTGGAAGATGCCGAGTGGGGCGAAGGGTAGCTTTGATATTGACATCTGCGGCTAACCAATCAGGAATTGCCACAGTGCTGTCCGTGACCATGTTCTCCTCCAATTGCAGTGTTTGGGGAAGTGGGAAACACTAACTGGCTGCTGGTTCTGGCCATGGGGCGGGGAGAGGGAGCGTATTTCTGCTCAGACTCATAGAAGTCAATCATCCACAGTGTGAAAGTGCTGATGGGCAGGCTGGCATCGTGAGTGTGTAAGCTTCTACACCTGAGTCAGGCAGGGTCTTTATTTCAGTTAAACTATTACTCCTATTGGCTGGCTGGGCTTCCAGTGTGGGGGTGGAGGCTCTATCCAATAGATCTGGAGTGCACCAGGTTAGGGAAGGCTGGAGTAGAAACTTTCACCAGCAGCAGTGGAGCTCTTCATCAGCAAAGTATAGAAGCTCCCTCGATAAATGCACGGGGTGGATTAACGTGTGTGTGTATGTGTGTGTGTGTCTGTTTTAAAGGGGCTAATGGTTTGAAAGGAAAAAATTTAAAAATTCCTAAAATATCAAGGCAAGAATGGATCTGCTACAAACTTGCCATGCCTAAAGCCCTACTTAAGAGCTATCATCATGCCAAGTTTCATCTCTTTATCTTTAAAAATGATAGCAGTTTTTTTTAAAACCAAGAACTTTTTAAAAATTCCTAAAAAATCAAGGTATGAATGGATCTGCTCCAAATTTGGCATGTCTAAAGACTTACTTAAGAGCCATCGTCAGGCCCATTTTATCTTTAAAAATGAGGGAGCTGTAAGCATTCGATTAATTTCCATTCACCAGAGCGGTTATCTGAAAACGGGAGGTTCTCCGACGGGAAATCCGATGGGGCGGAGTACGGGGAACTGCTCCAAAATTGTGGCAGAGAATCGCCTCAACGGAGCTCTGGCTCGAATTTCGAGGTGGAGAAGATCCACTTTGCACATCCCGAATATCTATGAATGATGTGGTCATATAGTAGGAGTGATAATACTATTAGTATTGCAAAATGGCAGGATCTCCACCACCAATTTAGTACTGTTATCAACAGGGTTACTATGTAGCAGAGTTACAAGTTATAGGTATTCTATTCTATATTAAATCCCTAAACAACTTAGGACCAGGTTACTTGAAATATCTTCTTTCTCTCTATAGACCTGCTAGACAACTATATTCTTCGGAGGGGGGTTGGGGGCTTGTTGTCCATGCCATATCCTACAGAATCCTATCTGGCAGAAATAGGGCAATGGTCCTCCTATGTGATTGTGGCCACCCTCTAGAATGACCTCTTGGCAATCATGCGCTTTTCACATATATTAAAATCATTTGGAGTCTCGTTATCTATCATGTTATTGTGTTTTTATAATGTTTTAATGTTTTATAATTTGTTGTAAAACATTTGCGGGTTTCTTAAAATAGATGCTACATAAATATTTTTAAATTAATTAATTTAAGAGATGGTGTCATTATTGGAAGGACCGCAACACTGGCTGCAATGTGCAGTTTACGGAAATGTTCTTTTCTGGCTCTAATTCCAACCATTTTGGTTATAGGAATTGCTATAAACCATTGGATGGTCAATGAGAAGTTGATGAGCTTCATGTGTGTGTTGCAGGCAAAACTGTAGTTTATTTTCAATTAAATATTTATACCATGTCATTCTGTTGTGACGCAAGACCCTAAGGTACCCATTGAACCAAATCCAAAATAAAATAAAAATAAAATACATTAAAATTAGCATATATAAAACCAATATGGGGCAGTAGTTTGTTCTGTCCGGTTTTCACATCAGTTTGCTAATATATATTTTTAAAGCCCATACAAATACTCAGACACATTTTTATATGAAATTTCCCCAATATACATATTTTTCAAAGCAGTTGTCCCATATAGATGCCTTTTTGTATGCTATTTTCCTAATGTACACATTTCTGTATTTTTTTATCAGAACTGCATTCCAAAATTCACAGAAGTACAAACACTGAATATTTATTCATTTTTAAATATTTCTATACTACCTGTCATGTAAAAACATATCCAGGCTGTGTACAACAATATAATAATAATAATAACAACAACAACAACAACAACAACATACATTTTAAATATACAATATAAACACACACACACACATATATATATATATATATATATATATCATACTAAAACATGATGACTGTGTTGAGATAACATGATAGTCAATGGTGGGGTAATAATCAACTTGACAGTTGTTTAACTAGGGGGGTTCTTGCTACACAACATAATAATCAACTGTGGTGTGGATTAGGATCAGCGCTGAGTTGACTATGGCAGCATTCGGATGACACAATAGTCAAAACAACTGACGATTGTTTCCCCCACACCAGTTGTTTATTGTGTCGTCCGAATTGAGCCACTCATTCCCCACCCTCTCTCCCCCCTAAGTCCTCCTGCTAGTATCCCATCAGCCATTGCTGCTGAAAATGTATCCTGATGGCTGGACTGGAACGGCAGCTGCTGCTTTGAATGCTCTTGCCTTGCAACTCTGTGGTTGATGTCCGAGGAAATAACCAACGGTACCCTCCATGCTTTATGATAACCAACAGTGGTTCAAATAGCCAGTTCTGTGCAGCGTTGGTTATTTGCATTATTTCAGCCAAATAATTAAAAAAAACTCCTGCCACACAACACGATAACCTGTGATGGGTTAAATATCCAACCATTGACTATATAAACCACCGTTGGTTACTGTGTTGTCTGAACCTAGTCAATTAGTGACCATCAGCTAAAAATCAGGATTACAGGCCTCACAACTCATCGAATACTAAGATGAATAAAACAGTTTTCAACATGCACCTATATTGCATGAGGGCTGGTCCTTTTTTTTTAATTCCTGGAGGCAGTATTCCAGAGAGGGGGTGCCATCACAGAAAAGGCCCTCTTTCTGGGTGTTACCAGGTGGACATCTGCAGAATGTGGCACAACTAGGAGGAGCTCTGATGATGATTGCAGCAGCCAGGCAAGTCTGTTTGGCATATTAATTAGGAAATGCAAATTAGGTGCGTTCATACTAAAATGCAAACCAAATAAATTTCTCCCTATCGCTACATATAATGTGACACTTATATGACTATTCAGAAGTGACATTAATATACCTGTTGTTCTTAAGACTTGAATGTAATTATCTTTGATAATGTCTAATAGAGTAACGTTTATTTCGATTTTAAACTTGTTTTCTCCCCAGATGATCAGGTTAAGTGCCGTTACATCTGTCATAAGAAACCTATCTTACCTTTATCTACTAAGAGTTTATATGCATTACAGGATCAAGCTGACCTAACATTCATTCCCTTTGTTTGTTTCCTTTAGCGTCTTGCCGAAGCAGCAGAGAAATTTCAGAAAGAACACCAGTGGCAGGATGAGTTTGCGGTGAGCATGCAATTTATTTTCATTTTTCCCAATGTAGTTAGCTCCCAGTGAACCTGTTCAGAAGACACGCTAAGCCATGGTGGTTAAGCACTTTGAGCTAAACAGTATGGCTTAGCGTGTCATGGCAAACCGTGACTTAGCGTGTCATGTAAACTATTTCTAACCATGGTTGCTACATAACCACGGTTTAAACATGCTCACTAACCATTTGCTGCAAAAGGGTTAGCGGCCTAACCATGGCTTAGTGTGTTGCCTGAACAGGCCCGTTTTCTAATTTCTCAGTTTGCCATGTTAGTTTTACTGATAAGATTGCATCCTTGATTCAGTATGGTTTCCTGAAAGATATGCAGGAACTATATACAGGATGTTATTGAATAAATGTTGGCTAGTTGTTTTGTAGTCAATGGACAATGAAGATTGAATGTTGAATCCATGCTAGGGTAGGATAATGAATGAAAATCAACATTGAATCCATTTGTGACTTGGAAGCGAGATTAAATTAATCTACCTATCAGCCTAAATAAAAGGCCACAATATATTCATTATTTATTGTCCCTGATTTTCTCTAGTTCCCCACCAGATGTCATTGAGATATCTCGCTCACATCATGGTCGTTTGCCTTCTGAAATACAGTTCTATTCTGGCTACCAAAGGAATATATGAGCAGGGTGTACATACACATCAAGATAACATTATGCTAGCCAGGAGATTTAGTTTCTACATTGTTTTAAAATTCTAAACTTGCCTTGGGTATCCATTCTGGTCCAAAACTTGACTCAGAAATAATTTTATGAATGAATGAATACATGCTATGAAAGTCCATGGACATTATAGATCTCTGGCATTTCATTAGGAGCTAGTCTAAAATACTACAGGAACAATTGGCTCAGAAGTCCCACTCCAAATTGTTTTATTTATGTGGTCAACATTCTTTAACATCTTCTTTTAGGAGTGAAAGATGATTCTAGTTATTCCTGGGAATCTCCTTTCTTCCCCTGAGAGAAAGAAAGAAAGGGTTTATAAACTGGAATGGGAAAAGGATAATCAATGGAAAATCACCAGTAGTACAGCTAGCATTAATAGTATGCCCATAGTGATTTAGTTTAGTCATAAATGCTTTCAGAAAAGCCCAAGTTGGACTTGAAACAAAATGTTGCATCGTGGCTTCTTTTTGCTGTTCAATCAGCCATACCCTTCTCCATGAACAACAGTCAATCAGCATTCTGTGGCCACTGAGCTTGTTCAGTCCTCATTGGGCTGTTTTGGGGGTTCTAAAGGGTTTTTATTTTCCTGCAAACCTGGGAGCTCTGCGTACCCGGCTGAGTCAGCCGTATGCATATGTGGCTACGTAAAAATTGTCACTCAGTCCTGAACATCAGAAATAGAGGAAATTATGTTGGTATGGTCAAAACAAGGTGGTTTATTATTTGAGTTCACTCTGAAGAAAAATTGTGTGAATAAGAGTTTTTCTGGAAAAAAATATCTATACAGAAAGGGGTCATAATGTAAGAAACTTGCCACCTCTATTTTTTTTTTGTAAATGCGTAAACACTCCAGGAAGTTTTAGAAACTCTAAATGCCTGTCATGTATCTGGGGATTGAATGACTTGAGCCATCAAGCCACTAAATTCCATTTCTGCCCTGCAGTTGGCAGTGGAGGTTTCCAATTGGGAAGATAGTTGAAGTTCTCTGGCTACAAGCACTTCATTGGTTTACACCAGTTGGTGAAGGAGGCAACAGTCACCAGAGGGAGGCAGTGTAACTGAGCAATGGCCAGCAAGCAGGGGCAATTCTTTGGAGCAACAGCCAGCCTTCAAGGCACTGATATACCTTGACAATTTAGACTGGGCTTGGAGTGTATTGGAAGAATTCATTATGAACTCTTGAGACTAAAAGGATCATCAGACAAGCATTTTATAGCATGCCCCTTACTGGCCGCTTAAGGATGTCCACGGGCCCTTTGGATGCCGTCGTTCACTTCCCATGTGACTCCTGCTCCTTCTGGTCCTTTTTCCATGAAAATATAAGACCCAGACAATCCGTCATTTATGGTTTGAAGTGAAATGTGCCGCCATCTCCTGCTGTGTGCAGGAAAGCAGTGCGGGAAAGAAAACCGCCCACTGAATGGACCACGTAGTCTTTGTTTACTTCCTCTTCCTTCAGTGTCTGAAGAGGAAGCTGCTCTTCCCTATTGTAGGACAGGGAGCACAATTCAAAGGGAGCACAATTCAAAGCATCGGGAGGGAAATGTGATCCCCCCCGCCCCCTCCTGAACAATCTCTGTGGCAGGGTCATGTGAGATAGGCGGCAGGTAGCCTATAAGAATAGTTAAATGAATTTAGGCCAGTGACGTCTGAATGACTTCAGATTATTTTAGAAATATGTGGGACCCTAATGAGAAATGCAGTCCTAGCAAAGCACGTTTCTCTTGCCTACAAGAAGATAAAAATGGACCAGACATTTCACCTGTGCTGAATTTGCTTTTAGTTTCACTTTATGCAAGGATCCTATGAAATGCTAAGGATGTGCAGGACTGCACGTTCAGAAATGCTGTTCATCTTGCAAAAACTCTTTTGGCTTTTCTCAAAACTCCTCCGATGCTTTCACCTAAGGAAAAAGTCTCAGATTTGCTTTGAAATGTGCTTGAGGCTAAATTTCAGTGGCAACTCTTAACTTCTGTTGGAATCTGCTCCATTTTACAACTACGTATGTTGGGGGAGGGGGCTGTCCCACTTAGTTGGCGCTCTCCCATGGATTCACTTTCTTTTGCCCTTTATGTTCAATAAGAATAAAAGATGGTTGGCTTGTACACTCTGCACAGGGAGGTTGTAATTCATCAAATTTCACTGCCAGGAAGGTTTTGCAAAATTGTACTGAAAACCTAATCTTTTATTAATGCATTCAATGAAAGAACGTCTGCGGTTAACACAGTATCAACATGCATATCTCTTTTTTTGGCAGGAGAAACCGAGTTGTCATAAAAGCAGCTTGAAACCAAGCTTCTGCCTTTCTCTTTTGAATTGGGATGAGGGAACTGTGTAGAATAGAACAACCTTGACATTAGGTTATGCAATTAAATTTTGAATGAACGTATTAAGCTTCTCATAATTTAATTTGTTCCGTTTTAGCCAGAAGTAATCTTTCATTTCTTCTGGCCTACTTTTTTTTTCCTGACAGAAAATGCCTGTTCAAATTGGTTTGCACACAGATCTGACTGCTAAACTTACTTTTCAGTGTGATTTTTCTTGTTCCTAATGGCTGTTCCCTGAAATGGAAGCAGCGCTATAGAATGTCTTTCTTGCCATTAGACTCGAGCGAAGCAGCCTTGTCTTCTAGGTAAAGTTGAGCTCACTGGGAAAGTTCATTCTCCTATACTGGTTTGCCTTGTGGTGGTGGAAGTCCTTTCAGTATAACATGAGAACGTGAGTCCCAGACAAAGCACATTTCTTTTGGAGCGGGTGGGGAAATGCCATCTAGTTTGGCTTTCCTTTCGCTCCAAATCTGCAATGATCTTGGCAGGCGGATTGCAGCACAATGATAGCCTGTGGTGTTTGCGTTTGGCCAGGTGGGGTGGGGGAGATTTGGCCCTTCAAACACAAGGCAGGCTCAGTCTTTCAGAGTGGCTATATAGTTTCACTGCAATGACACAGATATTAAATAAATAAAAGAGAAATGGCATTTGTTTATACATCGGGTTAAGCCGCATAAGCCTTTCAAACTTTCTTCCTTAAGAGAACCTTTTCCAAAAAGAGTGCCCATCTTTAGAGGACTGTCCTCTATTCAATGCACCATGGGTGTTTTGCTTTTTTGAGATCAGAACTCCAGTCTTGGACCTTGGAGAGGTCAAGAAGAGGGCGTTGTGGCGGGCGATGAAGCGAAGGGAAAAGAAAGTGTGGGATCTGCAGGATCATACAGCTTCTTTGTGTCTGTTCACCACCGGTAAATGAGCTAGATGGGCTCAGAGGCCCATCAAGCTGAATTTTTTTTTTTGAAGAGGAAGAACAGGAGGGGAAACCAGCCCCAGCATTGTTTCTCCTGTCCTGTTTGACCTTGCTGGCAGGGCATAGGACAGGCAGAGGGCTTCAACCTTGTTCTGAGTAGTTGGAAACCAGTGATTCGATAGGAAATTAGGATTAAAGAGGTTAGAGCATGAATATATTATGTTTTGAATTTTTTTCAAGGTGGGGATAGTGAGATTTTGTTTCAAATAGATCCTGATGTCTTTTTGTGTGTTGGATGAATCGTGTATGGAGATTTTGCTGTGTATTTAGTTTATAGTGTAGTCCTATACATGTCTACTAAGTAGTAAGCCCTGTTGAGTTCAATGGGATTTATGCCCATGCAGGTGGGTATATTGCATATTTTCTGTGCAGATGTCTGTGCCAACAGAGAGGTCCAGGTGGCATGGCTATTGCCATGCAGGACGTCACTCCCCCTCCTCTATGTGTAGCATGTTAAATCTTACAGGGAGTTAAAATATTTCAGTGCGGGAAGGAGGATGAGAGGTTGTTTTTGGGTAGCAACTCCTTGATCAGCTTTACAGAGAATTACGCCTCGTGCTTGAGGGCCTGAGCAGGGGATAGCCCAGGAAGCAGCTGCGCAAACAGAGACAGGAACCGGAGGAGGTTCTAGGAGGTAAGCAAACATGAAGTGTAGGGAATGAGGAGGGTTTTGTTTTTTTTTAACCAAAATCCAAAATCCAAATACCATTTTGGGCCAAGTTACCTTTGCCTTCTGTTTTTCTTTCATTTCTTTAGGCATGGTGGGGGGCTTTTTCAAGGAGGTTGCAGCAAGTGAGGAAGGAAGGTTTATCCCCCCCTTCCCCAGCTGCAGCCATTGTGAGTGGAGGAAGGGAAATAAGGAGACAAGACACATAGGTATGGTATAAAGTTGGGCTACATTTATTCAAATTAGTTCTGCAAAGGGCTAACTGGGTGGGCAGCTAAACTCAGCCAGCAACTAGCTAGGCCGTTATCGGGCGAAAACATTCCATCCCTATCAAGTGACACCTGCCAGATCGCCACCGACAAGACTGCCCCTTATGGGGAGGGGAGGCCTTCATGTGTCACCTCCTCCTGGGCCGTAAAACACCAGGTGGGTGAGGTGAGTTGGCCTTACAGGTAACCCTTATCTACTCACTGGGGCCGTAAAACCCTCAGGGCTCACCTGTCTCACTTCCCCTCACACAATGCCCCTCCCATGGCTAGGCAAGCCAGGCACATGGTAGGGCACCCCCTGAAAAACATCCCCTGCACAACTGAGTGAGAGTAAACAATCCCCAACCTCACCTCCCCATGTGCTGTGACCCCTCCCAGGAAATGTCTTCACTGCGCCTGTAAAAATTAAAGGCAGAAATCACTCATGTTATGCAGTGAGTGGCCATATTTTATTTATTTATTTTATTACATTTGTATACCGCCCATAGCCGAAGCTGTCTGGGCGGTTTACATAAGATTAAAACAATTAAAAACAATATACAGAAATGTAAACAGCAAAAACATACAATATACACACAATATACACATACTTTTAAAACCACTATCATAACTGTAAAAAGCTATAAACCTAACAGGCATATTCCAAACTTCACAAGCAAGCACATGTGTCCTTTAGAAGCACAGCGCTTCATGTTTCTGCCTGTGCTCAACCCTAACATTCCTTTTTGGTAGAGTTGAGGTCATACCTTGGAAAAGTAGCAATATCTATTTTACAGAATGCATCCTGAAAACTCAATTTTGCATTCATTTTTAATGGCACCCACTATAATAAAGTTTTAATAGCCTTTTAATGCTTGCATCTATAATTTAAGGATGAAGTGAATGGGATAATTACTAAAAGGGGTGACAAGATGGCAAAAGGAGGTAGAGACCTTGTTAAATGCACCCTCAAATTAAAAGGCAGCGGCTATTATTAAATATTGGGTCGTAATTCTACCTCCCCCTTATCAGATTTTAACACAATGCCAATTAAAAAGGACTTTATTTGCATATATAATAACATATATACTATAGAAGTGTCAAGGGCTCTGGAGAATCTTTGCAAATGATTATGAAGTGGGGGCGGGGAGCAACTTCATGTATTGTTGGTACTTCAGGAAAAAAGGCTTTAATTCCCATTTTCCCTAGTTTGATTACTTTTCTATGCAGTAGCCGATCTGAAAATGACTCCCTTCTTTCTTTTTGCATGTATTTATTATGTTATATAGCTTGTTCTTACATGGGGCCCCCAGTGGTCTCCTGACCAAGGCACTGACCAACTTCATCAATGCTGTGGCGTGCAAAGCTCCAAGATCACTCGCCAGGCCCAACATCACTTCTCTTATGAATTAAAATCTTCTCATATTTTTTTTAAAAAGAAGTTCATATTCAGTTTTGGCTTGGAAGTAGAAGCAACATGTGTTAAAATAACCTCCGCACGCTGGGTTCTCCTTCTTGAGATTCTGAAGCACAAGGAGAAATTGTTTTTGTTTTCTTGTGAAGGCCTGATGGCAAAGATTACACTTTGAAAAGGGAGAAAATACGGATAAAATGTGCACAAAATGAATAATATTCTCTCAAGTGGGCATTTTACAGTTATATTTGATGTTACATTTGATTGCACTAGAATGGTTGGTTAGCTGGACCAATTTTCTTCCAGTTGCACCCATAATATTAATTGCCCTTACACATTTATAAATGTAAGGAACATCCAATTTGAATTTTAACAAGCTGGGTCTTTCTGCTTCATTTGCCTTCTTCTTATCTGTATGCAGAAGTTTGTGACAGAGGCTTCTAGGGACTGATTATGAAGTACAGCCAGTATCTTTCCTAAAATAAATGGTTTTAATATATATCATTGTTGCTTGAGACGTATTAAAGTTTGCTGGAAAATACTGATTTGTAACATTGAGATGTATTCTAATGTTCCTGTAATACCATTTCAGCACTTGGCTGTCATATGAAAAATTATGACTGTGATGACTTTGAGTCACATCCACCTATGGCAAGGTGATCATGTGCCTCCCACTCATCAGCTTTTGATGTCTCTCAGGGTCAAACGACATATTACATTAATTGCTTAACATGTTGCTGAGACTGACTGTTTCTTTACTTTCATGTAACTGTGTGCAGGCTTGATTTGGATGGGGATGTTTAAACTTCCCCCAACTTTTTGCTTCCTGAAATTCCTTCTTCCCACCTCCCGGCTTTTTTAACCCCTCCCCTGGAGATAGAATTTTGGGTGGGAAAGGGGTGGTGGTGGGGTTTAATTCTCCCAGTACACACTGTTCCTGATCCTGATCCTGATCCAAATTGAGTCTGCATACAGATACACTAAAACAATAAGGCTCAGTGACATGTTACACAATGAACGTAATGTGTGGTTTGACCCTCACTCACTCACTCACTCACTCACTGGCACTGCTTATATTGGCTTGTGGTGTCCCTGAAAATGCTTAAAAAGCAGACATTGATTATAGGAAAAAATATTGATGTCCAATTATGTTCTCCTAAATAGCAAATTCTTTGGAGCCCCAGTGCTCCTGTGCCTTCATGCAATCTGTAGTCATCGGAAGCCTTCAGCTATTTGATCCTATAGAATGAATACTCCGATCTCTGGAGCTGTCTGAAATGGATTCATTTTTAAAAGGTTAGGTAAAAGTCCTTCATCAGCTGAAGTATTGGTTTTGTTCTCTGTTTCTCAATCTAGACGAATGGAATCTTAAAGCATGGGGCCCCCAAGAAACAAACAATCAAAATCCTCTACAATGGGGGAAGGAAGAGAGTTCAAAGGGATTGAAGTTGTTTGTTCTTCAGTTGTGAATTCATATGGAGATACAGGCTTTAATCATGGCACATTTATGTAGACCATGTTAACCTGAGTTTGACATGACAACTGTATAGGAATCACATCAAATGCTTCTCTAGCAGAATAATGCATTATTCTAAGTGGCTGCATTTTGATTCAAGGACACACTGGCAATTCAGTACTGTCTAGGCTTGGCTGTGCTGATAGGTAAAAGCGAGGTGATATACTAATAGAGCTCCTAATAAATGGGCTGAATTAATCATGTCCCATGCTAACCATGTCCATTTCCCACAAAGCAATTGGAATGTGCCTGAACATTTTTTTCTCATAGTTCGGGCTCTACAAGGGTTCGAGATTTTCTCTTTTTGATTTATTTGAAAGCTGGGAATCTGAGCTATCCAGTGGGTCCCCTCAGATCATGTGGGCTGCAGCCCCCTTAGCGCTGTAGTTAATCCAGCTATGGATGTGTGAAAAAGTACTTCCTTTTGACTGCCCTGAATGTCCCACCACTCTTACATCATTGGAAGACCCTGGGCTCTAATATTATGACGGGGGGGGGGGGAATCTCTCCATTCTCTACATAATGTTATTTATCCATATCATGTCCCTCACTTGCTTTTTCCCTAAACCAAATAGCCCTAAACATCATAACCATTCCTTGTTTGCCCATCTCTACCCTATGGACATTTTAATTGAGGTTCCCTGGAACACAGTGTTACAACCTGTCATTCTACTCTGTGCATCAAATCATGTTTGTTTTTGGGTGGTAGCATGATGAAGATTTTTCAGCACTGCCGTGAGAAATGTCAACAACTGGCAGAAGTCAATGTGATTACTATTATCCTGATAACTTGATGGCTTAGTTTTCTAATTCTGAGCTTCATTTTTCAAAACTAACTTTTCAGGCAGCTTACACCACCAATGTAAAACTAACCAAAATGGTAGTTTAAAATAATATAATACGATAGTAACAACTCCCCCCCTTCCCCGCCAATAAAAACATGAACAAGTGTAGCTGGTAGAAACAGTTGAAAAATAAGTGGTCAGTCCTAAATCTCCTCAATCCATCAGTTTGAACCCCAGCTGGATAAAAAAACATCGTACGTAGGGAAAGACAAATGGATTTCCCAAAGCAGGGAGTTCTATAGTCCAGGTGCAGTCTCGCAGAAGATCCTCCATATCCTATCCAGTTGTGCATTGACCAGATGGAGAATATCTTCCCCAACAGATCCTAAAGAGGAGGCAGGCTCTTCTGGGAGAAGATGGACTTTTTGACTTCCAGTCTGTATTTGCATATGTGAGGTAAAAGGAAAGTTTTATATAAGCCTGAAAAGAAGCATAAGGACAGCTGCTGAATCCAAGTGCATGTGCCCTTCATGTCTTTTGGGGTCTATAGCACATGACTCTGCTCTTCAGTTTCATCTGGAAATGTCACTCTCTTAATGCAAATGATCATATGGGGGCAAAATCCAGTCTATTCAAAAAGAAAACTCACTAGTAGGGCAAAAAGCCAGTAAAGGTTTGGGGCAAGGAGATAAATATACTTGTTGCTCCTCATCCCATTTTTTTTTTGCCATTCCATTTTAGCTAGAAAATTAGATGTATGAACTGGGATCATGGGTCACCTCTACATATTGATCACGAAACTAATTAGAAACGGCATGGTCCTGTGTCACTTCAATTTTCGTGCCATTTAGGCACCACTGGAAAGAAAATACAGATGCATTATCCCTTTTAGGCTAATGATCCTTCCCCCCCTCCCCTGTTCAAACAGCATCTTATTAAAAACAAAATGCATGATGGGATTGAATTAATTAGCGCCTTGCAGGTACTTTAGCCTTGTGTAACGAACATGCTGCATTGTTAACAGAAGCTTACTGGAAGCTGATGTCTTCTCTCTTCCTACTTTCTAAGCACCTCCAAAGACCTCTTAACACTGCTGTAAGATTCTAATTATTTTATCTGCCATTTTCAATTCCAGATGGAGCTGCAGCTTTAATAGCTATTTCAAGTTGGTGAGAGCTGACTCCTGGAGTGCAGCTCGAGTTTGGAAAGCAGGGCTGTAAAAGATGAAAGTCAAAAGATTGGCTTTTAAAAAAGAAGAAGCTGATTGGCTTTCTAATTTTCACCAGTTAATCAGTTGGTTGTCCAATTAAAATTAAGTCCGTGTGTGTGTGTGTGTGTGTGTGTGTGTGTATCTATCTATCTATCTATCTATCTATCTATCTATCTATCTTCTATCTATCTATCTATCTATCTATCTATCTATCATCTATCCATCTATATATCAGCCAGTAGATGTATTGGCAGGGAACACCATTTTTTTAATCTGGAAAGAGGGAATATACAATACAGCATAGGACAGCATGGTGAAATATTAATGGATGAGGGAGTTGGCAGTGAACAGGAGTGCTGGGTTTGGATGTGGGAGATCCAGATTCAAATTTGTGCCACAGTTGTGACCCTCCCTGGGCCAGTCCTGACCTACTAGACCATCCAAATGGGCCCTTGCTTGCTGACCGATGTATACAACTTGCAGGACCATCTGCATATTGACCTTTTTATAGTAATGAACAAATGTTGCCCTTCTATAAAATTTTGCAAAAAACAAAAACCCACATGCAAGCTACAATTATACTTCTTCAACACAATGGCAGATAAAAACATGACCACAGAAAAGTAATGATTCTCTCTGGTCAAAAGATAGGTCTAAGTCATTTCCAGATATTAGCTGTGCTCCATGATTCATTCTTTCTTTCTCTTTCATTGCAGTTCCAAAGTCCAAGACTTCTGAATGTATGCACATCTCAAGCTATTCTGTTGTTTCCCTGGTTTCTAAGGGATCAATTAATTTGTTGATATTTATCTGCATTGCCAAATGCCTGCCTTGACTCCTTGCAAAAGCCATTGTTTATGCTCCTGGTCCAATATTTTTGACAGCATTCCCTTGAACCTCGTCATGGACTTTAGTTCTTCCCTGCAGTCCTGTTATGCTCTCAAGCCAAGTTCTGCTCCAATCGTAATAACCCCCAAGCTACTAACCTATTAGTGTCTTTCTCAGTTCTTCCTGAATCTACTTGTCCTTTCCCCCATATTTATGAAGATTGGGTTGAAATATAGTGAAGGCTTCATAGCCTTTCAGTAGCCTTATTGATCACAGTTGCTTTAATCTGACTACATATTGAATGTAGAGTGTGATAGTGGCATATCATTAGCTTGACTTTATTTGGCACTTGTTAGTTCTTTTCATAAGACTTGGAAAGAATATAGGACAACAAAACTACCAGAAAACAAGCACTTATATCTTCCCTCAATGTATATTCAAGCCATAATTATTTTGGAAGGAGAACGTTAGATGCTAGTGAGGATGAAATTGTGCTATTGACTCAAAAACTAAGAAGACAAAATCTTTATATATTTTATAAATCTTCTAATTTTGAAAAAAAAATGTTTCAGAATTGGGAATAAGAGTGCCTCTGAGCACATGCTCAGCCAAGGAATTTGGTTTCAGCGCCGGAACTGAGCTCACAGCATATTCACATAAATCCACCTCTAGTCATCTCACCCCACCCCAGCTTTCTTGCATCTAAGCAAACTAAAAACTTCCTCAGAGCTGGAGCACATCAGAGATGTGGTCTCTCTTACCTTCAGTGAATAGTAAACCATGTACATTCAGTTCTACAGTTTCCTTGTTGCTCTCCCAAACACAATTCAGAGGTCAGCTGCAGTAGATTATTCTGCTCCCTTCCCTCCCTGAGATGGATTTTCCTCTTCCACCTCAACCATAGTTAAGTTTAATCATCAGCATTGTTAACTCAGAAGTTAACCATCAGCATGGACATTAATCACAGTTAAGGCTAACTGTCTCTCTACTTGATCAGGTTCCTTAACCAGGGTTCAAAGCTGATTAAGAATACCTATTAAGTAGAAAATAAAATTAGCCTTAATTCAGTTAAGGCGGCTGCCCATATATTCCTTAACAATGGTTAAGGGCGAGATCTCTAAACTATAGTTGAGAGCTCTGATCATAGGTCTGAACCAGTCTCCAAACAGCATGGTCCATCCATTTAATTGCATTGGACTGCTAACCTAGGCTCTTGCGAGCAAATTCATTTTACCCATATGAAAACTTCCTGCATTCATGTGCTCATGTAATGATTGTTTGGAAATTCTGTGCGCTGTAGCCTCTAAACCTGCTGGAAGTTCTTTTCACTTGTGTATTGATGCATTTTCTTTCTTTCTCTCTGTTTCTCACACATACATAAATACACATTTAGTTTTCTTTCTCTCATATTTCATTTATATGTTCATTCTCTCTCATACCATTTTCCTTTGATGCAATTCCACACTGCTGGATGCATTGTGCGAAGGGATCCTGACTGAGTTGTACCGTTGGAGCACATTTAGACAGAAACTGACCACTGTGTTCAAAATATTTCCCCCCACACTTTCTCTCCAAGGTGGAAGAAGTGAGGGCATTGTGGTCATGCTAATTGAAAGGATGCTTGGGGTTTGCTTGTTGTCACAAAGGGAAGCCAATTAAGACAAATTCCAGGCAATTACAAATATCTAATAAAGTAGGCGGTTGCCTGCCAAGTGTCTTAACACTTTGTAAATTAAGGTATGTCAAAGAGATCCATCTTCATAAGAGTCTGAAAGCTGTAGCTGCTTCTCCAGTGGTCCAGGCCCAGGTTGGAGTTGGCGAGTTCCTGTCCTTTCCTCCCTAATATAGATTTAGATAATAATTAGTTTATGATGTTCTGTTTGTTGCTGTCCATTGTATTAATGAATATTTAAATCAGTTATTATTTAACTGTATGTAATTGACTTTATGTCAATAGGTTTAGTATGCGTATGACTTTGAGAGAGACTATTTAGCAGCTTTATGTCTTGCTTGAAATGCTTTCTGATAGAAGTAATTGCCAGTTTAAGAAATCGAGTATCCTCTAATGCAGGAGTCCCCATCCTTTTTGGACCCTGGGCACGTTTGGGAATTTGAGAGAATAATAATAATAATAATAATAATAATATAATGATAATAATAATAATAATAAATAATAATAATAATAATAATAATAACAATAATTTATTCCCTACCCGCCTTGAGGCGGGGGAACAACATCATACAGACCATATAAAATACATGAAACTGATTAAAAGCATATAAAAATCAATACATCATTAAAATCAACCAAGTCTTAAAATTCGGCTGGGTAGGCCTGCCAGAAGAGATCAGACTTTATAACTCTCTTAAATTCTAGAAGACTGGTAAGTTGGCGGACCTCTCCCGGCCTGTCGGGAGAGGTCTGAGATACTGCTGTGGGTACCGCTACAAATTACCTAATAAGTGGATCACCACTTTGACATCTATCTTTCACGTCTATGAATCTTAGGCTTCATCTCATTCAGCACAAACGTTTGCTTTGTGTCTATGGGACATTGCAATGTTTCTTTAATAAGGAATTGTCTAATTCAGCGAATTGCTGGCAGTGCAATACAGCTCATTCTTCTTTTAAACATATGTTTTGGCAATGTACTGGCTTCTTTTTGTGGGGAGGTTATTACACAGAAAACATTTGTGCTGAAACAGTCTTTAACATTCACTGATGTTCATGCTCTCTTAAATGATTTACTTGCTTCACGGAAATTAACAAATGGTTAGCGTAAATGGATTCTCTGTGCCCTTTTGACAGCTGAAACACTGATATTACAACATTGGAAGGATAAACACTCACTTCCTTAAAATGCAATAGATTGAGGACCTTACAATACTTTCAATATTTGAATGGGTAGCATATAGACCCTACCTTCAAATGGATATTTGATTATTGCGATATTTGATTCACTTTTGTTGAAGCATAAATAAAATTGCTAGTAAACTGTATGCATTTCGTATGCATTCATTGATGTGAACATATACAAATCCATGTACGTATATTTAAAAAAATGGGGGGTGGGGAAATACAACAATGTTTTGCATGTGACCATGGGGGCCACTTTTAGGACCCCTATATAATTGTTACTGGTTCTAACAATAATAATTAGGTCTCACCTCCATGCTCCTATAAAAGGCGGAGCAGTACCCTTGGTCCTTGACATCTGTGATAAAACGTAACAGATGTAGACCAAGCTTAAAGGAATACTGTTAGCTCTGGCTTTTTGAGGGCCCTCGGGCCCCCTTCACACAGTGAATCTACCTTTTCGTCACCACAGCTGTTCTCTCTCTCCTCATCCTCTTTCCCATCATTGCTACCTCTTGCATGTTTGACAGGCAGAGAGCCACTGAGCAAATAGGCAATGAGATCTGCTGCTGCTCCTTCTCACCACCACCATTGTCTGGGCCAGAGCGAGAGGCAGGTGAAGAAGCAGGTTGCCATAGGGAAGAACCATGATGGAATTGTTGTAGATCACAAGCTGAATATGAGCCAACAGTGTGATGTGGCTGCAAAATAAGCAAATGCTATTTTGGCCTGCATTAATAGAAGTATAGCTTCCAAATCGCACAAGGTACTGGTTCCCCTCTATTCGGCACTGGTTAGGCCCCATCTTGAGTACTGCGTCCAGTTCTGGGCACCACACTTCAAGAAGGATGCAGACAAGCTGGAGCGTGTTCAGAGGAGGGCAACGAGGATGATTAGGGGTCTGGAAACAAAGCCCTATGAGGAGAGATTGAAAGAACTGGTTACACCCCCCCTGAAAGACTGTGTTCGCAGCTTGGGTGTACTCCTGTATCCGTCGCTCCAGTTGACAGCTCAGATTGATGCGACGGCCAGGAGTGCCTACTATCAGCTTCGGCTGATACGCCAGCTGCACCCCTTCCTAGAGTTGGAAGACCTAAAGACGATAGTGCACGCGCTGGTAACTTTGAGGCTCGACTTCTGCAATGCGCTGTACATAGGGCTACCTTTGTGCCTAGTCCGGAAACTTCAACTTGTTCAAAATATGGCAGCCAGGTTGGTCACCGGTACACCTAGGGGTGACCACATTACACCAGTTTTAAAATCACTTCACTGGCTGCCGGTCAGTTTCCGGGCAAAGTATAAAGTGTTGGTTATTACCTTTAAAGTCCTACATGGTTTGGGCCCAGGCTACCTACGGGATCGCCTTCTCCCGTACAATCCGCCCCACACTCTTAGGTCCTCTGGGAAGAACGTACTCAAGCCAGCCAGAGCTAGGCTGGCGAGTGTTACCCAGAGGACCTTCCCTTCCATGGCTCCCAGACTATGGAATGGTCTGCCGGAGGAAGTTAGACAAATTAGCAGTCTTCATGAATTTAAGAGAGTCATGAAGACTGTTCTCTTCTGGCAGGCCTATCCAGATGAATTTTAAAATGTTTTAATGATGTGTTTTCTCTTGTTTTTTAAATTTTTAAAACTTTGTGATGCTTGTATTTTGCATTGTGTTCCCTGCCTCGATCCATAGGGAGAGGCGGGTTATAAATAATAATAATTATTATCATTATTATTTATAATAAATAATAATATTTATTATTATTATGTTTAGCCTGGATAAGATTGAGGGGAGTCATGATAGCACTCTTCAAATACTTGAAAGGTTGTCACACAGAGGAGGGCCAGGATCAATCAACCCAGAGTGCAGGACACGGAATAATGGCCTCAAGTTACAGGAAGCCAGATTCCGGCTGGACATCAGGAAAAACTTGCTGACTGTTAGAGCAATACAACAATGGAATCAATTACCTAGGGAGGTGGTGGGCTCTCCCACATTAGAGGCATTCAAGAAGCAGCTGGACAACCATCTGTCAGGGATGCTTTAAGGTAGATTACTGCATTGAGCAGGGGGTTGGACTCGATGGCCTTATAAGCCCCTTCCAACTCTACTATTCTATGATTCTATGAAGAAGAGGAGCAACTTCAGGAACCTCTAGTCAATGAGGCCCTGCTGGGCTGGAGGCCTATTACAAGTGCCTGACCACGTTTGACCCTTGATGCCTGGCAATACCTTCCCCTTTTATATTTTCACAGGTATTTCAAAGCCATCAAAAAAATGAACTTTCTTGTTTGGGCACTTCTTTTCAAAAATAGATATGGATATGTCTGTCAGGGAGGATTTCCTGAACTGTTCTTTTACCTGTGAGTCCAGATCCTAGTATTATGGCATAGACATTGTCCTTTCGTGTAAGGATATAGATAATAGCTTTATTTCTTTTCTCTTATCGCTTTTTCTCTTGGGAAAGGTACATTTGTGCATATTCAGCCTTATTTTATTTATTTATTTTTAAAATTAAAAGGCTTTCTTCGGGAGATATGCCATAGTTGTAAACTTTCACTCGTAACTTTTAAGAGCTAATGCTGTTCTTTGCTTTCATTATTAACCCCCTGGTTTTAAAATATGTTTTAGATGTTTGTATTTTTATTCATGTTAAGCTTTGTATTTTTATTGTATATGGATGAGTGATAAAAAAATATTATACACAAATAAATAAATAATAAATAATTCCTCATTGAAAGCACTGACTGCCAAACTGTCTACTATTCTTCTAATTTTGTCTCGGTCCGTTAAGAGCATGCTTAAGCTATAAATTGATTTAACTGACATCACTTTTGCCACAGTAGGCCTCTGTTTATGTTCTTTTTGTGTAGTTGTGTGCTTACTTTTCAGAAACCCTTTTTTGGTGGCACTTTCCTGAGGGTTTGAATAATGAATATTCACTGCAAACTTCCTTTGTGCAGCAAACCACTGGGACTTCTGAGACTTTTTCAGGAATCCAGTGTATTTTCCTATAACCAGAATGCTGGAGAAAAGCCATCTCAGGAAGCTGTTCATTTTATCTTTGGTTTTGTTTTGTCTCAGTTTTGCATATTTACAGTGTGTTGTTAAGTAAAGAAATAGCGTTTCCTTTTACAGGGTCTGTTAATGCAGGTAATCATATATATTTTAATTACACTGATAGCATAGTGTGATATGGAGGTTAATTAGTTATATATTTCCCCTACCTGTTCCTTTTGAAATTTTTCTTAACATTATAATTAACTCTGTTTAGTTATGTTGGTAAAATGCCTTCCTCCATCCCCCTCCCCCAGAAATTTTGCCATCATAGCAAGCAAGAATCTGAAACACAACAAAATTAGTGAATTTTGAAAATTGAGCCTGAAAAAAAAGACCTTTTGCTGTCTGAAACTGAATCCAAATGCCCCTCTCCAGCCCATCCAAATTACTAGAACCAACAATTTAAAAATGTCTTGCTGCATCATCCAACTTCCAGTTCATCTAGCCTCATCTCTCTTCACCTCTGGAGTACTTGATAGAATTCAAGCTAAAGGAAAGTTGAATTCAACCAGGTACTATTGTCATTGTCAGAAACCAACATTAGTAAAATTCGCTACATGGCTGGTCATATGTTTTCTATTCTCCCAAGAAGAGTGTTGAACAGTGGTAGTAGGGTTACAAAGTAATGGATAAAACCCTTCATATTTATCATTTCGGCTCAATCTGTGAGGCACATGATTACCTTTCATTGGGCTCAGACTAACACTCCATCCAACTCAGTTTTATCCTATTGGCCCTCGACCTGAGACCTTTATAAGGAGATGGGAGAGATTGAAACAACATATCATATAAGCAAAACATGACTTATCCATTCTCTTAATGTCAAATAGGATGAGTTAATGTCAAATAGCACACTTAATAAGTAATGGCATTTGCAGTTTTAAATGGCTATTGGATGTCTTTGACTATATCTTCATTGAGTTATCACAACTGGATTTTAATAGTAAACAGTAAGCTCACGGAGCTTGCTTTGGAATGCATTTATTTTTTCTGATCTTTCTTTGAAAATTTTCGCAAAAGGCTTGGGTCTTTCCAAACATTTTCCCCTTGAGAACACTTGGTAAAACCACACATAGGAGAGATCGCTCTTCCCATCTCTCACTGCCATTCCCCCTTCCAAGCACACCTAACCTTGGAAAGATATTGGGGGCAGGGAGAGGCTTTCTAGATATAGGAGAGGCTTTGCCAGTCTCTGCTGATTTGGCCAGGGTAATTTCCTGCATGGGGCTAGTAGCTTTCTGTGCCACCTGAATCAATGAATTGGGTCAGGACATGGGAGGTATAGAAAAGTACGAGTCCTGAGCACATTTAGCAGCATCCAAGTATGCCAGTCATCAGGTATGGAAAATTAACTACATGCAGATATGAACCAGTTTCCAGACTTTTCTTCATTGGAATTGCTAGTTATGGACAACAACTGTGCAGTCTGTGATCACTGGCTTTCTAGTGAAGTTGGTGACTTACCAAAAAGAAAAAGTGCGTCACCAAAAAGAAAAACAAGAAAAACAAGGAGAGGATTTAGATTTGCATGCATATGCTAAATTATATATACAAATTTAGAAATTACAATATTTTAAATACAATGCATCTCACCATAATGGGGAAGAATGTGACCAGAAGGCTGCCTATACGGCAGTGGGTTGCTGTGTCAGGGTGGTGGCAGCTAATCCTAACACAGCAGCAAAAAATAGGCGTTTCCTTGCCCTCTGCCCGGATGGATGGTGACCAGTCAGTGGACACCATCTCCCTAGCCATGCCTCCTCCACAACTCTGGAGAAAGAATAGATGGCAGATGCGCCATACTTGCCTCGCACCAGAGAAAAAAGTCAGGGTAAGTCCCTGACTTTTTTGCTTCATGGCAAAGACCCTCGATGGCTGCGAGGTGGCTGCTGCATCCTATAATCGATGCAGCACCATTGTGCAGCCACCTCAGGGCCTTCTGAATCTGCTCTGCAGATGGGCATCTTCACAGCCTCTTCTCTCCCTTCCTACAGGTTATCTTTAGACTTGGACAGGACAGCCGTCTAAAAAGAGGTGGTCTTCATTTAGAGTATTGTCCTCAGACAGCCCATCACATAGAGTACTGTGAACTTATTAGCCCTGCTATTTCTAGTGTTACTATGGGAAAATAATTGCTACCTAATTATTTAAATACCTTTAAAGAACCTCAGGATAGCCTACATGGGGACTTCTAGGCAGTCTTCCATTTAAGTGCAGGTGAGACTTAGAGCCTATCTACACTACTGCTTTAAAACGGTTTTAAAGATAGGCTGTAGATAGGCTCTTAGGCTGCCTTACCTTTAATAATATAATGTATCAGACTTTTTTTAAACTATACAGTGGTCAAGTGGTCAACTGGTAAGGGGTGGGTCCACAGCTCACTAGCTAAACCCAAGTTGCTAGGGATCCTGCATAATCCCTAGCATCTCCATTTCAAAAAATAGATTGGGTAATTAGTGGTAGGAAGACCTGCCGGACACCCTGGAGAGCTGTCGCCACGTAGAGTGGACAACACTGGGCTCGATCAGGTATGGGGAACCTTTGGCTCATGGGGATTCTTCATCCAGTTTCTTTCCCAGGCCCCCTCTGCTCAGGCAGGGAAAAGCTCTAATCTCTAACCAGCAGTTAATCAGAGACAAGAGCCGTTTCCTGCTCAGTCCTGTGAAAGGCAGGTAAGAAATACCCCCCTTAGTTGATCTGCATAGATCAACTGATGGGGTTGTGTGTTGGGAGGGGTGTACGTGTGTGTGTGTGTGTGTGTGTGAGAGAGAGAGAGAGAGAGAGAGAGAGAATAAAGAGTGTGTTTGAGTATGTGTGGTATATGTATGTCTGTGTGAATGGTATGTGAGAGCCAGCAGAGATGCCCACAGCTGAGATGTGGACTTCAGAGACCTTTGTTGCAATCTGGCTCTTGAGCCGAAAGAGGTCCCCCTCTCCTGAGCTAGATGGAGGCATCATCTGACTTGGCGTAGGGCAGTCTCCTGTGTTCCTATGTACAGCTTTCACCCGAGAAATTGCAACAGGATTTTAAGTGCTAATGCTATAAAAACTGTGTCACTTTAGACAGCTGCACTCATAAATGTCTCTGCTATTTTGTATTATAAAAATGCAAAAAAAAAAAAATTCTATTGTGTGTGTGAAGGTTTCACTGTATGTAAAGAGTTAACAGTTGTGAAGTAGAGTGATTAGGAAATAACAATAGGAGCGAATCACCCCAGGGCTAAAATGGTAATTTCTCTAATGCTCCGGTAATGGCTTTCTGATCGCTCTACAGCTGAGGACAAGTGTAAAGCAAAACACAAAAGGATGGCCAATCACCCTAACAAAGAGCTAGCCAGGGTGATTAGGAAAAGGAGGGGCAAAGCGGGAGAACGGCGATTATGAGTCAAAAACTAGGAGAAGGGTGTGATGGAGAGAGAGGAGAGATTGCCTTCCTTAGGAATGGAGGTAAGAACCATTCCCGAAGATACTTTAGGAGTAAAATATCAGGAGTAGTTAGTCAAGAGATGGACCTGCGTTTCTACTCTTGTCTGGTTGTTTTCTTGCCTTTGTAACATCAGTTCTGAGTGTGTAAATATCTTAAGCCAAGCGTGCCTTACTATGCCAAGAATAGTAAAGAGTTTTGATTTAAAACTTGGGTTGTTGGAGATTCCTTTTCACACCCGCCCACAGCTCGAACCCCCACGCTACTGAAAAGGGGAAAAGAGAAAAGGTGGAAGCTTGGGTCCCAGAAAAGGACAAGGTTGCTCTTAAAGAGGCAAGATATCTTTAAAGAGCAGAATCAGAGTGTCCAGCCAGGAAGGTGGAACTCTGAACGTCGAGGTGTGGATTCTCGACAGAGTGACACTAATACATGGCCAGATTGTAGCACTTGGCAGTTTAGCATGTAAATATTACAAGAAAAGTCAGGGTTTCATCTCTGCGAGTGGTGACAGTGCCCGTTTGGACACCCATTGATCCTTGGCAGAGGTTAATTGCGATGTGCCGAGAAAGTGGCTGAATTCTCAGTCTTGCATGATAAGGAGGCTGGATAGAAACTACCTCCAGCAGTCCATCTACAGGGCAATAAGCTTTCCCTGCGCATCCACGTATTATTTGTGCATATTGAAATAGCTGTCATGGAGAACACAAATGTGCGCTGGCAGCTTCAAAGCCTGAGTTGTGATGATTGCAAGTAAAAACAGGCAAAAGTACAGCTGCATGGATTTACCTAGGCTGACCAGATAAAATCCAGGTCAGGGCTCATGTAACTTTAACAGTTGTAGAGAAAAGGGAATTAGTCTCTGGTGAAATCCCCTCTTCATCACAACAGTTAAAGGAGCATGCACTATACTAGACTGACCATATACAAAAGAAGGCAGGGCCCCTGCAACCTTAACAATTGTGATGAAGAGGGAATTTCACCAGGAACTAATTGCATACAAATGACACTGGCTGAAATCCCCTTTTCTCTACAACTGTTAAAGTTACATGAGCCCTGTCCTGGATTTTATCTGGTCACCCTAGATTTACCTAGATCTCTAACTGTTGCACATAGATTCCTCCTATAGCCAAGGATGCAGACTTCATGTTTGAGACGTGTCATTTATGATAATAAATAATTTTGGTGTTTTAACAAGCAAAGTATCTAATTTTGTAATCTACGATACACAGTTAAATCATACATACTGAGTGAGGGATGGTCTGCTTTCCATTGATGAATCCAGAGATGTAAAATGAAATGTTTGGGCGCTAATCCATTTTCACTCTTTGTCTTAACTCTTGGGCCTGATCCAGCCAGGACCCACACTGACCATATCTGAAGGTACCATTGTTTACTCAAGCTCCAGTTGGGTGAAAGAATGATAGAGTTTATTGATGGAAAATTGATGCAGATAATAAAAGCAAAGATGAAATTTACACACAGGCCCCTCAACTCGTAGTCCACAGTCACTCCGGCTCCCACAATGTGATGAGCATTTTCCAAAGGGGTCTGTTGCCTGAGCAGGTGGCATGCCTCCCCCTCACAGGTGAGAACAGATAGCAGGCCAGTCTGCTCAGGATTTTATAGTGCCTGCCTTATCAGCTGTCAAAAGACACAAACACACTTCCCTCCTCCCACCTAGAAAGAGAAAAAGGGGGGGGGAGGGCTCCTATTCTTGGCAGGAAAATAGTTTCTCATAGCAAAGATAGAGCATCCTTATCAGCTGAAAGGTCCACACTATTCAAAGCAGCCACTGTGCATTGTCTATCTTTCTTAATAGCAAGAAATGCTGGCCTTCACTGTATGTGAATACAACTATGAGAACCAGCCCTAACTGCATAAAAATGGTCAACTGCTCTAACAAATTAGTATAGACACTGCATATGACTCTGTGTGAGTTCACACCTGACTCCTCGCCATTCTTCTGAAACCAAATCCGAAACGCCGTCATAGGGTACGGGTCCATATGTTTGCATGTGTTCTACCCATAGTATTTTCTCTGTGAATAATTGATACAGAGTATCTGTTCTTCCATTCACAAGCAGAAGGGCATATCCTGGATCATCGAACACAGATTAGTTATGCCTTGATTCTTAAAAAAAAATCCTCTTAAGCACATGCAACATTGCTTTTCCATTGTAAAGCATATTGGCAGACTACAGGGTTCTAGTTTAGGGCAGCCTACACGAGACTAGAAGTTGTAATAGACTGGGCAGTACTTTGTGATATGCCATGTGAAATGGTTTGTATGTGCAATGGCTTGTCAAACAGCTTGCGCAAGTGGACTCAAAGTATTGGATTTGGCCCTTCACAAGGATAAAAACTGGTTTGACACAAGTGGTAGAACCTTTGCACTACCAGAAGGCCACCACTGGATACAACTCAATGTCAGGAGAGCTATTGACAAAGGTCGTTGGGTGTAATTTCCCTCCAACCTGAGCTATTATTTATCATTTTAAAGTTAGTTGCTCACCTGTGTTATGTTTCCCTCTGAGGAATTGTGGGGAATTAGCCAGTATATTCACCTTGCCAGCTCTCTCTGCTTTTTCCCCGTAGACAGCGGCCTAATTGTAGCCACTTTTATTACAATGTTCGAGGTGGAGCCGAGGCAAGAGGAAATGAGCAATCATTTCAGTCGTTAAAGCTGTCAAAAGGCTTTATTTGTGCAGCAGCTCTAATGGCCAAAATGGTCAGCAAATTGAGCAATATTGTCTGGTGACACTAAAGGGCTTTCCCTAGTTTGCTGTAATGCGTTTCCACTTTCTCCCATTATTTTTGGACAAGAAATCTGGGTAGATCACTCTTAGTGAATTTTCCAGTGTATATTATACAGAGCTGTGCTTGTGACATGAATAGAAAGCCGCATCAACTGCTAATAGGAAATATATAACAGGTTTTAAAAATAATATCAGAATGCTTAGAAGTATACTTCTTCAATGCAAATGCTTATTTATGCATCGCATTTATGTCTTAATGTTCCTACAATGAGCTTGCTCCAATACAGTATGTCTGCTGTTGTAGGAATTATACTTCTAACATAACTTCAGCTGTTAGGTGGTATAGAAATGTAATAATTAATTCTGATTTTATTCTCACAATGACCCTGTGAGGTAGGCTAAGATGGGTATGTGCCACTGTCCAGGGAACTTTGTAGCTGAGTAGGGCTTCCAATTCTTAGTTTCAAACATTGAAGGGTCTGGATCCTGGTATAGGTCATAGGGCAGAGCAATTCCATTTCAGACTAAAAGTCTATCTAGCCCAGCATTTTGTTCCCACAGTGGCCAATCAGATGCCTGATACTGTATGCCAGCCTTCCCCCACCTGATGTCTTCCAGATATTTTGGACTACAACACCAGCATCCCTGATCATTGGCTATGCTGGCTGGAGCTGTTGGGAGTTGAAGTCCATAACACCTGGAGGTCACCATGTTGGGAAAAAGCTCCTATACGTAATATGCAGCCATCATGACTAGTAACCATTGATAGCCTTATTCTCCAAGAAATGGCATATTCTAACAGGAGCAGAATTAAGAGCACAGCCTTTCTTTTGACACCCGTGGCTGGGTCCTGTTAGGTATGGTCAGGAACTCAGATTGTAGTACTGAGGCGTAAAGGAGCTGAATGTGGAAATGGGGTTCAGAGCAACCCACACATCTGCCAGTGGCAAGTTGCCCAGCCTCTCTCAGCCCAACAAAACCTGTGGCAGGTGGCTATGGAGGAATATGACACTTTGAAAACGGTTTGAAAACTGTATATGGAGTGTGTCCTGGGCCCCAACAGTTGTCACTACTGTTATAAACCGTTTTAAAGGGGAGTTTTAAAAGTTTTTTTTACATGTATAGGATCTCCCACCTCATCTCACCAGTTGCTTTTTTTGCTAGTGGTGGAAAATAATTATATTAACATAATGGCTTTTTAAAAAATGATAATGCTCTTTAGCTGCTGCAGATAATGCTGTCTTAGAATATTGCTGAAGAAATGAGAAGGCATGTATGGAGTTAGCTGTCCCTAACGACTTTATCAGGCAAAGTAAAGTTAGCAAAAATAGAGAAGGGGGGTTGTTTTTCTTCCTGCAATGAGTTTCTTAGTTAACACTGAGCTATAACGTTTGTAAGAGGAGAGGAACAAAAAGTTCTAGTTCACACTTAGAATTGTCCAAGGAGAGCCAAGGTTATGGCTGTGGATATTAAAGAGTAGTATCGTACAAGACTTAATAAAAGCAGTATTTGCCTGGCATATTGGATCCAATTTTACACTTGTTTGTTGTTCTGCGCTAGCTTATTTGATAAGGCCATGGGGTAGATGAGAAATCTGACTGTACAAAACATTCCAGTCTTCATCGGAGTTGTCTCTTGTCAAGCAAAGTTGACTGTAAACACACATTTCTTTTCGTGGAGGTGGAGTGAGGACGGCTGTGTCCCAGTCATGCATCCAGATCCTGTGGTGTAACTTGCAGCATGCAAGTAAAGTTGTCACCTTTTTATGAATGCAGGCTGTACAGGTAGCAATCAACAGGTGAGGTTTTTCCTATCCACCACAATCATGTCACAAAAAGCTTTTATCTACTGATTCCTGACTGTTCGGAATGTGGAAATACCACAAGAGCAATCTCGGGTTGAAAACTATGTGTTGTATCTAATGTTGGTTTAACATAAGTCCCATTCATTTCAGTGAGTCTATTCTAAGTAGGACTAACATTAGGTACTTTCTCGCTCAAGAAGCACAGCTGAGAAAGAGACCTCTGCCTATGAATTTGAAGACGGCTAGTCAGATTAGACAATGCTAAGCTAGATGGACAAATTGCCTGAAACTGTGAAAAAGGCAAATTCCATGCAAGGGATCATAAGGAAAGGAATACAAAATGCATTTATTTATTTGATTTGATTTGTACCCTGTCTTTCTACCAAAAATGGCATTCATGGAGTCTTGCAGGCACAATCAAAATTGATTAAAACATTACACCGATACAATAAAATACAATAAAACACAGCAGAAAAGGGCAACTAAAATGATCAAAAGGCTGAAGCAGTTCCCCTATGAGGGAAGGTTACAACAGCTGGGATTGTTTAGCTTTGAGGGTAAGGGGAGACCTGATAGAGGTGTACAAAATTATGCATGGTGTGGATAGGGAGACATTTTTTCCTTCTGTCATAATACTAGAACGCAGGATGATCCCATGAAGCTGATTGGTGGGAGATTCAGGACAAATGAAAGGAAGTACTTCATCACTCAGTACATAGTTACATTATGAAATGCACTGCCACAAGATGTAGTGATGGCCACCAATTTGGATAGTTTTAAAAGGGGGATGGATAAATTCCTGGAGGAGAAGACTATCAATGGCTACTAGCTCTGATAGCCATGTGCTACTTCCAGTATCAGAAGCAGTAAGCATGTATGCACCAGTTGTTGGGGAACATGGGTGGGAGGGTGCTGTTGCACCGTGTCCTGCTTTGTTGGTCCCTGACCAACAGCTGGTTTGCCACTGTGTGAACAGAGTGCTGGGCTAGATGGACCCTTAGTCTGATCCAGCATGGCAGTTCTTATGTTCTTAACAATTACAAGGAATAAAAACCTAGCACCCAATCCAACAGACCCACTTACATGCCAAAGGCCTTCTTCAATGAAGTGGTATTTGCCTGCCAGTGGAAGGACAACAGAGAGGGAGCGAATCTAGCCTCCCTTGGTAAGGAGTTCCGCAGCCTGGGAGCGGCTAGCAAAAGGCCCTCTCTCAGATCACCACCAGTGGTCATGAAGGAAGGGCATCTCCAGTAGATCCAAAGGACCAGGCAGGCTCATATGGCAGAAGCTGGTCTTTCAGATAGCCTGGTCCCAAGCCATATGGGAATTTATAGGCCACAACCAGCATTTTGAATTATTTCTGGAAACAATCCAGTAGCTGGTGAATCTGTTGTAACAAGGGAGTCACATTTTCTCTTTAACTGGCCCCCGTCAACAGTTTGGCTACAGGATTCTGGACCAGCTGAAGTTTCTGAACAGTTTTCAAAGGCAGCCCATGTAGTAGTATGGACAGGATGTGGTTAAGGCATGTGTGACCATGTCCAGATTAGACATGTCTATGAATGGGCCCAGTTGGCAAGGAAGGGGACTTGCCTCCACTACATAGTCTTATTTCTGAACTAGATTTCCAACAGATACATGATCCTCAATCTTCAGGTGGGTTTTCACCCACTCTATTTCCAATCTGAAAATTGAGTAATTTTGCAAAGGTGAATGTTTGGATCAGCTCTGTTGAACTGAATGCAGTAAAACTGAACCGCCCGATAGGATTGTGCCAGTCCAATGCAAGAGGTGCACAACAAATTAAAACTTTATTTCTATCATCCCTTCCTGCAAGCCACATGCTAAGTTGTAAATTGCTTCTTTGAGTATGACCCACCAGGTTACAGGAAGAGATCGATGCACTGCCATTAGCTTGGTTTTCCAGTGGTGATAAGAGTTTCCTCACTTGTATCGGCAAACAGTAAGCTCAGGTTTACCATCCTGGATTTGGTGTAAAGCCAGCAGTAATGAGAAAATAACAGGAAAAAAGGGATTTTGAGAGAACTGCGGTTTAGGTTAGTTCTGTATGCATTCACATAATTTCTTTTAAACCATACAAAACACATTGCTCATGATGAAGCTAATATTTTCAAATGAGATTTGAAGAAAAGCACACGTATGTGTAGGTCATTAATTATCCTGTTTAAGACTGGGAAAAGAGGGTAAAAGTATTCCAATGTTTTATAAAAATCCAATCGTCTTTATTTACCAACAAACCAAAATTGTTCATTTAGTCCATAGACCGTTTCACATACTAACATTACCCATCTTAACAGCAGCTTGTATTCCTTAAATGCTATACGTAGACTTTAAGCCTATATATATGTTGGATTAGAGCCTTCGAATCACTGAGTTTATAATAGTTCCGCTGAAGATACCTGAAGTAGTCAGAAAATTAGGACCAATTCACACAAGTATTCTCATCACTTGATTGCTCAGCACTTGACAATGCATAGCTAAATGTGTAACTTGGGAACAAAGCTTTGTTATTAAGGTGGAGGGAAGCAGGGTGGATAAATGTGTCAATTTCACTTCTGCTTGGCTTCTCATTTTTCCAAACTTAAGCTGGTTTCCGCCTGATTCTGTATCAGCGTATGACATTTTTTTGAAGTCCACATGAAGATTTGTACACATATGTCTCCTAATAAATTCATTTTTGTGCACACCTTTTCACAGCGTATGCATTTTCTATATACACGTCTACCAACGCTCACATTTTTTGCAAGCTATTTCCCCTATTATACTGTATTTCTGTGCATGGTTTTTCACTTTTTTGTGCATTTTTATTTGTGCACTTTTCCTGACATATGGATTTTTCTGTGTACTCTTACCTAATATGTTTCTTTTGTGTGTGTGTACAAGACACTGCAGCATTTTAAAATGTGTAAATTTTGGTGTACAACTGTTTCCCGCCCTCACTTATTAGTTCAGAGGGGAAAGTTGCATTTCTGGAGTTTGATCTGTGATGTTTTGATCAAACATGGAAGTTATTGTTTGATGCTGCAATCTGAAAGAGGTCAACCTCTGCAAGATGTAGGCAGCCAGGTGGTATCTTTTTATTGGAATAATATTTTAAACTGTCAGTACAAGAACAGATTTTCTCCTAAATACATCCATTTTGAATTAAAATATAGTTCAGATACACGTTCTGACTGCTATATCATCAACATCTGGGGTGCAGAAGCAAAATTGGGTAGGAGGCCAGATGATCCCAGTGCCTTCTGTGAGTCATATGACATCAAGTGGACATGGCCTCACCCCTGATGTGGCCACACCCACTGCTGGTAAGGGACATGGTCATGTCCACCTATCATTATTTGCTCCCTGACTGATGTACTCCATCACTTGGCCAAGAATGAGTATTGAAGCTCGTGCTCAGTGAAGCCAAGCTGGCTTAGTTGACTTCATATCTCCATCAGAAATATGAAGGAGACATGAACAACTTTGCTTCACCCGCCCTGTGTCTTTTCTCAAATGGGGAATGGTGGTGGGCAGCTGAAGTAAAGTCGGCCAAACACTCTTTGTACCTCTGTTGGAAGAACAAAAGGGATTTGGACAACTGCCCTGGCTTTGATGCACATGGGCTTTTTCAGGCACCTCCATTGACTGGACTCAGAAACTGCATGCGATATAGATGCTCATGGCTTTTGTCTCCTAATCTTTTCCCAGAAACATCAGCAGCTGAATTTTGGGGTCCTTAATTGTTTGTGAATTCTCATTTTTTAAAAAAGTAATACTTTTATTCTTATTTTCATCATTTTCTTCTTTCTTAGCTTAAACTTTAGTATAATGTTACAGCTGTTGCTGAGAAGCAGTATTCGTGCATCTGTGTGAATAGCAGTTTGTCTTAGTCTATAAACTGGTTTGGGTTACATTTAAATGGAAACCTTGCTGGGAAATTAATAGCCTTATGATTAAGTACAACAACAATAATAATAATAATAACAATAATGAATCCACTTTAAAATTAATAGTTTTAGGGGGTCTCTTTTGGGTTTAAGGTTTTTTTTAATTAACCCAACATCTTCCTTTTCTCTTTTACAGACCAATGATATTGTGTACTACAATGCAAAAGATGACTTGAATGAAGTAAGTAACGTTTAAAAAAATACAAATTCATGCAGTTGCAAGTTTCCGAAGGGATCACGGGTTTCAGTTAGGGATGTGCACTGACCCCCCGGATCGGATCGGATAGCGGATCGGAATCGGACCTGGGGGGTCGGATCGGATCGGATCGGATCGGAGGCTGGTCGGATCGGATCGGACCAGATGTCCGATCCGGATCGGACGCCATTTTGAATGCTTTTTCCCATAGCCAAGTATTGTTTTACAAAAACGCCTATAACTTTTTCATTTTTAAAGATAGAAGGATGAAACTTGGGCACATTGTAGACTGGTTAGGGGTAGTTGTCTGTGAGAAATTTCAGAAAGATTGGTGCATGCATTTTGTGGCAATTAATTTTTTAATAAATACCCAGGAATGCCTATAACTTTGTCATTTTTAAAGTTACACACATGAAACTTTGCCACATTGTAGGGGGTACCTTGGGACCTATGTGTGTGAAATTTCAGAAACGTAGGTGCTTGTCTTGTGTGGCAATTAATTTTTAGAAAAATGGGTAGTAGTGGGGTAAATACAGTTACGCCTCCCATTTTTTTATTTTTGAAGATACAAACAGGAAACTTGGGCACATTACAGGTACCACTTGCCTTGATATGTGTGTGAAATTTCAGAAACATTGGAGCTTTCCTTGTGTGGCAATTAATTTTTGAAACAATGAGGAAAGAAACACCTATAACTTTGTCATTTTTAAAGTTACACACATGAAACTTTGCCACATTGTAGGTGGTACCTTGGGACCCATGTGTGTGAAATTTCGGAAACGTAGGTGCTTGCCTTGTGTGGCAATTAATTTTTTAATAAATACCCAGGAATGCCTATAACTTTGTCATTTTTAAAGTTACACACATGAAACTTTGCCACATTGTAGGCGGTACCTTGGGACCTATGTGTGTGAAATTTCGGAAACGTAGGTGCTTGCCTTGTGTGGCAATTAATTTTAGAAAAATGGGTAGTGGTGGGGTAAATACAGTTACGCCTCCCACTTTTTTATTTTTGAAGATACAAACAGGAAACATGGGCACATTACAGGTACCACTTGGCTTGATATGTGTGTAAAATTTCAGACAGCTGGGTCCAGGCATGTGGTGGCAAGATATTTTTGAAACAATGAGGAAAGAAACGCCTATAACTTTTTTATTTTAAAAGTTAGAAGTCTGAACATTGCTCACTTTGTAGATGGGTTAGGGGTAGATATGTGTCAGAAATTTCAGAATGATAGGTCCAGGCATTTGATGGCTATGGAATTTTTAAATTACATGTTTCAAAAAAATTTCTACAGAGGCCAGGTCTTCCCCTCCCGCTTCCCGCGAAGAAAAGGAAACACTCTCTCGTCTCGATCCCTTTGATCCTTGGTAGTATCCATTACAGGGCTCGTGTCTGCTTGAGTACAAAGTGAAAGCAGACACGAGCCCTGTAATGGATACTACCAAGGATCAAAGGGATCGAGACCAGAGTGATCCTTCCTTGCACGCATGGCTGCAAAACTCAGCTAGGCTCAGCCGTTCTGCTTGAAAAGTGAAAGGAGGAAAGGAAACACGAGCCCTGTAATGGATACTACTAGCAAGGATCAAAGGGATCGAGACGAGAGAGTGTTTCCTTTTCTTCGCGGGAAGCGGGAGGGGAAGACCTGGCCTCTGTAGAAATTTTTTTGAAACATGTAATTTAAAAATTCCATAGCCATCAAATGCCTGGACCTATCATTCTGAAATTTCTGACACATATCTACCCCTAACCCATCTACAAAGTGAGCAATGTTCAGACTTCTAACTTTTAAAATAAAAAAGTTATAGGCGTTTCTTTCCTCATTGTTTCAAAAATACCTTGCCACCACATGCCTGGACCCAGCTGTCTGAAATTTTACACACATATCAAGCCAAGTGGTACCTGTAATGTGCCCATGTTTCCTGTTTGTATCTTCAAAAATAAAAAAGTGGGAGGCGTAACTGTATTTACCCCACCACTACCCATTTTTCTAAAATTAATTGCCACACAAGGCAAGCACCTACGTTTCCGAAATTTCACACACATAGGTCCCAAGGTACCGCCTACAATGTGGCAAAGTTTCATGTGTGTAACTTTAAAAATGACAAAGTTATAGGCATTCCTGGGTATTTATTAAAAAATTAATTGCCACACAAGGCAAGCACCTACGTTTCCGAAATTTCACACACATGGGTCCCAAGGTACCACCTACAATGTGGCAAAGTTTCATGTGTGTAACTTTAAAAATGACAAAGTTATAGGTGTTTCTTTCCTCATTGTTTCAAAAATTAATTGCCACACAAGGAAAGCTCCAATGTTTCTGAAATTTCACACACATATCAAGGCAAGTGGTACCTGTAATGTGCCCAAGTTTCCTGTTTGTATCTTCAAAAATAAAAAAATGGGAGGCGTAACTGTATTTACCCCACTACTACCCATTTTTCTAAAAATTAATTGCCACACAAGACAAGCACCTACGTTTCTGAAATTTCACACACATAGGTCCCAAGGTACCCCCTACAATGTGGCAAAGTTTCATGTGTGTAACTTTAAAAATGACAAAGTTATAGGCATTCCTGGGTATTTATTAAAAAATTAATTGCCACAAAATGCATGCACCAATCTTTCTGAAATTTCTCACAGATAACTACCCCTAACCAGTCTACAATGTGCCCAAGTTTCATCCTTCTATCTTTAAAAATGAAAAAGTTATAGGCGTTTTTGTAAAACAATACTTGGCTATGGGAAAAAGCATTCAAAATGGCGTCCGATCCGGATCGGACCTCATCGGATCGGATCGGATCGGATCGGAGGTTGTCCGGATCGGATCGGATCGGATCGGATTTTCCCGATTTTGGGTCGGATCGGATTCGGATCGTGGATCGGATCCGATCCGATGCACACCCCTAGTTTCAGTATAGTCTCGTCCCCTGTACTTCCAATCTCTCTGAAAAAATAAGAATTGTTTGAAAGTGTACACTTGTTAAACTACCATTTGAAAAGAGAGTGGGGTTTTAAAGATAGTTTCTCAGAACACAAGCACAAAATAATACAAGTGGTTCCCTGTAGATTTCTAGAGAGCTTGGTTGTGTTATGTGATTTGTTACCTTAAGGAGCCCTTGAAAAAAACTGGTTTTTCAGGGGGTGGTTGAGGAACAAAATGTGTCTTATGGGGAAAAAAAAGAAGGGAAAAAGTCACTTTTTAAACCCGTAACTGTTGAAATGTTGGAAATGATGCTGAACTAGCATGGTGGCACAGTGATATGAGCCTCTCTCACTCCCATCACAATTTCCATTGTGAACTGGATCTTCTAGGAGAAGTGTTGAAGACTCCTGCAGACTGGCCAATATAAATGTATATCAGTAGTTGACAGTAATTTAGTATTTCCCCTTGTTTGTTGTTTTCTGTTTCTTTGCTTGGCACCTTATGCACTATTTTGTAAGCAAGGGAATAGATCTTGGTTTCCTGAGATGTGAACTCCAAACTAAAGTTTATAATATTTAAACTTACACTGAGCCTGAGATAGGATGGAATGCAAGTTTTGAGTACTAATGTACGCAAATGAAGGGGTACACAAATTATATGTGGGCTTAGCGGAACAGTGTTCCCTTTCCATCTAGCAAGTGGCACCTGTCCCTCCCACAGGAGAAGGGCTAGTAGCAGAGATGACATTGCTCCCCAGAAGTCTGTTTCCTGCGGGTCTTTTTCTGAAAGTTAAACATGATTCCCACATCTATGGCAAGCCACAGCATAGCACAACGAGCATCTGCTTTCAAATCAGTAGTAAAAAGGGTAGGAGACAGTGGGCTCCTCTACACCTAAGGGTGTAGAGGGGGGAGGATCGCAGACTTTCGGGTTTCCGCGATCCTCCCCAAGCGTCTAGATGGCCACACGACGTCCCGGAAGGGAAGAGGGATATCGTGGGCGCCATTCTTTTGCTGAAGAGGGGCCGGTCGCGCAATTGCGAGGCCCCGATCCATCGCAAAAGTGTGTAGTTTTTTTTAAAAAAAATGCCCCAACCTCCCTGCCATCATAGGGATGGCAAAATTGTTCCCCCCCCCTCCCATGGGCACGTAGCCTCCCCGTACAGCTCCATGCTTGCTTTGCAGGCCGTGCTACCTGTGAGGAGGCGGGAGCATTGGCCACACCTCCCGTGGTCCTCGTGATGGTCCCTGGACCATGGAGAAAATTGGGATAACTGAGGAACCAGTTATTCTGGGAAAATGGAGGGATCGGCCCTTCCTGCCCCCGGGATCCTCTGTGCATCATTTAGATTGTAAGCCTGTGGGCAGGGACTGTCCTAAGAAATACTTTTGTAAGCCGCCTTGAGAGCTTTTTTGGCTAAAGGGTGGGATATAAGTGCTAAAATAAATAAATAAATAAATAAATAAACCCCTGGGGAAAAAAAGCACAGTGTAGACATGGCCAGTCTTTCTCTCTCTCCCAAAGAAATCTACTCCATATTTTTCTACTTTCCCTCTTGCAGCTTCCCTTCAGAACCTAGCTTGTGTTTGTATGTTTCTTAATCAGTCTCCAGCAGACACAAAAAGGGGGAAGTCTAAAAATTCTGTTAGGACTTTTTTTTTTTTTTTTTTTGTCTCTGGTGTGAAAACTGGGAATGAGGAGAGAGAGAGAGAGAGAGAGAGAGAGAGAGAGAGAGAGAGAAGGCAGTTTGGAAACGAGGAAGATTGAGGAGGCAGAGACATAGAGGGATAGAAGCAAGCATTGAAAGACCGAGGGAAGTAAAAGAGAGCTTTGAAATTGCCACTCATGTCCATTTATAAACCAAACCTCCCTTGTTGTCCTTAGAAAATTTACCCACAGTTGGAATGAAGTGGCACAGGAGCTTGTTGACTGGGAGTTATTCAGGGTGAGAGGTGGAGGTAGGGTTTCAAAAGTTCATTAGCAGCTGCTGCTGTTGAGTACCAGGAAGTACTAGGAGAAAGAAGCAAAAGAGACTAAGACCCCCCTCTAGATGGATTCCGTTTGACGCCTGGTTAGCCGATTATGCGCATAATCGGTGAAGCGCTTTATCGTAAATGCTTGTATGCAGGAGGTAATTGAGCACTCAACTGGTGACCTTACCGGTTGTTTCAAATGTGCTTTACAAGTAGTTAATGCGGAGAATCGCTTGTTCACATAGTCAAAATGTGCTTTAACGGCCGGAGCAAAATAAAACTCGCTATTTAACACGCATTCGATAATGCGCATAATCGGAGAGAAAACGCGCCTCTACGCCCAATTTGCGCTCCGTTCTTGTAGAGGTAATTTTTTTAATGGGCCTTGAAAGAGCTTTAAATGCCTCTTGTAGAGGCAGCCTAAGGCCTTTATCACACCTACCCGGTTTGCTTATGCAGGTTCCCTCCGTTTCCTATGCGAGTGTAGCCTTTTGATCACATGTGGTTGGTTTTGCTCCGATACCTCAGCAAAGCCTGTGGAGGAGGAGAGAAAACGGACTATCCCCGTTCAGGGATACTTCGAAAGTGAAATGGGAAATGGAGCATTTGGGGCGCGAGAGCAGAGCGAGGGGGACGTCGTCGTCATGTGAAAGAATTGGATCAAAGTTGCAGCGGGTTTGGATCAAACAGCCCGTGTGATAAAGGCTTAAGAGCTTATCTATGCCAGGCTTTTATACCATATCTTTTCTGGGGCTTCTGCTTCTGGAATCTTTACGGGATTAAGATTGGCTCCTTTACACATGCTTTTTTTTGGGGGGGGGGATTTCCTTTCTCTGCAAGTTCTGTATGTTTCATTATACAGCCACCAAATGGCACTGTGGAGTAGTGGAATTGTGAAAATACACCAGCAGTTGAAGCGCTTCAAACCATGATTAAAATTAAATGCTGCCTTTCCCCCATTAAGAAATAAAACATGTTAATGGTCAGAAAGCATGGGAGATGCCCTGGAGGTTGACGAAATGGTGTAAAGAACCCGCAAACTACTGTGAGTGACCAATCACGAGCACACAATAAAAAGCCTCGGGTAGAGAAGCCTAACTGGGGGAAGCAGCTTTGCATTTGGATTGGGAGAGAAATGAATTTAGCAATGTCAGAGTATGCTAAATATACTCCTAAGTATACTAAGGAAGGGGAATGTGAAGGAACCCCTGCTGCATTTCAGAACTAAAGAACACAGAAGCATGAACATGTTAGACAAGTGGGGATGAGTGTGCTAGTTTCGCCCCATCACTGTCCTCATCGCACTCCAAGCATTGGGGGTGAACCTCTGCAGCAGGTAGCCTTTTGTATCCATGTTGTCTCCTTCTGTGATGTAGAACCCTGATTTTCCAAGGTTCTACAGTGAATGTGGGGAGCCTACATGGACGGTGGAGACTGACAAGGTTTGTAACGGAGGAGCAGCCCAACTTGCATGCTCTTTTGTTGCTCTGCTCCCTCCTGTGCGCATGCTATACTCTATCAGAATACGACATAGGGCTACGCTCTGTGCCAGAAATCTATTTCAGGATTTTCTGACAACCTAATTTAGCTGTTGTAATGACACCCCCGCCCCCGAGTATTCTTGCTTGCCAAGATCAAATAATTTCTTGTCCCTGGCCTGTTGGCAGGTGGTTTTGTTGGAGGCTGCACAAATGCATAACAACTCTGGGCAATATCAAAACTTGGCTTGGTACATAGGAAGCAGCCTTATACTCAGTCTGACCAGTCTGACCATGGTTCCATCTAGCTCAGTGTTATCTCCAAGGACTGGCAGTGCCATTAGCTCTCCAGGGTTTCAAACAGCTCTTTCCCAGCACTATTTTGGAGATGCCAGGAATTGAACCTGAGATTATTTCCTACTGAGCTATGCCCCTTACCTATGGCCTTGCACTTTGCCTCAGTGAATACACTAACCTGGGATGTGCCTATTCCTTATATAATGGAGGAATGGGTATATGTTCCCCCTTTTCTTCAATACACACGCACAAGTTATCAGCTGTCATAAAGGCTTTATGTATATGGTCCTCTTCACTTAAGTCCAATGCATGTGATTTCCCCTCTGTAAAAGTGAGGGGGAAGAAATTACACAGATGAGGTTGTATGCACATTTGGCCCAATGCATAGTGCTTTCATATTAGGTCTTTATTTATGTGTTTAGTGGAGGGAGGAATTTGTCCCTATTCATCCCCTACGTAAAGATGATAATCTTTCATTAGCTTATATGCATGAAGAATCCAAAACATGCAGATCTAGATGATGCAGTTAACTCCTGGATTTTATCTGGGATACTGATTATGCTGTTCAGGACTGATTTTATGTGTGTCTATTTAAAATGTTGTGCCCCTTCATGGACATCCAGTAGCCTTGGAGCTGGGATAGACATGTCAGATGAATGTATATCCGTGGGTGCAGTCCACAGAATGGACCTGGCATGGTATTTTTCTTTGAACCTATATTTTTAAGTTGTTTAAAAGTTGGCTTTGCAATTTTGACAGTGATTGGATGAAAAATACAGTTTTTTCCTACTTCAAATAACACAGCTTGCTATTTTAAAATAAACATTGTAGGTGTAATCTATAAACTAATAGCAGTGTCTATAAATACATTAATCAGAGAGACCAACATGCTCTATCTGCATATAGTAATAAAATGTGATTTAAGATTGATGGAATCCCTGGTGCACTTGACACTGTTGCTGTAAGATAATTAAAGAGGGTACATTGATCATGTCAAAGAAATCTGAGTTGTATTTGCTGGATATGGGAAATTGAGATAAGATGGAGGTGTAGGAAACTTTGTTCATGGTGATTTTTATTAAAGTATCCTTAGTCAACCATTCAACTAAATGTGATTTAACTTTCCCCCTCTTGTTCAGCAGTTTCTCAAGTTTGAGCTATGAATGAAACCTCCCTGTGGGATTTCCCCTTTGTTCTGTTCAGCACTGGATTCTGCACTCTTATGTGGTTATGAATCTAGTTGGGTTTTGAGTCTGAAAGCTTTTGTTTTTGGTGGATAAGTTATCCAACTGTAAGAAAGCTAAATTTAGAGCGAGTTCAGGCCTGTTGTACCAGAGACAATAGCTGCACATGGGATTGCAATGAATATATGCCTTTCATTGGTTCACCTAACCCAATATTGACTACTTGGTGCTTTTTATGTTCTCAGAGGTCATTGCCATTTCCACTTCTTGAGAACATGGTGATGTTAGGGATCGAATGACTTCGAGTCATTATTTCTCTCCTGGTTTTTATTCACCCAAAACGTGTACTCTTCCATTGAACTTTTGGGCACCCCTACAATAATGAAAAAGCAAAAAAGCCTTTGGAAATGTTGCTAGCAATAAGCAGCAGCCTTAAGTATTACTGACCGTTGTCCTGGCTCAGGTTGTATTGGTGATGAACCATTCACATGTTCAAATCATCAGAGCTGCAGTGAACCTGCCTTTGTGAACTTGTATTTGTGAACCTGAGCTTGGGCTCCAGATGCTCCATTTCTGAATTAGGAGATGCACACCTAGCTCATTCCGAAATCCGTGACTCCACCTGCCATGTTGAAATCCATGACTCCATCTGTACGCTTCTGGAATTCATAGATCTCACAGGAAACGGAGCTCTTTCAATCCTCTATTTAAAAATACATTGGAAGCGGGGGCGGGGAAGAAATGTCATGCAAACTTATAAAATTCACGCAACCCAAATTCATACACAAACCAGAACGCAGTTGAACACCAACGTTTTCTGAAGTTCTGCAATCAAAGTTCACTCATACAAATCACGAATACAGAAAAGTGTGCATATAATGGTGTGTGTACAGAAACGTACGTGAAAGAACTCTTTTATCTTAGGGGAAATTGCCTGCTAGACATGTGCATGATTTGAAGATATACAAAATTCATACTTCTTGAGAAATGCACATAGAATTATGTGCAGATTTTCATGCAGTCTTTAACAAAAATTGCAAAGTGATGTGGAAATGGGGCAGAAGGAACTTAACTTTGGAAAGCCCTAACTTGACAGGTATATCTATCTCTAATCAGAAGTGAAAAACCAACATATTTATTTATCCCTGTGCAAGTCCCAGAGCTATTTGACTTGTGTTCCTGTTCCTAGAGGCCACGTGCAAATAATGATTGCTATATGATTTTTACAGATATTCTTTCTCTGGCAAATAACGATATCCCATAGTTTACATATATTAGTAAAATGCCAGGAAATAAATAGTAGTGTCCTTCTCATAGCCAGAGAGGCTCGGATGCTTGAGAGACAAATATATTGTTCTAGTAACTGTAGCACTGGATCCTATCTGTTGACACCTGAAGGGTCAAAAATATCGACAGGCATCATTAGCGTTTGATTTCTTAGCAGCTGTCAGTCAACAAGGGGAAACCTGGCTGATAAATAAGTAAGAACTTAGCATTACAAGAAATCGTACAGAATGGAATGCCAATTATAGTTACTATTTTGAACTCTCTGTTGCATTCTGTGCCTGAAATATTTAAAACCCTAGGGTTATTGTGAGTTGTTTCTGCAGTAGTTCTCTAGGTTGTTAGTGTTGTTTTAAGAAAAGTTAATATCATTCAAAGTTTGATAAACTTCTTTGCATTCCCTACTGAATTATTATTATTTGGATGGGGATGTTTATACTTCTTTCCTTTATGCTAATAGAGACAGTCTCAAAGATTTAACAAAGAGGCAGTACTTCTCTTCAAAATGCCCTGCCCTTTTAACCTTTGCTTACTGAAGAAGCTGGAAAGTACATAAGAATTGTTTGCAGGAATGAGTCAAGCAAACAAGATCAGTTATTGTACACTAATAGCAGACTTAGACCTGTTGTTAAGCACTGGGTTTTGAGGCCTTCAAGTGATGCTGTATTCTGAGGAGCAGGGCCTTTTCTGTGGTGGCGTCCTCTCTGTTAAACCTTTTTCCCTGACAGGTTTGTGTAGCAAGATTGCTGAGTTTGTTTAGGACATGCGAAAACCTTCCTGTTTAGGAAGGCATTGCACCCACTGGCTACTGCTATTCTTAGAAGGTGTTTTACCCTTTTCTTAACTGATTTCTGTGTTTTAAGAACCTTTGATTGATAGAAAAAATGACTGTCTCTTTACTTTTAAAAAAATAAATAAATACTGTTTTATAATTACCAGTAGAGTGCCAGGTGTCCTACTTTACATTGGACAGGCCTCCATTTTGAAGATCCAGTTAAAGACTGTCATCTATTTGAAAATGTCCTGTATTTAAGGGCTATCTGGATCTACACTACTGCTTTAAAATGGTGACAACTGTTGGGGCCCAGGACACACTTCATATAAAGTTTTCAAACCCTTTTCAAAGTGTCCTATCCTGCTTGGTGTAGCTCTGGCCCAAGTCTGGTTTCAAGTCAAAGAATCCTAAGCAGAGAGAGCAGGGGACTTGAAGTTGCCTGTCAATAGATAGCACTTTGGCAGCCTTCCCTACAGTGAGGTGGATTGTATGACTATTTCAACAATAGCTCTTATTTCAAAGTATGCACCTATAAGATAAATTTGCAAATGCAAATTCAATGCAAATTGGTGCCCTCTTTTGTCTACCTTTTCGGTAACGCATCTCCTCTTTTTTTTGGGGTGATGTGTAAGTGGCCCTAATAGATCAACTGAGGAATTATCACAGTCGCTTCAAACAAAACTGACCCTCTCGAAGGGTGGCATAGAGGGAGCTAGGTGGTGGAGAAAGTAAAGACGAGTAGGATGATGGCAGCTGGAGACGAAGAACAGATTGGAGTGAGGGGGTGGTGCATCGTGGGGCCAGGGGGGATGTCCATCAGGGCGCAAAATGACCCCCTTTCCAACCTTTTGGAATAAAAGATTCAGTTAAAGGTTCTCCCCATGCTTAGGGGAAATTGACAGGGATTGTGTGCAAAAAGATAAGCGGACCGTCTGCACGTGTGAACCAGCTGTAGGTGGGTCACCTTTCTGAACCACTCTTTTCTCAAACGTCTCTTGACTTGGGCTCCCATTCTAAATTTATTCTGTGATCATGGGAAGCTGCCTTATGCCGAAGCAGACCATTGGTGCAACTGGGCTAGTAATGTCAACGGTGACCGGCAGTGGCTCCCCAGGATTTAGGCAGGATTCTTTCTCAGTGGAGGCACTGAGGATCGAACTAGCGACCTTCTACATGCAAAACATGTGCTCTAGCTCTGAGTTATGACACCTCTCCTTCTGCCTCCCTCAATACTAATAATCTGTTCCCCAGTGAATGTGCAGAGATTTCCACGTGCAGTGACATTTTAATTTATTTGTTGGATTATCCTTCCCTTTCCTCACAAAGAGCCCAGGACTGCTAACAACCTCTGTAAAACACAGGGGATTACATTCACAATATATACATTAAACTCATGACTTTGAAATCAGAAATACATGATAAAATGCAATAAGGTTATCAACCCAATCAATCAATTAATCAATCAAAAAGCAAGCAGAGCACTTGTGTATACAGCAAAAGCTCAAGGAAATCTTTAAGTGGTGCCTAAAATGACAACAGCATGGGGGGACAGCCGAATCTCTACCTGAAAGGAGCTCCATAGGTGGGGTGTTACTACTGAGAAGGCCCTGCCTCTTGTGGTAGTCCCATGGGCCATATTCCTTAAGGGCACCACAAGTAAAGGCTCATGGATGTGTTGTCTGAGTTTTATGCAGCCCTTGTTGCAAATAAGTATCTGTGGATTAAGAATTCAACACTGGCATTAGAAGAATAAATACAAATTAATAGAAAAAATAAAATAGAATAAGTCATCTCTGGCTTCATGGAATTATCATCAGAACAAAGTTGCAGCTGTTAATTGGCCTTTCTTCTTCCCAAGTCAAGTGATTAGTAGGGATCAGTGAGGGTCTTCTGCCCTCTCAAATCTTGATTGGTAAGGAAGGAAAAGGATCCTTCCCTAGATCTCACCCCCCTCCTTTAAGGTCTGTCATTCCTCCCCCTTTCCCAGAGGACCTGCCCCACTGCTTGAGAACTATGGTTTTAGGCAAAATATATTCAGAGAGTAGGATGAAGGAGAGTTATAGTTTGTTGTCTAACACACCGAGGTGCATATATGGGTGCTGCGCAATATGCTTGCCTGGTGTTCTCAACACCAGCAACGTTCTTGTCTGCTTGACATATGGCTGTCTGCATAATTTACTTCCGTTGGCAGATGTAAAAGGCAGCCCTGCTGTGCCACTGTTCGGTTTTTATCCTTCCTGCAAAAGATACTGCATTCTTTAACCATCCAAAATTGCCTATCTCCTCTCGCACATTTTAATGTGTGCCTCTCCACCTCCTGTTTCATAACCCTTCTCCTTCTACTCCTCTATTTATAGTCACCTCCTCAACTCTGTTTTCAATCTTTTCTGCTAAGACTTGTCTTTGCCCCACTTTATCTTCGTCCTTTTCTCCTCCTCTTCATCTTCACCGCTTTTTAATTTCTAACCATCTCTTGGCTCCTGTCATTTGTCCTGCTTCCTAGGATGCAGTTGTGTGCCACCTTGATGTGCTTCCTTCTATTATTGTCTGCCCATTTCCCCGCCTTGGCTTCAGATTATAATGGACTTATTTCTCATGTTCTGCTTCTCTCTATATAAGCATGCTCTGGACTTCCAGGCTTGGGAGTACGGCAAATGAAGGATGCTGGAAACTGCCTGGCAAGTGGAGAGGAGGCAATTTGTCAAAAATTGTGTTTCTCTGCCTCTCCAAAAGAGACAGGAAGACGGATGGGAAAGGAAGGAAGCTCACTAGGGTGGAGAAACTGTGGTGGTTAATGGAGTGGAGAAAGCAGTTGAGGTAGTGAGAAGGGTGCCACATGGAGACCATAGGAAATGGAGTGTGATGGGGAAGAACGGACATGGGAGAGACTAAAGTTTGGGCCCTGTTTCATCTGTAAATGCCCCAAAATGCAACATTTCCAGAATGCCAGCACCTTTGTAGCCAAAATGAGGCAACCCAGCAACAAGGGGAAGGTATCCTCACACTCAAGAGAACCTGGGGCTTTGCAGCACTACAAAAATATGAGACATAGAAATAAAATAAAAAATAAATCAAAGCTAAAGGGGAAATCGAAACCTCCCCCTCCCCCGAAACAGCCCAGTCAGGACTGTGAGTGCTCAGAAGCCGCTGCATGTAGGGTGTCTGTTATAAAAGTAAACCGGGGGAAGGGGAGAATGGAATGAAGCATTCTGGGAGAGGACATGGGTGGGTGGAAGTAAAGCAGATGGATGCAAGGGGTTGAAGGGCTGGGAGCGCTCCTTCTTTCCCCCTTTCTCTCCAGCTGTGAATCCTTCTTCCTCATGTGGTGGGCGAAAAGTGAAAAGAAGGGAGGGAAGGAAAATGGCTCTGATCAGCTGACCGGTGGAAGCGCAGTGTGCAGAGGGTCAGGTGAGCAGGAGAGTAGAAAGTGTGTGGGCGGGTATATATCTGTGGCCAGAACTACACCAAGCAGGCTATAACACTTTAAAAATGTATTGAAAATGGTACGTGGAACATGTCCTGGCCTGAACAGTTGTCAAAACCATTATAAACCGTTACAAAGCCATAGTGTAGATCCTGCCTGTATCTCTTTCTCCGTTGTCCTTTGCTCCATGTCTCTCCTTGTTCCTCCTCAGGAAGTGAGAGCTGCCTATAGCAATCAAAGGAGGATTCCAAGGTTTTAGTTCAGCTGTGATGTGCACCAGTGTGAACACCCACGAAACCCCCAAAAGTTGGCAAGAAAGAGAAGAATTCCTGCTCCTGCAAACTCCTCAGGTCTTCCTTAGTGTAGACTTTTTTTTCAAAGCCTTGCTAGTGCAAATTCCCAAGCAAATGCAATTATTTGTTCCCATACTGCAGTTTGGAAGAGGCTTTGGCTGAGAGAGAATGGCTTCTGATAGCCCTGCTGTGTAGTCCACATTGAATAGTGCAGGTCAGGCTATGAATGGTTTGCAGCAAACCTACAGAGTTGTTCAGATTTATGATACCACTACTAGAAGTTGGACTGAAGCTGAGAAAGTACCTTACGGCAACCTCGCAGTGTTCTCCAGTTCTATTTTCTCCACATTGCAGGTTAGGCTGAGAGAGTCTTATATAACAACTGTACAGTGTGCTTCACTGTTATATCCCTATTGCAGTTGCGGGACAGGGCAGCCTTAAGATATAGAGCTCCATCAGATGAGCGTTTTATTGCGTGCTCGTTACTGGGCACCCATGGATTTTTGCAGGTCCTCTCACAACGTCATCTGTGTCCTGTGCACCTCTTGCCCTTTCTTGCATGGCAAAAAAAAAAACCCCTAGTAAATCCGACTTATTTTTTGAGATGGAACTTGCCGCTATCTCCTACTGTGTGCAGGAGAAGCAGCGCAATTAAAACAGCCCACTGAATGGGCCACGTGCATTTTGTTTACTTCCTCTTTCCTCCTCTTGAGAACAAGGAAGTAATGAGGGACAAATACGAGAGTGGAGAAGCGATGGTAAAGAAACGTGATCCCCCCCCCCCCATGCGATGATGCTCACAGTCTGCTGTTAACACTGCAAATCAGAGATGGAGATGGGACAGGTTTGAATTCCATTCAAAAATCCCCCATCCCTCTCAGGTTGCAGCAGTGACTTCCTCCCGTGCCTAATCCAGCAGTCAGTTGAATTCAGAAGCGTCCTATTCCATTGCATGCAAAGTGGTTACACTTTTAAATGTTTGCGTGTACAGAAGGGCCCAGTTTCACGTGGGTTGCAAGAGCCCCTTCGTTTGATGCAGCAAAATATTCAAGCAAACTTACCAGCTGACATAGTTGGACACATTGTGCCTCCCTGTCTGAGTGTAAACAGACCCACTGACACTATTAGGCACGGCCTGTGCAGTGGTGCACTCCATTCTCCGATGGGGTTCTGGCCGACAGAGCAGGGAGGGGCCAGGCATATAATAGTGTCTCCCATGGCCAACTAGTCTTTCATGGCTTCAAACTGTATCAACTGTAAAGCTATGCATTTTGAGAGAAGTCTTCCCCCAGTGACTGAAAATGTTATTGCAGTCTTCAGCCACATAGAGACATTTAAATTAATTAAAATGACGCAATGAGTTTTTTAAAAGAAAATAACCTTGAGGTGCAAACCCCTAGGGCCTCTCAGAATGCATGCCAAGTTTCAATTGTCTCAGTTTCATGGCCTTGAAACTATGGTTTTGACAGACAGACAGATGGATGGATAGACTGACAGGCACATATCCTGTTATTATGTATTACATATATTCAAACACACAGAGTCAAACTCAAGTTAGCAAGTGAAGGGCAGAACGGGTGGCGTTGCTGGGCACACCCTGACGTCACCTCGTTCTCTTTGTCTCTAATCTCATCCGGCTACATACAAGATGTTCCTAAATGTTCTGCTACTATTCCCCGGTCCATGAAATGTTGCATTCTTAAAGTTGCATTCTTATACCAATACCATTATGATGCTGTGCTCTATTGTGCTATTGTGTACAATCACGCTATATCCTCGTGGACAGCAATATTGTGCCCTTGTGGACAGTAAGACTGAAGGTCTATATAAACCTGGCAAAACTACAATAAAGGATGCTTCTTTCTAACAACATCTCGGTGTGTGTCTCATCATTTCTTCATCTGGCGCCTGAACAGGGACCTCTGTGCTCGCTCACTGTGCTCGGCCCGAGCTTCAGGTGCACCTCTCATCCTTTGGGATCCTGGTGAGTATGGGTGTCTCGCTGTCAGCAGTACAGCGTAGACACGCAGATGAATTAGCATTCTTGCTAAAGAGAACTGGGCATGCTGTTCCCTCTTCTGCTCTTACACGGCTGGTCCGTGAACTTGGGGAACAGTGCCCATGGTACCCAGAGACAGGATCTTTAGCCTTGAGCGATTGGGAACGCATAGGGCATCTGCTTCATACAGAGCCTCGAGCTCCTGTTGAAATCTTACATTTGTGGCATTTATGCCGTCTTGCAGTCGACCTCTACGGGTCCCAAACCGCTTTGTCTACGCAGCCTTCTCCCGCTTATCACACATCTACTCTCTTACCTCCTGCTCCGCTATCTCACCCTTCAGCTCCTAGTGCTTCTCCTCCTCCTGTTGCTTCCGCTTCTGCAGTTTCTGATTCTGTACCCCTGTCTGGATTCCAGCGCATGGTGCAGAGGTGTAAGCAAGATCCCACCTTAACAGGAGAGGAGTTAGGAGACCTGCTTGCAGTCTGTCCTGTTAAGTACACTCAAAATAATCAGGGTCAAGTAGTCGCTAATTGGGAACCACTGCCATACACAGTCTTGTGAGAAAGTCGTAAAGCTATTCAAGATATGGGTATCAGCAGTAACCATGTAATTGGAATGATTGAGGGTATTTCTAGTGGGTATCATATGATTCCAAATGATTGGAAGGATATGATGCGCATGTTGCTAAATACCTCTCAGTTTGTAATATGGTGCAGTGAGTTGAGACGGCATGCTGAGGCACATGCACAAGCTGCTGCTGGTGCTGTAATCATCGACCAGCTAATTGGTGAAGGGCAGTTTGCTGATGTGCAAACTCAGACTGTATTGCCGCAAGCTACATTGCATGCCGCTAGTCTGTGTGCAGTAACTGCCTTTAAAAAAGTTCCAGCTTCTGGTCAACCTCGTAAGAGCTTTGCTAATATTCGGCAAGGCGCTGCTGAACCCTATGCCAACTTTATTAACTGTCTACAAGCTGCTATTACACAGCAAGTAGATAATCCAGAAGCTGCCACAGAATTACTCATGCGCTTAGCTAAAGATAATGCCAACAAAGATTGCCAGCAAGCGCTGCAACCCCTTTCAGCTGCCAATGTCTCGTTAGCTGACATGCTCCGTACCTGTCAAGACATTGGCACGCAAACTTACAAAATAAACCTGCTTGCTCAAGCACTGACTCGAAGCCACAAAAAAGTCGGCAAATGTTTCAACTGTGGCAAAGAAAGGCATTTTCGGCATGAGTGCCGTTCCACCCCGCAGTCAGGTAAACGACCATCTACCAAATGCCCTAAATGTAAAAAAGGATATCATTGGGCAAACCAATGCCGCTCAGGAAACTCCAGACTGGGCGTGCCCTCAGCCCCAGGCCAAAAGAGAGCATACCCTCTCACCGTCCCTCCTCCAAAGAACAACTCCCAGCCTCTTCCTCCTCCTCCGCCCTCAAACTCATTCCTGTCTCGCAGCTCACAGCTGCCACAGCCGGTAGCGCTGGGCTTGAATTAATCACCACAGAGGACACGAAATTTTCTTTTCCTTTAGAAGTGCTTCTTATCCCTACTCAGGTGACCGGCCCATTGCCTGATGGTCTGTTTGGTTTAATCCTTCCTCGCTCATCTGCCAGCAAAAAAGCTTTTTCCATTGTTCCAGGTGTAGTCGACTCCGATTACACAGGTGTTTTAAAGCTGCAAGTCTGGATGTCTCTTCCTCAAACCCTCCCTCATTCTTCCTCTATTGCTCAGCTGTTATTACTTCCTTATTCTGTTCCTCAGGCCTCTTCAGCCATCCGTGGTGATGCAAGTTTTGGATCTACTGACTTAACCCTTATATCCTATTTAGAACAATCAATTGGTCACAAGCGACCACTCTGCACGTTCATTGTCAACAATTTATTATTTACAGGTCTTATTGATACTGGTGCGGATGTGACAGTTCTTCGATGTGCTGAGTGGCCGTCACAGTGGCCCCTTCAACCTGTGCAGCAGCTGTGGGGCATTGGTGGTGCACAATCTGCGCAACAGAGCTCAAGGTGGCTTGTTGTTCATTCACCTCATCGTCACATTCAAATTGCTAGTGTAAAACCTTTTGTTTTACCTCTCCCTTTCAATATCTGGGGCCACGATTTGTTAGAGCAGGTGAGTGCAACACTTGTCCTTGATGTCTAAATCAAACCCAATGCTTAATGACTTTGTCCCAACTACATTGCCTTTAGTATGGACAACTGACACTCCTGTTTGGATTGATAAGTGGCCTTTGCCTTCTGATAAGCTTCACGCCCTTCACTCTTTAGTTGCTGAACAACTGCGTGATGGGCACATTGAACCCTCTACAAGCCCTTAGAACACTCCTGTGTTTGTTATAAAAAAGAAATCGGGAAAATGGCGTTTCCTTCATGATTTAAGAGAAGTTAATAAATGCATTCAGCCTATGGGTGCGCTTCAATGTGGAACACCGAATCCTAATATGATCCCCCATGATTATCAAATTCTTATTGTTGATTTGAAAGATTGTTTTTTCACAATTGCTTTGCATCCTCCAGATAAAGAACGGTTTGCTTTCACAGTACCTGTTCTTAATCATTCTCAGCCTACCCAGCGTTATCAATGGGTTGTATTACCACAGGGTATGTTGAATTCTCCCACCTTATGCCAATTATTTGTTCAACAAGCACTAGCGTCCTTTCGACAAGAATACCCCAAATTCTTAGTTTATCATTATATAGATGACATTTTAATAGCCGCACCATATTTGAAAGCAGTGCACTTAGAGTCTTTGCAACTTTCTTTAGCTCTAAGTGGACTCTACATAGCCCCAGAAAAAATACAGCGATCTTTTCCCTATTTGTATTTGGATCACAGGTTGTTAGCGCATGCTGCTATTCCTGTGATACCTCAGATAGTTATCAAGTCCTCATATTCACTTGTAGAATTCCAGCAACTTTTGGGAACTATTAACTGGGTTCGCCCATATTTTAAACTCCCCACTTCAATTCTGTTTCCCTTATTTCAATTACTGCGAACCAAGTTGCATCCCTCTGATATTGTAGAATTAGATTATGACCATCAGCGAAATCTGCAGCATATCATTGAATTGCTGCAGCAGCAGTTCGTTGATCGTATTCCTTCCTCATGTCCAGGCTTCTCTGTTGCCTTATTATCAACTCCTCACTCGCCTACCGCTTTGCTTTTTGTGCCAAAAGATGACAAGTCTATTTATATCTGTGAATGGTTAGTATTATCTGCTACTCCGCCCCGCAATATTTACCCACTGGTACAGGCCTATGCTGATCTTCTTATTAAATGCTGCAATCGAGCTTTACAGCTACTGGGTCAAGATGTGCTCGCTGTTCACTTGCTTTCTCCAATCATGTGGGTTTCCTGTCATTTAACATGCCAAAAGATCCACGAATTACTTTAACTTTAACTATTCAGTTACAAGCACAGTCAGTCGCCGTTGCAGCTCCCTTACAGGGAGCCCCCACAGTATTTACTGATGGCTCCCCAAAAAGGGGTGTTCTTACCTATGTAGATACCAGTACTAAAACGTGGTGATTTTTATACACTCCTATTCAAGTTTCTGCGCAGCGAGCTGAAATTGCTGCAGTAATACTTGCTTTCCAGCAGTTTGCACAGCAAACATTTAACCTCATTGTAGATACCATGTATGTCTATAATCTTATCTTTCATTTAGCTGATTCTCTGCTGACTGCTCAAATTGATCACAATTTAATGGCGTTGTTCTTAGCTTTGCAGAATGCTCTATCACAACGTACAATTCCCTTTTTTGTTGTGCATATCCGCAGCCATGCTTCTTTGCCAGGGCCATTGAGTTTTGGGCAGTGCTCAGGCAGATGCTGCTTTGCAATATCCAGCTGCAAATTCATTATTCTCAGACCCTTTCCAGAGCCATTCCTTTTTCCACCAATCTGCAAAGCCCTTAGCACACCAATTTTCTCTCCCGCTGACACAGGCACAATCGATTGTTCGAAATTGTTCGCATTGTTCCTTCCATAATTCCTCCCCGTCAATGGGGGTGAACCCCAGAGGATAAAAAGCTAATTGTCTATGGCAAATGGACGTTACCCATTTTCCTCCCTTTAAACCTTATTCTCTTCTTCATGTTAGTATTGACACTTACTCTCATTACCTTCATGTAACAGCACAGAAACATGAGAATGCCCCTGCTGTGACAACACATTTGTTGGCAGCCATTTCCGTTTTGGGCAAGCCCCAAAAACTAAAAACAGACAATGCACCTGCTTATGTTTCCAAAGCGTTAGAATATTTTTGCTCCCAATGGGATATTGTTCTTACCCATGGGATACCCTATAACTCCCAAGGGCAAGCTATTGTTGAGAGAGCCAATCGCACTCTTAAAGAACTCCTTGACAAGTGTGTTAAACAAGCTGCTATCCTTCCCCATTACCGCAATATTCAAACTCATTTAGCTGTAGTCCTGTTTATTTGGAATCATTTAACTCTTGGAATTGATAATATGTCTCCCATGCAGCGTCATTTTGGTTGTCTCCCTAACCTTCCACGTCCACAGGTCTTATACCGTCAGCTTCCTGATCCGCAGTGGAAAGGCCCTCTCATCACCTGGGGTCGTGGTTACGCTGCAGTGTCCACCAGTGACGGTCCTGTTTGGATTCCTGCTAAGTGTGTCAAGCCTTATCACTCTAATGTCGTGGCATCAAGCCCTTCCCAATCCGATTCCGAATTTCAATCCTCAACTTCACCAGACTGCTCCGTGACAGCCATTGCCTCCGAAAGTCCCAGTACCAATGATAATGTGGAGAGCAATTAAAAAGACAATTAATACAGCTCAAAGATGTCTCCAACAACAAGAGCTGCCTGAAACTCCTGAAAATTTAGTTGCTGCTGTATTTGCTGTAATTACCGCTAATTCCGTGATGATATTATGTCTAATCTCAATATTATTTAATTTAAGCGCTGCTGCTCCAATACCTTCAGTTTCTTTAGTGCCTGACGCTAACCTTTGGGTTCGACATGCCCTGTATATGTTTACTGTTCATAGTCACAATGCTACTTTGTATTATGAACGTCCATTAACTGCTAGCCAAGTAGCTTTTATTCCTACTGCCTTTATAACTCCTGAAATTGTTGTATCTCATCTGCAGCATATTCATCAATCAGCGCTATTTGCTAACCCCGAAAACTTAAATCAGACCAAATGGTGATTTTTTTCGAGTTTCTAAAGTCACTCCAGCTATGTGCTTCTGTTGTCATGCCACTGGTGCTTGGAATACAAAGTGGCATGATTGGCATAGAGCTGTTAGAATCCTTGCTGCTGTAGGTAATTATTCTGCTTGCACTGAAAAAAATTGGTTATGGGGGAATTATAACTCTTCCTATCCCTTCAACATTATGTACTGGAATCAATTCTCGACGCTCAATGACATTTATAAATTTTTCCCTATGTTTCAGCCAAATTATACAGCTATGGCTGGTAGTATCTGTAGTGGCTGGCAGATCCAAGACCCTAATTTATAATAATAATAATAATAATAACGATTTATTTCTTACCCGCCTCTCCATCTAGATCGAGGCGGGGAACAACAGCATGATAAAATACATAAAACTAATTAAAACATGACAAATATTATTAAAACTGCATTAAAACATCCTAAAACATCATTAAAACATCCTAAAACATCCTAAAAACATTCTAAAAATTACACTGGATATGCCTGCCGGAAGAGAACAGTCTTTATAGCTTTCTTAAATTCTAAAAGACTGTTAAGTTGACGAGTCTCCTCCGGCAGGTCATTCCACAGTCTGGGAGCGGCAGAAGAGAAGGTCCTCTGGGTAACAGTTGTCAGCCTAGTCTTGGCCGACCGCAGTAAGTTCTTCCCAGAGGACCTGAGCGTGTGGGGCGGATTGTACGGGAGAAGGCGATCCCGCAGGTAACCTGGACCCAAACCATGTAGGGCTTTAAAGGTAATGACCAACACTTTATACTTCGCCCGGAAACTAATTGGCAGCCAGTGGAGCGATTTTAAAGCTGGAGTAATATGGTCACTCCTAGATGTACCGGTGACCAACCTGGCTGCCATATTTTGAACTAGTTGAAGTTTCCGGACTAGGCACAAAGGTAGCCCTATGTACAGCGCATTGCAGAAGTCAAGCCTCGAAGTTACCAGCGCGTGCACCACCATCTTTAGGTCTTCCAACTCTAGGAAGGGGCGCAGCTGGCGTATCAGCCGAAGCTGATAGTAGGCACTCCTGGCCGTCGCATCTATCTGGGCTGTCATTTGGAGTGACGGATCCAGGAGCACCCCCAAGCTGCGAACACAGTCTTTCAGGGGGAGTGTAACCCCATCCAGAACCGGTTGACACACCTCCAAACCCAGGTTGCGGCCTTTGACAGCAAGCACCTCCGTCTTGTCTGGATTCAGCTTCAGTTTGTTTTTCCTCATCCAGCCCATTACCGCCTCCAAGCATTCATTCAGAGGAGACACACTATCCTTAGCTGACGATGTTGTCGAAGGCATAGAGAAATATATTTGGGTGTCATCAGCATACTGATAGCACCCCGCCCCATGCCTCCGGATGATCTCTCCCAACGGTTTCATATAAATGTTAAACAGCATTGGGGAAAGGATGGCACCTTGCGGTACGCCACACAGCAGCTCCTTCTTTGCAGAGCAGCTATCCCCAAGCATCACCATCTGGAACCTGCCCGAGAGGTAGGACCGGAACCACTGAAGCACAGTGCCCCCGATTCCCAATCCCCTCAGGCGTTCCAGAAGGATACCATGGTCGATGGTATCGAATGCCGCTGAGAGGTCCAAAAGTACCAACAGGGACACACTCCCCCTGTCAATACCCAGGCGTAGATCATCCGCTAAGGCGACCATAGCAGTCTCAACTCCGTATCCCGCCCTGAAGCCAGTTTGAAATGGGTCTAGAAAATCAGTGTCATCCAAGACTACCTGGAGTTGAAAGGCAACCGCCCTCTCGATCACCTTGCCCAAGAATGGAAGGTTTGATACCGGTCTGTAGTTATTAAAGTCCAGGGGATCCAGGGAGGGCTTCTTTAGAAGCGGCCGTATCACCGCTTCTTTTAAACATGATGGAAAACTCCCCTCCCTGAGAGATGCATTAATAATATATTGTAACTGCGATCTAACCGCATCTCCTCCCTGGACGACCAGCCATGAAGGACAGGGATCGAGAGGGCAAGTCGTCCCCCTCACTCGTCCAAGCAGCTTGTCCACGTCCTCGGTACTCACCAACTGAAACCGATCCAGTATAATTCTACTCGCGGAGTCACTGGACACTCCATCGTCAGCCTCTGCTATAACGACGGCATCTAAGTCGGCTCTTATCCGAGAGATTTTATCTGCGAAATGATCATTAAAGGCATCGCAGCGAACCGCCGAAGGCTCTAAAGTCGGATTCAGGGGGGAAGGTGCCCGGGTTAGACCCCTCACCACCCTGAACAGTTCCGCTGGACGCGAATTCGCAGACGCAATGCGCGCAGAGAAGAAAGCTTTCTTCGCTGCACGTATTGCCACCCCATAGGAACGAAGATGTTCTCTATGCCGTGTCTTGTCGGATAGAAGTCGAGTTTTCCGCCATCGGCGCTCCAGTCGTCGTCCTTTCCGCTTCAACTCCCTGAGGTCTTCCGTATACCAGGGCGCCCTGTTAGAAGCGGGTCGGAGAGGACGTTTGGGGGCGATCGTGTCGATAGCCCTAGTTAGGTCTCGATTCCATCTATCAACCAGGGCTTCTACAGGATCGGCGACGATACCAGCCATAGAACCCTCCAAGGCTTTCTGGAATCCAGCAGGATCTATCAGCCTTCGAGGGCGGACCATCTTAATAGGTCCACCACCCCCGCAGGGGCGGGTGGTAGCCGTGATACTAACCTTAACCAGAAAATGGTCTGTCCATGACAACACGGAGGTATTCGTTACCTCCGCCCACAGATCCGTCTGTTCGGAACTGAAAACGGCATCGAGGGTATGACCCGCTGAATGTGTGGGTCCAGAGACCAATTGGGATAGGCCCATGGTTGTCATGGATGCCACGAACTCCCGAGCTCCACCTGACAAACCAGTCTCGAATGGGATGTTGAAATCGCCCAGGACCAAAAGCCTGGGCGAATCCAACACCAGCTCCGAGACCAGTTCCGTGAGCTCAGCCAGGGAGTCTGATAGGCAGCGGGGTGGCCGGTACACCAACAGAATCCCTAGTCTATCCCTGGTCTTCAGACTCAGGTACACACACTCGATGTAATTCAGTTCACGAACAGGAAGTCTGGTCAGATTAAGATTATCTCTGTAGACCACAGCTACTCCGCCCCCCCGCCCACTTTCCCTCACCTGCTCACTAACACAGTACCCAGCTGGGAGGGCCTGCGCCCATGTCGGTCCACTATCATCTCCCAACCAGGTCTCAGTGAAGCATGCCAGGTCAGCCTCCTCATCCGAAAGAAGGTCATAATTTATAGTTTTTCTTCAATAACACGGCCGCTAATTATCACCCAGGTGCGTACCAATGTGCCGCTTTAGGTTACCTCACTTTGCCAGTGCAAGTTGTTCATTCAGTAGCTCCACGGAGAGCTCGAGCTATTCAGAGTGGCCCTTTAGGACCTCATTGCTCTGATACAGTTATTATTGATACACAACTGTCTGAGTTGCCTGATGGGTCTCGAGCTGTTCTAGGAGCTATCACTGGCACTTTATCCTTAGGATCCTACCCTGGAATAATTGCGCAAGAAAATAGGTGCTCTATTCTTGGATTAACATGTCATTTAGAAAAAACAGTTAACGCCACTGGCAATATTGTGCGCGATTTGCAAATCGAAATTGATGAATTGCATCAAGATCAAATGCAATATCGTTTTGCAATAGACTGCCTTCTAGCAAAAACTGGTGGGTTCTGTAAATTAGTAGGCCCTGCTGGTTGTGAAGTTCATTTCCATGACTTAAATCAAACTATTGAAGATCACTTAGCTAATCTAGAACATTATATTCAAAACAATGTTCATACACAACTTTCTGTTTTTTCATGGTTAACAGATTGGCTTCCCAACTTTACATATCTCCGACAGTTATTCTTTTATGTCATTTGTGGAACAGCTGTTTTGATTTCCTTGTGTTGCTTTGTTCAGTGCATCCCTTCTCTGTTTATGATAGTAAAAAATTGCTTTGCCTTTACTTCATATTCAACGCACAAACCGTTATTTCACAAACCTTCTTATTAATTAAATTAAGAAAAAGAGATGAGATGAAGGGCAGAACGGGTGGTGTTGCTGGGCACACCCTGACGTCACCTCATTCTCTCTGTCTCTAATCTCATCCGGCTACATACAAGATGTTCCTAAATGTTCTGCTACTATTCCCCGGTCCATGAAATGTTGCATTCTTAATGTTGCATTCTTATACCAATACCATTATGATGCTGTGCTCTATTGTGCTATTGTGTACAATCACGCTATATCCTCGTGGACAGCAATATTGTGCCCTCGTGGACAGTAAGACTGAAGGTCTATATAAACCTGGCAAAACTACAATAAAGGATGCTTCTTTCTAACAACATCTCGGTGTGTGTCTCATCATTCCTTCAAGCAAGTATCCCCGTGGCCTAATTATTTTGTATTTCATCTTTTGGTGACTATTTTTAAAGCCTTTGCTTGCATTCATCAGTCTTGATAAAATTGTGGCAGTCATCCGTCTGTGGCACTTTTCAGGTCCTGGATTGTTGTTCTTTGTAAAATCATCCTTTGAATTGAATTCTAGATTTCGAGGTGGAAGTGACAGAACCTAGGTTGGGTTGTTGGGCTTTCTTTCTGAGAACTGCCCAGGACAGACGCTCCTTTCATGTGATGATATTTTGAATTGCTGTAGCCACTGTATTGCTTGTATTGTGCTAGCTTAAGGCAATTATGACCTGAACTTTCAGTAATATAGTGTTGAATTCCTATTGCCCTTTTTGTGCCTGCAGGCACAAAAAATCCACACGCTCCCCTGATTTCTAGTTGTGATGTTCTTGATCCTTCATTGAAAGGGTGGGATAGTCTGAAAAGGTGTGACGTTAAAAATATCCATGGCTTGCCTAATTAACCTAAAGGGGTCTGAGCCTTGCTTCCTATTTACCTTGTTGCGCTTTTCGTTTAACATTTTAGCTTAACCTCGCACCCAAATAGCTGAGAGCTTCCAGCCCCCCCGTTTGTTCTTATTCATTAAGGCTTAATTGGGAACAGTCAACTGCATCTCCCGGCAAGGGCTATATCCCTAATTGACATGAGTGATTTATTAGGGAAGAGAATTCTCTTCAGAAAGCCCCTGTGCTGGAAAGCAGCCGTGACTGATAGAGCAGGCCTGTTTGTGCAGATGTTAATCGCTTGCTAATAGTAAGAGTGATGGCCACATTTTTAAAAATCTTTTTTTTTCTGCATCACACAGTCTGTGTGTGTGTGTGTGTGTGTGTGTGTGGTGGGTGGTGGTGAAGCATTCTGGCCATGCAAATCAGTTTGTCAGAGCCATGGCTACTTGCCCAACCTGGGTTGGCAACCGTAACTTCAGAGACACCACCATCAAGACCTGATTCCACAAATCATGCTTAGTAAATCTTCTACTCATCTCCCTGAGCGAAGACTTACAGGGAAGGTATATTGGAACAACCCTAACATCTCTAGCTGTTATGAGGTATAAAAATGGGCTAAATTCAACATTACGTAAGTAGGCTTTTGCTTGTGCAACGGGAGTTTCTCCTCCCTTCCTGCCCTTTGCAGCCCCTCACATTCTCCCCATATCTCCTCCAGAAGGTTCCCCCAACATCTGGAGCAGAATTGGGGAGTGCCTGGGGAGTTGCAGGGGGAAAAGAGATTTCAGGAGGACAGCATTTTATTCACCCCTATGAAACCACAAATTAAAAGACACTACTTCCCCACCCCTTTTTTGGGGGGGGAATTCAAACTTAAATAAATCACAGGCCCTTGACCTTTGCAGTAAATCTCTCTCCCCCCCCACTTATGCACATTTCTACATTAGTGGGCATTAAACGGAGAACCTGTATCATATCATGGGCTCATCTACACCTAAGGGTGTAGTGGGAGGGAGGGGAGGATTGCGGACTTACCTGCTTCTGCAATCCTCCCTCAGCATCTATACGCCTGTGCAATGTCCCGGGAGGAAAGAGGGACATCACGAGCACCATTCCTCCCCTGAAGAACGGAGCTGGTCGCGCAATTGTACTCCAGCGCCCGTAAGTTTTTTAAAATAACCGAACCTTTGAACTGTTCCCCCCACCCACCCCCAATGGGCATAGACTGCCCCTGCGCAGCTCTGTGCCTGTTTTAAGAGCCTCACTACTTGCGGGGAGGAAAGGACGACCCGGGAGTGGCAGCCACATCACCCACAGTCCTCAGTATGGTCCCGGGACTGCGGGAAGACCGGGATATCCCTGGTTCCAGTTATCCCGGGGTCGTCTCTAGGTCATCCCCAGTTGATCCTGGGATCCCCTGTGCATCATGGATGCACAGGGATGACATAGAGACAACCCTGGGATAAATGGCTGGTGTAGACATGGCCCAAGTGCCCCTTTAGAGAGGCATCCTGTTTCTGTGAAAAATGAGAGGCTTCCAGGACATCTACATGCACATGAAGGCAGACTCTGAACTCTGCTGCTTGCTTCCCCCCCCCCCTCCCCACTGGCACACACACTGGTATTCAGATCTCTACTACTTCAGAATATGGAAATTCCGTTTCACTCATGTCTAAGGGCTACTAATGGACATATCCTCTCATCCATTTTTAATCAGTGGTCATCATGAGTTCTTGTGTCAGCGAATTCCATAAGTTATGTAAGTTTTAACATGCAATGGAGAGAAAAAATCTGTTTACTCACATTCTCCCTGCCATGCACACTTTTATAAAATTCTCTTATGTTTCTCCTCAGTCTTTTTTTCTCTAAGCTAAATAGTCTCAAACGTGTGATCACTTCTTCATATAGAAGATGCTCCAACTCCTTGATCATCCTGGCTAGTTTATCCAGTCTTTTTCCAACATTTTCTCTGTGATATCCACTTTTGAGATAGGGTGACTACGTCCTCCTATCATATCATAAGAAGGAGTTTGGAAGCCTATGCTTCTGTTTTAATGAACTGTGGCTCGTTATGTCCAAAACAGATAAACTGTGGTTAGTCTTAACTATGCTTCTTTGAAACAAGCCATGTTCAAACCAATGGTTGGGAACCTGGCTTGTTTCAACCAAGCATGGTTAAGATTTACCATAGTTTAGGGTTTGAATGATAACATTAAATTGATTTATCTTTAATGTAAGTGGACACTTCTGATATCCTTCTCACAGCAAAGAGAAGGGGAAGCGCATGAACCCAAGGCTCACATTGGTTTATTCCTGTCATGATAAACCATGGTTTATTGTTATATCCACATGCAGTCAATATTTCAAATATAGCTTCACTATAGATTTATACAGAGGCACTATGATATTGGCTTTTTATTGTCAATCTCTTTCCTAATACTGAGGTTTGCTTTTTTTCGCCACCATCTTATACAGAGCTGACATTTTCATTGCACTGTCTACCATAACTCTAAGATCTTTGATGGTTAATCATAGCCAATTCAGACCACAGAAAGATTTATTTATTTTATTTATTGAAAATGATTTTTAGCCTACATTTTAGGATTATATCTTAAAAAGGCTAGAGTGAAATGCCCTCCAATTTCCATTATTGTTTTGGATATCTATTGATTTATCAGAGTGGTAAAAGTGTAACATATTTCATTCAAGAATTATGAATTGGGGAAGGATTGAAGTGTTATGTCATGATAATTTAATGAGATTTACCTGTGCTATAACATGTATCTTACAACTGCTATATTTTATTGATGTTATATTTTACTGGAAATCCAAAACAACCAATAACGCCAGAGAAAACTCAAGGTTTGTCATACTATTATGTCTCATCCTCAGCTGTGCCCTGATAAATATCTGCAGTATGCAATTAACAGATTGACAGGGCTCATCTACACCTATGAGCCTTCCAGGAGGGAGGGGGAGGATCCCAGGCTTTCCCACTTCCGGGATCGTCCCCTAGCATCCAAATGCCAGCACGACGTCCCAGAAGCCAAGAGGGACATTGTGGGCACCATTTTTTGGGGGGGACGGGAGCGCAATTGTGCTCCATCGCAAGTAAGTTTTTAGAAAATAAAATAAAAATGAAACCCTTGAACCTGCTCCCCTTCCGATGGGCACAGACTGCGCCTGCGCAGCTCCGTGGCTGTTTCCAGAACCTGGCTACTCATGGGGAAGAAGGGATGACTTGTGATTGCACCCCATACTGACTGCAGTCCTTGGGGATGTCTCAGGACCGCAGGAAAAACCAGGAAATTCACGGTCCCAGTTATCCCAGGAAAAGTCTCTGGTTGTTCCTGCTTGACCCCTGGATCCCGTGCACATCATTTGGACCCACAGGAACAACCTAGAGACAATCCCAGGATGTATGTATGGTCACAGGGTTGCCATAAGTCACTATCATCAACCGCAATATGAAGATATTAACAGTAGGCATTTAAGGTGCAAACCTATGTATGTTTAGACAGAAAAAAGCCCTACAAAAGTCCTGGGACATGCTGGAAGCTGTAAGACTTTTTTCTGTCTACATATGCATAGAATTGCACCTTTAGTTGATTAAAAACTTTTGCTTAACTAAACAAAATGCCCCAGGCAGCATATTTGTAATTCTTAAAAATAATTTTAAGCACAGCAGGAATAAAAAATAATGCAGTTGGAGGTTTGAATTGTCCCTTGAGCTGGGTTCTAAAACTCATAGCTGCCTTTGCTGAATCATGAGATTGGAAGGTAAGTCTATCTATCTATCTATCTATCTATCTATCTATCATCTGTCATCTAATCTGTCTTCTCCTATAGTTATCTGTATACCACACTAATACATAGCCCTCCTGTCTTTCCAGCTATTTAGGAAAACATAAGCTAGGGTTAAACTGTACTACTTCTTTCCTGTCTGAAACCTCAGATCACATTTTCCCATAATGCATTTTGGATGCCAGGATGATTTAATACCATTTTGCTGGAAGAGAAGCAGATGAACTAGCAGTGAGTGAATGATTGACGTTGGCTACTTAGAAAGCAAGACTTCATAATATTATTCACTGAGAAATGAACATCTTCCATGCCTATCAAACATGTCACCAAGTGACATATACGGCCTTCCCACTTACAGAGAAACTTGATTTCTAATCAGTGGTTGGTAAATGGGTTGTTACCACTGAAATTATAAATGATATCAAGGTATGAAGGAGCAGGTGTTAAATCGTTAGCTATATTGAACTGGAACGCACAATGACAAAACCAGCCATCATGCTCTAATGCCATTATTCAAATCTATGCAAGTTTGTTCTCTGCACCCTACCCATGAATATGTATCTTTGCCCAAGAGCTACCTGTTTACCTGAGCAAAAAATTAAAACACACACACACACAAACACACCAATTTTAATCTTAAAATTAACACTGTTCTTGTTTTATATTCTAAAAAGATTTAAGGGGTTTATGAATTATAATACAAAGATCCTTCCTTGAACTCAAGCCTGTATTAATTCAGTCCCAGAAGTATTCCCTATGAAGGCTGTGTTTATGCCATGTTAAAGATCAACATTCAGCCCTGAAGCTAGTGATTCATCATTTTAATAGAATACTTCTCTCCTTTGAGAGCTCTCTCAGTTATATATTTATGTATAAAAAAATCCTGAGTGAAAGTGGCAAGAAGCAGTATAGTGTAATTGTTTCTGTGGTAAATTAATTTAACCCCAATTGTATGTTGTTGTGGCGCTTTCAATGAAAGCAGTTTCATAAGAAATGGGTTCTTTTGTTCCTTTTGTATGCCAGCACTAGAATGAAGAACATCTGGGCTCTCTGCTAAATGTTAGTCTGAGCTTTCCCAACCTGGTGCCCTCCAGATGTGTTGGCTTACAATTTCCAGGATTCCCAGTTAGCCTGGCCATTGGCCAGGCTGGGTGGGTGTGAGGGAGTTGTAGTCCATCTGGAGGGCACCAGGTTGGGGAAGGCTGTCCTAGCCCAGGATCCCAAAAGATTCATCTGGTAGGTGGCACTTTTTTGCCTTGCCAGTTCTATGGCGAAGTATAGCATGTATAGACATTCTAGCCCTCAAGTTTTGAAGGCTGCCTGTATTTTAATCTCTGCCCACATCTTGGTCCATCTTTGAGCATTGATCTACAAAATGCATTCCTGATAGCGGCCACATGCTGCGGCTACAGCACGACTCCTAGGCTCTAGGCAAGCCGTTTCTTTGTCAGCTTTGGCAAGGTTAAATGACACACGATCCAATTTACAGAGAGAATAACAAGAATCCTCCTCTTTATGTTTGAGAAGAATAAGGTGTTAAAACCACCGGGACATACAAGAACAGATGACATTTCCTTTTGGCTTTCTCTGACATTGGCATTAATGGAAGCCCCGTAGAAATCTTGAGCTCTGGCTCATGATGAGCATCTTTGAGCATTTTCAGACATGAATATTGCATAACCTTTGAGCCTCTCTTATGCTATTTATGTGACCCATTGTTAACGTAAGGGAAAAGTTGGAAGAAAGGCATTTGTATTGTTTGAGCATTCTAGGGTAAAATAGGATTTATATTTGCATTACAAACTGATCAAAGCAAACCTATTCCCCAAACCAGGAGGGCTACAAGGAAACTCCGATGTGATCTTGGTAGCTACCGCTCAAAATTAGAATTCCCTCTCCCTGCAGGCTTGCTAGCGACTCAATGTCTTCAAATTGGTAGCCACAGGTACAATGGGATAGGGCAAGGTAGGTTAGTGATTAACATATAGCAATCCACTTCAAACCCATTGCATGGGATTGGTTTTAAACCAAATAAATCAGTCAAGAAAAAGGACTTTAAAATTCACAGATGAAACGCCTTTTAATTGCCTATCCTTGTGTATGTTTATTAGGTGTAGATTACTTGTGTCTGTTGGAACTCAGTATGCATATTTCCTTACTTACCTATTTATTTTCTACATTTATACACCACCTTTCTGTTAATGCATTCAAGGGAGTTTACAATTGCAAAAAAACAAAACAAAAAAAGCTTACAATTTAAGAAACAAGACTTGTTATATTTCCCCTACTTTTCTATCCATGGACCTACAAAGCAATTTAGAGGATTAAAAACAGCTTGAAAGATTAACAACCACATAAAGTATGAATAATAAAGTAACAAGAAACAAAAAGATGGAGGAGGGGAAGAGACGGGGATGAAGTTGAAAAATAAATGGATCCAGGAACCAACTCTGGTATTCTTTTACACATGAAATGCATTATATGTTGGAGGGAAATTTTACCTATTTTGTTGTTGCTGTGCATTTTAATACGTGTTTCAGACTAGAGTTTGACTGCTTCTTTTAGGAATTGATGCTTGTTATCTATTTTTAACTTTTCCAACTTTTCAAGAACTTTTGCAAGATATTCCACTGATCTGTTCTTTCAGCTGAAGAGCCGAAGCGTCCCTTTCATGTTTGGCTCCAAGTCTGTACCCTAACATCTTGATAAGATTGCCTTCAATTTTAGATTTTGTTTTACCTTTTGACATCTGATATACTTCTAACAGAGAGGTGAGGAACATCATTCACCCCGACAGCTGCATTCTGTCATGGTTAACCTCCTGGGAACCGCAAGCCAAAAGTGAGCAGAACCAAAGCCCATTCAGACTGGGTTCACAGACATGAATCAACACCCATATCCACACACCCGTTCAAACACTCATAATATCAATCCCCCGATTCATACTCATGACCACCCTGAACTCCAATCCTGAAAATTTCATCATATCCTTATGACCATCTGATACTCTCTCTTTCGTTTCTCTTTTCACATACACCCAGTCCTTCCATCCACGCTTCCCACATCTGTTCATCTATCTATCTATCTATCTATCCATCATCTATCCATCCAGCCTCTCTCTCTCTGGCTGGTTTCAGATGACAATATTAGGCAACGGAGGGGGAAATAGCGTACTCACAGTACACTAAGCAGGGGGTGCTCCACACACAATATGCTGCAACTCCATTCCTTGTGCAGCTGAAAGTTCCGGCGGCCATCTTGGTTGCAAAGGTTGCTCCCTCCCCCTCCCTCAGTCCTCCAGCTGTATCCCAGCATGCACCGTGAGTTCTGCTGGCTGTACAGAGCAGCTGGGGGGGATTTTGGCTGCTCCAGCCAGCAGAACTCTATTTTCAAACGGAATAGTCAACGGAGAGATGGGGGTTCGTTTCGGACAACACTTTAAACAACGGGCTTCGGGCTAAACAATGTGCAAGTCTGTTGTTTCTCTCTGTTGCTTAATTGGGCAGTTGTGGGGCGGTTGTGGCCCATAACCTGACAGTTCACCACCCCTGTCTTAACAACCTGCTTTCTTGCAGGATTTTGATAGAATCAATACCTTGTGTATTTGCCATCTGTAAGTGATCCTAGGGTGAAACTGGTGATCTCTTCAGAAATTAATTAGTTCCTGCACTTCGCTTACTATCTGTCATCTTTTCCTCACCTTTCTGTATTATCATCCCAAGTTAACAGTATATATTGCATGGCGACAACTGATAATTTCATAGAAATATGGGATAATTGCACTGCATTTTGAATATGTAAAACTAATTGGAATACTGGGCAGTCAGTTTTTCAGAGTGTACTTAGCGTAGCTTTATCTGAAGTGTAATAATTAGGGATGTGCACTGGATCGGACCCGATCCATGATCCGAGTGCGGTCCAGTGGGAAATCGGATAAATTATCTGATTTCCGATCCGACAGCTGGATCGGCCGATCCAATCCGAACCGGTCCGAAAAGGCTCCGAACCAGTTCGGCGGATCGGCGGATCAGCGGGCGTCCACTGGCGCCCACCGCCACTTTCATTGGCGGGCGCCAGCGGGCGCCCGCCGATGAAAGTGGACAGCGGGTGGGGGGGAGGAGGGGGGCGCTTACCTTTCCGGCCTGTCCGCTCCCGTCCGGCGCCGGCAGCTACTACCAGCGGGCTCCGCGGCCTGCTCCAGGGTGGCGCGCCGGGTGATGTCATCACCCGGCGCGCTACTCTAGAGCAGGCCGCGGAGCCCGCTGGTAGTAGCCGCCGGCGCCGAACGGGAGCGGACAGGCTGGGAAGGTAAGCAGGGGGCGCGCGGAGGGGAGGAGGGGGCGCACGGAGGGGAGGAGGGGGGCCCTTACCTTCCCGGCCCGTCCGCTCCCATCCGGCGCCGGCGGCTACTACCAGCAGGCTCCGCGGCCTGCTCCAGGGTGGCGCGCCGGGTGTTGTCATCACCCGGCGCGCTACTCGAGAGCAGGCCGCGGAGCCCGCTGGTAGTAGCCGCCGGCGCCGGATGGGAGCGGATGGGCCGGAAAGGTAAGCAGGGGGCGCGCGGAGGGGAGGAGGGTGTGCGCGGAGGGGGGGAGGGGGGCCCTTACCTTTCCGGCCTGTCCGCTCCCGTCCGGTGCCGGCGGCTACTACCAGCGGGCTCCGCGGCCTGCTCCAGGGTGGCGCGCCGGGTGATCACCCGGCGCGCTACTCGAGAGCAAGCCGCAAAGCCGGCTTGCGGTAGCCGCCGGTGCCGGATGGGAGCGAACGGCCCTAAAAGGTAAGCAGTGGCGGGGAAGGGGGCTTACCCCCCCCGGAGCCGTCCGCTTCTATCCGTGGGCGCCCGCGGATGGAAGCGGACGGCCCCAGGGGGGGTAGGGAGCGCGGGGGAGGGGGCTTACCTGCCGGGGCCGTCCACAGCGGACGGCCCCGGGGGGGGAGGGAGTTAGGCCCCCCCTCACCCACCCGCCGCCATTTTTTCCTCATAGACTTGCATTGCCGATCCAAACATTTCCGATTTTTGGATCGGGATCGTACTCGATCCGGTCCGGGGGGCCTCCGATTTTGTCCGAACCGATCCGTGACAAAATTGGAGGTCCCGATCCGGGTCCCGATCCGATCCGGGGGGTCCGTGCACACCCCTAGTAATAATGTGCTGGCTTAACAGAGGCGCACACATTAGAGTGCAAAGTATCAAATATTTTGAAATGAATTCACATATAATAGTTTTTGATAATGCTAAAGCTAGCATTTCAGAAGCATTTAGATATACATTTCAGTATTTTCTAGACACCTTTTGTGCAACCAGTAGAAAGCAATGTAGATAATACCAGTTCAGATCCTCCTGAAAAGTTCTGAATGTTCTACATTCAGCAGGTTTAGTCCTACTTTTTCCTCAATATTTCATTATACCCCAATTTATGGCTGTGCTCCTCTAGTGTATATTTAAAAGGAAGGAAGCTATTTTAAATGGCATCTTTCTTGTATCTTATGTATGGTAAGTCATCTGTGGCCTTCCAGATGCCATTGGGCTACAACTCCTATCATCCCTGACCATTGGATATGCTGGCTGGGGCTGAGGGGAGTTGGACTCCAACAGCATTTGGTGGGCCACAAATTCCCCACCCCTGCAATACAGAAAAATGAACACGGCTCAAATAAATGTTGGTGGAATAGTTGGAACATATTTACACATGTGGTGGACATTCCTTGTTATCCAAAGGCATCGTCAGATGAGAGTTTTATCGCACCCTGGCTACTGCCCACTTACGGGTGTTCGCGTGTCCTTTAGACAATGACGTCCACCTCCCACGTGCCCCCCCTACTTCTGCTCATTTTTTCCATTGCAAAATAGACCCCTTTTAATCCGACTCTTTTTTAAAAACAGAATGTGCCGTGATCTCTTGCTGTATGCCAGAAAAGTGGCATGATAAAAACTACCCCTGAATGGACCACATGGTCTTTGTTTACTTCCTCTTTCCTCTTCGCGGAAAAAAGAGGAAGTAATGAAGGACAAAAGTGAGGGTGGAGAAGTGACAGTAAGGAAACACGATTCCTCCCCATGTGATGACTCTGCAAATCTTTTGGACATAAATCCATAAAAAAAAAAAATTAACAACCATAACAAGATATCAATTGTAATTTCATCCTCTTATCAAGCTAATCTAATTCCAAAGTTCAGGGTGACTGTGAAACCCTGTGTTGCAGAAATAGCACCATCCACACATAAGAGCGAGTATTAGCAGGCTTGGGGGAACTGCAAGGTTCGTAGAAGTACCAAAAAAGCCCTCCTAAGACCAGTGAAAATTGAGCGTGTTCAATAGCTGCAGGTTGCTGATTGATTGTTGGGAGGTGGAATGGAAAATCTGGGGTTGAAGGCCCAGATTTTGAAAAAGGGCATGGCTGGAACCCTGAACAGAATTTCAAGTGGATTCACAGAATTTCTAGGGGATTTTGTTGTAGATCAGACTTGCTAGGCTATGCTGATGAAGAAGCACCATGTGTAATTATCTTAAATGAATCCAAGTATGTTATGTACAGCATATACATTATTGATTTATGCATAGATAAATGAATGTGTATACATAGTGAAAGGACATTTGGGATGCTGGATAGAGTGAATATTTTTGGAGTTTGAGCAGTGGAATGAGAAAGGAAAGGAAGGGTGGGTTGTTTGATTTTGTTCTGTAATGTTTGTTCATTACAAAAAGAACAAACCTTGTTCTTAAAGCACTTTAAAAATATCTCTTTATATCAGATTGAATGAATATCTTCCTGATTTCAAAAAAAGAGGGAAACTTGGGGGCAGGTGCTTACATTGAACTCTATTCGCTTGCGCTCACCTGTTCAATTTTGGTGCAGTTCCTTCCCCCCACAAACAGTTTGACCCATGGTAAGGAGTTTGACCATTTGCTCTGAAAATCAGGTTTCTTCTGTCAGTTAGCCTTTTAGCGGCACACTGTCCTTTCAGTTAACTGAACTGAGGGCCATAGTTCTGTAAGAGGTGCCTTAAAATTTGAACTGATGGAAGAAATGGATGCTATATGCTACACAAGACAGGGACAAATTGGTCAGGAGATTTATTTCAGAGAAGTGTGAGAGATATTTTGCTGACTGTCAGTGGTAGGGAACAATGTAATTCAATAAATGAAGGCAGAGTTTGAATAGATGGAAAATTAATCTTCGGGCCCTGTCTCCTGTGGGATTTTCCTGTGTCATTATTGATTGTATTTCAGCTCCTGCCTCAGGAGAGAAATTGGTTGGAGTTAGGTTTTAATTGTATTCAGAGCTGTATTGGATTACTTCGCTTCACAATATATGAGCTTCATTTTTTCGGAGGGATGGGGGAGTTGCAATGAAAAACTTTATGGGGAAGATGGAAAATGTCAGAAATGCAGTTTAGATTATTGATAAAAAATAATTTTAGACCTATTGTTGTGTGATCAGTATATTACTGTACGTATCCTCAGGAGGTCCCCCCAAATTGTTTAAAGTCTTACTACCCTGCTTGAGTAATATTTTACTGTGTGATTTTTATTAATTGCCTGGTAGATATAAGAGCTAACTTCATTTGATGGGTGAAAAACAGTTCCATTGAACAACATAAGGCTCATGTATTCTTCATCCACTTGAATTTTGCTTTTTGTTTTCCATTCACATTTTGTATTGGCTTTACCAGGGCACAATTATTAAAGACGCTTCAACGGTTCATTAAAATAAATAAATAAATAAATAATTTGTCCCTTGTTTATTTTGAGATGTAGATGAAGTAATCTCCATACACCTCACATTGATTGTCCTAGCTATGTTTAATCTTTGGCTGAGAGCTCAAAGTTGTTTTTAAATGGATATTTTTTGTTAGTTGTCTGTTTTTCTGCTTTTTAAATTTTGTATCTCGGTTTTTTAATGTTTAATGTTTTAATCTTTTGTAAACCTCCCAGAGAGCTTTGGCTATGGGGTGGTATAGAAATATAATTAATAATAATAATAATAATAATAATAATAATAATAGAATGATCTCCCCTGCAAGGCTCACCTGGCACCAACATTGTTATCTTTTTGGCACAGGTCAAGATTTTCCTTTTCTCCCAGGCATTTAACAGTGTATGATGAGGGTTTTGTGTTGTTGTTGTTTGACCCAGAATAGTTGTTTTAAATGGATGTTGTATTTATAATGTGCTCTTATGCTTTTTATGGTTTTTAAATTTTGTATATCGTTTTTTTAAAGTTCAATGTTTTTAATTTTTGTAAACCGCCCACTGTCGGGTGTATCACAGGGCACTCACAAGGCCGGTAGTACTTGTGAATTGAAAGCTGAAGAATTGGGTATTGTTTTGAGAAAGTTTGTTTCTTTGTAAGCTTATCATCAGTCTCTGGTTTCTCATGGGAGTTTGCTAGCTGAGGCCTTGAGCTAGATAGTTTCCTTGGGAACAAAGAATGTTTGGAAAAGGTGGGGGCTCTCTTGCAAGCTGTCACTCACATTGTGGCGTCATCAAGAGGAGGTTGAACAGTGCCGCCTTGTTGGCACGTGGGTTTGGTTTACAGGTCTGAGGACCTGTCTGTCAAGTGGCTTGGCATAAGCCAGGCCTCCAGTCTATAAGAGGGATGAGCAAAGGGGGAGGGCCTTTGCTAGAGATCATGCTGTCGGGAACCTGCCCATCCCCCAGGCCTCTTCTCATGAACTTAGGCAAACTGACAAGACACTCATGTCGGTGAGATTCCTTTTATTTGCGAAATTGCACTGTACAAGCACGACGGTTTCATTTTTGCATACATACACGTAAAGCTGATAATGGCCAGACAGCTTTAGGCTCCAGTCTTGACACAATCTTTTAGGCAGTCACTCAGGGGAGTTACCCTGTCCTATCTGAGCATTTGCAGATGCCACATACGCTGACTCTTCAAGAACAAGGCCATGGCCCAAGGGAATGCTTCAGCACAGGGATGCATGAAGCCTGGCAGAGACAGATCGATCTTGCACTAACCACACCCAGCCTGCCAGAAACACTGAGCTGATCAAAGTAAGCAAGACCTCAGGGAATGAACCTCTTCGACCTAGGAAACCTCCCTTGCACGTACTTTAGCTCCGTGGGAGGCTCTCTCTCAGGCCACAGACACACAATACAGAGCAAACACAAGCCAAGTCTATGAAAAGCCTCAGAGCACTTTTCATGGCACAATCCTTAGAAATTCAGAGTCCAAATAACAGATAAGCGAACATGTACAGAGTGCTTCCAAAATCTCCAAACAGGTGGAAAGAATCCAAACACGGGATTCGGGGCAAGCGTAGAAACGATGATCTCTAGCAAAGGCCCGCCCCCTTTGCTCATCCCTCTTATAGACTGGAGGCCTGGCTTATTTCAAGCCACTTGACAGACAGGTCCTCAAACCTGTAAACCAAACCCATGTGCCAACAGGATGGCACAGTTCAACCTCCTCTTGATGATGCCACAGTGTGAGTGACAGCTTGCAAGAGAGCCCCCACCTTTTCCAAACATCTTTTGTCCCCAAGGAAACTAACTAGCTCAAGGCCTCAGCTAGCAAACTCCCATGAGAAACCAGAGACAGATGATAAGCTTACAAAGCAACAGACTTTCTCAAACAGCCACCAATTTTGGGACTAGAGTTCAGCAACTTTGATAGCTCCTTTGGAGTTTTGACTGGTTCTGATTGAAACCCAGAGTGGATTCATAGCCTCACTGACATCAAAACCTCCACTGGCACACTGTTTTGCTGCATTATGCTACTCAGTCATATAGTTTAAAATAATATTGGAGGTAGCAGCTATCTGAAATATTTATCACAAGCAAAACATAGTTTTGCACATCATTGCGAACCTTCCTGATATTTTGCATTCTACCTCTCACTCTTAAGTTTTGTTCATGCCGCAGAATTCAGACAGGTGTGGTGCTATCCAGGGTGGATAAAAGAGAGGCGAGAGGGGCGTGTCATGTGAAGTGCTTCTTGGTACTTAACAAAACAACAGAGGGGAAAGAATAGAGATTGAGATAGGCATGTATTCTGTCTAGGGATGTTTGCAAAGTTTGTTTGGTCTGCATTTTTAAGCAAACAGACCCATTTCTCCCCAATACGTGATAGGAATGCAATTTCCCTCCACCTTTTGCACTTCCCCAAATTTCGTGATACAGTTCTTGGCTATATTATATATATATATATATATATATATATATATAATTGCACATTTTAGGGTAAAATGTATACAGAATGCATATTCTGTTAAAACGTCCCATTTAAACGCAAATGTTAATGGAGTTCTTTTAAAAAGATAAAGAAGTCTCAGACTGATGTGGAAACTGGATGAAATGGATTTATGATTGAATAAATGTGAACCTAACGCAGACTGAAAATAGACGGATTTATCCATCCCTAATTCTAATTGAGGGATGTTTTACACGAACATTAGAGCCCTGTGCAGAAGTTGCAAAATTGGAAAAAATGGGGGGGGGGCTGCGTAGAAGGACACATCCGCCCCAACCACCCCGTGTTATCGTCCTCTGTACATTTAGGAGCACAGCACAACTGGGTTCCTCGCTATGCTTTCAATTTTGTGACACTTGGTAGGGTATCATGTGTACATGTACTGAGTGAAATGTCCCTAAAATATAATCACAATTAAGTAATAGAATGTGATAGAATGTCCCCCCCCCCCCTAGTTATTGTATAAAAGACAAGGACAGGCAGGGCATATCAGAGCTGGGTAATTTACACTCCCTCTTCTTTCCTAAACCAATTATCTTGGAGGAGAGAGAATACATAAGCATTATACTGATTAGATTGCTAGCTTCCCGTTTGGATGTTCTACAAAAGGACATATAATTTGATAGTTTCCATATTGTGCTTTGCATAGATCAGTGGAAACATAGCTAGTGCTGCCCTTTGTATTTATTTGGGGGGAAACAAATGGATGTGCTAGGAACTTTATCAAAGGGATGTACGCGTGACACATTTGCTCACTTCGGCAATTCATTGTTGGTGGCTCATTTACAGAATTAAACTAGCTCATTATTTTAGACAGCTGGCAGCAGTACAATGGATTTCGTGCGGAACGGACACACACAAATCAGAGTTACAGGGAAGCCGTAATTGGGTCAAACGACAACGTCTTTGAAGCTCTTTTAACGTTTCATAATTTTTGCTGCCAACCCAAATAAAGTGCTGCACAATTTGTTTTGGGACTGTGCTGCTTCTGGCTCTGCCTGTGCCTTCACCTATGCTGCCTCGGAGAGATGAGCAGCGTGTGGGACAGTTGCGACCTTTTCTTACTCTGCCCCCCAACCTAGACATGTTTATTGCAAGTTCTGAAAAGGAGGCATCATCCATCCTCATTGGTGCAGCTTCCGTGGGGTTGAGGTAGAAAAATCCTGAGGTGGTAGAGTGGTCTGTAGCATTTCAGATGAAAGTGATGGTAAGGGGGTGGGGGAATACATTTTTGAACGATGTAAAAAAAGAGGGGGGAAAAGAACGCACCCCAGCACCCGTCCTTGAAAGTAGACTATTTGCACATCGGGGAGAATAGTTCTAGCTTAGACCTCTGCTTTAATTTCTCCGCTTGCAAGGAAGTTTGTTTGTTTGCTTGTTTGCAATGACAATTTTTAGCCTGAAGTGGTACCGTCCATTTTACCATCTCAGGACTTTATCACCTCATTTGGCTGTACCCAGATGAAAGCCACACACATATTAAATGTGATATTAAATGTGCGGTGTCGTGTGATTAAGAGCAGCTGTGTGTGTGTGTGTGTGTGTGTGTGTAGGGGAATCTGAACCACAATATGCAGCGCGCTACTCTAGAGCAGGCCGCGGAGCCCACTGGCAGTAGCCGCCGGCGCCGGACGAGAGCGGGCGTCCCTAAAAGGTAGACAGTGGCGGGGGGGGACTTACCCCCCCCGGAGCCGTCCGCTTCTATCCGCTGGCGCCCGCGGGCGCCAGCAGATGGAAGCGGACGGCCCCAGGGGGGTAGGGAGCGCGGGGGAGGGGGCTTACCTGCCGGGGCCATCCACAGTGGACGGCCCTGGGGGGGGAGGGAGTTAGGCCCCCCCTCACCCACCCGCCGCCATTTTTTCCTCATAAACTTGCATTGCAATGCAAGTCTATGGGGAAAAAAATGGCGGCCGATCGGACTCGATCCGGTCCGGGGGGCCTCCGATTTTGTCCGATCCGATCCGTGACAAAATTGGAGGTCCCGATCCGGGTCCCGATCCGATCCGGGGGGTCTGTGCACACCCCTAGTGGTTAGACACCTTAAACCCTGCTGCTTAACCAAAAGCCTTAACCAGCAAGATTTAAGGTGTCTTTGTAACAGGTCCTATAGTATGTATATAACACACACTTACTGAACACTTAGGCATGGATCCAAACTTGCAGCAGAATGAAATGAGAAAGAGGTGATAGCATCCTGGGGACATAGAATGGACTATGTACCACTTCAGTTGAGAGTTCTCATTTTGAATACTGTCCTAGATTTTTTTTTAAAAGACCCATTCCAGTAGAAATCTAGCCAGAGAACTGGACACATGTGCTAGTTGTTTACTCACAAGGACTTTTATTTGTTTTTATCTTTTGCATTGGGAACTGTTCAAAACTCATATTTCCCAGCTGCAGTTTGAAGAGCGCTAGTTCTCGCTGTTGTTTTCTAAGAGGCATGTGTAGAGGGTGTTTTTTTTTCAGCATATGCTTTAATATTTTACCCTTTTTTCCCTTGAAAAGTCTGGAAGAAATGAGAGTGAAACTGGCAGTCAGAGAATCAAACCAGTGTTTGAAGAGGATCCTGTTTTTCGCCGGCAAACATCCTACCAGCAGGCAGCAGTCCACATACCGACTGATATATACGATGGCTGTAAGTAGTGACTAAGCTCACAAGAGTCTTTTTGTGTGACCCATTCATGAAGAGTGTAGCTCTCATTTGTTCATGTTGTACAAGTTTTTTCCTGGGCTTCCCCCCACCCCATCCCAAAAGAGCTAAGCACAGTTCACCTGTATTAGGTATGACAGAACCGAGGCAGTGGGGTTTTACATTTAATCGGACTAGTAAGGAGACTCAGAAACATCTGTTTTTAATCCATCCAGTAGAGGCTGACAGCGGCAATTTCAGTGGGGCTGTCAGGGCCGTGCAGAGCTGGTAATATGCTCAGGCCAGATGGGAAGTGTGTGTCCCCCATTTCAAAACAGGAGGACAACATGGCCGCCCCAAGGGGGCATGCCCACCATCATGTCCGTTCTACATAACACCTTCATATTACACCTGTTCTACAATGCCTCAAGGCACATATATCCCCACCCTGCATGCGGCATATGGCCCTCTGGAGCTTGTAGTCTGACCGTGGTATTCACGACGGACGGCTTCTGCGCTGTTTCCGCAAGGCGGGCTCCTCGCTTCTCAATGGGCCGCTTACGCTACGGAAGCAGTAGCACAAGCTAGCGGGGACCTCCTTGTCGGAGTGCCCCCTCAAAATCGTGGGCCCCGGGCCAACTGGCTCCACTGCCCCCCTTTCTGCACGGCCCTGGCGCGCTGTGACATTCACACCTTGGATAACTTCTTTAGAGTTTTGGCTGGTTTTGACTGAAACATGGAGCAGATTCACTGCTCAACTGACATCACATCCAGCAGCCTCCACTAATTCCATTCACCTTTAATCCAGCCTTATGAATTCTACCGATGTCAGTAGGGGCATATTTGGAACATCCAAGCATTGCAATCTATACATGTCTACTCAGAATTAAGCCCCATCAATTCAAATGTAGTTTACTCCTAAGTAATTGAGTATAGGATTGCAGCCTTCCACCTCTTAGTCACTGGCAGACAATTTCACGTTTACACATTATTGAAGATCTGTTCCTTGTGCTGTATTGGTTTTACTCTCCACTAGCTTCATCCTCCATCAATTTAAAAGCCAAGTGGATGTTGTTCTTCTGGTGAAAGATATATTGTCCCCAACCATAGATGGGCAAACTTGTGTCCCTCACCCTAATTTCATGTGGCCCTCAGCTTTGAAAATGAGGTGTCACCTATCTTGATTGGTCCAGCATCCCACAAAAGTTCAGTGGGAATAAGGTGATAGGGACCTAAAGCAGAAGAGTGGATGATACCACTTCAAATGGAGGTGACTGGGAGTCAAGAGAAAGGAACTGTTTTTGCATGATCCTCCCTGGTCATCAGGGAGAATGGTTCTAGCCTAGACCTCTTCCTTGAGTTCTCAACTTGCAAGAAGATCTGTTTGCATGTGTGCATGTGTGAAAAGGCAGGTGGAAGAAAGAGAGAGAAAACACGATTGGCCCTGGCACCATCCATCGCTAACTTCAGCTTCACCCCCCCCAAGCTGGCATATGGCCCCCAAAAGATTGCTCCCAAGGGAACGTGGCCCTCAGAATGTGGTTCCCTATCCCTGTCCAAAAATAGTAATAGTTTAAGATGTGCCTGAGTGAAATAGTAAGTTGTTCATATGCATTTTGACTGACATGGATGTGTGCAAGAGACTAGATGTGTTCCTCCAGTCAGATATTTCATTACCCAAGACTCTGGGGACTCTTCGCTGAACCCTGAAGAATGGTAACACTAGCAAATCTGAACAGCAAATTTTTAACAAGGCATCCTTAAAAGGCAAAAATAAGGACAGCAAGGCACTAAGGAGAGATGACAGAAAATCAGGACTGGTAAATAGGAAGAGTCGGAGCTTAGGCGAATGATGTGAACAATTCTAATTCAGTTGAAGTGGTCCCACATTGCTGTGAGTGCATTTGCTCATCCTACATGAAGCAAGTTGTGGTTGCGTCTTAGGGTGTCATGATTATACTTATCCTAGGAGGGAGATTTTAAGCCCATTATACAATGGGGTTGACAAGAGTGCCTGTTTTTCAGCCAGAAAATATCTATGCAAGCCGAGATGCAGACTACAGGAAAGTAAGAGTGCTTCCTGTCGACCCAGTCCTAGCGCTACCAATTCAAAGCCATTGTGAAGCTCCTCTGCTTTTCCCCCTTTAATGGGTTTCCTGTGGTTAGACAGAAGAAATGGTGGGAAAGCAGAGAAGCATTACAAATGGAAGAATCCCCCCTCTCCCCATTTATAAAATTCTGAGAATGAGGCAGACCAATTGAGCAATACAAGCCTTATCTGGCAACACCCTAAGTTGTAAGTCAGCCCTCCCCAACCTGTTGTTGTTCAGTTGTATTGGGCTGTAACTCCCAACATTCCTAGCAAGCATGACCAGGCCGTGCTGCAAGCCAACACATCTGGAGGGCAGCAGGTTTGCGAAGACTAACTTAAGCAGGTGGTGGGTTGCAGATCTGGATTATTGTGAAGGTCTATCCATATGTGAATCATAGAATCATAGAATAGTAGAGTTGGGAAGGGCCTATAAGGCCATCAAGTCCAACCCCCTGCTGCTCAATGCAGGAATCCACCTTAAAGCATCCCTGACAGATGGTTGTCCAGCTGACTCTTGAATGCCTCCAATGTGGGAGAGCCCACTACTTCCCTAGGTCATTGGTTCCATTATCGTATTGCTCTAACAGTCAGGAAGTTTTTCCTGATGCCCAGTCGGAATCTGGTTTCCTGTAACTTGAGCCCATTATTCCCTGTCCTGCATTCTGGGTTGATCGAGAAGAGATCCTGGCCCTCCTTTGTGTGACAACCTTTCAAGTATTTGAAGAGTGCTATCATGTCTCCCCTCAATCTTCTCTTCTCCAGGCTAAACATGCCCAGTTCTTCTAGTAGCATATGTGAAGCTTCTAGGGAGAGCTGACAGGTATCGTTTATTACAGAAGGGTTTGAATGTATGTTTTTCCAACTAAGGCCGCAATGCAGATAGTGGTGTTTAGCATAGAAGAATGATCATAACCCAGTTCAGTGTTAACACGCTTCATGATGTATTGATACTATGTGAAAGAGACAGCAGCCCTGTGAACCTGAAAGTATGTAGAGCAGGGATGGAGAACATGCGACCTTCCAAATGTTGTTGGATTGCAACTCCCATCATCCCCACCATTGACTATGCTGGCTAGGGCTGATCACAGTTGCCATCCATCATCTAGAGGGCCACATGCTCTCCACTCCTGATGTAGAGCTGACAACTGCCTGAAGAGCCAGATTGTGCCCCTTTGTATACAAAGGCTCACCTTTCCCACCTCTTGTTCCTGCCTCACATCCAAACATTGTACCTACCATGGCTTCTAAACCGGAGGTGGCCAAAAGGTAGATCTCTAGGTGACTGCAAAGGTTTCTGACTTCCTAGCAACAACTAAAAGTCCCTCCTCACCCTTCTGCATAGTCCTTTAGATGCAACACTTGAGGTGATGGAACTCCCAGAAGGACCATTCAAGCTATAAAACCCTGCCAGTAGCTCGAAGCCAGTGCTGGGGGATCTTTTCAGTGCTCTAGCTGCTGGACTGCTCTCTGTGGTACTGAAGTACAGTGCTGGCCTGCTCCTTCTCCAGTCGCCTGTCGCACGTAGCGCTTAGCCCACTTCCTCACCTGATCCATTGTCCAGAACAGGTGACAGAATCCCAGATGGAACAGGACACTTATAGGCATAATCCATACATTCCTTATTTGGGAAGTTAGAACTTTGTGGATCAGGTCTATGTGTACTGGACTATGTGCAGATAGGCTCCATTCATATGTTCTAACAAGCTAGTCAAGGTATACAACCCTGCACCCCACCCAATATTGACTCTACATTCTTTCAGGTAGGTGTGAATGGGGCAAGTGTGGTAACACAAAAGGACTGTTGAAAATGGAGGATAAAAATGATTAATTATTTTTTAAAAGAGGGTTGCATCTTATGTTCATGGAAGGCTCTCTGGTCCAGTGAAGTCTTCCATGGATGAAAGTAAGAGGGAGGTGATTTTCACAGATTTCCCCTTTCTCCTGTGCATCCCTTTCCTTTCTGTTCACTGAAGCCTCTGCTAGATCAAAGAGCCCTCTGTGAACAGAAAGATAGCATTGGATCCAACTCATAATGAATAAATATGGTGTTATGCTACCCATAAAAATGGCTTCGGAGGTAGAAAATTGAGGACTCTCATTCCACCAGTCTTGGAATATAGCGCTACTCATTTTAATTCTGCAATCTTCCTGCTCCAGTGAAATCTTATCAGTGAATTGGAGACCCAAGCCTGACCCACATTTATTTAAAATTCACATCCACTATTTTGTGTCTGCATCTATAAATGACGCACGAGTGGAAACGGAAATGTCAACAGGATTGAGCAGAGGGAAAGTTGTGTGCAACTTGTGTTTTCTCATGCAGGATGTCAAAATGACAGAGATTTGGAGGATTATTTTGGGATTCTGACTTTAATAATGTACAAGTACACTGTAATTGGAGGATTAGAATGGAAACGGCTCTGTTATTTTAGATATTTTTCATCTGAGCTGAACTGTTATGAGGAATTCAATCATTTTTGAAAGGCTAATTTATGTATATATACATATTTTTAATGCTGATGTCATTTGAGAAATGATTCATTTGCAAACTTTATTTGAAATGTTTTCCTTTACTATTGACTTGTAGGGTGGATATGTACCATTTAATTTAATAAACATATATTGCAGAAATGAATATATTAGTGAGGAAACCTTATAATATGCAAAACAATATAATTTTACCATATGAACACTGGAGCTTAGATGAACGTATCCTCCAGGCACTATTTTAAAAGGGGAGGAACGATAGCTGAGGGACAGAGCATGTTTGGCATGCTCATCCCTCGCTCTCTAGATTTAAAACATAATGGCCAGGAAAAAGTCTCTAGGAGACTCGGCAGAGCTACTGCCAATCACGATTGATAGTACTGGGATAGATGGACCATCGGCCAAAGTCATGGTCATGCAGCTTCTTATCTATCTATGTATCATCATATGTAAATGTGTCTTGTGGTCCTTTATATTTATTATTAGAAGCTATGACTACAACAAAAGATCCCCATGGATTCTTTATGGCAGGGGTGGGCAGACTTTAGGTTTCTGAGATTTATTTTGTTTTCTACTAAAATCTTGAGATCCACCAACTGGAATCTGGTGCAAAAGACATACACAAGTCCTCTTCAAGTGTTCGCAAAGCATGTAGGGCAGCTTCCCCCAACCTGGTATGACCCAAGGGTTTGGGCCTCCAGTTCCCGGCAGACCCAGTCACATGGCCAATTATCAGGGATGCTGGGAGTTGTAGTTCAAAACATCGGAGGACTCCAGATTTGGAAATGCTGGTATAGAGTCTACATATGAGAAGGGGAAGTATGATAGCCCTGCCTCCTCCGTTGCCATTCTCATTGCTTTCCATTCCCTTCCAAGGAGCCCCTTTTAACCATGTAGACTCTCCCTGGGATTTAGAACCCTGGACAATCAAATCAAATTGGGTAAAAATAATAATCTTGTTCTCAATTATATATCAAAAGGCTGAAAAAATTCCATTCCTTTGAGTATAATAAGTAAAATTTACTTCAAGAAGGATCTCTTAAATTAAAAAAGTTTTTGGAATTGAGTTGAATGCTACATAATTCTATTCCTTCATAAAGGATCAAGAGAAATGCACATCCCCATGCCCAATTGGGTGGGGGAGGAAAGTTACGTGTGTGTGTGTGTGTGTGGCGAGGTGAGGTGGAGGCTCGCTATTGGCAGAGTCGCTTGTCAGTCCCCTTGGCGGTAGGTACAGGCATCTTTAGCTGCTTTTGTAATGGTGATCAGTCTCAGGCACTGTTGAGGTGATGGGTAGTGCCTGAGGCCCACATCTGGGAGTCTTGCGGCACCAGATCATTGGGATAAGGTTTACCTATGAGGCCAACTCTCCTCACCTACTCGGAGCCGTGCAGCACGGGTTGGGCAACACCGGAAGGCCTCCCTTCCCCAAATGGGGCAAGACTGTGGGGTGGCGAAGGATTGGGCGCCACCCCAGGGTCCAAGAATTGTTTCACCCGATCCCAAGATTTGGCCTGTAGAGGCCAATAGTAGATGCCCAACTAGGTTTCATTTCCTTTTGCAGATCTTTAATAAAAAGTGGCCCATTTTAATCCCATTTACTTGTCTCGACTTGTTATTTTACACTACACTCACAATAATAGTTTCTAAGATTTTTTTATAAACATTTTAAAGCAGATATAAAACGACGTGCAACATTTTTTGGGGTTCCTTTTCTTTGTGGAAATAGTTCTGCTCACGAATGATATAAAAATGTATGGACTTGGGTTTTTTGTTCATACAAAGGGCTTATTCGAGAGATTTCTCTCTGTTCTTATGCCTCCAGCATAGAGGGATCATCAGACAGGGGAAATCACAGGAAATCATGTTTCCTTACCATGGTCTCTCTTGCTGGTTCTCTTCTGCTTTCAAAACGATCACTTTTCACCGAGAAGAGACCAGTGACCACGTGGCCTGTAGATTTCAACGGATTTAAATGGGGGCAGCGCCCTCTAGTGGGCAATTTATAGTACCATCTCAGAAGGCTTGGATTAAAACAGGTTTATTTTGTCACTCTAAAACTGAGAAAAGGAGCGGGAGGTGCACGGGAGATAGGCGTCGTCATCAAAAGGACCTGTGAAAAACCGTGAGTGGCCAGTAACAAATGTGCAATAAATCACTCGTCTGATGATGCTCTAGGTGCCCTGACTTGCTTGAAAGCATGTTCCATGGAAAGCATACATAAATCCTTCTTGTGCTGCTTCTTTCTCTTTTAATCTTGAGTGCGTAATGTTTATTTATTTGTTTATTTGTTGCATTTCTATACTGCACAAGCTCTCTGGGCGGTTTACAAAAATTAAAACCATTATCGACAGTATAAAAACATAATTTAAAATACAGTATAAAAAGCACAACCAGGATAACAGATATTAGAACTGGCCTTATTGTCAGTCTGTATTTGGGTACAGCATGCTGCAGAACTTTAAAGTTCTGTGGTCAGGCAGTCTAAATGCTACCCTAAGAAAACTTTTATTTCTTCCCACAACCCCATCACGTATCCTTCAGTTTTTACTATTTTGTATAATTTGTTCTGAATGTTCTAGTATAGGAAGGGGCAATGAGAGCATCACTACTGTCTTGAACCCCTGGAAAACGTCATAGCCTTAGGGGCTAGAAACATATTCTTTCTTTTTTTTAATTTGAAGTTGGTATTCGGCAGCCTTAAATTCTGCATTTCGCCCCCCCCCCTCTTTTCTGCCGTCTTGAGAAAATTCCAGCAGATGTCTTGGTTGTTTTTCATTAGTATCATTCAATAGACTTTTGTATACAGGTTCAATTTCAGTTGGGTGCATGATTGTAATAGCGCATACAACCACCGCAAACCACTGAGACTTGATTCATGAGAAAAGGGTTGCTGAGATGGAAGCAAGTGATTGCTTCTGAGGGCACGAAGGTGAGGGAAGAGGCTGTATCGTGCCCATGATACTGGATGCATAATGTTCTCCTCAGTCCAGTCAATTGTAAGCACCGCAACGGCTCTTGCTTTACTTGCAAAGGCTCCCTGAATCCATAAAACGACACCTTCATTCAAAACAAATAGTTCTGCCTTCCACTTCACGCTTCACATTTCACCTTGCTAACTTCTTCTCCCCCTTTCCACCACCCGTGTGTGTGTGTATGCACCCTTTACCTTCGGAGTCCACTTATGCACCTCATGAAGTATGAAAGTTCATCTCATAGCGTTTGTTTGAATCATCTTAAAACGAACAAGGACAACTCTTTCACCTCGAAATGTGTTTGAATCGGCGTGTTTTAATCTGGAGGCAGCTTATAATGCCTGTAAACTCCGAATCCCATAATTATTATATAATAAGACGTCAAATAGGAATATCCTGAGATGCTTGCATATAATTACTATGATTTAGTGACCAAGCAATTTAAAAATAGACCTTCTAAACGAACTAGCTATTTTAGCATGCTTAAATACCAAATGCTTTTGCAAAGTAAAGTAACCCACAACGTAGATTTAGTCTGTTCAGTTATGTCCTCTATTATTTACCTGTTCATTCCCTATCTTTTTCCCTATCTGTATCATCTCTATTAGATAGACTCCTAATATTAGACATCTGTGTTATTTCTAAATTTTTGTACAGCACCTAGAAAATTTGATTTATAAATAAATCACCACCACCAATGTAGTTGTTGTTGCTGAGCCTGCAATTGCTAGAAATTTTGATACTCATATTTTCATATTTTAAATGTTTAGACATGTAGCTACAATAAATCTGGTGGAATCCTGGGCTCTGTGACTATGGGCTGAACTACATGTTACATTAAATACTTAGTGTGCAGGACTTTTTCTGTTTTTATTTTACTCAGAAGTAATTGCAGGTGGGCCTGATCCAGATAAGGACTGCAGCATATGGGAAGGAGAGAGATTTAATCTTTCCCTCCTCAGTTGCAACTCTCCAAATTGCTCTCCTTCAAACCTTTGGGGGCTTTTTAAAAACAACAACACGGCTAATTATTGTACAGTGGGATTTTCAGGGGAGTTATGGCTGGGCAAGGAAGGATGAAACCTTCTTTGCATTTCCCAAGTGCTTACTTCTGAGTAAAACAACAACAAAAACCAGAAAGAGAACTGCACAGAAAGTATTTAATGTAACATGTAGATGACCCTAAACATATGGTCTGCTGATGCTTATTTGAAATTTAAACAAATGCTGACTTCAGCCATCATTAACTTTAATCGGCTGAGTATTTCTTTGATATTTGAGCATGTGAGCTGCTGTATTGTATACAACATCCTTCATTTTCAAGAAACATCAAACAGCAATGATATTTACAGGATAGCTTTTAACAAAATGGTCTTATTAATTTAGCCATTTAGAGTAGGAAAAAGGCAACATGTAGTGTTTAGCTCGTTCAGCAAAACCTCTTAGGTTTTATTATTATTATTACCTTTAAAGGCTGAATCTCTTCTAGCTCATTAGCTTAGATTTCAAATGTCTCCTCCACTATGAATACATCTGTAACTTCCTGCAGATACAGATATAAAAGTATAATGAAGCAGATCATTTGAGTCTAGTTTTCTCTGGGTGCATTTGAAATAATTTCTTAAAAGTATGCTTTAAATGTTTAACCATGTAACTGTAATAAATGTGGTGAAAGCCTTTAACCCTCATGAGATGAATGAAGCATAGGTATGAAGAGCATAGCTAAAATAGAGGCGCAATAAGGCGTTCTGTCTGAAGAGGGATTGCCACCAAAAGCAATAGCCACTGTTTCCCTGCTCTACCCCCCTCCCTCTCTCTGGTAACATTTGTAATGAAAAATGGTTGGAGGGAGTTTCCTCACTCCCATAGTACCCAGTGACGTGGAGAAGGAGAGGAGGAACTTGCAGTTGACAACACCATGAACTTTGCTATGCTACATTTTAGCAGGAAGAGAGGACAACATGTAGGATCCTATAATGTGTACTTCTGGCATGAGGAAGAATACATTCTTGTGTGGCCAGGATATGGCTTGGTAGCCTTTTGTTGTGGCCTAAAATCCAGATGTAAACAATTGTATGTTTTAAAGAACTACCAAGGTTGAGTCAAGGAGACAGATTTCCAAAACCTGCCTGCCTTGAACCACAACTCCCATCAGCCTGGCCATTGGCCAGGCTGACTGGGGATGATGGGGGATGTAATCCCCCAAATGTCTGGAAGGTGCCAGGTTGGAGAAGGCTGGCATAGAGTGGTCATTTTGAGAACAACTATGTTCCCCCTTTGAAAAGTGTGGTCAATTCCAAGCCTTTCCCTCTAGATTAACCTCAGTTTAGTGAGAGTTCTGAACTCTAAATTGTAGTTAATCTCAACTATGGTTAGTTGAAAAAAGCCGGCTTCATAAACTGTCTTGCTGAAATTAGCTTGTTTCCACTAACCATAGTTAAGACTAATTTTATTTTGACCATACGACTGGGTAAGTGGCAGGTAATCCAAACCAGAACTTCTCACGCGCTGAAAGATCGGTGGTGGCGGGGGGCATATGTCCCTGAGGCTCACTGTGAATCAGTCTTGTAATATTAAACTATGGTTTAGCCATTTAGCATTTTGTATGAACCAACCCATGGTATAATCTACTCTAGTTGTTAGATCTCACAGTGAAACTGGTTTGTACATACGAAATGGTTCACTTATAGTTTTAGCAGTTAGGAAGTAACCCAGAAATATTGTGATTTTTGTATTTTCTCTTTTTCAGCAGATTTCATCTCACCTGAGCAGTGATTCTGTTAAATTAAAGATGTGCCTGTTTTTTATATAATTAGATGGAGCTGGGGGTGGGTGCAAGCCACTGAAAACATTACGAATGCTCTTTTTTATTACAACATGGCTGCCTGCATAAAGAGTAATTAGTGCCTAATTTCCCATGAGTAGCTGCTGTGCAATCTAGCAGGGAGCTCTTTGGGGAACTGTCACTTGTGAGCAATCTGTATTTGTCACTCTTGTTTTTTAAAAAAACATTAATCTGCATTTATCTCTGGTATGACACATCCCCCTTGCCCCCACCCCCCCATTTAAAGGATATGGGACCACTAGTTAATCATTTGAGGCATCCTGTTGACAATGGAACAATAGACCAAAAATGATGACGGACCGAAAATGTGGTCAGAATAAAAAGGAGATCCCCATATGTAATGTTAACTATCCAGGTGGCTCGCTCTTATAGCATTTTGGGACAGCCTTTTAGGACCTGCTCACAAAACCCATGTTCAGTTTTCATTTGCATATGAGCCATCATGGACTAATCACCACAGCTAGAAATTAGTGGTGGGCTGAATATTCATGGATGAATACTTTTGGTATGAAAAGTGCTTTTTTGCAGATTCAGTGGGAGCTGCCATCCTTTTCTCCCAATGATGCCCACAGGAATAACACTTAAGTCATGACATATTATCATTCTCTTTGGGCCATTCTGTAAGAGGACACAGTTAAAGGAACTAACTGGGATGCTGTGGCATCTCCTGTTACAATGGTAAGTCCCCCTGTCATATGAATAAATGTTGTCCTTCCCCTAACATAATGCCATTATTCAACTTTCCCCCTTTGCCCCCCTCCCCATTACAAAAAGTGTAGTCTGAATATTTTGGCCTAGCACTAGAAAGAGAAAGGATACATGCCGTACCTGACACATCCACATCAAGACTGAGCGCTCTCTTGTATGTAGACATGCATATAAAAGACTTGATTCCTAAAAGTGTGGACTTGTGGGGGCAGCCATCATTTCACACCCACACCCACAGTGTCCCTGCAAACAAAGCGATGTTATGATGAGTCAGTATGCAAATGCATGCACCATGATCGTTCCTGTTTGGCTCGTTCTTCCAGGAGGACTGGCTAAATAAGCCAAAGACTCTCTGTCCCTGACTTGGTTTGTGTGATATCCACACTGTGAAAAACCTCTGGGTTATGACTCAAGAGTTGACCCAAGAATGAATCACGGATTACAATTAGAGATGTATAAGAAATTCATTTTAATTCATTATTGATCAGAATTGACCCAGTTCTGGAACGAGCACGGACTCAGACACCATGTGCAGTTAAAGTCTGTGCATTTCCGATGGTGCATTTGACATCATGTGTAAATTTGGAAAATGCGCACGAGTACACTTTAATGAATGGGAGAAGAATGCGTATATTTCAAAGATGTGCTCAGCTGATGCATATATTTGGAAAAGTACTCAGAAAAATACACAGAGATTTTCAGGTGAAAAAAGAAGAAAAACAGAAGAAAAACAAAGCTTTCAATCTGATATGGACTCAAGTCGGAACAAGCTTTGAGATGAAATTCGGGGAACTTCGGCGAGCTCAGGTTTTGCTGATTCGCACATCCCTGGTTACACCTCTGGCTTACTGGCAGAGAGGCAAGCCAGAGTTTCCAGTTTAGAAATCACATTAACCAGGCCAGGCTTGTTTAGGCTCTCCCTCTGACAGAATGAGTCAAGAGGGAGCTCACAGTAAGACAGAATTTAAAAAAAAAACATTCTGGCTTACTATGACTTCTGAATGTGGTCAATTTCTTTCCGATTGAACCATTCTGTTGGAGGATATTACCAGACTGCTCAGCTGCTGATTTCAGCTTTGCCACTGGTTGAGAAGGCAGCAAAGCTTTTAAAGGAAAGTAACTAGAACTTTTCCCACTTTCTATCATAATGGCAAACCCCCTGAAACTGACTAGATTTTAACCTCTTATCTCTGGGGTCTCCAGCGTGGTGCCCATGGACGCTTCTCTTGGTGCCTGTCAGACTCCTTGCTCCTCTTGATTTTAATTTTATTTCTTAAGTCTTTTTGTAATTTTTTTAAAACAAACCTGGGAAGCTGGTATTAGGGGTGTGCACGGACCCCCCGGATCGGATCGGGACCCGGATCGGGACCTCCAATTTTGTCCCGGACCGGTTCGGACAAAATCGGAGGCCCCCCGGACCGGATCGAGTCCGATCCCGACCCAAAAATCGTAAATTTTTGGATCGGCCGCCATTTTTTTCCCCATAGACTTGCATTGCAATGCAAGTCTATGAGGAAAAAATGGCGGTGGGTGGCTGAGGGGGGGCCTAACTCCCTCCCCCCCCGGGGCCGTCCGCTGTGGACGGCCCCGGCAGGTAAGCCCCCTCCCCCGCGCTCCCTCCCCCCCCTGGGGCCGCCCGCTTCGATCCGCTGGCGCCCGCGGGCGCCAGCGGATAGAAGCGGACGGCTCCGGGGGGGGGTAAGCCCCCTTCCCCGCCACTGCTTACCTTCTCGGCCCGTCCGCTCCCATCCGGCGCCGGCGGCTACTACCAGCGGGCTCCGTGGCCTACTCTCGAGTAGCGCGCCGGGTGATGACATCACCCGGCGCGCCACCCTGGAGTAGGCCGCGGAGCCTGCTGGTAGTAGTAGGCGCCGGCGCCGGACGGGAGCCGCCGGGCCGGGAAGGTAAGGGCCCCCCTCCCCCCTCCGCGCGCCCCCTCCTCCCCTCCACGCACCCCCTGCTTACCTTCTCGGCCCGTCCGCTCCCGTCCGGGGCCGGCGGCTACCACCAGCAGGCTCCGCGGCCTGCTCTAGAGTAGCGCGCCGGGTGATGACATCACCCGGCGCGCCACCCTAGAGCAGGCCACGGAGCCCGCTGGTAGTAGCTGCTAGTGCCGGACGGGAGCGGACGGGCCGAGAAGGTAAGCGCCCCCTCCTCCCCCCCCCCCCGCTGTCCACTTTCATCGGCGGGCGCCCGCTGGCGCCCGCCAATGGAAGCGGCGGTGGGCGCCAGTGGGCGCCCGCCGATCCGCCGATCCGCCGAACCGGTTCGGAGCCTTTTCGGACCGGTTCGGATTGGATCGGCCGATCCAGCTGCGGGATCGGAAATCGGATAATTTATCCGATTTCCCACTGGACCGGACTCGGATCGTGGATCGGGTCCGATCCAGTGCACATCCCTAGCTGGTATGCTACAAAGCAAAGTGCTGTCACACTGCACTATCTTCATTACAGTTCAAAAGAGTAGTTTGTGTTGTAGAGCTTAGACCCCACCTCTGCCTTGTACTTAGGTTCTTGGGCAAGTTACATTTCTTTAAGTCTCTCCTGTTTACTTTCTGGGCAATGGGTGTTTTGTGCCCAGACATACCCATCATGGTAGCCATTTTGTGAATAGGCTCATTGGAGCCATTTTGTGAGAGCTCCCCTGAAACTCAAAATTCCAAATGTGCCCTCCAACCCAAAAGGTTGGGGACTCTGGTGCTATCTCTGTATTGACAGCGCAGTGAGATGCACTGTATTCCAAAGGACAGAAACTGCTGGATGCATGGATGCATTTAATGTAATGTATTAATGGTTCAAGGTATGCTTTGTCTTCAGTCCCGCTCATATCATACTACTGTGCCTAGCACATGGGTGCTGTATTAACATTTCCTCCTTTCCCTCAGGATTCTCCTATTTAAAAGTTTGATATTTGTTACAAGCAAGTAGATTAGGGTGACCAGATAAAATCCAGGTCAGGGCTCATGTGACTTTAACAGTTGTAGAGAAAAGGGAATTTCAGCCAGTGTCATTTGTATGCAATTAGTCCCTGGTGAAATTCCCTCTTCATCACAACAGTTAAAGGTGCAGGGCCCTGCCTTCTTTTGTATATGGTCACTCTAGTATAGTGACTGCACCTTTAAGTGTTGTGATGAAGAGGGAATTTTACCAGGGACTAATTGCATACAAATGACTCTGGCTGAAATTCCCTTTTCTCTACAACTGTTAAAGTTACAGGAGCCCTGACCTGGATTTTATCTGGTCATCCTAAAGTAGATATACACATTCCACAGCCTATGCATGTTTACTCAGAAACAGGTCCCACTGATTCAGTTGGGATTGCTCTCAGGTAAGAGTGCCTAGGATTGCAGCTTCAGTGCAGTAATGTTGGCCTGACCACTTGGTGATCATATTTTTCCACTTCATCTTTCATATCAGTCAAAAAGTAATTGGATTTTGACTTTATTGAGCTTAAAACATTCAGTGCTCCCTGCATCCTGCCCTCTGTGGGAATTTCAGTCATCTAGATCGCTCAGAGTGATGTGATTCAAACTTACCAAATTATGGATATTCAGCAGACAAAAAATAAATTTATGTGGACATAATGCTGGAAATAACTGAAGGCATGGCACATGACATATTAAAAATGAAACATGTTGGAATTTGCCTTTGACAAATTCAGCCATGGTCTGCTCTTTCCAGTGGCATCAGACTTGTTGGAAATGGACTAGAATAATAGAATTTTAATTCTAATTCTGACTAGAATAATAAATCCCCTCCTCTCTAACTGTACATAAGCAACTCCATACACTGAAGTGTGCTGTTCTTCAGTTGTTATCGTTGTATAGAGTCAGTATTGTTACTTTAAATTACACGGCAGCATCAGGGCCAATATAGATGTTTTAGGCCCAGCTTGTTTCTAGACCCAAATGGGAAGAGGTACTTGAATTATTACCATGTGTGCTGCTTATATTCTGATCTCCCCTTCACTGCCTGTTTTTACTACTATTATTACTACTACTAACGCGGTGGCTGCTGCGGCTGCTGTTATTTTTGGAGGAAAGCCTAAAGTTTAACAGGCTGATATTGGACGGCTAAAGATTGAGTTACAGTAATGGCTGAGCAATTGCAAAACTTTTGCAACCATCTTTAAATATTCTGCTACTTAACAGCCCATGTTAATTAGTGGAGCCAACCCCAAATTAAGCACACATGCTGCTGAACAGTAGTGTAATCAAAGTGAAACTGGATGATGAATCTTCCTCATTCTGCAGTAGTTGGTCATTTCCCCTCTCACTGCTTCTAAGCAGCCACTCCGTTGAAGATGTGTAACGTAATCAACCTCGGTTGATTAATATAGACAGCTAGATGGACAGAGTTCAACAAAACCTCAGATGTCTTTTAATTCCCTATGTCTGGTCAGTGTGGAACCTTCACAGAAGCCCATTGTGTACATCAGTTTTGATCTTTTCAGCCTCAGAGAAATTAAAGAAGGAATCAGTTGCAAACATTTTCCAAAAGTGGCAATTTGGTGCTGAGTTTTCTGTAGCAATTTAACTAAATGTAATTTAAAAAAAACAAAAAAACAAAACCTGTACTCTCTAGTCTTTGGAAGTGGGGATGGTCTTAACAGCCTGTTTCCTCCTTCTTTCTGGTTGTGGTTGAGTTCTGAAAGAGCTTTTGCCGTGAAGCTTTTGTTGGATTATATGGGATTCCCAGGATTGTATTCCGTGTTATGTTTTGCAAGATGATTCATTGCATTCTGTCAAGACTTACATGCACAGAAGAGAACACAATTCCAGAAAAATATTATAACTGTATCATGGCCAGGGTTGGAAGTTGAACTTGATCAAAATCTATTTTTAATGGACTAGTTTTCATTGATTAATCAGTGAAGTCTGCCAATGTTTGCCTATTAGTAAAACCACAGTTCTGAAGGGGAAAAAATTTCTTTGTTCTATATTATGTTATGTAGTATGTTCTAATTAGACCCATGTGCAACACTCACACATGTTCTAACGAGATCTACACACTCGCTTATAAGGAATCTTTAGACATTGGCAATTCCTACCCAAAGAGATCCACACCATTGAAGAGGATAATGCCACAATGACACATTTATTGATGTTTATACAGATTCACATGCACAAGTTAGTTGGGGGGGATTAGCTGAGCAAATGGAGGCTGAAAAGTAGTTTCAAGACTGTGAGGAGTCTTCTTTTTAGAGCATACAGACACACAGCAGGCAAAAGAGGGAAGGGAATATTTAAATGCAACATACCTTTCCCTGGCTGAAGCTCTTTCCTGTAAACAGCAACTAGTGTGTGTTGCAGCTCCTGGTTTCAGTGAAAAGGAAGGAAGGAGCAGGAGCCTTTCCTCTGGTAGGAAAGACTCAGCAATTTCAGCAGCAGTGTGGCACCTTACCCCCTGGGGCGGGGGGTAAGTCACCTAGTGATTTCAGCAGCATGGCCCCATACCTCTGGGAAGAGGGGGACTTTGACTCTCAAAACCTGAGGGTTTTTATACAGTTTGGAGAAAAACAGTGACATCACTGCTTATAAGCACAGGAAACGATGCTACTTGCTATGGGAGAAAGACTGAGCTGGCCTTTCATTCCATATAACAAAAAAAAGGTGCTAGGGGATGATGGCTGGAAACATTTATTTAAGAAAATAGGACTTTACTTGCTAATGACTGCCTTGAAGACAAGTGTCCAGGCTGGAGTTCAACAATAGGAACACATTGCAAGTGGATGACCAGTTGCATTACCAGATATCACTCTTGCCATCCAGCGTTCATATTCTGCTCAAATTTATCCTCACCTTTATCTCTGGGGAATGCATTTTAGGAGGTCTGTTAGAAACTGAATTGCTTGACCTAGCCTTACGTGATTGGTCTTAGCTAGGCTGACCATATGAAAAGGAGGACAGGGCTCCTGTATCTTTAACAGTTGCAGAGAAAAGAGAATTTCAGCAGGCGTCATTTGTATGCAATTAGTACCTGGTGAAATCCTCTCTTCATCACAACAATTAAAGTTGCAGGCACTATACTAGAGTGACCAGATACACAAGAGGTCAGGGCCCCTGCAGCGTTAACTGTTGTAATGAAGAAGAAATTTCACCAGGTACAAATTGTATACAAATGATGCCGGCTGAAATTGCCTTTTCTCTACAACTGTTAAAGTTACATGAGCCCTGTCCTCCTTTTCATCTGGTCAGCCTAGTCTTAGCCCCATTCCTGTGCCTTTGTCCCATCTTTGCTGGAGATGGGGGATGAAGATGCTTTGGCTTTTTAGCTGCATCAAAATGGAGCCAGTACTCGCAAGAGAGCTACTTTGTAACAACTGTGTGTGCAGGTGTCACAGAAGGCACTATCAGAAGAGGTGAGAGAGTTAAAATGGCTCAGTAAGCAAAATGGTGCATTCATTTATTATTACATGTATGTCCTTGTCCTCTTCCATGGGACTTGGAGCAGTTTACACATATGATTCCAAGGAAGTCTCCCATCTAGACAATTTAAAGGGTTTAGCCTCCCCAGTAGAAATCTATCATATGCCTTGCATCACCTTCTTGTAAGTATACAGCTCACTATTAATAGAACTGTTGGGCATATTTGGTGAATAATAATAATAATAAGAATTAAAGGAAATAAGCAAACGAAACAAAAGCAATCCCTTCTCCTAAAAAAAATAAAAAATGAACCAAGAACAACCAAGCGTAAAAAAAAAGAAAACATGATATTGAGACCTTGTTTCTCTTAGCTGGTGGTAGATGTGCTTGGCTAGTTTCCTGTGATGGGTATAAAAAGTGACAGACCATCCAGAGGTTGAAGGAAAGAAGATAATGAAATACCAAATTAGAAGAGCCTCTGAAAGGGTTTTGACAGAAACAAATGGACAAAAAGTTACAGAGGCCTTTGAAGAGGACCTGGATGAAATGGTGAAAAGAGGGTGGTATAAACAGGCAATTTATTTTGTAGTTGTTCTCTTGAGCACCTTTGTTTCAAAGCTGTGTTCTAAAGAGGCGCTTCAGGAATGGCAATGAAATAATAATAATAATAATAATAATAATAATAATAATAATAGCAAAATTTAGGAGCCAGGGAGATTTTCAAGATAGCTGGTTTCTCATTCTGTGCTCTGCGGCAACCCAGGTACCAGTCACTAGGCCAAATAGTTGAGGTACCTGGATTTTTGAACTCCTGCCCAAGAAGGAATATAGGTATTGGCAGTTGGTATCGTGTTCTCTTTATCCATAGTGACATAAACCAGATTTTAAAACAAAAATAGCACAAATTATATGTGGTTAAAAAAAATCCCATCTGAGCAGATGTTACAGGATGTTAATATTCATACCAGAAGGAAGCAACTGGATCAATCTTTGCTTTCTCTCCTCTATTCTTAAAAAATAAATCTCATATAGTACACATATCAATAAAGTAATTCCATAAAATCTAATCCAGTACATAATAATATTGCATACCTTCCAACTTTTCAAAGGTGAAATTTGAATTTTCATCTGTGAAAAGTTGGAAGGTATGTGATATATTTATTATCAGAATTGGCTTACCAAGGACCACTGACTAAGACTTCTTCCCTCTTCTCACTATCACACATTGCAGAAGGCTCTACTCATCCTCCTGTGGTTATATTAGTTGGATCTCTATGCTGTATTAACAACCAAGTGTCTTGTGGCACCTTAAAGGCAAGCATATTTATTTGGGCATCAGCTTTCAGATCTGATGAAGTGGGCTATAGTCCATGGAAGCTCATGACCAAATAAATTTGTTAATCTTTAAGGTGCCACAAAACTCTGTTGTTTTTTCTGCAATAGTTTAATCTATGCTATAGTTGTCTATATTAGTATAATCTGTCTGCAAAGATTGGCGCTCGTTGTTTAGATTAAAATTTTAGCTGTCTACCATATGAACAGATCAAAATATAGCTCAGCAACTGAAGTGTGGCAAGTTGCAAGCTCTACACTGCATGGTGTTTAATGGTACAATCCCATACATGTCTACTCAGAAGTAAATCCTAGTGAGTTCTGTTGGGTTTACTTCTCCCAGGCAAGTGGGTATAGAATTGTGCCCTTAGTGTTCATGCAAATGCATTCACTCCTGCAGAAATTTGCAAAGCAATCCTATGCTTGTTTACTTAGAAATAAATCTTGCTGTGTTTAATAGGGCTTACTCCCTAGTAAGTCTGTTTAGGACTGCAATCTTCCTTTCCATAGAACCTGGGGAGAAAACTAAAATCTGGGAAACCCATACTAATAAAATATGAACAAGACAGAAATCGGGACCAAATTGTGATTTACTAGGGAACAATACTAGAAAACAAGGATTGTTGGAATATAGCGCATCAGTGAATGTCATAACATGCATATCAAAACAATATATCAAATTTTTGCTTGTAGAACATCTATGAGTTCTTTCTTTCCTTCTTTTGGGTTTTCACCTAAAACATAATGGTCACAACCAGTTCATTGTTGCTAATATGGTATGTTACATTACCTGATAAAGAATATACAGTACTAATATGAGAGCAGAGCAGAGTAATAGGAAGATTAAATAAGTTCCTGTTGACAACTTACAACTGAGATATTGTGTCCTGAAATGTTTATTAGCTCCAATCTTAGTGTAATATGCTGGACAACAGGTAAAAGAGAAATTTTGTTGCAGAATACCGGATCAATATTTAAAAGCAAAGTACTCTTTGGAGGCATTGCCTCTTAGTTTATTACGTCCAAGTTTCACTTCATGGAACTTGTGAAATTTGTGCCCATAAATCCTTCAGAAATGTGTACTCTGTAAATGCTTTTCTTGCTATGAAAGTGTTAATGTGGAAAGTGGGTACTACGCCATGATTAGTCCAAACATTTTTTACTTGTTTGGTAAAAACAAAACAAAACATCCAAACAAACCAACTCACGTAATTAGATACAAAAATGTAAGAATCTTCAATCAAACAGCAAATCTACTTTGGCTTCGTACTCCCATATTAAGTCATCTCAAAGTGATGTGGTTGTAGATCAAATTGCTTGGATCTAGGTTTTACTACAGGATATTAATCTAAACTATTTTCCATAAAAGTCTGTCCTTAGCAGCAAAAATAGATAGGGGGAAGGAGGAAGGGACAGAATATTTGAGTATTGCTAGAAAAATTGCATCTCCTTACAACACTTACAAGCAGGTTTATATGCCTGCTGCTAATCTCAACCCATTTGGATTTTCCCAGCAGCTGTATACACTTTGAGATGTAGACAGAGTTGGGGTCACAGTCCAAGGGGTCTAGATTCACCAGGGAGTCCAAACACACAGAGAATTGAATGGGCTGAACATTGGGGGTTGCACATCATTTCCAGCGTCATCCCCGAGCTGCTCAGAAGCTTTTAACCCTTCACAACCTGACACTGGGTGCAGGCGATTAGCCCTGTAGCTTCCGAGCTCTGGCAGCCTGCCGACGCTGATCCCTCACTCTCCTGGGCCTGTGCTCAGCTGGGGTTGGAGGAGCCTCGTGATCTCCTTCTTCACTGTCAGACTTTGTTAGAGGTGCTTGAGACGGGTCTTGCCTGCCCCCAGAAAGGAAGGGGTCTTGTCCTACATTGCTGCTAGTCCCTTCCCCAGGATCTGCTAGAGCTTGCTCTTCCCATTTGTCCTCAGATGACAAGGAGTCTGGGGACATGACAGTCAGCGTCTTCCATGCTTTTGATGTTGAACAGGCCTGGCCCAAGGCAGGTCAGTGCCTGTGGCACAGGGAACCCGCCGCATCCCTACAGCCCTTCCCTCTGCCCCAAGAAGCAGCAGCTGCTTGGTTGCCAGTGCGCTATGCCTCGCCTCCCAACCCTGCCCGCCACCAGGCCACTTTGTTTTTGAGCCTGGACATGCACACTATTTTATTTATTTATTTATTTATTGCATTTTTATACCGCCCCATAGCCGAAGCTCTCTGGGCGGTTCACAAAAATTAAAACCATGAAATCATTTTAAAATATATAAAACAAGGCACAATCTAAAAACACAGAATAACATACAATATATGAACATCCATTTGAGAGCCCCATGCTTTCCGGATTATTCTGGGGCATGGTTTAGGTTGAGCACTCAGTTTATACAGGCCAGTGACCAGACTTGTTGGTCCTCCCCATTGAATCTCTGTGCGTGCTCCAAAACTGAACCGACACTTCTCTGCATCTGAAAATTGCTGGGGCAAGTCAGGAGTGGAACAAGTACTCCCTCAGGGAGCCTTGTCTTTCACCAGAACATGGTTTGAAAGCCACTACTTTTATCTTCTCACAAGTGGTAATTCTAAATCTTGATCCTGTATAGGCAGTCTGACTGTAATGTTCGTTATTAATATGGCCTCCCTAGCAGCATCAGACAACAACAATCAGTCCCAGCGACATCAATGGCCTCGTGAATAACTTTTGATCCCTCAGATAAAGTTGCTAGTCAAAGTCTTTGAAGCCCCAGAAGAGAGCATTAGGAATGCCTTTGCATATGTACATAATAGATCAAAAGGCAGCTCATAAAATTTAGCAAGGACCAGCAATAATATCATTATGATGATTTGACAGCTCATATTTAATCCTCGATAGTTTTGGGCACATCATGCAGATTTCATACATTCTCTACACAGTTCAGTTGTGTTTAATTCTGAAAATGAACTTTATTCTGCTATTGGAAAGGTGTGTCAAGATTTTCCTTTGAAAATACATGTTCCATTCCATTCAAACTGGCTTTTTTCAGGGTATGTGCTGCACATTTCTCTACAGTTTTGATATAGAATAGCTCTTCTTTCTTTCTCCCACATATTAGTTGGGAAGTGGGATATTTTCCCCAGGGTCTGCTACAACCCTGGAGGAACAGAAATATCATCAGTACCCTGTGATAGCTAAGCCACCTGGAATTTGGAGGATATGGCTGTCATCTGGAGTCCCCCTCCAGTTAGTCCTGGGCTAGGCAAGCTGGTGCTCTCTAGGTGTTTGGACTACTGTTCCCATAATTCCTGACCAGTGGCTATGCTGGCTGGGGCTTATGCGAGTTTAAATCTGGAGAACACCAGGTTGCCTCCCCTTTTAAATATAGTCTGTACCAGTTGCAATTCCAGCTCCCAGGGTGGATTGATTTAAATCAAGGCAATTGAAATCATGATTTAAATCACCAAGAAAGAAGTTAGATTGAAATCACTGATTTAAGTCAAGTTTCCCGTTGAAACTTTTTCACATATTTCCTGAACAACAATGCAAATCTGACCACCCAGCCGTGTTAATTTGCAACTAAATAGAATATTATATTCACTGTTTCAAACTTATAAGCAGGTTTTGCATCTCTTTGTATCACTGTATATATTTTGCATGTCTCCTCATAAAAAGGTTCTGTTGAGTTCAATGGGCCCTGCTCCCAGGTAAGTGGGTATAGGATTGTAGCATTGGTATGAGAATACAAGAAGATGCACACTGGACAATTTCTATTGTTGACCTTTCTGCTTCACTCTATCTGGGCCCAGTATTGTGTTCACAAAAAAGTAGCAAACAAAACTGAAATGCCCATGACTAATAGCTCAAAGCAAGGCAACTGGGTGGAAAAATCCAAAGATCTTTGGATTTCTTTTAAACATCTATTTTTACCCACCCTGCTATATTGTATTTCTGCCATGCTTTGCCCAATTCTACCACCACATTCGCACAAAACAACAACCCTGTCTAGACTGCGTTTGGACATGTAACTTTAGTCAGAGAAACTGAAAGTCCAGAATGTTGAAAAAGCTGGCACTATCCAGATGTTTTGGATCAGCTATTTTTGGAGGGTGCCCTGCAGTGCCATGCGGACTACAGCCCACACAACAGGTCTGAGGCGGGTGCAAAAATGGCCCCTGGACCTCCAGAGGGTGCCTGCTTCTGGGTTTTGCATCAAGTGATATTAAGAGTGAACTTGGAAAAACATGCAAGGAGTTTAGAAGGGAAGCCAAAAGCATTTGGATAATGTCAGCAAAATTTATTAGAACATTTTGCAGATTTAATAATTAATATACACACACCACCTGAGTACTGTGGTTACTGTATTTACAGTTTTAACTTTCTTATTTCATTTTGGTAGTCTTTTTCCCTGCATCATTTCTATAAATATACAGTATCTTTATTTTTAAAGAGGTGATCTTAATCACTGTTAACTGTACGTCTGGTGAGCCTTAATTGCAGTTATCATCTGTGCTGTCATAACACTTACCTTGAAGCAAGGTTGTGGAATTTTCTCTGGAGGGGAGGGGGGTTAGAAGGTATATGATCCTATGGCCCATTTGTAGAGCTTCTCTACACACAGGAAAAATCTCTCAGCCTTACTGGGGCTTTCATATTCACAGTCTTCCCACTATCACATCCAACCACATTGAATTGAAAACTTCCCTTCTTGGAAAGGCTCCATTGTGTTTAATGAGACAGTGTCATCTAGAGGTGGAGATATCCTGCGATATCTCAGATAAGACGACATAATCTCTGCTTTTTTTAAAAGCAAGATTCCCCGGGGATAGTGCAGAAGATGTCCTGGATGTTGATGTCATGTAATGGACCCGCCAACTTCCATGAGTGGCCAATCATGAGCATGCAATAAATTGCTCATTTAGAGAAGTTCATAGTCTCTTAGCCATACTTAACAATACATGTGCCCCACCCCAGAGGAACTGCAGCCATCCCAATACCACAACATAAGGTGCCTTTCCTCTTTTGACATAGTAATAGTAGTAAACTTGTAAAAGTGATGCCACTTATATCCTTCAGTGGGTGAAATAATCCCGACCCTATTATTGATATGCAGCATTTATTTCACATATTTAGAGATCTTCCTTTGAAATTCATATTTTAGAAAATATAGAAAACCTACTTTCAAACCACTTTGTATGTTTTGGTCCATCTCTAGTAGAACATTTTTTAAAAATTCAACCTCCACAGGAAATGAGACGGGCAGGTAATATTTGGTCTTATAAAGATGGGTTGCCATCAGTAGAGATAAATGAATGCCATTTTAAATAAAAGTCACATGACAGTAGCTTTTGTCGGTAGTTTAAATGTTGAGGGTGAAAAGGGATCATGATGCTCTACCATGGAACCACTAATTTGGTAACAGCATTCTATTACTCAAAACAGCTGATAACAGAGAACTTTCTATACATTCTCCATAGCATGATGGTGCGTTTAGAATTAAGACTTACTTGCTGTATCAGTTCCAGAGAGCTGAGATCTGTGTAAACAAACTTCCTTTAATTATTATTATTATTATTATTATTATTACATTAATACTAATTAAGTTCACCATGAAAATAAGCATCAAGGCCTTTCTAAAACTCCAAAAATCAATAGCAAATATCGGTCTTACTTTAATACTTGAGCTACTTTAATATTCTTGGCTATTGTCTGATTGACCAAAGGGATACTTCTGTGTTAACAGTACGTTGTCTAACAACATTGCACAACTGAGCAAGTTATTATTGTCTGAGCCTTTGTTCCCTTCTAAAATATGTGATAACAGTAGTGGCCTACTTTACAGGACTGCTGTTAAGGATTACTGTGAGACGATATGCGAGCCATTTAAAATAGTTGAAATACACTATATAAGTGCTTAACTAATCAGTGATGCTGGTAATTATCAAAATGTGGATTGCCAGATTGCATAAATCTGAATGAATTAACATGTACAAATGAATTAAAAAGGGGGGGAGAAAAAGAAAAGGAATTTTCTTCACCTGATAATGATAGCAAGCCTAAATGATAGATTAATATCTATGGGGCAAAAAAAAAAAATTGTCATTGTTCTAAATTAGATTAGCAGACTAATTACCATTGGCCTTTTGCTTTACGAAGTAGTAAGAAGGCACTGAGATCAGTTTTTGAAAGGTAAAAAAGGAACGTTATCTTGCCTGCAGAAACGTATAGGCAAAATTAATAGTAAATGAATTTATCAAATTCTCTTTAAAGTCCCAATTAACAGTTAATAGAACCTCCAACATTCCTTTTATGTGATGCATAAAATATTGTACTTCATGCATATTCTTTTTGAATTAACTTAGGTTTATTATGCATTTTTTTAAAGAAACTGTTATAAATTTCCCAAATATTGCTTTTGTCCATTTTCCGATATTTCCCTCTTTGCCATTCTCTCATCATTAATACATACAACATAGTATTGTGTATAAGCTCATGTTTCACCAAGAGCTAGAATTCAATACTTATTTTCTTTGATCTGACTTAGAATGAAAAACCGATAGTCTTTATTGCATGAATCTACAACAAATACCCAGCACTACTATGCAGGGGGAAATCCAACCACCCCCTCAAATGTGCGTAAAATTTATGGTGAATATTTAGTAGAATTTGGTTGCATGAAGGGGTACAATCCAAGATAGATGGTGCTACTACAGTTATTGCTACTGATGGCCTGTAGTAGTGGTGGTGGTGATAGTGGTGTTACTGTTGCTATTGCTAAGACGTAAGGTTCTCAAACCAAACACATCATTGGGAGGGCTCCTCCTACCCTTTCCCCCTTCATCAAAGTGAAAAATATTTTATGTTATTTTATTTTGCCCTGGTGAAGATGGAGGAAATAATATGAAAGCCAGGAATAGGATACAATCAAAATTGAGTTGGAAGTGTCAAGATAAAATAGGAAATAACTATCATTTATGGTGGAAATGTTCTTTCGTTTAAAACACTGGAGATGATGATTACAGGAAAGATTTTAGATATGAAATTCCTTTGGACCCATTTTTTTTTCTTTTGAACCTTATTAGAAGGCCAGTAGTTCAAACTCACAAAGAATTTGTGTCTTATATGTTTTCTGCTGCTAGCATATTGTATACAAAGAAGTGGTGATCTCAAAAATGTCCTACTGTGAAATATTGGTCAATAATACTGGGCCTAAGCAGTGATGGCTAAAATTAACTCATTATATTAGAACAGAACAGAACAGAACAGAACAGAACAGAAGAGACAGAGATGAGATACCTTTAAAGAGAAGCGAAAGCCTTTTATTGATTGTTGTAAAAAGCACTGAATTTATCCTAATGTGAACTACTCATTTCCTTTAGATTCCCATCAAGAGCTTTATGTTAACAAAATATGTTATGTCATAATATTTTTTTGTTATCTTTTGTATTCCATTGAAGTTTATTCTTCTATGGAAATTTATTTCAAGGATTACTGAAATACGATGAGCTAAGTCTGCATATTGTAACATATAATAAATTAATTACAATAGCAAAATCTTTTGTTTTAAGTAGAGTTGAATTGGCAGGGTGGGGCACTGCTGAAGATGGGCCATGCCCTGCAGGATTCTTCTTATTTTAATAGAGGTGTTTGCCTATTCTAGCCTGTCTGCTTCTAATGTTCACCTCATCCCAAGTTTAGTTTTGAGAATTTTATTTGGGATTTCCCTCCCCCCCCTTCTTCTTTGTAAACAAGCATTGTATTTTAGAAATAAAACATAATGATAGAAACACAAACAGCTCAACTGCGTACAACACGCTGACCCTTTTGAAAGACATTGAGAGGCCTGGGGCAGAATGTATGTCTGACTATGGATGGGCTGAGTTGCTGCTATTAGCACTGCTTGGGGCAGCAAACATCTTGCTCCTGCTATGATGATAAAACCAGCAGTAGAGTTTGTTTTGTGATTCCCCCCCTCCCACCCCAGTTAGGTTTATGGAGCTCAAGTTAGTAGAACTCCGAAAGAAAGGTTTAGCAACACTGCACCAATGTTGATTGACCCCCCACTATGTGAGAGCCCCCCCCTCATATGTGAGGCCTGGGGTAATTGTCCCCTGTGTTTTGTTCTATTCATATTTTAGAACCATTGTCCCTGAACATAGACTCATAGAATAGTAGAGTTGGAAGGGGCCTATAAGGCCATCGAGTCCAACCCCCTGCTCAATGCAGGAATCTACCTTAAAGCATCCCTGACAGATGGTTGTCCAGCTGACTCTTGAATGCCTCCCTAGGAGCCCACGACCTCCCTAGGTAATTGGTTCCATTGTCTTACTGCTCTAACAGTCAGGAAGTTTTTCCTGATGTCCAATTGGAATCTGGATTCCTGTAACTTGAGCCCATTATTCCGCGTCCTGTACTCTGGGAAGATCGAGAAGAGATCCTGGCCCTCCTCTGTGTGACAACCTTTCAAGTATTTGAAGAGTGCTCTCATATCTCCCCTCAGTCTTCTCTTCTTCAGGTTAAACATGCCCAGTTCTTTAAGTCTCTCCTCATAGGGCTTTGTTTCCAGATCCCTGACCATCCTCGTTGCCCTCCTCTGAACCCGCTCCAGCTTGTCTGCATCCTTCTGGAAGTGTGGTGCCCAGAACTGGAGGCAACATACACTTCTTGAATACAGTTTAATCTCCATTACAGCCACAAATGATCAGTTTTTCAGCATTAGCCTTGCTAGTTATTATGCCCTTTGAAAACCTGGATGCCGGTCGATAGACCCTGCATTAATTTATGTAATGAAAGGGAACCACTAATGCCTGTAATGAAGGGGAACCAAGTTTCTAAGAATGAGTCCTACTTGATTAGCCCTCAGATCAATTGAATATGTTGTGTGAGCTTTGCAGTAAGGGCTGGCTAGGTTTGCGACAAGGGCTGACTTGTTTCAGTTCATCAGTTTGTTTCAGTTGATCAGTTGATCAATTGATCAAGATTTACCCAGTTCGCACCTTCTGGACCACACATGTACTCGGCCCAACCTGTCGTTCATTTCCGAACTTGCAATGTGATTCGCGGACTAACCACCCACCCCCCCACGCTTATCAACAGCACGTGTACGTTTGAAAAATGCGTACTTTAAAAAAAATCCATAGTTTTGAAAAATGCGTACTTTTGAAAAATGCGCACAAATACGCTTTAATCAATGGGTGAAGAATTTGTATATTTCAAAGATGAGCACAATTGATGCAAAAAATGTGCATGAAAACATGCACAGATTTTACTGCAAAAAAAGGGGGGGAGGAATCAATGCCCGCAATTTGAAACGGATTTGAATCAGAATGAGCTTTGAGATGGAATTCGGAGAATGTCAGCAAGCTTGATTTTGGTTATTCACACATCCCTAGGGATTTTTAATGAATATTCCAAGCTATCCTTATTCTGAACCATAACCCTGCCCGTCCATTCCAATACTGACCACACTTATTGGTAGTAGCTGTTCAATAGCTCTTTTCTAGCTTTGTGGCTTGAGGTTATTCTTAGTTGGCCGTACCGGGGATTGATGCTTGGATTTCCTGCATGCAAAGCACGTCCTCTACTACTGAGCTACGTCCCCTTCCCAATTGGCCCCTCTGGAGCAGCCAACATCTGGTTCTTTTTGTTAACTCTGTGCAGGTTGCAGGAATTGTTTCTCTATCCCCCAACAGCGTTGCAAAGCCTTTCTGGAGTTATCATTATTATGCAGATCAGGCTCAGTTTTGTAAACATCAACTTCTAGGTTTGGCTTCAGGGCACCATACATTTAAACAAGGGGAAATTATATATTGTAAAGTTGAGGTGCTGGTATTGCAGTGTAAATTTACTTTGAAGCTTGTTACGCTTTACTTGGGGACGTTTGAGTTTTTCTTAATGATTTGTTTTTTCCCTTCCTTCTGTGAAAGGGGAAAATATATCTTGCAATTTTCCTCGAGGAGAAAGGCATCATTCTTTTCCCACTGAGAACAGTTGCTACTGGGATGCTTCGTAAAATAGGTAACTGCTGCTAAAGAGCCTCAGTTGAATTGGTTTCCGCTGCCCCTCCCATCACCTACTAGGTTTGACAAATATGTTCACTCCAGTGGCTTCCCTTTCACAATCTTTCTAATCTTTCTCGTTTGCTTAAATCGATAATTATTGATCCCGTGTGGCTCTACTCAAGCTCTTTTGGAGGTTTTTTTTGTTGTTAAAGTAAACTGTATTTGATTGGCTGTAATCTCGTCACAGCTAGTAAAGTGAGCAAACGAACAAGTGCAGCACCTGAAGATGGATAGGTTCTGACTACTCAAGTCATAGTATCTCCACTACAGCTTATCCAATTTTCATGGTCAGTTATATGAATATGAGAGAATTACATTGACCTTGGAGATCCAGTTTCCATAAATCACTGGGCACAAAACAACATTTCATCTGGAATCACACCCAGCTCAGTGGATGGCCATTTTATCATGACAGGTCTGGGTCGCCTTCAATATGCCCCCTCCTCAGTGAGTCTGGCTTCTCACCGCCTTTGTCCTCATCTTCTTTCCATTGCTACCACTTCCTTGCTTGACAGACAGAGAGCCAGCGAGCTCTTCCTGCTGACCACCCCTGTTGTCTGGGCCAGAGTGCGAGGCAGGTGAGCAAGCAGGTTACTGTTGTGAAGAAGAGAAACAGCTCCACCAGGCTCTTGTCAATGGGCCCCACTTGGGTGTGAGCCTTCATCAGGGGTTTGACCAGGCCTACCTTTTCTGCCAGTCCTGGAGAGGGGGAGTGGACTGGCTCCGCCCTAAAATCCTTGAAACCACTGGCTCCACCCAAGACCTTCACAGGTCAGTCAAAAGGTCTGAGGGAGGAATATGCCTACCCTTAAAGTTTTTTTTCAGTGTTTGCTCAGTAGTAGGGTGACCAGATAAAATCCAGGTCAGGGCTCATGTAACTTTAACAGTTGTAGAGAAAAGGGAATTTCAGCCAGTGTCATTTGTATGCAATTAGTTCCTGGTGAAATTCCCTCTTCATCACAACTGTTAAAGTTGCAGGGGCCCTGCCTTCTTTTGTATATGGTCACTCTAGTATAGTGCATGCACCCATCTGAATTATATTGGGTTAATATAACCTTGGTTTATGGGAAGTGATGGGGAAAAGTCACACAATCAGTATACTATGGTTTGTGTTCTCTTTTATGTTTGGTGGGGGGTTTGGTAGTTTTGTTACAGGCAGCTCTTGTGTAGGCTTTCTATTGAAGTGTGTATAAATTCCAAATCCTCATACAAAAATTCTGGCAGCCATTTTGAAACATGTCAAGCATTTGGAGCACCATATATAAGTCATACATATGCGAACATGTCTGTCTATATCCCTGCAATACCTGTTTCCTTGCCTTCGTTCAGTGTAATGGCATCAACCTACTTTCACCCTTTCATGGCAAGGCATTTCAATTCCTGCAAGTGAGAACCAAACCATCTTCCATCTTATTCCATGATGGAGTGTGACCATGGGCAGTTTCAGACATTAGTATACATCACTTGATTGCCGTATACTTGATAAGTAGCAGGCGAATAGGAAAGCATTACAGTTTGAGGCAATGTGAAAGTTTTAACTGTGGTTTTATTCCTGTGATGATCCATTCACAAATACAAGTTACCATGATACTACAGTAATGAAGTTATTACATATGTAAATGACTCCCAGGGTGCAATATGGCTGTGTGAAATGATCTGGAGGCTTTATTTAATGTAAGGGATGAATAATGCAGAATAAACTAAGGTGTCAACGGAAGTTGCCAAAATTTGAATTTGGAAATGTGTTTTCTCTGAGAATCTGTTTCTCAAAATCAGGAAACAACATTGCAAAAACAGGTTTTCATTCTTGTCTTATTCGTTGGTAAAAGATCAGTGAATAAATCCACAGCCACATGCAAAATCAGAAAAAAAATAGTTTATATATATATTGTATTTGATTCCCTGGTGCATTTTTTTTTTTCATTTAACCATCTCCAGACAGCTGTTGGTGTTTGTATGACTTAAAAATTCTACACACATGCTTGGGGGGGGGGGGGGAGGTGCTGTTGCAGTATTGTTTATTTGTTTGTTTGATTATTTATTTGTTATTCTGATTAAATCTCCATTAGAAAACTAACATGAACAAGTGTTAACTGGGAACAAACTACAAATCACAGTAGTAGTTATAAGTTCTCTTGCTAGGCATGCAATAGCAACCATGTAGTAATAAAAGCAAATGAAATTTGTGATACTTGGCAGATCATCAGTCGAATAGCCTCCCGGTGCTGGCTTCTGTATAAAAATGAATGTTTTCAGTCACCACTGTGGATGGATCAGACAAATCATACAGGGTGTTAACTAACATGTCAGATCTCTGAAGCCCACCTGCAAACAAGATTAAGTTTGGTGCTTGCTTTGAATAAGCTAAGCTGAATTTTTGACAAGAGAAGGCTGGCTGAACTTTTAACAAGAAACCAAAGCAGGGGCAAAGCCCCAGAATAGTACTGAAAAATGAACATCTATCAAATTCTCACTGTCCTTGTAATACACTTAAAAAGCCCAATGTGTTTCAATTGATGGCAGTCTAAACATTTATATAGGAATCGAATATTTGGATGCGGAATATTAAAATTCATAACGAATTTGAAAATCTGCTTGTGAGTAGATGGCATCACTTAGACCAGGGATGCAGAACCTTGGGCCTGGAGGCTAAATCTGGCCCTCTGAGGGTCCCAATGCAGCCCTCCTGAGTTTCCTGAAGGTTAGACCCCTTCCCCTGGTCCCACCCCCGTTCCCCACAATTGGTGGCTTGCTAGCTTTTGTACATTTCTCCCATTCTAAAAGATTGAAATGCCTCCCCAAAGCCTTAGTTACGAGCTTTAAGCTAATCTATGTAGGTATTTTTTGTCATTTGACCCCACCCCTTTTGCCTCTGGCCCCTCCTACCACTGGAATGCAGCCCCCAAGAGCTTCTCTGAAATGGAATTCTGAAATCCAAACTTTTCCTGCCACAGCAGTTTGGACTCACTTGAAAGAATTGTCCTCTTTCTCTTTGAAGTTGTTATAGCCATTGAATGAGGAGATGGCCTTTTTCTTTAGACTAGGGGGGCGGTCAAGACATGGATCACGAAACAGCTCCCCACCCTTGGCCTAGCCATATGCAAATGAAAATAGCTTGCATTTTAGCCTACACATTTTGACTTACTAAGAAACAAACAAGTATTCAATCTTTCTTGTATTCAATGTTTCTTGATGTTGTCTTGACATTCTGTTCCTGACCAAAGCCTGGGCAAAAGTGTTTAATACTTTTCCAGAGACATGTCATTCCAAGCGGCTTCTCCTTGAACTAGTCCAGCATTTCCCTACCTGGTACCCCCCATATATTTTGGGCTTCACTTTCCGTCAGCATGGCCAATGGTCCAGAATGCCAACATGGCAGCTTCTATCTTTTTCCACAGCCACATCGTGCATTGTAGCAGGAGAAAAGGCAGATGATGTCGTCTGAAATGAGCTGGTGATCAGGTTGCAGAACAGGTAGACAAGGAAGAGTGGGGCGAGGCAAGACGAGTCTGTTCAGAAGCTTCACTTAAACGTACGTCGCTCAGACTTAGAAGCTAGCTTTAGAGGTCAGGGTTTTAATAGGGCTTGGTGGGTTTGGATTCGTGGCAGAGAGCAGCTGACACTATTCAGGCTCAAGTGCACCCTTGATCCATGCAGCTTATTCTGCCAGTTTTACCCAGGAATCAGAGTGCTGGTGACATAAGAGGTAGGCTGACCATATAAAAAGGAGGACAGGGCTCATGTAACTTTAACAGTTGTAGAGAAAAGGGAATTCCCTCTTCATCACAACAGTTAAAGTTGCAGGCACTATACTAGAGTGACCCGATACAAAAGAAGGCAGGGCCCCTGCAACTTTAACTGTTGTGATGAAGAGGGGATTTCACCAGGAACTAATTGCATACAAATGATACCCGCTGAAATTCCCTTTTCTCTACAACTGTTAAAGTTACATGAGCCCTGTCCTCCTTTTCATATGGTCAGCCTAATAAGAGGGAAACTAGCTGCTTTATGCCCTGGTACCTTCCAAATTTCCTCCCAAGGGAGATCTGTCTTATTAATTATCCTTTAGGCTCCAGGAAAGGTCCTGTTTGTCAAGGTTTTTTGATAGTGAATTCTGGTAGTTTTATTCATTTTATTTTAGTGCTGAGTTTATTTCACTAAACTCGTCCGCCAAGTTTGGTCTTTAGGTAGTTGCTGGCTGCTGAATTAGGCAATCAGGGTTTTGATCTTTTTTCCCCTTTTTCCCCTTTTTTAGTAAAATGGCATTTCCAAATGTATCTCTCAGAGTGGTTAAGTTTGTGGTGTGTGTGTGTGTGTGTGTGTGTACTAAGACTTTATGAAATTGTGCTGTGAGCCTGGGGTCCTTCCACCTTTGACCACTCTAGCTCTGAATTTGCAGACCCCATGAGTTGGATCCAGACTTCTCCATCTGTCAACGAACTGGCAGAAGATCCAGTGGAGGTCTTCTGCCAGGAGAAAGGGCAGAAGTGACTTTTGCTGATCCTTCCCCCCACCCCCCGGCAGCCCCTTGTCCCTCCAAATCTTTGCTCTGAAGGGTTGGGGATTCCTCTGGAACAGTGTGGGAATTAGTGCTAACTCCTTTGAACAGGAGTGCAGTCTGAATCCATGTTCCCTGAGAGATGCTCTTTTCATGCAGGAGAATAAAATTAAATTGCCAGGTAGTTGGGGGGGGGGGCACTTGAAGAAGAAAGGACAGTAACAGTGGCACCAGAGTGTGCCTTTCAGTGTTTAGATCAACAGCAGCACCCAAGTGTGCCTTCCCCGTGCGCATAGCAATCATTAGGAACACTTACCACCACTATAGAACATTCAAATCACTTCACCACATGCTCCTCAGTAATGTGTACAACAGCCCTGTGATGTGTACAACAGCCAGTATTATTCTCCCCATATTGCAGGAAATAGGTGGCTGAGGCTGATAGCACTTTGCTTCAGTGTCCAAAAGTTAGGACAAATAATTGAACAGGAAAATGCTGGTTTTTATTTCTTTAATTAACAGCTCCGCCTTTAAAATCTTTATTTCCCCCCCCAAAAAAAAATCAAGTTGTTTAAAATACCTAGGTGAATAAAAAGGTCTTCACCTGGTGTGAGAAAGACAATGAAAAAGCTGCTTGGGTATGCTCTTTGTGGAGAGAATTCCATAGCTAGGGTGCCACCACTAAGAAGGCCTTCTCCTTAGTAGCCACTCTCCCCACTTGGAGCAAGGCCTCTGAAAATGATCTTAAGGTCTGAGGAGGAATATACAGATGAAGGCAATCTTTTAGGTAAGATTGTCCTAAACCATTATGCCCGTTAAAAGTTAAACAATGCATTAAATTGGACATGGAATGGGAGGCAACACAGATGATAAAGCTCTGACATGATTAAAACACTATCTACATACGAGGTTTTTGACGTTTTATAAGGGTTATGAAAACTCTTTGGGCCACATGACACACTCCCTATAACGTTGCATATCTGAGGTTTTTTAAAACTCACTTCAGTTATATACAACGGTTTCACTTTTAATAAATAGTTTTAAGTAAAATAATGTGTCCTTCCTTACCGTTTGTGATTCATGGGGGCAGTGCTTCCTTTATTGGTGCCCAAATGCTTAGCAGTTGATTGGTGGGAAAGAAAGAAAGAGGAAGTGGACCAGTGAACTACAACACCCACAGTTCTTAGCCCTATACTCGCTAGGGAATGACAGAGGAACTAAGAATGAAGTGGGTAACTGAACTACAACCCCCACAATGCCTTGCCCTAAACTCATTGAAAAATGAAAGAGACAGGGCAGAACAGTGTGTGACCACACACACCGCTTTAAAGATGGAAGACTGTTCTCCTGTAACGTGAGTACTCAGTAATGTGGCCTAAGACGTTTTAGAACGCACCTATTTGGAACATTTAAAAATACTTTTAAAAACGTTCCAAAGGACTGTGTAGATTGGCCCCCAGTTCCAGTTAGTCATCTTGTGGACCCTTTTCAGACTAATTGCCATTTAGAAGTGAATCCCATTGAGTTTAATGGGGCTTAATTCCACGCTAGGAGGTATAGGATTGCAGCCTTAGTGACTGTACTATACCAGCTCTCAGTGGTTGATTCAAAACATCTTTAGGGTTTACTGTTGCCTGTTGTTGGAAATGAGGAATGAAAATTTTGGGAAGCTGGGTTGTTAATTATGGAAAGGCTGAAATCATAAAATAGTTTCATGGTGATCTAAGCCATCACTACATAAATGTGTAATGATTAAACATTTGCAGATTGCCTTACTCAAAAGTACCCAAGGCAATGCGCGTGACATGTGGAAATTAACTTGAGATATCTTTACTTGAACGATGTCGATATCAGGAGAGATTTGATAGAACCTGACAAAGAAAGTGTAAGCTCTTTGCTTGGTAAAGAGGAATGTGAAATGGGAAGCCATGGAAAGCGACAAGGAGAAAAGCTCCCTGTTTACAGGAGATCAATATGAAAACAAATGTGATGCCTGCTGGCAAGAAAATGGAGGCTTCTTAAAAGGTCTGGAGTAATATGAAAAATAAATAAATAAACAAACCTACACGTGTTTGGAATTGGCACAGGCAACTCTCATCTGTGCTGATGTGGACATCCTGCTTTCATGGAAAAAGCAGTTACGCTTTAGGGTTCAAGTCAGTAGAAACTTTATTCAAAGACTGCAGCAGCAAAAGCGAAATTATGGTGAGGCAGATTCAATGCACGCTCAGAAAAGTCTCTCCCTCCCCCCGCCCCCGCCCCCAGCGCGACGGAACAGCTTATATCAGGACGGGATTCTGATAGAGGGCAAAAATAAACAAACAAATCAATAAAAAAATAAATTCAAAAACTCAATTTGTAGCTGGGTGTCACAGTTGCTCAGCTGGGAAGGCTTCGACTGCAGCGGGATGAGCGACTACATGAGGGTGTTGCCTACTGTGGATTATTTACACTGCACAGGGTCATGACGTGTAGCATTAATATATGCAATTACATCATAGAAATGCCATTTCGTTGTGTTAGGTGATTGCAGTTAAAAAGGCATTGCACAGAGTTCTGCCCTGCTGCCTACGTCCCTGGATGTCCCCTGCTGGCCCCTCACTCCCCGCTTGCCCTCCCTGCACTGAGCAGGCAGGCCTGAAGAGGGACTCGGCTTATGTTCCCTTCAACTCTTCATGCCATCAAAGACCCTCAGTGTGTGTCAAGGCCAGGGACGGAGAGGTGGGGCTTGACATGCATGGGGAGGACCAGCGCCCACAGCTCCATGCTCCTTACCTGTGCATCCTTTTCAAGCTAAATGCCTGAACAAGGCTGAGACGTTCCTTCCTGGCTAACTACCTTCTAGCATACATCCAAAGGACTACATTCCAGAAACCGATAAGATCTCATCCTTGAGCCAGTTGAATGACCTAAGTCGGCCTTCGCCAAGCTGTGCCCTCCAGATGTGTTGGATTTACAACTCCTATTTCTCCTCAGCCGGCATGGAGTCCTGATAATGAAGATTTCCTGTTTGTGTTGAAGTCTCTGTGTGTACAGCTGCATGCACCAAGGCTCCCTGCTGACATCAGGGATAGCAACTCTGTGACTTGCGTGACATTGGGACCAAGGCTGCTTGGCATGGCCTTGTCCTTGCTTGCGTTTCCATGTAAATACTTTGCAGAATGCTTGAAGGGTATGATTTATTTTTTTATTTTATTACATTTGTATACCTCCCCATGGCTGAAGCTGTCTGGGCGGTTTACATAAGATTAAAACAATTAAAAACAATATACAAAACTTAAAACAGCAAAAACATACGATATACACACACATTTAAAACCACGATAATCACTTTAAAAAGCTATAAGCCTAAAAACAAAATAAACCCAGGCTCATCAGATATTGCTAAATGCTTGAGAGGAAAGTCTTGACCTGGCGCTGAAAAGATAACAATGTTGGCGCCAGGTGGGCCTCGTTGGGGAGATCGTTCCACAATTGGGGGGCCACCACAGAGAAGGCCCTCTCCCTTGTTGCCAACCTCCGAGCTTCCCTCGGAGTAGGCACTCGGAGGAGGGCCTTAGATGTTGAATGTAGTGTTTGGGTAGGTTCATGTTGGGAAAGGCGTTCCATCAGGTATTGTGGTCCCAAGCTGTGTAAGGCTTTATAAGTTAAAACCAGCACCTTGAATTGGGCTCGGAACCTTCTGGTCCCAGTTATCAATCTGGCCGCTGCATTCTGCACAAGCTGCAGCTTCCGAACCGTCTTCAAAGGCAGCCCCACGTAGAGTGCATTGCAGTAATCTAACTTGAAGGTTACCAGAGCATGGACAACTGAAGCCAGATTATCCCTGTCCAGATAGGGGCATAGCTGGGCCCCCAAATGAAGTTGGTAGAAGGCACTCCATGCCACTGAGGCCACCTGAGCCTCAAGTGATAGAGATAGTTCGAGGAGAACCCCCAAGCTATGAACCTGCTCCTTCAAGGGGAGTGCAACTACATCCAGAACAGGTTGAAGACCCTCCATCCGGGCAGCAGAACCACCTACTAACAGTATCTCACTCTTGTCTGGATTGAGTTTCAGTTTATTAGCCCTCGTCCAGTCCATTGTTGCAGCCAGGCATCATTTCAGCACACACAGCCTCACCTGATGAAGATGAAAAGGAGAAATAGAGTTGCATGTCATCAGTGTACTGATGACAGCACACTCCAAAACTCCAGTTGAGTGCACTCAACGGTTTCATTTAGATGTTGAACAGCATGGGGGACAAGACTGACCCCTGCAGAACCCCATACCGAAGAATCCACGGGGCCGAGCAATGTCCCCCAAGCACCACCTTCTGGATCCAACCCACCAAATAGGAGCAGAACCACTGCAATGCAGTGCTTCCACCTCCCAACTCAGACAGTCATCCCAGAAGGATTCCATGGTCAATGGTATTGAAAGGAGAATCAACAGAGACACAATCCCTCTGTCCTTCTCCCGACATAGGTCATCATACAGGGCGTACCAAAACCAGGCCTGAAACCCGACTGAAATAGATCCAAATAATCGGTCTCTTCCAAGAGTGCCTAGAGCTGGCTCGCAACCACCTGCTCAAGGACCTTGTCCAGGAATGGAACATTTGCTACTGGCCTGTAGTTATTAAGATTTTCAGGGTCTAGGGAAGATTTCTTCAGGAGTGGTCTCACTGCCGCCTCTTTCAGGAGGCCTGGGACCACTCCCTCTTGCAAAGAGGCATTAATCACTTCCCTGGCCCAGCCAGTTGTTCCATCCCTGCTAGCTTTTATTAGCCAAGACGGGCAAGGATCCAATACGGAGGAGGTTGCATGAACCTGTCCAAGCTCCTTATCAACATCCTCGAGCTGCACCAACTGAAACTCATCCAAGAAAACAGGACAAGCCTGTGCTCTGGATACCTCACTTGATTCACCTGCTATGAGGAATCTCAGGTGAAATCCGACACTTCTGGGGTCCTCAGAAGGCAATACCCCTTTCCCCTGACCGCCAATCATTTGGTAGTTTCCCAGCCTTTGCATGGTTTCCCCCATTCTAAAAGACGTTCTAAGGCTTAGTTATTGGCAGCAAGAGCTTCAAGCTAAAACATGTTGGTATTTTGCCCTTTTGCACCACCCACCACTGGAATGTGACCCCCGAGAACTCCTCCAAAATTGAACGAGATCCCTGCTACCTGCCTCTCTCCCTCATCTCAGTAGGATGGGCCGGGAGTTCTAGGATATCAGCATGAGACTTGGCTAATATTTCATAGTCTGCGTGTGGATTGAACAACTGGTGATGATAGTTTTGTAGCCCTTGCTCTAATTTGTATGTAGCCAGCTTGAAGGAACATAAGAAGCTGTTTTAGAACAAGTCACACTATTTTCTCTTCTAAAAGGCAATAGCTCTTCAGAGTCCAGGGGTACCTCTAGACAGACACTTTCTGTCGAGATGGCTTTGCACTGGTGGCAGTTGGGTTACATGATGCTGCCGCCAGTGCGAAGCCATCTAGGAGCAAAGGGGCTTTGTTCCACACTAAAAAAGTCGGGCATTTACCCCAACTTTTTTAGAGCAGAGCGGGCTGGTCAGGGAAGGGGATGGAGCAACGAGCCATAAGCTCGCTGCATCGCCTCTGCAGTCCTTCCCCACCCCATTTTAAAACAAAAACAAAAAAAACCACTTACTTTAGAGTAGGGAGCCAATGTGTGTGGCGCTGGTGCCAGGATAAGCCGCCCTGGCACTCTCCGGTGTAGATCACCGGAAGGAGCGTTACTGTGCGCTGTGCTGGCGGGTGCCGCTGGGTGCCGCCGCTGTGTGGTGCTCCCGGCGCCGTGAAGAGGTGTTCCTAATCAGAGGTTTTCCTCAGTACTGCTACCTCCTGTCCTTTAAGTGGAAATGCCAAAAACTGAACTTGGGACCGCCAACATACAAAGCATGCATTCTGCTATGGCTCCTCCCCAAAGGTGCAGTTGTTCAACATGTGTCCAAGGGAATTCACTCTTAGCTTTACTCCTGCTTTTAAACTCACACGTTGCAGCTAGCAGAAGTGATTGTGGTTTTGAAACGTTTATTCTCAGAAGGGAGAGGTGCTGTGTCCTTCGGGCCATTTAAAAAGAACAACAAAACGTTACCATTCTTGAGAAGGAGAGTCTTTTTGCACATATTCAAGGCAGCACAACATGTTATGTACCATTCGTGTTTGCCATGGGTGCTTCTGGTGGCTAAGAGATGCATAACAGATGTGCATCTTTAAACCCTCATCTATATGTTCCCAAGAGTCCTCACTGCATTTAAACTCCAAGGTGCATGTTTAGAGGTGTCGACTAATACACATCTGTCATTCTTACTTTATGTGTTTGCTTTGGGTAACACTGGTGCACACAAGCTAAACATAATTGCTGTATAATGCGTGGAACTGTTTTTTGGGGGCGGGTTTTTTTTGGAAAGTTGGCAGCCTTGCTCGCTAAAACAGGGCTAGTTCAAGGCAAACCATGGTTCTTGAAAGTTTCAGGAGGGGGAAAATCATTTGACAAATCATTGTTAATATGAAAATTATTTCCCAGGGGCTGGCTTGCTCTGTTGCCTCTGATGTTACTATAAACCAGTGTAAACAGAAAATAGTCTATATTTCTAAGAGCCAGATGGAGCTGCCTGTTTTACTGCTATGATTCCGGTGCAGAGTGCATCCAGTATTCTAATTGTGCAGGGCAGGGTTGGTTTCTTTTTCATGTCCTGCTCACTCATCACATTTAATTTTATACTAATAAAGTGATGTAGCTGTATAATAGAAATGGTCTGTCTGGCTGATTTGGGGTACTGTGTGATAATAACAATTGAAATATCCCCCCCCCCCCCACACACCTCAAATCTGCTAGATGGGTAAATTCTGCTATTCAGTTTGTTTGTTTGTTTGAGGCCTATAAGTTTTTGCCTTTGAGTCCATGGCTTTATATCTAATAGCCTGCCTCCTCTGACAGGATGAGGCATGAGCCAAGATCATCAGCAACTAAAAATAGGCACATCTAATACAAGCCTGGAGCAGAGCCATGACTAGATCCTACCCAGGGGAAAAAAGAGAGTCGCTGCTGTTTCTCTTCACTCTGCCATGAGAATTTGGGATGTGTATTGGGGGGGAGGAGGAAGGGCGGGGACCTAGACTGAACCCATGCCTCAGTATTGCAGAAGTGATATTTTTAATCCTATATTAAGAGCATATGCCATGTTCTCTCTGCCACATTGCCTAGAGATGATTCAGTATATTTACACATTCTGGGATGGGGTTTCCCTGAGAGTATTACGCTCATGATCGTCTTCAGTCTTGCCTTTCCCTGCAAGGCTCTTAGATGGAAGTTAAGTGATGCACATTTTGGAACAGGGAGCATGAAACTCGGAAACATTTTCCTGTCCGTGTAATAGGGCAGAAGGGGTTATGTAGACATATGTGTTCTTCACTCATATCTTGCAACTGAAGCCCAGGTTCAAATCCCAACTCTGCCCTAGACCCATCTGCAAGAGCCTCCCATCTGCAAGGTGCAGATAGTACTGCTGACTTATCTTATAGGGTTGATGTAAGGCAGAAGCATTGGCAGAGCAGATCTGGTCTTAATTTGTCCCTCCAGGGTTCCCCAGGTGGCCAAGCCCTTCCCCCCTGGCCCTACCCAGTTCCCCCTAATGGCCAGTCATTTGCCGGTTTCCCAGCTTTTTCAGTTCCTCCCATTCTAAAAGGTTAAAATGTTTTCCTAAGGTTTAGTTACTGGCAGTAAAAGCTTTAAGCTAAAATACATAGGTATCGTTGGTGTTTGGGCCCACGGCCTTTCTGTCTTTGGCCCCACCAATCACTGGAATGCAGCCCCCAAGAGATTCTCTGAAAATGAATTTGGCCATCAGGCTGAAAGAGATTCTGCACCCCTGATGTAAGGATGGTTGAATTAACACTGAATAAAAGTAAATTACTATTATTCAAACATGCTTTAAATTTCTGTCATGATTTACATCCTTATGTGCAAACCACCTTGAATTTGATTTTAATAGGTGGGAGATTATATATATATATATATATATATATATATATATATTGTTTGCTTCAAGCGTAAACTGAAACCGTGCATGACACAACTTACATCACATTTTATTTTTCTAGTAGCATTCGTGTTGTTACACACCCCAAGCCCAGGAGCGAGGATGGATTAGAAATTCAACACAAATTAGTTTCACTGTTTATGTCATCAGTCTCCAGACAAGGCCGCTAAATTGGAAGTGTTATTGCTGAGGCAGTTGCTAATCTTTACCTTTAACAACTTCATATGGTAAATGCTGTCAGATACTATAGATTCTTTTTTTTAAAAAAAGGATACGTTTCTCAATCTGCACCTTCTGTCATTTGATGCCAATTATAACAGATTAATAGAGCTATAGCTGCAATGTATCATATACTTTATGTGTAGAGAGAGCGACCAGCTTCTTTATTTACATATTGATTTTATTTTCTGTACAAAACATGTTGATGCCTAACAGCACAACAGTCTGCTAGAGTAAGTACCACTGTGGCTTGGATTATTTTCAGCCATGCCAGGAAAACCCCTCATTGTTGTGGGGGGGGGGGGGATTTTCTGGCATGGTTGAAAAAAACTTCAACTCACATGGGCGCCACTTCATGCCCTTGTGATGCCTGGCTAATGTCTGAATGGGCACTAAGGTGCTCTCATTGTCACTGAAGTAAAAAAAATGCATACGCAAAAAACTTGTCATTTTCCAAGTAGCCACATGGTCAGGGATTAAGAACTGGTCGAGAGGATGTTTCATTAGGCTCCCTCTAGTAAATAACATGAGAGGTGTCCTCATGCAAGCGGTGTAACTTTGGAGGAGGAAATTTGTGCGAGATTGTAGCTCCTGTCCTGTTAAAAACGGCAATACCTGCTACATCTTGGAATCAAGAAGGACCCCTGATTTTACGGCAGACCTTGCCTCCCACTGCTCTGAGTCCTAGGGAGCAGGATGGGCCATGAATAATTAAAAATAAAACTCGTTTCAAGAATGTTACTTTGGTGTCCTGATCTCAATTAAGGTGCTTAAAGAACATGCTTTTTGAGGACTGAAGCATACATTTCTTTAGAACTGAAGTTCCAAAGAGGCTTTTTGCAATTAAGCATAACAGTGGATGAATGCGCTCTGCTATGGAAAACTGTTCAAGCCGAGAATGGCCATTTTTAGTCTCTCTCTTTTTTTTAAAAAAAATCTCCTGAGGTTTTTGAATGGTCCTCGCCCCCCAAGCTACAAGTGGCAGTTCAACCAGTCTGTTCACATTATGTGGCATGGCAATTTAATTCATTTCCTTGACAGAGCACATGAAAGGCTATGCATTCCATTTGTGTGTCCTTCAAACTGTTCCCAACCAAAACTGCTGTCCTGCTTATAGCTACCCATGAATACAAAGATCTCATACTTGAATGTAGGGACGTATACATAGATCACTGATGGCAACATGGCACCTAGTTGTTTCTAGGCCAGAGTTCCAGAGAAAGGCAATAAGGACCCTTTCACCGCACCCTAGCCAGCCCCATTCCTTCTCTTCTTTAGCTCTCCAGCGAGTCTACCGTAGTTCCTTCAAGGTTGATAGTAGTTTCCCCAGACATGATCAAGCAGGTAAGAAACAACTATCTCTTGCCTGTTCCTCCTCTCCTGCTTATTCAGTGAGGGCAAGAGAAGGTTCCAGGCAGTTTGGTTGGATTCCTTAAAGAACAGTCCTAGGACCGCTTCTTAGCTTACACATTCAAAGAACATATTACCCATGTGAACTGAACAGAGCCAAGGACTGTTGGAGTAACAGCTCTGAAAAATGATGCTCAGATTCTGAGAGTCTTTGAACAGTTTTGATTCAGTTAAAATAATTTGTGTGATCTTATTTAATAATGCCTTGAAGTCCTTATCCTATCTATTTATTGTGTGCATATTGCCTGAAATCCGCACACTTTCAAAGAGATAATTCACACAACACGACAGCCTACCAAAGGCTGATTTACCGTCAAGGAGCTGCGGCACATGCAGGCTGTCATTATGAATATGCAACGTCCAAATGGGGGTTGTCATGTTGTGTGAATTTGGACTGTGGGGGTTATTTTAGGGTTGAAGAAATAACTCACATTCTATTGTAGGACGTTTTGCACTCAAATAACTCCCACCGGCCAGCCTCATACAACAGGACAATCTGGCAGTTGGGGGTTGCATAATCATATGGTGGCCAGCATGCACCATAGCTCCTTCAGGGTAAATTGACCCTCGATGGACTGTTGTGAACTGGTCAAGTGGCTGGGTTTGCACGTTCCTACCCATTCTACCTTGTTGTGCAAACCCAGCCATGGGGGAAAGAACATGGTTTGTTAACCACAAACAATCCACAAAGAAAAAAACATGGTTTGTTGTTGGGTTGTGAATTCAGGGTTGTTTAAACAATGGATTGTCATTATGCCTGAACCCAGGATTCACCAGACTATAGAGGTATTGGCCAAGATTGGTAAAATATCCTAGGTGCTCTACATGCCAGTACTACAGTACTGCAAAGGCATTTGGCATACAGGAAGAAAGCAGGGGACGTGGAAGAGAATCGAAATATCCTAGGGATTGAGAAGTGTCTGCTAGACAAACCCTGGATATAGATAATCCATGGGTTAAATAAACCATGGATGAAGGTTATATGCAAACCAGGTCAACATTTTACTTACAATCCAACACTAAATGATCTGAAGAAATACACACAAATTTCATTAGCGAATTAGGGATATGGGCAATGATTTTGCAAAGCAACTTTTATCTAGTCTACAGTCATGCCACTAAGCATGCTCACAGGCATGCTTAGTAGCCTAGTAGAGATTTTGACTAGTTTTACCAGATCAGAAATTGCTTTGGGAAGTCTCATAAATTTCAAAAGGTAGGTGACATGCTGAGCTGTTCACTTAGTACAAATCTAGATTGCAGGCTTAGTTTCATATATGGCCTGGCTTCTATACCATATTCATTCTCTATGCACTCTTGATAGTCATATAATAAATCTTCATGTAATATATATTTCTAGAAATGTATAGCACATTCATTTTGACAACTGTAAGATGTTAATATATCTGAAAAAAAATCAATGAGCCAGCCTCCCTAAATGTAAGATGAAAACACAATACTTCCCACTGCACTACAATGAAGTCCCTTTTTAAATATATACATGAATGGCAGAAGAGATCCTTTCTCTTCCCTCTGGTATAGCTGAGTTGTTTCATTAGGGAACCAAACATTACATCTTTTCTGAGACAGTAAATAGCTGCTAGGCTTTTCAAATAAATGTGAATCTTTCTATGCAGACAAGGGAGCTATGCATTGAATAAATCATCAAAAGTATGTTTTCTTTTAACTCTGTTTTAAGAAAAAGCCACAATGTGGTGTTTTATTGATTACATTTCTAAGTGAAAATTGAATCTTGGGGTTGTCAAGTCATCTGACTCTTGCGTACAATAGAGACACCTCCACCCAACAAGTAAAAATTATAGCATTTTGGTGGGATATTGCACTATGAAAGTGGCATTGAAGTGGTATATAAAAGGCAGGAGCCACACTACTGCTTTATAGTGATATTGAAATGCACTGACAACTGTTGGGGCCCATTGACACATACCATATGCCACTTTCATCCCGCTATATCCTGCTTGGTGTGGCTCCTGCCTTTTATATACCACTTTCATACCACTATATCTGGCTTGGTGTAAATGAGGCCATAAACTCAGAGCTCTTTGCTTGCTGATTGTCAAGCCAGGTAGCAAATCTAGTACCATAAATGAAAAGCCTTCTCTTCTCAGTACATGGGACTGATGTTTTACTTAAGTTCTCTGGAAGCTGTTTTTCCTACTAATTATAAATCAAAATCCTGTGCAACGGGAGGACAGAATGTCAAATTCAGTAGTTTTGCTGTGTCAGCCTATCATTTCACTGTTACAGTTTTTTAACATAATAATAATAACAATAATAACACCAGTCACTGGCATCATGTCAAAAAACTATACAGAAAAGCTTCAGAAACTGGGCCTACCAAATACATCCACACCAAGATCCAGAAAGCAGTCACACTTAAAATATGCTCAATAGTCAGGAAATTCCTGAATCAGTAAATGACAACATGACCTGGCAAAGCCCGTCATGTCTGTCTAGAAAAATCACCAATAGCAAGAAAATAATAATAATAATAATAATAATAATGACACAATACAGCTGCAAAAATAATTCACCAACAACTGACCATCAAATTCAACCTTATCAAACAACTTACACCATACTATACATACTCACCCGAAACAATCTTGGAAAATGCAGATCTTAAAATATATTGGGACAGAACAATTCATACCGACAAAACAATACCCTGCAACCGAACAGACATAATGGTCATAGACAAAAAAGAAACTTACCTCATTGACATAGCAATACTGAATGACAAAAATGTTGAAAAGGAAGAAGAAAAGAGAGACAAATATACACCACTGGCCATGGAAGTCAAAGTACTATGGAAACAGGAAAAGGTCACAATTATTTCATTAATCACATCAGTCACTGGCATCACATCAAAAAACTATACAGAAAACCTTTAGAAACTGGGCCTACCAAAATACATCCACACCAACATCCAGAAAACAGTCATACTTAAAACATGCTCAATTGTCAGGAAATTCCTGAATCTGTAAAAGACAGCATGACTTGGCAAAGCCTATCATGTCCATCTAGAAAAACCACCATGAGCAAGAAAGAGATATAATAATAATAATAATAATAATAATAATAATAAGTTTTAGGAGAAACAGTATTTTCTAAGTATGCTATGTATAACTGGAAAATGTACAAAACAGATTCTCAAAAGTTTAATGTGTTGGTAATTAGGGGTGTGCATGGACCCCCTGGATCGGATCGGGACCCGGATCGGGACCTCCAATTTTGTCACGGATCAGTTCGGACAAAATCGGAGGCCCCCCAGACCGGATCGAGTATGATCCCGATCCAAAAATCGGAAATTTTTGGATTGGCCGCCATTTTTTTCCCCATAGACTTGCATTGCAATGCAAGTCTATGTGGAAAAAATGGCGGCGGGTGGGTGAGGGGGGGCCTAACTCCCTCCCCCCCCGGGGCCGTCCGCTGTGGACAGCCCTGGCAGGTAAGCCCCCTCCCCCGTGCTCCCTACCCTCCCTGGGGCCGTCCGCTTCCATCCACTGGCGCCTGCGGGCACCAGCGGATAGAAGCGGATGGCTCCGGGGGGGGTAAGCCCCCTTCCCCACCACTGCTTACCTTTTAGGGCCGTTCGCTCCCGTCCGGCGCCGGCGGCTACCGCCAGCCGGCTTTGCGGCTTGCTCTCGAGTAGCGCGCCGGGTGATCACCCGGCGCGCCACCCTGGAGCAGGCCACGGAGCCCGCTGGTAGTAGCCGCCGGCGCCGGACGGGAGCGGGCGGGCCGGGAAGGTAAGGGCCCCCCTCCCCCCCTCCGTGCGCCCCCTCCTCCCCTCCGCGCGCCCCCTGCTTACCTTTCCGGCCCGTCCGCTCCCGTCTGGCGCCGGCGGCTACTACCAGCGGGCTCCGCGGCCTGCTCTAGAGTAGTGCGCTGGGTGATGACATCACCCGGCGCGCCACCCTGGAGCAGGCCGCGGAGCCCGCTGGTAGTAGCCGCCGCCGGCGGACGGGAGCGAACGGGCCGGAAAGGTAAGGGCCCACCTCCTCCCGCCCCCTCCTCCCCCCCCGCTGTCCACTTTCATCGGCGGGCGTCCGCTGGCGCCCGCCAATGGAAGCGGCGGTGGGCGCCAGTGGGCGCCCACCGATCCGCCGAACCGGTTCGGAGCCTTTTCGGACCGGTTCGGATTGGATCGGCCGATCCAGCTGTCGGATCGGAAATCGGATAATTTATCCGATTTCCCACTGGACCGGACTCGGATCGTGGATCGGGTCCGATCCAGTGCACATCCCTATTGGTAATGGCATTCCAGTAAACAAGCTACTACGATAAAAATGAATTATGGTGCAATCCTATGCTTATTCAGACATAAATAAGTCTGAATAACCCCCTAGAAATTACAATAAGACCCTTTCCAGAAATCAGTGTTACGAAAGTTTGGTTTATCCTTTAAAAATACACTGTGAGGCTTAATGGTGAACTTTTCCTTCACACATTTAGCAACCAAAAGATAAACCAGAATTATTTGTAATAATTAGACATTAATTTCTAGTTTTGTGCCTGTATTAACTTCCATATTAGCAAGGCCTTGGAATGCTGCTAAAGGTATAAACCTTTGTATTATGATGCTGCAGCTACAGCTTTGTCTGAAAGCTAAGAGTTTGCTCCAATTTGAATTTCTTGTGGCTTCCATATAAATGGGAACCAAGAACTCTTATGAATAAATGATGGTGTATTCTGAAGGCGGCTGTTCAATGAATTTATAATTGAAAAAAACCCACATTTTTGCATGCATGTTTACCTTTCCCAGCCCCTCTTTTCTTTAATCCTTTGTTAATGAATGTATAGTTTGCCAGCTTTGCAACCTGTTTACCTCCAGCTTCAAAACACGATCAGAAAAGACAAAGAAAAAGTGATAATGCTCCATCTGACAAATAAAACCTTGTTCTGTTCCAATTAACTGAATGCCAGCTGTTGCCTAGCATGAGTGAGTTATTTTGGGGTATTAGGGATACATTTATGACTGCTTAAAGCAGAATGAAAGGAATAGCTATTTATCAGTATCATAATTAAGCTACATTGTTTTTCCCCCCATCGATTATTAATTAATGCAGAAATGTTCATTTTGGGGCATGGTCCTAAAATACCCCCAATCTATTTTATTCTTAAAAAAAATGTATGTGTTGCACTCTCTAATATTAATTTTGTGTGAATAGTCCAAGAATTGGACAGGGTCAGTTTTAGGAATCTGAATTTCTATTTCTTTGGCCACTTAGTGTTTATCTGATCATGCTTATGAATATAAATGTTCTTGTATTTCAAGTTAATTCTGAAGCTGGCCCAGCTCATGAATATTAATACACACACAGCTGATCTCTCTGCAAACGATCACATCCATAAACATGAAAACACTGTTAAACTTACAGTAATGAGCGCACTCTTGGATTTTGGTCCCAACTCAGCTTTACAATTCTAATGTTACAATTTAATGCTATCATCTCCCCCCTCTGTCTTTTCCCTCAGTCCCTGTGGAAGCTGGTTTATTAATTTAGCATCTCCCCAGAAAGGGGGACCTCTGTTAACTGTTGCAGTTGACTCTAAACATAATCTATGGTACTGCTTTACACTTTCATACATGAATATGCTATGATCATTGAGGCCATAGTTACATTCTCTGATTTAGCTGTCTGTGTGAATAGGATATGGGGTCTGGGGAGCCCCACCAAAGATATGATGAGATAGGAATAAGAGGAGAGACCTACAGTCAAATGGGTTGCACCAGGGCTGGTCCTTGTGATCTGGGGATGACTACAAATGACCCCAGCCAATGACAGCAGGTGGTGGCAGTGGCTCCTCCTCCTTTACCAGTGATGGCTCCCTGGTAAAATGAAGTGTTGCGGCAGCCAGCTGGTCAAGGCTGAAGCCTCAAGGGTGACAGGGTTACTTTGAGTTGCAGCATTTGATCCAACCTTTGGATCAAAAGTCTATGGGGGCATGGCCAATGTAGACCCGGGAACAGCAAAAAGTCTGCTCTTTCACCATTCCTGTACCCTCCTTGGTCATGACCTCTGCCCAAAACCAGCATCTGATTGGTTCAGATGCAGCTACTCAAAGTTTAGCCAAACACAACAACAACACAATTTTCAACCAAACCTATGGGACCAGCGAGCTGCCATAGTGCTTCCTTTTACTGGTAAAAAGAGGAGGAAGGCTCAGGACCCAAGAGAAGGAGGAGGAGCCTCTTCCGATATTCCTTCAGTGTTGTTGTTTTTAAAAAAGAAGGGCTGGGCTGACAGGGCAGGAAAGCACTTTGCCTGCGGCTCCCTCAAGCAAAGCAGCCCCTCGGGTTGGTTGGTTGGTTGAAATACATATGAGAATATAAGCTGCTCCCTCATTACACTTTAGGCCTCATTATTCCCTTGGCTGCCTGAACAACAATCCTCCAAGCTTCCCTTTGCATTCCCTTTAGAGAAGCGTTTAGGACAACTTAAGTTGGTAAATGTATTTAATGAGTTTGTACACTCAGTATCCATTATTACAGTATTGTGATATATTTCTGTAACAGTTTATGAGTTTACGTTTGTAGCACTTTGAACATTTCTGTTTGGAAACATGAGATACTCTATATCTAAAAGCACAATATGTCTTCTTTATTCCATAATGGTTCTGACTCCAGGTGGGACTATGCAAATGTTTACTGAATAGACACTGTTGATGAGGCATTTTGAGGCAGCAAGATAGTTACCTGGTTTGCACAATCAAAACAGCCCACTGCGTTTAAGCCATGGTGAGCCACAGGGCATTTTGCATATTTAACCCGTGGCCAGGGATTGTTGTTGGATCTGAACCCAGCCACCATGGGTTATGGGATGGTTCAACAGCCCTCAGATAACCCATGGTTGTGGTAGGATTATGGTCTGTTGTAGGGTTAACAAAACTGTATAACTTTGGTAACAAGTGATACAGGACAAACATAGCGTTTAAAAAGAACAACAAAAGAAAACATTGAAACAGTCCTGCTAAAGAAAATACCCAATATTGGATATTGATGAATAGTAGTACTAAAGTGCCCAAGTATTCAGATTATTGCAGCGTTGATTGGGTATATGTAACCAAAGCTTTCTAATTCGAAACATTTTCTATTTTTTTGTAGCTACAATTGTATTGAATGAACTGAACTGGACAGCAGCCTTAGATGAAGTCTTCAAAAGGAACAGAGAGGAAGATCAAACCCTGCTATGGCAAGTCTTTGGCAGTGCAACTGGCCTCGCCAGGTATTACCCAGGTAATTTGCACTCGCGGCAACATAAATCCCTTCTTGCACACTTACCTTGCCGGTAATCAGTTCTTATAAAGATTAATGGATGCACACACACAATACAGATAGTTGAAAGTGAAGTTAGAAGTATGAAAAATGGTGTGAGCAGAAAATTGAGACCCCCTGATACCTAATTAACTGCAGGCTCGTCACCAAAAGAGAAGAAATCTCTGGTGGAATCTTGTTTGGAATGTATAGGTAGCACATTGGCAGCAGTTCTCTGTATGACTGTCATAAGAGTGGGTACGGTGGTCGCTTCCTCTAGCCCTGGGAGTGCTTGAATCAACGGCTAGGTGCATAATTTTGCCCAGTTAAATCAAGAGGAAGCTCAATAGTTTCACTGGAAATGTTTGCCCTTATGAACTGTCGTCAGTACCTCTGAAGATTATGGCTCTGCCATGGGAGTTCACACTGATTAATACAGAGAGAAGGGTTTTTGTTTTATGCATGCATCTGTTCTACTCTGTTCTGCTCTTTAGAGAATCTCATTACTGTACCATAGTAATTAATTTAAGTGGGTGTATATTTTTAATGTCTTTAGGCCACTGGTAGACTCAGTTCAATTAACTTTTTCTAGGAGACTCATCTAATGCACTTAGTTTAATGCTTCTGTAAAGGAGATTTTTTTAAAAAAATTAAGCAATCAGATTTTACCTTATGACTAGGTGTTGATATTCTGCATATCTAATGTGCTCCGCACAATATTTTCATTTCTGATGCAGATTTGACTTCTAAAGACTATTAACCTTTTATTTAAGTTTCTAGTTCTCATTGTTGAAGAAAATAGGTCTTTTAAAGGCTGTCCTTGAAGGCTCAGAAATCAAGACAGATTTGGATTGCTCAAGACTGGACAAAAATGTTTCTGCACACTTCATTCTCCCATGTATTTTGGGCCCTGTGTCTCTCCTGTTTTGCCCCTTCCCTTTATCCTGTTTTGGCCTATAGTCACACTTCATCAACTTAATTATTGCAAAAATATTCCAGATTACGAAAAACTCCAATATTAAAACCAAAACGAATTACGGAAATGAAATTGATAATCATGCACAAAATGTACGTAATTCTCAAGTAGCATTTCAAATGCCTTTAAATCTAATTTGGGTTTCTCTAGTTGAGGGATTTGAGTGGGGGGGACTCAGGATACAAATTGTCCTGTTTATTGTCCCTTTTTGTATAATAAAAATATTGTACAGCTGACAAGTCCCTAAACAGCTTGAGCCTAATAAATTGTTTCCATCATTATCCGTTCAGGGCCTCTGTTGGTGTGTCTCCAAAGTCTGTTGTTCTGTGATGTGTACTGTGAACAGCTTGTGCAGTTTGCAATTCTTTAGATGTCCTTCCTAAATCATGCCCCATTTCCTCCCTTCCCCCACTCCCCCCCACTCCAAAGCTAGAAGTTTTGAGATAATATTCCCCATCCAACTCATTTTAATTTGTGATTAAAGCTTTCGGTGATTCATCTCTTGATTTAAATCAATTCTAGCTTTCAGGTCTAATGCAGTTATTTATTTATTACATTTCTATTCTAGAAAGTGTAGAAAATAGAAAAGCTCTGGGAAACTACCTGAGGAGTTCACATCCTCATTAAAAGAAGAACTCACATGTTCCTTTCAGTAGAGGTATAAGGGTTTACCAAGTTTCATAGTAGTTTGAATATATATATATATATATATATATATGCCACATGTAAGGCTTCCTTTTTAATGACACCAATCATGGATTCTATTGTTTGCATGGATTTCTTTATGCACATAATCTTAACATTTGACATTTCTGGATGGAAGTCAGTTGTAAACAACTCAGATAATTTTCACTAGGAATTTAACAATCTGCCAAATTGCAATCTTAAATCTATAAGTGGGCTGAGAAGAAGGAAATAATGCATACATATAGAATTGGTAGCCAGCTGTTTTTTGGATTGCATTTCACAACCCTTTTGTTTAATGGTTTAATGATTTCCATAAAAGCTTTGGGAGGATGTGTTAAATTTATTGTGACATACTTAAATAAATAAAATGCATTTAAAACCCAGAATATAAGATAATGTTAGTCTAGTAAATTTTATGGTAATAGTTCAGACTCTGGGCAGTATCCAAGTTTACGCTACAATGACATTTTGCTAGCATAAAGTCTCTTACTTCCAGTTCCTAAGGTCAAGAAAAGGAAGAGGCAAAGTGTCAAAAAGGGGGTTGGAAATAGAATTCCCCCCACTATTCCATAGCTCCAGCAGCCAGCGTAAGGAATGATATCCTCATCCTGAACTATTTATGTTTAGTGAGTAATCCAGGTAGACCACAAATTTCCATTTTGAGGTGCCTCTTTCAGCGCCCTCCACAGAGAAGCCTGTGTCCTATACTGAAAACAAACTCACGAATGTATTATGTAGCATTTTCTGTCATCAGATTAAAACACGAAGCTGTGTGTTATGGAGATTAGCATGGAAACGAAGTAACTTTTAGGGATGCTTGCTTTTCCTAACTCCAGGTTTTGCTGGAGTATCAGTCCCTCTCACAAGTTTTCTCGCTTGTGCCAAAGCTCAAGAACTTACTCGTCAGCCGGTGTTTGTCATTTCCTATATCATATGATTTAAAACCGAAACTACACCCCGTTCATTTCATGAAACTTCCATACCTGTGTTTCTTTCAGAGCATGTGCAATAACGAACAGTTGGAAAAGGTTGCAATGGATAAAAGGAATTAAATAGCTGCATCTTCTTGGCATGTGTTGGAATCACTAGGAATGGTTCAAAATGAACTTTGGTTCTCGTGGAGAATTGATCGTCGAAGTTCCTTCTCGTTGCGCCTCCTACATTATGTATCGCATTACGCTTATCCATCTCTTTGTGTCCTACTGATTAGATTACAGCAGCACACAGTTTATCAGTTTTGTCTTGACAATCAATTACATTGGAAGGCTGGAATAGCACAGGGTTACTCGGCTTTAGCTGTCTAAATCTTCAGAAACAGTAGGGCTCATTTGGGTTGCTTTGCAGTTCGCTCCCAGGTGGAATGCAAAGCGGTACTCAGTGGATGCCCTCTCTTCCCCAACTCCCATCCCCAAATCTTTTCTTTATGATTCTCTGGAAATGAAGGCCATGTCTACACCAGCCATTTATCTCTAGGTCGTCCCTGTGAGTCCATATGACGCACAGGGGATCTCGAGATCAACCAGGAACGACCTAAAGATGACCACGGGATAACAGAAATGGGGGATATCCCATTTTTCCTGTGGCCCTGGGACCATCCTGAGGATCGCAACTGGTGTGGTGCACGCTCCCGGGTCCATGATGGCGGGTGGGAGGGTGGGCACTGAGTTTGGCGGGGGGGGAGGTCTTTCCTTTTTCACCACATCAGATCAGGCCTGTAGCTCCTCTTTAAAAATGGCACCCACGACGTCCCAGAAGGGAAGAGGGATGTCGTGCAGCTGTCTAGATGCTGGGGGAGGATTGCGGAAGCAGGTAATTCCGCGATCCTCCCCTCTCACTCCCTCCCTCTACACCCTTGGGTGTAGATGAGCCCGAAGTCAACTTCTATCCTTGAATGCAACTCAAGGTTTTTACTTTGATGCATTGTATGAGGACTGGCTAAGCCAAGCAGACATTCCAGCAGTACCATTTCCTCTATGAATAAGTATGCTATTGGGGTATGAGCCTAGTTGAAAAGGAGTGCTACAGTGAAATGGTCCAGGAGGTTTCAGTACCATCTCGGACCATGTTAAGTGTTGGTATGTTGCACTGTAAGGGAGCAATCACCATTTGACAGGGAGAGAAAATTTGAAAAAACCTACAGGTTAAACACAAGAAGAGCCATGTTGACTCTGACCAAAGTACTATCCTGTGCAGCATTCTGTTCACACAGTGGCCAGCCAGCTGCCCATGGGAAGCCCACTAGTAGGACATGAGTGCAATAGCACCCTCCCACTCCTACTGTTCCCCAGCAATTGGTATAGAGAAACATACTGTCTGTGATAGTGGAGCTACTATATGGTCATCATGACTACCAGCCAGGCTATGAAATGAACTTGCATATGCATATGCAGGTGATTTAAATAAATGCTAATACAGTGAATGGGGGCAGTCTAATAGGGTCCTTCCATCAATGGAATGGATACTCTTGGTGGAAGAGATGTCCATTCCACCTGCAACCCCTACCCCCCACCCCCACCCCGTATGCCCATAATCTGCTCTGGAGGATTGGCAAATCCTCCGGTACAGATCTGAGGAGAGCACAGGAGTGCAGGAAGGAGGAAATGAAAGGGAATTCATGTTGTGCAGGTGGAAAGCTGCTTGTGCAAGAATGGGTGGAACCCATTTGCTTTGGTCTGTGAAATTTCAAAACGAAATCCTCAGACTTGACTATTCCATTACGTTTCTTAAGGCAAACCTATCTGGGAATTTTATTTATTTATTACATTTATATCCCACCTTTTTTCCTCTTTTAAGGAACTCAAGACAGTGTACATAATCCTCCTCCTCTCCATTTTATCCTCACAACAACAACCCCATGAGGTAGGTTGGGCTGAGAGCCAGTGACTGGCCCAAAGTCACCCAGTGGGTTTCCACGGCCGAGTGGGGACTAGAACCCGGATCTCCCGACTCCCAGTCCAACACTCTAGCCACTACACCACATCGTCTCTCTCAGAGGACCTTACCTCCGAATAAATATACACGGGATTGCACAAATCATATCCCTAGATGGAGAAATTACATCAGAAGATCATTGAAATGACTATTGTTAATAGTTGTGGCACATGATAACTCCTTGCAGCTGATGCTTTCATCCTGCATGAATAGCACAGTGGTGATGAAACCTAATTCTGGAACATGTTCCATTAGTTAAGTAGAAACCACTTCATGGAACCATAACTTCGCACGCTGCAATACTTATGCAGCCCTGCTTTCCTTGGATCCTGCCCAATGGGCCAAATAAAAGGCTCTCGCACAGGACGAGAGAAACAGGAGTGCCTCATATTTGCCATGTATTGAACTTGAAATCTGTATTTCTTTTCATTCATTCATTACGTTTCTATACCACCCAATCAATAGCCAAAGCTCTCTGGGCTGTTGACGAGTATTAAGACCAAAAAGTGCAACATAACAACATAATATAAAGCTGTTTGTGAAAAATGGTTTTATATTTTAATGCAATTTCGATGCAGATGTAGGGCCCATTAATTATTTTATCATATGCCCAGAAGTAGAGGAACATCTTATCCTACCACTGGGAAGATATCAATGTTGGTGCTGGGTAGACCTCTCTTGGGGAGAGTGTTCCACAATCAGGGTGCGGTCACTGAGAAGGCCCTCTCCCTTGTTGTCATTACCTGAACCTCTATTGGACGAGGTCTCAGATGAAGATCATAGTGTATTGGTAAATTCATACAAGGAGAGACGTTCCACAAGGTATTGTGATCCTGAACCATATAAGGCTTTATAGGTCAAAATCAGTACCTTGAATTGTGCTTGGAAACGTACAGGCAGCCAGTGCAAGCAGGCCAGAATCAGTGTTATATGTCTGCTATCACTTTGGCTGCTGCATTTTGCACAAGCTGCAGTTTCCGAACCTTTTCCAAATGCAGCCCTAAGTAGAGTGCACTGCAGTAATCTAAGTTTGATGTTAGCAGAGCATGCACTATCGAAGCCAGGTTATCCCTGTAACATAGGGGTGTAGCTGGGCCACCAGCCGAAGCCGGTAGAAGGTGCCCTGTGCCACCGAGGCCACCTGAGCTTCAAATGGCAATAAAGATTGCAGAATTGCAAGCTTAACTCTATGCCATAGCCAGGCCCACAGACCCATTGCACTGAGCCATATGTGCCACAAACTCCTGCTAGTTGTGGCAGCTGTACAACCAATGCTGCAGGTTGGTGCTCATATTATAGCAGATTTTATTTATTTATTTATTGCATTTTTATACCGCCCCATAGCCGAAGCTCTCTGGGCGGTTCACAAAAATGAAATCACATGATTTCACATGAAATCATTTTAAAAATATAAAACAAGCCACAATCTAAAAACACAAAATAACATACAATATAAAAACACATCCAGAATTTTAAGAGTTACAAATGCTTAGTTTTCATTGAAACCATGGTTTCAAGTTTGTTAAATGACATAAGATGGCAGATGAGGGTTCTGTCTTGCTCACTGACTCCGCTCAACCCTTTTTAGCTCCGCATGAATACAGTCAGGCCAGCCAGGGTTAACACCACTGAATAGCTGACCTGCCTGTGTTTGGGTCCTCGCTCACACCTCCAATTATAGTTTTGTGCTCAGTCCACTCTTAGAACGTGTCTGAAGATGGAGACAGTTTGAAATAAAAGAATTGTGCAACCATTGGACATATGGAGAAGTCATCTCTTGTTGATTTCACTGTGTTGAAAAGAGAGACAGAGGCTGAATTCGGACAACACGATAGTTAATGGTGGGGTAATAATCAACTTTACAGTTGTTCATCTAGGGGGTACTCCCCACACAACATGGTAATAAATAATCAACTGTGGTGTGGATTAGGATCAGCACTGAGTTGACTATGGCAGCATTCGTACAGCACAATAGTCAATACAACTAATTATTGTTTTCCCCCACCCAGTTGCTTATTGTGTCATCCGAATTCAGCCAGAGAGTGTCAGTATGGTTTTCCCAGTGAGAGGTTGTAAAAACCTACTGCACAGAAAGGCACCGAAGTTGGATACCGCAGGGCGGTCCACATTCTGCACCAGTTTATCCTCCATTTCTTCTTAATTAGAAATGTAATTTAGATTATAATTGTAAATCAATAGTTCATTATGCTACTGTTGTAGGAAGCATATTTTTTCCTCTCTGTTCTCTAAGGTTCATTTAATTGCTAATGACCTAGTATATTTTTAAGTAGACCTTAGGCTTCTTTAAACAAATGATTTATAGCACGCTAGTTATTGGCAACTCACAGAAGTTAGTGGGTCATTTTGATGATGACATGAGCCTCCTATGTTTCTCCTGGTCCTTCCCTCCATTATTCCATTTAAAAATAAACCTTGCAAAATCTGATTTTTCTGAAATATGTCAGGATTTCTTGCTGTGTGCAGTCAAAGTTGTGCTATAAAACACCCACTAGAGGGTGCTGTCCCATTGAAGAATAATAATAATAATATTTATTTATTTATAACCCGCCTCTCCCTCTGGATCGAGGCGGGGAACAACAACAATATAAAACACAAGAATCACAAAACAGTTAAAATTTTAAAAACAAGAAAAAATGAGCTGGGAAGTTTTAAATTACTGGCCACATGGTCACTTCTCTCTTCCTGTGTAACTCAGCTCATTTCAAATGCGGAAGAGAAGCAGGAAGCAGAGTGATGGAAAGGAAACTCAATTTCCCTTTAATCTAATTTCCCTTGTCCTTCATTTTATTCCAGTTTCTCAAGGCTAAAAAAACTCTTTGCAGTATTTTAGCTAATATTATATACAAATGCCCAACCAATCCTTGAACAGGATAATTTTAAACAAATAATAATAAAACACATATCAGATAAGCATAAAAGCTAATGATAATTTCATTAGAATAAAATTATCCCCTTGTGTCTAATGAACACTAGGCTTTGTGATCTTATGTGTAGAACTTCACTTATTACTTAAGGAATATCCTATATCAAAGCATGCAGAAACTTTTAAGAAGATAATTATAATTTGAATGTGGTGTAAAATGTTTGGAGCTTTTTGCCTAATAGATGCAAAAAATTTAAGTTGTTAAAATTTCTTTCTTTCTTTCTTTCTTTCTTTCTTTCTTTCTTTCTTTCTACTTCACCCTTATTTTATTCTTCTGTTTCATTTATTTTTTTCAGCTTCTCCCTATTTATTGCTAAATCTGACAGGCCCAGGCACTGTGAGATTCCTTTGCTCAAGTGAAAAGGTTTTCCTCTCTGTTTAGGCAAATAAATAATGGATCAGCTTTGAAAATCAATTTAGAATAGAATAAAACGCTCTCTCTTTCAATGAAAGCCTTGCTGCGCACAGCTGATCTTGTGTTAACTATTACTGGCAGGTAATAGTTTTGCCTCGATATTGGACTTACCAAAGAGGGTCATTACCATGTAGCAAGTAATAGGAGGCTGGCTGATACAAAACTGTGCAAAATGAATCTGAGGTCTTACAAAAAGAAAGTTAAATGGGAGACCATTGCTGGACGTTCATATATTTCCGAGTAGCCAATCTTTTCAGTCTTACGACTGAAATTCAAAAATATCTTTTTTGGGGTAGGAAATTTGGAAGGGTCTGAGAGAACACAGATAATTTTCTGGGACTAGGGATGTCCGTGGCTGGGAAATCTTGCCATTTTGTTGCTCGCTGGACTTCCACAGCATGCCTGATTTGGCTTGCTTTTGCAAGCAGAGATGCCCAGTTTCTCTGAACTCTGGGGACTCTTAACACATTATTTTTGTCTTGGCCATAATCTGTGCAAATAGAGATTGCACAAATAGAGATTCCCACAAATTATGGCTGCGAACTGCACAAATTTGCATCATTTGCACAAATTATGGCTGTCATTTGCACAGATCATGCTAATTTGCACAGTTGTAAAATGCAAAAAGGAAAAAAAAAAGGAAATTATGTCAGCTGGCCTGACTCATTGCACACCAAGTCAGGCCAGATGGCGGAAGTCCAAACAGTCTTGGGGGCCGAGCCAATGAAAGCTCATCAAGCTCCATCCCCCAACCGGATCCCTCCAACATCCCTAACTGGAGCACATAACATTGCTTGTCTTATATTATAGTTAAGGGTGTGAGCTCTGAGCTTCAAATCTTTTGTTCAACTTTAGTTCAGGCACGCCCCTATTAAATTCTAGTAGAGAGTGGCTGGGTTTGCATGATTAGCAGGGGAAATTATACAGTATGGGTTGTTTCCTCTGCCCCCACATGTGGTACTCACACTCTTGGCATTTCTGTTATTACCCGCACCACGTTGTGAGAGGCCGTATCGTCTGAAACCAGCAGACCATGTAGTGGGGAGAGGCTGCTAATCCACCCCACAAGCCATGGGTTTTGGGGTGGGTTAAAAGCCACCACCAGCACACCGTGCTCCAGGTTTGAACAACACGGCAACCCATTGTGTGGGTAATTAAGCAAATGGTGGGAACACGTGGGGGTGGGGGAGTAAAACTCGTACTGGTAATCTAGTACCTTGCTTGTTCGCCCTTCCCCAGTTGGACCTTCCCCCACCCACCATGCCAAAGAATCCGTTGAATCGTAATTTGAGAGTGCTGTAAACTCGCTATGATGTAGATCTGCCCTGTGATTCTGTCACTGTTTCTGTGTGATAAGGACTAAAGCACTACAATAATTCAATATGTACATAGGTATAAATAGATACAGAGGGTTCTAGTCAATGCTATTCCAGCGGAAAAAAATACAAGAGTTGGTGTCGTTTTGCTACTGGTTGCATCATTTCTAGTGCAAGCAACATCTAACCTAATGAAGTTGTAATGAGTTGTCAATGCTTTGTGGAACAACGTATGCAGCCTCTTGTGCAACAGCTCATACAATAGCTTGTGCAAGAGGAATCCAAGTATTGGATATGACCCTTGTGCAGGGATGAAAACAGTTCTTCTGCAAATGGTAGAAACTGCTAGTGGAATGACAAACTACTTTTCTACATCAGACCTTTATCATGTGCTTGTCATTCCCTACTCATGGTTGTTTATGGGCTCTTTAGGCAATATTGTGATTCTCCAGTTTTGCTTCTGTCTCAAATCACTTTTGGTGAGTTTGTTTAGAGCATGGAAAATGTGCCATTTTGAAAGAAAGCGCAGTTTCCTGTCCTGTATTTTCACTATTTTGCTATGCCACAGTGCCAGCTAGAGGTGATTAGTGGAAAAGCAGGAAAGAAAACATTCTTCATGTAGTGCTTGGAGCTCAATTCTGCAACAAAGCAGAAAGTAAATACAGCTGATTAACAGCTTCATGTAAAAAAGCTCACTATTGGATACAATCCAAATAGTTTAAATTCATAGAGCGGACTACAAATAAACTAAAGCAGGGTTTTAGAGAGGATTACTCCCACATGGTTTAAGCCATCTTTCACTGGTTTTTTAAGGTGTGTGTGTGTGGGGGGGGGATGTAATTCTTTCCTGGCATGGTTAAAATTGCAAATTTATTTGACAAGTCGTTTCAGATGGCACAGTAAGCCATGGTGGTTAAGCATTTTGAGCTAAACATTATGGCTTAGCATGTCATGTGAACTGTGACTTAACATGTTGTGTGAACTATTCCTAACCATGGTGACTACATAACCATGGTTTAAACACGCTCACTAACCATTTGCTGCAAAAGGGTTAGCAGCCTAACCATGGCTTAGTGTGTTGTCTCAAACAAGCTACCCTGAGAACCCATGGCTTATTGTTGGGTTGATCAGGGTGGTTAACAAACCACACTGGTTGGTTAACAGCCATCATGTAGAAAATACCCTGTCACAGTGATCTTACGTTGTGCCCCAAAGTCTCAATCACTTGACTTTCTTCTTCTCTTGATACCATTTTTGCCCACTAGTCTGGCCCAGTAAAATCATTGTTGATCCTTAGACTGCAGTTGAAGAATCTGTTCCATCTGTAGGTGCATTGTGTTCTATACTGCAATTTTTATTTAAGAAAATAAGTAGCAAGAATAATGAAGTATAATAAATAAAATAGCTAAGGAACATAAATAAGCTAGGAAGTTGTCATTTCAATAGATATATTTCTCTACCATTACATTAATTTTCTTTAATGATATGGAAATGTAGAGGGAGACATAATCCCATATATTTTTGGCTATGCAGCAAAAGCTAATAGGAAAAACACTTATTTACAGCCATTATAGCTATAGGAAAAGTCTAATTGAATGCAGTGAAGCTGGTAGCTCCAGTGTTAGTGGGGGCAGTGAATTTGCTCCAGGTTTCAGTCAGAAACCAATCAGAACTCTAAAGGAATTATCCAAGGTTCAGAAGCACTTTGGATGGCTCCTTTAGAATTCTGACTGGTTCTGATTAAAACCTGGAGTGGAATTATCGCCCCACTGATATTGGAACTATCAGCCTCCACTGGTTGAATGCAATCAGTTATGAACAAATCGAGAAACCGGAGCATGATTCAGCCAAAGTCCAACATATTTAGGTCTCTTTTATTATTGGAACAAATAGGCTGCAGTCCTCTGCACTTTTCCAAGCAAACTCAGTGAGATTTGCAAGTGTAGGATCATGATGCACCGGGCTTCATCTGAGCTGCATCATGCCTGGTCTCGAATAAGTAATCTATATAAATAGTGCAGGAAAGAAACTATTTTCTCTTCTAAAATTTGAAAAGTTGGACAGGAAGAGATTTTTTGTGTTAACTTGCTTTGTGATTTGTAAAGCAGCATGATCACATATTCCTTGGAATTGACTGAAAACTGTATTGCTTTGAGGTGAACAGTGAGCTTATAGGCAATCAATATGATAACTTATGTGTTTAAAAGTCTAAAAGAAGGTTGTATAGCCAAAGGCTTAAGAATCATAACTGTGTTGTTAACAAGGACTCCTTACTGAGCATCATTGTTCAAAGATAAGAGAATATAATCAAGAAGCTTTCAAGGTCTCCCAGTGAAGGCATCACTACAAATGGAAGCTTCATCCCAGTTGGGTTGTACTCATTTTGTGGTGTTAATCACTCATGGGAGCACTGATATTGAAACTGCCTATTGGTGACAAGAAAGAAAAAAAGCATCCATATGAAGGAAATGCACCTGCTGCCCCTCCCCCAACGTTTCGGGTTTTTAAAAACTACATAGAATAAGGAGGCTTAGCCTTGGCAGTAGTTTGAGAATTCCCGAAAACTGCATGAAGACCCACTCTACTTCCGATAATCATCTTTCCATGTAACAAATCTTCCACATGGTTGTATTTGAACAGCTTCTTGCGTTTATGAAGTGAGATTAAACTTCCCAGATGGAGTCTGTGAAATATAAAAAGTTGGAGTTAGTTGTAACCAATACTTAGTAAACATCAAACTGTGTTCTGCAGAGAATTGAATAATTAACAACTTGCTGTCGTATCTCCTGTCCTTTTCGTAGATTGGAGTGATGGTTTGCCACCCGTGCTTATAAACAAGATGGCCTTAAAAATGATTTAATGTAGTTATCAATCTGATAAGAGCTCAGCATTGCTTTCATCCCTCTTTACTGAATGAACACAGTCATAGGGACCAAGCACTCATCACTTTAAAGACATAGGGAACAGCTACATCTTTTTTAAAACTCTAGAGTAAGTGTGGAGGGCATGACTCCTGCTCCTGCAGTTCTGATCCGGATTGGAAGCCTCATGCTTGCAATATACATATATAAGAAAATAAGAAGAGCCATCCGGAATCAGATCAGGGTTCCATCTACTCCAGCATTTTGTTCACATAGGCTGAATTCGGACGATAGTCAATGATGGGGTAATAATCAACTTTACAGTTGTTCATCTAGGGGGTACTCCCCACACAACATGGTAATAAATAATCAACTGTGGTGTGGATTAGGATCAGCGCTGAGTTGACTATGGCAGCATTCGGAGGACACGATAGTCAATACAACTGACGATTGTTTCCCTCACCCCAGTTGCTTATTGTGTCGTCCGAATTCAGCCATAGTGTTCAACCAGCTGCCCGCAGGAAACCCATAGCAGGACATGACTGCAACAGTGCCCTCCTGCCTAGGTTAGAGAACCACAAGCCAAAAGAACTATATATGCTCCATGGACATATAGAACTAGTTGTGTGGTTCTTTGGAATCTGGTTTGTGTTCTCAGAACACATTACTGAAATGATAACATGTATTTAAATGTTGCTATTTTGTTAGTTATTCAAAAGCCAAACAGTACAAAAGATTATGTGGTTATGTATGTGATTGTTGTGTTCACGCTTGTGTAATTCATTATTGTTATGAAACACTGTGAGCATAGTGTTTAAACTATAACAGCTTATTGGTGTCATTAAACTTGAATTATATTACTTTCTTTCAGCATCTCCATGGGTGGACAAAAGTCGAACTCAGAACAAGATAGATCTGTATGATGTCCGTAGAAGACCCTGGTAAGATTCACAGTTATGATCAAGATGAAATTACCCACATATTTATGTAGCATGTCATTTATTCTTTTTCTCTTTCCCACCGTTTTTGAAAAGCACGAATCACAGTAACTTCACATTTTCTTTTAAAATTGTTCCAGATAGCTTCAAATACAATTGTCTTTCATTTTAAAATGCTTGTTTGTAAGCTCACATGTGTCAGACTACAGGTCCCATCATCCTTAGACAGCATGGCTGGCAAAGGAAATGTTGGCTGGTGGTGGCGGGAATTGTAGTCCAACACATGCCTATATAAAGTAGCGTTTTTAAGGTGTCCTGCTTGGTAAAACTTTTGTTAGTTTCATTTAGACGTCTTAAAACTCAAACAAGTTTTTTTTTTACTCCGGAGAACAGTATTTATATGGAGGGGAGCTTGCAATAATTTTGGTGTGTGTATGAAAGAGAACCGAATCAGAGCTCAACCAAACGTGACCGTGGAGATCGTCTCAGATCTTCTGTGTTTTGGGGTTTTGTTAATTAGCAGGCACATGAGGCTGCTCCGACTTTGGAAAATGGTGCTCTGGGAGAGGGAGTGTGTTCTTTAAATTTCCTCCACCCCAAACCTTCTGTTAGCTGCTCTGTGGGGAGTGCAGATAGTTTAGATTAGAGAAAAGACACAGGAGAACAGGGTTAAACACCCTTCGTAGAATGCTGCTTTCCCAATCTTCAAAGCAGCCCTATGGGGCTGTTAATTAGTAAACAAAGCAAGCAAGCAAACAACCAAACAAAATCAACAGCAGATCTGTAATCAGGAATCTTCTGTATCACACCTAGTTCAGTCCTATGTATACACATGTGGCTTTGTAGTGGTGGTTTATTTTGCTGGAGGTGAGCTGTTGGAATGAGTCACCCTGTGAACTTGACACAAGCATCTCTTTATCAAACACTTTCTGCCTTTTGTGTTGGAAAAGTTTGAAAATAAATAAATAAATAGTGTATCTAAACACCTTCCGATTTTCCTGCTGCTGTCTGACCCACGGGTTAGCCAGAAGGAGAAATGCTAAAGAGAAAATAAGTATTTGCTTATGTTGCCTGCTGGGATGCAGTAGGAGGGCTCTTTGATTCAGCAATATCTGCTTTTTCGACATCGGAAGTTCTGTAGATCAAACACCAGCACAGGGCTTTAAAAATGTTCAGTGTTTCATACCTTTCTGCCTCTCTTTTTTTGTTTTCAGGTACATTCAAGGAGCTGCATCTCCCAAAGACATGCTGATTCTAGTTGATGCGTAAGTGCCAAAAGTTGAGGCCATATTCGTATAGGAGAGTAGGAAACTGTTGATCTTCTCAGTATAAAAAAGGGTCAAAAGAACTACTACAGAAAATGCTTTTCAATGCAAACAAATCCAGTTTACTTTATGACCTTGTCAAACAACAAAAGATTGATATTATTCTTTTTGTCAACATCTCAGCATTTCTTTTTTTTTTTTTTTTAGAAAGCCCAACCTGTTGCTTTGTTCTTCCGTTTTCATTCTGGGATTATAGTTGTCTCATTTACATGGGTGGCCATGGGTGGCGGCCACATGATTTGGATTGAATACTTCCTGTCTCTGCCCCCTCCATTCAACTCAATAAAACAGTGCCATCTAGTGGCAGAATTATACCACAACACCACCTTTATGAGAGGCTGATTTTGTAGTATTTTTTTTTAAGCCGTGTTTTTTGACAAGGGAATAAAGGAGGGATAATGCAGGAGATGTCCTGGCTGTTGACAATGTCATGCAATCGACCTGCAAACCTCCATGAGTGGCCAGTCACGCGTGTGCTATAAATCGCTCATTTAGAGAAGACCTAAGGCTCTGAGATTCAGGGAAGGAATGACAAGCGAAAAGAAGGGTCTTCCCACTCAAAATTGTTTTCAATCTGCTTTTTGCCCCATAAGGAGAAAAGGTCGGGGTACTACACCCCACTTCCAAGAATGGTGCAATAGACAGTGAGGCACTGAGTACAAAATGAAGAATGAAAAGGTTTAAGCAACACCCACCCATTTCCTGTAGTCTTGGAGGCTGCGTAATGTGTATTTTGATCCTATGCTTCAGGTTTATGTACTAGGAATAATAGCTTTAAGATAAAATATGTCTTTGGCTCCACCCCTTTTGCCTTTGGCCACACCCTTCACCAGAATGCGGCCCCTTAGAACTTCTTTGAAATGGAATTTGGCCCTCAAGCTGAAAGCGGTTCAACCCCTCCCCTCTCCACCCACCCCCATGCCAGCGTATGCAATGAAATACAGAAGAAATAACAGGACCAAAGCAACATATTTGTTGGTGAATTAATGAGAGCAGTTTGGAATCCTTAGGGAGGGGAGCTCTTCTGTGGACTTGGAATTGAATTCCAAAGCTCTCAATCCACTTGAGCATCACTGAATTGTCGTCTCCTTTCCAGCTCTCTTTAAGTATCACTCATACAATAGTTATACCCTACTCAACAGGGTCTGTTTCATGCGTCCAGTGTTTTGTGGAGTGGAGGTGGGTAAATGATGAGACGACACATGTAGGTTGGGTTTAAATAGGGCTACATTTATTAAACATCTGCAAAGGTGTGTGTGCAACCTATAGGGCATCCAGTAGGGGCCAGTTACCCGGCCCTTCCCTGAATCGGGCGAGTCATTCCTGGCCTGTGGATTGGTGTTGGGCTATTGCCCCCCCACAGTCCCACCCCTTTTGGAGTAGGGAGGCCTTCCGGTGTCACCTCCCCCCAGGCCGCATGGCTCTGGGTAGGTGAGAAGAGTTAGCCTCAGAGGTAACCCTTATCTCACCAGCTAGGCCACGGGGCTCAAAGCTGGGAGCCTCAGGTATTACCAGTCACTAAAACAGTGCCATTGAATGCTCACCAGTTTAAATCCCACTCCTGCCTATCTCAAATGTGACCAAATTAAGCAAAAACCAATTAACCTATTTAATACTCCCATCTGTCTTATACTGTGGAGTAGGCGGAAAAACTCATGAGTAAACATGAGTAAAAAATTCCTACTCTGCCCCAAGAAAAGGCGACCAACAAGCTCACCACTGCCTATAGGGAGGGAGAGAGGGAGGGAGCCGCGCAAACAAAGAGGAGGCGGAGAGGGGTAAGGACCCTTTTGTGGGTTATTAAACCCCTCCCCGCCCAGTGGCGCCATGCGTGGCTTGCCAATAGCGAGCGTACACATCTCGCCACCCCCCCCACAAAGGCCTCCCCCCCGCCCAGGCTACGCCGGGTGTGGCAGAATTGTACTTCCCTCCGCATGTGTTTAAAAGACCTTTTGAATGAGAAAGAAAACAATCAGAAAGCTAGATAAGTAAACCTTGCAGGTTAAAATGGCATTTTATTAGTAGTATTACTATTTCTTTCTTTCGTTTTGGAAGCAGAAATAGCGATTTGCCATTTTGGTTTTCCACCAGATGTTTTTCATTCTGCAGGGGCTAATGAAAAAATATTGCACGGTGCCATGATAAATGTGGTGCAGCCATCTCTCATCGAGGAAGCTGTATATTGCTTTTGAACGTTCTTGTTAGAATCAGAGGTTTGATCTCTGAAAATCTGGGGGTGGCACTTGCTGAAAGCTGCTTAGTTGGATCTTCGTTTATTACGGCTGGTGCCAAGAAATGAGTGAAGAAGGGCATTGTGGAATCCCTCAGATATTGTTTTGTACTGGATGCGAAAAGCTCTGTTCAGTTGTACTTCGTCTCCATGGCGCATATCGCAATTAATGCTTCTAAAAGCCGACGAATATGTCTGCATTGGGAAACGGACATGTTTGTGAGCATGTTGATCAGAATGTGTAATTTGTTTTTTTAAAATTTGTAAACTGTTTTTCTGCTAACAGAAAATTGCCCTCAACATGAACAATAGCTGAAGGCAAAGAAAGCAACACAAGAAAAATAGGATTCATATAAAACAGGAAGAGCTAGTCATTAAAATATAGCCAAATGCCCCACCCCCCCACACTCCATTGCTAAGGACTATGAGAATATAAAGTTTTTACTTGGCAGTAGTGCTTGCTATCACGGTGACATGCAACCACTTCCCTAGGATACAATTCCACAGTGCTGGGGAGTGTGTGTGAAGAATGAGCAACCATCTGGACGAGGCCTTACCTTATAGCTCAGTACAAAAGAGGAAGAAAATGACGTTTTCGTCCAGGCATTCTCCTTCCTCAACTTGTCCAAGGTTCCTCCATCATTTTTTAGTTGGTAGGCAGAGCAGGGTGGAGTAAATGCACCCAGCATCAATGGGGCAGTGAATCCGCTCTGGGTTTCAGTCAGAATTCTAAAGGATCTATCCAAGGTGCAAAGCTCCTTTAAGTTCTGACTAATTCAGACCGAAACCCAGAATGGATTCACTGCTGCACTGACATGAGAGATAAGCCTCCTCTGAGTAACCCAGAATGGGGGCAGGGGCTTGGAGTGAGTCCAGAGGTCTGAACTGAGATGCCTGGACAACTGCATTTGGCCTGCAGACCAGAAGGTCCCCACCCCTGCCTTGGTGTATACAGAATCAAATGTGAGCTCTTGTGTAAAGCCTAAGCTGCTACCTTTGTATTGACGGAACGTTTCGCTTTTTAAAAAAACCTAATTTGTAGGAGCGGCAGTGTCAGTGGATTGACGCTGAAGTTGATCCGGACGTCCGTCGTTGAGATGCTCGAAACTTTGTCCGATGACGATTTTGTGAACGTCGTTTCAGTGAGTATCTCTCCCTTCCTCCCTTAATTCCGAAGCGGTGGCCCAAGAAAAGTATTTGCAAAGGTAGACACACACCAAGTACTCAAGAACTTAATTTGCATATTAAAATTAAGAGATTTCCATAATTTTGTTAAAATATAGTTTTATATAGAGTTCTAGGTAAATTAGGAAGAGGCCACCTTAAATGAGACAACTGTAGGAATTTTGAAGGGACATGAGACAAATCCAACATGATGCGTACATCTCTAATCAATGGAGATCATGTCCAGATGTTCGATTTGGGAGCTTAATTGAAAATGCATGTGGATTGTAGATTATTAGTATTTGTTTCTAGCCATGGGCATTCAAAAGTTCTACCCTTCACTCTTCGCTATGTTACTTTTAAGGGATTATGGAGGCAAGATTCATTTCCAGTGTACTTTGTGGCGTCTGTTGAATGTTCCCCATACAGAAGAGCTATTAGCAAGTTTGGTCTGGTTAATCTCTTGAGATTTTGGTGATGAAGATGTTGTTGATGGGGAAGAATCATTATAGAGAGTAGAGGTGGGCAAGTTGTGTCCCTCCAGATATTTTGGCTCATAACTCCCATCACCCCTTGCCATTGGGTCAGCAGTCCAAGGTTGATGGGATGTGGAACCTCAGGCCTGGGTACCCAAATGGCCATATCCTCTTTCTCTTTCCTGCAGTCACTGATGCTGTTTTCTTGGCTTTTGTGCAGTGTGCAGACTCTAAAAGTCTGAAATGCCTCTTCTAAGGCTTTAGTTACGGGCAGTAAGAGTTTTAAGACCTACCCCTTTACCCCACCCCCTTTTCCTTTGGTCCCGCCCACCACTGGAATGCGGCATCTAAGAGCATCTCTGAAATAGAATACAACCTTTAGAGGTTCAACACCATGTTGTAGGCCAGAACATCTGGAGGGCCACAAGAAGCCCAGTTCCTTTACAGCGAGAGCCAATAATGAGCATACTACTTTAGAAGTAACAACAACAAAGAAGTCAGCTTCCTGCTACAAGGGGATCTCTAATATCAAAAACACGTTTCAACCTGGACTCAGTTCCTTGTCCTGTGCCTATCCGTTAAACAATCCATTATCAACGGTGATGATTTGGGGACAGAGATTCAGTGTTAAGGAGGAGCTTAACACTGAATCTTAAAAGAACAAACACTTAAAAAGAATGAGGAACAAAGTATCCTATCGCTAACACCACTAACTGTCCTTAAATGGTGTTGTCAAATCCTTAAGCCATTCCAACCAAGCATAATAGAGGAGATCCAATCACAGTCTTTAAAGACAACCTCAACTGAAGAGCAGGCTCAGAATCTGAATGGAGCAGAGCTGCTGGGGGAGGAGAAATGTAGCCCTTTCCCCCCATTGCATTTCCCCTAAATTGCCTCCCCGTTCCAACGCTGCTATTAGCTCTGCAGAAGTACAGCAACATTTTTTTAAAAACCCAGAGGCCATATATTTTGAATTGAGCCGGAGCTAAAGGACTGGGACATTGGTTCCACTGAGGCAACCATGCCCAGTAACACAACAAAGGATTATTTCCCCTCACTGATGCGACTAACAAATAGCCTTTTGCCTTCTCCTTTTATTCATCTCTACTGCTCTTCTGACGTATTCTTTGTTGCTCTTCACACACACGCCCCCCCCAGCAGAAAGTAAGAAAGAGCCTACAGCCTTTGTCTTCTAATGAGCAGCAGAGGTGTATAAGAAGGTGAAGGTTCTGCCAAAACACCTGCTTTTCATACTGCGAAGGAGTCACTGAAAGAGACCTTGGACAATGTCCTGGCTTATATGCCTGAAGTGCATAGGGCTGATCCTTGGAATTAGATATTAAAATAGGAGGAAAAGGGCAGCCACTGATACTTTCATTGTAGCCCTGTCCTGATTTCTGATTTTTCTTTAGTACCCATGGCTGCTAGTTGTCTTTCTGTAATGTAGGTTTAAATATATCTTGAGTTTATACTGTATGCACACTTTTACAGCTCTGCTTTTCTTTGATTCCCCCACCCCCTTTTTCCTTCTTCTTCTTCTGGGACATAGTCTTTTAATACATCAAGGCAAACTCCCTAGATCCTTTGCCAAATGGCTTAGTGTGGGAAAAGGATCTGGTACCAAATTAAAATTAGGACCTCTCTGGTCCTCATGGTATTTTTAAACACAGTATGATACATTACTCTCTGCAGTGAAAATGGGTCCCACTCAGCATTTTAGTGTTTTTTTTCCCCTTTGTAGTGTTTGAGACGGATACTTCTTTTAAAGAATACTTTGCTAAGGAAGTCAGGGATGCTTTGTCTCAAAGAATTAATCCTCAAGGGAAGGGAAATGTCCAATGTAGGTGCTTTAACAGCGCATGGCAGATTTCATAGCGATTTTACACACCGCGTTTTCAACAGGACGCTGTCTCATCATAAACAGCTAGAGAAGATTGGATGATGACAATTCAATTTGCATAACATATAGCTTTAAACTTGCATAACTCCATAAATATTATATGATATTTGATTGGAGGAGTTGTGGCTGAGTGGATTTCAGTAGAAATCTCTCCCCAGCCCCTCCACCCCCTGCTGCCTCCGTTCTACAATAAGAAATGGAGTATCAAAACTTGCCTGTGCCAGGCTACTTCAGGCTATTGCAGCGAAAATAGAACAGCTTTGGCTGAGTCATTTTGGTTGCAGGGTGTTTTTTTAAAATATATTTTACTGCTTTGATTGGGAAAAATCGACATAATCCAATACAAAGGCAGTGAACATCTTCAGCCTTCCCTTCTTTTATTTACCCTGCATATTTTTAGGCAGCAAAAACAATTCAAGACAGTTTTCCCCTTCCACCCAACCACCATGATAACTAAACAGTAATGCTAATAAAAACACCATGAACAAAAGTTTGCTGTTTCTAATTCCCTGTTGTTCTTAAGGTAGAAATGTCGAAGATAGTTCTTAAGTTTAAAAGTGTGCAACGGCACAAATAAAACACTGAGCTCAGCCCAAAATGGACACTGCAAAAGCAGTTTTTCGTGGCTTTCCCCCTGCTGACTGTGAAAAGCTGAACTTAGCAAGCCTCCTTCAGGTTGAAGTTCCACAAACAGAGCTCCACTACAAGTATATGACCCTGTTCAGATGACATGCTAACCCACGGTGATTAAGCATTTGGGGCTAAACATTATGGCTTAGTGTGTTGTGTGGATCACCCCTCCCTGCCACACACACACAACACACACTGTCCTTTCCTCGTCAACTTCTTCTCCCATTAAATATAGTGTAATTTCAGTTTATGTGTGAATGGGACTCTTGTTGGGGGTGCCTGCTTAACACGTTATATTCTCTGTGTGTGGAAGAGGGGAAAGGCATGCTCCTTTACCATCATACAAGGAGGGTCACTGTGCAGTAAGTGTGACCATAAACTTACTTAACCCCCTGCAGAAGAGGAACATGGAACAAGAGAGCTTCAGAAACTCCTGCAGTGCTGGCTCACTTGGGATAGCACAACTTCCCTGTGTCATGAAAACGCCCAACAATAATTGCAAAGTTTAGGGTGTAAATAAAGAGTTGAGACAAAGTAGTTGGGTTTAAAATTGGGCCACTTTTATTAAAGATCTGCAAAGGGTGAAAACCTAAGCGGGCCTCCTCACTCTTGGCCTCCTCAGGCCAAATCTTAAGATTGGGCGAACCATTCTCTATCCTCGTGGTGGCGCCAATCCATTGCCACCCCGTGGTCTTCCCCATATGGGGTAGGGAGGCCTTCCGTTGTCACCATTCCCATGCCGCACGGCTCCAAGTCGGTGAGTAGGGTTGGCCTCAAAGGTAAACCTTATCCCATGAACTGGTGCCGCAGGACTCCCAGATGTAGGCCTCAGGTATTACCCATCACCTCGACGGAGCCTGAGAATGTTCACCAATTGTAAAAAGCCCTAAGGATGCCCATACCTACCACCATGGGGACTGACAAGCTACTTGATTAGTCACGCCCCCCCAACTGGCCTCTAATACTTCCCGCAAACACTTTTGCAGTTCTGTCAAAAATAAGTCATTACCACAGTCTGACAAGTGAACACCGTCTTGTCGGTACAGCTCCCTCCGAGAACGCAGAATGTCAGGAAGTCGTATACTAACATCCCCATATTTGCTTAGCTCCTGAAAGATTTCTGAATTTACTTTCCTGCGAGCTTGCTCCAACGCAAGAGGGTCGCTACCCTCTCTCCAGGCAAGCCTGGGCAACAAGCAGGACCACATAATGAGCACGTCGGGCCAACGCTGCTGGATCGTTCTGAAATCGGCAATCGCTTGTAAAATCAGGGCCTTGCCTTTCAGCAAGCCCAGGTCGTTTCCCCCCCAGATGAATAATCAGGATATGAGGGGGGGAAAGACTCACACGCTGGTGGAATAATGTGGGAAGAAGGCGCTCCCACTGCATGCCGCGCCTGCCCAACCAATGAATGGAGGCACAGTGGCTCAGCCCCATCTGAGATCTGAAATTAGAACAAGACGCCCGCCGGGTGGCCCAGAAGACCATACTGTGTCCACAGATGATCACGCTCACTGGAGTCTGCCTTCTCCAGGAATCTAAAATCAAACATGGGAACAAACTGACTACCTAGGTGGCAGTTTTCTAATGTAAGTTTTATACACTGATGTCCGCCATCTCCCCACCACCTGAATCTGTGTGGGAGAGAAACCGACACTGGCTGCCATTGATGTGGCACCGATTCGAAAGGAATGTGTCCCAAATTGATCTGTCGGGACACCTAACCGCCCCAATGCACGCTTGGTCACCGACCAGAACTGGTACTTAGTTAATGGTGAACCATCCACATGGCAAAATAAAACTCCTGCTGCATTCCCCCGTAGGATGAGGAATGTCTGCAATGCATGAACTGGGCATAACTCCTCCAATGGTGCGGGAAAAATAGCAATGTCCACCCCCTGCCCTTTCTGATCAGTTTTAGACCGCCGTGACCTAATGTTAATCCTTACATCCAGAAAACTCAAACCATCATACTGCAAAGCCCTGCCGGACCTGTTGTTCTTAGAGAGTGGCACTAATTCGGAGATCCTCAAAGCTCCGAAAAAGGCCGTTAAGGCAGCAGCGTGAAAAAGATGAGCCTCGTAAGGCGAAGAACATAGTCCTGACCATGACATTCTCAAACCTATTCGAATGTCGGGAGATAGGGGAGCCTTTGAATCCGGTGCTCTAGGGAAGAGTCTACTCAAGCCTCTTATGGTGCGCTTTACCCTATCATCCACTGTAGAATCCACAACCCCACGAATTTTAGCCAAAAAGGCCAAAGCAGCTAGTTTACTAGCTATCGTATGTGCAGCTAACCCGTTTTTATGCTGCGCCACACAAAATTGCAGAATATGATCTACTGGAATTGGCCACAAATCCTGTAAATTAAAAGTGGCACAGAAATCCCGAAACTCCCTACCTGTTTTGTTATATGCTTTCCTGGTGCTAGGTGCCACGGAATGCCATATGGCCTGATCTACTTCGGCCCTCCAATTTCCCATAGCGCAGTCAGCATTGCTTCTGGCAGTGGCCGAGCCCAGGGCACCAGTTCCCAGAACCTCCGCACCTGATGACGCAATAAAGCGTCAGCAATATCATTTTGAATCCCAGGCACATGCCTAGCTCTGAATCAAATGTTATAGGTCAAACAGTGTAAAGTAAATGCCATAACCAACGCCATCACCCTGGGGCTTCGGGAAGACAGCGTGTTGATCACCCGGACGGTAGCCTGGTTATCGCACCAGAAGTGGACTACTGAGTTTGCCATTTCATCCACCCAAATGTGGGTGGTCACTAAAATTGGAAAAAATTCCAAGAAAGTCAAGTTCCTGCAAGTGCCATCATGCAGCCATTCTGGCGGCCACCTCTCGGAACACCAACGATCGCACCATATCACCCCAAAGCCAAGTGCACCAGAAGCGTCAGAATGGACCTGCATTTCCGCCTCGAGGAGCAAATCTTGCCGCCAGAAAGACACTCCATTGTAATTAAGTAAGAAAGATACCCAAATACTCAAGTCTTGACGCATTTGGCTTAAAACGCGCACTCTGTGGTGAGGGGAGCGAAGGTCCTGCATCGCAGTGCACAAATGCCGGAGAAAAGCTCGGCCTGGTGCAATGACACGACAGGCAAAATTTAAATGTCCAACGATCTCTTGCAACAGGTGTAAGGTAATTTTGTGTGCCCTCATCAGCAGCTGAAGTTTGTTGACTGTAATTTATCTTGTGGCAACCTGCAGCATTGTGCAACGGAATCCAACTCGATTCCGAGATACCTAAGGGTAGTAGCAGGGCCTTCTGTCTTTTCGTGTGCAAGCGGGACTCCTAACTCATTGGTTAACACCTGAAACTGTTGCATTAGGACGGGGCATTGATCAGAGCCCGCGGCCCCAATGAGTGAAAAATCATCCAAATAGTGAGTCATGTCTACTATTCCGGTCCTGTCCCGTAAAGCCCATTCCAAAAAGGAACTAAACTTCTCAAACATTGCACACAAAATAGAACATCCTATAGGTAGCGCCCTATCTATATAAAACTGCCCCTGAAAACTGAAACCTAACAAATTGAAATCAGCTGGGTTAATGGGCAAGATGCGAAATGCGGATTTAATATCGCACTTCCCCATCAAAGCCCTCATGCCATTCTTGTGTACCAGTGCTACCGCAGAATCAAAGGAGGCGTACTTTACAGAGCAGAGATGCTCTGGAATGGAATCATTAACTGACTCTCCCTTAGGGAAGGACAGATTATGAATAAGCCTGTACTCTCCTGGGGATTTCTTTGGCACTATGCCTAACTGGGAAACCCGTAAATTAGGAATAGGAGATTTAGAAAACGGTCCTAAGACCCTGCTGGAGCAAACTTCCTTGTCAATTTTTTCCCGCACCATGGGTTCCATTAAGGAAATAGATTTCTGATTCTTTGCAACTGATGCACACCATGGACCTTGATAAGGAATAGGAAAGCCTTCAGAAAAACTAGCATCCAAATAAGCCGCGTCTTCCCTGAAGGGATAGCACGCTAAAAGACGCTGAAGGGGCTCAATTTTGACTGGGCTGGGACCCTTTGGGAGGCGGCTGTTGTCCACCAGACCCGCCTGGTTTCTTAGAATTAGAGCCCCCTCTGAAATTGCCCCTTCCCCCTCTACTGGAGGTGCAGCAGGATGCGGGGTGATGACCTATGCAGACGGGGCATTCATGCCTGTATCTGCAGGGCGATCGAGTGCAAAAGCCACGTGTGCTATATTCCCTGCAAGGCCAGGGTGGCTGAACACCCCACCCCGCCGACCCTCTGAAAGAGGGGGTGGGTTGTGGCTTATCCAATAAGTGGCCGCTGTCAGCCTGATCGCCGAAACCAAGTCTGGCTGGAGTTATAAACTGCAGCCAGAGGTCGTGGTCCTTAGCATCCCACCGCACGGAATGGTCAAATGCCGCCCTTCTGCGGAATGACTCATCATAGGCCAAGCAGGCCCCGCCCTCGTACTCGGTGTACGCCTGATAAATCATATCGAGGTACTTAGTTAAAATGCAGCTTTTGGAAGGAAAGCGCTGTTGGACAATGCCCATGTAAATTAAGAAACCCGGCAACCAGTTTGCACAGGTTCTAGCAACCCGTTTCTTCCTAAGCTTTTCAGCCTCCCTTTCTGTGGCCTTATCCTTATCAGCGTTCTCCAGTTCTCTGAACAATAACGAGAATATATCGATATATTCGCCTTTCAGAATCTTTTCTCTAGTTGCCGGCAGCAGATGATAGCCCAGTGGAGCAGCAGTGCTCCCTGTGGGAATTGCATCTCTTTCAACCCCTGCCAAAGAGTCCCTGATGGGAAGGTTAGAAGGTGCAGATGACCCGGCAGGACCCTGCCAGACCGCTGCACATGCTGCCACTGCTGCTGAAACCTGCACTACAGAGGGTGTAACCCCAGATGCACCGTCCCCTGCTGCAAAAGGTCTGGACTGTGATGGAAGTGCAGGTCCAACCGAGACTGCAACCACCGCAGTGCCAGGACTAACTATACTACCGCCTGGAGAATTTGTAGCCCCTGGACCACCTAGCGTAGCTAAAACAGGCTCTGTGTGAGTACCTCCCTGAGATGTTGGACTCATCCCCCCTATGGTAGGTAATGTTGTATTCACCGGGGATGTGCCCAGCCACGAACCTTGCCAATGTGAAGGTGGCAGTGTTGTGCCTGGGAGCCATGGGTACCAACCCCAAGGCAGGAAGGCACTCATAGGCCACTCAGGTGGAAGTGCGATAGTTACAGACTGCTCACCTTGCCCTTGGGATGGAGGATTCACCACTGCTGACATTGGAGGCACAGAAGATCGTGCCTGCTGACCCACAGGGACTTGAGCACCCGGGAGATCACCAGAGGGTTGATCCTGCTGCTCCACAGACCGTCCAGAAGAAGCTTCCATAGCATCTGACCTGGCAGAAACGGATAACAATAAACTATCCAATTTTTGTTTCCTAGTCTGTCGCCTCCCAGAACCAGTTGAAACCGTTGGTGTCAAAGTGAGCGAGCTTGGAGGCAAGCCTCTCTGTTCCTCCATCGCCTGTAATCTAGCCAAGATCACTGCCATGTCAGGGTTAACGTCATCATCCGATGAAGACTCAACCCTAGCGCCACCCCGCTTAGCTGGTGGACGAGGGGCTTTATCTTTTCCTTTCTTTCCCTCAATCCCTTTTTGGGCAGCATTATCACAAACAATGAAAATTGGCCAGGATAACTATCCCAGTCCAACACTTCAACCACCAAACTAACAGAAGACTAAGAACAAATAGGGAAAGCCCAAATCCAAACCACAAAATTCAAACTGTCCCTCCTGGAACTAGAAACTATGGCCCAGTCAGGTTACACAAGCACTCCCAGCCCAAGGTCTACCCAGAGCTGAAAGGCCTCACTGAACCATGGCTGACGCCAGAGGCTGCTTGCGCAAGCCCTTCCCCCAATACACGGGAAGCACAACGCCAAAGCGCTTTGGAGCAGAAAATTGCCACCTCCGCACAGCGGCTTGTGTCCCAACCCACAGGGAAACTATCTGGACCCCCTCCCAAAGCAAACAAAGGTCCCACCACTGGGCGCGGCCCACCCGCCGCTTGCAAAGGCCGCAGCCGCAAGGCCTCACGGCAACCGGCGAAAAGGAGCGCGTCGCGAGATGCGTGCCGTGCTCTGCTCCTGGGAGGACTGGCCGGCCCACCCCATCTGCAGAGGCAGCCGCCACCAAGGAGCGCGGCACGAGAAGCGTGCTGGTGCTTTACTCCCGGGAGGACCAGCCGGCCCCTCCCAACCGCAGAGGCAGCCACCGCCAAGGAGCGCGAAATGAGAAGCGCGCTGGCGCTTTACTCCCGGGAGGACCAGCTGGCCCTCCGTGTCCCCAGAGGCAGCCGCCGCCAAGGAGCGCTGCGTGAGAAGCGCACTGGCGCTCACCTCCCAGGAGGACCAGCTGGCCCCCCCTTTTCCACAGTGGCCGGCGCCGCAAAAGAGCACTGCGCAAGAAGCACGCCCTGGCGCCCTACTCTCTGGGAGGACCGGCCGGCCCTCCCAGTCTGCTGCAGCCGCAACAACTGAGAAGTGCATCAGCGCAACACCCCCTGAGGGACCGACCCTTCCTGTAAATTAAAGAGACACGAGAAGCACCCAGGCTCCGACCCTCCCAGTGGACCAGCTGGCCCTCCCAGCAAACCAGGGGCTATGAAGCCCAGAAGTCCTGACGAGATGGCTGCAGGAACTCGGGAAGGCGAGTTGCTCTGCTCCTCGATCCAGAAGGTCGGTCTCCTTCCTTTTCTCCACGAGCCGCGCTGGATAGAAGCTCCCGGGCCGGACCGTTACCCAGCTATTTAAGCTAGAAGGTTCCCGCCCAGCCCTGTGGCACCACTCTGAGGCCGCCAGTCGCGAGCCTCCGCTCGCCTCTCACCACCCCCACCTGCAAATGTCCTCCCTGCCCAATTTGGGCTGGGGATTTGCACTTCCTGTAAAAATGTACCTTTCCTTGACTACTGGACCCAAGATGGTGACTGAGATTTGAAATCAAGTCTGGCTCTTCTCCCCATGGTCCAATGGATAGCATGTTAGACTTGCACTTACAGTTACCAGGTCTGCTGAGGTCTCTTGAGCCCCTGTCACTCAGGGGGCAATGGAGCTTCAGCCATGGTTAGAGCCTTTTATGGCTGGTGGAAGGCAGAAGATGGCACCTGGCATGTCAGAAGAAGAGCTTAGCTTTGCCTGGTGCCACATGAACATGGGAAGTGGAGTAAATAGCAAAAGGACAAAGGACAAATGCCCTTCCTCTTGATTCTGGCTGTGTTTTCTTGACACCCATAAACTTTCTGGTCTACCTAGAATAGAATCTTGCTTTTTAAAAAATAAGATAAAAGCTGGCATTTTTAGGTCTACTTCATCTCTTATTTGTACTTATTTGTACTTGTATTCTGGTATTCTGAAATACCAGAATAGAAAATATTCATGTCTTCTGCCTCTTGTGAAGGACGCCTGTGAATTTCAATTGCCCCTTTTGTCTTGGGACAATTCACAGGCATGGTCCTCTCCCATTCCCCACTTCCATGTAGGATTGTACTTGAAATCTGCATACGCTGTTCGGAACTGACCAAAGACGTGTACTTTGCGCAAGGCGCCCATGGTCTCAACCTGGACACTCCAGTACTGGGGCCCAGGTGCCTTTTGTTCTGTGCCACTGTGGCAGCTTCTTTGTTTATTTGAATTATTTTCATGCCTCTCCTCTGACAAACCCTCCCCCCCCCAAACAAACAAAAAACTCCCGAAGAGACTTAGATGGAGTCAGGAAAACAAGATAGCCTTACAGTCTAAAACGTCACGAGGCACAAGGAAAAGGGGATGGGAAGGGAAGAGGATGGGTAAAAGAGAAGAACTTATCAGAGGAAGGTGCAGCCAGCCCACCCTTTGCTGGGCTACAGCAGCACCACGGCAGATGGCCAGAGGGTGACATTTGAGCTACCAACTTGGCATGGCTCAGGTAACATAAGGGGCTTGGAGGGCTCCACCTGTCCTAGCTCCTCGGATTCTCATCTCATAGACACAGACTCTGAGTCACTCTCAGACCCTCCATCCTGGTTTGCTTGCTGGCCCCAGAGCACCCAGCCCCAACACTTAATATTCCAGAACCCATGTTTTTCTTTTCTTTTTTTAAAGTATCAGAAGTAGTATCCTTCTGCACTTGGACTTGTGTTGAATCACGGGAGAATACATGTTCACCTGCATTTGTGTTAAATCATGGAATGCACATAGCCATAATCCAAACTTCATGTAAATAACGATAACAACAATTTTGTTGTTGTTAATAATAACAACTGATCTTTTATACTGAAACATTTCATATTCTCTATATACTATACATTTTTAATTTTTCTAATCTATAAATTTATAAACTGGATGTGTTAACTGGTGGCCATTTGTTTTGTTTTGTATTTGGTTTATATCTCACCGTTCCTTGCAAGGAGCCCATGTAATTAGATAATGAGGCATTCTCAACAGCATCTAGAAATGAGATACAATCCCCTCTTACAAAGCCATAATATTCATGCCAGTGCCTAAGTAACTGGGATTTACACATATCAATCATTTCTTAAGTGATGTCGATTTAATCAGCCATGCTCGATGAAGCGAGAATTCCCCCGACATGAGGTCGGAGTGGGGCTTGGGATGTAACTGATTGCATCACGTTCACCCTATATTTTCTGTGTAGTCCTTCCAATTTATTTCCAGGGAGGAAAGGGCTGCAGGAGGTATTTAAGTCATGTAAAGACTGTCAGGGATTAATACGTTCTAATTTCCCCTGGAATTTGCATTTGCACTATCTGGAGTGGCGTGCTCTGTTGCAGAAAGGAAGCCTGCTGTTTAAAAGAGCTTAAATGTACAGCTGCTTCCCCACTAATCCGGTTATATGCTTTGATAGCTGTAAGTGGTAGATGATAGGGGTTGCAATTCAATCCCAGCATGCTATGATTTAGAGACTTGGTTTCTCATGTCAACAGAGAGAGCATAATTTGTTTATGATTGTGGGTAAGCTGCGGTTTCCAGAGAAGTGTACTTCACATTTGAGGCTGCAGAGGGAGAGACGTCCATGCACTGCAGGAAAACACTGTGGGCTAATGAAAGGCCCTACTTAAGATCCTGGTCCCATCCAGATTGCTTGGACTTCATAGCATTATCACCCCCACGCTTCGTGTTCGAGAACCAGAAATAAAATATTCCTCACTTTCTGGAAAATGGAGATGTGTACGCTTTAGGAAAATTGAAAGCTCATTTCTATGAGTGGCTTAGGGTGTTAAATTGCTTGCGGTTGAAAAGAGGCACAAGTCTCTTGCGTTGCTGATGTGGCACTACAGGTGCAACTTTCAGAATGGGACTTGCATGGAGATGACATGTGCAAGCTCTGGATGAAGCTCTTACACATGTCCCCCTGCAAGACTCTCTTTATTTCATTTCATTTATTATGTTTCTATACCGCCCCATAGCCAAAGCTATCGGAGAGACTCACATTTAGAACACACACACACACACACACACACACACACACTAAAAATACATTATACAAAGTGCAAAACTATTTGCATGAAACATAGAAACAAGCAGCACAAAGATAACATATATCTAAACATTTTTAAGCAATCAGCCAAAGACAAGCCTTGGCCTGATTACCAGCTCATTATATGCTGCCAAATGCCTGAGAGAACAGGGCAGTTTTAACCTGGTGCCAAAAAGATTACAGTGTTGGTGGCAGGTGGGTTACATTGGGGAGATCATTCCGTAATTGGGGGGCCACCACAGAGAAGTCCCTTTCTCTTGTTGCCACCCTCCAAGCCTCCCTTGGAGGAATTCCATTCCTCCTTGCCCCCTCATGTCTATTTTGGCCCTCAGTTTTGCTTTCCTACACATTTGGGTGGTTTTTAAAAAAATAAATAAATAAATAAATCTTACATTCTTCCTGTCCCATTTATAAAGAAATCTGTGAATTTGTTATTATATAAAAAAATAAACTGCACAAAGTTCTCACCCATCCCTACTCACAGTTACGTCTTTTTTAAAAAATCTATAAAAATGACTGTGTTAAAGGAGGGGTGGGGAAATTTGGAATAGAATCATTCCATGAAAAATCAGCCAATCAGATAGGTTGGTTTGGGATTCCAAAAGAAAATAAATGACCACAGCTACTTAGAAACTAGCATTGATAGAAGGCTGGAAACAATCTTCAGACACCTATGCTGGAAGAGATGGATATTGCTCTGGGCTCAGATTTTCTTTCTATGTAGGAGAGATTTATTCACAGATATTCTCAGAACTACTACATTTCCACCTTTAATTATAAATGTTCATCCATCATAACACTTGCATTGACGTTGATTTAATTTGATCTCTTTTGCTGTTGTATGTTATAACGGATGTGCAATTTCTCTCAGCGACAGCCACAACCCAAATGTGCATTTGGTCTTGAATTTTGATCCAATATCTGTGGATCGTCAAATGATTCAGAATCATAATTCTACAAATCCTTAGGTCCTATTGGAAATTGCAGGAAGTACTCATGAGTTACAGTGGGCAGGGATGCATCATAAGGTTCTCCAGGTGAAACTGGGAGGTTCTTCCTCTTTAGGAAGGGCATGAAAGCTGTTTTTCTTCTTTTCTTTTCGGCCTTGGCTACTACCAGTAGAAAACCTTTTGCTCTCTGCTCCACTGCAGGCCCCCTGCACCCTATCCCATGCTATTCCACGGGGTTCCCTGGTCCTTGAGTGATTTTTGAGGAGTGCAGGAGGGGAGGGGAAAGCCCCATTGCACAAGCAGAAGCCTGCTCATGCTTTGCAGGATCCAACCTACTTATTCATGAACCACATTGATTTGGATTGCATATTAAAATCTGGCTTGCAATAAGCCCTATTTCCCCTTCTGTTCACCAAAGGTCCTTCAAAAAACAAAAACACAAAAACCCAATACCACAGTCTAGCAGCTCAAATACATACTGGCTTTTAGAAACACTGCTAATATTCTAGTTTTACTCTTTTAATGAATTAACCCTAAGATCCTATTACTGAACCTACAGGCGCGCACACCCAGACAAAGGAAAATAGCAAAGCTGGATTTAGTTACAAGGAAAAGCCTCTTGGAATTACATATATTTCACTACTGCTCATTTAATATGTATAGATACATCTGGGTCACAAAGCTGCTTTACCCATCACGGTTGGAGCAAGGCAGCAACAACCCTTGGTAGATTGAAAAATCTGCCGCAGCAAAATCTGATTAGGCTGAAACATGCTGGCTATATATTTTCACAGTTCTGTATTCCCAAAGCGGTAGTTGAATGCAGCAATATGCTTCTTTAGAATGAGTTTAAGGAGATAGGATTTCCCCCTATATCAGTGCCGTGTGTTGGGATGCATTCCACATCCAAACACAATTAACTACCTTGAGGTTGCAATGCTATACACTTGCCTGGGAGTAAATCCCATCAAACTAAGTGGAACTTACTTCTGCATGGGATTGTGCTGTTGTCCAGTTGTTCTAGACAGCTTCGGCTAAGGGGCGGTATATAAATGGAATAAAATAAATAAATAAATAAATACATTATGGCCTCTTATACTTCAAATTTTCTGCAGCAGTTAAGGATTCAGAATGGGCTGTTTTGCCCAGAGCACCAGTGCCCTGTTTTGCACAGAGCACCAGGACAGATGAAAGGAAGTATTTCTTCAGACAGCACGTAACTATGGAATTCACTACTGCAAGATATATTGATGGCCACCAATTTGGATGGCTTCAAAAGGAGATTAGACAAATTCATGGAGGACAAGGCTATCAGTGGCCCCTAGTCCTGATGGCTATATGCTACCTTCAATATCAGAGGCAGTATGCCTGGGTACACCATTTGCTGGAGAACGTGGGCAGGAGGGTGCTGTTGCACTGATGTCCTACTTGTGGGTTTCCCATTGGCAGACTTTGGGCCTTTGTGTGAACAGACTATATGGGCCCTTGGTTTGACGCAACATTGCTCTTCTTATGTTCTTATGGAGTTTTCCTGACACTGTGACAACATTACAAGGAAATATATCTCATACCATGAAGCTTTTCTGATATTGTAAGAATATTATGCCAGGGCTGCGGGCAGATAGACAAGCAGCAGGATAAAGATTTCTTATCCTACTTCACGGTGGGCTTTGTTTTTTTTATTCACATCACATGTCAGTCATATTTATGCAATAATTATCAGGATGAAAAAATAATTGCCCAAGGTGTTTCAAAGAAGAAATGGATATTTAAATACCTATTTAGAAACACACACACACACAGGATTGCAAACGCTCCTTGTCTGAATATGCAATGCCAGCACATGGTATGGCAGAAATACCTCCAGAAATAAAGGGACATGAATTATATATCCCTATTAAGTTATGGAGGTAAGACATTTATTACTGAATCTCCAGCATGGTTATGTACTATGTGTGCTCACATGACAATGCAAACTCTCTTAATCGCGTAGGCAGAAGTTGCAGATGTTGCCAGGAGTGATGTGTGCACCATACTGCTCCAGGCATTATATAAATGGGGATAAGTCAATCAAGGGAAACCTGGGAGCCCTATCCCATAAACCCACTGGTTTCTCAGAGGTGAACACATGCTCAGATGAACTATCTGTACTACTGCTCCACCTAGTCCTGGGTGGAGCTCTGTCATTTAAAATAGATTCCGGCACTGAACCCTGATGTACTAAGTTCTAAGCAAAAAGGAAATGCAAACTTTCTTACAGGAATAGTTTCAAGTCCTGTTGAAACATAACTTATTTCACTAGATTGCCACCTGGTGGCTTAAACTTGAAAAGCAGGGCTTCTTTCTGACAAGGTTAATGGACTTATCATTTATTATTGAATTTTTCCCTAATACGACTTGTGTAGAACCAGATAATTATGGTCTTTTTTCTTTTAGACTGCTTCAATATGTGCGGATCCCTCGGTTTAAAGACCTCCATTTGAAAAGGAAAAAAAATCAATTTCAGCATTTCATTTCTATTGTGTTAATTTCTTACACGCAGACAGTAAGGACTAGATCGAAATCTCTGCCACCTCTTTTGGATCCATTGATTTAATGAGTTTATTTCAAACATATATTTCACTTAATTAATCAGCTGTAAACTAGACAGTTACTAGTCTGAATGCATTGTTAGTGTATTAAGAGACTATGTTTTTAAAAAAAATAGAGCTGGATATCTCTTTCACTGTTGTAAGACCACACACATAGCTTTGTGAATTATCCATTTCTGTTATCCATTTCATCATAGCAAGCTAGCTGATTTGATGGCAAGAAGTAAAGTTAGGGCACAGTTTAGAAATAAGGCTGAATTGACCCTGTGAGTTGTAAAATAGATAGATGGTTGGACATTGATCAGAGAACCATGTGTTGAAGTTTTCACTACACTGTGGCAATTATTGGGTGGCCTTGGGTAAGTCACATCCCCCCCCTTGCCTACATCACATGGGTGTTGAGAGGATAAAATGGAATGTGCTGATGGGGTAAATACGTTTCCGCCAAAATCTTTGCATGTTGTTCTGAATAGATGAAGAAAGCAATGAATAGTGCTTTGAGCACCATTTTTGATGGAAAAGCAGGTAAGAATCAAATGAATAAATGAATAAGATTCGAATAGCACAGAACAGAATAATGCTAGTTTATGGAAATGTGATTATTTCTTGGCCTGTTGAAGGTCCCAAATGTTTTGCTAAGGCCCCTGAATCCACAAAGACTACATCCTTCTTCAGACATTTTCCATATGATCATCCACACTGGTGGGAAAGGTATGAATAGAGGAAGACTGCTCTACATACATCCCCCCACCAATTTAGGATCCTGACCATGCAGGGTTCTAAATCATGGGGGAAGTCTTAATGTGTAGAGTAGGCTCCCCTATTCAGATCACCCCTCACAACTCTGGATGGCATCAGCAGGAAGGGGCCATAGCTCAGTAGGTAGACCACATGCTCCACATGCAGAAGGTCCCAGGTTCAATCCCCTACAACTCCAGACAGGGCTGGAAAAAAATCCTGCCTGGAACCTGGACAGGTGCTGCTTTTCAGTGTCAACAATGCTGGACTAGATGGACCAGTGATCTGACTGAGTATAAGGCAGCTTCCTATGTTCCTGACTGGCACGGCGTAGGAGCTGGTCTGTCTCCAGTCTCTTCCTCTATGCTATTGTGTTCACATGGAAGGGAATGCCTGCTTCCAACTGCTTGATATACACATCACGCTCAGACAAAGGGTCACCTCTTCCCTAAGGATTTGGTGCCTTTATTCAAGATCATGACATTGAAGAAACCACGTGTGTGTGTGTGTGTGTGTGAGAGAGAGACAGACAGACAGACAGCGAAGCAGACTTTTGAGACAGGGATTTGGCCAAGCGCTCCATTTATTTCAGTGTGCTGGATAGACCTGCAAGGGCAAAGCCCCAGTGGACTCTGTCAGACCCATGAACAAAGAGAGTAATATAGCACTCTGAAAGCTGATTAGTAAAAGGTAAATTGGTCACTTTTTGCTGCTTTTAAGGCATGCCGGTTATACAGCTAGGCTGAGTACAGCTAGTCACTTATGCATCCTTGCATAGATTGTCATCTCTGCTCTCGTACAAAGTTCTTCCTTTTGCATTCAGCTGCTTACAAAGATCGTCAGATAATAATGGCTTTCCACACAGACAACCAAAGAACAGGGATTTATTTTATTTTTAATTGACAACGGAACAAATAGTAGATATATGCCACAGAAGTATGCATTAAACATTGTCTTCAACTTCCACTTTGTCTGAAGACAGACAGGTAATTTAACTTAATGTGATAAGGGCCTTTTCTTGGACAAGAAAATGTAGAATTTAAGCACCAACCTCTCTGAATCAGCTGTGGCAATGTCATATTGTCAGTGTGCCTTGGGTAGTGCACTATTTTAGTTGTGGTATTGTTATTATTACTGCTAGAGAAAGGACTGAATAGTTTGGGGGCCTTGCTATAGGCTTTTGCACTTCAAGTCCTTCAGTTACTTCAGTTCTTTAGTTTATTGCAACTCAATTAAATATAGCCCTGAATTAGGTTTCCTCCCTACAGCCATAGTTGTCGATTATTCTCTGACCTTCAGACCCTTGGATATATCCACTACATAACTTGTCCATTGGGGATGATGTTAACCCGATTGTTTTACCTATTAGAAAATCAGGCTTGTTTTGTCAAGTTCTCCAGGAATGTCAATCAACCTAATTCCAGACCATTGGGCGATGCTTCCATTTCCATGTAACCCACCACAAAAGTGGGCAACGTGTTCCCCACTGAGAAATTGCATCACAAACCATGGTTAATTTAATATTATTTCACAAAATCTATACAATAAACACTTGAACCTGCATAGCAGGTACCGGTCGTGATTCGAAGAACTGTACAGCTAGCTTTCTGAGCCCAAGGGGCTTTGTATTTTTTCAAACAGCAGTCCACTCTCACCCATGTGGTATGACAAACTATTTTTGTAATCAGGGTATTTTAGAAGAAGTTCATGATGTAGCATGTTTCGTCAGCCATCCAAAGGAAAAAAAATTCAAAATCCCATTGGGCTAATGAAAACCTCTTTTATGAACTTAAAACAGATTTTTTGATTCAGCTAAACTTCACAAACATTGATTACTTAATTTATAGTCCAATTTGTATAATTTTCCTCATCGTTCACATTCTAGAAGTTACAGCTCTTCAGTAGAACCCATAATATGCTTTGCTGAGTTGTCTTTTCCCTTTCTTTCTTCCTTTCTTCCTTTCAGTTCAATGAAAATGCTCAGAACATCAGTTGTTTCAACCATCTTGTACAAGCTAATGTGAGGAATAAGAAGAAGTTGAAGGAAGCGGTCTCTAAAATCCAAGCAAAAGGAATCACTGATTACAAAAAGGGTTTTAGTTATGCCTTTGAACAGCTGCTAAATGTAAGTCTTAGAAAGCTGCATCCTCTAAGAAGTTCATGTGGTTGTTGTATGGTGATGGAAGCTTTTTTTGGTGAGCAATTGCATTGCTGTTACTAAACATTGCTATTTCCCCAGTGGTATTTGCGAACTGATCTGTTCTAGTGGGGTTATTTCTCTGTTCAAAAACTCTAAATTTGGCTGAAGGAAATACCTTGGCCGCCATGTTGCTTTGGTTTTAGGTTCTTTTCCCTGTTACTTATTTATTTTATTTATTAATTAAAACATTTGTATCATTGGGATGTCAGGGTGGCATGCAGATGAAACCAAACAGCATAAAACAAAAAAAATCATGTACACAGTTAAACGTATTAAACCATTAACCATTAATAAGCTTCAGGAATTTAAAAGATCTATAAAGACTGATCTCTTCCGGCAGGCCTACCCAGATGAATTTTAAAGTGTTTTATTGGTATTTTAATTATGTATGGTTTTATGTGCTTTTAATCAGTTTTGTATTTTATGTTTAGTGCTGTTCCCCGCCTCGATCAGTTGGGAGAGGCGGGTAATAAATAAATAAATATATTATTATTATTATTATTATTATTATTATTATTAAAACCAGTAGAAAATTTAAAGGCAATAAAAACAATGAAAACTGTGTGCAGCTTTAGGCAAATAGCCCTCAAAAGCTTTGCTAAAAAGCCACGGTTTAACTTGGCATCAAAATGAAGCCAGCGTTGCCACCAATTGGGCCTCGAAGGGGTGGGCATTCCACAACCGGGGTGCCACAACAGAGAAAGCCCTCTCCCATGTCCCACCATAATGTATGTCTCGCGATGGTGGGACGCAGAGAAGGGAAATTTAGAGACAAATCACTCTCTCTCTGATTTTCAGAGCTGTGCCGTCTGTATCATTGAGTACATGTTTATTTATTCCTAACCACATGAGGTTGAGAAAGAAGCCCTGTTATGTGTGAATCACACAAAGGGCATTATAATGTTAAAGGAAGAGCAGAGCTGCATTTTGAGGCCCTCCTCCGATGTCACGTATCCACTGTCTGATATCCATGTGTAGAGTGCCGTCTATTTGCAAAAGAGCACTGCTTGTGCATAGGCAGTCTAGGGGATCTTGATCCCTGATCCTGGGAATGTCCTGATTGCATGGCGCCTTTACATATGAGCAGTCACTTCCACGCTGAGGCTCCTTTGCAAACAACATGTAGATGATGAGTGTGTGATATTGAGGACAGACCTAAAAGCATGTCTCCACCTCTCCTTCAACATGGTAAGGCCTATTCTCACATTGCATGAGTAATGTGCGAAGAGGGCTATAATGACAGGCCAAAACCAACTGGTGAGTTTTATGACCAAGCAAGGATTTGAACTTGAGTCTTCCACCTTCATCTTCAACACTTGCTATCGTTTTAGGTGTCATCCATGTTCTCCTCAGGTAATCTGGTGTTACCATGGTTTTCCTGCAGCGAATGTGAAGTGTGAATGATAGAAACACATTCTTAAACCTGCATATACATGCTTGGGAGGCTTGACTGGTCCACAGCCTCTTGATGTGTGTATATGGATGGTTTGTTTATTAAATTTATTAAGTGCCTCATAATTTTTTTTCTATGTGTTTTGCAATAACGATAAAAATATAAACAATAAAATCAACAATATAAAACTAATACACATGCCAACACAGTATAAAATACAATATCACATTGCAGGGATTAGGATAATAAACAACTAGCTTCGGCTGATACGCCAGCTGCGCCCCTTCCTAGAGTTGGAAGACCTAAAGACGGTAGTGCACGCACTGGTAACTTCGAGGCTTGACTTCTGCAATGCGCTGTACATAGGGCTACCTTTGTGCCTAGTTCGGAAACTTCAACTTGTTCAAAAAATGGCAGCCAGGTTGGTCACCGTTACATCTAGGGGTGACCACATTACACCAGTTTTAAAATCACTTCATTGGCTGCCAGTCAGTTTCCGGGCAAAGTATAAAGTGTTGGTTATTACCTTTAAAGCCCTACATGATTTGGGCCCAGGCTACCTGCGGGATCGCCTTCTCCCATACAATCCGCCCCGCACACTTACGTCCTCTGGGAAGAACTTACTCAAGCCAGCCAGAACTAGGCTGGCGAGTGTTACCCAGAGGACCTTCTCTTCCATCGCTCCCAGACTATGGAATGGTCTGCCGGAGGAGATTAGACAAATTAGCAGTCTTCATGAATTTAAGAGAGTCATGAAGACTGCTCTCTTCCGGCAGGCCTATCCGGATGAATTTTAAGATGTTTTAATGATGCATTTTCTCTTGTTTTTTAATTTTTTTTAACTGTTTGTGATTTTTGTATTTTACATTGTGTATTTTAAGGATGTTTTTAGGATGTTTTAGGATTTTTATGCAGTTTTAATAATATGTCATGTTTTAATCAGTTTTATGTATTTTATCATGTTGTTGTTCCCCGCCTCGATCCAGACGAAGAGGTGGGTAAGAAATAAATTGTTATTATTATTATTATTATTATTCCCCACCTCGATCCGAAGGGAGAGGCGGGTTATAAATAATAATAATAATAAATTATTATTATTATTATTATTATTAACATGCTGAGGCTAAGACAATAAAGCAAAAAAAAAAGCTAAAATATTTTTTAAAGACTTTAAGGGTGCAATCCCATGCAATCCCATGTTGGCCTGCTGGGAATTGTAGGATTTTTTCTGACGATACATCCATAGGATTGCACCCTAAAAGTCTCTGGTTTTTTTTTAAAGCTTCGGAGAACAGGAAAGTCTTATGCTGGCATCAGAAAGACAGCAGTGTGGGTGTGAGGCGAGCTTCCCTTAGGAGAACTTTCGAGAGCTGAGGACCACTAACTACTGAAAAAGGTCTCTCTCTTGTTGACACCCTCTGAGCTTCAGAATGAGGGGGCACTTGAACAAGAGCTTTTGTGAATGACTTTAAAAGTATAGGCAGGTACGTATGGGTGAAGGTCACATGCCTGTCATTCACACTTCTCTTGTTTGCTGAGGGATATACCAGCATAAGTTATGCACAGCAAAACTGAAGTACTGTATGAAAGGTGAAGCAGTCCGCAATGGCTCATTGATTTTACTCTGCTCTGTGCAGATTCTTTTTAGATTTTTTTTTTGAACAGTGTATACTTCTCTTTCATTTTATATTAAACATTGTTGACAGATTTGGCAGGAAAAAAAATCTTAGCAGGGGGAAAAACCCATCTAAATGTAGTTAATTCACCTCTCCCCCCCCCCCCCCCCACTGCCCATACATTCCTCTCTTTCACATTTTTCTACCCGCTCCTAGGCTGGCCTGATGTTGCTTGTTATAATTGAAACTTTGCAACTGCTGTAATGGGTGGAAGGTTAAGAACAAATAACCTGGTCTATTTAGGAGTCATTTACTGGCCTCTTGAACTGCTGTACTTCCATTAGATGGGATGCCCCCGTTGTGAGAGGCCTGTGAATGTCAAGAACCTTGGGGCGCTCATTTTCTGTTCTTAGCACTGCGCAACATGACTGATTACGATGTGGAGAGTTAAGAAATAATGAAGATGAAGAGGCAGGAGAGTTCAGTTCAAAAGTGATGGGTATGACCCCAAGATATATTTGTTGTTAAGTCTGAGTACAACTGCTTCGAAGCAATAAAACAACAGAAAAATTGTAGCTTATGTAAACAGGAAGGATGGTATTTGGAGCAGCTTTCACCAATAGTTACGTTTGTGCGTGTACTTTGTCTGGCAATGTGTTCTGGGTGAATATAAAGGAATGGTTCTGCAATGTGGTCAGAGATTTCAGCAGATATACTTGTACCATCCTGTATATGTTTACTTTGGAGTAAATCCCACATTGTTTAATAGGTCTTACTTCCAGGAAAGTGTAAATAGGACTTCAATCTACATGATTTATAAGAATTTTTAGCTTTCAGTTCTGGAAAAAGGTATAGAAAATCAATTGCGGCTGATTTCAGTGTGCTAGAGCCATAAAGTTTTGCAAATGGGAGCGACTTCATAGTCCAGAGAAAAAGAGAACAAACTCCAGCTGGCTGATATAATGAGCATTATCAAACTTAATGAGATAAAGATGGATGGTGGCTTCCAAATGCACATTTATGATTTAAGTAAAGTAATTCAGCCCTTTCAATTCCCTCTGATAGCAAATTGTTTTAAATAATCCTAAATGACTTGCAGTAAACATAAATGCAAAGCAGTTATTTTTAGTCATCCTTGTGTGTTAAAAGAGAGTTATTTCTTCACATCTAGAGGGAAATTGCTTTCTAAATAGACACTAGAGCAAAAATACGTATTTTTAATAGAGCCATTTAAAAGGAGTTGGTGCATTTAAAAAGGGATAAGGTTGTTTGTGAGTCATTTTGCCACCCACTGCTCCTCCACATATTGACAAAAACCCCTCATTTGGAATAATAACCTTTTGCTATGGCAGTTCAATTTGATTTTAGCAGTGATAGCTGGAGGAGGAAGTTGCCTCCTCTTTCGGCTTGTGATTTCAAATGAGAGAGTTTTGCCCTACTTTGGATTTTCTTCCTCTTTGTTTCTTAACTTGAAAGTACCAAGTTCTTCAACAAGGTTTTGTTGTTGCAGATGCGTAGCAATTTCTGCAAGCATTTGATACATGCTCCGGGCTAAGGTTGCCAGGTGTCAGAATTTCACTGGAAGTTTCAGGGTTTCAGCCTCTCTCTCAGGCCCTCTGAGGAAAGAGTAAAAGCTCAAATGAGGAGCAGGAACTAAGTAGGCATTGGCAGCACTTTCCTTCTTGGCTTGAGAGCTTTTGTTATTTCTTCCATCTCCATCACACTCCACCCATAAGTCATTGCGGAGTGGAGACGAGAAATAACGAGGCGACACAAGTATATGGATTTTAAACAGGGGCCACATTTTATTAAAGATCTGCAAAGAGGGATAAACCTATGCGGGCACCTCACATATGGCTCTCACAGGCCATTTCTAGGACTGGGTGACCCATTCTTAGCCCCTAAAGTTGCGCCGTGTTCACCACTCCATGGGCTCCCCTCTTGGGGTAGGGAGACCTTCTGGTGTCACTGGCCCCATGCTGCATGGCTACGAGGTGGTGAGGAGGGTTGGTCTCATAGGTAAGCCATCCACCCAATGTCTGGTGCCGCAAGACTCCCAGCCCTAGGTTTCCGGCACTACCCATCACCCTCAAAGGTGCCAGAGAATGCTCACCACTACCTCCCCCACTCGAGGTGCCCACACCTAAACGCCAACAAAATATGACCAATTGGAACAAATTAACCTATTTAATACACCCAACCTGCTTCACAGTGTGGAGTAGGCGAAAAAACTCATAACCAATTTTAGATTATGGGGGGTGGGCTTGCCTTTTCATAAAATGGCTGCCATGGTGGGCATGGCTGGTCAGATGAGAAAACTCATTTTCCAGAAGCCAACCCAGTAAAAGAAAATTAACTTGCCCAAGAACCTAAGCACAATACAGAAGTAGGGCCTGAGATCCAAAACACACAACCATTCTTTTGAACCCAAATAGAGATAGCAACGAAGGGCAGTACTTTGCTTGCAGCATGCCTGTTTCCCAGGTGTGTTTTTTAAAATATATTTTTTTAAAAAATTAAGAAACAAAATAAAAATCAGGAGGGGGCAAGGAGCATGGTAGGCACCAAGAGAGGTATCCAAGGGCAGATCGATATCCAAAGACACCAGTTTGGAGACAACAGGTACAGGGTTTGGACATCACACTAAACTGTGTCTAATCTAAAATGAGAACAGAAGCTTCTCATCTTGTCATAGCAAGGTTCATGGTTTAGCATTAGATTCAAATACAACCAGTAATTTAAGATTGAGTTCTTGCTGATCAAGTGTGAACTCAGCACTAATAGGAACATGTTCATCACTAGTTCCAGCAGCAGAGTTCCAGGGCCAATGCACACACAGTAAATCTGGACTTCCCTTCCAGCAAGCAGGGACTTGTTTGTATATTGTGGAGAAGTTCTCCTCCTCCCATCAGGGACTTATTTAAAACTTATTTCTATTTCATATACATTAAAGCCCATTCAAACAAGGAAGTGCTCCTAAATGGTGATAAGTCCTGCAATGAAAAGCGCCACACTGTTTTCAGAATTTATAAAACGGTCTTCTTAGGTAAATTTTCACTCCTTCTCACAACCAAGTTGGCCGATCACAGGACATGCTGCAGAGTCTCTCTTTAGCCTTAAATGAACACAGGAGCTTCCTGTCATGGCAGCATAGAAATTGCTCCTCTTTGGCCCCTCCCAAAAGTAGTCTCAGATTGAAATTCCTCTTTCCCTCCAAGTATCCCCCAAATACACAAAATATACAGTGTAAAAGAAAAGAGAGGGACTCTGGGATGCTGAGGGAGATATGATATCGCCAATCTTCAGTAGTCTCTCTCTAGGGTGACTGTATGGCAGGAAAAACCCGGATTTGTCAGGATTTTTGGTAACAAATCCAGGAAGTGGGGGGAATTATGAAATTTGACGAAATATCTGAATTTTTCCCATCCTCCCCAGCCAAAGGGCAGCTCTACTTTAATGAGAATTAACAAAAATGCTTACAGCTCTGCCATTTTTAAAGATAAAGATATGAAACTTGGCACCATGATAGATTGAAGGAAGGGCTTTAGCCGTGCCAAATTTGATGTAGATCCATTCATCTGTTGATTTTTAGGATTTTTTTTAAAGTTTGAGCTGTGTGTGTGTGTGTGTGTGTGTGTGTGTGATAGTTCTCGGATAGATCTTTAGCCTTGCCAAGTTTGAAGCAAATCAGTTCATCCACTGATTTTTAGGAATTTTTTAAAGTGTGAGGTTTTAAAATTATTATTTTTTAAACTGCTGGAGCCATATCCTTCAAACTTAGGTTGTCAAACCTCCTCTTTAGGATATTGCACCTTGAGAATTTTCAGCCCTTGGCATCAAGGGAATCTCAAGTTTTTAGCTAAGAAGTGCTGGGCAAGCAGAGCACCTTCCTTGTTGCAGTTTTGGTGGGCAGTCGGTCACCTGGAGCTCAGCAGAGGCGAGGTATCCACAGATCAAAATGTGGGAAAGGAGAGGTCAGTCAAAGCAGCCCACAGGGCAAAACAGAACGGGCCAGAGGCCTTTTTCTCAGAGTTCTACATCATGGGCGATGAAGGGTCATCCTTAGAGAAAAACTCTCATGACCAACAGTGAGGTATCAGGCGAGAGAGAGGCTATCATCTTTGCGGATGTCCTGTTGATGAGGATGTTGGAACCTGGCATATTGTTGCTTTGCTTTGCTACCCCTTCCATTTCACTTTGTTCACTTGTGAGCTAGGCTCTGTCTGCACTGCTGGCATGCAATGCAGAACTTTTGGAGTGAGTGCCGGAGAAAAATAGATAGATGTGTGGCTTGGGTTGGCTGGCATATCTCTTAGAGACAGAGTAAGACTGAAGATACAACTCAGAGATAGCTGTAGCTGAACCCTGAGAGGCTGGCATGCCACACAGAGCCTTTCAAGAGTATCTCAGAATCAAATGTTGGTGCAGGTGTTGGCTGGCTGGAGGTTTTGGCTGGCATCAGTTTCAAACAGAGTTACAACTCAGAGACAGCTGCGGCTTAGCCCTGAGAAGCTGGTGTGCCTCACAGAGCCTTTTAAGAGCATCTCAGAGTCCAGTGTTGGTGCAGACAGAGGTAGCTGGCAGCAGAGTTTTTTAAAAAAACAAGAGTCACCAGATGTGACCAAGCTATAAGCTACCTCCCCCCAGCCACAGGGTACAAGTGCAGAGCCCGGCTGGACTGTTGGGAGAATTTGGCAGGGGGGGGGGGGATTGTTTGAAGCTGGAAGCTGGAGATGTCGGCTGGCTGGCATAAGGCAGAGAGAGGTTGAAGGCAACCCAGATTCACTTGTAGCTTGGCCCTGAGAGGCTGGCTTGCCACCCAGAGTATTTTAAGAGTGCATCAGAGTCGAGCAGGTGTGCAGGAGGAAAGGAGGTGGAGGCAGCTGGCGGCAGAGGTTTTTAAAGTCAGAGTCACCAGACATGATCAAACAATAAGCAATACCCCTGGCCATAAGTGTGCAGCCCAGCTGGACCATCGAGATACTTTGGCAGAGAGAGAGAGAGAGAGAGATTGTTTGAGGCTGGGGGCTTTGGTTTGGCTGCAGTGACTTAGAAAGAGAGACAACAGAGGCTGCACAGACAACCCAGATACACCTGTTGTAACTTAGCTCTACGTTGCTGGCAGGCAATGCAGGGCATCAGAAAGAGGGTGTCAGAGTCACATGTTTGTGCAGGAAGTAGACAGGAGTTCTAAATCTGTATGTGAGAAGTGGTGTCAACGCGCAAGCCTTGAGAAGCTAATGTATATAAGTGAGAAGTGTGAATGGGCGAAGTAGCGTCTGCTGCCTATAACACCCACCCTAATGTTAGAGTAGAGAAACTTGTGACAATCATACACAAGGTTAAAAAAAATTGAAATTTAAAAATAAAAAAGCCAGCCAGCCGGCAGCAAACCCTGTTAAAAGCAGCAGTAGCTTGCAGTGGAGTGAGGATACAGTCAGAAAAGACATTTGAGGGAAGGGGAGAATGTATCACACAGAGTATAGCAAAAGCTTCAAAGTACAGCAAAAGCTACAAAAATAGGAGTAAGTAAAGTTAATTTCAGATACGTTGTTCTTTATTTCAGTGATTTTAACATTAAGATGTTATGTAGAACAGAATTGTCTTAATTGTGTGCTGTAAAATCAGATATGTGACCAAGGCTATGTTCAGGTGGGCACACTCCCTTGGTGTTGGACCCGCCCCCTGGGGCCAGACATTTTGGTGGGCATGCCCCCTTGGGAGCCAACCATGTTGTCCTCCTTTTTGGTTTCCAAAATATGGTCACCCTAATTTAACCAAAATAGCTTGCAGTCCAAGTCCTCAGACCAGAGAGAGGATGAATATGCCAGATAGTTGCTAAAATAGAAACAGCAAACCTTTCCAATCATCCAATCTTCCTCCGAAGCTCCAATAGATATTCCCAAATAAAACTTGAGTATGAAGAGTCCTCCAGACCTCTGAGGGAAGAGTAAAATGCCAAGCTTCCAAGTCTTTATAACCAGCATTAGCTTTAGAGCCGGTCAGATAAACACCAGACAAACTCCAGCTATCTCAGAACTCCAAACTACAAGGGCAAGGTAAGGGAGTAAAAAGAGTTAGAGCAATTAAAATTAAAACCTTCCCCATCATCATTTTATAAGTGCTGATCTCTTGATTGGTAAGCCACTTTCAAGATTCTATTTAAATGTATCATAAACTAAACTAGACATACTCATATGCTTCGTTTCCTTTAAATTTAACCTAAAAGTGGAGTCCTTGCATAGGAAATTTGCCCTTATAAGTTTACGAAGCTTAGATGATGTCACTGCAGAATTTATATCGAAGCAATGTTAGGATAGCTGATTTACAATATTTATGAAGCAATTTTTCCTTACTTTTATTTATTTTATAATATAAGACTTCCAAAGCAATATATTACATGTTGGAACTGCCATGAATTTTTTATTTCTGCATTAATGTTTTATTTCCGAATCGAAATCTTAGTGCTAGTATTAATCATATAACAGTTTGGTGTGTGTTTTTATTTACCTTTATTTGGTAAAGTAATACTTAGATGGAGAATCTTAAATAACTGGAGATTGAAATTGACAGCTTGATATTAAGCATTTCTTCAATAAACCTAATATCAGCAAATAAAACATTGAATCTAAAAAATATTGATAGCAGATTTCAGATATTTTTGTAAAACTCCTTCAAATAATGGGGGCTTCACTGTTTGTCAGTTAAGCAATAAGGCTCAGGTGTATTAATTACATTAGAATCCTGACCTCCTTCCTTGGAGTTAGCTTTGCACCTTTGTTCCCCCCACTTTTTATCTTCACAGCAACCCTGTGTGGTAAGAGTTAGGCTAAGAACTAGTGGGTGGGCCAGTGTTGCACCCTCCACTCCATGAATCTTCTGGTCCATATCCAGCACTCTGGCTGAATTCAGACACACGATAGTCAACGGTGGGGTAATAATCAACGTTACAGTTGTTCATCTAGGGGGTACTCCTCACACAACATGGTAATAAATAGTCAACTGTGGTGTAGATTAGGATCAGCGCTGAGTTGACTATGGCAGCATTCGGACAACACGATAGTCAATACAACTGACGATTGTTCCCCCCCCCGAGTTGCTTAATGTGTCGTCCGAATTCAGCCTCTGACATCACTACATTATGTGGATAAAAGCAATATCTAGATCATGGGAAGGGAACTAGGTACCCTCCAGGCATTTTGGACTCTAACCCCCATCATCAGCAGTCAGCATGACCAGTGGTAAGGCATTATGGGAACTGTAGATAAAAAAAAATTTCGGGAAGGCACCAGGTTGCTTCTCCCTGACAAGAGGATGAGGATTGCAGTAGGGATGTGCACTGGATCGGATCCGATCCACGATCTGAATCCGATCCAGGGGGAAATCGGATAAATTATCCGATTTCTGATCTCACTGCTGGTTCGGCCGATCCAATCCGAACCGATCCAAAAAGGTTCTGATCCGGTTTGGATGGATCGGCGGATTGGTGGGTGTCCGCTGGCACCCACCGCCACTTCCACTGGTGGGCGCCAGTGGACGCCCCCCGATGGAAATGGACAGCGGGGGGCCCTTCCCTAGCGGGGCTGTCCGCAGCGCGCTTACCTTCCAGGGATGTCCGCTCCCGTCCGGCGCCGGCTGCAACTGCGAGCGGGCTTCGCGGCCTGCTCCAGGGTGGCGTGCTGGGTGACATCACCCAGCGCGCCATTCTGGAGCAGTCCACGAAGCCCGCTCGCAGTAGCAGCCGGCGCTGGATGGGAGTGGACGTCCCTGTAAGGTAAGCAGTGGCAGGGGGGAGGGGGCTTACCTCCCCCGGGGCTGTCCGCTTCCATCCGCTGGCGCCCGTGGGCGCCAGCGGATGGAAGCAGATGGCCCCGGTGGGGGGAGGGAGCACGGGGGAGGGGGCTTACCTGCCGGGGCCGTCCACAGCGGACGGCCCCGGGGGGGAGGGAGTTAGGCCCTCCCTCACCCACTCACCGCCATTTTTTCCTCATAGACTTGCATTGCAATGCAATGCAAGTCTATGGGGGAAAAAATGGCAGCCGATCCAAAAATATCCAATTTTTGGATCAGACTCGATCCGGTCCGGGGGGCCTCCGATTTTGTCCAATCCGATCCGTGACAAAATTGGAGGTCCCGCTCCGGGTCCCGATCCGATCCGGGGGGTCCGTGCACACCCTTAGATTGCAGCTTTTTTTTTTTTAATGTCCTGCCTGCTCCATTGTGGCATATTTCAGGATTTCTTTTTAATTTGTTTTGTTTTCCTAGGTCAGGTTTTGTAGCAACCTACTTTTCCAATCTTGACATAAGATTTACAAAATATATAGGGTTGCATATGGAAGCCAGTGTGCAATAAGAAAGCCAATGTGGAAACACTGTATGAAAGAGATGTCAAAGCAACTTGTCCTTCTGCTGTTGCTATAGATATTGGACAATGTATCTAGAAACCCCAGAAGGAGTTATAGGAAATATCCATAAGTACCTTTGCAGGAAGTGGAGGATGATAAATAACAAGACAAGATACAAAGTGGGATTAAATTTGATTTAAGATCTGCAAAGGGGGTGAATGCCTAGTGAGCATCCTTTCAGGCCTGCTTCCAGGCTGATGTCTGTCTTGGGTGAGCCATTCACAGCCCGTGAAGTGGCACCTGGCATTTTGCCATTCCACAGGCTTACTCCTTTTGGGGTAGGGAGGCCTTCTGGTGTCACCACCACTTGGGCCTCAGGGCTCTGAGTGGGTGAGGAGGGTTGGCCTCAAAGGTAACCTTTATCTCGCCAGCTAAACCGCAAGGCTTAGAGCTGGGAGCCTCAGGTATTACCAATCACCGCAACAGTGCCTGTGAACACTCACCAACCCAAATCCCTGCTCTGGATGCCCGCATCTTTCCACGTAACATAAATGTGACCAAATTATTGAACATGAAACAGATTAACCTAATTAATACTCTCACCCTGTCTTGCAGTGTGGAGTAGGCGAAAAAACTCATGACCAAATTAGATCATGAGCAGAAAATTCCTACTCAGCTCCCTAGTGGCAAACAGCAAACTCGCGCTGTATACAGGGAGGGAGGGAGCGAGCGAGGGAGCCGCGCGACAAAGAGGAGGCTGGGAGGGGCGAAGACAGTTTTGTGTGAGCGAGTCCCCTCCCAGCCTCGTGGCAACATAGGCCAGCCCACCAATGGTGAGCACCCATGTCCTGCCATTCCACCCCCACCCGCAACAGCCTCCCCATGCCCAGACAAGCCGGGCATGTCGGTAAGTCATATCTACCAGGTGGCCCAAAAGTAGGTATACAGTTGTTTAGAATGTTGATGGGTGGAGTCAGAATGACAGTTGGGAAGAGTATACCATCTACCTACATTTGGGCCACTTGGAATGTACAAAATGTATGAAAAAGCCCCTCCTAAAGAGCAAAAACATGGTTCTGAAAGCCGCATTACGCGATTGCATATTGTTTTGTTTGATGAACCTTAACTACAATGTACCCGCCTATCTCTTCCAGCACAGCCATAGTGTCTTCAGAGCCAACTGCAACAAGATTATAATGTTATTTACCGATGGTGGTGAAGAAAAAGCGCAGGAGATTTTCAGTAAATACAACAAGGACAAAAAGGTAAGGTTCACTTCTGAAAGCACTGGATGACTTGAAGTTCTCTGAAGTTCTTTTAATGGGCAAAACCTTCCCCCCCCCCAAAAAAGTTTATTGATGCGCGCGTGCACACACATACACAGATATAGATATTAAAATATTTGTGTGTAAGGCTTTTGGTTGTTTTTTATATTTTCTACATTTATATATTCTCATAGCAATATGTACATTATAAGGAAATACAATGCAATGCATTAGAAGAGCAAAAATGTGGGATGCATGCTTTGCTCATAAATCGTATGAAAAAGTCTAACATGTAAGTTCTAATAAATAACCTCATGGATGGATAAAATCCCTACCAGTTACTCCAGTTTTTGTCACATCAGTAATCACCCTGAGTCTCTTCCAAGCCCTTCAATGAGTCTTGGGTATGATGTACTTGTTTTGCTTAGATGTTTTAACTGAGTAGCTAAGCACATGACTCATGCAACTTCCTCCATGACTCATGGATAACAATGCAACTTTGGGCCAGTTAATATTGTCAGAAGCGATGATCATGGATTCAGCTCAGGGGCGCACACACTCCCTCCCTCTTGCAACCTTCATGTGGAGGCCACATCAGTATGGGGAAAGCTACTGGCTCAGTGATAGGGGCACATGTTTTGCATGCATGAGATCCCAGTTTAAAACCCCAGGATTTTCAGTTATAGGATTTCAGGAACTGGAACTGGAAAAGGCCTCCTCCTGAGATCATGGAGAGCCATGTTTCCAGTCAGAGTGAATAGTAAATGGACTAATTCCTGGCATAAAGAAGGTTTATAACTTCATTCTTACATAGAGATATCATAGGTAGGGCTAAGTTGCATGATCATGTATTTTGTGTGATCAACAGGCATTCAGGAACTGTGAGGAAGTATCTTGTGTCTGTGATAGTTTCAGGAATTGTGAACTGGCCCTGAGTGTGTGTTCCTTCTGCATCTTTTGTCTCATATCCTGTTCGTTTCCTTTTTCTTCAACAATAACTCTTGATCCTGCATAATACACACTTCCTACCTCCTTTTTGCCTACCTGAGCTTGGATCTCTTTTTAATTTCAAAGGTCCATCATTGCATGTGTTCAGAATCTCATCCTCATCTTAAAAACCTGTGCTGATGCACCTCCCTACATCATTACAACATAATCTTGTGATGCTGCATTATGGTGACATTCAATATGATCTATTTTAAGCACTTGGTTACTGGTGCAACCAATTTTAGGATCAGGCTGTTGGTGGCAAACATATATACATATACACACAACATATACAGGCACACACAAACTTTGGAAGATAAGAAGCTGCCTTATACTGAATCAGACCGTTGGTCCATCTAGCCCAATGGCACTGGAGACCTGGTAGCCGGACTCCATGGTTTCAGGCCTGAAGGTGCCAGGGATTAAAAGTAGGGATGTGGCAGGCATCCAGCTGGGGCTCAAGGCCTGGTGATTTTTCATCTGCTCGGCCCCCTGGACACCAATCCACAGATCTCTGTACTTGCCTGACTCCACCCTTGCAGAGTTGGGCCAGCATAGGGATCCCCTCTCTCTTGCTGAACTGCCATTTTGACTAAAATGGTGGCTCAGCCCTTTTCGTAAAGGGCCATTTGCATAAATGACAGCTGTGAAGGGGGTCATTTCTGCAAAATTAAAGGTGTAAATGGTCTAAATTGTCCATTTACAGCTGTAATTTTGCATAAACAGCCCTTTACAGCTGCCGTTTACACAAATGGCCCTTTATGAAAAAGGGCGAGACACCATTTTTATGCAAAATGGCAGCTTGGTGAGGGAGCTGCTTGCTGGGTGCCCTCAGAAAACCTGGAGGCTCTCCGCGCGTGGCAAGCAGGGTCGGGCAGTCAGTGGGGAATCGGCGAGCAGCGCATAATCCAGACTATGGTAAATTCACCCATCCCTAATTAAACGTGGTACATTCTCCATGCAAACCATGTGCTCTACCACTCAGCTATAGCCTCTCCATATATTTGTCAGTGAGTATACATGCACATTTATGTATGTGTCTAATGAGTGTGTGTGTGTGTGTGTGTGTGTGTGTAAAGTTTTATGTTAGTAGAAGAATAATCATGTAAAATTAAATCCACCAGTGTCCATTCATTATTTGCTATTGTTATTCATCCATTGAAATTCGCGCAGATTCGCAGAAATCCATGCAAGATACAGTTCTACAAACATGGCAGTTTAAATTTGTTTTTATTTTCCCTTGTCCTTTTGCTGGAAAATTGTTTGGATGTTTTCACTGAATGTCATCTTACTCTGTGTATGTCCAAACGAATATAGTTGGAAAGAGGGAATTCTATTTAAATCGGATTAATGGGTGTAGCAGCTGTTCACTGAATGCCTGCTTTCACTTTTATTACACAAATAGAAACTTTCTGAGGTTTTTAGTGATTCATACTATTGTTTGTGACTTACCACTTCCCAAGACTGTTGTACTATTTTTCAGTAACCGGTATATGTATGCTTTGGCTATATTTTATTTTATGTATTATATTTTTGTAACACCTTTCTGAGTCCAACCAAGGTGATTTACAAAATGTCCAGAGCATAAAAACCATAATCTTATTAAAAATATAAAACATCAGTGTTTTCATCTGTTAAAAAACAGCATTAGTTTAAAATGTAGAGAACAAGCACCAAAATAGCATGGACATAATTGCTTTAGAAATATAGTAATATTACAATGGGAACATTTCTTGGCTTACATTTTGGATAGAGAGAAAAAAGCCTCAATCTTGTCTACAGTAGTTATGTGTGATACGTGAACCTTTATATTTGTAGATTTATTTATTTTTGTTTCATTAATCCACACACTGGCATTACATGTCAAGGGCACTTATCTATAAATGTGGGTAGGTGATTTTCACGAATTAATAATTGTTAAAGTACTACATCCATATTTTTTATTATTGTGTTTATATTTTTAATTACATATTAGAATGACCTGCATGTTATGGCTCCTCTTCAAAATCATACCAGATTAATTCAGGTTTTAATCATTGGTTCTTTCCATGATTGGTTTAAGTGTACTTAAAACAATTGGTTTAAGTAGGAATTGGTTTAAGTACGCTGTGAAACCACTACTTGTTTCATGAGCCTGACAACAATACTGGCAAAGTTGCTTCCTGTTCTGGATACCGTATCCTCAACAACTAATGTGTGGGTTTTGCTTGGGAGCAGAATAGGCAGAAACCTATAGATATTTGCCAGTGTACTGTTTGCTTTTTTAAAAGAACTAAACTATTGTGTTTCAATTAAAAGATGTATACTGTTGCTCAGCGATCATTGAAATGTACAAACCACAAATTAAAAAGCAGAGAAATAGCAACAGTGCTTCGTATCATAGTTCTCCTGAGGCATGTAGGACAAGGTTATGAAGAAATTTAAAAGTTGCATTTAATGTTTTTATACAACATTTAATATAAATTTGTATTTGCAAACGTGGGTTGCATATACCCTGAAAGAACAAGTGTGAAGCTTGGGAGTTCTCCTGGAGTTGGTGTTAACTGAGGAGGTTCAGGTAGTGGTGGTGGCTGGGAGTGCTTTTAACAGTTAGGCTGGTGTGCCAGCTGTGATCTGAAATGGAAAGGTCTGATGTTGCCTTGGTTATTTATGCACTAGTGATGTCCAGGCTAGACTAGTGAAATGCACTCCACAAGGGACTGCCTTCGAAGATGATTCAGAAACTTCATCAGTTGACTTCTGTGACACCTATACTGCAACATAGGTTTCTCATCCCAATTTAAAGTGCTGTTTTTGATCAAGATCCATGTAAGTTGAAGGAATGCCTTCACTCATATCAACCTGCTTGCACTTTAAGGTTAGCAATGGAGGCATTTCTCATTGAGGCCAGTTGGGTTGGTGAGTACAAAGGACAGAGCCTTTCCTACAGTGGCCCCACTCCTCTGTAATGCATGGCCATCCATGGTCTGTTAGGCCCCATCTTTGTATACCACCTGTTTTCTTAGGCTTTCTCTTGAGTTCTGTTTTATCCTGATGGGATCATAGCTGCAATTACTTTAGCTTTCTTCGAGTGGATTTTTGTCTATTATTCATAAGCACTTATTACTTTTATTGCTTTTTTGTTCTATTATAGTATTGGGTAGTTAAAAATATTCTAAATAAATAAATAAAATGGTGAAAACTTAAAAGCCCTTTCCTTGAGGGCAATATCAGAACATGTCACAGTGGCCATGCCATTCCCAGTTACCTGGTAAGTTACCTGGAAAGAACTATATTTCCCATGCTGCTTGATCCTAGGGACACTGCCATGTCAGGGAGAGAGAAAGGGAGGTATCAAAGAGAGGCCTCCAGTAGCTCTTGGTTCTTCTCTGCTGATGCTGCCAGGTAAGTTTCAAGGAAAAGAAGGGGGTTACAGAACAGGATTTAGAAATTCATGAGGGAGGCTGTTTGTTTCCAGTAACATAATCTGATACCCCTGGGGGTTCAAATTTGGAAGTTGGCTCAGAGAAAAAAAATAACTTCCTTCTCCTTATTTTTCTTCTTCAAGTAGCCTGGCTTTCAGAGCTGATGGGAGTTTGCCCATTAGAATGTACAATTGCAATATCAATTAATTCAGCCTGTTGCAAATTCACACAGTTTAAAAACAGAAGTTTTGTTGGAAACGGATAGACACCAGTTTAAATCTCATGAAGGAAAGCGAAAGAAAGGGCTTGCTCTTTTTAGATATGCTGGATTTTATTTGAATTTATTGAACTGTCACAGTAATCTTTGAGCAGGTATCCTTGCAATATGACTCAGACAAGAAGCAGTTCACACTGAATCAGCAAAATCGTAGAAGTTAATACAATCTGCATCCAGTACCCTATTCTTGTTTGTATCAAGAGAAGTGTTTAATTAAGTCCCATGTTTCTATATGGTAGCTCATTGCTATTCATTAATTTTGCCAAGCCATGTATGAGAAATGATAGCAGAGAGCTTATAGCATTCTGGTTCTGTGTGCAATCATTTCCACTAATAACAGTTATAAAAAGACACTAACACCCTATTCACAGAACCACATCGCCAGAAAATCTTATGCAGTCAGAACAGTGTGATTGCCACTTTCCATGGTCAGTTGCTATGTTACTTGTCCTGGGAATGGATCATGTTGTTGGGCAAAGTAACCATGTCAATAGCTTCTCTTATGTAATCTCACTATTCTAACTTTACTGGGCCAGCATAGGAAGAAACCATTGGGTGAGCAAACAAGCTACTCCCATAATGTAAACAGCAACCCTAAATGTGTGATGTGGTACATAGTAATCACTCCATTGCCCAAAGTCGCAATCTGTTGTACTGTTTAATGACCTGAACCAGTCTTCCTCAATCTGGTGCCCACCAGATGTGCTGGACTAGGAATATGGGAGTGTAATTCAATTTATCTGGAGGACACTAGGTTGGGGAAAGTTGGCCTGGATTGTTCCACCGATATGTTAAGGGGATGTCATATAGCGGGGAGGGGATTGCATTGCATGTCATCCTAGATGCATTCTGTCCATATTTATTTATCTAGTCATTTTATTTATGTATATACTATGCTTCTTAATTACAGGTGGCTAATAAATATAATATAATAAAACCTTTAAAACGTCAGTGGACGCAACACACAGAAAGCAAATATAATAGCAGCATCAAATCAAAAGCAGTTGAAAAAAAGAATTTGTGGTGGGTTAAAAAGTTAACAAGGAGGGAGCCTGCCAGGGGTTAGTGGGAAGGGTAGTCTACAGGTGAGGGGCTAAGATTGAGGAGACCCTATTCCTTGCCTGTTAATTGTAAACATAGCAAGCAAAACTAGCCTGCACTATATGCTCAGAAGAAAGCAAAGGTGGTGCTGATGAAAGACATGTTTCAGTCAAAAGTTTAATAGATTCCCAAAATGTCACGTTTTGTGTATATAGCCCTAATTAAGATTCTGCTTATACCTCCTTAAAAAATGTTTTGTGGAAGGTGAAGTGAGAACAGGCTATGATTTCAATGGTGCAATTAATCGAGAAAAAGAGCTTTGATCTTGCTTAGACTGTCTAATATATTACTTTCCCCCCCCCCCTCCAAAATAATACATTGTCGGCAAAAATCAGAAACTGTATGGCTCATTTCTATGAAACAGACGAAATATCAAAATGGGCTTAACTTACGTCAACCAATAATGTAGTATTTGCCTAATGTTTGCATTATTATAGAATAACTACAGAAACCTTGAAGCATTAACATGACAGTAAGCATGGATGACTTCAATTGACAACTTAGTAAAATCTCCCAGACCCCAAGATGGTTGCTTTCATTTTCTACATTTACTTCAGGTCACTGGGCAACATTCTTAAAATTGGAGAGCTGTCCTTTTGACAAGAACAGTTGTAATACCGGTTGCTTAGCCATTAGTATAGTAAACACTGAAGAACAAAATGCTTGCTACATCCATTGAAACAATGGATAGTGAATATTTTAAGTTCAATTCTGCTCAGTTTCTCAGTTTCTTACCCCTATTTATTTATTTATTTATTTATTACATTTGTATACCGCCCCATAGCCGAAGCTCTCTGGGTGGTTTACATAGGATTAAAAACAATTAAAAACAATATACAAAAATTAAAACAGCAAAAACATACAACATACACACTACAACACTTCAAAAAGCTACAAAAACAAAACAAAACCAGGCTCCTCAGATATTGCCAAATGCCTGAGTTTGTTCCATCTTCTTTCTGTATTAGTTTGTGACTTTTTAAAAGGCGGTATTTTTGTGATCATTTTTCAAAATATATGCATTTTCCTACACACTTTTCCAGATCATCTGGAGATTTGGAATGCAGTTTCAGCAACATATAGGTGAAACCCATATGCATTTTTTTATTTGAACAGATCCATGAGCAGGCATCTGGGACAGAATCCAGGCAAAAGAGTCCTAATCCCTTCTTTGGAGAATTAAGTTCATAGAATGAGAGTGTGCTACAGGTCCATTTTAGCACTGAATGGTTTCTGCGACTAAGAGCATGTACTGCCAGTAGGATGTACAGATTTCGTTAAATCCATTCTACCTGTGTTTTGTGGATTGTGAGACATCTTATGTTCCATCATCTGCTCATTGATGAAATCAAATTTTTCTTTTCAGGTCACGCAAGGATTTTGTTGCTTTTGCTAATGTGCAATGTACATTAGCGCATGTGTGCATTTATGCAAATTCACATTTGCTCAAATTTTACTCAACCCTCCCCCACCCCAAAGTAAAAAAAAAAATGATCCAGAAGCATCCACATGACTTGGAAAAAGCTGATCCACTGCAGAATCCGCAGGTCAGATTCATAGAAATCTGAACTCATTTCAATCCATTGCTGATTTATCTAACATCCCTAACTGCTTGCTCCACCTGATTCTTTTTGGCTGCAGCCTTAGGTGGAGAAAGAGGATTTTGTGATGTTGCTCATTCTGATGTAAAAGCTGGTGCGATATGGTCCCCCCTAGGTGTACCGGTGACCAACCTGGCTGCCATATTTTGAACTAGTTGAAGTTTCCGGACTAGGCACAGAGGTAGCCCTATGTACAGCACATTGCAGAAGTTGACCCTTGACTTTACCAGCGTGTGCACTACCGTCTTTAGGTCTTCCAACTCTAGGAAGGATACTGAACTTGACTGTTAAAGTTCTGAATGGATTTGGTCCAAGATATCTTATTGAATGTTTCACCCTATATGAACCCTAACCCCACTGTTTGACCGTTAACTAGTGTTATTCATCACTAAATCATAGTGATGAATAAAGAAAATGGTATCTACAGTGATTCTGGTACATTATTCAGTTTGTACTTGGACATGCCTTAATCTCCCACCCATCCACAAAAAATAAATATGAAATTGTATTATGATCATTTCATGCTAATATGTTTTATAGTCAAGTAATATGCCATTTACAGATGCATCTGGATTCTACTATACTAAAACCCAGAATTGATCCATAAACTATACTTTGGACTCAGGCGGGGCCACTTCATACAGTCAAATGCAAATGGCATATGTGTAGAAAATTTAGCATGTGTCCAATAATGAAGCAAACCCTGATCTTCTCCTTAGTATTTTAGGGATAGGGACACACTAAATTTTACATGCGCATGACCTTCACACTTGACAAGATTCACACCGTATATATAATTCTTATAGCAATTATTCAATGAACATTTAATGTGCTTTGAAGATTTTGAATAAATGGTGTTGTTACAAACGATTCCTGAATGCTACTGTAGAACAGTAATGGTGTTTTCTGTGAACATTTTCGATAGCTTGTGTCAGTATCAGAATATGTTTCATCTCCTTTTTGTTGCTGAAAACTGATAAAATTGCATCTTCCAGCAATGTTTGCCTATCACGTGACACTGTCTATTCAGTTTGCTTACATGGTTTTGTTCAAGCTGACTTCTATTTAACCTTTAAGTTGACAAGTTAAAGAAAATAATAAACATTTTGTGCTCCCCCTGAACATCTAGGCTCTAAAATGTGTCCCACTAAATTACTGGTTTTCATCCTTTTGAGTTGGCATATGGTTATATTTAAAGTAGTTATCTGTCTCTATAGATCATTGCCCTATAAATTCTTTGATTTTTATTTACCCAAATTAACTCTGAATAGTCTAAAGACCACCATAATGACCCAAGTGTTCACACCATGACTTTATCAGGATGATAAAAGGGTATCTTATTCCATTCTTGCACTTTACATCACTGCTGTGTTGATAATGTATTTTTGTTTGTTAGACAGGAGTGGACTCTGATAACTAATGGCAGTTGTAGGATTTCTGAACTGGTTCCCACATCTTCATCCAGAAGCTGTCGTTGTGTTTGTGAACACAGAGGCTTTGCACAAAGGACTTGTAAAAGTCTGTCCCTCTGATTGCCCTAAAAGGGGTCAAGACTTTGTGAAAGGGGGCTTTCAAATCATTCCAAGCAGGCACTCACAGAGTATATCCATCCTTCACCGGGTTCCTTGGAAAACTTACCTTGAGGCAAGAGTGAAGGCAGCAGAAGAAATTTCATGTGGTCTCAGGGGAAGGGGCATGTCTTTTTCTGTCGGTGACATTGTAATCCAAGCATTTCTGACTGGAACACAGTGTTGTGCATATTATTTACATGGTATGCAGCCATCAGGGGCCGTCTTTTCAGCAGACATCATCAGATGCACTATGTTATTTTCCCCACTGGGGATGTTGTCACTACAAGTCCCAGTTCAGTACCCTGTGGGAAAACATTATCCTCCAGGACCTGGGAGCATCTGAAGCTCCTTCCATTATCTCTGCTTTTCTCATGCCCTAAGGTACATTTCTGGGTGTATCTGCTGCCCAAAGATAAAGAATTGTCATCATCTCTTGCTGTCCACTTTGTTTGCTCTTCACTGCCCCCACAGAGTCAGTATCCAGCAGGGTGGAGCCCCAGGAATGCCAGGCACGGCCAGCCTTTTAAGTCAGATGTTGGTAGACCTTTGCTGGGACAACAGCTCCTTATGGGAGAATACTCCAGCCAGCAATTCCTGTACTATGCTGTCAAAGGCTCTGCTGTGACTTCTGCCTTGCCTGACCTGACCCTGAACAAAAAGTGAGTGCAGTCTACTTCCCCTTGGCCTCACCTAGGGCTAATCTACACCTGCTGCCCTTTAGCTATGGAAGAGGGATATTCCTAAATGTTCCACGCTTCCGGGATTGGCACTCACGGGGCACACAGCACTGATATGTACTGCAATTTCATGAGTGCCATTGTGGGAGCACATGCGCCCCATCACAGCGCATATCGGTAGAAGTGGGTGGAGCTAGGCAGATGGCTATGGGGCAGAGATTTTTTTTAATGATACACCAGGGATGAACGTGAGCGCAGACACACAGCAACACATGGGGGTGGGGATAGGAAGTCCACTGGATATGCACTCCTGCACAGAGATATGTTTGTATTAAAAACAAAACAAAACACATTTGGCGGTGAAACATTCAGATACCTATCCAAAACATGTGGCAAAAATGGCAGAGAGGTCTCATACCCATGGGCACGCCCCTCACAGCTGACTGGCTGTTCGCTGAGCCCAGAACATAAGGCGAACAGCAACAACCTCGCAAAGGGGGGGCAGCAAACACTCTTTGGAATGGAAGCGAGAGAACTGGAAAAATTGTGACAAAAGTAGTCAGAGATATTCCGGGAAAACAGAGGTGGAGCCGAGATCACCACAGCAGCAGATGAACGTCATGTGCCCCGTTAGCGGTGACTGATACAATCCTGCAATAATCACCTGGTGTAGTCTCCCCCCCCCCCCCGGTCAGGACAAAGGTGTACCGAGGAGGCACTGTGATTGTCATTAGCCCCTTCGCCCTGCCAATGGGCATTTGGGGTAAAAAGGCCATCAGGGCCCAAGAGTGCCAGACCGCCCCCCCTGAGCGATTTAGCTTTGAAAGTTGATTTAGACAATCTTCACTTCTATACTCAATATCTCAAAGTGGTATGTAACCTACATTTCTAGTCGCCATTTTTATGTACCGCTTAAAATTATTTCCTCCTGACACTGATTCCGTGTGATAATAACATTTAATTTTTCCAGTTGTTAAACAGGAAGTTTTGGCACAAAATAAGTATTTGATCTCCGTGAGACATTTGCTGTCGTCAAGATCCAAGCGGTATTTTTTTTTTTTTTAAAGGTGTCCATGTTTCTTTTAGAACCCAATTTACATTTCACTTTTGTAATGTGTTTACCACTACAAAATGGCTACCAAACATCATTTTGCATCCATGACACATAAATGCGGTAATTGCATTGGTCACCAAGACAGCCTGAGTAATTCCCTCATCAATGTCAGTGGGCTCAGTGGAAGTATATTGTTCTGGTCCAGACACTCAGAGAACATGTTTCTCAATGGTGGTTTTAGAACTCCACGGTGGAGTTGTTACACCATCATTGAGAAATGCGTTGGAGTTTTTTTAAAAAAACACTCCACCCTGAATATCCATGCTGTGCAGAGGAGAGTTCCTGCACGAGCATTGTGTTCTGTGTTGTCTGGAGGGCACTGTGGAGTTTCTTGCTGTGTTGAGTGGAGTTTCCCCACTGGCTACAGAGTTCCATGGCTAGAGCGGCCAAAGGAGGAAGTGCCGCTCTAGGAGAGCCACCAAGGTTGTTTTTTCGCAGCAATGGCTGATAGGATAGCATCGGGAAGATTGGGGGAGGAGAGAGGGTGGAGGAATTGTCACCCAAACGTCACGTTGAGTTTTACTCTACTCCATGGGAGCTCACATTCACATAACGGTAGAATTGGAACATGTTGTGTGCCGAGTACCTCCTAAAAACCCAACTGTTGAGTGGAGTTTTCACACTGCATAGAGAAAAGTGTTGTGTGAACTGAGCCTCTGTGTAAGCATTGTTTTTTCATGGAATTAATGCAACATCAGAGATTTCGGCAGGGAAGTAGTTTATGGGAGCAATCATGCCACAAAGTTGAGGAGTAAACTAGTCTAGGTTTGTCAGGGTGAGCTAATTTGTACATTTTTACTGTTATCTCACTGGCATCCTTTCTGAAATACCAAAGCAAATGTTCTGATATGTGAACTGTGTTAAATTCTGCTGCAAACATTCATTTAATTTTAGAGAAGTTTGCAACTAAAAAGAGGAAATGGGGAGGGGAGAAAGTTCCCTTAAGGTAAGATTAGAACTTGCATATCTGAATTCCTGCTAGAGGATTCTAAACCACTATACAAACACATCAAAACTGAAAAGGCTTGTTTTGAATCATCTTGTGCAGAGTTTTCTCCAGCCCTCACACATGCTAATGTCACTAAATGAGAATCGGGGTTGGGATCAATTTTTCTGTCATGGACCTCCTTTTTTGCATGTCTCTGATCATGGTGTTGGCTGAAGTGTTGGTTAAGGGATGTAGAGTTAGAAGTGATGAGGAAATCCTTCCTCGTCTTCCTTTCTTGTAACCCTTCCTAAATGCTATGACATTACATGCACAACAAGCCACATCTTGGTAGGATAACGTTCTTTCTTCCTCTTCGGGTGTGGTTGGGTTGAGTCAGTGTAGCATGATCATGTGTATGTGTGGTGGGGGGAGAAGACTGTCAAATGTTTACTGGTCAGAGACAGTAATTATAATAAAATCCTAGGTCACTGATTATTAAGAAGGCCAACCAACTTAAAAAATGTCAGGCTAGGCACTCAAACATCGTGCCACTGTAATTGAATTTAAAATTCACCTAATTTGTCCATCACTTTGCAGGAACACATTTACTAGTAAGAATAATTGCCTATCCTGTACGCTTCTCATGCATGCATTTATTTAATTAATGGCTTGTTGTGCATGTAATGTCATAGCATCTGGTGAATGGCACAGATTGATTAAGCTTCTCTCTTTATCAAGTCCCATTAGCTGAAATTGGCCGGCTAGTGTGGATGGGGAATACTTGGCAGTCTGAAAGATGGTTGAATCCAGGAGATGATGTAGCATTTCTACAGAGTAGACAACAAAGGTGTTTACTTAACAGGCAATAAACCAATCAAATAGCAAAGAGTTGAGGAAGGAGTGATTGCAACAAATTAATTCCCAGTATATATTGTATATAATATATTAAGTTACACACTTAAACAACATTAGTATGGCACAAGCATGTGCTATCAATCCCATTTAATACAAAACATTATATTTGTTAAAAATAACAAGTAAAACCCTGGTCAAGTAAAATGCTGATCATAAAATGCTGGTCAAACACATTTCAACACACAAGGTGTCTCCTTCAGTGACCAAGACTGCAATTAAAAAACAGACAAATCAAATGCATTATTAATATAAATATCCTTAAAAAGGAATAGGTACATGATAAGGTATATCAAACGGAAGCTCCCAGTTTAAGACATGATAGAAAATGTGGTGAACCTATCAAAGGCAGCTTGTTGAGTATTCTATATAAGGTTTTTCTAATAGAATGCCCTAAAGTAGATAGCCTGTGTCTCTCCAATTCATCAATTTACAACTATTTCCTAAAAAGATGTAAACACCAAGTTACTTAAAGTCTTCCTACTTTTTATTTATCAAATAACTACTTGAAAATGATGTATAAACATTCCAATGTTTGACTTACAGTCTTCCTTGAGTTACCTACATACCAGTTTTAAAGCAGCTACTAGCAGGGATAGCTGATAACCTTCACATTATATAGTCAAGGTAGCATGCCAATCAAGTCCTGCTGCTAGTTAATTATATTAAAGTGATACAGCTTCCCAAGTAATATTCCTTACCATTGCAATACCTGACAGTACCTCTCTTTACCCAACAACATAGAAACCTGTAGAAGCCTTAGAAAACCATAGAAACGATAGAAAAAGTATCATGGATACATATATTGCATCACAGCAGTAAACAACTTACAAGAGAGAGGACCAGTTGCACTCCTCATTCAAACCTTTAGGTGTTAATGTTTGTATGGTGTAAATCCAAAATAAATCTCTTCTCTTTAGTTTAGATTCCAATTGAACTCCTGATCCATTCTGTTTTTCAATGACTAAAAATTTTAAATCATCTATAAAGTGGTTGATCTCTAGAAAATGACTTACAAGGAGTGCCTGCACTTTTCTGTTTGTAATACAGCGTTTGTGCTCACACACTCTGATTTTAATCTTTCTGGTTGTCATATCTACATAGAGCAATTTACACGGGCATTGAATCACATAGATTACTCCCTCTGAGTTACAATTAAAAAAATCCCTAAGTGTGTATTTCTTGTTATCCCCTGGATTGATGAATTCAATGGGGTTACACAGAGCATGGGGTTACACAGAGCAAAAGAAGAGGGCAGGACACAGGAGGGAGATACCCCACGAGAAAAATGTCCAGGATCAATCGATAGTCAATCTGTCTAATGTTGAATTCACTCCAGTCCAGATACAGGTCCTACAAAAAAGGTTTATCGTTTGTACCTACTCCAAGACCAAATACTTTTCAGTCAATGATAGAAATACAGCAGTTATTTAGGAAAATTAGATTAGCTAACTGGTTCAACGACAAGCTGTGTTCGGTCAATAAGGAAATTTGTACTTTTAAACCTAAATCCACTTTTTATCCAACTACGACTAATTGTAATATCCTGGCGTTTAAGAATAAAATTTTGAGGGAGCTGGAATTGATACAAAAGAATGAACAAAGGGTTTGGCATAACCTGAACAAGTGAGAAACACAAGCGTTAGATCAACTTTGCAAAATGGAAAACATAATGTTTAAGCCAGCAGACAAGGGAGGGGCATGCAGACAGTTGAGCATACCAGACCACTATGCACAATGCCCAGTTGATCCCACATTGGAAATTTAAAAAATTCATTGACTTAACAGTTGAGGAAGCCTTAACGGGAGGATACATTGATAAAAATATACATTTTTTTTACTACAATCTGAAGGCAGAACACCTACCTTCTATTTACTACCTAAAATCCATAAGAACATGTTTCCAGTTCCGGGGCAGCCCATTGTTTCAGGATGCGGTTCGACCTTAGAATCATTGGCAGAATATGTGGATTTTTTCTTGAAACCTTTTATCCCCAGCATTCCAACATATATTAAAGACACAGGACATCTTCTACAGCAATTGGATATGGTGTCATTACCTTCTAAGGATAGTGTGCTTGTCACTCTGGATGTCACATCATTATATACCAATATTGTTCATAAAGAGGCCACGGAGATTATAGAGTCTACTCTTTATAAAAGATTGAATTGGCAGTATCCACCAACTAGCTTCCTTTGTACTTTGGCAGAAATAGTTTTAAAAAAGAACTACTTTAGATTTCAGGGGGATTTTTATTGGCAAAGGTCGGGGACAGCAATGGGGTGCAAATTTGCCCCTGAACTGGCCAATCTCTTTATGGATAATTTTGAGCGAACATATATCAATAATCAGAAAAATATTTTTCAGAAACACATTACACATTATAGGAGATATTTGGATGACATTTTTTTTTAATTTGGGAAGGGACAATTGAAGAATTGTTAGAATTCAAAACTTATTTGAACAGTGTACATAACACTATTAAATTTGAATTAAAATACGATAGGCATAAAATCAACTTTTTGGATTTGTGGATATTTAAGGATGATTCAACCATACATACTGATACCTATCGTAAGGAGATGGATGTGAATTCATTTCTTAAATATGACAGTTTCCATCCATCTCATCTAAAGATGAATTTGCCATATTCTCAATTAATTAGGATAAAAAGGAACTGTTCAACTTTGAAAGACTCTGATAATTAGGCAAAACTACTAATTAAAAATTTCAGATGAGGGGATATCCGAGTGGAAAGTTGAAACAAGCTTGGTTGAAGGTTAGGAAAATGGAACGTAAGGATCTACTGTACCAAAAAAGGGAGAGACAGCAAAAATGGGGCACTTATTCCTATTACATTTGATGGACAATTTAGACAGATTCAAGATGTTATATTGAAATATTGGGGTCTATTGGAGGAAATACCAGACTGTAAGTCACAACTTAGGTTTGTCTTTAAACGTTCTAAGAATCTTAGGGACCTCTTGGTACACAGATCTCTGAGACAGAAAGACAATGAGAAAACTCTTTTCCCCATGCATCAGAGAGCAGTGGGACATTTTCCTTGCTTTCATTGCCGTGTTTGTACAAACAGCTTAAAATTAAAAGAATTCATCAATCCAGGGGATAACAAGAAATACACGCTTAGGGATTTTTTAAAGTTGTAACTCAGAGGGAGTAATCTATGTGATTCAATGCCTGTGTAAATTGCTCTATGTAGGTATGACAACCAGAAAGATTAAAATCAGAGTGTGTGAGCATAAAAGCTGTATTAAAAACAGAAAAGTACAGGCACCCCTTGTAAGTCATTTTCTAGAGATGAACCACTTTATAGATGATTTAAAATTTTTAGTCATTGAAAAACAGAATGGATCAGGAGTTCAATTGGAATCTAAACTAAAGAGAAGAGATTTATTTTGGATTTACACCATACAAATATTAACACCTAAAGGTTTGAATGAGGAGTGTAACTGGTCCTCTTTCTTGTAAGTTGTTTACTGCTGTGATGCAATATATGTATCCATGATACTTTTTCTATCGTTTCTATGGTTTTCTAAGGCTTCTACAGGTTTCTGTGTTGTTGTGTAAGGAATATTACTTGGGAAGCTGTATCACTTTAATATAATTAACTAGCAGCAGGACTTGATTGGCATGCTACCTTGACTATAAAATGTGAAGGTTATCAGCTATCCCTGCTAGCAGCTGCTTTAAAACTGGTATGTAGGTAACTCAAGGAAGACTGTAAGTCAAACATTGGAATGTTTATACATCATTTTCAAGTAGTTATTTGATAAATAAAAAGTAGGAAGACTTTAAGTAACTTGGTGTTTACATCTTTTTAGGAAATAGTTGCAAATTGATGAATTGGAGAGATACAGGCTATCTAATTTAGGGCATTCTATTAGAAAAACCTTATATAGAATACCCATCAAGCTGCCTTTGATAGGTTCACCATATTTTCTATCATGTCTTAAACTGGGAGCTTCCGTTTGATATACCTTATCATGTACCTATTCCCTTTTTAAGGATATCTATATTAATAATGCATTTGATTTGTCTGTTTTTTAATTGCAGTCTTGGTCACTGAAGGAGACACCTTGTGTGTTGAAACGTGTTTGACCAGCATTTTATGATCAGCATTTTACTTGACCAGGGTTTTACTTGTCATTTTTAACAAATATAATGTTTTGTATTAAATGGGATTGATAGCACATGCTTGTGCCATACCAATGTTGTTTAAGTGTGTAACTTAATATATTATATACAGCATATACTGGGAATTAATTTGTTGCAATCACTCCTTCCTTAACTCTTTGCTGTTTGATTGTAGCATTACTACAAACATTTTAAATGCTTTGAGCCAAATTTGCAGGTTTCAATTGCTTAGCTCAGATTATTTGACCACAAGGGAGGCCTAAGGTAGTTGCCATCGAAGAAGAAGCCCACGTCTGATGGTATGAAAGAATGGGAAGATGTGTTTTTAACAGAAAGGGACACAGGCTTTTCTACAAAGCTAATGACTCTTGAAGACAGCTAGGAACCATGTTTTCCATTTAGGTATCAAAATATTGTGGAAAGCTACCCTTACTCAATTGGTTAAAATCCTCAAAACACAATTGACAGGTGTAAAAATTCATATTTTGGTGCTCTGGAATATCTATTAAGTTTTGCAGTTGGTTTTGTAATTTCCCTTGCTTATTTTGAGAGGCTTTTGTCCAAGACCTGTCTTTTCTGGTGGCTTCATTCTGTATCGCTTATCACTAACCATTTTTACTGTGTTATTTCAGTTCTCTTGAATGCTCACTATACTGAAGTGTCTTTCAGAGCAACCCTAAGGTCCCTGGAAGGGTATCCCTGAAGAGTTGCCCTGGGGCCATAGGACTTGGCAGGTTCCCCCCCCCCCCCATTGCCAGGTCATGAGGGGAACTATAACCTTGAGGAAGCATGGATTCCCCCCTCCCAGCCATCACAGAAAGCTCTCCAATGGCTCCTTTTTCAAGGTTGCTTTTGTGGTGTTGCTCGAGAGGGCGAGGAGAGTGGAAAGAGGGTGTGCTGATGGGCAGGGAGGAGAGAGGAGAGGGATCCACGAACGTCTCTGTTCCTATCCCTGGCCCCAGCCAAGTAAGTCAACTAGACAAGATCAAGGCCTGTATGACTCTAGATAACAAAACAAAAGGACAAGAGGCTGTACAAATCCACTGTGGCTCCTTCCATCCTGCTTCTCTCTTGCCAGCAGGGCTTTGCTTGGAGGTGAGAAGCGCCCTGTCGATCAAGCATATTGAATGCTAAAGACTGCTGTGCCTCATTGTCTTCCTTAATGATTGTGACAATAGGAACTTTCCTCTCTATAGCTGCCTTGCACATCATTTGGAGCCAGCTCGAGCACCCTTGATACAAATATAACAAGTGCATAAATAAACACATTTGGAAAATAGTGGCTACATCGAGACATAACAATAAACCATAATTTAATGCCATGTGAACAGGCCTCATGCTTATGCGCTTCCCTCCCCACTTGGCATAGCAGCAAGGAGATTAGTTTCCATTTTCAACTCAACACAGTTCATTGTTTTTTCCCAGCCAGGACAAACTGTGGTTAGTTTAAACTATGGTTTGTCCAAACAAGCCGAGTCAACCATGGTTTCTGATCCAGGCTTGTTTGGATAAACCACAGTTAAAACTAATGAGTTCCCAGTTTGGATGAAAAAAAAAAACCCAGCTGAAAATAGGAACAGAGGAGAAGTGGACTCATGTTCACATCCCTAATCTATGGTATTGCATTATGGTCAAACCGGGCTGTTGTGTGAAAAAGGAAAATAAACATGGATTTTATCTCTCAGCATCTTTTGATAGCATCTGCCATGGTATTCTTATGGATCGGCGGTATGGGTTAAGATTAGGGTCACTGTTTTACAGTGGTTCTATTCGTACTTGGATGGTCATTTTCAGAAGGTAATGCTGGGGGATCATTGCTCTGTTCCATGGCATGTATGTCATGAGGTTCCACAGGGCTCATTTTTATTCCCCGTGCTATTTAACATGTACATGAAACTGCTGGGGGAGGTATCCGGGGTTGTAGGCTGATGTGTCATCAATATGCCGATGACACCCAGCTCTACCTCTCCTTTTCATCTAACACAGGAGAGGCAGTTCCGAATCTTTGTCTTAGCAACACAATGGACTGGATGTGGGCCAACAAACCAGTCCTTTCCTCCAGGCATTTTAGAGATCTATTTTATGCTTTTAACTGAATGGCATTTTGGTCTGTAATTTGTCCAGATAATGTTAGTTGTTGGGTGGATGAAAAAGATAATAAATAAATAATTTTTACAGGGATCATACACATACAACCTCAGAAAAACGATTTCATGTGTATTAGTTGATATGCTAGATACAATTCGAAAGGGGGAGAAACAGATAAAAGTTTGGTTATATTTGTGTTGGAATGTAATTTTGCTTGTCATATTTGTTCTATAAAATGCCGTTCCATTTTTTTCCCATTTGGCACATGGCAAGGGTTATTTGATACTTTCATTTTGGTGCAGGCAATATTGCTGGATGCATTATTAACAGTGATTGATTTAAAGGTATTGCAAACAGGTTGAAACTACAGCTGGTGCAAATGGATTAATGAAAGTGAAAACTCTAATTTAGAGAGTATATTATCTTGGCATTGGAATGAAAGCTATTTTTGTGTATGTGCTAGAAACATGCAAAACTCTAAAGAATAGACTGAAAGAAGTTTGGGGTTTACATTTGGGCGTTATATTTATCTTCCTTTTGAATAATATCTTGACATTTCACAACTCCAGACTTTCAGAACATTTTAGACCCCCTCAGAAGTTATTATCCACGCATGCATGGAATGGGGAGCTAGGCCGTGTGCATTGGCTGTGCCCCTAGCATGCTCATTCTTCCTGGCTTCACCTCCAGACTGTCACATGGAGGAGCTTACGTGCATTCCATCAAACACCTTCAAGTTCCCCCTCTTCAGACCTTTTGCCCAACTTGAGGAGGTCTGGGGTGGAGCTACAGGGATGTTAAGATGGAGCCAGCATACATGGTCTATTCCACCCTCCAGGGTTGGCATCAAAGATAGGCAACTTCTAGCCTTCTTTGGAGTATGGTCAGACACCTGCCAAAGGTCCCCACAAAAACACGGGCCCACTGACAAGAACCCTTATGAGTCACTGCTCCGCTTCACCATTGCAACCTGCTTGTCTCAATCTGGTGGTGAGGAGGAGCAATAGATGCTCACTGGCTCTCTGCCTGTTAAGCAAGCAAATAGGAGCAATGAAGAAAGGGATGAGAAAGAGCCATGAGTGATGGTGGTGGAGAGGAGGTAGACTCACCAAGGCAGGGAGGCAATTAAGGTGTCTTGCCCCAAAACCTAGAGCCGGCACTACCCTCCTCTATTCACTTCTAAAATGATTGAAAAATAACTTCTGAGAAGATGTGCCTGCCCCTCTGCCTCTGAGTTCAGATTGCACCCTAAGTTGCACTTCGCCTTAGCAGTTAAGGATGCGATCCCATGTATGTTTATACACAAACAGTCCTACATCTCCCAACATTGGATGGGAGCTGTACGACATTTTTCTGCCTAAACATGCATAGGATTGCACCTAAGATTTTTGTTTTTGTTTTTAGTTTTCAAAGGAAAACAAAGAAGAAAGGCCACTCAGCCACCTGATTTGATAGTGGGCCGAGCAAATGTACTGTGCGTTTTATGCCACCCCCTCCCCACTCACAGTGTTGTAGGAACTGTGCCCGTCCACCTCCACAGGGAGACAGTCAGTACTGCTCTCGAACAGTAAACTAAAATATAATAGTTAGAGAATAGCTTCCTAACTGGAAATGTCCTTCCTATGTTCCTTTCTCTACTGTGCTTCTTATACTGCTCAAGAAATCAAATTGGTCTACAGCATTCCCAGGATGTTCCAGTTAATGGTTTTTCTGCATCCAGCTCTGTAAAATAGGATGTGACATGACAAACTGAAAATCACCTGAAAATCCATTTAGTATGCAAAGCGTTCACTGAAAGCTTAAATGGGACAATTTTTGTCTGAACATGAAGAACAATTCTATATAAAAAAGGAGGAAAATGCAGTTTGTCAAGAAATGCTTAAAGCCTGCGTTTTATGGCCTAGCACTGTCCTCAGTTATAATTAGCTTTTCCTCTGTACTGGATTAGCTGTATCAAGTGCTGACAGTGGGTGTCAAATAACAGGTAGTTTGCTAATATGGATACAGCTGAGGAACAAATCCAGGATGTATGCACAAAGCAAGCATGTTTGCCTTAGATCCATATGCAGGCCTGCCAATCCCTTCTGGAAGACAGACTGTCAAATGCAAAATTTAGAATTGGAGGGAAAGGTCCACTTGTGCCCCACAAATTTGGGCTTTGCATTCTAGCCATCGAGCGTTCCCATTCCATAAATCTCCTCAGTGACTCTGTTCAGATGACATGCTAACCCATAGTGCCTAATCATTTTGATCTAAGCATTATGGCTTACTGTGTCATGTGAACCATGACTTAGCATGTCATGGGAAAACCATTTCTAACCATGGTGCCTACATAACCATGGTTTAAACTAGTGCTGGGCTGAATCCTGCCTCCTAATCTCAGGAACGTTCTCTCTGTGAAAGCGGCACTGTTTTTCTGCCTCTTTTGAAGGGAGGGGGGAAATTCATAGGATTTTCTCCTTGAGGCGAGGGCCAAGGTTTTAGCATACCTTTTTAAAGTGTAGCCGGTTACTGAGGGGGCTTCTTATTATTTTTAGTTTAAAAACAAAGCAAAAACAAACACCCTGCTTAACTCGGCATTTGGAGAAGCCCAGCAATTCAAAATGAATGCTGTTGGAGAACATGTGGCCTTGCACTCGCCAATAAGCACTCAGGAAGAACTACTGGGCTCCTGTAAGTGCCAGGGGTGTTTTGAAAAAATAAAAAGAAAGAAAGAAGACCCCCTCAACAACTGGCTGTGTTTAAAAGGGTAGGTGGAAACCCTTTTCCCTCTCCAAGAAAACTCTTCAAAATTCTCACTTCTCCCAGCCTCTTTCACCTCAGTTTTCATTCCCCCCCCCCCAAATGCCAAAAATGGAATGGTCAAAATTTTCGGCCCAGCATTAGTTTAAACACACTCACTAATCATTTGCTGGTTAGCGCCTAATCATGGCTTAGCATGTTGTCTGAACAAGCCCTATATGTTAGGGGACTGGGGTGAGATCTCTCTCTGTCTCTCTCTCTCTGTAACATTTTTTCCTTTTAATGTGAATTTAACAGAACAAAACAGAAACAAATCATGAGAATAAATATATAAAAGGGGGGAACTACATGCATAGAAATATCAAAATTCCATCACGTACAACATTCTGTCTTTTTTTAAAAAAGGGGGGGGGAGGGATTATGCATAAGTTTCAAGAAAAGCAGACCAAATATCCATATATTTATCCACTCATGAGTGGTGCCTATATACTACCCATTCAAGTGTTGATAGTGTTGTTAAGTCTCCAGTCCGTTGCATTATGGGAAGTGAACATCTATACTTCCAATGTAGTAATATCAGTCTTTTGGCTGTCTCTCTTTTTATTGGCTTTACTAAACCCAGAAAGTGCATGGAAGATTTATGCTGCTTCTGCCTTTCTTCAAAGGCCCTTAAATAAGACCCAGATTATTTCCTCCACATCTCTCCACATCTCAGTGGACTGGATATTCTTCCACTTCACTTCTTTCCCCTTTTGCAGAAGGCAGAAGTAACACATGTCTCTCGCAATGTTCCTGCCTTTGACAAAGCCAACACAAATAGATACAGACCAACCCCCTTCTACCACGTTCCCTGAACTTCATGAAGAACTCACACAAGGGATGGTCACTCACCAGAGATAGTGTGGAACTACCATCATTGGTGACCTTTGTGGAGCAGCTATGTGTATGATGTAAAGAGCTGTCTTACACCAAATCAAGCTAAACTGATCCAGCTTAGTTCTCTCTATTATGATTGACCACAACTATCAAAGATCAAAGACAGAGATCTTTCCCTGGCCTCCAAGTTCACAGGGACTGAACATAGACCTTACACATGAAAGTGTGTGCTTTTTTTCTTATGGAAAGCAGAAACTTTTATGAGCTCTTCCACTAGGTGGCAGGAATTCGATGTGGAACAATGTTGCATTCTCAGCAGATTGTCTTTTCCATATGTCAAAGTACAGTATATATCCTTTCTTGTTAATAGGTATTCATAGGAGGGGAAGATGCAAACTTTTTTCCACATAGAAGAGTAAAGCCAATGCCATTTGAATGATTACTACACAACGTTTGAGTGTACATGAATTAGTTTAATAGTACAATTTTGGATGTTTCACGAGTGTCATGAAGAAGAAGAACCTTGCATATACTTGCCTTAAGGAATGTTTAGGGCTAATTCATGCATGTACATAACTTGATTACACACATAATGGGTGGCAAATGAATGCCGTGTTTGAGATAATGATAGGTGATTAGAAGGTTCTAATTATTGTGTTAGATCTTCAATAGCCCTAAAGACCTACAAACCTTCCACATTGTTTAGATAAGAACACCACCTTATGGAGTTTGTGATCCGTTTGTTTCCTTAGGAAAGAATGGAAAAATAAGCTCCATTAGTCACAGTGCCTAGTGATAAGAATTTGGAGACATTTTAAAATGCAGGCAGTATAATGTGATGAAGAAAACATGATAATCCACTTGTAAGTGGCAGATTCAGTCATTACAATGTTTCTTTAAAAAAGAAAAGAAAAAAGGATTGATGACTATTCTTTGACAAATTCATTCAACCCTTTTTGTTTTAATTTTCCTAGGTCCGCGTATTTACCTTTTCTGTCGGTCAACATAATTACGACAAGGGACCCATACAATGGATGGCCTGCGAAAATAAAGGTACTTCTGCAGTTAATAATAATAATAATAATAATAATAACAATTTATTTCTTACCCGCCTCTCCGTCCGGATCGAGGCGGGGAGGCGGGGAACAACAACATGATAAAATACACAAAACTGATTAAAACATGACACATATTATTAAAACTGCATAAAAATCCTAAAACATCCTAAAAACATCCTTAACATTCTTTATCACAACGTTACAGTTCATTGCCACCTAGATCTCTTCTACATGCCTGGAGAAGTTGAATGGGTGGTGTATATGCAAATATGGGAAATAATAAATAAATGCCTTCTCTTTTTTAGACCAGAACAGAAGCAGATTTGAAGAAGTGTTGAGCTATATAACTCAATTAGGGATGAAAAGATTTCTATGTTTCTGGTTCCTTTATTGTCATCCCTCCCCCATTCACAGTTCCCTGCGTTCTGCTTCTCCTCAATTGTGGTGTCATTGCGGATTGTGTAGGGTGTGAAATAACGAGGCAAGACAAGTAAATGGATTTTAAACAGGGCCACTTTTATTATTGGATCTGCAGTAAGGGTAACCTAGGCGGACATCCTACTCAACCCTGGGCGAGCCATTCACCTCCTGAGTGATGGCGTGATTCCAAACGCCACCCCTCAGGCTTGCCCCCTTTTGGGGTAGGGAGACCTTCCAGTGTCGACCCCTCCTCGTGCCGTTTAGCTCCGAGTGGGTGAGAAAGGTTAGCCTCAAAGGTAACCCTTATCCCTCCAGCTGTCACCGTAAAGCTCATAGCTGAGGGGCCTCAGGCATTACCCATCACTCCAACAGTGCCTGTGAATGCTCACCTTCCCTGAACAACGCTTCGGATGTCCGCCAAACCTGCCATTAGATTGTGACCGAAACTGTAAGAAACAAATCAACCTATTTAGTACTCCTTACCTGTCTTACAGTGTGAAGTAGGCAAAAAGACTCATAACATAAAGCTGATTATGAGCAAAAAATTCCTACTTGGCCCTCATAAAGAGTGACCAGCGAACCCACACTGCCTACAGGGAGGGAGGGAGGGATCCGCTGAAAACACTGCATGGGGGCTGGGAGGGGTGAGCCGGCTTAAATACCTCACTCCTCCCCTCCCACCGCCCGTGGCCTCATGGGAGCCTGTCAATGGTGGCTCCCGTCTCGCTCGTACCCACCCACACCGCAACACCCTTCCCGCGCCCAAGCAAGCCGGGAGCATGAAGGGGCCCTTCCTGCATTACTCGCATGTAGGCCACTCACTGCTTACATCGCCCCTAATGTTGCATCTCCACAAGAGTTCCACCTTCCATTCACCAGGTTGTGAAGGCTTCCCAATTGTGTGGTGTACCCCCTATGCATAAGCAGCTGCTCATGCATAGGGATTTTATTTCGAACTTCCACGCTCAGTATGAGATTGTCAAATCGTGGTGCCACCCTTGGTTTTTAATATTGGGAGCGGGGCCAGCAGCATGGCCCCATTCTTGAGTCCCTACACGAGTGCCCTACGCGTGAATAAATTCTAAGCTTGATTCTGGAATTAGAACATAAGCAGTTTGCCAGAGGTTTCAGGTTTTTCTGTTCATTTACATATTGCTCTCCTCCGTAGCCAATGTACAGGTGTGTGCTGTAGCGTCTCTAGGTTTCATGGCCTTGAGACTCAGGTTTTGGGGTCTGCTCACAGGGCAGCAAGTTATATCTCAGCCATCAGCTAGTATGGCACACCTCCTGTGCTCTCGATGGCTTCTTCTAAGTGTGCAGATCTGCTGGAATAGCTGACACATGCCTGCCTGTGGTGACCATTGTGTTGCACTTGCAGCATCCACAATTAGCTAAATGAGCAATACACAGGAGTAGTGGTGGCCACACTATTGCTAACTCTCTGAATAGAGAAGCATGTGGAACTAGGAGGAGGAGAGGAAGAAGGGGAGAAAAGCCTGTGTTTTCCTATTCCTCACCCCATTTCTCTGGGTCTTCTCGCCCACCCCATCTTTACTGCTGGGCCTGGGCTTTGTTTCTTTACTGCAGGACCCAACCCACATATTAGATTGCCACCTTTCAAGCATTGGCAACCCACCTCTTGATCCTTAGGCCTTAGGATGCTGGAGAACTAGCAGCCATACTGCCTGGGTGAAATGCTGCAGAAAGATGATGTGATCACACACATGATTGAATTAAGGTTATTTGTATGTGATGTTTTAGTGATGCGCACACATGCACTCCTACACATTGCTAAAACACCACACAAAAGGAATGCTAACGCAGTCATGCACACGATCGCATCGAGATTGCTTTGGGGCATTTTTAGCAGTGCAAATGTGCTTGTTGGTCATTTACTGACATGGTGGCCGATGAGAACGAACTTCATGAATTGAAGGGGAAGGCAAACGTTGAGCGCACAGCCCTATACAAAAATGTGTCGGAAGAAGAAAATAAACTCTGGGGAATTCTTAAGAGTGTCAGTTCTTCTTTTAGAGGCAACTCCAGGTAATTCAGAACTCTAAAATACAGAGAAGAATTTGAATATGTAGAACTGGATCTCTAAATTTAAATGAGTGATTCATTAAGAGTCCTCGGCACACTTTAGAGTTTGAGGCAGCCCAGGCCTCATTCCCGCATACCATCCGGAGCCGGCATCAAGGGTGGGCATGGCTGGGCACCTGCCAAGGGCCCACAGCCCAGCAGGGGCCTCACTGACAAGAGTCCTCTGGACTTGCTCCTCTTCACCATTGCAACCAGCTTGTTCACCTGCTTCTCGCTCTGGCCCAGACAATGAAGAAGTAGATGCCATGGCCTATTTGTTCGCTGGCTCCCTGTCTGCCTGCCAAGGAGGCAACTGGTAGCAATGATGAGAAGGAGGACGAAGAGTAATAACAACTCATGACAATGGTGGTAAGATAAACTCACTGAGGGAAGGTGTCCAGTAAAGGGGGTATTGCCCAAGGGGCCTCCAAAACTTGGAGCCAGCACTGATGCCATCAGCAGTGTGTGAGTTGCTTCCCTGGGGCAACGTTCCCATTCTCGAATGCCAGTGTCACATGAGTGAGCTAATCACAAGAGGGATTTGCTGCCTGACCTTTGGCGTGCGCTTCTCAGCCGGTGACAATAGTGTCGACCCCACTCGTACAGGTCTAGGGTTTACCCCATCTCAGTTGCTCTCGTATAGAAAACAAACCCTTGAAAAAACGCACCGAGCGCTGCTTTTGGTGGAAAGGCAAGCTATAGATGTAATCAATAAATATTGCAATTAAAGCTCCACATTTTGTTTTGCGTTTTTTATTTCAGGTTATTACTATGAAATTCCTTCCATTGGTGCCATTAGAATAAACACACAGGTATTTATTTATTTTTTGCAGCAATTTGTAAATCAGCATACATACGCATAAGTCAAATTCCTTGAATGAAAGGTAGTTATTATAGAACCTAGCTCACAGGGTTGGTTTGGGATAAGTTGCGTGGGTGACACCTTGCAACAAAGCATTTTCGCCTGTGTTTATTATGCGGAATGAAATGTAAGAATATCCTTGCTGGAGCAGAAGCAGAACCCACTGAGGCGAGTCCTCTGTCTCCCAACAGTGGCCAGACAGATGCCTTGAGAAGATCACAGGCAAACCATGCTTGGCTTTTTGCTCCCATATCCATTAATAGGTCCGTCTTTCATGCATTATCTAATGCTTTTAAAACACCATCTGAACCAATGGCTCCATGGTAAAGATTCTACATGTTAAGTATGTGTTGTGCCCTTTAAAATAGCAGCATGGAAGCCTTACTTGCATGAGTATTTGGCCTTACTCATGGGGGCTGATGGGACCCCCTGGGGAATGCAACACATTTTCAAGAGCCATCAGACAAGCCTGACACACTTTCCGTAGTAGAAGTTTAACACTGCCAGCCACCCAAACTGCTGTGCTAATCATAGACGCTGCAGGGCCAGGGAACGTATGGGAGCTTCTCACCAGAGCAGCTTCTCTACTTCCCACCTCCTTCCAGGACAGCTGGTTGGTTTTAGGAGGGGATCAGTGGTGGCCTACTCTAGTTCTCTTCTAATGCCAGGGGTGGATTAGTGTCCCAGTCTAGAGATCCTTTTGCACACAAGCGAATGGGCTTCATGTGTGCAAAGATTCTCTGTGCCCATTTGCAAAACCTATGGCTGCTGGTGGTTGAAGAACAGAAAGTTTGAGAATTTATGTTCTGGACCAGGGATTGGCAGCTTGCAGCCCTAGGTTGCAACTCAGCCTAATTTCAAAAGCTCTCCAAACTATCATTCCATACCTTGAGCAAGAGTTATCAGTCCTTCCCCCGGCAGGCTACTGGATGGGGAGGAAGTGTGGGGGAGAGAAGAGAAGGGAGTGGCTAAGAGACAAGGAGGGGAATGGGATGAAAAAATAAGAGGGGTGCCTTCCACTTTCCTCTCCGTCCTGTTCACCTTTAGAATGTGTCCCCTGCCAGATTATTGCTGAGAAAAAGCAGAAGAAAGGTTCCCTATCCCTGTCCTAGACAAACAAAATTAATACGATTGGTTGTAAAACATCATAGCACAATTGACTCTAGTTAGAAGGCTTTTTGGACTTTAAAAAATCTCTCAATGACTTACAAGCTGACTCAATGTTTGCTTTCTTTTGACAGGAATACTTGGATGTTTTGGGGAGACCAATGGTTCTGGCTGGAAAACAAGCCAAACAAGTCCAGTGGACCAACGTTTACCTGGATGCACTGGTATGATGTCCACTGACATTTGCCTAGTTAAAGGAAGTATATTTTGAATATAAGAATCATTAAAAATAACATCATTAATTTCATGTCAATGTGGCAGTGGAAGCCGCAGCGGCCTTACAAATGGGGCTGATGGCAAAACCGAGAGGGGATGCAAACATGGAGGATAGGCTAAAAATTCAGAAGGCTCTCATGGAGTGCAAGGCAGAGAGCCACAGAATTCCATTCACCAAGGATAATGGTAAAGTGTTATAGTCTGGGAAAAGAGGGCATTCAGTGCCCTAGTTTAAGAGGGGGGACATGGCTGCCTTGCCACCATCCCACGAAAGAGGGAAGTGTCATAATGGGTAAGTGGCAGCAATTCCATGAATGAGGAGGATCTGTGTGTGTGATTAGGTGGCACAACAGGCCACCGCTATTACCAAATCATCAAATATTTATTATGGTCATAAGCCCAGCATACAAAGTGCACAGCATAATACATATAGCATATGACATGCAGGTGTAATACTAAAATATAGTCTTAATGACTCTAAAACTGCATTTCCAGAAGTAGATGATGTGATCCCACGTCGACAGGCAATTGTGGTCGCACAAAATCTTGCCACCTTAGCAGTTTTCTGGGCGTTCTGATCGGTCCGGAGGTACTTTAAATAGAATGCAACAGATCTCCCTGTTTTTTTCTGTAAGATGGGGACTATGAAAATATGTCAAAAATCACAATAAAATGTACAGTATAGTAAGACATGGCCCACAGACTCTACCGTACCATCCTTACAGGGGCATAAACGCTCAATATATGGAGTGTTGTATTTCCCCTCCAAAAGTGCAGAGGGAGGCACATTAAATTTAGCCAACGTAAATGCTCTCCTATATTTTGGAATGGTTATGGCAGCTAAATAGCTTGCTGGTAGAAAGGCCTGCCCATTGTCCCTAAATTCAGGGTATGGGCGAGCTAACCTTATGTGCTATTATCAACAAAAGCATTGTTTTGAATTCTTATGTCTCTATTCTTGGTAGAAGCCAGTAATGTCTTCCAATGGTTTAATGGTGAATTAAAGAAGTGCAAGGGCTCATCCTAACAGCCTCCCTAGCCTCACCCTAAGAAGTGTTCAAAAATTTAGGCAGCTGTGTTGAGGCATAGGCAAATGTAAACACACACACGTACACACATACACACACGGCTGGGAAGACCTTGGTTCACATCCCTGATCAGTCATGAAGTTCTCTGGGCATCCTCAGATCAGTCACTATCGGAGCCTAGCCTACGTAATGAAGGGATCATGTGTCAGCCCAGATCTAGGCAGGATCTACACTACTGCTTTATAACGGTTTATAATGGCATTGGCAACTATTTGGGCCCAGGACACATTCCATATGCCATTTTCAAACCGCTTTCAAAGTGTTCTGCCCATCTTGGTGTAGATCTGGCCCTATTCTCCAGACCACCAGCTAACAATACTAGCAAATACCATTCTGGGAGAGAACATCATCATTCTTGCTGTGAAAAATGTACTGGTGTCCTTCCCTCTCCTGTACTGTTCAGTTTAAGGAATTGGGCAGTTTAGCTTAGAGAAATTAAGAATCTGTGGGGATTTGTCCCTGACTATTTTCGAATACTGTAAAGAATGTCAGAAAGAAAAGGGGGGCAGTTTCCCTGAGAAACACAATATTGCTGCAAAAACACAATATTGGGAGGTAGATTTAGTTTTAGGAAGGGCCTGTCTATAAGACAATCCAGCTGTGGGACTCATTCCTGGATGGATACACATCAGGGTGCTTTAATTATGAGATACCTGTTTGGGGCCTGGGGGATATAGTAGATAACCCTTCCCTTCCTTAGAACCCTGATTCCGTGAGAGCAACTCATTGCACCAATTCGGATGACATGTTTGTCAATTGACAATTCCCCCAACAACTCGCAAGTGAGTTGTTCATCTCAGTTGTTGGATGTTGCTACTTTACCAACTGTGGGTTGTTGCTCCGTTGTGTGGCTACATTCAGACGACACGTTTAACAACGCAATGGGTTGTTGCTTCAACAACCCACAGTTGTTAAACGTGTCGTCCGAATTCAGCTACTGTGTATCTAGAACTGTGTGTTTGTGCGTTTGGATATTTTCTTCATTGCTTTTGAAATACACAGACACACACAGAGAAAGTAAGAGAGAGAGAGAGTTTTAATATCAAGGCTTCATTTCTATCAGGGTCCAGCTCCACTTCTGTTTTTAGTGTGTACTTAAGCTTAGAATAAAGTGCTCCTGAACAGCTGCAGATGTGCATATCCTTCACCATTTAGCTCTTATAGAATATTCTACAGCTATGGGAGTTGGGGGGGGGGGCTTCTGATTCAGAACGTGATTTTTCAAGGCATTCTTTTTCTAGAAATTAAGCACTGCTTTGATTTTGAGAAGTATTCTAAGCAAGGTTGTCATTTTCCTCTGTTTTGACCTGGCATGAAGAAACCGAAGAAAGCTATTTTCCGTTTGAATGGCTCTGCTAAGTAGTTTGGCTAAACTACGTGGAAATCTTGGTTCAACACACGAAGACAGCAGTCCTTCTTTCATCTGGATTAGGGCCAATAATTTTTTGATTTGGCACAACCCAACATCTTCCTGGCTATTTTGTTTATCACTGGGAATGTGTAAAGTGGAGATCTGTACGGGAAACTACAAAAGCCCAACTATTGCTATCGAAAGCTCTTCCACTTGAAGGAGATAACATTAACGTACACATTTCAAAGAATTCACTAGTGCCGGTAATATACTAATTTCTAGGCCATGTGCTCATCCTCATATGACCAGTTGATGTTCCACCTTTTCCTGTTAGGTCTACAATATAATATCTTCCTTTCCTTTTTAAAAAAAATGTAATCGGTCTATTATGAGTTGTCCGTGTCAGAGTGGGTCAGTCTTTTGTATCATTATAGTTCCGATGCTCAGAAGTTCATTGACCAACTCTTCCTTGGTTGCTGCTGATGAGTGCTTACTGGAAATGTCACAGAGAAAGTTCATATCTTCCTACACATCCTGTTCTTAAATGTCAGCACAAAAGCAAGAATGTGCAAGAAGAGGAGGAAAAGTTGTAGATTAGTCGAATCAAAACAAAACAAACCATTGCACTACTTCATCTTACAATGAATTCCACACAGAATTTGTATTTCTTATGCCCTCTGCAATAAATAGCAAAGGAATTATATTAATATATGAAGGCATAGAACAAATATCCGGAAACAATATTCCACTTCCTATGGCCCAGTCCAAAGGGTCTACTTCAGCTGCAGTGGTGTAGGTAAAGATTTGTGTTGCTGCAGATATAATGACACACCATTGAAATATCGTAGTTTCCTTCTGTTTGCATTGCACAGTTGCAGGGGATCCTGGACTTCCGTGATTACACTAAGCTTCACAGTATGCTCTCATTAATCCTGTTCCCATCCCACATCTAATCTTCAACTCTGTCCAAAAGCACAGTATAGTTAAAACTACATATTATGTTACTCGCACAGCAAATAGCTAAGGCTTATTATTATTTTTACTTTAGAGTAAGTGCACATAGTCCTGATGTGGATCAGGACCATCACACACCAGGAGAGAAGGCTTAAGCCTTCTCCCATGCTGTTTGCTTCATGAAATCCCCCTCCCCTCCATACAGGGGTTAAACTTTTTTTAAAAAAAACGTCTCCATTGTGGGATTTAAAAACAACAAATCCCCATGTGGCAGAGGGGAACTTTGGGATGTAAACAGGGAGGAGGTTTAATTTTCTGAATTAGGGCCATACACACTTTGGCTGTTTCTACACCGGCCTTTTGAGCTGGGATAGTCCCTGGGTGGTCCCTGTGAGTCAAAGTGACACACAGGGACTCCCGGGGGCAAGGGGGATGGGCATGGGTTTCCCCTGGGATAAGGGATCACTGGGGAAACCCGAATCTTCCTGCGGTCCTGGGAACGTCCCAAGACCGTGGGAGATGTGGCTGTTGCCGTGCTTACTCGTGAGTAAATGTGGCAACAGAAATGGGCACAGAGCCGCAACGCATGGTTCCGTGCCCATCAGGGGAGGGGTGTGTGGTGTTGTTTTTAAAACTTACCTTTTGCTCACAAGCTCTCATGCGCTTCTTCTGCCCTGGGGAGAGAATGGTGGGTGTGACATGCGACAGCCTGGGAGGAAGCCAGATCATCACACTTTCGTTTGTGTTACAGCAACAATCCTGGAAGTAGGTACCTCCGGGATTGCCCCCCCTCCCTCTCCACCTGTATGGTGTAGAAAGGCCCTTAATCGGGACTACAGTGGAGCCTAGAATAAAGAGAAAAAATTAACTATATCTCTTGTATAGCCAAACAGGTCTCCGTCAGTGCAATAGCACCAGAGTTGGGCTTTTACATAAGAATCACACACACACACACACACACTCACACTCCTGGAAGCCAGCATCTCCTATGGTGTCTCATGGTACTAGCCTAGGTAATTATATTGCTTTTCTAGATCAGAAACATTTCCAGTTCTGAAGTCTAGATAATGCCCCAATGTGAAACAGTTGGTGTCATTTTGGTTAGTTATTGAGACTGCTCCCTGTTCTACCTGTTGGAATAGGCTTTTTAGGAAATTCTAGCATGAGGAAAATTTCCTGTCCAGATTTATACAAGTCAATGCCAAGGAAAAAGATATTAGCTGAGGCTCAGGTGGCTCTTTGGTATAGCATCAGTGGCCACTTCATGGAAGTGAAAAGTGGTGCCAACGCAAAAGCCATGAGAAGCTAATATATATAAGTGAGAAGTGTGTATGGGCGAAGTTAGAGTAGAGAAACTTGTGACAATCATACACAAGTTATTTTTTTTAAATTGAACTTTAAAAATAAAAAAGCCAGCCAGCCGACAGCAAGCCGTGTTAAGTAGCAGCTTTCAGGGGAATGAGGATATGATCAGAAAAGATATTTGAGGGAAGGGGAGAATGTATCACACAGAGTATAGCAACAAAGTACAGCAAAAGCTACAAAAATAGGAGCAAGTGAAGTTAATTTCAGATATATTGGATGTCTCACTTGTTATTTCAGTGATTTTAACATTAAGATGTTATGTAGAACAGATTTGTCTTAATTGTGTGTTGTAAAATCAGACATGTGACCAAGGCTATGTTCAGGTGCCCCCCCCCCCCGGTGCTAGACATGCCCCCTGGGGGCAAACATGTTGGTGGGGACACTCCCTCGGGGGCTGACCATGTTGACCTCCTTTTTGGTTTCCAAAGTATGGTCACCCCTATTCAAAGTTGTTTTTAGATATATGTTGTCTCTGTGTTTTTATGTAAATGTTTTAAAATTGTGTATACTGCATTTTTAATGTTTTTAATCTTTGCAAACTGCCCAAAGAGCTTCTGCTATAAGGCAGAAATTAATCATCATCATCATCATCATCATCATCATCATCATCTCTTACTACCGGTAATTAAGGGCACAATCCTGTGCATGTTTAGACAGAAAAATTGTGTACAACTCCTAGCATGACCCAGCATGGGTGGCTGGACCATGCTGGGAGTTGTAGGCCTTTTGTTCTGTCTAAGCGTGCATAGGATTGTGCCTTAAACTTTAGGAGAGATATTTTAACCTTTTAGAATGGGGGTAAAAAAAACAAAAGCCAAGAAACCACCAAATGTTTGGTGGTTAGGGGGAAAGAGAATGGGGCCAGGCGAAGAGAGTGTGGCCATCAGGGAAACCCCAGAGGGTTGGATTAGAACCGTAGACCTGATATTCTGCAGCCCTGCCATATATACTGTATTCGTCAAGACTGCTGGTGTGAAGTCCTCTTTTATTGGGAAATATAGGTTTGATTTGTGGTGTGTGTGTTTTTTAAATATATATTTGCTAACATTGGACAGAGTCAAAGATCCATGCTGCAATGGCTTCCATTCTTTCCTATGAAAATACATGTAAGGGTTTCCCAGTGTATGAACAAGCTCTTCCCAGATTATAGTAGAAAATAAGAAAGCCTCTTGGGGAAATGTGTTTTGACTTTAAACTGCTCCTTTCTCTCCCCCCCCCCCCAATTCTGACACAAAGTATGGACATTTCTCCTTTGTGATCATGTTCTAGGAACTTGGCTTGGTCATTTCTGGAACCCTGCCTGTCTTCAACTTGACAAAAGACCAATATAATAACCAGGTAAGCCAACACTTAATATTGTAACTCAACAAAGCTGCCATATTGATAAACCAAGCAAGCTGGACAACTTGGATCTAAACCAGCTTGGTCCCATTGACTTCAATAGAATGAACATTTCTTAAACCCAGTTTGATGGAATTGGAAAAGCTTGCAAGTTATGTAACCAAAATTGGACTTAGAGGTCAACTGTGCAAATTCATACTTGCGGTGTTTTTGTTGTGCCCACCCAGGAAATAACACATTTCACTACATACCTGGTACCAAGGAAATGCAGGTCAAGCTTCTTCTTATTCCTTAGTGGCATTGTCCATTATCCATCTGACTGTGTCATAAAGGAAACATAATTGGGGATGAAGAATTACGTAGGGAAAAAATGCTAATTGTACATGGAACGTTCCAAAAGTAAGATCAGAGACATTTACGAAAACCCTGAAACTATGAAACTCGGTTATAATGTATAATGCATTATGTGCATGAATAAAATAAATGTACGAGAAGGAGTACTCTATCCCCTTTCCCTCCATCATCAGTTTTGTCACCCTGTACTCATAGATGATGACTGTCTGAAGAGAAGAGCCTCCTGTATCAGTGGTCTAGTTCACTTGGACACCATGGATACAGGAGGGCTCTCTTCTTCAGACCATTGCTCTCCATGAGCACAGGGTGATAAAATGCATGAGGAGTGGATGGGGCTAGAGCACTACTTCTCACACGTTTATTTTGCATGGATAAAGAATGCCTGAACAGGGCTTATATTTATAGCAGATTTCTGTTCTCTGGGTGAAACTCTACCCAACCCCCATTTTTAACAAGGAATAACCATCTCCCTTTCAGACTTTTCTAGTCATTATAACATCTTGGAATATATCCCAAATTGTATCCCTGTTCCTTGTATGGAATCTTGGGAAAGCACACAGTTTACATATAAAATGCCCCAGAAAGAGTCAATGACATATCCAGGGAGGATTGGAAAAGACAGCTGTCTGAAGCCTGGAGAACCTCTGCCAGTCAGTGTGTCAACAATACTGAGCTTGAAAAACCTATGGTATAAGGCAGCTTCCAATGTTATCCCTTTGTATCGTAACTATTTTGGGGTACATTTGGGTCCCCTGTTTTGAGGGAAAGGAGCACAGATATCCCATTTTCATCTTTTTTTTTCATTATTTATTTATTTATTTATTTATTGCATTTCTATACCGCCCAATAGCCGAAGCTCTCTGGGTGGTTTACAAAAATTAAAACCATAAAAACCGTTCAAAATATAAAACAACGACAGTATAAAATCATAATTTAAAATACAGTATAAAAACACAACCAGGATAAAAAACCAAGCAGCCATGCAGAAATTGATAAGAGATTTAAAATACAAATTTAAACAGCAAGGTTAAAAATCAAACTGAAGAACTGTTAAAAAACCGTGAAAATAAAAAGGTCTTCACCTGGCGTCTAAAGGAGTATGATGTAGATGCCAGGCGAACATCTCTGCGGAGCTCATTCCACAGCCGGGGTGCCACAGCAGAGAAGGCCCTCCTCCTAGTAGCCACCTGTCTCACTTCATTTTCTGGTGGCTAGGATTTATTTGATAGCATCTGTAATACATGTCAGCTAAGGTCCTAAGGGTTCACGTGCATGTGTCCTAGGCTGTGTCTTGATGATGGCAAATTGGCGCTGTGAGCCCTTGAATCCCCACATTTATGCTCCTTCCAGTTATCTGCACAGCAAGGAATGTAAGTGTGGGGTTTGCAGGAAGGAGCAGCCACCGTGCCCGGGTGTGCTTCATTGCAGGGGCGCAGGGGCGCACAAAAGAAGCCCTCCCCTTTCTTCCCCAAAGGCAACTGGCTGCCCCTTCCCCTGTCCTGCTGTGCCAGGGTCTCGCTCCATTTTTTTTTTTTTTATGTTCATCTGTAAATGCGAAGCTCTGTGGAGGCGGCCCAGTAGCCATTCGACTCGCTGGGCCACCCCTTCCCCCTGTCCTGGTGGACCAGCACCTCATTCCATTGCTTTAATTTATTCATTTTTTTACATTCTTTTTGACTGCTGCTCCACTGGTCTGCGGAGGTGCAGAGGTGGTCCAGCAGCCTTTCTGCTTACTGGCCCACCCACTCCCCTGTCCAGCCGATGGCAACTAATCAGGGATCGCCATCGGCTGGAGCACACCTCTGCCACACCTCTGAAGCAAGGCAACAGATGGCAGATGCCGTCGTCGCCTCACTCCAAGAGAAAAAAGTCGTCGGAAGTAGATGACTTTTTTAAAGCGGAGCTTTGGGGGTTTGCCCATAGATGGCTTCGGGATGGCAGCTGTATCGTATAAACGACCTGCCGCCACTGCGGATCCACCCCGGGGCAAACCCCTCATCAAGAGAAGCCCCTAATATGTTTTGTACTTGAGTGTGTATGTTTGAAAGAGTTTATATAATTTCATGGCTGCTACATTATTGTTCAATACATTGTTAACAAAGGACATGAGAGGTTCACATCATGAACAAAACAAAGAAGAAAATATACTAAAAATGTAGGGGAAAATAGTAAGTATATACAAAGAGGGTAGCTCTGATTTCCTTTCTAGCCTTTCACATAACTTTTGTATGTTAATATGCGGGCCCATACATTGCTTAGACACTTAATATTTAGCTAAACATTGGGTTAGTATGTGTCTCAGGCTTCAACATTACAAAATTTTAATAAACATTGTCTGTATAAAAAGGGACATACATTGACCTCTATAATATCACTCTTGTTTGTATGGCACCTTGGAGAAGGTATATGTATATATGTCTAATTCTGCCTAAATGTTTAATTTCATTCATAATAGAGAAGTTGTTTGCCCATTTGTCACAATTGATGTGGCTCTTCAACCATCTAAAAACTAACTTTAAAACAATCTTTTGTCAGAACCAGTTGATACTTGGAGTAATGGGAGTTGACGTGTCGCTAGAAGAAATTAAAAAACTGACCCCCCGGTTTACAGTAAGTCTCTTTTCCCGTATACTTTTGCAATATTGCTTATTTTAAACTTTTGCTAAAAGTTGAATTCTGTTCAAGCCTCTCTTCCAGTCTATCTCGTATTCCTCTGGATGGAAGTCAAAAGATTGTTCGCCCTTCGTTCACCCTGTCATTTCCCCTATTTTCCCCGCACACCAGCGGTGCTTCGGGGAGATGACTGCTATTTCACAAAGCTAATATCTAAGATTTTCCATGAATTGTCTAGTTTGCTGTAGCTGACTTGTAGGCTATGGCTGCATGCCAGAGTTTTGAAAACAGAAGACGTAAGGGTACATGTTAAACTATCTTCCCCGCTGCCCCCCAACACACTGCACTGCAAGCGTTATTTCACTGTACATTAGATATATAAACAGCTTTTTATTATGACTCAAGTGAACTTGTACTCAACTTTCACATGACTTTATGTTTATATGAAGTTTATTGGGTCAAAATGTAATTGCTTAATATCCGGGATTACTTTAACCATATTTCCTATATTGAAATCCATGGTGAAAAAAACCCAGAAGGTTTTAAAACATTTTCCCCTTCACATTAACTCAGTGTAGGCATTGTTCTTGAACAGGTACTTCAGTTTGTGACTGGGTTGGCGTATTTTCCATAGAGTATTACCAAAGAAAGGCTATTCAGTCTTTTTTAAAAAATTTAATGGCACTAAGTGGCAACGTAATACAGTTACATTGCTTCTGTCCTCCACAGCTCTGTCCAAATGGTTATTATTTTGCAATTGACCCGAATGGTTATGTGTTGCTTCATCCAAATCTTCAACCAAAGGTATGTAATGTCTTCTGGTCTGTAAATTATTTCAGATTCAGTTTGTCGAAACAAAAAAGGGAACTAGACTAGGTGTGTCTTTTGTGTACGAAGAATAAAGCAACAGTTTTCAGACTGGGTTCAAAGTAACCTTGGTCCAATTCATTCACACATTTTTAGCGCCGTGAAGCTACATGGTTCATTAGCCAATACATAACTTCTTCCACATGGATGATGATGATCAATAAATGTGGACTTGGGACCACTCTGTATCAGCATTGTATTGAGATTAGGGATGTGCACTGGATCGGACCCGATCCACGATCCGAGTCCGGTCCAGTGGGAAATCGGATAAATTATCCGATTTCCGATCCCGCAGCTGGATCGGCCGATCCAATCCGAACCGGTCCGAAAAAGCTCCGAACCGGTTCGGCGGATCGGCGGATTGGCGGGCGCCCACTGGCGGGCGCCAGCGGGCGCCCGCCGATGAAAGTGGACAGCGGGGGGGGGGGGAGGAGGGGGGCGCTTACCTTCTCGGCCCGTCTGCTCCCGTCCGGCACTAGCAGCTACTACCACCGGGCTCCGCGGCCTGCTCCAGGGTGGCGCGCCGGGTGATGTCATCACCCGGCGCGCTACTCGAGAGTAGGCCGCGGAGCCCGCTGGTAGTAGCCGCCGGCGCTGGACGGGAGCGGACGGGCCGAGAAGGTAAGCAGTGGCGGGGAAGGGGGCTTACCCCCCCCGGAGCCGTCCGCTTCTATCCGCTGGCGCCCGTGGGCGCCAGCGGATGGAAGCGGACGGCCCCAGGGGGGTAGGGAGCGCGGGGGAGGGGGCTTACCTGCCGGGGCCGTCCACAGCGGACGGCCCCGGGGGGGGAGGGAGTTAGGCCCCCCCTCACCCACCCGCCGCCATTTTTTCCTCATAGACTTGCATTGCAATGCAAGTCTATGGGGAAAAAAATGGCGGCCGATCCAAAAATTTACGATTTTTGGGTCGGGATCGGACTCGATCCGGTCCGGGGGCCCTCCGATTTTGTCCGAACCGGTCCGGGACAAAATTGGAGGTCCCGATCCGGGTCCCGATCCGATCCGGGGGGTCCGTGCACACCCCTAATTGAGATTCTGACTGGGCCCGAGAGGATGGGCGTGGGTCTACCATGCCTTTGTCCTTTTCCCCTGCTGTGTTAATGGCGGCTGCCATTGGCGTAGCAGGGACAGCAATGAACGCTTCCCAGGGGCCTCCGGAAAATGCGCGATTCCCTGGCCATGCTAATGGTATGGCTGGGGGAATTGCACACATTCCGGAGACCCCAGAAAGTGTGCTTTCCCGTGGGCACAGGAGACTTGCATAGCCTCCCGAACTCTTGGCAAAGGCTCACGCGGCCTGCCTTCTTGAAGTGGCGCCACGCACGCATGGCTTGTCAAGCTCACAGGGCAGGCCTCCTCTACAAAGCCTACTCTGTATGGAACGTTTTAGTGCAAATTATGTCCTGGGAAGCTTCACGCGAAGATTAGTAATGGCAGAAATGAACCCCTGGTTTGTCCACCAGTATAACCACATCCACAAGGCAGTCGAGGCCCAACAAACTTAGCAGTTGTTGTCTTTGATCTCATTTTTCACACTGGAGTACACCACAAAATCCTCTGCTACGTATAACAGTTTCTCAGTAGACAAATCTATGTGGAAGTAGTTCTGAAAGGACAGGTAAATGAAGGGGAAGACTGCAATAAGAATTACATACAAGAAGAGGATCAGGAAAATTACTGCAATCCATTTGAGAATTAAGATAAAAATCAAAGGAGATTATATATATATATATATATATATATATGCCCCAAAATTATTCTCCCCGCCCTAGATTGTATGGGTCAAATGTGGTGAAAGAGATGTGTGTTTAAACCACCAAGCCCATTACTGCAGGCTAAAAAGGGGGAAAAAAGTAAAAGAAAAAAAGAGGCAGGGACTCAAACTGGTACTGGCAAATGTGTTTTGGTGAAGACCTTCTGGGCACTTCTTTCTACTTGCGCCCGTTGGGGTAGCCATCTTTTTCCTGTACAATACTGCTCATCACGTGCCATCACTCCCAGGGGTATATGCGACTTTTCACGGGGACTGAGCCTCCAGTAAAGGTGGCAGGAGGGCATTAGACTCAACCCTAGCCCTGCTGGAAATAAAGTGATGACAGGTCAACCCACGTCCTCAGGCACCCAATCGCAGTATATTTGGGAGATGCCTCCTTTTTTAATAACTGCTATGCATTACTCCCATTTCCATTCTCGCCTCCCAGACTCCAGCAGCCGAAGAGTGATTCATTCTGAGTACTGGGTTTAGGATAAAGATTGAGGTTATTTAAGAAAACTGACATCGTCAGATCAGGACTACCTATCAGGACACGAATGTCCGACTGTCACTTTACATGTCACTTTAGTAATGTAGCATGAAGCTGATCCCTCTCTTTGTTTGCTTTTACTCTAGAATATGTGTGGGGGGTACCAATCCACATTGGGAGCATCACATGCTGGGAAGGGAGGTTTAAACCTTGGTCCCCAAAATTCTGTCCCTATCCCATGTTTTTTTTTTTTTAAATAATAATAATTAAATCCTCCATTGATTCCAATTGAAGTTTCCCACCTTTGACTCCTGCATGCCCAGGGTGGTGGAAGAATTTCAGGAACCAAAGTTTGGATGCTCTACTAAAGAGGCAGTGACTATTCTATACTGATTGCGTGTTTTGTAATGCGTGCCACTTTCCTCATACCTGAAATGTTTGGCTGAACAATGTTGACCTATGTGTGCCAAATCGATTGCATCAAAGGCGACTAGGTGTTTAGGGCTCTGTATCAGAACTCTGCATTTTTTAAAACACGGAAAGGAGTATTGTACACTACTCCAGTTGCATCGCAGTAAACTCTGATTACACTGTTCCTTTTTCATATTCCTTTCAGATCTGGACAGCTTGTTTTTCTTTGTTATTCTCTTTTGCATATAGATAGACATGGTTTCTTCTTCGACTGTTCTGCTCTGTTTTTCGGAAGTCTGTACACTTTGGATGTCTTCTTTTCTTTGTTTCTTGGCCTTTTCCTCCCATTTTATACTTCTGCTTTCCAGATAAAAACAATCTTAACTTCCTCAATTACCCTGAGTTTATTGTACAAAGTGTTATCTATCTTTACTGTCCGCATGATGATACAACTCTATTCCCCCCCCCCCCCACACTGCTTCGGTATATGTTAGAAATGTTCCCTTTTCCTCTTCCAGTTTATTCCCCCCACCCACCCACACATCTTTATTTCACAATGCTGTGAACTAGTATTAATGTCTGATGTCTTAACTTGAAGTGAATGTAAAGGGTTCTTACCACAACCTCCCCCCTACCCCTTTTACTACTGCCTTTGCTGTATGCTTCCATCTGTTTTGAGTGCGAAAACAACTTTTTATGCTTTGTTTGACTACTTAAAATATGTCACCCACTGTTTTAATTGTATATTTTAGAGTGGAGATGAAATTTCTGCTGCCAATTTTTTCACTCCATTTGAATTTGTGAATTTGTTAAGTCATTTGGGAATTTGTTAAGTCATTTGGGAGGTGAAGTAGAAGAAAATCTAGCAATTTTTGGAATCTGGGACGCTTGCTAGGAGAAGGGGGCAGTGGCTTTCTCTTTCTCTGTCTTTCTGGCTGCGTTCGGACAACACAATAGTCAATGGTTGGTTAATAGTCAACTCCAGTGTTGATTATCAAGATAGTACTCTCCATATAATCAACCATGGTGTGGATTAAGGCTAGTGTTGAGTCTGACTGTTAGTCAAACATATCCCTCTCTCCCCCCTCAGTCCTCCCGCTAGTATCCCATCAGCCATTGTGAGTTCTTCCAGCTGGACTAGAGCGGCAGCTGCCGCTTTGGTCACTCGTGCCAGGGGACTCTGTAGTCACTGAAAATAACCAACTGTGTGCAAAGAAATAGTCAACGGTGCCTGACAGATGACACGATAACCTATGGTTGTTCAAATGATCAACTCTGCACAGCGCTGGTTATTTGCATTGGTTATTTTGGCTGAAAACCAACCATGGTGTGAAAAAGGCCTGACAGATGACACAATAACCAACCGTTGAGTATTTAACCCAGCGTTGATTATCATGTTGTCTGAACCCAGTCTCTGACTGGGTTTGAATGATCATGGAGGGAAAGTAAGCCACTATGGCTTATCTTTTCATCCCTACTCGTGCCGGTTGTGAGCCATCTAATAAGAATAATTAACCTTATCGGGGATGTATTGTTGTGTTTTCCAAATCCAGTGAGGGTGGATGGCTGGGGTGGTTTACAAACCACCCTAAAATCCACGGTTTGTTCTAGGGTTCACCATGTCTCATTTTCCCTCCATGATCGTGTGAACCTGCCCTCTATTTCTTTCTTTCGAAATATTATTTACTTGCCACTGCAAGCAGCACCAGAACTCCAAGAGCAGCCTGTGGAGTGCTGTTTCCTGCTCAATATTCTCTTTAGAACAATGCTATGTCAGTTTCCCAAAATAATGCCCCCTGTAATGATGCTATTTCCTGACTACATCATTCCAAGAGGATCTTCAAAAGTGCTAGATTTTCTCTTCTCTCCACCCCATGAATTGTGCAAGTGGTTTGCCCTCACACTATATTCACTCATCCTGAAATGCCTGTTTTGCTGGAAATGTTTTCACAACTTTTGGCTCAACTCCAGCATATTTATCCTTCCACCTGCTTCTTTTCAGTATACTATATGAATTGATTGTTTTTGTCTTGGTTTGTCAATTAAACAACCTATGCTTTATGAATTAGATATGTCCATTGCCAGAAGATCTGGCCCTTTTTAGGCCAGGCAGATTCAGCTTTTGCAAGCCAAGCTGGAGATTTGTTCCGGGGGGGGGGGGGGGGGTTTGGGCATAAAAAGCAATTTGCACAAATTTTGGCCATCATTTGAGCAAATTACACAAATTACAGCTGCATTTTGAGCAAATTATTTGAGCATGATTTGCACATATTACAGCCAAAATTTGTGCAATTTGCACAAATTATTACCCTGGTGCAAATTGCTTTAGACAAATAATTTTTAAAAAAACCAGAAATCCATGAGCTGGCCTGACTCGATGTAGATCAAGTCAGGGAAGTTGTGGAAAGCTAGCCGAAGTCTGGGAGCTTCATTGCCCCGGATGTATTCCTCCAACGTCTCTAGTGTTAACTGTGAGCTGTTTGCGAGAGGTTGGGAGTGAAGGAACATGCTGGCATGACCTCCCTGGTCCTGCATTGTTTGCAGTGACATGCAGACTTGGAATACTGGGTTGTTGAAGGAGAAACAACCTAGACTTTTACCCTAAGAACAAACCATGGGTTAAAATTCTTCACTTGATTTTAGCCAAAAGATCTCCCTCAACAACCCAGAATTCTGGATTCTGCAGGGTGGAAGTAGACGAGCGGTTGGGAGCCAGCATGCCTGCTGGCTCCCACATACCTACAAACAATCCTTTAGTTTGTTGACTACTGATTGTTTAATTGTACGAACTGGGCTGATATGTCTTTAATCCGTTTGAGAAACATACATGAATTTTATTCCCCGAATTCCGTTTTTACGGAAAGATTATTGGACTATTATTTGTGTCTGGTAGCTGAACTGAAATAGCGTTTCCCCACCCCACCCCCATCTTACTTGATTTATTTATAAAGCTTTGTGGGTGAGGAGACAGTATTTTTTTTCTTCCACTTAGTTTATTCTATACATTTTCTAAATTGCTAGATATAGGCATTGTTTCAATATTTTTCCCTCGCACAGAATTTCTGTTTTGGCACTCACATTAATATCTTTCATATTAATGTTTTTAATATGACACATTCTTGTGTAATAATATGCCATATGACACATATTTCTACAATTTATTTTCTAACTTTTCTGTGAACTTGTGCAATTGATCTATGGTTTTATGTCAGCATCTTGTTATTATTTCTCCCTTTCTCATTTCTTTAGAGGCACAATGTTTTCATCCTCTTCCCTTTTATAATTTTGTTCTCCCTTTTTATATACCTTTTCTGCTTTCCTTATGGACTACTGCTTGTCTTATATAACATTGCTGCTATATATCCCCCACAGTCTTAAAAATTGTCTTTGAGGGAATGGAGCACTGCAGTTTGAAACAAAGTCTTCAACAGCGCAAAGTAGTTAGCTGCAATTTTCAGACCAACTGTCACTATAGCCATTTCCCAACTGCTAATTCCACATCATTTTACTTTCATCAGCCCGTTTTCTTTCGCTTTTTAAAAATGACTTCTAATTTTGTGTTCCTACAGGAAGGCTATCCATACTTGTTAATTCCTCTCTTTTTTAAAATTGAAAATTTATATTTTTCTACATGCATGCTAAGTCCCCAAGTATGCAGAACTTTATCTGCAAGTGACCCCTTTTCACTTTGCTGCTGGTTGACACAAGGCTCCCAAGTTTGCTATTAGAGAGAATAAATTGTTTCATTGTGTCTTCAACCCCTGATAGGAGTCTTTTATTGGAGGACCCCAGCCAGCCTAGAAAAACTGCTTTGTAATGTTGTTCAAGGTTTTCATGGATAGGAGAAAGAAGGTTTCAGGTTGTGAGGAGAAGGAAAAGGGCACTTTATTTTTCTTTCCTACTCTCTTGAAACCCTCCCCCGCTGTGCTGTATAATAATGAAATACTCAAGTTCAGGACTGGCAGCCAGACCTAAACTTGAGTACTTTACGGTAAAATCAAGAAGGGAAGCAAAGAAGTTTCCTGAAGGGAAAAAAATGCCTTTTTCTTTCTCTCTTTCCTGGAATCTTCCTCTTAGCCCATCCATTGGACATAATGCCTTCATTTTACTTTCTAATTTTTTCTTTAACTTTTCTTTGGTTTTTTTATTATTGTTATTATTGAAATTATAACCTATTTAACCTAACTATGCAGCAAGTTAAATTGACTGCTTCAGGCAGCACTGTGAGGATTTGGGGGAATATAAGAAGGCTGGAATTGGTATCTGAATGGTGCAGTCTGACTTTACATGTACTAGACTCTAGTAACTAGAGTGTGGGTCCTAGCTCGCGAGTGTGGGGACAGAGACCACTTGGGCTCTTCTTCAGACAACAGAATGACTTGGGCGGGCAAGGAAAACTAATATACTTTTGCATAACTTCAAGTTCCTCAGTATGCAGAAACCATCAATTAGTTTTGGGTAGTCCCATTTTGCTTACAATCTAATAGGCATGAAACCATAGGCATGTTCAGTATTCGAGGGAATATGAACGCTGGCGATTATTTCAGCTGAATGGATCAAATAATTAAATTTGCAATGAAATGTAAGCTAATTACTTAGCCAGTTCTTGTTTGATGAAGGCTTGTGGTGAATTCTTGTTTTTTTTAAAAAAAAAAGAAAAGAAAAACAATTGCACGAGTCACAAGTCATTAATGAATGGCCATTATTGAATTAATGATACAGGCTGAATTTTTTTTTTCTAATTGCACCTGCATTGAAGTTTATTCCTGCATCTCATGGCAAGAGTATTCTGAGCATACACTATGAATGAATGGTTTTTGTTGGGAGCAATCAGACTTGCCATTCAAGTCCCATCACCAAGGCCACCCGACACCTTTTATATTCCACCACTGGTCCTGCTAGGCTGTAAGATTACATCTGAAGCTGGTGTAAATCAGTCTGCCACTTTCCTCGTGCTAGTGATTATGACTGAATTGGCTCCCTTCTTTGCTGTAAACAAAATAAGGGCAGGCACCCAAATCCCAAACTTCTTTACTTGGCAGTCATTTCTTTAGTGAAAAAAATGTACATTTTCCAGATTGAAGCACACCTAAGTTTAAATGTAAGGTTGTACAAACGTTAGTCTAACTTAGGTCCTATTCACTTCAATGGGTCTACTCTAACTAATAGTGCTAGGCTGAAACCTGCCCCCTATTTTTGGGAACTTTCTCCTTGCGAAAGAGGCATTGTTTTTCCTTCTTCTTTTGCAGGAGGGGAGAATTTGCTCCTTGGGGCGGGGGACAGGGTAGCCGATTGCCGAGGGGCTTTCTCCTTATTTTTTAGTTTTTCAAAAAACCCACCTCCTTCCTCCAGCATTTGGATGAGCCCAACAGTTCTTAGTGAATGCCTATTGGAGACCGTGTACCCTTTCCCTCTCCAATAAGCATCCAGTAAGCACTCCTGGGCTCCTGAAAATGCCGAGGGTGGTTTTTTAAAAAAAAAAAAAAAAATTAAAAGAGAGAATGAAGAGCTCTCAACAACTGGTGATATTTAAAAAGGTATGTGGAAAACCTGTTCCCCTGCCCAAGGAGAAAATTCTCACCTCTCCCAGCCTCTTTCGCCAGAGTTTTCGTTTCCACCCCACTCTCCCCACAAAATGCCGACAATGGAATGGTCGAAATTTTCAGCACAGCACTGCTAACTAGGGCTAACATTGGATGCAACCTTTAATTTAGGATTAGGTGCAGGTATAATTACTTCTATAGTACATGCAGCCAAAGTACATGAAGTCTGCATCCTTGGCTATAGGAGGAATCTATGTGCAACAGTTAGAGATCTAGGTAAATCTAGGGTGACCAGATAAAATCCAGGTCAGGGCTCATGTAACTTTAACAGTTGTAGAGAAAAGGGAATTTCAGCCAGTGTCATTTGTATGCAATTAGTTCCTGGTGATATTCCCTCTTCATCACAACAGTTAAAGGTGCAGGCACTATACTAGAGTGACCATATACAAAAGAAGGCAGGGCCCCTGCAACTTTAACTGTTGTGATGAAGAGGGAATTTCACCAGGAACTAATTGCATACAAATGACACTGGCTGAATTTCCCTTTTCTCTACAACTGTTAAAGTTACATGAGCCCTGTCCTCCTTTTCATATGGTCAGCCTATGTAACACACATATAAAAAGGTAGTGCCTCTGTGTAAGCCAAAGGATCTTGGCTTCAGCATCAGCCAGCTGGCATCATGCAGTTCATTATGAAGTGGCGATATTTTACGGTATATTGGCCACGTTTGGCAATACATAGCAACTATTAGAAGAAGAATGCTAGCCTTGTAAATAATTATTTAAGAAGTAACTCATGCTGCCCTCCTCCTGCCTGTGCTGCAGCTGTCTTCTTTGCAATTACTGTGAAATATTACACAGCAGCCCTACTTCCCTGCATTCTGACCTCAAAGGGCAAGTGAGAGTGGAATGGGGAGGAATGAACCTGAATTACCTATACAGCCACCTCAGCTCTGTCCTGTGTCCGGACCTTTAATAATAAAGAGACCTGGGCTAACACAGCATAGCGTGCTCTTGAGCCTCCTTGAGAGTGTCTCCACAGAGAGAACCAGCTTCGCATGGGTGAGGTACAGCTTAGTTATTGCTACAGTGTCCATACAGCAAATACGGCTACTTATATAAAAGGAAGTCAGTAATAGTTGGGGAATGACTCCATTCTATAGTTTGAGGTGTTAGGATGTTTCTTTCAAGAGTTGAAGATACTAGCCCCAATATACTCCACTGAATTACATTTTCCTTCAAAGATTTCTAAGCATTCATTTGGATTTTCTAAACTAAAGGGCGTTCTGAAATCGAGTGGTCGCTCTTTCAGAAAGTTCTTTTAAAAAAACCAAAATGTCCCTTTTGTGTTGGGTATGTCAGTGATATTATCTTTTTTGGTTTCTCACAGAATATTCACACTGAATATTAAATATGGTTCTGAGTGTTTGTCATTATTGGGGTGCATGCTGTTCAGACTGATGAAAGAACTACCTTCTTAAGCCAAGGTACACTGCAAAAAAGCTGTCCATCATATTCTTGTTCTTCCTTTGACCTACCATTTTAGCTTTAGTCAGTAACTCCAGTGTCATCTAACATACTAACTCACAACATCCTTATCTTCTCTGCCCGAAATGTGATTGTACAGACAAACAAACAAAGTAGTTACATATGTACATTTGAAAAGGTGAGGCTGTTCAAGATTGTTTTCTTCTCAGTGACTTCTGAATTCTTTTCTTTTTGAAAATCTCTTGTTCAAAACTGGTACACCGTGATGATCCTGTGATTTACAGGCTCGTATATGACTATTATTCATTCTCAAATCAACAATTCCCTTTTGTGCCTGGCTGAAACTCTGATAGATTTTTTTTGGAAAATGTCCCCACTGATTCTACATATGCAATTAGTAAAACAGTGCAGTACAACATCTGGATTACTTGGATTCAAAGTAAGTTATGCTTACTGAAAAGCAAGTCCCAATGACTTCAATGGTACTTAGACTCAAGGTAGTGTAGATAGTCTTGTGGCACTAGCTTCCTTAAAATATAATGAGAATCAAACCCTAATACTAAAACCATTAACAAGCCTTACTGAAATCATTGCAGCTTATGTCCATGAAATGGCTGCACACAACAAAACTCAGGTGCTGAACTGGTTTATGGACTGGTCTTTCCAATGCTCATAATCACCTGGTTCAGTATACAAAGTTGTCTAACTAGAATGATTGGTGGTATGGTGAATTGAGTGCCATTTCCCCCAGAGGTTATTCTCCAGTTTGGAATGTTAATATGGTTGGCATTCAGCAGACGAATGACCAAAACCAGTCATTGGCTGAATTCGGATAACACGATAGTCAATGGTGGGGTAATAATCAACTTTACAGTTGTTCATCTAGGGGGTACTCACCACACAACATGGTAATAAATAATCAACTGTGGTGTGGATTAGGATCAGCGCTGAGTTGACTATGGCAGCATTCGGACAACACGATAGTCAATACAACTGACAATTGTTCCCCCCCCAGTTGCTTATTGTGTCGTCTGAATTCAGCCATTGTGTAGGCGCACACACAGATCCATGTAAAATAAGTTGACTCTTACTTCAATGAAGCTCTGGTTGATTGCTATGAAGCGGTGTGAACTTTTCAAATGGGAATACAAACTGATACAGTGCTGCACGAAGAAATAAAATGGAGGAGGGGAGATTTCTGAGCCATGGGTGTTGTTGCATCTGTGTTAGCTGCAAACTCAAACCCATCCAAAAGTTCCATGGGACTTTGCAGCAATGCACTTGTATTCAGTGCCATCGTCCCACATGTCCGGTTCCCCCTCAGCCGGAACGGCTCAGGCGGGGGGGGGCAGCTTTTCGGGCAGGAAGGAGTGGAAGGAAGATGGCACATGCAAGGCGCATGCGCGCCACGTGAGACGGGGAGCCTAGAAAGGACAGCCCCTCTGAAGCTCGGCCTCTTTCGCTAACCCCTGTCAAGCAGCCAATCACCAGGATTTTAGCTTTTAAAATAGGGCACAGACCTAGCTGCTGGATCAAAGAGGGAAACCAAACACACAACACCTAACTGCTCGTCTGGATCCCCATCCAGCTAGGAATATGTGCAGGTAGTGCTCCTAACTGGGTTGGGGCAACATTAGTTAATTTTTTAAAAAAAAAAAAATGCTTGATTTTAAAGCCCTAGTTAAATTATTTTCTTTCCCCCGCCACCATACACCTAAAATAGCATAGGATGTGGGTGATTCACATGTGGTTGCCTGATTGCACAGGCAGCTCCTCCATAAATCTAAGCCAATGGCTGCCCAGTAACCATCTGAACTAGCTCTGTGTGATTTGTACTTTACGGATCATTGTTTGAAAAAAAGGATTTGAGTAGAACGCAAGAAGCTCCCAGTTAATTACAATTCAAGCGGATAGATTATGCTGCCTGTCCAGACGTACAGGCAGGATTCTCATTTTATTTCATTCCTCTTTTTATGTTTGTGTTGTTCGACAGTTTATCCACCATTGCTGACAAAGAACATCCAACTATGAGACCGCCTCCGCCATAGTTGTATACATTTCAATGGCATTTGCTCTCCTGAGTACATTTGTTTAGGATTGAAGTGCATGTTAGAAGGGTTGTGCTGCTTGTCAAGAGGCCCTAGGAATATTATCCACTTTTACCTTATAATCACAGACCTAAAACGACTGTCATAATGGTGTGAAAATTTGAATCAATGCTGTTTTGTTGCTTTAGCGCATTGGTGTGGGCATACCCAAAACTAGAAAAAGGAGACCCCATGTCCAGGTAACTATGGATGGAGGTGACTGTTAGTATGTATAAAGATGCATAGAGCTGAGGCTGACATTAGATAGCTTCTCTTTAGCTTCCTGGGAAAACCTAACTAGGCTGTTCACTTTATCAAACAGCTTCTAAAGCATGAAGCTTGCAAAATTAGTGTGGATGCTTGTGGAAGATGTTGCTTTAAGTGATGATGTGTTGCTATTAACTGAGGATTAAATTTTTGCTTCAGCCACAATTTTCAATTCCCCACCCTGCAAGATGTTTCAAATCTGGGGAAGAAGATGACTCATTCCAGGTTTATTGTGTTGTGAACCTGTTGTCCCCACATACTGGGCCTGTTCAGACAACATTTCAGGCTCTGTGGTTAGTGAAACTGGTTCTCTGGGTTAGCACTAACCACAGGCCGTGCTGTCGCACAGAACACTTTAAGCCATGGTTAGAGCTGACTGTGAGTGAGCAGGGTTTAGCAAAACGCATCGCACAAGGCACCTTAAACCCTGCTGTTTAACCAAAAGCCTTAACCAGCAGGGTTTAAGGTGTCTTCTGAACAGGCCTAATACCTGACAGACTTCTTGTGGAGTCTCAAATGTTAGTAGCTTACAGTTTTCCATGTGCAAATCAGAAAATGGCGCATGTTGTTTAGTTTGAAGCAGTGTGTCTATGATGAAAGCTGTAGTATACACTGCGGAACGGGGGGGGTTGCACACAAAATTCTTAATCAGCAGGAACTGATGCTTGCTTCCAAATTCAGTCTGAAAAGATGGAAGCTACACACGCACACACATACATAATACCACACACAGAGTTTGCACAGGTTACTACCCCACTCAATGGGGTTTAACAATTCCATTTTTGTTTTACTGCACCCGTTTTGCTGATCCGTCTGTCCTTCATATTTACCAGCTCAAATAATATTCCCTTCCAATCCTCATCATAGCCATGTTGGGAGTCAATGTGCATTGAATTTGCTTGGCTGCTTTTCTTTTAGTGGCATACTCTCATTAGTAGTTGTCCTCTTGCATGGCATTATAACCTTACACAGTCATGTTTTATGACTGCAGCTAGTCGGATGCATAGAAATGCAAATCATGCTTGACTGCTTTATAAAGGCATCTCAGTAAAATGGGAAGGGAACAGTTAATGGAGTCTAAAGCCAGGCAACTGCCCCCTGCTCCCCTCCCACCTATGTTTTTGTTAGGATGAATGGCTAGGAGCCCTACGTTATTTACTTGAGTGATATCAAACGTAACCAGGTAAATTATTTATTTGTCAGATTCCTGACTTGCCCTTCCACATTATTCCTGATAGTCATTAAAGCTCAGAAATCATACCAAAATCTATCATACCTAGATCAAATAAACAAAAAAATTAAGTAATATTGTAGAAAGCAGAGACTAAGCATACCTCCCTTGTGTCATAACATATTTTGACAAATTGGGTGGTTGCAGTCAAGAAAGAAGGGATTGTATTGTATGTGAGCCCAAAGACACAATTCACCAGAATGTTCTCCTGTACAAGCCACATTTGAACGAATGGGACTTGAGAATGATAGTCTCAGATCATGGCAATTCATTGTTTTTTTTTCATCCTTATCTCCTCTAATTATGATCATGATGTATTTCTATCGTGTTTGAACGGAGCAAACACTTCACGATAATGAACCAAATAATAAACTCCTGCCCTAAGATTTTAGGCTATAAGACTGTCTGAATAGAGCAAATTTTATTTCATTATGTACTGCTTAAACCACAATGGCATCTATCTAAAAAGACGACACATAATGGGCTTGAATTAAGAGAACTTCCCAGTGGGTTGTGACTTAAGCATTAGCAATACATTTCACTTTCATGGAAATGCATTTTAAGGATCAGGGCAAGATCTTGGACATTTATGCTACATTGATTTTCATTTGTGTATTATTTATTCATTGTTTGCTTAAGGTTTCAGACTCCTTCACTGTGACTAAACCATTGTTTTGTAAAAAGATTTTGTTGCTGTTTTTTCTTGCAATTATTGGGTTGGATCTAGATTTAGGGTGCAACCCTATGCACGTTTAGACGGGGGGGGGGGGAATCCTACAACTCCCAGCAGTCCCCAGCCAGCCATAATGGCTGGGGGAAGATGGGAGCTGTAGGACTTTTCTCCGTCTAAAAAAATGCATAGGAATACACCCATAGTCACTCTTATCGGAGATCCATTGAAATCAATGAGACCTCATTTAGTCACAACTAACTTAAGTACTATTGATTTCCATGGGTCTGTTTGAAGCAGAAAAGTCCGGAATCCAACCCATTGATATTATATTATGGCTTCTTTATCGTTTTCTTTTCTTTTGTATTTTTGCATTGTTTACTGGAATGGGACACGGATTGCAATGCTGCTTTTCCCACAGCAGTGCCTTCCTGCACGCTGCCTGGGTTTGATCCTTCTAATACCATCCCATTGCATGTAAGACATTTATTATTTAACTTTTATTTGTATTTATTTTATAGACATTGAATGAGTAATAAGCAATTGTTGCCCTTTTTTTGAAATTATGTTTGCCATTCATTTCACGTTTATAATTATTTTTCTCAAATTGATTGATTCCAATGTCTAGGAGAAGAAGGTCTTTCGGGCGCAATCCTGTGCATTTTGAGTCAGAAACCCACCCACCCTACAATTCCCAGCATGCCCCAGCCAGCATGCTGGCTGGGGAATGCTGGGAGTTGTAGGACACTTTCTCTCTCAACGTTCGTGGGGATTGTGCTCTTAATTTGTTTATCCAGATAAATAAAAACTTAGCAATTTGAAGTGCATAAAATGATACAGATGAGTAATCTGTCTTTATTCAATCTATTTTTAAAAAAAATCTTCCTTTTTTGTCTTTTTTTATTGTGAATGTAACAAAACAGAACGAAACTAAATCGTGAAAAAAACAAAGAAACATTATATGCATAAGACTATCATCATTTTCCCCCATCAGATATACCATTCATAAAATAGGGGAGAGAGTTATGCATAAGTTTCTAATTTCTTCAATATTGGAATATTTCCTTTCCTTTATTTTCCTTTTTTAAAAAGACGATGAAGACTTAAGTCTTTAAATGAACAAAGAAATTATAACACTTTCCAGTGCTTTATGAATCTGTTCCAGAAGGAAATAACTGGACAGATTTGTTAAGGTATCTTCTGTCAGTCCCTAACAGTTGCTGAGCCAGTGAGTTGTTGCATCCTTTCAATGCACATGGTTCCAGTAAGGTCACTGAGTCTGTGTGTGACTCAAACCCCTTTTTCATGTTTTGCTCATGCACTGTAATCAGTGCCGGAGCAGGGATTTGGGCTGTGCCAGCTAACCATTCCTCTGATGCCTCGCATTCCCACCCCCATCCCCAATATCCACATGTTGAGGGTGAACATCTGAAGAAGGGAAAGTTACATGCAAAGGCATTCACACAGTCTGGAACCCTTGTTGTGAAAGACTGTGTGCATTGAGCTCTACATACATAGATTTCCTGTCTTCGGTTGTCCACACTTATTGCATGGACATCAGGGGTTGGGCTCAGCAGAGTGTGATGTAGGCTCAGGCGGCCCTCTGTCCCTACTCATGCAGCAATTAAAGATTGTGAGCAAAATATATGAAAGGAGCTTCAGATGTTGTGAGGTTAACCTACATCATTCAAATGAATGCTTCCATACCAAACTCTTGAGGTAAAGTTATGTATTTTCATTTCTCTGAACTTCACCTGAAACCATTTAAGGTTTCAAAGTAACAATGGTAAGAACAGAAATTCTACGTTCTGGTATTGCACATTCGCCCCAGCAAGGGCAGGCACATTGCATTACTTCTGTTAAGTGGTGGCCACTTTAAATCTCTCCCATGTGGCAGCCATTACCTCAGAGTGAAGTGTTTGTATGCAACAGTTCATCATGCAGCTGAGGAGACTTTCTCTGAGGGACCATAGGTTATGGCAGATTACCCCCACCTTACCCCCAGTAGACAGAGCCACACTTGAATTCTCCGCCCTTCTATCCCCATCTATCCCAGCCTATCACCTGAGGTCACGATCATGACCTTGAAAGAGGATGGGAAGAGAGGAAAGGGGGTGTGCCAGTAGGAAGGGATGGAAAAGGAGAGGCCTTGAATCCACCAGATCCACAAACCTCTGTATTCCTGTCTCCAGGAATGTGAGGAAGCTAGACAGGCTCAGGGGGCTATCTAGTTAAAAAATGCACAAAGGAAGAACTGGAAATGGCTCCATTGTTCCTCCTACCCTGCCTGGCTCTTGCTGGTAGGGCTTAGTGTAAATGAAAATTTCTGAGACCGAAGCCCTCCATCTTAGTTTAGTTTACCAGAGATTTTTAAATATCCCTTTGTAGTGGCATAGATAAACTTGCCAAAAATGTATGATCAACCACTGTGACAACACTATAGAGTAATGTTGGCAAGAGAGAAATCTTATAATAAATAAATAAATAAATAAGGCTCACTCTTATGTCATTGTGTGGAATAATTTAAAACTCCATATGAAAACCTTGTCAAGTTGGCAAAAGGTCTTATTTGGAGACTTTTAAAGTTTATTTCTTTATATTATTATTTTTATTTCAATTTTTTTACATTAAAAAAACCCCTAAGTCCAGAATAGCCAATTGGACTAAGGCAAATATCATGTCTACATTTATTTTCTTTTCCATTTGTCCAACTCTGACAATTTCTGATAGGCAACACAGACTAAAACAGTATAAAACCTACATACACACCCACAAAACAGTTGTAGGAAACTCACTCACTACCAACTTAATTCTGGTCCAGATATTAAGTCCTGTATAGTGAATGATGCTTATGCTTTGGAGACTCACCAGAGTAATATAGTTCTATAATTGTGGGAAACCTATAAAGAATGATTCTCTATAAACTCCATTATGCAGACATGGCTGATGGATGAACTGCCATTAATCTTGAAACCAGACTCCCTGAGATAAACTGTAGCCCCTCGAAAAAGGGTTTTGTGGATTTCTGTTCCCTTATCCTTTCCGTAAATGGTTATTCCATTGCCCTCTCTTTATACAGTGTGTTGATGTTACACACTTTCTTCCCCTGCTGAGAGTGATCAGACTTTGGTCTTGTCTGCATTCCATCCTTGTCATAGACACTGGTTAAGACAGAGGTGAGAAGGGAATTGCCTGTGCATAAAGGTTCCAAGCCATTTATGGCTTTATTGGCCACACATAGTGGTTTAATAGGAACATGTACAATCATTTGTTCATGGCAATTCATCCATAAAGGAGGTAGGACTCCATGAACTAGGAATACCATTTGTTCATGGCAATCCAACCCAATAGGAGATAGAATTTGGCTGAATCTAAGCCATTAAAAGGAAGCTCAACTAGGCTACATTATCATAGTCTGGCCTTGTGGTAACAAGGGGCCTGATTATTTTTGGAATCTACAAGAAAGGCGGAGTTATTTGCAAATGTCTCTGTCTCTGAAGACTTGCTTTTTTCTTCCTATCACCCTTCCTAGGGAGTGTCTATGATGCCATGACTTTTTTTTACCTGCCGTTTCTGTCCATATAAGTTGTCAAATAATTTAGATCAGAGAAAGAGCCTCCAGACATTCCCAGAAAATGTAACCGACGTCTTAACTTCTAGTGTGAAATAATTACCTCTTCTCCAATTCTCTCTCTCTCTCTCTCTCTCTCTCTCTCTCTTTAACATTCAATTTAAATGGATAGAGTACATTTTATTATAGTTGTACTGATTCAAAATTAGAGAGGTAAGTCATTCCTGCTTTATGAGTCTCAATAGTTTCAAGATTGCGTTTGAACAATTTTCAGCAAATTAATCCATCCTGAATGATACATAGCAAGAAATAAGTTTATTATTTGCTGCTTTGACACCTTCTTCTTCAGAATCCCAAATCTCAGGAGCCGGTGACGCTGGATTTTCTGGATGCGGAGCTGGAAAATGATATTAAAGTTGAGGTAAATTGCAATGATGAATCATTATTTCATTGTACCTTGAGGGATTGTTTATGATGATTAGGAAAGCTATTTGTTTCCTGGAACAAACAAAAATCTAACTAGCTGCCTTTGAGTTGAGAAGTTTGCTGGATCAAGTTGCAATAGCACTAAAGTCGATGCTCTCTGGACAACATGGCAAACTGCCATGCAGAAGCGGCCCTCAACATTATGTTAGGATGAAGGAATCAAACAATTACTGAAAAGTGCCCCAGTTTACAAGGGGATGCCCTTGTCTAAGCAGGTGGCCATTCCCTAGACTTCTCAGAGAAAGACCTGGCCCTGTTATAATCCCATGAGCAAAATACTCTGATTCTATTTTTAAAAAATTGTATCCTGCTTTTCTTTATACATTAAATTGAAGGAGTTTTTAAAACACAGGCACATACCAATAAAAATAAAAACAATTTATAATTTTTTAAAAAGCTATAATGAAAATTACCAGCAGGTAAAAGAGCATGTGCCGAAGGCGAAACAGCTTGGGCAAATAAGATGGTTTTTACCTGGTGTTTTTTAAAACCCATGTTGGTGCTAAGCAGGCCACCTTGGGTAGGGCATTCCATGATGTGGGTGCCACAGCCAAAATAAAGAAAACACATCTCAAAGATTCATATGGATTAGTGCATAGTCAGAAATGAGATCTACAAAATTCTGTCAGGCAAACTGCTGATTTTAAGGGTAATCAACCAAATCCAGTGTTGATAGTTCTAGACTGCAGTAAGTCCTAGGAATATTTCTTCATGTATTTAATGTATGCATGGCATTTATATCCCACCCTTCCATCATGGAACTCAAGGTGGCTGCATGGCATTCCTAGGGGTCTCACAGCCAGACACTGACCAGACCTGCTTAGCTTTAGCAAAATGGCTGTCTTATGGAACTTCAGACTATGCCCTGGGACCTGGGAATGAATCTTCCTAAGCCCTTTTGCGATGTATCCTGTTACAGCTTTTGGTCCATGGGAATTTGATCCATGCATTGTGCCACTGAACTATGGTCTCTGCCCTATAGTAGTGAAGAGGTCTGTCAGTGGTTTCATTGGGTTAAACTGAACATCACACTAGTGGAAGTGCATTAGCATGTTGGCTTCCTCCCTCTCTCCTCCCCTTCTGTTGCCCTCCATGCAGCCTGAAAATATTTTCTGGAGGGTTTTCCAGCTCCCTGAAGCAGGACTTGAGGGTGTGCGGTGGACTGTAGGGTGAGAGGGGAAATTGCCCCTCTCCCTCCCTGTCAGTGGAACTGTTTCCATCAGTAGAATTGCAACACTGGACACAACCCATTGAAATTAACACATTATAGTGTTTAACTTTGCCTTGAGCATGGCACTTGGTCAAATGATTGAAATGTTTCAATTTCTTATATAGTGCATGAAATGAGCAGGGGTCTGATTCAAAATCAGTGAGGTTTATCGAATAGGTTGAACATACTTTATTCCTGTAATTTTCTGGACTCTAGATTCGGAAAAAAATGATAGATGGAGAAGGTGGGGATCGGACGTTTACAACGCTGGTCAAGTCTCAAGATGAGGTGAGATGATAAGCATTTGCTTTCAGAAAAAAGAAGAGACTTAATGTCTGTTATAAGGCATTGCCATTAACCCACAGAGTTGAGATCCGAGCACTACATGAGGAGTGTTTCCTTACCTGCTTTTCTGCTACATGACCTCTAGGTGGCACTACGGTATAACAATAGCACAAATACACAAGAGGAAACTGTGCTTTCTTTTGCTTTCACAATTAAATGCCACATTTTCCCTGCTCTAAAAAAAATCTCATTGAAAATGCTGGTTAGGCACAGAAGCAAAACTGGAGGGTTACAACATCATCTAAATAACCTGTAAACAACCATGAGTTAGGGAATGACATACACATGATAATGTCTTTAAATCTGAAACTAGTAGGAGAGAAGCTAAAAGCTAGAAATTTGAGGTTAGAGTTTGATGCTGGAATCAGATATTTGCTGATGGAACAGTACAGATTTAACCTCTCATTTCAGATTAGCAGAAGGACATTTTCTCCATATCTATTCCCTCCTGTGATTGTGTCCGCTGGTTCCACAGACTGTAGAAATTCAGTGTCTGAAACAGGGGAAGTTTTTCATTGTGGAGTATAGTTTGGACCTGGTGCTATTTTTGTTGTTGTTGTTGTTCCAAATCCATAAATGTATTTGTTTTTAAGCAATACAGGAACCATGTTGTCAGAACTCGATGAATACCCCAGGATGGTTCTGTATGCTTGGAGATAGATTGCAAATAGAATATAGGTTTTATTTGCCAAAGTAGATTGATCACAACAAAACAAGCCATATTTAAAAACGTCACATTGTTGCAAAATGTTTCTTAGTATGTTTATGCCTTGCTGTACAGACACACGCTCTGAGAAGAGTGTCAGAAAATTTATAGAAGTCCTAAAAATCAGTATCTTGTTAATGTTATTGTTTAAATTGCACGTAGATAGAACTAAAACACCTGTTGAGGTAAGTTTGAACATTAGCAACTCTGCAATGCAGCAGCTGCATGTGTTTTATCACAGTCATTCCTATAAATCTTTGTCTCTGAGTATAACATTGTAATATACTACAGCTGGCAAGGAGGTATAGTTTTAAATGATGAAAGCTGAATAGTCCTGCTCTATTGGGATGTATTAACTGTGATTAAATCTCAACAGGGTGTCAGGGAACCTTCTAAAATTTCCATCATGTAGCCCCTTTCGTTCATTCATTCATTCATTCATTCTATAATTATGTGAATTGAAATTTTCTGATTAAATTTGCACTCTGGCAACACCTTACATTTATGCTTCAGTTGATGCATGCTAGCTGTGAAAATACAGCTAGACAGAAATGAAGAAATCTAAACACCTATTTTGCCACTGTCAACCTTAAAATTTGGTCCTGGTACCTAGCACATAGGGATGGGTGAATGAGCCATGTTCAAGATGACCAAGATTCTCCATACATCTTCTTGCTGGTCATCTCATGCCCGATTCCCATTAGCATTGGTGATCAGTGCTCGCTCTGCATGAACAGGAGCGTTGCGCAATTTGAGCAGCAATTTGAGATATTTATGCAAATCACCCATAAGTTGCACAATGTCCTCCATAAACTAAAGCAGGGCTGATTCAGTTAACTGAGAAAATTTATGCAAATTAAGAAATTAACGCAAATACAACTGGGAATCAGGAGCAAGATGAACATTAACATGTGTTAGATAATTTGCGGATATATTGCTTTGAAGGAAACACTCACAGCTGTCCCGTCTGAGTAAAATCATGGCTGCTGACCTTAAGCATGACCTCCTATAATCCCCTGAAGGATGGGCTTGCCCACTCCCTTCCCCTGAGGGGGGGATTCCCCACAGCAGGTGAGGGAGGGCAGTAATATAAGTCTGTTCCCTTGGAACTTTCTCTCCTGACTTCAAATTGTATGGACTTCAAAGCTATAATCTGATTGGGGATGTCTGCCGTCTAGTGACTGAAGGTAGTACTTCAAGCTTTAAACACACAGACACATTTAAATTCATTGGTGTATTTATGGATTTAAAAACAAATGAGCCCAAAGTACACATTCCTAGGGTCTCCCTAAGTATGCATGCCAAGTTTCAGGCATGTATTTTTCATGGTCTTGGTGCTATGGAGCTGATAGACTGACAGGCTTCCTCTTTTATTATGAGAGTGAGAGAGATGATAATAATGTACTTTTAGTATGTAAAAAGTGCTTTTCCTTCAAGTAAGCACATGGGTCTAGCAACGGATGGGGTGGGGGTGCACTCCTGAAGGAATCCGGCTGGTTCCCAAGTTTGTGGGGATGCAGCAGTTGTGGCTTACATCAGTGAATGGAAGGAAGTTCACGAAAGAGAACTTTGTCCCTCTTCATCCTACAACCCTGTGCACCTCCACAAGCGGCTATGTGGGCACTTTGGAGATGGGATGAGATGGAATAGGATGGGACACAGGGGCCTGCTAGGGAATCACCCCAAATCAGATAGAAGTGTCTTGAGCAAATGGAGCCACATCCCTGAACCTACTGTTGCAGGGAAGGAGGAAAAAACATCAATGGGGTTTTCTCCTCATATTGTATATCCTGTACTGTAGGTACACAAATAAAGATACCGGAATGGTGATAGTGGTTTTTCTGAACAGCATTGGAAAAACATGTGAGGAAAACCTTGAGTTTTCTTCGAGGTCTGGATGGGATAAATTAAATGAGGGTTTTCTTTCTTTCACGTTTAACCAATCTCCAAGTTTACAATTAACTAATATAAGCTGCAAACCTGTACTCACCTGGATGTAAGTCTCATTGAACTCAGTGGGGCTTATGTTTGAGTAGACCTTTATAGGATTGCACTGTTGGTAGATAAAGTGGCAAAGATTTTCCATTCACATTCTGGAGGGAACCCAGGTGCTGTATCTGACATGCTATTATACATTATACTGGCCTTGATTTCCAGTTGATTTCTGCTCAAATAGTGCACAGTTATGTCAGCTCTGTTCCTTTGAATGGAGAAGCACGAACAATTAGCCATTTTCTCCTTTCCCCATCACCAGAGCTGTTCCTTGAAACTTTTTTTTAAGATGGGAAAGGATGTGTGTATGCTTATAAATGTACTTCTATGATATCATATATGCAGTAGTTGTAAGGTGTATACAGGAAAAATGTTAAGGATGTGCTGTTGGCGTCACCTTTTATTCTCTGTAGAGGGTAACTAACTGACAAAAAGGGAGGGGAAAAAAAAGAAAATAACAGTTTCAATTTGAAAAAGATTAGATTGAATTTATAGTTTACCAAGCTTGACATCATTCTCCAGTAACTGTTTTTTATCATCTGGTCTTAAAAAAATATAAATGACTGTTACACATGTTCTAAATTCCCAAATTGCCATTCATAATCAAAAAGAACTGTCACTCTTACTCTACAGGGGGTGGGGGGCAGGAATTAATGAAATGTGTTGATTTGTCATGCAATTAATTACGATAGAATGTTTGGTACGGAACCTTGTGCAGGTTTATAAGTCTTCTTTTTTAAGCTTTCCTGAGATCGTTTTAAGCTTTCCTGTCTTGCTCAATGTTTTGCAGCGCTACATTGACAAAGGAAACAGAACATACACATGGACACCTGTGAATGGTACTGATTACAGGTAATAAAGTATGGCTTGAAAAAAGTTTTAGCTATCACTAATAGCAAAAATATTATTGTTTCCTTAACCAGGTATGTTTCTTTATGCTTATTTATTATTGATTTATATACTTCTTTCCATAACAGAATCAAAGCAGTGAACATAATACATTTTATAAAATAGATAAATATAACAATAAAAACACAATTAACCAGCCATAAAACAGCACACCCTACTACTGTGATACAAACCATTGCTGGTTGGGTCACACTTTAGGGAAAGCCTCTGTTAAGAGATAAATTTCAAGAAGATGTGTGAATGTCAGAACTGTGGGGAGCTGTCTAATATCAATTGGTAAAGCTTATGTGAGTTTCCACTAATTGTGCGTTTCCAGCGAACAGCCAAGGACAAGCTATATTAAGAGCCACCTTCTGCTACATGCACCTGTCTGTTTGCTGTAGTTGTCATCTGAGGCCTTGCTCTCTGAGTCTCTACCTTCAGTGGATAGAAAAATTACTACCAGAGCCTTTCCTATGATTATAGAATCCTCAGGGACATCCACATCGTGTCTACTCCCTTTTTTGTCCAGTGTCAAAGTAGGGGTGAACAAATTTTCCCCTTTCTGACTTCTATTGTTTCCCAGCTTTGCTCTGTGCTCCTCCTTCTTAATTCCAACTTAACTAGGAAATTTTGTGTAATTAATTCTGAAATTGGAGCATGCTTATTTTGCTACAGTTTCAGTTCCTTCAATTCATCTGCATCTCTTTCCGGCGGCGTTTCCCTGGTGAGCCCAAGAGCTCCTACACACTGATAGTAAAGAGTAACTGGTGCTACTGGTCAAAAGGCTTTGTGTGGTATTCCATCTTTCTCTCAGTGGGTTTTTGGTGGTAAGAAAGAAGATGGAGGAAATTATGGGAAAAGACAGGAGGCTTACAAATGGAAAATGGCAACATCTAAACACACACACTAACACACACACATCCATAAATGTGGCAGGGCAATTGCACAATAAAAACATATTTTAGAAGCACCCTGAGAGATAGACACCTAGAAAGCCATCATAAATATGATTTTTATTGAAAATACACGAGAAAGAGATCAATAACCTGATGTATTTTAATGATGTATTGGTTTTATGTGCTTTTAATTAGTTTTGTGTATTTTATGTTTGATGTTGTTCCCTGCCTCGATCCGGAGGGAGAGGCGGGTGATTATTATTATTATTCATCATCATCATCATCATCATCATAGATTAGTAAAAAATGGTTGAGAGGTTTTTTTAAAAAAACAAAATGGCCACCAGACTCTACCCCTTCTCCAGATATAATTGCTGGTGTTTGATTACAAAAATGTATGTAGCTGACCATCAGGTTGCGTTTGGCAGGCTCCAATGGGAATGGAGTTAACAGCAAAATCCTTCTCTTTGCTATTGTTCCTCCTGAAATTATGGTGAGCTGAGCCTGTACTTGCTTTTTAGCGTAGGTTGAAGTTGCTGTGCGGGACAGTGAATGGGATAGCAAATTCTTCAGCTAGTGCTGCCAGGTTATTCTACCACTATCTCCACATATCCAGCTTGCTCCATCTTAAAAGAATCTAGGAGAGCTGTTGTGGCGAAAGCACCCACATCATGAGCTCTGTGAACATGTATGCAGAAGCGTGGAGAGCTGGGCTGAGCAAAACAACCTTGCTTCTAAGTGCACATGTACAGGTTATGCAGGTTAAGCATTTATAGTAAGTGACATGAGAGTGCAGTGCAGATCATTTTTTTCAAGAAATATTTGCAACTATCCTACGTTAGCCATGTTGGGGGGGGGGGAGGAAGAGAGGACATGTGTCACCAAAACAGAGGATACCGAGTTGCATAAAAGTTGCTTATGCGAATTTATATGTATAGCTGCAAATTTAGAAATAATTATTATAATTTAAATAGAAACACAATTTAGCTCACCATAGTACAGGACAGTGAGCAGGTGAGTTTGTGTGCCTGCCTATTCAGTCTGCTGTTCAGGTGCTACGTGTTGATGGGCAGCGTTTACTATGGTTCTTTATCTGAAAACTGGACTGGACAGCCCATTCAAATAGGGGATGCCTTCAAGTAAGGGATGCCTTCAAATAGAGAATGGTCTTCTGGAAGTCCTTCAAATAGAGGACTGTCTTCTGCAAAAGAGGACATATGGCTATCCTAAACCAACCCCTAATTCTGGCTTTTGCATATACAAAAATCTGGCAACTCCCCCAAGCCAAAAACCTAGTTTGCTGCTTTTTCTTTCTTTATTTGTTTTGTTAAGTCCAACCTTCTCAATAACTGCCACTCTTCCATTTTGAAACTCCAACCACTGAGTCAAGGATCTGCTCTTCAGGTGATCTGGCAGCTCATGGCACAATCCAGAGCAGATCCTGTGTCTGAAATAATTTTAAGACAGAAATTCTATCCCATCAGGCTTCCGATTATTTATATGCTCTGGCGATCACTTAAACTGAAGTAGTGAGTTTTATTAGGTTGTGGAGCTTTTAAAAATGCCACAGTTTGATATGATCCATCCATCATTAGCAACCATAGTTTCCTAGTTTCTTACCTAGAATTTTCAGCAGGATATTTCCTGCCTTATTATTCTACCTCACTGAACACTAGTTATCTGTTTGACATGCATAAACCTCAAAGTCTTCTCCAATTTCTTTCTGAGCTGGTTTTTGTCACCTAAAAGAACAACACTGAAATCTCATGGGGCCTACATTGCAGTACACACATTTATACATAAAATTATGGGTTTTAATTAGTAGTTTCTGTTTAGTAGTAACTGTTAATGGCAGGGAAGCCTCTTCTGATTTCCCTTGAGGGGAATTTGTGGAAAGCTGTCACCAAATAATTAGTCATTCTACTGTGTTCAGTTCACATGGTGAGTGGACTGGAAAGGCTCTCCTGTGTGGTTCAATATTCAATTGCTTTGTTTTAATGTTAATTTCTGCCAGCATAAACTGGAAATCCTAAGTAACCCACAGTCCCATTCCATGTTGTTGTTGTTTTAAAAAAATCATTTTTATTGAGAAATTTCACCCCCACCCCAGAGGTCCTCTTCCATGTTTATGAAATTTGAGGACCACAGTGGTAGAAGTGAAATCGTGCCTCCCTGAGAATATTTTAAAACTCACATAATCCTCAACATTTAAACAAGGTCTCTGAAGGATGCTGTTGCTTCTAAAGAAGGGTGTTTTCAGTGGCTCCTCATTATGATGATTATCAGACAAAATGTTAGATAGTAACCGTATATTAGAATTAAATAAAAGGCAGACTAGGATATACTTCGTTAGGCCTTGCATCCCTGCAAAACAAAGGACGTATCTGATGAGCGTTTTTTCGCACACTTGTTACTAGTCACTCACTTTTTTTGTGGCTCCTTTTGATGACGACATCCACATCCCACGTGTCTCCTCTCCTTCTGGACTTTTTCCCATCAAAAAAATAAGACTCTTCAAGTCCGACTTTTTTAAAAAATGAAACTTGCCGCCATTTCCTGCTGCGTGCAGGAAAAGCAGCGCAATAAAAACACCCGCTGAATGGGCCATGTGGGCGTTGCTGCTTCCTCTTTCTTCAATGTGTGAAGGAAGAGGAAGCTGTTCGTCCCTATTGTGGAATATCAGCAGGAGGCCACAGCAACCTAGGGAAACGCGACCCCCCACATGGTCTAATGATGCTCAAAATCAAACATGTTGGCCTTGTACAAGGTCTTGAGCTGTTTGTATCTGGGAATATCTTAGAGCAACTGAAACATGTCAACTAACTGTTTGATAGCTGCCAGCTATTTGATATCTTTGGTCTGCAACATTTTTCCCGGGCTTGTGTAAACAATAACCCTGCAACTAACTTTACGAAGGCAAGCACACACATTCAGGTACAGGTAACAACATTTCCTTCAAGATGTAAGGTACAAATGTAACCCCTGGTTTTCTTTTGAAATAAATGGGGTTGTATGGAAACCTCACATTGATTGTGACCATAGTCCCTCCTTTTAAAATATTGTAATGCTAAGATACAGCAGGACGTGAAAGCTCTGCAGGAAATAGCAGTAGCTGCTTAATCAAACAAGTCTCTAGCCGTTGTCTGCCCCTTTTTTTCTAGTGTATTCTATTTTCCAGTCTTTTAAATGAATACTAATTTTCAAATAGGCATTGCCATAAAAAATGGAGACTCATCCAAAAATCTCAAGGTGGGGTAGGAAAGTGTCTCGTTTGTTCTATCCCATCTTTCATTTGCTCAGGTTTAGATGGGGCAAAGCTGAAAGCAATGAATGGATTTAGTAAAAGTAGCTGGCCAAATAAATGTATTCCATGAAACCGTGTGACTGTATTTTTGTGATTTGTTTTTAATTACATCAAAGCTGGGGGGGGCGATTCAGCTGCTAAAGCTTCTGACAATATTGAAATGTGGTTCTGTTTTCACTATTTATGCTTCTTATTTCATCTACAGTTTGGCCTTGGTATTACCATCCTACAGCTTTTACTATATTAAAGCCACCATTAATGAAGCTCTCATTCAGGCTAGATGTAAGTAATTTTGAACTTTATCCAGATTCTGAGTGTTACTGTGCAGTATGTAGAATTTTCTTTTCTTTTCTTTAAAGCAGCATTTTGAAAGCCATAAAGTTTGTGAATTTCACTAGTGTTTGCATGATGTACCCCCCACTCTGCAGCAATGATTCTAAGTCATTGTGTGAATGTGCAAGGTACAAAAAGTATTCTACACAAGTAGAATATGTTCTGCTACCCCAGTTGCACTAGTGAACCTTTCTCTCTCCCCCATCTCCTTGCATATGTACCTACCGAATCATTGCTTTGCGTATCCTCTGTTGCTGTCTTTTTAAGGGTCTGATAAGTAATGTTTTGAAATGCCCATCTGCAAGGTATGAGTTGTGTAGACTCAAGTTTAACAAGAGCCGCTTCTGTAGTTCAACACTAACACTGCCCTGAGTTAAAAGAGTTTTGCTTAGGTTGGGTTTGTAGTTGGATTGCTTTGAATGTTGCATATGTGTGTAATCTGAGTGGATACAATCTAGAAGGCATGTAATTTGGATTCCATTCAAGTTGTCTCTAAAGTCAGAAGGAAAGAAGAAGAAAAGGAGAGAAGGTACCAGTGCAAAAACAAGAGAAGGGAGAACCTCTAAGGTAAATCAGAAATACAACGTATTCAGCCTGGACTGAATTAACCTGAAAATATGCCTTAAGGGTTCTCTGATTTCTAGTCACTGGAATGAGAAGGAATACATAGAATGATAATTGTATTTCCATTGAATTTCTGTTGTTAACACTCCGGTACTGCGCATATTTACTCATACCTTGGCTCTGCTGAGTGCAATAGAACTCACACTTAGCACATCATTAAATATTTGATAGCCAACACAAGCTCCTCAACCACACGTTTGCCGCCAGTGTGCAAAAAGGCTGTGGGGCCATTTTTGCAAGGGAGAAGCAGGGCATGGAGGATTCATTGTGGAGAAGCAGGAGATGGAGTGCTTAAACGCCCCCTTTTTTAAAAAAAGGAAGATTTCCGTATCGCCCTTCAACCGATGTGGTTTCTAGGACAGTTTCCAAGGGCAAAATAAAACAGCAAGCAAATCGATACAAGCAAAGCATACAATCATAAAAGTAAAACCCAGTGTTTAAAAACAGCAATTGAAACTAGAGCCATGCTCAGACCCTCATACCTGCTTCAAAGGCCGATTCAAAGCTTCTGAATTGGCCCCAATCTGCCTCAGTCCGTTTTGGCCCCGATCCAGAGCCGAAGCGAGATTTGGATGTCCAAATTATTCAAACAACAGACAGGCTGGCCAGGTGGATGAATAGGAACCCTGCTGGCCCAGGTACCCATCACCTCCAGCTCGCATCCCCCTTCTCGTGTCTCCTGCCTGCTGGTCTGCACGAGCCCCCTGCTTCTTACCGGGACCTGTTGTGAGCACCAGCAGCCGTCTGTACCCCTTCAAGGATGGCAGCTCAAGTATTTCTGTAAAATTCTCCAGAAATAGTAGCCATAAGTAGCCATATATGCAGCATTACGCCTATGGCACAGCGGACACATCCAGTGTGTTTGTTTGTGTGTGTGAGCAGGGGGCAGTTCCCTCCTCAGTTGACACCAGGTGGGGGCACCCAAAGTAGAGCCTCCAAGGATGAACTAAGTGCAGAAGCAGGTTAATGTGGGAACAGCCATTCCATGAGGTACCCAGATGCTAAAGCTATGTGTGGATTTAAAAGTAAGCAACAATTGAATTGCTCTCAGAATTGGACTGGAAGTCAATGAAGCTCTGGCATGATGCATTCCCACTATCCAGCCTCTGTTTTGTAGCTTAGCTGCTGTATTTTGAACTGACATCACTTTCCAGACAGGTTTCAAAGGTAATCCCACATTTGTGAACTGCCCAAAGAGCTTTGGCTTTGGGATGGTATGGAAATGTAATCAATATATAAATAAGTAAATAATCCTTTCACCAACTCTTCAGCAAAAGGGCTAAGGCGTCTCCCCTGCTTGGTTCTTCTCTGCTGCTTCCCTGCAAATTTCCACCCCTGCTTCACAACTTCAGCAGCAAACCCAGGGTTGGAAATCCTATGTTTGCTGCCAAATGTCTAGTCTTTCCCCTTACATGCTGAGGATTGACTGAGGAATCAAATGAAGTTTGTTCCTCATGAAGTTGTATATATAATTCTAGGATAAGCCTACACAATTTCTGACCTTGACTGATTTGGCTTAGCGGATCACAAGTTGTGTTGGCCTATTTTAGCGATCAACTTCTAACTTTTACTTAGCAGTCCCCAATCTTACTGAAGACCTCCTACACTGCCATGTTATGTTATGTCTCCTGTACCACTATATGCATTCACAGCATCTTACACTACTCACATGGATAAGCTGCACAAGAGAGCAGATAAATGCCTCAAATAGCTGTCCGTATAATGTCTGAATTGGCCCTGCGTTGCTGGTTAGCTCAAAACTAAATTTCAGTCTGGTTTGTAGATATTTGAAGGATATATGTGTTTAGCGACGCACCATGTTGCATGATTTGTTTCCTAACATTCTGAACTTTGGAGAAATCCATCAAATAGGAGTGCAAGATGAATGCTTCTGGGCTGAATTTGTTACCCCTCCCCCCCGAGTCAATATCTCCTTTACACAGACCCTTGAAATAGCTGCAGTATATAGAAGGTACAATAAAGAAATAATTGATAGAAGACATGCGTTCAAGTCTTCAAAGATGTTTGTCTTTTCTCCAGAGCACAGCTGTACAAAAAAATGAACCTCTGATCTCTCTTTATGCCACAATATTTTTATTCAAGGGGCTGGTTGAATAAAATATTGGTTTGTGACCCCTTTTGCTTTACCCTGTTTTTTCTGTTTCCCTGCTTTCTCTTTCTGATGGATTATCACAGTCCCAAAGGGCAAGTATATTCTTGTTGCTCAATTTCCCTCTGTTTACTGCTGTTGATATTTTCCGCTTAGATTTCCTTTCCTCCTGGATGCTGTCCTTTGTATCTTTCAAATCAGGGCTTCTCCGATGCCAATCAATTATTATAAAGATAGAGAAGGAAAAGTGTGCATACACACACACACACACACACACACACATATATATATATATATATATATATATATCATGGTGTCATTTTTTCATATGCTCTTCAATTTATCATTGCCTTCTTCTCCTTGTTAGTTTGACCATGTCACCTGTCAGTTCACGAAGAAACTCATTCCCCACTCCACCCCCAAACATATATGTTTTAAACACCCCTGAACTGAACATATGTGAAGTAACATATTTTAACAATGACATATTTTACAAGCACTTTTGTTTTGGGCTTGGCATTCTGGCAGCTGGAGCTTCCTTCAGATAACATGTGGCCATGCTTAGTGAGTCAGCTTTAACTTGCACCAACTGTTTTACTGTTTCATGTCATATTGCTGCTGTTTTATGATAAATTGAGAGTTTCCTCTTCTAATGTGAAAATAGCAATGTTGTGGTAAATATTGATTAGCTAAGGAAATACATTTGGCATCTGGGTGCTAAACATTTGACATTTGTGCCTGGTATATCTACATAAGCTTGCCATAATACCTGCATAACTTCATGTTTTGTGACATTTTGCCAGTGTGGTGTTTCCCATGATAAGCATTTAGGGCTGGTTTGGATGTACTGATCCCGGCTCAGATCTAGTAAGCTGAGAACGAATGTCAAGCCTGCATACTTCCCTTAGCCCCACCCCTCTTCCCATCATATGCTGGCTTCAGTACTTATATCGTGGTTACTTTCAACCACAGTTTTCTATTACATCCAAGTCCAAAATTAAACCACAGTTTCCCATTCCAGATGCATGAGGGAAGGGCAAGGGGGAGCATTAAACACAGCTCTCCTTCCTGGTTACATAAACTATGGTTTGTCAATCTTGGATCATTATGTCTGAACTGGCCCTTAGTGTTGGCAAGTCCTAGGAAACGGGGTTCAAGAAGCTTAATGTTGAAATCCACTGAACTGAATGTGGAGTTTTTCCAGTTTTGCTTTTTAAAAGAATCACCAAGTCACTCAATGCTATAAAAGGCTAATTTAACCTATCTGATGTTGTATTTTCATCTTTGTAGTTACTGAAACTCTGAAGTTAGATCGCTTTGATGAATTCGGATACACGCTTTTAGCACCAAGGTTGGTCATTTTTCCTGGTGTAAGCAGTATATACCCAAGCAGTAAATAAGAAGTCTAGACTAATGAAATAACAATTATGAACACATGAGAATATCTAATAAAATGGGTTGAACCAACACTGACCGCACATACCGGTGGCAAATTGTGAGTTAATTAAAATGACCTAACATTAACCAACTATTAGTTGTTAGGTTAACTTTGGGTTGTTTAACCCACAACTAACCCAAAGTGTCTGGATTTGCACATCACGCAGCAACCTATGATCGGGCTGGAAAGAGGTTGCATATTGAAAAGGACAATCAGTCGCTCTTAGAACACTGTTATGTGTGAAAAGCCCACTAAGTTGGTTGCACTTCATTCTCATTGAAATCAGTGGGACCGTCACCTATATTAAGTCATGACTAACTTGTCGCATTGATTCCAGTGGGGCCTATTTTCAACTAATTTAGGCTGTATCTACATTAAGTCACTGTGGTTAAGAAGATGTATTAAGTAAAACCAGTTATGGGATTTGAGCCTTTCAAGGCCAAATTCTGATGAAGAGTGTATAGCATGTTACCTTAATAACAGCTCAGTGCTATCACACATTGAAATATTTTGAAACCAAGTTAATAATTTCTTTCTTTTCTCCAAACTGTAATCCAAAGGACAAGAAAACAGTCCCTTTATTAGAATCAACAAGTGTTCATAGAAGAGTATGTGAGCTTCTCTTTCTCAGCCTGTACAGCCTTGGTTTCTTTTGCTTGTGAAATATTAATAATAATCAGGGGCTATATCCCAGTGATAGAGCACCTGCTTTGCATGCAGAAGGCGCCAGGTTCAATTCATGGCATCTCCAGGTAAGACTGGAAAAACTCCTGCCCGGAACCTGGAGAGCAGTTGCCAAGCAGTGTCAACAGTACTGGGCTAGATGGACCAATGGTCTGACTCAGTATAAGGCAGCTTCCTATGTCCCTAAGTGCAACTAAATTCTCCGTAACACTAGATGATAAAAAAAAAGTTGGTACAGGTGCTGTGTATGTATGTATACAGTTATAGTGAATGTCCAAAATTTGGTAAATCCCAAATTGTAACCCCAGACAAACCTTGCAAATGCTTGAAAAATATATATTAGAATATCTATTGCTGCGAAAATGCCTCTCTGGCTGAATTCGGACAACATGATAGTCAATGGTGGGGTAATAATCAACTTTACAGTTGTTCATCTAGGGGACACTCCCCACCCAACATGGTAATAAATAATCAACTGTGGTGTGGATTAGGATCAGCGCTGAGTTGACTATGGCAGCATTCGGATGACATGATAGTCAATACAATTGACAATTGTTCCCCCCCACACCAGTTGCTTAATGTGTCGTCTGAATTCAGCCTCTCTCTCTCTCTCTCTCTCTCTCTCACACACACACACACACACACACACACACACGGATGGAACACTTGTATAGCTTCATTTGGAGGCCTTTATATAGGGTTCTTCTAGCAGCCCCCAAAGTTTTATTTTAAAAGTTAAGTAAAAGTATGTGTTTAAAAGAAAGGCGTCATAATTGCAGTGCTCTCTGACTTCCAACTCTTCAACAAAATTAAGTGCACTTGCGTGGGGATTCTACTGAATGCAGTGAGCCTCTAAATATCTTGAGCATTTGAAGGGACAAAGTTGAGTCTCTCGCACTGTTCCCGGTGCTGCCCTCCAAGTTGGCAGTGTCAGAAGAAGTGCGAGAGCATCCTGTGTCCTAAGCACATCAATCTCAATCCATGATTGTACGTAGGCCCCCTGCATGATTAGAGTTCAAGGCCAGGAGAAGCTCATACATGTAGAAGTCTATGTTCATAGGCTATGTTCCTCAAATATCCACGCTAATGCCTAGATGGCACAGGTAGGCCTGAGAATATCCCTTGGATAGTATCCAGTGCTGCCCCTGTGCCTCCAATGTTTGTGTTGTGCCAACTGAACCCTCCGCTGGCAACCTTGGAAACAAGCTGAAATGCTCATTTCTGGAATGGGATAGGTTCTATCTCAGAAACGAGGATTTAGTCCCCTTTTCAGTTGGGCCCTGCTGCCATATGGGCAGCCGTATTTCAGCCAAGGCAACTTGTCATTGGGATAAGCTGCTGTACAGACTCCTCCTGCTGCTTTCATGGTGTAGGGGAGCCAGGGCTCATAGGGATGCAGCGCCAGCACTTTTGTATTAGCAGGGAGGCTGACATAATCTGTTGCCTCTCCCCCCCCCCCCAAGAATTCCCTGTTTGTCTGAGCTCAGCAGCACTTTTCACCGTAGCTGAGGAAGAAATGGCTTTTCCCAACATCTGTATATTGTTCCCTGTCATGATGCCGTGTTTTGTGGTGCTTTGATCTTGACTGGGCAATTAAGACCCATTTTCTTTATAAAAGACCTGCTCCTGATGGAGAGGAGAATTGCTAGGAGTTTGTTGCCTGCAATTCTGGACTCTCCTTGCGGGCGTGGCTATGGGAGCACCTGCACTTCAAATTGATGACCGCCTGCACTTCAAACTGTATAATTATACTACTGCCTGCCTTGCCTTCTCTCGTCTTGCCTCATCTTAGCTCACCTCATCTCACTTCTCCTTGCCCTCCTTGTCTGCCTGCTATGGAACCTCCTACCAGTATGTCTTAAGCCACATCATCTGCCTCTGGTCCTTTGGATCCTTGTCTCCCTGCGCTGGAACATGGCCGCCATCCCAGCTTCAGCCTCATCATCTAGCTCTGGCCCTTTGGATCTTTTGTCTGCCTGCTCTAGAACCCGACCACCAGGCCCCCTGAGATGATGACGTCTGCTTCTGGCATTTTTGATCCATTCTGCATGTACCAGAATTGGACCCCAGCCAGGCCCGTATCCACAGCCTGTTTTTGTGCTTGGCCGCGGCCTGACACCATTCAGATTTCACAGTAGCAAAGAGATTTCAGAGGAGGGTTGGGAAGATTCTCAGGGATGATAGCCTATTGTTGCATATGTTCAGTAGGAAATTGCAAAGAAGCAGAATCATATAGGACACCTTGTTCCATTTATATACAATATACAAGATTATAGTACTGTTATTGACACAGATCAGTCATCTTAAAACAAGAAAGCAAAAGACAGGGATTGGGTTGTATGCATGCATGCCTAGTAGTTAAGCCCATTTTATTGTTTAGATAACAATAGTCGCACACTGGATAGACTCAGTAAATTGGCCAGAAATATACGTGCCCCTGAGGAATGCTTACATATCGCAGCACAGTGTTATTTATTTATTTATTTATTTATCTATCACATTTCTATACTGCCCCAAAGCTGCAGCTCTCTGGGCAGTTCACAACAATTAAAACCGTCCAATACAGTATAAACTACATTATAAAAATGTAAAGTATCAATCTACAGTATAAAATGAAGTTAAAAACCAGAATAAAACCTAGAAGCAGTGCAGAGTTTTCGTATACAATAACGGATTGAAAACAACAGAGCTAAAAGGCTAAAATGCCTGGGAAAATAAAAAGGTTTTCACCTGGCACCGGAAAGAACATAAAGTAGGCTCCAGGTGAGCTGCTCTGGGAAGCTAATTCCGCAACTGGGGTGCCACAGGAGAAAAGACCCTTTTCTTGCGTCTGTTTACTGGCTCTCATCTAATCCATTACCATGCTCAAGCACTGATTCAGAACAGCCACTGTGTCGTCTGGATTTATTGAAAAGGAGAGATAGAGCTAGGTGTCATCCGCATATTGATAACCCCTCAGCCCAAACCTCCGAATAGCCTCCCCCAGCAGTTTCATATAAATGTTAAACAGCAAGGGAGATAAAATAGCATAGGAATTCCATAGCACAGAGCAATAACCCCCTAGCACCAGCTTCTGGAATCGGCCATCCAAGTAGGAGCGGAACAACTGCAGCGCAGCGCAGAGCCTCCAACTCCCAACCCAGACAACCTATCCAGAAGGATAGCATGGTATTGAAAGCTGCTGAAGAATTTACAATCTCCTGGACCCGGCCAGACATCCCCTCCTTATTAGAAGTAATAAGCCATGAAGGGCAAGGGTCAAGCACACAGGTGGTTGACTAGACATGGTCAAGCACCTTGTCCACATCCTTAGTTCTAAAAAACTGGCCCTCAAACAACAAAACTGCACAACTATTTCTTCGATTCTAAGATGCACTTTTTCCCCATATAAATGTCTCTAAAAATGGGGTGCATCTTAGAATCGATGGCGATTTCCCCACACTTAGAATCAAAGCTTTTTTTCTGTTGGTGGTACTGAAATTAAGGTGCGTCTTACAATCAATGGCATCTTAGTATCGAAGAAATGTGGTAGATGGTGCTCTGGAACCCTCTGCTAATGGAACTGCATGAATTGTGGTGTCCAATTCATGATGCGTTTGAGCAACTTTATCTTCAAAGTGCTGTGCAAAGTTTTCACAGCATAGTACCACTCTCTCCCTGGCCCAGATTGTAGCAAGCCACGAACCACTTGGAAAAGCCCTGCTGGCTGACACTAGAGATTTTGCGAGCACCCAGCTGGGTCCGGGAATATGGCACCCCCCCATATCCCCCCCCAGACCCAGTCGAGCACCGAACCCGCTAGAGTGCTCACAAGGCCCCTATGAGCTGTTGGCACTGCCCAAAATCCCACACTCCCACCCCCTGCATCAATGGCAGGCACCATTGACACAACGGGGGAATTGTGCAATTCCTGGAGCCTCTGGAAATTGTGCGCTTCCCCCCACTGTGTCAGTGGCAGCCGTAAAGCATTCATGCCGTTACCCTTGTGTAAATGGGGCCTTTACGGCCCCCACTGATGCAGCGGGGAGAGGTGCACAATTTCCAGCAGAATGGGCAGAGACTGCTGAGCGGTCGCCGGGCCAAGCTGAGCCTCAGGAGAGACGGACGGTGTCGGCAATGGGGTGAGCATCCACTGAGGCAGGCACAGGTGAGTTTGGTCACCTGTAGCCAACACTGAGAAGGTGCAATGGTGGTGGAAAAGAACTCCCTACTTGCCACCATCCCCGCCACAAAGTAGGCTCAATAAGGAGCTTTAACCCGTGTTCAGTCCCTCTTGCTTCATTACTCACTGCTCAGGTTTATACCAAGGGGCTGGCCAGGCCCTGCTTAGAGGGACAGGGTTCTTGGTAGCAATTGTGTCAAGTGTATGAGCCATCTCTGCATGCTACAGTGTGACCTGGGCTTCGACAGGAGCACCAGCCATACCAGCAGGACAATCCCCCAGAGCCCTCTGGAATCCACTGGCCTCCAGGGGTGGACGGTTTTAATAGTCCCCAACCCTTGCCGAGGGGAAAGGCCACTGAGAATTTAAACCTCAATAGGAAGTGGTCCAACCATGACAAGGGGGTAATGTCAGTTCCCCCACTTTCAGTCACAATCCCCCTGGCCAGTTGAGAGAACCAGTTCAAGCGTTTGTCCTCTTACACGCTTTCTATTGTAAACGTTGCAGCTGAAGTTAAAAGTGGTGGTCCTAATGCCCCTTTTCATTACATTTTGTTTTGGTTATTAGGAGGATATTTTCCTAACCGAAATCTCATGTCAAGACTGATCATTCAGAGAAGAACGCTCAGTTTTGTGTTTCCTTGTTTTGGGGCATTTAACTTACCCTAAATAGATTGCACCGTTTGAATTTCTCTGTGTTGTCAGAGACGTTGCTTCCACACATGCTACTACATCCAAATGGTATCAAGTGCTAGAGAAATTGTTGTTTGGTACCAGAAGACATGCAAATCCTGGCATGCTCAACCCGGAATATAGGCAAGAGTTGTTGTTTTCTTTATCAGATGCATTAAAAACAACTTTAAAACCTTTTTCTTTTTTCCCCCCTAGAGAATACTGTAGTTCTGTGAAAATAACGGAAAAGAACAATACTGCATTTCTCCTGAATTTCAGTGAATTTATTGATCGATATACACCCCAAAACCCTTCATGTAAGTATGATGGTTTGTTTGATGGCGGTTGCAATCATCACATGGTTATTTGCTAATCTGAGACTCCTCATATCAGTCTCGAGGGAATTTGTGAAAAGTATTCTTAAAGACAATGGGAAGGCTATGCTCAGGAAGGGTCAGCAATGTTGCCATCAATAGAAGTCCTGTGCCCCTTGTCAAGGAGTCCAGAAAGCTTCACAGTCATGGAGTAAGAGGACTGATCCCTTTATATATTGTTGAAGTAAAGATCAGTAAGAAGAAGGTAGACATAAACATGGGAGAGTATTAAGTAGCACCCTGAACCCCAATCTGTATGCTCAAGGCATTCTCTCCGTCTCCTGTCCCCCTCTTCCTATTGCCCGCCAGGTCCCCACCTCTCCACTTCCAGCCAGGTTTAGAAATCCTGCCCGCCAGGTCTCCACCTCTCCTCACACTGCAGCAGCAGTCTGTAGAGTGGCCATCCATAGAACTAGAATATTCTTTCAGTGATTAGGGAGTTTGCTGCATAAAAGCAGACCAGGCTGTTTTTCCTTTCAAGCAGTTGGCAATCTGTTCTTGCCCCCTGCCCGCCTGCACCAAAAGGGGTATCATACAGAGCTTCCCCTAATAGGGAGGCGCCCGATGCACGGCAAAACCCCTGCATGGTTACAAAGACATGTGAGTGATAGCAGCTTTTCACCAAAAAGGGGGTGGAAGCTGTAAAGCCTTTGAAGTTTGCAGGAACGGGACAAAATGTCATGCACAGCATCCCCGCCTGGCATGCCCCCAATGCATGGCAAAAACACTGCGCAGCTGCCCCCAAGTGTTTGACACTTGGGGAGACTGCAGAATGCACCACGAGGTTAAGGCGGGATTGGGCAGTGAGCGCAATCTGCTGTTGGGCAGATCTCAGAAACAGATCTGCCGGCTGGAGCAGAGTGGCGGTAGCGGTTTTGACCACTTTTGCCAAGTGACTCTGTAGCTGATCATTAAACCACTCTTTAAGCCACTGTGGAGTGTCAGATGACACGATAAGCCATGATAAGTCACTGCAGACCATGGCTTAACATAGTGACTTATTTTGGCTAAATAAGCACCAGTGGTTGAGGGAAACCAATTACAGACGACACAATAAACTATCATGGCTTATTCAGAGAAATAAGATATCGTGGCTTAGCATGATGTCAAGCCCAGTCTCTCTCTCTCTCTGTAAAATAGTAGGAAGTATTTTCTCCAAAAGGAAATATCTAAAGCAGGTAACAAAAGTGTAGGAATACATTATTACAATCGATTAAAATACAATAATGCGTTAAAATAATATGCAAAGCTAAACAAACAAATACACATAAAACCACCATAAAACCAAGCATAGCAATCTGAACAGCAAGAACATCAAAGTTTTGTTGGAAAACTCCAGCTGGACACAGGGGTAGAGTATTCTGCATATGGGGTACTGCCCAACCTCTTTTGTGCATTGCCACCAGCTGAGCCTCAGAATGCCCTTAAATGTTCAATAGGAACTTATCAGTAGGCCTTAAGGAATGGAGAAATCTACATTTTTAGCTTTGGGGGAAGATAGTGTAGTGCAACCTAGTGGTTAGAGTGATAGGTGTAGTGTGGGAAACTCAAGTTCAACCCCCTGTCATTTTATGGATTGTACTGTACAGTTTGGGGCAAGGCATTATCTGTCATCCCAATCTGCTTCAGAGAGATTATGATGATGAGCTCTTGTTCTGGCCGCCTGTGAGGAAGGACAGCTCAGGGCCTAAGACATTTATATAGTTAGCATGTCCTATTTATTTATTTGTTTATTTTAAGTTTGAAACAGATGTCAAATGGTACAGGTTTAAATTTAAACCGAATGTTGAATTCGGAATTTATTTTAATTATGGGGAGATGCCATAGCCATGGGCAGGAGTCATAGCTCAGTGAGGAAGCACATGCTTTGTGTTCAGTCTTGGATTCTCCAAGTAGGGCTGAGAAAGAACCCTGCCTAAAGCCCTGGAGAGCTACTGCCAGTTAGTATACGGAGCTAGATGGACCAATGGTCTGATAAAGCGGCTTCCTATGGTCCTAACTAATATTTGCTTGTTTCCTTTGATAGGTAATGAGATGGTTATGAGAGCTTTGCTGGATGCAGGATTTACAAATGTACTTATTCAGAATCACTGGAGTAAGCAGGACCCGTGAGTGTTCTTATCCTTGCCTTCATGCCCAAGTATTATGGCTATTCCTAGTTTCAATTATTATGGTATAATAAAATATTATCAGATCATAATTTACATTGCTTATAATCAGAGCATAAAAGAAACGCACCACATAGCATCAATGCATGTTCATATTTAAATATTTTGTTTTAGGATATATAAGAAAAAGCTCTTGTGAATATTGGCCATCATTGCAAATTCACTGTGATCCAAAGCTTTCTCTCTTTCTCCATAGTGAGGGAATTACAGCACGATTTGTAGCTACCGATGGAGGAATCACCAGAGTGTATCCAAAAAGGTAAGAGTCCTTTTAATACTACGTAATACAACAGAGATGTTGATCTAATAAATTACTTAAGCACACCTAATTCTGTGTTGGATTGTGGCTAGAGTTCTCCTGAACACCCCACCCCATGAAATTGTCATTTGGTAATGACATATTAAAGTGATAGTCCTTACACAGAACAGAAATATCTTGGCTCCCCACAAATGTACCTTGTTTGTTCTGAGCCACATGCTGGAGGAAAGTTTCCATAAGAAGGTCATATCCCACATGGATGGATAGGGTGTCTAGGTCCAGATTTCCAAAATACATAACAGGAACTTGATCAACATAGTCTGAAGTTGTAATTCTCATGAATTTCAGAATACGCATTCTGAACAAACGGCATTGTTCGCGTTTTGAATTGCAGTCAATGTAAATGTAGACCAAAAAAAAAAGTTTTTGCTGAATTCTCCTTATAATAGTGTGCCCAAATCCAATGAACTAATTCAGCCATACGCTGTGGAACTGTTGGCCTTTTAAAAGACAGAGCCCAACCCTGTATCTCCCATCGCTTTTGAAACTACCCTCCATTTTGAAAGTGGTTTGCCATATGGTGTGGAGGGTTATTGTTCATGAAATATATCAAAGCTACACATCAAAACATATTTTATCTAGCATTCAAGATTTAAGTAATTGTTGCAATAAATAAAGTGTTAATCTTCTCCACCACAATGCAGCTAACAGTGCGGTCCTGTATATCCACTCAATGGGGCTTACTCCCAGGTGAGTGGGTATAAGATCATAGTTTTCAGGTTTCAGTACTTTTCTGGGAATAAACCCCATTGAACTCAGTGCCACTTACTTCTGAGTAGACATGCATAGGATTGCACTGACCAGTTTTGTAAATGTATGTATGTATACACACACACACACACATATCTATCTATCTATCTATCTATCTATCTATCTATCTATATATATATATATGATTCAAAATAGAAACACTGACATTTGTGTCTCATGTTCAGTGCAGGCGAATACTGGACAGGAAATGCTGAAACCTACGAAGAGAGTTTCTACAAAAGAAGCTTAGATAATGAAAATTACATCTTCACAGCTCCTCTCCCCAACAGTAAGTCAGTGGGCACCAAAAATGATCTTATTAAAGTCCAGGCATCATGAATTTGCTTGTGCTTGATTGTTCAACTTTTAGACGATCCCACGGTAAAAAGCTGGGCAATGTGAAAGATTTTTTAGCGGATCCAGTTCTTTTAGGGGCTGGGGATTTAGAGTAGGGACAGTTCCAAGAAAAGTGTACTAATTGAAAATCCTGGATTGGATTTTGAGTGCCTCTAAACTGCAATGCGATAATAAAGGCTGCTGGAATGTTTTGCAACAGAAAAGAGTCCTTTTTTGTCAAAATAGGGTGTTGTTTGAGAGTAAAAAGAGACATTTCAGTAACAACCATCAATAACGTGGTCATTTGTAGTTATTAGCATTTGCCTGCAGCAGTAATACTATAGATAGCTAGGCTTCATAACTAGTACACTGGTCAACAGAAACAGGTACAGTATATTCTATCCATCTTCTGCTGCTATGAAATTTTGAGGAAATCTGGAAGAGGATGGACAATGGCTATAGGGAGTTCCCCTTAAAGTAGTTCTACGTGTCTGTTTCCTGGAAGTCTTACCAATGCTGTAAATAACTATAAACTAAGAAAAAACCCTATAGCCACTGTACTTTTGTACTTGGGTTAGGGCTTCCTGTAGTGTTTTGGCTTTCATTCAAAAGCATATTCCTGGAAGAGGAATACTCATGTCTGAATTGCAAAAAGACCTATACAAGACTCTTTTCTACACTGATAATTTTACCACATCATTTTAATTCTGTCTCAAGCAATGCACAAATAAATTTCGATGCAATCATATTAATAGTCTTTTTTTGCATGGTGCTTTAATCAATGTGCATAAACTCTTGTGTTCCATTGGTAACCCAATGCATTCCATTGGGAAGGGTGGAAATGACAGAAATTGAAACATGTTGTCAATTGCATGTTGTCAATTGTACAATGGTCTCTGAATAAAGTCCCAAATCAACATGAATGAAATGTGGATTGCTAATGCTTTGGTTCCACTGTACAAGCAAGATCTGATAATTTAGAACCCTAAAATCTGAAGCGAAACATTGATTGGGAGAATTTTGTAAACTTCTCTGATTTTGCAATGCTTCTAAAAGATACTTTGGTCTAGATACTGGAACATTTTCGAAGTTGTGGGCCAGAGCCCAGAATAACTATGTTCTCTTAATGTCTGCACTAGCTGTACAGATGGTGTAATAATATCTACCTAAGATTAGTAAAATGTCCACAGTGGGAAATATGCTGAAAATTAACAATCCTTCAACGATGTAAGGACAATGCTTGTGCAACCTGCAAATTTGCAAATAGTCACATCAACGAAGGTTCTTGTTGTCTCCCTTCAGGGGGATGACTTACATATGAAGAGAAAAAGCCTGGTTCTTGGAAGGAGGGAAATCAAGACCTCCCTACCAATATTGCCATTAAACAATTATTGTTATTGATGCCCCTTAAATGCACCAAGCAATTTTAGCTACAGGCAATGGATCCTTTTCAATGAAAGAAAATATCATACTACTGAGGCTTTTACTTCCAATATAATTAAGAACCTGATTTATCCAAGAGTCGTCAGATGGCATTCATATTGATTGAGTCTTATTTGACTCTTTGATTCATAATGAATTTTGGTTTATTTGAAAATTGGAACATGGCAAGATAATTATGCAGTTATCTGTTAAAATGTGGGCATTTTTTCTTTTTGTAAATTTCAGAAACGGTCTCTGAAGAAGGCATTATGGTAAGCAAGGCTGTGAAAATTACCGTCAATGGAAAACTTCTGAAACCAGCAGGTAGGAAGAAATGGTACTGACATTCTGCAAAAAAAAAAAAAAATCCATTTGTAATTGAACTTATTAAGATGCAATTCAGAATCTTGTATAAAGCACAAAATATGTTACTTAGTTTTCTCATAAATCAGGCTTTTTCTTTGGCCATGCTAAAGTTTTGTTAATAAAACTGCAAAAAATAAAATGAAACATGGAAGCCAACAATTGAGCCTAGATAATATGTTCTGTTTTGAAATACTAGGAAATGTTATAGCTTTGTGTTTTACTGTGTGGCTTATTTTCCTCACATTTCATGTATTTCCTGTTAGTTGTTGGAGTAAAAATCAATATAACCAACTGGATGGAAAATTTCACGAAAATCACAACAAAAAATCAGGTGAGGAACTGACAGGCCTCAGTGTGAATATTTGGACTTCTTAAAGTCGTGGTTCAAATCTAGGGAAGGCACAAGCACCTGACTGAGTCCGGGAGTCCGAAGGACCCCCCCTGTGCCCCCCGACCTAGTTTTGCACACTTGGTGAGAGTGCAGACCATGTTCGAGCACTCACGAGGCCTCCCATTCACACACCTTTACCTTTGTTCAAATTGGGCTTTTAGGACCGCCACAGATGCAGTGGGGGGAAGGGCATAATTTTGGCAGTGAGGGCGGGGGGCTGCCAAGGGCTCGCCAGGGCCAAGCCTCAAAAAAGGCTCGTGCAGTGGACAGCGGTGGTGACAGGGTGTGTATCTGCCGAGTTCGCCCACCCCCATCTCCTCTTAAATCCAGGATTATTTTGCATGCCCTTGATCTGCAGAGTAGTAGCCAGTTGGAAGTATCAAGCCTTCATACACAAATGAATGGGCAGAAGTATGCTTTGTACCAAATACATGAAAGAGTAGGAACGTTGTAATTAAAAAGAGGCAGTCATAGTATCAGAGTTCCTCTGATCAATATCAGAGTTCCTCTGAGTAAATTCCTGTGAGTAAATTAAGGCCAAGCAGGGCCCTGCTCAGTCCAAAGTGTAAAATCCACTACCGCAACCACCTTTCCTATTGTCAACTCGCCCTTTCCCTGACCACCAAGGCTGTCCAAAATGAAGAAAGGGGCACCAGCAGCAACAAAGGGAAGTCCAGGTTCTTGGCTACTATCATGCTATCAAGCATGTACATCTGTGGACTGAGCCTCTTTCAGTGCAAAGTAAGAGATGGTAGTGCATCTCTGTATAAGAGTGGCACAATTCAGGAATGTTTGCCCAAAGTCTGGTTGGAGACATTTTTGGGAAGCTGCATATAGCCCATACGTGTTCGATTAATCTGTCAGTCACTTTCGGTACAATCATCTTGGAGAAAGTATAATAATCTGCGAAGAATGCAAGGCCCAGGTGCTGAAGTGGAAGGACATGGTGAGAATATAATGTAGAGCATTTCCAGACATACACAGCTATCGGAAATCCTTCCTTCATACCCATGCTTGTTGAACATAGGAACATAAACATTTCAATAAAGGGCTTTGTAAGACTGAAAATACAAATAGCTATTATCACCGGTTGCTCTTGCACTGGAAGGTAACACACAGGACGTGGCTAAATCATTGGTAAGATGGAGATTGAGGGACACTATTGAATTCTGACAGAAGTGAATCTTCTACCCAAACAACTTATTCATATTGTTGAAATTTGACCTGGCTGCAAAAGCTTATGAACAAATTTCATAAAATGTGTTATACTTATGTTTTTCAGTGTAAAACTGAACTATGTGGATGTGAAAAGAACAGTGAGGTAAGAATATATTTTTTTTGTTGCTGCATACATTGAAGCTGTTGCTTTGCAAGTCTGAGATTTTCCTTTGTCAACCACACTGGACTCCTTAACAAAATCTTGACAATTTCCACAGGGTGGCTTGTTAATCATGCAGTGTTGCATGTTAATCACCCTGAACAACCCAACAACAAACCATGGGTTTTCAAGGTAACTTCTTTAAGAAACATTAGCCACACTGCATGGTTAACAAGCCACCATGTGGAAAAAATGTCCTGGGTTCAGACAACATACTTACCTATGGTTCAACAAGAAACCCACGGTTCAACAACTCACATTCAGCCACTAAATGTGAGTTTGAGTGTTGTGTGAACTCACACAATTTAAATATAATATGGAATAATACAATTATGGAATGATCTCCCCGATGAGGCTCGCCTGGCGCCAACATTGTTATCTTTTCGGCGCCAGGTCAAGACTTTCCTCTTCTCCCAGGAATTTAACAGCGTATGTTGAAGGTTTTGTTGTTGTTGTTGTTGTGGTTTGACCCAGAATAGTTGTTTTTAAATGATATTGTATTTATAACCTGTTTTTATGCTTTTTATGGTTTTAAATTTTGTATATCGGGTTTTTTAAAACGTTCAATGTTTTTAATTTTTGTAAACCACCCAGAGAGCTTCGGATTAAATAAATAAATAAATAATATGTTGGTGTCTGCTGATTAGGGATTCATAATCCTACCACACATGTTTAATCAGGCATAGGAATATTTTCTGAATGTTCAAAATTCTAAACATTGCATGAAGCATGAGAACGCTGAAACTCAACCCCCATTTGGAGAAACAGGGGACATCCCCTGTCACATCCCCTGGGCCACAAAACATTGGGTATGCGAGGAGAGATAGCCCCACTGGTAAACTGGGGGCTGCAAAATCAGCAGTGGGAGGTCCTCAAACATCACTTATCACCACCAACGATGCCTCAGAATGATCAACACCCCTATCCAGACAAACAACTGGCACTCAACTAAGCATGGTTATATTACCTCTCAATAAGATCTTAGATTACCATTTTCCTATGTGTATCCCATTGTAATATAAATTCATATTTTTTTTCTCCTCTTCTCCTTCACCTTTTTCTTTCTGCTAGCATGTTGATTGTGTTATCCTTGATGATGGGGGATTTCTTTTGATGACAAATCAGGATGATTATTTTCCAGAGGTAAGTGTATGGTTTAAGAGTGATACAGATTAGGTTGTCTAACCTCTTAAATAGAAACTACTTTCATTGCAAGAAATCCAATCAATTTAGAAGCTTAGTTTAAAATTGCACTGAAGATTAAGATTTTATTTTCCGTAATGACCAAATTTCTTGACTAGATTCAAGTTTAGGGTTAGAGCACATACTCATCAGTTACATCTGGCATATGGATACCACCGAAAACAGTATCAAACCTCAGTTCTTCCAAGAACTCAGTAGATGGCTTTAAGCAAGGCCCTATATCTAACCCACAGCCTCCCTTTGCAATATGGAGATAATATTTCTGGCTTACATTTACAAGGTTGCTGTAAGCTCTGCTGAAACCATATATGTAAATCAGTTTAATCACTCATAAATGCTTTTACTCAGTCAGTGGGGTGCTACCATCGTGTGTGTGCGTGTTTCTGTATGTATACACACACAATCAATTTATACACTGTATTTCAGCCATCAAAAGGGCCATAAAAATAGCCCAGAAATATAGAGAACAGGGATGGGAAAAGTGTGGTCCTACAGATGTAAATGGACTACAACTCCCATCAGTCCAAGCTAGCATAGTCAATGGTGAGGGGGTGATGTGAGTTGCAGTCCAACAGCATGTGAAGGGCCACATGTTCCCCATCCCTGATTCAGAATACAAATACCAGTAAAGGTATTCATGTGTTGCCAGCACTACATATGGTGTATCCTTCTAAACATATATAAAGTGGGGATTGAAAATTGACAGTCTTACCATTTTTGATGGAATCTTGGTGGCACGTTTACATCTATCACATGCTCTGGTCCTGGGTTTGATAAAGTGGTCTTGTGATTTCACAGCTGTTACTGCACCTCTCATCATTTTCAATAAAAATAAAAGTCGCCAAACTTAAACATGGAAAACACCATTCTGAATATTTGAACTTGGAACCCTTCCCTATATTTCTTTACATTATGAAAGCTCGGAATCAGAACATATGAAGGAATGGTTCACACAGCCCATGTGTTCACATCATCATCTTTCCTTCCAATAAAAAACCCTAATGCTCAAATGCTATATCAGTTTGGAAGGGAAATAAAGCAGTGATTTGTACATATTCATGTGACTCCCTGGGTATTCAGAAGTATGTAACTTCTGAATTTAAAGAAACAGTTTTGTAAAACTCTCCTTTCCAAAAACAAACAAAGAAACAAACCCGATCTAGTGGGCCTGTTCAGATAACACGCTAAGGCATAGTTAGTAGGCTGACCATATGAAAAGGAGGACAGGGCTCATGTAACTTTAACAGTTGTAGAGAAAAGGGAATTTCAGCCAGTGTCATTTGTATGCAATTAGTTCCTGGTGAAATTCCCTCTTCATCACAACAGTTAAAGTTGCATGCACTATACTAGAGTGACCATATACAAAAGAAGGCAGGGCCCCTGCAACTTTAACTGTTGTGATGAAGAGGGAATTTCACCAGGTACTAATTGCATACAAATGACACTGGCTGAAATTCCCTTTTCTCTACAACTGTTAAAGTTACATGAGCCCTGACCTCCTTTTCATATGGTCATCCTAATGGTTAGGCCACTGACCCTTTTGCAGCAAATGGTTACCGTTCTTAGGAATGGTTCACATGACACGGCAAGTCATGGGTCACACAACACACTAACCCGCAATGTTTAGCTCAAAATGCTTAAGCACCATGGCTTAGCATGTCGACTGAACAGAGTTTGTATGACTTCTGAATTTCGAGACATGGAATGTTGAGATGATAAGAGAATTTAGAGTAGCTCTTTTCACTCAGTGTCATCACTTCATGCCCATATTGGTTTGGGGGTCATAGTATGAGAGCTACTCATGACTACCCTGCATTCTTTGGTAAAAAGAACAGCAGTAGGGCCTGGAAGTGCCCACTGGCATGAGGCCCGTGTGCAGCTGAACAGTGCCTCCCAATTCCAACAAGTGAAAAACCCGATTGACCGATGGTTTTGAAGATTCACAGTACACAAAAGTGAAGCCTGGATTGGAAAAAAAAGTAAATTCATTCAGAACAAAAGAGTAATATGGTTTGGACTTGTTTAAAACTAGTAGGCCTCCAGAAGAGAAGTTAAATTTCCTCTGTATCAGAAAGCAACACTTTACACTGGCTGAATTTGGACAACACGATAGTCAATGGTGGGGTAATAATCAACTTTACAGTTGTTCATCTTGGGGGTACTCCCCACACAACATGATAATAATCAACTGTGGTGTGGATTAGGATCAGCGCTGAGTTGACTATGGCAGCATTCGGACGACACGGTAGTCAATACAACTGACGATTGTTTCCCCCATCCCAGTTGGGGGAAACAATCAGCCAATGTCTTGGGTTCAGCCTGATAAGAAAAATAGCCTTGATCCATCTCAGCAGCTCTTTTTTCATTGTTTTTTTCTTTTTAAAACCTTGTCTGGCATTTTTAATGATTCATTGCCGTACTACATTCAGTTTTGATAGTTTGCCTATGAATATCTGCAGAATGCTCTGCTTAGGACCTAAGTCTCATAAAAGGTCAAACCATTGGCTGTAGCAGTAGATGATGATGATGATGATGATGATAATGATAATAATAATAATAATAATAATAATAATAATAATAATAATAGAAAGCAGGGGCTTTCATTCAATATGTCTGAAGAGCATCAAGATGTTGATATGTGGATGTGTGTCTTTGTTTGTAAAAACATCTCTCTTTTTGCATTAGATCGGAAAATTCTTTGGTGAGATTGACCCGAGCCTCATGCGGAATCTCATTAATATGTCCTTATATGCCTTTAACAAGACTTACGACTATCAGTCCGAGTGTGTTCCAGAAGAAGAACCAAAACAAGGAGCTGGACTCCGCTCTGTCAATGTGGTCAGTGTCCTCTTGCCCTTTTCCAATCAGTGCAATCCCTATACATGTCCAGAAAGTCTTATAACGTCCCGCTCATCCCCTTCTGTTTTCTAGCCTACGATAGCAGATATCTTACATCTAGGGTGGTGGGCCTCTGCAGCTGCTTGGTAAGTTGAACTTTTTCAGATAGTGTTTATTGCACATTTGACCCGCATGAAGGTCTTGACCAAGCCCTATATACAGTATGAAAGAACCCTACTGAGATTCCCCCACGCACATTCTTTTTGTTCAAGTTTATTAAGTATAATAATTAGCTAGATAACAAGTAATCTCTCCTATCTCTGGCTAAGTATCAAATGATACCACAGCAAAACAAAAATACACACATAGGATGCTGCCAAAAATATTTTAGGAACATGTAACATAACATAAATTAAGAACCTTGATGTCTGAAGTAGAAAAAAATATATCTTTGCATTGCACAGTAATTTGGAGAAGTTGCATGGCATCAAAACAGGTTGTTTTCAGTGGTGATTTCAAACCCAGAGGTCTAGGCTCAGTTTCTGTTTTGTTTTTTACGATAAAAATGCTTTCTTGAAATGCCTTGGTAGGGCGCTTGAGAGGCATTAAGAAAGGGGGTCAGTTAAGACTCCAATACAAATAAAAGGAGAAAGGCAGTTCTCAAGAATCAATGCAATGAACAGAAAATTGTATTTTCTTTTCCTTGTTAACGTTCCCTTATGGTTCCAAGGATTTGTTCTGCTTCACATTCTGCTCCAAAATGCATAGAGAATTTCTAAAATGAAGTCCGTGATTGGTGCATGTGCGGGTTTGACCACAGCACTCAGTTCATTTCAATCTTTTTTTTACTTCTCGGGTTATTGAAGTGCACATAGATGAATTGCAGCACAAGAAGGGAAGCAGTCCTGTTGTGTTGCATTTCATTATGATACACAAGTTGATAATCTGCATGGGGGGGAGGGGAATTGATGAATGAACATAAAGAGCTGGAAGCCGAGGCAAATTGTGCATGCGAGGCTGTGTGTGTAAAATGTCCATGCAAAATGAATTCCATAGGGAAATTCTGTGAACTTTACTTCAAAGCTCAGTTTGGCTCGCTCCCATTCTTGTTTTTAACCTCTTTTTCAGTTCATTCAAATGGGAAAAGTTGTGTGTTTTGAGAAAGATGTGCATTTTTCAGAAGTTTATGAAATTATTTATGAAGTTATTTCTGAGTTGGTTGTTGGCCCAGAAAGGCCCCAAGATGGCTTACAATTCACAATTTAAAACAACGTGAAAAGTTAAAACTTTAAGAACTTTAAGATACAAATCTCTACACATTAGGGCTCCTAATGTAGGCGGTTAGCCACCTGTCCTCACGTTTCCCACTACTAATGCCATTCTGATTTCTGTACTATGCATTAACTCTGGAAAGCCATAACCTTTGATCTTATACAGGGGAATAAATAAGGGGCTTTGATTGTGACCTCTGCAGTATTTACATAGTCTGCAAAAAACCAAGAGTGGACAGGGATCACAAGCTGACAAGTTATCTTCAGTTATTGGCAACCGCTGTTAGGTAATATCATTGTTAAGTCTGATGGAGTATTGAGGAGGGACACTAATAACTTCAGAAATGAAAGATCAATATCATCTTTGAACCTGAATTGACCTAGAGGCTTCCATGCCTCTTGAACCCCTCCTAGCATAGCTCAGACCTTACCAGGACACCATTCTGGGGGGAAAGCTCGGTTTGTTTTTCAAGCCAATCTACTGCATACCAGGTGGTGGAAGACTCACACAGCTCTAGTGCCAAGTTAGAATGATAAGACAAATTCATGGAGAATAAGGCTATCAATGGCTACTTGTCTATATGGTACCTCCAGTGTTAGAGACAGTATGCCTATGTACACCAGTTGCTGAGGAACATGAGTGGGTGGGTGCTATTGCACTCATGCCCTATTTGTGGGTTTGCCACAGGCAGCTGGTTGGCTACTCTGTGAACAGAATGCTAGACTAGATGAACCTTTGGACTTATCCAGAATGGCTCTTCTTATGATCTTAAAATGCCTGAAAAATAGTTCTTGTGTAGGCTTACAAGTGATTTGATGGGCGCAAAGAAGAGTTCACTGTAATACATGAACCTATGTTCAAGATCTAAGGACTACTTGACTTGGGTACTTGCCCTACACATAACTCCTGATTTTCTTGTTCCTATGTTGAGAATGCACCTATGTTTTCTATATGTGCACAATAGTACAATACACAGGACCAGGACTGCATGGAAGATAAGAATTCTTTAGTGCTATGGTGGCTATAACTAATAATTCTACATTATTGTGTTCTTTTGCAATTATTTGTATATCCAGGTCTATCTTGCAGCAGCTCTTTTTGGGCCTGACATTTCCACATTTTCTTGGTGCAGGTAAGTGAAGAATCAGGAATAGGAGAACTTAACTTGCGTTTGCATTTCATACTTGTCATGGAACTGAACATATTCTCTTTCTCATAGCGGAAGTGGAAGAGGAAGACTTCAGTGCCATCCCATCAAAACAGAGCTGCATTACAGTACAAACTCAGTATTTCTTTGGGAATGATGATAAATCATTTAATGGCATCTTAGACTGTATAAACTGTTCTAGGTAGGTTTTTCTTTTGAATTCCAAAATATGTAAAGTGTCTTTTATCTTTATTTATTAATGTTTCAAATATTAAACAAGCAAATGAGCAATTAAAGGAAAACTAATTTATATTTTGTCAATATAGTAATTAGATTTGGATGCATATGAATATCCATTAGACTACAATGTTATGATTTATACATGTTTTAGTAGTAAGTTTGAACCTACTCTAAGTTATGACTAAATCTGGATGCAGCTCATCGAGTTTTTGGTGCTAAAAAATACCTGTAGAAGATTACCTGCTTGTTTCTTTTATTTGGGTGTTAAATGTCCATTCTATGATATGTTTCTGTTCTCAGACTTTTTCATGCAGAGAAAATTTCTAATACAAATTTAGTATTCATAATGAGCGACAGCAAAGTCATGTGCCATCACTGTGACGCAAGGCCACTGATGCAAGCAGAGAAGCCGGGTATCCTTTGAAGGTTAACTTTACGCTGGATTTGTGTTTGCTCACAAATAATAATATTTGAAAGACCTGTAGAACCCCTCTCTCTGGTTCTCAATCACCCCCAAAGCTTGGGTTGATAAGAGTCTTTGTTTTGGGTGAAGGGAGCAGCACAAGCGAATATCACTTCAATCATTCAGACAATGTCACTTCTGACATGAACATTTCACACAAACATCTTATTTGCATGAACTTAACACAATATAAATATAGTTTAATATTCATTATAATGCAGATCATAATATTTCTAGGATCAAAAACTTTAAAAAAATAGTTAAGGCAGTAACAGTTTCCATGCTTTCTGTTGCACGCACAAGTGAATTTTTAAGTTAAGCACTTCCTTTCACATTCACAACAAAGAAGGAATACAGATTATTTATTTATTTATTTATTTATTTATTTATTTATTACATTTGTATACCGCCCCATCGCTGAAGCTCTCTGGGCGGTTTACATAGGATTAAAAACAATTTAAAACAATATACACGGGGTTCATGGGTTGTGTAAAGTCCAGTCTGTCTGTGTTTCACAGATTGTCAGGTGCCTTTCATTCCATCATCAGCCCGTTGACGGGATGAGGGTTTTTTTATTTCTGAATTTGCGTAAATTTGCATTTGCGCAAATGTGAATTTGCACAAATTTGCCTGTGCAAAAATGCGCAAATTCTCCCCTAAGTGCACATTTTCATGCTTTATCCTAAGGGAGAAATTGGCCTTTGGGCCTTTTTAAAATTTGTTCTGCTATTTTTCTACGACATGTGCACAAAATTACCGAAGGTTAGTCAAACAGTTCACAAATCCGCAGAATCTGCCTGATGGGAAAAGCCAGCCTGCTGTGGAATCCACAGGTTGGATTAATAAAAATCCAAACTCGTTTGGTTCCATTGCAGTTTTCTCCAACATTCCTAGTCAGTATGTTCAATGGTCTTGCATATTTAACTTGCTTTCAACTTAGCCTCCAAATACCCACACTGTCCCTTCGGCTATCCGGCCCAATCCCTTTCCTCTGCAAGTTGAACTAATACAAGAACACACACATACCTCTTCACCCACCCTCACCCACTGCCATTCCCCTTCACCACACACACACCTACTTTAGACTTTAATTTACATGTTGAGATTCCACAAAAGACATTGTGTTCAGAGCAGATCATAAATATACTAAGTGATGGCGTGGCAAAGCTAAATTAGCCACACCCAAAATTAGGCATACAGGTGAGTGTTAGCGTAGAATCCCTAATGTCTACCACTAAGATGGAAGCTGAACCTGAAGGGCAGAAAACTGAAATTACTCCTTTCTTCAAAAAATAAATTTAATTTACATGAAGCCGGGCCAATGGAGAGGCTTAATACTTTCTGCCAATATCAGGAGCTGAAGCTGTACATTCAAAACTTCTCAATGTTTTTTGAGCATACACTTGGCACCGTTGAAAAGCCCAATTTATTGAGGAGACTTACACATTTCTAGTCTCTTTACACAGTCCGTGGTAGCTCACTAGGTAAGGTTCCCAGTCCAAACATCAGAATTCCACACACAAGTTTCATTCCTTCTACGTTATACTGAATGTGAATTTTTAAGATAAGTGTGGCTACAGTTTGGTACCTACGTACCCACTTACTGAACACGGTGGGACTTATGTCTGCATAGGTCTGTGTACGTAAATATGATAATTCCATTATCAATCACTCAATTATTTTCAAGAATTCTGTTATCGAGGTTCTTTAACCAAAGGTTAGATGAAGGGCCTAATCCATGTGAAATGGTTCAGCAACCGAGGTACAGAAAAGGACCCGATGTCTGCTTTGACAACGACGTTGAGGTAAGTTAGGACTTCAGAGACATGGAAGAAGTACCTTCCCTGCAACAGAAAATAGATACTTTTTAGAATAGTTTGCACCTTGATATGCTTGTGGACTTTAACTTACCTCTCATTAAATTTACTGTTGACTCTAGACCATATCGCACTATTTCTGGTGTTCCCACAATTAACATTAAATTAACAGCTGCTTTTTCTGAGTTGCCTTCGCTGTAATTGCTGTGCTTTCACACATGATTCCTATCTAAAACAATCGGGACAGTCTGTGCCGGCATGTTGATGGCAAAACAACCGTGGCAATCTTCCATAGTTCTTGTGTTTGGACTCTTTGAAAAGTTGCCTTAAAACACTGTGGTTTTCCTTTTTGTTCCGCTGGTGCAATGCAGTTCCCTTGTTTTATCTTTTCCTGCTTGTGGCCCATTATGATCTGGAGGATTTTTACAAATGCACTTATATGAGGCTGTCACACTAACACGAGGACACAAACTGTTGCTCTGATGTCATGAAGTGACTCAAACCCTTAAGAAGCTGTGATCTAGCAAAAATGTTTAGGAGCAAACGTCCATGTACGCACACACACACACACACACACACAGAAGTGCATGTTAAACATGTGGTGTAGTGGTTAAAGTGTTGGCCTGGGAGTCGGGAGAGCCGGGTTCTAGTCCCCACCTGGCAATGAAAACCCACTGGGTGACTTCAGGCCAGTCACAGACTCTCAGTCCAACCTACCACACAGGGTTGTTGTTGTTGTGAGGAAAAAAATGTAGATGAGGAGGATTGTGTATGCCGCCATAATAATAATAATAATAATAATAATAATAATAATAATAATATATTTATTTATTACTCACCTCTCCCAACGGATCGAGGCGGGGAACAGCATCAAACATAAAATACAAAACTGATTAAAACACTTAAAACCAATGCATCCTCAAAATACCATTAAAACACCAATAAAACACTTTAAAATTCATCTGGGTAGGCCTGCCGGAAGAGATCAGTCTTTATAGATCTTTTAAATTCCTGAAGACTGGTGAGTTGGCGAATCACTTCCGGCAGGTCATTCCACAATCTGGGAGCGGCAGAAGAGAAGGTCCTCTGGGTAACGGTTGTCAGTCTAGTTCTTGTTGACTGTAGTAAATTCTTCCCAGAGGACCTGAGCGTGCAGGTCGGATTGTATGGGAGAAGGTGATCCCGTAGGTAACCTGGACCGAAACCATGTAGGGCTTTAAAGGTAATAACCAACACTTTGCCTTGGTTCCTTAGAGGAAAAAAGGCAGGATATTAATGCAATAAATAACAACAATAACAACAATAATAATAATACACACAAGCCAGTGGTGTGTTTCAGCAGCCCAAAATGACAAAAGGGGGACATTTATAATAGTGGGCACAAAATGGATATGCTACATATATTAAAATATCACAACACACAATACAAATATGAGAAACAGTGTAGTGATAACAAGAAATGAGAAATGCCTCACAGCTACACAACAGCTTCTGCACAATAAGTTACCTCAGATACACAACAAGTATCCACACAGCACAGCTTTTCTTTATATTATAGAATCTTCAACAACAGGCAAGAAATCCAATTGCTCCTGTAGGAAAAAAAGCCCAACCTGATGCACACAGATATTTCCACTGAGTGGCCATTATATTTGGATCAAACTGCCAACACTTCCTTCTCTACAAACCATCAACCCATTGTGAGCGATAACAAAACAACTCCATTATTCAGTTCAATGCCCACTTAGTTTCTTAAAATCAAATGCCATCAAGGCCACTGAAGTTTTATTCACAGCTGTATCTCAAAAGAACTCCCATGTTGTTCTCACAGCTTTTCATCTCTTCACCTTACATTTTAATATCTGCATTCTTTGAACAGCTCCCTTCTCTCAACTGAAGCTCCAAGTTGCTTTGTAAGTGTGGGCACTTTAAAAAGCCTTTTTTTTCCAATCAGGCTGATACAGAAGCAGTGATTTTTTTTAAAGTCTTCTGATCTGCACAAGGTGTTGGAAAGCCAGCATATGTATTTTGAGAAGTGGGCTTCATGGTTGTGAAAAGATTTGAAAGATTATTTCAGTTGGCACATCAAAATAACCCACCATTTAAAAGAATAATAATTGTGGGTTATTGTGAATGATAACCCACTCCATTTGCAGCATCATTTGGTTATCACGACCAGGTTGTCTCTCTTCCAACAAGCTAGAGCCATAACACATGGTTTGTTGTTGGATTATGATTCGGGCTACTAAGGGGGGAAACCACCCATAGTTCTTGGTCTGCATGTCACACAAACCCATCTGTCCGTGGTTTATTTAGCGCTGCTGCTTGCAGCAGAAGTAATTGGGTAACATGCAACAGAATGGTTTTAAATTGTGGGTTATTGTGACATGCACACTGGGCTTCTAGTTTCTGGCAGACTTCCTTAAGTTTGTGCACACAGTGGCTCAATTTGGACGACACGATAGTCAATGGTGGGTTGACTAACCCTAACCCTAACCCTAGGGGTACTCCCCAAACAACATGGTAATGAATAATCAACTGTGGTGTGGATGAGGATCAGCGCTGAGTTAACTATGGCAGCATTGGAATGACACAATAGTCAAAACAACTGACGATTGTTTTCCCCACACCAGTTGTTTATTGTGTCGTCCGAATTGAGCCAGTGACTGACAAATGTAGTGAATGAAGAACTCGTGGGGGAGCCTGCCCTGTGAATTTGCCAAGCACTGCTCAGCCAGACCTGTTCTGGGAGCCAGTCTGGCCGAGAGCTTGGCGATGCGCGCATTCCCAGGCCTCTGGAAAGTGTACAATTCCCCCAGCATGCCATTAGCGTGCCAGGGGAATTGCACACTTTCCAGAGGCCCCAGACAGTGCGCTTTGCCTCCCTTGCCCCCTCGTCAATTGTGGCCTTAAAGGTCCTCTAAATTGAAGAGGGCCTTCAAGGCCATGATCAGTATGGGGGTTGGGGGAACGCGGTTCCCCCAAGGCTGGAGAAATCGCATATTAATTCCCTCCACTTTAATGGCGCCAGCCTTGGGGAACTTTTCTCCCCTGCAGATAGGGCCCTTAAAGAGTGGCCCTGGAGTAGGCCATGAAATGCCTTGGGGAAATTGAATATTTCCCCCTGCTGCATTAATGGAATCTGCAGCATGGGAAAGGACAAAGGATGTGCGCAGGTCAGGGTGAAACTGAGTTCCACCTGGACCAATGCCCCTTTTGTCCTGTGGCCAGGAATGGGGCGAAAATCCAAGAGGTGAGTCCATCAGGGCCTGGGAGAGCAAGACACAGGGGCGACCGCTGCCCTCACGGGGCCCAGGTGGATTTTTGCCCCATTGCTAGACAAATTCAACTCCTCCATCTCTCTTTGCCCCACATTTGTAGATGGTGGAATGCACATCTATCCACTCTAGTCTGATCGTGGAGTTGCTTGCTTACATCCTTAGCACACCAGCGGAAATGTTAAGAGAGGAAATGCAAATCACTTGGAGTTCTTCCTCCCATGCTTCTGGGACTTATCTGACTACTCTGCCAGTGCAGAGACAAAACAAGAGTTTCCCCAGAGCAGAAATGTATATTGTCTCCCTTCCTTTCAAGACAGTAGAGAGGATAGAAAGCTTCCCTGTGCCAAAATGTGAGAATCCCAGATCTATGCTGTACTCTTCTATTTTAAAGAAAACATAAACATGCACGAATTTGGTTTTTGTTGCTATTGTTGCTTTAAAACATGTGCCACATCAAGGGGACATCGGAATCCCAAATTTAAACAATAATAATATAAAAAAAAGATTAACAAAAGTGTTAGAGACAAACCGGAAGTACTCACAGAATTCTTAGGCCGTTTCTATGGTCGACTAACAACGGATCTATTGTGTGTGAAAGCACCATGAGTCTTGCTCACTGGCTTGGTGTGCCATTCTCTGTGTTAGTTGTGTTTTCCGTAACCGTAACAGTGTAGTATTTTTGGTTAAGTTTCCTTTTTGCAGTTCTCACTCTGAAATCCTTTGCTCTTGGGTGGATGCTTTTCACATTAACTCTGCTAACTGCCAGCAACTTGCATGAAATCTCATCTTGTATGTGTTTCTTTCTGTGTTTCCTTTCCTTTTCTCTACTTGCTACTTTGCCCGTTATTGATAGGATCAGCCTATATGCACAACGAGCCGTGCCTCTGCCATGATGTCCGCTCCTATCTTCATTTTTCTGCAAGTTTTCATGTGGTGTGGATGGTCAGTTACTTTCTCAAATTTTGTGTTTTGTTTTGTTTTTTCAAAGTTGAGCATTTTTGTTAGCATATCAGAGAAACAAGTATTAAGTGGGTACTTTGGGTGGGTGGGTGGGTGGGGGAATATGGCGCAAACTCTGTTATTATGAAAGAGATTAATGACAAATAGACCCTGCTCAGAGGTTGTTTTCCCCTGGGAAGAGATTGGGCCTGTTCAGACGTCACGCTAAGCCACGGTTGGGCCGCTAACTCTTTTGTGGCAAATGGTTAGTGATTATGTTTAAACCGTGGTTATGTAGCAACCATGGTTAGGAATGGTTCACATGACATGTGAGTCATGGTTCACATGAAACGCTAAGCCATGTTTAGTTCAAAATGCGTAACCACCATGGCTCAAAATGCTTAACCACCATGGCTTAGTGTGTCGTCTGAACAAGGACATTGGGTATGGGCCTCAGGATCACATGTTTCTTTCCTGACTGGGAGATTTAGTCATTATTTGAAGAGTATTTAATTTCTAGTTGGTGAATCAATTATTTCACTTCTCCCTGTGGTGAGCGGATAAAACACACTCTCCCAGGGGCAATTGGGGAAGAGAGAAATATGGTAGGAATAGGCTCGTCGGCTTATATATCTACAGAAGCTTGGAGATATGAATTGAAACAATCTGCCACAGCTATAAATATATGGTACACCACTCATTGTTTGATTAACTTTATAAGTAAATCCCATTATTTTTTATGTTTGCAAGAAATCCTGCTTAGAATTACAATCTGAGGACACACGTTTTCATCATTCCCAGTTCAGCACTATAGCATTTGTTTAATGCAGATAGCTAGCCTTGGAGTCTTCACAACACCCGCTTATTCTTCACAAGGAGGGAGGAATCATAGTTCTGTGGTAGAACACATGCTTAGCAAGGTACTGAGGAAGAGGGGCTGTAAAATATCTGTCCTAGAGTCTGGACTGCTGGTTGTCAGTTAGGGTTGATAGTATTTGCTTAGGGGGATAACTGGTCTAGGTCACCCTACAGTACCTATTATGTATCCATACTTTAATTTTTAATTAAGTCTCTAAATTAGAGCCAGATAGACACTCTTAGAGTTGGGAGGTTTTCAAGGCTAATATAACAGAGAGCATTATTGTTCTCAGATGGATTCTTCTTGTTCCCATTACTTCTTTCTTTATGAACCTAACAAAGATAATAAAGCCAGCACACAAAAATGCTGCGAGCAACATTTGCCTAAGAACAAAGAGTGACATGGTATAATTGGAGGTGACCATCAGATCTGGTGTGAGCATCTGGTCATCTACCTGGGATCCCAAGAAAAAGGAAGATAATAACTGGGTATTTTCTTATAGGATTAATGCTTATTAGTTACTACACTACAGTCAGTATTAATCCTAATCCAGAAGGAGTGTAGTTAAAGAGCAATGTTTTTGGAGAGAACCAGTTGCTATGTGAAGAATTATCCCCTTCTCTCCTGCTGAAACTCTGAAAATACACTCTATGCATTGATGTTAACTGGCAGACTTGTGTTTGGGAAACATATGCTTACTAGTAGAACATCTCATTCAACCTGAAAGTACCCAACCATTATTTGTACAGAGTGCTGTAGGAAAGAATACTAATTCTTGGAAATTGTACTCTACATAGAGAAAGCGCATCATTCTTCTTTTCATATTTTCAGTATCTTCAGAGGCTTTGAACTGCTAAATCAAATTTTTAAAAAATCACCATTTAGGTAGACTAAGAGACATTTGGACTGAAATCAGTGAGAACATTTCCAGAGCAGTATCACTGCTCTAAATATATTGCATCTGTCTCTACTTTTGCATTATCTTCCCAGAGTACCACTAGAGGGAGACATCATCATGGCCATTTCTAACAGTATCTAATAGATAAAACTCATAAAAGTGGAAATGTATATATGAATCAAGAAATGATGTTTGAAAATGTACTTAATTATTTCTAGAGCTATTTTGGCTATCTAATGTCCAACCGAAGGCAATGGCGGGCAAGATATTCATCGGGTTGGCAATGTAAAGCAAACATAAAATTTGTACTTTTCAAACTTACACACTTTCCTCAATTTTGCAATGTAATTTGCAAATTAAATGTGCAGAAAAACACATATAATAGAGAAAATGCATACAATCAGGGAAAGTGTATGAAAATGCATGTGTTAGGAGACTGTGTCCACAAAACCACATTATATAAGGGTTATTGCTTGCAAAAACATGATACATTAGAAAAAAATACAAATATGGGCATATTTGGAAAAGCTTGTACAAAGAGACGTAACGTTCATGCAAATAGTACGTTTCATGGGGACTTTAAAAAGCAAATTCGCAAACTGAAGCAGAAGTGAAATGGAACAAATTGACAGATTCATCCATATCTGTAGGAATGTAGGGTATCCTCAATATATGAAGAAACAAATTAGTAGTTTCTGGCATTTGTAGTTATAAAGACTTTATGGTTATAAACACTTTTGCACACAGCTGTATAGCTAAGTTTTGGGTACATTTTTACATTGTTTTCTAAATATATCCATAGTGAATTTAGAATGTCTTTCCGGCTATATCCTTTAGGCACAGGGTAACAACAACAACAAAAATTAAATGCAGAATTTGCTTGGCCTGAGCTTTCCCTGCGCTATCTGAAATGTGTTACAGAAGGCATGCAGACCTCCCATGGCCTGGCATGGTGTCTGTATGTATGCCCCAATGGCTGTTTTTCCTTATGGGAATCCCTCTGTGGGCCTAAGAACAAGCCAAAGAATTTAATCAGGAATGTATTGGTTAGTTATGTTACTTGAATATACACTTCCTCTGAAAAGCTGTGACTGGCTTACATAGTAGTTCTAGCTGCCACATAAGGCAGATACTGATCCAGTCTACACACAGTTAAGTTCAGCAAGCTCCTACATCATTCACTAGCATGGAGAGGAATAGCTCATTTCAAAGACAAGTCACATTTGTTGCTGACATCTGACCATAGTTTCAATACTTAAACATTGCAAGGTAATATTTTCAAATTGGTATGAATAAACAAAGCAGAGATAGAGACATCATAACAGCAATTTCCATGCACATCTCTCTGTGGTTTGATTCATAAGTGCTAACATACCCATGAAGGATCACCAGGCCACAGTACACATGGATATATATCTTCTACCTATAAAGTGGAAAGTATGTGTGTGTCACGTATGTCCAGAAATGTTTACCCACTTCCAGATGAGTTAGAAACTTGACACAGTGACACAGTGATAGGTCTGGCTGTACAAAGTACCAGAAAAATCTAAAACCACAAATTTTCGGGTTTTAAGTATTTTTAAAGAATGTAATAAAAACCTAGGTTTACGCCTACAACTCCCAGTATACCTTGGGCAGAACTCCCAGCATGCCTTGGACAGGAGACCAGACTTACTGGCCTTTGGAGGCCATTGTGAGTGGCCGCTGCATGTCTTTTACAACCCTGACTCTTAAGGTTGCTCTCGAGCAGTCAACCCAATTCCACATAAAAGGAAACAACCCACATGAATGGGCAGCATCCATTTGCGGTACCTCCTCCCACCCTCTGCATGGTTTTAAATGTAACTAGATACAAAGCATGACTTTGAGGGGCCAAACATGCTCAAAGGCTCTCCATCCTGATATCACTGTTTTCTCAGAATCTGGGGGAAGCAAGTGTGTTGCCTTTACCCTTAAGAGCGAGGGAAGAAGGGGAGGCACTCTGCACATGCCCAGAAACAGACCCGACAAAGGGGAGGAAGTGCCTGGCCCAGCTCCAGCCCTTCAGTACAGGTTCCTGATGTAGCACTTGGTGGGTGAGATGCACAGGCCAAGGCAATCCCAGCAGGATTGGCCAGAGCTGGGTGCGTCCACTGATAGCCGCTTACCTCCCCTCCTTGGCGATGCTACTCCTCGACGCTCTATTGAGGATGTCTTAGAGGATGCAGGCATGTGCGGGCTGCCAAAGGCATGATGGGAGGTGTAGTACTGCCATGTAGAGTGTCTGATTTAAAATAAAGTATGGGTGAGCAAACCCTGACCTCTCACTAACTGTCTTTGTTCTCCTACCTGACTTTCTCCAACTGCCTGTAACCTTGCCCTCCATTCCATTCTAGCCTCAGCTATATGAGTCAATTCTTCATTCACTCTTCTGTCTCAATGGTATAGTCAGGCTGGGGAGTGGCCTAACGAGAATGGAGTGAACTTGGAAATCTCTCGCTCTCTCATGGAAGCGTTGGTTTAAACATATAATCCCTTTCTTGGAGATGACTGATTGTAAATTAAAGACTTGATATCTGGTTCGGAAGTGTTGCTGTGTCTTCTGAGTGAAAGAGAAAGTAAAGCGGATCGGGATTCCTGGCAGGCGGCCAGAGGCTGGTAATTGAGACTTTTATTACTCGGGCTAATGAGCTAAGTCAGGCAGATAAGGCTGTGGGGGGAGGCTGAAGTAAAGAATTGAAGCCGGGTGAAGAGAGGATTTCAGTGCCCCCAGCCGAGCGTGTGAGAAGTTGAAATATATTTGTCTGATAAGAGCCGAAAAGATTTAAGAGAGTGGCTGTTAAGATCTATGTGGAGGGGCGCGGATTTATAAGTGTAGCCTGATGAAAAAAAGAATAACAGGTGATAAATCAAGTGCCTCCAGCTGGATCAGGCAGCCGAAAAAGCATCCAGATAAACACTTGGAACGGTTAGCGAGAGTAATGGCCGACAAAGAACAGCCTTCTGATCGTGGCGAGAAGGCAGCTCCGCTTCTTTCTGGAAGTGGGAATTCTAAAACTGGAAGCAAGCCAGGTACAATCCCCAAAACGTTCAAAGAAAGTCAATCATGGTCACCAGGAGAACTAATGGATAGCTTTCGGAAGATGTTAGATGAAGCTTTGGCAAAGCAAGAGGAGAGAATAAAGGGCCAAATTCTGACAGGCTTCCAAACTGTGGTGGAGAGAATGACAGAATTGGAGAAGAAGAATGAGCAAATCAAGGAAACTACCAAGCAGCAGGGAGAGCAAATGCAAGGGATGGACTTGCGTTTAATTGCCTTGGAGGATAGAGATAGAAGAGCAAATATTCGGATTAGATCCTTTAAGGAGCAAGAGGGGGAGAACCCAAAGGCTTTGAGAGATATAATATTGGCATGGATCAGAGAATTGGACCCCCAGGAAGAGTGGGAGATGGCTGAAATTGAGAGGATCCATAGAGTGGGCTATAAAAAGAAAGGAATGCTTCCAAGGGATATAATTGTCAAATTTGCCAACTATTACAAGAAAGAAAAGTTAATGCAAGCAATTAGACGTCTTGGCCGACCGATGCTACAAGCAACACCAATCGTGGTTTATCATGATTTATGCCCTCAGACGGTCCAGTGGTGGAAGAGCGTTAGACTGTGTACAGTTACCCTGCGGAAGAAGGCGATAACATATAGCTGGGGATATCCAGTTTTTTGAGATTCATGTGGCTAGGGAAACAACACAGAATAACTTCATGTGAGCAGGGGCTGGAGCTTCTGGAGAAGTTGGGATTGGTCGACGCAACTGAAGATGGAGAAACGAGGCTGGAGGAAGGAGCTGCAGGAGGAAGTAGTCAATAAAGAACTATGTTTGAACAGGGATAAAGAAGAGATTATAAGGGAGGGGAGGGTCAGCTGTTACTCCGGGATTGTTGGGTCGCTTCTCCCCCCCTGAAGAGTTCTAAAAATAATTGGGGCCATTGCCCAGGAGGGTCTGGTGAGGAGGGGGGTGAAGTTTGGGGTAAGTGTGGGGGGGAGGGTAAGGGAGGGGGGGTATTTGTATCACAGAGGGGAGACCAATATAGAACTTTGTGTGAGGCATGATGGAAAATAAATTAAGGGTGGCAACTTTAAATGTTAAAGGGATAGGAACTGTTATAAAAAGGAAGAGAATAGAAGCACTATTAAAAAAAGAAAAAGTAGATGTCATTTTTTCAGGAAACTCATCAATCAAAGGAGGGTACAAATGAGCTTCGGATAAGGGATGTGGGCGTTTATGAGAAAGCATTTGGTACTTCCAAAGCGAGAGGTGTAGCGACAATAATTTCAAAAAAATGTGGCATTAATGTTCAAAGAGTGAAGAAAGATAAATTGGGTAGATTTCTGATAATTTTTTGTATGGTAGGGGAGGAGAAATATATATTGATTAATGTATATGCTCCTAATGGGAAACAAATGGAATTCTTCGATGAAGTTTTTAATGTGGTGGGAGAAATGGGGAAAAAGAATATTGTAATGGCAGGAGATTTTAATATGGTATTAGATAAAGAAAAGAATAAGGATAATATATTAAAAGATCTTAAGATTGGTGGGAAGACGAGTTTAAGCAAATTAATGGATGGAAAAGAGCTAATGGATGTTTGGAGGGTATTAAAATGGGAAGAAAGGAAATATACTTTCTTCTCACCAAGGTTTAAGAGTTATTCCAGGATAGATTTTATATTTGTGTCAAAAAATATGTTATCTAAAATTATAGAATGTGCTACAGGGGTGATTAAAGTCTCCGATCATGCATTAATGACAGCGGATATTAAAATGAAGAAGGATTATAGAGAAGCAAAGAGATGGAGAATGGATACAAGGATTTTAAATAATAAAATTATTGTTGAAAAAATAAAAGAAATGCAGATAATATGGGAAATCAATGAAGTAGAGCAAAACTCTCAAGGGATAATATGGGATACAATGAAGGCTGTGGTAAGAGGGATTTGTATTAGAGAAAGGTGCACCCTAAGAAAACAACAGGAAACACAAAACAAAAAAATAGAAAAGGAGGTAAGGGAATTAGAGGAAAAATTAAGAGAGACAAAAGATAGACGCCTATATGCCCAAATTCAAGCTAAGAAGAAGGAATTAGAGAAAGAAGAGTTAGAACAGGTTCAAAGGAATTTGCTATATTTGAAGAGGGATTAAAATTAAAACATTCGTGGTTTGGTAGAATAGCGATAATTAAAATGAAGATATTATCTAAGATTAATTTTTTGTTTAGAATGTTAACGATTAAAATAACGGAAGCAGAGTTAAAGAGCTGGCAAAATATGATTAATGCTTATTGTAATGGAGATAAAAAAGCAAGGATTAATAAAGGGTTTTGGTATAAGACTCAAAAGAAAGGAGGTTTAGGACTTCAAAATATAAAGAAGTATTATATTGCTAATCAATTAAGACATGTTATAAATAGTATATTGGGGAGGATGATTTAGAATGGCTAGAGACGCAAATAGGGGAACAAGACTTTAAATTACAAAATATCTTTTTTAGTAAAATGCAAAAAAAAGATTTGAAGGGCCTGGACAACCTGTTGTTGAAAAATATCTTAGAGATATGGGAAAAAGTTAAGGGGAAGTTAATACCAGGAGTTTCTCCTCTTACACCAGTTGTAGTAATGGGGGACTTCCCAAGGAATTTAAAAGCAGAGTTGGAAAGGGGTTTGAGGGATCAGAAAATTATTAAATTAAGAGATTGGTTAAAAAGAATGATAAATAAGGAGCAAAGTGGAGAGCTATTAATAGGGCAAAAGGTAGCTTGGTTCAAATGTATACAATTAGAACAATGGACACAAGATTGGAAAAGGAAAAATAAGGAATGCAGAAAGAATACAAGATTTGAGGATTTAATTGAATCAAGAGGAAAGAAGGAAGAAATTAAATTTAAAAAAGGTTTGACCAGTGAAATATATAAAATTTTGATTGAGGATGATGAATACCAAGACTCTCTTAAAATGATTTGGGAAGATGATCTAAAGGAACAGATTAATGAAGACAACTGGGGGAGGATATGGGATGCTAGAATGTTAAAGTTTTTGTCGATTAGAATTAAAGAGAATTATTATAAGACAGTATGGAGATGGTATTTAACGCCGGTGAGATCCCATCAGATAGATAAAAAAGTGCCCAAGAATTGTTGGAGGGGATATCAGGAGGTTGGAACTTATTTTCATATGTGGTGGAGCTGTGAATATGTACAAAAATTTTGGAAAAGGGTGTTTGAAGAAATAAGTGAAATAACGGGAAGTAAATTGGAGATAAGCCCAAAGCTGGCTCTACTAGCAATATGGGATAAAGGAAATGAGAATATAAGTAAGAGAGAATTGATAAACAACCTCCTGGCTCCAGTTAGAATAATGATAGCTAAAAATTGGAAAGGGCAAGGAATTTATACAATAGAAGAATGGTACAAAGAAATATGGGATATGGCACTTAATGATAAGTTAACGTATAAAATGAAAATAATGAGGGGAATGTCCAGGAAGAATGATTTTGAAAATATATGGAATCCATTATTGGAATATGTATTAAGATCGGGGAAAGGGCAAATACCTTCAAAAGATTCTTCACAATTTTGGAAGGATGTATAATTGAATAAAAGTAGGTCTCCTGGGGGGGAGGGGAGCACGGGGGGTATGTAGGTTATGTATTGTATTGTATGTTGTTTATGTTGTATTACATTGTTTTAAGTTGAAATAAAAATATTATTTTTTAAAAAATGGTATAGTCAGGCTGTTACATAAAAACCATAAAATTTATTCAGAAATCCACAAGCAGGGTGCCACAACTAAGATTACCTACTCTCCAGTTGTCTTCCACCACATTTCAGATGGTGTTCAAAGATTAACACATTATTCAAGGACCTAGGCCTACAACTCCCAGCATGCCTTGGGCAAGAGAGAAGACTTATCAGGCTTTGGCAGCCATTATCTGGTAGTGGCTTGCCCTCCTGGGCCTGAAGGGAGAGCGCCTTGGGCCAGCTGCCTCAGTTGCTATGCCCCATCGGGAGCAGGACAGGAGGAGGCTGCAGCACTGGGCCCCTTGCCAACTGCAACCAAGTGAACCATCAGTCAGTAAGCCAGCTCCCTCACGGCCTACCTATGGGCACTGATTGCACAGTGTAGTGTGGACTGGCTCAGCCGGACTTCATTTCCCATGAGCTTCAGCAGCAGGACTCCCATTGGGCAAGTTAGGCACCACAGCAAAAGGCATGCTGGGAGTTGTAGTTTTTGTTTTCTGTAGGGACAAGGAAAATTATGGTGACAGCTTCAAGGCAGCCCTGGCCATGCATTGAAGGTGAGAGAGAGAGTGGGGGGGGGGAGAAACTAATTCAATTTGTTTTAAAGTTACCTCACAGGTCTAGGACTGGCTTACCTTGAAGGGTTGTCATGAGGGTGAGAGAGGAAAAAAATGAATTTAATTTGTTTAAAGGTTAATTCACAGGCCTGGCCAGCCTGCTACTTTGAGATGATTACCTCACAGACATATATTTGGGGGGGGGGGCGAGCAATGCCTGGTAGAAACTTGAAATCTGGCACACTGATAGGTCTGGCTGTACAATGTACCAGAAAAATCTAAAAACATGAAATTTTGGATTTTAAGTATTTTTATGTCAGATAAAAGGCCTAAGTCACCAGTTTCCAAGACCATCCTGGCTCTCTGCCAAAACCTGTTAAATGTAGCTATTATATAGTAAATTATGCCAATAAAGTATTCTGTGTTCTGGCTGCTTTCCTTTTTTCATAATAACAACTTCAGAGCACATGCATACAACAGTTCCTCATGTCCACTGAGATCCGCTTCTACTATATGTTATTCAGATATCTGGGCAATGCCAGGTATATTTTGAAAACATATTTTTAGGGTTGCATCTTTTTTAGCTGGTAAAAAGGGTGTTGTGTGTCCTGATTGTTTTTGAAGTTTAGACGGCTGCTCTGGCCAAGGCATGATGGGAGGTGTAGGCTTTTCTCCCAGACATTTAACAGCATATGTTGAGGTTTTTTTGTTGTTGTTGTTGTTTGACCCAGAATAGTTGTTTTAAGTGGATATTGTATTTATAATCTGTTTTTATGCTTTTTATGCTTTTTAAATTTTGTATATTGGTTTTTTAATGTTCAGTGTTTTTAATTTTTGTAAACTGGCCAGAGAGCTTTGGCTATGGGGCGGTATATAAATGCAAATAATAATAATAATAATAATAATAATAATAATAATAGACATTTGAAGTAAAACAAAAAATGTGGTTTAGCGTGAAGCTCTAATTTCAAATACAGTTCTTATTAACACAACTTTCCATTTATTCTAACAAAACAATTTGCGAACTCAACCAAACTAAAAAAAACCCAACCAACCTAAAGATGAATAAGTTGCAGAGAAATGTATTATTTATCAAATAAATGTCATAAATATTATCACGGACCCGAGCAACAGCGGGCATATAATTATATATGTATGTGTGTGTGTGTGTGTGTGTGTAGGTGCGTATATACCAAGTGGCCCAAAAGGAGGTATACAGTATACTCTTCACAACTATCATTCGGACTCCACCCACCCATCTTCTACTCAAACATTCTCTCCCCCTCCCATCAACATTCTAAGCAACTGTATACCTACTTTTGGGCCTATATATATATATATATATATATGAGAGAATTCTATGTGTTGTAGGACGAATTACCCACACTCCACAGCTGACGCCCATATCTATGGAGTGTCCATATCCCACATTATATTATGTCCATGAAATTATATCACTTAAAGAACAGCATTGAAAAATATTTAAAGAACACAAAACAGGGCTCTTTATGATGACTGCAACTGATGGGGAGGTTCATCAGGGAGGAGGCAGTGCTTCAGATATTTTAAATATGAGTACTTCAAAAAATGTGGATGGAAGGCATCAGTTTAGAAGAGGTGTTCTATAGAAAAGGAAGTGTGCTTTTAAAATCAGAACAATTATTTTTAATTCTACGAACATGTATGTGAATGTAATTCATTCCTTTCCCAACCTGGTGCCCTTCAGATGTGTTGGATTACAACTCCCTGGTGGATGCTGGAAAAGGTTGATGTAATCAACTGAAACTCATATGATTAATTGGCTTAGGTTTCATTGATTGGGTAATTGGCCTAGTAAGAACAAGATTTAAGGATGGGGGTGGGTGGGTTTTGCATAGTCCTGTCTGTAGGTAATCATTAACACTAAACCTTTTTAGCACTTATATCCTAAGCAATAAATGATTCCCTCCCCTAAATATATAATATAGTAATTTCTGTATTTCAAAGTAAGTAAAGAAAGGAAAAGTTTTTACATATATAGAATAGCTGGCTCTGCCCCAGGCACATGTTAGTTAAGCAGAGCATGAGCAATTCTCTCTAGGGATGTTACAAGCATTCCAATAGGACTAAAGTGAGCATGGCCTTGGAAGCCAGTACCATCTCCACCTTACTCTTGCCCAACCCAGAAACTTCTTTGGGGTCATGGGAAAGAGGCAACAATGGTGGGCGTTCCATGGCTACTGGTAGAGCTAAGGAATCTAGTTCCAGAATCCCTGACAGGAAACTGACATTCTGCACGTCATTTCTGCCAGAAAGTCTGGGCCTAGTTAATCCGAGGCCCAGACCCTGACTGGAAAAGAGCACCAACTGCCTTGCCTTGCCTTGGGACATCATCAGTTTCTAACTTTTGGGACAGGGAAAGATGGAGGCAGAGGCAGCGCAGGTGCTTTGTGAGCACCTTCAAACTTTTTGCAAATGTTCACCTGAACGCAAACATTCAATTAGAATTATCGCAAAGGTTCATCCCTTTCAGGGCAAGTAACAGAATGCTTGTTCCTCCTTGATTTGGTTCTCTCACTAAAATCAACTTCAGACTGTTCAACCTACAAACATCGGCCTATATGCTCTGGCAAAAGCATCAACAATGATGTCAGACTCATTCCCAAGACAAGGGCTCTTCCTGCTGCTTTGCTGTTTGACATAGTTTGGACTTGACCATCCTACTTTTCAGTATTAAGATGCATTTGAAAGTAGACAATGTCAAGACTAGGATGAAAGAAACCGGAAAAGAAATTGTAAACAACTGTGAGTGTTGTGATTAATGAAATAGATTAAAGAGAGAGAAAGCTTATTCTGAGTTCAGGGTTTTGAAGGATTTATATCAGAGTAGGAAAACTAATCAGGAGTGACTTGATCTGACAACAAATGCTGCTAGGAGAAGGAAATGATGAAGGAAATAACAACCTGAACAAATAGATTTATCTTAGTGGGATTCTATATTACGTCAACCTCACTCATGCAAACCAAGGCAAACAGCACTTGTAATATAGACAAGTGCCTCAGTAATATGTACAAATAAATGTCTTAGGTTTGGTCTGCATGTTAACTTTGTCCCATGCAGCTTTATTAAAATATCCTAGTGGTGTCCTTTCCCTGGACCCAGAAAATCTTAATAACTTTAGGCCGGTGGCAAACGATCCATTCCTGGGCAAGGTCCTTGAGTGGGTGGTTGCTGGCCAGCTCCAGACACTCTTGGATGAGTCTGATTATCTGGATCCATTTCAGTTGGGTTTCAGGCCTGGTTTTGGCACGGAAACAGCCTTGGTCACCCTGTATGATGACCTATGTCAGGAGAGGGACAGGGGGAGTGTGACTCTGTTGATTCTCCTTGATCACTCAGCGGGTTTCGATACCATCGACCATGGTATCCTTCTGGCACGACTGGCTGAGTTGGGAGTGGGAGGCAATGCATTGCAGTGGTTCCGCTCCTACTTGACAGGTCGGCTCCAGAAGGTGGTGCTGGGGAGACATTGCTCGGCCCCATGGATTCTCCAGTATGGAGTTCCGCAGGGGTCAGTCTTGTCCCCCATGCTGTTCAACATCTACATGAAACCATTGGGTGCGGTCATCCAGAGTTTTGGAGTGCGTTGTCATCAGTACGCTGATGACACGCAGCTCTATTTCTCCTTTTCATCTTCATCAGGTGAGGCTGTGGATGTGCTGCGACAATGGACTGGATGAGAGCTAATAAACTGAAACTTAATCCAGACAAGACAGAGATGCTGTTGGTGGGGGGTTCCTCTGACCACATGGAGGGTGTTCAATTCTGGATGGGGTTGCACTCCCCCTGAAGGAACAGGTTCGAAGCTTGGGGGTTCTCCTAGAACCATCCCTGTCACTTGAGACTCAGGTACCCTCAGTGGCACGGAGTGCCTTCTATCAACTTTGGCTGGTGGCCCAGCTATGCCCCTATCTGGACAGGGATAACCTGGCTTCAGTTGTCTATGCTCTGGTAACCTCCAAGTTAGATTACTGCAATACGCTCTACGTGGGGCTGCCTTTGAAGATGGTTCGGAAGCTGCAGCTTGTGCAGAATGCAGCAGCCAGATTGGTAACAGGGACCAGAAGGTTCGAACATATAAGACCGATTCTGGCCCACTTGCATTGGCTGCCTGTAGGTTTCCGAGCCCGATTCAAGGTGCTGGTTTTAACCTATAAAGCCTTACACGGTTTGGGACCACAATACCTGATGGAACATCTTTCCCGACATGAATCTACCCGTTCACTACGCTCAACATCAAAGGTCCTCCTCCGGGTGCCTACTCCGAGGGAAGCTCAGAGGACGGCAACAAGGGAGAGGGCCTTCTCTGTGGTGGTCCCTCAATTATGGAATGATCTCCCCGATGAGGCTTGCCTGGCGCCAACACTGTTATCTTTTCGGCGCCAGGTCAAAACTTTTCTTTTCTCCCAGGCATTTTAACAGCTCAAGTTGAGGTTTGATTTACATTGTGGCCAGGCTTAACAGTTAAAATGTTTTAAAGTGTTTTAATGACAGCTGTTTTATGTTTATGGTTTTAAATTTTGTATATTGTCTTTTTAATGCTCAATCTTTTTAATTTTTGTAAACCGCCCAGAGAGCTTCGGCTATGGGGTGGTATATAAGTGTAAATAATAATAATAATAATAATAATAATAATAATAATAATAATAATAATGGGTAGAGTTACGTTTCATCTTGTGATTCTTCTGGAGGTTCATGTGGAAAATGTGTATGCCAGGGCCAGTCAGCATCAGGAATGTGTAGTTCTGGATGGAAATTCTCCTGAAAGTATTACCTGAAGACCAGTGATGTGGAACAAAGCCCACAGGGATATTGCTTTAATCTTGCTTCCCATGTTGAGTGCAAGTTGTGCATGGGTCAGTCTATATTGATCCCACACTTTTACATACGGGAGGACATACCAAAGTTTCTTAAGTTGGTTCAGGCTTAATGAAGTCATCCCAGTGGAGACTTAAATATTTAATTGCTTGGCAAATCTCACTGAAACACACACTATGCATCAGAAGCAATTAATCTCAGACCTCTTTCACAGTTCACCTTGAGTTGTTGCTGTTCTATGATTGCACCCAAATTGCCCCTAGTAATGCATGCAGTTTCTGCTAGATGGTTGTGGTGGATTGCATTATGTACTACACTGGCAACACACACACACACACACACACACGCACACTGGCTCAATTCAGAAGACACAATAAACAACTGGTGTGGGGGAAACAATCGTCAGTTGTTTTGACTATTGTGTCATCCGAATGCTGCCATAGTCAACTCAGCGCTGATCCTAATCCACACCACAGTTGATTATTTATTACCATGTTGTGTGGGGAATGCCCCCTAGATGAACAACTGTAAAGTTTGTTATTACCCCACCATTGACTATCGTGTCGTCCGAATTCAGCCACAGAGTATGGTACATAAGCAACTATACCACTGTAGATAATGCATGAAACAGACCTTAGAGATGTAATAGTCATCCTTTCTGGTGTGGAAAGTCCCTGATCTGGATGTTTTGCCTGAAGCATTCCTATATCATAAGTACATGATCATTTTTAAGAGTACATCACTACGTCTTATTCAATTAATCTCTCAGCTTCTCTCTTACTGAGAACCACAGAGGAGAAAAAGTGAGTCAAGGAGGTTATTAAACCACAGAAATCATTTGCAGCAACTTTATTTAGTTTTCCAGTTCTGTTCTAGAGAAAAGAAAGGCTAGATTGGCTATCAAATGATCTTTTGAAGCTGAAATAACAAATCACAGAATGAGTCAGAGTTGAGGGGGTTTCCCCTTGATGTGCATTTTAATTTTTTTTAAAAAAAGAAACAAAGGTTCATGCAGGACATTCCTGAAGTGCTGCTACGCTCCTTACCAAATTTGTGAGTGGGAATGAGATTTTGTTTAGAACTTTTTAAATACAAATCTCTTAGGCCAGATCCACACCAAGCAGGATATAGCACTATGAATGTGGTATAACAAATGTGTCATGGACCCCAACAGTTGTCAGTGCACTTCAATACCGCTACAAAGCAATAGTGTGGCTCCTGCCTCTTATATACCGCTTTCATACCACTTTCAAAGTGCTATATCCTGCTTACTGTGGACCTGGCCTTAGTCTCTCACCAAGTTCCATGGAACCTTTCCATTGAAAACCCAGAGAAACTCTGAATCTGGGTTTTGACCAAAAATCACATTGCATCCAAAATATAATTATAATTCATTATAATTCTTCAAATGCCTGAAGAGCTGTCATGCAGGTGAGGGCACAGACTTGTTGCCTCAGAGTACAGGATAGATGCAATGGGCTAAAGTTACAGGAGTTCTAATTGAACATTAGAAGAAACCTCTTGAAGGTAACAGCAGTTTGACAGTGGAATTAATTATCTCGAGGAGGGATCATAGACTCTCACTCGCTGGAGGTCTTTAAGCAGAGGCTTCTAGACTTCCTGCTTCAAGTGGGGGCTGGACTAAACGGCCTGTAAGACCCCCTCCAACTCTATGATTCAATGAATATTCATGTGCCTTACCATGCATTTTTTGGAAGAGTGATAAACCTTAACGAGATTGCGAGAGGAGTCCAAGTTTCAGAAAGCTGGCTGTATCTTCCCATCCCACATGTAGGACATGTGTCTGGAACATGTTAACTTGTTCATTAAAGCAGTCTGTAAAACTTTACTCAACTATGCAAATATGCTCTTTTTCCAAAATGTTGCCAGTAGTATTCAGGTTGGAAATAATAATTTGCCAGCTAATAAAAACAGTGTTGAGATAACCTAACAAGATTATGAGTAGGATATATCGGATTTAATACACAGTTTTATCCTTAATAACTCCTAAGATTTTTCAATGTTTTCATCCTCCTGCATTTCCAACAAGACACAAAGCAGACTCATAGAGGTAGATGGAGCCAAACTAAATAACTGTAAAAGTTCAACACATCATCTGATAATAGAATCTTACCTCAAATAGGGTGCACTGATCACTGCATTATAGAATGGAAGCTACAAACATGAGAGCTAAAGTACTTGAATGAAATTTGAGCAGAGGAAGCTTTTATGAAGCTTAGTAGAAGCTGAGAAAAAGCAAATATCAATTTTCAATTTGAGATGGGCGAACTGACCGAGGTCTGCCTTGCACGCTGCTTCCCAGACCATCACCCCCCCGGGCCGTCCACCCAACCCTGTTTGGTGTGGGGTGCAAGCCACCAGCCAGTCTGGAGGTCAGTGACTGCCCGTTCCCCTGCTGAGCCACCAGTTTGCAGGAAACAGTGGATTGTTCTTTTATACATAAAGGGTTTTTTATGCAAATTGCAACAGTAAATAACAAACATAAATGATCTATTTAGAATTTTTACGCTTGTAATGTTGCATAAATTGGCTTGTTTACAGCCCCCTTCTTTCTCTTTTATTGTGAATATTAATAAAACAAAACAAAAAATAAATCATGAGAAAAGAAAACGAAGAAACATTACATATATAGGAATATCATCATTTTTTCCATCAGGTATAGCGTTCATTTAAAAAAGGGGTGAGAGTTATGCGTAGGTTTCAAGACCATATATCCATGTATTTATCCACTCGCAAGTTGCACCTATATAACTCCCATTCAAATGTTGATAGCACTATTAAGTCCTGAATCCATTGCATTGTGGGAGGTGAGCATTTGTCCTTCCAATGTGATAAATATAAGTATTTTAGCTGTCATAAGTGCTCTGAAAATCCATTTGCGCTGACCATGTGTTATCTTCCAAGAAGTTGCACATCGCCCCATATTAAAGATTGTTTCAGTGCAAAGTTTATCCTTATTATAACCTCCTCCCAAAAGGGAGCAACTACTGGGCACTGCCAAAACATATGAATTAAAGAAGCATTAGGTGCATTACATCTCCAGCAGTTATGTGAGTTAGACAAACCCTTATTGAAAAAGCGTGGAGTCCAATAAACACAAAACAAGATTTTTTGCTGAATAAGATGCAGCCTAAGATCCATAGAAGCTTCAGATACAGATGCTAGGGCAACAATCCATTGATTAGGCAAAATAGGACACTCCAATTCTCTATTCCAATCCTGTCTTAAACTATGGGTATCATATTTATTTACTACTACTAAATGTGTGTGCATATATATATATATATATATATATATATATGGGTCGTGGGTCGACGTGTCTGTTCAGCTGCTATAAGTGTTTCTAACAGTAATGGAGGCTCTGAAGCTGTGAAAGTGGCCGGGCCAAACCTAGATTCCAGCAAGTGTTGCAATTGCAAGTATTGCCACTCAGCCGTAGTAGGTAATTTATATTTAGCACATAAATCAGAAAATGACAAAAACTTGTTGTCTGGGCCTATTCATTGATCCAAAGTTGTTGTTTTTTTAAAAAAATCATCTGTCCATGTCCTCCACAAGAACGCTTGCTTTCCAATTCTTGAATCTGGATTTCCCCATAAAGTCAATTTTGCGTGAGAAAATGATTGAACTGTAATTGATGTGATATTATGCACCACACTTCTCCATCCGCCAAGATTGTAAGAGGGGGGTTTATTTATTCTAATATGTCGAGAACCAGGTGCCATCCATTGGGGAAGAGGTTCTAACCATGAGTATTCCAGAACTGACCGGGATGGCAAATTTAAGCGAACTGGAAAAGACCAAAACTTAGTACAACCGAAATGATAGGCTCAATGGTACAAAGCAAGGTCTGGAAAACCAAAACTGCCTTCTTTAATTGGAAGCTGCATCTGTTTCAAAGATATTCGAAGTGAAGAAGAACCCCAGAAGAATTAGGATTAAGTTGTTGGAAGTATTTGCCAGGTAGAAGTAAAGGAATCCCACACATAACAGAGAGAATTCAAGGTATAATGTTCATCTTAAGTGTGTTGATTTTACCCCACAAACTGAACTTTAACAGTGCCTATCTATATCTCATGTAAGCTCACTAATCAGTTTATTCAAATTGATTTTAATTAATTGAGATATCTCTCTGGGAATGAGTCTTCCCATATAGGTAATAAAATCAGGGCACCATTGAAATTGACCATTACCCAACACATTAGAAAATATGCTGCCTCCAATTGACATCAATTCAGACTTTGACCAATTAACTGAATAACCGGAAAGATCACTGAAAGTATTAATCAATTTCATCAAAGCAGGAATAGATGCCAGGAATTTGTAAATAAGCAATAAAAAATTATTAGCGTCAAGAATAATTTTAAATTCTAAGTCAGTATGCACAAACCCGTGAATACTACTATTCTGTCTAATTGCACAAGGCAGGGGTTCCAAACATAGATCAAATATCAATGGAGAAAGTGGACATCCTTGCCTTCTACTTCACTCAAGCACAAAAAAAAGCCGACAACCAACCGTTGGTCATAACTCTTGCTCTTGGGGTCAAACATAAAATTCTAACCCATTTCAAAAATTCCATGGAAAACCAAAATTACTCCATGTAGCAAACATAAACTTCCAATTATTTTTTTTCCCCGAAGGCCTCAGTGTCCAAAGAGGCAATAGCCACCTGGTCATTTCTTTCTCAATTTAAAGCTGTCAAATCCACAACTAATCTCAAGATATCAGTCCCCTGCCTGTTTTTAGTAAATCCCACTTGATCTTGTCCACCATTTATGTAACAAGGCCCTTTACGTAAAAGAACGACCCACCATTTTCTGCAAAATGGTGGCTCGACGAGGGAGCAGGCAGCCACCTGCTGCTTGTCCCTGGACCGGCCAACGGCTTATGTCCTGCACTGAACAGGGTCAGGTGGCCAGTGGGATTTGCAGAGTCCAGTCTGGGAGGGACAAGCGGGTGGATATCCATCAGTCTACAACTCATCCCCAGATATTTTCAACATCCCTACTTCCAGTGAGAGACAATCATTAATCAATAATTGAATACAAAATAATATGGATGGGTGAACTCACCCAAGTCCGACTCATTGGGCCTTCTTTTGAGGCTCGGTGAGGCCCGTTGAGTGCTTGGCAGCCATCCAGCATCATTCTGGAAATTACGTATTTCCCCCATTAAGTAAATGGGGCTTTTACAGACTAGGCTGACAACTGTTGCCCAGAGTACCTTCTCTTCTGCTGCTCCCAGACTGTGGAATGACCTGCTGGAGGAGACTCGTTAACTTAACAGTCTTTTAGAATTTAAGAAAGCTATGAAGACTAATCTCTTCCAGCAGGCATATCCAGTGGAATTTTATAATGTTTTTAGGATGTTTTTTATGATGTTTTATTGCTATTTTAATAATGTGTGCCATGTTTTTAATCAGTTTTATGTATTTTATCATATTTTATATTTACTGTTGTTCCCCGCCTCGATCCAAACGGAGAGGCGGGTAAGAAATAAATTTATAATTATTATTATTGGGGAAATTGTGCATTTCTCCTGTTGCATAAATGGTGGCTGTAAAGGCCCCATTTACACAACAGGAGGGAATATGTAATTACCGGAGCCTCCATTGTGGCACACAGTGGAGGCTCCGGATGTGAGTGGAGACTGCCGAGCGCTTGTTGGGCCTTGTAGGCACTCAGAGCACAGATCCGCAAATGTGCTACAGGCACCCAACTGGGTCTGGGTGGGGCAGATGTGGACTCAATGGCTCAGTGGGGTGGCCACGACATCCCTAGACACAATACATTCTCCATCCTCTCCACATAAGCACAATCAGTTGGTTAGACATAGTGATCAAGCCATCATAGATACAACTAACACTCCCTTTTGTTTTGTTGCATCATAGATACAACTGGCAGCAATTTGAATTACTACATTGATTGGAAAAATACTTCTGCAATTACAGGAATTGCTGACATCCATATTGGTATTTCCCATTCAGACAATGCATAAGAAAATGCATTGTCCTAAGCAGTTGAAGTTACTGAACCAGAAGTCTAATCTGGTTCAGTAAAGATTCAAGATATGCTACGAGACGTGTCAGAGGCACAATTTAGATTCTTCACATGACTGCAGGAAGCTCCAGGGATCTTGAGTTGTGGCCTAAAATGAGATGCTTGAGGAATTTGATCTTTGTGAATTCCAATGTGAACAGAGCTGATCCTAGAGTAATGTGCAAATCAGAATATAATTATTCTTTACATTTTGCACTTTTCCAAATTTTGTGATGTAATTCTCTCAAAAAGTATTTTAAAATGTATATTTTATAATAAAATATATTTAGGAATGATAAACTTAGATAAAATACATTTAGAAATGCATATTTTCTTGAGGAAAATATAGTTAAAATGCATATGTAAATACATGATTTCTGTGCAGATATTTTTTTATACATGATTTCTGTACAGATATTTTTTTTAAATGTACATTAATGTGGAAATTAGGCAAAACCAACTGATGAACACACATGAAATTGATTATATGGACCAGAAATAGATCGCTCTGTCCAGCTGTAGGTGTAGGATTAGTGCATCAGAGACAATTGAGAAGATAAATCAATTCTTTATCAGGTGTCATTCCCCCGTCTCAAATAATTTTTAAAAAGAAAAGAGAAATTCAGACTGAAATAGGAGGAGAGGAAGCTGATTCATAGGTTTAGTTGGGTGCTGAAATACCATGGTGGAAAAGCCATGCAAGCTTTTCCCCTCCATCATGCAGACAACTTCCAGTGTGAACTGAGCATTTGCATCAGCACACAATCATGCAGAAGCCTAGTTCACAATATTTCCCCCCATTAAGAAGTGTGTGTGTGTGTGTGTGTGTGTGTTTAACCATGCAGTTGGGCACTCATGGAGAGGATCTGGTTTCCACTGAAAGCAGTCTGTAGCTGGCTCTCTCCTCCACCAAACGATTGTTGCTGCTCCGACAGCATTTATGAATCGCAGCACAGCTTTTCATTGCCAAGAACCTGAACAAAAACAAGTGCATAAAAGCAACGAGACTGAGACTGGGTTCACATGTAACACTAAACCATGATGGGTTGCTAATCACTATGTGTCACAGATTATGCAAGCAGCCCACTATGCTCTTGCTGCAGAGCGTGGGTTCCCAGAGTTGGGTGTTTTGGCGAATTAACCTGTCATGGGTGTTGGAAACGTCCCACAGATGCCACATGAAACCATCATGGCTCCAGCCTTAGAAACAAACGGGGTTGGAGAAAATCTATTAATCAAGAGATCTTTCCAAACACAACCAGCAGGTCTATCGTGACCTCTCTATTTATTATAATATATTACAATTTCAAACAATTCAGCCCAGTAAACTGGTATTTAATTTTTATTCTGTGTAAAGTGAATATAGTGGGCCTGTTCAGAAGACACTTTCAACCCTGCTGGTTAAGGTTTTCAGTTAAGCAGCACGGTTTAAAGTGTTTTATGTGATGCATTTTGCTAAACCCTGCTCACTCACTAACCACAGTCAGACCGTCTGCAGCAGGGTTAGTGGCTCTAACCATGGCTTAAAGTGTTGTGTGCGACAGAATGGCTTGTGGTTAGTTCTAACTCCAGAGATCCACAGAGCCTGAAGTGTCACCTGAATGAACAGGCCCATTATGTTGATTTTCTTGTCCTACCCACACTTAAAATAACTATAATGTTGAGGAGTTTTTTTCTGCAACCAAACTAAGTTATCAATAATTTAGCTTAGGGTGACCAGATTTTGGAAACCAAAATCCAGGTCCAAAATGGCCGCCCGAAGGGGGCGTGCCCACCAACACGTCTGGCCCCCAGGGAACGTGCCCACCCGAACATAGCCTTGGTCACATGTCTGATTTCACAGCACACAATTAAGACAAACATGTATTTTGGGAAGTGATGCAGCGCAGCAGTAACACACACCCACCCATCTGTGAGGAAAGGAGGTGTGTAGTGTTGAAGCCCGCCTGAAGCCTTTCCTTTTTTTTTTTTTTTCCTTTTTTCCTTGCCTGCAGGCCTACTATCGGCCTCCTCCTCCTGGCGCTGCTACTGCTTCCACCATCTGGTTCTTCTCCCACAAGTCTGGCGAGACCCTGGTCTCTCAAGACTTGTGCGAGAAGAACTAGATAGGAAGTGTTGTGAGACAGGGAGAGAGCTAGGAGCAGGTAAGGTCCGACTGCTCCGCCCGCCTGCCCCCGCACCTTTCCTGGGGTGAGGGCGGGAGGAGAGCGAGCAAAATCCTGGTCCCCCCCGCCCCCCCACTTAAAACAACCCCCCCGCGTGCCAGCACGCCCGCCCCCCCTGCCCACACTGCGCCGCCCGCGTGCCCATGCCCCCCGTGCGGCCCGCCCGCTCCCTCTGCCCGCGGTGCGCCACCCGCGTGCCCGCCCCGCGCTGCTCGTGCCGCCCGCCCGCCTCACGCTCCTTACCTGCTGGGGTGTCCCGTCCGCTTCCCTCCGGTGCTCGGAATCTACTGAGAAACAGGCTTCGCGGCCTGTCTCTCAGTATCGCGCCGGGTGATGATGTCATCACCCGGCGCGCTACTGAGGGACAGGCCGCGAAGCCTGTTTCTCAGTAGAATCGAGCACCGGAGGGAAGTGGACGCCCCTGCGGGTAAGGAGCGTGAGGCACGAAGGAGGGCACTTACCTGCTGGGGCGGCCGCTTCCCGGGCTCCGCCGCCGCTGCCACCGCCCAGTCTACCGATGCTCCTTGCTTGCTGCCACCGCCGCGTGACTCCCCGCCACCCCGGTTTGCCCCCCCGCCCCCGGTTGGGCCGGTTCGCCCCAGGTTTCCTGGTTAGGACCGGGAAACCCCAGGCCATCTGGTCACCCTAATTTAGCTAACCTATAAAATGCACTTCACTTCCATATCCAATGTATTCCTTTCAGAGAGACTTAAATATGCACAAATTCTTAAAATATTTGAGTCTAGCTGGATGACTGGGAGAGAAGTAAATTCTGTTTAACATGCTAATCCATCTCTCGGGATTGCTATTATTTGGTACCACTACCACTGATTTGAAGTTGACCAGTGTCTGCTGGCTAAGCCAAATGGAGTATTTAGATTGCTTGTCATGGAGGTATTAAAGATCAAGCCTTTGGGATTTGCACATGTTGTCAGCTGAAATGGAATGCAACCAGAAATATCTGAAAAGAGACTTCCATTCGTTCACTTCTTATCCTGTGTGACCTTCCACTGGAATATGATAAGACCTCCATGAGGACTCTTAGATCAGTGTTAGATCACGTGATGTACGTACAGAGGTCTCAATTGCAATCCCTGAGACCTCCAGCTGAAAAATATGGGAGGGACCTCTAGCTGAGCCTTGGCAATTCACCACCAGCCAGAGTACACAATAGTAGAAGAAATGTTCTGATAGCATAAGTCAACTTTGTATGATGTCATTATGGCCAAACTTGCTGTGATGGTAAATTTGAATTTGCAAACTGACTAATAGCAATGGTGACAACTAAACGGAGGACTATTTTTTTAGAACCAAACTCATTGGTTATTTCAAAAGTTTTTAATTCTCTGAATGTGCATGAGGAAATGCATGCATTGTGGTGAGCTAAAGGAATGACCCTGTGCTTTTGTATTTCTGTGGTAAGTGTTTGTGTGAGCAGGTTCGATTACACTTCCATGTAAATTAAAATGAGCAAATGTTAACAGCTATGAATTGCAAGTCAGGAAATAAAATTGAGGCCAAAATTGCCCTTCAAAGTAAATGACATTGCTAAGCTGTGGCATCTCTCGTAGTGAGTTGGGTTTGGGCAGTCACCACAGATATCAGAGGCCAGGTACATGATATCAGAGCACTTTGGTACCTACCATTCTAGGGTAAGTGCTCTTCATTTTGGATACCAGTATACTAGTGAACTTATTCAGGAGGCTGTTTCCCATGTGGGTCTGCCCTATCAGGTAGGGGTGTGAACGCCAAAAAATATTGTCGTTTATCGTTATCGTCATTTCGGACCAAAAAAATTATCGTCTTCATTCATATCGTAGGTGAACTGTATCGTCTTTGCGATAATTATCGTGAAAAAATGATATTTTTGCAGCCCTATTTTTAAAGAAAAAATGCCTATAACTTCTGTATTTTAAAAGTTAGAGGCTTGAAACTTGGTCACAGTGCTTATGGGGTATACCTAAGTATGTGTATCAAATTTGGGATTAATCCCTCCAACCCTCGATTTTATATTAATTTATTAAAGATTGTTTCAGTTCTGACAGATGAGAATGACAGCTCGCCACGTGCATTCATTCAGACCTGTCAGAACGGAAACAATCTTTTAAAAATTCATATAAAATTGAGGGTTGGAGGGATCAATCTCAAATTTCATACACATACGTAGGCATACTCCATAAGCACTGTGATCAAGTTTCAAGCCTCTAACTTTTAAAATACAGAAGTTATAGGTATATTTATATGGCAGTCTGATAAAACGATAAAATCACCCGAAAATTATCGTCTCCAATGATTATCGTAGGTTTTTGTATTGTATCGTCATTGTTAAACACATGCACGATAACCTTATCGTATTGTTATCGTACATTTTAACGATACGATACACATCCCTACTATCAGGATGAATCTCACAGGACATCTTATGGTGAGCAAATTGTTTAAATCAACCGATAAACTCTTTCTCTGTCAACTAAAATTTCAGCTACTAAAAAATGCACCTATCTTTTTTTCCCCTACAGGAGAATTCAACAGACTGTGGGGGTGCCTCTGGCTTGAGCCCGTCACTCTGGTCCATTGTAGGAATCCAGTTGCTCCTGCTCTGGCTGTTATCTGGAAGCAGACATTACCAGTCATGACCCTGTTAAAACCAAAACCTGTGTAAGAAATCAAGATCCTGCCAAAATGTTAGCCCACCATTTCATTTGGGAAAAGGGGGTCAGCCTGCTCAGACCACAGATAAATGCCAATGCCCATTACTTGATACCTTCTTTGGAAAGACTCTGAAGGCACCCACCGTGGCTGCATGTTGGTGTGTCAGATCTGTAGACGTGTGTAAATGCTGCATCATCTGGGCCATCGGAACTGAATTCTATATGTGCTTTACTGAGGAATTGCAGGTTTTTTTTGTGCATTTGAAGATTTTTATGTAAAAAGGGCTCCCCTTTAAAAGGTTACATGCTTTCTATTGATTTTTTCTTAGTTTTGAATTCGTTGCACTCTTTATTCTTTAAAACAAATGCTTTGTAAGGTTGTGGGAAAGCCTGTCATTTCTTCGGCCCTCATGTTTAGAGTACTGATTTTTTTTAATGCCTACTTTCAATATCAGTTGTGTCCAAAATGCAAAATAGACTTCAGTTTCATCCAGAAAAAAAATCAGACTGGCTAGCCCAAGGGTTCCCAAACTTTTGGGTCTGGTAGAGTCATTTGGAATTTTGAGAAAATATCATGGGCACTGTCACAAAATGCCTGCCTTGGGGGCATAGCCATTCATTAAATGGCTATTGTGGAGGGTGTGGTCAGTCAAAAATATCAATTTCACAGAAGGCAAACTGGTAAGGTTGAAGGCAAGTAACTCAGACAAAGCCTTAGTCTAAGCCACATTAATAGGAAGATCACACCCAGAATATCTTCTCAGAATACACCCCACACTGTAGGCACACAAAATCCACACAATCCACGTTTTCTGTGTAACAGAAAACATATCCAAATCACCCACACAGAAAAGACACACAGATCTCTGCCCTGTTCTTCCCCTCACCATGATTGCCCTGCCACCCTGCCCAGTCCTCCTGAACAACCCCACTATCATCCGCTCACCACTCCCATTACTGTTCCCAAAGTTACCATGGAGAGTTCAGTGGGTGTCTTTTTCTCTTCCAGTTCAACAGGCAGCTGGGATGTGCTGCAAAGCCAAGTTCCACTCTCCAGGTGCCATCTTAGTTTCCTGAAAATTCTGGAGAAATTAAGGCAGTGGCTGGGGGCTGATCCTTGAATTGTTAATGTTCTCCAGTTTAAAAAGAAGATACTTTAAAATTTAAAATTAGGGTGGAGTTGGGGTGACCCTGGGGGACCTGCAGGTGCTGTGTTGAGGACTCCAGGGCTAGCCATCTCCAGAGATTCACCATAACTTAAAATGCCTTATGATGAATGATTTCCCCCCCCCTCTCAAAATGAGTATGAATGGGCAATCGGTTAGGCTTTAGTAGGTTTGTGAAATGAATGCAAAACCTTTAAAAGGCAAAACATGAAACACGTTTAAATGGAAAGGTTCTTGAGAAGTTCATACTTTAGCAGAAAAAGTGGTTTTCCTCCAAACTGGGTATCCATACACGCCTGCACAGTTGTTAACGTCAGTGTCATGGTTCATGTTCTCAGAGCAGTTATCTACCGGTAGCCAAGTTCTCCAAAACGTTCAGACGCAAAGTTTGTGAATAAAAATGTCTTTGTGAATATTGAACGTTGGTTTCCAAGGATATTTTGCATGATGATGAAGCTGCTGCTTTGCTGTTTCTTTTAGTTCGGTTTTTGTTTTGTTTTGTTTTCATTTTGATGGTAGAGTATAGTTTATTTAAGAGGTACCTGAGTGATTCTTTTATTGTGTGAGAAACCAAATATTGCAACATGATGCAATTTAATCTTAAGTTATATATTGTTAAACAGAAATCTGAATATACTGTGCAATGTTAAAGCTGAAAATGGGTACGGTACATTTAGTTGTCTGCGCAAATGGGGAGAGATGGATTTTATACAGATGAAGACACTCACCTAAAATCCTGTCTACAGGTATTTTAAGTAAATGAAATCAAATTACAGGCATTTATATTTTAAACAGTATGTGTTCTCAGATTTGTACTTGATGACGCTTTTCTTTGTTTCCACTTACATTAGTTCCTACTTATTAGTATCTATAAAACATCCAACCTTTCTATTTTATAGTGAGAAACAGCAAACTGGAAAAGCTGTATTTTACTGAAACAGTAGCAAAACCAGAACAAACGGGGAGCCTTGAATCTATATGTATGTACAGTGATACTTGACTGTGAATAATAAAAAAAAGATATTGTTTTTATACAAACCTGGTGATGAATCAGATCAGTGAAGTACATTATGTTACATGATAGAATATTGTAGACACAGCATAGAATGCATTTGTTCCATCCCCATTTTTCAGAATTAACCAGTATTGCAAAACAGCTAAACCAATGAATGTGCAACTATGCTGATATTGTAGAATTCTGCTAAAAGTGGCAATATGCAATTATTTTCTTTGTATAAGAGAACACTTCTTTTAAATAAAATTTAAAAAGGCAAAACGCTACTATCATTATGCTGGCAAATAACTCATCTAATTTTGATTCCAAACTTTTATGGAATTTATTGGGAATGCATTGATATGCAATGACATTTTTAAATATATATGTATAAAACAATTCAAATTTGTATAAAGATTTAAATTTTTACATTTTTGGTTTTAGTCACGTCCAGCCTTGAATTATTTTCCCCCAAGTACCCTTGATTCTAACTTCACTGTTAATATCAGAGACTGTAGAAGAGTGATTACTTGAGCAAGTTTCCTTAACTGTTCATTTGTAAAGACCTGTGGTTTTAAGTAAGAGAATAATTGCAACTGATTCTGCTTGACCCTGAGGAAACAGGAACTAATTTTAAAATGGTGGAAGAAAAATAGCCCAGGAGCATCGCATTCTACTGGTGTTGCTATAGTTTTATTGCCTTTACCCAATCATAGTAAGAGTCAGGGTGCTTCCATTATGCTCAACTAGTATCGTTTTTGTAAAGTTGGTATTCATGAGTCAGCAAAGTGTGTGTCACATATTTGTCTTAATTTCAATCACTTAAAAAGACCAGTGGCAGGTTGAGTGCTGTATTTATTATGTTTGTGAATAGAGTGAAATTTCACTCTTATCTGGAAAGTGTCAGAACTAAGTTTGCAGCTTATTCCTGCTACAAACTCTTGATTTATCTTGTCAGGAATGGATTATGCCTTGGGCAGTTATTGTTACAAGTAGCAATAGGGAGCACGGTATCTTAAGAACTGACATGTTGGATTTCTCCATCTGATTCAGTATTCTGCTTAACAGCAATGGCTGGGTACAGATACTTAAGGGAAACTTGACGAAGGCATGATGAAGACATAGATCCCACTTCTTAATTCCAGGCATTGTAATAGTAAAAAAAACCCTCTCCCTTCCCCTGTGTAGCATCACAAAGAGAATTTCCTGCTAATTCATCTATCACATTCAGGTACATTCTCTTAAATTGAATATTAATCCTGAGCCAAATGTGAGGGTATGCTTTTTGCCAGACATTTTCTTGAAGAGGGGTTGCAAACAGGAACCAGAGTTTGGCCAGTTAAACTGAGGCCACTAAGCCTTGCATTTGCTCTGAATTGGCTTCATGATGTTGTCTGATTGGCTATGTTGTATTGTGACTATGTGGTCCCTAATTGGTTGGGATCACCTAGTTAACATGAAGAAATCCCTGCCTTTAAAAATGGTATAGACTGAGCTGCCAACTGGGCAGCAAACATCCTTTGAAATAGGCAAGGCAGTATAGCCCTCAAAAATGAAGGGTCATTTCATAACGTAAACACTACTTTCACTTACAAAATGTTCATCTATGAACATTAAGTGCAGATGGTGATTTACCAAATGGTAAGTTATTGTGTGTCTATGGGAAATTGTGTATATCATTCTGCTAAGTGTTGAGAATTTTAACAAAGTTTGTTTTGCATTAGCTGTTTAGTTTCACTCACTTTTTATGTAGAAATCAGACATAGGTGCCAACCCCTTGCACCATCTTCCCATCTTTTTCAGACCTGCTTTGTGATGATGATGATGATGATGATGATGATGATGATGATGATGATTGTGTGGGTACTGCCTCTAATTGCTTCCTATTGGGTATAGCTGGAACATTACTGATAGATTTCCACTTAAATTATCAACTCCTGGTCCTCAAAATAGATGAATTTAATTACCGCTTTCCTCTCATAATTGTTTTGTGTTTTAATTGCAAAATATAGCTATTTTGGAATTAAAAAGGAAACTAGCAATTCACTGTCCCCCTTACTAATAACAGTGTGGTGTAGTGGCTAGAGTGTCGGACTGGGAGTCGGGAGATCTGGGTTCTAGTCCTCACTCAGCCATGGAAGCTCACTGGGTAACTTTGGGCCAGTCACAGACTCTCAGCCCAACCTACCTCACAGGGTTGTTGTTGTTGTTGTTGTGAGGAGAAAATGGAGAGAAGGGGGAGAACTATGTATGCTGCCTTGGGTTCCTTGGAGAAAAAAAGGCAGGATATAAATATAATAAATAAATAAAAATAAAACCAGTAACTGACTAATTAAACTCAGTTCATCAGTAATGTCACTGCTGCACTGAACAGGAAGCAATTAGAGGCAAAAGCTTCTAAAGATGCAGGGAACATTTGTTGAATGCAAGCTTAGCTATGGGGATTGTTAGCTATTGGGATGGATAATATAGCACCATATTAAGTATTTCATCAAATTCTGTTTCCAGTTGATAGCAAAAATAAATAAATAAATAAATTCCTCAGCAGCAACCAAAATGTTTGATACTGAAGCAGCCAAAGTGTTTCATCTAATCAGAAAACTGGTAAAAATTTATCTTGGTGTACAACGATTCAGACAGCTAGCTTGCAAAGTACTTAAATGTCATTTGCTGTATTCACCCTTACTCTGTGAAAGAGGGTGGGATAATCTTGAAAAACATGTCGGCTGCTCCTTGTTGCTATAAAACAGATCCATATGTGTACATGGTCCAGGAATGAGCTAGCTCAGTAACCTTCTATTAGCTAAGACGAGGCAGGCAGCATAAGCCCCAAAGCTTTTTTTCCTTGGCAGACTTGTACAGTTATCACGTGACAACACACTCAAGGGCCAGTCATTCCAGCAGGAAAAGAAGGTGGGAGGTTTTATGAGAAAAGCCCCTTAGTTGTCCCAGTAAGATCTGCAGACTTTGCACCTGTTCCTGATTGTAACCCCATTTTAGAATTTAAGTAGTTTGACAACCGTGAAAGGAAGCAGAGACCAAACCTTGGCATTTGGCACTACATATTTTTCATAACATTCAAATACTGGTGTTTTTGTGGGTTTTTTTGGCTGGTAGTTTGCACAAACTGGGTTGTTGTTGTTGTTGTTGTTTTGGACGATTGTATGCGAATAGTATCCAGTTGTTTAATGTTTAAGGATGGGAGTTACCATGACATTGTAAATGTAACTCACCTTATGAATAGGGAAGGTACAGCGCTTAAGAAATAATTTGGGTGACAAAGTGAAGTATATTGCAAATTGTACATGCACTCTCTCTCTCTCTCTCTCTCTCTCTTACGAGGTCTGGCTTTAATAATCCTTTTTCACAATAATTGGCTTCAGAGGCACAAGTTATAATTTTTTTAAAAAAAAGGCTTAGATTTAGAATATATAATAAAGTATATTGCTCTTTAATTTAAAACTCCTAGCTGCACCAATTGTTTTAATTTCTACAACAACCATGAAAACCTGCTGTATTATCTTGACAACCAAGTCATTCTAGTTCTGCTTTTTTAAAGAAAAATAAAACAGCTGCCAGATTGAATGGTTTAGCTCCTCCCTGCCTCCATTGGAACAACCAGCATTACTGCCAAAACACTAAGTGTGGTCCATATTTGTATCAGGTTTTTAACATGACATATATTTCATGGGTTTGACTGAGGAGATTTTTAGGTCTTTAGTATGATCTCTTTACACGTTTCTAATGCTTGAGGCTTTATTGCTTAAACTTGACAAGAAAAACAGTGTTGCTGCCATTTGTAAGTTTTCTTATACTATTCCTTTTACTGACTTTAAGCACAGGCCTTACTGCATTCAAATAGGCAGTATCCCTTTTTTAAGTGACCTTTGCAACCCAAGTGTTACTTGCTGTTTTAAACATTTCAGTATCTTTTAAAGGACATGGAGATGTTTTATTCCCTTCTACATGGGCACTTTGGCTCTGCTCAAACGTTACCAGAAGCCCTCTTCACACACTGTTCACCTGAACGTAAACTCTACATCTTTAAGGGGTGGGGCCAACAGTGTGGCCCCGCCCTGACATTGGGCACACTAACTAGTCCCACCCCTGACAACCATGCATTTCATGTAACCGTCTGCAGCTGGGGAACCTATGTGCACAGATCTCTATACACAGTTTTCCAAATGTTCTGGAACCCAATGCACATAGAGAACTACCCTCATGGGTGTCTCCATTGGAGAAGTTCAGGCTCTTTGTATAGGATGGGGCTATCAATGTGCACAATCCCTTTCAATTTGTGGAGCCCATCTTCAAGTGAGTGACATGTGAAAAGGGCTATGTTGTAGTTGCTGCTTCCCAGTGGTCAACTCCCACATTGTGGGGATACTTACCATACCAGCATCTTCCTTCTACTGGGGTCTACAATACTGGTATTGAAAGTACCTATGTAATTTTTAAAAATATTATATATCTACACCGCCCAATAGCTGAGGCACTCTGAGCCATTCACAACAGTTAAAGCAATAATACACACTAACATGATCAAACTTAAAACAACTTAAAACAACATAAAGCCAGAGTAAAAGCCAGCAGCAGTATAAAGATCTTTTTTTAAAAAAAAATACATTAACAGATTTAAGACAATAAAAGAACTTAAAATGTCTGGGAGAATGAAAAGGTCACCAGCTAGTGCTACAAAGTCCACAATACAGGTGCCTGGCAAGCCTATCTGGGGAGGGCATTCCACATTCAGTGTGCCACAACAGAAAAGGCCCCATCCTTAGTAGTCACCCACTTCACTTCATTTGATGTGGGGACTCAGAAAAGGGACTCCAAGTCTGATTTTAGGATCCAGGCAGGTATATCTGGGAGGAGATGATCCTTTAAGTAACATGGCCCCAAGCCATTTAAGGCTTTGGAAGTTAATGCCAACATTTTGAATTGGGCCCTGAAACAGACTAGATGCCAGGGCACAGATCACAAAGCACTGGCCTAATATGATCACATCAACCAGCCCCTGTTAACAATCTTACTGCCCTGTTTCGGACCAACTGAAGTTTAACAAGGTAGCTCATCTGATTTGGAATTTCACAATATGGAAGTTGACCGTGGGGAGTGGCACACCTGTAGCAAAAGTTATGTTTGAATTGAGCTGATGTCACTTGTATAGCTATTCCTTTGAAACAATGGATCAATGCTGCTTATCCTGCAAAATCCTACAAAATAAGTAAATCCAAATTGCGATTAAAACCATTCTCCAGAGTCCTCTTGCTGTAGTTGGGAATATCTCCAGAAAAGAGAGGCCACTTAATCCCATTCTGAACACTGGCCAAGTTTCTGGATTGCTCGTTTTTTTCATACCACATTGTTAATATTGTTAATATTAGCTGTAGACTATTGTAAAAAAGGGTTCAAAAAGTGTCCAGAGTTTCCGAAGTTTGTTGGAGCCTCTTACCAGCAGCTTGGGTTATCTGTCACTGTATCTGTTCTATACAATTTAAAATCATATTTTGGAGAAATATTTTTGCTGAGGTTAAAGTGATACCATCTTGTTCAAATTCTTGCAATTTACATCTGATAAAGCTAACCAAACTTCTTATGTTTTCTGGGATGTCTCAATCATGCTTTTGGGACTGTTAGTAGTGAGATGTTCAGTATGTATCTCTGCAAAAGAAAAGGAGAGGGGGTAATGCTGTTGGATGAGCAGATAAGACTTTTCTCCCTTTAATTGTGTTCTCTTGACACTTTTGTGAATTCGACAAGGCTGAAACAAGGAATTAAAAGCAAACGTTTTGTAAAAATTTGTACAATACTGTTATAAAAATTTATAATCCTAAAAAATGTTGTGTTTAATTATTGTGGAATAAACAGTATATTCAGAATAAAAGTTTATCATTTGAAATCAATTACTGGTGTACATGGATTGCGATCTCTTTTTTAATTTAAAAAAAATGCAGTCAATAGAGGAGACAAACGTGTGATTGGCAATTCTACTCCAGAATGTCTTCACATTAAAACCAAGGTCCCATCTGCACAAAAATGAGCCAGCAAGGATTTGGATGTGGTAGAGAAACTGCCAGGCTACAATCCTATATACACACTCACCACTGAGTAGATATGCATAGAATTACACCTCAAAATCAGTAAATGTATTTGAAAGAACTTAATTTGAACTAGAATGAAAATTGTTACTGATCTTATCAGCAGGTCATGCGGAGAATATGACACTGGAAACAGGAGAAATAATGCAGGGGCACTACATCAGATTCTGAATTCTGGGGTGGGGGGGAACACCTAGATTTTGGTGGCCATTTGGGTTAAAACAAACATAAAGCTCAAATAGAACTGTACAGAAAGCCACCTGATTCCACTGGGAATCAAGGAAATGCTTCAGGGATACAGTTAGGCCTCACCATGCATGCACTGATACTACATCAGCACTGAAACATATACACTTCTCCACTTCCTCTGTCGCATGAACGATGATCAGACATGAACATAGTGTCAGAGAATCTCAAAGCTGAAATAGGTCTTACATATGGAAGTCCCCTTAGAAATTAATTATCGCACTATAGAGATATAGACAGATTTATTGGCAATATTTATATGCCGAGCATATGTTCTCCGGGGAGCTTCCAATAAAAATTCAAAACAAGATCATAAAATGATTAAGAAATACATAATAAAATCTGATATAGCAGCAAATCAATAGCGGAACATAAAATCCCTACGACAAAGTCCACAACACCATCTACATTTGTAAAATTCCAAAAATACCCTTGAAGAGTTTGTGATTGAAAAACCTGGGGAAATAAGATCTTTGCCTAGTGTTGAAAGGACCAGTACCTCCGTTGCAGGTAAGCCTTGCTGGGGAGTTTCATTCTGTTATATGAACAACAAGAAGCAGCTTCTGGATACACTGCCAAGAGCATCCAGGCCTGATGCCCTGGGAACGGGAAATGTACACTGAAGATCAAAGGGCTGCAAATAAATAAATAAATTGAGGCTAAACTGCAACTCATGCGTGAGAAACTTTATCGGCCTGTGTCGATGTACCTCAGTGGTGGCAAATTCAAGTAGGCTGACCAGATAAAATCCAGGTAAGGGCTCATGTAACTTTAGCTGTTGTGATGAAGAGGGAATTTCACCAGGAACTAATTGCATACAAATGACACTGGCTGAAATTCCCTTTTCTCTACAACTGTTAAAGTTACATGAGCCCTGACCTGGATTTTATCTGGTCACCCTGATTCAAGGGCTCCAGGAAGCAATGTCAACCCTCCCCTATAATGAGTTGGGGTCACACCCTGCTGCCATCTGACACACACTTACACACACTCAGACCCCTCAAAAAACCCACACACAATTCTCTCCCCGCCGCCCCCAATCCCAACCATTTGAATTACAATCGGAGGAAAGAGGAAGCCCTTCCCATTCCCAGTGATCATGGTTCAAATCACTGGGATTATGAATGATGGCCTTAAAGCCTCCCCACAATCCCAGTAACCTGGATCATGATCCCTGGGAGGAGAAAGAGGCTTTAAGATTCCCCTTCTCCAGCAATCCTGGTCTGTGCCCGCAAGCCTCTCCCACAGCTGTCTGGTGTACTGGAAATGGATGCACCGGGATGTAGAAAAGCTGGAGGGGGGTTCAGAGGAGGGCAACGAGGATGATCAGGGGTCTGGAAACAAAGGCCTATGAGGAGAGACTGAAAGAACTGGGCATGTTTAGCCTTGAGAAGAGAAGACTGAGGGGAGACATGATAGCACTCTTCAAATACTTGAAAGGTTGTCACACAGAGGAGGGCCAAGGTTGCTTCTTGATCAACCCAGAATGCAGGACATGGAATAATGGGCTCAAGTTACAGGAAGCCAGATTCCGGCTGGACATCAGGAAAAACTTCCTATTAGAGCAGTACGGCATTGAAACCAATTACCTAGGGAGGTTGTGGGATCTCCCACACTAGAGGCATTCAAGAAGTATACTTTAGGGTGGATTCCTGCATTGAGCAGGGGGTAAGATTCGATGGCCTTATACGCCCCTTCCAACTCTACTATTCTATGTTTCCAGCAGAATTGGGCTCCTGCTACTTTGCCAAACAGCTGACTGGTGAAGCCTGATTCTGCTCCTAAATGGGACACATGGAGAAGATGCTCCTCACATGTCCTGTGTTACTGGGATAGTTGCATGGGTGGGTGGGGGATTTGGGAGGGACAGGGCACCAGTGGCGGGCCACACTGGGCCCGCTACATGTTGTCCACTCCTGATGAACCTAGTATGGTCCAAATCTTGTAAGATTTGCTGGAGCCAATCAGAAGTAGTGATAATGGTGCAACTTGGAATTTGGTGGCTCATAAGTCAACTCTCATATGTTTGTAACAGCACTGTGCCAAATTTTTCAATCTCTTTCTTTTTGACCATTCATTGGTGGAGGGGTGAAAAGAAATCGCACCCAAGAATTGGGAGAAGGGGAGAGAATTGCAGAGAAATTTCTCAGGGTGCAGGGCTTCGTTGCTTATCTTACTGTAAGGTGGTGACTGGGGGGGATGCTCTTTCTTTTACAATCCCCCCCCCCCCCATTCTGTTCTTGCAGCCTCTCTGGCTGCTTGACCTACTCGGATTTCCCCAGAACCACCAGCTCAGCTTGGATTTGCTACCTGAGCCACGGCTTTCTTTTTCTGAAATCTGAGAACTTAATCAGGTCTCCCCCCCCCAAAAAAAATTGCCATTTCCCGAGGATTCCCAACATGGTGGCCACTGGTGCCATCGGTGCACCTTGTGTTCGTAATTTGCACAATTCACAGCCAAACTTTGTGCAAATTTGCAGCCTAAATTTGTGCCAATGTTTTTCCTGTGAAAATATTTTTTTACCGAAATTCCTCCAGCTGACCTGGCTTGTTGTGCACGAAGTCTGGGCTGCTGGTGGAAGAAAACTCCTTGAGCTACACCCCCAACTGGATTCCTTTGAAATCCTTAGTTATTCATCTTCTTGTTATAAAGGCATTTAATAACCAAGCCAAAAAATACAACAACAACCCCTCTCTCAGCTTTCAGGCACTTGAAGGCCCCAAGGGAGGAAGTCCTGGGTAAATCCGCTACAGGGCTTTCCAAGAAGCTCAGGCAGCCGGAGGGGCTACATGGACAGAATGGGGGGGTGATAAAATAAAGATCACACACACCCTTCAGCCACCTCCTTACAGCAAGTTAAGCCCTTTAATCCTGAACCCTGAGATTTCCCCCCGAATTCTCAACATCCCAGCGAAAGAGACAGAAAAACGACCGCCTCCTTCGCAGGGAAATGAAGAGGTTGCAAACAGGGCAGATGGGTTTTTCGGCACAGCGCTAGTTCGTAACACTCTCTCCCTTTGCACAAATTGGCAGTAATTCAAACTAAGATTGATGACGAGTACTAAAAGTCTTGGGAGTGCCCATGTGTTGGAATGCCCATGGCCAGGAAGTGCCTGCTGGGCTGAAATGCTATCTCTGGATAGGGTGACCACATTTGGGAAACCAAAATAGAGGACACCCAGTGGGATGGGGGTGGGAAAGCAGCTTTCAGGGGCCTCTGGGATGCATGTCATTCACCCCCACCACCTTAAAGGCCCCAAATGGGGTGGAGGAGGGGAAAGTGTGTCATTCCCACCCTCCACTGCTCCAATCATGGCCTTTTCTATAATGTCTGGGAATGACACGCTTTCCCCTTTCAGGCCTTGATTGGAGCAGTGCGAGGGAAATGACCCACCTCCAGAAGGTGTGTCATTCCCTCCCACCATGCTAATGCAGCCTTCAAAGGGAAAGCGTGTCTTTCCAGGACATTATAGAAAATTACAGAAAATCCCCCCTGACACCCAGAATAGAACAAAAACCAGGACAAATCCAGGGAAATCCTGACAGTTGGTCACCCTATCTCTGGAGACAGCTATACTGTCCCAAGCACAAAAAGCGCCTTTCTAAAGGTTTTACTTTAAAAAAACAAACACCTCTTTTTGTGCTTGCTGCCTCATGGTTATGTCCAGAGGTACCATTTCAGTTGGGCTAGTAATTCCTGGAATGGTGACGTGACCATGCCAGGGCACGTCACATGAAGTGGTCACATGGGTATTCCAGGAAGTGCCGCCGGGCTGAAACGCTATCTCTGGAGACAGCAACATTTATGAGGTGCCTACGCGCACACACACACACACACACACACACACAGAGCGTTTCAAGGAAGAGGAGGTTGGGAAGGGGAGCAACGCAGACTGGAGACGCTGACTGGTGGACAAGGAGGCTCTTCTGTAGTAGTTTGTAGACACAAAACAAGAACTTGGAAGAACAAAGAACTTTCATCCGAGATTAGACGGAGGGGTTTGGAACCTGGTGAGCAAATTATTACGATGTCTGTTGGGGTATGTTCGACCATCATCAATCAGAAGCGGTGTTAGACCGGAACAAACAATGTTCTGAACAGTGAGTTTTGGGTCATGGTAGAAAAGCCATGGCATAATTTCAGAAATGAAGAAAATGTAATTTCAGATTCAAAGTAGAAACTCTTCTTCCATGACTCGTGAAACTGTATGTAGGGGGCAGGACTGTGGCATACATTTGGGAGGAGAGTGTGTTACACACTGGTATTGTTCCCCCCATCCCACCCCCCAAAAGGTGCTTGGCCCCTGAAAACATTGCATAACCTCAAATTATGGGATAATACATGTGTATCTGGTGGGTGTTTATTTTTTAAAAGCTTTCTTATGTATATAATCCTACTTACATAGCAGATGTGACCTTTCTGACAGTTCTCTCTATCCCAAGGATTGTGGCTTTGAATCATAGCCTGACTTCAAATCTAATGATTTTGGCTTCAAGTTACTGACGAGGGTGAAAAGTGAAATGTTTAGCTAATACTATATCTTATTTCACTGTGATTTCTTGTTTTGTCAATACCATATTTGGTTATAAATTTCTGAATGTGACTGCAGCCTCCAAGACCAGAGCCTCATCCAATTCAATGCAGCGCTTTTCAATTTTTTCACACTACTTGTAAGGAAAGAAGAGTATACACTGCTACAGGCAGATATATAAACCTTGTTTAGAAGCTATGTCTCACACTCTTAGAATTGTGTCAGTGGTTTCACGTGTGCAGGACTTAAAGCAGGCTCCCTTCTCCAGACATTTCCCCATGAATAACAACATATCAATAGCGGGATGGGCGGAGCCAGTGGCTGAATTCGGACGACATATTAGGTAGGCTGACCATATGAAAAGGAGGACATGGCTCATATAACTTCAACAGTTGTAGAGCAAAGGGAATTTCCGCCAGTGTCATTTGTATGCAATAAGTCCCTGGTGAAATTCCCTCTTCATCACAACAATTAAAGTTGCAGGCACTATACTAGAGTGACCATATACAAAAGAAGGCAGGGCCCCTGCAACTTTAACTGTTGTGATGAAGAGGGAATTTCACCAGGAACTAATTGCATACAAATTACACTGGCTGAAATTCCCTTTTCTCTACAACTGTTAAAGTTACAGGAGCCCTGTCCTCCTTTCCATATGGTCAGCCTATATTAGGCAACGGAGGAAGGGGGGAACAATCGTCAGTTGTGTTGCTTATTGTGTCATGTGGAGGGTAATACACACACAACTGACAGTACGCTAAGCAGGAGAATTAACTAACGGAGGGAAACAAAGCCCCATTGTTTAACGTGTCATCCGAATTGAGCCCCCCCTTTCTCCGTGGACTATTCCGTTCGGAAATAGAGTTCTACCGGCCAGAGCAGGCAACCCCCCCCCCCCGGCTGTTCTATACAGCCGGCAGAACTCACAGTGCATGCTGGGATATGGCTGGGGGACTGAGGAAGGGGGAGGGAGCAGACGCTGCAACCCAAATGGCCGCCATCCATTCTTCGCAACCGGGGCATTTGCCGGTGCCGAGCCGTGCTGGCTGCAGCGTGTTGTGTGTGGAGCTCTGCCTGCCTAACGCATGGTCAGTATGCTATTTATCCCTCCATTGCCTAATATGTCATCCAAATTCAGCCAGTGAGTAAAGCTCTGCCCCATCACATAATTGTAATCACATGAGCCAACATGCCTCACCAGGGCTACAGATGGAGAATGACCACTAACAAGCTGTGGCTATTATAAGCCCTGTTATACCATACCAAGCCTGCACAAGATGGGATGCTCTGAGCCCAGTGCTGCCTACCAAAGGCCCAATAAACCTTTTGTTTGGTTTTCTGCCCAGAACTGCAGAAAAGGAAGAGGGTTGTCCAGCATCACGCAGGCCTCCGCACATGGCTGGTGGGCTGCTGTTGGCTAAGTGAGTCGCACATTATGCAGGTCTGTTCCATACATTAAATTCTGGCTGCCATCACCAGTGTTCAATAGCCTCTGGGTGGTTTTATGGTTCATTTAGCCCCCCCTTAGGGAAATATGCCTGCCTTCAGAAGTATCCAGCTTGAAAGAGTTCATTGTATTGTATAAAAAATGTTGACCCATTGTGTCACTTTTCCCATCTTTATTTTCACAAATGGGTTCAAATGGTATCTGGCTCTCACCTCAATGGAAGTTAGCTCAGGCGCAGGAAAGGTGGAATACTGGGTAGCCCAAGATAGGTATCTTTATTGTTTCCAGAAGACGCTGACTCATGCAAATTGATATCTTGTTCCTATAGCTTTTGTTAAATCTAAAAGAGAGAGAGACCATTTTAATACATTACCAAACTGTAAAACTATGCTTCCCAGGAGTAACTGACTTTTACGACGGCTTTCAAAATTCCTGCACCTTCAGTTGAAAATAAAAACCCGCCCGATTTCTATATCTCTCCTGTAAGGTTAAAACGATTTGATTTTACAGTGTGAAATAGACTCTCTATAGCAAAAGCACACTCCTTGTCCAATGGCAGAGAGCTGTCCTTGACTTCTTGCAAGTCTGCATTGTTGTCTGTAGGATACTTCCTGGCTTCCCACAGCACATCCCCTCCCCAATCAGGGCCCAGGCACGTTCCACCAAATTTTAGTTGACAGCATTATCCACTGTTTGCCAAAGCAAAGTCCTAGAAGTTGAATGCATGATCAAAGCCACATCCAATGATTCTGGAAATCAGTGACTTAAGAGCATCTGGTTGTAGCTTTGGGAAGTAATGTAATCTTCAGCGACGTAGGCAGATGTCTACTGAAAACACAGGGTGGGCTAATTTCTTTTTAAGCTTCAAAAGGTTACTTTCGAGTCAGTCAGCCTTCACGAACCAAACTCTTGCAGATACCCAAGGTTATATAAATAAAATCCTAGTCACCTGAATGTTTTTCAGGTGACTTCACTAGCGTTTTGTCTCATGGTCTTAAGATACAAGAGCAATGCTTTTGTGCTCATTCATCTTTGACTATCTGATCATTGAAGCAACCTCAAGAAGAACACATATTGCTTTCAAACAAAGGAAGATCCTAAATCCTCTTTATGTTCCTAAAAACCAATCTCTAAAGTATAACATCAGACGCTTTTGTTCAGCCAGTTTTCTGATCTTTGGCCTTGTACAGTGTTATAGTCTCGACATAAGCTCATATTTAGTAGCACAGATAACCCTGGTCGTAGCACAGATTAAACTTCCTTGAATTGCAGCATTATACTAGTTTACGCATTACTCTGGCGCCGTGGTTGCCACTGTAAGCCTCTTCTGCATATATGTGGTTCTGCCTTGTTGCATGGAAAGTCTTTGTGCTAGCAGCCTCTTGGAAGCTGCTATATTAGTATGCAGATTTCCCACCCTATTAGGGCTAATCTGCATGCTTAACGTATATCTACTTATGTCAATTTCAGCAGCCACATGCTGCCCCAACTTCATGGAAATGGTTTATGCAGTACCCACATACTGAATGAACCAGGCCATTGTGAAATCTGCACTGACATTATATATATATATATATATATATATATACACACACACACACACACACACACATTTACATCCCACGTTTTTTTTTCTTGCAAGTTCTCAAAGTTCAAGACAAACCAAAGATAAGACTGTAGAAATTCAAACAGAATGTAAGATTGGAAAAAAAGAGAAACCAAGAGGAACCCAAAACTGACAGATCCGCCCTTCTTAGAAAAAATGTCACAAAATCCCTGCTGTACTGGAAAATTTGCCATGGGGCAAGGGAAATTGGTAGACATTGCTTGGATTATTTGGTATTGACGCTTCTTGTTAGAAAGGTGGCTAACAGAGAAAAAACAAAGCAAGGCAGAATGGAATGAGTATTTCTAGTCCCACATGCACACAAAGTGCCTATCCACATTGCCCTTAAAACGACTTATATTCTGTTTAAAAACATGGTTTTTAAGTCGTTTCATTACGTGACAGGACACACTGAACAGGACTTACGTTTCATAGTGACTGCTCCCTCCGAGTTCACTGATGTCACACAGGGTTAATTCTGGGTCTCTTCTACTTTCGTTGTTGTTTTGCAGGCTGCTTGACCCGCCCACTTCTGTCTCGTAACTCAAGCAGCCTGCAAAACACAGAAATAACCCTGTGTGACACCAGTGAACGCTTTGAGAACGGAGGAAGCAGTCGCTATGAAACGTAAGTACTGCTCAGTGTGTCCTACCACATAATGAAACGACTTAAAAAAACCACATTTTTAAACAGAATATAAGTCGTTTTAAGGGTAATGTGGATAGGCTCAAAGGTTAACAAGGAGTCATACATTTCTTCAGTGAAGACAGAAATAGAGTTTACTCACAAATATTCTTTCATATACAAACAGAGCCATGGCGTACGATAGCAGGAGAGATTGTTCAGTCCATTTTGTGTTACACAAACAGGAGTGAGAGAGCAAGCTATGTGCTCCAAGCAATGGAGGAAGGCAGAGAGAGAGAGGTGAGCAGGAAGGAAGGGGAGGAGCAGGAAACCACACTGTAGCCTAAAGAGATCCTAAGGCTAGCTACACCCAAAATTCCCATGAGATAACGTAACACTGCCCTTTCCTGTAACTTGCATGCAAGGCTGCCATATTCCCAACAAAAAAACCACTTCCCTGCTTCCATCCATGGGAGAATCTTATGAGCAGAGTTTCTCTTATGCCATGAGATCTCTGGATCTGACCCAATGTTAGTGGATTAGAATCAATAGTTCTGTGACAAAATGAAAATGTGTGTGTGTGTGTGTGTGTGTGTGTGTGTGAGAGAGAGAGAGAGAGAGAGAGAGAGTCTGCACTTCCAACCCTCCAAGGTATATGGAGAAAGATAAGTCCTTATTTCAGAGCTTCTGTTAACAACCACATTAGTGTGTTTGCCAAGCACATGAGTGAAGCCAACCTTCAGACAATACAAAGAACCAGATCAACTGCAGTTTCCAATTCAGCATGTATTAAGAAAAAAAGGCTGAGAGATGTTCAGAAATAGTCAGTTGCTTTTAAAATAAAATGAAACATCAAACTAGCTCACTAAACCTTACTGGTCAGGATCTGCAGAGTAACTCACCAAGGGCCGATCTACATACGAGGTTTTTGACGTTTTATAAGGGTTATGAAAACTTTTTGGGCCACATGACGCACTTCTTATAACGTTGTATATCTGAGGTTTTTTAAAACTCCCTTCAGTTATATACAACGGTTTCACTTTTAATAAATCGTTTTAAGTAAAATAATGTGTCCTTCCATACCGTTTGTGATCCTTGGGGGCAGTGCTTCGTTGACCGGCGCCCAAATGCTTAGCAGTTGATTGGTGGGGAAGAAAGAGGAAGTGGGTGAGTGAACTACAACCCCCACAATGCCTAGCCCTATACTCACTAGGGTATGACAGAGGAACAAAGGAGGAAGTGGTGACTGAACTACAACCCCCACAATGCCTTGCCCTAAACTCATTGAAAAAACAAAAGAGACAGGGCAGAACAGTGTGTGACTGCACACACCGCTTTAAAGACTGAAGACTGTTCTCCTGTAACATGAGTACTCAGTAATGTGGCCTAAGACGTTTTAGAACGCACCTATTTGGAACGTTTTAAAATACTTTTTTAAATGTTCCACAGGACTGTGTAGATCGGCCCCAAAGCACCCTACAGGGAGGGAAGGGATGAGGCTCACCTCAGTTCAACCTAACTTGGGCTGTTCTACACTGGCCTTTTTTTGTGGGATTGCTCCTGGGTGGTCCCTGTGCATCCAAATGATGCACAGGGACTCCTGGGGGTGGGAGGGATGGGCACGAGTTTTCCCAGGGATAAAAAATCCCTGGGAAAACTCAATTCTTCCCGTGGTCCCTGGAATGTCCCAAGACTGCAAGAGGTGTGGATGCCCATCCCGCCTGGTGCCTGCTTACTCGTTAGTAAGCAGGCACCAGAAATGGGCATGGAGCCACAACATGCCAAGTGTGCTTTCTCCTCCGGTTGGGGGGGAAATGGCAGGTGTGATGGCCCGATGGCCTGGGAGGAAGCCAGGATAGCATGCTTCCTATTTGGAAAGATGGGGATGATCCCAGAAGCTGGTAAGTCTGGGATCGTTCCCAGGCCCTCCCTCTATACCCTTAGCTGTACAAAGGGCCTTGGTCTTCTGACAAGGGCAGGGAGAGTATGTGATTCGCCACTCTTCTGCCTGAGACTGGGGATTCACCCCATCTCATGGAAGGGCCAACCCTGAATGAGATGGGGTTGGAATGGTTTCTCCAGACACACGGCAGGCTAACAATTTAAAGCAACAGTATGCAGCAGGTTCAAACCACAAAATTAAATCTAAGGAATAGAAATCTGCACTATAATAAAAAGGGGTTCACAGGTGGTTGATTTTTTTTTAATTTTGTTTTACTGTTAGCATTTTAGGCAACAGAAGACAATTTCTGACCATAGTCAAACAACCGAAAGAGCTTATGATGTTAAATTGCCATGCCAAATGATATTATAGGTATCACAGATATATAAATAAACAGGCCCTGACAGATAGTAGAAAATGTTTCCAGTTCTATATGTATTGTAAAGATATTTAAAAATAGCAGAAGGAATTGAAAAAAAATGAAGAAGGGATAAGATGGATTTGAGGAAGGATCCACATATTCAAATATTTCTAATAATGACTGGTGATTTTCAGCAAATGAAGCCCAGTGTTGCATTTCAATGTATTTCGTATTTGTCCCTCTTTAAATGGGTGGAGTCAAATTAGTGAACCTCTAACAGATAAAGAATTATGTCGTAAATGCACATACCAAGTTTCATGGCGATCTTTCAGATTTCAAAGGAGATATTTACATCTTTCCTTTGAAAATGGATCGGGGTCAAATTAAAGTTCAGACTAGACATTTATAATGTTAACCTGGACATGCACACCAGTTTTCATTCCGATACACTGTAAAGTGATCTCTTTTGCAAAACAATCTACTTTGCATTTTTTTTCTCTGCCAGAAATGGATTTTGAGTGAGGGTGTGGGGCTGTTAATTGAGTTCTGGAACTTCTTTTCAACCCTCCCCCAAAATTTGATCCAAGTGGTAAATTTGGGCTACCAGGAGTGGGCAGCTCTCAGGGGAAGCAGGCGGCTGTATGTCACTTGAGGAACATGTGACAACTCCTCCAGGGACTGGTGCATCCTGGATCGCAGTGGCGGTAACAAGTGCCCGCTGTTCCTAGGCAGTGCATGCTGGAAGTTGTAGGCTGCTTTTCCATTATGGAGTCCTAGGGCTGTGCTTTCAAATGGTGGTTCCATCATAAAATGGCAGTTCTGTCATGAAACGGCTGCCGAGGCAAAGCCCTACAGCTCTAGTTCAAAATTATGAATCCCACCCCCCACCAAAACGTGGCAGAATTAAAATCACTTCTTCCCATTCATTCTGAACTGGAACCCTGCAGAACTATTCTCCCCTTTGCCCCCAAGTACAGCACTCACTTTGAAGCAGAGAAACACACATGCTGTGTCTTACTAGAATATGAGACACTTTCTCGACTACTTGGTGAGCAGAGGAAAGGTGGCATGTCTCTTTCCATGGCTCCTCCACAATCAACTTCAAACGCTTTGCAAGCATAATCCTTACACTCTTGCTCAAAGTTATATACACTGGAGGCGCATGTTCAGAGCAGTGCTAGCTTCAGAGAAGTGTCCGAACAAAGTCATGCCAAACATCTAATGGAAGTTGAACTCCAGGCTAAAAGGCAAGTCAAGGTGACCTAACTTGAGATATTGGAGATATGAGCAAGTCTGAAAAAGTTTATGTTCAGACACAAAACAAAATCAAATTTGAAATCTATGACGTAATGCAGGGGTCTTGAACTTCTTTCAGGCCAGGGGTCAAATCCCGTTTTTGAGATGCTCGCAGAAGCTACATTTCAGTAGTGGGTGGGGCCACAGCCAAAAGAAGGTGGGCCAAATACAAAAAAAATATACAAACGTATTTCAGCTTAAAGATCTTACTGCCAGTAATTAAGCTTAGGAACGGTATTTCAACCTTTTAGAATGGGGAAAGATGTATGCAAAACTACTAAATGATCAGCAGCTGGGAGAAATGGGTGGGTCTAGGGGGAGGGGCCGTCTGGGGATCTCCAGAGAGCCCAATTGGGACTCCAGGCAGGCTGGATTGGCCCATGGGAAGCTGCCTTATACTGAATCAGGCTATTAAGCCATTTAGCCCAGTATGGTTAACATGGAATAGAAGCAGTTCTCCAGGGTTTCGGGCAGGATTCTTTCCTAGTCCTACTTAGAGAAGCTGGGGAATGAATCTGGTGCTCTGTCACGGAGCGATGCCCCCTCCCCATGGTAATTTCATACCATTATGGCAACATCCCTGGCCGAAAGGTATGAAATCAATTCAAGACTCATAGCCAGGCATGTACTTTACTGAAGCACATAATCAGGAAACATACTGCTTGAAAATTGCGAAGGAATAATTTGTCAGCAAAGGAAGAATCTGTCAGGTTCTATAACACTCAGTTTCTCATTTTTTTCCCTAACGTTAAGTTGATTTTGCTCTGTTTCTGCATTCATCTGCAAATTTTATTAAAAGTCCATATAAAAATATGTACATTATTTTCACGTACATTACTCACATTTTTGTATTTCCAAATATACACATTTCCCCCAAGCTCTATTTTCCTTAACATGATACATGTGCTCTTTACACAATATACACATTTTAGTGGGCCCATTCTCCTAATATATGCATTTTGTGTACACTTTTCTCTATAAGCCGTATTTTTGGTGTTCAATGTTTGATTTGATGTGCCATTTTTTTATCTGCATCAAAGAATTCTGAAAAGTGCAAATATCGTTGTAAAATTGTGTTCCAGCTTGTGTGCAGGTTTAGAAAGTCCAATGTCGATAAGTTCACATTAAAATACAAATCCAACAATTTTTTTTTCATCCAACTGCACTTGAAGGGCATTTCCATGCTATTTGTCTTGTGGTCTTGAAACCTTCCTCTCAACTTCTGCTCTCCACTAGCACTGTGAGATTCTATGACACAATTATGTGTCATAGACATGCCAGTATTTTCCTGATCACTATGAATTTTAAAAATATACTCTACTCATACCTATATAGTATAGTCATATCATCCCTGAAAACAAGAGGGGGAAATGTTTATTTTACAGGCATGTCATTCATTTGGCTTGTTAAATTGGATAATAAAAAAAAGCAGATAGGAGGAAGATAATTCATTTGAAGTGTGATGTTGAAGGAGAGTTCTGCAGATCCCATGGACTGCAGAAAAGACAAATAAGTGGGTTATAGAATACATTAAGCCAAAAATCTCACTAGAAGTAAAGATGGTGAAACTGAGGCTATCATACTTTGGGCATATAATGAGAAGGAACAACTAATTAGAAAAGACAATAATACCGGGAAAAACAAAATGGAAGAAGGAAAAAGGAAGACCAACAAGAGATGGATTGACTCCATAAAGGAAGATATGGACATGAAATTACAAGAGCTGAATAGGGTGGTTTACAATAGAACTGAGGTCGTTGATTCATAGGGTCACCATAAGTTGAAGTGGGCTTCAAGGCACGTAACTAACTAACTGTCTCAGTGACAACATTTGGGGGAACTAATGTTTTCTTCTCTCTTGTCTCTCACGCACATACAGGAGAAAATGTTTAACTTGTGTAATAAAAACATGTGCCATTTTCATTCTTTCCCACACTAAAAAAATAACAAAAAAGAATCTATGTTTGTATTATCCAGTATATGGAAAAACCAGAAATTAAACTGCCATTTGAAATATTAAGACATTGCAAGACTGATGTGGCACATTGTAGTTAAATCAGACCTGAGTAAAACATGAGAAATAAATAGATATTGAAATATAGGATGAAAGATGAATCCATTTCACAAAGAAGCCCATTTACTTGTTTAACTTCCCATTGCTACTAAAGAACAGAAAAACATTTTGCTCAATTCCCATTCCTACCCAGGCCAAGTCACCAATTCATAATGACCAAGGATCAGATTAGTAATACATTTCAAGCATTAGGGAATTGGAATTGTTGGCTTGGGATCAGCAATGAAAGCTGGAAAACTATTAAAACTTGAAATAATAAAATTGGTCACAGAAATACAGTATGGAAACCTCTGGCAATTATATAATTCATTCAGATGTGAATTCACCCTGTTCAGTCAGATGCAGCCACTCAGAGAAGTCAAAGAGCCTACTGACAGCCATTCTAACAATGTTAAAATAAGTTTTGAAGCATCTTGACTTGTGAAAAATATGCCAATCAATATATTTTGATTTATTTTTGACTCAGAATAATCTAGAGAGAGTGAGAGATAGGACTCCTAGCATATTTTCAGTGAGGGAGCTACTGCAGCACAATCTAAGAAGAAAATGCTTCCCCTATCCATATCATTTTGAAGAGGGGCAACATGGGCCCTTTCCACACCAGCCGTTTCGCCTGGGATGGTCCCCGGCTGGTCCCTGTTAGTCTAAATGACGCACAGGGACTCCAGGGGGCGGGGGCATCCACGGGGTTTTCCAGGGATAACAGAAACCTCAAAAATCCAATTTTTCCACAACCCGGGAAGTTCCCGGGACTGTGGAAGGTGTAGCTGCCCGTCCCCGGTGCTGCTGCACTTACGCGACAGTAAGCACAGCAGCAAAATGGGCACGGAGCTGCACTGTGCAGCTCCGTGCCCATCAGGGGAGGGGGAAAAAGGGAACCCGCCATCCCCCCGCCCCCGATTTCGCTGTGTTTTTGTTTTTTAACTTACATTTTTCGTTGGAGTGCAGGAGCACTCTTCTCCAATGCTTTCCCAAAATAAATGGCGCCCGCGATGGCCCAGGAGCAGCCTGGGCTGTCGCACTTCTCATGTACATTGAGAGCTCCGATCCCAGAAGCAGCTACTTCTGGGATCGCCCGCTCCCCACCCTCTATACCCCTATGGCGTAGAAAGGGTCCTGGTGTGAGGAAAAGAAGCAATATTCAGGGACTAGGAAATGCAGGGGAATAAATTCTGTTCAGGTGTTCTACAAGTGAGTAAAACAAACCTGTGCAGAGTGGGAGTAAGTTAGCATACCGTGAAAGATTTTATAAACTTCTGATATGTTAGGCTGACCATATGAAAAGGAGGACAGGGCTGATGTAAATTTAACTGTTGTAGAAAAAAAGGAATTTCAGCCAGTGTCATTTGTATGCAATTAGTTCCTGGTGAAATCCCCTCTTCATCACAACAGTTAAAGTTGCAGGCGCTATGCTAGAGTGACCATATACAAAAAAAGGCCGGGTCCCTGCAACTTTAAGTGTTGTGATGAAGAGGGAATTTCACCCGGAACTAATTGCATACAAATGACGCTGGCTGAAATTCCTTTTTTTTCTACAACTGTTAAAGTTACATGAGCCCTGTCCTCCTTTTCATATGGTCAGCCTAATGTTCTCTCTCGGTCTCTGCCTCTCTCTCTCTCTTACTTATTCACACACACAAACAAAAACACACACACACAAGTTCTCTCTTTTCTAAACTATAAATCCCAAAATGCATTAGCCCAAGGGCAGGGAATGTGTGGCTCTCTTTAACAACATTAAAACCATAAAACAGAACATCAGATACAATATAAAAAGCTTAAAAGTTTAAAATCAAAATAGAAAATGGGGGGGGGGGGGTAGAGAAGTGACCTGATGCTACCTTGAAAGAAGTAGTTCAATAAAATAAATAAACATACCTTTCCAAAAAAAAAAAAAAATGGCACTGAATATGATCAACAGTAAAACCCAGAATAAAAACAGAATCTTAATTAAAACATAACATAAAAACAAAGTAATTAAAAACACAACAATAGAAGAAATAAACAAGCCCTATTCAGGCGTTCCTAGGCCATTGGGCTAGCCCCGCCCCCTCCACACACATTTCTGTCATGTTCTACTCATGGAGGGTGAATTTTTGAAGAAGGGAGCCTTCTGCGCCTGTAAAGGCTCTCCGCACAATATTGATCACTGATTTTAAGGGGGGGGGGTGTTCCTGGGAGCTCTAACAGCTAGTAGGGCATAGTGTCTAAGCTTGGCATCATATCTGCAGTGAGAGCCCTTAAATTCAGGGATCCAAAACCATTTCTGACAAAAGACTCACAAAAAAGTAGGGTGACCATAGAATGGTGCTTTTCAGGTGCAAAAATCAAGAGTATTGTCTCGTTCCTCCATAGCCAACGAACGGAGTCTGTTTAGGCTTCAAGTGGAATTGAAAGTACTTCTTGTAAAGATTAGTTGAAGTTTCAGGGCTCTCCGTAGCCAACTGATAGATGATATTGTTGCTTTGATTAGATTAGAAATGGAGGAAGACTAAGCATTACCCATTTCAGGAGGCTCCATGCTACTGTGTGTATAGCGTGGACATGCTCCCTTGTCCATTTTAATAGAAAGGTCCCAGTAGGAACTGCCAAGTGCATTTTGTTATACAGTAGTTTGCTAGATCCTTCCTAGCATACCCATTTGCTTCAAAGGGGGCTTTTCTCCTATGCAAATGGCAGGCGCAGGCCTCCCAGCCTGGATTGGGACCACAATGGAGGGCAAAGGGTTAAAGCCCTCTGCCCCTATCAGTCCAGGTCAGAGTCTCTGCGTTGAGATTGGAGGACAAAAAATAAGAGATATAACTGCCATGCCACATATTAAAGGTAATGTACTTTTCTTCTTAGTAGAGGATTCCCCCACCCCAAAGGAGGATGGCCAGCTGTGAACTGATCAAGACCAAAATTAAACCAAGTGGGATGGATGCCCTGCACATTAGTGGTGAACATTATTTGGACTTTAATGGTCTTGAGCTTTAAAAGACCTGAATTATAATTATATTTTTACAATTACAATTCAAACAATTGTTAAAACTACAGCAACAACACAAGAGGGGAAATCAAAAAGCTCCTACTTTATAATAGGCCCTATATTGCGATGAATTGTTTTCTTCTTCAAACCCATTATCAACATTTGGCACTAGACCAACTGGGTGTGATGTCTAGGAGAATTGGACTGCAGCTGAGCATTCACTGGCTGAGTTCAGAGGACACTTTAGGAAACTGAGGGGGGGAATAGCAAACTCATGGTGCGTTATTTTTGTGGCGCCCGCAACACGACATGTTGCCCCTCCCCATCACGCGGCTGAAAGTCCCTGCGTCCCTCTGGGCTGCTGCGTTTCCTCCCTTCCCCTTCCCTCAGTCCTCCGGCCGTATCTCATCATTCACCGCAAGTTCTGCTGGCAGTATCGGAGCAGCTGGGGTTATTTGGCTGCTCCGGCCGGCGAACTCTATGACCAAGTGGAAAAATACACGGAGAGAGGGGGGTTCCCTCCACACAACACTTAAAACAACAGATTTCGGGATAAACAACATGCAAGCCCGTTGTTTTTCTCTCCGTTGTTTAATTGCCCAAAATAGCGTACCGTCAGTTGTATGTGCATTGTGTGTTGCCCTCCACATGACACAATAAGCAATACAACTGACAGTTGCCTCTTCCCCCCTCCCTCCGTTGATTATAGTGTCATCCGAACTGAGCCACTGTCTGTCCTGGGTCACATCAGGCATGGCAGGAGTCACGTCCTGACTGCAGGAAGTCTTGCAGGAAGTCCTGACTGCAACTTTTCCTGTAAGGAACAAAGGTCTTGCAGTCAAGGGAGGCCTTAAGAAGGCTTGCTGAGACCGATCTTTCAGCGGCTTCAACCCTGCTGGATGCTGACTGTAGTTCTTAAAGGCCAGTGTCTGTTTCTACAGTCTCTTGATCCGGGCTGGCTGAGGGACAGGAGAAGATGGAGGGGAGTAACCTTCAAAGTTAGATGTCAATAGGACAGCCACGTCTTCAAGCTAGGAAGGCACAGAAGGAGGCACTGAGGGCTTCTTCTGAAGTGGGGCGACTCACAGCCTGTCTGAAACCACGTTTTCCTCAAGATATGCTGAGTCCCAGATGCAGGGGACATGACATTTTCTTGGAAAATAGTCCAGACAGGAAAATCAGTTTGTATCAATGTACTTCCGGTGGAGATTTTTTCCTAGAAATGTCGTTCATGTTTTCTGACGAATGACCCTGATGGGCTGCCAGTGGGACCATAAGGTATCTTTCGAGGAGGAAGTGCCCAGATAATGAGGAACAGTAAAAATATAAAGCAGTGGTGTGTAATATGCAGCCTGTGGCATGCATCCACCCCCTGGATGTTTTTTGCAACCCCCAACTTTCCGTGCCGCTGCATTGCCAAATTTGCTGCAGAAATTTGGTGGTGTGGCAGCAGCAGCGGCAGGAGCCAGGAGAATACCATCCTTTTAAAAGCCTAACCACAGGACCACAACACCTGACGGAACGCCTTTCCTGACATGAACCTACCCGAACACTACATTCAACATCTAAGGCCTTCCTCCATGTGCCTACTCCGAGGAAGCTCGGAGGTCGGCAACAAGGGAGAGAGCCTTCTCTATGGTGGCCCCCCAATTGTGGAACGATCTCCCCAACAAGGCCCGCCTGGCGTCAACATTGTTATCTTTTTTGGCACCAGGTGAAGACTTTCCTCTTCTCTCAGGCATTTAGCAATATCTGATGAGCCTGGGTTTGTTTTGTTTTTAGGCTTATAGCTTTTTAAAGTTATTATAGTGGTTTTAAATGTGTGTGTATATGGTATGCTTTTGCTGGTTTAATTTTTGTATATTGTTTTTAATTGTTTTAATCTTATGTAAACCGCCCAGAGAGCTTCGGCTATGGGGCGGTATACAAATGTAATAAAATAAATAAATAAATAAATAAATGTGGCAGTTTGCTGCTCAAGTGCAATTGAGCACTGTGACAGCAACAAGGAGCCTTTTAAAGCAAACATGTACCCTTTTTGCTGCTCCTGCACTGCCAAATCTCAGCAGCGCAGCGGTGCCAGGAATAGGATGTGCATCCAGCCCCTGGAAATATACCCCCCTCACTGTACAGCCAAGATCTTGTCTTCTATATAGCATGATGTCCAAATTATGCTACTGATCAAATGGTGAGCACATTAAGGTCAAGACTGTGTCCACATTTATACATGTCAAACAGCCATTTTTATTTATCTTTCTATTTCTTCTTGGAACATTTTGAAAGAAGATGTAAGAGCTAGAACATGAGGTTTCTGGCCATCGTCCAACCCAGCTACAAATTCTTCAGGCTTCTAAATATCATTATTTTACAAGTTACAACCCACTGATCGTGGTTTACCATTCAAGACTTTGCCAATGAATACCACAGAAATGCCAAATGTGTATGTTCTCCATTATAGAGGAACAATTCAGAGCATCTCAGGTTATAACGTGCTAATCCATAACCTCTGGGATTGCCTAAACTGCTGGCACAGAAGAATGTACAGGATACTGGGGAAAGTTGCCAGTGATTTATGTTCTATAACAGTTGGGATGCCATGAAAGCAAACAAGGAAAAGTAGAAAGAGGGAAAAGACAGGGGAACAACAATAACAATGAATTGCATAACTATCCTCTAATGCTTTCTGTCCCACACTTCCAGATGTGTTTTCTCACCGTTTTACAGCTGGCACAGTGGACATGTTACTGAAGCTGGCTAAGCTCCACACATAACCATTCAAGTGAGTGATTTTCTTAGTCGAGCGCCATAATATCTGAAGTGGACGTACATGGAAGATCACATGTGAGAAGAAATATTGCAGATGATTTCCGCCCACCCCAAATAATTGAAATGGCTGCTGGGATCTTCTGTGTCCATCTTTTTCAGATATTACACACAGGCTCAATTCGGACGACACGATAGTCAGTGGTGGGGTAATAATCAACTTTACAGTTGTTCAACTAGTGGGCACTCCCCACACAACATGGTAATAAATAATCAACTGTGGTGTGGATTAGGATCAGCGCTGAGTTGACTATGGCAGCTGAGTTGGCTATTGTTTTGGCACAATAGTCAAAACAACTGACGATTGTTTCCCCCACACCAGTTGTTTATTGTGTCATCTGAATTGAGCCACAGAGTCACATAAACGTATAATGTAATGCTTGCATGATGTTCCTGAATACTTCAATTAAATCTTACTACCGTGAATACCTTTGACAGCATGTCTGACAATGCTGTCAGCTCATTTACAGGCCCATACGTTTTGGACCTGTAAATCAGCAGCACTGGTTTCTACTGCCCCTGGGATCAATGTCTCCGATTATTATGGTCATGACCTTACCATTAGCTGTTTCTCCCCCACTACCTATGCACAAGAAACTGTGAGCATAGTAGCTCTTGAGCATGTGACAGAGGGAAGCCCAAATCTCTCTGGCTCTCAACTGACAAGTCCTGGTTTAACTGCACAAGCACACATTTTCCGTTCTACAAAAGAGCCTGAGCCAGCAACTCACTGTTCAAAATGTTGATTGTTCTGCTCGTGCACTGCTTCCAATTGGCTCCAGATAATTTCACAAAATCTGGCCAAGAAGTATGTAGACATGGCGAATTATGTTTCCATAAATATGCCCAAGCACGATCTACAATGTAGCCTCAATGAGGTTGCAGCCAGGGGTCCTCAGATCTTTGGACCCTGATCAAATGAACCTTTCCTGCCCACCATGCTTGGCTTGAGGTCTTCCATGACCTGCCAGTCATAGACCATTTGGTTGCCAAGTTTACATACTGGTCACTATCTAATAACCTCTTCTGCAACATTACAGTAAGTTGCTTGTCAGTGAAAATGTGTTACAGGATTTAGCAACGGCTCCTGACTACCTATGCAAGCAGGCTATTTGTCATGCTGTGACCTATTACCACATGCGAAATGAAGAATTACTCGGCTTCCATCTATTTGGCCCTTGCTTAAACTATTCTTTATACTCACATTACCACCACCAAATTCTTTTTGTCACCTATAAAAATCTGAAATAACAGCCCTTGATAGTACCAGCATGAATGTATCTTACCCTGCCTCAGAAAGCTAGATGTCCATTCGTTCAAGGCTTGTTCATTCATTCATTACATTTGCATACTGCCCAACAGCCAAAGCTCTCTGAAAGGTTCACAAAAAACAGAACCCTAACATGATAAAACAACAACAACAAAAAAGAACTTTCAACATACACAAATGTAAAACAATTTGAAACAAATCATTTTTAAAAAAATTTAAAAAACAACAACCATTAACAATAAAATACCAGAGCCTCATAGCAATAAGGGCATTACTGTTCCTCCATCAACACATGGAACATGCTGGAAAGATCTGATAGGATAAGAATTCAGGGCAGAGGGAGTCGTATTGATATATCTTTTTCTAGCTCTGAATATGCACAGTCCATGGTGTCACCGGATTAACTTGGTTCGATGCTGATCGTGTGTATCAAGGATATTCCGTGTTTGATTATTGCGTTATGTTTGATGTATTTGGATGTTACATTCTTTTGTTATTAATGTAAAATTCAATAAATAAATCAACTAATATTAAAAGGCCCCATCATGTGCTATCAAATGTCTGGGAGCAGAGAACAGTCTTAACCAGGTGCCGAAAATATGACAATGCCAGATGGTGCCAGGCAAACCTCTAGTTGACATAGCTTCCAAGATGTCACCTCAAGCCATATTCAGACCAACAGTGGAAAAGATGGGAAAGTGTGTGTGTGTGCGCTTGTGAATGTGAGGGGGGGGGGGGAATTTGCATGTGTTGTTTTGCCCACTCCATACTTTTTGGTGAGCAAAGTTGATATGAGTCATCCAGTCCAACAAACTTTACTTCAGGGGTTGGGCAACTTCTAGATGTTGTTGGACTACAAATCCTGTCACATCTGATCATTGGAATCTCAAGGGAATCGGCATCAATAATCTGCAGTTGCCAAACCCATCATAAGCTTCTGTTCTGTGCTTTAAATTATAAGTAATTAGCTACTCAGCATCTCCTTACTTACATCAAAGCTCAATAGCAGCCGTGTCCCTTTGTCCATCAAAGCAGCACTTTCATGCCCATGTATTTCTTATTACATGGGTATTATTGGGTATTATTTCTTATTACATGGGTATTATTGGGTTACTTCATGCAAGGAATAAGCTGTAAATGTGACTTGACACTGGGGAGTGTCATAGTGAATCCACAGTTCAAATGTTATCATTCTGTTATTGAGGTTGGAAGCCAGCTTATAATACAAAACAGTTGAAATCTGACATCTGCTCTAGGGTTATACACACTTCTACTGAAATGACGTCGGGAATCTAACCGACAAAAAACAAAAAAAAATGTTTCCTGCGAGTTTCCTCAAGTCTTCTAATTGAATGTGCTTTTTAAGAAAAACAACATCTAAGGTAGGGAAGACCCTGTTGTCTCTACTACCCCTACATGGGAATAGATTAAAAACAAAAATCCTCTCCCCTCCACTAGCTCTAAGTGCCTCTGAAAATCTTTCTGAAAGTGGCTTTAGGTTGTTGATTTTTATGAAGATTTACCGTTGGTTTTATTTTATAGGTAATCTGCCTTGAGTATAATTTGGTAGAAAGTGGAAGGTGGTGCTTACATTTTGTAAATCTTATGTGCTGTTCAGCACTGAGTGGTGAGAAATCGGTTAACACTCTGCAAGGATGGCAGTAATTAATTTCAAGTAATCAGTCCCAATAATCAGTCACTTATTTTGCCATTAATTTCTACTAAACTAGCAGAAATTACTAGCTAGTGGGATTCAGAGTTGCCTGGAAGCCTTGGCCCATAACCATAATTATGTGGAAGAACTAGATGCAGTAACTCATTAAGGAAAAGCACTCTGTACATGACCTGAGTCCTGGCACTGAAAACAAATCCCATGTCTAAACATTGGACTCAATTTCTGCATTTAGAAGCCTGATATCAGAGAGGATTTATAATAGGGTGACCATATGAAAAGGAGGACAGGGCTCATGTAACTTTAACAGTTGTAGAGAAAAGGGAATTTCAGCCGGTGTCATTTGTATGCAATTAGTTCCTGGTGAAATTCCCTCTTCATCACGACAGATAAAGTTGCAGGGGCCCTGCCTTCTTTTATATATGGTCACTCTAGTATAGTGCCTGCAACTTTAACTGTTGTGATGAAGAAGGAATTTCACCAGGTACTAATTGCATACAAATGACACTGGCTGAAATTCCCTTTTCTCTACAACTGTTAAAGTTACATGAGCCTTGTCCTCCTTTTCATATGGTCACCCTATTTATAATGATTCTCCATCTTTAAATTAAAAGTGGCATCCTGGCATCCTGAAGTTTTGGCTTATTTCCTTAGATTAACTACATAGTTGGGAGAGGCAAAACTGCTTGATTAAGAACTTAGGAAATTATACTTTTGGGACTGTGTGAAAGCTTGTTAAAGTCACAGTATATTTCATGTTTTCAGGAAATGGCTGAAGATTTAAATATAGAGGCACTGTATTTCAGATCCTTGTAGTTAGGCTTTTCTCAAAGGGCCTCAGATTTTTTTTATTTTATTTTTGGCTCAAACATCACATGGGGCGGGTCATTTGGCATTATTTATCAAAGCTATGCTCCCCTGTCTCCTCTTCTTCTTGCAGATGATTGCTGCTTAGTGTCTCCCCTCTAGCCAGGAAAGTCAGGGCTCGCAACTTCCTTTCTGTTGTTCAAGCCAACATAACTTCTCAGCCAGCTGGCACTATACAAGTAGTCTGTCTTTGTCCATTCCATGGAATCCACTACCAATTCCAGTGGTCTAACTAGGGCGGATGAGACAAAACATGGAAAAGCAAAGTTCCACTCATTTTTTTGACATATTTTTTTCCTGCCAGGCAGAAACTGTCGTATCTGCCCAAATATCCAGGCAACAGACAACTACAATAGAAGTAGTTTTGATCAAATTCATCATGCCATCAAGGATATACCATGAAAGCCAAATAAACGCAACCTGTAATTATAGTGAGATTTTGAACATAGGAACATAGGAAGCTGCCTTATACTGATTCAGACCATTGGTCCATCTAGCCCAGTATTACTGACACTGACTGGCAGTGGCTCTCAAGGTTTTCAGGCAGGATTCCTTTCCTTGCCCTACCTGGAAAAGCAAGGGACTGAACCTGACCTTCAAAGGTGCCAAACCACTGTTAGAGTACCTGCTGCACTTATTCGATGGTACCATTATTCAGAAACCAGTTGGTTGCCCTCAAACACAGTTTGCAGAGAAAAATTAAATCTAATGAAAAGTTTAATTAAACTTTGATTGGGATGCTTTTAACTGTAGGTATCTCTTAATCCCTTCATGATTTGTTTACGGGCCATATGTTACTGCCATATCGTTGTACTTTGGCATGCACTGGTGTTTATAAAGGTGTACAGAGAGTTTTTTGTGTCCATATTTCACTTTGCTCCAATTTGCAATTAATTATGTTTGTTTAATTATATGACATTTTTGATATTAAAGATGAAATAATTTATACTACATTGTTACAGAAAAAAATTATAATGAAAACCATTGTTATTTGTAGAATCTGTGTGTCAAGAGCTTTCCAGTGAAGCGTGTTTCATGAGAACTGGTCAACAGGAAGGCACTCAAAAAGTGATGACCAACTAATATCCAACTATATATATATATATATATATATATAGTGTGTGTGTGTGTGTGTGTGTGAGTAAGATCCAAGCTCAGAATCCGAAAATTGGAGCTCGGTGGCCATTTTAGGACAGATCTGCCATTTTAGGATGGATCCGCCATTTTCTCTCAAAGCCCTAGGCCCCCGAAGAGCCTACACCTCCCAGCATGCAGTGGCTGGAACGTCTGTATCTACTGGGGCACAGGAGCAGAGGCTAGATGTGCCCTCACCACTGCCAGTGGTCTCTTCTCGGCGTGAAAAAACATCATATCATGCAAGAGGATGCGGCGCTATTGCGGGGATGGCGGCAATGGCGGAAGCAGTGATTACACCAAGAAGAGACCACTGGCAGTGGTGAAGGCACATCTAGACTCTGCTTCTGGGCCCCAGTAAGTACAGCCGTCCCAGCCACTGCATGCTGGGAGATGTAGGCAGTATGGGGGCCAAGGGCTTTGAGAGAAAATGCCGGATCCATCCTAAAATGGCCTCCGAAATCCAATCTTTAGATTTGGAGCTCGGACCTTGTGCACTCCATATATATATATATATATATAGTAAGGGTCATGAAAAACTAAACTTCTGCAAAATAATAAAATAAAATAAAATCTTGACGATGTGATCTTGGTAATCATGAGAGACTTTAAAAAATGAATTTGGTCTCCTTTTTCTTGCCATCATATTTATTTATTTATTTAATATTTTTTACAAGAACCTTCATCCTGTTTAGGATTTCAAGGTGATGTGCAATGAAATTGCATCATGACACAGATACAAAAATAAAACAATAAAAATATATACTGATTATCATTGGGACGAAAATCTGTCTGGGTTTATGATGGCAGTGGAAGCTCCCGAGTCTGGCTCTTGTGGGCCCAGGTGGATGCACCCAGCAAATTTTCACCCCAAGGCTACTGAAAGGACCAAGGGGGTGCAGGTCTGGGTAGAACTCTGTTCTGCCCTGACCCATGCCCTTTGTCCTTTCCCCCTGCTGTATTAATGGCATCTGCCATTGATGCAGTGGGGGGAAATGTGCAATTTTCCCCATTAGAGTGGAGGGAAAATACGCTATTTCCCCAGCCTTGGGTTAATCGTGTTTCTCCCCGCCCCCCCCCCCCCCCCCGCACCAATCATGGTCTTAAAGGCCCTATAAAAACCTTGGATTAAGAGGGTCCTTAAGGCCTGATTGACACGGGGTGGGGGAAAGCAAAGTACACTTTATGGGGCATCCAGAAAGTGCACAATTCCCCTGGCATGCCATTAGCATGCCTGGGGATTGCACATTTCCAGAGGCCCCGGAAAGCGTGCTCTGCCTTCCTCCCCCCAGATGCCAATTGTAGCCTTAAAGGCCCTATTAATCCATGGTTTTAAGAGGGCCTTTAAGGCCATGATTGGCGCATGGGGGGGAGGCAAAGCTGGTTTTCTGGGGTCTCTGGGAAGTGTGCATATCCCCCGGGTACACTAATGGCACGCCGGGGGAATTGTGCATTTTCCAGGGGCCCCAGAAAGTGTGTTTCACCGAGTACTCAGATGGTCCAGCTTCCCAGAACAGGGCCGCCTGAGCAGGGATTGGCAAACTTGCGGGATGAGCCCCCCATGAGTTCTACAGTCCCTAATACCAATTAAACATTTACAACTGACTAAAATGCCTGGCTTGTTCAGAAATACCTAGCACAAATTAAACGGAAATATTAAAGTAATCCTGCTGTTTATTTTAACTCTAGCATAACATTGAGTCTGAAAACTGATGACACAACCATCCTCTAGAGTCTAGAGCAGCCTTCCTTAACCTGGTGCCTTCCAAGACTTCAATTCCCATCAACCTCAGCCAGGAATGCTGGGAGCTGTAGTTCAAAATATCTGTAAGGCACCAGGTTGGGAAAGGCTAGTCTGGGATATGCCACTCTTGATTCTTTAGCAAAGGCTAAAAGAGTCACTCAGAGCCTGCATATTGTGCTAAATGATCCACTGAACATTGTCATATATTCCGTGCTTTGGTCTTACTTATGTTGCAAAATATCCCCATGTGAGCGCCTCAGAGAGGAAGGTGGTACACAGTATGCATTAAGGAAGCGTCTTCAGAAGAGGAACCAGAGTGAGACAGGGTTTTTTTTGTTTCTGAATATGCCGTTGAGTCCTCAGCCTCACATAATGTGTCCTAATTATGAAGATGAATAGGAAGTGAAAGTGAACTTTAGGTCATTGTGGCCATCTGGATGACCAAATGGATGAAATGAGATCAAGAGACACGAGACTGCTTGACCACAGCTTTGTTATTTACAAGATGGTTCTTCTGTTTTGTGTGTACGGCACTGACTTCAGTAGAGGGCCAGTTTCCCCAGTGGCTACTATATTATCAATATTTTAGGGTGACCAGATAAAATCCAGGTCAGGGCTCATGTAACTTTAACGGGTGTAGAGAAAAGGGAATTTCAGCCAGTGTCATTTGTATGCAGTTAGTTCCTGGTGAAATTCCCTCTTCATCACAACTGTTAAAGTTGCAGGGGCCCTGCCTTCTTTTGTATCTGGTCACTCTAGTATAGTGCCTGCAACTTTAACAGTTGCAATGAAGAGGGAATTTCACCAGGAACTAATTGCATACAAATGACCCTGGCTGAAATTCCCTTTTCTCTACAACTGTTAAAGTTACATGAGCCTTGACCTGGATCTTATCTGGTCACTCTACAATATTTGCACAAAACCCAAATGGCTGTGTGAAGCTTAGAAGTGAGTGCAGGGTGCACCTCCAGTTTCCAGGTCCTGTCTAGGTCCTACTCTATGATGTTGTTGTTTTTTTGTCAGCTACTGGACTCTAGACTGAATCCAGCCAATCATGTTTGAAGCATTCTGAGCAGACTGCATGCTATGTGCTTTCACCTTAACTGTGCAGTTAGTGAACTAGCATAGAGTTCAGTAAATATGTCCTAGGGGGGCCATTCTAAGGAGACACTGCATTAGAGTAATAAATGCATATTATCATATGTAAGAGATACACATAATTCTAGCTGTTTGCCTTGGGAAATGCTACAATAGCCTCACAAAGTGGTTTCAGTGCTTTCATAGTGCAAATAAAATAGGAGATAAAATGTAACTCCATTGATTTGAATAGTTTATCTTGCTGAAGATTATTTGTTTATTAAGAATATTTCTATCCCGCCTTTTCTGAGCCACTCAAGATGGCTAACATATACAGATATTTCAAATCATAACCACAAAACTGTGTTCAGTGTAAAGCACATGAGGTTGGATCCAAATTTAGTCATACTTAAGAGTCTACTCATTAGTCATGACTAACTTTAGTCATGACTATTGATTTCAATGGGGCTACTCCAAGCATGACTAAATCTATATCCAATTCCATGGTGTAAGAAAAAGTAAAGCAAATATAAGGAAACATTACATAGTTCCTCACCTGTTTATCTGGATATATGACAAGCAAAGTACCCATTGCTATAAAAGTTGGTCTGTATATCATGGGTGTGATTTGTATCTATGTGATTTGCATTTCTCATGTGATACAGAACTTTTACAATGTGTTGATATAATGTGGGAGATGACCCTGATCTAGGATGACCAGATAAAATCCAGGTCAGGGCTCATGTCACTTTAACAGTTGTAGAGAAAAGGGAATTTCAGCCAGTTCCATTTGTATGCAATTAGTTCCTGGTGAAATTCCCTCTTCATCACAATAGTTAAGGTTGCAGGGGCCCTGCCTTCTGTTGTATCTGGTCACTCTAGTATAGTGCCTGCACCTTTAGCTGTTGTGATGAAGAGGGAATTTCACTAGGAACTAATTGCGTACAAATGACACTGGCTGAAATTCCCTTTTCCCTACAACTGTTAAAGTTCCATGAGCCCTGACCTGGATTTTATCTGGTCACCCTATCCGGGAGACGACCCTGATCAAATTACAAAGGTGCTGTGTAAATTCGGTCCCTATCGAAATACTTCACTTTGGCACCTGCTGAAGATGTTTTTTGAATAAACAAGCCTTCCCTGACTGGACCGGCCTCAATTTTATAAGTTTAGGGTGCAATCTAATGCATGTTTGGACAGAAAAAAGGCCTACAACTCCCAATGCCAGAAGTTGTAGGGCTTTTTTTTTAAAAAAAACATAAACAGGATTGGCACTCTAATTAATGAAATTAATTAACCTGATTTTAAATATTTTAATTCTATATTTTGATTTCCTCCTTTTCTTGTTCTTGTTCAACTCTCAGAAATTTTGTCAGACCTAGAGCAATATATAAATCCTGCAAATAATAAATAAATAATATTTTGTTTTGTTGTAGACAAAAGAATGTTTGTCATGCACAAACGTTTAATCTGCTTTCTTGTTATTCTGAATAGGTGCACCCTATTCGAAGACACAGGTAGTTTGTGTTCATGTGCCCATTGTCTGGTCAAAACAGTGGGCTGGAAAATTGGTTTCTAAATGCAGCACATAACGTGTGAGTTAGCAAAGGCAAACAAGGTTCATATATATGTGAACGTTTTAGCTGGTGAAGTAGGTCATGGTTTTGCCCCTATGCATATTTGAATATATAGGTGGTTATGTGAATTACAAAGTGGCTTTGTACCACAGATTCTCATCACTGAACCTATCGTTAAAAAGAGAAGATGGCAGAGTAGCATCCTCTTAGAAAGGAAGCCTTCCATGCCCGCGAATGATCCCCCTGGGTCACTAATGGATTATTCACACATCTGAGAATGATGTTAAGATGCTTCTGAAATGCAATGCAATTCCAGCTGTAGCAATTACCTACTGCTTTTATTTCCTTTGCCAGGCTCTGGAGACTTCCCCAACAGCCTATTAGCAAGCTGATGATGGAAAGACTGTTGTAAATTTCAGAAGTAATGATGAACTCTCTGCTTCTAGATGAGGTGGAGAAGAGTCTGCTGTAATTAAAACACAGCCATAGACCTTGATCTTTTCTGCAGATAAAATGCTAACAGGGGAATGGCATATAAGGAAGAGAATCCATCTTACATTTTTCTTGTGAGTTTCACTTTAAAAGTAACATTCCATGTGCCCCTGAACTATTGTATTCTCAGTGCTGATAATGCAAGGAGGATCTTATAGTCGCTTAGGCCTTGCAATCAATGAAATGCAAAGATGTACAAAAAACAAATCTTAGTAAAATAAGGGTGGATCAATAAGATCATACCATATTCATCATAGGGCCGATGGATGCAATACTCAAGATGGTTCACATCAATGGGGAAGTTGGGCTGTTAGACCACAAGGGAGTTAGATATACGCTAAAGGAGGATAAGGACATTGCAGAAAAATAAATGAATTCTGTGCATCTGACATGTTCAGGAAAGTAGTCTGAAGAACTGAAGCAAATATTGGTGATGAGAGATGAAGTCCTAGACTTTATCCATAAATTGGTAACAAACATAATGGGATCCAGGGGGTATCCAGCTGAAAGTTTTTAAAGAACACAAATGTAAAATTATGGGCTCTTCTAACAAAATATGTAACACGACTGCAAAGCAGCAGTCACCCTGAGATTACGATACCACTATGACATCCTCAAAAGTCTCATCCACATAACTCACTGCCTCTCACAGCTTCTCCAGGTCAGCGACCTTGGCTTCAAGAAATAACCTTGTACACTGAGGCCTGGAGCTCATTGCACCAAGCAGACAGTTGGACATGTAACACATCGCAGTAAACTGGACCTTCCCCACACCCCTGCTAGTTTTCTACCTTCCTAGATGTTTTGTTTGTTATTATTTGGTATGTTTTCCTGAAAAAAACGTGTTCTTGACTGTCAGAAGTCAGGGAAATATTGACAGCCCTGGTCTCCTCACCCTGTGGTTAAACTTGTAGAGGTGCCTAACTTGCAAATGTGCATAATTTATTTTTATCTTTACACTTTGCTTTGTTACTGGGGCTCCTCCTAATGTTTGGTGCCATTTTTAATGCCCAGAACATTGACAAGGCTTTACCCCCCAGCAAATAAACATAGGATTGCAGTTTTTAGAGTGAAAATGACTGATTTGAAAGACTACAGGATTGTCATGATGACATTGACTCCCCTGCATCTCTGCCGATGGCAACCACAAGCCTTTTTCCAGCCAGTCATTATAAGAATCATGTAACTAAACTAGTGCCTGTTTGCTTTTCCCCTCTTCCCTCCCAATACCTTTTTTCTTTTGTGTCATGTGTTTTAGATTGTGAGGTGAGGGGCTGCCATATTATTCTAAACCACTCTAGAGGGATTGTTGTTAATTTTTGCTGAAGAATGGGGTAAAATCTGTCAAATAAATAGATAAATAATAAAATACTTGCTCTGGTCTGCTGTTGTCCTTTCCAGTGCTATCGGCGAAATTAATAATATAATTTCTTAGCATTTCCTTAAATGATCTTTAATTCTGTAAGCATGAGAGCTATGAAACCAGGATTTTGTTGCAGGGAAAAAAAAGGCGGACATGTCAGGTCTTCATTGTTTGGAGATTCTCTGCGCTCAGCAAAAAGATATTGTGAGAGGAAAAGCCTGAATAAGAGCTTCCATTTTTATTTTATTTTTGTGAACCACCCAGAAAAAAAATGGCTGTTGGGTGGTATAGAAATGAAATAAATGCAATTAAATCAAATCAACAATAATAATAAATTAAATAACTAAGTTTCTTTTAAATGTTTAATCCTGGAAAATCTTTCATTAAATAGGTGCTGACCCAGCTCTAGACTGAACACTGTTGAAGCTTTCCTGGATGGAAACGTTAATTGGAAAGAAAGCCAAAGGCAAGCTGCTTTTTTTTTTCTGTCGAGGGGGCCGCATTCCTTCATGGGTAATCTTCTGATGGGGCCTGCAGGTTGGTGGTGGGTGGAGTCAAAGCCAGAAATGGGCAGGGCCAGAGCCAAGAGTGGGTGGATCACCCTGTTTCTCTTTATGCCCCTTCTTTTCTCTGTCTTCCTCTTCTCTCCCACTCTGCAGGCTGCCAGGAAATGGACAGGTCATGCTTGGCAGAGGCCTGAACTGATCTCATCCAGAGGACTTTTGAAATTAGACTGAGGGCTGCATGAAATTCGTCTGAGGACCGCATTGGCCCTAGGGCTACAGGTTGCTCACCCTTTATCTAGGGGATACTTTCACCCTTTTTACAATATGGAAGTTGTCATTGTTCAGTTTCTTGCTTTTATAGAAGCCCTTGGATGTGCCAATAAATCAGGTGCTCATGCAATCCAGTGACTTAAAATGCATCCTGACATTGACAGCAGGTTCAAGATGGTGTTCATGAATATTTTTATGTCAGCTTATTTAATTGAATTCTCACAATTTAGCCTTGGATAAAAAACACTGTTCCTTATATACCAATGCTAGAGTGATTTGGAATCGTTTTTAGGGGGATATCAAATACTCACTCCAAGCTTCTCTCTCTCTCTCTTTCTCTCTCTCTCTTTCTCCACCTCTGTGAGTGCGTGTAGAAGAATAATTTTTTGAAATTTAAATTAAATCCAATAAAGCATTCACCTTCCCTAAATTAATAAAAGACCGAGAAACAGGATCAAGAATTTCATTTATAAAATAAACACAAAACCAATCTGGGACCAATGTAAACATAATAGATTTGTCTTTCATTCTCCGCTGTGGGTCAAGCAGCCTTCAAAACAAAAACGAAAGAAAAGTAGAGACAAAGAAATCACCCTGTGTGACACCAGTGAACTCTTTGAGGACAGAGGAAGCAGTCACTATGAAACATAAGTACTGCTCAGTGTGTCCTAAGACGTAAAGAAATGACTTTCAAAACCATGTTTTTAAACAGAATTTAAATTGTTTTAAGGGCAATGTGGGCATCCTCCACACGAGACGTTCAATGAGCCTTGAAGGCTCATTATAAATTTTACCTCCACACCAGCGGAGCGCAAAACGGGCGTACAGGCGCGTTATCTCCCCGATAATGCGCATTTTCGAATGCGCGTTAAATAGCGACTTTTATTTTGCTCCGGCCGTTAAAGCGCATTTTCGCCGTGTGAACAAGCGATTATGCGCATTAACGTCTTCTAAAGCGCTTTTTGGACATCAATTAATGCGCTTCGCCGCCTCTCGCCGCCTCCCGTGCAGAGGGATTAGCCGTAAATGCGCCTCCACGATAATGCGCATAATCCCCGAACCGGGCGCAAAAGCGCATCCTTGTGGAGGGGGCCGTGGATAGGCTCACTTTGTGTGTTTTGGGTGGGGAGATTGAAAGGAAAGTATAGCTACCTATTCCCAGGAGAGATCTGAAGATCAAGTTATCATGGATCCAGAGGAACCACACCCTGCTTCACCAGTGAACAAAAGAGCAAACTGGCCATATGAAGATAGCCTAAAATACTCTCAAAGCCAAAGGAAAACATGTTCCAAAAATTCTCTCAAAATTTCTGTGCTAGACAAAGCAGCCATTTCACCCCCCCACCCCCCACCCCCATTCTAATCTAGCTGAGGCAGGAGGGAGGGGGAGAGTGATGCCTTGACTCCAGTGGGATGAATAAATATTCATTAAAAATTAACTGAAGGGAATTTTTTAAAAAGGAAAAGCATCCCACCAACTACAATGAAGGAGGAAGAAGACCCCATCACTGGATTAATTAGTAAGGCTTTAAATATTATGTAAATCTTGAGCACAAATCTCACCAGGATACAAAATGAGGGAGAGATATCCCCCCCTTTTATACTTTAAACTGCCATCCTTCCCTCAATCTTTTACCAATCTTCTTGAAATTTTCAGGTTATGTAAAACCAATGTTTCTTTTTGACACATGTAACTTTCAGGAAGATTGGTGAAACATTTTCAATTTTATGAATGTTAGAATGACCCCCTCCCCATTACCCCTTTAACATGGTGGAATGTGTTTTTTCCGGTTCAAGCTTAACTAAGGAGGCAACATGTGCCTCTTTAAATACAGTTATCTAGGCTGCAATCCAGGGTAGAGAATTCCAAAGTCTGGGTACAGCCACTGAGAAGGCCCTTTCACAAGTTCCCACCAAGCACACATCAGAGGTTGACAGGACAAAGGAAAGGGTGTCTCAGGAGAAAAGGCTCTCTCTTGAATCAATATGGGCAGGTTCGTGCAAGAGAAGGTTACCTGGTCCAAGGCCGTACTTAGGATTGTGCTGTACATATGAATTAAAGAACAGTTTATACCTAGAATAAGAAAAGGAGGGGTGGGAAAATAAAGGATTTACTTCCTTTAGAAATGTCTGAAAGAGTTTATATGTGAATAAATGTGAAATATCAACTGGAAAAATAACTATATTCAAGGGGAAAAAACACTTCCAATAAAAGCCCAGGTCAGATATGATTCAATAAGGCAACAGTTTTTAGAAATGTATGCAGAATAATATTGTGGATTTTTAAACTATCAACCATATGGATTTAAAAAAAATCCCAGTCCTAATAAATATACTTTTCCTTATGGTTTCTTGTCATTGATATGATGTACATTTCAGTTCCACTATTTCAGATATTATGGTTCTCTCTGCCCCTTCCATTTTTTAGATACATATATGTAGCATTATAACACATGTGTTCCTTGTTGTACCCCTAAATTAATTTTAATGTCATCATGAGCTACAATGCTTTTATGATTTGTGAGATAAATTGTTGTCTCCCTAAGGACTGGATTTTATAGTTGAAACAGGAAAGTGTGCATAATAAATGTTAAAGGATTGTTTTACATAATTTTACAGGCGGGTGCCCTTAGAATCATATTTTCTTCACACACACACACACAAATGGATCTGGAATTGTTTGCAGTCACTTCAGGAAGTGTGCTATGAATTTTCATCCCCTTTTATATATTGCACGCCCACTGCATGAACCCATTTCTTTGAGTAGAGAACATATTTTCTGCAAAATCTAATTGTAATGATAAAGAATTTATTTCTTAGATTTCATGTGAATGAACATTCCTACACTGGTTCCAGCTCTGGTGTTGTGTCTTATTATTACTGTATTACAAAACTGTGATATTGATTGTGTATTTGAAGTACATTTGATGGTTGATTACAGTAAACTAAGTACTGATAATTTGTAATCAGATGTACTCTAATCTTCCAATAAGCAATTAAACATCACAGATATTTCTTGAAAATGATAGCAGTGCATGTCTACCTTCTTTTATTTTTTAGAGTATGTATTAGATTAGCCATAACCGCATACAAAAGGGTTTTTTTAAAACAAAACATAATAAACCAAAATAATTACAGGAGGGCTGTTGCAGGAGCACATGTGCCCCGTTACAGTGCTTCTGCATGAGTATCAGTAGAAGTGGGCAGGGCTAGGCAGATGGCTATGGGGCAGAGGTTTATTTTTTAAGGATGAGCATGAACACATGGGGGGATATGCTTGTATTTTTTTTAAAAAACACGCCGATAACCCTTCCAAAACATGTGGCAATATTGGCAGACTCCTGCACACCTCCAATACCCATGCACACACCCCTCACAGCTGACTGGCTGTTCGCTGAGCCCGAACTTCACGGCGAACAGCAACGACCTCGCAAACGTTCTTCGCAGTGGAAGTGAGAGGGACGAAAATTGCAACAAAAACAGCCAGGGATATTCCGGGAAAACTGAGAGGTGGAGCCAAGATCACCGCGGGAGCAGGTGGATGTCATGTACCCTGTTAGCGATGCCTGCGATACAATCCTGCAATAAACGGCTGGTGTAGACTCCCCCCGGGTTTCAGTCAGAACCAGCAGAACTGTAAAGCACCTGTCCAAGGTGCTGAACCCTATCCACAAAATAGGTTCAGCACTTTGGTTCTGACTGAAACCCAGAGCGGATTCACTGCCCTACCGACGCTGGAATAGGGTCACAGCTACCCTTTGCCCAATGAAAAGGCTAAGCAACAACTTTGGGATGATCCTTAAATACTATACTCATGGTGGCTATTGCTGATGTAGTATCTCCTGGATTTGCTTGCAATTGTATCACAGTGCCAAATGTGGAAATATTACATTAGTAGAGCTGTCAATTTGGTCCATCCTAAACATATTATTTCCTGATGCCGCATGTCAGTACACTGGATAGTTAGTTTCTTAGAGCCAGTTTATACACTTCAAAGACCCTGTTCAGACAACACACTAAGCCACAGTGGTTAAGCATTTTGAGTTAAACATTATAGCTTAGCGTGTTGTGTGAACCATTCCTAACCATGGTGGCTACATAGCCATGGTTTGAACAGGCTCACTAACCATTTGCTGCAAAAGGGTTACCGGCCAACACGCCCAAAGAATTGTGGCAAATCACGTTACTAGACCTTACCAGTTAAAGGTTGCTTGAATATTCTCCGACAAAACAAAACACATCCTGGATATTGAAAACTAGGGAAAAATAGCAAATTATATTAGCTTTTTCTCTGACATGCCTTTTTTGTCTATGTACAGTGGGCTTTTGCTCCCACAGAGAAGCATTTTAACATGCTTCCCTCTTTTGTGGGAGCACTATATTCCCACAAAACCTTTACCAGCTGATTAGGCATCAATTTCCACGATCAATTGCCAATTTTCACTTCTGCTCTAAATTTATTTCACTCAGCCTATTTCAATAAAATATACCACTATATTCAATGTAAATTCTATTTTAGGAAATTACTGGAGGGAAGGGAAGGGAAGCCTCTGAAATGCGGTTGGTAATTTTCAGCTGCAGATGTGGGTGTGGGTAACTTTTAAGGATTATTCTGAAGCAGAAGAGGAGGTTACTTTGCAAACCTAACTATTCTTTTCTTGTTTGAACGAATCAACAGAAAGTAATCATATTGATAATGATGTCTCAATACACTTTCCCCTTTGAAATAAGAAAAAAGGCCCATGTTTTTAATTTAAACACTATTAATGCTACACACTGGATTAATTACTTGCCCTGCAATTCCAGCAGACTCAAAACATGTAGTGAAATGTTCTGAGTTTTTCACAAAGCTCACACAGTTCAACAGCTGCTGACTTCATGCTAAAAGGAAATGAGATACTGATGGCCAATGTTTGGATCGATTGAAATAGAAGTTCTTTACAAGATAAAGAAAGAAAGCCCAAATATCCTTCTTTAAGAGACTAGCTTATTTTGACAATGTGAAAGGCGAAATTGTTGTGTGCTATATATATATATATATATATATATATATATAATTAGGCTGACCATATGAAAAGGAGGACGGGGCTCATGTAACTTTAACAGTTGTAGAGAAAAGGGAATTTCAGCCAGTGTCATTTGTATGCAATTAGTTCCTGGTGAAATTCCCTCTTCATCACACCCGTTAAAGTTGCAGGGGCCTTGCCTTCTTTTGTATCTGGTCACTCTAGTATAGTACCTGCAACTTTAATTGTTGTGATGAAGAGGGAATTTCACCAGGAACTAATTGCATACAAATGACACTGGCTGAAATTCCCTTTTCTCTACAACTGTTAAAAGTTACATGAGCCCTGTCCTCCTTTTCATATGGTCAGCCTATATATATATATATATATATATATATATAGTATCTCCTGTTTCATGTCTTAGGCCTTGTTCACACATGCAGATTCATCTTTGTATAGTTACACATTCGAGTGTAGGGATATATGAATCAGTAAAACTTGAGCTTGTTGAGGCTTTTCGAATTCCACCTCAAAGCTTATTTCAACTTGTTTTCATATCAGATGTGAGCTTTTGTTTTTTTAATTTCCATACAAACATTTGTGCCTATTTTTCATGCACATTTCTCAGACGTATGTATCAGATGTGTGCTTTTTGAAATGCCACATTTTCTCCCATCGATTAAAGCATGTGTGCGTGTATTAAAAAAGTTCCATGAATTGTATTGCAAGCTCGGAAATGTATGGACCTTGACCATAGCTTGCATTTGGGTCTGCATTCAGTTCTGGGAAAAGTGAACTGGTTACATTCGGGTTATATATATATGAACTGAAACAAATTTCTCACTCTTGAAGATGACTTAAATGTGTGAAAGAGCCATTGAATAACAAACCACATCTGACACTTCATTTCACCCTGAATATTTATTTACTTTAGTTGTACCCTGCTTTTCTATTGAAAATGCCACTCAGACGGATTACAGAAACAATTAAAATTGATTAAAATAATAAAATGTTACATTAAAATACAATAAATACTTAAAAATTACAGGATAAAATATTATTAAAAACAGCACCATCCCAACAGACTTACCTACAGGCCAAAGGCCTTCTTGAACAAAGTGTTATTTCCCTGCTGGCAAAAGGGGAAAACTTAGGCCATGTCTACACAATGGATTTATCCTGGGGTCATCCCTGTGCATCCACATGATGCACAGGGGATCCCGGGGGCAGCCGGGGATGACCTAGGGACAACCCCGGGATAACGGAAACTGGGGATATCCCGGATTTTCCACCGTCCTGGGACCTGAAAGAGGCACGGAGCCACACGGGGTGGCTCCGTGCCCATGGGGTGGGTGTGTTGGAATGCAGTTGTTGTTGGGTTTTTTTTACCTTTTGTTGGTGGCTCAGGGCTGTGTGGCTTTTCTTCCTTTAAAAAAAATAATAAAATGGCGGGCGCAACGTTCCTCTTCCCTCTTGGGATGTTGCACTAGCATTTGGATGCTAGGGGAGGATTGCAGAAGCAGGTAAGTCCGCAATCCTCCCCCCTCCCTTCCGCTACACCCTTAGGTGTAGAAAGGGCCTTAGTCTCTGTTTGGAGGGAGTTCCAAAGCCTGGGAGTGGCCACTGAAATTTTCCCCTCTTGGGTCACGGCACCACCAAATGCTCCTTTGAAGGTAGTGGCTTCAAAAGAAAGGCCTTTCCAGAAGATCTTGAGAACTGGGTTGGCTAGTATAGGAGAAAGCAGTCTTTCAGGTAGCCTAGTTCCAAACCATATAGGACTTTACAGGGCATAACCAGCACCTTGAATTCTTCCCAGAAACAGACTAGTAGCCAGGGAAGCCCCGGTCAACAATCTGGCCATAGCATTGAGGACCAGCTGAAATTTCTGAACAGTTTTCGAAGGCAGCCCTTTGTAGAGCTTGTTTCAATAGTTCAAATGGAATGTAACCAAGACATGTGCGACCATGGCCAGATCAGACATCTCTACAACTGGGCACAGTTGACACATAAGCTTCAGCTGTGCAAATGCACTCCTCGCCACCACTGAGATCTGGGCATCAAGGTTCAAAGACAAGTCAGAATACACTCAAACTGCACGCCTGAGTCTTCAGGGGGAGTGTAACCCCATCCAGCACAGGTTGAATTCGTATTCCCTGATCTGCTTTTCAATTGACCAAAATCACTTCTATCTTGTCAGGATTAAGCTTCAATTTGGTTGCCCACATCCATTCTGTTACCGACATCAGGAACTGATTTAGAACCAGAACAGCTCCTTGGATTTAGATGAAAAGGAGAGAGAGAGAGAGAGAGAGAGAGAGAGAGAGAGAGAGTTGGGTGGCATCAACATACAAGTGGCATCAAACCCCCAAAGTGCCGGACAGTTTATGCAATCAGCTGTGAGTCATTAATAGTTGATTAATCATGTGATGTAGGAATTAGCTCTTAGAAAGGTTGGATGAGGTTGGATGAGAATTTCATTTGTACCTAATTCACACACTTGAGACGTATACACAAACTGGAACATAGTCGCTCTTCAAAAGCTGCACATTTTTGAAAATTGCAATCAGGTCCATTAAATAAAAATGTTCAGCAAAAAATGCATGTATTAAGAAAAAGTGCTCACAAAATTCACTTATTGAGGTAAGGCGCACACAAAATCACTATATACTATGGGGGGATAAATACGTTTGAAAAAGTGAGCACGTATTTTCACGGTGGATTTTAAAAACAAAATCCATAAATTGAAGCAGAAATGGGATAGGACAATCTTAACAGTGGAAATCCAATAAACAAATGAAAATGAACTTGACAGACATGCCCATATCTAGCCCTCAGTTGTATTAATATATTATAATGTAATTAATATAATATGTTAATACAGTATTAATACCAGAACCTGGGCAAGCCAAGGCTGTCAGCAAAGCATACATTCTAATATTTTTTGTGGTACCAATTTAACTCTTTGTTAAATGTTGTCCAATGTAATTTGCAGTATCAATTTTGTTCCTTGTCGGCATTAAATTGGTACCGCACCTAGTTTCTCACTTTATAGTCCAGAAGAATAGCCATATGAATCCATTGCAACAAAAACGGTGATGATTACTGCAGCCTCTTTAAAAAGTGATGAGTTTATGGGCTCTTGTAAGGCTACAGACTCCAATGCAAAACGGAAGATACTCTGCAGATGTAGTTGTGGGGCTGGGATAATACCTGTGTTCTTGCTTTGATACTGGATCTAACAGGCTGGTTATTAAAGAGCTTTGAAATGCTCGAGAGTGTCATCTCACAGGGGAAAATCGTGTTTCCTTACTGTCGCTTCATCACCCACGCTTTTGTCCCTCATTGCTTCTTCTTTCGAAAGAGGAAGTAAACAACGTGCACATGGCCCATTCAGTGGGCCATCTTGATAGCGCTGTTTCTCTTACACACAGCAGGAGATAGCGGCAAGTCCCATCTCAAAAATAATCCAGATTTACTGGGGCCTTTTTTGTCACGAGAAGAAAGCTAGAAGGGGTGGGAGGCATGCAGGATGCAGACAATGTCGTGAATAGGACCCTCAAAAATCCGTGAGTACCCAATAACAAGCATGCGATAAAATACAGGTCTGATGACACAGCGAATTAGAATTGAATGACACCCTGATAAAAAAAATACAGGCTTATAGGATTTAAATAGATAGATATAGATTTTGTGGGCAGTGAAGATAAAACTCTCCAAAGCTCCCAGACAGTATCAGTGGGGTCTGTTAGCTACCTGTCCTTATGGAAAATATTTGTTGCTGCAACTAGGAGCTTAATGCCACAATAAGGTATAGCCAGAGGGGTTCTCAACTCTGTGTTTGCTGCTGACATACAAGGAAGGTTCAGACAACACTTTAGGCAATGGAGGGGGGAATAGCAAACTCACCGTGCATTATTTCGCTGGTACTCCCCACATGACATGTTGCCCCGCCCCCTGTCGCACGGCTGAAACTCCTGTCATCCTTCCGGCAGTCCATTGCTCCGCCCTCCCTTCTCCCAGGGCTATCTCATCAGCCAGTACAAGTTCTGTCGGCTGCAGAGGAACGGCTGTGGCGCTTTCAGCCGCTCCTGTCAGAAGGCTCTATGTCCTTCTGGAATAATGCACGCAACACGGGAAAATCAGCAATGGAGCCCGCCACATGACATAATAATCAACGGGTCTCCGAATAAGCAAAGGAGCACCCCGTTGTTTTTCTCCATTGCTTAATTCCAAAAATTAGAGCACTGTGAGTTGTTTGTCCCCCTCCAGATGACACAATAAGCAACGCAATGGATGGTTGACTCTTTACCCTCCCCCGTTGCTGATCATGTCGTCTGAACGCATCCACAAAGTAGGGCTGTGGACATTCAACAGGAAAATGTAGCAAGCAGGGATGGTTAACCTTTCTTTTCCCTGCTGCATCTCTGTTGCAACCTTCTCTGCCATCTTCTTTTCCTCCTAGCTGGAATTCCTGGACAAGTGGAGAAAAATAACGTTGTAGATGAAAACTAGTGGCTAGGAAAGGGTTAAGCACCCATCACCTGGCCCTGAAACTGTTCCTGTTTTTTTACACCAGGTTGGCTGCATCCTGATACACTTACTCCTCCCCTTTTTAATATAAAGAACTCAAACAAATAAATCAAATTTATTCTGAGAATGACTAGGCAATAGGTCAGTATGGCCATTGGGCCCAAAGCCAGTATGATGGCGGTGTTGCCTGCACTTGTCTATTGTTTCCTAGAGATGGCAGAGAATTTTGCTGAGCTCAGGCCCAGAAACAAACTTCAGGGGGTCAGTAATTCTTGTCTTAAAGCGTTGAATTTCAGGGGGCACATTCCAGAGGTGGGCAGGGTCAAAGGCTTAGGGGCAAAGAGCCCAAAATATTTTAGCTTTAAATCCTTACTGCCAGTAATCAAGGCTTAGGGGAAGCATTTCAACCACTTAGAATGGTATGGGGGAAAGGGATTGGGGCCAGGCAACGGAGAGGTTGTCCTAGAGGCCCTGAAATTTCAGATTAAAACCAGTTAAGGCACATCTGTTGCTTTCAATGGGACTTAAACCATACTTAGTTTTTTTCATTTATTTTATGAACATATAGCCTGCCCGTTCATTATATATATATATATATATATATATATATTCCAGGGCATCTTAAAAGAATCCAAAAAATTGTTAGTTTGGTCTGCATGATGGTATCCTTTGCCTTAAGTGTATTATGTTTTTAAAAGTTGTCAGTTTGCTTCTAGGCTTATGCGAGCATTTTAAGAGCCTGTATCTCTCTGCTGCGTCCTCCCCACCCCCTTGTCATGTCTTATTTACACAAATATTTCACTCACCTTATCAGTGACTGGCAAATCTTGTTGTATATGTGCTCTGCAAGCCAGGCCTTAAATTTGATGGCAGAGACAGCTGCACTAATTTAACGAAAGGGGGCTGCAGAAGGGGCGGTGAAGAAATCCATAAAGTGTTTGGCTGACATTTGGGGAAAGGGATTGGATGCTTTCTTGTTAACCTTTAGAGCAGCATATTGCATAAATTGGGACAGTGTTCTCAGATTAAATGGGACAGTGTTCAGACATTGGAGAGCTCCAATCTCGATTCATCACTCCAACACATGGATTCAACTCTAAAATATGGCAATATATTCTTTAAAGGATGCCATTTATCCGATCTGGAGAACTAGGCACTTATACATCACAGGAGACGGGCATTTGACTGCAGCAGCAATCCAAATGTGTTAAAGATATATAATCAAACTGTACTGGAGATTCAACAGTTGCTTATGATCACGCTGTGTTGTTCCTTTGTAAACATCCAATTAAAATTAACAGATTTTCCTCAACATTTTTTTTAGATTGTTCAGGGGTAGCTGGTATCGTTTTTATCCGTTTCACCTTCTGCCCAAAGAATGTTACATTGGGTGTTACCAATATTGTGGTAATGTTAATGATATGCAAACAGCATTTGCAAAGATCATAATGAGGAGCTTGTACTAATTGCATTTTGGCTTGGAAGCATGCTCTTGGATCAGCCAAGTATAGCTAAAAGTAGAAGACTTGAGGGGAAATGTGGCATGGGCGTATGCGGTTTATCTGGTTTAGGATGACATGTTCAAAGGCTCCTTGAACATTTATCAGACTCTGGCCTCCTCCACACGGGGCGTTTAATGAGCCTTGAAGGCTCATTATAAATTTTACCTACACACGAGCGGAGCGCAAAACGGGCGTACAGGCGCGTTATCTCCCCGATAATGCGCATTTTCGAACGCGCGTTAAATAGCGACTTTTATTTTGCTCCGGCCGTTAAAGCGCATTTTCGCTGTGTGAACAAGCGATTATGCGCATTAACTACCTGTAAAGTGCTTTTTGGGCATCTTTTAATGCGCTTCGCCGCTTCTCGCCGCCTCCCGTGCAGAGGGATTAGGCGTAAATGCGCCTCCGCGAAAATGCGCATAATCCCCGAACCGGGCGCAAAAGCGCATCCTTGTGGAGGGGGCCTAAATCTCAATATACTCCTGAATAGTGCAGTACTAAATAGGACTTCCTGCCTAGTAAGTCCTTAAAACTGCACACCTAATGAACCCCATATTTTTCTCAAAACAACAATGTGTAGTGAGTAATTTCAGGTGAAAATCAGTAGCTATGAGGGATGCTTAATCCGTCTCCCAGCTGCCAGTTTTCCCCAGCAAAGCTGAAGACACATAAAAAAAAATCCCCCCTGCCCAGTCATGCTCCAAACTCCAACTGATACCAATCCAGTTGGAAAGGGGGGGGGAGTCTTTGTGGAGCATTTGGACAGGAGAATTGATGGCCATAGGAAGGATTATGCAGGCTTCTCCCTTGTCATTCTGTTAGTGACTCGCTACTCTGCAGTCCTCATTATCTCTGCTGACATGGAGTTGGAATAGTGTATTTGCCAAATTCAGGGCTTTGACCCTGAGATAAGTGAATGGAAGGGCAGTTGGCAAATTGCCCATCCCTTCTTCCTCTCTGTCCCTCAAAAAGTCTGAACAATGTGTGATGGAGTGGGGGGGGGGGGTCTGCCAGAAGAGGGAGATCACCCAAAGTCAGGCTGACTTACTCCAGAAGCTGTTGGGAATATTGCAACTTCATCTGCAACTTACTGGAAGGGGGCAGCGTTGAAGTCAGTTAATTCATGGGATTTTTGACCACTGCTAGCCATGAGATCTTTATAGCCAACAATGTGATTTCTTCCTTTTGCTCCTCCCCTTCCCCCCCCACCTCCTTCATTGTGGAGTATATGTGTTTGCTCTCTCGCTTTGGAACATGGTACACAAAATGGACTGAACAAACTCTTTTCAATGGGCAGAGTAAACCTTTTTTTTTCTTTGCTAAAGAAAGGTGTGGTCTCCTTTTATTGTTCTAGGATACCCTGTGTGCATGTGGGACTGGTAAACACTCATTCTGTTTTACCTTTTGTTCTTTCTCTGCTAATTGCCTTTCTATCAGGAGGTATCATTACTAAATAATCCCATCTGCAGCATCCATACCTATTCAACATTGTTTAGGAGAGCTTCCCAAACGTCTAGAGGTTTAGGGGGTGCAGGCAACTGCAGGGGGGTGGGAACAATACAGGAAATGAACTTTTGTGAACTTATCTTCACTTATTGTAGGATCCAAGCCAATGTCTAGTTTGGCCCTAATTATTTGCTAATTGCACACACTGACTGGATCCTATGCATACTTTTTAGGAGTAAGCTTAACCAAGTCCTACTTCTAAGATAACTAATTGGGCTTATTATATGGAAGTGTGGCACATTGATCTTAATGGGATCTGCTTTCTACTAATGTGTTTAGGATTGTTAAGTATCTAAAAGTGCAGTCTCATGTGCACTTACCTAGTAGTAAGCCCCATTGAACACAGTTGGACTAATTTTAGAGCAAACAAGCATAATATTGTGCTACAAATCTTACTTCCAAAAGTGATTGAGGGATGACGTGGTCCTACGACTGGAAAATAGAACATTTATTGTGATTAGGGTGACCAGATAAAATCCAGGTCAGGGCTCATGGAACTTTAACAGCTGTAGAGAAAAGGGAATTTCAGCCAGTGTCATTTGTATGCAATTAGTTCCTGGTGAAATTTCCTCTTCATCACCACAGTTAAAGTTGCAGGGGCCCTGCCTTCTTTTGTATATGGTCACTCTAGTATAGTGCCTGCAACTTTAACTGTGGTGATGAAGAGGGAATTTCACCAGGGACTAATTGCATACAAATGACACTGGCTGAAATTCCCTTTTCTCTACAACTGTTAAAGTTACATGAGCCCTGACCTGGATTTTATCCAGTCAGCCTAACTGTGATACTATCATCACACATGCTGATAGATACATACACACACACCATTTTGAGAGATTCAATTTCCCCATATTTCAGTTCAAACATCTCAAACAGTAAGAACTTTTGCTGATACATTGATACCAATGGATACTTGTGTGCAAAGGGGTGTGTGTGTGTGTTTTGGGGATTTAGGAAAACAAGCAGTGAGGAATTGAAAATGTAAAACTTCCCCTAACTACGTGGTGGTCCCAAATCAAATCAGGACCCTGCACTTACTTGTAAGCAAAAAACAAAGAGAGCAAGCTGTGTGTTGCATGTTTAATCTCTCTGACTTGAGTGAAGCTGGATCCTTAGACGACTGCAGCTCAAAATTAGTTGTTGTTCAAGAGTTAAAACTAAGAAGCTTAGGAAGAAGAAAATGGTTATGTTGCTGTTCCCTGTCCACTAGTCTTGTTGCAGCGTGTGTGTTTCCCTATTTAATCTATATTTATTGTACAGAGCTGTTTTGGTGATGGTGAGTAATAACTAAACATCAGGCCAGAGTGACCTTTAAAAGCCCTGAGTCATTACTGTGGGCAATTTAGCCTGATGTCAACAGATGGGCTTGTGTTTGGAGTTGACTGGAATAAATCAGTTTGTAAAGACATTGTGAAAACAGTTGCGAGTATTGCACCTCTGGACTCATTCCACATAAAACAGTTTGAGGTGAAAGAAGATCTGTGTTTTCCTGAGTTCACCTGGGAAATGGAACAAAAAAATGGTCTCTGAATTATAGATTCATTACGTCCCACCAATATCATCAAAGTTCTGTTTCCTCTTCAGCATTCCACTGCATTAAAAGAAATTTTCCTGTCACCTGTTTATTCAAAATATATCTACTACTTCAGGAAGAAAAAGAAAATATTGACTCTGTAAATTGTGCATGTGTTTGCACTGTCAATACAGAGTCTCTTACACACATATGTGCATGCACATGCACATGTGTGTCCATGTATGAATGGGAGAGATACGTGAGCTACGCTGCCTGACCAGTGTAACTTAGAGCCTATCTACACTACTGCTTTAAAACGGTTTATAACAGTTTTAAACTGGTTAATAATGGTTGTTAACTGGTTTACAACTGTTATAAACCGTTTTAAAGCAGTAGTGTAGATGGGCTCTTAAACTGCTAAGCGATGGGTTGGGTCCTGTAATTTGGTACGTGTGCAGGCCAATAATGGTTAAGCTATTCTACATGAGATTGAAAGCTGAAATTTGGTACACACATAATCAATCAAAGATACCATACTTAGTTAAAAAAAAAAGTTGGAAAGGGAAACATTTGTAAGACTGGCATAGAACTAGAACTGTAAACCGTGTATACTTCCAGGCCATTCAGTCAGATGAAATGTATATACACCCATACCAAGGCACACTGTTTTCTAGCAAAGACTGATAATGGAGTATTTTCATCTCACACACAAAACCTGGGACATGACGTTTACCTCATAACAGAAACTAGCGTTTCGGCGCGAGGCAAGTCAAGCTGCATGTGGGAATGTTAGGAGGAGAGAGTTCCATTGCCTTTTCATACAGATCTTCAGCTAGGAGCATGTAACGCAAGCTCCATTTACGCGTGTGCGCATGTGTGTCCCTGTGCGCGTGCCTACTTACATATGTATGTGTGCACACATTGCAGTAAACATTCAAAATTCAGTGCATGGGAATGCTGGCAGGCTTAGATCAATTGGGTGAATCGTTTTAAATAGAAACGTATTTCTTCCCTTTTCAGGGAAGATACTTGTGTATACACAAGTGAATGGAGACAAAGAGGCTGCAACGGAGGAGGCGATGGACAACATGGCCCACCCTGCTGGCTTTGCTGGGACCAACTACTATTTGGCTGCTCCTCTACCAGAACTGGTATCCATCAGTAGTCATTCCACCTGGCTTTTAAACATTTCTATCACGTTATGAAGAATGGGTGCCTGCAATGGCTTGGTTTCCTATTCTCTCCCATCCTCTTCTCCTTGTGCATCATGACTGTTAGAGTATAACACTGCAGCAGGGGCTGTCTTGTTGTTTTCAATCGTTGACCACCACTAGAAAACTTCATAAATAAGAACATTAGCAACAACATTCACTGATATATTTCTGAATTTTTGGATACAGACATTTTTTAAAATGATTTTCAACGTTAAATTGTGAATGCTGAGATTCGCCACACTTTGGACATTACCCATATAATAAGTTGAAAATATGCATGTCATAGAGACAGATTAAATTATTTGCCCATCTAGTCCAACATTCCTCAATATCTATCGTCCTTCAGATATTTTAGACCACAACTCCCAGCATTTGTCATGATTGCAGGGGCTGATGGGAGTTCAAGGCAAAAACATCAGGTTGGGGAAGGCTGATATAGTCCAAGTACAGTGCAAGTATTGACAGTCAGTGTGGTGGAGTGGTTGGAGTGTTGGACTGGGACTCGGGAGATCCGGGTTCTAGTTCCCACTCATCCATGAAGCTCACTGGGTGATTCTGGGACAGGCACTGACTCTCAGCCTAACCTACCTCACAGGGTTGTCGTGAGGATAAAACAGAGAGGACGAAGGTGAGGTGTAAATATAATAACAACAACAAAATAACGATAAATAATAAATATATTGTCTATTCCTGTGTCAGCCAATGGCTCTCCAGAACCTCAGGTGGTGATTGTTTACATCTGGTCTTTTTAAACAGAGATATCAAGGAACCTGGGATCCTAGAATCATATGATTTAATAAAGTTGGAAGGGACATCAAAGGCCACCTGACAGAATGCCTCTCCTGACATGAACCTACCCGTACATTACCCTCAACATCTAAAGTCCTCGCCCAGGTGCCTACTTTGAGGGAGGCTTGGAAGATGGCAACAAGGGAGAGGGCCTTCTCGGTGGTGCCCCTCCCAATTTTAGAATGGTCTTCCCAATGAGGCCCATCTGGCGCCAACTTTGTTATCTTTTTGGTGCCAGGTCAAGACTTTTCTCTTTTCCCAGGCACTTAGCAGCATGTGATGAGTTTTTCAATTGATCCCAGATATGTTTTAGGTTTCACTGACAGCTCAGTGGCTGTTTTTAGATGTATGCTGTCTTTGTGTATGCTGTCTATTTTATGTTTTTATATTTTGTATATTGTTCTTAATGTTTTAATCTTTTGTAAACCACCCAGGGACCTTAGACTATGGGGCGGTATAGAAATGTAATACATAATAGTAAATAATAATCATAATCTAGTCCAATCCCCTGCTGATACAGGAAATTGACTACTACAGCATCCCTTCTGCATGCCAAGCATGTGTTCTACCACTGAGCTATGGTCCCTCTCCAACGCAAGAACAAAATTCCTAAATCATTCATGGAACTATTTTAGAGCCTGACCTTTGCAGGGAGAAGCTTTATTTCCTCAGTTATTCAAGCTGCTTTGGTGTGCATAGTAAAATGTGCCACAATGATGGTGGCATCTTGTATATGACAAATTGTTCAGCTGTCATATGCCCTTCTTACAGGAGTTGTGCTGTAACTTCTGGCAATTCATTGGCTAGGAGTAAGAGGCCACTGCAAGCCCTTCCCTGCCCAGTGGGGCTCAAACGGGCTTACTTCTGAGTAGACACATATAGGATTGCACTGTTATTATGAGAAAGGGAAGAGTGCTAATGTAACAGTGTTAACTGCTGCTAAATCAGACCTTGGCTGGTTTCACACGACATATTAGGCAACGGAGGGGGAGATAGCATAATGACTGTGCATTAGGCAGGCAGTGCTTTCCACATGACATGTTGCTCTGCCATCCATTGAGCAGCTGAAAGTTGCGGTGTCTTAGCTGCAGTGTCTCCTCCCTCCCCCTCCCTCAGTCCTCCAGCCGTATCCCAGCATGCACCGCAAGTTCTGCCGGCTGTATCAGAGCAGCGGGGGGGGGGGGGGGGGTTCAGCTGCTCCGGCCAGCAGAACTCTATGTCCAAATGGAATAGTCCATGGAGAGAGGGGGGTTGGTTTCAGACAACACTTTCAACAATGGGCTTCGGGCTAAACAACGTGCAAGCCCGTTGTTTCTCTCCATTGCTTAATTGGGCTGATTAGTGTACCGTCAGTTGTGTGTGTGTGGTGTGTTGCCCTCCACACGACGTGATAAGCAACACAACTGACGGTTGCCTCTTCCCCCCTCCGTTGATTATTGTGTCATCCGAAACCAGCCCTTGTGTTGGGGTTAGGGGGTAGTACTGTGGATACCTTTCTTTGATTTTATGAGGTCCTCAGTTGCAGGAGCTCATAACGCCATTGGGGCTGAATGGCATAATTGCTGGAGGTAACTATGTTAGTCATTCCTTCATCACACTTTAACAGTAGTAAAAAGTTTACAAGGCTGACAAAGTACGTCTAAAATGTAAAGTACTGGAGGCTCTAGGAAATTATGAAAGAACCTGAAATGCTGTGATCTGACTAAGCAGTTGTTGACTCAACTACCTGAAGGATGATGTCGATGAAATGATGCAGAGTTTGCTACAACCCAGCCATCTGGGATAGGATATAGCTAGGAGCTAGGTTAGTTCTGTGTGGGAATAGACTTGTGCTGGCGATTTTCAAGATCTATAGCTCTTTCCATTACAATGTTGACATTATCTTGCCAAATTAATAAGAATAATTGTGACAACTGTCAAGTATGTCCCATGTTGGGGATGTTCATTCAGAGTTATTTCAGAGTCGACTTGCCCATAGATGGAAAAAATAGTTTATTGTTTTGGACAGATGTTATATTATATCTGCCTCCTGCATGCCTCCTGCTCCTTCTGCACATTTTTCCATCACAAAAAAAAGACCCGGAAAATGTGATTCTTTGGGCTGTAATGAAACTTGCTGCCATTCCCTGCTGTGTGCAGGATAGGCAGCATGATAAAAACACCCACTGAATGGGCCACTTGGTCATTGCTTGCTTCCCTGCGTGAAGAAAGAGGAAGCTGTTCATCCCTATTGTGGGGCAGAAACAAGAGGCAAAGCGATGGTAGGGAAATGCGATCCCCCCCCATCTGACGATGCTCATAAATTGACTTGGAATATTTTTACTGTGAAAATGTCAGTAGCATGGAAATGGGAGTTGTGAGGGCTCTCCATCCATTAAAACACTGGTTAGTTAGCTAGATCTTGTAGGACAACAGAAATGGCAATTCTCACGTCAAAAACATACCAAACTGCATAAAATAATGCCTATTTTTTTTTGTTAAAATACATACCAAAATGCATATTTTAGAATACAGTGCATACAAAACTATGTAAATGCATACGAAATATTGCAAATGTTTACAAAATGCATGTGTTGTAAAACATATGTTCAAAATAATGCAAATTCTCATGATTAGAGAACGATGCAGAAATCAGAAGGAATGGATTTATGAATGAAAATATGTGAAACTGACACAGGGATGGATCCAGATTTATGCTGGATTAACTGCAATGATGGGAGTTGACTTTGCTGCCCTCTCTTTGGCAGCTCCTCCAGCCTCCTGAAAAGGCTGCACAGGAGACCGTGTGCATGTGTATACACACACACACACACACACACACACTCATATGAATAAGTCCTTATTTGAATTCTATAGCATACTATGACTATCTAAAAAACAAACACAACACAAAGAATAAGGGTTGTTCCTCTTCTTGTACTCTGTGCATCATATTAGGACTGAACTCATCCTTGCTGGAGGCAGGAGTACTAGCGATTCTGTAATGGCACTATAAGAGTAGTAAAATGTTTACAAGGCTGACAATGTACAATTAAAATTGAAACTATGTGAGAAGACTAACTCCAGGAAATGATTTTTATCCTATTTTTCCAAACACAGCCTAAAAACAAAAACAAAAGTCAGTAGTACAAAACCAGGGGACCTTTGGAGTGTTTATAGATTTTATTAACGCTGAACCATGGTTTCTGGAGTGCAAAATGTTTCCCCAAATGTGTCTTAGTTTTGCCTCTGTACTCTAAAGTTTGCCACCATATTAACTCTCTGTTACTAATATTAATTGTATTTTATTGCTGTGATTTCTCTGTATATTTCATTTTTAAATTGTTGTAAGCCACCTTGGGGACCTTGCTGAAAACCAGAGCGCACACACACACAAATCAAAATGCAATAACAAATCCAGCAATTTGCACTATTTTTTCTTCCTGTAATTTTTTCAGTGCTTAGTACTATAACATAGGAAGACACGTTCGGTCATTGAGGCCACTGAATAACTCTGGGAAAAACCGCTCTGAAAGATGGGGAACAATCCTGCATTACTTAGGTAACTGGGCAATGTTTCTGATCTCATAGCACTGTTAGAAGAGGAGAAAGCATCATCCACATAATGGTGAAGTTTGCAGATCTGTCCATGAAAAGAATAAATGAAATCAGACTCCAAGTGCACAGTCAGAGAAAAGAAGGCTGTAGAAGTTTTTGGTCAGTTTTTGCTCAGCCCTAGAATTTATTTACTATAGGTTGGATCCCAATTACGTCATGCTTAGAGTAGACCCATTGAAATAAATTGGACTTCCCATTTATTTCAGTAAGCTTACTCGAAGTATGACTAAGTCTGGATTCAACTCTATGACTTTTTTAATCTCTTTGTTCACAAACCAGATATATTCCAGATGTCAAATTACAAACTCGAGTACCAAAATGCCACACGAAAGGTCAACGTGTTTACATAATGCTTGAGTTCCCCTATATTAGTCACACTTTTAGCTTATGCTTTGTGTACACATCTCATTAAGTATGACCAGACAGTTAAAAAATTGTTGGTTATGAAATCTAATATTAAATTGGTCTTCTTAATGATTCGGTCTATTTTAAATTCTATTCAGTGCTGTCTTAAAATGGCATGTCATTTTGTGTTCCACCTCAGAAGTCCTGAAGAAGCGGAGCTCTCTAATCAGCCGTGCGCATTTTCCAGACTATAAAATATCATTTGAATTAGTTGTCAATTAGTTTCCATGCCCAATTCAAGATGTTAGCTGTGACTTCAATCTTTAATGGGCTTGGGCCTTCATACCTCAGAAGGTACATGTTCCCATATGATCCAGCCCAACTCCTGAGGTAATTTTTAGAGGTTTTGTTCTGTGTGTCCAACTCTCCATCTATTGGAGCCTGGGCTGATGTGACTGCAGATAGTGACTTCTTAATGGAAGTCCTTCCTAAGGAGGCCTGCTTAGTAAAGTTCTATGGGGTGTTCAGGAGAAAGTCAGAGATCTATTCATTTTTTATTTCAGAAAGCTTATGAAATTGGGAGGTTGGTTGCATCAATTGTTTCACAGAGCAGTTCTATGATTCAAAACAGTCTATTTTAGATTCTGTTGAGTTCAGCATCTCAGGAGCCATAGGATGGCATGGATTCTCTCCCTTGCTGGATGGAATGGGAAAGCACTGTAGTGACTTTTCTCCTGAGATCACAAGAGTTATCTTGAAAGAGGGGATGGAAAGGGAGCACTCCAATGGGTGTGGAGGGGATAGGAGAGGCTGGATTTACAAGCCTAATGCCCATTCCATTCACTTGAGTTTCTGTTAGACTCAGAGGCCCATCAAACAACATAATCGGAGGAATGGGAAGTTGTAAATGTGTCTGTTCTCCTCCTACCCTTCCTGGCTCACATCGGAAGGCATTGGATAGACAGACAGTCCTCTGTCTATTGAAAGCACAATCCATAAAATTTAGGGTGACCAGATAAAATCCAGGTCAGGGCTCATGTAACTTTAACAGCTTAAGAGAAAAGGGAATTTCAGCCAGTGTCATTTGTATGCAGTTAGTTCCTGGTGAAATTCCCTCTTCATCACAACAGTTAAAGTTGCAAGGGGCCTGCCTTCTTTTGTATATGGTCACTCTAGTATAGTGCCTGCACCTTTAACTGTTGTGATGAAGAGGGAATTTCACCAGGTACTAATTGCATACAAATGACACTGGCTGAAATTCCCTTTTCTCTACAACTGTTAAAGTTACATGAGCCCTGACCTGGATTTTATCTGGTCACCCTAATAAAATTGGACGCTTAATGTGTGCTTTTTAAATTGAATTTTAAGTAATCCCAAGTTATTTATTTATTAGAATTATTTTTAACCTGCCCTTAATCCTAGGATATCCGGGTAGCATACAAGAAATAATACAATAAAATCATAAATCAACTTCACAACAAACACAGATCAAAAGCATAAAAACAGTAGCGCCAACTAAACAAAACAGCACAAAAGTTTAACATGCCAGGGTAAGTAAGTCAATTTTAACCTGGCACTGAAATGATGGCAATGTTGGTGCTAGTCAAGCTTCAAAGGGGAGAGTATTCCAGAGATGGTGCCCCTCAGCCTAGTTCGTATACAGAGAGTAAAGTTTAAAGGGAGCACTGGGTTTTGAGTAAGAGCTTTGGCCACTAAGGAAATAAGCACAGTAGATGACAAATACAATAGTTAATGCAAATGAGGGAAGAACGATACAGCAACAGGTAATGTTTACCACAGGCATTACTTGAGACATCATGGGCCTGCTGTTTATTTTTGCTTTATCTGTGCAGTTGTGCAAATGAAACCCAAACACTATAATGAGAAACGGGTACAAAAAAGCAAGAGGAAATTGCTATTGCATGATAACAACTGTGGAACGCTTATAAAAAGGGCAGGGGGACCAGCAGGTAGAAACCAACTGGAAACTAACACCATGGCAGACATCTGCAGAGGGAGCTAGCTGCATGGGGTTGCCGGGTGCAATTTCAATTCCATCGAGGAAGCAGATGACAAGGTCTGTGACGTGTCAACACACTTTACCAAATGTGGCCAACCAACATTGCGGCAAAGAGAAATGAGATCACTTTCAATGGAGACTTTCTCATTGTCAATTCACCTAACTCATGTGTGTGTGAGGGTGAGAGTGCAGATTAAAAGGCTCTTTGCTACTAACAAAACGTATGTTCGGGATTTGGGGTGTTACTGGATTCAGAATTTGCTATCTACTTGGCCAAACTAGATTAGTTCTAACACTGCTCCCAGAAAAGTGTCCCTGTTGATCTCTGGCAAAACAGAACCAGCCCACTATGCAATTATGGAACCACACTCTACTCCTGATTTTATCAATATTCCATTTTGCTTCCCTCAAATCGCTTTAGGGTGAAAACAGACATTACTTTAAATGTGTGTGTAGCAACTACATCCTTTCATTTTACTCTAGAGTAGGTACAGGGCCTCCAATCTAGATTGGGATGCTAGCATGGGCGGAGAGGGGTAGGTAGAGGAGTTTTTAAGATCTGCATTGGGAGCCCTGTGCCTATTCTAGATTTTTAAAAAATGGGGAAAAAGACATACTGCTAGACACACATTTAAAATGATGTCAGTTTGGCCCAGATGTTTCTTTGAAGCAGGAACTTTCAAATTTGCCTGAAAAAAATTGCCTTAGGCACAAAACTGACCTGGAAGGTTTCACTAGCCTTAACCATAGGATGTAAAAACAAAAAAAACAAAAAAGGTTTTGATGATACTTGTGCCACTTGATTTCTCCTAAAGCAAAATTTTGAGCTGAAGAAATATCTTCAGTCTTTAGAAACATCAAAACCCCTTTTCCTTCTCACAAACGTTTGGGCAAGAACCTCCAGGTTTACATCAATATTTTAGCTTAGATGGAACTCAGTGGAGATTTTGGGGATATGCAAAAACAAAACAAAACAAACAAACAACAAAACAACCCACAAAAAAATGGAGACTCTGGAAATTGCACATTTCCCTGGTTGCCTAAATGGCAGCCATAAAAGCCTCATTTACACATGGGAGGAAATGTGTAAATCTGGAGCTTCCATTGTGGTGCACAATAGAGGCTCCGGAGGAAGGCGGGTGGCTGTTGAACACTCATCGGGCCTTGCGGGCGCTCGGAGCAGAGGTGATTGACTGTGCCAGGGTGGGCAGACACAGGGGAGTCCGTTAGACCAGTCAGGGGCCCACAACATCCCTAGTCATCACTGCCAACAGTGACATGTGGACATCTGAGAAGAAGAGAACTGGTGGTGTTTTACGGGCTGTTACTACCTCTAACTGGGATTTTCCTCAACTGCCAACCTTTGTCTACTTGTAGGCTGACCAGATAAAATCCAGGTCAGGGGTCATGTAACTGTAAAAGTTGTAGAGAAAAGGGAATTTCAGCCAGAATCATTTGTATGCAATTAGTTCCTGGTGAAATCCCCTCTTCATCACAACAGTTAAAGTTGCAGGGGCCCTGCCTTCTTTTGTATATGGTCACTCTAGTATAGTGCCTGCAACTTTAACTGTTATGATGAAGAGGAATTTCACCAGGAACTAATTGCATACAAATAACACTGGCTGAAATCCCCTTTTCTCTACAACTGTTAAAGTTACATGAGCCCTGACCTGGATTTTATCTGGTCAGCCTATCTACTTGTGTCAATAAACAAATAATACAAACTGATCATACTTTCCCAGTACATTCCACTCACAAAGAAAAGTGACTCTGTAAAGGTAGGCTGACCATATGAAAAGGAGGACAGAGCTCATGTAACTTTAACAGTTGTGGAGAAGAGGGAATTTCAGCTGGTGTCATTTGTATGCAATTTGTACCTGGTGAAATTCCCTCTTCATTACAACAGTTAAAGCTGCAGGGGCCCTGCCCTCTTTTGTATCTGGTCACTCTAGTATAGTGCATGCACCTTTAATTGCTTTGATGAAGAGGTGATTTCACCAGGTACTAATTGCATACAAATGACGCCAGCTGAAATTCCCTTTTCTCTGCAACTGTTAAAGTTACATGGGTCCTGTCCTCCTTTTCATATGGTCAGCCTAGTAAAGGGCTATCTCTGAAATAACCTGTACTTGAGTGAATGAGTGCTAAAGGCTCTCATAAGTGTGCCCAAACAAAAACAATGGCCAAGCCATTTTCTTTACCTTGTTGGCTTAACCACAAGAATGCAGCATTCCCTTCACAGCCCATGGATAGGATGAGCAGACTTTCCTATAAAATTGTCTTCTTCATGTAAGCTATCTCACATTATCGGGCTTTGTTTAACCTTTACAAAGAAGCTCTACCTTTTGAATCCCTCCCGCATTCTGCAATCAGTATAAAAGTATCAGCTATCAAATTCATGCAGCCATGCAGCCAGCATCCCCCAACCAGCTATAGTCCAACACATCCCAGCGTCCCCCAATCAGCTATAGTCCAACACCAGGGGGCACCAGTTTAGGGAAGGTTGACATTATATGGTGTCTCCCCCACCCCCACTCCGGCCAGGTTTTTTCTAACTTGTGGTATCTAGGTTTCCCCAGAATTTAGATTATTTAAACAAGAGAGAGTTACAGCAGCAAAGATGTATGGGAGGAATGAACCAGGGGGCCAACCAAGAGATGAAGTTAGGAATGTGGATTTCCAAGGAGAGTGGGGATATTATGAAATAACCAATGGACAACCACCTCTGCACCCCATTCCAGTTGATCTCTAGACGGCTGCCAACACCCTCCTGGCTTCTCTGCTTTCCCTGTCTGCATGCACTCAAGAGAACTTCTGCTGACAAGAATGAAAAAATTGAAAGCCGTGTAATATGTACAGAATATGTGTTGCCATCCCTTGAGAGTTATGAATGGGGTCAAAACAGAAATTAGCGCCGGCATGGTAAGAATGCATCAGTCAACATGAATGCTGCTAGCTAAAATAGAGGGGCAAATTAGGAGCTGAAGACGATGTAAGAGCCTATCTACACACGCAGGATAGAACACTTTGAAAACATTTTGAAAAGTGTATGTGGAGTGTGTCCTGGGCCCCAACAGTTCTTAAAACTGTTATAAACCGTTTTAAAGCAGTAGTGTAGATAGGCTCTAAATTAGAATTGCCTTAAACATCAGTGAAAAACAGCCACAAACTCAAACTGAGGAAGACACAGCAGAATCATTGTCTTCTATTACATTCAACGAGGGACTTGTTCTGGAGCAGACCTGGCTAATGGAAACTTCTTTTGAAAACACCATCCAAAAAAAAGACAGAAACGTGCCTACTAAAATACGCACGACTTTTCCAGACATTGTTTTAAATTGATCCCTGCAATTGTAAATTATTTTTTTACTTTATTTTTCTATTGAAAAATAGTGTTCTCGATTATGTGTCGCCTGCTGTTACTGTTCAGAACCTGTTCCATGCTAGCCATGCCATGAAGCTTTTTATCCTAATAAACTTATTGAAAGTTTTATTATTTTGTTCTAGTTTCTAGAAACCAGTTTCTTAAGAATTTGTTCATGTGAAGAACAGCTGCCTACCACATGGACTAGACATAAAATTGGCTTCTTCACAGCCATCTGAATTAAATGTAGAGATTTGTTCTGGCCTTATACTTCAGTCATATTTCTGAAAGTCGAAGCAAAGGAAGGCTACTGAGGGTTGTTTAGGCGTATCAGTATTTATTTCCATCCATGCATTCTTTCTGATTTCTGTTTAAACTGCCCAGAGAATGTTTGTAAACCGCCCAGAGAGCTTCAGCTATGGGGTGGTATACAAATGTAAATAATAATAATGATGATGATGATGATGATAATAATAATAATAATAATAATAATAGGAAAGCTGTGACTCATTAAAAGAAAAAAGGTCAGGGAGAAGCTGTAAATGAAAAATTTGCATGTATCTGGTGTTATAAGGTTAGAAGAATATGATAACATCTAGGAATGATATGACATGAATTTGTGACGCCTGTCTGCTATGTAGTTTTCAGAAGCCATGTGTGCCTGCAAGCTCAGAATAATGCACACAACTGTGAAACTAGGCTTTATATAAGTGTACTCCATGATGCTGTGCCAAATCCTGCCCACCAATTTTACAAAACCCCTTTTCCTCTGTGAAAGAGGAGATTGTTTTTCTATTACTTTCTTGCGGGCAGGAGAATTCTGGTAAAATTTGAAGGAGAGGTGTTCAACATTTATCTTAGTATTTAACGTTGCAATCTGGCTGAGACATGATGATGTTAACTCTCTGGCACGTTGCTGCCTTTCTGGTGGCACACTTCCTGAAATGCCCATGGAGGATGTCAGGATGAAATGTCCACTCCTGGGCATTCCAGAAAGTGCGCAGGCTGGGAAGGCTGCCTGCAAATCACCAGAAAGCAGAGCAAGGACTTTTTAAAATAAAGTTAAAAGGAAGAACACCCACACCCCTTAGCCACTTCATAATGTTAATTATCAAGATAAGCACCCAATTAAGATAAGGCCATTAAGGAGGCTTGAGTTGAACCTACTTTGTGATTGTTTTGGCACCAGCTGAAAGCTTTTACATTTTCCTGTCTTATAAGTCTTTTTTAGTATTTCAGTTTAGGAAAAAATGTTAGCGTTTTTTTTAAGATTCTTGCATTACTGCTGGGTTTTACTTTGGTTTTACAGCTTAGTTTTATTTTGTTTAAAACTTTTTAATGTTTTTATAGTATGTTTTATTATACTATTGGGTTGATGATTTTAAGTCTAGTTTAGTGAACCAACCAGAGAGCTTGTTATCGGATGGTATATAAACTTAATAAATGAAATAAAAATAACCCCTTCCCACCACAATTTTTTACTGGAATTCGCCTACTTCTCCCCACTTTCCGGTGTGTGTGTCTTTTTCTCCCTCCCTACTGTGAATAGATGGGGGGGGGGGAACTCAACTGAAATTATTGAAACACTTTTTATTTCACATGAAGACCCTTTCCCTGATCTGGTGATGGAGGGGCCAATCCAACAGCATCTAGACAGAGTCAGGGGGGAAGCAGGGGATATTTTAGATTCCTGGATCTGAGGTTGGAGTCAGTGCTCTGACATAGAATCCAGGAATCTGAGCTCCCCTCCCCTGTGCCGGCTGCCACAGAAGTAGCTTCAGAGAGGGTGGGGAGGGGACTGGAAAGCCTGAGTGCTCCCCAGCTTCCTCCCCTCCCCTCTGTGATGCCTCAGCTAGATGGGTGAAAAGTCCATCTAGCTTAAATATAGAATGGGAGGCATGGCGGAGGCGATGATCACCTCAGTCACACCTCCTGCTCTGGCACTGGATACTCATAAGCCTCTGAGTTTGGCTTCACATACGCTGTGACCCTATCCTGGATATAAGGGCTCCAATGTACATACAGAGCATCTCAGCCTGCTAATGAGAAAACCATATCAACCCATTCAAGGATGCACACATGAACGCCTTCACCCACTGAAGTGAATGGAGGAGCCCATATGGTGGGATGTCTATGGACACAATGCTAATAATCACACATTCTGTGGTGAATTCTAAGTGGTGCATGTCCATGGCAAAAGGCAGTCATTTGGAGTCAGAAATCAGGTCTTTCTTTGCCTTCTTGGCAGGAAGATGGAATGCGATTGAAGTCCTCCAGACTGATGACTATTAACAAAAGACTTGGCTGTATATATTTTATAGCAAACTTGGCTGCAAAACTGATGCAAAGGCATAGCCTTCTTTATTAACTGTTTCCTGGTTATGGATACAGAGTAGAGCATGTCTGGGCTTGCCCTATCCATCGCATATTCAATGCCTTTCATGAAACAAAGTTCAACTCATTGTAGTTACATGCCACCTTTCCCTTTAAATGTGGGGGAGGTTGCCCCATTCAGATAAACAGGATTACAAGTAACCCTTTTAGGCTTTTTTTTAAAAAAAACTTTCCATGACAAGGTGTCACATGAATATGCTGATTTGCATCTGTTATACATTAGGTAGCAACATTCTGCACCAATTTCAGTTTCCAAACTGTTTCATAAGTAACTCCACTTTTCTGTTTTTCCCTCCCAGTTTTTATTTATTTTTATTGGTAATTTCTGTTTGTACGAAACTTTTATTGAATGTGAATTTATTGCTTTTTATTGTATTCACATTGTATAGTTTTTAATCTTGTACACCATTTTGAGAGTGTTCCACCATTAAATAAAAACCTAAAAATCATTTTAAACAAACAAACAAACAAACAGTCTTACAGCTCACTGCAAACAACTGGTGTTTGAATTTACTGGGATATGGATGACAGTGATCAGGTCTATCTTCCAACAGGGGATGCAACTGGGTACCAGTCAAAGCTGGTAAAAAGCAAGTGGATGTTAAATATCATGGGGACAAAACTAATCCCTGAGACACTCCAATGGGAAGGAATAATAGGCCCTTTGTACATCATAGGGGTGTAGAGGGAGGGAGGGTGATCCCTGAAGTACCTAATACACACTATCAGTGTGCAGGGATCAGCCTGGGGCCATCCCAGGCAAACAGCCTGGTGTGGAAAGGGCCATAGTCTACCAGCACTATCTTCTGGAAACTACCTTTTCACAAGGAACAGAGCCTTTGCAAAGTGGTATCATCTGAGAGGTGGTCCAAAGATTGTATTATGGATCATACCAGAAACTGATGACAGGTCTAGGGGAATAAACAGGGTCATACTCTCCATCTGCCTCTTGGTACAGTTCATCCACCAGAGCAATCAGGAGGTTTCTGCCTCAAAGCATAGCATGAAAGCAGATGGAAATGGATCTAGATAACTGTCTCCATGCAATAGCACCACTTTTTCAAATGCTTTGATCAGAAATGGGGTCTAATGATGGCTTTTAAAGGAAGACCTAATGATCACCCTCTTCAAGATAGCTAGGAGTTAACCCTCGCTAGGAGTTAACCCTCCTGCAGGAATCTTTTCATCACCAACAACTCACTGTAGCTCGAGTCACCAGGCACGATAGGCATCAAGAACACAACATGAAGGCTTCAAATAGACCATGTTCACTTGGACTCATACTTAGTCTTCCTTCACCAGCACTCCAGTCATTGGCCTGTTTCGGACACGCCAATCAACGGATGAGGGGAACAATTGTCCATTGTGTTGCTCATCGGCAGCATTCGGACGACATTTTAGGCAATGGAGGCAGCATTCAGACGACACGATAATCAACACATCGGACGATTGTCCCCCCCCCCCCCCACGGCGTTGATTAGTGTGTCCTCCGAAACAGGCCAGTGTCTCAATCACTTCCTTTCTAGCAGCTTCCCAAAAAAGGCCGAGAGTATCTTCAGATCTATGCCACTGGAAAGGATATCAATAGCTTGGATCAATTCCCAGTTTCAGCCAGAACTTTACAGACGAGAGTTTGACAGGTTGGTTAGAAAGCAATCTGGAGGTCCATGAGCAGCAGATGCCTTTGAAGGGAGACTGTTTTAATCAGATCCCCAAACCTGTGGAAGCTAATGAGCCTTGTGTCATGCATTGTATGCAGGCAGTTATTTGTCCAGGACAAAAGTAGATCTTGAAAGCTTACCCACCCACAGATCCTCACCAATGTATCCAGAATAAAAGCCCACAGTCCAAGGGTCTGACCAGCAGAATGTACAGGGCCAAAAAGATGACTTGACAGCCGGCTGGTTGACATGACAGACATGAAGTCCTGAGCTGCCCCAGGCAAGGGGCCTCAGTATCAATGTTGAAATCCTCCAGGACTAACAACTGAGAGATTTCTAACACCATGCTCAAGACCACCTCTATGAGCTCAGAGAATCTGTTAGGCTTCAGATAGACATTATATTCAGTCCTAGCACAATTGAAACATCTGCATTTGCTATTCAGACCAACTATAAAGTGAAACCGGCTTTTAAAGTAAGTTGTAATGGTCACATAGCATTTTTTACTAGTATATTAATATGACAATAAAGCTCTGCAGTAGAGTTTGGCATAATCTGTACAATGCCTTTGTATTTTCACAAGAGCAAAGCTGCATATGTGTGCCAATATCCAGTTTCAGAAATGCGGCCCGAATCTGATGAAAAATATACTTCTACTTGGCATGGGTACAATTTATGGATGGCTGATCTATGCTAGGCACTGCCATATGCCCTTTGTTTCCTCTGTTTCAGATCCATGCAAATATTCCTTAGGAGTATTAGCTCTTAGATCTCTGATTATTATGAGATATTTTTTAAAAAATACCACAAGAAATGCAAACAATCAGTTTAATAAGTAACCTTTGAACCTTGCTATAGATCTTGCCTACCTCTTTGGGTCCCCCTCTTGAACTTCAACATGCTGCCCTTATATTTGCTGTTTTGAAATCTGCTTATTTGTATTAGGTTAACTTCTTTTTTAAGGGATACTGTTGAACTCTGAAATCTGTTGTATGAACTAGGATGAAGTTTTGTGAAATGATACTTATGAACAAAGACTTGCATACATTTGTGGATGCATTACTGCGTGTGTCTTTAATATCTTCTCAAGGCCCTTTTTGCACCAGCCATTTTTCCCGGGGCTGCCCCTGCCTGCTCGTGGAGAGTCTGTATGATGCACAGAGTGTCCCGCAAGCAGGCAGGGGCCAGCCCTCCATTTTCCTGGGAGTTCAGGGAACACTATTATCCTGGTTTGTTCCCTGCTCCCGGGAGGGAAGTGAGATGGGCGGCTGGTGTGGCCGCCCATCCCGGGCGCAGCTGTGCTTACCCATAAGTAAGCGCGGCTGCACTGATGGCCATGGAGCCGTCACGAGTTGCGATGGTCCAGTAGAAGCCTGGGCCATCACATTCTGATGCGGCCTCTGCGTGCCGGACCCGGAAGTGGTTACTTTGGGTTTCCCTGCTTCCTGCCCTCTCTGTCCCTATGGTGCGGAAAGGGCCTTAGTGTCCATATATTCCTTCACTCTTTCTCACACATCCTTCTTTACACACACAAACATCCCATTGCATTGCTCCCACAGTTATGCAGCTACTCATACACCCTATTCATATACCATGGTCATACACATACACAGTCTACTGTCCTTTGCAGTGTGAAGGAGAACACCCTCCCCAGTGTAACTTGAGAAGTGACCCAGAGGCATAACTGCCAGAGCCTGGAAGGCATTGCATCCCTGGACATCGGTTGGCTGTATAGCATGGTATTTAGGGATGGATGCCGTCTAGTTTCTTCGGGTGGTCACCAAGCCGTTGCCACTTGCCCATCCTCAGGCTTGCTCATCGAGCCTCTGCATGCACTCAGATCCACTCACTGAGCAGGTCCAGGAAATGTTGCATAAATGGGCCCTTAACATCTGCTATTTGCACATTACTTTTGTGGAAATCCCAAAGCCACATTTCTATACAAATGGCGGTTTACTATGAGAATGGGCATTTGCTGGACCCGCTTGTTGGTCGCTTGGCAAGTGGGTCCACAAGCACTCTGTGGCTTGTTGAACGGGTCTGGGAGGATACATTACTCGGCCCTGTGGATTCTCCAGTATGGGGTTCCGCAGGGGTCAGTCTTGTCCCCCATGCTGTTCAACATCTACATGAAACCGTTGAGTGCAGTCATCCGGAGTTTGGGAGTGCGTTATCATCAGTATGCTGATGACATGCAACTCTACTTCTCCTTTTCATCTTCATCAGGTGAGGCTGTGGATGTGCTGAACCAGTGCCTGGCTGTGACAATGGACTGGATAAGGGCTAATAAACTGAAACTCAATCCAGACAAGACTGAGACGCTGTTGGTGGGTGGTTCCGCTGACCGGATGGAGGGTGTTCAACCTGTTCTGGATGGGGTTGCACTCCCCTTGAAGGAGCGGGTTCGTAGCTTGGGGGTTCTCCTAGAACCATCTCTGTCACTTGAGGCGCAGGTGGCCTCAGTGGCACGGATTGCCTTCTACCAACTTCGGTTGGTGGCCCAGCTACGTCCCTATCTGGACAGGGATAACCTGGCTTCAGTTGTCCATGCTCTGGTAACCTCCAAGTTAGATTACTGCAATGCACTCTACGTGGGGCTGCCTTTGAAGGTGGTTCGGAAGCTGCAGCTTGTGCAAAATGAAGCGGCCAGATTGATAACCGGAACCAGTAGGTTTGAGCATATAAGATCTACTCTGGCCCGCTTGCATAGGCTGCCTGTATGTTTCCGAGCCCAATTCAAGGTGCTGGTTTTAACCTATAAAGCCTTACATGGCTTGGGACCACAATACCTGATGGAACGCCTTTCCCGACATGAACCTACCCGAACACTACGTTCAACATCTAAGGCCCTCCTCCGAGTGCCTACGCCGAGGGAAGCTCGGAGGTCGGCAACAAGAGAGAGGGCCTTCTCTGTGGTGGCCCCCCAATTGTGGAACAATCTCCCTGATGAGGCCCGCCTGACGCCAACATTGTTATCTTTTCGGCACCAGGTCAAGACTTTCCTCTTCTCTCAGGCATTTGGCAATATTTGAGGAGCCTGGGTTTGTTTTTGTTTTTTGTAGCTTTTTTGGGTGTTGTAGTGGTTTTAAATGTACAGATTGTGTGTATGTTGTATGTTTTTGCTGTTTAAATTTTTGTATATTGTTTTTAATTGTTTTAATCCTATGTAAACCGCCCAGAGAGCTTCGGCTATGGGGCAGTGTACAAATGTAATAAATAAATAAATAGGTGGGGGGAGTCGGTCGGACTCCAGCCCCATATCAGACACCTGCAGCATCCCTAATGGTATAGCAGATGAGGGAAAAAAATGATGAGAAAAGTTGATAGAACTTCAGTTAGTCAGCTCTACGGAGGACTCTCAGAGTCCTTAAAAGGAAATGCAGAAGGAAAGAATGGCATGGGTCTAGAAGGGAAGAAGGAAATCTGAGGCACCAGAGGCAACTGGTGTAGGTTTCTTACAGACAATGAGGAATCAGCTTCTGAACCCCCAGGGCACTTCCTGGAAGCAAGGAGAAAGAGAGAGAGAGAGAGAAGGTCCCTCGGTAAAGCAATACGGGAATTTCCTTTTCCTTATCCCATCCCAGGCAATAATGGAAGAGCCAGTCAAAAGACATTTGAACAGTGAAAGCTGGGTGAAACTAATTGTAGAGCTGATCCAAAATAAACAGAGCGGAGTGAAATTTTACTGAGCCATCATGGATTCTCTTGATGTTGAGCCAAGGGTATGGATATCCTGGTAGCAAGGACATCTCACACACAATACAATCACTTTAAAAACTTCTGACAACTTGGAAAAGTAATACATGACTGGGTCAATGGCTAAGGAGTGCTCATTTTGATATGCTGAAGCCTGATTCCTTACAATCATTAGCCAAAGAAATTTCATATAACTACTTTGGACAACCTCTTCTGATGTGGCGAAGTCATCACAGGCTCATTTCCCCCCATTGTTGTTATATACTAAAGTATTCTTACATTAACATCCACTGGCTTCCAATTTGTTTCTAGGCTCAGTTTACTGGCATGTGATGATGTAGAGCAGGGGTGGGCAACTTGAGGCCCTGTAGATGGTTTGGCCTACAATTTCCATCAGTCCTATCTAGGCTGACCATATGAAAAGGAAGACAGGGCTCCTGTAACTTTAACAGTTGTAAAGAAAAGGGAATTTCAGCCAGTGTCATTTGTATGCAATTAGTTCCTGGTGGAATTCCCTCTTCATCACAACAGTTAAAGTTGCAGTGGCCCTGCCTTCTTTTGTATATGGTCACTCTAGTATAGTGCCTGCAACTTTAACTGTTGTGATGAAGAGGGAATTTCACCAGGAACTAATTGCATACAAATGACACTGGCTGAAATTCCCTTTTCTCTACAACTGTTAAAGTTACAGGAGCCTTGTCCTCCTTTTCATATGGTCAGCCTAGTCCTATCCCACATATCCAATGGTGAGGAATGACAGTAGTTGTAGGCCAAAACGTCTGCAGGGAAACAGCAAGGGAAAAGCACTATTAAAGAGTGACCATATGTAAAGGAGGACAGGGCACCTGTATTTTCAAGTTGAATTGAAAACGGAATTTCAGCAGGTGTCATTTGTATGCATAAAGCGCCTGGTGAAATTCCCTCTTCATCATGACTGCAGAAGCCCTGCCCTCTTTTGTATCTTGTCAGTTTCTTCTGTTAAAGATACAGGAGCCCTGTCCTCCTTTTCATATGGTCACCCGAACTATTAATGTCACAAAACAGGAGAGAAGGTGCCCTCAGGTGCCTAGAAAAACTTTTATTAGATCATCCAACACATTTGAATCCTCTTATACACCCACTTTTCTCTATCCAAGTGAAATGCTGAGAAATTTACTGATGCAAAAGCCTCAAGAAGCAGGGTCGGCTTGCCCTTGTTTGTAATCTAAAATTAGCAGCAGGTAAAAGGAGAGCAATACCATTTTGTTACAGGGGAGATTTCTTCTTAATCTTCTCTACTTCCAAGTAGACTAAAAAGATTATTTTTGCACTTACAATAATGGTAAGTATTCCAGCTCTTCTTTCAGACAGCTGAACCATTCAGTTGAAGAAATAACTTTCTGGGTGATTAAAAAAATATATAAATCAGATGCCAAACTTCAGGTGCCAGTAGAGAGATGTTCTGGATTCTGCAATAGAGGAAACATCAGTAAGATTTTCTGCATTAGATTTGGAGATAGACATGTGAGTAAGAGAGCAATCCGATGGTCCCTGGGAGAGTGTCTGAGGGACCACAGGATAGCTTAGAAAACCCTTTCAGAGGTTGGAGACAGTGCTTTGAATTTGGAAGGAGTCAGAATCCACCCCTGTCCCTCACTGAAAACTCCATCTTATGAAAATAAAGGAGACTGGAGGATAGGGAGGCAAAATTCGCTTATGCTGCTCCCCCACCCTGCCAGTCCACCAGAGGATTAAAATATATGCCTGTATTTTTGTAGACGAATGTGATAATAAGACTACAATGGCTTTATGCTAATGGAACGGTTTGTTTTATCAGCCAAGGGAGTCGACCATATTAGATTTACAACAGATATTTTTGCAAACAGTCTTACTAAAGGGAAGCTTTTCTTACTTAACATTTTGGAGCATTTCTATACACCAGTAGGTAGATGCAATACGTTAGAATTTATATCGAATAACAGTTTTAATCATGATCATTTATTGGCATAGTGTGTGTGTGTGTGTGTGTGTGTGTGTGAGAGAGAGAGAGAGAGAGAGAGAGAGAGAGAGAGAGATCTTGTCCCTATTTGTCTGTCTCAACTGCATTCTGGTCTGTCTAGAGTTTGCAGTTGTTTGTATCATTTATAATCAGTATTCTTGTACTTAGCTAGAAAAGGATAAATGTAAGAGTTTCCCCATTAATATGTTTCTTTTAAACACAGCATTTTAATATTCCATTAAATTATGGAATATTAAATTAAGTTTTCATTTTCAACTTAGTTCTATGCACACTTGTACAGAAGTGGTTTAGGCTTGTCATCAGCATCCATGCCCTGAAAAGCAATACATAACATTCCCAATATTAGTCATTTGTCTGCTTCTGTTAGTTATTATAAGCTTATTTCCAGATCTGGAGCCAGTTTTCTACACCACGTTTTCCTATGGGACTACATATCACAGCTCTTTTAGGAACGCGTTGGAACTTAATTGCGGGTCATCTACAATTTATTTTAAGCCTGGGGATTAAATGCCAGATGTATTTGTACGTAAAGGTGACATATGGGCAGGACCTAATTTGAGACTGGGTTCAATCTTGGAGGGTTTTTTATGCTTTAGAACGTGTGAGGAAATAATGAAGAAACACGACATTCAGAATGTACAGGATTCACTTCTCTAAGATGTGGTGATGGTTATTAGCTTAGATGGCTTTTCAAAAGGGTTAGACAAATTTGTGGAAGATATAGATCTATCAGCCATGAACATTAAGTGGATGTTAAGCCAAAACTACTAGCATAGCTCTGAATACCAGATGCTGGAGAACAAAAAGTAAGAGAGGGGGCTGTTGCCTTCAAGTACTACTTCCAGTTTCCCCAGAAGCATCTGACTGCCCACTGTTGGAAACAGTACGCTAGATGGACCCAGCTGGGCTTTTCTTATGTTATGTTTGCTTCACCACAGAGTAACTGAAGCCAGTCTCCAGACAGTTAGGATTGGCAAAGAGGCCTCATAACAAGGGGTATGAATTTTCAGCAGGCTTGAATGCTAAGAACTTAAGAACATAAGAAGAGCCCTGCTGGATCAGACCAAGGGTCCATCTAGTCCAGCATTCTGTTCACACAGTGGCCAACCAGCTGTCAACCAGGGACCCACAAGCAGGACACGAGTGCAACCCATGTTCCCCAGCAACTGCTAGAATCTCTCATTTTAGAAATGTATTTTATTTGTATGTTTTTATTACATTTTAGATCCCAACTTTCTTTCAAGAAACTCAAGGTGGCATACATTGTTTCCCCTACTTTATTCTTATAACAACCTTGCGAGTTAGGTGTGGTTGAGATATAAGACTAAAGGCATAATCCTATACATGTTTAGACAGGAAAAAATCCTAAAACTCCCAGCATTCCTCTGCCAGCCATGCTGGAGTTGTAGGATTTTTTTTGTCTAAACTGAGAAGGATACACAAATTCTGAAATATCTGTACCACTGCATTTAAATGCTGAAGTTTCCCCTCCCCTGACTTCTTGTCCATCATTCCTTACTAAGGCCTTTGTCAACCTCTTTCTACTTAATTTCTAAGCATACTTTTGCTTAGTGTTGGTTAATTGAAAACTTTATGTATATAACAATCTAATGTGAGTATGGGCAAACACATGCTATCTTGAAGAAATGAAGGAAGATTTCTAAATGTATCACTGATTAAACTGGTGCTGCATTATGTGCAATGCAAATGTAATTTCTTTTCTATTATTTTGATACAGTAATATGGGAATATGACACAATCTGTAAGAAGCTGGTACCTGATGAAACAAAATTTGGAGGAGGGGAAAATCACCTTTGAAACTTACTTTTGAAGAATATTAAAATAATGGCACACAACTCACAGCGCAATCCTATATATATATATATATATATACCACTCAGAAGTATGTTTCTGTGAGTTCAATAGGGCTTACTCCTATGTAAGTGGGTACAGGATTGCAACCTAAATCTTAAATCTTGCAAACTGAATTGGACAAACCTTAGATGAAACCCCATCTTTGCTGCTCACATACTTCTGTCGCTTCTTCCTTCTACTCTTACATTTGGTGGAGCAGCTTGCTATAAGCGACATAAGCAGACAAGCAGCAAAGGTAGGATGAGATTTTGAAGGCCCTCCAACAAAGAACCTTCAGTGCCTTCTCCCACCTAACCTGGAAGAAGTGGAGCTGCAAATAGAGATTTCTCTAAAGCGGCTTCATGGACCTGTCTGGGGTGCTTTATGCAAAGTCAGAATGGCTGACTAAATGGATATAGAATCTGTTTCATCCAGAACAATCTGGATGAAATGTAATATTAGGGATTGAATGGAAATTCAATATTCCATTCAATATTAGGGATTGAATGGAAATTCTCAAATATGGTGGAACTAAAGGAGGGTTCCCTCCCCCCCCGCCCATACACAATTATGGTCTCATCACACCCTGTTTCAGGTGGTCATTCCTTCCCAAACTGCCACTCAGCCACTTTACTACTGACTGCTCTTATTACCCAGAATGGGCAATGATTGAGTATTCATGTAGTTGGATTCACATCTCCAAAAATCTTTGGGCTCTAGAAATTGAACTATTTTCAATTTAACTGGACAAGCAGTTACATCTATTGCTATTGCTCTGAACATCGAATTTGTTATGGAGATGAGCAACTTCATCTACAAATGGGTCTCAGTGAGCTACCAAGCAATCTTCCCCTCCGCTTTGTGAGTTAACATGTAAAAGGTCTCTAACTACTTGAAACAACTCTGCTGGCCAGCTCTGAGTGGCTGCAATGATAGCAGAAAAGCAAGATTTCTTTGCCACCATCACGCCCAGAGTTGCCTCTCTTTTTTCCTTTTGTGTCATGACTTTCAGATTGTAAGCCTGTGGGGCAGGGATTGTATTTTTACCGGTTGTATGTAAACCACTCTGGGAGCCTTTCCTGCTGAAGAGCGAGGTAAACATGGTTTAAATAAATAAAATGGAATTTTAGAAAAAGAGTTCTCACCTGTGTTCCATGAATGTTCCAGTATCATCAATCTTGTTGTCTTCCCTGCCATTTCATTGCTGTCTGCTCCTTAAATCACGAAGTAGCTAAATTAGCTCCGTGTCCAGGAAGAGGACATTAAAAACAATCATGTTAACTTCCCAAGCTATTTTCCCATTTCAAAGGCCAACAAGTGCTTCAACAGGATTGCCGCCCTGTATGGCAGGAAAATCCCCACAAACTATCAGAAAATCATTCAGACCCATCAGTTTCCTGGGGCTGACTATCTCCTATACAGGAGTCCCTTTTCACTGGGTGTGGGAGTTTTCATGGCGCTGCCTCGGCCTCACGTTCCCTTAAAACCCTGCAGCATCACAGCTTGTGGGGTGGAGACAGTTAATTCCCACAGCAGGAGGGTGCCCAGGCTTTCCATGCAGTGCCGGTGGCCATTAACCTCATGGAGCCCACCCTCTGCCCTCAGTCTGGGCCTCCTGTGTGTTCCCATGACCTACCTTGAGGCTTGATCCACCCCCAGAATACCCCCAGCCTAACTGCGTAGCGAGGTCACCAGCAACAGATGAGAAGGTGGTGACCTTGCATTTGAAGGAAACCCCCGTGGTGGGTACGTGTTGGTGGCTGTGTTGAATAAATGATGCAGCACCACTTTGCAACCACAACGGGGTATACAGGGTATATAGACAACCCCTAGAATATGCCAATCTAGCAAGCAGGAGTATTTTGAACTTTTGGGCCATCCTTAATTTGGGAAGGGAGAGAAATTAGATTGGTTCACATTTTAAAGTGACCTTACACTATTTCACACTTCCAAACCAATATGCAAAATGAAACTCAGGCCCTTTCTACACCATAGGGGTATAGAGAGAGGGAGGGAAGGTGATACCAGAAGTACCTAATACACACCATTGGCGCACAGAGAGGGAGGGCGATCCCGGCAGTACCTAATACACACCATCAGCGCACAGGGACCAGCTGGGGGCCATCCCAGGCAAAAAGCCTGGTGTGGAAAGGGCCTCAGTTGTCCTTTAGAATTTTGCAATGGAATTCCTCAATCAAAAAATATGGATATTATGGAAATGTATGCTCAATACCTGCATGAACAATTCATTATAATATATGCAGAAATACTTATATTAGTGAATATAGCTTTCAAAAGTGTGTATTACATTTTCCCTCCCCCCCAAATGCATGTAGTAATAAAACTGCACAAAAATACATGCACATTTTCATGCAAACTTGAAATAAAAAAACTCAAAGTTTGGGACAAACCAAACTTACAACTGGCAAAATGAGAAACTGAGAGCTCCATCCCTATCTTCAATTGATCAGTACCTAAGACATACATAGCTCATGTAAGCAATGGCATGTGCACATGCTGAATCAAGGTAATCATGCACTAATTCCTTGTGTTTCAGTGTCTTTGAATCAGAAAGGCTCAGAACACATGTGATGGTGGCAGACCAGTTTAAATCTGGGTCTGCCATAAATAAAGCAGGTGACAGGAGTCCACTTTTAGAACAAAAAAGGTTAGGTAGGGTGGCTAAACCCCTCTGCCGCTGGTGGCATGTTCCTGCAGTCTATATTTGCCCCTACCCAGACATCTTTTTCTTCAGCTGAGCTGTGATATTGGAAGCAAACGCAGGAGAAAGGCAGTTTAGAGAACATCTCCCCTCACCTGCACATTCCTTGTGCTCTAAAAATTGGCAGTTCCCAAACTTACTTCATACATGGGTAGAGTAAGGATGTCCAGATCCCCTGAGCCCCTGCCTCAGCTTACATTACTCACTGCTGGAACTCCCAGACTCCCAACTACAGTGGGGTCACTGTACAAGAACCTTTCCTTCTTCTTTCTAGGTCCCAGGAGGGAGAAGGAGACATTTATGTATAGCGGTGGGTTTGCTGTGTGTAATTTTCTCCTTCTCCTTCCCAGGACCCAGGAGGCAGAAGGAGACACTTGGCACAATGGCAGTGGCGGAAGTCGACAAGCTGGCCCGACTTGACCTGCGTCAAGTCGGGCAAGTGAGCTGGAGTCCAGGGGATCAAGCTAGCGAAAACTTGATGAGCTCAACCCCTGAAGCAGATTCCTCCAACATCCCTAGTGTGGAGCAGACACGAGCCCTACCTACTCAGATGTTATATGAAAGTGTGGAGTGGAAGGGTGCATACCTGACCTCCATGCATTCATTATAAAATCTCAAGGAACCCCTGAGTATATGTGTGAAGGATGCTTGCCATACAATCAATTTCCCAATTGTGTGGAGGGAAATTCTCTTCATGTACAGTTGCATGTGCGTGGATTTTTACAGAGCTTATAATGAACATGGGGATGTGCACTATCTCACTTCTGCCTCCATTATGTCTGAATAAGGATATGGGTTTAACCAGATCTGCTATTGTTATATGCAGTTTGAGCTTAAGGCACAACAACCTGGTAGCATAGACACTGTAGCCCCCTCTACAAGGATTCGCTTTTGCGCCTGGTTAGGCGATTATGCGCATAATCGCAGAAGCGCATTTATGCCTAATACCTCTGCACGAGAGGCGGCGAGAGGCGGCAAAGCGCATTAACGGATGACCAAAATGCGCTTTACAAGTAGTTAATGCACATAATCGCTTGTTCACATAGCCAAAATGCGCTTTAACGGCCGGAGCAAAATAAAATTCGCTGTTTAACGCGCATTTGATAATGCGCATAATCGGAGAGATAACGCGCCTCTACACCCGATTTGCGCTACGTTCTTGTAGAGGTAAAATTTTTTAAGCGCCTTGAAAGAGCTTTAAACCTCTCTTGTAGAGGCAGCCTGTATTCCAAATTCTTTTTGTGTGGTCTCATTTACTGCATCGTCCTAAAGCTATACATTTTCTCACAGTTCCATGTGGTGAAACCAGGCTGCCTCACCACTCCCTGCTTACCATTTCTGTTTCTTTTATGTTCTCTTAATTGCCTGATTTGTTGGGTCTTCAACTGCTTTCTCTGGGTTCTTAACATAACCTGTTTTCCTCGATCAATTTTTCCAGTTCCTCCTGCTTGTTGTTTGAATGTCCTGACCTGACATACAAGAACCCTCTATGTCTTTACTTAACATTCATTCTTTGTTGTTCTCTTTTCTATAACCTGAAAGAAAGTGTCCACCACACATTTTAATGCTTTAGCCATGCACCAGAAATACAAGTAAAGTTGTCCACACAATTAATGATTGTAAGAATGAAAATATCTGTGGCCAATCTTATGGGTTACAAATGCTATCTAACTCTCTCTCTCTCTCTTTCTCTCTCTCCCAGAGGTGTGCAACGTCTGGAGGTCTGGGGGCCATTTTTGCCTACCAAACCTCTGCCACAGGCTGCATACCATGGGACACCATGGCATTTTTCTGGTGTGCCCTCTGAAAGGTCTGAAATCACCAGTCTGCTTCTGAAATTTGGCAGCAAATCAGTCTACAACACTACAGAGCACTGCAATGGTTAAATTTAGCTCGTTTGCAAGCTAAATTTACCCTTTTGGTGTTTCATGGCAGCTATGGAGTTCCAAAACGGACAGATTTAGTTTACAATGGAAAAATTTAGCTCAAAAAGCCACAATGCAGGGGCAGGATAGTCAGATAGTTAGATATAAATAATACAGATATAGGTGACTCATAAATATAAAAATATTGTGGTTGGTTGATAAAAACATTTGATAGTTTTGACTATAGCAATTAATTTTTAAGCTTTAACTTCTCAATCATTATAGACAAAATTATTGTGCAAATGAATATATTTCTCAATATAGTTTATATTTATCAAAATATATATACTACAAGGTCATGGATGATTGAAGTGGGGGGGGATCGTAGAGATCTGCTATTTTTCGAATAGTTCTTGCCTGCTCCAAAATGAAGAGCAAGCCAGATCATGCCTTCATCATCAAGCGATGAGATTACTTGTGTGTGCGTGAATAGGTCATCATAGATCTAATACCACAGACAGAACTTTCATTTCACTTTCAAACCCAAAGTTTTTTAATGCATTCATTTGCCAGTGATCAAGTGCTTTTTCACATGTGGGAAATTCAAGTAATGTACATACTGAATAATGAATATTATGACTGATGAAGTGAGAATGCCATTCTTACATGCATCATGATGCCCCAAGCATCATGTTATAAACGAGTCCTAAATGAGCCAATTAATTTCTTTGGAAAGCATGATATTTGAGATGATATGAAAATTCTGCCTGTGGTATTGGATCTATGATGGCCCATTCAAACATGCATGGCTGTCAAATGTGTGAATTAGATTTCTAAATTTTGCTAGGTTTTGGTAACTGATCAGCATTCATGTGTGAACCAAACCCAGCAGCGAGATCCTACAAATGTTTGATCTTCAGACTCACTGTGTTCAATGGACTTACTCCGTAGAAACTGAGTTTAGGATTGTAGCTTTTGTATTCAGTAATTAGGAAATTTTGTATATGCATGTCAGTGAATCAGCCCTTAACATATTGCAGAAGAACTTGGAGTAACATTGGATCTAGGCTTGGGCACTTAGGGCTTTCATTTTGAACAGATCTTACTCAGGCCAAGTATGACTTGTAGGGACCAGACACACAGAGATAGTGTAACTGACCTATGGAATGATTCTTATTTTGTTACCTTTAAAATTTGGCCAACCTTCTTACTTCTATGTGGTGAGGTCCTATGCCACACCGTATCAGTTTCAGTTAGAATGATATTCCTGTGCTTTTTGAAAGTATTTCCCTCCCCCACCATCCAAATTCCCCATTTTTGCCTGTCTGTTCTCCCTCATTTATAATATTTTGATATCTTAAAAATTCTCTGTACCCTTTTCTACCTGCAACTGACTATAACTGCAATCCATATCATTCTGACTGAACGATGTTTGGTAACACTTTGAATAAACAATTAAGTAAATACAGTTCACTAACTAGGTAGGAAGTCCTATTGAAAATCAATGGGACTTACTTTTGATTCATTTATTAGGGCCTTTCAGTTGTAGAATATTACCAATTTCTGGCAGAGGCTAGGTAAAGATAAATATCATTCTGAGTGAACAATGTTTGGTAACACTTTGAATAAGCAGTTAGACAAATACAGAGCAAGGTACAATTATTAGACTATGAATAGACCTGAGCCACCCTCAGGCCTCTGAAGCATGTGGCAGGTTATAAATTGAATAAACAAACAGAAAATATGTAAAAATAGCTAAGGATAAACAACAACACCTAAAATTCAGCAGAACAGTCGAATAAAAAACAGAAAAATTGCTTCACTAATAATCTCTCCTTGGATTACTTTATGAATTTGCCATACAACGGAGAACAATAAATCAGTTTGTTTTAATACTCAACGGCTACCCATTGGATTCTGTGAATATTTCTCTCTGTCTCATGTCTGACAGACTTGCATTACATGCTGTATCCCCATTTGTGCAATCTTGTAATAGTACTGTGTGTGCAAAGATTTCTCTTTGATACTGGAGCCTAGAGATTTTATTCCTGACATAGTCAAATTGATCCATTCTGGGCCCTTAACAGCTGCATGAGAAGCAAAAATTCAATACTTGCAGCTTTCCCCAGCATTTAGATAGCAGGCATAATCAAACTATATATTACACTAATCATGCCGCTGAAGGTTAGCTTTTTATCTACTCTAGTGTAAGCACTCAGGCCCTGTTTTGAATTTTAGAGAAAGTGCTGTGGATAGCTCAATGCATACATTGAACCAATGTGTAGCTGCTGTGAAAAAGGCAAAATCCTTGTTGGAGATCATCAGGAAAGGATTAAAAAAAAAACCCAAACTGCCACTATCAAATGCCTTTATTCAAATCTGTAGTCACATTTGGAAAATTTGTATAGTCCTAGTCAACATACCTCAAAAAGAGCATTGTATAGGCTGACCATCTGAAAAGGACAGGGCTCATATAACTTTAACAGTTGTAGAGAAAAGGGAATTTCAACCAGTGTCATTTGTATGCAATTAGTTTCTGGTGATATTCCCTCTTCATCACAACAGTTAAAGTTGCAGAGCCCTGCCTTCTTTTGTATATGGTCACTCTAGTATAGTGCCTGCACCTTTAACAGTTGTGATGAAGAGGGAATATCACCATGAACTAATTGCATACAAATGACACCTGCTTAAATTCCCTTTCCTCTACAACTGTTAAAGTTATATGAGCCCTGTCCTCCTTTTCAGATGGTCAGCCTAGCATTGTAGAGCTGGAAAAAGGTGCAGAAAAGGGAGTGTAGTAACTCCCCTCTGAAGGAAAGTTACAATGTTTCAGGCTTTTTAGCTTAGAAAAAGGTTGAGTATAAGGGGACATGATAAGAGTAAATGGAGAGTAGTTTTTCTCCTTCTCCCATAATACTAGAACTTGGGGTTATCCAGTGAATCTGAATGATAGAAGATTCAGGATAAACAAATGGAACTCCTTTTCACACAATGGACTGGTTTGCACCATTGATTGGGTTTGTTTGCATGATGTATGCAGCCATTTTCAATATTCAGTGTCTGGCTGCAAGCTGTTGTGTTGTGAGAACCTGAGAACTACATATGGGTTATGCAACGGCTAAACAATCCCATGATCTGTTGTTGGTTTTTGTGTGAGAGTTGTTTAACATAAACCATGGCCCTGGGATTGTATGATAGGATAAGCTGCAGCCAGGCATTGATTATGCAAATTCTGCCTGGTATGTGCTGCAGCCCACTAGCAGCAAACTGGCCCAATGGTTACTAGTCATGGTCATGGTACCATATGCTTCTGAATACTTGTTGCTGGGGAAAAGGAGCTGGAGGATTCTCATGGGCTTTCCAGATGCATGTATTAGGCCTTTAGTCTGATACAGCAGGGCTCTTCCTATGTTCTTTTGCACTCTTGCCTGTGTGCATTCTCCATTTCTTGCTGGGTGTCAGTCCAACAAACAAATGGTTCAAGTTGTCATTGTTGGAGGCAAGACTGGTAAGAATTATGTGAGGCACTTTGTTAAAATGGAGGTGCATGTTTTGGGAAATCGGTTAATTCTGGTGGGTTTGGGCCCTTCACTGGTTGACAGTCAAGATGGTGACTACATATTGTAAGGGTTATTCCATGACAGGCATGTTTCTGGTTTGGGTAGATACCCTCTGGATGAAAAAAGATCCAAGTTCATAATGGTGAGCCTGTCAAAGGTTCTGTGAGTGACATTTCTAATTTATTTGTACTCTGTTTCAGTTCTTGAGTTCAATTAAGGTAAATAAACTATAGCTTTATTTTATTTTTTATTATTTTTGGGAGAGGTTGGTTTTGTAGTGTAACCCATCCTGAGCCTTTCAATTAAAATTTAAAACATTCTAAATAAATAAATCTAATATACAGGATTCAAAGCTTGCCTTTCTCTTGTTTTTCAGTTGCTTATTAGCTAGAGTATGGAGGTGGAACTAGAAAGAAATCTGAAACTGCTATAAATGAAAACAAAATGTTATTAGGATTAGTGAACTCTAGCATTACAGTACCAGCTTCACTTCCAGTTAACTTTCTTCTTTTTTTTGGTTCATGGTTTGCGGGGTGGGGGTGGCATGTACTGAGCTTACTTCATACCATGTGTGTGAGTCTCAGCAATGCATAAAAAAATAGTTAATAGACATCATAGAGCGTCTTTGAGGAAGAATCAAGGGTGAAGGGAAAGGGTGGTGGTTACTTCAGATGAGGACATAATAGGGATGTAGGTGAAATACAGGTGTGGGACATGGAATGGAGAAGCACTGAAAGATTTTTCCCCACAGGTAAAAAAAAAACATGTCTGTGAATTTGGGTTAGTGGTTTTCTGGGAGAATGGGAAAATATGGGTGCGGACTGGCTGCAAACAGTATACTCCAGCCCATGCTCTGGGTAATGACTATTTTTCAAAAAACTGCAGAAAGCAGCTTATCAGCTGAATAGTAATTAAAATGGAGATGGGAAAAAGAGAAAGAGCATGAGATGGGATGGGGAAGCTGATTTGATTTTAAGCTCCATCACACCTAATTCCCCCCCCCCCCGAGTTTGCCTCCATTTTTTTAAATCTCTGATGCATAAGCGTGTCAAGCTTAAGATCCTTTTCACCTGAATAGCTGCTCTTTCGCTTGTTTGCTCTTCCACTCCACTCCGCTCCACCTCATTCCTTCTCTTTCTCCCTCCAGTCAGGTCCTGTCAGATGAGCACTTCAACCAGACCGCCTTTCTGCCGGGCAAAAATGGAACAACCCTTTAGCCTGGCTCTTTGGGGGCATCGAGGGAGTACAATCCTGTCTCTGCAAAGATTCGGGCATTGTATGATTTTAAGAAACGCTTCGGAGCTTGGGATGCAAGGTTTGGGTTTTATATTGAGGCTTGAAGCCAGCTGCTGGTAGAGATCGCTTTTCCCTGCCAGGACCTGATGCAATTCATTCAAGCCAATAGCAAGACTCCCATCACAGCACACACACCCAATAAAGGAAAACTACACGGAGGCTTAAGGGTGCATTAAATACGCTTAGGGAAAATAATCCAGAGTTTAGGTGTTCTAGAAAAACTGGAAAAGGCTGGGAAAGAGGTGGGGTGTCAGCAGGACAGGCACTGCGTCATGTGATTACTGTGCTGCAAATCCGCACACCAGGCATGACAAGAGTACACTAAATCGCTGGTGTGATGGAGCTTATTAAAGCCACAAATCCTGCATTTCCAAATTATGATTGCTTCAACATTTAGCCAGCTATGTCTCCTACCCCCACCCCGGTTTTATTTAATGTCCAGCCTGAAAAAGAGTGATATATCATTAAAAATGAGCAAATCCGAAGCTTTCTCACTATTTTGTGATATTTTTCTTGGGCATTGCCCTACTGTAGATTTTGGAATTTTCCCACCATCAATCAATATGGGGGTGGGGGTGAACCAACATATTGGGAGGAAAGCTAATCCAAACCAAACCCTTCTTCCTAACATGCTAGTTTTCTACATACAGGTAGTCATTTATGAGAATTTCCAGAGGGGCAGCTTGTTAAGCCTATAGCAGCAAAAAGAAATGAAGGGGACAGTGTCCATAATAATTTATTGGCCTTTAAAGTGCCACAGTGCTTTTGGAAAGAGCAAAGAAGCTTTGCCCTTTACAAAAGCATCTCAACATCCAGTCTCTCCACCCACAGTGACAAGCCTATTAACGGCGCAATCCTATGCATTGTTTAGGGCTCCATCACACCAATTCCCCCCAGTTTTTTTACCTCCATTTCAGAAGTGCTGCAAGCGTTCCTCCCTTTTACTATGGTAGCTATACCAGTGAACTCTGTTTTTGCTCTCCCACTGCTATTGTGCCTGCCCAATCCCGCCCGCCTCTTCTCCCTCCAGTTCATTGGTTCTTGTCGTTGATGAACACCGTGATGGACGGGGAAGCCTTCCCCCCTCGCTCACTGGGCTCCTATTAGGTTGTACAAAAATGCTTACAACTATGTAATTCTTAAAGCTAAAGAGATGAAACTTGGGATCTTGAGAGTTCTTAAGTAGAGCTTTCTGCATGCCAAGTTTGAATCAGATAGGTCCATGCCTTATGTTTAGAAAATTTTAAAATGCAAATTAACCAAAATGCTTACATCTGCATAATTTATATAAAGACATGAAACTTGGCATGGTGATAGGTCTCTAGGAGAGCTTTTGGCATGCCAAGTTTGAATCAGATCCGTTCATCCCTCGATGTTTTAAGATTTTTTTAATTTTCCTGCTCTTTAAACTTGTTGCTGATAGTTCACCAGCGCGCTCTTCCACCTCTTTGCACTTGTGAAGGATCACTTTTCCTTTACTTTGGTCATGCGAAGCTGAGCATCTCCAGTTCATAAAATAGAGGTGGCTGGTTCCCTTACTCCAAAGTAAATCCCACTGACTTCAACTGTATTTACATCCAAGTCATACTAAATTCACCCTCCCCATTGCTCCCTTTAACTTCAAAGTTACATTGCCTTCTCTTCCTGTCAGATATAAATATTGCTCTTAAATTCTTTCAGATGTTAATCTGTTGCCAAGGACAGGGCTAGCAATTCGCTAGTTATGACTCACTGGAAAGGACAGCCTTTTGTCTTGCAAATCGGGTCTCCTTGGAAACATCCTGTGGGCTTGATTTTGCCTAAGAAGATTTCAGGCAGTAAAAGGAACTAGGGGTGCCTCTACAAGAGCGATTTAAAGCTCTTTCAAGGTGCATTACAAATTTTACCTCTACAAGAGCAGAGCACAAATCGGGGGTAGAGGCGCTTTTTATCTCCGATTATTCGCATTTTTGAATGCGTGTTAAATAACGAGTTTTAATTTGCCGCGGGAGTTAAAGCACCTTATGGTCATGTATGTAAACATGCGATTCTCTGCATGTAAACAGCTTTAAAGTGCGTTTTATATAGCCCGTAATGAACTTCACCGCCTCTCATGAATTGGTATTAGGAGTAAATGCGCTTCTCCGTATATGCGCATAATCGGGCAACGGGGCGTCAAACCGAAATCTTGTAGAGGGGGCTTAGAACACGAAATTCACTAGCCCCAGGAAATGTTTTCTCCAGCCGTATAGGATAATATAATACAGGATAATATAGGACAATATAGAAGGAAGAATAATTACACAAAACAGAAGAGAACCACTAGGAAGATTTATAAGGCATGTGGAGGGGCGATGGAAGTGGATAGAAATGGATGTACGAGGAAGGATCAGAGTGGTTTGAAAGGCGGAGAGGCGGGTAAGAAATAAATTGTTATTATTATTATTATGTTATTATTAAGGTGGATAGGTGCCAGGGTGAAGTTCTGCGATTCCACCAGGACAGGAGTTCAGCAAAACAAGGAAGCCAAAAAAAGAGGGAGTTGGAGCACCGAAACCTTCCTTCCAACTCCTCACTGTCCAAAGATGAAAAGGAGGAAGCAAGTTGTACAACTGCCCTGGCCGATAAAAAGCATGCCCTATTCTTTCGTCATTGAATAGGGCCTTCAAGACACACTCCCAAACACAGAAGCGGATTGACTGGTTTACATTTGGGTTCTCATTGCACACTTCCAAGATGAAACGGACTTTCCCAGATACAAAATAAGCCATCAGAACGGAGGAAAAAAGCGAGACTAGTGCAGGACGGGGACGACCTCATGCGAGTCCACAGCACCAACATCGGAAAGGATGGACTCTGGGAATGCAATAAACACCAAGTGTGATGGAGCCCTGGACAGAAAAAAGTCTTATGACTCCCAGCATGGACATTGTAGGACCTTATTTTTTTTACCAACTAGGCAAAGGATTACACCCTCAATGGACGCGAAACTTGACTTCGAGGCTTGACTTCTGCAATGTGCTGTACATAGGGCTACCTTTGTGCCTAGTTCAGAAACTTCAACTTGTTCAAAATATGGCAGCCAGGTTGGTCACCGGTACATCTAGGGGTGACCACATTACACCAGTTTTAAAATCACTTCATTGGCTGCCAGTCAGTTTCTGGGCGAAGTATAAAGTGTTGGTTGTTACCTTTAAAGCCCTACATGGTTTGGGCCCAGGCTACCTGCGGGATCGCCTTCTCCCATACAATCCGCCCCACACACTCAGGTCCTCTGGGAAGAACTTACTCAAGCCAGCCAGAACTGGGCCGGCGAGTGTTACCCAGAGGACCTTCTCTTCCATCGCTCCCAGACTGTGGAATGGTCTGCTGGACATTAGACAAATTAGCAGTCTTCATGAATTTAAGAGAATCATGAAGACTGCTCTCTTCTGGCAGGCCTATCCGGATGCATTTTAAGATGTTTTAATGATACATTTTCTCTTGTTTTTTAATTTTTTTAACAGTTTGTGATTTTTGTATTTTACATTGTGTTCCCCGCCTCGATCCGAAGGGAGAGGCGGGTTATAAATACATATTATTATTAATATTATTATTATTATTCTTCAAACAAACCTGAAAACTGGGACTTAGGAACGGTCCCTAGACCCCAGAGAGCCGTCCTGCCACGCGCTTTCAAGTTTCCGCGGGAAGCAGCTGTACTTTCCCAGGCTCAAGCGCGCGCGCGCCTTTGCCACGCCAGGCTCCTCGCGCTCCGGATTCCTCACGTGGAGGCGACGGCTGCCGCCGCCTCCTGAGCGCGTGTCAGCTCCGAGGCGGCCCCTTGGAAACACGGGCTATGGGCTGCCTGCGGCGGCTGCCGCCGCCCTTCCTAAAGTGTCTGCGGTGGTCCCTGCGCCCTTCGTGTCTTCTCCCCTCCTTCCTTCCCTCCCTGGGCTGGCTTGCATGAAAGGCGGGGAGAGAGAGGAGGCAGAGCCCGGGTGGGGTGGGGTGGGGTAGGGGGGAGATGTTGTTAAAGCACTTTCTTACCGTAAGAGGGAGTTGGGACCCGGAGCTTTTCCAGTTAATCACACAACAAAACTTGGCTCGTCGCAATAAAAAGCAGCTCGGCTCGCTCGGTCTCCTCTGTTGACCGGCTGGGCATCTCCTCTTCACCACCTTTAGCGACTTCTGGGCAGTGCAAAGCAGCTCCCTAAAACCACCCATGTGGACCAGGCAGCTTTTGCCACTCGGACTCTTCCTTCATTGCATCCTCGTCATCCCTTTGGCAGGTTCGTTTGATTCTTCGTTTTCTTTTTCATTTTACTGGGGGTGGGGGGGAAGGGGGTGCGGTGGTGGTGGAGAGGGAATCCTATCAGTGAGCATTTTTTATTTGTTTTTTCTCGCGTGGGGTCTTCTTGCATTTTATAAAACGTGTGCGTGTTGCGCATATGTGCGGACATTTGCAAATTCTGTAGACGTGTAAACACACACACACGTGTATCTCTGCGGGCGCATGTGTGTCTGTGCGCGCGTGCATTTATCCGTGCGTTAAAAGTCTTCAGGATTTGTTGTGCGTGATACAACCAAAAGCCTCATCGACCCCTATCTGGATTTGTCCAGAGAAACAGTGGAGGTGGTGGGAGAGTGAATTAAACAGTGAAAAACGTCTGGCGACAAAAGGGTTAAGTTTATTTAAAGAAGCCTCCTCCTGGGACAGGTTTAAAGCTACCCCCCCCCCCCCCCCCGTCAATGAATCAGGAAGAGGTAAACGATGTCTCAGGAGTCAAACATAGAGCATCCGATCTTCATTCTTGTGCGCAAATCAAATATTTGTACCTTTTTACTCATACAAGAATGTGGCAGTAGGACATCCCCCCCCCTTCCCCAAATCCGTTAACCTCTCCAAGCAAGTGAGGGGAAGATGGGAGATTGTTTACCTTCGAAAGGACACAGAAGACAAGACTCTTATCCCATTGGAGTGTTTATATAAAAGATCTAAAAAGGGTTCATGGATCCAAAAGCTACCCTGCAGGAGCAGAACTCTGTGTGGATATTGTTGCTGAATTGGCATTGTTCGCCTGTGTTAACAATCTTCACACAACACACACACAAGTCATGTGTTTCTCATGCACAGTTTCTGCCTGACAGTCTTGAGCCTGGGGAGACCTATATATGCAGAATGTGTCGGAGCTGGACAGATTAACAGTTTTGAAAGGAGGAGTGCGGGGTGGGGAGGCCGTTCACTGTTTGTTTCCAGGCATTCTGTGAGCAGGACAAGAGGAAACATCTGTCCCCTCTTGCAATATAATTGATTACATGTTAATCAGTTGAGATGACAGCGAGCATCCTAACTACACCAGACCTATTTCCAAGGCTTGGAATGAACGCCTAAATGGCGGGCATGTCCTTGTGTGAGCCCAGTGCTGTGTAAACTGTCTATTTCTGGAGCCAGTCAATTAGCATTTCATCTCTGAGCCAATCAAATTCCTGAGGCTGTGGAAAGTAGGAAGAACTAACAATAAGCAATCAACAATTGAAAAATGCTGAGTTGATTTTTTATTTTATTTTCTGTGTTTCTTCCGTGGAATTGGGCTGTGGAGGGATTTGGGTTATTTTCCTGTTTTCTCTTTCGGAGTACTTGTTTTGTACACACTTTTGGTCCCCCCCCCTTTTCTTTAAAATTAATTAAGGCATGCCTTCAGACAAAAACACAAAGGAAGGATCTGCTGTTCATGGCAGATTGCACAGGAAAAGTTTGTCATTTAAATAGTGTGGAGCCAGATACACATGTTATCTTTTTGGAACCATTACAAAGGACAGTTGCAGGTGTACCTTTATTGTAGATAAATTTGACAGCACAAGGCAGATTGTCATAATTCCCCCCCCAAGAGATTATTTATGCAGTTGTGTCCACCTGATGATCTTGTAGTTCTTCTGATACAAAGTGTCCTTTCTAAAAAATTTTTTTATGGCTGTGCAGGTGATCTTTAGTTTTTGTGTCACTAATATGATCTCTGCTTTGAGGGTGGCGAATTAGTTTTTCATCACTTATTTCCAGCATCCTTGTTTTCTTGCCTTTATCTCTCCTGCATAATTTTTAATATTTAATTAACCCATTGCTAATGTTATTTAAGAGGAAGTTAAGTCTTTATTTCCCTACCCCCACTCCAGCTGGTCATTGGATAATGGTTTTGTCCAATGACCAGCTGGGATTTCATTTTAGTCTAATTTTTTGAGAAGATAAAACTTGTACATGGTAGAAAAAATAAACGTAGCAACAAATAGTATTACAAAAAATATATTTACGTATATAGAAATATCTAATCCCCTCCCCCATTGATTTTCTTGATTTTCCGCTGTGGAAGATGTTGCTTTAATTTTAGCTTAATGTTTTAAATGTGTATTCTTAGTATCCATTCTCAAGTGAATCAATAGGAACTTTGGACGCTAATCTATTTGATCACTGTCAGGAACTGGGAATAAAAGAGCCTTATTATTTCATATCTTCTGATCACTCTGACAGGCAATGACCTTGTTGGAGGCTGGGTTGCCAGTAATTTCATACTTATGAAACTGGTTTCTATTTGTTCAAGCCAGGAGCAAGAACTCTGTTGTTCATATGAAGTACAAACACCTGATTTTTACTGTTGCGTCACTTTGAGGGCACAGGAAGAGAGGGAGGAACTGCAACAAAAATGCACGCTTACTACTTTTTCAGTTGTGATTTGGGCTAAACTATCTGAAACTCTTTCATTATATGCAAGTATGCAAATGCATAGGTAGAATTCCCCCTTTTAATATCTATTGCCTCTATATCTTTTCCCTGAGACAGTAATCTGTAGATTATAATTGCTCTTCCTGAAGATATTTTTGTGATAGCCAAACTGAAAACACTTTCCAATTTTTAATCATATATCTCTGATCTGTTAAGTAATAGTGACAGTTTAGTGGTAAAATCAGTTGGCCAGCTTTCTTTCCTTCTAATAGCTCAGGGTGGATTAACACAATATCCTTATCTTCACCCTAGATTAGGTTAAAAGAGAATAATTTAGTCAAGGCCACCTGGTGGGCTAAATAGCTGAGCAGGAGTTTGGTTGCATCCCACTCTGTCTGTAGAAGTGTTATGTTTGATGTGTACCAGGAGATCTTTTAATTGCTGCCAAAGAACAGGATGAAGCTTTTGTTCTCAGGTTGTGGCTTCTGGGATATCGTTCTGTTGGTGGTAATTCTAGGTCCTGGAGAGGAGCTAAAGAGCAGATCTACATGAAGGCTGCAACCCAGTGCAAATATACCTGGGAGTAAGCCCAACTGAACACAGTAGGCCATACTTGTGGATAGACATGCATAGAACTGCACTTTTAACAGTTTAACTGTTATGGTCCGTTTCTACACCGGCCATTGTTTTGCGGAATCACCCTTGGGTCATCCCTGTGTGTGCAAATAATGCACAGGGACTCCCGGGGGTGGGGGGATGGGCACAGGTTTTCCCTGGGATAAAGGATCCCTGGGAAATCCTGATTCTTCCCTGGTCCTGGGAACATCCCGAGACCGAGGGATGTGTGAGCGCCTGTCCCAGCTGGTGCCCGCTTACTCGTGAGTAAGTGGGCACCAGAAATGAGCATGGAGCCGTGCCGCATGGCTCTGTGCCCATCAGAGGCGGAGATGGTAGCAATTTTGTCACCACTGGGATGGCAGGGAGAGGGTTGAGGGGCAATTTAGTTGTTGTTTTTTAAAACCTCACCTTTTGTGATGGAGTGCAAGTGTGCTCTCTCCTCCTGTTTTAAAAAAAGAAAATGGCAGACGTGATGGTCTGGGAGGAAGCCGGGCCTTCGCACTTCCTGGTTTGGAAAGAGGAGGAGAATCCCAGAAGCAGGTACATCTGGGATCATCCCCTCTCCGTCCCTCTACACCCGTAGGTGTAGAAAGGTCCATGGTTTACACTAAACAATTTTGTGAACTGTAGTTTTATTGAAGGTGTTGGAAATTCCCTTCATGGAATTATACTTCCGGGGTTCCCCAGGTAGAGGTAATTGCACTTCAATCCTCAGTATATGCTGTAGATATGTCCAATCACTCCCCTACTACTCATACGCCCCCAACATTTTCAATGGACAAGTATAGAAATTTGAGTAGTGATCCTACACACAAGCTGTGCAGATCACAGTGAGCTGAGCGCAGCCAATGGTTGAATTCAGACAACACGATAATCAATGGTGAGGTAATAATCAACTTTACAGTTGTTCATCTAGGGGGTACTCCCCACCCAACATGGTAATAAATAATCAACTGTGGTGTAGATTAGGATCAGCGCTGAGTTGACTATGGCAGCATTCGGAGGGCACGATAGTCAATACAACTGACGATTGTTTCCCCACCCCAGTTCTTATTGTGTTGTCCGAATTCAGCCATTGTCTTCATATCTTTATAGTGGTCCAGAAGTGGGAGAAAGCTTTCGTCTTTCATTGAGCAGGAATAGTAACCCATAGGTTTACATATAGTGTTGCCACAACCATTCCAAAGTGTTTTAAAATCTAGAGTGTTTACAAAATACCTGAATAACAAACACTGAGGGTGCTTCCAGATGTATTCAGTGTTTTCATCCTTAATGGATTTTTTTTGCGGAAAGAAAAAAAAAGATGAAAGTAAGAATGGTAAAACGTGAGGGTTACAAGTGGAAGATGATGTCTTCTGGGCCACCACCACCCCTGTAAAATTCCATAAATGAAACGTTAATTGCACAACAAAAGCCTCATCTGGCAGCATCCTGAGTTTCCTGAGAACATTCCTTGATTTAGTCACATATCATGGCATTTATGTGTGACTTGTGCTGTCACACGTCATGGATGATGAAAATCTGAATGTCATTCATGAGGAGGAAACCAATCCAAATCTTCAGAAGCCTACTTGCTGTCTCTGTGTTCACATAAGTTCATATACTTCATTAGCCTACTATGATTTATTCTCTCGGCTTAAATTAGCGTTGTACTACATGTTGTCCGCAGTGAAAATGATATTCTTCCGATTTTAAAATCATATTCCTTCTGGCTAATGGAATTCATTTGGTGTGTAGTGCAATTAGCTTCTTGTTCTTCCCCACCCCCGATACAACACAGAGCTTTAATAGGGTTCTTCTCCCCCTACACACACTTTTCATATTTAATGCTATTTTTGTGAGTAACGGAGCACAAGGAAAATGGAGATCAAGGGCTCAAGGTTAGGATGTTGCATAAAAACTGGAAAACCATGCACTGAAATCAAAGAAATGAAAACCTCTTAGTGCAGGAAAGCTTATCTCACACTATAGCACAGTTCAAAGATGAAATGGAAACATGCATCCTCTATTATACAGTAAGGCATCTGCTTCTGGGAGATTGTGTTTGTGTGTGTATGTGTGTGTGTGTGTGAGAGAGAGAGAGAGAGCGAGAGAGCTGCTTCTCATGTAGTGTTTTTTACTTGGGTATACAGATACCATAGTACAAATATACACACACTTGGCTTATTTAGTTAGTTATATCACACCTTTCTTCCATTATGGAACTTTAGGTGGATACACGTGGTTCCCAGGTGGTCTCGCCTCCAAGCACTGACCAGACTCAGACTTGCTTAGCTTCAGCAAGGTGGCTGTCTCATGTGCCTTCAGACCACACCCTAGGCCAGTGAGCTTGTTATGAGAATGAGCCTTCCACTCACTGGGCCTGCATCGTTCCTTCGCTCCCTCTTTCTTTGGCACAACCTAAAGCTTTCACTTCCGTTCTTGATTAACCAGTTTGCTGGGTCATTCGAGGCCGGACAAGCTGTACTTAACTTTAACTGTGCTTCATGGAAACAAGCCAACTTTGAACCGTAGTTTATGAAGCTGGCTTGTTTTCACTAATCATTGTTAAGATTAACTGAACCACAGTGTAGTGTTTGGATGACATGCTAAACTGTGTTTAATCTTCTCCTTTGGGCATGCTGAAGGAGAAGATGGGAGAAGGTAGCTTTCGATTTTGGGGAAAAACTAGGCTCTTTCCTGTTATGCTAAATCATGATTTAGTGTTACATCCGAATGCAGCCATTGTGTCAACTTTGAAGGGTGACAGATTTGAAAGGCAGAAAAAAACATATGTTTCGCTTAATATTAGGGATTCACAAGCCTCCCCCATATTCAGCTCAAATATGCTCAGGGTTTTGCAAGCATTTCCTCTGAATGCTTGCAAAACCTTCAGGGCTTTTGTGAGAACTTGAAAAGGAAAGTAAAATGTTTGCAATCCTCCTGAACATTTTGAACACAAGATATAAATTGATTTTCAATAAACACATTAAGAAGCTGGATGCTGGAAAACAGCTGGTATAGGGTAACAGCAACCCCCTCCTGAAGATCCTCCTTGCCTCAAGGGTCACTGTCCCCAGCAGCTTTAGTGTTGTCTGTTGAAATTAATGATGACTTTGTGTTATGGAGAATTAAAGAGTTTGCTGCTCCAAAAAAACAAAAAAAATGGCTGGTGCAGGTCATGAGCATTGATGGCAATGTTGGCGCCAATGATCACAGGCTTGAAAAGGGAGCCCAACTCCACTCTTAAGGGATGGGGGCTAGCCATTTTAGGATATGAGCAGAATTGAGGTGGGGAAATTTCTTGAGGCGTGCTCATAGTAATTGGAAAAGGGTTGCTCACAGTTCAAATTGCACAAACCCTCTCTTTGAATTGTTGCTCCATCCTTACTTAATATGATGAAATATTACAGTGCTGAAAAGGGATGGATCTAGCCTATCCCACTGCAGGGTAAGGAGGTCTGTATTATTACAGGCATTCATTTTGAAGATATAGGGCTACAGCTGAGAGAGTGAGGCTTGTTTAAGCTATCCCAGTGAGTTCATGCTTGAGATTAGGATTGAGCCAGGGGATTGCCTGGCTGTCAATTCATTCTCAAGCCAGTGAGTGATTTTTCTCTCAGGAAATTGGTTCACTGTACCATGCCACAGCATGTGTTTTATTGGTGTTTTATTGGTATTTTAGTGATGTATTGGTTTTATGTGCTTTTAATCAGTTTTGTGTATTTTATGTTTGATGTTGTTCCCCGCCTCGATCCGGAGGGAGAGGCGGGTAATAAATAAATAACTGTTATTATTATTATGTATGGTTGTTCATGGGCCCAAGCATAAGAGGGGACCGTGTGCTGACTTACCCTCTTTCCTCCTTACTCCCCCATTACTTAATTTGATATGCATTTCTGTTGCTTGTTTGAATAACCTAGCTCAGGAAAACATGATGGTGAGCTAAAGCTTTTATGAAATCCTTCTGTGGGTTATTCATACCTTTTGTAATGGAAAATGGTAATCACACATATATGGTACCGTATATAATACATATCACTTCAGCTTACAGCTATAGTTCCGTATTTTCAACCTGTCGTCATCATCATTCATTTTTTTTCCATACGTAGGATCTTCTACACATTATCCTCCTGGTCTTTTAGAGCCAGTCTTCTTAAACCAAACCACTGTGCCAGAAAGGAGGAAAGGCAAGGATTAACAAAGGTGTATGTGTGTTGAGGGGGAGGGGCACTTCTACAAAGGTGTATGTGTGTTGAGGGGGAGGGGCACTTCTACATTTCTTGAGTAATGAATTAATTCCTGCTATAGTCATTTGAACAAGTGCAGTGGCGAGCAACATTGTTTGAAGCTATCATTTATTTTCCCTGTATGTCTTGGTTTTAGTCCCCCATCCTTCTCTGAGGAGTGCTATGCAGGGAACTGAGGAAGGCTGTAGTTCAGTAGTAGAACACTTGCTTTGCATGGAAGAAGTCCTAAATTCAATCCCTGCTATCTCCAGGTAGGACTGCGAAAGACTCTGTCTGTAAAACCCTGGAAAGCTGTTATGAGCAGATGTCAAGGGGCAAGGCTAAAGTAACGCTAAAGTAACGCGTGTGACGTCTGAGGAGAGACTAAAGACAAGAGTCATTGTGGTATATCGGATAGGGAGCCTGACTTGGACTAGGGACAAAACGTTTGGTTTGAGATCGAGCCTCCCGTTCCCATTAATACAATTGCCATGTGTGTATGTTTCTCCTGGATCTCGAAACAAAATCTTCGTATTTATTAACTGGAAATTCTAGATGCACATCAGAGTAACAACTGCATAACAAACCTTTCGGCCAGGATATCCTATTATCGTGTTGTGTAGATAACATATTCCTGGAAGAAGGAGGAGGATGCAAGGGTCTGTCCTTTTGTACATCTCCTTCTAATTGCAGTACACAACATTATCTGTTAATAACTAGTACACTGGTAGTCCTTCCTGGTGAAGGTTGTGAAGGCAGCGTTTACTATGAGAAAGCCAGGCTTCAGATGAAAGGTAAATCTTTGGGCTCTTTCTGGGGTGCATGCAATAACAAAGCTGTACTGAGATAAACCATACTTAATCAGCAGTGATACAATTGCGCAAACAGCAGCAGCATCTTTTTTAAAAAAGCAAACCAGACACAAAGACAAAGTAAGGTTTTCTTCTCTAATGTGTCTCATAATAAGACAACATTCATTTTCTTGGTTAAACATACAAAATCACCTAATGACCCCCATTTTATCAGTGGATTCATTCATCGCTATTTCCATTACAAATCTATTAAGCCGGAGTCCAGTTTTGTTAGTCCTGGGGTTGTATTCGATCATACTTTGTAAATCTATTTTGTAACTTTACCGTGACTTAGTTATTAATTGTACTACAATCATTTGATTTTTTAATTATCTATATGTAGGAACTGTTCATAAGAGGGCTTGAACAAAAGTCATTAGTTTGTCTCATGTGACAAAGGCATCTAACACATAGTAAAATTCTTTCCTTAAATTAAAAATGTACTTTTGATTAAGTTTCTTGAACTGAACGCTATTGGCTAGTCAGTACCTGTCTGTGTAGATAAATATCTATTGGCATTCTACCCACTAATGTGAAATATGTGATCTTTTCTCTTCCATGTGTTCAGTTTTACTTAATTCCAGGGAAAAAAATGGAAGCAATATACAATTATCTCTTCCACATCTCTGCTAAGGTTCCCTACTGGCTGACAAACTTATCAGCTTTCATTCTTCTACCCCTCCCTGCCAGCCTCAACTTTCCTATAGTATTTAGTTCCGTTTCTGTTGGTTTCAGTTATTTAAATGCAAGTGGGACCTGCCAATAAAATGTTGCAGTGTATTCTTGCCACCCCTCTAAATTGACTGTTTGTTACAACATCACTGCGGGCAGACATAACCAAACATAGCCACAGTTTGGCATTATGACATCATCATGTTCACAATATTTATCCCTGATTGGTTGGAATCATGCAAGAAATAAGCAGCCCTGGAGGAAGATAAAAGTGGTTCCAGAGAGGAACCAAAAAGGTATAATGGAAGTAGACTTTTGGGAGGCTCTTGTGGAACGATTTGGGCTCCCCAGAGTTTTCCTTTGGCATTGAAAATATTTTTGCATGACCATTCAGCACAGCCTGATGCCTTGTACATACATGCTGTTCTCTGGTGCCAACAGTTGAAAGTAGCATGAGGCCAAGGCACTTATGCAGCTCTTGACTGTGCTCTTAAGTGGTGGAGGTGATGGTGCACAGTTCAGAAAAGGAATATTTTCTTGTATGTGTAAGGGGGCTCCCCTGTTGGTAGAAATTGACTCCTACTCTGCTCTTCCCTAATCCCCTCCCCCAATTTGGGTAACCCACACGTCTACATAAGGGATTCTACTTTACTGATATAGCAGAAGTCCCCAACATGGAAACCTTCAATGGCACCCACAAAGCTTTACACTCCCTTCCCTTTTCAAACAAATATTTTTTTATATAAAATCCTTGAAAAACCTGATCTTGAACCTGCCACTGATCAGTTGTTCTGCAGGTAGGAAGAGAAAGAAAGAGTTGCTTTCTGGTTCCACCCAGTCTTCTGCCCACACAGACCTCCTTTCTATCTCTTCACCATTTTTCCTAATTGGCTGAGTTTGGATGGCACTTAAAGCAATGGAGGGGGGAATAGGCAACTCACAGTGCATTATTTTTCCAGTACTCCCCACACAGCATGTTGCCCTGTCCCTGTCATGTGGCTGAAACTCCCATCATCCTTCTGGTCGGCTGTTGCTCCTCCCTCCCTCCTCCCAGGGCTATCCCATCAGCTATTGTGAGTTCTGCTGGCTGTAGAGGAGTGGCCGGGGTGCTTTCAGCCGCTCCTGCCAGAGAACTCTATGCACTCCGAAATAGCGCACTCAACACGTTAAATTTGACAATAGATCCCACCACACATGACATGTTAAGCAATGGGTCTCCGGATAAGCAACGGAGCAGCCCCGTTGTTTTTCTCAGTTGCTTAAATCAAGAAAATAGCATACTTTGAGGTGTGTCCATTGTGTGCCCTCCCATGACACGATAAGCAACGCAACAGACCATTGACTCTTTACCCCCCTTTGCTTATCGTGTTGTCCGAACCCAACCATTGTTTTTCCCCACTCCTAGCTTCTAGCCTCGCCGTTTCTCTCTCTCTCTCCCTCCCTCCCACCCAGCTCATAGCCTTGCTTTTTTCTCTTCTTTTTTAGTCCCTTCTCTAGTTCCTCTCTCTCTCTCTCTCTCTCTCTCTCACACACACACACACACACACACACACTGCACCTTCCCAGGCAGTGGCTCTGATAGTAGAGGAAAAGGTAGGATCGACAAGTGGGGAATGGAGTGGCTGGTCTAGGTAGGGGAAAAATTCTTTCCTTTTGGTGCTAGGGAAAAAAGGTGTGTGTGTTTGGATAGGATGAACAGAGCAATCCGATGTAGATCTACTCAGAAGTAATTTCTATTGGATTCCATGTAGGCGTGCATAGCAATCTAAATGGGTATTTTGTTGTACTTCTCTGGGTTCAAATATGTGGATTAGCTTTGGAGTTCAGACCCTTCTTTTGCTTGTACTCAATTTCTTAGGTGAATTATTTTCTTTTGACTAGCCAGGCCCCGATGGCAGCCATTATGTGACTAGCCACATCCTTAATGGGAGTCATTTTGTGGTCGTGCCCACAGTAGTTTCTCAAATTCCCAAATGTGGCCACATGTCCAAAAAATGTTGGGGACTTCTGTGATAAAGGAAGCGATGTACTTATAGAGCCATAAATATTGATGACATTGAGAAAGAAGAGCAACGTGGTGTGTCAGTGATATTCCATGAATGTTTTTAAAAACAATTTTCGTTCTCATTCTGACATTTGTTTCAATAGTAAAAAGAAACAACCCCCCCAACAAATATTCAATAACAAAATGAATTGATGCCCAAGGTATGTTCAGAAGAACTTTAGCTTCAAATAATGTGGTTTCTAGTACAAGCCTATGCATGTCTTCTCAGAAGTACATCCAGTGGGATTTACTCCCAGGTAAGTGTATAGGCTATACACTGCATAGGATTTCAGCCTTAGTGGTACAAATGTTCATTCCCTGCAACAGCTGATAATTGGTGGGGCAGCCTGTATGGGCTCCTGGAAGCTTGGGCAGCTTTTCTGGTAGTTCTTCTCAAGAAAAGCTGCTTTCATATTATTCATGGCTTCCTGAACTGTACTTCCTGATACCTGCCAGGTGTGTTGGCAGGGGAGGGTGATGGTGAAAAATGGAAACAGGTGGAATTGAAGTTCTCTGGCCTTATTTATTATTTATTTATTTATTTATTACTTTTGTATACCGCCCCATAGCCGAAGCTCTCTGGGCGGTTTACATAGGATTAAAACAATTAAAAACAATATACAAAAATTAAAACAGCAAAAACATACAACATACACACAATCTGTACATTTAAAAACCACTTCAACACTTCAAAAACTACAAAAACAAAACAAAACAAACCCAGGCTCCTCAGATATTGCCAAATGCCTGAGAGAAGAGGAAAGTCTTGACCTGGCGCCGAAAAGATAACAATGTTGGCGCCAGGCGGGCCTCGTCGGGGAGATCGTTCCACAATTGGGGAGCCACCACAGAGAAGGCCCTCTCTCTTGTTGCTGACCTCCGAGCTTCCCTTGGAGGAGGCACTCGGAGGAGGGCCTTAGATGTTGAACGTAGTGTTCGGGTAGGTTCATGTCGGGAAAGGCGTTCCATCAGGTATTGTGGTCCCAAGCCGTGTAAGACTTTATAGGTTAAAACCAGCACCTTGAACCGGGCTTGGAAACATACAGGCAGCCAATGCAAGCGGGCCAGAGTAGGTCTTATATGTTCGAACCTACTGGTTCCAGTTATCAATCTGGCCGCTGCATTTTGCACAAGCTGCAGCTTCCGAACCACCTCAAAGGCAGCCCCATGTAGATTGCATTGCAGTAATCTAACTTGGAGGTTACCAGAGCATGGACAACTGAAGCCAGGTTATCCCTGTCCAGATAGGGACGTAGCTGGGCCACCAACTGAAGTTGGTAGAAGGCAATCCATGCCTCTGAGGCCACCTGCGCCTCAAGTGACAGAGATGGTTCTAGGAGAACCCCCAAGCTACGAACCCGCTCCTTCAAGGGGAGTGCAACCCCATCCAGAACAGGTTGAACACCCTCCATCCGGTCAGCGGAACCACCCACTAACAGCGTCTCAGTCTTGTCTGGATTGAGTTTCAGTTTATTAACCCTCATCCAGTCCATTGTCACAGCCAGGCACTGGTTCAGCACATCCACAGCCTCACCTGATGAAGATGAAAAGGAGAAATAGAGCTGCGTGTCATCAGTGTACTGATGACAACGCACTCCAAAACTCCGGATGACTGCACTCAACGGTTTCATGTAGATATTGAACAGCATGGGGGACAAAACTGACCCCTGCGGAACCCCATACTGGAGAATCCACGGGGCCGAGCAATGTTCCCCAAGCACCACCTTCTGGAGCCGACCCACCAAGTAGGAGCGGAACCACTGCAATGCAGTGCCTCCCACTCCCAACTCAGCCAGTCGTCCCAGAAGGATACCATGGTCGATGGTATCGAAAGCCGCTGAGAGATCAAGGAGAATCAACAGAGTCTCACTCCCCCTGTCTTTCTCCTGACATAGGTCATCATACAGGGCGACCAAGGCTGTTTCCGTACCAAAACCAGGCCTGAAACCCGACTGAAATGGATCCAGATAATCAGTCTCATCCAAGAGTGCCTGGAGCTGGCTCGCAACCACCCGCTCCAGGACCTTGCCCAGGAATGGAACATTTGCTACTGGCCTGTAGTTATTAAGATTTTCAGGGTCCAGGGAAGATTTCTTTAGGAGTGGTCTCACTGCCGCCTCTTTCAGGAAGCCTGGGACCACTCCCTCTTGCAAAGAGGTATTAATCACTTCCCTGGCCCAGCCAGTTGTTCCATCCCTGCTAGCTTTTATTAGCCAAGAGGGGCAAGGATCCAATATGGAAGTGGTTGCACGAACCTGTCCAAGCACCTTGTCAACATCCTCGAGCTGCACCAACTGCTTGCATTCTCATAAAGCCTGGCTGAAAGTGTATAGATGGTACAAGCCAGGCATTGTCACGTGTATCTGCTGAGGCCTCGTCACCATGACAGGGACCAGTGCTAATGACTGCCTGAGGTTTCCTGGGCTAGGAGACTTGGAGCCACCATTTAAATCTGCCAGAATGCCCTAGAAGGATACTAATTCAGGGCCACAATGGAAAATTAAAATGGTTGCTCTGAACTGCCCACCACTGGCAAGGCCTGCCGGGGCCAACCTCCATATGAGAGGGGCCCACTAGAACATTTTGCTGAGAGTCCTCTGATGCTGGCAATAGCAAAATGTATTTGATAGTGGTAGCCCTAATTTCATTGCAGCTATGTCTGTAGATTGACTTCAGAACATGAAGGTAGGAAAAAAGGAGAAAGGAGCTGCGGGGAATGTTTACAAAAGATAGTTTGCAACTCCTGTTATAATATGTAAGTTTTGATGTGAGACTAGAGACCCTGAGTAGTAGCTTTCATCTTGTGCACTTGCTTGGCACTGGGACTGAAAAATGTCTCAGGGTGGTAAGACAAGCAAGTCTACAGTTTCTTAATTAAAAAAAAAGATCCTTCTAGGAAACTTCTGTTGTAATCTGATTGCTTCTGACACCCCCTTAGCTTACTATTGATGCAACATATTTAGAGGAAGGAAGGAAATATTGCAAAAGGAGAATCAAGAGTATATTTCATGTGGAGTAATGTGACATTTTTCTGGCACTGTACACTGTTTAAGTTACTTCTAGATTAACATCTTATGTAGCTTTTTTGCTAAAATGAAATCAGCTTTATTCTCAAAAGATCATAATGAAAACCAGTGAGTGGAAAGAATAAACCCTTCAGCTTCCCCCGCCCCCTTCTTCTAGTAATTGCTGCTAGTTATTTGTTATATTTATTTTTTTACACTTCCACCAAGTGGAGTTTTAGCCTTGAAACAGTCTTCTGAAGTGAGAGAGATAGGGGTGGGGGCTTGACCACCCACTGAGCTTCACGTTGAGTGGGAATGTGAATTTGGTTTTTCCACATGCAAGCGCGACAATTTCATCCAATCTGCCACCCTGTTTGTTTAGGTTTTCAATCTGTTTGTATATGTTAAGTGTTGCTTCTTCCCCACACATTGTTGCTTCTTTCCTGGGTAGTGTAAGTTCTTTGGAAACCCTTTCCCAGTTTGGTGTTTCGCTAAGAAAGGCGAAGAAGGACTTAAGATTCCACCAAAATTACATATTCGTAAGTTCAGGAAGAACAGACAAGCTGTGGCAAACTGCGTAAATGGAACTTCGGCAAACTGTGTAATTGGAACTTTGTCTAAGGCAAAATTACCATAGCTCCCAGGATCGTGTAATGTTAGTAAAAAGTACCCAGGACTACTATCCTTTCATCCTCTTCAGCAACCTTATCGGCTTTAATACCACCTAAGCTCAAGTGTGTCAATTCCCTGCTTTTGTGAAGTTCATCCCAGAAATAGTTGTCCATTTAAGGGCCAAACTACTCACAATGCTGCATGTGGCACTCGCTGCTATATTTTTTAATAATAATAATAATAATAATAACAACAACAATAATTGCAGGTGGGGTGGTGGTAATAATTTTTTATTATGATTGCAGCACATGGGAAGGGGATTTTAACACTTTTATTCTCTCACTTGGCCTTGAGAAAAACCGTCTCTCATGTGGCTACTAGTTTCCTTCTAGGGACTAATAGTAGCCATGGGAAAGGGGATCAGTTTTGTTGGGACCACTGTGGGAGAGTAAAGAATTAACTACACACACACACACACACACACACACACTTGTATATGTGTGTGCACTGGGAAACCCTTCATAGCAGATTTTTGGACTGCATGGAAGGCTGCAGGGAGTAGAGAGAGAGAAAGACCCGTCACGCTAGCTGACTGCCATTGGCACAATATTGGACCTAATCATAGAATCCACTATTTACATGTGGTCAAAGAGTGGTAGCCCCATCTCTGCTTTTCCATCAGCCATCCACCTCTTCATCGCTGCCATTTCTCCCAATTAGTTTTCCAACCTGCATCTGCTGCTTAAACTGCTGTCTTTGATAGCAATCTAAATATATTTATCGAAAGAAAACTGACCTACATCAAACTTCCAATAAAGTGTTCTAATAAGCGCTACGTACCACGTATAACGATCAAGTGTGCTAATAAGTGCATTATGCACAATATGACCCTCAGCTGCCACAGAAAACACTCCAAAACAAAATGGCACCTGTGTGTTGTTCATTCCATCTTTCTCCCTTATACCACCATTCTCTCATGACATCATTATTGAGTTGCTCTTCCTTAGTTGATTAATGCATGTTTTTATTTGTTGGTTCCTTCCACAGAAGGCAAAGGGAAAAGAAATGCCCTTCATGACTACAGAAAAACAGCCGATACCTCATTAATGAGACTAGACAAGACACTGAAAGTGAAAACTAAGCTACTAAACACCACAGAACAGTGTGCTAGGAGATGCAACAGAAATAAAGGCCTTTCATTCTTATGCAAGTAAGCAATGTTTTAATTTTCTGTTAGTATTACCAACGGTCTAGACCAGTGTGAGCAACATGAGATGTAACTGAAAAGCTTTCATAGGCATGTGGAAATTGTGCTTTTTCAAAGAGCGTTTGTGCAAGGCTAGGTTGAAGCTGGCTGGCTGAGTTGGTGTTGGTTTTATGAAAAGTATTGTTTGTATGACTTTGGGCCTGTTTGGGTATTACTGTTCATGCTGTGATGTACTGGAGAAGGAATTGCACCAACAAAGTTCTTGTTACTGATCTTTTCTGAAGGCAGTCCTAGGAATGGACCTCTTAACAGATCCATTGACTTATTTTAGTCATCTTGTTTTATTGGTTTTATCTGTGTTTATGATATTTTGATGACTTTACTGTACGCTGCTTTGGTTTGAACTTGCTGGGGGTGGGGGAAGGCTGTACAGATATTATAAAAGTGAAATGACCCTTTCAGATGTTGGCAGATAACATGGTATCTAAAAGTATTGGGTAGATGCAGGGCATCTGTTTGATAGATGGTGGTGGTCAGCTACTTGGAGAATACTGAACTAAAAGCAAGTGTCAAAGGCCAAGAATTGATGTTCAGTTTCCAAGAGAGAAGTACTTTCAGGCAACTGCCCAGATCAGCTCCTTTTGTATGCATTTTTTTATTAACTTAGGCAGTGTTTTGTAACATGTAAATTGGCTTTGATGATGGCTGCAGGTTCTTTTCGTATATGTGCTGCTGATAGTTTGTCTGCCTATAGCAGTAGATATCCTATACTCCTGTGTGGAACAAAAAAAGACTTCCTTTCATTCTGGACTGGATACAAATTTTTCCTCTGGCGTGCATTGTCCTCTGGCATCAAAACCAAACTGTAAATAACTGTAAATTGGAGACTCAATCAGAGAGGATGCAAATGAGGCTACAATTTTTATTTTTTTTGTGTGTGTGATTGAGATTATGGAGCTGTAGATAGACCTTGAACCTGAAAATGCTGAGGACAGTGGCAATTCAATACTGATCATGAAGCAGCATGTCATATAATACATTACATGCTCACTCTGAGAGAGATGGCACCTCCTAAAACTGAAATCCTTGCATGTATGAGCTTCAGTTTCAAGACAATATAGGTCACTGGAGCTGCTGGCTGCAAACCTAGAAATCAATATGTCTGAATTTTCTCCACAAATGGTGTGACTTAGCTTCCAGTGCAGAGTCTGAACTACCCCTTTCTGACAAAGCAGTTAAAATAATTAAAACATTTTAAACTGAAAAACGGTGGTTAAACTGGGCAGTAGGCTCAATCAGGAAAGGCCTAGGTGAAGAGAGAGTTCAGTGGAACCTAAAGCGTGGCACAGTTGCCACCTCTCAAATACCAGGGGAGAGGGCATTCCACAAGGTGGACACCGTCACAGAGAAGGGCTACTTCTGGGTTGCTGTCATATGGCATTCTGCATGTCACAGTAAAACCAACAAGGCCTCCTCTGATGATCTTTGTGATTGCATGGAACTATAGTAGGGAAGGTGATCCACCAGGTAACCTGTTCCCTAGTAAGGAGTAAGTTTTTTTCCACTTTCCATAGTAAATTACATTTCAGATCTATGTCCTTTCACAACTAAAGTCCACTGGGTATGATTCCTGAAGTCTCATCTCTGATCTAGTCTGCTATTTAAACCTCTGGTTTTAAAAACTGTAGAGATTCCACTTGAAAAGTATAGAATTTGCACTTGAAAAACAAACCTATCAAACATTGATGACAAGATTAAAACGGCTGTGTGTGTCATTCAGCAGTGAAGCTCTGACTTTACAGTGAGCCTGTATAGGAAGATTGGCTAGTGGCTTCTCCTGATGCCATTGGTTTAGCTGTCTTGATGTCACAAAGGGCGTGGGCAGTTTGGGGACAGACAGCTAAATATTAAGAAAGACTTGAGAGTTCTGAGGTTTGGAATTGTAAGGTCTATAAGCAATGTTTATTATACTGCTTTTAGCTTTGTAGGTATTGGACTTCCATGCATGCGATAGGTAACAATTGCTTGAGCCACTTGAAGCTTTTTATTGGAAATGGAGAACACACATGGCTGGTTGTATGATTGTATTTGTGAGAGTTAGAAATCCCTCTTTTACAGTGAAGCAGAGGTTGAGATTCTCAAATTTTCTAGGGATGTGACAGATTCTGGGCTAGAAACTAGAAATTGTTGCTTGTGGTGCAATTGATGCTAATTCCCTGCATATGCACATTACTGGGTCCAGATAGAATTATTGGTCACACTGAGGTCATATCATTCTGCAGGAAAAAACCGAATGAAGATAGTAGGATTTCACCAGTTTGTGGTAACATTTTCTCCCACGCAGTTTACTCTTGTTGCAGTCCACATAGTTGTTGCTGAAACCGAACTCAAAACTCTGGGTGATATATCAGTGAGACCTACCACCAATCATAAATTAGATTCTCAGCAACACGGTACCCTTTCCCACTAGTTTCAACTGGAGTGAAGCCCATATAAAAATCTTTTGTTTATGTCATTTTTTTCTGATTGTGTTTATCCCATGTATTTATTCCAAAAACATTTCACACAAAGAAAGTATATTAAATACTTATGTATACAAACTGAGTTTGATCAAAGCAAAATCATATCTGTACATAAAATTGCAGTGAACCTTTCATTGTACTTTCTGTCACTTCTGTATCCTGAAATATATGTGAGATTTTGATCCATTTTTGGGCCTCAATCAGAGAGTATTTGTTCTATAGCATAACTTTTACAACCTATTATGAAAGGGAGTGACCCTTAAGCTCCCTTAGTGCTGGGGTGGTTTTCCCCATCTCAGTTTTGAATCAGCTCATAATATCTGCATATTCTCAGTAAAAAAAAGCTTGTCTGTTTCCCAAAAGTTCCCTTCCAGTTTGTAATGATGGCCATTACAATGGTATTGAGAGTCATGTCATTTCTGAATTAGGTGACATCACTAATTGCTAATGCTTCATCCAACTTTTTTCCAGACCTCTTACCATGAGTGGAAAGTAACAGTTGAACTGCATTCATTTGTATCCAAGCAAGATCCCTCTAACCCTGTTAGTTTGTCCTAGATTAAAAGAGGGGAATGGGTTCAGGAGCGCCATAAAATTGAAGAAACACAGTTTTTGGCTTTGTCAGACGTTCCTCTCTACCTGTCAATAGCCTAAGATTCTCTCCCTCCAAACAGAATTCTGCTCAATGGCATTTTGGTGATAATAGTAACCATCTAACTTAGTAGTGTTTAGTATTCATTCATTGTATTTTCCACACAGGGCTTTTGCATTTGATAAATCTGCAAAACGCTGTCATTGGTTGTCCTTTACTAGCCTAGAAAATGGAGTGAGGAGCAGGCAAGACAACACGTTTGATCTCTATGAAAAGAAAGGTAAGTTGCTTATCCTTCAAACAAGACAAACAAGCCTATTTGAGTCAGCCAGCCACTATAATGTCTCATCAGCATTATATCCCCCTTATAATAACTAAGGTTCTAAGGCTTTAGGAAGAGTAATTCCCAAACAAAAAATGGTCAGATAAACACTCTGTTTCTGACAGAAATGTCTGTAGGAAAATATCTTTTGTTAGTTGAAGTGAAAACCTACACCCAGGGAAAAATTTATGAAACTAAACAGAACATTTTCTTTTGGCCCCAGTAAAGGCTGCAAAGAGTGAATAAAGATAAGGCCAAAGAATTGCACGTGGCCAATTGTTTATTGTTATTGTTTACTTTGAACAGCAGACTTGGAACAGTTTTTGACACTCCGTGCCATTTGGGAAATTGGGTACTGCTGTTTGAGAAATAGAAACTTAAAGACCTCTTGGTTGCACAGAATTAGTTGCACAATTCTTTGAGTCCTGGCCAAAACACTTTTAACATTGTATATATTAGCTTGGATCCAGACTTAGTCGTGCTTAGAATAGAGCCACTGAAGTCAATGGGACAACTTAATCATGACTAGCATTAGTTTCATGGATTTCTGTGGGTCTACTCTGAGCATGACTAAGAGCCTATCTACACAGTCCCTTGGAACGTTTTAAATAGTATTTTAAAACGTTCCAAATAGGTGCGTTCTAAAACGTCTTAGGCCACATTACTTGAGTACTCACGTTACAGGAGAAAAATTCTTCAGTCTTTAAAGCGGTGTGTGCAGTCACACACTCTTCTGCCCAGTCTCTTTCTGTTTTGTTTTTACAATGAGTTTAGGGCAAGGCATTGTGGGCATTGTAGTTCAGTCACCCACTTCCTCCTTAGTTCCCCTAGCTATCAATGAGTAGGGCTAAGAATTGTGGGTGTTGTAGTTCACTCGCCCACTTCCTCCTTAGCCCCGCTTTCTTCCCCACCAATCAACTGCTAAACATTTGGGCACCAGTAAACGAAGCACTGCCCCCATGAATCACAAACGGTAAGGAAGGACACATTATTTTACTTAAAACGATTTATTAAAAGTGAAATCGTTGTATATAGCTGAAGTGAGTTTTAAAAAACCCTCAGATATTCAACATTATAGGGAGTGTGTCATGTGGCCCAAAGAGTTTTCATAACCCTTATAAAACGTTAAAAACCTAGCATGTAGATCGGCTCTAAGTCTGAATGAGATATTTTTATTGCATTAGCTATGAGTAATTGGCGAAAGCAAGATGGCTTGACATTTGTTATGTGTGAACATAACCAAAGCGCAATACTCACATCACATGCTAAATCTCTAAACATGTCTATTCACTATAAAAAATGTGTGCTCCTCTATTTCTGATTTTTTAAAATTCCTCTCCAACAGACTATGTTAGAAATTGTATTGTTGGAAAAGGAGCAAGTTATAAGGGAACCATATCAGTTACAAAAACTGGCATCCGGTGTCAAGCATGGAATTCTGCAATACCTCACGAACACAGGTAAGATTGGTGGGATCAAAAGAACCTCTCTTATACAGTTCTCTCCTGTCAATTTTCTTTCACTGATCATATGAATGAATGGAAATTTCACATATATTGCAGCAAATCCAGATTTGCCACTAAATGGACACTCAACAGAAAGCCGCAGACAATCTGGTATATCTGATAAATGTACCTCTGTGTTATATTTAGAATGATTTTTGTATACACCTAAAAATGTGAAGTGTCCTTCAGGAAGTGCCAGATGTAAAGATAATGGATTGGATCCAGATTTAGGCACGTGCAACTGGGCAGACTTCCTTGCCTCCTCCTCCCCATGGCAGTCCCTCCAGAAATGCTACACAGAGGGTTGGGGGATCCTGCTGAACGGGGCAGGCTGTGATGTAGTGGAAGGGAGAATCCCTGAAAATTAGGTGGAGAATGGAAGAATTGAAATATTGTGTATCTGTTTTTATTTTTAAATTTCCCAATATGTAATTAATAGAGAAAAGCAAAAGGACAGAGAAAAGCAAACAAGTCTAGGAGGTTGGAAGTTTCTTTAAATTTTGCAATAACACTGTGGTTGTTGACTTAAAACTACTTTTAAAAATGTCCTTCCACTGGAATGGCTTTTTTCAAGTTTCATAAAGGAAGGACTCAAGGACCAATATGCGCTTACCCATGACCTCTCCATGAATGCCTCTGGAATGTGAAGGGGTGCAGGTGAGCAATGCTCAATGTAGAGGAGACACTTAACTATCTGCACATTTTTTCACATTGTTGAAATGGAAGTTTGTGTGCACGTTTTTGACCCAGCCAAGTTATTAAAATTGCAGCGGCTTCATTGGTGACCTACCTAAGTGGTGTCTTCGGTAGGCCGCTTGTGAGCACTGGCTGTCAGTGAGCCTGGCATCATATGCTTCTGAGGCACTTGTCTGTGAACTGCCACCAAGCATGGACTGACCTCTGGATCTCAGCAGCACTTTGGGAAGCTGATAGGTTTGATCATTCTCTTTTTCTAGAACTTCTAGAAAGGTGCCTGCTGAAATTCCTTGTGCTGGTTGCTTCTGCTGATCGGTGTATTAGAATGTTTCCGTGCTGTAGACAAGGCTGAATGATTATAACATATTTAGGGCAATCTGGATAGAATGTTACTGGCTTGTAGTTAATGTTTATCTTTCCCAAGCTTAGGACTTTCTGATGAAAGAGGTGGGGGAGGGTATTCCCATAATACTCTAGTACACAAGGGCATACCATTGTTAAACACATGCATGAGATGTAATTCTCCATCAGAAAAGCTTGCCTGAAGCTGTCCTTAGCTAGGAGGTTATGAAAGAATTACATGATGATAGCAGGGAAGGGGAATAAGCAAAAACATAATAGAGACTACATTAGAAGAGAGGAAAAACACCTCTTCTGTTCATTCCAGAAAATGAGGAAGTAATGCAATTGTATTCCATATAATCTGCATGTAACAAAGGGAGTTAATTTGCAAGAGTTGACTTCAATATTGAAGTCCTAGATAAAAATTGCATATTTTGTGATAGACTGTTGGTTGGAAGATGAATTTTTCCTTTTTATGTATTCACCACCTAAGTGTAGAAACAAATTTAAAATAATATTTTGATACCCTAACTAAGGGCAATGAATCTAGGGTAATGTTTCTGCTAAGTTGTCTGAGGTTGCGCGTTATTTTGTAGTGAAATCATTGGACCCTGTTCAATGATTGCATGAACAGACTGTGGTAGGATTTCTTAGCTGACTTCAGCAGCTAAGATTGCTGCTGAATGTTCCCAGTTGTATAATATGAATTAAGGGCTTTAAATTCCTCTTCTGCATGATAAGGTAACACTTAAGGTAGAAACTGAGATGAAATTAGTGAGTAGAAAATGCAATTGTAGAGGAAGTATTCACTATGAACAAATATAATTAGTGCAATCCTAGACCATTGATATTTATTGCTCTTCGTCTAGCTTTATATTTTTGTTGTCTACTGATTTATTACAGTATTTTAGAATGTTGTTTTTAACTTCTGTATGGAAGTAGACAGGCAGTTAACATTAAAATAATAATAACATATAATACTAAAAATGAATATATATATTAAAACATATATATATATATATATATATATATATGCTTGAAGAAGGAGTCAGAGAAATTATTCATGAAGAAACAAAGGCTCACAACAAAGTTTGCATGCTCTTATACTGTAATGATTGTCATTTTAAAACTAGCTTTTTGCCTTCGAGCTATCGAGGTAAAGATCTTCGGGAAAACTACTGCCGGAACCCCCGGGGAGAAGAAGGCGGGCCCTGGTGTTTTACAAGCAATCCAGCAATACGTCATGAAGTCTGTGACATTCCCCTCTGTTCAGAAGGTAATATTTGGGATATCAATTATTAGTTTATTTCAGTTTTGTGTTAATTTTTTTTAGAATTAACTGAAATATGAAATTGTGAACTGCCCAGACAGCTTTGGCTGTTGGAAGATATAGAAATGAAATAAATAAATATCAAAAGTGTTGTCTCACATGAGCAAGTTCCCATGCTGGTCTGTTTTCAGTTAGATGCTTCTCTAACGCTATATCACTTAGTCATTTTTATTCTCATCGTGCCGTGCAGCTAGTGGCGGCTGCTTCTGTTCCTCCGTCTCTTCTTCCTCTCTTGCTGTTGCTCCTGTAAGCTATGGAGGGCATGAACACTGGCAATGAACATACTGATGTCATCATGCAGAAATCACACTTCACACTCAGGGGCTTGCAATTTTAAATTTGATGTTCATTCCAAAACTGTCTTTAAACCTGTTTGTATCAAAAGTTTTGCTGGTTTTAAAAATAGCTGGAAACAGCACTCCAGGGCTGTTCTGATGAATATACATCCTTAGCATGGATACTGTTTCAGAAGTAATGGGGTTTCTTCTATCCTTTGGACAAGAGTGAAGCTCTGATGATCCCTAATCCTGAATATATATATATATATATATATATAATTGTGTTGTTACTTTTAAATTTATTATTTTTCCATTTTTTAAATATACATACATGGATTTGTATGTAATGCATACAACTTTCTAGTGATTATACATGGGATTCAAAAAAAGTGGACCAAATATCCAAATAAATATCCATTTGAAGGCGGCATCTGTATGCCACTCGTTCAAATATTGATAGATGGTTTTCAATCCATTGCATTATAGGAGATGAGTGTTTATCCTTCCAATGTTGTAATATCAGTCTTCTACCTGTCAAAAGTGTTCATTGATGCAGGTAAATAATTTAAAAGTGTGTTGTACACCAGTTAATATTAAAGACTGTTCCAGTAAAAAATTCTCTATGTAATAATGCAAAAAACAACAACTACTAAATATTGCCAAAACATATGTTTAAAAGAACGATTTGCTGTATTGCACAGCCAGCAATTAGCTGAATTAGTCCTTTATTCAAGAGATATTGTGGTGTCCTATAGATACGGAGCAAACATTTTTACTGAATAAGACACAACCTAAGATCCATAGATGCAAAAGGTAGATGCCAAAGAGGTGACTCACTGATGAGGCATTTTGTGTTGGTTCCCAACAACGGTATCTCAAATTACAAAATGCGCTCACGGGTCCAAAAAGGATGGGTATACCTGCATTAGAGGATATTGCATGTTTGCTTCAAGCTTCTTTTAAGGTGAAATCCAGAGTTTGTGACAACTTAAGGGTGTGTAGAATCCATTTACTTGTCTTATTGAAACACTTGTGGGCAAAGGAGGATTTAGACAAAATTTGGTGGAGACTCCGGTCTTGATTTCATTGAAGATCATGTGGGTTGCATGTGTGTTTAACTGCAATATTGGAGTGAAATATTGTGCTTTGAGTCACCAGCCCAACAAAACAGTCACTGTTATGCATTTTCAGTTGAATGCATGACATGCAATGGGGAAAGCTACAGAGGCCCAATGGACAACACAGAAACTGGCAAGGAATGTCAACGCTGGAACCTTCAGAGACCACACAGCCACCAATATCGTCCAGAGAGGTACAAATGCTCATTGTCATTTTATGTTTGTTATAGAAAGCAGGACTTGTGAAATGAAATTATATTATATGTTTGTCTTCATCTATATAAGAATATGATAGTGTAAGGCTTATTACTCAAGATTTTTGTTTTAAACTTGAGCAGTGTAGACATGCAGAAACTTTGCGAAAACATTCAAAGTCTGAACTTTAATAGCAATTAATTTCCTCCGCACCATCAGACAGGCCAGCCCTTCTATCAGCAAACATTACTAGCCTCCATAGCAACCCGGGATTTACACTAATTTCATAGAAATACTGCACTGATGGTTCCCATGCATTATAGGGGACTAAAATGCTGAGTGAGCATCTGGGCACATTCTCCTGTATGATTGGGGGTCTCAATCATTTATTTGTTTATTCACTCATTTAAGATTCAATGGTATATACCCTTATCTTGGAGTAAGTCCCACTGAACTTATATACAACAAACCAGTTAACAACAACATACAATAAATCAATTAAAAACAAAGTGTATAAAAATAGCAACAACAGCATCTAAAGACTGCATATAAACCATCAGCAAAGATAATAAGAAAATAAGAAAGCTTGTAACTTGTGCCAAAATGACAACAGAGTAGGTATCAGGTGAGCTTCCCTGGGGACAACATTCCATAATTGGGGCACCACCACTGAAAAGGATCTTTCCCCAATACTCACACCTCAGACTTTGGGAACATCCAAGAATGGCCTTTGTTGAAGATATCAGTGTATAGGCAGGCACATATGGAAATACGTAATCATTCAGGTATGCTGACCCCAAGCTTAGAAGCCTTTAAAGCTTGAAATCAACAGTTGAACTGGAAATATGCACATTGAATTGGGCTCAGGAATGGACTTAGATTTTTGTGATGGTAATAAGTTATGTGAGGGTTCTAAGCCAGACACAGCTTTTTGGGATACAGGTGTATATCATTTTAAAGTTTTGAAAAGTGGGTTGGGTTTAGGTGAATGGTGGAGCCTTCACCCAGTCTATGTATCAAAGCCAAGCCAAAGCTGATGGTCATATATATATATATATATATATATATATATATATATAATTGTTCTGTGAATTGACTGTTAATTACTTAACGTAAAGCCCATGCAATCTACCACCTACTGACTCTTGTACTATTCTTATTCATGTTAGTAAGTTTGGGGCAAGAAACATGCCTAATTTAGGATGTAATGTAGTATTCATATTAATTGAATATTGGGGAAAATCACTTTTATGTTTGCTCATAAAAGCATTTAAGTTTTAATGACAGAAACTGAAAGAGAGAAAAAGGCATGCAAACACAGATATGAGGGTATCTTTTAAAATAACTTGAAAATAGCTTTTAATTTATTTGGTTTGTTCATTTGATTCATACCCTGCCTTTCTACCAAAAATGGCACTGAAGGTGTCGTGCAATCACTAATGAAACTTGATAAAAACAATAAATAATTATATTAAAACGTAATTAAAAAACAGAGCAACTACAGAGTAAAAACAGCATCCAGCTCAACAGACCCACTACACACCAAAGGCCTGCTTGAACAAAGTGGTCTTTGGCTGCTGGTGGAAGGACAGCAGAGAGGGAATGAATCTAACCTTCCTCAGTAGGGAGTTTCACAGCCAGGAAACGGACATTAAGGAGGTTCTCTTTCACATTGCCACTAAACATGCCTTTGAAGGGGATGGTCCTGAAAGAAAGGCGTCTCCCGAATAACTTAAGAACCAGGCAGTTCCGTATGGGACAAGGCAGTCTTTCAGATAGCCTGGTTGCTAGTGAAGCTGTTGTAACAAGGGAATCGTGTGTTCCCTATAACAAGCTCTGGTCAACAGACTGGCTTCAGTATTGTGGACCAGCTGAAGTTTCTGAACAGTTTTCGAAGGCGGACCCATGTAGACTGTGTTTCAGTAGCCCAAACCAAGGCATGTGTGACTGTGTTTCAGTAGCCCAAACCAAGGCATGTGTGACCGTGGCCAGATCAGACTTCTTTAGGAATGGGTGCAGTTGGCACACTATCCTCAGCTGTGTAAATGCACTCCCGGCCACCGTCGAAATCTGGGCATCCAGGTTCAAGACCGAGTCCAGAAGTACAACCAACTGTGAATCTGAGTCTTCAGTGGGAATGTAACCCCATCCCTATTCCTTGATATGCCTTTTGCCTAACCAGGATCTCCTGTCTTGTCTGGATTAAGTTTCCAATCCCCCCCCCCCCCAAAAAAAAAATCCAGTCCATTACCTACATCAGACACCAATTTAGAACTAGAACAGCTTCCTTGCATTTGGATGAAAGGAGAGATAGTATTGTGTGTCATCAGCATACTGGTGCCACTGAACTCCAAAAATCCAGACAGTCTTTCTCAGCGGTTTCATATACATGTTAAACAGTTGACAATAGGATGGAATCCTGAAGGACACCACAGGCCAACTGCCACAACATCAAACATTATTCCCCCAGCACCACCTCCTGAGTTTGCCCCTCCAAGAAGGACTGGAGGCACAGTATCACACTGCTTTCCAGTCCCATCTCAAGACAGATGCCTCAGAAGGATACCATAGTTTTGGTATTGAAAGATTCTGAGAGGTCCAGCAAAGCCAACAGGGACATACTCCCCCTGTCCACTTCCTGGCATAGGTCGTCCACCAAAGCAACCAAAGTGGACTCTAATCTGAAGGCACTAAAATAGTGGATAATACTTATGAATTTAACCTTTACTTTTTCACACAAACCTTCACTGGAACACTTGGTCTTTAATCTTTTCAGGTTTTTGGTTCTCATGTTAAGTGGTCTGATGTTTATTTTTTGTTCTTTTCATTTTCTTCTTCAAAAGCAGTATCCGTATTTGTGAATGTCCATATGCAGTGTTTAATTACTGTGAGTTTATGATTTTCGGCAATGACTTAATTTATTTATATATTTAATGCCAAAAAAATAAGTCAGAGCTAATTCAAGAACAGTGCAGATTAAAATGGGGTTATTCTTAGAGAGTGAAATTTACCTAGGCCTAAACCTCGTTTAGAAAAGGCTGTGTGGGTAGGGTTAGCCTATGCAGAATGATCTGAGGGTTTATTGCAGACGTAAACTGGTTTAATGGTGTTTTCTTCTCTTCAGGAGACACTGGGAATTGTAGTTTTGTGAGGGGGGGTTGTGGATGTCTGTCAGGAAAAAAATAGTGAAGTATTTTCTGATGAAACCATGACAGTTAAACTGGTACAAAACGGACACTTATTTGCAACTTAGGTAGGTTCTCTGTATGGCTTAGGATATAAATTTGTATTGGTATGTATTGTATAAGATGGCTTAATGTTTGCCTTTGAACATTATGGGGTTGCACTCTCCCTAAAAGACCAAGTATGCAATTTGGGAGTCCTCCTGGATTCTGAGCTAATTGGGGAACCCCAGGTAGCTGCGGTGTCAAGGAGTGCATTCTTCCAGTTTAGGCTGGTACTCCAGCCTTGGCCGAGTCTGGAAAGGATGGACCTTGCCTCAGTTATCCACGCACTAGTCACATTCAGGCTGGACTACTGTAATGCACTGTATGTGGGGCTGCCTTTGAAGATAGTCCGGAAACTTCAGCTGGTGCAGAATGTGGCTGCCCTAGTATTGGTGGGGGCGAGGTGATCTGACCACGTAACACCTATACTGCACCAGCTACACTGGTTACCTGTGTGTTTCCAAGCCCAATTCAAAATGTTGGTTTTGACCTTTAAAGCCCTAAACGGTTTGGGACCACGCTACTTGAAGGACCGCCTTCACCCGTATCAGCCTGCCCATACTTTAAGATAAAAAAGAGAGGGCCTTCTCAGCAGTAGCCCCACCCCTGCGGAACGAACTCGCACTGGCGGTCCGCCATGCTCCATCCTTACAGGCTTTCACAAAGGCCTTAAAATGTTTTATTTTACTATGGCCTTCTCATAAATGTATACTGTTTTGCTGCTACTGGCCTTGTTGTTTTTATTGTTAGTTTTTTACTGTTAGTTTTTATTGTTTTTAACTGATATTTTACTGTCTGTGCTTTTATTGCTTTTAATGTTTATACTGTTTATATATGGTTGTAAGCTGCTTTGGGTATGGTTGTAAGCTGCTTTGGGTGGGCTTCTGTCCTGAAAGGCAGCTAAGAAATGTTTTAAATAAATAAATCCACTTATCCCTGAGCAGTCCCATTGATTTTTGATATGATTCTGGTAAATAGGATTTTGTATACCATAGCTATATAGTTCCTTGTTTCAGAATTAACTTTTAATCATATCTAAGTGGCATACACAAAAGCAAAGGGATTGTATTTGCTTCCATTGTAAGGACAGTTTTGTGATCACAGGACTGGAAATTAAGAAATTGTGTTTTGTGTCCTTTCACAGGCATTCTTTGCAACCCTGTACTGATCATTAATTCATTTGCGCTCCAGTTGCATAACAAGTGATATTTTCTGCATTGTAATTTATTTGGAAACTTGTTATTCCATTTTGACTGGTATTGTATTAACATATACTTGTTCACTGACTGGTGGGAGAGTGTCCTGCAAGCAGTTCAAATGTTGTTGAGTTATAAACTTTGCACACCTTGCTACTTTTTATATCTTGTCTAATTCCTGAATCAGGCAGAAATGTTTATCTAGGTGTAGACAAAAATGTAACTATCCTATTTCTTATGAAGTATAGTAATGAAAATACACGATGTGACATAGTTATGTGGTGGGTTTTCCACACTTATGCGTTGCATCTTTTCCTGCTACTTCAGGTACCAGGGAGGTATGTGCCATGATAATATGCTTTTATGTGCTCCTTTTAACCCTTAATCTAGAAAGTCCATTTCAATAGCAAATGCCATTTTGTTTGAGTATAGTGAGCATACACTGCATTGTACCTATGATACAATTAGTGACAAGCCGATTAGTGGTTGCAAAAGTTGAATCAAAACCTGCCCATGTGTAATGATTATTCTTCAGTGGACTAGTTTTCATGTTGCTACAGTATGGGTAGAAATGCTATGAAAATCTGCAGACTAGTTGATTAGGTCACAATGAACCACGAGTAATGATAGCTCTGTTATCCTGCCTCCCAGGACTAACAGACAACTGTCTGTACACAGCCATAGTGTCCTGATGTAGCTTAGTTCTGCTGAATGATGGATAGTCTAATATGGAAGGTTTATTGCTAACTTACTCAGCAGCAGAATTTCATAGTGATGAAGACAATTCTGAGGAAGGGATTGTGGAAGCACATAACTGAGAGCAGAGTTAGGTCAGCACATCTGGATTGTGTGTTGTAGGTATGCACTGTAAGTGCACCGATGGAGTCACCAGGACCTTCAGACCTACATGAGTGTATGTAACGCCCAAGCAGATCTGAGAATGCTGTGGGTGGTGCGATAGCACAGTGGGAATACGTTTAGACAACATTGCTGCTTGCATTACTACAAATTTCTGTTAACAGCAAACTGGAGCTGAAACAGGATGAGGAATCAACAGCAGGGAAGCAGAGGAACTTAGTGGTGGCACATGAAAGTAATAAATTGTAAGCTTCTTGGGGTTCTCTGGCTTCATTTTGCAAGTAATACCATTCGGCTGAAGAATCTAGTCCTCCCTGCTAACAAAGGAAGGCTGTGCTAGGGGCTAGCAAGTTTACAGATTTAGCCTTAAAAGCAATAGACCACTACTTTTTAATAATACTGTTGAACTCCAAACCACACCTCTGAATGTATATGTTGGGAAGACATGGTATAGCAATATCAGGCAGTCTTTATTGTCTTGTAGCTCCAAGACCTTACGACTTAATTGTAAACAATTGCCACATATACGACAGAACATCCTGTACATGTGCAAGAAACAGCAAAAGGACAATGTGATGCAATGAATTTATTTTAAAAAAACAATACTAGGAGTTCGTAGATTATTTTATGGGGTGGTTGTGTGTGACTTTGCTCGCCCCACCCCCCAACACACACAGAGTCCTAAATCTTGCTGAGGCATTGCAGTGCTTAGAATAAGACATACTGGCTGAGGGGGAAATAGCATATTGAACGTGCGTAGGTAGGTGGCTCTCCCCACACAACATGTTGCTACTCAATCTGTTGAGCAGCTGAAAGTCCATCTTGGCTGTAGCGTCTCCTCCCTCCCCCTCCCTCAGTCCTCCAGCCGTATCCCAGTAAGCACTGCAAGTTCTGCCGGTTGTATCAGAGCAGCCGGGGGGTTTCAGCTGCTCCAGCCGGCAGAACTCTATTCCCAAACGGAATAGTCCACGGAGAGAGGGGGGTTGGTTTCGGACAACACTTTAAACAACGAGTTTCGGGCTAAACAACGTGCAAGCCCGTTGTTTCTCTCCGTTGCTTAATTGGGTGGAATAGCCTAACGTCAGTTGTGTGTGTGTGGTGTGTAACCCTCCACATGACACAATAAGCAACACAACTGACGGTTGCCTCTACTCCCCTCCGTTGATTATTGTGTCGTCCGAAACCAGCCACTGATTCATTTCTCCAGTTTCGTATGTGAAGAATGATAATAGGGTGGCATTACAGGAGAGTGTTGGAAACAGGTTCATTTGCACAAATTGAATCATAGTGCTAGATATTTCATTAAATACATGCTTATGACGATCTGTGTTTAACCATTGGCAGCATTTTTGGTTCTCAGCAATTTATCTTTGAAATTACATCTCCAGGGTATGTAAACAAAGCACTTGCTATGTTTTAATAACACAATCAATGTAGATTATAGAACATTTGTTTTAAATGTTTTTATTGCTGGACCAGCTCTTGGGATGTGCAGCCTGTCCTCAATTAGCAGTGCACATTTTAAAAGTGTCAATTATACTTGGCTTCCTAAGTTATTACAGTGGCCACTTAAATAACAGTTTAAGCTGCAAAATAAGAAGAGAGGTCTGAAATTAATGATCCGTTAAAGCAGAGCAATGCCTGGGAAGAGCCATTCTATTTACTGTTAGTCACAATTGCCTGGAATCTAGGAATAATGATTATCAATGGAGAGCAGTAAATCTACGCAATTTAGGGTGACCACATGAACAGTTAAAGCTGCAGGAGCCCTGCCCTCTTTTGTATCTGGTCACTCTATAGAAGAGGGCAGGGCTCCTGCAGCTTTAACTGTTGTAATGAAGAGGGAATTTCACCAGCTGCTGCATGAATACAAATGACACCTGCTGAAATTCCCTTTCCTATACAACTGTTAAAGATACAGGAACCCTGTCCTCCTTTCCATATGGTCAGCCTAATTTATTTCTTTCTTCTCTCTCCCTATGACCTTTCGTCCCCCTTACATCTAGATCCTGTGTGAGTTTACTCAGAAGTTCAGTCCCACTGAGTTCAGTGGGCTTTACAGTCAAGTAAGTGTATACAGGATTGAAATCTTGGCTACCTACTTTATGTTACCTACAACAGTGGGAATAATAGCCACTAAGAGAGGAGAGAAATATCTGGGGCAAATAGGTAGGATACTTAGAGGCATATTTCTCTTGGTATGCAGATAGTTGTCATTCATTGCTAAATGGGCATGCTGGAATGAATTTATCAAAGTACTGAACCATATGTTTAAATGTTTAAACCATAATTTAAGTATGACCTTAAATGATTAATGAGGTCTAGAGTACATGACAAGTTATGCATTTGAGCACAACGTAATTGCCAGTATTAACGAAATGAGTGAGACAGACCACCCCATGAAGACATTGGGTGGTGGAGCCTGGAGGTGTTTCCAGACAAGGCTTTCCTTTTATGAAATGTTAAGGGGATCTATACAAAGTCGTCTTCCATTTGTAACCTTCCAGTGTTTTCCCACCACTTCCATGTCTTTATTTCTAACCAGAAAGGAATCTGTTTAGGAGGAAAAGATGAAATAGCTACACAATGCCATTTGATTGGTAGCACTAGGAGCTGCTTATCTGGAAGCACCCTAATCCAATCCCTGTAAGAGCAATATGTAACAAAGTGTCCTGCCCTTTTATGTATTCTAGCATTAACATTCCTGAGTATGTAACTAGTATTGATTTTTTTAGTACTGGGTATTATATGTTTTTCATAAGTCTCTTTGCTTTTCCAAGTAACTTACACCTCTCACCTGACTATTTAATCAGTTCTTCTGTGATCCTATGCACATTCACGTGAGAGTAGGTTCCATAGAGAGTGAAGTTTCCAACTAAAAGTAGATAGGATCGACGTTTTAATTGAGTACAAACTGTCTTGGGGGAGATTTGATCCTGTCTGCATTTCACAGTATTGTTTGCTATGATTGCTAAAAGAGCAGTTTTATCTAGTTTTCAATGGATCAGCTACACTAAAGCCCCAATCGCATCCTCTGAGCTCAGCAACTTCTGTGCCTTCCAGATACATTGGACTACAACTCCCATCTCCCCAGCCAGCCTGGCCAACTGCTGCTCTAAGGGAAGGCTTCTGTACGGAAAGAAACATTTCATTTCATGTATTATATTTTTATACTCCCTGGGCAGTTCACAAAACACATGGGTAGTTTTAGTCTAAAGAAAGCAGAATTCTACAGCATATGATCAAATTATGAGATGAGATTTTTTGTTTTTAGAAAACGGAATACACTTGAGGATAAAAGAACCTTCTTCAGCAGGCAATTGTAAATCATACTTTCATCTGCTCATGAGGACTACATCTGTTAGCAGTTCTATAACGCCTAAGGTTCTAAGGAAGTTACCATCTGCATTCTCCTTAAAGCAATCAATCATTCACCTGCAAATGTACACATTTTATAAATGTAAAACAAACAAACAATTTGCTTCTAAGTGCTTAATGAAATGCTTTTCACTCAAGAAGCCCACAGTTGTCTCACAACATTTTTATTCACTTGCTTCAGTAATAGCAAGGAAAGGGTATGGAAATAATTTAAACAGAAAAAACCCCTGCCAAGATAAAAGAAGGGCAAAGGAAAATCATGTTCATGTTAGTCTTTTCCTCCTTGCAATCCTGGAAATGAGGGCATGGCCTTTAAATAAGCTGGTTTCTAAAAATAGAGCTATCATTAGCTTGGAGTTTATTGAAAATAGCTTCCAGTTTGAACCCAGGGCTGTTGAACTATAGAACCCATTTGCTTAATGAGTCTGCCATGCCAGGAAGTGTTTACATTGTCCACACTTAATTGGGCCATTTAAAGATTGCAAAGTAAGGCTATTGTGTCAGACTCAACACTAATAGGAGGTTGTCCAATTAGCGGAATGACCCTGTTTGATGTCCTGCATCATATCAAAATTGTTCTCTTCCAGATATTACTTCTGCTGAGTGCTTTCTTGATGGCTGCTACTACTCCCTCATCTATAGGCATTCTGTATTTCACTAAGCCAGTTAGAGGAAATATGAATCCTATCTGAACTGGAGGTCATTTGGATTGTATCGTGTGTGTGTGTGTGTGTGTGTGTGTGTACATGCATAGCATTGCCAGGCTGACTTAGTTGACATGCTTGTCCGTGTGCTTTGCAGATACCCTGACAAAGGCCTTGATGATAATTACTGCCGCAATCCAGATGGTAAGCAGAGGCCATGGTGTTACACTCTTGACCCAAACACCGAATGGGAGTATTGCTCAATTAAAACGTGTGGTAAGTTTAACACAAAATGTTTGTCTCCTTTTTCCTTTCCCAAATCTAGATGCCAATAATTTCTCGAAGGCTGAGTCTGCACGACCTGGTATATTTTGTGTAGGCTTGGATCATGTTATTTGCCACCTGGATTCCCTGTGTTGCCTGGTTCTTCCTTCTCATACCTGCTACACTTTTTCTCCAGCTCTCCAAAAATAAAAGTGTGAAGGATCCTCACATAATTATTGGAAGTAGGGCTGCACTGTCTGCTTTTCACATCCCTGAAGTCATATAGTTTCCTCCAGCCCGCACCCAATGTCTTATACATGGACATGTGCATGGGGAAAGCCTAGCCATGTAGATCTCTACATACATAGGTTTCCCTGGGAGCTGCAACCCTGTTATTCCAGGGTTCCAGCTCCTGGTAAAGCGAGTGCACATAGAAATCTATGCATATAGGCTTTCCACACCTAACACGTGCATGTTGGGGGTGAAGCTGGGAGAAGCCGTTTGATTTCAGGGGTGGGCCCAAATGCATGTGAAGGAAGCTTCTATGTCTGTATCATCTAAGGTCCCCTCTACAAGGATTCGCTTTTGCGCCTGGTTAGGCGATTATGCGCATAATCGCAGAAGCGCATTTAAGCCTAATCCCTCTGCACGAGAGGCGGCGAAACGCATTACCGGATATCCAAAATGCACTTTACAAGTAGTTAATGCGCATAAGCGCTTATTCACACAGTCAAAATGCGCTTTAACGGACGGAGCAAAATAAAACTCACGATTTAACGCGCATTCGATAATGCGCATAATCGGGTAGATAACGCGCCTCTACGCCCGATTTGCGCTCCGTTTTGTAGAGGTAATTTTTTTAATGCGCCTTGAAAGAGCTTTAAATGCCTCTTGTAGAGGCACCCTCCAGATAATGGCTGCTCTTCAGATTTCATGGGTGGGATTTGCTTGCCTTTTGTCTACATTCTGGGGTGCTTTCTCAGTTTAATTAGGACTTCTGACAGCTTAGAACATTTCCAACCCTCCCCTGAAGCAGCCTGTTGCAGGGGAAGGTTGTAATGATATCCTAGCTCTTAACAATCCTTTAAATGAAGAACTCTCAAAAGATCCTAATGATACAGAGGTAGAAAACTACTGTACTCAATCATTGCTGTTGCAATTTTGCTGAGATCAATGGTGGTGTTGGTGTGTGAGAAAACAAGACCTCTAGTTCTAGGTTATTTTGTAATTCGTGTAGTCCATGCAGTGCATGTGAGATTATTAGCCCACTAACAAGTTATTTAAGGTAGCAAAAATCTGAAAAGCTGTTATGTGCTCTGCCTAGAAGTTTTTGGTTTTATGCTAGCAGTTAACATGCAGAACAGTGCTGAAAGACCTCTCCTGAGAATACAAACATCTGGTGCATTTATTGCCATCTGGACTTCATGCTACCTGAATGTTTGACTTGCAAACTAAATTGATCAAATCAAAGAGCAAATTTTGCTCATGCTTGGTGCATATGTAATATTTTGAGCCTTCCTTTGTCTGAAATGATCCTGAAATTACTTACCTACCTTTAATCCCACTGGCTTTAAAGAACATTTTACCGTTTCTTGGAATGTTATTTTTCTTATAAATCTCAGGCAAGAAACCCTAAAAATAAATTGTCTCTCATTAAAAATATTACTTTGAATGTTGAAAGAGGCATTTTGTGGTACCTACACATGATGTATCTCTTAACATTCAATGTCTGAGAAAAGAATTCAATGGTGATATTATTATTTTAATAATAATGAATTATGATTAACTATTAAATAATGAGTATTATGTCATATCACAAACACTTTGAATGTTGAAACTGCAATTCATGTGCTTACAAATGATGATCTCTTAACATTCAATATTTGATCAAAGAATTCTAACAATATTATTTTCTATAAGTACCAAATCTCATGATTATTCCTAAGTGCTCTTGTAGTGATATAGTCTCAGGGCTAGCTCATGCACAGACCAGACATATAGGTTATACATAAGGTGAACTGCAACATTGAGGTTCATACACTCTTGCCCATTCTTATTCAGCCTTTAATAAGAACCAAGACTTATGTTCAAAACTTCATACATGAATTGAACATATATATGTCAACCCCCCCCCCCCTTTCTAATGAATGGATCATGTGAGGTTTGCGAACTCATGTAGACACTTGTGCAAAGTTGGTTCTAAGTATCAGTAGTTATTATTAAAAACATTTGGAGGAACCTTTCAATAAAACAAGACCTCCAGGGTAGATAACAGATCAAATTAAATCCAGTAAAACCCAACTGCTGCAATAGTAAAAAGCAGCAGAAAGTTTCATAAAAAAGCAGTCAGAATATCCCAAAGGATTACCTTGGATTGATGCTGAAAGGTCATCGGGAAATGAACTAGGCAAACAGGAGAGAGTATCCTCGCTTTGGTGCTACTGCAATGGAGACTCCCATCCTGCATCACCACCCATCTTACTTCAGATTGTGGGAAGCACACACAATAGGGCCCCCAAAGAAGATCTTGGGTAGTGCAATGTTAGTCCTACTTAGAGTAGACCCTTTAAATGAATGGAACTTAGATGAGTCATAACTAACTTAAATCCCATTGATTTCAATGGGTCTACTCTAAGCAGAATTTAAAATAAATACTACTCCTTATATTAGAGTAGGTATCCTGCATTCTGGCCATTTATGGATCAAATTTAAATTGGGACTGGAAACTTAGACCCTTTCCACACCAGGCTTTTTGCCTGGGATGGCCCCCGGCTGGTCCCTGTGCACCGATGGTGTGTATTAGGTACTTCTGGGATCATCCTCCCTCCCTCCCTCCCTATGCGCCGATGGTGTGTATTAGGTACTTCCGGGATCACCCTCCCTCCTTCTACACCCCTATGGTGTAGAAAGGGCCTTAATGAAGCCAGTGAAGTTGTAAAATTGGCAGTATATATTCTACACAGGCTCCTCTCTAATTAAAAGTTATTTACATAGTGAGGGAGAGTGCACACAAGTCTGAGGCTGGATGTGAACTAACCCTCAGTGTTACAGCATTCTCCATAGCCTTTATGGAGGTCGGAGGTCGGCAACAAGAGAGAGGGCCTTCTCTGTGGTGGCTCCCCAATTGTGGAACGATCTCCCTGTCGAGGCCCGCCTGGCGCCAACATTGTTATCTTTTCGGCGCCAGGTCAAGACTTTCCTCTTCTCTCAGGCATTTGGCAATATCTGAGGAGCCTGGGTCTGTTTTGTTTTGTTTTTGTAGGTTTTTTTTTTGTTTTTTTTGTTTTTTTTTTTGTTTTTGTTTTTTTGAAGTGTTGAAGTGGTTTTTAAATGTACAGATTGTGTGTATGTTGTATGTTTTTGCTGTTTTAATTTTTGTATATTGTTTTTAATTGTTTTTAATCCTATGTAAACCGCCCAGAGAGCTTCGGCTATGGGGCGGTATACAAATGTAATAAATAAATAAATAAATAAATTTATATTAAGTGCTATGAAGATAAGAATCATGTTTAAAGAGTAGATCCACCCCACCCACCCGGCCAATTTTAATGATTTGCTTGTGGAATTCTAAGAATCTAAGGAAATGATTCTATCCTTTCTGTTCTAGTATCATTTTGGAATTCGAAGCTCTAGGTAACAGGACATTCTTTACCAGTGGATCGCTTCAGGAAATTACTCTACACATCTTTGGAAGGAAATTACTCAGAACCACTGTAATAAAACATTTATATGAATTCAGTGGAAACCTATAATTCCAAAACAAGAAAGCACTGTTATACTGTTAGTTGTCTTGATATACTTGGTGAAGTTAATGCAGTTAGTCTGTGTTATACTTCTCTGCAGTAGCATTTGGTTTTTCTGATCTATTATTTTTCTTTGTTATGGCTGCTTGCTAACATTCCTACATAACTGCATACGATGCGATGTAACTAAACACTCTGCTTACAAAACATTGCAGAACACCATACACTTGTGTTCAAGACAGATTAGGAATGTATGTGAAATTTGTTTCAGTTCATTTTTTATCAGGATTTTATCCAGTTTGCACTTTCCGGAAAGAACATGGACTAGGATGGAGTCTGTGGTCAAAGTACGTACATTAAACTTGCAGTGTGATATGTAGTCCAAACAAAGTGCATTCAACCTCATATTTACATTTTAAAAATGAGTGTGTTTCAAAAATATGCACAATTCATGCATACATTTGGAAAAATATACATTAAAAAAGTACAGATTTTCATAAGAAAAGAAAAAAGTTTACAATCTCATATGAACTTGAGTCTGAATAAACTTTGAGATGGAGTTTAGAAAACTTCACCAAGCACAATTTTTGCTGATTCGCGTATCCCTAAGGCAGATACCTTTTCCTGCTAGGGAATGGGATTACAAATCGTAGAATCTCAAGCAGGAAACTGATTCCACACCATTTCAGTTGAGAAGAAGATTCTCTGGGTGTAAGGAATTGTCTTAGAAATATGTAATTTTGCTGGCTTATAGCAACATTTTACATTTATATACTAATTTCTAGTGTGCCTGCTCTCAAAGCCATCAGCAACAATTTATATATGCCAATAAAATCAACATTTAACACCTTTTTTTTTAAAAAAAGCTGCAACTTATATTTGGGAACAATGTGCGGAATCGGTATTGCATATGGTAGCAATTCATATTGTATATAACCTTTAACCTATATACTCTGCCTACATTCTTGATTCAGCATTAATGCCATGGGCAATTCTGTTGATCAGAAATGTTTCAAGTAGTAAAAATAAGTCTTGTGTTCTGACTGTCTGAATGATTCATTTCAAGAGTTACCATTTTCCAGAATTCTGATCTAAACAGTCTATGCCAGACGGTGTATCTTGCAGAGACATCTTGCTGAAGGCCTTGAAACAGAAAATCTTTTTGGCTTTCCAAATATATTACTCTACAGAGAATTTTGATAATCAGTTTTACAGCAGTATGATCACTCTTCAGCATGCATAAATATTAGCTTAATAAAGCCTATGGAATATTAAGTAAAGAGATTTATTCTCTTTTGAATTATGTGCCTTTGCCTTAATCTATAATTGTGCGTGTGATTTCCATATAACACATCCAGAATCTTCATCTGTCAAAACACAGATTTTTGTGTTTAATTTTCCATGCATGAATAGTTCTTTTTGACTCAAATGGGACTAGTGACTTTAGTGGTAGATGGGTTTATAATAGATTTTGCCTAGTGCATGTTTTTATGACTGGGTTTACAACAACAAACAATGCCTATTTGACAGCAGACTTTACATTCAAATGCTAATCTATGCTCCAGGTTAGACAGTAGGCCCTAATTGTGCAAACAGATGTACATCCACGCAATCCCATTGCCTTTATACATTTTGAATATGGGCAGTTCAAGCCAGGTTGCACAAATGCATAGCCTTTACAAGAACAATATCTCCTGTATTCCCCTTTTGGGGAAGTGGAGCATGAGCCCCAGAATCCGGTGGTGAAAGAAAGGTGCTTCAAGTTTTGCAGCCCAGGAAATCTCAGTTCCGGAGACATGATCGTGGTGTTTGGTAGCATCCCCTTAGGCCCAAGACAGCTTACAATTAGAAGCATTAATAATAAGACCAAAATAACTTTAGAATATAAACAAAGTGGATTGGATCCAGATTTAGGTCTCTATAACTGAGCAGGCAGAAGCAGACCTCCTCCCCTTTCCTCCCCTCAGTACCCCCTCTAGTCCTCTGAAAATGCAACACAGAGGGCCGGGGGCCCTGCTGAATTAAGTGAGCAGTGGGGAGGGTGGGATCCCTGAAAATTGGACAGAGTTGAACCCCTTCCACCTATGGAAGGCAGATCTTGAATCCAACCCAGTGATGACAAATCCACATTATGCCATAGAACAAAACTGAAAGAGCCACAGAATCACAGCAGACAAAAGCCTGCTCCTTGTGCAGGTTAATTCCAAATTTGGGTCAATGGAAATCAGTGCTAAGTTGTTGTAACAATAGCCAAAAGAACATTACAGGCTTTTAAGAAGGCCTTAAAAATGTTTTATTTTACTATGGCTTTCTCATAAATGAATACTGTTTTGCTGCTACTGGCCTTGTTGTTTTTATTGTTCATTTTAATGTTAGCTTTTAAATGTTTTTAACTGACATTTTACTGCCTATGTTTTTATTGCTTTTAAAGGTTTTATTGTTTTAATGTATGTCTGTAAGTCACCTTGGGGGCGGCTTCTGCCCCGAAAGGTGGCTAAGAAATGTTTTAAATAACTAAACAAGAAGAGCCATGCTGGATCAGACCAAGGGTCTATCCAGTCCAGCATTCTGTTTGCAGAGCAGCCGACCAGCTGCCAACCCGGGGCCCACAAGCAGGACACAGTGCAACAGCACCTTGACACCTGTTTCCCCCAGCGACTGGTGTATATAGATTTACTGCCTCTGCTACTGGAGGTAGCATGTAGCCATCAGGACTAGCAGCTATTGATAACCTTCTGCTCCAGGGATTTATCCAATCCCCTTTTAAAGACATCCAAATTGGCGACCACCACTACATTTTGCTGTAGTGAATTCCATAGTTTATGCGCTGTGTGAAGAAGTACTTCCTTTTATTTGAATCTCCTACCAATCACCTTCATGGGATGACCCTGGGTTCAAGTATTATGGGAGAAGGAGAAAAATGTCTCCCTATTCACATTCTCCACACCATGTATAATTTTGTACACCTCTATCATGTCACCCCTTAACCCCCTTTTTCCCCAAGCTAAACAATCCTAACTGTTGTAACCTTCCCTCATAGGGGAGATACTCCAGCCCCTTGGTCACGTTGTCTGCTCTTTTCTGCACTTTTTCCAGCTCTACAATGTATTTTTTATAGGTGTGGTGATCTAAACTGTACACAGTATTCTAAGTGTGGTCACACCATAGATCTGTACAAAGGCAGAATGACACTGGCAGTTTTATTCTCAGTTCCTTTTTCTAATAACGCCTAATGTGGAGTTTGCTTTCTTTACAGCGTCTGTACACTGGGTTGACAGTTTCATCGAGCTGTCTACCACAACCCCGAGATCTCTTTCTTGGTTGGTAACCAGCTCAGATCCCATCAGGTTATACCTTAAGTTGGGATTTTTGTCCCAACGTCCATCACTTTACACTTGCTTATATTGAACCACATCTGTTTGGATGCCCATTCTCCCAGCTTGGAGAGATCCTTTTGGAGCTCCTCACAATCCCTTTTTGTTTTAACAACCTTAAATAATTTAGGGTCATCGGCAAACCTGGCCACTTCACTGTTTACTCCTAATTCCAGATCATTTATGAACAAGTTGAAAATTTACCATTTATTCTTACTTTCTGCTTTCTGTTCTTTAACCAGTTACTGATCCATAAGAGGGCCTCTCCTCTTATTCCATAACTGCTAAGTTTGCTCAGGAGTCTTTGGTGAGAGATTTTATCAAAAGCCTTTTTGAAGTGCAAGTAAAAAATGCCCGCCAGATCACTCCTGTCTACATGTTTATTGACATTCTCAAAGAACTCTAAAAGATTAGTGAGAAAGGACTTACCTTTGCGAAACCCATTTAATTCTTTTTCAGCAGGACTTGTCCTTCTATATGCGTATTAATTTTGTCTTTAATAATTCCTTCAACCAATTTACCTGGAACAGATGTTAAGCTAAGCAGCCTGTAATTTTCTGGATCCTCCCTGGATCCCTTTTAAAAATTGGTGTTACATTGGCCATCTTCCAATCCATTAACTAAGATGGCTCCTTTAAGAAGGTGTAGACAAAGTCATCAAGGCCACCAATGACAATTAAACATGATAGCTAAATCGAAATGCAACTTCCCAGACTAAAAACAATTGAATGTCTGTCACCTTTGTGTAATGCTTATGAGCTTCCAGAGGTGTCTGTATAGCTGCTGTTGGGAGGAGAAAAGAATCTAGGAATAAATGAATCTTGGTCTGCTCCAATATGGCAGCTCTAAGTTTTGAAGGGATTGTCTTCTTTTCTGTGACCCCAAATCTCTTTTGAGTGATCTGCACCAATGAGCAAACGATCTGAAGTGCATTCTTATTCCATCAGATTGACTGGTAGGAATTAAAACAAGAGTAATCATGTCTCTCTTTCTAGCTCAGGATGTGAGGAACAATTCTACAGCAATAATTGAAACTACCGAGTGCATCCGAGGACAAGGAGAGGGCTACCGTGGTACTGTGAGCACCATATGGAGCGGGATTGAATGTCAGCGCTGGGACTCCCAGACTCCTCATCAACACAACATCACACCAGAGAACTTTAAATGCAAGTGAGTAGAGCCATATGGGTGACACGATTTAAATGGCAGGGTTTAAATCTTGAGATCATTAAAGGTTAGTAAGCTAAACATTGAAATTAGTACTATTATCACTTGCAGAATCATTATTATTCTTTGTATTTGCTCGACACAACACTCAATCGGAAGGCTTGTAGTATGTTGATATATTTTTTTAAATGTTCCTGGACGTTTAAACCCTGTCTTTCTAGGACTCATAGCTACGTTTGTGAAGTGTTGGGGTTGGGCAGGCACACCTGAATCTGATTCATAATTGCTCCATGTATGATGGACTGATTTGTGCGCAATTCAATTTGTAAATCTTCTCAATCCTTCTTCTGGGCTAGAACATTGGCACATGAGTGTGATGTATTCTTGGTAACCAGTGGTGGATGGTTCCTTGAGCATGTGGCTTTTCACAGTATGCCTGGCAAATTGTAGTATGGTGGTTCTTATACATGCACATGGATTGTGTATGTTGCGATGATGGGACAATATTTCCATCAAGAAAAGTGGAACTGATCACAGTTGTAAGAGGAGCTAAACTGTAGCTCAGGCTTCTTTCTACAACATGACTTTGGAGACCAAAGCTTTCCTCCTTCTCTATTCTTCTATAATTTTGGAGAAGCTGCTGCTTCCCCTCCCCTCCCATTACCTGATGCTTAGTTGTCTGAAGGATCCTCCCTTCTGTGGAATCTATTCACCTGTAGGTGAACTAGTTGAAATGGTGCACGCCCCAGCATCAATTCTCCCCCTCCTAATTAGGATTGCTGGTGCTATAGAAGCTCTGATTGTGTGGAACCATGATCCCCTGCAGCTGCTCCTTCTTCAGCTGTTAAAATGATTGGCTGTGTCCTTCGGTCCCCTGTCCATGGCTTAATCCTTCATCGCAGCAACATCTTCATGGCAAGAATCTTGTTTGAAGGTAAGTGATCTTGGCTGAATAATACGTTGTGGTTTTGTGAGGGTGTGCATGTTTTGTCAAGTCAAAGCAGACCGTGAATGAGTGCCCAGGTTGTTTGTTGTTACCAGTACTTTAAGCATAACAAAAATTCAACTTTAATCAACTGGGGGATGCTCCAGTTTGTATTGATTCTAGTTTAGGTATTACTTTCTGGAAATACTACAGAGGCTAGAGCATTTATATGAATTCTCCTTGGCCAGGGACATTCACTCCCAGTTCTTTTTTCTTCCTTCGTTTTTCTCAAATTTGGTTCCCAAAGATCTGGTCATGTACAAGCGCCACACACACACACACACACACACACACACACAGAAAATAGGGGGATAAATACACACTAGTGCATATGAAGGTCCTCTGTGCATAGTTGTGCTACCCCAATTTTGCTTTCTGCCAGCATTGGGACTTTGGCATAGTAGTGGCTCCAGAATGGAGGGGAGACTGAGGAAATGGATTCTCACAAGGGCCTTGCAAGGGAGTTAGGTAAGGTAGAAAGAGGACTCTCAGTTGTTGTTGTTGTTTTTAATTATTTTTTTTTCAACATAATACAACATAAAACAAGATAAAATACAATCCATAACCACATACCCCCCGTGCTCCCCTCCCCCCAGGAGACCTTAAATTATACATTATTCTTCTTTCTAAAAGTGTAAAGACTCTTTTGAAGGTATTTGCCCCTTCCCCGTTCTTAATACATATTCCAAAAATGGGCTCCATATATCTCCAAAATCATTCTTACTGGACATTCCCCTCTTTATTTTCATTTTACACGTTAGCTTATCATTAAGTGCCATATCCCATATTTCTTTATACCATTCTTCTATAGTATATATCCCTTGCCCTTTCCAGTTTTTAGCAATCATTATTCTGACGGGAGCCAGGAGGTTGTTTATCAATTCTCTCTTGTTTATATTCTCATTTCCTTTATCCCATATTGCTAGTAGAGCCAGCTTTGGGCTTAATTCCAGTTTACTTCCAATTATTTCACTTACTTCTTTGAACACCCTTTCCCAATTTTTTTGTACGTGTTCACAGCTCCACCACATATGAAAATAAGTTCCAACCTCCTGACATCCCCTCCAACAATTCTTGGACACTTTTTTATCTATCTGATGAAATCTTACCGGCGTTAAATACCATCTCCATACTGTCTTATAATAATTATCCTTAATTCTAATCGACAAAAGCTTTAACATTCTTGCATCCCACATCCTCCCCCAGTCATGTTCATTAATTTGTTCCTTTAAATCATCTTCCCAAATCATTTTAAGAGAGTCTCGATATTCAGCCTCCTCTGTCAGGATTCTATATATTTCGCTAGTCAGACCTTTTCTAGTTCCTTCTTTCCTCTTGATTCAATTAAATCTTCAAATCTTGTATTATTTCTACATTTCTTATTTATCTTTTTCCATTCCTGTGTCCATTTTTCCAGTTGTAAGCATTTGAACCAAACTATCTTTTGTCCTTTTAACAACTCTCTAATTTGCACCTTATCTATCATTCTTTCCATCCAGTTCCTTAACTTAATAATTTCCTGATCCTTCAGACTCCCTTCCAACTCTACTTTTAAATTCCTTGGCAAGTTTCCCACTACTACCACTGGGGCGAGTGGAAAGTCTCCTGGTATTAACTTTCCTTTAACTTTCTCCCAGATCTCTAGAATATTTTTCAGCAACGGGTTGTCCAGTCCCCTCAGATCTTTCTTTTGAATTTTAATAAAAATAAAAAAAAATGCAATTTAAAATCTAGTTCCCCTGTTTGCGTTTCTAACCATTCTAAGTCTTCCTCCCCTAATATACTATTTATAACATATCTTAACTGATTAGCAATATAATGATTCTTTATATTTGGAAGTCCCAAACCACCTTTCTTTTGTGTCTTATACCATAACCTTTTATTAATCCTAGCTCTGTTATCTCCATTGCAATAAGCATTAATCATATTTTGCCAGCTCTTTAACTCTACATCCGATATTTTAATCGGCAGCATTCTAAACAAAAAATTAATCTTAGGTAATATCTTCATTTTAATAACCACTGTTCTACCAAACCAAGAGTGTTTTAATTTTCTATATACCTCTAACTTTTCCCCTACCTGTTTTTTCAAACTTGCAAAATTAATTTCCTCTAACCTATCTAAATCTTTTGCAATATTAACTCCTAAATAACGTACTACATTTTTCAGCCTAACTTAACTTTACCTTCCTCCATCTCCTCTTTGTTATAATTAAATAACATCATTTCTGACTTCCCCCAATTAACTTGTAAACCAGTAATCTCCCCAAATTCTCTCAAATGCTCCTTAATCAACTCCCCAGTCTTCAGGGGATCTTCTAATGTCAGTAATGTGTCATCCGCAAACATATTCATTTTAATCTTCTCCTTCCCTCCTATCCCCTTCAATCTTAAATCCTCCCTTATAACATTTGCCAAAATTTCTATCACTATCGCAAATAAGATCGGTGAAAGTGGGCAACCTTGTCTTGTTCCTCGAGCTAGTGTAATCTGTTGCGTTAACCCATCATTAACCATTATTTCTGCTTTATTATTTTTATACAGTTGATCCATCACTCCCATAAATTTTACTCCAAGCCCAAATGTTTTCAAAATTGTTTTAAGTGCTGGCCATTCCATGCAATCAAAGGCTTTGAATATATCCAATGCTAACAAACCTGCTTTTAAATGCCTTTTTAAAATAATATTGATTATATTTAAGACTCTTCCAATTAAATTAGGCATTTGCCTTCCTGAGATAAATCCACATTGATCTTTTCTAATATATTTATGTATAAACGTACCCATCCTTTTTGCCATTATTGCTGTAAAAAATTTTGAGTCTTGATTTATTAAGGATATTGGTCTATAAAATGCTGGATCCGTCAGATCTTTTCCTGGTTTCGAGATTAATATAATCAAGGAATGATCCCACGATGGGGGGGGGGTCTTTCCTCCTTCTATTATACTATTAAATAATTTTTTCAATCTTGGTATTAAAATTCCTCTAAAAATCTTATAATATTCCGGCCCCAAACCATCCAATCCCGGAGATTTTCCTCCTTTTAATTTAGCAATAATTCCTTCTATTTCTTTCTCAGTAACTAATCCTTCCATATAATCCCTATCTTGCCCCTGTAATCTTATTTTCCAATTCCTCTCTACATATTCCAATACCTTAACCTGTGACCCCGTATCTGATGTATATAATTCTCTATAAAATTCCTGAAATATATTTAATTTATCCTTCATTAAATTACAGCTTTTCTCTGTCTTATCTCCAATTGTCCCTATCATATTCTTAGCCTTTTTTGACTGAGTGGATCTAGCCAGCATCTTCGAGTTTTTATTACTATATTCAGAAAAATCCCTCCTTAAATATAGCAAATCCCTTTGGACTTGTTCTAACTCTTCTCTCTCTAATTCCTTTTTCTTAGCTTGGATTTGGACAAATAGGCGTTTATCTTTTGTCTCTCTTAGCTTCTCCTCCAAGTCCCTTACCTCCTTTTCAATCTTTTTATTTTGTGCTTCTTGTTGTTTTCTTAGGGTACATATTTCCCTAATACAAATCCCTCTTACCACAGTCTTCATAGTGTCCCATATTAACCCCTGCGAGTTTGAGTCCTTTTCATTAATTTCCCATATTTCTTGCATTTCTTTTTTTATTTTCCCCACTATATTTTTATTATTTAATAGCCTTGTATCCATTCTCCATCTCTTAGCTTGTTTATTATCCTTCTTCATTTTAATATCCATCGTCAATAATGCGTGGTCGGTGACTTTAATTACCCCAATAGCACAATCTATAAGTTTAGACATCATATTCTTTGACAAAAAAATATAATCAATCCTGGAATAACTCTTAAACCTTGGTGAGTAGAAAGTATATTTCCTTTCTTCCCCTTTTAGTACTCTCCAAACATCCATTAATTCTTTTCTCTCCATTAATTTGCTTAACCCCGTCCTCCCACCGCTCTTAAGAACTCTTAATATATTATCCCTATCTTTCCCTTTATCTAATACCATATTAAAGTCACCTGCCATCACAATGTTCTTTTTACCCACTTCTCCCACTGCATTAAAAACTTCATCGAAAAATTCCATTTGTTTCCCATTTGGAGCATATACATTGATCAATATATATTCCTCCTCCCCTACCATGCAAGAAATTATCAGAAATCTTCCCGCTTCATCCTTCTTCACCCTTTGTATAGTAATACCACATTTTTTTGAAATTATTATCGCTACACCTCTTGCTTTAGAAGTGCCAAAAGACTTTTCATAAACGCCCACTTCCCTCATCCGAAGCTCATTTACACCCTCCTTTGTTTGATGAGTTTCCTGCAAAAAAATTACATCTGCTTTCTCTTTTTTTAATAACATTTCTATTCTCTTCCTTTTTATAACAGTTCCTAGCCCTTTAACATTTAAAGTTGCAATCCTTAATTTATTTTCCATCTCTCTCTTTCACACACATCTCTATATTGGTCTCCCTCTGTGACACACATACCCCCCTCCCTCTCCCCCCCACATTTACCCCCCATCTTCACCCGCCTCCTCACCAGACCTTTCCGGGCAATGGCCCCAATTATTCTTAGAACTCTTCCGGGGGGGGGGGGGGAGAAGCAACCCAACATTCCCGGAGCAGAAATCCGACCCTCCCCTCCCTTATAATCTTTTCTTATCCCTTTTACGATAATATTTCTTCATTGACTGCTTCCTCCTACAGCACCTTCATCCTGCTTTGTTTCTCCAACATCCGTAGGATCAGCTAAGCTCAGCTTCTCCAAAAGATCCATCCCTTGGTCACTTGATGTTATTCTATGTTGTTTCCCTTTCCACATAAATCTCAGAAAGACTGGATATCCCCAACTATATGTTATCGATCTTTTCCGCAAAGCCACTGTACACAGTCTAACACTCTTCCGCCACTGCACTGTTTGAGGGCATAGATCCTGATAAACCTCGAAGTCTAATTGCATGCACCAACTTTTCTTTCTTGTAGTAGTTGGCAAATTCAACAATTATATCCCTTGGGAGCATTCCCTTCTTCTTATAACCCACTCTATGGATCCTCTCGATATCCGCCATCTCCCAAGTTTCCTGAGGTTCGACTTCCTTAATCCATGCCAAAATTGTATCTCTTAAATCCTTAGGGTTCTCTCCCTATCTCTCTCCAAAAGATCTAATTCGAATGTTGACTCTCCTGTCACGATCTTCCAAGGCAATTAAGCGCAAGTCCATCTCCTTCAAGTGCTCCCCCTGTTTCTTACTGTCTTCCTGCAGCTTCCCAGACTCCTTCTCCAATCTCTCCACATTCTCCACCACAGTTTGAAGGTCCAACATAAATTCAAGCTGTGAGTCCTTAATTCTTTGCATTAATCTTTCCTCCTGCTTTAGCAAAGCCACCTCCAACACATTCTGAAATTTGATCATTAAATCATCTGAGGTCTCTGCTTGACTCTCTTTGGCCAGTTTTGGAACTGCACCTGCTACTTTAGAAGCTGTGCCAAATTTAGTGCTTCCGGAGTGACTTGGAGATGATTTCCCAGTCTTCTCAGGCTGCTGCGTCTTGTCCGGCATTTTGTCTGGCAAAATTCCAGAAACTCTCGTGAGCCGATGCCAGTTCCTATCAGAAGGATGATCTTTCAATAGCCTGCTCCAGGCGGGGGCACTGGATTTTTTACCTTTTTGCTTTCTTTTCATAAAGCTAAACTCATAAATCCACACCCCTCACCTAAATCATTGCTATCCACCTCAGATATCCTCTCGGCTCATATCAACAGTTACATTTTGGCTTCTAACTCTTTCGGCTGGAGGTTAAAAGTCTCTTTTCCCACTTAAAATCATTCAGCCTCTCCCTCCAGTCTTATCTTAGCCTTACTGCTTCAAATTAAAGTCCATTAATTACCGTCACTGGTCGCCTGCCAGAGTTCCCGTCCACATCAAAGGTAGTTTCGCTTTTCCCTCTGCTGAAGCTATCCAGCTGCTTCCTTCACCACAGATACAGCAAAGCTTCCGGACCCAAAATCAAATCTTTAATCAACAATCCATCGTCTCCAAAGTAGGGATTTTGTAGTTATTTCGTCGCTTCTTAACGAGAGCGAGAGAGTTCTGACTCTACTCCATGTCCGTTAGGCCACTCCCCCGACTCTCAGTTTTTTAAAATTAATATCTCATATTCTAGTGGCTGTTTTTATACAGCACAATATAATGGCTCTGAGTGTGAAAAATTGTAGCCAAGAGCTCTAAATAACAAGTTATTGTGCTTACCTGGCTGCTATTTCTGTTCTAGGGTGCCTGTTGTGGCAGGAAGAAGCATCACTCTGAGACATTTGCTGACCCTAGGATAACAGTGCTGTGCAGGACCCATGGAACATTTCCTCAGAACACCATGCTCAAACACCATTCAGCAAGCTACATTTGCAGGCGCAACTTCCATTTTCTAGCCGAGGAAGAACAAAATGGGATTCATGACATAACTGAAGTATACTGTTATGGATGCTGGCTGGAGAACCATGCTGTGTTAGGCGAATGGCTTTCTAATAATCCAGGATGATTGATTAGTGCATTCTATCAACGGGAACCAATCTACAGAAGATGTTCTGCTGATAGCTGGAAGTCTCTGTCTGTCTTTCAGAATGCTCAGCAGAATTTGGGATGCAGTACCCTGAGGCTGTGGACTGGGGCAGAAAAACAGCTTGAAACGGCTTCGGTTTGAAGTTGGTGGCAAAGAAAAAGATACAAGGAGTTTGTAGCTGGGATCGGTTACATCATTTGAAATTGGTGTGCAGCCTTGGGATCTCCAAAATTAATCCATGGGGATCTGAAGGAAGACTAGCAGATCTGTTGCCTGTTTCTAGGAATCGTCTTGCTTCAGATAGGCTCTGCTTGTACATTTGTAAATAAAAGGAATATTTCAAAGATGCTGTTACGTCTCCAGTGCGCTCTCATTCCAAGGAAACTAAGAAGTTAGTTCTGCCCCTGAATGTTCTCAATTCTGGGATAGTGATACACATTAATTTTTGTGGACTATATTTTGCAGTCCGCTCCTATGCATTTTAGCGTTTAAGTCCTAGTGTGTTCAATAGGGCTTACTCCAAGGTAAGTGTTTTTGGATTGTTGCAATATTGGTTGTTCTCAGACTCTTATCTCTTAGCCTTGTATGTTTGCAGAAGCCGAAATAATCTCCAATTACAGTTTATCTGGTGAAGGCTTTTGGCTCTGATTTCGGTGGGGCTGTGATTCCATTCTGGGTTTCAGTAAGAACAAGCCAGAACTCTAAAGGAGTTACCCAATGTGGTGAACCCATGTTGAGGATAGGGGTCAGAACCTTAGATTGGTCCTTTAGAATTCTGGCTGGCCCCGAATAAAGCCCAGAATGGAACCACAATCCCACTGAAATAGGAACTACCAGCTTCCAATAAGTTTATCTCCTGTCCCAGCTAGACCCCAGACTCTGAGAAATTGCATCTTGTTTTTTGCTCCCTTCTTCTTTACTTGAAATTTCATGCACACAAAGTCATTGTTACAAAGAAAAACCAATTCATATTAGGCTGGTTTGTTATGGATCACCAGGAGATGGTTGGGAGAGTGCTGCCTGACAAACTCACACTGTCAGCTTTGATACGGTTGATCTTAAGTGATGGAACCAAGTCATTGTGGTACAGAGCTAGGCGTTGACAGCGCTATTGCAATGCCATGCTGTTTTGGCACTAGTTGGGTTGTCAAACAGAGACTCCTTTTTTTTGAGTCTCACGTGCATCCAACAGGCACTGCAACACAACAACAACAGAAATCCACCTACAAATGTTCCATGGCATAGTAGTGAAAGGGTGTGCACGTATAAGAGTTCTTCCTTCCAAGTTTTGCTAGAAAAGTGCATTGCATGGACACCACCATGGCGGTGAATAAAATATATTGTTGATGGCGGTGGTGACTGACACTATGGTAATCGTGCCAGTCAAGTACAACACAGTGGTACCAGAATCACATTAGCCCTCTCCTGTTGGACATTATAGTGTGAGGGTTTTCTGCGCTAAGCCTTTTGTTCATGGAATTTTGGTGGTTATGAAAAGAGGTTCTCCCACCACGCTTTTTGCATCCGTACTTTCAGCTCTATCAACTCTGGGGATGTTGGCTCTGATGGCCCAGAAATCTCTAAATAAATATAACCAAGGAAATCTTGAGAGGACTCCCACTGCACTGGCCAGCTCTATGTTCATGTGCTGTTGTTGCTGTGTACTAACTAGCAGTGCTGACCATCTCTGCATGTCATCTGGCTCACATAGCTGACAGCTGATAACGCGTAGCTGGACTAGATTACCCTTGGTCTGATCTAGCATGGCTCTTCTTATGTTCTCCTTAACACTTTTATTTCCTTGCACTGCACTGGCACACATGCTGGTAATATTGGAGCATATGGTTGTCCTCATGATGTCACTGCAGTGTATAGAAATTGGGCCAACAAGGAAGCAAAGCAAGGAGTTCTTTGTGTCTTTCACTTGTGTTTAAACACGTTTATTTGTGCTTAACTGTTCTAACTAGTGGGAAAGTGTGTATTAATGTACTATATGTGAACATAATTTTATTTGTTTTATATGAGATTACTCATTGTAATATGTGATAGAGAATTATAGCAACAAAATGATAACTGATCTTCTAATGTTTGTAGAGCAACTTCAGTTAATGCATTACTAGTGTTTCACTTCTCCTTTTTATGATCTTTGCACACTTTTTTTAAAACTTAGATAGCTGTTTGCTTAAATGATGCTGTAATTATGTATAGTACCTGATATAGTTGCCTGTATATCCCATCAAGCAGTCCTAGTTCTAAATCCCATTTAAAAGTTGTAAAATTCACAAAAAGCTGTAATCCTATACATTCTTACCTGAGAGTAAGTCCCACTGAACTCCATGGGACTTACTTTTGAGTAGACATGTATAGGCTTGCCGTGTAAAACAGTTTTATTTTGTCTCAAGGGCAATAAACTATTCTGCAATTGTTGTGACTTACCTCCCTTGATAAGAACAGAATGGAATACATTTTCTCACAGAATTATGTGTGTGGTCTTAGGGAGAATGTGAAAGCGCATTCATGGAAAAAACTGCTGCATGCTGGCGGTGAAGCATGTCACTTCAAGACACAATCCTATGCATGTTAGGACAGAAAAAAGTCATACAACTCCCATCATTCCCGGGCCAGCAATGCTAAACATTCATAGGTCACTTCTAACTTAGCCTTCCCCAACCTGGAGCCCTCCAGATGTTTTGGGCAACAATTCCTATAATCTCTGTTCACAGTCCATGTTGGCTGGTCTGACATCAAAACATTGTAGTCAAGAACATTTGGGGTGGGGGGCATCATGTTAGTAATAGCTGCTCTAGCTACTAAGCAGTCATCCACCCCAGCCATCCACATGGAAAACTTCTTTCAAGGGGAGGAACATAGCTTCCCTTCCTCCAAATATACAACTTTGTTTTTTCTACTAATCCATTACTAGGACAAAAATGGGGTGAGGTATCCCACACTCCTCTGTAAATGCCACGAGGGCAGGCGCAGCCCAGCTGCAAGGGTACAATTTTGACATCACAGCCTTTGTTTTCTTTGCTTGTAACCAAAACCTCAGGAAGCCATGCCCATATCTACTTTGGAAAGGGGGACAGTTAGGAATCTGATTTTTCCACCTCTGGAAAGGGGGATGTTAGCATGATTTTTAAAATGACACCACAATGTCTTGGTAATGATGGCTACACTAGTGCTGTTTGCTGAGCATATTGTTCAAGACTTTACAGGTCAAAACCATCAAAGGTCAACAAGGCTTTAACAAACAGAGCAGCCTTCTCAGTTACTGTGAACATTTCCTATGACGTCCTGGAATCCACTCACTTTGTGAGTGTCTGCCGTTAATTCGCTTAATTAGTGGGGGTCTATGCCTCTGACTACGCTATTAAGTATAATTGCTTACCACCGAAAGCAACAGTTCTCCTGACAAATCAGGTTTCAGACTGGTGGCTTTTGAATGCTAGAATAAGGGTCTCAGTCAATCAAGGATCTTTGTTCATACCACAAAATGTACAGTGCAACCCTAAATATATCTACTCAGAAGTAAGTCCCAATGTTTTCAATAGGGCTTTCTCCCAGGTAATGTGTGCATAAGACCACAGCCTAAAGGCCTGATGCAACTTGCAATCCTCAGGACTCTTCTGAACATTGTCCTAGTCAATCTGTCAGGACTGGAGTAAGTGATTTCAAGAGTTCAGCCAAATATATGTAACAACATACTTTGAAGAAAAGCATGCGCAAAGCTGAACGCATCCCCATCACCCAGATTAGTTAGCCAAAATTCATAAATTTAACTTAAAGCAGCACAAATATGGAATATCCTCTACAAAACCTTCCTCAAGAAACCTCTTGAACCCACCTATGAAGGAAGTTAATGGTCTGGTCCTGTAGTCTTTTTCAGGCAAAACATTCGCTTTTAATCTCTTGGGACTTTTGATTAAACACTTCAGAAATATTAGTCAGCATTTGTCATTGAGCCCATTTCCCTAGGAAAACTCCCTGCTTTTTAAGACTGTAATCAGTCTAGTATACTGGGAGAGCTCTTCAATGCTAACCTAGCTGATTTTCATGTCCCTTGTGATGTTACATTTTCTTAATGGCGATTTGTCTTTCTATGTCTTTGTAAATGATAGGAAAATCAAACATGAATACAAAATTCAAGAAACTTTGGAAATTTTGAGTTTCATAACTTTCAACCAATATCCAGTATTTTTAAACGCAAGTAGGGAAATATACTGTCAAAAACAGTGCCCCGTCTCTGTCCTTGAAGTTAGTTAGATAGAGATGTTTCATGTTAACGAGACTGACTTATTCTTCAGACAGTTATCAATCATTGTTCCAGATGGTGGGGCGGGTGGGGGAGCCCTTTGAAACTAAAGATTTCACTGAACCTGAGAGTAGTTTTCAGGGGAATGGAGAGTAACACTTGTATTTCAAGAGGTTGACAGTTTAATACAAACCGAGACTTTGTTTTAAGGAGGCTCCCCAATGGTTAGACCTGCATTGAAAAAGTCATACCTGTATAGGATTTCTAATCACATTTCTCATACTCCTGGGTTTCAGTTTCCTAATTAAATCAGTGATAAAACTTAAGAGACCCTGCCTATATAACCACAGAGATCCATTCAGAGCAGCAATTGGAGTGTGGGCTAGGGAATATTGTTGGCATAAGCCTGAAAGCAGGGACTTACAATAGGTTTCAGATGGATCTGATACCCATTTGTGCGAAAGAGTTTGTAAGAAGTAAATACATTTGGAGCAACAATGGCTGTATGTTTCCTGCGTAAGAATACATGCAAATTTTCCTGCCCTTCATGTGAAATTGTGTAGTCATCTGAAAATAAATTTTACTTGTTTAGTTTTACTTGCAATTGCTAAATCTTTCTACAGTAGAAACTGAGTTGCACAGAGATGTCAAGCAGCTTTAATATTACAATTTTAGAAAGCAGCAGAAAACAGCAGCAGTGTGCCTGGCATATGCTAACACGTTTATTATTATTATTGTTTAAATAGGGACTTAAGAGAGAACTACTGCCGAAATCCAGATGGAGCTGAGGCACCCTGGTGTTTTACAACGAACCCAGGCATTCGTATTGAGTATTGCTCTCAAATCCCGAAATGTGATGTGCCAAGTGAACAAGGTAACTTGTGCTAGGGAGATAAGAATATTCTAAGGTAATGTGGCACAGGACATATTAATGTCCCCTAAAGTGATCCTGTATCATCTGCTTATAGAAGTGTGGTTCAAATGTTAGTCATAGCAGAAACATGAACATTCTGTGAATATAATGCTTTTTTAAAATTGTTTCTTAAAAAGAGGCCACCATAAAACAAGAGCAAATACTTCTTTCTCAGTTCCAAGTCATTTTATTTATTTTGTGTGGATGGTTACGGTGTCTGCACAGAGATTTAACTGAGTAGATTTTCATAAGCATCTAATGTAATGCAATCTCTACAGTCCCTATATGCTTGGGTTGTCCCAGCTATTTGCGCTATAGATGGATGTGGTTGCAGAGTCTGTCTGAAATACCAAATATATGATAACGGCATGCCATGTTACACTTTCTTTTTAAAGTAAATCCCCTCCTGTGATTCTGTTTTACTGCTACATTAAGTGTAACAGTATTGTGAACTCTTTTTAGAGTGAAAATGTGTAACACATTGACAGTACTTACAAAGTTGTACAACTTTCCTTTATGTTGGTCATTTATCCATATTAAAATAAACCACAATTTATGGTCCAAAAATGGGAATATGTTCAGATTGGCAATGTGCTAGTTCTTTGCCTTGTTTTGGGGATAAGTAACTCCAGCATTTATCTGCCTTTGCCAAAACCGAGGGCCTTTTCTTCACTAGCTACAATTCCATTCTATAGCCTACTGAAAACATCTGGATTTTAAACTGCAAAACTAAAGATACATTGGAGCTTTTATATAGCTTAATGCAATTGGGTGACCTTGTCAAGTTCACAGTCAACAAATTACCATTTAAACTGAAAAATTCCCAGTACATATGCAATAGTTAGCAAAAGCAAGTTACTTATTCACTTTAAAGTAACTTATTTATTTATGTCTTTAGACATACTGATTTAGGCTTCAAACTGTTCTTGCATTCATACATATTAATGTTATGTATTTATGTATTTACTAGTCCTATTTTAGTATATGTTATGTTGTAAACAGTATCCTACATTTCAAAACTTGATTATATTTCATTATCGGAATTTTTAGAAAGACCTCCCCATCCCCAATTGTGGTGATATTTCAGTAGTTTATTTTAACAACTTTTAAATGTACATTCTTCATGTAGATTGCTATAGAGGAAATGGGGCAAATTACATGGGGAATCTAGCCCAGACACGGTTTGGCTTAACCTGCTCTATGTGGGATGAAAACATTCAAGATTTGATGAGGTATGTACTAAGGTAATTCAAAAGAAGAATAAGATTTGCCATCTCAATTTCTACAGAGCATGTATTGTTCAATTTCTTCAACTTTAGCTTTATTCTTTTCTTTTCAAGCTGTTAAAGCTTGTGCAGCTGCTTGACTTACTGAGAGCAGAATCAAGGTGGGCATAGCCCATCTTCAACAAGCTCCCACCTCTACTCTGCTTTCACTCTCTACCTTCGGCCTCTTCCTCCTGCCTCTCTGTTCCCGGCAGTGTGGGGATCTTGCTTTGGGGAATGGGCTGCAGGGAACAGAGAAGAGGACTTCTTCCTGCACCAGAAAACGGCTGACTTCTGAAGGATCTTTTTTTACTGTGGATGATGAAACTCCCAAGCAGGAAATGACACGGAAAACATAATTCCAGACAATAGGAGGTCTCATAATTCTCTTCTCTGCAAGAAAATGATGCTTTACATATCATTTCCTGGAAGGTATAATGAGGCTTATAGCTCAGAGTATAATTTCCTGCCAAAAGACTCCTCTGCCACCTTCCTTTCCCTAAGGTGTGGCATTTTTCCCTTTGGGAGGAGGAGGAGGGGGTATGGGCAGGAAGTGCTGGCCAGCAGTTGTACCCAAAGACCATTACTGTCGAATCTTCAGATGAACCCCTTAAGAGCTTCTGAGCAGACAGAAGAATACTTATGGGTTGCAACTGATTTTCAGAGTGAACACTTGAGGCTTTACCCATCCCTAGTTCTTTTTATAGCGAATCAAATTACACACGTTTCTAGTACTAAACAGTTACTTGGATCCAATGGTATCCTTTTACTAGCATAAAGGGCTGTTTCAAATTTGCCAGAAGTCCACCAAATCTAGAGAAGTTAGTCTGTTTGCCTCTGATAAACTATTTGGGAAGGATAAGAAATTTTCAGCAGAAATTTTGAAGGACCACAAAAATTGCTTTGCCCCAAATTTGCCTAGGTGTTAGCTTCACTGTGATTTCTGATTTTGCTGCAAACTGCATGTCCCATCATGCCCTCACAAGAAGGAAAAGACGCAAACTAGAAATTAACATCAGCTTCAGTACTCAACACAAAGCTGTCTTTCCCATGATGTTCTTCTCTTTCTCATGAGATTTTATTACACAATATTGAGGGTGAGATACCTAGGCTCACTTTAATGGCTAGTTTATTTGTTACAATTGCTTCCCACTCTTCCTCGAAGAAAACTGGGGCAGTGTAAATGGGTTTATCCCATTTTATTGTCCCAACCTATCCTGTGTGATAGGCTAGGCAGAGATAAGTGACTGACCCAAGTATGCTGAGCTTATTTAAAAGATAATTTGCATTTGAAACCCAGTTTCTCTGGTTCAAGTCTGATGCCCTTTGAAATTTGTTAAATTTTCCCATTGAAACAATTTCCCTCCCCCAACCTTGCTCCCCATAATTGTTTTGCTGGTTCTTTAGCACATTTATTTGGGAGTAAGTCCCATTGAATTGAATGGACTTGCTTCTGATTAGATATGTGTACAGATCTACTAATCATAAGCCTTTAGTGTGAATGCTGTTACAGCATCAATGGTTGTAAAAACAATTAATTAATTAATCAATCAATTAATTTGTACATATGTTTATTAAAATGTAGTGAAAGCAGTGGACATATTTTCTTTTATAGGCATTTGCCATTATATGGAGAGCCAGATACTAGTAAGCTGAGAAATTACTGCCGCAATCCAGATGATGATGCTCATGGCCCCTGGTGCTACACAAGTGATCCCCAGATCCCCTGGGACTACTGCTCTATATCTAGATGTAAGTACTCAGGAAATTATGGGTGATGTCACTATAGAATTGTTGGGAGTTGCATAATGTCAATAGTAATGGTATACATTTTTCTGTACTCTGGTTGACAAATTGATATTAAAAACTGCACAAATATCTGAAAACAACCAAACAATCAGTGACCAGGGGAAGGTGGGAGAAAAAGGGGAAGGGGGCATGTCTGTTTGGGATCCTCAGAGGGCTGGATTGCGACTGGGGTGGGGGCAGATTTGGGAGCTTGGCCTGAGGTTCCCTAACCCTGCTATATTACTTCTCCCACAAACTACTGGGATCGGAAAGCCCTATTAAAACTATTCACTGTGATTAAAAGCTAGTTGTCAGTCACAAAAGTACAATTCCTCTCTTTCTCCCCATCCCAATGTTTTCCTCATATGGAAAACTTGGAGAGAAATGCATCCGTTTTTAGAGATACATGGTATGTGTCTCTGTGTCCCTCTGACTCCTGAGTGTTCAGATATGGAAATGGTCCACTTTGAAGTAGTCCTGCTTTGCTTCAGACATTTCCCAAATCTATCCGAATATGCCCAGTTTGGTTTTGGATTCAGGATTTGGCTGAATCCACTGCAGGCTTCTATATTTTACAAGCAGTTTCTTATCTAGTTAATTTCACTCCTCAAGGGAACTTATTTTCTTTTAAAAGTATTATAAGACCACATTTGTGGATATGCACTCATCCTTTTATATACCAACATGTATCCATGTCTATTGCAACAGTGCTGATAGTATTTCTTGGAGGTTTTTTCCCAACTATTCCAGAATATAGCCTGGGGCATTCTGAAAACCTGAAAAAAATGTCTGACCAGAGATTGTGCCATAATAATAATAATAATAATAATGTATTTATTTATTTATTTATTTATTACCCACCTCTCCCTCCGGATCGAGGCGGGGAACAGCATCATACAAACAATATAAAATGCATAAAACTGATTAAAAGCAAAATTAACATCTGTATTGTAAGAGAACACTAATAGCCTCCAGGTCTCTGAAAAACTGTCATCTGTTCACTACCTCAGATATGACCGGAATTGGAAAGGAGGGTTTGCAAAGTATATTGTATACCTCTGATTTGGGTAGACCATGTACTGCCACGACTCCAGGCCACGAAATGGTGGCAAAATTACACCACCTGAGGTGTAGATCTCCTGGCTCAGTTGTGCATTATGACTCATCTGTCAATCTATCATTTCGCAAAATTCAGCTTAAAGATAGCTAAACTGAGCCAGGTAAAAAATGATGTTGGACCTACTCAGATTAAAAGAGATAACGGGAATTGATTTGGTGTCATTCCCAAAGATTGCGTTATTATCAATATATGATGGGATGAAATGTAATCAGAATACTATGGATTTAATTACTATGTTACTAACTGCAGCAAGATTAATAATAGCAAGGAAATGGAAGATGCAGGATAATTATCAAATGGCTGAGTGGTATAAAGAGGTATGGGATATTGCTATTAATGACAAATATTAAAGTAGAAAAGGGAATATGTATTAGAAATGAATTTGAAAATCTATGGAAATTATTTTTAGAGCATGTATTGTTGAGAGGGAAAGGACACAAACCTGTGCAAGAAGTATCACAATTTTGGAAAATGTAATGAAGAGGAATTGGTCCTGGTGAGGGGTGCACTTGGTGTATAAAGAATGGAAAAGAATGGTATAATTGTAGTTAAGAGTTGAAATAAAATAAAATAATAATAAAAAAGAACCTACTCAGATTAATACCAGTGCTGTTTCAGTTCCATAGAATATCTAAAGTGTTGAATTATCGAGCAAATTTAAGGCCAAGGTGAAAGTTGCTTGAATTTAGAGGCTGCAGAAAAAAAGGAAGTTTAAATGAGGAGCCATGTTGGGACGCTTGAGGAGTTATTAATGGAGGCCAGCAGTGGATGACAGGCAGCGGCAGTGATATTTTTTCTTTTCTGTTTTTGGAAGTGGTGGACCATTTTTCTCCTAGATACAATATCATTCTGAAGGGGGGAAATCCCTGTAGCACCGCACTGGTAGCTGCCTTTTTTGTTGTTGTTGTTGTTGAGGGTGTCAATTTATTTATTGATTACATTTCTATCCTGCCCAATAGCTGAAGCTGTCTGGGTGGTTTACAACAATTAAATCCACAAAATGAAACATGATACAATATAAAAGTTTAAAACTACAGTATAAAGTAAATAATAATAATAATTTAAAAAAACTAGCAGCAATGCAATTCCATTCAGAATGTTGCATTCTTGGGGTGAATGGAAATTGGATAGAGGTACTCCCCCCTCAAAAATCACCAAAATGCCCTGCCATTTTGACACCTGTAAATGGAGTGGTAAAAGGAGGGCATTTTGGCTCCATTCTAAGATTGATCTCCAATTTGAAAAGGATTGCATCCATTAAAAAAGGATGTGATTTTTAAGTACAAAACAAAGATACATTTGGGTTTTATTCTTCAGAAACATATTTTAAAAATGGCTGTAGGCATTTTTGAGCACATGCCACAAGCTAAGAAAAAAATGTATATTCATAAATAATAGGTACCATGTATAGTCTTTACAAATATTTTACATTTGTAGGCAAATTGTCTTCAATCACTGACTGATTTTATTGCGTTGTCTGTTTAGGTGAAGATGATACAGTTCCTACGATAAGCAATTTAGACCGTAAGTGACATTTCTATATGTTAGTTCTCTTATGATATGCTAGCCCTTTTTCATATTTCCTGGGTATGTCTTAGCCCCATTTCAGACTTTAATTAGTTTCTGGAAATATGCTATAAGTAGAATCTGGGCTCTGGCCCTTGGTTTATTAGCCTTTCTCCATCCCCAGCAATTGCGACAGCCACCTAGGGTATTCTGTATACAGGCTGGTTATAAATTGAATAAATAAATAAATAATAATCTACTATCTCCATGATTACGGAAGGGCACCAGCAATTTTGGGGTGGATTATAATATTTATAGAACAAAATCTTTTTGTTTTCAAAAATGTGAAAATGTGTTTGTATAAGCTGCGCGATGTCTTAGGTCTAAAGTGGTACATAATGTAACATGATAAATTATAAATCTTTCAGTCACTGTCATTCCTTGTGCCTCAACGAAACAATTGAGAGTTGTTAATGGAATCCCAACTCAACCTGACAAAGGATGGATGGTTAGTTTAAAAGACAGGTAAGACTCTATGTACTCTATCATAGATAGGATCCTGTCCCACCCCTAGGACTAAGTCTCAGATTCCCCACACTGGAAAATTTGTAGGCCCTATATAAATGCTCTATTTCTAATTTCAGAGCAAATAAAATAACACGTTCCTTACATTCCTTCCACAAGAAGGCGTAAGTCCCCCCATGACATGCTCCATCCGTTTGGGAGATGGCACTCAAACATGGACATGCAGTATTCCAATTCTTGCTCATACATCCCTTTTGCTCTTGGCGTTGACTAGAGCAGAGTTCAGGCTAGAACATACTTCAGAGGTATACAGACTTTGATTTTAGTTACAGGGACCCCAAGTTTCACCAGCCAGAACCAAGTGCAAAAAAATTAGAATGAAAGGACAGGATGCTTCTGAGCAAATTCTGTGCCTAGGAGTTTGTTTTCAGTACCACAACTGAATTGAGCTCACAGTCCTTTCACAGAAAAGTCTATTCCTAGTTACCCTAAACTTTCTTCACTTCAGCATCCTCACTTAAGTGGAAAAGTCATTTTGTTATCGCAATTGTTAAACAGTTAAGAGTCAGAACTATTCCAGGTCACCTAAAGGTCTACCAATAGATCCAGAAGTATCTTCTGCCCCACCCTGGACTAGATCTGTCTATTACCTAGTGCTTTCTGTTACACATTATCCATGGGTAAGACTACAATATCCATATTCCAGTTGGGCCATGTACTTACCTCACTTTAAAACACTGAACGAAAGGGAAAATGAAACTGCAGCTTGTCTGAAAGAAGGTAAAATAATTTTCTACATGGTAAAGTAAATGGCAATGTATATATATATATATATATATATATATGATTGCTATCCATGTATAAAACTAGACAAGAACTGTATCATCCATAGAACTGGAAATAGAATCAGATTTCTAGAAGTCGGCATCACAATGGCTGTGTTCGAAGGATCATATTGTGACTTAATAAGCTTAATAAGTTTCACAGCCTTACATCCAGCCACTTAGGTCCTATATTTGTGTGAGCTGAGAAACAAGCCAGGAAAGTTTCAGTTAACTGTAATTTCCTGTTCTGCCTGAATCAGGAATCTATAGTTAATGTCTTCTGAACAAATCAAGATAGGAAGCCAAGTTTAAACCAGGGCTTCTTATGCTGGCTTGTTCAGAAGCTGTTAATCCTAGGCCTTATCCGCACCAGCTGTTCCAGAATAGTATCGAGGTCATCCCTACAGGGCCACATGACACACAGCTGATCCCGCTGTGATCTAGGGATGACCCCTCAGTTTTCCCAGGTTATTGATGACAGCTTTTGTCCTGGGGTTTCCCCCACTCTCGCAAAAATCCCATGGTGCATGGCTGGTGTGCCCTCCCTTCACGAAGCTTTTGCTGTTCCTCACGAGTAGCGGGGCTCAGTGAACAGGCAACCAACTGTGCAGAGTAAGCCCATGCATATCGGGGATGATGGGGAGAGCATTGTCAACATATTCTGGATGGTCTCGGGTTCTTTCAGCGCCGAGTGTGTGTTGTGTATGTGTGTGTGTGTGTGTGTGTTTCAACCCACTCATCTTCGCTCAGGATCGCAACTCTCCTCTTGCGCAAGAGTCAGGAGTCATAAAACAAAACAAAAAATCACCCTGGAATGGCTCTCCTTAAATTGCGGGCAAACTTGCTGGCATGTGCCCCGCGAGGGATGATCGCTGAAGCAGAAAACTTCGCGATCATCCCTCCCCCCTCTCAAAAGGGCTCTAGGTGTAGATGAGCCCCTAACATTCTGGTTCTGACATAATGGGAAATTGTAATTAACTGAAGCCTTCCTGGCTTGTTTCCTGGGTTGCACAGAGGAAGGAATGAAACAGTGTATACAGGACCACAAGGCTCTTTCATGTCTTGGCTTATTAAGATGAGATATGATTGTCTGAACATGGCGATTGGTAGACAATTGTCGTAGACAGTGATTTTTTAAAGTTCATAATTCTTAGAAAGCAACATCAGTTAAAGCACGTGAGCAACCAGAAACCTTGATTATTCCAGTCTTGTCCAAGAAAAACTTGCCCTGTCAATTACTTAATCTTCTGAAGGTGCTATCGCATGCTGACTGGGGAATGCCGAGAGTTGTAGGACTTTTTTTTTCTGTCTAAACATGCATAGGAATACGCCTGAATCTCTCTTGCTAGAGCAAAATGCAATGAATACAAATACAATTGGTGTGAAATATATACTAGCAGCAAATAAAACTGAAAGTAACTATTTCAGTTTTTTTCATCCAGCAGAGGCAGACATTTCTGCGGCGGTTCATTGGTAAAGGAAGATTGGGTCCTGACAGCAAAGCAGTGTTTTCCCTCTCGGTAAAGTAGCTTTTTGTTAATAGGGTTTGGTGCGTTAAAAATACATTTCATTCTTTTAGCATCTGCAGTGGGATTCTTTCTTTGACAACTTGACACTTTCCAGAGATGGGAGGAGCCATGGCTCAGTGGTAGGGCACCTGCTCTACATACAGAAAGTTCCAGCCACTACCAGTCAGCATTGACTAGAGATGTGAAGCCCGGGGGGGGGGGGGGGGCACAAAAAAATTGGAAAAGACTCCCCCACCCACCCTGATTATTTGCCTAGGGCCATTTTTTTTAAAAAATGGGAAAATTGAACAGCTTTGGATTATGAAATATTTCCTTTTAGAATGATGAATAAAATATTTAAGGCAAGATATTTACGTATTGCTACTCAGCTTTTACTTCCCTCAAGTTATTTCTAAAAACCATCTAATACAACTTTTTCAGAATGACAAGAAATGTAAGAGTTCTGGAAATAATGAAGCCATGTGGGAAATACTTTGTTAATTCTCTCATTAAGATTTTTTTTATAAAAAGTTATTCCTTCCATTCCTTAACTGAAATTATTGATATAATGTATATTTTACTGATAAACATTTAGGAATAAACATACTCAGTTTTCTGGCATGTGGGTAACGTAATATGGAGGAAAATGTACATTCTTGACAATTTGGACTTTTGGGGCTTGATCTGCTTAGATGATCTAGCAGTCAGATAATGTACTCCTAACCTAAAACTCACATGTGAAAGAAACACTAGGTTACTCTATCACTGCCACCACATCTGATGGAATAACATGTGTGTTATCCTACCAACTAAAATGAAAAAAGAAAATTGTTTCTTTTAAGAAAAATAACTGTGAGGCTTAGTTCTCAAGTTATTGCCACTGTTAATACAGTTCAAATTAGACATCACTGTTAGGAAATTCTGTATCAGCCATAAAACCTTTAACTGCTGCCACTAGAATAAATCCTCTCTATCTAAAGGAAACTTGGTAGCCTGATTTCTGTGGTACAGGCACCACCACTAGAGACAACCTTTGAAAAGGAATAAGAATTAAGATATTTATTAATGTTAATTATTTACAAATTAAAATAAAATGTCACTCTTCAAATAATAGGTCTAGATTGCTCAAAGGTTCTTAAATTAAATATTGATACTTACCATTTCTAATTGGTGAGAGAATCTTTCCCAGCTAAATAAAACCTCAACAGATTTTCCTTCAGACCAAATTTCTCTAAATTCCACCCAACAAACAGTAACAGGTTTAGGAATTTCACTAAACTTCCTTACAAACAGGAACAGATACTGCACATCAGTATTCCTCCAGTTCTTGCTTATTCAACTTCTATGGTGATTCAGATGCTTCAGGGACTTCTTGCTGAAATTCCCTTTGGTCAGACATAAAATAGGAACCTAAATACATACTATGTTAGAATTTGCTTTGCTCATAAAATTATTGTGTTTGATATAATTTATTGAGAAAATAAATTACTGAGTTTACTTTCAAAAGTTTTTAATGTTAATGATAATTTTATGAGCTAACCAAGTTATACATAATATATTTTATCTTCCTAAAGCATCCTGGGGCCCTCCAGATATTTTGAACTACAACTTCCAACATTCTGTGGTACCTTGTGCAGGTAGTAGCTGAAGTCCAAAACTTTTGAAGGGCATTAGGTTGGGGAAGGCTGTCCTGAAGCAACAAAGTGGCTCAATTCGGACGACACGATAGTCAATGGTGGGGTAATAATCAACTTTACAGTTGTTCATCTAGGGGGCACTCCCCACACAACATGGTAATAAATAATCAACTGTAGTGTGGATTAGGATCAGCGCTGAGTTAACTATGGCAGCATTCGGATGACACAATAGTCAAAACAACTGATGATTGTTTCCCCCACACCAGTTGTTTATTGTTTCCCCCACACCAGTTGTTTATTGTGTTGTCCAAATTGAGCCTTCGACTTTAGATCTGTAAAGAGCACTTTAAAAAAGGATTGCATTTTTTCCCCATTTTTTCTTGGGGGGGCCCACTCCCCCCCCCCCCCCCCATGGCTTCCTATGAAAGGAATTCCTATGAAATTTTACATCTCTGTTGTCGACAATACTGGGTTAGATGGTCTGACTCAGTATAAGGCAGCTTCCTGTAACTCATCAAGACAGAACTGGGGGAAGCGAAATTTTAAAATATCCAAAACTTCTGTTCAGTTAGAAATCTAGATGCAACCTTGGAACATTCCAAGAATTTGACTATACAGCCATAAACTACATTGATGTTTGAATTCTCTTTGCAATGTGTTGAACAGTAATTGGCAAGGCAATACCACTACTATTTCGTTCACAGAAATCAGGAGTGTTTTCATTTGAAATTAGTAGCGTTAAAACGATTTGCATCAATGTTGCTATGTAAAATACATATGGGCAACATAAATACTCTGACCCATTTCACACAATTATAGAGGGGAACCTGAGCCGCAGTTGCTTATTTCCTCCTCCGTGCATGCTGGTCACGTGCTGGTCATGTGCGAGAGGGATTTGCATAATTACCCTCGGCAATACAGCTTGTTGTGTTGTGCAAAGCTGGATCCTGACTGGCTTGTTATCCAGGGAAACAAGCCACCCTGGCCAAGTTTGCATGACACAGTTAGTCATAGTGCTGAAGATAATTATGCTAAACTCCCTGCCATGGTTTATTTCCCGCTCTGTGAGTGTGCAAACCTGGTCAATGGGACTGAATGCAGATGACAAGCATTCACCATGTGTGAAATGTTTTCAGTACTTGTAACTGCAGAAATAAAATAGCAATATGTGTCTCAGAACCTTTTAAAAGTTTTAAATGCCTCACACAGTCTTAGTCCCACTTGAAGTTAGCATTCAGAATCACTGCGTAAGACTATATTTTTTACTGTTATAAGCTAATGTTGTTTATCTGTTTCTGGTGAAAGGCTGTGAGATTACTCAGTGGTTGTACACTAATAAGGTGTAATGAAGAGTCTATGGTATACATATATGCAGGTGCTATTTAATTTAGCCCAGTGATGCTGACATCTAGCCCACTTCTGGCGTTGATTGATTTTCTATTGAGAGCCATATACAGAGTACCAGTGAAATTTGCCTTCCTTAGGTACAATCTCAAAGACTATCAGGCTTGGCTTGGAATCCATAATGTTGAAAGAGCGCATGAAGAGGAGCATAAACAAGTGCTAAATATCTCCCAGCTGGTATATGGCCCTAAAGGATCAGATCTAGTATTGCTGAAACTTTCCAGGTTAGTCATAATCATGCTAATTGAAGTCAATAAGAAGGATATTCTTTGCATCAGGTCAGGGCTAATGTAAAGTCACACTGTTGATGGGGGTATGCTGTGCTCTGGGGGGAGTATAGAATATGACATAAGTGTACTTCTCCCCTATGCCTCTCTGCCCTGCCCACAACACCACCCTATTTTAATTGTTCCACTGGAGTATCTATCCTGGGAACATAGCAACCCATGTTCTGCAAACATAGTGGGACTTCTGCTGAACCCTATAGCCACTCACCCAGTGTAACTTGACTATGGGATTGCTTTAGAAATGTAAAAAAAAATGTGTTAGTGTAAGACTTCAGTATGTAGACCTCAAAGAGTTAACACCAGTATATAACTGAAGTACCTTTGGCTGAAATTTGAGCTTTTTTAAGAAAGTTGCCAGAATGCGTATGTTCAGTTGATCTGGTTGTGGAAATGATCATATTCTTTGTCAGCTATCATAAGTGTCACTTCCGTTTTAAAAGGGCTAAAAAGCATATGTCTGTTCTTTTTATTTTTTTCTTCCCAGGCCAGCAGTAAGCAGTGATGCTGTGGCTATCATAAGGTTGCCAATTTCTGGATGTACCATTCCAGAAGGCACCATCTGCAGTGTTTATGGATGGGGACACACAGGAAGTAAGAGATCTTGTTCTAAAATTGAACATGCACATGTGTGCCATTACTCATCTGAGATGCAAGCTTGATGTATGTGAGCAATTATGGAAGGACATGTTGTTTTCTGCATAATGCTTTGGATAGTCATCACTGCTAAAAGGGAAATTATGAGGCAAATTTGATGTGTCCCTTGGGAGAAAAATCCAAGTGATTTTGATGGAAGCAAAAGGAGATTTCCATAAAGATTCCACCCATTCATACAATAAATTAAATAGCTGCCTGTGTGTCTGTGTGTTTATGAACAATGCAAAAACACAGAGATGATTGTATGGTGGTCTTTTTCATCTCACTTTAAATTGCCCCATGAATTGGTGACTTGGAGGTGTGGTCCAAAACATCTGGAGGGCACCATAGTGTGGAAGGATAAACTAAGCTAATGGCCTTGGTCGCACAACACACTAGCCCACAATGGGTAACTAGCCATGCATTGTGGGTTGTTTTGCCAACAATCCACAGTCCGTGGTTTCTGTGCCCAGCACACAGTGGCTCAGTTCGGACGACACATTAAGCAACGGAGGAGGGGGGGGAACAGTTGTCAGTTGTGTTGCTTATTGTGTCATCTGGAGGGCAGCACACAACACACACACAACTGACAATATGTTAATCATGCACTTTAAACAATGGAGCAAAACAACGGCCTTGCACGTTGTTTAGCCTGAAGCCCCGTTGTTTAAAGTGTCGTCCGAATTCAGCCCCCCCTCTCTCTGTGGACTGTTCCGTTTTGGAATAGAGTTCTGCTGCCTAGAGCAGCCAAAAAACCCAGCTGCTCTATGCAGCCAGCAGAACTCACGGTGCATGCTGGGATACGGCTGGGGGACACAGGGAGGAGAGGCTGCAACCAAAATGGCCGCCCCAAGTTCCTTGCAGCCGGGGCGTTTGCTGGTTCTGAGCAGCGCCGGCTGCAGTGTGTCGTCTGTGGAGCTCCTCCTGCCTAACGCACAGTCAGTACGTTATTTACCCCTCCGTTGCTTAATATGTCGTCCGAACTGAGCCAGTATGTGGCTTCTTTCCTTTCCCCCCTCCTCCTTGGTTCGCTGTGGTTTGGCCTGGCATTCCAGGAGACCTGGCAACAAAGCTTGTCTTGTCTGCACCTAGTCCCCCTCCCCGTTCCGATCCCAATTGCGGTTGGAGCCCTTTTAAAATTATTTTTTAAATATATTTTTGCACAAAAATGGGATCAGTATTTGTTTATTTATTTTTTTATTTTTGCATTTTCCTCATGCCATTTTATGTGCACAAATGGCTCCTGTATTTATTTATTTATTTTTATGTTCCTTTAGTTCCGTAACTGCAGGTATCCAAAACATAGGGATGTGCCTTGTCTGCTCTCTTGTGTGACAAACGTACAAGGTAACAATCAAGGCTACGCTGTAGCAAGGCTTTTTTGACAGCCCTGCACTGTTGACAAGTGGGGGAACAGGGTGTAAATCAGGGCTCCCTAGGGTTCAATGCCTTGCCCTATTAGGAATCTGCACTTGCCCAAGCCCCCAGCAACTGATTTTAATGGTGCTCGAGATGCCATCCCCTTTTTCTCGACAGATCACTGTCAGCACTTCTGTTTTGACAGTTGTTAAACTAGAAGCAGTTACTCCCTTTGGGAGAGAGAAAGGATGTAATGTGCACTTTTATAAGAAAACGGGGTGCTGGAAACTCAGGGAAGGGGATGCCCAAAGGTCGGGGCAGTTCTTTAAATCCCTGGGGTCATTTGGCTAACTGCATGATCTTGAGTACTCTGACAGGTGACAAAGATCCAGCTAGATCCAGTTGTCTTACCGCCTTTCTTCCCCCACCCCTCCTGCTCCAGTTTCCATTATCAGCTCCTTTGACAACTGTCAAACTCCTGCGTGGCTAATAGAAAATGAGCAAAAAAGGATAGAATGCTCTTTTCTATGAAAACGTGGTGCTGCTGACTCAGGATAGAGTGGACTAAAAAGGGGGCACTCCCATGGGAAAACAACTTTTTAATACAGGTAAAACAACCCCTTCCACGGACCATGAGTTATCAAAGTTCACACAACACGCTAATCCACCATGGGTTGTTCAAGCAAACAACCCATCTTAGGTTAGTGTGTTGTGTGAATGCAGTCAGTATTAAAACTAATGAACTCTACCAGCATAAAGTAGATAATACTTGGTCCTCCCCCTGGAACTTGAAGAAATTTGGCTAATTCTACTGAAAATCTCTTTTGCTTCTTTTAAATTGCATGGGTTTTTTCTGAGAAGGAGCCTCTGAATAACTTCAGAAGCTTAATTTAAGTGAAATTTTGTAAGAATTCTAGTTCTGGCTCTACTTTTCTCCACTTTCACCAATCTTGAACTTTCAGCAAGGCACTCTTACTGAGAAGGTTCCTTCTGGGTTGGTGAGTGGAAGGCCTCCCACAATGGGCTATCTCCCCCTATCGACCAGGAAAAAGCAGGGACCATGTGACTTAAACTTTTGAGTAATGTATTGGTCCCAGGCTCGTCCTTGCCAGTTCCGTCCATGGCTATAGCTCAGAAGAAAAGAGTACAGTCGATCTCCTGGTTGGAGTAAGGTTAGGTACAAAGAGAAACAGAAAATACAGTAACACAGCTATTGATGTCCCTTAAGAAAGTCTCACCAGCAGAACAGATGCAGATATCCATGGTGGCAAGGTAAGAGGCTCAGTAAATGTTGTAGGTTGTGTTTGGGATGCCTTCTGCACACCAATCCAGAAGGAGCCTTCTTGGTAAGTACCAATGTTCTGTTCTCCAGGTTGGTGTGAGGAAGGCATCCCACATTGAGACATGCTAAAGCTAACTTCCAGTTAGGGTGGGAGTATAATTTAGAGCACACTAATCTATTATGGTGTAAATACCTGCTGGAGAACTCTCCTTCCAAAGGAGGTGTCCTCCGAGGCATAGGCGTTGATTTTATAATATCTGGTGAAAGAATTTGGATTTGCCCAGGTTTCAACCTTGCAGATTTCTGCTAAGGCTGCATTCGCTTAAGGCTGCTGGTGGCTGTTGACCTGGTTGAGTGTGCTGTAGTGCTTAAAGGTTTGGGAAGATGTGAGGCTTCATGCAATGTGAAAATGCATGCTTTTAACCATCTAGCAAAGGCGGACCTAGATACTTTCTTACCCATGACTGCTGGATGGAAGGATATAAACAGTGAATCTGATTGTCTGAAAGACTGTGTGCGTTTTATATAGAGTTTGACCGCTCTGCATACATCCAGCTTGTGCCAGTCTTCTCCCAGGGGTGAGAAGGATTAGAACAGAAAGAGGGTAGAACCAGCTCCTGTGTCTTGTGATACAGGAAGTTAACTTTATGTATGACGGTTGGGTTGGTCCTGAGAATGACCACATCCCTCTGAAAACTGATGAGACCTTTTTTAACTGAGAGGGTTGAGAGTTCAGATGTAACGGCGACCAAAAAGAGGACCTTTTGTGATAGCGTCCTTGGTGGTATTGTTTTAAATGGCTTAAATGGGGTTTGAGTAGTACAGAGAGGACAACCTGTAATTTCCATGAGGGAAATCTTTTGACCGTAGGGGGACTTAGAAGTGATGCTCCATGGAGAAATCTTGTTAAGTGAGGATGCGAACTTAGTGGCGGTCGTCCTGGTTTGGAGAGGACCGATGATATGGCTGATGTTATCTGTGTAATGTGCCTGGCTTAAGATCCATATTGAGGCCTTCTTGTAGAAGCCTTTACGCTTGCTGTTCGTATGTTGTTATTTTTTTGGGGTTTTTTTGGATTCATAGAAATCATCATCATCATAACCTTTATTGTTGGAAGCCAATGGCCATATCAACATTCAACAAAATCATACAATCATTAAAACCTCAACTCTATTAGCCCAAAGATTCATTAAGACAGGATGAATTCTTTATAAAATTATGGCCAAATAACCATCCTACCTCGACATTTCCTTTACACATAGACAGATTATTCCTCCCCCAAAAACGCCTTCCTTAATTTCAGTGCTGCTGTAGCAAACAACGCTACATTATAGCTTACAAATTTATCCTTATCTGCCAGCAGCCAGTTGATCTTGAAATCCTCCGAATGGCCTTCCAGAGATCTCAGAAGAGGAGATATAAATTTGTTCCGCGGGGCTCTATAGAACTCAATTGAATCTGTTGCAGATTTCTCTGGCATTATTTATTTATTTATTTATTTATTACATTTCTATATCACCCCATAGCTGATGTTCTCTGTCTGGGCAGCCCTGAATTTTTTTTTAATTTTTTTTTAAAAAAATTTCAACGTAAAATAAACACAACATAAAATACAATACATAACTAACAATCCTTCACAACCCCCCGTGCTCCCCTCCCCCCAGGAGACCTTCAATTATTCAATTATATTATACATCTTTCCAAAATTGTAAAGAATCTTTCAAAGGTGAATGCCCCTTCCCCTTTCTTAATACAAAATCCAAAAATGGACTCCATATATTTTCAAAATCATTCTTCCTAGATATTCCCCTCTTTACTTTCAAATTAAACACCCATATTTCTTTATACCATTCTTCTATTAAATTATCATTAATCTAACGGGTGCCAGGAGGTTGTTAATCAATTCTCTCTTACTTATATTCCCAATTTCTTTATCCCATATTGATAGAAGAGCCAACTTTGGGCTTACTTCCACATTGTTTCCTGTTATTTCACTTATTTCTTTAAACACCCTTTTCCAAAAATTTTGTACATATTCACAACTCCACCACATATCGAAATATGTTCCAACCTCCTGACAACCCCTCCAACAGTTCTTAGAATTTTTCTTGTCTATCTGATGAAATCTTACTGGCGTTAAATACCATCTCCATGCTATTTTATAATAATTCTCCTTAATCCTAACCAACAATAACTTTAACATTCTTGCATCCCAAATCCTACCCCAGTTATATTCATTAATTTGTTCCTTTAAATCATCTTCCCAAATCAATTTAAGAGAGTCTCGAGATTCACCATCCCCTATCAAAATTTTATATATTTCACTAATTAAACCTTTTACTTTTAATTTCCCCTTTCTTTTCTCATGATTCAATTAACTCTTCAAATCTTGTATTATCTCTACAATCCTTATTCTTCTTTTTCCAATCCTGTGTCCATTGTTCCAATTGTATACATTTGAACCATGCTATTTTTGTCCTTTTAATATCTCTCCAATTTGCTCCTTATTACTCATTCTTTCCAACCAATCTCTCAATTTAATAATTTTCTGATCCCTTAATCTCCCTTCCAACTCTCTTTTTAAATTTCTTGGGAAGTTTCCCATTACTACTACTGGAGTAAGAGGAGAATTTCCTGGTATTAACTTCCCTTTAACTTTCTCCCAAATCTCTACAATATTTTTTAGTAATGGGTTATCCAGTCCCTTTAAATCTTTCTTTTGTATTTTAGTAAAAAAATATTTTGCAGTTTTAATTCTATTTCTCCTGTTTGCGTCTCTAACCATTCTAAGTCATCTTCCCCTAATATACTATTTATAACATGTCTTAATTGATTAGCAATATAATACATCTTTATATTTGGAAGTCCCAACCCTCCTTTCTTTTGTGTCTTATACCATAACCCTTTATTAATCCTTGCTTTTTTATCTCCATTGCAATAGCTGTTCGTATGTTGACTTTCTCCTGCTCCATCTGTAAAATATTTTCCATTATGTTTCATATATCTGTGTTGTGGACTCTCTGTGTGATGCCATTAAGGTGTTTATGTCAGAATCTGGGTATCGTCTGTTGGTGTAGATTGTCCTTTCAATAGCCAAGCGGCTAGCTGGAGCCATTGTGAGTCTGGGTGGAGAAATGGATTCTGAGACGTTTCTATGTCTGACCACCACCTCTCCTTCCCATCTGAATTGAGGTCCTCATGCGAATGTATGGATGAATCGCTGTCTGGATGATGCTTACTAAAAAATAGTGTGTGTGTGGCCTGTGGCTATGGAGCATGGGTCTGGCGAATCTTCCCTTGAGTCTGCAGAGGAATATGGACTGGTAATAGTACTAAGTTGACTTGGCTTCGGAGTTTTATCCTTGGTTTTATCCTTTTTATTTTTATTTGTAGTGTTTGGAGGAAGGGAAGAATACAATCCAGAGGTGTGCAAGTTGCATTTACGCTTTGTTGCACGTCTTGTTCTTAAACTTTGTTTGTCTAAGAGACGATTAGTTAAATTATCCAGCACAGCTTTTGTGAGCTGGGAGAGTACTGAGTCATTTAACTGAGAACTGTCCTTAATAATGGAGGGGTGGTGCTCCTTATTCCCTTGCCCCCGGAGATGGGAGGTTTCACTTTGGCAGTGTGGATTGCAACTGCTATGCAAAATGGCCGTCTGCTTAATTTGGCGGGAAGCTTTCCAGTGGGGAGGGGAATGTGCCATCAATCTCACCTTTCTGGCAGTTTCAGCATCTGGTTGTTGTTGAGCTGATTCCTCCTCCTCTGAGTCCAGGTTTAGGCTAATGACTGGCTCCACTTCAGCTTGGGAGAGGGTGGTGTAGTCTGAAGACTCAGGCGCCCTGACTCCCTCGACCTCCTCCACTTCTTTTGTCAACTGTAGTGAGGCTCCTGTTATCTTTGGCAAGACTCAGCAAGTAGTAAATTCCTGCAGGCCGTTGATCTCCCTTCCCCTTCTCTTGAGCCCAGTCTGTGAAATTGTTCACCTGCTGTGAGGCGAGGATGCTAGGGCTTTTGTCTTTCAATGGTCTCCTAACAATCTAGAGATGTGTGATTGTTTTGTTCGTTCTTGCAGCCTTTTTCACTGCAGGAGAGGCCATGAGGAAAAAAATGAGAGCAGAGAGATAGAGGCAGATTATTTTTTTTAACAAGAAGGAATTACTGAGGAGATTGAGATTTAAAGAAATAAGAAAGATTAAAAACTTTAAGATAGAGTTTGAAGACAGGAGAGGTTTTGATTAGGAGGACACAAAAGCCAACTCTGTCCTGGGTGAACAGCAGGGACAAACTGACGAGGAGCCTGGGACCAATACAATGCTCAAAAGTCTTAGTCACATGGTCCCTGATTTTTTCCTGTGCAATAGGGGGAGATAACCCATTGTGTGATGCCTTCCTCACACCAACCTGGAGAATGTATTCATGGCATAGCTTGACCAACGACATGTATTCATGCTTGCTGAGTGTCTCACTAATCTGGAATGCATTACACTGTATTGTATGTATCATAAAGTCACATCTTACCATTTTAATCAGCTAACTCCAAGTGTGAGAAGTTGCAACTTTGCTGTATGTGTGGTATATAAATATTTTTTTCATTGCCCTTCTTGTGGCATTTATCTGGTGTAGCATTGTTCTTTGCGTAACCGTTTCACAAGCTTGATTTTGCCTTCTGTTTACTTTTTAGCTCAGCAAATCAATCTGGGATCTGGTCAAAATAGTTTCAGTAAAACTGTACTTGTGGAGGCAGCTTTTAGAATTACTGTCTTAGATATGCTCAGAATAAGGTATAAAACAGATTAATCTCTCTAAAAACCTGCTGTTAATTTTGTTTATCATGTCCCCCGACCAAGTACATTCTGTTTTGTGTCTTTTTATTTGAATCAACATAGATGCACAATCCATATTTGGGAGTGCTTTTCCTTTTTTACTTAAGAATATGACACATCCATTCTTACTGAGGATGGAATAAAGAACAACGTTTTTTATTTTCTTTTAGGCACCGCTTTTGATGGGCAACTTCAAGAAGCAAAGATGATCGTTGTTGGAAATGAGCGTTGCAATCAGGATTTTGGAGGAAGTGTAGTCATGAAAGAGTCAGAAATGTGTGCTCGGGCGGAGAGCATTGGTAGTGGAACTTGTGAGGTACTATTTCATTTCATTTCTATATCATTCTTCCTCCAATGAGCCTAGGATGGCATACAGGACCGCCTTTGATTTTATCTTCAAAGCTGTGCGTTAGGTCAGGTTGAGAGATAGTGATTGGCCCATGGTCACCCAGTGAACTTCATGGCTAAATGTGGATTTGAACCTGGGTCTCCCCAGTCATAGTCCAATCCTCTAACCATTGCACCACATGGGTAATGTGTAATGTTGGAAATCTGTAGAATAACATCTTCCATCTCTAAATAGAAAGGAGTATGATTTACAGTTTCAATGAAGTTTTAATATAGAAAATTTGGAACTTCTGACTCTTTGATCTAAGTTTTTTCAAGTTATAAACTGTGTAATGCATAATTTTGCATACATAGAATTTATAGGAGATCCTGTTGTCCTCCCTCGCGCACCCAGCTCTGGCCTTGCTCCCAACCCATAAATGCCTCAGGTCCAAACCTATGCTCAATACTCCAAAAACAAAGTCAGTTGCTTAATGCAAATTTCAGTTCCATTGGTAGTGAAATGTCTCATTTTATTTCATCAGGCTATTCTCCCCACTGTTTTTGCCTGTTTCAGTGATAGCAAAGAACTGTGGTCAGTCATGGTTCGCTTCCAGCCCCTGAATTAAGTGGATTTAGAGGGTGTTCTGCTCCAGAATCATGTCAGGGTGCAGTATGGTGTGTTATGAGTTTTACCAAAAATTGGGGTTTATCCATAATGATGGGAGAACCCTCCTGGATTTGATTCAGAATTGAATGAGCTAAAGGAGCATTCCTATGGCCTATAGACAGCGTGTGGGGAGCCATAGGATACTTCTGATTCCTGGATCACAGGTCGAAGACAGTACTCCGATCTCAGATATGGGAATCTGCTGCCCCCTCCCCTTGCAGCCAGTGCGAAAAGAACCATACTGGCTGCCTCTCCAATGTTGGAGAGGGGATACAGGGGGTATTCCAGTCAGAGGGGAGAGGACTGGAGAGGCCAGGATATGAGGTAGCTGAAGCCCCTCCAGAAATGATGCTGTCCCTCCGGAACACCCCAGGTAGATGGGCAAAAATGCCTGTCTAGTGAAAATGCAGATTTGGAAGAGCAGGGAGGTGCCTATCACCTCAGCCTCTTCTCCTGCTCTGCACTGGATGCTCGTAAACCTCTGAATTGGAGACTTATGAGCATCAAGCATGGAAGTCATAGGCTTGAGCCCTAGCGAAGTTATCTTTTCGTTATCTTCTAAGTTGGAAAAAAATAGCTTATTTATTCCCAATTCTAACTCTGAGCCCTTTTGGATCTGGGGATACTACGTGGGTTGTGGGCTGTTGCTGTAGTGGTAACCTGGAATCCATGCCAAAATGAACTCTAGAGTCCTTATGGTAAACTCAGATTGGAAGCAAGTGCTATGAGCTGCTGAAGTTCGTATTCTGAACAAGGAAATAGGAACTCAGGAGACATGGCCAATTCATGCTAGTAGAGTCTGTTTTTATGGTGAAACCTGATAAGAACCGCACAGCCTGTATTTAATATAATTAGTTTTATATAGTGTATAACTAATAGTCTGAAGAGATGATGCCCTAGCACCATTGAAATTAGTGGACATTTTGCCTTTGATTTCAGTAGATCTAGCTAAATTGCAATCAGACATCCTCTCATTCCTGTGGAATCATTCATGGGCTAGGGTGGCCCCATGTGAGGCCTGCATGCATCAGAAATGTATGGAGCATGTGTGAGGGTGTTTGTTGTTTCCGCCATAAATATGTGTGTGTGAGTGTCTTTTTATTTTAATTTTCTTTTTTTTCCTTTTTCTCTTTCTAGCGAGATTATGGTGGTCCATTGGTCTGTGAACAAAGCAAAATTAAAATAGTAGTGGGAGTGATCATTCCTGGCCGTGGATGTGCAGTTCCTAAACGACCTGGGATTTTTGTCAGGGTGGCCTTCTACTCCAAATGGATACATAAAATCTTAATGACATACAGATCATAGCTGAATATTCCAGCCGAGAAAGCCAATTCCAATTGAGGGAACCCTTTGGAAAGTATGAAATGGAAGTGTAATTTAAAAAAATCCTTGTTTCTTTAAAAACAACATCAATTATATACTACTTGATAGTCAAGTTTTGCAGATATTTATGGATATTTCTGTCATATGTTCTGTCTTTTGGTGCGTTGTATGGTGAACTGTGGTATAAGCAAGTATGGTGACTTATTTCCTGAAGATACTTGAATGGGAAAACAAAACTGCAAAATATGTTTGCTGGATGAGGATGTGTTCTGTGGAATTAGAATATCCAATTTCTCATATGCTGCTGGTTAGGTCAGCTTGTTGATGAGACATAAACACAGTTTGACATTTATGATATTTTTTCTTTCCTATATAAGCCTCTTAAGTCTTTGCTAAGGCAGTGAAAAATGTATGCACCAACCAGAAATGATGCTGCCCCCTAGTAAAAGCTACATTTAATAACATTTTAATCCCATTTATAAATGGTTGCTTGGATGTATAACCCAATTTAGCAAATGTTATACAAACTACATTACTTGGCGGTAAGGGAAGTCACTTCCATAAGCTGTTTATGACATTTGATGGTATAGTTGCTGCTGTTTTGGGCTATGGAAGCAACCCCCTAAATTAATGGAGATACCTAGAAGGTAGTTGATAATGGTCTATAAGCCATTATTACTATGGTTTTTTAAAAACTAGATTGTGTTTTTGTGCACATTTACAATAAAGTACAATCTAGAAGATTCCATAAATGGATTCCAACATACATATGGTTGACCATTTTTACTAGTAAATGGGCTGGGATCCAACGCTGTGTGCAGCTAGGTCTGCATGCCCAAGGTGAGTTCTGACGTGTCCCTTGAATAGCAGCCCACAAGATCATGTAGTAAATAACTTTGAAACTGAAGAATCTTTCAAAAAAAGCAGTTTGTGCTATAGCATGCAGAGGTGGAGGGTCTCCTTTTCAAAGGGAAAAAAGGCTCTTGGGATAGCAGCCGTGTTGTTTGGTTTAGGGCAGAACTTGCTTCCAGTTGTTCTACTCTACATCTTTAACAACTTATTAAGGGAGGAACTACAAGTTTCACCTCTGCCATATGTTTTTTTAAAACTCAGCCGCTGCTTCTTCTCTACAAAATATGGCTCTGTAATTTGCAGCAGAAAAGCCTTGAAGTTTGCTTAACCTTACCAATGTTTTCCCTTACAACTTCCCTCTGCTGTACTTTTCCTCCAATCTCCAGCCAGGGTTCCAGTTACGTGTTTGTGTCAGAAAACAGGTCAAAAACCTGAGGTGGGGGAAAAGTAGTTGGTAGGCGACCGTTTTATACATTTAGTTATATAGCAATAGGTACGTGAACTTCAATTAAGTAGTAGGAATTGCATACTGGATTAAAAGGCTATATTTGACATGCCTGTAAAATTCAAGCAAGGTAAAAATGCTTGCATATTGTTGGATTTTAGGATTATCAGGTTAAATCCTTTGGTCTGTATTCAGTATTAGTCCCATTCATTTCAATGGCGTTATTCTAAGTAGGACTAACAATGGATACAACCCATACGTTTGTAATCATGTGCTTGTAGTTGTTCAAATCAATAATGAAGCAGATTATCTCTACTTAGTAAAAAAAGATATGGGTTAGCATAGCTGGACCCTTTTCACACAAACTTACATCAGGGTTATAACTCCCAGTATACTCTCAATTAGGCCTCATCCACACCGAGCAGGATATTGCACTACGAAAGTGGTATCAACGCTGTATATAAAAGGCAGGAGCCACACCAAGCAGGATATAGCAGTATGAAAGCGGTATATGGTATGTGTCAATGGGCCCCAACAGTTATCAGTCCACGTCAATACCGCTATGAAGCAGTAGTGTGGCTCCTGCCTTTTATATACCACTTTCATACCACTTTCATAGTGTAATATCCTGCTTGGTGTAGATGAGGCCTCAGTCTTCCCCAACTTGGTACCTCCCAAATGTGTTGGAATATAACTCCAATCCTCTCCAGCCAGCATGATCCATTGTCAAAACTGGAGGGCTGTTCGAAATGTTTACTTCCGGTCCCGTGTTTGCTTGTTTTTCTGACAGAGGATGAATATAAATTAAAATTAATTTTTGTGATCCGCCCAGGGAGCTTTGGCTATTGGGCTGTATAAAAATGCAATAAATAAATAAATAAATTCATATTAATTAAAGCATATTTCTTATTAATAGTTGCCACTCATTTAAAATGCTAGGTTCCGATTTTACAAGAAAAATAAAGTGTGTCTTATCCATAGTAAGCAGTAAATCCCTTTTAAAGAATGGAATTACAGAGTGCATGAAGCTTTGCATTTACTCTGCTATATGGAGCTTTGTAAGATCAGAGTACTTAATGTGTGGATTCTCGCCAAAGGGCTGCAGGATGTTTGTACCTTCTCCTGGACCTTTAGTTAGGCTTACCTGCGATATGCAGCTTTTATTGTTTGTTCTGTTGTGCTTCCTGTCGTTTACAATCCAACTGTGGAAGATTGTGCCAAGTATTGGATACCCAGCTTTGTGCCAAAATGGCAGAGGACTGTTTCACATATTACATATATTACATTCTGATTGCCACCAAGTGTGTAGCGAAAGAGAGCCCCATTTAACTCTGGTTCTCTGGCAAATGTACCTGTATGATAAGTATTACATTCACATGTTAAATAAATCTTGAATGTACACCAAAAAAACATACTGTGTGAGGCAGGCCTTATTTGCCATTACATTATAGCTCCATAGTATCATCCAAGTAGACAAAAATGTACCGTGAACTGTGTAAGGTTTTTGTATACTTATCCTTTTGTTCAAAAGGCTTTGTAATTAATGTTTATACAAGATTTTCAGAACTTCTAATAGAAATAATGAATTAAGGAAAAATTAAGGGGTATGAGTTATGAAAGTAGAATTTCCAGCTGCGGCACACACTGTAGTGTTGACATACATTTTCAAGGCTTGCATTCCTAAACTGTGGTCTAACCCTACCCAAGCCGACCCATAACTCATGTAACTAAGGTTCTGGGATTTAACCAGTTTAACCTGGTTAAATTTAATGTAGCTGGATTTATAGAAAACCATTTCCTTCAGTTTAACAGGGTAATGGCTCAAGCTGTAAGATATTTTAAAACATTATCCTCTCCCTAAAAAAACCTTTCTCTGTCTATATATATATTTGTACCAGATACATGAATGGAATACTGATGTGTAAGAGGCTATACAGCAAATGTCATCCACTGCATTTTTCTCAAGATTTATGTACCCTCTGTATTATATGTGCAGGCATTTTGTATTATGTACGCAGGCATTTTGTTCAATGTAATAAAAATGTTTCTAAAATATTATGAACTTCTGCTGTGCAGAAGAAAATACGAGTATATATATATATTAAAAATATATATTGGGGGGGCGTGTTAGACAATGTGTAAACCTATTAAAATATTTGTTCTGAGCAGAGTCTCAGTAGAATGAGTTGTACAAAGTTTATAATTTAGAACTAAATGCTTCTGTAAACACTTGCCTATCAGGCCATCTTTGGGGCTCATTCACACATTGATTTTTTCTGTCCTATCTTCTGGTACACATTTACGTAGATTGCTCATGTGGACTATGCAGTCACGGATATACAGCAATTCCTGGGACTGTAGAGAAACTTTTACACGTAATAGTGGGAATAGTATTGGCTTAGGGATGTGGGGCATAAATTGTTGTGATCCCCTCCAGTCCAGGCAGCTGAGATCCAGCAAATCCAAGATACACGTGGCCTGGAGCCTGTGTATCCATAGGCCTTGCAAGTTACAATAACATGACCCTGTAACGTTAAGGATCTCCATGATAAGGAGATCCATGAATACCTGAGGATGTTCAAGAATGCAGGAACAGAAAAAAAAATAGTGTGTTAATTGGTCCTTGGCCTTCTCCCTTTGGTGGTGATGGAACGTGAAAGACAAAGGAAGGGAAATGGAATGATATCTGGCAAAGAATTTGTGCTTCATTTATTCCTGTGAATATTTCTTGTTGGTACCCATGGTACTTTACCATGTAAGTGTTACAATTCCAGCATTTGTGCTCAGAAGGACACTGTCAATGAACTTATGTTGTTCAGTAAGAGTTCTGTTATACCTGGACTACTGGTGGAAACATTTCTAATTGAACAGTCACCTTGTCTCATCAGTCCTGGCAGTGACAACTACAAAGCAGGGCCCATAGACATGTGCCTATTTTGGTTTTGTTAGCACAGGCATTTTTGTTCAAGGTAAAAAAAAAAACACAATTGCTTGACACACACAGAAGCATTTTGTGTGTGTAGAATTTGGACTGAAACATGTAGCAGATAAATAGTTTAGTGAGGGATTTTTTTATTGATGTTTTAATGTAATGCTGTTTTTATATTTGACTATGTATATTGCAGTTAGAGAAAACCCATTTAACAACTATTTTGATCTTCCGAGAAAAGGAATTATTATTATTATTATTATTATTATTATTTATTACATTTATATACCGCCCCATAGCCGAAGCTCTCTGGGAGGTTTACAAAAATTAAAAGACTGAAAATTAAAAGTCAATATACAAAATTTTAAACCATAAACCATAAAACAGCAGATATTTAAAACATTTTAAACTTTTTAAGCCTGGCCACAAAGTCAATTAAAACCTCAACTTAAGCTGTTAAAATGCCTGGGAGAAAAGAAATGTTTTGACCTGGCGTTGAAAAGATAATAGTGTTGGCACCAGGCGGGCCTCATCGGGGAGATCATTCCATAATTGGGGGGCCACTACAGAGAAGGACCTCTCCCTTGTTGCCGTCCTCCAAGCTTCCCTCAGAGTAGACACCCAGAGGAGGAATGAGAGGAGGAATGACTATGGGTCATCTAGTCTCTTTGGAAATCACTAGAAAGTTGCTGGCAAGTCTGATGTTTGATACATTTTGCAATATCAACATGTCCTTTTTTCCATGTTTACTGTTATATTATTGACTCATGAGTGTTGGCCTTCTGGTGGAAGGAACAATGGAGTTTCTTTAAACTCATTATTGACAGTGTCAGTCTACATTTAGAGTGCTGTAAATGGAACACAGTTTGACTTTTTCTTCAATACTTTCCTGTAGATGCTGCCTGGTGATGCTACCACTTGGAAACCTTTTGACACTATGGTTCTGTGACTTTACAATAATTCTGTAATTAGGGGCATCATCACTAGCCATTAAAGTTGGTATTTTTGTATCTTACTAATAAAATATTTTATCAAAAAGCTGAATATGCCCTTTATTTCAGTAGTAAAAACCTACATTATGAGAAGGGGCAGCAAGAAAACCTTTTTGGTAATTTTATATTTTTCTGAGAAGAATCCAATTTAGGGCACAATCCTATGTGTGTTTAGACAAAAAAAAAGTCTTACAAGTCCCAGCATTCCTCAGCCAGCCATGCTAGGAGTTGTAGGATCTTTTTCTGTCTAAACATAGATAAAGATCGCATCCTTCCTTAGTGTTGCCCAGAGTTAAGTCATTGCCTCCATCCTGCACCAGCTTCCCTCTTGATTCCTTGGATGCCCATGATCAGAAGAATCCAAAATGGAAGTGTCATATGTTTTGGTTGAGAGCCTGCACCATCTCATTTCTATGAAGCAAATTTTAAGGATGGTGGCCTGTCTTCGAGAGAAAACTCAACAACATTTGGAAATTGATTTTGTCCCATTGAAAATTTCCCATTTTTACTTTTATGAGACTGCATGTAGAGGCCAATCCAGGCCACAAAAGCTCCCCATAGTACTTAAAATCAAGGAAAGATAATGTAAACGAATTAGTGACACATGCTGATTATGCAAATCTGTTAACACTCCTTCAGATGCAGCAGCATGGGAACCATTGCAGTGTGACTCCTGGAGAGTACACTGAAAGCCTGATACCACATAGAAACTCATCCTATCCCGGTGTTGCTAAAGTTCCATTTCTGCCATTGGAAGGAACTGTATGACGAACTTACATTACTTCAGACTATACTAGAAGAATTGGCGGGGGGTGGGGGGACACAGCCAAGCAGCAGTGGTTTCCATGCCACTAGAAGTAATCTTAGAAGAGGGGCATAACTTTCATTTTTGACCATGTAGACAAATAGTTTTTTTCATTTTCACAAGTTGCTCACCCCAACTGAACCAAAGACTCAAGAATCCTGACACTGTTAGCTTTCAAATCTTTGCTTCTGGGATTTATTATGAAAAGCATTATAAAACACAAAAAGTTCCTCTTTGCCCTGTGGGTTATTTGAGCCTTCAGCCTAGAGTACTTTTCACTTAAGACAGACAGACTGACAGCTATGTAATTGTGAAAACATTCATTAAATTGGAAAGCAAATTACTGGAGGAAAAATATGTGGCATATTATAGGAAGGTGAATATAAAAATAAGCTTGGAAATATAAAATGACTACTTTCATGTAGTTTTATGCTTTTATAGTGGGATTATCTACAGAATAATAGCCCCATAACATTTTAAAAATGTTTCGGAGAACTAACAATATGTGCCCCGTATATACGCAAGAACATTATGTTCTTATAAAATTGCTTTCTACTTAATGATGAAAGTGTGTTTTCCATGCCACTTGGGAAGGTTGGCCACTTAAGGCTAACCATTCAACTTGCTTCAATGATATGCTACAGAAGAATATTGAGCAAATTTATCTGTCTCCAGTAAACCATTTAAGGCTATTATTCCTTTTAGGGCTGCTGCCCCCTTTTGATACACTGGAAACCTGTCTTCAGCTGGGTCCTAGCCCAATTCCTCATGTTTATTCCATAAGCACTTATGGTAATATGAGACCCAGGTGGTAGGTATTATAAAATCCATGTGCAGCCTTTGACCAAAGTCTTGTTCAGCCTCTTTGAGGCTGAGGTGATGGTCGTTTTCTGAAGACAAACTGCTTTACCCTCCAAGTTACATTGGCTACGCATTTCTCTTCTCTGCCAACACTTGCTTGTTAAGTATTTTTTGGCATCTTGTATGTCAGCTGCTCTGTCTCAGTGCCTTGTTAGTGGTTTGGTTTCTTTTGTTTAAACGTAAAACTTTTTCCCCCCTAGGAAAGTTAGAAATGTTCCACAGGCAGCTTCTATAGCAGGAGCTTGTCTCCTTTTCTTCCCATCCATAAGAGCAGTCAGTATTGGAAGTTTTGCAAATGAATCTGAGGACCCCTTCATGTCTGCGTGCCACACTGCTCTCCAAAATTCATAGGATGCGAGAATTGTGAATGTGGAGTGTATGACCTGCCAACATGGTTTTGACTAAAAACTTGGGGCTGGTTTACATGTTTGTTTGAGTATGGCATTGGATGGTGACTTGAATGTGCGAATGAATTGTTCGCAGATCAAACTTAATGAGAACTTGTGTTATCTAAAAAGGCAGAACTGTTCTAAGTTTGAAAATCATGATTGTGTGGGGAAGGCTCTCTCTAGTTATCCAGAATTGTTCGATATGCAAAAATGATTTTTTTTAAAAAAAAAATCCCTAACTATTTCAAGGCCTAGTTTATGTTTCAGAACCACAGTAGGGAGAGGTTAGTGTTGGAGTTAGCAACTAGCAGAAACTAGCCATTCTTGAGTATGGCTGGGACGGTACCCAAGAGGCTTAGTGGTAGGCTGACCATATGAAAAGGAGGTCAGGGCTCATGTAACTTTAACAGTTGTAGAGAAAAGGGAATTTCAGCCAGTGTCATTTGTATGCAATTAGTTCCTGGTGAAATTTCCTCTTCATCACAACAGTTAAAGTTGCAGGGGCCCTGCCTTCTTTTGTATGTGGTCGCTCTAGTATAGTGCCTGCAACTTTAACTGTTGTGATGAAGAGGGAAATTCATCAGGAACTAATTGCATACAATGACACTGGCTGAAATTCCCTTTTCTCTACAACTGTTAAAAGTTACATGAGCCCTGCCCTCCTTTTCATATGGTCAGCCTACTTAGTGGTCTTCTCATTCCTGATATCATTAAGAGTGGAAAGTTGTTGAAGAGACTTAATCTGGAAATTCACCACTGGCCGTTGACAGACAAACACTTCCAGGGCTTTGCTTGTTCATACAGGAGTCTCAGATTGTATGCTTGATTGATTAGGGTCAAGAGTCTAAAACTGCATGTCTATCAGGAAATAAGCCCCATTGAACTGAATGGTTTTTACTAGGGATGTGTATCGTATCGTTAAAATCGCCGATAACGATACGATATGCTCTTTATCGTGCATACGATTAACAATAACGATACGATACAACTTCCTATGATAATCATCAGAGACGATAATTTTCAGCCCAATTATATCGGATTATTGGACTGCCATATAAATAAATCTATAACTTCTGTATTTTCACAGTTAGAGGCTTGAAACTTGGTCACAGGGCTTATGGGGTATGCCTAAGTATGTGTATGAAATTTGAGATCGATCCCTCCAACCCTTGATTTTATATGAATGTATTAAATATCGTTTAAGTTCTGACAGGTCAGAATGACAGCTTGCCACGTGTGTTCATTCAGACCTGTCAAAAAGTTGCACAATCTTTAATAAATTCATATAAAATTGAGGGTTGGAGGGATCGATCTCAAATGTAATACACATGTCTAGCACATGTTGCTACACATATGTGCCAAATTTCAGATCAATCCCTCCACCCTTGTACTTTATATGAAGTTTTGGAAGATCGTGCAACTTTTGACCTGTCAGAACTTAAACGATCTTTAATAAATCCATATAAAATCGAGGGTTGGAGGGATCGATCTCAAATTTCATACACGTACTTAGGCATACCCCATAAGTATTGTGACCAAGTTTCAACCTGTAACATTGAAAACACAGAAGTTATAAGCATTTTTTCTAAAAACCCAGCTGTATAGGGCACAACGGGGCTGCAAATTAAATATCGTATTCTGATAATTATCGTGAAGACGATATGGTTCACCTACGATATTATAGGAGACTATATTTTTTTTGGTCTGAAATTCCGATAATGATAAAATACGATATTTTCGGGTGTGCACATCCCTAGCTTTTACTTCCAAGTAAACAGGTTTAGGATCACACTGCATACCGGAAGATCCGGTTACTTGGGATAACCATAACTAAATTTACTTCTGAGTAAACATGAATAGCATTAGACTGTCGGGAAATATGATGCTATTTTCTTCCAGCATGGTGCACCGGCTAGTTTAGAGCCAAACCACAATGTTACATGCAAATGATGCCCCAATCCCCCCCTTTTCTCTTGCTATGCCACTTTGGGAGGAAGTGTTTAAAAGTGGAGACGTGGTGGGAAGGAAGAGGCACTGACCCTTTTCCACATGCTGCAATATTTCTCCAGCAGGTTTTCTCTGGGGGGGGAAAAAAAGCAGAAAGGGCTTCTAGGTGATTTGGAGCAGGGAAATGCAGGCGGCACTTTTTACAGCGTTAGGTGTTTCATGCTGGTCAGCCGCGTAGGCTAGGTATTGTGCAGCTATTCCGACTTTCCCTTTTTAACAAATTTCTTGGGTAGGAAAACAGATGGAAGAAGCAGTGGAGAAACACAAAAGAATTACAAACACAAGATGGCAATGTCAGGACCCCATGTAAAATTCTATGAGTGAGGCAGGGCAATTGCGCAAAAAAAAGGGCTCAAAGGCATCCCTTCTGGCAGTCTGCTTTCCATGCTCCACAGCCTCCCGTTGTATGTGAGCTGTTGGCAGTGAAAGCTTTGCACATGGCTGGCCTCAAATTCAGAGAGAGTGCTAGTAATAGAGACGAGGGCAGGAGAGATAGCAACATAGAGGCTGCATTCGGACAGTTGGTTATGTTGTGGGTACTCCCCACACAACATATTCCTACACAGCTGTGGGTGGTTGGGGCTGGCGTTGAGTGGACTAATAGTCAACCCAGCATTTGACTGACACAGCCCCTGCCCCTCTTCCCACCCTCGCTCCTCCCTCAGTCCTCCCAGTTCTATCCTAGCAGCCTCTGCAAGTTGCACCAGTTGTAGCAGAGTGGCAGTCACCACTTTGGTCACTCTTGCCGCCTGCCTCTATGGGCTTGTGTTTTAACCCACTCACCACACACCATTAACACATTCATCCCTCCACACAACACTTTGAACAACTGGCTTCGAGCTAAACAACTTGCAAGCCAGTTGTTTCTCTCAGTTGCTTATTTGGGCAGAATAGCATACTGTCAGTAGTTTGTGAGCGGCGTGTTACCCTCCACACAACACAATAAGCAACACAACTGATTATTGTCCCCCCCCCCCCCAGCTGCTTAATGTGTTGTCCGAATGCAACCAGGGACAATGAAGAAAAGGGGGGAACTGACACACGGACCTGTGGAGCTGGGGGGAAGAAAAGGAAGGCTCTAACAGAGGTGGGACAGGTGTGTAGAGAGAAATGGAGGGTGGCAACATGGGGTGCAGCAGAAAGTGCTGTAGCATGTGAGAAGAGTAGTTTGTCGAGGCAGAGTGAGATTTGTGGTGGGGGAAGAATGGGGCAGTTCTATGAGGTGCATGGAGGGAAAAGTGGGTGGCAGCTGAGGGATTGGGCTGCAGAGAACCGTGTAGTTTCAGAATGGAAAAAAGGAGGCAACTGAGAGATGGGAAATGCAGATCTATGGTAGTGCAGAGTAGGGATGTCAGAGACACGTGCAACAGATTTGAATGATGTCGGATTTCTATGAATCTGACCTAAGGATTTTGCAGCGGCTGCGCTTTTTCAAGTCATGTGGACTTGAACTCGTGGACCCGTTTTTCATGGGGGAGGGAGAAGGATTGGCACTAATTCTCATTAATTAATGCAGATTAGTGCCTTCGTGCAAGTGCACATTAGCACTGACATCAATTTGTGCGAATAGAATGAAATTCTGGTTAAAAATAATCTGATTCCAGTAATGAGTGGAGGGCAGAATGAAAGATGTCTGGAAATCTGCAAAGCACAGACAGAATGGGCCTGTAAATCCCTAGTGCAGAGAGAGAGAGAGAGAGAGAGAGGGGAGAGAAAACGTGTGTGTGTGTGTGCTATGGAAGACAGGAAGGAGAAGAGAGAGGAGGACACTATAGAGTTGGTAAGAAGCGGAGAATGGGTTAAAGAAAGTAGGTGTTCTCTAAATGAGGTATTATAGCCTTTCTGGCCATTCAGGAAGTTTACGGGTTGATTTAATGATGCTGTAATCAAGCAGGAGGTCTCCTGTAGACCCCCCCCCCCCCATTCCATCTTAAAATACATACATATAAGCTGGAATAAACCCCTAACGGCATGAAATTGGCATCATGTCAAGCTGGGCTTGTGCTATGAACCTGCTGAGGAAGGACTTTGAATGGAGAGAGAAGAGGGTAAAATGCTTCCCTGCAACAAAGGAAGGCAGATCCAATCCCCATGTGTCTATTCAAGTAAGTGTGACGAGGGCAAAATCTTACTTCTATACAGAAGTAAGTCCTGGCTTTCCTGGGGGGCTGCAAGGAAACAGACAACAAGACCCCCCCCCCACACACACACATGTAAGGGAAGCAGGGAGGTGCTCCCTCAATTCAACTGTGTCTGCTGTTTAAAGGAGCCCTGAGAAACAGAGCAGAACTTTCCCTCACTCCTCTCCTCCCATGTAATCCAAATCATATCAATGCTGCCAAAGAAATAGGAAGCACAACAGCCCCAGATAAACAACAGGATTTCCTTTAATGTTGAGAAATTTATAGTTAAACTAGACATGACATTGGTGTGTATAAACAATAGAGATGCACAGTTTAAAAAAAATGCTACTGCAGGGTGCGCTGACCAGGATAGGGACCAGAGCATACTGGAAGAAAGAATTCAACACTTTCTTCCCCTGCCATGATCTTGACAAAAAATATCTTTACAAAAATCTCTCCTCCTAGCCCAGGAAGGAAGCTCCCATTTCTCCCAATGAGATCTTTCCGTCCGTGCTTAATAGCTACCTGACTGGGGTGGGGGAAGGAGGTATTTTTGTTGGGATTGTAGTTGGGAAGGGTTAACCACCCTCCCACCTGTACCATTACCCTCCCATACATCAATGACTGAAATGTTTAAAACTCTTGTGTGTGAATTGTTTACATACAATAAATATCACATCTTTTTTGGCCCTTGCCTGTGGTAGCATGGAAAGGAAGGAGAAAGAGCGAGAGCACGCTCTAGGCCAGAGAGAAACAGGTCAAATTGTACAGCAGGGATGGGTAATCTTTTTTTTTCCTGTCAAGGGATTACCTTTGCAGGTAATCTGACAGGGCCACCTGGTGGTGGTGGGCAGGGCCAGATCCAAAGGTGAGTGGGTCAACCCCTTTTGTCTTTCTGCCACCTCCTTTTCTCTCTCTTCCTCTTCCTTCCTGAAGAAGGGACTTCCAGGGATGCGCTTCCTTGGGCCGCATGAAATTAGCCCAAAGGGCATAGGTTGCCTACTCATGTTCTAGAGCATTGAATTGGCATCGTTTTGCTATTATAAATGCCCTTGCAGATTTCATAGTAATCAATCGAGTTATCGCCATTTTTAATGATCGATATCATACAAAATAAATCTCAACATAAGTGATTCTGGTTCTATCCTGTACCTGAAGGCAGAATAGAGCTGCAAAAGTCTGGTACGTGCCAAAGAATTAGACATTTCCTGATTCTGTTGAACCTAAAAATAAAGAATATTGGCTATTTAGACTTTCTTCCAAGAACAGTTTTTGCCTTGGAACAAATCTTATGGTAAAACTAGTTCAAACCCTTCTTCAAAGTTTTGTTTAAGAGAAACATTGGATTCCTGCTTTTTCTACAAGAGCGGCTTTTAAGCCAAGTTGTCCATCTACAAGAAGGCCAATCTGTTATACATTAGTAAGCAATTGTGTGTTGCTGTTGTTGCTTTGGATCACAGCAGTGGATTAAAAGTAAGGTCCCCTCTACAAGGATTCGCTTCTGCGCCTGGTTAGGCGATTATGCGCATAATCGCAGAAGCGCATTTACGCCTAATCCCTCTGCACGAGAGGCGGCGAGAGGCGGCGAAGCGCATTAACAGATGTCCAAAATGCGCTTTACAAGTAGTTAATGCGCATAAGCGCTTATTCACACAGTCAAAATGCGCTTTAACGGACGGAGCAAAATAAAACTCGCGATTTAATGCTCATTCGATAATGTGCATAATCGGGGAGATAACGCGCCTCTACGCCCAATTTGCGCTCCGTTCTTGTAGAGGTCATTTTTTTAATGCGCCTTGAAAGAGCTTTAAATGCCTCTAGTAGAGGCAGCCTAAGAATCACATACACATGGAAGACTATTTTCTCATTATTTACAATAAGTATGCTTTACAGAGAGATCTTTAAATCACAAAACACGATTAACCCTTTAAAATTAAACAAAGTCAAATAAGGTAGGTATTAAATGTAGCCCATCTGGCTCCACAGTTGTGTGCCTGGCCATGGGATATATGTTCCTCAGGAAACAAGGACCCAGAACACAAGCTCCTCAGGTTCCTAGTGCTCGAAGAGAGGAATATCATCATCTGTCTCCAGTGATCTTCCACATTATTCTCTAGGATTGGCTGTTCTGGGTATTGGTACGTCCAACGTAACACGTTTTGCATGTTAATATTCTAACATCACCAGTTTGTATATGGACTCCCACCAAACATAGATGGGGTTTCTACAAGAGACATACCTGCCCCAAGTATTATCCTGCAGCAGATTTGACTACTAGATAATACAAACAGCTTTCCCTGGAATCTAAGCAATTTGTTTACTACTGCTTTATACGAAGTTGCTGTTTCCATATAATGCCATTGTTACATTTTGAAGCAATCACAACATTGTCAGCTTAATCGTATTCAGGCTAAGTGCAAACCTAGACATTTAAAAAGCACGAATACATTGAGTTTATTAAAAATAGCAATCCCAAAGCCTGTTAAATCCCTATATCCTTGATTCATATTATTGAATTCAATGTTTCTTTTTTTAAAAAAATCATATACAAGACTATCTAATATCTTTCTTCATAATGAAAACATGCAGAAACAAATCACAAAACTATGGAGGAAAAAATTACTTGAGTAATATATTTCCCTTCGCTCATTGCAAGAAAGTTGCATACTGTTTTAGAAATTCAGCTCTTGCATATTCTGAGAGGAGTTATGAGATCCGTCCTCTCCCAGCGTGGGAATCCATTGAGAATCCAATTTCTAGTCCGTTGGTTTTTGCAGTTCCGTGAATGCATGGTTCTCAGCTTTTTCCATGTATTCATATTTACACTTCTGCCTCAGAGGCCAGCTCTACACCAAGCAGGCTATAGCAGTATGAAAGCAGTATATAAAAGGCAGGAGCCACACTGCTGCTTTATAGTGGCATTGACGTGCACTGACAACTGTTGGGTCCCATTGACACATGCCATATACTGCTATATCCTGCTTGGTGTGGCTCCTGCCTTTTATATTCCGCTTTCATACTGCTATATCCTGTTTAGTGTAGATCTGGCCAGACTTGCAAACATGTCTATTGCTACATTTTACCCCTGCGAATACTCTTAATTGGACCATAGCTGATCCCAAATGGTATAAAATGTATCCCCAAATCTGTGCTACTTCTTACATCAGCATTCCCCAAGCTGATGCCCTCCAGGTGTTTTGGGCTATAGCTCCCAGAATTCCTAACCACTGGTTATGCTGGCAGGGACTGATGGGAGTTGCAATCCAAATCGTTTGGAGAGCATCAGTTTGAGGAAGGCTCTCATACACCATGTATTCTCCTACAATAAATAGCTCAAATGTTTTGGGGTATTTTAACTTCTGCAACTCCACTGGAGATTACACAAATTGGCCAATTAAAGCAAATCTGTGAAAGTAAATACTGCATATCCAAAGTATTGAGGGTCAGGCAGAACATTGCTATGCCTGAAAATGCAATGCTCTGTTGGCAGATGCCCAGCAGAACAGAAGAAGCAACGGAGGCAATATTTGCCTCTCCATCTTCCTTTCTGTTTCTTGTTTTAGTTGAGTGTATTTAATGGAGTTGTGTATCCTCCTCACCCCTTTCCCCTTCATTTGCATTCTCAGTTGAGGTCAAAGCTTTGACCTTGGGTGAAGACGTCACCACCTTTCTTTCCATTCAGATTTCTCCTCCAAAGGTTGTAGCAATGAGCCTATCCACATTGCCCTTAAAACGACTTATATTCTGTTTAAAAAGTGGGTTTTTAAGTCGTTTCATTACATGGTAGGACACACTGAGCAGTACTTACGTTTCATAGTGACTGCTTCCTCCGTCCTCAAAGTGTTCACTGGTGTATTACAGGGTTAATTCCTTTACTCTTCTTCTTTCGTTTTTGTTTTGCAGGCTGCTTGACCCGCCCACTTCTGTCTCCATAACTCAAGCAGCCTGCAAAACAAAAACTAAAGAAGAAGAGTCAAGGAATTAACCCTGTAATACACCAGTGAACACTTTGAGGATGGAGGAAGCAGTCACTATGAAACGTAAGTACTGCTCAGTGTGTCCTACCACGTAATGAAACGACTTTTAAAAAATCACGTTTTTACAAAAAATATAAGTCGTTTTAAGGGTAATGTGAATAGGCTCAGTGTCTATGGCCTTGGAGAAGGAACTCCAAAGTATCCTAGGTTCCCTAGGATGCTCTCCCAGGGACTGTAGGGTTCCTCCCTAAATGACATGAACATAATAAAAAATAAGAATTTAATAACACAGTGGCTATTGCAGCAGTTAAGACAAGAATGTATATCTCCAGAGTACTTTGAGTTGCAGGGAAAAGGGCACAATTAATGCCTCCAGGGTTCATGATATCCCTTATGAGGGAAGGTTACAATGTTTAGCTCTTTTAAAAAAAGTGGAAATGAATACTTCTTCACACAGTACAGTTAAACTATGGAATTCATTACCACAAGACATAGTGATGGCTTCCAACGTGGGCGGATTTAATAAGGGAGTAGACAAATTCATGAAGGAGAAGGCTACTGGTGGTTACTAATCCTAGTGACTGTATATTATGTCCAGTATAAGAGGCAGTGTGCCTTTCAGTACCAGGGGCTGGCAAACATGACCAGGAGGATGTTTTACACTCATGTTCTGCTTGTGGGTTTTCCATGGGCATCTGGATGGCCACTGTGGGAACAGAATGCTAGACTAGGAGCCAATCTACACGCTAGGTTTTTAATGTTTTATAAGGGTTATGAAAACTCTTTGGGCCACATGACACACTCCCTATAACGTTGTATATCTGAGGTTTTTTAAAACTCACTTCAGTTATATACAACGGTTTCACTTTTAATAAATCGTTTTAAGTAAAATGATGTGTCCTTCCTTACTGTTTGTGATTCATGGGGGCAGTGGTTCGTTTACTGGTGCCCAAATGCCTAGCAGTTGATTGGTGGGGAAGAAAGCAGGGCTAAGGAGGAAGTGGGCGAGTGAACTACAACACCCACAATTCTTAGCCCTATACTCGCTAGGGAATGACAGAGGAACAAAGGAGGAAGTGGATGACTGAACTACAATGCCTTGCCCTAAACTCATTGTAAAAACAAAAGAGAAAGAGACAGGGCAGAAGACTGTGTGACCGCACACACCACTTTAAAGACTGAAGAATTTTTCTCCTGTAACGTGAGTACTCAGTAATGTGCCTAAGACGTTTTAGAACGCACCTATTTGGAACGTTTTAAAATACTATTTAAAACATTCCAAGGGACTGTGTAGATAGGCTCTAGATGGGTCTTTGGTTTGACCCAGTATGGTCTTTATTATGTTCTTATTACAGAATCCAGATGTCATACCTATGTTGTTGTACTCAAGCACTGTAAAGTATAATCTTCAATATATTTCATATTAATACTGCAAGTCCTATGGAGGTCTACTTGGAAGTATGTTCAATGGGACTCACCTAAATTGGAGCTGTAATAAAGTAGATCATTCCTTTAATATCTACATGACTTAATTTGAGTTGACCTCAATATCATGCTTATGTTTTTGCAGGGATAGGAGACTTTGTGTCTGAAACTTAATATTCAATAATCCAAATACTATAATGACTGATTTTCAGGTTAATGTTCCATTGGTAGTGGATAGAGACAGATGTTCCCAGGCAGGACTTTAAATCATAAAATAGATGATGTAGAAACAAACTGAAAGTGGTTGTAGGGATAGTTTATGGCAGAACAGAAGGAGAACACTGGCTTTTTTAAAAAATAAAGAAACTAGTGTTTCTGGAAGAAACAAATCCTCTATGGGGCCGTTATTATTGTCTTTGGAGGCTTTGCAACTCTCTGAGAAAAGTGTATTTTGATTTGGAAAGAATGGAATCCACCAGGCCAACCCACAGAGTAACTTGTATGACTTTGACTGACTTTGTTCCAATTCTTTTAAGGCACCTGGTTGGGGCACTTTATTGGCATTTGTGCAAAAAAGCAAGGCTTGGAGCTTGAGCTGCTTGCTTACGTAAACAGTGCTGCTGTCTAAACACACACACAGAGTCTGCTGCATGGCTCGTGATGAGAATTCCAGGCCCTAAAACCAGCTTGATGCTCTGTTGCAGTTCAAAGGCACAAGTGTGCCTTTTGTCCAAAAGCTCTAAAATTCTCATGATGCTAATTCAGCATCAAATACACATTGCTGTGCTGGCTCAGAACAGTTTTAGAATATGCAGAGACCCTCGCTTAAGGAAGGTTTTGTCATTACGATGCGATTTGGGAAAAGTGAAGTCTATGGATAGGGGAATTGGGCAGTGTGTATATGTATTGGGGTGGGGGTGGGGGTGGGGGGAGCTAGCCTTGATGATAGACATCATTTTATGCTGCCAGTCAAATCAGAAATAGGCATTCCTGTCACCCAGCTGCAGGCTGGCAGACATGCGCTGTTCACGCATTGTGCATCTTGTTGCCTCTAGTTTGCAGGCAGCAGCATAGTGTCAGTCAGGCAAGCAGTACAAGCCTAACGTCATGCCATATCTCACAGGTGTTGAACCTCTTTCAGCTGAGGGATATAAATGCCATTTTGGAGAAGCTCTCAGGGACCACATTCCAGTGGTGGGCAGAGACAGAAGCCAAAGGGATAGCGTCACAAATCACTGGTGTCAAACTTGAGAAGCAGAAGGGAAACATCAATAAATAGTAGGCTGACCATATGAAAAGGAGGACAGGGCTCATGTAATTTTAACAGTTGTAGAGAAAAGGGAATTTCAGCCGGTGTCATTTGTATGCAATTAGTTCCTGGTGAAATTCCCTCTTCATCACAACAGTTAAAGTTGCAGGCGCTATACTAGAGTGACCATATAAAAAAGAAGGCAAGGCCCTTGCAACTTTAACTGTTGCGATGAAGAGAGAATTTCACCAGGAACTAATTGCATACAAATGACACTGGCTGAAATTCCCTTTTCTCTACAACTGTTAAAGCCCTGTCCTCCTTTTCATATGGTCAGCCTAATAAATAGTCCATGGTTGAAAGCCAAAGTATCCATCAGAAGCCTGATCAAACAATACTGGGTTCAGGAAAGCATCAAACAGTAGTCAAGGTACAGTCCAAAGTCAGGATATGTCCAGGCAAGATCAAGGAGCTGTTATGCAAGCAACAAAGACAAGACACCTAGAACAACAGTTGCTTCCAGGATCACTTCTGAGTTCTGGCATGTCTTTTATGGGGATGGTGGTGATGGGGAATTGTTGTCAGCTGCACTGGCCTTCAGCTAGCTTCTGCCAGTTCCGTGAAGGGCCACTCCCCAAACACTCCCAGGCTCAGCTGTTCCTCCTTTCTGTTTAATCCCTCAAACTGAAACACAATAGGTAGGCCCAGAAGCTCAAAAATTTCAGCTCAAAGTACCAAAGCTAGGCTGACCAGATAAAATCCAGGTCAGGGCTCATGTAACTTTAACAGTTGTAGAGAAAAGGGAATTTCAGCCAGTGTCATTTGTCTGCAATTAGTTCCTGGTGAAATTCCCTCTTCATCACAACAGTTAAAGTTGCAGGGGCCCTGCCTTCTTTTGTATCTGGTCACTCTAGTATAGTGCCTGCAACTTTAACTGTTGAGATGAAGAGGGAATTTCACCAGGGACTAATTGCAGACAAATGACACTGGCTGAAATTCCCTTTTCTCTACAACTGTTAAAGTTACATGAGCCCTGACCTGGATTTTATCTGGTCACCCTAACCAAAGCCTTAGTAGAGGCATTTTAGAATGGCGGAAAAGCTGCACAAAACCATCGGTTAGGGAAAGGGGTGGGGGGTTAGGGTCTGAGTCTGGGGGCTCTGGTGGGCTGGAATTGATCCCAGTGCCTGAAGTTCTGCACCCCTGCCATGGGCGGATTTACAGGGCCCCTTCCCACTTTGAGCGTCATCAGTTGAGGGAAAATCACATTTCCCTACTATTGTTTTTTTGTCCCACAATAGGGACGAGCAGCTTCCTCTTTCTTCACATAGGAAACAATGGCAAGTTTTGCAATAATAATAATAATAATAATAATAATAATAATAATAATAAAAAAAATGGATTTACAGGGTCTTATTTTGACATGGAAAAAAGAGCAGAAGGAGTGGGAGACACACGGGAGGTGGACAGCATCATCAAAAAGTCCCTCAAACATCCGTAAGTGGCCAGTAATAAGCATGCTATAAAACACTCATCTGATGATGCTCTTTAACTGTGGTTACATATTTTATTGGCCACGATGACAATCCCAGGTAAGGCTAACCAGGGTTCTGGACCAACTGTACAGAACAGCTTTCTTCCGATCTCTTGACCAGGGTTAAAACTTGTGGCAACATTTGCACCAGCTCATAATGTGCCCCAGGGGTATCATGTTTGCTTCTGGCGCAATTACGAGCTTGCTTGTCTCAACCGGGACATGAATATCTGCTAGTATCTTGTAGAGATAGACTATTACATGCTGTTACTCTCGTTCACTGGCTTTTACATTATCTTCTGATTAGGCATGTGCTATCGTGCCTTGTGCTCCATTAAGACAGGACGTGTATTATTATTTTTTAATAAAAACAAGTTTGGTTAGCTGAGGCTTCACTGGTTCAAACCTTGCTTCAGAAAATGCGCTCCAGTTTGGCCCCATAAAAGTAGGCCTTTTAATGTTCGAAAAGAGAGTTTATGACTACATGTAATCTTCTCTCTTTTGAAGCAGGCAAACTGGCATCTCTTAATCTAGACTTTACTAGGTTGGGAGAGATAAACTGTGAGAGCAAGTTGTCTTTATTCTATTGGAACTCTTTCCTTCTATGCCCCCACCCCACATGAACATCTTAAACCAAAAACAGCTGTTGGCAGCAAGGGGAACGGAGACAATAATATAAGTGTGTAAGATGCTCTGTGGTGTCTGGAATATAATTTAATGAGGCCCAAGACAGTTTTAAAACCCAACTACATGGACTGAGAAGTTACATAAAGGAAAAGTTATCTGACAAAGCTCTTGCTCCCACGGTAGTGCATTTAAGGCCTTGCTTAGGGCTCTTGCTATGTTCACATGAACATAGCTGATAAACCATCAACTCTATTACGCTCATCATTCTAAAAATATTATTGTGCTCTCTGTAGATCTATTATTTCCATATGATGGCTAGGATAATACAGTTGTCCTTGTGGAACAACGTTACCTTGTCTAATCCTTCTGCTGCTGCTCTTGCCAAAACTTAATGAGATTTTGAAGAAATACATTCACTTTACGTATGTAGAAAAGCTCCATTCATTAACTTACACTACTGTGTAAGTGACCTCTATGTTTGTATAAAGGCGATGTCTGTTACATTAGTCTAGGAAAAGGGCTATTATTATTGTTGTCATTAGTATAAGTAATATGATGAACATTTCTATATGATTTTTCATGTATAAGCAATCGATCTCTCAAAGTGATTTATAGTAACAAAACATCTGTAAAATAATCATAAAATAACAACAAGTATTAAGAAAAGCAGATAAAACCATCATGCTAAAGCTGAAATTTATTAAAAGCCTGGGCTATTAAAAAACCTGTCACCTGCCACTAAAAACCTAACATGGTCAGTGCCAGGTGAGCTTCCCTCAGGATTATATTTCAAAGGTGAAAGACCTTGCGGAAAAGGCCTTATCCTGGGTCCCTGGTTGTCTTGCTTTATATGATGGAGGGGGGCACACAAAAAGTAAACAGTGTGGATGTGAATACCCACATAGTCTGCGTGGAAGAAAAATACATTTGAGGTATCCAGGTCTTAAGCTATTAAAGGGGTTTATAAAACTAATACCTTGAATTGGGATCCAGAATATGCTGGGAGCCAGTGCAGCTATATAATAACACAACACAGTCCAATGCTGCCATTTTGACCAGTTGGGGAATCGAGGGAGGCCCTATATACCACTGAAACCCCTGACAACAGTGACTATAGCAAAGTTCAGGTCCTTCCTGTGTGCCACAACTGTGCTCTAGATTGCAGACATTGTCCTTGCCCCATTGAGAGCCTATACTTTTGGTTAGCCCCTCCTCTTCATGTGTATAGGCAGGCACACCTTGGTTTCTGTTGCTCGGTCATGCTATAGCAAGAGTGGGAAACCAGTGGCCCTCAGATATTGTCATGTTTTCAGAGCCCCAAGTATGAGGAAGCAAAATTTTGGGTGACCAGATTTTGGAAAGCAAAATCCTGGTCCAAAATGGCCACCCCACCAAAGCAGCCTCCCCCCCTCAACATAAAATAAAAAAATTAAAAAGGCTGCCCACCATATGGCTAACAAGCAGACACCCCCGCCACCCCCCCACCCGAAACAACCCCACCCACCAAGTCACCCCCCCCAAAAACCCAGCCCAGACCTACCTGGTCCTGCCACCGCCGATCTCCTCCACTGCCGCGTGACCCCTGCAGTCCCCTCACCCTTCTTGCCCTGCTCCTGGGCTCCCTGGAGGTATCTGAGGAACAGCAACAGCAGCAGCACGCAAAGGAGGAGGAAGAGCCTGCTTTAAAATGCCAGCGCTGCTCCAGCCTCTGCAGGAAACAAGTACTCAGGGTTAGGGAACATCAACAAATTCCTTGTCTGGTGGCTAAAGCAGTTAGCCACCAGACAAGGAATTGGTTGACGCTCCCTAACGCTGAGCACTTGTTTCTTGAGGTGGCGGGGGAGTGGCCGGGGAGCAGCACAGGCAGGAAAGAAGTGCTCAGCATTAGGGAGCGTCAACAAATTCCTTGTCTGGAGGCTAAAGCAGTTAGCCACCAGACAAGGAATTTGTTGACGCTCCCTAACTCCCTAACTCTGAGCTCTTCTTTCTTGCGGAGGCCGGGGAGCAGCCGGGAGCAGCGTGGCAGGAAAGACGTGCTCAGTGTTAGGGAGCGTCAACAAATTCCTTGTCTGGTGGCTAAAGCAGTTAGCCACCAGACAAGGAATTTGTTGACGCTCCCTAAGGCTGAGCACTTCTTTCTTGCCGTAGCTGGGGAGCAGCGCGGGCATTTTAGGGCGGTTTGCCCCCACCGCCCCCCTGTCGGCCTGGATTGCCCCAGTTTTCCCGGTTAGGACCGGGAAATCCAGGGTGATCTGGTCACCCTAATGGTACACTCTACCAAGGCCTTTAAGGCCCAAGGCCCTGACCCTGGCAATAAGACCATACCATGAGGAAAATGTTGAGGCTAAAATTGTAGATCTCACTTGAAGATGCTCATGCAAATTTATTTATTTATTTATTTCCCTATATCCATATGGGATATGTAAAATCATGTCAGCTAGTCCCAATCTGAAGCAGTATTAGGACAGAATACGCACAACATTCTTAACTGTGAACCCAGGCCATGAGAGCACACTTGTACAGGAAACGTAGGACTTGTAGTTTGAGGGATGGAGAGAAGACTGCTTTACTCTGTGGTACAATCTCTCTAGGACTAGAAGTTCCAGAATTCTCCTTTTTTTTTGCTACATGTCCTTTGCACAAGCAGTTGGGGAATCACCATTAGGTTGTGGAAGCCAACTAATAGCATAGTGTAGAGGGTAGAATAGAACAGGGGCATTCAGATCCCAAAGCCAGTGCTGCTGATAGGATTTGACCCGGAATATGTAGCCCTGTTCAGGCATTATGGATTTATGAACAGTAAGGGGGCATTGGGCTGTGTGCATTGCCCTGTACCCAGTGTCCCTAGGTGCACGTATCTTGCCCCTCAGTTTCTGACCTCCTCTCACTGATCACAGAGAACACGGGTAGAACCCTCCATCCAGTCCATAATAAACCCTCCTTAATAAAGAAGGCTTCGCGATCGTGTGGAGAATTCTACCCATGTTTGAGCGAATATGAGAACCCTCACCTCTTCAGACCTTGCTGCTCATCTCAGCAAGGCCAGGCGCTCAGAGGGGAGGAGCTGAAGTTATACTTTTTTACTTGACCCAGAGAAAATGCCGGAGCACTAATGTTACGTGTGGTGTGGATCAGATTCCTAAAGTAATATGTGAAAATAAAGAAGTGTTCCTCTTTGAGCTTGTTCTCTGTGTCTTTCCAATAGGGGTGTGCTTAATTTACGTTCACCACGGTGCATCCTAGCCTAAGTGTGCGTCAGTCCCCATTCAAAATGCTGCTAACCAGCTTGTTCCCAGTGTGAGAGGTGAGTGATTTCCTCTTGCTATCCTATTTTGTCCCCATCTAAACACTGAGCAGTTTGCTATTGCTTATTGTTGTGCTCCATAAGAAGGCTGAACAAATTGATTTTCGCCATAGTGCTGAGCTGTTGCTCCAAAGACCCTGGTGATCATTTGGGCCTCCTTCTCTATTCTGTGAAATTGGCTTCACTGCATGAGATCTTGTGCAATGACTCATGCCTCCCTCTTTACCCCACCCCCAACAACGCACACCCATCAACAATAACTGTTTGGAAATCTGTTGCTTTATCCAAGACATTTATCTATAGCTGCTGATATGCTAATTTATTTATTTTTTACTCCCAAATATGGAAACCAAGACTATTTGCATGCCTGCTTTTTGTCATCAACAGGAAACTACATCCAGCTCCCACACTTCTGGGAAGGAAGGGCTCTCAGGTCAGAAGTGATGTATTCTGGTATTTTTTGTTTTACAAATTAAACTTGGTGCAAACGTGACCCTTTTAAATCCTGTCCAATGTCTATAGAGAGCTTAAACAAAGTTGAATAAGTATGCTGAAAGCGGTATTTCATTGGTGTAGTAAAACTACATAATGCAAGAGTTATACAGCTGCAGTGAATATTCTCTAATTTCTATATTTTCTTTGGAAATGGCACTTTCCAAGCAGCTGAACAGATTGCCTACAATATACTTATCTTACCAAACTTTCACATTGTTTTGATGATATTTGGCATTTTTTTGTACCTCTGGCTGTTTTTTCTTCTCAGTGTTATGTGCCATCTTTCCTATCCTCAGACTCATTAGCTAAGACTGCTGTTTACTGCGGGGATGAGTGAAAATGTCCTTCCTTTTGTGGTCCTATTTGCAAAAGGAGGCTTTTTGGCAATTTTGGGTGGCGGTGGGGTGGGAACATGGTTTTGGGGAGGTTGAGTAAAATTACTAATGCTCCCTCAGAGCTCTGTTGGGTGGGTAGCTGCTATTCCCTTCCTCTCTGTGTGTCCCATTATTGCAGTCCCCAAGTTGGTGGTGGGGAAACAGCAGCCCAACAGTCAAATGTGAAGGAGGAAAGATGGTTTTTCACCCCCAAATTCAGGAAGGATTTTCAACGATTCTAAAGTGAAACCAAGCCTTAAAGCTAGGATGATCAATGGGATGTTATTTATGTTCATCCATTATGTCATTATATCAAATGTAGTGCAGTGACCTCATCAACAAAGTTGATGGGTCACCATGACAGGTCATGTTTGCTTGAAGATGTCCAAGGACAGTGAGGGCAAAGATGTTTCAGAAAGTTTTCAACCCTAATGGAAAGATACACAAACTGAGGGAAGTCTTGCCGATTCAGCTCTATGCAAGACAAGTTAATTTCATGGGTGAAATGTGTGCGGCTAATTACCAGTCACACCCTACAAGAGAAACTGGGACTCGTGAAATGAATTGTACTGTCACAGAACAACCTGCATTCCTTTGTCGAATGCTGCACAGCTTCCAATTGGCTGCTGCCATCCCACATGGCAAAGGGGCAGAAAACCTGACTGATTCAATGACACATTTTTAGAACCCTTGTATTTGCCAGTTTTTTATAAAGTTCATTTTTCATATCTGCACAGATGGCATCCATGGAAGCAGATCGAATAAACTGAATGAGCTGTTCAGCATGATAAGGAAATGCCATGGGACTATATAACTACATCAGGGAGGTGAATGCTGTTTACAGTGTTTTCAAGGTCTCCACGGTGGCAAATGTAGATGTAAATATTCAACCAAGGGTTTCCAGTTGACAATGTTATGTACAAACTAAAGGTTCTGTTCAAAGTCATAAATTGGATCCAATTCGATACATTTGTGATGGAGTCTTAGCTCATTTCCACTTAAAGCCAGCCAGCTTTTTCTTGAAATAGTGCCAAACAGAGAGAGCATTTTGAGTCAATCTGGCTTGATTCTCAGATTTGTAGTGAGAGAATGAAATAGTACGTTTTTGGTCAGCTTTCCAGTTTGGATATTTTCCTTAGCTCTATACTACTAAATCAAACAACTTGATCTTATAGTCTCTGGTACAAAACAAAAAATAAATAGAACTCAACTCATTTGGGTGAAACTCAATTGGATGAATTCAAATGTGAAATTGTTGATCTCCTAACAAAAAATATGTAACATGACCCTAAGATCAGACTCTGTACCAGAGGACTAGAGAGCGGCCAACGTACAGCTAATTTTTGAAAAGGGATCCAAGTGTGATACGGGAAGTTATAGGTTGGTTAGCTTAATGTCTGTTTCAGGTAAATTGGTGGACGGTATTATTAAAGATAAAATTAACAAGGGAAGAAGGCCCTTCCCTCTCAATTTCTGACCTTTCCTATGTTGAGCAGGAAGGTCTGAAGGGGACTTCTATGTGAATTTAGCTGAAGCCTCCCTGAAATTTGGAACCTTGCTAAAGCAGGCTTCCTGATTACAGGAAGACTTAAAAGTCCATTCAACTGAATGGACCTAGAACTCCCCACTCCCTTTAGACTTTCCCTGAAGTAGAGTGGGCAGAGATGATGCACAAGTTGAAATTCCTTGCTTAGGCATAATGAGTTGAAACTTCCATGTTTAGGCATAACGCCTGAACAGGGGTAGTGATACAAACGTACGTGACTGTGCCACCAGAGCCCCTTTCATCCATTCCCACTAGGCTATTGCCCTCCAGATATACAATTGGGGGCTGACTGTGGGAACATGGGGTTTGGGTAGCAATTGTGTGCCAATTGAATGCAATGTGCCAATTGAACCATAGGGCTACAGTAGGCCATCAACTACCATCATAAAATAAATGATCGTTTTGAGAATATGGAAATGACGTGAAAAAAACACAATAAATAAATGGGAAAAAAGGAGGAAGAAAGAAAGAAAGAAAGTCACACGAGAAGAGAAAGGGGAAGGAATAAAATAAGCAGGTTCCAGGCAATGGCTTGAAAAATATGTTATTTTCAAAGAGTCTTCTGGCACTCTAAAAACTAACAGATTTATTGTGGAATAAGCGTTTGTGGAATACAGCCCACTTCATCAGATACTTGAAGAGTTATCCTCCAGTTTACACTGCAGATCTATATATACACGCATGAGGAGAGATGAAAAAACAAGCCAGGCAAAGAGCCAATGGAAAGTTGCAAAAGGAACCCTCTGATTAACCTGCTGACCTCACCAAGCCTTTGTAAAGTTCTGATAGGAGAAGAAAAAGGGAGAGTGGCAGTGTGACTCTCTTTAGATTTAATCATTCCTCCAATGGGACTCTATAATCCTGTTCAGACGACATGCTAAACCATGGTGGTTAAACATTTTGAGCTAAACATTATGGCTTAGCGTGTCATGTGAACCATGACTTAGTGTGTTGTGTGAACCATTCCTAACCATGGTGGTTACTTAACCAAGGTCACTAACTATTTGCTGCAAAAGGGTTAGCGGCCTAACCATGGCTTAGCGTGTTGTCGCAGGAGGCCAGAGAAATGGGTTAAGCTGCAAGCCTATACATACTGACCAAAAAGTCCCATTCAACTCAGGTCTTGGTTTTGAGTAGAGATGTCGGAGAAATATGCACCGGAAACAAATGAATTCTGGTTTCTATGAATCTGACGCGTTGCGAAGGGTGTAGCACCAATGCTGACCAGTGGGAAAGAGACAAAGTCTGGTGCTGGTTGACATGTGTTTTATTTTACATTAAAAGCCCAACGTTTCGGATGTACTCCTTCCTCAGGAGCTATAAACAATAAAATATATTCTTAATCAATAACAATATGGACAACACCTATCACAAGTTAGACATTCCTTTCTTTTGTACCATTGATCACTCCTTATTTGTCAATAAATTTGCCAGATAAAAATACACATATAACTATACATGCATGTTTAAACTTCACAAAACCTTAGATACCACCCATATAGCTATATTCTTTCTGTTCTAAAAAAATTCCATATTTTTATTGTTCATCTTCAAACAACAACAGGATCCCTTCTAATAGGCAACCTTTGCCATCATATAAATCTTATAAGTAAGGAGACCGCCACCCTAAAAAACCTATCACAAGTTCAACATTCCTTTCTTTTGTACCATTAATCACTTCTTATTTGTCAATCTATTTGCCAGATATATGCACCAACCTGAAATATAATTAACCCTGTTTGAGAAAGGCAGACTCATTTGTTATCATTTTTTCAGAGATAACTATCTTCATTTCCAATAGTTATTAATTCCCTCTTCCAACACACACACATAAAACATAACCCTGTGACGTGCATTATTTATATACACAGACACAGATTTTTTTGCATTACATTACTGTTAACCTATTTTAAGCCTTTGTCCGTCCCAAAATCTCTTTAAAAAGTACAAACCTGTGTCTCAACACATGTTGCCTAAACAAACCAACAACTTTTTTCAGAAAAAAAATCCTTCAGCAATTCTCTTTGAAGGCTGCGTTCTCTCTGCAAGTGTCCACCTATAGCTGTGACTCAAGGTCAGCTGTTATTTATTGGAGATGATAAGGGAAGTTTTTCAGCTGCACTCCACTGACTACTCTAGGATTCTGCCCATACTTAGTTCCCTTTTGTTAGCCCAAGTTTACTTGTTGCAAAACCATCTCTTATTGCCTGTAAGTATGTAATTCTAACGACTCATTCAGTCCTTCTGGTGTAACAGATTTCAAAGTTAGCATCCAAAATACCTCTCTTTTACTTAGACATGCCCCTTTCCCCCTCACCTTCTCAATGGCCCAGAAAACAATTGACTCTGGTTTATGATTTTGTTCCATAAAATGCTTCACCAGAGGTGCCCCTGTCCTTTGATTCCTTAAATTATGGAGATGTTCACCTATCCTCACTTTCAGTTGTCTAGATGTTTTGCCCACATACATCTTATTACATGGACATTTAATGACATAAATAACTCCCTCGGAGTTGCAATTGACGAAGTCTTTAATCTGTATTTCCTTTCCATCCTTGATATTGGTGAAAGAGATTACCTTTCTGGTGTGTCTGCAATATACACACCTCCCACACAGATGGTGTCCCAAGGTTTGGGTAGATTAACAATAGACGATTGAACCACTGTTTTGTTATCACACTTTTTATGGTCAGTATGTACTAACCAGTCTTTCAAATTCCTTGTTCTCTTGAAAGTGATCAGAGGTTTCGGCGCTAAGCCAGGTAGATCTTGGATGAAGTCCCATCTGACCCATGGATTCTGCAATTTACTGATTTTTCCATGGTCTTGAGGAACAGTTTTTTTTTTACTTTCCAGAGTTTTAGATAAATTTAGTCATAGCAAAATACATAAAATTATTTTGAAAAATCTGAAAATGCACATTTCCCCCTTGGGCTAAAGTATGTAAATGCACATTTTGGGGGGAATTGCACATTTGCACAAATTTGGGAAATTGAAAAAAAAAATCTGATTCTGCCAGTGGGCAGACAATGGAACCAAAGGCACCTGATGATCCACAAAATACAGTTGGAATGGATTTTACAAAGTCCATACATCCCTACTTCTGAATACGTGTATAGGATTGCACCTCCCCTGGAACTGGGGCTTTTCTGGGATGGTGCCAAAGTTGTGGAGTACTATGGATTGTTAATATTTGCTGGTTCTGATGCATAGTGAGCTGGTTTGCATCTCTTGGATTAATGGGTGGATTGGAATATAGCTAGCCACTGGATTTCACATTTTTGTGCATGCTGTAACGTAATTCTCAGTCACTTAAAGGCATCAAAATAGGCATGTAAGTGCATGTTAAAATACAGGGTTTAAATATATTTATGTAAAGTATTAGATCAATTTTTGAAAGGGATAATGACTGGAAATAGGCAGATTCACTTTTTTGTGGAAACGAGATTAAATTTAGAATGGCCACATTCTATGCTTCTTTATTTTAATGTATGTTAACCATGAAAAATACCTAAAGAAAGCCCAACTAAGTTCAATGGGACTTACTCCCAGATAAGCATTTATAGAATTGCAGACAAATATTTTTTAAGTAATTTCTCTTTGAACAAAGTAGGATCTATTTCTAATTTTCATCCCAGTAGACTGAGGCTGATCTATGAAATGAATTTGAACAGTTCCAGCTGATTGAACTGTAGTAAACAATTCTGTGGGTGACAGCTTTCAAAGGCATGGAATTCCCTCTTTACCTTTTTCCTCCTTAGTGAAATCAGATGACTGGATGAAGCAGATATGTTGAATTTGAAGCTGTCACTTTTACATAAACAGTGCTGTGCTTTAGTTTCAGATCTTTTCTGCTGAAATATAATTGCTGCCTACAGAAATTCAGATTGAAATCTGCCTGGTTATATTAGGATTCTTTTTAGAGGTGTCAGGCTGCTCTATTGATACAGTGGCAACCAACAGGCTACTCTTCATGCTAATGATGTGCCTATTCTGATGTTACAGAGCACTTGGGCAGTCTTGGGCTAAGCAGCCAAATGCTAGGGAATTAGGCAGTCATCAACATTGAGTTACAAGGTTCATGACCAACTTTTGTTAAATGCACTCACATAACAATACAAAGTGCTCTGAAAGGCCATGTATGGATGAAAACTAGAATGCTTTGGTACCGTTGGGTAGAGATAGATGGATAGCAGTTTTTCCTTATGATATGTGATGACGATACATGCAAACATAAGCAACATAAGCAAAATCTTTTCATTTTCCATCCAGACCATATTTTCTGTCCCTTACACAATTCGTTTTTGGACTTTCACAAAAGAAATGCTGAAGGAACACAATCGTACTCACATTTCTCCAACTGAGAACGTAAGAACGTTAGTCACAAGAGGAATGTATGCACCTAATCTCCTAAGTCTAAAATCTTTGTATTACAAGGTGGAATCATTGCAGAGTAGCTAAAAAGCTAGGAGAGCAGAGAATTTCCAGATGTCCAGTGGCAGCTGGAAAACAGAGCTATTAGTGATTTTCAGGCATCACATTTCAAATGGCTGTTTACCAGCAGGCATGTCTGATTAGCACAGGTCACTAGCATGCTACCTGCAAAATTGAATGACATTGTTCAGATAGGGGTCACTCTCTGGGATCTGCTAGGTTCACACATTAGCTGGGAGAGACTCTGTTGGGAAACATCAGGCTTTTGTTAAGAAGCAATTGCCGATATTGGAACTTACAGGATTTATGTCTGGCATAGTAATTCATTTTGTGGGTGGCAAATCTTCCTCTGAGGGTCCATCAGGTGAAGCCTGTGGATGTTTTATTTGCAATTCATTTTGGGAGGTGGGTGAGAGAGTGATTTTTAATCTTGAGCTGATGTATGTTTTGAAATGTTTATAATTAGCTTTGATCCAATGGGAAATGAAATGAAAATTGGAAGAGTAATTTAGATTTATAGCCCTCCCTAATTCTCAGCATGCTGTGGGTGGTGGGTCTCAAATTTGGTGCCTCTCACAATGCAGCAGCCTTTGCCTGCAGGGACATATCAACAGGATACTTCTATTGCAAATAATCCTCACTGGCTCCCTTCCATTCCCACCCTATGAGCATCAGATCAAGGGTGTAAATTCAGATTTCAATCATGGTGGGACACTAGATTAGAGCTAGTTGTGAAACTTGACCTGGACCATGACAAAAGTTGTGTTGAATCCACACCCACCAGCCATAATTATTAGAAAAACTTGCCCATCTTCCTTCCCCAACCCTGTCAGCGACAGCCAATCAGGTTAAGCGGGAATGGAGAAGCACACAATACAGTAGTGGGTTTTCCTAAAACGGTAATCTGCGAGGGGCAAGAATGTAGAATCATAGAATCATAGAATAGTAGAATTGGAAGGGGCCTATAAGGCCATCGAGTCCAACCCCCTGCTTAATGCAGGAATCTACCTAATCCAGAATGGATCCATATTGAGAATCTAGTTCTGTCCTCAGTCAGTCAGTGTTTACAAGCAATGTATACTCCAGAGATATCAACAGTTCATTTCTGAAGCTTGATAATTCGTGTGCTGGACCACTTGACAGAGAGAACAACAGGGCCTACAGTGACTATACGGAGTCCTAATGCAGCAGTAGGCAATTCAGCTATTCTGAACTAACCATCCCATCAGTCCCAGCCAGCACAGCAAATGGTAAGGGATTATGGGAGTTGTAGTCTGAAGGACACCAGGTTGCTTACCACTGCTCTAGTATTTCACTGGACAAGTTTATAGTCCCGACCTTCTTATTTCTCCCTGAAATTCTTAGTACCGTGAACCTTTTATTCTGATCATCAATGACTACAGGTTAGGAGTGGCTGATTGACCATCACCTCCAGTGACTTTGCTTGTGAGATGATGCAAGAGCCCATTCTCTCCTTTGTGCTATTCAACAGGCACTGGTCATTCTCTCACAGCATGTGATATCTCACCTGCTTTTGTTTTTGTGTAACTAACATGACATTTCACACAATAACCAATAACCAATGACTGATAAGCTTGTGTTTTCTTTCACCAGGTATTAAGCTATTTAAATGTGATGGCAGCCTGGTAAAGTTGTGGGGGAGTAGGTGTGGCTCAGTAGCTACATTACTGAAATGGTGATTGAAGGAGTAAAATGTGCTTTACTCTATCCAAAATTGCTATCAAAAACTCAATTGCTAGCTCAGTTTTAATCAATTATTTGCATTTCTTTACACAATGTGTATTGTTATTCTTCAGTAGCCTTTTAAAGTATGCTGAAGATACTGTGATACAGCCATCTAGTTAAAACATAGCAAACAGTACATGGATGCTAAGAGGTGTTGCTTTGATCTAGGCTCCGCAATATAATAATAATAATAATAATAATAATAATAATAATAATAATTTATTTCTTACCCGCCTCTCTGGTTGGATCGAGGCGGGGAACAACAATATGATAAAATACTTAAAACTGATTAAAACTTGACACGCATTATTAAAACTGCATTAAAACATCCTAAAAACATCCTAAAAACATCCTAAATATCATGCAAGTTACTTATTCTCTTGTCGTTCAGTACTGTTGGAAGTACCTGATGCGTGTGAATGACTCAGACAAAATCTATAAATGAAAAGTTTAATTTTATTTCTTTTTGTTGTGGTTTAATGTATTTTTTCAGGGGTCTAGCTGAGAACTATCCCTCAGACTGGGAAAGTTTAAAAAAAACTTGGAAAGATAAGCAAATCAGAACACTGAAATGCTTACAGTAGATCTTTCTTGATTTTCTTAGATATTTCTGCTCTTTTTAGTTGGTTTCTTTGGCTTCAGCACACTCAAAAAATAAGCACACCTGACAGGTTTCAAAGTTATAAAGATGTCTGGGGGGGGGGGAGGCAAGGAGTCATTTGAGCCCAAAGACAACATTTGTTCATGATATTGAGTAGAGGCTGACTTATTATAGCATCACATGGTTGCAATATTTAGGAAAAGTAAAAGTATCGTGATATGATTCAGGGTAGGGATACTTGAGGACTTTGATCTCTGTGAATTCCTATTCAAAGTGACCTGATCTGGAGCTCCTGGATTAATGTGTGGATTGGAAATTAGTTATCCACTTGCATTCATAGTTCCGTTGCGGAATCAGATCGCGCGGTAAATAACGAGACGACACAGGTTTTTGGGTTAAACTTGGGCCACATTTATTGAGGAATCTGCAGAGGGGAAAACTACGCGGGCATCTTCTGACATGGATGGCCAATGCCATCATAACAGGTAGGACAAGTCCATTCAGGCCTGGACATGGCGTGTCCAATACGCCACCCCCAGGCCTCCCCTTTTGGGGTAGGGGGCCTTCCGTGTCACCCCAACACGTGCCTCATGACTCTGCGTGAGTGAGGAAGGTTAGCCCCAAAGGTAACCCTTATCTCACCACCTGGGCCTCAAGACTCGCAGGTGATGAGCCTCAGGCATTACCAGTCACCGCTAGGTGCCTGCGAATGCTCACCTATCCCTTCCCAGGTGGAGATGCCCACACCTAACCACCACAGGGTGCGACAAGCCTTATGCTTTGTCACCAACCCCCCATCTGTGCAGGATTGCTTCCCGCAGACCCCTCTGCAAATCCCTCAAGAATAAATCATTGCCAAGGTCCAACAAATAGACCCCATCCGGCCTATAAAGCTCCCTCCACGCTGGTGATATCAACGGGTGGTTAATACTCCCATCCCCATATGAGAGCAAGCAGCGAAATATTTCTCCATTCGCTTTCCTGCGCACCCGATCTAATGCCCTGGGCGCACATGGAGCCCGCCATTGACAGCGAGGTATAATACAAGACCACAGGATGACCACTCCCGGCCACCAATTCCAAATAAGACGGAAATCGGCCAACGCCTGCTGCACCAAGGCCTTGCCCTTCAGCATCCCCAAGTCGTTTCCTCCCAGGTGTATTAACAGCACCTGAAGCAGGGGTAGGGCCGCACGCCGCTGCGATAACATCGGAATGAGTTGGTCCCATCTCATCCCACGACTGCCAGCCCACTGAATGCTGGCCAAGCCGCTCAAGCCCAATTGGGTGCCGACGCCGGTACTGGCTGCCCTCCTTCCGGCCCAGAATACGTAGCTGTGGCCACAGATAAGGACCCGCACTGGGGCTTGAATCGTCAACATATCTAGAAGATAAACAAATAGGGTCAGCATACCACTCTCCCTCTCCTTCTCCCTCATTTGGGGAGAGGACGCACATAAGACTTAAAAGCCTGCGATCGCCATCTGCCGGTCGCCTGGATCCCTGCGGGCGGCAGACCCAACGCTGCAGCGGTGGAAGCAGCCCCTATCCGAAAGGAGTGCGTTCCAAATTGAAAACCGGACAACTGCACACTATCCAACGCCTGTTCCGTAATAACGGAAAACTGGAACTTGGTCAGTGGAGAATGGTCCACATGACAAAAGAAGAAACCTATATGTGTTCCTCGTAACTTCCGAAAGGCCCTCAGGGCCTGCACAGGGCATAATTCCTCCTGAGATGTGGTATGCAAAAGAATCGTTTGACCTTTGCCCCTGCGGTCAGTTTTGGAGCATCGCAAATGGATATGGACCCGGTCCTCACAAAGCTGTACATCACCAAATTGTAAGGCACGTGCAGACGTATCTCCCCTGGAGGCTGCTAACAATTCCGAAATTCTAAAAGCCCCGAAAAGGCCATAAGCGCTGCCGCATGAAAAAGAGCAGCCTCAAATGGAGACGCACAAGGCCCATGCCACTTGGTTCTCAATCCCAATAAAATCTCTGGGGATATAGGAGTCCTAGCATCCGATCTCGAGGGAGACTCCCTCGCCCAGCCCCGTAAGGCTCGCCTGATTCTAAAATTATCTGTGTTATCCAGCATGCCCCTGCTTCTGGAACAAAATCCCAGGGCCCCCAGCTTACCAGTAATGGTGCGTACCGTCATGCCCTTTTTCTTAGCAGCAACACAGAATTGCAAAAGGTAATCAACTGGAATGGGCCACTCCTGATTCACTGCATAGGTCCTCCTAAACTGCAGAAACTCCCTACTTGCCTTTCTATACACTGATCGAGTACTTGGGACGACAGACAGCCACACTGCTCTTTCTATTTCATCCTGCCAATCCCCCATAAGGCAACCGGCACTTCCTCCGGCTTCTCCCTTGCCCACGATGCCAGATCCCGAAATCTCTTTACCTGCTGGCGTGATAAAGCATCAGCAATGGAGTTATCCAAGCCGGGAATATGGCGAGCTCGAAACAGAATATTATTCCGTAGGCAATGTAGCGTAAAGGCCCTGACCAATACCATGACTCTATTATTCCTAGAAGTCAAGGTATTAATGACCTGAACCGTGGCCTGGTTGTCGCACCAAAAATGCACAACACAATCCCGCCGCGTATATAGGAAAAAATTCCAAAAATGTTAAATCCTTGCATATGGGGGGACTCCTGCCACTCCCCAGGCCAGGTCTCGGCGCACCAATGGTCGCCCCAGATCACCCCAAAACCGAACGCCCCAGAGGCGTCAGAATGTATTTGCATGTCAGCTTCCAACAATAATTCCCTCTTCCAGAATGACACTCCATTGAAGCCCTCCACAAAGGATAGCCACACTGTTAAATCATTCCGCATTTCCCATGTAACTCTGACATGATGGTGTGGGCTGGCAAGACCTTTCATGGCGTTACCTAGCCTCTGCAGGAAGTCTCGCCCTGGGGCCACCCCTCTACAGGCAAAATTCAAATGCCCCACTAATTCCTGTAACTGTCGCATTTCGCCCCACAGAAGAAAATCCAAATAGTGAGAGCAATCTGGAATGCCAGTGCGCTCTCTTATGGCCCATTCCAAAAAAGGAACTAAAACGCTCACACATAGAACAAGAAATTGAACACCCCATGGGCAGGGCCTTATCTACATAATATTGCCCCTTAAAACTAAACCCCAAGAGGTCAAAGTCCTCCGGATGAATGGGCAATATGCGGAAAGCTGATTTAATATCGCATTTGCCCATTAGCGCCCCCTGCCCATGCCTCCTAACCATAGCAATTGCTGAGTCGAACGATGCATAATGCACCGAACACAAATGTTCTGGAATTGCATCATTGACTGAGTGCCCTTTCGGTGCTGACAAATTATGTATTCCCAGGCGCCTTTTTGGGAACAATGCCCAAAGGAGAAACGCGTAAGTTGGGAATTGGAGGAAAAGTAAATGGCCCCAGTACCCTACCAGCCGCTACTTCCTTATTAATCTTCTCCTGCACTAACTGCTCCGAGACCCGAACTGACTTTTGATTCTTTGAAAATGCTGCAACCCTGGGGCCCATAAAAGGGGTATGAAAACCGTCCTTAAACCCAGCCGCCATGTAACATGCATCCGGTCCCGGATAGCGCGCCAGGAGCCGTTGTAACGGCTCAAGTTTGACTGGACTGGGGCTCTTTGGGTGGAGGATGTTGACTGCCAGTTGTTCTGCCTCCCTGAGAATCCCGATCGATTCCCTTGCCCCCTCTCGCCCTAGGACAGCTGGCTCCGGGGTGCGGACCGTGGCAGACCGGACATTCGTGTCGAAACCGGCACGCTGCGCGGGTGCAGGCCCCATGTGAACTATATTCCCAGTAAAGCAAGCGGGGTTGAACCCCTTGCCCCGCCAACACACGGGAAGATGCCGCCGGCTGATATTTTGCCAAAATATGGCCGCTGTCCACCCTGTCACCCACCCCTGGCCTGGCCGGGGTCATGAATTGGAGCCATAAATCGTTGTCCTTCATGTCCCATCGAAGGGCGTGGTCAAACGTGGCCCGCATATGAAATGACTCATCATATGCAAGCCACACCCCCCTCATACTCTGTATATGCTCTATAAAGCATATCCAAGTATTTAGTCAGAATTCCCCCTTTTCCCGGGAATTTTTGCTTAATTACTCCCATATAAATTAGGTAACCAGGGAGCCAATTCGCCCAAGTCCTAGCAACCTTCTTGTGACGCAGCCGCTCCAACTCCTTGTCACTTGATTTGTCCTTGTCTTTCGTCTCTGTCTCCCTGAAGAGCAGAGAGAAGACATCCACAAATTCCCCTTTCCATATGTTTTCCCACGTCGCAGGCAACAGATGGTACCCCAACGGGGCAGCCGTGCTGCCTGTAGGGATAGCTGATGCCTCGACCCCAGCATAAGGATCCCTAACATTACTCCCGGCCCCCACTGACAGACTAGGAGCTCCCGCTGGACCCTGCCACGCTGCCAGACAAGCCATCACAGTAGGCGATGGCTCTTGTTGCGTTTGTAAGGCCACCGTGTTGCTTACCTGCGAGTCCAAGACCCTGTCACCCCCCATCTCTTGTGTGCTGTCCATCGCTACACACTGCTCCGACACCTGGCTGGTAGCAGCTTGAGACGCTCCCATCACTGCAACCGCGGGGCTCCCATCTGGCCGCAGGGTCTGGGACGTGTACGTGTAGGGACATGGGACCAGTGGACTGACAATCCCCTGTTGAGGTGTGCCTACATCCTGCACAGCCGCAGTGCAGCTCAATGTGTGCGTGTTTGGACATGTAAGCAGTGTACTAACGGTTCCCTGCTGAGGTGTACCTACACCCTGCCAAGCCGGTGTGCAGCCCATCCCGTGCCAGCATGGATACCAGTTCCATGGCGGGGTTGGTCCCCACGGTGGGAGGGTACCAGGCAGTGTCGTGCTATGGGACTCACCTGGAGGGTGCAATGCAGATGCTTCTCCCTCCCTTGAGCCAGGCGCCGTCACCAGCGTGGACGGCACAGCATCCGTGGACAGTGTGTGGGCCTCTCCCTGGGTCAATCTCTCAGGAGTGGAAGTCGGCATGTCCAAGTCAGGCCAGGTCTCCAAAGGCTGTGCCGCAGTCCGACCCCCCCCCCCGACCTCCGTACCCAAGGCCTCGACCGCCTGCAGACAAGCTGAAACAGAAGCCCACAATTGATCCTGCTTCTGTTTCCTGGTGAGAGGAAGCCCCACCCGTCCTTTTGTGTTCACTGTAGCCGCACTGTATTGCTGCTGGAGTATCCCTCTCTCCTGTTCCACCGCCTGCAATCTAGCTAGTATTGATTATATTTCGGGATTGTCAGCCTCATCAGAAGAGGAATCCAAACGCGCCCTGGGCTGCTTCGTATTTTGCCTGGGCGCGCCCTGCCTTTTCCCTTCCTACCCCCTACACCTTTGGTAGGTGCCATGCCGCCAATAGCCTTGAAGGGGAGAGACCCCCGTGTGGACAGAATGCAGGAAAACACCTCTGCCTCCCCCCCCGCTCCATGCCACCTATGCAGAAAGCCCCAGTAGAACCAAACACCGCGTTAATTTTGAAGTCTGCCCTGCAGTACTACCTGCCACCCAACAGGGGACCCGCAGTGCTGTATAATAAAATTGTAAAGATAGTGGGTGAAGGAACAAGGCGTCTCCTGGCCAATCCGCCCAGCAACAGCTCCGACCAATGAAACCACCACCACTTGGAATGGGGTGAGGAGGTGTGGCCGTTCTTCCCAATCCGCCCAGCAACAGCCTCCGTCAGTGACCGGCCTTGTCAACCAGGCTCCAGACCCCCCTTTCCCCTCTCAATTTTGCCCGAGCAAGGTTATGGGCAGCAGCCCAACAGCGACCCGGCGGCTGCCACCGCAGGCCCGCCTGAATCACCTCCTTCGCCTCTACAGCCCAGGCCCAGCCAAAGCTCCCTTTCCAGCCCCCCCGGGGCTTATTAGGCAAGCCTATCCACCGCCCAGGCCCTCAGCTGCCTCCTCTACTCTCCGGAAGGGCCAGCCGGCCCTTCCCCCCAAACCTGGGGCCTCCTGGCCCGAAGCCGGCCGCGAGGTGTGGTGCCGCTGGGACGGGAAGCCTCCGCGTCCGCCTCTCAAGCCCGCCGGAACCTCGCCCCAGCCGCTGCTCCAAGCGGCTGCTCGTCCCGACGCTCCCAAGCGCGCTGCCTGCTCAGCGCGCCGAGCCCTTCTGTCGTCAGCCGCCACTTTGCCCAAGAGGAGGGAGGGAGGGAGCCCGGGCCTTATAAAGGCTCCGGCTCCCCCTCCACCCCTCCCCTTCCCAATCCAGGAGGCGGCCCAATGGCGTGCCTCCCCACCTTGTCCCCCGCGCCCGCCGCAACCTCCCCACCACGCCCAGGCTATGCCGGGTGTGTAGTAGGGCCCGAATGTTCTGACACAGTGCTCAGCTCAACAACAACAAAAGTATCCAAATGCATTTAAAGGTGTGTCTGTGGCAGGATCTACAATACTGCTTTATAATGGGTTATAACAGTTTTGACAACTGTTCGGGCCCAGGACACATTGAATATACAGTTTTCAAACTATTTTCAAAGTGTTATATCCTGCTTGTTGTAGATCTGGCCTGAGTGTGTGTTGAGAGAAAAAAACATTTAGAGATAAACGCCAATTTTCATATACATTTTTTGTTGTTGTTTTAACAATGCAGATTAATGCTGAAACAGGATGGAATGAACACATTTGGAATAGTCATGAGCTGGAAATAAAATGATTAATCAATCCCTCTTTGAGAAAACACCCTCTGCCAATTTTCTTTCGGGTTGGCACAATGCTACCACAGCCTCCAGGTGCTCTGCAAGTGGGAACGGATCAGTGCAGGGGCGTAATGGGAGTGGGGTACTATAGCCAAGAGGGGTTCTGTAGTGGGGTACTGTAACTGTGCAAGTGGGGTACTGCAGCCAAGAATGGTAATGTCTCTATTGTAATACATCAGATTTCAGTAATGGGCCTTTAGCCCAGCTTGTGATGTCACAAAATTCTTCCTGGCCTTGTTTCCACTATCTATACATTAGTCTGGATCTATCAGGTAGGGTAGGAAATTCCCCTGCATAAAATGTAATGCAGATATTTTAAAGAATAAAATACAAAACAACAAACAACACAGGAATAGAAGAAGATATATAAGAACGAATCTAGAACTCATTCTCTAAAATGTCTAGGAAAAAAGAAAGGTCTTTAGAACACAAGAAGAGCGATGCTGGATCTGAAACAAAATCCCAGTAGGCCAAGATTATGTTCACACAGGCCATCCATCTGCCTATGGGAGACCCGCAAATAGGACATGAGTGCAATAGCACCCTCCTGCATGTGTTCCTCAGCAAATGGTGTACATAGGCATACCTAAAAGAACTCTCAAAGATTGGTGTCAGGGCTGAGCCCAGGCCCTCAGTTTTGGTTTTGGATTTTGATTCTGATTCAGAGATGGAGACAGAGTTAAAAGAAGCCCAGCAGAGCCAGGGTGTGGAGGAGGAAATTCCCCAAGACTCCCCAGGAGTCAGTGGCCCTTTCCACACCAGGCATTTTGCCTGTGATGGCCCCAGGCTGGTCCTTGTGTGCCGATGGTGTGTATTAGGTACTTCCAGAATCGCCCTCCCTCACTCCCTGTACGCCAATGGTGTGTATTAGGTACTTCCGGGATCTCCCTCCCTCTACACCCCTATGGTGTAGAAAGGGCCAGTGAAGAATCTTCCCAGGGGCTTATCAAAGAGGAGGACCAGGATCAGAGGCCATTTCTACACCAGGCTGTTTGCCTGGGATGGCCCCCGGCTGGTCCTTGCGCACCAATGGTGTGTATTAGGTACTTCCAGGATCGTCCTCCCTCCCTTCCTCTACACCCCTATGGTGTAGAAAGGGTCAGTGACTATCTTCCCCACTTCCTGTGAGGACCCAGGTTCTGTTGGAGGGGGAGGGAGCTTCAGGATTGACAGATGCCACAACTCGCCACTGAATTAAGCCGGCAGAGTTGAGAGGAGGAGGTGGGAGGTGTCACACCAGATTGACTGCCTGTCAGAAGTTGGGCTTAAAGTAGGATCTCAGAAAAAGTCAGCCAAGCATGGCAGGAAATCCATCTATAGCAGAAAGGCAACTGCCTTGCTTTCAGAAGCTCTCTTACCAAAAGATTTACTGTGCTAAGTAGGCCTAGAGGATAGCTCTTAGCTTCTGTAGTTGCTTCGGAGGTGAAGAAGTGCTTTTAGCTGAATAAAGAGTTTGTGGATTACACAGTGAGTCTTTGTTGCCTCACTACTCAGTGGGAGAGCTTAGCATTCCTGATATTTGGTGTGATTTACCTTGTGGAAGCCATGTGGATTCTTTGGTGGAGGCAAAAAGATAACAATAAACCTCTTTGGGCAAGGTATTCCATAAGTGGGATGCCACAACTGAGAAGGCTCTCTATCCTGCCTAGCTTCCTTCGGCGGGGGCCTTAAGAAGATGACCTAAGGGTCCAAGCAGGTATATACAAGAGGAGATGGTCCTTTAGATACTCTGTCTCAAACTGTTTAGAGCTTTAAAGGTCAACACCAACAGTTTGAATCAGCTTGGAAATAGTCTGAAAGGCACTCAGCTGATGAAGCCCTGGCATCGTACGCGATCATATTGTCCATGCCCACTTAGTAACCTCCCCAAAAGGCCAATGGCAAAGCGTTAGGAAAAAAAAGGATGTTTAATATAAAAGTTCTCTGACACATTTTGGACCCTCATGTCCTTCTTCAGGGTACTCTAAAATAACAATGCATAATGTTTATACACTCACATGTCCACCATTGTATATCATATAAATCGTACAAATGTGTATCATTGTATAAAAGTATAAATGTAAAAAAGACTAACATGTAAAGAACCTAGCAGCTCTGTTTTCAAACAGTCTTCAAAGGCAGCTCTACGTACAACACATTGCAGTAATCCAACCATGAGTTTACCAGAGCATGGATAACTGTTGCAAGGCCATCTCTGTCCAGATAGGGTCGCAACTGGTGTATCAACGTAGGCTGACAAGAGGCACTCCTGGCCACTGAGGCCACCGAGGCCTCAAATGGCAATGATTACCTCTGAACTGATCTTTCATGGAAAGAAGTGTAACCCCCTCCAGGATAGGTTGAACACCACCCAACTGGGCAGATGAATCACCTGCTAACAATACTTACGTCTTGTCTGGATTAAGTTTCAGTTTGTCGGCCCTCATTCAGTCCATTATCCTGTTCAGACACCAAACTTTTCCCAAGTCCCACGGATTCCATAGACTTGCAGACTGGTTGTTTTACTTTACAGAATTGTGCACAAATTTAGTCGTACAAAAATACGAACATTACTGGAAAATATACTCATATACACCATTGAAAACAACAACACATTTTATATGTCTCTGATCTCTCTTCAGCGTCTGCTGTGTAGCAATTTCTGCGTGCGCACATGCGCACCCTCTCTGCTCATTAATTGTACGCTGAGCTAAGAAAAATATGCAAAATGTTATGTGCCAGTGAAAGGTCCATAAATTGTGGGTGACCTTTTTGTGTGCTTTTCCCAAGGGGGGAAATCAAATCTATCAATGATTGGATGATGGAGCAAAAAACATAGACAGAATGGGTTAAATAAAATCTGTATATCCCTAGACTCAACCACTCCTTCCTGCATGCTTGGGACCCAGACTAGATACTGATCTTCTGTCCTTTAGCTACTAGGTTTCTATTTCTTTCTTTTTTTAAAAAAAGCCCTTATATGTTAAATATGAGCATGCATTTACTCTAATGTGGTGGTTGGCCCTTAGTCACTAGGTGACATCAGCTCTTAATGCGTGTAAACCTTGCCCTCAGGGATTACTCTCTAGCTGAGAAAAACAACCCCCTTTATGCGTTTGATCAGGCTGTGCAGATCCAGACTCAGAAAGCGAACATTTGAAGCTGGAAATACGAAGCATTTCCACCTGCAGCTTTCACACAGTGTGTTGACAATCATCACTTTTTTTGAATAGTGCCACGAATAATAGTAAAGTAGCTTTTAATTTTTTTTTTAAAAAAATGGTCAGAAGGCAATGTTCCATAGCATCTATAATGAGCCAAAATCTTTTTATTGTCTATTCTGAGTTTATCCAAGAATTGGATAACCAAGACTAGTTATTTTCAGTCCAAGAGAGATCACTTTTCATTATTTCTAGCCTCTTGGTTATTTGCTAATCTTCTCTAACATCTTCCTCAAAGTGACCTATCTGAATTCATACATCTGGAGTTTATTAGGATTGGTTCTGATTTACACATACAGGCTTCTAATCTCATTGTAAGCAATGGACCATGTTGTGGTCACTAGACCTTTGGCTGTCTGAATGATTTCTAATTTGATTATCTTGCATTAATCACCATCTACCAGATGTAGAGGAGGGGAGGGGGAGAAATCCCAGAAGGTTCATAAAGTCATTTAGAACAGGAAGCCATCCTTCAGTACATTCATCATTCTACTCCTCATTACACCATACAGTTTTACTAAAAGTTACCACAAAGGAGAGGCAACTCATCCGTGCGGAGGTTTCAAAGATCTAGTTAAGTTCTCCACTGAAGCTTTCATGCCTCTCTGATTTGTGAATTGCTACTCAAGTCTTGTTTTTCAAATAGGTGTTTGTAGTTTGTTTGAAGCTGTCCAGGCAACTTGCACATCTTTATGTGGAATATAGTTAAAAAACAAACCAAAGTAAAACCAAAGCAAGGGCAAAATGCATCCCCTTCCATCCACATTCACCTCTTCTGCACCCAGGGGATCCCTAAATGCATTCTAGTGAGTTCTCTACCATCACCTCCCCCACCTTCAGCCAGGTGCACTGCAATGAGCCCAGCATTTCCCCAAAATAACAGGAGGCTTTTCTCCATAGCACATACAAGAAGGGATGGGCAGATCTGTCTATTTCGGCGCCATGTCAACTTTCACGTGGTTTTTTAAACCTATAAATCTGTTCCATTTCCGCATTCATCTGGAAATTTTGTTTTTAAATGATTCCCCTCCCTTCCTCCCCCCTCTCTCTCTTTCCCCCTCTCTTTAAATGCGTTTTCCCCACCACCACCAGCAACTGTGTTAGCAAGAAGTCCACCATTTTGTATCTTCCACAGTGCCCTGGATCTAGCACCATTCCAGGACATTGTATGTGTATGAGTGTTGCCAAGGAGAGGGGGGAGATAGTGGCCACCAGAAAATAATGGTGGACAATATTTGGGGGAAATTCTGCAAAGCAGCCTTCATTTCCTAGGCTGAGAAAAAGAAAAATCTCAGATAGTTTCTCAGACAAATATCTTTCGAGACATTTCAGCTCAGCTCTCCATGGGCACATGTGGTGCAGAACAAGGCACCTGGATTGCACCAGATCCCTTTCCCACATCCCAAAGATATCTAATCCAGCAAGTGAATGGCTCAATCTGAAACCTTTGCTCTGTGTGTGTGTGTGTGGGCATTGAAGTGCAGACCTCTAAAGTCTCCAATCCCAAAATGTGAAGGAGTGGGACCAAATGGTTACACCCATCCATATTAGAAGCCCAGCCCAAGACAGGCCACTGCCTGAGGCAGAGACCTGCTGCCATCCCACCTCCCGATCTGCCCTCTTGCCCACTTTTGTTGGTGCACGAACATGCGTGTGCCTCGGCAGCCCGCCCACTCACCAACTGGGTAAGTTTTCTTTGCATGTGTACATGCGCCTGGCTCCCCAGCACTTTGCTTGTAAGGTGTTTCCGCCTTCAGGAACCACACGGTGCCTGTGCATTGAGCAAAGTATCACAAGAACTTCCTCCTGAAGGCAGAAACACCTTACGGGCAGTGCGCTGGAGAGGTGCGCGCATGTACACACACAAAGACAAGTAAGCCAACTGGCCGGCACCCAAGTAGGCAGGGTCAGCTGGGTTGGGAGGTACACAACGGGGGCAGAGCGGGAGGTGCGCTGCGGCATGTGAGGGAACAGCTGCTGCTTCATCCTGCCAGCTGCCTCAATGGCTGGCCGGCTGCTGTACAGATGGCTGGCAGGACCATGAAGTGGGAGACCCTTTGGAGGGGGAGTGCATCACTCTTCCCATGCTCCACCGCCTGCTTTGCCCACATCCTCTCGCTTCATGGTAGGGCCGACCCTATTAACTGACAAAGACAGTATCTACACTACTGCTTTAAAATGGTTTAAAATGGTTTATAATGGTAGTGACAACTGTTGAGGCCCAGGACACACTCCATATACAGTTTTCAAGATGTTTTCAAAGTGTTATATCCTGCTTGGTGTAGATCAGTTCCAAGTGTCGTGAAACCTTGAGGAGACCCGGTTTTAGGGATGTGTATCGTATTGTTAGAATTTATGATAATGATATGATATGCTCTTTATCGTACACATGAGTTACGATAATGATACGATAGAAAAACCTACGATAATCATCGGAGATGATAATTTTTGGCCGATTTTATAGTTTTATCAGACTGCCATATAAATATACCTATAACTCCTGTATTTTAAAAGTCAGAGGCACATGGCGAGCTGTCATTCTGATCTGTCAGAATGGAAACGATTATTAATAAATTCATATAAAATCAAGGGTTGAAGGGATCGATCTCAAATTTGGCACATATGTGTAGAAACATGTGCTACACATATGTGCCAAATTTGAGATCGATCCCTCCAACTCTTGATTTTATATGAATTTATTAAAAATCGCTTCCGTTCTGACAGATCAGAATGACAGCTCGCCAGAACGGAAACAATCTTTAAAAAATTAATATAAAATCGAAGGTTGAAGGGATCGATCTCAAATTTCATACACATACTTAGGCATACCCCAGAAGCACTGTGACCAAGTTTCAAGCCTCTAACTTTTAAAATACAGAAGTTATAGGCACTTTTTTCTTCCAAAAATATTGTTTTTTAACGATAATTATCGTGAAGACAATACGGATCACCTATGATAGGAATGAAGACGATAATTGTTTTGGTCCGAAATGACGATAACGATAAAAAATGATATTTTTTTGGCGTGCACACCTCTACCCGGTTTATGCAAATGAAAACTTCCAAACCAGCTATCCTTTTATGACTCTGATTTACACAGCTGATTGCTCATAACCTAACTGATTCATATACGCCATTGAAGAAAACCTAATCTACTCATGGGCAAAAAAAAAAAAATCCCTTCAGTATACTCTGTTTGTACACAGAGTATATTTAGAAGTAGTCAGTCTTGGTCTAGAAAAAAATATGAATAACGAATATCAACAATAGGAAAATCCAGTGGGCTGTTGTTGTTTTAAATAGTCCAATTATAAGTCTAAATTCTACACAGTCCTTCGAAATGTGAATGTATATCTTAAATCATCTATGTTCTTGGAAAGCGCTATGAGTAAGCTGAAGTAGGGAGTAAAGTGTGGAATGGCTAAACTGTTAACAGTATTAATCATCTAAAGAAAACTGAGCCACACTAATGTGGACCTTAATCACATTTATATTTCTAAAGCAAAGAGGGTTCCCCCTCCCCTCCCCACTACTTTTTTTTAAAAAAAATAAACACTGGTCTGGGAGTGCTTGGAATATTTATCACTTTAGGGGGATGCCTTTGAAACCCTGCTTTCTTTCTCATTGACACATTTATTTTGTTGGAATTAGAAGTGCGTTGAGGGTTCTGTTCTCTCCCTGCTCCACCCTTCATAGAGCCTATCTACACTACTGCTTTAAAACGGTTTATAACAGTTTTAAACCAGTTATTAACTGCTTTAAAACTGTTATAAATCATTTTAAAGCAGTAGTGTAGATAGTCTTTGCACTCAGATGAACAGATGTAGTTCAAGTGTGGTATTATTCACAACCAAAACTCAAGCCTCCTCCCCTTTGTTAGTTATGAAAGGATGCTTCAAAATGTCTCTGTGAAAATAAATGAATAAATCAAGTGTGGGAAGTACAGGTGGTCACTGTGTTATTATCACCCACACAACTAACTTACTAAATATATACACACGCCTGGTTTGGACAGAATGCTCAACCAGGGTGCAGAATCTCAGGCCAGGGGGCCTAATTTGGCCATCTGTGTTCCCCAGAAAGCTATGCTCCCTTCCCCAGGCCCACCTCATTTCCCCTAACCTTCGATGATTGGGTGGTTTTCCAGTTTATGTGAAGTTTTTTCGTCATTCTAAAAAGTTGAAAGGCCTCTCTGAAGGCATAGTTACTGGCAGGAAGTGCTTTAAGCTACGGTATGTTGCTATATTTGGCATTTTTGCCCATTTGCCTTTGGTCCAGTTCCTGTTGCCTTCAACCCTACCCACCACTGGAAGTCTCCAAGAGCTTCTTTGAAATGGAATTTGGCCCACTGTTGTGAACCGTCCAGGGTTGTTGTGAACCGCCCACGGTTGTTGTGAACTGCCCAGAGGGCTCTGGCTATTGGGTGAGTAGAGAAATGTAATAATAAATAAAGATGTGGGAATAAGCCAAGTTAATATTCATGTACTTCCCTGCTCTCCTTTTCCTCTGGGCATGAGGGGAAGAGTTGGAAAGCTTCCCTTTTGGTTTTGAATAAACTGCAGTTTCCCATTACATCTTGAAACTAACTTTGGTTTGTTTGAATGAATCATAGTTAGAATAAAAAAATACCCAGGTTTGGACTGATAGAAAATGGGTTCATTCAAAACTAAATGTGGAAGCTTCCCCTCACATGCAGAGGAGGAAAAGTAGAGGGGAGAAGAGATTGGCTGAATTCGGACGACATATTAGGCAACGGAGGAGGGGGGGAACAATTGTCAGTTGTGTTGCTTATTGTATCATGTGGGGAGTAACACACAACACACACACAACTGACAGTATGCTAATCTGGCAATTTAAACAACGGAGGGAAACAACAGGCTTGCACGATGTTTAGCCCGAAGCCCCATTGTTTAACGTGTCGTCTGAATTGGTCCCCCCCCTCTCTCAGTGGACTATTCTGTTTGGGAATAGAGTTCTGCGGGCCAGAGCAGCCGAAAACCCCCGGCTGCTCTATACAGCCGGCAGAACTCACGGTGCATGCTGAGATATGGCTGGAGAACTGAGGGAGGGGGAGGGAGCAGATGGCCCCCAGCTGCTCCCTGTGAGTCCAAATGATGTACAAGGAGTCTCGGGGGCGTGGGGGGGGAGGGGCATGGCATTTTTCTGGGTTAAGAGAAACCAGAAAAATCCCGAATCTTCCGCGGTCCCAGGAACTTCCCAGGACCGCAGAAGATGTGCCCGCCTGTCCTCGGTGCACTGTGCTTACTCAAAAGTAAGCACAACTGCAAAATGAACACAGAGCCACACCATGCAGCTCCGTGGCCATCGGGAGGGGGTGGCACCAGTTTCACCACCCTTGGGAGGGCAGGAAGGGGGGGTGGGGGACTGATCGCGTGTGTTCTTTTTAACTTCCTTTTCATGGAAGAGCAAAAAATAATATGGCTGCCGCGACGGTGCAACGGCCTTGGAGCAGCCCAGGTCGTCGCATTTTTCATGTACGTTGGGGCGACGAACCCAGAAGTGGCTACTTCTGGGTTCGCCGCCCCTCCGCCCCTCTACAGCCCTCTGGTGTAGGAAGGGCCACAATCTCTGAGTGCAGTTTGAGTGTGCTTGAACTGGGGATGGATTTCGGGTAGCGAAAACGCCTGAGCAGCAAAGCAAAATCTAATCTGAAGATCTATAGCATCGGTAGAAACAAATTAAGCCTCACCTAGGGCACGGAGACTTGTTGGTTTGTTCCTTCCAGGGTGGTACAAAGGAACAGAGGCATGTGGTGACCTGCTCTTGGCACTGGCTTCTGTTTATTCTTTTTACTTGGCTTTAGCTCTTATTTCTGTTTGTTTCTCTACCGATAGCTTGGAGTAAAGTAGTCCAGTGTTTACTCCATGATCTATAACTGAGGCGTGCCTTCCTCTGCCGAGAGAGGGGCCGAATCATCGCTGCAGCTTGACATGCGGTTTGTTTTTGTTGGAAATCCCTCCCGTTCCATCATCGTATTTGTCATCCGAACATTACAGCAATTGGTACTTTTTATAACCGTCATCTCTTTTGTCTAGGGTTTTTCCTGTGATAAAGTGGGGGGGGGATGAGTGGGGGAAACCACTTTGGGTAGCTGAGAAATGGTGAAGGGACAGATTTTCCATCTTAACTATTTGGATTTGTCCCCTTACATTCTGGCTAAAGAAGATCAGCCCAAGAGGAAGGGAAAACAAAGTCCTTTCGTAATAATGTCACGTCAGAGGGCAAAGAAGCAGCCGAGACTTTTAAAAAGCTGAGGAAAATGTTCACCAAGGGCAGGGCTTCAAATGAGGCAAATAACTACACCAGAAGGCACTCCAAGGCAGGGGTGGTGCATCTTTAGGTGGCTGCCCAGGCCCTAGCACACTGGCATTGCTCGCTACTGATGACTGCACTGCCCCTTAGAGAGGATTGGGCCCAGCCAGCAACTTTTCCTTTACCATGGTTGTCTAGGCTGACCATATGAAAAGGAGGACAGGGCTCATGTAACTCTAACAATTGTAGAAAAAAGAGAATTTCAGCCAGTGTCATTTGTATGCAATTAGTTCCTGGTGAATTCCCTCTTCATCACAACAGTTAAAGTTGCAGGGGCCCTGCCTTCTTTTGTATATGGTCACTCTAGTATAGTGCCTGCAACTTTAACTGTTGTGATGAAGAGGGAATTTCACCAGGAACTAATTGCATACAAATGACACTGGCTGAAATTCCCTTTTCTCTACAACTGTTGAAGTTACATGAGCCCTGTCCTCCTTTTCATATGGTCAGCCTATGGTTGTCAGTATGTGCTGCATAGCAGGATTTGGGGGTTGTATTGATTTGCTACTGCAACAGGAGTAGTAGTGACAACATCAAGCCAGCCAGTGGGCGCTGGTTGATACCTATCATTCTCCCCACCACCACCCAAAACCTACTCACACAAAGGCAATCAATGGCTACTAGTCCTGATGGCTAAGTGCAACCTCCAGTATCAGAGGCAGTAAGCCTGTATGCACTAGTTGCTGGGGAACGTGTGTTTGTGTTTGTGTGTGTGTGTGTGTGTTGTTGCACTGTGTCCTGCTTGTGGGTCCCTGGTCGACAGCTGGTTGGCCACTGTGTGAACAGAGTGTTGGACTATGGATTCTTGGTGCGATCTAGCACAGCTCTTCTGATGTTCTTATGTTCTAACTGGCGTAGCATTACTGTGCTATGTTGCGGGCATTGTGCCAGAGGGTCCAGCAGGCCAGCTAGAAAGAACGCTAGGGACCTTCGGCTATCGGGCACTATAGAAATGAAATGAAATTATTATTTTGCTGCCAGTGGTGCTGCTGCTGCTTCTAAACTTATGCCTTGCCCCCCAAAAGAGGAATTGCATCATCAAATAAGAGAACAAAAGACGATAACAATTTGCATTATATTCGCATATGCAAATTTATATGTCCAGGTGCAAAGTTAAAAGGATGACTATAATTTCAATAGAAATACAATACCTCTCGCCATAGTGGAGGAGACCGATAAGCTGGCCCATGTGCCTACTCAGTCTGCTGTCCAGATGCCAACTGTTGATGGGCATCATTCGGTCCCTTGCTCTCCCTCCTGATGTTTCTTTGACTTCAAACCAGACTTGGATTGGGCTGCCATTCAAATAGAGAGCATATGTCATCTGCCAGCTCTCGAAAATAGAAGACTGCCCTCTCTAGAATAGGACAAATGGATACCCTATCTAAAGCAAGAAAGACCCCCCAAAAAACCAAACAAAAAACCCCACCTTGCCATGTAACCCCTTCCCTGCTGCCAAGAGAATGGAAGAAGGGTATGGAGGCAGACATGGCCCCACTGAACAGCACGAACCTTCTCAAATGTGGGGCAGATTCTGCAAGTGGTATACATAATCATTTCTCTCCCCTCCCCCCTCCCCGGACTGTCCATTTCAGGATACAGATAAATGTTTCCATGTTCTCCCCATGGGGGAAAAAGTCCTTGAACAAAGAAAAGTATGTCAGAGGAATGGATGGATAGAAGCCTTGTCCACAAGATGCTAGTTTTAAAAACCTATGAAGAGCCATGAGGGATCAGACCTAAGGTTCCTCCTAATTGATGCGAAGGTGGACTCGATGGCTGAGGATCTGAACTCCTTAAGTTGTTAATTTTATGAACAAGAGGGAAAACTCGGTGGCCTAGTTTTTGTCCTGAAAAACCCTAATGCAACATTTGGCCATGCTGTTACTCACTGTGCCTCAACATTTCACACAGGATGAAGCTAATAAGGGCACATTCTGTTTGCCTGCTTCACACACACACACACACACACACACACACACACACACTCACTCCTGTGGTCTGTATTTGTGGGGGTGAGGAAGCTAAAGTGAAAGGAAGTAAACCCATTTCTCCACTGCTAACTACACCTAACATCAGGAAGAAATTAGGTTTCTTTTTTTCCCTGTTTTGTTGTTTATGAAAGAATGATGTCACCTATTTACCAGCATGGGCCAACACATGAAATGGATTCCAGGTTCCTTTTTATATAATTCACTGTATTTCATTAGGGAGGGTTTCAAAGGCTAGTCGATTAGGCAGTTTCGCCTTCTGCCATCACTTCATATTGCAGATCCTCGTTGCACCCAGTCCTGAAAATGTTTGACCTACATTTGGCTACTCTGCTACCCTATGCCAGTGGAAACACTTTGGGATTTGCTCATCATTAGGACACATGTAAGTATAAACGTCTGTACGAACAAATCTCTGATTCGAAGAATCAAGTATTTGATTTGCTACGGGGATGCTGACAAAACCTCTGCATGGCAGCTGACAAGTCAAGACAGACTTTTATGGGTTAAGTTAGTGATCTTCAGATGACCTCCACATGCACTGAAAGAACACATGAGGGTGGTTGCGGGGTCACATGGATTAGCCCATCTGCTACTGTGCCCGTCGGCCATGCCACATTCAGAGCATATTGGAAGGGGCTCTATGCATGCACCAATGTACTCCTGCAGAGCTCCTCCATGCTAAGCGGGATTTGGTGGTGGTGACCCCACCCATGAGTTTGTTCAACAAGTGGAGAGGGCTATCTGAATTTCCCGATTCTGCCTCATGGATCTGTCTTTCCGAACAGAAATACCCTCCTAGTTGTGGCAGTTCTTATGCATGCATAGCGCATCATGGATTTTCTTGGGGAAGTTAGTTCAAAGCCATTAAGTGGTCTGAAGGCAATGCCAACATAACCTACACCTTGGGTCAAATCATTATGATCCCATCATGGTAATGCCATGTCCCTCTTGTGCATTTATACTGCGTAGGGCACACAATGACAGTTGTTGGGGGCATTTTGGATAACGTGGAATAAAAAACAGGAAATAATACTATGAAAGCAGTATATGACCATATGACCATATGAAAAGGAGGACAGGGCTCATGTAACTTTAACAGTTGTAGAGAAAAGGGGATTTCAGCCAGTGTCATTTGTATGCAATTAGTTCCTGGTGAAATTCCCTGTTCATCACAACAGTTAAAGTTGCAGGGGCCCTGCCTTCTTTTGTATATGGTCACTCTAGTATAGTGCCTGCAACTTTAACTGTTGTGATGAAGAGGGAATTTCACCAGGAACTAATTGCATACAAATGACACTGGCTGAAATTCCCTTTTCTCTACAACTGTTAAAGTTACATGAGCCCTGTCCTCCTTTTCATAGGGTCAGCCTAAGTATATGGAATGTGTAATGTGCCCCAACAGCTATCAGTGTGCTTCAAAACCACTATAAAGCCGTAGTAGAGAAAAGGTCCTGGTGTGTTCACTTGTAAGGCTGAGATTTAGATGGTGCACTGGACCAAGGTGGTCTGTGTCATCTTCCTGCGCCTGAAAAGAAGCTGTAAGATCGCTAGGTCATGTTCTGCTGGCATTTTCAAGGGTTGCTTTTACGATGTTTGAATGTTATTATGTAGACTGGCTGATGATTGTTACTCAGCAGTTGTCTATAACAGATTCTGTTGCATTGTAACCCAATTGCTCTTTGACAACCTCAATGAGAGGGGCCTATGACATGTTAGGGAAATTAAATTAGTCAGAAAGAACATAAACATTTCTGGACTGTATCAAAGAAGCAACCTAATATTTTATCTTTGGTGTTTCAAGGGGCCAAAAATGCTTCAGCACAAAACAAGCAAACAGGAAGTAATATAATTCTGGATAGTTTCCACATTGGAGTGACGTCTTTCTATCCTCAGGCACCTAGCAGTTTTTTGTTCTGTATTCTCCCCCCCCCCCATTTTATATTGTGTGTATGCTTCATGTTCCCATTTTCTCCCTTCCTAGTACTTTTCAGATTATTTTATAAGGAAATAAATGACTATGCTTCTATGTAGAGCTGGGCCAAAAATTCCACTGGGGTAATCTTTGGGGAACTTTGGGGGCTCTTATTGGGTTGGGTGGGGAGGCAATACATCTTCAGGGAGCTGGTAAAAAAATATTCCCCCCCCCCAGAGGGTGGAGAGCTTCATTTAAAAAGCAGTAGTGGAAGCAGAAGCTTTCTCCTCTATTTTTGTTTCTGATTTTGCTGCTACAGCAGCACTTTCCCTCCAAACAATTTGGAAGCCATGTCTTCATGATGTCTCTTCTTGTGTTATAGGGGATCATCAGATGAGCGTTCCTGGGAACTGATGGATTTTTGTGGGTCCTATTCATGGCACCATCCACCTCCCATGTGTCTCCAGCTCCTTCTGTCCTTCCCATAACCAAAAAAAGCCCTCACTAAGTCCAATTTATTTTTAGAAACAGAACTTGCTGTGATCTCGTGCTGTGTGCAGGAGAAGCAGTGCAACAAAAATGCCCACTGAATGGGCCACGTGGTCATTGTTTACTTTGTCTTTCTTCTCCCATGAGAAAGAGGAAGTATTGTGTGACAAAAGCAGGGGCAGAGAAGCGACGGTAGGGAACCGTGATTTCCCCCTGTCTGATGAAGCCCATAGCAACACGATATACTGTCATTCCAGATACATTGCTGGAAAACACACACACGGCAACAAGGGGGGCATCGTGTTTTTTTTGCCCTACAGTTCACTGTAGAATCCAGGGGCTCATCTACACCTAAGGGTGTAGAGGGAGGGAGGGGGAGGATTGTGGACTTACCTGTTTCCGCAATCCTCCTCAGTGTCTAGATGGCAGCGTGACATCCTGGAAGGGAAGAGGAACGTTGCGGTTGCCATTTTTAGTTTTTTTTCCAAGAAGAGGAGCCATGCAGACCCAATCCATGAAAAAAGGTACAAAAAACACCCCCCGCCCAACCCCCACTATTCCAGGGATGGCGACATTACTACTCCCCCCCCCATGGGTACATAGCCTTCCAGTATAGCTCCTTGCCCGCTTTGAAGGCTGCGCTGCTTGCGAGAAGGTGGGAGCATTAGCCACACCTCCCATAGCCCTCGGGGTGGTCCCAGGACCGTGGGGAAAATCAGGATAACTTGGGAACCTGTTATCCCAGGAAAATGGAGGGATCATCCCTGCCTGCCCCCGGGATCCCCTTTGCATTGTTTGGACATACAGGGACGACCCAGGGACAACCCTGGGAAAAAGTATGGTGTAGACATAGCCCAGGAATATCATCTTTGTGGGGGAGTGTTTGTCTTGAGGCCTGAGTTAACAGAAGTAGTTCCATCTGGGCAGCAAGTTGTGTCTGTGCCTTTTACACTTTGTACAGGTAGAATAAAGCCTCCCACTTACTGGAGAGGACATGGTGAATATTTGCTTTGAAGTCTGAATTGCACCTTTAAAAAACAAAATGTTGCTTTTTATGTCACTTGGGAAGAATGATCCAATCTGGAAATTTCGTGTAGACGTGAGAACTCTGGTAAGAACATAAAGATCTCCCTCTCACAATTGCCCCTCCATTTTCCCTAATGGAAGAAGATCTACATGTAAAGTCCTTTGTATATCTGGCTATACCCATTTAGAAATGAATGGGGCAGCCATGTACATCTGAGTGTACCCAGTCGCAAGTTGTGGCTCTGAATCATTGTGGCTTGGTTCAGAAGACACCTTCAACCATGACTTTAACCATGGTGAATAAGGCAAAAAGCCTTATTTCGTGTTTCTTTCACGAGCACCATCTACAAAAGGTTCACACTATGATAGAAACGGTTCGATCTCCAACATAAATATCTGTATTTCAGTGTAGGTGGAGAATGGCAATACTGAACTGATTGGGGTAGCTCCTGCTGATATGAAGCTCCATGTGTGCACTAAAAGCTCCGTATATACACAAGATTGGAACTGCAGGACTGGAGGTTCTGTTTTCACACATGAATCCTTCTGTGCCTGGGTAGAGACAGAGTTATTTAACTTTTCACCATGGCCTCTTGTCGATTTCTCCTTTTTATACTGCAATATATTTCTATTTATGTGAAGAAATGCCTTTTAAATCCAACCCATTGTTCAACGTTTGGAAGACGTAACACTTTAAGTAAGAGAGTGAAACTTAGAATTTTTAAAATGCAAAACATCCTTTTTTAAAAAGTTGAAAGCATCGTTTGCTTTGTCCATCTAATAAAAATGCCTTGAATTCCTTTTAGAAGCATATTCAGCCTGACGCATGCCTCTTCTACTCTGGGAGTACTTCTGGGCAGACGTTGTGCAAAACTACAAATAAGAATAATAATAACAAAGCATGCACATTGAGCATGTGGATTGCAAAATTCACTTCCATTGTTTTTATTTGCATAGGGAAGTACTTGAAGAGGGAAAAGTCACACAAAATGGTAATAAACCTTTCTAAGGCTGCCTCTACACCAGACCTTTAAAGCTCTTTCAAGTCTCATTAAAATTTTTACCTCTACAAGAGTGGAGCGTAAATCGGGAGTTGAGGCGCTTTATCTATCCGATTATGCGCATCATCGAATGCGCGTTAAATAGCGAGTTTTATTTCGCTCCGGCTGTTAAAGCGCATTTTGACTATGTGAACAAGCGATTCTCCGCATTAACTACTTGTAAAGTGCATTTCAAACAACCGGTAAGGCCACCAGTTGTGCGCTCAATTACCTCCTGCATACAAGCATTTACGATAAAGCGCTTCAGCGATTATGCGCATAATCGGCTAACCAGGCGTCAAACGGAATGCATCTAGTGTTGAGTGACAATTCACTAAGCGGACTTAGTGAATTGTACACTGAAGGTTTGGAAATTGTTTTGAGAAGAATTTGTCTTGGCTTCTCTGCTTATCTCAAACTGTTGGCCGAAGCCTTGAGTTCTGTGAGAATGAAAGATTGTTTAAGGAAGGTGGGGGCTCTCTTGCTCACACTGTGGCGTCATCAAGAAGAGGTTGAACCGTGCCGCCCTGTTGGCACAGAAGTTTAGATTACAGGCCTGAAGCCCTGTCTGTCAAAGTAAAGTAGAATTAGCCAGCCTCCATCTTATATTAGCTACGTCCTAAGAGTAATTCCTTTGCTAGGAATTATCTCTTGCTGCTTGTGTGCTGCTCTGCTGCTGCTGTGAGTTTCTATCTGATTTGGAATTGTGTGATGCACTCTGTACATGTTCTGTTGCTGTTTGGACTTGTTACTTCTAAAGAACTCTGCCATGAAAAGTGCGCTGTGGCTTTTCATAGATTTGGATTTGAGATTACTGTTCTGGATTTCGTGTTCTATAGCCTGCTGTTTCTCTGCATGGAGCCAAAGTTACGGGCACAGAGAAGATAGAGGCTGATGGTTGCTGTTCTGAAACTCATGTGTGTGGGGGACCTGCGAGAGGACCTTTCCTCAGTGCTAAAGCTACGAGATTTGGGAAAGGTCCCTAAGTCACAAAGGTTCATTCCCTGGCATCTAGCTTCCGTGGTCAGCTCAGCGTTCCCTGACAGGCTGAGTGAGGATTTAGTTGCCAGATGACCGATGTTCTACTGTCAGGAGGCCTGATCCTAGAGTCTCCCTTTGTTTCCAGAGGACTCAGCGCAGCGTGGCCGCTCCTGATCTTCGGGGACTGGGACTAACCCTAAATGTCATTCCCTGAGTGTGTGCTGTTCGCATTAAGCAGTTCTACCTGAAAGCTGTCTGGTCCGTCTTCAGCTTCAAGTGTGTGTTTGCAGAAATGAAACCATCATGCTTTGAATTCCGTGTGATTTACAAATAAAAGAAATCTCACTGCTATTGTTGTGCGTCAGTGTGCCTAAAGTCATGAGCAGAAGCTTGGGGAGTTAGCGGGAGTCACGACATCTAGAGGGGGTCTAATACAGTTATCTACAGTTAGCGCTGCTTACCAATAAGGAAAAAATGAGCTGCATTAGGCTTTTTGCATAGCCGACCAAGAGACTCTGAGCCTTTCTACATGAGGCTGTTATTGTACACTTGTGATTCCTCACTCATGGTAGTTTGAGGGTCCTTTACATGACACCATCATCTTCGAGGGCTTCTCTCATGCTTTGCAAGCATTATCACAGGGTTCCCCCCCCCCCCATGAGGAAAGTATTGTATTTTTTTCTGAATGCTATTACAGAAACCTAGTGTAATTGCACAATTCTGGTATACCACAATGCCACCTAGTGGTTGTGTTATGGAACATATAGAAAGAAGAGAAAGAAAAGCCCCAGGAAAAAGCACATGTAAAGGAGCCAACCTTAATCCCGGAAAGAATCTGGAAGCAGCATTCTACATGAGGTTAAAAGCCTCATGTAGAAAAGTCCTTTATTTCTTCCCTTCTCATCACCACTACACTGTACCTTTTGTCTGGTGGTTGTGATAGCTGATGTTGCTGAGGTTTTGGCTGCCTTATTTTCTTCGTGCTCAGTGTACGAAATATAATTAAAATAATGATTGTGTCTTAGGGCTGCGGCAGCCACCAGAGGCAGTAGGTGAATGAGGCAGCATGGCTCTTCCTTTTAAACTTCCCTTGAGGGCCAAGCTAGATGTGGCATTGGGGATGCATGGATTAATCTCTGATGACATTTGTGCGCGTGCTAAAAGCAGCCTTGGAGGAGTTCTGATTTGTATCAGTTCTGTGGTGTGAGGAGAGGGGGCTAAACATGTTCCCTAATGCCACAGCCTCCAAAATAATTGTTCCCTGATCTGATCTTAGCCATGGGGGGGGGGGGGTGAATGCACACAGGCACATTATGAGTGGCTACATGTTTTCGCCTGTACAACAAAGATTAACTCTAGAATGATGTGGTTTTGTATCAGAAAATTGGCAAGTGGCATGGGGAAAGCCTAAGGATGGATGGATCAGTATACTTCCAGTCCATGTCAATGCCTCATATGTTCATTCAGAAGTCCATTTCATCCTGTTTCCATGTCAATCTGCAATTTTAAAAGATGAACAAACATGTGCATTATTTTTAATGCATTTTTTTTTTAAAAAATACACATTTTTGTACACATTTTATGGTAAAAAAAGAACTAGGGATGTGCACTGGATCGGACCCGATCCACGATCCGAGTCCGGTCCAGTGGGAAATTGGATAAATTATCCGATTTCCGATCCGACAGCTGGATCGGCCGATCCAATCCGAACCGGTCCGAAAAGGCTCCGAACCGGTTCGGCGGATCGGCGGATCGGCGGATCGGCGGGCGCCCACTGGCGCCCACCGCCGCTTCCATTGGCGGGCGCCAGTGGGCGCCCGCCGATGAAAGTGGACAGCGGGGGGGGAGGAGGGGGGTGCTTACCTTTCCGGCCCGTCCACTCCCGTCCGGCGCCGGCAGCTACTACCAGCGGGCTCCGCGGTCTGCTCCAGGGTGGCGCGCCGGGTGATGTCATCACCCGGCGCGCTACTCTAGAGCAGGCCGCGGAGCCCACTGGTAGTAGCCGCCGGCGCCGGACGGGAGCGGACGGGCCGGGAAGGTAAGCAGGGGGCACGCGGAGGGGAGGAGGGGACGCACAGAGGGGAGGAGGGGGGCCCTTACCTTCCCGGCCCGTCCGCTCCCGTCCGGCGCCAGCGGCTACTACCAGCAGGCTCCGCGGCCTACTCCAGGGTGGCGCGCCGGGTGATGTCATCACCCGGCGTGCTACTCTAGAGCAGGCTGCGGAGCCCGCTGGTAGTAGCCGCCGGCGCCGGACGGGAGCGGACGGGCCGGGAAGGTAAGCAGGGGGTGCGTGGAGGGGAGGAGGGGGCGCGCGGAGGGGGGGAGGGGGGCCCTTACCTTTCCCGCTCGTCCGCTCCCATCCGGCGCCGGCGGCTACTACCAGCGGGCTCCGCGGCCTGCTCCAGGGTGGCGCGCCGGGTGATCACCCGGCGCGCTACTCGAGAGCAAGCCGCAAAGCCGGCTGGCGGTAGCCGCCGGCACTGGACGGGAGCGAACGGCCCTAAAAGGTAAGCAGTGGCGGGGAAGGGGGCTTACCCCCCCGGAGCCGTCCGCTTCTATCCGCTGGCGCCCGCGGGCGCCAGCGGATGGAAGCGGACGGCCCCGGGGGGGGGAGGGAGCGCGGGGGAGGGGGCTTACCTGCCGGGGCCGTCCACAGCGGACGGCCCCGGGGGGGGAGGGAGTTAGGCCCCCCCCTCACCCACCCGCCGCCATTTTTTCCTCATAGACTTGCATTGCAATGCAAGTCTATGGGGAAAAAAATGGCGGCCGATCCAAAAATTTCCGATTTTTGGATCGGGATCGTACTCGATCCGGTCCGGGGGGCCTCCGATTTTGTCCAAACCGATCCGTGACAAAATTGGAGGTCCCGATCCGGGTCCCGATCCGATCCGGGGGGTCCGTGCACACCCCTAAAAAGAACTGTATTTTAAATCTGCATATTATTTAGTATGACATTTAGACCCCAACCTTTTTCCTCCTGCAAAGAACCAATCCAGCTTATATGAGCCTCATTCTCTCCATTTTATCCTCGCAACACCCCTGTGAAGTAGATTAGGTGGAGAGTCAGTGACTGGCCCAAAGGCACCCCGGGAGCTTCCTGGCCAAGTGGAGACTAGAACATGGATCTCCCAAACCCCAGTCCAGCACTTTAACCACTACGCCACACTGGGTCTCGGAGAAGAAACAGTGAATCAGGTCAGTTCACTGAAAAAATAGTGAAGTTCTTGAGCATCTTAGGAAAGTCTTAAACCCCCTTCTTTTGTGCCATAGACCTAATCCAAACATTCCCCCCACAGTTTGGATATGGGCCACAGGCAGCTTTGTGATAGAGCACTGTCTTGTGTGCCTTGGCAACGGGTTGCTAAATGGATATCAGGTGGCAAGCAGAGCTGCTCCCTGCCAGAATAACCAGCAGTAGGCCAAAAGGGGCTCATGCTCTCACTCAGCATAGAATCATAGAATAGTAGAGTTGGAAGGGGCCTCTAAGGCCATTGAGTCCAACCCCCTGCTCAATGCAGGAATCCACCTTAAAGCATCCCTGACAGATGGTTGTCCAGCTGCATCCTTGAGGGCCTCTAGTATGGAAGAGCCCACAACCTCCCTAGGTCATTGGTTCCATTGTCGTACTGCTCTAACAGTCAGGAAGTTTTTCCTGATGTCCAGCTGGAATCTGGCTTCCTGTAACATGAGCCCATTATTCTGTGTCCTGCATTCTGGGTTGATCGAGAAGAGATCCTTTAGTCTTTTAGAATTTAAGAAAGCCATAAAGACTGTTCTCTTCCGGCAGGCATATCCAGTGGAATTTTAGAATGTTTTAAGGATGTTTTTAGGATGTTTTAGGATTTTTATGCAGTTTTAATAATATGTGTCATGTTTTAATCAGTTTTATGTATTTTATGTTGTTGTTCCCCGCCTCGATCCAGACGGAGAGGCGGGTAAGAAATAAATTGTTGTTATTATTATTATTATTATTATTATTGTTATTATTATTATCCTGGTCCTCCTCTGTGTGACAACCTTTCAAGTATTTGAAGAGTGCTATCATGTCTCCCCTCAATCTTCTCTTCTCCAGGCTAACCATGCCTAGTTCTTTCAATCTCTCCTCATGGGATTTTGTTTCCAGACCCCTAATGATCCTCATTGCCCTCCTCTGAACACGCTCCAGCTTGTCTGCATCCTTCTTGAAGTGTGGTGCCCAGAACTGGATGTAATACTCAAGATGGGGCCTAACCAGTGCCGAATAGAGGGGAAATGGTACCTTGCGCAATTTGGAAGCTATACTTCTATTAATGCAACCCAAAATAGCATTTGCTTTTTTTGCAGCCACATTACACTGTTGGCTCATAGTCAGCTTGTGATCTACAACAATTCCAAGGTCCTTCTCGCTTGTCATATTGTTTAGCCAAGTATCCCCCATCTTGTAACTGTGCATTTGGTTTCTTTTTTCCTAGGTGTAGAACTTGGCATTTATCCCTATTGAATTTCATTCTGTTGTTTTCAGCCCAGTTCTCCAATCTATCAAGATCACTTTGGAGTTTTGTTTCTGTCTTCCAGGGTGTTAACTATCCCATCCAATTTTGTGTCATCTGCAAATTTGATAAGCATTCCCTGCACCTCCTCATCCAAATCATTAATAAAAATGTTGAAGAGCACTGGGCCCAGGACTGAGCCCTGCAGTACCCCGCTCATTACCTCCCCCCAGTGTGAAAACAGGTACCATTGATAAGCACTCTTTGAGTCCGATTCTGTAGCCAACTGTGGATCCACCTAATAGTTGTTCCATCTAGCCCACTTTTCAATAGTTTGTTAATCAGAATGTCATGGGGCACTTTGTCAAAAGCTTTGCTGAATTCAAGATATAAAAGAGCTTCATATGGTTATATGGTCAGTGGTGCAGTTAGGTCATTTTAGATTCTGGATTTAATTGTTGTATATGTGTGGAGGGGGGGTCGGAGGCACTTCAGATGTGTATTTCTTCACTAACTTCAACATGTGGTAAGCCAGCCCCGATGCCTCCCCCACTCTTCTGGGGCCGGACCTCTGTCCCAAAGTTCTTCCCAGATGGCCCCACTGTATATGATGGCTCACTTGAACTGCCATACTTTGGGGAAGAAAGCGTGTACATGGTTTGTCCCTGTGCGATGAGCTCCAATCTGCCACTGTTCTCTTTTTCTATACCATAGGGGTGTGGAGGGAAGGAGGGTGATCCCAGAAGTACCTAATACACACCATCAGTGCACAGGGACCAGCCAGGGGCCATCCCAGGCAAACAGCCTGGTGTAGAAAAGGAGTTGAAAGAGCTGTAGGAGCCATTTTCTCCTTTGCAGCTTGAAAAACTCTTGCCAGGAGCTTCTACAAGTTTTTTTTTAAAAAAACCCTAAGATGTGTGTGTGAAGCGAGGATTGCGGTGACTGACATAAAACAAATAATGCACACCCTTCCCTGGACAATAGTGATACCAGATCATCGGGGCGCATAGAGTCCACGTCCAGTGCTTCTCTATGTCTGTGAGTCCCATCACCAGCACATTAATCTAGCATTTCATCCATTGTCTGGAAGTGATCTCCTCCCTTGCTGGGAGATGAGTTGATGGTTTAATAGGGTCTTTCGCATTTCTGGCTTCTACACGTTGTAGCAGATGTTCAATTGATAAGCCATTAGTTCATAATAATTGCAGTATGCCTGTGTGCATAAAAGAGAACAGCCTCCTGGTTGTAATGGACAAGGTCTCCTTTTATTATCCCAGCTGCTGGGTTGTCACAATGTCTTGGCCAAAGGGAGACTTATTCTGTACACAGCGCCTTACAGAGTTACAAAGGCAAGAGAGATAGGTCCCGGCCTCCACAAAGCTTACAATCAAAGATAGACAATGGGAGAAACAACAGAGGGGGAAAAAGGAGGAGAATATTAGAGGAAAAAGGACTGAGAAGTTTTACACTTAAGGTATGTTGAGTTAATTTGCACAGCCCAAAACATTGTGGGCTTGCAGAACCCTTCCTGGAGGCAAACCTGCGTATAGGCTGGCATTGATGTTCATTTTGACTGCATATGTCCTTCATATGTTGCTGCACTGAAGTTTTGGGATGGATTTTGCTAGCTTTCAGGAGTCCATTAAGCTGCTGGTGAGTTTGCTGCTGCCAGGACTCTTATTTTTGCTTCATCTCTCTATCTTTGAGCTCCTGGTTTCTTTGCTCTGAGGCCTCCAGACGATGCTGTGAGACATCACTTTTTGCATCAGCCCACTGACATTGCTGTCGAAACATCAGTTTCACTTGGGCTAAGAGTGTTGCTGCTACTTCCTCTTCCGTATTGGTTCGGTCACACCAGCCCACAGTTCCTCTACAAGGAAACACAATCCTTATTCTCTTCACAGTATTGTGACGTGCTACCCACTTTAGGGTGACCAGATAAAATCCAGGTCAGGGCTCATGTAACTTTAACAGTTGTAGAGAAAAGGGAATTTCAGCCAGTGTTATTTGTGTGCAATTAGTTCCTGGTGAAATTCCCTCTTCATCACCACAGTTAAAGTTGCAGGGTCCCTGCCTTCTTTTGTATTTGGTCACTCTAGTATAGTGCCTGCACCTTTAACTGTTGTGATGAAGAAGGAATATCACCAGGAACTAATTGCATACAAATGACACTGGCTGAAATTCCCTTTTCTCTACAACTGTTAAAGTTACATGAGCCCTGACCTGGATTTTATCTGGTCACCCTAACCCACTTCCCAGAGCTGCATGAAGTTCCAGGGACAGCTTTTCTCTGGGTTGGTTTCCTTTGAAGGAGAGATCACCGAATACTTACGATGACTTTATAATCTTTGGATTATTTACAAATATACAGGCAAAACATGAGTGGAGGCAAGCAGCTTGTGTACACCTACCAGGTAACATATCTGCTACCTCATGCCAGATCTCTGAAAGAGTGGTTTCCCACAGGCTCAAATGGTTTCAGCTGTTGGCTAATTTTCTTCCTCTCTTTCAGCTTCTGTCCCCAAATTGCTCATGCCCTCCCTCCCTCCCTCCCTCCCTCCCTCTCTAACACACACACTGTACATGAATAGCAGAGAGGAAGAAGGAACTTGGCTACATTTTCCTGACATTAATTTACTCAGTGGCAAGAGATTCATCTCCTTTCACAAAACCTAGGATATAGACAGTAACATGTTATTTATGAAATCACAATTTAGAATCATCAAATTATTATTATTATTATTATTTTAATATAAACATACAGATACACATGCAACAGACCTAACATGAGGAATTAGGAGACTGAGGTCCTGAAAGTGTTGCCCATGTGAAAGTCAATCCATGGGGAAGAAAATTAAGTCATTTGTCTTTCCGATTGATGTTGTTGAGTACTAAAAACATGCTGTAATCTCATCAAGGAGGACTCGAAACCTAAAACCAGCAGGAGAGGCTCTTTTGAAAACACCTTTGCTTACAATGGCCCTCTTGTCAGGCCTGCAGGAAAGAGCTTTCTCTTGTGTGGTTCCCAAATTCTAGAACACACTCCCTTTGGAGTTTATGACTATTCTATCTGCATTCAGGAAAGGGGTCACACTACATCTTTTTAACTTGGCTTTTAAAATGGTTTTTATGGTTTTTAATGATTTTTTTTTACTGTTTTACTGTGTTTTTCTAATTATCGTTTTTATGCTTTGGACCTTTTGCAAACTGCCTTGATTGTACCAGAAAGGCCATATAGAAATACTATAAACAAACAAATAAACAAACAAATAAATATTACACAAAAGCTTGTCTTTATATGAATAAAGGACCTGGGGATTTAAGTAACCAGCTAAACCTGTATGTGTAAACGATCATATAAAACAGTTGTGGAAAATGGCTTCCGGTGTTCTGCTTCTTATTTCTTTACCCACCTAACAGTGGAATTCTGTACCCACTTACCTGTGAATAAGCCGCGTTGAATTCGGTTTTACTTCTGAGTAGACGTGTATAGGATTGCACTGAAAATATTCTGTTCATTTCGGAAGGATATTCTTCTGGGTAGATTGACTTTGAACCCTGTTACCTGTTGGTAAAGCTGGCAACCTAATAATACCTGCAGAATGTTGACAAGATTTGACTGTTATGTTCTTGTGTTGTAATTCTTACAACAATCGTATAAAACATCTGTATTATTATTCCCATATTGCAGGTGAGAGAGGTCAAGGCTGAGAGAGAAGGTTTTGCCCAACCAGTTCAGGGTTGATCTAAACCAGAGCCTTCCTGTTCCATAGCTCAGTTTCTTAGCCACTACAAATAATTCAACTCCTACTCCTTTAAGTGGGATTTCCATCACCATTTGAAACTATGGTAGAGTAGCCAAGTTAACATTATCAGCTGTCATGTGAACCTGGAATGCACTTACCTGTACACACACGCACAGATAACGCCATTCTTTTGTGTTTGGTAACAATATATTGAGTGTTGCTTGCTTAATCAACACCCAGCTTCTCACAAGTACCTCACAGGCTTTTGTAATAGATCCCAGATATTAGAATCCATGCACCATGGCTCCAGCATTACACAGCCTTCTCTCCCTTTTAGCGTGTGCAGGTAGGTTAAACTACATCAGAGGTGGATGACTATTTTCTGAGAAATTACACGTAAGAAATATTTTACCAGACAAGAATCTCAGCCAGCAGAGATATCTGTACCTCAAGCTTAAAATTAAACAAGTCAAGGGGAAACTGGCACTTTTTCTCCCCTTATTTTTTTTTTTATTTTTTTTTAGCAATTTCAAGGCTAAGAGCTGAGCTCACATTTACCATTAACCCAGTCAATCTGAATGAGTCTACACCTGCAGGAATGGTGCTAAGTCAAGCTTATGACCCTGTTGGCAATGGCTCTAGGCATACTTACAACATCCTTGACTACTTGGATAAATTTATCATCGATCCAGGTGAGTACACAGGATCTTTTCTCATTCAGGTATGTAAAAAAACGAAACAAAAAAACTTCCGAGTTTAATCTTGAATGAAGAATGAATAAAAACCAAGAAATAGAATGTGTGGGTGGCTGTCGGTGTTTCAAACCACTAGCTTTAATAAGTATTTATTGAAAATAAAAATAATGGGAAAGAAGTCTCTCCCCTCACCTGACAAATCATTTTGTGTTGCTGCCCCTTTTCTCCTTTTATTTCATTTCAGTTCATGGGTTTGCCCTAAAATGCCCCTCCAAAAACAAGCAACCCCCCTCCCCGACAAATGAAATGAAAGAATAGCAAAAAGAAATAAATACTTCCTGTTTAAAAAGAATAAAATCTGTGCTCTGGGAGGAAATCAGTACATAAAAATAAGACAAATCTGCCTTCCTCTAATCCAAGATCTCTCTCTCTTTCTCTCTCTTCCGCACTAAAACACACACAGACACAGAGATACATTTTTGGCTGTCTAAACATACGTAGGATTGTATCTTTAAAGTCCTAAATAGTTTTTGACTGGAGTAAATTGAGTAAATTGAGGACTGCTTCCTTCACATATGACTATTACGATCCTCCTGCAAGGTGGCTCTTCTTTAGTTTGCCTTGACCTACAGAAATAAGCGATACATTCTTTTCAGCAGGGGTATCCTGACTTCAGCGTTTTCTCCGTAAGGAAACTCTCCTGACACTGAATCTGGTATATATTCAGCATCAGATGAAGACATTTTCATTTGCCTGACCCTTTTAGATGTTGACTTTTTAACTTAATGTTTTAATCTGGCGTTTCTTCTTTCTGCTGCTACTGTTTAATACATTTTTAATTTTTTTAAAAAAGTATGTATTGTTGTTTATGGCTTATTAAATCGATTAGCTGTTCTGAAAAGTTGAGTTATTATCTGAAGAGTGGGGGAAATGTCTTAAATAAATGAAGTACACAATCTGTGAATGTTTATGCACAAATGATTGGGTCCAGAGTTGAAGAGTGGGATGGTGACTCATATCCCAGTGGCAGCATTTCAGATTTCAAAGGAGGTGGGTGAGAGAAAGTTCAGTAATAACCCAACTTCTGAGTACATTCAAGGCTAAAATACCCAAACAACAATAACAAAAACATTGTATTTCAAGAGCTCTTGTGATGACCTTTTTTTAAAAAAAAAACTTACCTCACTTTAACAGTGTTATTGACACAGGACAGTTGCTGCATTATAGAATCAGAGGGATTTAATTTATGAGCAGCCATTCAATGTTGGGCGTATAGATTAGTGCTTCTGAGAAATAATTACATGTGATCTGAAACAAGTGGGAATAGGAATGTCAGTCCTGTCCTCATGTCTTCTTTCAATGGCAATGCCATTTCCATGGGACCACGAACCCTCACAGCAGTTGTAAAGTTGCATGAATGTGGTCTTTCCATGTATAAGTGGAGGAAGGAATAGGATCACATTGCTAATCCTGCCCCCAATGCCCAAACACCAGCTGGCCATGCCTTCGGGCCACTGTGCATTCAGCATGAGTCTGAAAGGGAACCTATGCACTTTCAGAGGTATGCATGTATGCTCTCAACCTGAGTGGGAATTCTGCTGGGCCAGTGTTTCTGCATGTGTGGAGGAGCCATATGTTCATACTTCTCTTTGCACTTAGGTCTCCTTTCAAAGCCAAACATGTGACTGCCAGCAGCATGGGAAATGGGTGTTTTGGCATGACTACTGAGCCTAATCATACTCCTCTCTCAGACATTTGATGAATGCATGGGGGTGGTCTTCTACACAGGGATGTCACCTCAGGGTATCCCCATTCAAGAATAGGATAACTACATTCACATACTTACAGTATAACTTCACATGTTCTGAATTGTATCCTTTCAAACTTTTCTGTTCTTAAGAGTCTAATTTGAATATTAAGAATGATGAAGAAGAGCTTGAGATGTGGTTTCAAAGGAATCTGGTGAACTAAAAACAAAGCAATGGTGGTAAAAATGTAAGCAAATCATATTTACTTTTTTCGTTTTTGTTTTTAGATTCAGGCATCATTAAAAATAAGAAAGTGTTCAATTTTGAAGCAGACGACAAATGGTATGAGCTGCTCATTGAGTTGAAGTTTATTGACGACAAGGAACAGAAACTTCTGACCATCAACATTATTGACGTTCCTGAAAAGCCCAAATGTACAGACCCACAGTTTGTTATGGGGACTGGTGAGAAACGTTGCGTTTGATCTAAGACAACCTTCATATACAGAAGTAAAAATGCCTCTCCAACCCCTCTCTCCTAAAACACCCAACAGTAAAATGATGCATTCAGCACTGCTGTTAACAGGAACATACGGACTGCCTTGCTGGATCATACCAAGGTCCATCCGGCTAGTCGCATTCCTCTTGAATCTTGCCATCTCCCGTTGTTTGTTCCCAACATGACTCTTCATATAATCATGGAGGTAGAGAGGGCCATGTTGGCCAATCTAACCCCTGCTTGATGCAAGAAATCTAGAGCTAGAGCATCCTCCACAGATAGCTGTCCAACTTCTGTTTGAAGATCTCCTGCAAGGAAGGGTCCACTACTCACGGAATTAATTCTTGAACATCTCTTACTGTCAAGACGTTTATGCTAAGGACAGTGGAGGGCTGATGGCTTCAGTGTCAGTGGGCCCATGAATCCACTCTGGGTTTCAGTCAGACCCAGTTAGAACTCTAAAGGAACTATCCAAGGTACTTATTTATTTTATTTATTATTCTATTTATTTATTTTATTTCTAACCCGCCTCTCCATCCAGATCGAGGCGGGGAACAACAATAAATATAAATACAAGAATAATAAAATAGATAAAACATTAAAACAAATAAAAACAAATACATTATTTAAAACATCTTAAAATTCAACTGGATAGGCCTGCCGGAAGAGATCATTCTTCACAGCTCTCTTAAATTCAAGAAGATTTCTAATTTGTCAACTCTCCTCCGGCAGGCCATTCCATAGTCTGGGAGCAGCTGAGGAGAAGGTCCTCTGGGTAACGCTCATACCTTTAGAGTTCTGACTGGGTCTGTCTGAAACCTGAAGTGGATTCACCACCCCACTGACATCAGAGCCACCAGCCACAACTGCCTAATGTTAAACTGAAATCTCTCCTCCTGTAACTTACTATAAGCCCTTTAGATCTAGTCCAGCTCTCTGGGGCAGGAGGGAATAAGTATTTGCCCTACGTGACTGCCTTTAGGTATTTGGAGAGTGCTATTATGCTCCTCCCCCCTCCTGTTAGTATTCTCTTCTTCGGGCTTAAACATGCTCAGTTTCTTCAAAGGTCTTGTTTTCTGTACCTCCGATCATCTTTGTTGAGCTCTTCTGAACCTATTACAATTTGTCTATATCCCTCTTAAAGCGTAGTACCCAGAACTGAACACAGTAATCTGGATCAAGTCTGATTTATGCTGACATCTCCAATATGCACACTAATGTGCTTCTGGATACTTTTCTTGGCTCCCTGAAACTGCTGATCCTTATTATTTCTTTTATGATTTTTAAATTATTTGTTTTCAAATGGGGATGCTGACATTCTGCAATTAAAGTGCTACCCTCCAGCACAATCTTTATTTGGGTTCAAAAGAGTGGTTTTATATTTTGGAGTTCAGACTCCACCTATGCCTTGTATTTAGGTTCTTGGGCAAATTAGTGTTCTTTTAGTCTCAACATTTGCCTTCTGGGAAATGAGTGTCTTGTGACCAACCATGCCTACCATGGCGGCCATTTTATGAATGGGCAAGCTCCACTTACGGGAGCCATTTTGTGACCAAACAATGACACTCCAAAAAATTCCAAATACGCCCACTGACTCAAAAAGGTTGGGAATCCTAGACTAATCCATTCTGAGGTAAACTATTTTGCAAACATGTGTACTTGTATTATTGTTGTTGTTATTATTAATTGCTTCACAGAATCAGTGACTATTGATGAAAACTATCCAGTATTTCAGTCAATCTACACAGTAGAAGCAACGGATGAGGACCTTGTGAATGGTGATAAATTAATGGTATGTTGCTTTCATTTCCTAGACATTTCATTGAGAACTAGAAACATTGCTGGTTTGTTAGTCTCAGAAAAAGGCCCTTTCCATGCATTTCCTTCTGAACGTTTGAGGGACTGTGTCTGCTGGGCATGTCCCTGATTTATGCAAGTTCACCTTTGTGCATGGAAAATGCCTCACATGATGGGAACCCCACAAGCTTCCCAGTGATGTGGAACTCCCCACACACAATGGCTCAATTCGGACGACACAATAAACAACTGGTGTGGGGGAAACAATCGTCAGTTGTTTTGACTATTGTGTCATCTGAATGCTGCCATAGTCAACTCAGTGCTGATCCTCATCCACACCACAGTTAATTATTTATTACCATGTTGTGTGGGGAGTACCCCCTAGGGTTAGCGTGAGGGTTAGGGTTAGTCAACCCACCATTGACTATCGTGTCGTCCGAATTGAGCCAATGTGTTGTAAGGCACCCAGTGTGTAGAGGCCCTTTTCACATGTTCAGCTGAGGTGTGACCACCTGAGGACATACTGGTTTGGGGGGCAGGGCCCGCAGGTACAATCCTCCCTTTACCATTCATTTACTGAACATGTGGAGGAAAGGCAGGAAAAGGACTAAAGCAGGAGTGTAGAATTTCAGGCCTGGGGGTGGGGGTGGGGCAAATCTAGCCCTCCAGGACTCATGAGTTACCCACATCCAGGCCCTTCCCCTTAAATGGAATTAGTTACAAGATTGAAAGGCAAAGCTAAGAAGCTTGCAGCCGCAAACTGAGACAGAACCAATGCAACCTAGGCTGCTTTTGTTGAGCTTCTCTTCCTGTACAAATGAATACAGGTGGGACCAAACTCTTCTTTCTTTCCATCCCTGTATCTAAAGGATGACTTCCCAGGAAATATTCCATGTGGCCGGATAGGCCAAGGATGAAGGATCCCCTGATCAGTAGGACTATCCCTATTCAATTGTCCACATTTGCGCCCAAAGTAGGGCTCATGTTACTGCTAGGGGAACATGCATTGGAAATGCACCTTAGCTGCAATGAAGGTTAGATGAACCAGTTATCTGGTTCATTACAAGGCTGACTCATATTTTCTCCTTTTCCTGACCATTTTGCTTTGGGGGGGGGGAATGCTTGTTTCCAACAAGCACAACACCTCCATTTATTTTACAGAGACTCTGAGACCATTGTGAACACTTGGAGATCCTCTTACTCAAGATACATTCTATTGTTCAACTTCTTACTCACCAGGTTGGAGTGAGGAATATAATGGTCCATTTTTTAAAAAAAAGGTTTTAGGGGGGAAAAGATGTTGGTCATTCTGATCATAGAATGATCCTGATATTGCTATTGTGCCTGCTACTGAAATGTTTATTATCAAGCAAACACAACGGTGAAAGCATAGCAGTGAAAGAAAAAAAAATGAACCAAGAGAGTCAACACGCTAAGGACTCATTGGCTCAGTTCAGACGACATATTAAGCAACGGAGGGATAAATAACATACTGAACATGCGTTAGGCAGGAGGAGCTCCACAGATGACACACTGCAGCCAGCGCTGTTTGGAACCGGCAAACGCCCCGGCTGCAAGGAACTTGTGGCAGCCATTTTGGTGGCAGCCTCTCCTCTGTGTGTCCCCCAGCCATATCCCAGCATGCACCGTGAGTTCTGCTGGCTGCATAGAGCGGCTGGTTTTTTTTGGCTGCTCTAGGCAGCAGAACTCTATTCTGAAACAGAATAGTCCACGGAGGGAGGGAGGGCTGAATTCGGACGACACTTTAAACAACGGGGCTTCGGGCTAAACAACGTGCAAGCCCATTGTTTCGCTCCGTTGTTTAAAGTGCCTGATTAATGTACTGTCAGTTGTGTGTGCGTTGTGTGCTGCCCTCCAGATGACACAATAAGCAACACAACTGACGATTGTTCCCCCCTCCTCCATTGCTTAATGTGTCATCTGAACTGAGCCGTCAGTTGTGTTGCTTATTGTGTCTTGTGGGGCCGCTCTATACAGCCGGCAGAACTCACGGTGCATGCTTAAAATGCTTAGCCTGGGTTTACTCGGTGCATTACTGGCTTCGTTACCACCTAGCAGTTTCTACTGACTCCCTTGTCTATAAAATACATTCTGACTCTTATGTATCATCTTGGTTAAAAGTAGTCACGAACAAAATCTCTAGTATAGGGATTAAAAAATGCCAGAATAGTAACTAAGCAAAGACTACTGGATATTGATGGGCAAGAGTTAGGAACGGCATCTAAGGGTCCCTGCTCCCCGCTGTCATTGGGGCTGACACTTCATAGCAACAGCAATGGGGCACACTATCTAAAATGGTTATCAATTCCAAAATATAGGCGGGCCTTTACGCTAGCCAGATTTAATATGCTACCTTCTAGATTATTGGAGGGTCGATTTGAGAAAATCCAATGGTGCTATAGATGTTGTCCTTGTAATAAATCTGAGGTGGAAACAATAACTCATGTTTTGCTATCCTGTGAATACTATTGCCAGGCCAGAGCTGATTTAATTTGGCCCATTATACACTCCTTTCCAGGAAGATCACCTGAACATCTCTCAAATCTGTTACTACAAGGTTCGTCTAAGACAATAACAGGTGGCCAAGTTTCTGAATTTGGCAATACAAACAAGAGCTTTAATATCAGCCTGATTATTTTAGATTATTTTAGAATGAAAGTCTCTGTATTTTTTTACTTAGAATGTTTTTATATTTATGATTCCCTATGTAGTTAATAATATCTGTGATACCTTTGGTCTATTGACTGTAATAAAGGAATGATTGATGGTGCATGCTGGGATACGGCTGGGGGACTGAGGGAGGGGGAGGGAGGAGATGCTGCAACCAAAATGGCCGCCGTCCGTTCTTAGCAACCGGTGCGTTTGCCGGTGCCAAGCAGCGCCGGCTGCAGCGTGTCGTTTGGGGAGCACCGCCTGCCTAACGCATGGTCAGTACACTATTTCCCCCTCCTTTGCCTAATATGTCGTCCAAATTGAGCCATTGGATTACTTAATACTTGATGACTTTCAGCTCAGGGCCAAACTCAACTTTCTGGTGATCACACATGGTTTTGCTATGTGTGATAGGAGTGCTTACATTGTGGACCCAATTTGGAAATGGACCATGGTTAGGCTGACCATATGAAAAGGAGGACAGGGCTCCTGTATATCTTTAACAGTTTCATAGAAAATGGAATTTCATCAGGTGTCATTTGTAAATATGCAGAACCTGGTAAAATTTCCTCATCATTACAAAATTAAAGCTGCAGAAGCCTTGCCCTCTTTTGTATCTGGTCACTCTAGTATAGCTCCTACAGCTTTAACTGTTGAAATGAAAAAAAAAAATCACCAGGTTCTGTATGCATATAAACGATACCTGCTGAAATTCCCTATCTTTTGAAACTGTTAAAGATACAGGAGCCCTGTCCTCCTTTTCATATGGTCAGCCTAACCATGGTGAACTGAGATCCGGCGGTGTGTGTATGTTAAACCTTTCTCCCCATCAGTTCCTTTCCTCTGAAAGACTGTGCGCTCGCATACACACACACACACACTGGGAGGGGGGGGGAGTTAAAAAAAGAAAGATAAGACTCCATGGACAGTAGAGCTTTTTTTAAAAATCCCTCATGGGGAGGGGAGAATGGAATTTCTAGGGGGAAAATGGGGGTAAAGATTTAACCCCCCCCTCCCAGATTGCCATGCTGCTGATCCAAATTGGGGCCTATCACAGCAATCCTATCACAGATAGCTAAACCATGTGTGATTAGCAGAACACTTTGGCAGGATTTACACTACTGCTTTATAACAGTTTTGAAGTGCATTGACAACTGTTGAGACCTAGGGCACATTCCATATACCATTTTTGAATCACTTTCAAAGTATTATATCTTGCTTGGTATAGACCCTGCCCTGGCCTTAGTTTGACCCTCAGTGGCTGAACTAACACAGCTCTACTAAAAAAAAGCAACGTGTTTGAGTTAAGGAGAGTTGATGGCGGATTCACACCGGCAATTCCTCATGTGATGCTGTAATTATCAATTGATTGAACATGTATGTGTGAAACAGACCTAAAGTTGCTGGCTTTATTGTTGTTAAAAAGTATCATTTTATGGAACGACCTTCAAAACTGGTCTCAAAATCCAAGATTACACTTCTTGTTGCAATCGCTATAGCTTCTGCTCCTATTGGAATTGCTTCTCTATTTCGGAATCTAAGCTATGTTATAGATGCTGGCAGTGTATAGATAGTGCAAATGGTATGTACCCTGTTTTGCAGTATACTGTGGAGAAAGAGTTATCTGTGCCCAAGGAAGGAGGAGTCTTTTTTCATCTGGATCCAGAAACTGGTAGTCTTAGCCGGAATTCAAAACAGCCCTTGGACTACGATGAAGGATATCGTGTAATAACGATGAGTCATTGTGATGTGATACTGTGTAACGATGAAGGCTTGCAAGAGAGCTTTAGAATAATTCTTTTTAAAAGAAATGAATCCATGATCTAGCTAGGCGAGACTTGTGGGAAAAAAGAGGAAATGAAGTGGCCATGTTGGCTAAAATATGATGTCTTCCTGAGCTAGGATTGCAACACTATGGCTGCATTTGGACAACACATTAAGCAACTGAGGGGTTGAAACAATCGTCAGTTGTGTTGCTTATTGTGTTGTGTGGAGGTTAACACGGCGCTCACAAACTACTGACGGTATGCTATTCCGCCCAAATAAGCAACTGAGAGAAACAACTGGCTTGCAAGTGGTTTAGCTTGAAGCCAGTTGTTTAAAGTGTTGTGTGGAGGGGTGAGTGTGTTAATGGTGTGTGGTGAGTGGGTTAAAACACAAGCCCATAGAGGCAGGCGGCAAGAGCGACCAAAGCGGCGGCTGCCACACTGCTACAACTGGTGCAACTTGCAGAGGCTGCTGGGATAGAACTGGGAGGACTGAGGGAGGAGGGAGGGTGGGAAGAGGGGCAGGGGCTGTGTTAGTCAAATGCTGGGTTGACTATTAGTCCACTCAATGCCAGCCCCAACCACCCACAGTTGTGTAGGAATATGTTGTGTGGGGAGTACCCACAAAATAACCAACTGTGAGTTGACTACTCAACCCACCATTGACTAATGTGTTGTCTGAATGCAGCCTATCAGTATGGTTTGGTCAAATCTCTTTCATGATAATACTTGTCCTTCAGCAGCAGAATAACATAGGCAGGTGCTTCTTTTTGGTTTGTTTTTTATGCTCGTGCTGACTTGTGGATCTATTAGAACTGCCACCAAATTTCAACTAAAACCGGAAACCTAAGGAGAATTTGGAGCTTCCCTCTGAGGTGAAAAGTTGGTAGGCACTTTAAGGGAACCGAAAAGAGTTTTGAACAGCTTAGCAACATTTATTGGGAAGGGTTCGCACATCTCTAGACTGAATCAGTTCAGGAATATTATTGAGGACTCGGGTTTACTGAAGGAAAGTATTGTACAGCATTGCACAGCACATTGGTAGCACAGGGAAATTTAGTGCATGGATGCTGTTTCCTCGTGAGTTACATAAAAATGGGGGATCTCTCTCCACATATAAGCAACAGTCCAGTCTCCCCTTGGGAAGATCTTCTGCATACGTATACCACTGTGTGGCAATTTCTTTCTGTTTGCCCATACCCCTGACCCAAATGTGACAGCCTCTCTCAAGCCACTTGCTACTTACCACGGCACTGAATTCTACATTTCTACACCAAAGGACTCTGAGTGGTTGCACGTCTTGTCTAGTTGGCTCTTTGCAACACCAAAACTAGTAGCAGGGAAAGGGGGAAGTATATTTATTGCTCATATCACAAGAAAATTTCTCTTCCCCACTGACTATTAGTACTGCAAACAGGTTTAGTTCAAAATGGCTACTCCATAGATAGATAATATTCATAATTTTAGATTTCAGGCAGAATGTATATAATGACTTTCATTATAGTTGCAAGAAAAGTGATTTCACATTTAGTAGAACTTCCCTCCTAGATATTCCACTTTGCGATGAGAGCCACAGACACTACTGGGAACTACTGTCGGGGAACACTGACTGTGCATATTCGAGACTTAAATGATGAAAAACCTGAATTTGAGTAAGGAATTGATTTCTCTTTACCAAACAACAATCAAAAAGAACTGTTATCAACATTTGCATTCATACACGATTTGCTGTTTTATTTGCTATTTACTAGCAGTATTTCTACACCGCTTCTCATTTTCACAAAACCCCAAAGCAGTTTACAAAAGAATACAAGAAACAGAACACAGAGCGATACAAAGCGATACAATAGGAGGCAAAAGGTGAGAAGAGAGGTCCTGAGGGTAGGGACTGAAGGTTGTGGAAGTTGAGGCAGTACTAGTGGCCAATGATATTCTGCTGTCTCCCCCAGCGAGGGGCATAGTATCCAAGGCAGGTCAGGTTATTTTGTCACCTGAGGCATAACCATAAGGGCCTCTTTCCATCCCTGGTAGTAAAAATACAACAATAATAAATTAACCATCCAACAATGTGTTGCTGTGTCAAATCTTACCCCCTATTTTGGGGAACTTTTTCTCACCCTGTGAAAGAGGCATGGCTTTTTTTCTGCCTCTTTCGCAAAGAAGGGTAGGATTTGGAGAATTTTTTGTACCTTGGGGAGGGGGACAGCATTTCCATAGTTGTTTAGAGGTCTTCTTTCTAGTTTTTTAAAAAAACACGCACATGTCCCTAGTACTTGGAGGAGCCTGGAAAGTCTTCCTGAATGCTTATTGGAGACCATGTGACCTTGTCCTCTCCAATAGGCATTCAGGAAGAACACCTGGGCTCCTGCAAATGCCAGGGGTGTATTTTTTTTTAAATAAAAAAATAATAAAAAGAAGATCCCCTCAAAACTTCCTACATGTAAAAAGGTATGTAGAAACTTTATCTGAAATTCTCACCTCTCTCAGCCTTTTATTGCGAGAGTTTTAATTTCCCTACCCCCCACAAAATGCTGAAAATAGAAGAACTGAAAATTTCGGCACAGCGCTAGTAAAATACAACAATAATAAATTAACTATCTAACAATGTGTTGCCCTTTTACAAAATCTCCAAATTAACTGCCTGAGGCAACCATTTCACTCTTTCTAATAGTATGGCTGGCCCTGGGCTGAGGAGAAAGGCTTTGCTACAATGGAAGCAGCCTTTTGACTGCACAAAGACTTTCGTTATGCATCAAGCTGCCAGTCACCATTTTAAATGAGCAGAGTGCCTTTAAGCATTGCACAGCAGGCCACGCAGGTGACATTCCCCCCATCACTGAATCTCTGTGCTGGCGAAGCTCCATCCCGTGATTTGTACCGGTTATCCGGCAGTTAAAAGCAAAGGTTTTATGTCACAACATGTGACATATGGTGGCACACAGGGCTGCTGATTGTAGACCTGCCACCATAGGTGGCAATGGGGCCATTATGCTTAAGAACGGCTAGAAGAACAAACAGTCCCAGTCACCAGGTAAGACCCCTCCCCCCCAATTCCCACCCCCTCCAAATAGCCAAATATGCCTTCCCACTTTTGAGACTTGTGAAGGGAGCCACAAAAGTGAGGAGATAGTTTGGCTCAGTGTTATTAATAAGGGTGCACTCATTAAGAGCTGGGATTGGCTGAAGATCCCATCTCAATTGTACACGAGTTGGCAAATCTGGGTTTGCCTCTGGCAATGTATGAAATGGCCTTTTATGGTGTTCTGTTGCCGTTGGTGCAGCAAGTTGGGGACCTAAGCAACAAGTCTTTGAGCAAAAGGAGAGTATAAGGAGAAACATTATATCCCTTTTCTACCAGTACATATATGTTGACCCCATGTTTATCACTACATTTAGACCACTGCCTTATGTGAATGTTACCGAAAAAGAGCTGGTTGGAACTATTATTGCCACAGTAAAAGCACTGGACCGAGATGAGAACAGCAACATTACCTATGCGTTTGCAAAGCCACAGAGAGTGTTTGGCTTGGATCCAAGTAAGTGACCTCTTTGCACCTTCTCGTCATAGAACATGCAATAAGGATCACAAAATGGTCAGATTCTCACAGCGCCCCATTCTTGCCATTTTGATTCATTCCAACGCACCCCTTAGAGTGCCCATTGAAGCAAGGAAAGCTCCCTATGGAGCAGGACTTCTCTGAGGGTCTCTACATTAAGGGAAATTGGCTTAGTTTGGACGACACTTTAGGCAACGGAGGGGTTAATAACACACTCACTGTGCTTTAAGTTCCCGGTGCTTGCCACATGACATGTTGCCCCTCCCCCCCATCGTGTGGCTGAAAGTCCCAGCACCCCTCAGGGCTGCTGCTGCTCCTCTCTCCCCCCTCCTTCAGTCCTCCGGCCATATCCCATCATGCATCACAACTTCTGCCGCCTGTATAGGAGCAGCCGGGGGGTTTCCAGCTGCTCCTGCTGGGGAACTCTATGACTGACTGGAATAGTACACAGAGAGAGGGGGGTTCCCAACACATCACACTTAAACAACCGATTTCGGGATAAACAACTGAGCAGCCCGTTGTTTTCCCTGTTGTTTAAGTGCCCAAAATAGCATACCGTCAAGTTGTGTGTGTGTTGTGTGTTGCCCGACACAAGCCACAAAAATCAACACAACTGACGATTGATTTCCCCTCCCTCCGTTGATTATTGTGTCATCCGAACTGAGCCATTGTGTTGTGTAGTCAGGTGTTGTGCTTCCTGGTTCTTTGGCACAATTGTTACGGCTTGAATTACATGGGAGGAGAAGGGCGACAACAGGTTTGAATTGAATAAATTTCCTGCTGTTTCCTGGCTATGACCACTTTAAAAGTGGTTCTTTTTCTCCTGGGATTCTTGGAGGATTCAGTGGGACACTCCCTGATTGTTGATGACATCATGAAATCGACCTGAAAACTTCATTGAGTGGCCAGTCACGAGCGTGCAATAAGTTGCTAATTTAGAGGAGCCCTCTGTACTTCAGTGATCAGTTACTAGAATAAATGATCTGAATGGAACCATTTTGTCTGACTGCATATGAACTGTGGACTTCATCCATAACCCATTATATAGTGCAGGGGTGCAGAACCTGGCAGGGTCTCAATCTAATACAGTCTTTTAATATAGAGTTCTCCAGGTGGCCATGCCTCCTACTCCTTTCCACCTGATCACTGATCATTTGGTGGTTTCCTGACTTTTGTGCAGCTGTTTCCCCATTCTAAAAGGTTGAAATGCCTCAGTTACTGGCAATAACAACCTTAAGATATGTTGGCCACATCCCATTTGCCTTTGGTACCACCTCTTTGGCCCACCCATCACTGGAATGTGGCCCTTGAGAGCTTCTTAGAAATGAAATTTGGCCCTCAGGCAACCCCTCCCCCCTTTGTGCTCTGCTGAAGTGTGAACAAGCCAGAGGGACTTCTGGGTGGCTGCTCCAAGGCTCTGGAACTCCCTTCCCAGGGAAGCTAGACTGGCTCCCTCCCTGATCTGTTTTTGGAGGCTGGCAATTTTTTTCTTATTCCAGCAGGCCTCTGGTGAATAATGTGGACCTCCATCTAAGTTTAATTTTTTTAAAAAAATTAATATGTACTTTAAATGTTTAAATGTTTTAATACTGAAAACTATTTAATTATATTTTTAACTTTTGCATATTTCTATTTATAGCTTTTAACTGTATGGCTAAATTCGGACGACACAATAAGCAACTGGGGGGGGGGGGGAACAATCGTCAGTTGTATTGACTATCATGTCATCCGAATGCTGCCATAGTCAACTCAGCGCTGATCCTAATCCACACCACAGTTGATTATTTATTACCATGTTGTGTGGGGAGTACCCCCTAGATGAACAACTGTAAAGTTGATTTTTACCCCACCATTGACTATCGTGTTGTCTAAATTCAGCCTATATGTTTTAATTTTGTAAAGCCACCTTGAGGCCCAGTATTGGGCAAAAGGTGGGATACAAATAAATAATAATAATAATAATAATAATAATACCCAATAAATTACCATATATACCCTGTTCAGACAACATGTTAAGCCATGATGGTTAAGCATTTTGAGCTAAACATTATGGCTTGGTGTGTTGTACAAATCATTCCTAACCATGGTGGCTACATAACCACGATTTAAATACACTCACTAACCACTTGCTGCAAAAGGGTTAGTGGCCACAGATTAAAAGCCCACCACATTGAAACCTGGGACTACTTCACAATGCCAGTGTTATCTATGCATGTCAATTTGCTAATTTCTGTTCCTTTTTAAAATTCAGAAACAGGCACAATTACTCTTTTGGAGCCGTTGGATTCAGACCGAATTAAACATGTCAAAGTCTATCCACTGCAAATTGAGGCATGGGACGATGGGAATACTCACACTGCCTCTTATACAGTAACAATCCTTGTAGAAGATGTAAATGAACAACCAGTGTGTGATCCAAGTTTTTCTGCAGGAGCAGGCAAGTTGATGTTTGCAGGAACTACTCATTCAAAATAATTGAAAACCAACAACTGGACAAAATCCAGGCAAAATAAAACAGCTGTTAACTTTAATGGGGAAATTGAACAAGTGAATTCAGTGGGGCTTAAAAGTGCTCAACTTTGGTTGGATTGCATGCACTATTTATAAACTAATATAGTTAGGGTGATCAGATAAAATCTAGGTCAGGGCTCATGTAACTTTAACAGTTGTAGAGAAAAGGGAATTTCAGCCAGTGTCATTTGTATGCAATTAGTTCCTGGTGAAATTCCCTCTTCATCACACCAGTTAAATTTGCAGGGGCCCTGCCTTCTTTTGTATATGGTCACTCTAGTATAGTGCCTGCACCTTTAACTGTTGTGATGAAGAGGGAATTTCACCAGGAACTAATTGCATTCAAATGACACTGGCTAAAATTCCCTTTTCTCTACAACTGTTAAAGTTACATGAGCCCTGACCTGGATTTTATCTGGTCACCTTAAATATAGTTATCACATTATGCAAAAAGAATACTATGCAAAAAATTGGAATGAGATCTCTGCATCCACAGTAACATGTATGAGTTAACATTAGGGTGACCATATGGAAAGGGGGTCAGGGCTCCTGTACCTTTAACAGTTGTGTTAAAAAGGAAATTTCAGCAGGTGACATTTGAATGCATGCAGTACCTGGTGAAATTCCCTCTTCATCACAACAGTTCAAGCTGCAGGAGCCCTGCCCTCAGTGACCAGATACAAAAGAGGGCAGGGCTCCTGCAGCTTGAACTGTTGTGGTGAAGAGGGAATTTCACCAGGTGCTGCATGCATGCAAATAGCACCTGCTGAAATTCCCTCTTCTATGAATATGTTAAAGATACAGGAGCCCTGTCCTCCTTTTCATATGGTCACCCTCATTTCCTTCAGCTCTATATTCATTTGACTGAGGTTAGGGCTCTTTTTCAAAGGAGAGGTATTTGAGATTTTTTTTTTTTTTTTGCATTTAAAACACTCTTGAGGACAATGGAAAAATTAGGCCAGTTGAACAGAATAAGAAAGGATGCAAAATAGCAAGTGATTGGAGAACCATTATGAATGCTACAACAAGATGAACACCCAATAGCTGGCTGATCTATGTCCTGTTCACTTGTAAGCCTTGCTCAATTGAGCCAACTCTTCATTTATTTAGTTTTTAATGGGGATCAATGCACAATCCAGTTAGGGTCCACCTAATCTGCAAGTTAATAATACCATGAATTCTGCCCTTGCAAAAATTATATATTTCCCTTTTGCTGATATCGTCCAAATTATATGCTGAAACATTTTGTTGAGGTGGACGTATGCATAGAAATTCTAAGGTGGTACATTCCTGTGAGAAAACTATTCCCAATGAAGGTTTTAAAAAAGGTTTTTAACATGTGCTGTGAAAAACTGAAGGGAGAAACAAGGCGGGGGAAGGGAATTTGGGGCCCTCTAAATGTTGTTGGGCTTCCACTAGGCTGACCATATGAAAAGGAGGACAGAGCTCATTTAACTTTAACAGTTGTAGAGAAAAGGGAATTTCAGTCGGCATCATTTGTATGCAATTTGTACCTGGTGAAATCCCCTCTTCATCACAACAGTTAAAGCTGCAGGGGCCCTTTCCTCTTTTGTATCTGGTCACTCTAGTATAGTGCCTGCAACTTTAACTGTTGTGATGAAGAGGGGATTTCACCAGGAACTAATTGCATAAAAATGACTCCGTCTGACATTCCCTTTTCTCTGCAACTGTTAAAGTGACATGAGCCCTGTCCTCCTTTTCATATGGTCAGCCTAGCTTCCACTATCCCTGACTATTGACCATGTTGGCTGGGACTGATGGGATTTAGAGTCTGGAGGACCACAGTTGCCCACCCCTGAAGTAATGGAATCCAGTGAATGTGGGAAGCTAGAATTTGAGGGGAATGGAAAATATAGAAGACTGTTTGTGTGTGACCCAACATAAAGATACAGGGCAGTGCCAAGAACATGCAATTTCATGGTCTACTGTAGGTGGAAGCTCGGGAGTAGGATTTTATTTTTCCTGGGGTGCAAAAATGCTGAATCCTTGCTCTGTGTACATACATCTGTTTTTCTTGGCTTGCTTGGAAATCTTGTGAGGTAGAATTTTAGTGCCAAAGTCCTGGCTTTACAATAAGATTTAACTTGGTCTCACTAGAGAATAACCTAGGCCTGCTCAGTTTTCCTTTCAATTTAGAGGTTCAACATTCCTTATTTATTATTGAGTCAGTGGGATGCTCACCTGCTATTGGCCTGCACAAGGACAGCTGGGTCTATTATACGCAAGGAATCTATGTGCCCCCCCCCAAAAGAACACAGACCTTTCCAACATTCAAAGGCACCGTTTATTGCTGTTACACACAATCAGCTTGCCTGACTTACTTTAATGGGTCTGGTTTGTTGTTCCTATTGCCCAGGCATTTCTGTATCAGTTCCTGAAACATTTCCAGCTGCCACAGCTGTCTACACAATTCTGGCAAGAGATCCAGACCCCGGCGAAGCAATTGAAGTAAGTGGATGAGAAGTATCGCAGAAATGTTTTACCGTGAATGGAGCTCATTGCAGTGCAAATTTGCCTCTCCTAAGTTCTCATTATCCTATTAATATAACTATATAAATCTGGGCTCATAATACGGAATCCTAATCATTCATATGATTAGGAGCATCATGCACTGGGAGGGGAGGATTAAACCTCCGCACACTGTTTTCATCCTGCAGTATTACTCCCACCTCATTTTACTTTAAAACATAAAAAAGGATTAATTTTGCATCAAATGAGCCCTGCTTTTTAACACCTGCATTGGTGGCTGGGAGAGAAGAATTTTGGGACGAAAACTATGAGGGGAAGTTCAGAATTTGGTGACACACACACTTTAGAGTAAATAAAAAGATACTCCTCCGTGATATGCTGTGCAATTCATGTAATGTGTAGTTTGACTCTTTAGCACTTTTTATTTAGCACTTTTCAGGATTTGGCTTTCAGCTAGTCATGTCAGGAAGGCCATCTATTAGTAATGATAGCTAATACTGACACAGGCTTTGTTACCACAAGATGTAGTGATGGCCACCAATTTGGATGGTTTAAAAAGGGGGGTAGATAAATTCCTGGAGGAGATGGCTATTCATGGCTACTAGTCTTGATGGCTATGCGCTACCTCCAGTATCAGAGGCAGTAAATCTATATATACCAGTTGCTGGGGAACATGGGTGGGACTGTGCGGTTGAACCTGTGTTCTGCTTGTGGGTCCCTGGTTGACAGCTGTTTGGCCACTGTGCGAAGAGTGCTGGACTAGATGGGCCCTTGGTCTGACCCAGTGTGGCTCGTCTTATGTTCTTAAATTCACAGGGGTCCACAGATACAGCCCTTGCTCTGTTTATCCTATTTAGAGGCTTACTGCCCTTACAGTGACAGGTGACCAGTTTGTTGCAGAAAGCTCAGTCGAAAAATGTTGCCATCCTTTATTTGTGTTTATCCCTGCAAATAAGAGGACTAAAAACAGTTATTAAATATGAAGCATGGGATTCCTATAATTGTAGCGGGAATACACAAGCTGCTCTAAAGACCTTTGGGAGCCAGATGTGACCTGTCGGCTATGAAGAGGGCATTTGTACGTGTTAGGATGGAGTTGTTCCATGAGGTTTTTGCTACCAATGAAGGGCAACTGCAGAATTATCTAAAGCTTCTTTTTAAATTAAAGAGTCCTGCTGAATCTCCTCTATTTCGTGTTCTTCCTGCTCTCTTTCTCTTTGCTGTTGAGTTGCCCCTGTTCTGGTTGCTGTTCACTCAAGCTGTGTCACTAAATCATTCCTCCTCCTGTCTGCTTTCCTAACTCACTTAGTTCCACCTACACTGATGAAAGGGCAACCACAATTTATTCCACTTTTTCATCCTTCTGTATTGTGATTTAATGCAAGGGACCAGAGCAGACAAGCTGCAAATAATAGTGACCTCATGGAGGCCTGCTGAGGTTTCCATGTTACAACTGTAACATATTATGCAGCTCTCCATCACTCCAATTACACAGAGAGTTTCCAGAGCTGTACCACCATCAAGAAACACAAAGAGAAGAATATTAATTACAACCAGGCTATATACTTCTGCTCACTTAGATTTGTTTTTTCCAGTGTTATTGGCTATAAAGGGCTTAATTCTGAGATGTAAACCATCATCTGAAAAGAAAGACACAGTCATTCACCCATCACTATGGGGTTGAATGGCATAGTAAGACTTTGACCCGGTTTGCACCTAAGGCCAGTTCCTTTGTTGTTTAACCCAGAAAATTGGTGGGGACAGAAGTAAGGATGTATGAGAATTCCGTCTTTTTTTGGGGGGGGATAAAAAAACCAATGGTTTTTTTTACAGTCCTGGCTGCTTTCATTCCCCCCACCCCCGCTGGCATTGACTCTATCTGTAGCAAGTTGAACAATACACAGATGCAGTTTCTTTTAAAAGAAAAAAAATGCAAGTTTTTTTTTTGTGGATCTTGAAATTTATGTGACATTCCCCCAGTCTTTTGCAAGTGTACAAGGTGCAGATTCAGCTGTCTGATATGTGTAGTCTTGCCTTGTCAATTTTCTTGTATGCTTCAGATGTCAACAGAGTTACCAAAGTGGAATGGTTAACATACAAGCAAACTGAAAAGGTGAGACTGCACAGAGGCTAATTTGTGCACAATTGTGAAGGACCAGGAGGAAAATTATAGTAAGACAAAGGGGAAACGCATCTGCTCAATTCAGAAGCACCAAAACTGGTTGCTGGGGGAGGGGGGAGAGTGGATAATATCTCCCACTTGGCAAAGTAATCCTCTTGCTATTAAAGGTTGAACTGGGACTTATCAGTGTCCTCCTCACTTTGAAAAGTCAACCGAGTATCCAGCAAGAGACTTTCTGTGGCTTCTTCTTGGAGCAACTACTCCTGTTGTGCAAATTTTCCATCAGTTTATTGCCCAGCCTTTAAATTTGTGTAAATTTAAAGGCTGGGAGGTAAATTGATGGCGAATCTGCTGGAATTTTGAAGGTAGGAAGTAAATGGAGGGGAAATTTGCACAAATTTCAAGCCTTGGAATTTTGCAAAAATATCTCTGCCATTTACTTCCAAGTTTAAAAAAAAGTTTCAAGGTTGCCAAAAACAAAACAAAACTTTGTACACTGTAATTCGTAGTGTTGCACATCCCTAGGTGGAAGGGATTGAGGAAGCATGCTGCCTTAACCGCCCCCCCGCCCCCGCCCCCATGCACTATGTCCAGTTTCAGGTGTAACAATATGAAAGAATTGCTGGATTCAGACTGAATGAGCACCAGAGAACCAGGGAGCAATTACTGTCAACATCCATCACTTCTGGCCTGAGGAGAGAGAGAGAGGCCATAACTTGAGAGAGCTCTGTTTAGGAGTCTTTGTTGAAATGAAACTAGGAATTTTGTTTGGAAACGGAGTTTGTTTGAACCTGTAGGGTGCAATCCACCAAGTTTGAAACACCTGGGACAGCCTATTTTGTGATGTGTCAAACTGGAAACTGGGTTGTTTAGGAGCTAAACAACCTAATTGAAAGTGGAAGCAGGCAAGTATGCAGGAACCAGCATGCTCACTTGCCCTCACACACTCAAAAACAACCCACGGTTAACAAACCATGGGTTGTTTGATCATGCGAACCAGGTCTTTGAGTTTTGCAATTAAGAGGCTATTGAAGGAGAATGAATTTGTTTAACTCTTTTCTCATTAGTTGATTTGTTTCTAAAACACAACATTGTATTACAAGTAGGTCCTGGACACTTAAGAAAGAAAAAGAGATGGCAAAAGTAGGACGGAATTTATGCTTTGGAGCAAGATAAACATTCTAGCCATTTGTTTTGTTTTTTTCCTGTACCACAAGTATTCCTTGGCTTTATTTTTTTTATTTCAACAATTGAAATAATGCATGTATTAGAATAACACATAATGGCTCAAGGTTTTGTGAGACAGAGAAGAAGGCAGCCCATTTGATTTCATCGAGGTAGCATTTTTGGACCATTGCCTAGGAAGTAGCATTATTAGTCACAACAGAATCAACTCTATAAACAATCTGTTAAAGTCTTCTTCTTTCTACTCCTCCTCCTCCTCCTCCTCTTCCTCTTCCTCCTCCTCCTCCTTATGCTTCCTTTAGATTTGGCTGTAGATTGCATCCAGTCCTTTAGGTTTGGCTGTTCACTGCACTCAGACATCATATTCTCTGATGGTCTGAACCATGGCTCATATGCCTACCTTAATAGAATATGTCCTGGTTTATCCAACCACAGTTTGTTGTGACGTCCAAACCAGCAAAGTGTTTGGATGGATTTGAGTAATCCATTCAAACCAGAATTGCAAGCCATAGTTGGATCATAGTTGGGAGAAATAGCTCAAAGCGCAATTTGTCCGTTCAGCGTCAGATGTCATGCCAAACGGTGCTTTGGAAAACCAGGAAGTGTTCTATTTAAGCTGAGCATGTGAGCGGAGGAGGGATTGAAGAAGGAGGAAGTCTGGTTTTTTTAGGGAGCTGGTGGCAATGAAATGAGTGAGACAGCGACTAGGGCGACACTGGTGGAAAATTCGGAGCGAATCCTATCGAACACGGGCTAGAGCCTATTTGAAGGCCTACTCCATGGCAATACAGGCAGCAAAAAAACTATTTTTTTCTGCCACTGTTGCATCTGCAAAGAGCTGCCCAGCGGAGTGGTTTCGGGTGGTCAGGGGCCTTTTACATACTGGCCCACAAGAAGAGAATTCAGACCTGTCGCCAGCCTGCTGTGACCAATTTGCCCAGCACTTTGCAGACAAAGTCATTCGGATCCGCTCAGACTTGGATGCTATAGTTGATGCAGACCCAGTGGATGTAACTTTGGCACCTGCTTATCCAGTGTTGTTGGATACCTTTCAATTTGTACAGCCCGATGATGTGGACAGGATCCTTGGAGAGGTAAGAGCCACCACAAGTATGCTAGATCCTTGTCCTTCTTGGCTCATAAAAGCAGCTGGGACTGGCCGAGTGGGTGAGTGGAGTGGTTAATGCCTCCCTCCACCAAGGCAGGGTTCCACCCTGCCTGAAGGAGGTGGTAGTATGACTTATGTTGAAAAAGGCCACCTTGAACCCCAATGTATTAGATAATTACGGGCCAGTCTCCAATATCTCATTTCTGGGCAAGATATTGGAGTGCATGGTGGCCTCCCAGCTCCAGGGATTCCTGGATGGGATGGATTATCTAGATCCATTTCAATCTGGCTTCAGACCTGGTTATGGGACAGAAACAGCTTTGGTTGCCTTGGTGGACGACCTACACTGGGAACTGGTCAGGGGAGTGTACCCCTTTTGGTACTGCTGTACCTCTTGGTGGTGTTCAATACCATTGACCATGGTATCCTCCTGGGCTGTTTTGCTGGGATGGGGATTGGAGGCACTGTTTTACAGTGGCTCCATTCCTTCCTTGAGGGGCAGACCCAGAAGTTGGTGCAGGGGGACTTCTGTTCGACTCCTTGGCTGTTGGCCTGTCCCGTTTTGGCCCCCATGCTATTTAACATATATATGAAACCGTTGGGAGAGGTTGTCCAGAGTTTTGGGGTGTGGTGCCACCAGTACGCTGATGACACCCAACTCTACTTCTCCTTTTGGCTAAGATCAAGTGTGTGTGTGTGTACTATTCGTATTCTACCCTTCCTCTGAGAAGGTCCATTGAGTGAGAACCTCAGAATGACATTTTATTCTTGCAATAACTCTGTAAGGTAGTTTACACGGAAAGAGAGTGACTGGCTAAAGGTCAGCCAGTTAATTTCATGGTGAAGTAGGGACTTGAATACAGATTTCTCTGATCTAAGTCCAATATTCTTATCTATTGCATCACACAAGGTCTCGTATCTGCTTCAGCATTGGTGTGAGGGGATTTGCTCTACTTTGAGGTTGTTGGTTTATTTTTTAAAATGAATGTTTTATCTGAAAATGGTTTTTCCACAAGCCAGGACCTCGAGCCCTCAAGACACGCCTGGTGCAGCCTGGTGATATGGGGGTCTCAGCCTGAATCCAGATGGAACCTGCTTTTATGATTTGCGCAGACCTCTCAAATTCCATGGAATTTGGCTGGAGCCCCAAATCCACCTACAAATTCTAGGTGTTTCCACAATCTGACTCCAACCCTGCCCATGTCTCAACAAAGAGAACTGCACTGATGTGTCATTTCCATGTCTCCGCAACCTAATGCCACAAATGGAACACATGAATTTGGCAGTGGTGAGCTAATTTCTGAACCACTCTAGCTCAAACCCTGTATCAAAGCATGATCTCCACACACCGAGTTAAAGAACGTTCTCCACTAGCAGGCCCATGAACCCTCTGTGTAGTGAGGGGAGACAAATGCCAGGTGGTATGGGTTACATAATCATTTGACTGCTCCTGAAATTTTAATCCTGCAGCAGACAAAGGTGAAACTACTATAAACACAGGTCCCCCATCTGCATATAATTACATCCCCTTTCATTTTCAGAGCAAACACTCAAGGGTTGTTCCATAACAGCAAAAAGGCCCGCCAAATTTCCCCTGTTCTGTGGACTACTGGATGACCCTCATGTGTAGTAACTCTCATCCCTTGGAAATCTGGGAAACAGATTTCTTCCACTGGCTTTTAATTTCAAACAGTAGAGGGCACAAATATGAACCAGACTTTCTCCTTATTAATAAATCTGAAGGTTTAGAGAGAGCTATAAAATGTTTTGATTTATGTGCATAAAGCCTGTTATGAACACTGAATGGAATAGTATGAAATGATTTGGAAACCGACAACCGAGGGTTTAACGGCCCTCATGAAGGCCATCTGATGTTTGGAATTGGATGAGTAGAAAGGCTCAGTTTACATAAACTGTGGTCACCAGATAAATGTCAGCTTGCAGCGTGTTCTTTTCCAAAGAGTGCTCTTTGAAACTGCAGAAAATAAGCACCCCAAGCAACGTCTTCTTCTTCTTTTTCTTATACCTTTTAACTGTCTTTCCTCCCAGTTTTCTATTCTGCAGTCTTCAGCCAACACCACGACATATTTTCAATTGGATCCAAGAAATGGTGGGATTTATCGCCTTGCTGAAAGAGCTCTGGATTATGAAACAGATCCTAAAGTAAGATTACCCAGTTAAAGACCCCGTGATAAAGATTAGAACGTATGTTTGTTCTGTTTTTTCATTTCTTCAGCGAGGTTTGTTTGTTTTGGACTAAGAATGAGTTGCTTGGTATAGTTTTGAGGCATATAGACCATACCATCATCACAGCGTTTTTCATATCGTTACATAGGCTGCGTTCGGATGTTACAATAGCCCAGCATGTGTTCATAAGCTACTCACAGAAGCTTTTTTTAAATTGCCCACGATCCCTCGTCACACGAGTGGGCTAAGAAGCTATGGTGAGTAGCTGATTAAGCTACTGTGTTCAATGTGACTCAACCCCCTCTCAGCAATGGCACTGCTCCACTCTGAAGCGCTGGAGACTTGCAGGATCGGGACAAAACTTCACACACAGCCTCCCCCAGTCAGGAGGCACCCGATCCACCACAAAAACCCTGTGAATTTACTCCAGAAGAGTGAAAATCCCAAGTGCCCCCCAAAAGGGGAAATGCCTAGAAAACCTTGGGGAGCGGGGATTGCAGCATAGGACCAAACTCCACACACAGCCTCTCCTCACCAGGAAGCACGAGATTCACCATCAAACTCCTCTGCATTTACTCCAGAGGAGCAAAACCCCCAAGTACCCTCAAAGGGGGAGATGCCTAGAAAAACTTGGGGATTTGCAAGATCAGGACAAAACCTCAGACCCTGCCTCCTCTGCTAAGGAGGCACCTGATACACTATAAAAGCCCAGTGCCCTAACTCTGAAAGCAGCAAAAATCCCAGGTGAACCAAAAAGGGGAAAGTGTCTTTTACACCTTGGGGGTTTGCAGGATCAGGACCAAACTTCAAAGCCTGCCTGCTCTACACTTCTGCCTTGATCCCTTTAACATGTTGCTAAACAGTAAGCCAGAGCAGAGCAGAGCAGCAGCTGTTTTGCTCGCTCTTGCTGCACAGTTCTTTAGCCAGCCCAAATAACCCACAGTGACCACTACATAACACGATAACCCATGATAAACTAAATAATCTGCTCTGCTGACTGTGGGTTATCAGAGTGGGTTATTTTAGCCAAATAATCCATCATGGGTTAAAAAAAAAAGACACCCACCACCAGACGACACAATAACACATTATGTGTTAATTAAGCTATCAAGGCTTAATTAACCTGTCATGGGTTATCATGACATCTCTGAACCCAGTCATAGTTGGAAAAATAATTGATGAGAAAGCAACCCAATTGCTGGCATCGCCAGATATGGTTGAGAAATATCCCTTTCTCTCCAACATTCAAAAATATCCATGTTTTCTTTTACACTTTACGATTTTTTTTAAAAAAAGAAACAAAATAGTGAGTGAATTCCCTGACTTCCCTATCTTATCAACTGTTTTTCTTCCAATTTAATCGCTGAATCCACTTGCAAATATATCCTTCTCATCTCTCTCTTTTAAGAAGACTATCAGAGGTTTCCATTCCTTAATAAACCTTATTGTTGTTTTGTCTTTTATTATCTCAGTGTGTTTTTCCATTTCTGCCAACTCTGTCATCTTCAATAACCATTCCTCCTCTGTTGGTCCTTTCTTACTCTTCCAGTTCTGAGCATTTATTAATCTTGCTGCCGTTATCATGTATAAAAACAAAGTTCCATAACTTTGACTCAACTGTTCATCTATTAACCCCAGCAAAAAGTACTCTGGGCGCAGTTGTATTTTGATCTTCAGTACTTTTTGCATTACATTATGCATTTGTATCCAAAAAGATTTCTCTTTTTTACATGTCCACCATAGATGATAGGAGGTTCCTTCTTGTTGTTCACATTTCTAGCACCTTCCCGATGTCCTTTTATATATTTGCACCAATTTTGATGGAGATATATACCATCTATACATCATTTTATAAAAAAATTCTTTCAAACTGGCACATAATGTAAATTTCAAACCTCTCAACCACATATTCTCCCACTGATCCATAGTAATGTTATATCCAAAATTTTGAGTCCATCTTAATGTTGTATGTTAGGCTGACCAGATAAAATCCAGGTCCGGGCTCATGTAACTTTAACAGTTGTAGAGAAAAGGGAATTTCAGCCAGTGTTATTTATTTATTTATTTATTTATTTATTTATTACATTTGTATACCGCCCCATAGCCGAAGCTCTCTGGGCATTTGTATGCAATTAGTTCCTGGTGAAATTCCCTCTTCATCACAACAGTTAAAGTTGCAGGCACTATACTAGAGTGACCATATACAAAAGAAGGCAGGGCCTCTGCAACTTTAACTGTTGTGATGAAGAGGGAATTTCACCAGGAACTAATTGCATACAAATGACACTGGCTGAAATTCCCTTTTCTCTACAACTGTTAAAGTTACATGAGCCCGGACCTGGATTTTATCTGGTCACCCTATTGTATGTTGTATTGTTTGTGTTTTAGCTTTGTTTGAAAACAATAAAAATCTTAAATCGGAGAAATATCCCTCTCTGAAACCCTAGATTGTTGTTGCCAGGCAGTGAAGAAGACAGCTTCTTATATTCCTAAGGGAGCAGAACGTAGTAATAAGGTGTGGCCCGGTACAGTTTATAACCCAAAACAAACACAATGCATTAGCCAATGCAATTGTGATGGACCAGGATTTGGACAGCCTCCCTGTTTAATAGCCCCACACTGACAGCAAAAAAAACCCAGTAGGTTTATTGAGCCATGGATTCCATAGACTAGCTTAGTGTGCCACAACTTGTGCAGGCCTAGCTCAACACTTTACATTGATATAATCTGTAGAACCCAAAGGCTTGGATTCAAAGTTCCTTTGAGCAGAAGGGAGGGGAGACAATTTCTCCTGCAGTCTCTCTTGTACCTCTTGAAAATCTGCTGTAAAGAGTCTGTGTATCTACTGGTGGTGCTGGGGCTACAGGTGGGAGGGGAAATTGTTAAAAATGGTTCCCCACCCTTCTGACAGAAGGCATCTAGTCTCTGCAGGATTGTAGTCCCGTCTGTGAATGGAAGGAGCCCTTCCATTTGTGGATGGACATCTTTGGATCCAGCCCACATATTCCTACCAAAATAACCCATTAATTCATTCCATATTCATTCATCCTACATTCCATATTCATTCATCCTACAATCCTGCCTTCGTAACATTTGTATTTCACCCCTTCTTCCCACAAACTAAAAACCACTCTCCCATTTTGTTCTCACAACAACCCTAGAGAACAAGATAACCTGGAAAAGATTGATTAACGCAAGGCCACTCAGTGATATTCATAGCTGTGTATGGATTTGAATCCAGTTCTTTCTGGCCCACATTCAGTACTGTGTCCACTACACCACACTGGCTCAATGTTCATCTGGCTGTCCAGCTGCACACTCTCCCTCTCTCCCTCCCTAAGCTAGAGACCAAGGACAGAAAAGATTGTTAATAAAAAATACAGTACTGTGGATTTATGAATTTCATGCATTTTAGCATTTCCAGATGGTTGTTGCTGCCAAAGAAAAAGAAAAGGCAAGTCCTGGATCATGTACTGGCACAATAACTATAAATATCCAGAATGTAAATGATGAGTTTCCTGTATTTACGTGAGTATTTTCTGTACTTTCTCCTTTGGATTAAGCTTGTTCTATGATATATTTGATTTGTTTCCTATTATTAAGATTTATTAAAATGTATACCAAATAATGTATGTGTGAATGGGGATCAACCTGTGTGTTGCATTGAATTATTGTGTGCAATTATTTATAGGGGTCAATTTTATGTTTAACATGAAATGTGAAATTTTAATTGGGAAATCTGTGTGCAGGGAGAAGTTTAGCACTTTTGACCCTGGTTGCGATCCTGATGAAAACCAACCTTTCCTCACAACAATTTGTCTTAGGGGGGGAAAGTGTTACTAGTGCCAATGGGAGCTTTTTTTCTAAGGCTTATTGTAGTATGAGGAGGAGTAATTTTCATCAGGATCACAGCTGAGGGAGTGTGTTGAACACTCTGGTACCAATCAAAATCATGTTTGAGCATGCTTAGCATGGTATTTTTTAAAAACCCAGATATATTTGCACGCTGTGTATTTAACACAACGTGGAAGCATGACCCTGAGATAAATGCATATGGAAGCACATGTGTAACACAGGTACACTCATCAGAGAACATAGACTGGCTGCCAATATACCCTTCGCTGTGAAGTATATCTTGACTTGTGTTCTCTTGCTTGGATTTGCTGACGGATAATGTGAAATATCCCTGATGGCACATAGAAAGAGATCAACTATCGTGACACTCTTCACAGCAGTGAATTATAGCTTCTTCTTTTTTTAAAAAAAGAATAATTAATTGCGTCTTCTTGGGATTTGTGATATTGAAGAAAGGGAATGCCATGGCTAGTTAGCCATGCACCCTGGACTTCAAATGTGATTCCAGCACATTGAAGAAATACTGGCTGCACTCCCATGGGTGGAAATATGCGAGAAGTAGTTCAAGATGATTTGGAGTTTATTGAAGGTGCGGTCACAAACCATACAAATGAGGAAGGAAAATGGGAGCTATCTAAAGAAACTAGGGTGCCTGCATAAGGAGCTTTCTAAAAAGTTCAATTTTAAATGGGATGTGCATAAGAAATGGGAGGTGGAGCAATCCATCAAGGACCAGGACAAATGAGTAATGAAAGCATATAGGGAGAATGTCAGGTGTCTAAACCCCAGAAGGAGCTTAGGCTAGCAAGGGATATTAAAAATAGGTGGGTTTGGAAGAAGTGGGAGAGCAAGGAATGTATGTATGAACATAGGAAGCTGCCTTATACTGAGTCAGACCATGGGTCCATCAAGCCCAATATTATTGACACTACCTGACAGCGGCTCCTCAGGGTTTCGAACAGGGTTTTTCCTGCCCTACTTGGAAATTGAACCTGGGATCTTTTGCACACTCCATCAGTGAGCCATGACCCCTTGCCATCAAGGAAGTGGTAGGTCTTCTGTGAGGAGAAGATGGAGAAAGTTTAGTAAGTGACAGAGACAAGACGGAACTGCTCAACTTCTACTTTGCTTCAGTATTCTCCCTCAAGGGAAACTGTGCCTGACCAGGCAAAAATAGGTCAAATGATGAAGGGAAGTAGTTGCAAACCAAGACAGGTAAAGTGGTGGTCTGAGAGCCCCATGTCACTTCAGATAAACTCAACTCTTCAAGGTTTGACAAATTCCATCCTAGGGTACTAAATTTAAGGAACTTGCAGATTTAATCTCAATGCTCCTATCTATAATTTTGAAACAATAAGTGTGCTGTGAGAGGATCTAGGCCACCACTGACTTGATGTTGGAAAGGTTCTAGAACAAATCATTAAGCAGTCTGGGAGCATTTATTTTTTAAAAAATGTGGAACTGTAAACCCACAAACAGGCAGCACAGATTATCTCAAGGCATGCCAGATTTACTATAGCTCCTTTTTTGGGTTATTAGTCTGGTAGAACAGGGGAATAATTCATTTCAGCAAGGCTTTTGATAAGGTCCCCCATAATATTCTTGTTGGCAAACTGGTAAAATGTTGGTTAGATTATCTACTGTTAGGTAAATTTGTAGCTCAAAATACTACTGTAATTCTAGGCTGGATTTACAGTAGTATAGTGTCCAGATGGTGAAAAAGAATGGTTTATTCTGCATTCCGCTTTAGTAAGATTTCACCTGGATTTCTGTGTCCAGTTCTGGGCACCACAATTTAAGAAGAATATTGACAAATTGGAATTTTTCCAGAGGAAGGCAACAAAGATAGTGTGGGGCATGGAGATCAAGTCCTCTGAGAAAAGATTGAAGGAGGTGTGTATATTTAGACTAGAAAAAAGATGATTAAGAGCCAATATGGTAGCCATAATCAAATATTGAATGGGCAGTCACATCAGTGATGGAGTAATTTGTTTTCTCTTTTCCAGAGGGCAGGGCTTGAACCAGTGGATTCAAATTATATGAAAGGGGATCCAAACTAAAAAAAATAGGAAAAATGACCTGATGGTCTAATTATTTGACAATGAAACAGACTATCTTAGGACGTCATGGACTCTCTTTTGTTGGAGGTTTTTAAGCAGAGGCTGGATATCCGTCTTTCAAGGGTGTTGTCGTAATGGATTTCCTGCATTGTTAGGGGGTTGGAGTAGATGACGTTTGAGGTCCTTTCCAATTCTGTGATTCTATTATGTATTTCTCTATTGAATATAGGTGCTGTCCCTTAGATATTTAGTATTTTAACATTTTGATTTACAATCCTAGTGGGGGTTATTGAATGAAAGAAAAGTGAATGAGAGTTATTAATACAAAACTCATGAGAAACAAAACAAAATAAATTAAGAATGACATCTCAGATATCAGCAGTCTTCTGAAAGGGAAATAAAAGTAGAAAGAATTTATTTTCCTTGCAGCTAGACGGAGATGTCGATGTAGATTAAATGTCATATCAAATGTATGTTCAAGGAACATTCAGAAGCAATATTCTTCAGTCCACTATTTTAAATGTTTATACTTTGATGCAGTACTCTTATTGTGAAAATATGAGGCTCTTACTGATATCAGAATGGTGTGTTTCCAGTTACCTAGATTAATACAATCCAGGTAAGTATGCTTAGGCCTCTTTCTTCCTTCTTAATCCGTTCCTCAATTACAGATACAGAAATGTCACCTTAAAGTTTCAGACTTTAATATGGTCTGATTCAAGCTGTTATTTTATGAATATCTGTACCTATTTTCCATTTTCCCCCTCATGTAAGATTCTGTTCCATGTCCTAGAAGCAGCAAAGGTCAAATTTATTCATTTTTTAAATTGATAACCTGCTGTTCCTCTAAGGGGATCAGTGCCACAAATATGCTCCTCTCTATTTATTGTTGCAACATTAGGTTAGGTGAAGCTAAGAGAAACTGACTGGCCCAGAGTCACTCAATGAGCTTCATGGCTGAATAGATATTTGAGATCTGTACCTGTCTCATGTCCAATGCATCTAGTCCTGGTGTCTTTCAGTTGTTTTTGGCTACAACTCTCATAATCCCTGACCATTGGCCGTGTTGGCTGTGGCTAATGGGAGCTGTAGTCCAAAACATCTGGAGGGAATCATGTTGCCAACCTCTGCACTACAGCATACTGGCTTTCCAAAATGTTAATAATGTTATATACACTTCCCTGGGAATAAGTCCCAATGAATTCAAAGGGATTTATGTCTGAGCATATATGCATTGGATTGTACTGAAAGTGACTCTTCCTGCAATCTGATAGTCAATGCTCTTGAAACATATTGCTACTCTACTTTCAATGTCAGAATTTCACTAAGCACAACTGATACTCGGCTGCTTAGTGATGACGATTCTGCGAAGAAATCATACACTTGACAACATGGGGGCAAATTCTCCTTTTGGAATTACCACCTTGAAAACAGTGCATCAGTACTTTCTTGCAACTTCCAGATAATGATGATGATAATAATAATAATAATAATAATAATAATAATTTCATTTCTTACCCGCCTCTCTGTTTGGATCGATGTGGGGAACAGCAGTGAATATAAAATAAGATAAAATACATAAAATAGATTAAAAGCATGGTACACATTAAAATAGCAATAAAACATCCTAAAAACATTCTAAAATTCCACTGGATATGCCTGCCGGAAGAGATTAGTCTTTATAGCTTTCTTAAATTCTAAAAGACTGTTAAGTTGACGAATCTCCTCCGGCAGGTCATTCCACAGTCTGGGAGCGGCAGAAGAGAAGGTCCTCTGGGTAACGGTTGTCAGCCTAGTCTTGGCCAACTGTAGTAAGTTCTTCGCAGAGGACCTGAGCGTGCGGGGCGGATTGTATGGGAGAAGGCGATCCCGCAGGTAACCTGGACCCAAACCATGTAGGGCTTTAAAGGTAATGACCAACACTATGTACTTTGCCCAGAAAGTAATTGGCAGCCAGTGAAGAGATTTTAAAATTGGTGTAATATGGTCACCCCTAGGTGTACCGGGGACCAACCTGGCTGCCATATTTTGAACTAGCTGAAGATGCTTTCTGTGTCAAACTACAGCATACACTGTCTTGTTGCAGACCGCCATTATCTTTGGTCAGCCATGTACAGCCTCTTTTGGATGTTCCAATGAAGCACAGGGAGAGGAAGCATGAGTGGTGGTTTGTGCTGTCTAGCTCTTGTATGAAGGAAGCATTGGTGAAATTTCCCCTGCAATCAGTTCCATCCATTCTGTTCCTGCATTGGGAGCATATGTATCTTCCTTCTTCAGGCGAGACTTGGAAATTTGAAGAAAAGGAAGCGCAAACCACTTACTTCCCCTCTATCAACAATTCATTGGAATGTCTGAAGCAGCTCTAACTTGAATTAAAGCTGTAAGGCATTCAGGCAGGAGTATGTGAAAGGCTCCCAGATATTGGCATAGCTTTGGTGTTTTCACAAGGCTACCTTGGAAAGCTCCAGAAGAAAATGTGACTTAGGATATTTTGATGACACCAACGGCGGCACAAGGTGACCTGCTGTCATTGCTGCCCCCACCTCCCTGAATGTGAGATCAGGTGGGAAGCCTCTCCATAGGGGCTGCTCAGTCTTGAATGCCATGCTTTGATGGGTCCCATCTCTAAGAGAGGCATTGTGAGGTGGCCCTGGAGACTTCCTGTGCTACCTGTACAGGGCAGCCCACTCACCTCCTCCAAAGAGCCCTGCTTGCTTGTCACTCCCCAGCGTGGCATTTGGGGGGGGGGTTAGGGAGGCAGTGCCAACAGAGGTTTTCCCGTTGGCAGGGTGTGGTGTGGTGTGTGTAATCCACTGTCTCTCCTGATCTGTCGTCTGAGTTTCACCCTGCTTCATGGGAGGGCAGGCCCTGGATGATACGTTGCATATATGTTAACCAACAGGATGCATGTAACTGCCTTTCTCTTTCCCAAAGGAATAAATCAGGAACTCATGTGAACATTTTGGAAAATCTGCCTTTTGGGACATTGGTGGCAAGACTGATTGCAGTGGACAGAGATATAGGGGACACCGTACACTATGAATTTGTGGATAGCTACAGCGGTTTTTCTCTCAATGCTGGTAAGGAAAAACCAGCTAACATTTGACCATGAAGGGATATACAGTCCAAATCAAAGTTATAAAGTACGGCCGACTGCCTGTCTTAAACCAGGTCTACTCAATATGTGGACCACCAAACCAAAATTAGCCCACCAGCCATGTATGTTGTTTGACAACTCCATTCATTGCAGTTCAAAGCAGACAGCAAAATCAGGACCACCAACCTGGCTGATGGGCTTCATTCAGCTTGGAAGGCGGCTCTGTTCTACAAAAAAGAACTCCAATGTTCTGAGAGAAGATAGGAAGGACATTGAAATATGCATTGGCTGTTGGCTCTGGTGTCAGTGCGATGGTGAATCTGCTCCAGGTTTCAGTCAGAACCAGTCAGAACTTTAAAGGAGCAATCCAAGGTGCCACACTACCAGCCTCCACTTGGAATATGCGTTACGCAAGGTCAGATTATATTTGTCCATCTAGCCCAGTACTGTTGAGTCTGTCTGGTATCAGTTCTCCAGGGTATCCAGCAGGAGTCTTTCCCAGCCCTGGTACTAGATCTTTTTAATCGGAGATGCCAGAAATTGAACTTGGGACCTCCTGCATGCAAAGCATGTGTTCTACCATTGACCGGTGGTCCCTTCCCATAAACTCAAATGCAGTGAAAAAAGCTTCAGTGAAAATGTCTTGCTGCAAAATATTGCTTTACATTGTCATGAAATTTAGAGGATTAGATAGCAAGCAACAGAGGGATTAAGAATCAAAACATAAAACACTCTGGGCCTATCTACACTCCTGCTTTAAAACGGTTTAAAATGGTTTATAACAGTTTTGAGAACTGTTGGGGCCCAGGACACACTCCATATACAGTTTTCAAAATGTTTTCAAAGTGTTTTATCCTGCGTGTGTAAATAGGCTCTGTGTCTTCCTTATTTTCATAATCGCTCTCTTTTTTAAAGTACATTCCATTGTTGGGGCTCGAGGACATTTCCAATACATTTTGATAGACTATCTGAAGCAAAATTGTTTAGGTCTGATGTGCACCTCACTGATAAAAGCACAGCTATGCTGTCAGCTTTCTAACCTTAGTGGCATGCCTAGTTGAAACAGGCTCTGAAAGGCCCCAAATCATCATTCAATAAATATGTGATCATACAGAAAATATATCTTATAGCTTGACATATATAAGCAAGTTTTTAGACACTGAATTGGGAAAAGAAAATATAATATATACAGCATTCTTATAAACTTGTGGCACATAAAGAGGAAGCTTCTACTTATATATACTACTATAGTCTAAACTGGGGCCCAGAACTGTTTCGGTGTGGGGGCTGGATTGTGCCCCACCCTGCACCCTATGGACCGGATGTCATCAGGGTGGGTGGCCCTGGTCCATGATGAAACCCTCTTGTTTTCTTTGCTTTGCTCTGGAAGTATGTCTCCTCTCAGCATGGAGAAGGCCTCAGCTTCCCCGCACCCATGATTCTGAAGGGGAGCCCAGGCATTGGGACTCACCAGTGTGAGGAAGCAGTGGCTCTTCCCGCATGGGCGAGTCTCGCCACCTCTCATCCCTGCTGCTGTCTCTGATATTGGAGACAATCATCAGCGTGGATGAGAGCCACAGGGGATTGGGAAGAGTGCCCGCTCTTTCCCTCACACGGGCAAGTCCCATTGCTTCTTTATTCACATGGCTAACTCTCTCTAATCTGAGATTGGAGATAAGAGCAGGGGTTCGACTGGTGCGCCGATGGCGGAAAACTCGACTTATATCCGATAAGACACGACATAGAGAACATCTTCGTTCCTATGGGGTGGCAATACGTGCAGCGAAGAAAGCTTACTTCTCTGCACGCATTGCGTCTGCGAATTCGCGTCCAGCAGAACTGTTCAGGGTGGTGAGGGGTCTAACCCGGGCACCCTCCCCCCTGAACCCGATGTTAGAGCCTTCAGTAGTTCGCTGTGATGCCTTTAACAATCATTTCACAGATAAAATCTCTCGGATAAGAGCCGACTTAGATGCTGTCGTTATAGCAGAGGCTGACAATGGAGTGTCCAGCAACTCCGCGAGTAGAATTACACTGGATCAGTTTCAGTTGGTGAGTACCGAGGACGTGGACAAGCTGCTTGGTCGAGTGAGGAGGACGACTTGCCCTCTCGATCCCTGTCCTTCTTGGCTGGTCGCCCAGGGAGGAGATGCAATTAGATCACAATTACAATATATTATTAATGCATCTCTCAGGGAGGGGAGTTTTCCATCATGTTTAAAAGAAGCGGTAGTACGGCCACTTCTAAAAAAGCCCTCCCTGGATCCCCTGGACTTTAATAACTATAGGCCAGTATCAAATCTTCCATTTTTGGGCAAGGTGATCGAGAGGGCAGTTGCCTTCCAACTGCAAGCAGTTTTGGATGATACAGATTTTCTAGACCCATTTCAAACTGGCTTCAGAGCAGGATATGGAGTTGAGACCGCTATGGTCGCCTTAGTGGATGATCTACGCTTAAGTATTGACAGGGGGAGTGTGTCCCTGTTGGTACTCCTGGACCTCTCAGCGGCTTTCGATACCATCGACCATGGTATCCTTCTGGAACGCCTGAGGGAATTGGGACTTGGGGGCACTGTGCTTCAGTGGTTCCGGTCCTACCTCTCGGGCAGGTTCCAGATGGTGATGCTTGGGGATAGTTGCTCTTCAAAGAAGGAGCAGCTATGTGGTGTACCACAAGGTGCCATCCTATCCCCAATGCTGTTTAATATATACATGAAACCCCTGGGAGAGATCATCCGGAGGCATGGGGCGGGGTGCTATCAATACGCTGATGACACCCAAATATATTTCTCTATGCCTTCGACAACAGCATCAGCTAAGGATAGTGTGTCTCCTCTGAATGAATGCTTGGAGGCGGTAATGGGCTGGATGAGGAAAAACGAACTGAAGCTGAATCCAGACAAGACGGAGGTGCTTACTGTCAAGGGCCACAACCTGGGGTTGGAGGTGTGTCAACCAGTTCTGGATGGGGTTACACTCCCCCTGAAAGACTGTGTTCGCAGCTTGGGGGTGCTCCTGGATCCGTCGCTCCAAATGACAGCTCAGATAGATGCGACTGCCAGGAGTGCCTACTATCAGCTTCGGCTGATACGCCAGCTGCGCCCCTTCCTAGAGTTGGAATACCTAAAATCAGTAGTGCACGCACTGGTAACTTCAAGGCTCGACTTCTGCAATGCGCTGTACATAGGGCTACCTCTGTGCCTAGTCCGGAAACTTCAATTAGTTCAAAATATGGCAGCCAGGTTGGTCACCGGTACATCTAGGGGTGACCACATTACACCAGTTTTAAAATCTCTTCACTGGCTGCCAATCAGTTTCCGGGCGAAGTACAAAGTGTTGGTTATTACCTTTAAAGCCCTACATGGTTTGGGTCCAGGTTACCTACGGGATCGCCTTCTCCCATACAATCTGCCCCGCACGCTCAGGTCCTCTGGGAAGAATTTATTACAGTCAACAAGAACTAGACTGACAACCGTTACCCAGAGGACCTTCTCTTCTGCCGCTCCCAGATTGTGGAATGACCTGCCGGGAGAGGTTCGCCAACTTACTAGTCTTCAGGAATTTAAAAGATCTATAAAGACTGATCTCTTCTGGCAGGCCTACCTAGATGAATTTTAAAGTGTTTTATTGGTGTTTTATTGGTGTTTTAATGATGTACTGGTTTTATCTGCTTTTAATCAGTTTTTGTATTTTGTGTTTGGTGTTGTTCCCCGCCTCGATCCGTTGGGAGAGGCGGGTGATAAATAAATATATTATTATTATTATTATTATTATTATTATTATTATTATTATTCTGCTGCTGCCACGTGCCCCACTGTTATCTCTGACCTCCAATCAGAGCATAGGGGCGCATAGCACATTTCATTAGTGTGGGTAGGAAAGCACTTTCTCCTCTTCTGCTCCAGTCATGGCTAATGGCATGCCTGGGGGAATTATACACTTTCCAGAGGCCCTGGAAAGCACGCTTTCCCCTCCTCCGCTCCAATCAGGGGTTTTAAGTGGGAGCAGTGGGAGGGTGGGAAAGCATGCTTTCCGGGTCCTCCAGAAAGTGTGCAATTCCCCCAGGCATGCCATTAGCCCAAATTGGAGTGGAGGAGGAGAAAATGTGCTTTCCAGGGCCTCTGGAAAGTGTGTCATTTCCCCCAGGCATGCCAATGTTGGCCGCCGGGGGAAATATGCACTTTCCGGAGTCTCCGGAGACATTAGGGTGTGCCTGGGCACACCCGGCACACCCTATATGCATGCATATGGATCAGTTAGGAACAGGGATGCCTTTTGAGCAATTTCCTTTTAGAGGTGGGGCTTGGAGCCTAAGCCCTGCCCCCTGGAGGAACTCCAATAAGTGTCATGGGATTGAGATGCCTTATGGTATGGATAAGACTCATGGTCTGGAGGTTCTAGCTCCCCTGATCCAAACATTCTCATAGTTTCTACACTATTTGTGGAATGTTCTGTTCTATATCATTTTGTTTGCATTACTTCAACCCATTCTGCAGTACCATTTCCTCCTCTCCCTGTCCCTATTTTCCTTGGAGTCTAGATACTGGTGAAATTACAACCACCATTCCTTTGGACTATGAAGACCCCAGGGTTCCCCGCAGAAGAGTATTAGAAATCAGAGCTTTTGACAATGATCGGTGGCATTCTGCCATAACTCAACTGACTATCACTCTACAGGATGTCAATGATAACCTTCCTCTGTGCACCCAAGACCTTTATGTGTAAGGTTAAAACAATATTCTGAGATGTTTTTTATTAACATTTATTACAACCATTGTTCTCAGCAGTAGAACTAAAGAGGCCAATCCCTTTCATATTTAGTAAACAGGAGTTCAGATCTGGCTTATCCAGACATGTTGACATTGCTAAGGATCAGTTTTTCATGTACTTTTTCAGCAAGGCAGAAAAATGCCTCCAGTCTTTGGTGATTTTTCAGCACTCTTCCTAAAATTCTTTGCTAATTTTCTTTGGTTTGAATTGTCCTCCCTTGCCCTGGGGCATTCACATGCAGCCAATCCTGATCGGCTATGTAATGTTGTTCAGCCTGTTCACCGTGTGATCTTTGACACATCCCTTTAGGAAGGATCAGGGATGCATCCCATTGGCTGCCTAGCCCACAAAGGCTGTGCCTTTGACGTTTTAAAAAAAATTCCAAAGTTTTGCAGGAGCGAGGCCTCCAGGAGGGAGGCCATTTTCTTTTTTAACCCGGGGGGCGGGGGGAGGACGTGGATTGAGTGCATATACATACACAGCTAACAGAATGACACAGATGATGCCAGACCAGGAGTTCCTTCCTGGCCTGCAGCCACAGCGCAGCAGCAGCAGATAGATGGATAGATGAAGCCGGTACAGTGCAACGCAGTCTCGCAGAGGTTCATATATATATATATATATATATATATATATATATATTCAGGCAGGTTGACAAGGGCTGTGCTGGTGGAGGCGGGTGGCACCCATTTCAGTGGGGCTATGGTTCTATACTGGGTATTCGTCAGAACCAGCCAGAACCCCAAAGGAGCTATCCAAGGGCTAAACCTAGTTTGGGGATAGGCTTTAGTGCCTTGGGTAGCTCAGTTAGAACTCTGGCAGATTCTAATTAAAAGCCAGAGTGGATTCACAGCCCCGCCAAAATTGGACCTACTGGCTTCTACTGGGCCGGGCGGCAAGCACCCCGCACTCTGATTTGCAGCAGTACTGGCAAGAAAGGAATTGATGTGTGCCCAGCTCAGCCTGCGTCTGGATAACAAATTGCCCAGACTGGGGCGCAGGCTAGAGTCAGCTGCTTTATAAGGCCCACTTATGTGTTGTCAGATTCCTGCTAGGCTGAGCAACGCAGTACCACCTTCTGGGCCATCTGCCATGGTGGTGGTATATTACAGCAGGAATGAGCCTAGCACTTCCCTCCGCTTGCAATCTTCCCAAATGTTGTAGGGAGTAAAACACTTGGTTTGAGACCCTTGGCACATAATAAGAGGGGGCGGCAGTAGCAGCAGCAGCTAATGGAGAAAAGGCACCGAAGGCCCCCTCCACAAGGATGCGCTTTTGCGCCCGGTTCGGGGATTATGCGCATTTTCACGGAGGCGCATTTACGCCTAATCCCTCTGCACGGGAGGCAGCGAGAGGCGGCGAAGCGCATTAATTGATGTCCAAAAAGCGCTTTAGAAGACGTTAATGCGCATAATCACTTGTTCACACGGCGAAAATGCGCTTTAACGGCCGGAGAAAAATAAAAGTCGCTATTTAACGCGCATTCGAAAATGCGCATTATCGGGGAGATAACGCGCTTGTACGCCCGTTTTGCGCTCCGCTGGTGTGGAGGTAAAATTTATAATGAGCCTTCAAGGCTCATTAAACGTCTCGTGTGGAGGAGGCCACAGATGCAACAGCCTGGGGAGACGATGTCACTGAACAAGGTTGAAAAAAACGGGATATTCACACGGCGTAAGTGTTTTACCTGACACTTACAAGCAAATCTCAATCTGAATATCAAAACGAGTCCAAGAGAATCCAAGGAAATCAACGTTGTAAATGCAGGGTGTTCACTAGCTTAATTGTTTATACCGTCTTATTCTTGTTAACATAATTTGATTTATGTACATGTTGTCTCTGGATTCCCCCCCCCCCCTCCCCGCCCAATTATAGCATTGAGGTTCCTGAAAGCACTCCACTTGGAACCTCCCTGGTCACCTTGACATGTGAAGATAGAGATGGGACCGCTCCCAACAATGTTCTCTCCTACAACTTAACGCTTGAACATTTTTCCAATGAAACGTTTACACTAGCTGGTCATGAAATCAAAGTATGTTCTTTCACAAAGCCCTTTTTATGTGCAATTGTATGCTTTAGTTATAAAAGTTAAATATTTAGTTAAAAAGTAACATTTAGTTAAATACAATTTTTTAGCTGTGGAGAAATCAAAGTTGATTGTTAAATTGCTAATGGTTGCTAGAAAGGCATCTGGTGTTGTCACTTTCTAGCAGGGTTTTATGAGCTCGGCTCGCGCCGACGCTCATGTGGTCCACCCCAATGAGCTGGGCTGCCTGAACCTCTGCTGAGCACTCGCGCGCCCTTGGCAGTCGCCCTCCCTTTTCCTCCCGCTGTGCCATTGGTGCTATTAGAGTGGAGGGGAAAATATGTAATTTACAGACCATCCAGAAATCATGCATTTCCTTTCCCCCTGCGCCAATGGGGGCCTTAAGAGCCCTATTGACATGAGGGTAAGCCTTTACACTTGCGTCAATAGGTTCTTTAAGGTCCTACTGGTGCGGGGGGGGGGGGAGCAGGGAAACACACAATTTCCCCCCTCCACACTAATGGCGCAATTAGTGTGGAGGGGGGAAAATGTGCTCTTTCCTTAGCCTTGCTTTAAGAGCCTCCAGGAAGTGCGTAATTCCCCTGGCATGCTAATGGTGTCTGCCATTAGTGTGCCCATGGGAATTGTGCACTTTCCGGAGCTTGCGGGGGCTTGCAAGCACTGGGACGCTGGCCCTCCCTCATGCTGGGCACATCTGATTGTGTCCGTGAGGGCCAGACATGTGGGGTGGAATTCCACTGCTTCGTGGAGCCATCCAGACGCTCGCCACATCCCTACTTCCTAACAATTTGTACGATTGGTATATAGGGCAGATGAGGAAATCGGGAGAACCAAATATGACCTATTCTGAGAGGTGCACCCTACAGCTGGCTTAAGGGGACTGTTTTCATTCCGTTCCTATTTGCACTTGACAACCAATATTTGCGATGGCTGCTCCAGATATGAGTGTACATCATGTGGTCTCTCAACATTTTATTATGTACCACTTGATAGTTGAAGCTGAATGTGTGAACTCTCTCCAACGGAAGCAGTTACATTGGCCACTGTAGTATTTGATCAGAGGTAACTCGTTCACATATGCAAGACATCTCTTGATGTTGCAATAATCAAGTGATGAAGCAGGAGAACCATAATGTCCTAACAAATGGAACCTAGTTTGAGGCTTACTATGCAATACACATATCAAAATGGTTAATCCAACCATAAAGATCTTCATGCACACACACACACACACACACGTCTGGTTCTTGATGTTGGTGATGCTCTTAGGATAGGACTTTGTGGCAAATATCAAAGGCTGAACTCAGAATAATGAGCAAGAATGACCCAAACACAGCTGGTCTGGTTTGCCATCTAAAGACCCTTCCCCCTCCCTGATGGCACTGCAGCACTATTAAATACAGGGTCTAAAATTATCTATCTGCACCACTGCTTGATGTATAAGTTCTTTGTAATTTTCCATTGTTTTTAGCAACAATATGCAACAGGCTTTGGAAAGGTCACGGAGATGATTGTTTTATTAAATTTATACCCCATCCTATTGCCAATTTGACCCTCACAGCAGCCTACAGACAGTAAAATCAATATACTGTAATGTAAAACAACTCAACAAATAACTAAAATTATGATCAATAAACAGCTGCAATACTAAAAAAAACAAAAACAAAAAAACCCACCCCACACCCTTCTACCATTAAACCAAACAAAGTGTCAGGATCTCTCCCAATAGCAGCTTGTGAACCTGGAATTTGCTAATTGTTGCTTTCAAAAGTTCCGGTACCAGGTTGGGGAAGAAGTAATGCCATGCAGAGTCCAGTAAAGCTAATAGCTAAAGCTTTCTACTGGCCATGGCTGATGCTGTCGGATAAGGCAAGGTGAGCCTCCATTTGCATTCTAGTGAGAGTTGAAAGAGCTGCACGTAAGTATGAGAGCAATCTCTAAAGCTATGGCCACCAAGTTAAGCCAAAGGACTTGAAAGAAGAAGCAGTCTCTCCTGTCACAACTTGTGAAGAGCTGAGCTCAAATACTAGGGATGTGTATCGTATAATTACGATGGCCGATAACAAACTGATAAGGTCGTTATCGGACATCTGATTAACGATAACAATACACATTCCCTCAGGCCCTATCTAATCCGATCTGAAATTCATATGGCCGATAACTATCGGACATATCGGACATATCGGATTATTGGACCTAGGACCGGCCCTCTCTCCCCCCTCCCACTTGCACTCCTTACCTGGGCCTTGTCTGCTGCCTTCCGCTGCTAGGAACTACTGAGAACTAGGCTTTGCAGCCTAGTTCTCGGTACAGTGCCAGTGCGCCAGGTGATGACATCACCCGGCGCGTCGTCGCTCTACTGATAACTAGGCACAAAGCCTTGTTCTCAGTAGTTCCTAGCAGCGAATGGCAGTGGATGGCAGCAGACAAGGCCCAGGTAAGGGGGACCCCTCCCTCCCCCTCCTTCCCTCCTCTCGCTCCTTACCTGGGCCTTCCGCACTGCCACCACCCCATAGTACTGCTAAACATCACTCAACGCTTTTCTGTACTGACAAACAGGCCGGAAAGCCTGTTTAGCAGTACTACGGGGCGGTGGTGGTGGTGGAGGCAGCGAAAGTGGCAGCAGCGGGGGGGTAAGGAGTGTGAGTGGGGGGAGGGAGCACGAGTGGGGGGAGGGAGGGAGTGCCGGCCCAGTGTTTTTCCCCATAGACTTGAATTGGGGAAAAGCTTTCTTTCCCCCAATGCAAACCTATGGGGAAAAACACTGTTATCGTATCGGAACTTCCAGTATTTATCGGATTTCCGATCCGATCAAATCCGGGTACACCCTGATATGATCGGATCCAAAAAAAATTTATGTCAGAATTTCCAATAACGATACGATAATTTTGGCCATGCACATCCTTATCAAATACACATATGGGTAGAGTTCAAGCATGCGCAATATGGGCATATGCTGCTGCTGACCTTCACTTGAAATGTTCTGGTGACCTGTTCTTTCTCATCATCCTTTTGACATCAGCAAAACCAGAGTCTCAGACCATGTAGGGATTTAAAGGTTAGTACCGACATGTTGAATTATGCAGATCTTACTGAAGGACATGGGGAAGCATGCATTATCACTCAAATTGCCCTCTCTGCATACAATTAACATTTAGAATCCTTTCCCGTTAATACACAAATGAAATGATTTTCCAGTAAATTCTGATTTGTATTCATATTTTTGTCATAGGTTGGCCCAAAACATCTGAATTGCGATTCTGAGGTTTTTGCCGCAATGCAATTTAAGCATACATTCACCATTGAAGTATCAGATGGCGGCATGCCGATGCGAACAAGTAAGTGGATGCAATATGGGGAATATCTGCATTTATCAGAAGTAATGTAGAAGCCACCTAATTCAAAAATAGCTTATGCGGTTATGATACATAGGATTCAATTACTTCAAAGCATTTTCTTTTGGAAGATCCGTAGCATCACCCTAGGCTAAATAGTATCGCAGGTCCAAAAATAATATTATTTTGATTTATATGCCAGAGTTCAGCTCCCAAGCTGACATATAACAAAATTAAAAGAATTTAAAAATTGACATAAAACAGCAGAAAATGAAATATATAATATGCACAGAGTCTAAACAACTTAGGGCATGCTCCTATTCATGTTTACATGGAAAAAAGTTCTACAACTACCAACATTCCCCAGCCAGCCATGTTGGCTGAGGAATGCTGGGAGTTGTAGGACTTTTTTCTGTCTTAGCATGCATAGGATTGCATCCTTAAAAGATCTCACAAATACAACTTTTTGCCTTTTTTTAAAGGGTCCAAAATCCAGGATCTTGCATTTCGTTCTTGGGCAGGAATTATAGAAACCAGGAGCCACCACCAAGAAGATACTACTTCTTACAGATGACCATTTTGCTCCTTCAGTGCCAGGACCTGTAATAAGCCTCATTTTCTTAACTTCAACTCTTCAGGCAGGGGTCAGAGTGATATGGGAAAAGACGTTTCCTCAGTATCACTAGGCCCAGTTTAGGGTTTTAAAGGTTAAAACCAACTAGAAGATGCAGGAGTTTTTTGTACTCCTGTATGCAGACAATAAATGAGCCATTTCAGTTCTGGACCACCTGAAAAAGAAGACTCACATTGGATGTAATACAGTAGGTGAGTCTACAAGATACCCAGGCATACAATACAGCAGGAATGGTAATTTTTGTGCCCCCCCCCCAGTGCCCCACTGCTTCTACTTTACTGGTACATGGCAACATGAAAAAAGGCTCTTTTTAAAAATGAAAAGCCACAGTTTGCTACCAAAATTGGATGACCTGGCAGTAGCAAAAAGAGGCTATTTTCAAGTGAAAGAGTCCCCCCTGCCTCACCGCTGACATTTGGCAGCAAACTGTGGTTCTCCTCTTTTAAAAAGAGCATTTTTTCCCTGTCGCCACTGCTTATGGCCTTTTGTAACATCTTGAGTTTATTTACAAATGTTGAATTTATTTACAAGTTGAACATAGGTGGAGACCGGCAGGCAGCCTAGCACTACTACAAAGCACCAAATCCACTGGTGCACATCAGATTCACCAGCCCCAAAAGGTGGTTTCTAGGGCTCAACACTTGTGCTCCCTCTCTCCCTGCCTATCGCAAAACTGCAGCTTGAATTGGTCCACTTCACAAAGAAATCTGGATTGCATCACTGTTGGCTAGGGTGGGCGAGGGATGCCACCTACTCAATTTGGAACCGTCAAGAATGATCCAGATACTTCTGAACTCTTGGACATAGGGATGGACAGATCTGTCTCCGTAGCACTAAGATTAATGGGAGTGCAGAGGGGGGGGGGGTTAGGGAAAGCTTGTTCTGTCACATTTCTGCACAGAAAATGTGTTCACTTGTTTGGGTAATGCACACTTTTTTTTGCACATTGTTAAACATGTTGCGTTTTTGGACACACACACCCATTGACTAAAGAGCCTTTGTGCACATTTTGGGAATGTCCGCATTCTTCTTTGTGCATTTTTTAAAATGTCTGCATGTTGTCAAAGGCATTATTTTTGTTTTACGAAATGTATTGCAATTTCCAATGGCCACATTGCATTCAGGGCTGTGTTGGTGTCTGAGAAGTGTAAATTACGGTGAATTTGTAAAAATGTGTCTCAACAGAATGAATTTATCCCACTTCCCTATTGAGAAAGTATTCACTGGTCCTTCAAACCATTTGCTTGAGAAAGGATCTGGCTGGCATACCTATTCAATGAACATTAAAAAACGTTAAGCAGTCTTTCCATTGACCCTCTTCCATCCAAACTCTGATTCCTTCACGGAAATCTGATCATAATCCAATAACAATCTATTGCAGAGAATCTATAAGGGAAAGCTCTCCAGTAATTCACTTTGAAGTTGCTGATTGCCTATCTGTTTCCCCTCCTACCCCTTATAGGTATCATCACCATTATTGTGAAAGTGAGCCGTACTAATGAAATAACTCCTCACGCTGGCATCAATATATTCCGTGTGCTTGAAAATAGTGTCATTGGCACCCTGGTTGGAAGAGTAATCTTTACAGATGAAGACTGGCCATTCAATAAGTTGAAATATACCATTATTGGAGAGGGATACCCTCCAAGATTTTATATAGAGCCAGACACAGGTATAGCCTCTCTGTTAAGGAAGAATGAATGCTACTTGAAAAAAAAAACTTAATCCAGGCTTCTTTAGCCTGGTATCCTCAAGATGTTTTGGACTACAACTCCCATCATTCCTGACCATTGTGTATGCTGGCTTGGCTGATGGAAATTTCAGTCCCAAACATCTGGAAGATATCAGGTTGGCGAAGAGAGGTTTGATCAGTCAAGAAAAACAACCACTACAACTGAGGTTTTACATCAGGTTTCAGTCTTGGAACTTGTGATGAGTTAATAACGATAAAGAGCCCCTGAAAATGTGCAGATTTATCCAGATTTCATGGTGCATTTGTCACCACTGGATAACTTGTGTTTGGTAGGCATCACTCCCAAGCTAGAGGATTTGCTTGCTGGGCAGGCATGAGCCCATATGGGCACTTCTCTTTTTATGCAACTAATGCAGAATGCTTCTTTATGTATTGTCTACATAAAGCAGAGTGAAGCTTCTTGTGAAGGTGCCCTGTCAATTTTACAATGACTAGGTCAGCTCTTGCCACAGCTGAGTTGATGGGGTTGCCAATGGGATAGGATCACATCCTAAACTGAACACAGTTAATAGTTTTCAAGGAGAACAGGTGATCCAGAACGGCTCTTTTTATGTTCTTATCTTCTTACTCTGGGAAAAAAAACACCTATTGTCTGTGTCCAGCAGTGTGGGATAACATCATTCCATTACCCTGCATTTACACAGCACTCTGAGACTGTATCACTTCATCAGGGGCACATACGTGGGAGTAAAATTATTATTATTTATTTATTTAATTTCATTTCTATACCACCCAGTAGCCGAAGCTCTCTGGGAGATCCACAACAATTCATAATATAAAAACATAGCATAAAAAAAACAAATACACAAAATCCAAAAAACAGATTGAGCTGCTAAAGATCAATTTCAATAAAATACTAGATGTTTTAAACAGCTGGCATAAATGCCACATGATATGCCATAAAATGTCATTATATGCCTGGGAGTAGAGGACAGTTTTAATATTGTGCCGAAAAGATGACAGTATTGGCACCAGGTAGGGTGGGGAGATCATTTCACAAATAAGGAGCCACCAATGAGAAGGCCCTCACCCTTCTTGCTACCTTCCAAGCCTCCCTTGGAGGTGGCACTTGGAGGAAAGCCTCAGATGTTGACTATAGCGTCTGGATAGGTTAAAATCAGAAAAGGCAGGATATACATATTTTCACCCATGTTGTAATAATATTTTATCAAACCTAGGGCATTTGATCAAATCTAAGGATTATACTCCTCCTCCACATAAAGCACTGTCTAATTCAATGATACTTACTACCCTGTGGCTTTAGTAAGTTGCTGTCTCCTGGCAAGCCTCTTGAATTACTCCTTGCTGAAAAGGGCTTGAGGATCAACCACCATTTGGGCTCCCCTTCTGCTCTTTGTCTCCCAATTTCCTTAGCCCACACTCGTGTAAGACTTTGAACCTGCACATTTGAGCTGGTGCAAAGCCCACAGAGATCTGAAGATGCTGCAGAAGCAGCGCTCAAATACTCCTCTGTTTGCTCAAAACAAGATTTTGAGAAGGCAACTGTTAATCATCCAAAACTGATGATTTTTTTGAAATGCCAAAAAATGGGAGATGCATGTTTACCGCTTTAATGTTTTTTTTGTGTGTGTGTATATGTGTGTGTGTGTCCATTGCTAGGTATCATAAAAGTTTTGAACACCCTTGACAGAGAAATTAAGTCCCAATATTTTCTCTGGGTAAAAGCCATTGACCTGGACAATGATGTTAAGCCTGATCCCATCAAACAGAAATCCAGCACTGCTCTGGTCACAATCAATATTCTGGTAAGTAAGTTTTGGTTTGGTATGTTAGATTCTACATCTATTAGGCTGACCAGGTGGCTCGGGATTTCCCGGTCCTAACCGGGAATCCAGAGGCCAACCGGGCCAACCGGGCCAACCGGGGGGAAACCGGGGTGGCGGGGGGTCACGCGGCGGTGGCAGCGAGACCCGGAGGCGGTGGAGGAGCTCGGGAAGCGGACGCCCCTGCAGGTAAGCACAAAGGGGGGCTCTTACCTGCTGGGGCGGCCGCTTCCCGGGCTCCTCCGCCGCCTTTGCCGCCGCTGCCGGGCTCGTAAGGCCAGAGGCCGCGCAGAACAGGCAGGAGAGGGCCGGATCCGGAAGTGACGTAACCGGTCCTCTCCCGCCTCTTCCGCGCAGCCTCTGGCCTCCTTGGGGCTCAATCGCGATGGCGATGAGCCCTGAGGAGCCCGGACGCCCACGCCCGCCTCTTCCGCGCGGGCGTCCGGGCTCCTCGAGGCTCGTCGCCATTGCGACGAGCCCCAGAAAGGCCAGAGGCCGCGCGGAAGAGACGGGAGAGGGCCGGTTACGTCACTTCCGGATCCGGCCCTCTCCCGCCTCTTCCGCGCGGGCGGCGACGGAGGACCCCGCGCGGCTGCGCGGGCGGCAGCGGAGGACCCCGCGCGGCTGCGCGGGCGACGGAGGACCTGGCGCAGCCGCGCGGGCAGCGACAGAGGACCCCGCGCGGCTGCGCGGGCGACGGAGGAACCCAGCGGTAGGTCCAGGCTGGGGTTTTTTTTTGGGGGGGTGGCTTGGTGGGGGGGTTGTTTTGGGTGGGGGGGGCGGGGGGGACCGGGATTTTGACTTTTAAAATCTGGTCAGCCTAACATCTATCTGTTGTAAAAGCAGTTGTGGCAATATTTGGAGCATGCTCCTTCTGCATACTAGGATAAATGGCAATATAGACTTGTAGGTCAAGCTACGACTCCAGACAAAGCATCTTAATGCATAAGCTGTATAGGCTTCCTCCACTAGAGTTGAAGCATTACATCATTCCGTTATTGCCACCAATTCTGTATGTCCCCCAGTAAGGCTATTATTAAGAAATAAGGCTTTTAATCATAGCAGCATAATGTTGTTCTTATATTAAATCTGACACAGCGATGACATTGTAGCCCCACTGAACAATACCATGGGTATTGATTTGACAGTGTTTATGAACAGACAATAACCATGTCTTCTGTTACATTGCATTCTGTTGCGTGTCTGCTCCTGCTAACAGTATAAGACTTGTCAGAGCTCTAGCAAAGGTTTGAGTGTTTGTGGGTGTGTGATTTGTTCCTTAACAGAAAGCAGCATTTTAAAGACAAGTAATATTCGTAAGGGGGAAATTGTGTTTATTCAAAGATTTGTTTTTGTTTGTTTATCAGTCTGTTTCAAATTGATTTTAACCTTCTTGAAGTAAATGGCACAATCCACATCCGTGTCAGACACGGATAGGCTTTTGCCTAAATAAGAGTTATAGCAAAATGTTAGCCAGAGATATCAGGCACAAAAATTAGGTGAGGAATGAGGCAGCATTTCTGTACGAAATAGCTGCAATTCCTTCCTTCTTTGAAGTTCTTTTGTTTGATAGATCTTTTGCATATTCCTTCCAGTTGGATCCTATATGATGAGGAGGGAGGAGTTGAATAAGCTGAAACTTAATAGTAGGAAAATGGGTCGTCATTTGTCTTCTTTGGAGGCAGCACCAGGATGCCATTTCAGGTGTTGGGAGGCGGGGGCAAGATCACAGCAAATATTAAAGACCTATCCTTGGATATATCCAAAATTAAAACGATAATGTATATTTTAAGAGCATTTGTTGAGGTTCCTTTTTAAAATAAAAAAGTGCTTCAGAAGAATAATCACAAGTGGTCTGATATCATGGGAAGCTTTCCCACCCTCTCAGAATTGAACTCATGTTTCGGGGTAGAAGTTACGACTAGGGACGTACAGATTGCGTTAGATCTGATCGTCTGTGTTTCACAGATTGTCTGGTGCCTTTTGTTCCATCATTCGCCCATCAGTGGAATCAGATTATTTTTGTTTCTGAATTTGTGAAAATTCACACATGCAAGAATGTGTCACACATGCATTGTCACACTTTAGCCTATGGGGGAAATGCATACTTTTGGCCAGGTTTTTTTTTCTTTTTGGTATTTTCCTACAATGAATTTTGCACCAAAGTCCAGAAAGTTTTTTAAAAAACCGTTCAGCAAGTCTGTGGAATCTGCTTGATAGGGGAGAAGCCGGTCTGCTGTGGAATTCATAAAAATCTGAACTCATTCGGTTCTGTTGCAGATTTCTCTGACATCCCTAGTTACTACAGCATGGATGAAGTCATAGTAGCTGCTTCCCATTATTCCACCCATTTTGCTAATTTGAGAACTGACCATAGCATGAAGATCTTCTGTACAATCTACCACCACACCTTTGTCCCCTAGATGTCCAATACTATCATAGGAACCTGTCTCCACCAATCAGAGGCAGCAAGTCTATGTACACCAGTTAGTGGGGAACATGGGTGTGAGGGGGCTGCTTGTGGGTTTCCCATGCACAGCTGGTTGGCCACTGTGTGAACAGAATGCTGGACTAAATGGACACTGGTCTGAGCCAGCAGGGCTCTTCTTACATTCTTATTAGGGATGTGTATTGTATTGTTAAAATGTACGATAATGATATGATATGCTCTTTGTGCATGCATACAATGATAACAATACGATAGAAAAACCTCCGATAAATATCCGATCCGATAATTTTCAGCTCGATTATATCGGATTATCGGACTGCCATATAAACAAATCTATAACTTCTGTATTTTAAAAGTTAGAGGCTTGAAACTTGGTCACAGTGCTTATGGGGTATGCCTAAGTATGTGTATGAAATTTGAGATCGATCCCTCCAACCTTCGATTTTATATGAATTTATTAAAGATCGTTTAAGTTCTGACAGGTCAGAATGACAGCTCGCCACATGCGCTCATTCAGACCTGTCAAAAAGTTGCAGGATCTTTAAAAAAATCATATAAAATCGAGGGTTGGAGGGATCGATCTCAAATTTCATACACATGTCTAGCACATGTTGCTACACATATGTGCCAAATTTCAGATCAATCTCTCCACCCCTGTATTTTATATTAATGTTTGAAAGATCGTGCAACTTTTGACCTGTCAGAACTTAAACGTTCTTTAATAAATTCATATAAAATTGAGGGTTGGAGGGATCAATCTCAAATTTCATACACATACTTAGACCCCATAAGCATTGTGACCAAGTTTCAAGTCTGTAACTTTGAAAATACAGAAGTTATAGACATTTTTTCTAAAAAGAAATCAGCTCTATAGGGCACAACGGGGCTACAAATTAAATATCGTATTTCCAATAATTATCGTGAAGATGATACTATTAACCTACGATATTATAAGAGATGATAGATTTTTGGTCCAAAATTCTGATAATGATAAAATACGATATTTTCGGGCGTGCACATCCCTAATTCTTATGCCTTATATCTGTCCTTCTAGCCTAGTATTGTTGACAATGGAACATTCTTCATTCAAAGCATGTGCTCTTCCCTTAAGCCATCGCCCCACCCCAAATTAGTTATCTCAGTACAAAGGCTGCAAATCTCATCTCCACACTGAGACCATTTGTAATACATTGTGTAATGCAGAAAACATTAGTTTATTGCTACTATACACCAACGGCACCATATCTTCTGAAGTGCACTGACACAGTTGTAGTCTACGGATTGGGGCTGATAATTCCCAGGATTTAAATGGCATATTAAGGAAGGCACGGCAGTGCCTCCCTTGTTAAGGGCAGTCAGTAAAAAACACGTTCCACCATGTTAAAGTGATAATTGGGGAGGGGTCATTCTAACAGCCATAAAATTGAAAATGTTTCACCAATCTATTTGAAATTTATAGGTGCCAGAAAGAAATGTTTGTTTTACATTGCCTGAAAATTTCAAGAAGATTGGTGAAAGACTGAGGGAAGGAGAGCAGTTTAAAGTAAAAAGATTAAAGAATCCCCTGAATCCGAAACTGAAAATTGAACTCAGGGCTTGCGACCATTTTTGCACAGCTGTCCTTACCTTCAGGGAGCCTTTTTCATTAATCCAATGGCACGGTCTACTTCCTCCCGTTGTAGTGTAGGTGGAACTGCTTTTCTTTTTTAAAAATTCGCTTAAGTGGATTTTATTAAATTAAAGCTGTGCCTCTTTAAGAAATCCGGCGGCCATTTTGATTATGGCACATGCTCAGTAGAGTCTCCCCCCCTCCCTCCTGCATCAGCTACAATGGCTGCTTCCTCTAGCAAAGACAGTGCTGTAGTCTTTTCTCAGAAGTAAGTTCCATTGACTGAATGCAATGGTCTTACTCCCAGGTAAGTGTGTAGAAGATTGTAGCCTTTATTTTAAAAAAAACAGTCTGGAACCTTAGAAGGCGGAGAGGGAGAGATGTGAGTGAGAATTCCCTCTCCTTTACAGCACTATAACTCTACAATTAACAACTTGCTTGCATGCTTTGCATGTGTGTATGTTCATTTGATTATGGCTGCTGATCATTAATTTTCATATCAATTCAATCCAAGGCATGTCTACTCAGAAGTTAGTTCCACTGAGTGCAATGAGTCTCATTCCCATTCCACTAGCTTGAAGGGGTGTTTGGATTTGGCTGTACTTCTCTTTGAGAGCTCTGTGTATTTAGGGACAAAGGCTTTTTGTAAGAGAAGAGGTTAAGCTCCCCACTCTTTTTCTTTTTAAAAAAAAAAATCCATGTATTTGATTTTGAAAGAATTTTTATTCCTTCATTGTTATTATAATTAATAATAATAATAATTAGAAGTAATAATACGTTTATTAATGTTACATTTATATCCTGCCTTTTTTTCCTCTTGCAAGGAACCTAAGGTGGCTTACATAATCCTCCTCCATTTTATCAGCACAACAACCCTGTAGGGTAGAAGAGTCAGTGAGATTCTGAATTCTCTTAGCTTTTCTAATATTTTTTGATCAGGTTGAACAAAACTATTGTGTATTGTTATCTCCAGTACCAACATCTTTGACAGGCTTAATATAGGATTCATTGACCACAAGCTATTTTTAGAGCAAAAAAATAAAAATAAAAATCCAAACTTGGATAGATTAAAATTAAATTGAGCAATATTTCTAAACACCCACATGGCTATTCTTGGTACTGGGTCAGATGTAGTGATATAAGAGGATGTTCAGACTCCATTTAGTTGATCAGTTGCAAAGAAGCTTCTCTAGTAAGGAGGAAGGGGAAAGCCCTAGACTGATCATTCTTTCAAGTGCCATATCTCCCCCCACAAAAACCCATGAGGTAGGTTAGGCTAAGAGTCTATGACTGGCTCAAAACCATCTAGTGAGTTTCTTCTGCTGATCACTTTCACAGAAATGTAAAACAAATATTTGGTAATGTTTGGGTGTATGGCATGTGCTACTTTTACTCTCACAACAATCCTGTAAAATAGATTAGGCTGGAAATGTAGGCCTGGCCCACTATCTATGTCTGTGTGCCTGCCTCTTTCATATATACACACAGAAAGGCATCCTTAGGTTTGTTCTTTACTTTCCACATACCATAAACTATGTATGAATAGATCTGTCACAAATGATGCAATACACTCACTTTTTGCACTTCCTAATACATTTGTTTCCCAACTAACTTACTGCTAATACAGTCATGAATCTAAAACTAAAATATGTTATTTTTACTATAGTAAGATTAAAGAATCCACATACATCAAGTGCAAATCAGAGAACCTACTATTTTTCATATTAGTCTTCAAAAATTAGGATTCTTTTCCTAATTACGCCTTACATGGAGGTTGCCTTTTTCACAGCGGCCAGATCAACATTTTCATCAAGCTGTCCATCTCCCCTGCTCCAAACTCTTTCTTGGTCAGTCACCACTAATTAGCTCAGATCCTGTTAGTGTATATGTGAAATTGTGATCCCCCAATGTGCATCACTTTACACTTGCTTACACTGAACAGCATTTGCCCTTTTCATGGCCATTCTCTCAGTATGCAGAGATCTTTATGGAGCTCCTCACAATCCTCCATTGTTTTAGCAAGACTAAATAATTTGGTATCATCACCAAACGTGGCTACGTCACTGCTCACTTCCACCCTCATTCTAATATTATGAGAAAGGGAGAAACTGCCTCCCTATTCACTTTCTTCACAACATGCAAATAGGAGTGAGCAGTGAGATGGCCAAATTTGCTGCTGACTTCAAAATATTTACGGTTTTTAAAATGAAGTGAGATTACCAAGAGCTCCAAAAGAATCTCTCCATAGTGTGAAAATGGGCATCAAAAAGGCAACAACAGTTCTACGTAAGCATTTGTAAACAACAGTTCTACGTAAGCATGCACACTGGAGCAAAGCATCCCAACATCACATATACACTGATGGGATCTGAGCCTGCAGTGACTAAACAAGAAAAAAAAACTTGGGAATGTGGTTGACAGCTCAGTGAAAACGTCAACCCAGTGTGTGGCAGCTGTAAAGACAGCAAACTCCATGTTAGGCATTATAAGAAAAGTAATTGAGAATAAAACTGCCAGTCTCATACTGCCTTTATACAAATCTATGGTGTGACCACACTTAGAATACTGTGTACAGTTCTGGTTAACTATAGAATTTAGTATCACAAGATGTTGTGCTGGCCACCATTTTGGATGGCTTGTCCTCCTTTCCATGTGGTCACCCTATAACATGACACTATTCCCCCTTCTGAAGAGGTCTGGACCTCAGACTACTAAAGACAAAGTGGCAGACCATAATAACTGTGCTCATATGCCCATTGCTTTATGAGGCTTCTGCAGGCTACCGAACAGAGAACTATCAGGCCATAAAGTTGCTTAAATGGGTCTGCCAGAAACCTGACCTCACCATTCCTGTTAGGTCCATGTCCTACAGGAAATGCTCTCAGCTGAACTTGATGGAATCCCATCCTTCATCCCTTGGTTTAATTTACTGACCTCCCCTGGCTGGGCCTTGCAGGGAACAATAGGGTAGACAGAGCAGGCATACATAGCACATGCAGAGTGCGGAGAGTGGCAAATCTAAAAGCAAATACGTTGCTTTTAAAGAACCAAGGAAATTCAATGGGTCTTTTAAGTAAATATCTATGGATGGAAATGCAGCCCATGCAGGCTTGAAACTTGACCACAAACATGATCACAATCTGCTACTTTAAGATGCAAACAGGAAGAAAAAGCATGTAGCATAAAATGAGCTAAAATAATTAATATAGTAAACTGTAACTTATTCTAATTTAGGATATTTTCCTGTATCATCTTGTGTGCTTCCAGAATAAATTGGGGAGTTTTTAGTCCAGTAGAATTTTTTTCAGGTTCTCTCCAAATACAGACATAAAACATGAAATGCTTCTTTTCATGAGTCAGTCATAGAAAGCTTTTATTTCTGGACATTGGCTATTGAAAAATTCAAATGAGACCCCTCAGATTTCAAGTGAGAGAGCATAACTTCTTGGGTTCATTTATTATTTTGAAAAGTGGGTACAACACATATCACTAGCTTTGATTTTATATTGGATGTCAAAATGGTGTAACATCCTAGCTGATGCTGGCTGCTTGTCAACTGTATAATATCCAGTCATCCGTTACACAAAGCCATGCAATTCATTAAACAAAAAACCTACGGTTTACAAAAACAATGTTAAGGCTCCACAGTTTCCAACCAAGCACCAAAAAGCAGGGAAATTGGGAGTTAAGGCTCCCAGGCCTTAACGCCACATCCTCCCTAAGGAGGCAGAAAGTGCAAGTGAAATTCTCATTCTCCCAAAGCAGATAAACCATGAGGACAGGGTGGAGAATATGATATGCAGAGGTGACTGTGGGGTTGTGGAAAACTGATCACGAACAACTTAGGGCCACCTACTTCTCTTTTTTTGTTTAGAGCAGCCCTTCCACAACTTGGTGCCCTCCAAAGGTGTTGGACTACAACTCCCATCATTGCAAGTCAGTATGTCCCATAGTCAGGAATGCTGGGACTTGTCATCTCAAAAATCTAGATATGCAATTTGATATGCAGAGGTGACTGTGGGGTTGTGGGAAATGATGATGAACAACTTAGGACCAGCTACTTCTCATTTCTTAGAGCATCTCCTTATGTTGAGAGTTGCAACCCAACACATCTGACAGGCACCAGGTTGGCAAATGTTGTTCAAGAAGAAGGGAAGGCAGAATGTAGATCTCCAGATGTTTTAGAATTCAACTTGTAAAAGCCCCTATCAGCATGGGCAGTTGTCAGGAATGCCGCGAGTTGATGTCCAAAACATCAGGATAGATCTATTTTCTGCCCACATCTGTACTAAAGTACGATGTTTTCCAGCGTTGTAATCAATCAAGGAACTACAAAAGAGCTGCATCATTTTAAATAATAAACTGTATAAACCAAATGAAACAACAATGAATGGATCTTGAATACATACGGTAATCCGGATAGCCCTTCAGACGTCAACATTAGTTTTCAACACATGGCATAGGATGTCTGTTTCTTGAATATCAGATAAAGGATTTCTCTTACTTGTTCAGCAATGTGAGATCAAAGACAGAGCTACCACCTAATACTTTCATGTATCAGTATTATTTTAAAATTAAGTATGAAATGATTTTTGTCTTCCCCATAACACATAACATGAGAGTTAAAGTGCAACACATCTGGAGAGCACCAAGCTGGAGAAGGTTGACTCCTATACTTGTCTTCTCAGAAGCCAGTGCCACTGAATTCATAGGGCTTACTCCCAAGAGGTATAGGATTGCAAACTAATCTCATCGGAAAGGTGTTCAAGACAGCCAAACTAAACCTCTTCTGTTCCTCTGTCGCTTTGATGAGATGATGTATTGTGGAGGGATTGTGGGGAATGAACAGTATATTTTGTTTAAATACATTTTAAAGAAAAAAAACATTGGTTCTTTGAAGGGCAGGATATTGATCAAAAGTTGGAGGTGCCTGGAACATGCTCTGGGTCTAGATCTGTAATGAATAGTTTCCCTTTTGTTATCAGGTGTGCTGCTATATGCGAGATGTGTTTGAGAGATGTGTTTGAGACCCTGTATTTGGTAAGGGTATGGAACAGCATTCCCCATCTTGTTGCCCTCCAGGTGTTTGAGATGACAAGTCCCAGCATTCCTGACCATGGGACATACTGACTTGCAATGATGGGAGTTGTAGTCCAACACCTTTGGAGGGCACCAGGTTGGGGAAGGACTGCTCTAAACAAAAAAAGAGAAGTAGGTGGCCCTAAGTTGTTCGTGATCAGTTTTCCACAACCCCACAGTCACCTCTGCATATCATATTCTCCACCCTGTCCTCATGGTTTATCTGCTTTGGGAGAATGAGAATTTCACTTGCACTTTCTGCCTCCTTAGGGAGGATATGGCGTTAAGGCTTGGGAGCCTTAACTCCCAATTTCCCTGCTTTTTGGTGCTTGGTTGGAAACTGTGGAGCCTTAACATTGTTTTTGTAAACCGTAGGTTTTTTGTTTAATGAATATAATGTGTACTGTGCAAGTACATATGCTCCTTAAGTAACTTGATCCTACTACATTTTTATATGACAAGAGTTTAATACTAAAGTTTATGACTTCATGTGGTTTGCAACAAGGCCCAATATGGTTATCTCTACTACATATTTTATGTACATTTAAGGACTAAAGTTTAGAACACTAAGTGATGTTAGTTGAGGTCAATGTTGTCACTCATCAAGTGAAGCTTGGATTGGACTTCAATAGCCAAGTTTTCTTTCTCTCTCTCTCTCCCTTGCACACACACACACAAACACACACACACAAATACAATCTATAATAGCTCATGTTCTTCATAGTGATATTCTACTATCAAACTGATATTTAAATTTAAAAGATGTAACAATGTTTCAAAGTAATGGAATTAAATTTGTAATTGCAGATAAATTCTACTTTGGTGTAGACCAGGAGTAATTCCAGTGAGGTCAACTTATCTATAAGCAAAAGTTGTGTGGGATGAGTAATACTGAATCCATGTACTTAATCTTACTGCTGATTTAGATGTCTCTGGCATGGTTGCCAATTCCCCATGTCAGAGGTTCCATGCCTTTGCAGTGATCACATGGGGCATTACAATGTCAGTGTAACTGGCCTTCAAAGAAGTTGATTGGCAATAATGGATAAATGGAAAGTCTATATTCAGAAAATGTATGTCCCTAAGGATCAGATCCTGGGGGACAAATAACAGTTGAGCAGGGGGTTGGACTACTATTCAATGATTCTATGATGGCCAATATCTTCTTTCCATGCTTGGAAGGATCCAGATAGGGTCATCTGACTGGCTGCTGTTGAGAACTAGGGCTGGGTGATAAATTTGTTTGGTTTGCATTCCTAATTTGCACTTCCCAAAACTAAACATGAACCAGAATGCAGTTAAATGTCAAAATCTGTACTTTTCTGAAGTTTGTGACGCAGTTCACAAAGTGTACAAAAACTGAATGTATTTGAAATTATTTGCAGAAAAAAAAACCAAGCTTGATAGATTCACCCATCCTTACTGAGAACATAATGTTGGAATAAAAGGACTTGGATATGATCCAATAACACAATTCTTTGTTCTTACTGAGGTCCTTAGTATAATCTAGCAAAAAAAAAAAAGTAGAATATTATTCTACTATTATTTTAGTAATAGTAGTAGAGGTGGTGGTAACGATGGTGGTATTTTGGAAGAACATTAGTATTTAGAGGCATATAACTGACCTCTACGTTTTTTGAAGGACTAAACATGCACAGGATTGCCTCTTTAGGAACATATGTCTGGCTAATGCTAGAGACAGACTTTTGGATTAAACGTTTTTAATATTAGTCTTTCTACTATGGCTTATGAGTAGGGCTGTGAGTATACCATGTTTCTGTGGCAGCACAAAAGTATAGAATGCAGTATTGGACACAGAAGTCAGGTTCCTGAGGATCTCACCTTTTTTGGGGGGGAAAGCAAGTTTCTAAGATCTCCAGCAGTTCTGGCATAGTCTTTAGTGCTTCCCATAACTTCTTGCCCACCCCCAGTCACTAGCAAAAACCTAAATGATCAAAACAGTAACAATTGCTGATAAGATATTGCAAAAGAAGATAGGATGATGCAAAATTAATTGCAGAACTCATTTTGGGGGGAAGAGAATGTTGTGTGTGTGTGTGTGTGTATGTGTGTATATGTTTGTGTGTGTGTGTGTGTGTGTGTGTATGTATATATATATATATATATATATATATGTTTGTGTGTGTGCATGGAGCACGTATAGTCCTGCTCAAGAGGACTGCTTAATCTTACAATACAAAATTCTCTAAAGTACACGCCAATAACTCTACCAAATGTTACAGACTCTAACCTCAATCATGTTTCCTTGAAGCTGTTGTATTTTTATTCAGTGTTATCCATTCCTGCAGCAGCAAAGGAATAAGCATAATAGCAGTGGGAGGTCACGCAACGGCTTTGCAGGTTACCCACAAGCCCTGCTTATCGTCTGATGTATCCCTAGTGAGACTCTGAATGTGACTCATCGTTGGTCCTTCTGCTGACTCACAGTCTCGGTAGGGTTGGCGTTCTTAGGGCCTCAGGCACAAATTGGATGTATTTATGTTCTTATGGGGGGAGGGCCATGCGGGGAGAAGTGGATAGGGACACACACAACTGAGGGAGGAAAATCTCCAGGAGCAGATCTGGTTATTCTGTTCTAGGGGAGGCAATTAAGCATGAAACAGACCACATCAATGAGATTCTTAATGTAATGGGTAATGTTTGCTCTTCTCTAATAAGCTTTCTCATATCTGCCTACCATGATATGGCCATTAGAGATTATGTTTTAGTATTTTCAGATGCCCAAACATGGCTTTAAATAACAAAACTCTGCTGGTAAAAACCTAAAACGCACGCATACCTAATCTCGCCTGCACTGCGACTCACTCTTGTAAACGTGGCTCGGTTTAGATTCGGAAAGACTGATCATTATTGCATCTCTCTGTCCTGAGCAAACCTGCCATATGCCAGACAAGGAAAATAAGAAAAGACAGGCGTTTTCTGAAGGACATGGTGGAATTCATGACTGCCTGATCCTTTAGGCCAGCTTTAGGGTGCACAAACAGCAACGATTTGGATGGCTGTACTTAAAGGCAATGCCTGGTAAGTGTGGCTTGCCCCAGTCAGCTGTCAGCATCCCACCCTCACGGTCTCTACTTAGCTCATCACTCTTGTGACAATAGAATTGAGGTCCATTGAGAAACAAAAGGAAAATATCAGCATCCAGAGGTAAACCCCAAAGTAGGCAAAAGACTACAAAAAAGTAAAACAAATCTCAGCTCCATAAATGTTGAGTGAGCATTGAGCACACTTGGGGAAGGGCGGGGGGAATCTGCTTGAAATCTTTAAAGCTTAATCCAACCCTCTGGGGTTCTCTGGGAGGCCACACCCCTTCCCTGTCCCCATCCCCTTTCCCTTAACCACCCATCGTTAGTTGTTTTCCTGGCTTCTGTGCTCCCCGCCCATTCTAAAATGCTGAAATGTCACTCTTAAGAATTAGTTACTGGCAGTAAGAGCTTTAAACTAAAAGATGCCGGCATGTTTGGTGTTTGACCTTGCCTCTTTTCCCTTTGGTGCCGCCCACCACTGAAATGCAGCTCCTGACAGTTTCTCCGAAATGGAATTTGGCTCCCAGGCTAAAAAGTTCTGTGCCTCTGGGTTATAGTATCACAGAGCAGGGCATTGTTAGGGATTAGGACATCCTGCAACATGTTGTTGCAGGTTCTGTTTCTACCTGCATTGCTCTTGCATTTCCCATGATCTTATAGGACAATAGGCAGAGAGGGCAGAATGGACCTTGTCCCTTTTCAAACAGTGTAGAATGGACACTTTCCCATCTGTAGGTGTGGCTTTGTTGGGCAAAGATGAAGGCATCAGTGTAGCAAGGTCTGCTTACATGTCTGCATTATATAAATGATAAGGTTAAGAGGGATCTCTTATTAGGTACTAGCTGATATGCCTGGCATTGCTTGGGTCCGCGGATAATATAACATTTATTTGAAAAATAATAAATTTCTCTGCAACTTATTCATCTTTAGGTTGGTTGTATTTTTTAGTTTGGTTGAGTTCGTAAATTGTTTTGTTAGAATCAATGGAAAATTGTGTTAATAATAATAATAATTCTATTTATTTATTACCCGCCTCTCCCTCCAGATTGAGGCAGGGAACAACATCAAATATAAAATACACAAAACTGATTAAAAGCACATAAAACCAATACGTTATTAAAATACCAATAAAATACCAATAAAACACTTAAAGCATTGTATTTTAAATTAGAACTTTGTGATAAACCACATTTTTTGTTTACTTGAAATGCCTACACCTCCCATCATGCTTTTGGCCAGAGCAGCCATCTAAATTTCAAAAACAATCAGGACACACAACACCCTTTCTACCAGTTAAATAAGATGCAAACCTAAAAATATGTTTTCAAAATATACCCAGCATTGCTCAGATATCCGAATAACATATTGTAGGGAAGCGGATCTCAGTAGACGCAGGGAACTGTTGTATGCATGTGCTCTGAAGTTATTATTATGAAGAGAAAAAAAAGAAAGCAGCCAGAACACAGGCCAGTGCTAGGCCTGTGAGTTAACCTTTAAACAAATTAAATTCATTGCTTTTTTCCCTTCTCTCACCCTCACAACAACCCTGCAAAGTAGAGCAGTCCTAGGGCTGTGAGATAACTTTAAAACAAATTAAATTAGTTTCATCGCACCCTCAATGCATGTCCAGGGTCACCTTGAAGCTGTCACCATGATTTTCCTTGTCCCCCACAGAAAACAAAACTACAACTGCCAGCATGCCTTGTCCAATAGGAGGCCTGCTACTGAAGCTCATGGGAGGTGAAGTCTGGCTGAGCCATTCCACACTACATTAAGGGAGCTGGCTGGCTGACTCATGGGTAGCTTGGCCATTGCCATCGGTGACAGGCCCAGAGCTGTAACCTCTATCCCTTCTGCTCCCAATGGTGCCTAGTAACCAAGGCAGCCAGACCAGGCACTCTCTCGTCAGGCCCAGGATGGTGAGCTACTTCCAGATTATGGCTGCCAAAGCCTGATAAGTCTTCCCTCCCACCCAAGGCATGCTGGGAGTTGTAGGCACAAGCCTTGTTTTTTATTAAATTCTTTAAAAATACTTAAACCCCCAAAAGTCGTATTTTTAGATTTTATTGGTACATTGTACAGCCAGACCTATCACCGTGTCACCTTGTGAAGTTTCTAACTCGTCTGGAAGTGGGTAAACATTTCTGGACATACGTGAGGCACACATACTTTCCACTTTAATGGCAGAAGATAAATTAATATTATCTTTGTTGGTTGAAATTCCATTGCCTATAAGTTTAGTAATATTTCCATTGATTGCAACCACAACTATTAACTTTCAAAATAAGTTATAAATGATTTTTTTAGGATTATTTCTCTGGTTAAGGACAAGCTTCACATCATTTATTAATTGTCTGTTTGTACTGATGCAATTAAAACAGGGGTGGGAAACTTTTTGCTGTTGAGGCGAAGTTAGCAGTGGGCCATTCTCTCTCTCTCTCTCTCTCTCTCTCTCTCTCTCTCTCTTTCTCTCTCTCATCCCTTTTCTTCTTTTCTGTCTTCCTTTTCTTCCTTTCTTTTCCCTTTTTCTTTTTCTCTCCCCTCCCCCCTTACTCCTCTGCTCAGTGGGCTGCTGGGAGAAGGACTGATCACTCTTGTCAGAGGTCGCAAATTATTGTTACAGAGGCTTTTGAAATTAGCCTGAAGGCCACATGGAATTAGGCTGAGATTGCTCAGCCCTGAATTAAAACAAAGTAAGGGAATTTTTAGGTTGAAAACTGTTTAATTACAGGAGAAATCCAGGAAATCTCCTCTTTGGATTACATCATGAGAATTCCCTTGTGTTCTCCATTTAAAATGTGATAGGAAGAGGAATTAGTTTCTACGGCCCTTTCTACACCATAGGGGTGTAGAGGGAGGAAGGGCAATCTCCGAAGTACTGAATACACACCATCAGAGCACAGGGATCAGCCTGGGGCCATCCCAGGCAAACAGCCTGGTGTGGAAAGGGCCTGAGAAGAAAAATACTGGCTATATTTCAAGAAGGAAACAACCATAATAGAGAAGAAATATGTAATCTGTCCACCCACAACCAAGATATCTCTCAGGTTTGAAAAGCTTGTCTCACTCCTACTCTATCGATCAAATTTGACCAAAGCCTGTCCAATTGATGGAATTGTTTCGTACAAATGATCTCAGACACTTGGAACACAATGGAGTTCCTAGGTGTCAAGTGTATTTATATCTACACAGAGAAAGCCAAATATGGCCTTTTCCATTCTTATTGGGAATTCCTTTTGTAAATCTCAGCCTGTAAAGCAGAGGCAGTGGGGATGTGGGGCTAGAGTGACAGAGTTGCTTAGGCTATTGTGCAGGGTATCCTTGGTAGTATTTATTACTGGAGAGGTTTCATTTTCCAGTGATGCCAAAACATATGGCAAAGCTGTTCTTTTCTTCTCAATAATACTGCTGCAGATGTTTCCGCACTGCAAGCAAATGCATTGAGCTCCTTACCGTAAAGCCAGGCATCAGCAAAGAGCTATGTTCAGTGAAGTAATCGCAATGACATTACACATAGAACAGTGCAACAGACACATGAGTAGGTCATCTGGACCAGAAACTGTGCAACTTTCCTAGTACTGCCTTGTTCCCATTGTCTCACATCCTACCTCCCGGATCAAGGGCTCCTTTTGGAGAGCTGAACAATACAGATGGACACATCTCACATTTTTGGACAAGAGAGTGATGATGATTTCCTAAATGCATGGGCTGCATTGTGGAATTCACAAGTCCCAAATTGTCTCCATATGGATCACCTACAGTGCTCCCCATTGCTTTGCAACAGCTCTTGGCCACTGAGAATTATTTTCCACCACAGCAGAATTGCAGAATTATGAACACCTGGAGGATGGTGGTGGGTCTCCTTACCACATACTCTTGCTCACACGTTTCCCCAGCCAGCTCACCAAAACCTTCCGGCCAACTTTCCACTTTCTGGAGCAAGCATACAATTCTTAAAACTTCTCAAACCCTCCCTTCCCAAATTGTCCACTTTGTATTCTTGCATTTGCTCTTGTTTCTCTTCTTGGAATGAAGTGTGAGAATAGCAAACACAATATACACCATGCCACTACTCCAAAAGTATTTATTTATTTGCCATTTTTTCTCAAACAAACAAACAAACAGATGCGTAAGTAGGTGAACAGGAAAATAAAATATAAATGTGAATAAAGGCAATAATAGAAACAAGATTCCAGGCAAAATCCAAATAGTGTGAGTATTTAGCCGAGCTCAGCACCTGCAAGTGAATGCTTTGATTTCAATTTAGCTCCTAGCTAATGACCCCAGAGAGTTTCTTACATCATACTGTGGGAGGTGCAGGATGCTTAGCTTGTTTTGAAATTCAGAGCAGGATATTTAAACTTAAGTGGGAGCTAGGACAACCATGTGTCCTTAACTTATGGAGGAAGGTGCTCTATTTAAGGTATATGAAAGATAAAGAACCATAAGAGAGAAAGAAAGTTGCCATGAAATTGGAAATTGGGCATGGTCTTCCCTGCTATGGTGAGATGTATTTCTATTTAAATTTCCCGGTGTGCATCTATACATATTTTTAGACAAACTTGTCTCCTCTTTTGACTTCTTTTTTGGTAATATATAAGTAGACACCGTTCTTCTGAAACTCTATCCTTCATTTTGGAATCCAATAAGGAGAACAGATGTATTTTATTTATTTATTTTTTTGGAGGGGGGGAGTAGTTTGGAAGCACTCTATTAACAAAAAACCAAAAAGGTTTTTAAAAAATGGAACGGTCAGGTACAAGTTGATTTTTAATTTTTTAAATTAATGATGGTTCAAATTTGTAATTCAGACAACAATTAAGGGATTGAATTCATTACAGGTTGGAGACCTGTAAGAAATTGCATGAGGGGGTTAAACACTTGGGGAAAATCCTGTTTCCTTCTCTGGTTCAATGGAGCAAGACTGCTGAGCTCATGCCAGATGAGCAGCTTTCTGCTCACCTAGGGCAATATCTATGTTAGTCCTACATAGAGTAGAACCACTGGAATGAATGGGATTTAAGTTAGTTCTGACTAACTTAACTCTCATTCATTCCAATGGGCCCATCCGACATAGGACTAACATTGGACACTACCCCTAGAACTGAACCTTAGTAGTCTAGCACAGATTTCTGACTGACTTGTGTGTAGGGTAGGGAGACCGAGGGTGGTGGTGGAATGCAGTATCCTGGCAAAAGGCTAGCTGGTTGGAACTCTCATCAGGAGCTGCAACATTTTGTTACAGGTCCCACTTCTTCTATAACAAGTGCAGCCAGAACTACTGAGACAGTACTGTATTAATCATTCTTAAGTTTGAAAAAGAAACCACATTTTTACCAGTTTACTAACACACCTGCTTCAGAAGATGCCAGTGCACAATACATGAACATAGTGCTCAGAAGCAAAACCCTGTCTTAGGGGGACCACATTTCGGAAACCCAAAAGGAGAACAACATGGTCGTCCCCCAAGGGGGTGTCCTCACCAACATGTCTGCCCCCGGGGGGGTGTCCAGCACTAAGGGGGTGTGCCCACCTGAACAGCAGACAATTAAGACAAATCTGTTCTACATAACATCTTAATGTTAACATCACTGAAATAACTAGTGAGACATCCAATGTATCTGAAATTAACTTCACTCACTCCTGCTTTTGTAGCTTTTGCTATACTTTGTTGCTATACTCTGTGTGATACATTCTCCCCTTCCCTCAAATATCTTTTCTGATTGTATCCTCACTCCTCTGCAAGCTGCTGCTTAACACGGCATGCTGCCGGCTGGCTGGCTGGCTTTTTTATTTTTAAAATTGAATTTTTTTGTGGAAACTTGTGTATGATTGTCACAAGTTTCTCTACTCTAACATTAGGGTGGGTGTTGTGGGCGGCAGACACAACTTCGCCCATTCACACTTCTCACTTATATACATTAGCTTCTCAAAGCTTGTGCATTGGCACCATTTTTCACACCCAGACTTTGAACTCCTGTCTACTTCCTGCACAAACACGTGACTCCTTTGACTGACTTCTCCGTTCCCACATTTTGATCTGTGGATGCCTCACCTCTACTGAGCTCCAGGTGCCAGTCTGCCCACCAACCTGCAGCAGGAAAGATGCCATGCTTGCCCAGCAGTTCTTAACTAAAAAATCAAGATCCCCTTGATGCCAAGGGCTGAAATTGTTCAGGGTGCAAGACCCCAAAGAGGAGGTTTGACAACCTGAGTTTGAAGGGTATGGCTTCAGTGTTGTTGTTTTTTTTTAAAATAATAATTTAAAAACCTTGCTAAAAATCAACAGATGAACAGATCTGCTTGAAACTTGGCATGTCTAAAGCTCTATTTAAGAGCTATCATGATGCCAAGTTCCATCTCCTTATCTTTAAAAATGATGGTTTTATAAAAAATAATTTTAAAACCTCAAAATTTTGAAAAACCCCTAAAAACCAATGGATGAACAGATCTGCTTCAAACTTGGCATGGCTAAAGCCCTACGTAAGAGCTATCAAAGTTCCAAGTTTCATCTCTTTTTCTTTAAAAAATGACTTAAAAAAAATTAAAACCTCAAACTTTAAAAAATTCTAAAAATCAACGGATGAACAGGTCTGCTTCAAATTTGGGATGGCTAAAGCCCTACTTACAGGCTATCATGGTGCCAAGTTTCATCACTTTATCTTTAAAAATGACGGAGCTGTAAGCATTTTTGTTCATTCCCATTGACTATAAAATAGAGCTGCCCTTTGGGTGGGGGGAGGATGGGACAAATTCAGATTTTTCTTCAAATTCCATAATTCCCTCCCCCTTCCCAGATTTATTGCCTAAAATCCTGACATGTCCTGGTTTTTCCTGACATATGGTCACCCTACGCTGTCTACAATGTGTAAATGCAGAGTTTTCACATTTTTCACCTCTGAAATGTTGGAAGCTATGCTGCCACCTTTGCTGCCTGCACAAAATGATTGAAAGAGAAAGTGTTAGTAGGGAAGTGACTGATCCTGTGTGTAGGTCACAGCCTATTCACAGTCATGGGTGCCTCTTGGCACACAGGAACTACATTTCCCATGATGCTAAGTGGCCCAGGCATTCCAAGTAGCATCCCAGGCATTAGAATCGGATGCAACCTGAACAGAAGGGATGGGATTCTCCATTTGTGGGAGAAGTAGGAAAAGACTGATTTGTGCTGTTCAGAGCATCATCAGATGAGTGTTTTATTGTATGCTCGTTACTGGATACTCACGGGTTTTTGCTGGTCCTATTCATGACATTGTTTGCCTCCTGTGTGTCTCCTACTCTTTCTAGCCTTCTTCCCACAATAAAAAAAAAGAGCCCAGTAAGTCAAAATTATTTTCAGAGATGGAACTCGCTGCTTTCTCCTGTGTGCAGAAGCGTCGTGATGAAAATGGCCCACTGAATGGGTCACGTGCATGTTGTTTGCTTCCTCTTTCCTCTCTCTGAGAAAGAGGAAGTATTGAGTAACAAAAGCGAGGACGGAGAAGGGACAGTAGGGAAGCGTGATTCCCCTCCCCCCCGCCTGATGGAGCTCTCAATCTATTCTTGAGACCTTTATACACATCAATGACATCATCAGTTCGCAACTGGGTGTAGGGGTGCCCTCAAACAGCATGGGATCTTATTTGATCCATTTGAGGTGTCAGTGGACTTCAATGAGTCCAGATCTGAAATGGAATCAGAGGTGACAGGCCCTTAAATCTACCATATTTTAGATTTGGATGCTATTCCTTAGATTAGCATGTTGTGAAATGGTCTGTGAAGTAAACCCTTGCTCTCTTGTGTGTTTCAACCATTCAATCCTGTGTCATCCATCTTGTTCACTAATAAACTGAGTTTGCTGCAGCTAATAGGGCTTCATGGTTCACCTGTTTTTCTTTGAGCTGTATCAATCTACTTTATACATATGGATTAGCTATATCTTGTTTTGTCCTTAAGAAAAGAACTCTCAGAGCAAGTGTACAGAAGCTTTACATACCTTAGCAAATAATTTAGTGGAGCATTTAGTAAGATAAACATTCCAAGTCATTTTTCTTTCTAACATAATTCAGAGTAAAGCCTGAGTGAGCATTCCAGATTGATTTATTTTTCTTTAATTGAGAGCAGACAGTAAAAGAAACCATGTTTTCTTCATGCTGACTGATAGCTTTGCTGTTGATCTCTGTATTGTGGCAAATGTAAGATTATCCATAAAAGATTGCATGGTTCTACCTGATAAAATATAGCTCATGTTATGTTGGTTCTCTTATTTTAGAAAGGCGAGAAAGTAAGAAATTGTATAAGCAACTGGTAAACCTTTAACAGTTTAGCATACTTTTCATATTCCAGTGTAAGTTTCTCCAGCTATTGGCATACAATAAAATGGCCAGGATCTGCAAACAGGAAACTAACTTCAACATTGGAAAGGTAGCTTTGCTAAATGAAAAGGAATGACTTGTGATTAACATTACATTTTAGATATATCTTACATGTTAGAAGGCTCTTGGCTACAAGGAAGAGCATTAGTGGATAATAATATCACTGTATGAAATGATACATGGAACCTTAATTTTAATTCCATGCCCAGCTAATTACAGAAAATCTATGCCTCAGCAATACTAAAAGGACGTTGTGTGGAAGCAACTATAAGCAACAGCGCCCATCCTCTCTTGTTACCTCTCATGCCTAGAACTACCCTCCAGAACTTCACTTTTTCCTGGGCACCCTTTGTCTTAACACCTGACAGCTACACGTATCTGCCTAGAAGTAAGCCCCATTGAATTCAATGGAACTTACTCCCAGGTGGATAGCAGACTAAATCCTAACTTTCTAGTGCACTTAAATCTAAGTGTGTATAACAATCTTTATTTCTCACCTCCCCCCACTCTTTCTTTCCTGGTTGGAATTTAGTTTGTAAACTTCTTGGGATAAGGCCCTAGATTTTTATTTTTATTTTATTTTATTTTATTTTTAATATTTCAATATTTCCTCTATGCCTATGGGTTCCAGGGGTGGAGTACTTACTCGGGCGTCCATGCCCTGATAGATCCTGCTGTCAGTTCAGTACTCAGTGAAGACAGTTATGTTGATAAACAGCACCTTCCTTTTGTTAGGAACAAGACATGGATAAACACTTTTCATTTATTAGGAACAGCACATGATGGACTGCTCACACACCCTTTCACACACCCCAACATGAACACATGGAAATAGAAGCAACAAGAGTCACCCCCAGTGGGTCTAAACTCCACCGAGCAAGTTTTGGTGGTGGTGGTGGGGAACAGACTGTTCTATTACAGACCCCTTAAAGATACATCCAATATATAACTCTTATGAAACTGTATAAACCAACATGTGGATTGATGGTTATGTAATCATACCACAAGAACCCTTCCCCATTTGCTTCCAAGGCCCCTGCAGTAACTACCCAAGGTAAGGGTGCTTGCATTATAGGGTTACTCACTTTTGTCTACGCAGCTCCAACTATCAGATACTCCAGTGATTGTGTAGTTGTGACAGTGGTGGAATGCATTCTTTCCTGGTTATTTATTAAATTTATACCCCACTTTTGCCTTGGCTTGCCCAAGGCAGCGAACAAAATCAAAATGGCACGAACCATTGCACTAAATCAATCAAGAGAGACAAAAACATACGAGTCTGTCATAATAATCGGAAAGGGAATGGAAGCTTGGGCCCTTCTGTCTCCTCTGGCAACGGATATTTATTGAGTGGCTGCAGCAAGTGGAATGCAGTTCTTGGTTTCTGCCTTGGATATCTGATGTTACCTTGGCAAGCAGTATGGTGACAAATGGAAGCCTGTCCTTGGCCCTTCCTTCTGCTAGATATCAATAGGGCAGTCTTATTTTGGGTGTCTTGCCTGTGGCAGTGACTGCTGGCAGTGCCCTTTTTCCTGGAGTTATCTCCTTTCCATAAAGCACAGGCGCCATAAGCACAAACACCGAGGCCATCTGTTGACATATATGTGCTCCAAGAGGCGGTTTGTCCCAGCTGCAGGCATGCGTTGCTACTGCCAAGCCATCTCTGAGTTGGCTGAGGCTACAGGGATATCATGGCAGTAACAATTTTCCCAGAGGGAATCAGTTCCTAGGTTAAATCCCTTATCATCTCAGGGTTAGAATTTACAGACGCAGTTAACTTCCCCCACAATGGCAACTATTTAGGAAAATATCTTGTGCAAAAGTGCATTCTATACTAGGTAGGGTGGCCACTTGTGAATTGCCAAAAAAGAGGATGTGCATCACCATAAAAGAGGACAAATGGGGGGCATATCATTTGCATATGCTAAATTTTATCTATATGTCCAAAAGTAGAAATGATAATTATAATTTAAATGGAAATACAATACATCTTGTCATAGTGTGAAAGACTGACTAGGTGACCTGTGTTCCTTTATCTGCTGTGGAGATGCTATTGATGTGCAACTTTGAGGCCCAGTGATGGTTCTTTATCTTTCTACCAGGCATGGACTGGACAGCCCTTCAAATACAGGACGCCTTCAAAATAAAGAGCAGTCCTCTGGCAGCCCTTCAAATAAAGAACTCCCCTCTGTAAAAAAAGGACACCTGGCTATCCTACCTGATGATTATAATAAGGGCAGTGAGATGCGTCAGTCATAATTCTCAGCCAAGGACACAGCAAGATATGATGTCAGGAGATCCATGGTTGGATTTCCTGCTCTCCTTTAAAAATTCAATAGCAGCTGCTGATCATGGACCTGTTTTGAAATCTCTATGACCTGGTGCATACCAATGATGCCAAGACATAGGCCGATTAAATTAAGTTGGCATCATATTCTGTAAAGTAATGGAGAGAGAGACTTCATAACTTTATGGCCTAACTATGCATGCCATGATGATGTGTTGACAACCTGCAAAGCAGTTTGGGGAGGGGGCAATTTGGACTGGGGAAACAATGGGGGAGGGATGCTTAACTCTTTTCCCCTGTGTCCACTGCTTCTCTGCTCTAAATTGCCTCCTCCCCATGATGCTTTGTAGTGAAGAAGTAGACAGTCAAGTTATATTAGATGGTATATTTAGGAAGTTAGAAAGAAGGGTCAATGGGATTTTCGGGTTCTGGAGAAGAGAGGTTGGCCTGAAATATGATAAGGGAACTTCAAATATGCTTTCCAAAAATACGGAACTAAAGATTTATGAATGTCCCAAATAATGCATGGTTTGAATAATCATATGATCAAAGATTTTAAAAATCAGCTGTCCAAGACAGAAACTTTTGTATTGCGTGTGTGTGTATAGGTGTGGTTGTATATGTGTAATCAGACTGAATAATATACCAGTGTATTCAGAAATGGATTTGTCAAATTGCTATGTAATAATTATAGTATAGGATGCCAGAAGGTCCTTCCTAGGCTCTGAATGTTCCCTTAAAAGGATTTGAAATGACCTGGCATTTTCTTCTACAGAATGTGAATGACGAACCCCCTACCTGTTGGCCACCCTATTATAACAAAATTATATATTCTACTATTAAAACACCCATCCTCCAGTTGAATTGTTCAGACAAAGATTCTCCAGCACATGAACTCAGCTACACTATTGTGGGAGGTAAGACTATTAATATGTAGTAGTAACTATACATTCTCTTTTATTTTTATGTGAATATAATCAGTAACAGCACTTCTAGGTACAGATGCCTAGGGATGGGAGAATCAGGAGTGGCTGAGCTCACTGAAATTCTTTGAATTTTGGAGTTCAGCATTTTCCTGTTCTCATTTGTGACCTGTTTTTTGGTTCATTTGAATTTGAAAAATGTGCATTTTCCAAAAGTTGCGCATTTTAACACGCTGTATTTCTTAAATTGTGTGTGCTTATAACTGCACATTTTGTGAGTGTGGATGCAAGTTCGGGAATTTGCGAACATGTTCAGAGAACATGCATTTTTGTTTGGGTTTGCGTTTGAGGCAATTTTTTTTGAATGAATTGCATACTGAAACAAAAATCGTGTACATCCCTACATATCTGTTTGGAGGTGAGCATTTGGGGGGATCCACAGAGCTTAGGAGCCAGTTAACAAACTTTATAGCCATGCTGGAAATCCAGAGACAATTCTGAACATGTGCAGCCTAGAACAAAAATATGTCAAGGTGGAGGAGTTCAGTTGCTGCCAACACACCAGCAATAGTTAAACAGTCAGGCCTTGCCAAGTGCCTTTTATCTAAATCAGAGGAAGGCAACCTGGCATCTTCCTGATGTTTTATGCTACAACTCCAATCAGCCCCAGCCAGCATGGCCAATGGTCTTGAATTATGGGAGTTGTAGTGCAACACATCTAGAAGGCACTGATATAAATCATGAATGCCCTGACCCAAATAATTAATACCCAGCTTCTGTAGTCTTGGGGACCACTCTGTTCTCCAGGCAGTGGCCTGGGAGTGGGAGTAATCAGTTTCCTAATGGAATTGTCATGATCTAACAGGAATGACTTCACAGTTAGAACATACACCTGCTTGGGTATATAGCTGTACATACATATATCTTTTCCAGTTTCAGTTTAGTTTTTTGCATTGACAGCCAAAATCATTCGCAAAACAGTTTCCCATTCTATAAGACTAAAACATGTGTAACTAAAATACACCCGCTGGTCACATTCAGGAAAACAATAGCCCCCGAAAATAGAAAATTCAAAGCTTAAAAACATACCATTTCAACTTGACTTGCGTTAAAAATAGGGTGACCATATTTTAGAAACCAAAAAGGAGGACAATATGGCCGCCCCAAGGGGGCGTGCCCACCAACATGTCCATCCCCAAGGGGGCATGCCCACCCAAACATGGCCTTGGTCACATGTCTGATTTCACAGCATACAATTAAGACAAACTTGTTCTACACAACATCTTAATGTTAAAATCACTGAAATAAAGAACAAGTGAGACATTGAATGTATCTGAAATTAATTTCACTCACTTCTACTTTTGTAGCTTTTGCTGTTCTTTGAAGCTTTTACTATACTCTGTGTGACAGAGTCTCCCCTTCCCTCAAATATCTTTTCTGACTGCAAATCTTTCACTGGATTACAATAGTCTAAACTTTCCTAACGTTTAACACTCTTTCCCCATCATTTTTCTCATATCCATACTCACAGATTCAGCATACTGTTACCATTGAACAAATGAAGCAGTGGACAAGTGCAGAGAAATCTAGTACAACAAACTAGCAACCTAGCATGCAGGAAGAGTATAAAATATGATTACCCTGCAAACATTAGCCATGGAACAAAATGGACTAAAGGCTTGTTGTAGTCACTTCTCGCCTCTTAGCTTGTTTCAACTTCTGGTTGATCAGTGAGAAACTAATCTAACAATGTGTGATTATATCTCTGATTCATTAGCCATGTGAACAAGACCATGGTCAGTACAATTCAAAGATAGGCCAGAACAGATGCCCATTATTACAATGCTAGATAAGGATCTTTCCTTCCTTTTATCCAAGTATATACTGAATTTACATTGCCTCAGTGTGCAGAGAACATGCAACCAGCAGGTGCTCTCCAAAAAGATGCTTTCAGAGCCTAGGAGATCCAGACACACTCAAACTCAAGCTAAGCCATGCTATGCTGGGACAGAACAATTCTGGGACAAGAACAGTCATAAATATAAAAGGAAAACACAACTACCTCATTGACATAGCAATACCTAACAACAAAAATGTTGCAGAAAAGGAAGAGGAAAAGAGAGACCCAGCAAAAGTTTTAGGAAATCTCGCTCATATTGGCATAGATTGAGATATTTTGCTGGTCAGAATTTTCAACAGTAGAACTCCAATGAAAATACAACTCTAACCACAGCTTCTGAGGTAATTAGCTGCTGGTCCATGAGCTGGCCTCTGTCTCCAGGAAGGAGCTGATGACGTTGATATGTCATTGTCATTGTCAATACATGAAATTAAAGCACAGTGATAGCAGTCTGTGCATGCTTTCTCTCTCTCTCCAAGCATACGACAATAAAAGAAAACCTTAAAATGATATCACAAGCTGGACACAGGATAGGGCATTTCTCATTGTAATCAATAGGACTTTAATTGTGTTCCTTGTTTATGTATTCATTATGCTTTCTATTTATTACACCCAATAACCCAACTTCTCTGTGTGGTGTACAATAATTAAAAAATAACATACAAACAATAAAACAATAATTAAAAACAGCACATAATAAAACCAAAATGAAGTCAGCCATAAACAGTAAAAACACAACAGCACAGTAAAACCAGCAGAAAATAAAGGTGCATAGGGCGAAGAGCACTAAAATACTTATTAAAATAATCGGGTGATGAAAACACCACAACATAGGTACCAAGCAAGCTTCTCTGGGGAGGGCATTCCACAGACGGGCTGTCACCATTGAAAAGCCCACTGATCTTAGGGTGTTGTTTTCTTAGGGTGTGAGCAGCTTGGTGTTGTTTTCACCCTCTATTTGATTTTGATCTTTTCATTTTTAAATATTTTCTACACTCTCTACGTGGCTTAATTTTCCCTACCTGGACTTTGCTGAGTTCTATACCCTGGATTCTAGGAGAGATCTCTTTCAACCTTCATCTGGATCCATCATAACCTGGTCTTCAGATCTCTCCTTGTGATCTCTCCTTGGGATAGGTAGCTATACATTCCTTTTAATCTTTCCCCCTCCCCACCTACACACATACACTGTTCCCTTCCTTTTTCTAAAAGTTTGGACCATATGGTTATAATGTTGAAAGCTTCAAACACTAGGGTGACCATATGAAAAGGAGGACAGGGCTCCTGTATCTTTAACAGTTGTGTAGAGAAGGGAATTTCAGCTGGTATCATTTGTATGCATGCAGCACCTGGTGAAATTCCCTCTTCATCACTGTAGTTAAAGCTGCAGGAGCTATACTAGAGTGACCAGGTACAAAAGCGGGCAGGGCTCCTGCAGCTTTAACTACAGTGATGAAGAGGGAATTTCACCAGGTGCTGCATGCATACAAATGACACCAGCTGAAATTCCCTTCTCTACACAACTGTTAAAAGTTACAGGAGCCCTGTCCTCCTTTTCATATGGTCACCCTAAGCAAATGCCAAAGGGGAAGAATAACCAGTGGGGCTCCCCAGAGCAGTCACCCGCCCTATGGCTTTCCTCAAAGATCCTCAGAAGGTGAGCGAGGGGGGCAGTCTCTATGAAAAAACTCCACTGGCTGTAAAAAGCAGCCTGTGTGCCTCAGACAGGCCAAAATGCCTGACTCTTGGAAGTCCTTCCTTAGAGCATTGTGGGAGGGGGCAGCAGCAGCAGCAACAGTGCAATCTCAATGGGGAGGTAGGTGAGAGATGGGAGAGGCGGTCAGGGCAGGCACGGTAGGGGAAATGCAGCACCTGGGAGGTAGAGGGAGACGTGGCACATGAAGCCCCAGCAGGTAAGTGTCTCGCGCCCGCCCCGCTCCGCCCCGCCCCCCCCTGCACATCCGTGCCGCCCCCCCCACCCCCCACCCGCCCCGCGCTCCTTACCTGCTGCTGCTGGTGCTGGGGCTTCCCTCCGTGCTCGGAATCTACTGAGAAACAGGCTTCCTGGCCTGTCTCTCAGTAACGCGCCGAGTGATGACGTCATCATCCAGCGCGCTACTGAGGGACAGGCCGTGAAGCCTGTTTCTCAGTAGATTCCGAGCACGGAGGGAAGCCCCAGCACCAGCAGCAGCAGGTAAGGAGCGCGGGGCGGGCGGGGGGGGCGGCGCGGGTGCACGGGGCACTTACCTGCTGGGGCTTCCCTCCGGTGCTCGGAATCTACTGAGAAACAGGCTTCGCGGCCTATCCCTCAGTAGGGACAGGCCGTGAAGCCTGTTCCTCAGTAGATTCCGAGCACCCGAGGGAAGCCCCAGCAGGTAAGTGCCCCGCCGCGAGCACCCGCGCCCCCCCCCACTCCCCCGCGCCCCCCCCGCCCCCCCACCCGCCCCACGCTCCTTACCTGCTGCTGCTGGGGGGGTCCGTTTCCCTCCGTGCTTGAAATCTACTAAGACACAGGCTTCCTGGCCTGTCTCTCAGCAGTGCGCCGACTGATGATGTCATCACCCGGCGCGCTACTGAGGGACAGGCCGCGAAGCCTGTTTCTCAGTAGATTCCGAGCACCGGAGGGAAACGGACGCCCCAGCCGGTAGGTGCCTCGCGCCGCCAGCCTCGCGCCACCGCCGCGTGACCCCCCGCCGCCCCGGTTTGCCCCCGCCGCCCCCCAGTTGGCCCGGCTCGCCCCAGGGCCACCTGGTCACCGTTTTGGGGGGCTAAATTTCCGGATTTGGCCCCCCAAAACGGTTTTTTCCGCCCGGATGTGGATTTGCACCCCATTTCCCTGCCATGTCCGGACAAATCCAGGCGTCTGGTCAGTCTAGTTAAAAAGCTAGTTAATCAGGAGTTTAAATTCAAGACCCTTTGTCTCACTTTCAGAGCAGATTTAATATATTTCGCTGTTCTACAGGCAACATGATAATCTGACCCATTTAATAACAAAAGCACCTTTTCCCTTGATGTTTTTAACCTTTTCTTCTTCAGAAGCAGGAAAATATGTTTGGATCTCAGGTCCAAACTGCACTCTAGCAGAAAGTGAATTTGGTCTTCTACTGTCTTACAGCCGAACGGACATAGTCGATATGACCAGGGAACTTTATACAATCTTCCCTCTACTTTCCTCAAGGGAACACAATTCAATTGGAATTTAGTCATGTAAACCCATATTTCCTTATAACATAGAAAATCCAAAAAAAGAAGTGTAACATTACATGGTAGAATTGCCCCTTCTTACCATCTGAAGACATTTTTAGTTGGGCCTCCAGTGGCCAGAAAAATGTTTCAGGATGTGTGCACAGGTTGTGAAGTCAATGATGAGAGATTGACCCTTTGTATCTTTTGGATTATGATCCCGATGCAGCTCTTTGCTGTTGACTATTTCTATTGTTGTTTTTGAGGCTCAGACATAAAACATTCATTATATATCTGTTTATCCTGCCCATCCTTCCTGTTTTGCCAACTGGAAAAAGCAGAGAGCTCCAGAATAGATTGCCAACCACCTCAGCTGTTCAGTACCATAACAAGGAAGCTGAAGCAAATGAGATATTGGTTCAATGCGGTAGCGTTATGATGTGTGTGTGGTAGTGTTGTGATAGCTCAGGTTTAGCAGGAAAGGAATTCCTTATTCTTTCCCAATAAGGGAGATGCTTTTTGATCTTCTGTGGTGGTGTGGGTGTGTGGAAATCAAATGGAGTGAGAAGCAATTGATTGTGAATGCAAGACTTGTCCAACTCCATGTAGGAGAAAGAAGAGCCTTCTAACTTTCACTCTAGTCTAAATTAAAGTCTATCTTGTTCCCTCCTATAGCTCTCCTAAGGGAACTTCCTGGGACTGCAGAAGAATGTGCCCGCTCACCCCCATTTTTTCTGCACTTACTCGCGAGTAAACATGGCAGAACCAGTGGCCACGGAGCCGCACTGCATGGCTCCATAGCCATCAAGAGAGAGGGGGGCATCACATTTGTCATCCCCAGGATGGCAGGGGGGAGAGGGCACGATCATGCGTGGGTGTTTTCTTCTTCTTTAATACTTACAGTTGCGCTGGAGCTCAGAAGTGCTCTTCCTCTTGGAAAAAAACCCACAAAAATGCCGGCTGCAACATCCGATGACCCGGGATGTTGCACCCTGATGTGTATTGAACGGGACAAACCCAAAAGTGGCTTCTTCTGGGTTCGCCCTCTCCCGGCCCTCTACACCCCTGTGGTGTAGAAAGGGCCAGGGTTTATGCATTATTCTAACAGAATTTGAACCTAACTCTATCATTTTAAAATGTGCTGCAGACACATTCAAGTACAAAATCCTGGAAGCTGGAGAGCTAGATACCTAATGTATGCATGATGTCTTTCCAGGGAATGCCCATAATCGGTTCAAACTCCAGAGAATAGGCTCTGGTCCACCTTCTTTGATGACATCACAGAACTTCCAGTATGATGTATTCCAAGGAATTCAGGATCCCACCACATTTCAGCTACTAATAGAAGTGACTGACGAATGGAATGGTGATTTAGCTAGCCGCTTGTCTGCAACAGCAACTGTAATAGTACATGTCGTTCCCTGGAGAACAACCAAGCCTTCAGGCACCATCACCACAACAACAACTGCTGTAAGTTCTAAGCACACTTAAAAACAAAACCAACAACCTCCAAATATTACTTGGGGATTTGTGGATAGAGGAAGGTACTGTGGTGAAAAAGCCCAAAACATTCTGATACCTGAGACAGCAAACCCAGTTGGCTTCAACCGGTGGTACAATTTATAATAATAAACAAAGTAATGGAAAATATGTCACCTTTAAATTGTTCCCCCAAATCTTCTGCTTCATCCAGTCTAAAGGCAGTGTATTCCCCAAGTCTATAAAGGTGGATCAGAACATGCTCCATCAAGTTCAGCGTTCTGTTTCCTTCAGTGGCCACCCAGAGGTCTCTCTAAGAGCTCTCCAGCAGGCCTCGGTTATTTGTTTGCTCTCTTTCTTTAGTCCCAACACCAGGTCTCACAGCTATGATGTATTGCTTTATATGAATAGCCCCCAGAATCTTCTATTTCAAGTATTTCCCTCGAGCAGATTCTCAGTTTCTTGGATACTCCATCTCATAGACTTACGCGTATAAATAATATAAGCTTAAAAACAAGATAGCCAGCTGAATCATTACGATGTTAAGCCAGGAAATCAAATTAAGTGGCCACACTCATGGGGAACCCTACATCCTCATCCACTGGTAAAAACAGACACAACAGATATTAACTGTCTGAATCCTTTAGTTTCATCATTTGGTGACATAATGTTGAGATAACCATCGGACACACATGCAAACCCTGTTCAGATCCGTTGTTAATTCAACGCATTGACCGAGAGCAGCCAGTTATCTCAATAGTCCCAGATATCAGTTTCGTAGGCTGATGACAGCCTTTTTTTATCAGAATGGACAATCTGTACCTGCTCATCTGTCTGGTATCCCTGAAAAAAAATAAAACATTGATGGAGAAAGGACAGGCTGACATCTTTAATGAAGTGTATTTATATACAGAAGGAAAGGAAGTAGAACTTTACTGGCTCAAAGTATATCCTAGGTTTGCGCATTCTTCATCATTTGGAAGTGTTTATGCCAAAGGGAAAACCTTCAAGTTAATTTGGAAATAATGACTAGTATGGGAAGGTCGCCTCAGCAAAGCCAGCTTGTACTACGCAAGAGGAGGCTAAACCTTTGGGGAGAGGGTAGTTGAGACCAGGTGGAGGCTGAATGTGGCTGGCAGTTACCAGGGAGATGAGAAAGAACGTGAGGGCAGTGGGAGATTCAGTTTAGAAGAGGACAGTTGGAGGGAGCCCTGAGAGTGAGCAGGCAGTTAAAGGAAAGTGACACCGGCAGGGCAGTTGTCTGTTTGCCATTGTTTTCTGGCTGGAATCCATGCAAGTAGGGCTTTTGAACACCCACCCATCTACCCACCCAAGAAAAAGAAGAAACTGAATGTCATAGCCTTCTTCCTTGACAGTAGAGATGAGGTGGACTTAACCAAATCTCCAAAATCCAAATCTCCAAAATTAACCAATTCATTGGCAACGGATTGGAAATTGATTTGGGTCTCAGATTAGATCTGGATTCAAGCCCTGGGCATTGCTGAGTGGCATTCTTGCATGAACCCATCCCACCAGTTTGGCTTACTGGAAGCTGTGATGGGAGTGGATGGGGAGAATCGGGATAGCTCCATGCCTCACAAAGTAGGGTACAGCAGTGGCTCAAGCCATGGGCACCACCCAAATATATTGTGCCCAGGTGGTTTGAAGCTCAATCCAAAATAGATCCACTGGGGTACAGACAATCATTGTTCCATGATTCGGCACAGTCTCTACTTCAGAAGTGTGCGGAAAGTAGATCTCCAGACATTTTGGACTTCAACTCCCAGGATTCCTAGCCACTGGCCATGCTGGCAGGGGCTTCTGGGAGTTGAAGTCTAAAACATCTGGAGATCGATCTTCCGCCCACCCCTGCATCTACTTCACAGTCTGAACCATCAAGGGGCAAAGTTTCTCTGATTGCTAAGACGGAAGACAAAAACAACCCCCCTTCTCTGAGATTCTTTCGTAAAGCTAGTTAGTATAGTCATTTCTTTAAAATGTCAATTGATTGTCTTTTCCCCCCCTGCTGAATGGGGATCGCATCTCGTGGTCTGTTATTACGAATGCTTAACAGTTCCAGTAACTAAAAGAAAAATTAAACACCAGCAATTATGTCCGGTCTATTTTGCAGCTTCCCAAAAGCACTGCAAAACCTTGGATTTTACCACATCTTTTCCCAATGTGTTTCATACTCTGTATTATGATATGGTACTTCTTTTAGCATATGCGACACTGCCATCTGCTGGGGAAAAGGCAGATCTGTCATTAGTACAAGTTCATGTAATTTCCAAGTAATTTCAAAGCTCTTTTAATGGGAATTTAGGATCCAACTATACATGATGCAGAAAATCCATGATTAGGATTTACCGCATTAAAAATAACTAATAGCAGCTAGGGTGCGTGTGGTGGAATTCAATTGGAAGGATATACTTTTCTGGACAGCATATTGTGTTTATGAAAAAGATTTTTTAAAATAATAATAATCAGAATGCCTTTTACTCAGGAGTTCATGTGAACCAAAATGGTTCCAACATACAGCCCAATCTGATGCATGTTTATTTGGAATTAAGTTTGGATCGATTTTTTTTTCTTCTCCAATTTATTTTCATTTTGGAAAAACAAACTTACCTCAGCTTACAGTATCTGATTTGCAAATTGTCTGTGGTTGTGCTTTATTTCTAGGCTACCACCTTGGTGTTGTTTCGCACTTTGTATTATTGGCATCCTGAAAACTGGTTTCCTGTTGTTCTCACTATAACAACAGCCCTACTCTTGATGAGCCTGTACATGGCAGCGTGGGGTTGCTTCAAAGAGTAAGACATTTTTCAGTGTTTGCTTTTGAAAGTTGAATGAGACCGCTGGTAGGAAAGCATAGAGCGAGTCCGTGAGCAGATGTAATTTTGATGGCCTAGTGCAGCTGAAGCCTGCCCATTCACCTCATGTTTTGTAAGTTGCCATTCTTGAATCTTAGAGGGGTTTAAAAAGTGGTTTCTTATTCAACGCAATGGAATTTTGCAGTAGAGGCTGATGGCTTCGATTTTGGTGAGGATGTGAATCCATTCTGGGTTTTAGTCAGAACCAGCCAGAACTCTAAAGAACCCTATTTTGGGACTAAGATTGAGTATTTTGAATAGTGTCTTTGCAGTTCTGCCTAGTTCTCATGAAAACCTAGAATGGATGCACAACCCCGCCAAAATCGGAGCTACCAGCCTCTACTGGAATTTTGCTTGGCACTGGCTAATGCCTCTCAAAGTCACCTATCACCACATACCAAGCAACAGAAATGTATGTCGTTGGGAGGTGTGTGCCTGCACTCTAGTATCTAACATTGAAACTCTTAGTGGTATAGTATATTGCCAATAAAGTTTATGCCTGTACACTGTTCCAGACTATTCCAACAAGGTTGCACTCCTGCTTAGCATTGAATAGAAAATCTGCCTGGGCCTGTGAGGGCAGTGACCACCCCTGTGTCTGGCACTCAGGGGCCCAGGCAGACCCGCACCGTGCTAGGATGGGCCTGTGCCTCACTGCTCTCGAGCCTTTGAGAGTGGTCGGGCATGGGTCTGCTCTGACCAGTGCCCTTTCTCCATTTCCCATTGCTGTGTTAATGGTGGTTGCCACCATTAGAGTGGAGGGAGAAAATACGCAATTTCCTCAGCCTTTGGGAAATTGTGTGTTTCTCTTCCCCCCCCCCCACCCATGGGGGCCTTAAAGGCTCTATTAACAGGGCATTTAAGGCCTCCATCGGGGGGAGGGAGAAACATGTGATTTCCCCAAGATTGGGAACTGCCATTAGAGCGATTTCCCCACCATTGGAAAATAGTGTGTTTCTCCCCCCCCTCCCAGCACACCAGTTGGGGTCTTAAAGGCCCTCTTAATACAAAGTAGCCTTGTGTAAGAGGGCCTTTAAGGCCCCCATTGCTGCAGGAGGGGAACAGAAAAGCACGCTTTCCGGGGCTTCCGGATAGTACACAATTCCCCCGGCCATGCTAATGGTGTGGCCATGGGAATTGCACACTTCCCGGAGGCTCTGGGAAGTGCACTTTGCCGAGGGTTCAGGAGGCTTACACTCAGGAAAGGCTTGCACGGCCTGGCTCCTTGAAGTGGGGCCATGCAAGCAGGGCTCGGCGAACTCGCAGGGTGCCCCCCCCCCCCGTGAGTTCTCCAAAGCCTACCTCTGGTTAGATTGTTCCTGAATATGCATTCTATGGTTCTAATGTAGATGGCATTGTTCCCCACAACAGTGTTCCAAAATGTGGAATGTTATTTCCTCCATGTTGCACCGATCGAAGCCTTCCACCAGTTCCAAACACAGCAAAAGATGCCAATCTGTCAAGGTAAGGTACTTTTGTACAGTGTTCATTTCCCCCGTAGCTCATATCCCTGAGATGGTTAGCACATGAGTTTGGAGTCACCAGAGGGGCCTGACATTTCCCTTGCCCTCTTTCAGTATATGTTTTCATTGACAGGAGGCAGGCATCGAATCCATGCCTGCTATCTACCAGGTAATGTAATAAACGATAGTTTAGGTAGTATCTAACAGCGTCTCAGCGCTAGTTCCAATGGTGTTGTGTTAGTGTAAACCAACACTTGTGCAACATAACTAGTGCTTGCTAGCACAGTGCCAAAGAGTGGTGATAAGCTGCAGAAAATTAACAGTGGAAGCCCTGCCCCCACAACCTCAGACCCCAACTTGGGAAACATTACGAATTCTATTGAAACTTATTTTTTCTTTGTTTGCTTTCCTCAACATTTCTTAGATAATTTGCTGGACAGGTGTTTGCACATTCATCCTGAAAGTTCATTTTTAGATAAAATTATAGGTTAAATTATTTTAGGTTACAGTGCAATTTGAAGTCAAACCTGGAGATTTCTGCTGAGGAGAAATAGCCAAGAATGTTGATATGGGGAACAATAATCCTTTCGATAAGCTGGCACACTTTCATTGTGCTGAGTGAGTCAAATTCTACCTTATCCACAGCAGATCTCTGGGTGGAGGATAAGGAAGTTCAGGTTAGCAGGGGAGCTGTCCAGCACAGAGCACAGCAACAGAAAGGTTGTTTCAGCATTGGTTAGGCTCCAACTGAGTAGCTTTCCTGGCTTATCATTCGAGCACGATGGAGAACATGCTTCCTCCTGAGTAGAGCACAGGGATATCTGATATGCTGCCAGATGGACACTGGACCTTCATCCAGTCCCACTGCCGCCTCTGTTCCTGGGGTTCTAGGGGTGATCCTAGTGGATCTGGAATGAGGGAAGGCACCAATCAGGGTGCTTTGTTTCTCCCGACACTGCAGCCTTCCCCCCACCCCCAGTGGTGGTCACAGGAGGCCTATCAGCATCCTTTTTGACCCATGCAAACATTACAGCCAGCAATAGGATACTCCTTTGAGATCTTACTTAGTTCTGGGATGGTCCTGATACGAAGGTGGTGGGACATGATGTTCCTCCCTCACATCCCCATCTGCAATTTCTGCACATATAAATGTCTGACACACCACTTTGGGAGGGGATACTAATTTCCCAGCAATTATGATACCCACAGGCAGTTATATCTAATGCCACAATTCTCAAAGTCCAAAGGAGGTCTCTTATTAGGGCTGGTGACCCTCCAGATGTTGTTGGTCAGCAACTCCTATCATTCTTCACCATTGGCTATGCTGGCTAGGGCTGATGGGGGTTGCAGTCCAACAACATCTGGATGACCACAAATTGCCAGTCCCTGCTTTAAGGAGTTATAGACTCATAGACTCATAGAATAGTAGAGTTGGAAGGGGCCTATAAGGCCATTGAGTCCAACTCCCTGCTCAGTGCAAGAATCCATCTTAAACTTAAAGCATGCCTGACAGATGGCTGTCCAGCTGCCTCTTGAATGCCTCTAGTGTGGGAGAGCCCACCACCTCCCTAGGTCATTGGTTCCATTGCCGTAGTGATCTAACAGTCAAGAAGTTTTTCCTGATGTCCAGCCAAAATCTGGCTTCCTGTAACTTGAGCCCATTATTCTGCATTGATGCTGCCAGTACGTATATCTCAAGGGACTGCCAATGACCTTAGCAACACCATGTAATTCCTATTTCCTCTTTGTTGCCAGCCATATTAATTACTTTTATTTTCCATTTGTTGTACTTACGGGAGATCATTATGACAGAGTTAGACAGTGCTTTGTCTAATGCTGCCTGCTTTGTTTCTCTCAATTAGAAAAATGAATCCGACTGTGAATCAACCATGGTCAGGCACAACAATCAGCTTATTGTCTGCAAACTCCAATGTAAGTGGAATTGTAACAATACTTACAAATGAAAATCTCCCTGTAGATTATCTTGGTCAATAAACATTCCATGTAGATGTGAGAAGACAATTTTAATCTACACATCTTGCCTGTCAGCAATTGACTTTCCTGTGTTTAAAGAAATCATTCCCCTACATAAGCAGGATTGCAGTTCAAGGTTCTTGGATGGCTATTTAGGAACACAGGAACCTGTCTTATGCTAATCAGACTTTTGGTCCATCTAGCCTAGGGTGACCATATGGAAAGGAGAACAAGGCTCCTGTAACTTTAACAGTTGTATAGAAAAGGGAATTTCAACAGGTGTCATTTGTATGCATGCAACACCTGGTGAAATTCCCTCTTCATCACAACAGATAAAGCTGCAGGGGCCCTGCCCTCTTTAGCTAGAGTGACCACATGCAAAAGAGGGAAGGGCTCCTGCAGCTTTAACTGTGGTCTTAACTCTGGTCTTAAACTGGCAGGTGTTTTTTTTTAAAAAAATCTTTATGTGTGTGTGTGTGTGTGTGTGTGTGTGTGTGTGTGTTAAATGGTACCACCACTATAATATGAATGATGAGCAGTAGGGTGATTAGTGTCCTACCTTACAGAGGACAGTCCTTATTTTGTAGAGCTGACAGAGAGCAGTCCTCCATTGGAAAAGCTGCCTGGTTTAAAATCATTTGAAGAGCTGTTTGGTTTAAAGTCAAAGAACTATAAGAAGCAAGATGTCTTGCTATTGCACATCAGCTGTTGGCAACTGGACAGCAGAATGAGCAGCCTTCTCCGCTGTGCTGTGATGTATTGTATTTTTATTTACATTGAATTTATTATTTCTACATGTTGTACTTATGTATATAAATTTGCACATGCAAATTGATGTCTTCCTCTGTCCTCTCTTTTGGTGAATTGTAAATCGCTAAGATGTCTTTTGAGCATAATTTCTAGCCTTGTACACAAATGGCCTCTTGAGATTCTCTATCCCGTTTATGGGCAAAGAAACCTGCATGGATGTATCCAGAGGGAGGGAAGTTCTCCTTCATTGGAGGCACTGTGTTTTCCCCTAAGGTTCTGTTTGCTGCTGGGAGTGGCAGCTGCAGCAGCTACCCTGTTGGCAGCCTGGACACCATTTTGCCTCCTCACTCACTAGTAGCCACCACAAATGAAACGGTGGGAAAACATATGGAGAGAATGCTACGAAGTCACCTTCTTTTGTCTAGGCGGCGGAAAAGACATAGGAAAATCTCAGAAATATTTCCTGAGAAATATCAGCTAAGCTCTAAGGATTTCTTCCCTGAACTAGTTTCTGTGAGCCAAAGGATAAGGCATGTGGGAGCATGGGAGCGAAACAGTACGTTTTGGAACTAAAAATGCTGACTGCTGTTAACGTTGCTTTTCAGCCCCCCACTATGTATGATGGGCGTGCGATGGATCCAGGTAAATCAATAGAAATATTATTATGGGTTCTGATGCTGCCTTACAGATCGTGTATACTTTCCATTTATTTGAGTTGAATCCGATTCTATATACCCCTGGAAATCAATTCCAGACATTAGTCATATGTGAGATTACTCAGTTCACCCACAAGAACTTTTGGACTTTTTAGGCACTTCTGTCGAACGCTTTGGAAAATGTCAAAGTGCTTTTGTTTAGCACTTGATGGAAACACTAAAAAAGCTGAAATATGTGAAGCCCATTCTCCCTTTCCCTGCTATCCCCTCCAACACACACACTTCCCAAACCAAACAAACGAAACACAAAGCTTTATTTAATAGTCGTTCATTCATTCAATTTATTAGTCACACTATAAAAATTGTTCTTAGGGTGACTTACATAAATACAGATAAAACACAGATAAAAATTCAATAAAATCTACATACATGAGGTCAACATCAAAAACTGCCCCCCAAAATCAATTTTAAACCAGCAGAGACTAAAACCTAAGAGACAGCAATTGCTAAGAAATTCTAAACGTTTTCACAGGCATAAAATTACTTTAAGCAATAACCTGGACAGGAGGAATATGCAACAACTCTAAAACCTGTAAGGATAAAAACATCTTTACCTGGCACTGAAAAATGTTAAGGTAGGTGCCAGGATGACCTCTCTGGGGAGGGCATTCCATATTGGGGCGGGGACAACCACTGAGAAGGCCTATTTAGGAGTAGCCACTAAATGACCTCAGTATGTGAGGCCAGTCAAAGCAGGACCTCAGATCACTGTCCCAGGGCATGGGAAGGAATAAGTGGGAAGAGGGGTCCTTCAGAAAGAGTAATGGATAGTGAAGAGCCTATCTACACTGCTGCTTTAAAATGGTTTAAAACAGTTTAAAATGGTTTTGAGAACTGTTGGGGCCCAGGACACACTCTGTATACAGATTTCAAAATGTTTTCGAAGTGTTTTATCCTGCGCGTGTAGATAGGCTCAAGGTCTCTCAGGAAACGTGACCTTTCTCTGAGATTCGGTGTTTGTTTTTCCCCTCTTTCTATCTTGGAAAATTGGAAGGTTACTTACAAGGAGAACTGAGTACTGGCAGTGATAGGGTTTTAAGACAGGTCCAGCTGAAAGAGTTCTGGACCCAATTCAAAATAGAGCGAGGTTTATTTGGGCAGAGGGAATAAATATTTTGAATTTACCCCATTCAAAATTTTGCACCATCTCTACCCGTCATATCATACATGCATTCTTCTTCGTGGTCTCTGTGCATCACACATATGGGCTCTGCGCCTGCGCGGGCCCTCGATCGGAAAATCTTTTTCTATAGCTGAGGCATTTGGGCGGGAACCCCTCCCCCACACCGAACTGGGCATGCTCCGGGAGTTCCCGCCCAGCCCTCAGTTCTCTTTCGTCCGCCATTGTGGCAACACCTCATCAGTTTTGTTCTTCAGAGAACTTTGTTTTGAGACATTTTGTCTTCGTTTTCTTTCTTTCTTCCTTTTATTTCTTTTGCAGATGGATGGCCCTTAAGGCCCCGTTCCGCAAGTGTACTTCTTGTGGGAGTAAACTCCCCCCGTCGGACGGACATTCTTTGTGCCTAATTTGCTTAGGAGAAGGTCACATCGTAGAGACTTGTACTTTGTGCCAAGGATTCTCCTGGCAGACTAGGAGACATAGGGCGGACCACCTCAAGGCTCTCCTTTGGAGTAAAGCACTCCAGTCAGTAGATTCTCCGATGGCCTCTTCATCCAAGTCAGTACGGAACCCTGTACCATCTACTTCTCGATGACTGATATCTCCTTCGTTGAAAAAGTCTAAAAAGACGCAGAAATCGGCCAAGGTTCACCACAAGGTGAAAAAACGGCCGATGAAATCGGTAATGGCCCCCTGTACGGAGCCTCCGAAACATGACCCTCCGGCTGTTCCACATGCCTCTGGAGCTGCATCTCCTACAACGGTCATTGACGACCAACCTATGTTGGTGGGTGACCCATCGCTGCCACCACAACCGTTGGTGTGTGATGAGCTTTTATCCAGATCGACGGGACCGTCTCTGGAAACGACTTTGTCTCCATCGGTATCGATGCACTTACCAGCTCTGCCGCCGATTCTCCGCTCACCCATACCAACTAGGATACCTTCGGACCACGTCGAGCGACCTGCTACTTCTTTCTCCGAAGGTGAAATTCGCGATACCAGCCCTCAACAGCATGCATTTTCCCAGGCTGAAAGATGGAGTCATGATCGCGGTGGCTCTTCTGCTCTAGCCTCAAGTCACCACGCTTCACCTCCATTTCGGTTGTCTCCTCGATATCGACGGTATTCGCCGACGCAACATTCTCCTCGATGTCAATCTCGTTCACCACCTCGATACCCGTCTCAACACTGGTCTCGCTCACCCACTCCATGTCCATCGCGACGCCAGTCTCATTCCTCACACCGGTACTCACCGCGGCGTAGGTCTAGTTCGCGTCACCGTTATCTTCACTCGCGCTCTCCACACTATGACGAGAGGAGTTCTAGGGGTGATCATTCCTGTTGTCGTTCTCCACCCCGATACCGTAGTCCGTATTCCTATTCATCACGCAGATCCCATCGATATTATATGGACCAAGATTGCCGTGGTCATCATACAACTCACTCTCAGAGCCATCCTCCCTCTAGGGAGTGTGCCACTGCTGAGAGCTCTCAAATACCTCCCACACAGAAGGCTCCTACTCACTTGCCGGCGCCGTCTTTGCCTGTGTCTTCGGCCTTGGAATCTCTTGGACCTCTCACTAGAAGGTCGATCGTTGACATTCCGCCATTCCCTACCGACGCTGAGGGCTCTCGGCTTCGAGAGGACAGCCTGGCATTGGTGCCACGAGTTTTGGAAGATGAGGGGGATTATCAATCAGACTCCTCTTCCTCTACATCTGTACATCCATCAGTGCAGTCTCCTGAGGCTGAACTCTCAGCCCCTGGCGGGATCTCCCCCTCTGAGGATCTTGGGCAGTTCTCTGATCAGATTCGCCGCATGGCGCAAGTGCTCGGTATCGCAGTTGAACAAGATGCTCCTACAACGAAAGACCCAGTCTATGATGCCATCGCTCAGGACACCTCCCGGACTGTGGCGATTCCAATTTTGCCTGCCCTTCTAGAGACCCTCAAACAATCGTGGAAGACCCCATCTTCTATGCCTCCAACATCGAAAAGGTTAGAAGGCTTGTACAAGATCCAACAACAGGAGATTGGTTTTCTTTTTCAACACCCACCCCAAACTCAGTTGTAGTTGAGGCAGCCCAAGGAAAGGCACATTGCCAGCACACTGCCCCCATAGATAGAGAGGGCCGACGCCTTGACATGTTTGGCAGACGTATATTCTTCCTCTGCTTTGGCTATCAAGGTCTCTAGCTAGCTCGCCGCTATGTCCGGCTATCAGTTACTCCTCTGGGACGAGGTCGGGCGCCTTTTTGACCATTTGCCGGTCAAAGCTAGCCTCCCTTTTCCAACAAGAGGCTGCAAAGTTGTCCAGACAACAGATCCATACATCTTCCTTCAGTTCCCCAACCACATCAACATTTTACCCAACAACGTCAGGGTTTGGGACAGCATCATCAAGGGTATCAGAAGAAACAATACCAACCTGCTCGATCCCACCCATCCTTCCGAAGGCCTGATGGCCAGGGGAAGCAGCATCTTTGACTCCACCAGTCTTCCTTACCTTCTCGCTATCATTTGAGGTGGCTACCATGTTGAGTTCGATTCCCTTCCACCTCTCGGTGCCGTGAAGCACACAACCCTGTCGCTACCGTTGCAGCAAGAACTTGACACTCTCCTGCACAAAGGCACTATAGAAAGAGTCCCTCTACGGCTACTGAGAAGGGGATTCTACTCCAGATACTTCACGGTCCCGAAGGCAGACGGGGGAGTAAGACCCATTCTGGATTTACGGATGTTGAATACTTACCTCACTCCAAAAAAGTTCCGTATGACCTCCATCTCTTCAATCCTCCCGCTGCTCAAACGGAAGGATTGGTTCGCCTCAATCGATCTAAAGGATGCGTATTTTCACATTTCCATTGCCAAAACCCATTGCAAATACCTTTGATTCATCATCACAGATTTACCAATATCGCGTGCTCCCTTTCGGACTTGCCACGGCACCTGAGAGTCTTCTCCAAGTGCATGGCGGTCATTTGCGCCCATCTCCGTCTTTCCGGAATCCAGGTCTTTCCGTACCTGGATGACTGGTTACTCGTAGTCCAATTGCGACAGGAACTGTCACACTCAATTGCACTCACCTTGGACCTCCTTTGCTACCTTGGTTTATGCATCAACCTAAAGAAATCAGTTCTCCTACCAACCATCTCTATACAATTCATCGGAGCCCACATCTATTCTATCAAAGGATGGGCATTCCTTCCAAGGGATCGATGCGACAAGATCATTTCTCTGGCGGGGTCGATACTCCATCGACAGTCGACCTCAGCCTTCTCCATCCTCCATCTCATGGCATTGACCACAGCTGTGGTTCACCTCGCCAGATTCCGTATGAGGATGCTCCAGCACTGGTTCCTTGGATCTTTCGATCCTCGACACAATGCGAGGAAGACCGTTCTTTAGATCCCAACCTCCGTGAAACACTCCCTTCGATGGTGGATCGCCTTACCCAACCTTTCACGGGGCATCGAGTTTCAACAGCCCAGACCATCTGTGGTACTCACTACGGACGCTTCCCTTTACGGATCGGGTGCTCACTGCCTCCATTTAAGGACACAGGGACTCTGGTCGAGTTCAGAAAGGATGGACCATATCAATGTCCTCAAACTCCGAGCGGTCCAGAAAGCTCTATGGGCCTTCGAGGCACAACTGAGCAGACAACATGTGCAGGTGACCTCGGACAACACCACAGTTGTCGCATATCTGAACAAACAGGGAGGCACTCGATCACCCTCCCTCCTACATCTAATCCTGGACATTTTGGAATGGTGCTGTCAGAGACAGATCCTTGTATCGGCAATTCACCTCTCGGGCACCGACAACATCCTTGCAGACTCCCTCAGCAGGACAATGTTAATGTGTCACGAATGGGAGCTAGACAGGAACACCCTCCACACTCTATTTCACTTATGGGGGACTCCGACCGTGGATCTTTTCGCCACACAGCACAACTCAGTAACGCCGCGTTACTGCAGCAGAGCGGGTCTTGGTCTCCATTCAGAGGGAGATGCCTTCCTCAAACCTTGGACGAGGGAAATATTCTACCTGTTTCCCCCCTTCCCTCTGATTCCCAGAGTCCTGGTGAAACTTGTCGGTGACAATACCCGGGGCATTCTAATTGCGCCATGGTGGCCCCGACTATCCTGGTTTCCAACCCTCCTGCGCTTGCCTCGCCACCTATATTACCACCTGCCCCTCTTTCCAGATCTTCTCACGTAGGACAGGGGTCAGATTTGTCACCCAGACCTCCTCACCCTCCGTTTGACAGCCTGGAACATCAATATCCCAACTTAGACCTACCGACTTCTCTACACAGGATTTTGCAAGCCTCTCAGAAACCAGCAACACATCGTTCATACGCCCATAAGTGGAAGGCATTCTCTGCCTTTGCAGATTTAAACGGTTTTCTGTCCTCATCAGCATCCATTCCACAGGTTCTTTTATTCATACTGTCCCAGTTTGAAAAGGGACTAAAGTTGTCTTTGTTAAAAGTTTACTTGTTGGCTATTTCAGCTCATCTTCCTCACGTTGAGGGATTTACGGTTTTCTCCCACCTGATTTCTAAGCGTTTTTTTAAGGGACTGAACAACTTGGCTCCCCCAGTGAATCCCACAGTTCCAGCATGGAGCCAATCTGTTGTGCTAAAAGCACTGTGTTCCAAACCTTTCGAACCCCTTGCAACAATAGACCTTAGTCTACTTTCGGTGAAAGTCACGTTCCTAATTGCTATTAATTCGGCACGACATACTAGCGAACTCGAAGCACTCCAAGTTGATGCTCCTTATTTATCTTTTCATGAGGATAAAGTAGTTTTGCGCCCTGACATCGAATTTCTTCTGAAGGTCTTTACTGCATTCCACCTTAACCAGGATATTATCCTTCCTACCTTTTTTCTATTGCCCACTACAGATTTGGAAAGGACGCTCCATACTTTGGATGTCAGAAGGGCCCTGGCTTTCTATGTTGACAGGACATGACTTTTCTGCAAGTCAAAAAGGCTTTTTGTTTGCTATGCGGGTCACAAGAAGGGCAACCCAGTATCCTCCCAACGTTTGGCAGGATGGATTACCAGAGCAATTACCCTTGCCTACCAGATTAATAAATTACCTCTCAATGGCCTTTAAGAGCTCACTCTACAAGAGCTGTTTCGGCATCGACTGCTTTCTCACAAGGGATACCCATTCCGGATCTCTGTCGAGCAGCAACCTGGTCCACTCTGTTTACCTTCCTCAGGCATTACCGTATCTATGTTCGATCCTGGGCAGATGCCAACTTTGGAAGGTCGGTTTTGTCATCTCTACTTGCCTGAGACTCCACGCCCACCTCCGGTAAGTGAGCTTGCTAATTGCCCATATGTGTGATGCACAGAGACCACGAAGAAGAAGGACAGGTTGCTTACCTGTAACTGTAGTTCTTCGAGTGGTCATCTGTGCATTCACACAACCCGCCCACCGACCCCACTGTGGAGTCCAGGATGGAGTTACCTTTATTTATATAAATAACTCAGTCGACACCTTGTTTGATTGATAACTTTAACTCCCTTTATTGTTTTACCACATTTTATTCAGCAGCACTTGTTGGTTCCCCAGCTTTCTTTACCTAAAAAAAAAAAAAAAAAAAGAGGGGAAATTATTAGTACACGGGTATACGTTTTGCAAATCTTCTTTCTACCAATCTTCCCTTACCTTCGGTTTCTGAGCTACAATGTTGGTCTCAAGGAACTGAGGGCTGGGCAGGAACTCCCGGAGCATGCCCAGTTTGGTGTGGGGGAGGGGTTCCCGCCCAAACACCTCAGCTATAGAAAAAGATTTTCCGATCGAGGGCCCTCGCAGGCGCAGAGCCCATATGTGTGATGCACAGATGACCACTCGAAGAACTACAGTTACAGGTAAGCAACCTGTCCATCCTTGGCCTGGCTTGTTACATACAGAACTCAGTGGCATGCTTAGGGTTGTACCTTGCTCTGCATCCAAGAACTTTGCACTTGACTCATAAATATGGGGGTAATCACACACACACACACACACACACAAACTTTAAGCACATAATTACTTGAAAAGTTATGCCTGAAATATACTATGAGAAGAGTTTAGTATTGCCAGTGAAATACAAAGAGCTGCTTTATACCAGATCAGAGAATATTGGTCAGTCATCTAGTACCGTTGGCACCATTCAGTGCTTTGATTGGCAGGGTCTCAGGCAGGTCTTCACATCACCTGCTATCTGATCTTCTTATTTGAAACTGGCGATGCCAGCCAGTGAACCTAAAGCCTTCTGGATGCAAATCATGCACTCCACCACTAGGCTTTTATTTATTAATTAATGCATATCCCACAATACATATCCCACAATGCAACGATCCCACAATGCATCGAACAATAATAAAATACAGAATAAAACAAAATCTTCTTTAGAATATAATGTAAAAACAAATCAATTCAAGACACAATAAAACGCAACAATAAAAGGCGTTGCCAGGCCAGCTCCCATTAAGTTTAACCCCCTTCAACAGCAGACAAGCTTACGTGCCAAACGCCTACCTGAATAAAAACATGTTTGTTGGCTGGCAGAAGGACAACAGAAAGGGAACCAACCAACTCTGCAGGGAGCTCTAGCGGCTAGGAGCCACCACCAAGGCTTTTATCACATGGGCGGTTTGATCCACACCAGCTGCGACTTTGATCCAATTCTTTCATATGACGTCGCCCCCCCCTTGCGCTGCTATCGCGCCCCGAGTGCTCCATTTCCCATTTCACTTTCGAAGTATCCCTGAATGGGGATAGTCCGTTTTCTCCCCTCCTCCACAGGCTTTGCTGAGGTATCAGAGCAAAACCGACCATGTGTGATCAAAAGGCTACACTTGCATAGGAAACGGAGGGGGAACCCGCATAAGCAAACTGGGTAGTTGTGATAAAGGTGCAAGCCTCTTGTGTCTACCAATGGCAGTGGGATTGAGAGGCGGACCTTCCTGAAGATGATGGCAGTGAGAGAGTACAACTGGAAGTAACCAAGATTAATTGCAACCTGAATTCTGAATGATATGGCCTGAAATATTTGTTCTCTGAAGTTCAGAACATCCTAAGTGACACATTAGTCCTTCCCTGAAAGATTAGCCAAGTTTCATCAGTCACCTGGCCCTTTATAAATGTGCATTTTGTTGGCAAGATTCTAATACTGTAAAAACACCATGCTTTTTTTTAAAGGTTGCTTTGGGTATGACTGAAATATTTATCTTGAGACCGAAGTCAGAAGCTCTCCATAGCACAGAAATGGTCAACTTCATGGCTATTAAGTGATATTTTTAACTCAGATCTTATGTACATTAGTTTTGTTTAATAATATATATGGATGAAAGATGCAGCTTCCAAAAGCATAAGGTGGGGAGTCTCTCCAGCAAGATCCCAGCTATTGTTAGGGAAATCACAAAGGTGTGACAAAATCTACAGAAAATAGTTCAACCCCCAAACAGAACTTTCTGAGAGAATTCTGACTTATCCACATGGTGTCACTAGTGTCCCATGAATAACGTAGTGCAATGAAAAGGTATATGGATAAGGTATGGGTTCCTCCCTTGTATATTAAAGTAATGAAGGAAGTTATGAGAAAGCCCTTTGTTTCCAATGACATGTTATTCTGTCTATCATATGTTCCTGCCTGGAATGAAACAATTTGCATGTAATATGTAATCCTGTCCTTTCTATATGGTCTTTACCTAATGTAGACTACCATTGGAGAAAATGATCACATTAGGGGTGATTCTCATAATCACTGTAATCCACAATCAACACTAAATATATACTTTGTTATATCCTCCCTTGATCTGTGCCATCCTCCCTTGATTTGTGACATACTTTATGATGTGCTACTTCCAGTATCAGAGGCAGTAAACTTATATATACCAGTTGCTGGGAACATGGGTGGAAGGGTACTATTGCACCATGTCCTGCGTGTGGGTCCCCGGTCAACAGCTGGTTGGCCATTTTGTGAACAGAGTGCTAGACTAGATGGACCCTTGGTCTGATCCAGCATGGCTCTTCTTATGTGCTTATGGAGTGGATTTGCTTTGGGACACTACTAAAAAGACATGTAAAATGCGGGTTGTGTTGTGTATAAAAATTAATAAAACCTGGTCTGAATTTGACCAGATATAATAACCTGGGCTGTGCACGGACCCCCTGATCTGATCCGGATCCCAATCTGTCAGGCCTGGATCAGGCCCAACCTGATCCAACTCGGATCTGGATCCGTGCACAGCGCTCCTTCCCATTCTACCCACTCACCCCCACCCTCTCTCCACTCTCCCTGCTTACCTGCTGCCTCCTCCACGTTGTCCTGCCGTCGTCCTCTCTCCTCCCTGCGTGCTGCCACATTTCCTTCTCGCGTCGGATCTGGATCCATGCACAGGCCTAATAATAGCCTTAAGAGAGCCCTGATGACTCAGACCAAAGGCCTATTTAATCCAGCTCCTGTTTTCCACAGTGACCAACTGGATGCCTGTGGGAGCCAACAAGCAGTACATAACACATGACCAGCTCAGAATGGCATGGAGTGGCTAGAAAGCGGCATAACTTGATTTTACTATGGTAGCTGTCAAGGGCTGAGATGGCTGTGTGAACCAACTGTATACTGAAGCAGCATATTGTACTTCCTCTCCTTTGGCTATAGATGACTGCATATATCTCTAATGCTTCAAAATGTTTCTTTATAGTAGCAAGAATCTATCATAATAAAAGAGGATGTGGGTCTGTCTGTCCATCATTGTCATAGCTGCAGGACTGTGGAACCAAGATGCCTAAAACTTGGCATACATCCTAAGGGGACTCTAGGGATCCCTGGCATGGCATGGTCCATGTCTAGGATGCTAGAAGGTGTGGCTTCACTCAGTTGGGGCGGGCACATTCTGTCATCTCTCTGACAGCTGCTTAGGTTTGCTTGAAGGCCTCGCTGTATCAAACAAAAAGCTATTTAGTAGGCTGAGGTTATATGTCTGCTCCCTTCCCCCTGCTGCTTAGGAGAATGGAATGGGATGACCACTCCCTCAGGTAGCTAGTGGGTTATACCACAACAGGGGCATGCCTAGGGGTGACACCAGGCATGACTTGACTCACCCATGCAAGGCTAGGTGCTTTTGCTGAGCTGATTGTAAATAAGGCTGCTTAACTGGGCTGATGATCTGGGATTCTAGTTTACAGCAAACAATTAGACTTTCATCGAGAATAAGGGGGGAATATTAAATGACTTTGTAGTACTACAAAGCTAGCTGCTCTTTTTTTTTTGGTCTTTTCTTTCTTCTTTTTTAACCAGTATGTGAGTGGGCACAAAATGTCCCTGAACATTAAGGAATTGGGACAAATTTCTGAGATTTTGGATAGGGGTTATCTTACAATTTCAGAAGAAGTGATTAAGGGATTTATTTTTCTTCTTTTCTTTACATTTTAAAACAGCCTCGTGGCTGCCTCGAGGAGCCCCAAAGCTATCAGCACCCTCTTTGATGCATTTCTCAGCCACAACTGCCCCATGAATGGCTTTAGCTGGTTTAAACTTGGTGTAATTTCGCACCATCCAAGACTTTTGGCAACAGTAAGGGATTTTAATATTGAAGAGCCTTTGTGCATGTGTTTACAGAGCAGCAGGATTTGGGCACTTGGTCTGTTGAACAGTGAGTGTACATGTGCAGAACCTCACCAAAAACAAAAACAAAAAAACTTATTTTATATTCTAAGCTAAAGGAGAACATTTAGGGGCAGTGGTACTTGATTCATTGTCTACGGCCATACTACCCTGAATGCACCTGATCCCGTCTGATTTATAATACAGCCAAGTAATGTAATTCCAAACTTTGGTGACATCACTAGGATAAATTGAGTGAATGGGACTGAAGTGACAGGCAGATCTTGGTGGTTCTTCAAAATGCCACCAAGATCAATCCCACGTGTGAACTTCTGGTTAACAGGCATTCAGAAACTGAGAACAATTATGTAGTGTTACCAACGTGGTGCTTCCAAACGGGCCTTCAATTGATAGAGAAAATGTCTCTGCTCGCTATTTAAAGTGTTCAGCATATTGGAGTGGAGTGCGCAATTAGATAATTTCCTGCATGCTCATATAAGTTGGGAATTAGTTGGTCATCCCCTTTTGACTACCTTCCTGGTGACCAATTCTTATGAAACATGGAAAGCTCCTGGCATGTAGATTCCAAGAATAACAACTGTTTTCACTATATCCAAAGTTGGGAGTTTATTTATGTCCATAAAGCATCTTTTTCATTTTTAAAAAAATAATTGGGCTATATTTTTTATAATAATGTACTATAAAGCTTTATTTTTCATATCAAAAATGTCAAGTATAATTAAAGAAACATAATTAATTGCAAATTGGAGCAAAATGTAATATGAACAAACACACACAAAAAAACCCTCCCTGTACACCATTACAAACACCGGAAAAGGCCAAAATACAATGATATGCCAGAATCATACAGCCTGTGAACAAATCATGAAGGGATTAAGAGACACCCACAGTTAAAAGTAACCCAGTCAAAGTTTAGTTATTGCTTAGTTGTTAAATTTAATAAAATAATATGTTAAAGTTTCTGTACACCTTTAGTTAAATTAAACCTTTCGTTAGATTTGATTTTAATCTGCAAACTCTGTTCATGGGAAGCCAATTTGAAAGCATAACTCTTTGTATAATCATGCATCCCAGTTCAGTCAGCTTGGGCTTGAATGTTTAATACATCATGATGATTGCATTCATCTGATGAGAGCTGTTATTATATCTGAAATCATTATGAATTTGCTTCTGCTATAAACCAACTTCAACAAGAAAACAATCTCTTGGCCTCAGTCCCCATCTACTATTATAGAAGTAGTAGTAGCAAAACTTGATAAATATAAAGCACTAGGAACAGACAAGACTCACCCACATCAGATTTTTTTCAGACAGTCGCTCCTCTGCCATCTGCCCCTGCTTGTGGTGCTGCCAAGCTTCTTTTGAGGCTTGGCAAGTGTCCAACGATGTTGTGAGCTTGTCCAACCTTATCCAGAGCCTCCATTTATGCCACCATTTACACAATGGCGGAAAAGCACAATTTCCGGAACCTCCATTTTTGCACACAATGGAGGCGCCGGATGAGGTTAGATGGCTGCCGGGCGCTCGTCGGGTTGTGTGGATGCCTGTGAACACACCTTGGGCACCTGACTGGGTCTAGGGGGTGGTGGACATGGGGGAGTCCATCAGATTCCCGGACCCAGTCAGGCACCTGTGACATCCCTATATAGCACCTCAAATTTTCTGAGCATCATTCAGGTATTAAAAGATGACAGTCCCTGACCACAGGATCAAAATCTAATAGACATATGATTCAAGAGGAAAGAGGAGCAGGGAGGAAAGAAAAAAGCAATCTTGGGAATGTGTAAACTGCTCACTCTTCCTTAAAAGGTGGTTGCAAAAAGCAAAAATATTTTAAGTACTTTGAACACTTGGAAATGCTGTATAAATGCACCTTGTTTATGTCTTTGTTTATTTCTGATAAGAATACTAAGACCAAGTCTTTCTTCTTCTTTAGTGACTGGAATGCCGTACCTCTTTAACAGTAAAACCGGTGATGTCCAGTGGCTAAGCCAGAAGATCTCTACTGTATAGTGACTAGTTCTGCTAATGTCAAAATCCTTCCTGTCTCTTTGGTCTGGCAGCCAATGTTATATGCGGAGGAAATGGTTTTGAAACAACGAAGCTATGACAAGGGGATGGAAGCTATTGACCAAACTTTGCAACTGTCTAATCTTCATCCAGAGGCAATCAAGCACTTTATAATAGCATTTGGGCATTCTAAGTAACACTCTAATTTTAATTGATTCCTAAATATTTCCAGAGAATTGTCCAACGGTGTGCCTGATTAATGTATACGTGGCCATTTTACTCATGCTGTAACACAAATGCTGTTCATTTGTTTTCTTGGTGTGTGTTTGTGTGTTTCTTGATTTGTTAAACTAAATGTCAGGTCCAGATGAATGTGGATTTCATTGATAGCACCTTGCCTTTTCTCTGGAGTGCCAAACTTTTTTTGGGGGGAAACCCCAGTATTTTCCACATAACATTTAACACAGCTGTTTACCTTCCAACATTTTATTGATGAAAATAGGGAAAGCCTGATGCTCGTGTGGCACCCCATTTCTTACTATAAGGATCGCTGCTGCCCCCAGTACAACTATTACATATTACTAAAGGCCCTTCCTCAACTGTTTGTACTCTGCATCCACTTAATTGGCAACAACCAGCACTGGGCTTATTAAAGCAGAGTGGGTGTTTGTTCTTTTAGCATATAGTCCAAAAATATAATGATATAATATAATTAATAGAATACAATATAAAACATATGGTATTGAAATGAATCTCAACCAGTTAGCCTGAATGAAATGACAAGATGTGCCACTCCATGGTGCTTTAGGATTTATGCATTGGCGTTTGGTAGAAATGCCAGTGATGTTCTCTCAAACCACCCCCTGAAATAAACTGTAGGGGCTTGTTAAAGCCTTGCTCAAAAGAGATACAAGCTGTACAACCCCCTGAATTTCTCCCCAGCTCAGGCCAAAGTTGCATTAGTGAGGAGTGAATAGAGGCCAGTGTAAATGGAAGCTAGAGAAGAATGGCTTCCCTGGCTTACAAATGATTTGCACGGCCAGGAGAGAGTGGCATCTCCTAGCTGAGCAACATCTTTGTTAAACATGGATTGTCCAGCCCAGCCTCAGAGGCTTTGATCCAAATCAGACATTACTTTAAAGGTGTGTTTAGCAGCTATGTCTTCTTTTTATTTGAAATCTGGATTGAGAGGTAGCAGGGCTTTTAAGGTCTGGATCGGGGGTCCCTACACTTACTCTAGAATAAAAATGTGAAAGAGATGAAGCTGCCGGGCACACATTTAAAGTAATGTCTGCTTTGGCCCTCCCTGCGTGGACCTTGGTTTTATGTGGTACTTCTAAACTTTTTAAAGTTTGATGTTGTGTCTTGTCATGATGTATTGTATGGTTTTAATTGTGAACTGTGCAGGCAGCCTTGGCTTTTGAGCAATATAAAAATGTAATAAATAAAGAAATAAAATCTCTGAGGCTTGGTTAGCATCTAGAGATTACACAACCTGGGAACTATCAGCACACATAATTCCAGGTTGCTAAGAAAGGCAGCCTGAATTGCAGGGTTCAAAACTTAAACATTATCCTAGTTTTTGTTCTGAAACCCCTCAATTACCCCTCCCCATTCAATGTAGCAGAGCATTTCATTGAACAGGGGAAGATTTTGGAGGCGAAGAGGAAAAAATATCCAATTTTCCCCAATATTCAGAGAATAGCTGGGTTAGTTTGTTGCAGTGAAAACAATGAGTCTTCTGGCAAATTAAAAATTAATAAATATTTCATGTCATAGCTTTCAGTCCATGAAGTGTTATCATACAGTGGCAATTATACACATGGTTGTAGAAAGGGAAAATGTCAGCAGTAAGGTCAGAGGAAAATTAAATTTCTAAAGAAGTGCAGACTGACCATTACATTAAAGCTTAAATGTATGTAAAATGATTAGAGCCACTATTTTGCAAAGCAGTGTTGACGATAACACAAAACTCCTGGCATTGATAAGCCAATTAACTCTTGTAGTGAGATAAAAGACTGCTATCTCAATTCAGGCCAGAGGTTATAGAACCTAACTTCCTGATAAATTGTAATTCAGCAGTTTCATGCTGGACTTTCCCTTTGAAGTTCCATTGTTCAAAAATAGCCAGTTTCAGGCCATCTGCAGCACTTACAGCAGGTTGAATAGCTCTCCTGCTGGTTTCTGGATATTGCCCTCTTCGATGTCAGATCTGTGTCCATTTTGTCTTTTGCCTAGAGATTGATCTGTCTGTCATGTGTAGAACATAGGTGCTGTATCACATCAGATGATGAGCTGCAAATGAACCCATGATGCTGTGGTTGATGTTATTAGGTTCTGTAATAGTGTTGCTAGAGTATTTATGGGACTAGAGTTGGCATTTAGGGTTGCTGATCTTGTATGGGGCTGGATATTTCCCCCTGGAGAAAGCAGAGCAGGGTATTTTTTTGTGATGGTGCCAATGCCCCAAACGGTGAGGGAGCCCAGAATTTTATGTGTAGTGAATATTGGGTAGTATATAGAAGACCTTGAATTGAGGCCTTGGATTGGTTTAGATCTAGGATCTATCAATTTTTTGGTGAGTTTTTCGATTATGTCCAGGTGAAACCAAGGAGAGGAGTCTCTAGTTGGGAAAACTCTTTTGTTGCTTGTATTTGCATGCATTTGCACTAGAGACAAAAGGCATGTGCCCCCTAATCAAATATTTAACTACTATAAAATCCAGGGAGTGTACTGAAAGCTGACAAAATAGTAATTTGAACTACTTTCCTAATAAAGTTTGGAAAGAACTTTCCCAAGTTGAGACAAAAATAGGTACAGTGATTTACTAGCGAGATGTACCAGAAAGTAGAAACTGTCTATGGTAAATAGAGAGAGCATTGGAGCATATATTTGAAGTGCCATAATAATTGATTCACCCATGAAACCAGAGCTTTGCTTTTTAATGACATGTTGCCCATGGACAAAGGTCATGATGCTAAGACAAACAATAAGATAAATCAGCTGGGTGCAACTTTTTAATATCGTTGAGTGATGTTTACGCACTTGAGTGCAGCCGGGATAAAAAGAAAAGCGATCAAACAGGCCATCCATTATTATAGATGTAAAATGGTTCCTGGGTTGAGAGGATAAGACAATAAACGTATATCACTGACGCACACTTCCATGACTTGTTTACATTCTGCCCTGCAAAAGAACAAGCCTGATTAATGGGGTCAACTCTGGCCTTTATTTTTGTATTATCTGATCAAGTGCCTTTTTATTTCTAGGGATGTCATAACACAACTCAGTTGTATATTTTATAGAGATGCCATTCCATTTATTTGCAGCATTTCAGTCTGCAGAATTAATTGAAGGAGACCTATCCGTCATTTTCATCGCACGTTCCTATAATGACTTAGGGTAGCAAACCTTTCCTAACTGCTTAGAAAATTGTAATAGCTGTGAAATATGTCTCAGAAAGAAGATACAAATTAGGGCCAAATTCAGGATTAGGAAGGTCAATTTTTAAAAAATCTGCTGATAGTGAAATAAAGAAAGCTATGAATCTGGAACCATCGTCATATCTAAGGTCAAGCTTGCGCTGATGTCTGTCCACATCTGTTCATTTGGTTATATATATATATATATATATATATAGTCATTCTGCACTGTGACTAATGGAATTGAACATGATGACTTCATTTGTTTGCTGGAAAGAATGAAAATGATGAAGTTCCCAGAGTTTACAGTTAAAAGGACATGTGGAAAAAAAACTGCCTCTGCTAATGTCAGTGGCAAAAATCCTACTTATTTCATGGGAGCCAGGAGTTTGAAGTTCAATGTTTTAGAGACCCCAAAATGCTATTTGGAAAAAATGGACTGGTTCTTTAAAAAAGTTGTGATGTAAGGTTGGAGAGTGGGTCTCGGCATGTCAGAGGTTTAACGTACATTGATTAGCACTTGTCCAAGAACAGGGATCAAAAAGTAGGCTTCCACAGGAAAGACAGGCTGAGCAAAGGCACTTGAAAAATTATGGGTTAGTTCTGCTTTGTTGCAGGCAGACACCAGGAAGTAGATTTCTTTCTTGTAGTGTCTTTTCTTGCAGCGTCTTCTGTCTAGAATATAGTCCAGAAAGTGAAGCATATCCAGTGATGGTGGGCACCAGAAAGAGGATTTGGGCGAAGGGATGTTTATGAAATTGAGGTGAAACTGACATGGTGAAAATTACAGTTTAGCTTCCTGGGCATCTGTTGGGTGGTGATTTATTTATTTAAATACATTTATATTTTGCCTTTCTTCCATTATGGATCTCAGGTAGGGATGTGCATCGGATCGGATCCAATATCCAATACCGATTAAAATTGGAGGAAATAGGACATCCCATACATGATTCTGATGCACTCCCTTGGGCATCTGATTTTTTCTGATATGATGTTTTGGTCTCCGATTTTAATCGGAGAAAATCGGAAAATTGGACGCCATTTTGAATGATTTTCCCCATAGCCTAGTATTGTGTAACAAAAATGCCTATAACTTTTTTATTTATAAATATAGAAGCATGACACTTGGCCACATTACAGATGGGTTAGAGTTATGTCTGTGTGAGAAATTACAGAAAGTTTGGTGCAGGCATTTTGTGGCTATGATCTTTTTTTACAAACTAATTAGGAATGCCTATAACTTTTTTATTTTTAAAGATCCACACATGAAACTTTGCCACATTGCAGAAGATATGTTGGGACGCATATGTGTGAAATTTCAGAAACATAGATGCTTGCCTTTGCTGGCAATAAATTTTTGAAAAATGGGTAGCAGTGGGAGAAAGACAGCTATGCCTTCAACTTTTTTTATTTTTTAAGATCCAACCATGAAACTTGGCCACATTAGAGATACCACTTTGCTTGACATGTGTGAGCAATTTCAGAAACATAGCTTCAAGCATGTAGTGGCAAGGTATTTTGGAAGAAATGAGGAGAGAAATGCATTTAACTTTTTATTTTTAAAAATGGAAGCATGAAACTTGGTCACTTGGCAGATGGGTTTGAGGTACTTATTTGTGAGAAATTTCAGAAAGATAGGTCTGGCATTTTGTGGCTATCAATTTTTACTTTAAAAGTTCCAAAAGTTCCAATACGGTGGGTTTGACAGCTAACAGATGGGGGAGAAGGCAGGAGAGGGGTGTGTAATTTGACTACTGTCAAACCCACCATTTTGGAACTTCTGGATCCTATACGATACGATGGACCTCCAATTTTTACGAAACAATATTTTACTAAATATGAAGTTCCGATTCCGATACGATTTTTTGCGTCTGTGCACATTCCTAATCTCAAGCCTGTGTAAATGGGGTTCCGAGGGAGTTTTCCATCCAGGCATTGAGCAGACATACTTGCTTAGCATCACTAACACGGCTGCATCATGTTGCCCCCAAACCATCCAACTCATTAGGCGTACACAGCAGCGTTAAAACAATATTGTTTCTTTTCACAGCTCCACATTTACAATACTTTCATGTGTACCTGCAGTACACATCCATCCTTACCACAATTTGCAGCCACCCACTGGTCCCAATACACCCTCTGCTAGATTAGAAGTACAAGATGTGATGCCATTTCTTACCTGGTGGGCATCTGGAAAAGTCCAGAAGGAATGATTGAAAAGAACACACTGACAAACGGAAGTATGAAGTCGAACTTTGTTGGATATTACATAGCTACAAGCTCTTGGTACTACTCAAGGTCAACGTTTTTTATGTGCTCCCTAGTATAGTTAATAGCCTCCAACTGCATTTTGCTATGATTATATTTTCATAACCCAGATGAACCTAACACATCATTTATCATCTTGCTGAATCTTAAAAACAAATACAAAAAAAAGGTTATGAAATTTCAAAGGAATGGAATTTGATACTCTGGGTATTTCTTTATTTGAAAAGTGATAAACATATGATATCAGGTTCTCTGAAATATGTGTGTTTGAACATTTATCAGATCTTCTCTGTTTGGCAAGCAGTCTCTGGCTCAAAATATTGATTGTATGACACAGAAAATTCCTGTCAAAAGATGATTATTTTACCAGCATGCATTTGATGAATGACACTGGGCGTTTGACTGGAATCTGAGCATTCCAGACTCTTTATCTTTCTTCTATCCCACAGTTACAGGGAAAGTTGCATTTTCATACAGATTTGGAGATTCAGATTTTTTTCCCCCCATACAAAAAGCTGCTTAAGGTCCACCACCATTCTAGAATCCAGGTGTCTTACATGTTCCAGTAAATTTTGTGGAGTCCATACCCGATTCCATAATTAGACTATCTAGTTTCTGTTCCAAGATAAACTTTTCCACATTTCATTCCTCCTTGCTGCAAATTCCCTTCTTTTGCAAATTAATCCAAATAATGAGAGCCCCAACATCTCATTCTTACATCATTTAAGTGGTCGGTGGCTGCAGGCTGATGTTTATTTTGAGGCATGCCCAACTGCCCAGAAAAAAGGGGAGAAGGCCAAGTTAAGATTGGGGTGATGGGAAATATCCTGTAGGGCTGGGAAGGGTGGCAGGGAATGATGGGGGGTATTCTGTGTGGTATATTAATTGATTTATTTTATCTATTAATCAGATGTATATGCTGCTTTCCACAAAGTTTCAAAGTGGTACACATACAGCATCGTACCGTCAAAACAACTATAAAATATAACAATAAAATGACACGATAATAAACAAAATATGAAACAGAGGTAAAGCTGCCTGCTCTGCTGTGTGCTATGGACCATGGCTAGCTGGTTACACTTCAGGGAAAATCTATGGAGAGATGGGTCTTGAGGACACATCAGGACTGTGAGGAGTTACCTAATGCTATTGCCAGTGCTTCTGAGGTGAGGCTCAAAGCATGTGGCAACAGAACATGTGGCATCAGAGCTTCCTTTGATGATTGCAAAGATTGAGTAGGGACATAAGGGGTGGGGCAATCCAGAAGATATATGTGTGATGTGTATGGTGTGTGCTTTTGTCCGTATTTTTCTCTGAGCATCACCAATTTCTTTTCTGTGAAATGGGCATTGTAAGAGAAAACTGGGGGTACCTCTAGACGGTCACTTTTCTCCACAGTAGTTTTGGAGTGGCGGCAGGTGGATTACATGACGCTGCCGCCACTCTGAAGCTACTGGGGGAAAAGACCCAAAGCTCCGCTCTAAAAAAGTAGGGAATTTACCCCGACTTTTTTTTAGCATGGAGTGGGCTGGGTAGGGAAGGGGATGGACCAGTGAGCCATAAGCTCGCTGCACCACCTCCGCAGTCCTACCCCCATTTTAGAGAATAATAATAAAAAAAAACTTACCTTGAAGTAGGGGGATGATGCTCCCAGCCACCCCTACAGCTGTAACTGGGCAGGTGTGGGCATGGCACCGGCGGCAGCAGGAAAACCTGCCATGGCGCTCCTTCCACTGTAGATGGGTGGAAGGAGCGTCAACACGGGGTGTGCTGCCTGCCGCCGCTGCTGCATGGTGGAAGAGGCGCTGTGAAGAGGAGGGCTGGGTCAAAGATTTTGTGTTTTAGAGCTAAAATTCCACCTCTACCTCGTACTCAAGTACTTGGGCATGTTACTTCTCTCACCAATTTGCCTTTTCTGAAATGGGTGTCTTGTGATTGGACACACCTACCACAAGAGCTGTTTTTGAATGGGTACACCCTTACAGCAGCCATACCGTAACAGCACCCGTAACACTATTGACATTCCAAATTTCCACATTGTCCTAAAAAGGTTGATCAGCAGTGGCTTAAGGTAACTCACAGATAAGATTGAGGGTTGAAAATGTGTAAGTTACTCTGTGGTCCATGGAAGAAGGGTGGGAAATAAAAATACATACAAAAATAATGTGCTCCAAAGAAAAAGCAGAAGGGGAAAAATGCATCAAGGTATTTATAAGCTTAGTGGGTTTTGTGGAATTTCTTGCAAGCTTCTCATACAATTCTGTTACATATTCCAGGCCAGAAAATAGGTTCTGGGGTAAACTCAGGTTCAAACTGTGTCATGCTAATAGATTTTTCAGCATGTCTTGGATGCCTTTCTATGAACCCACAGTTGAGATGCATGATTATTATTACTTTTTTGGGGGGAAATAAGGTGTTATTTTAAGTATAAAGTGTAGATCTCTAACGTTACCAAGAATTAGCTATTTTGCAAATTTTGGGAGGAAAATAAGGTTTTTCTTGGAAGAAAGGTACAGAGCAAGGTCAGTGTGCTTAAGTATCTTTTTCATTATCTAAACCATCGTGCATAATTTGAGCAAATTCTATCTGTCCTGGATGTTGTTGTACAATTGATGGCAAAGCAATCAAATTCTGTTTTCAGATAAAAGCATGCAACTCCCATAGGTTTTACTGGGGAGTTGTAAGGATGCTTCCAAAAACAACTTTTCTTGCCCAGGAATTTTGGGTGGAAACGATGTGTGCATTCTTTAGAGGCATTTTTAAAAACTCCCCTTTATAACGATAACAATAAGAAGACAAAGCCCTGCCGTTATTCAAATACCTCTGTTTTATATAAGCAAAGTAATTGGCATGCTATTTTCTTTAGCTTTTGAATCTATTAAACCATCATATTACAGCCTAAAAAACCAAATGAGGGTTTCATGGAGTGCCTGAATTTTATTACAGATATCAAAAGATTGCTCAGTTGTTTAAGCTTCATAAAGCTCCATAAATCCCCAAACTGTTGGATGCAATCTGTGTATCAAAAGTAGATAATTGACCATATCAATAACATGTTCAAAGCATTCTCTCTTTTTCTCTCAGGGTGTGTCATAATAGGTCACTTTTGTAGGCTATTAACCAATTTCCTTCATTACTTTCTGATAGTCAGCTTAGACTGCAATCCTATGCACACTTACCTGGGAGCAAGTTCCATTGAAATGAATGGAGCTTACTTCTTAGTAGACATGAATAGGAGTGTGGTGTTAGAGTCATTTGAGTTGTTGCGAAATTAATATTAAATCATCAATTTAGCATTTAAATCTAAACATTCTATATATTTTCTCAAGTGTTTTTTATATACACTATACACTGTAAAGTAATTTGCTTTAAAAACTGCACATCAAACGCCTTTAATAAATTGAAGCCTCTTTGGAATGGGATGCTGCTCCCTCAGAAAATCTGAAGGAACGGAGGCAAGGAGTTGGCCTGAGCAACCCCCATCACCCCCAAACTCCGGCCAAAGATGGCAAAACTAGCCAGACAAATAAAGAAGGAGCTTCTTGAATGGCAATATGCCCAAAGAGGTTGCATGGCCAGGTCACTCCCTCTAGCAAAGCTTCTGGTTCAGGTTTGCTGTGTAACAATTATAAAAGAGATTTGGCTGGATTCTGTTTCCTGTCTCCCTTGTGTGGCTTGGCAGGAGCCGGGCCTGACATGGACTGAAATGCTAGCTTTAGGAATTTGGTCTGATCTCTGAACATACCAAAGACGAAACGACTCGAAAGCAGCAAGACCTGGGGTGCGGGCGGAGTGCGGGCAAAGTGTGGGAGGAGTGTGAGCAAAGTGTGGGCGGAGTGTCGGAGGAGTGTGGGCAAAGTGTGCGCAGGGCATTGGGGTGTGGGTGGATTGTGGACAAAGTGTGGGCAAAGTGTGGGTGGAGAGTGGGCGGAACATGGGCGGAGTGTAGGAGTGTGGGTGAAGTGTGGACAAAGTAAGGGCAAAGTGAGGGCATAGTGTGGGCAAAGTCTGGGCATAGTGTGGGCAAAGTGTGGGCGGAGTGTGGGAGTGTGGGCAGAGTGTTGGAATGTGGGCGGAGTGTGGGCAAAGTTTGGGCGGATTGTGGGCAAAGTGCTGGCAAAGTGTGGGCAAAGTGCTGGCAAATTGTGGGCGGAGTGTAGGCAAAGTGCTGGCACCCCTCCCGCACTCATCCCACATTCCGCCCACACTCCAACACTCTGCCCACACTCCAACAATCTGCCCACACTCTGCCCACACTCCGCCCACACTTTGCCAGCACTTTGCAAGCACTTTGCCACACTCCACCCACACTCTGTCAGTACTTTGCCCACACTCCGCCCACACTTTGCCAGTACTTTGCCAGCACTTTGCCAGCACTTTGCCCACACTCCGCCCACACTTTGCCAGTACTTTGCCAGCACTTTGCCAGCACTTTGCCCACACTCCGCCCACACTTTGCCCACACTCCGCCCACACTCTGCTCACACTTTGCCCACACATTGCCCACAGTCTGCCCAGACTTCTCCCACACTCCACCCACACTCCTCTCACACTTTGCCCACACTTTGCTCACACTCCGCCCTCGTTCTGCCCACACTTTGCCCACACTTTGCCCATGCTATGCCCACACTTTGCCCACAATCCGTCCACACACTGCCCACACTTTGCCCACACTCGCCCACACTTTGCCCAAACTCCACTCATACGTTGCCCAAACTCCTCCCACACTTTGCCCATACTCCGTCCACACTTTGCCCACACTCTGCCCACACTCCGCCCACACTTTGCCTACACTCCGCCCACACTCCATCCACACTTTGCCCACCCTCCGGCCACCCTCCGGCCACCCTCCGGCCACACTTTGCCAACACTCTCAATATATTTGAAGTATTGATTTTTGTTCTGCAAATGCTCAGGCTTTAACTTGAACAACTGTAGAGAAAAGGGAATATCAGCCGGTGTCATTGGTATGCAATTCATACCTGGTGAAATTCCCTCTTCATCATAACAGTTAAAGCTGCAGGAGCCCTGTCCTCTTTTTCATATGGTCACCGTAGTGGGGAGGGAAGCTAGGAATTTGTCTCCCACTCAGATGTTAATCTGGGCTGGAGAAAAAAATCCAACGCCTGTAATGATCACTTCTCCTTTGAGGCTGACTTTTATGAATACCTGGAGTCCATGGAGAACTTTGACAGCATTCCTACAAGGAACTCCAGGGATGTGATCATGCACTTTTTTATTTATGAGAACAATGTGGAAATGACCAGCCAATCAACTTTAGAGCCAATAATAAGGAAATAAAAATCCATCTCCAAACATGTGATTGCCATTCAAACTCCATCTTACATCTCGGTCACTCTGCAATTGCATGGTAAATATATACGACAATTAAAACCGGTTGGCCATTTTCCTGGTTTTCTGTCCCTTAAAGCATGAATAGCAGATAAATTAAAATCTGTTGCACATTGAAAAACATGTATTGGTTTATCCTGGCTAGAAATTCAGCTGATTTCAATCCATATAGTTAAAGATAGAAAACCTGCAGTTTATTCTCCCAGCAGTAAAGCATCCTAAAAGCCAGGTTTCTACCAGAATAACACTTGCTTAGTGAGTTTACTGTTTTCCTTTTTGAAAATGAGACATGTGGCTGAGGATAAAATTCCAGGGAATAAAGAAGACAAATGTATAAAGTTAGAATAATATTGAAAGGGATAACTTCTCTTGCTTACAATATGAATGTCTTCAAGCTTCAGATGGTCCATAGCCTTCTGTTTCCTTCTTCCCATTTATAAAACTTGAGATAATTTCATATTTTAACCAGCAGAACAAAACAAATATTTAGTAGAGCTTCAGTACAAAACATATTTTTAGTATTGTCATCCCCACAAGTGTGCAGTTCATGCTAATTTTATGCAAATGTTTATTTTGCAGCCTGGGAATGTTCACACAGTGTATTGTTTCAGCCAATAGCAGCCCAAAAGATGGGTGAGAGGGCCTTTTCTGACAACATGCTAAGCCATGGTTAGGCCGCTAACCCCTTTGCAGCAAATGGTTAGTGAGCATGTTTAAACCATAGTTATGTAGCCACTATAGTTAGGAATGGTTCACATGAGCCATAATGGTCAGGAATGGTTCACACGAGCCATAATGGTCAGGAATGGTTCACACGAGCCATAATGGTTGGGAATGGCTCACATGAGCCATAATGTTTAGCTCAAAGTGCTTAATGACCGTTGCTTAGCGTGTTGTCTAAACAGGGTCAATGTATGGTTCTCTAAGTAGCAACTAGGCTGTGCCCAGACTGCCCGATTGGCTACAGACTGATTTTGAACTGCTTCAATTTGCTTCTGATCCAAATCTGAATCAATATTCGGATTTCCAAATCGAGTTTCGGATTTCTCATTGTCCCATAGACTTACATTGGAAAAAACAAATGTCTATACCTTTTTCATGTTTCATGGTCCAAATATGAATAGATGTTGTGGGGGGTGATCCTGTCTGCCAAATTTCAGACAGATTTGTGTAGTGGTATTGATGTAATCAACTGGTAAATTTTGCTTTTTTTAAGGGAAACTACTCAAAGCAAAGTGCTATGGCTTTTTCATTTTTCAGATACAAACATAAAATTTGGCTACCTTACAGGCACTGTGGAGGTGTTCATGTCTTCCAAATTCCAGAAAGATTGATGCAGTGGTGTTGGTGCAATCAACTGGTAAAATGTGCTTTTTTTTTTTGTTTTAGGGAAAGTGGAGGAAGGGGACAGAAGGGAGGATGGATTGGAACAAACACACTAAAGGTTAACAACTAGAATTATATATATATATATATATATATATATATATATATATATTAAAAACAGACAAGCAGAAAGAGAAATATAGGCAAGAGATAACAGTGAGAGAAGGGGGAAGGCTCAAGAAAGATCCTAGTACCAATGCCCCAAAACACACACCAACAAGAAATCTAAGCTAGCCAGCCCCAAACATCCTACTCCTACCAAGTCCAACCCACAGTGAGCAAGGATGAAGGAAGCTCGATCTCCTGATTGTCCTTAAGCCCTCCTCCACCATTGTGATTGGAGGCTACTGGAGAGAATTGGGAGACTTCAGGAGGATTGGGAGATGAAGCTGTCACTTAATAGTCAATTTCCTCCTCCAAACTCCCCCTCCCTACTCTAACAAAAGAAATGTTGCAAGGTCCGAAAAAAGGTCCGAATCAGTTCGAATCGATTCAGATCATGCCGATTTGCTTCAGACTGATTTGGACCTGTTTCGATTCGATTCAGATCTGTTTCAGAGCCCTATGAATCACCCCAATTTGCCTTGGATTCAGGATTCAGGAATCGGATCCGAAGCGATGTACAGCCCTAGTAGCAATTGGAATGGGAAGAGAAGTTGTCACTCAGTAGGTGCAGGGGAATGGAGATTGGCTAGTGTGTCTATTGCAGGGTGTTTACTCAGTAATTCACAGGGAGTAATACAAACTGATGATACCGTTCATACACTTGCTGGCCTTTGGGGACTAAACTTCACCATACATCTAGATTTTTCTGCCCAGACTGTTTCCTCTTCATTGCCTTCATGAAATTGCAAATACACACACACACACAAACACACACACAAACACGCAACCTGTCTTGCCACAGCACTAGCAGCATCTATTTGGAAGCAGTATGCTGAAGTAGAGTATCCCTGTATCAACTTATCTACAAGGGTTTTCTTATGTTCTTAATTGTAGTTTAGCAGGCACCTTCCTTCACACCTCTGCTTGCAGCCAAGCATGCTAAGAGGAATCCATGTTTTGTCAGCTTTTGTGGACAGCCTGCAGATTCCTGCAAGGGAAGCCTCTTGAATGACTCTATTAGCTTTTATGGATGTCATGGGCGTCCAATATGGGGGTGGAATAGGATGGACTCCCCGCCACTCGGATGGACTCCCCCTCACTTGGCTTGTCAGACTGGGGTCCACAGACACCGTTGGCCAGCTGCCCCCACTCACCACACCGTATGAGCTACTGGATGGCCTGTTCCAGTCCCCCTCACACCCACAGGCTTGCTGGTTGCCCTATCAGCCAGCCCTCAGGCCTCCAGGTGCTGCTTTTAAATGCCAGATCGGTGCATAATAAGATCTCCCTCCCACGCCTTAATTGTGGATGAGGCAGCCGATCTGGCATGTATAACCGAGACCTGGGTTGGTGAGCAGGGAGGAGTCAGTCTCTCCCAGCTGTGCCCACCGGGTTATTTGGTTCAGCATCAGGGTAGACCTGAGGGTCGGGGAGGGGAGGTTGCTGTGGTCTATAGGAATTCCATCCCCCTCTGCAGGCTCCCTGTCCATGTGACTACTGGTCTAGAGTGTTTGCACCTTGTGTTGGGCCAACAGTCCATAGTTTGGGGGTGCTCTTGGATCCAGAATTGTCGCTTGAGGCACAGGTGAACTCGGTGGCAAAGAGCACCTTTTACCAGCTTAGGCTGATATACCAACTGTGCCCTTATCTGGACAGAGATAACCTAGTTACAGTTATCCATGCTCTCATAACCTCTCGTTTGGATTACTGCAATGCATTATACATGGGGCTGCCTTTGAAAACGGTCCGGAAACTTCAGCTGGTACAAAACAGGGCAGCCAGATTGTTAACGGGGACTGGCCAACGAGACCATATTACGCCAGTCCTTTTCCAACTTCACTGGCTGCCGATCCAGGTCCAGGCCCAATTCAAAGTGCTGGTACTTACATTTAAAGCCCTAAACAGCTTGGGGCCAGGTTATCTAAAGGAACGCCTCCTCCCATATGTACCTGCCCGGACCCTAAGATCATCTACAGGGGTCCTTCTCCGTGAGCCCCTGCCAAAGGAAGTGAGGCAGGTGGCCACTAGGAGGAGGGCTTTCTCCGCTGTGGCACCCCGGCTGTGGAATGAGCTCCCCAGAGAGGTTCGCCTGGCGCCTACTTTGTACTCTTTTCGTCGCCAGGTGAAGACCTTTTTATTCTCCCAGTATTTTAACAGTTAAATTAACTCAATTTTAATCCTTGCTGTTTTAAATTTGTATTTTAATCTGTATTAATTCCTGCTGCTGGTTTTATTCTGTTTTTATTTTGGTTGTGTTTTTAGATTGTATGTTATTTGTTGTTTTTGGATTGTGGCTTGTTTTATATTTTTAAAATGATTTTATGGTTTTAATTTTTGTGAACCACCCAGAGAGCTTCGGCTATAGGGCGGTATAAAAATGCAATAAATAAATAAATAAATAAATAAAGAATTCTGTTGGTGTACCCCCCCACACTGCTCAAACGACTCCCTAGCTGAGCTGACAGAGGTGGTCTCGGGTGTACTGTTGAGGTTCCCCAGACTCCTGGTTCTGGGGATGTCAACATTCACTCTGAGGGCACCTTATCTGGGGCAGCTCAGGATTTCATGGTCTCCATGACAACCATGGGACTGTCCCAACATGCCATCGGGTCCCAACAACCCCTGTGTCATGGTCAGATCACCACCTGCTGAGGTTCAGATTTACAGCAGCTTTTCCCCTCTGCAAGGGTGGGGGACCCATTAAGATGGTCTGCCCCCAGAGGCTAATGGATCCAGATGGTTTCTGGAGGGCTCTGGGGAGTTTTCCGGCTGATAGGGCTGGCTCTCCTGTCGAAACCCTGGTTGACCTGTGGAATGCAGAAATGACCCGGGCAGTTGACACGATTGCTCCTGAGCGCCCCCTCCTGTGTAGAGCTTGTACGGCTCCGTGGTATACTCTGGAGCTGAGAGTGATGAAACAAAACAGGAGACGGCTTGAAGGCAGATGGAGATGAACTCCTGATGGATGCAATCAAACACTGGTAAGTGCCTATGGTAAGCTGTATTCAGGGGCAGTGAGGGCAGCAAAAAAACAATACTTTTCTGCCACTACTCAATCATCAACCTGCCACCCAGTGGAGCTTTTCAGAGTTGTCCGGGGGCTTTTACATGCCGGCCCCAAGGACACGGTAGAACCATCTGAGGTCCGCTGTAATATATTTGCTAGGCACTTCCAGAATAAAATCTTTGGCATCCATCAGGACTTAGACTCCAGTGTTATAGCAGGTGAATCAAATGAGGTATCCAGATCACAGGCTTGTCTTGTTTTCTTGGATGAGTTTCAGTTGGTACAGCTCGAGGACATTGACAAGGTGCTTGGACAGGTTCGTGCAACCACTTCCATATTGGATCCTTGCCCCTCTTGGCTAATAAAAGCTAGCAGGGATGGAACAACTGGCTGGGCCAGGGAAGTGATTAATGCTTCTTTGCAAGAGGGAGTGATCCCAGGCCTCCTGAAAGAGGCGGCAGTGAGACCACTCCTAAAGAAATCTTCCTTGGACCCTGAAAATCTTAATAACTACAGGCCAGTAGCAAATGTTCCATTCCTGGGCAAGGTCCTGGAGCGGGTGGTTGCGAGCCAGCTCCAGGCACTCTTGGATGAGACTGATTATCTGGATCCATTTCAGTTGGGTTTCAGGCCTGGTTTTGGTATGGAAACAGCCTTGGTCACCCTGTATGATGACCTATGTCAAGAGAAGGACAGGGGGAGTGTGATTCTGTTGATTCTCCTTGATCTCTCAGCAGCTTTCGATACCATTGACCATGGTATCCTTCTGGGATGACTGGCTGAGTTGGGAGTGGGAGGCACTGCATTGCAGTGGTTCCGCTCCTACTTGGCGGGTCGGCTCCAGAAGGTGGTGCTTGGGGAACATTGCTCGGCCCCGTGGATTCTCCAGTATGGGGTTTCGCAGGGGTCAGTCTTGTCCCCCATGCTGTTCAACATCTACATGAAACTGTTGAGGGTGGTAATCTGGAGTTTTGGAGTGCATTGTCATCAGTACGCTGATGACACACAGCTCTATTTCTTCTTTTCATCTTCATCAGGTGAGGCTGTGGAAGTGCTGAACCAGTGCCTGGCTGTGACAATGGACTGGATGAGGGCTAATAAACTGAAACTCAATCCAGGCAAGACTGAGACGCTGTTAATGGGTGGTTCTGCTGACTGGATGGAGGGTCTTCAACCTGTTCTGGATGGGGTTGCACTCCCCTTGAAGGAGCAGGTTCGTAGCTTAGGGGTTCTCCTAGAACCATCTCTGTCACTTGAGGCTCAGGTGGCCTCGGTGGCATGGAGTGCCTTCTACCAACTACGTCCCTATCTGGACAGGGATAACCTGGCTTCAGTTGTCCATGCTCCAGTAACCTCCAAGTTAGATTACTGCAATGCACTCTACGTGGGGCTACCTTTGAAGGCGATTCGGAAGCTGCAGCCTGTGCAAAATGCAGTGGCCAGATTGATAACTGGAACCAGAAGGTTCGAGCATATAAGACCTACTCTGGCCTGCTTGCATTGGCTACCTGTATGTTTCCGAGCTCGATTCAAGGTGCTGGTTTTAACCTATAAAGCCTTACATGGCTTGGGATCACAATACCTGATGGAACGCCTGTCCAGACATGAATCTACCCGAACACTACGTTCAACATCTAAGGTCCTCCTCTGAGTGCCTACACCGAGGGAAGCTCGGAGGTCGGCAACAAGGGAGAGGGCCTTCTCTGTGGTGGTCCCCCAATTGTGGAATGATCTCCCTGACGAGGCCTGCCTGGTGCCAACATTGTTATCTTTTCGGCACCAGGTCAAGACTTTCGTCTTCTCTCAGGCATTTGGCAATATCTGAGGAGCCTGGGTTTGTTTTTGTTTTTGTAGCTTTTGGGGTTGTTGTAGTGGTTTTAAATATGTGTGTGTATTGTGTGTATGTTGTATGTTTTTGCTGTTTTAATTTTTGTATATTTTTTATTGTTTTAATCCTATGTAAACCACCCCGAGAGCTTCGGCTATGGGGTGGTATACTAATGTAATAAATAAATAAATAAATAAACAAACAAACTACCGAAGTTCACTGCACTTTCCAGACCTAAATATTTATAGTGGAGCATAAGGCCCAGTTTTTGACAATTCAGATATGCATATGCTCTGGCATATTTATATATAATATTTATTTATTTGTTTGTTTATTTATTATTACATTTTTATACAGTCCAATAGCTGAAACTCTGGGCGGTTCACAACAATTAAAACCACAAAACACCAGAAAATAGAATACTGGTGCTGAAATACAATATACTTGTTTAAAAATTAAAAACTACAATATAAAAATAAAAATAATCAAACAGATTCTAGAGGCAGTGCAAAAATTTAATATACAATAGCAGATAAAACTAACTGAAAAACCAACACAATTGGCAGAATAAATAACATTATGCTTCATATGGCTGAAGAAATAATATTATGCTTGGTCTGAATTTGTTTCTGAATTAGTGAATATGCATGTATTATTGCATTTTTAGGTATCCCCCCCCCCCGGTTTGCTTTTGCAATTACAGGTGGAGACACAGCAGTGTCCTGTATTTTTTTATAGATGTTCCTGTATGTACATAAATGTATATGAAATATATATTCATATACCTTTATATATATTAGATCATGTTTACCTCCTAGACCAGTGAAGAAAACCTTGGTTGAAACACATTTTTTTCATTTCTGGCACTGGTTATTTTTGGTATTGTAGGATATTGTCCCACAACTGTGTTATATTCTCCTTTATTGTTTCTGAATGTCTGTTTTTAGTTTTCATAGATATGGTAAGATTAGCAGATCTGTTTTGGACATCATTTATCTTTACCAATTTGCTTATCTAAATAGTTTTAACGTGCAATGGCATTGAAAACCACCAAGAAGCACCTATCCAGTTCCTGGCATAGGTCATCCACTAAGGTTTTTTTCTGAAAGCTAGAATGTGAAGAGAGAGGCATTGTCAAGTTCTCCAGAAATCTAGAAGCAGCTGTATGTGTAAATTAGAGGTGTGCACTGGATCGGGTCCGATCCACGATCCGGATCCGATCCAGGGAAAATCGGATACAATTATCCGATTTCCGATCACCCCGCTGGATCATCCGATCCAATCCGATCTGATCCGGAAAGGACCCGATCCAGATCGGAATGGATCGGAGGATCGGTGGGGGCCTGCTGGTGCCCGCAGCCGCTTCCATTGGCAGGCGCCAGCGGGCACCCACCGATGGAAACAGACAGCAGGGGGGCTTCCCTGGTGGGGCTGTCTGCTTCCATTAGCGGGCGCCAGCGGCCGCCCACCGATGGAAGCGGACAACGGGGGCAGGGGGCGTACCTACCGGGGTGGCTGCTTCCCTCCGGTGGCGCCACTGGAGGGAAGAAGCTGACCTGGCAGGTAAGCGGGGGAGGGGGAGGGGGGCCCACTTAACATCCGGGGCCGTCTGCCCCCTCCCCTCCACCTGCTTACCTGCCAGGGCCATCTGCTCCCCTCCGCCGCTGGCCACTACTGCGAGCAGGCTTCACAGCCTGCCCCTGAGTAGCACGCCAGATGATGACATCACCTTGTGCTCTACGTAGGAGCAGGCTGCGAAGCCTGCTTGCAGTAGCGGCCAGCAGCGGAGGGGAGCAGACATCACCATAAGGTAAGCAGGGGGGCAGGGGGAGGGGGGAGGGAGGCCCACGCCCCGCTTACCTGCCGGAACTGTCTGCTCCCCTCCGCCGCTGGCCGCTACTGCGAGCAGGCTTTGCGGCCTGCCCCTAGGTAGCGCTTGCAGTAGCGGCCAGCGGCGGAGGGGAGGGGATGGCCCTGGCAGGTAAGCAGGGAGGAGGGGGAGGGGGAGGGGGGCCTATGGCCTGCTTACCTGCCGGGGCCATCCGCTCCCCTCTGCCGCTGGCTGCTACTGCGAGCAAGCTTTGCGGCCTGCCCCTAGGTAGTGCACCAGGTGATGTCATCACCTGGCGCGCTACTCAGGGGCAGGCTGCGAAGCTTGCTTGCAGTAGCGGCCAGCGGTGGAGGGGAGCGGACAGCCCCTGCAGGTAAGCAGGGGGAGGGGAGGGGGCTTACCTGCCACAGTGGACGGCCTCGGGAGGTAAGAACCGTGAGGGGGAGGAGGGAGTTAGGCCCCCCTCACCCACCCATCGCCATTTTTTCCCTATAGACTTGCATTGGGGGAAAGCTTTCTTTCCCCCAATGCAAGTCTATGGGGAAAACAAAAATGGCGGCCATTCCAAATATCGGATGTCCGATCTTTGGAACGGGATTGAGCCTGATCTGGTCCGGGGCCTCCGATTTTGTCCGATCTGATCTGGGACAAAATTGGAGGTTCTGATCCGGGTCCCGATCCGATCTGGGGGTCCGTGCACACCCCTAGTGTAAATTATGCCAAATGCACGTAATTAAAGAAAATTAGGTTCATGCCAATAGTATATTATATTTTCCCCCAATATGTCCCTCAATATGAAATATATTCCTGACTTTAGCATACCATATGTGCTCACACTTGTTATTCATATTCCCTTTTATCCATTTGGGAATCACATAAGAATGGTATAATGTCTATGTAATCTTTTAATAGTTGACAGACAAAGATTTCCAGATTAAGGTCTCAATAAAAATGCAATGATTTTTATGAATTGTAAGATTTGCTGATGTAAGTTGACAGCCCATGGAAGGGGGAAAAAACTTAATTCAGACAAACAGACCAATAAAATGAGAAGATCATTGGAGAGGAATGTAGAAAATGAAATAGAAAACTAGTTAGATTAGCTAAAAGTTTCCACAAACCATCATAAAAAATCAGACTACTGTGCTTTGGATAATAGATACTTTTTAAATGGAAAACAGATGCAGCAAATTTGTAGAACCCAGGAAAGCCAGTTCTGAGATACTAAAAATGTTTAAAACAGAAATGATAGGCAACACTTGGAAGATTAGAGTGGATTGTAATTATACAAACATACTTCAAATTCTGAGACATCTATGGTGCACCATTATAGACAGAAGGTTGCTAAAGCTTAAAGTAGGTTAAATAAAATCAGGAAGGATAGTTGGATCAACTCAGTACATCAAAGCCCAACCATAAGGTATAACTAAATGGAATCAGCAGCAAGAGAGGCAGTAACTTCTGAATACAGGATACTGGAACACATAACAGGGAGGGCTGTGGCTCTGCTTGTGAGTTTCTCAGAAGCATCTGACTGGCCACTGATGGAAGCAGGATACTGGGTTACATAGACTTTTTAACTAACAACTGCACAGTTGTTCCTGTCACTCACATATTCAGCAACTGTAAGAAGGTGTCCTACTTGCATATCAGTCTATACCTGCAGAGCTCCTGTGTGTGAAGAGGCAACCTGGCCATATGCAGATACACTTTCTCACTTTCGCTGAATATGTGGCTGTTGGGGGTGCATGGGTCAGAACTAGCCTGTGCAGTCCCGTGGGTTTTTAATGCATGAGGAGTTCATCTGAACCCTCCTTAATCATTTAGCTAAAGGGCCTCCGATAGCAAGGGGAAAAAAATTACATGGCATATGGAATGGAACATAGAAATGCCCTAAACAACCTGAGTCCAGCTAAGAGTGAGCTCAATTTTCAATGCCTCCCATAACCATGATCAATGTCATGGCAGCCATTGATAACTGAGCTCACTCTTGACTGTGTGGTGTGTGGTGCCACCTACATTGGTCATGCTACAGTGAGATCTTAGATTGTGGGAAAGGTCACTTCCAGAAAAGGCTTTTATGCAGTGGAGGCTGGTGGTGATTCTGATTTCAGTGGAACTGTGAATCTGCTCTGGGTTTCAGTCAGAACTGGTCAAAAGGAGCTATCCATAGTGCTGAACCCAGTTCGGGGATTGGGTAAGTACTCATACGGCTGGTATCTCTGCAGTCTTCTCTGATGGCCAGAGATGGTGGTAATAAATCCCTGCCTAACACCCCATCCGGTCAGGATGAGCTGTCCTGTCACAATCTTGAGTCCTGATACTATACAGCTTTTGTACCACAACTAGAATTGTTAGGCAATCAATTGATTAAGGAGGCAATAGTATTAACAGTGGTGGCTGTTGGCTCCTATTTCAGTGGGCTTGTGAATTGGCTCTGGGTTCAGTCAGAACTCTAAAGGAGCTATCCAAGGTACTTAACACATCCCACTGAAATTGGATAGCTCCTTTAGCATTCCAACAGGTTCTGACTGAAACCCAGAGCGGATTCACAGCCTGACTGAAATTAGAGCCACCAGCCTTCGCTGCTGTTATTTGTGCAATTTCTGTGCCTCGTTCATGGGATCATAAAAGGGTGTCCAAACCCTACTGTGTTTCCCCACTGTTTCTCCCCTCTTTTTTATTTACACACATACACACAGGAGGAAAAGTTGGAATAGTTACAGTGCATTTGATTGGTATGCTGGGAGCTGCTGTCCGTCTGGAAGCACATTGTAGAGTGCCTAGCCTGGTCCTGAAAGAGAGCTTTGATGAGCAAGGTTGAGAAATTTGTTTCGTTTGGATTTGAATCCAAACTTAACTGGTTTTGTCATTTTGAACCTCTCTGCAAACCAAAATTCAAGTTACCTTGTGAAATTTACATCTCTCTGAATTTTGGCAATGGAGTACTCCAATAAAAAAATGCATCTAAAAAATGTACATATTAGAAGTGAGGTTAAAATGGGTTATAGTTGGAAGATGGGTTGCGCAAATATGTGCATTAGGCAAACTACATACAGAAGTGTATTTAATAGGGGAAATGTGGAGAAAAATGCTTAGGCATTTTAATGTGAACATTAAAAACAAACAGACCATAATTTATGATGAACCGAATATAAGACTGGAGAAATTCTCATAGTCTGAGATGGCTGGACGATCATCGAATGATTGGAAACATGACAAACTGGAATGGAAAGATTTCTGTCTTGGCCTTGGATTCCACTGAGAAATGTCTCTGGGATCCCTGTAGTGTCTTTCCTTATCATCTCCTCCCCGGCAACATAATGTCAAGGATGTTGCTTATTGATATATAAACATGTTTTATGAACTAGAAAGCATGAATGTGTCTCTCAGCTTTTGCACAGGAGAAGGTATTCCTTCCCCTCCTTGAAAGGAGAACACAGCTGCACAGAATAGACAATCACGGACTTGGCTATCGAGTCCAATGCCCTGCTACAGCACAGGAATCCAGTTTAAATCGTCCCTGTCCAGACTCTGCCTCAAGACAACTGCTTTTAGCAACCAATTCCTCTGTGGTATTCTCCTAACGTGTAATTAATTTTACAATTTGGGCAGCATTCTTAACTAAGCCCTGAGCAAATGAACAAAAAAAGCAAGGAAGCCTGAGAAAGCAAAGCAATCATACCATTAATTTTCCAGTCAAATTGATTTAAAGGGGAAAAAAATCATAACAAACGTTCAGCGTTGAGTGTTACCTTAAGCTTGAAAATGGTGCAGCTCTTCTGGCATTGATGGTTCTGCTTCCTGTCAATCCAAATCCTAAAGGATTCTGAATTGAAAAGCAGAAATGTGAACAGTCTGTGCCTCCAGAAATGCTACTGTGTGTACCCGCTAGCCCTCTGTGCTAGATAGCTCCCTTTGCATCCACTAGCCAAGGGTGGCTCTGAAATCCTCATGAATGAAATATCTCTGCCAAGTTTGATGTTCTGAATGAACTGAACCCTTTTCAGTCATTTCCCCCGATCCCATACAGTAATCTTGATGTGAATAGAGAGGAGTCCATTGGCCCCACCGTACAAGTGGGGAGCCTTTTTTTTAAAAAAAACCTTCGAATAGGCTGTCCACATGATTAAGAACCCTGCCAAGGTTCAACCCTCAATGAGGATATATAGGGAGGGGACAGGAGCAGTGGACTCCTTCCCACTCCTCCCTTTGCATGAGGGTGCGAAAGAACAGCTGGATGGAGCTCTGGTCTTGTTCCAGAAGTGAACGGATGCTTTGCAAACTCCATTTTTCACCTTCTCCTTTAATCCAAGTTCTGTATGTGCATGCACAGGTTGGTGCAGCTTTCAATTCTCTCAGCCCATCTGTGCCTTCCTCCCCTTCAACGTTCCCACATCGATGAAATACTGCAATAAAGCACTGTCGATGCGATCAAGTATCTTTTTATGCACAGATACACACATGCTCTATTCAAGTACACACAGTGGTAAAGAAGAAGGAGGAGGAGGAGGAGGAGGGAAGGAAGAAAGGAAGGATCACACAAACAATCATATCAACTACTTCTTTATAGCATGTTATCATGACCTAGGGTCCGGATTCTTCCTACTCAGGAGGAGAACCCTCTGATAAAGATCTCTCGGACCCAGATGGGGATATGGCCATGGAAGGAGCCGTTGATGTCCCTCTCTCCTTAGGGTCCTCAGTCCCAGAAGAAACACTGGGACCAGCTCCTGTTTCTGATCCAGTGGCATCCTTAGATTCTGAGACTCTGATTCTGAAGTTACCACCACACCCCAGATTCTTCCATGCTGTTGGAGTCAAAAGCTTCAAAAGCAAACCAGTTGTTTACTTAGGATGGTCGGCCATAGGAACTGTTTGAAGGGGACTGTCATCCTCCGTCTAAAGTTTTATACACAAGAGCCAAGGATGAGTGATTAGTTTTAGCCCACTCCTGAAGACCTCACACTGAAACATGTTCGGGCAATTTTGCAACAAGTTTTATACAATTTTTGACATTCATTTTTTTATTATTTGTGTTATTATTTGTGTTATTATTAGAGCTTGTATAAAAGAATCCTGTACAGCATTAATATGTTTTTTCTCCATAACTCTGTTTTTTAGTGCCACTTGCTAGGGGCTGGGGAAATGCTCAACACAATGATCTCATTAATTTTTCTTTCACAAGAGTTTACCGCAGAGATGTCAGCAAGTGTGTGTGTGTGTAAGGGGGGCATGTTGGCATCCTCCATAGTGTCTAGTCTAGGCTTGACCCCCCTGAGAAATACTTAATAGAGTCTACCAAACTCATGTGAGAAATATCGCAGAGATTGTTTATGGATGGGGTTCCAAGCCACACAGCAGTGTACTAAAACGCCAGATGGAATTAGGAGATATGAACTGACCTTCAACACTCTCTGTTGCCAAGAACTGAAAGTTGAGGCAACTCGGGAGTAAACATTCTTGCAAACATTCCAACTCCCCACTCCCCGCCCCCTACAAGTTGGCATTTGAAGGTTGCTAATGCAACCCTTGGCCTAGCTGTTATAAACTGTTTTCATAAGTTGCTCCAAATCTACACCCGCTGATCAAATTCCCAGCCATTTTTACTGTGTCATGGAGCGCGTACAGTAAAAGGCCTGCTGTGTGGGCTTTGTTGTAATTCCAAGCAATGGTCTCCACTGGAAAAACAAACAAGGCCAATTGGATTGGTGTTTCTCGCATGGGCCTCCTAGGACTGAGCAGCAGGTGATCTGGTCTGTGCCACACATGTTACAGAGGAGAGGAAGCACACTGAGAAATGATATCCTGACATTGTGGATTGCAATCACAGTGTTGAATCTGGCTTCCTAATGGTTGCATTCAATCAAGAATGTGGGAGCAGCAATCGGCTCAATGGTGCGGTTTGGGACGTGTGCTCTAACCAGCCCCAGAAGACTGTGTTCATCATCAAAGTACTGCCAAACATCTTTCAGAGCTTGGCTCCTAAATCTCAAATGCAAGCAGGCTTTCTATCTTGAGCTCTATTAGGACTGTCAGATCTAAGCAGCTACTATAATTCCTAGAGAAATAAAAGTAGCTTATTGGAAAGAAGAAAGGTAATGGTCATCATTAAAGAATATTTATTAATTCCCAATGTGGCAATTAAATTCAGATTGCCGAATGATTTAATTACTTTTTTGTTTCTCTTTTTCTTTGATAACAGCATGAAATTGTTTTGCTTCCTGAATCTCCTAACTCCAGAAATGTATGCATTCTTTTTTTTTTCCAAAAAAAAAGAAAGAATATTATTCTACATTAAATTTGAACGATTTTTCTGCATTCTGGATGGCTGATGCTGACCTTTAATCCCTCAGATGGGTTTAGAAACAGGTTTAGTTGGTCGCCAGGAGGCAATTCACATTTGCTTAGTGATGAAGTGTGCAGTTATTCTTACTTTCATTCCTAGTACAGTCATGAGTGGAGGATTAAGTATGGAATAAAGACACAGACACCAGAGCTTGGGATAAACTAGGGTCTCTTTATTAAACAATAAGGGAGATTCAACCCCTCCCTGGATCTGCATGCGAAAGTGAGGCAATGTATGTCCTTATCTCAGGCAGCTTACCTCTCTTTATGGGCAAGCCACTCTCCTAAGCCAGCAGTCAGGTAAACCCGGCCCCTCTCTTCTGCAACACTTTTGTAAGTGTGGGAAGATTGCCTTTCGTTACCCCCCCCCCCCCAAGCCATAAAACTCCGAGTAGATGAGACAGGAGTTTTATGGCATACCATATTCTGACATGGGAGCTGCAAAACTCGTGATGAGCAGGACCTCTGGATATTCTAATCACCAGAAAGTGCCAGAGTGCTCACCGTCCTTATTCGGGCATGTCCCATCACGGGAGGGTGCCAAGCCTTAGCTTAGGCACTTTACCCCCACCTGTCAGGGATGAAATCCTGCAAGCTTACATGCAGATCCTGCAGGAAAATATTATTCCCTGCATCAGAGAGATATACTCTGCCCTGTAAAGATCCCCTCTGTAAGGGAAAATGGCTGGGTGGGGAATTACCCAACCCTGTTGACCCTATAGAGCTTGCCGAATCTGCCTGTTTACTTTCTTAACAGCCCTATTTAAGCTACGGGTATCCCGTCCTTTGCGCCATTGGCACCGAGGCTGCATATTTAACCATATGATCCATGTATCTGACCAACATCTCCACATTGCTTCAAAGTCTGCCCTAGCCTGTAAAATCAGGGCCTTCTCTTTTAGAAGCCCAAGATAATTGCCCCCCCAGGTAAAGGACAAGAACCTGCAGTGGGCAAGGAACAACGCCATTCATATTTGCTTAGTGACAAAGTGTACAGTTATTCTCACTTTCATTCATAGTACAGTTATTCTGATTTTCATTCCTAGCAGTAGCAAAGACACAATACATCAGGAGGTAGCCGATGAGTTGTTAAAATATGGAGCTTTTCTGTCTGCAATCCTGTTCAGCAGGCTGTGAACAAGTGTTTCAGCAAATAACGGTATGCAGCCTCCTGAAGTTAGGGAGAGGCTAATTGGTTTATTTCTGGCCTATGTTACTTTTGCAATGTTTATTCACTACAGTATTCCATCCTGTTTCTGCAAAATCCACATGAGAAAGTGCATTTAAATGCATGCGTGTATATATGGTCTTTGCTCTCAAAACACATGTTTCAAATGTGTTTTGATATTTTAAACTGGGGATGGATGAGCATTTCATGTCAGTTCACAAATCGCACAAAAATGCCTCGTTGTCGTCAACCCCGAAGGCAAGTGGAAACAGGAGCACCGCTTCTCCAAAACATATTTGCAAATTCCCAAACATGTGTTTGCAAAATGTGCATTTTAAAAATGCTCGACTTTAAAATGCACAATGGAAGTGTGCATTTCTAAAAGTATCACTTTAAAATGTACACTTAAATATCTGTATTTGGACATGGCTACTGGGCTGCTCTCAGAGTTTACCGATTTTGAAAGATTGATGCTTCGGATGAGGCAGATGATGATGATGATGATGATGATTAATTCCATTTATATACCACCCCATGGCCGAAGCTTTCTGAGCGGTTTACAAAATTAAAATATTGAACATTAAAAAAACACCGATATACAAAATTTAAAACCATAAAAAGCATAAAAACAAGTTATAAATACTATATCCTTTAAAAACAACAATTCTGGGTCAAAGCACAACAACAACAACACAAAACCCTTAACACACACTGTTAAATGCCTGGGAGAAGAAGAAAGTCTTGACCTGGCGCTGAAAAGATAACAATGTTTTTCTTTACAATCACTTGATGTAAATTGCTTGTTTGCAAAGAAGCATCCAGTTTCTACGATGGAGCATCCCCCTCTCAAAGGACATGGATGGAAAGAGGGATTCTGCATGAATAGTACGGAATGACTTTGCAACTTATTCTCCATGTACATGCAAGGGATGTAAGACTGCAGCCTCTGAATAATATAATATAATAATAATAACGATTTATTTCTTACCCGCCTCTCCGTCTAGATCGATGCGGGGAACAACAACATGATAAAATACATAAAACTAATTAAAACATGACAAATATTATTAAAACTGCATTAAAACATCCTAAAACATCCTAAAAACATTCTAAAAATTACACTGGATATGCCTGCCGGAAGAGAACAGTCTTTATAGCTTTCTTAAATTCTAAAAGACTGTTAAGTTGACGAGTCTCCTCCGGCAGGTCATTCCACAGTCTGGGAGCGGCAGAAGAGTAGGTCCTCTGAAGACAATGGCATGTGGACAACACATTAAGCAACTGAGGGTGGGGAAACAATCGTCAATTGTGTTGCTTATTGTGTTGTGTGGAGGGTAACGCGCCGCTCACAAACTACTGACGGTATGCAACTGAGAGAAGCAAGTCATTTAGCTCGAAGCCAGTTGTTTAAAGTGTTGTGTGGAGGGGTGAGTGTGTTAATGGCGTGTGGTGAGTGGGTTAAAACACAAGCTTATAGAGGCAGGCGGCAAGAGTGACCAAAGTGGCGGCTGCCACTCTGCTACAACTGGTGCAACTTGCAGAGGCTTCTGGGATAGAACTGGGAGGACTGAGGGAGGAGGGAGGGTGGGGAGAAGGGCGGGGGCTGTGTCAGTCAAATGCTGGGTTGACTATTAGTCCACTCAACACCAGCCCCAACCACCCACAGTTGTGTAGGAATATGTTGTGTGGGGAATACCCACAAAATAACGAACTGCGAGTTGGCTACTCAACCCACCATTGACTAATGTGTTGTCCAAATGCAGCCTCTGTGTATTTCTTGTGGTCTCTGTGGCTCAATTCGGACGACACAATAAACAACTGGTGTGGGGGAAACAATCGTCAGTTGTTTTGACTATTGTGTCATCTGAATGCTGCCATAGTCAACTCAGCGCTGATCCTCATCCACACCACAGTTGATTATTTATTACCATGTTGTGTGGGGAGTGCCCCCTAGGGTTAGCGTGAGAGTTAGGGTTAGTCAACCCACCATTGACTATTGTGTCGTCCGAATTGAGCCTGTGTGTTTTGTCCCCTTGGGGATATAGTGGTATGAAAGTGGTATATAAAAGGCAGGAGCCACACTACTGCTTTATAGCGGTATTGAAGTGCACTGACAACCGTTGGGGCCCATTGACACATACAATTTCCTGCTATATCCTGCTTGGTGTGGCTCCTGCCTTTTATATACCACTTTCATATGTCTTTCATACTGCTGTATCCTGCTTGTTATAGATCAGGCCTTTGTCTCTGTGTGTGTGTGTGTGTTTTCTCTTCAGGGTGTCTGCTTTCCCTGTGTTTTTTCTCCGTTGTATGTGGAACCCAACTGGGAGATTCCCAGAGCATGCATCACCATGCCCAGGCTATCCTTGTTCAGGAATGATCGTTGCTGACAAAGTAGTTGAAGCCACTAAAAGCAGAAGAAACCTTTTTCTGTTTTGACAACTTGTTTGGTTGTGTTCAGGGATGTATGAGAAATGAGTTTCAGTTCATTTTGGATCAGGATTTTACCCAATTCGCACCTTCTATGCCAAGCATGGACTCAGGCACAATCTCCGGTGGAAGTCCGTAAATTTCTGAGCTTGCACTTTGAATCACAAACCACAAAAATTGTGTTCTACAGCATGTGTACATTTTAAAAACGTGTATGAAAAATGCACAAAGATGCCTTAATCAATGGGAGAAGAATGTGTACGTTTAAGAAATGAACATAATTGATGATTAAATCTGGAAAAAAATATACATGGAAATATGCACAGATTTTTATGCAAAAAGAAAACAAAGGTAGCAATCTGATATGGATTTATGTTGGAATGAGCTTTGGAATGGAATTTGGAGAACTTCAGCGAGCTCAGGTTTTGCTGATTCATACATCCCTAGTTGTGTTACAGGAACAGTGAATAAAAATGGGCTTTCCTGCTAAGAATGAGTGATAGCTAATGATTTAGTGAGGAAAAATTACCTCACAACTTCAAAAAGGCACTTGTACTGTGGTTTGCAAAATGTGGAAACATATGAAAACCATTTCTCTCTCTCTCTCTCTCTTTCTCTCTCTCTCTCTCTCTCTCTCTCTCTCTCTATGTATGTATATATATATTTTAAGATGTTTTTAATAATGTATTTGTTTTTATCTGTTTTAACGGTTTATCTATTTTATTGTTTTATATTTATATTTGGTGTTGTTCCCCGCCTCGATCTAGATGGAGAGGCGGGTTAGAAATGAAATATATATATATATATATATATATATATATATATATTCCATAAATAAATTGATTGTTTAATTAGTGGTTAAGATGATGTAATAATTGGACAAACCCGAATACTGATACTGTCTCTATGGCAAAGAGTCTTTCCTCAAAGCCACATCCTCTGATATTTATTTATTTATTTATTTATTTATTTATTTAATTACATTTGTAAATCTCCCCCCCCCCCCAAGCCAAAACTTTCTGGGTGGTTTACATAAGATTAAAACAATTAAAAACAATATACAAAAATTTAAACAGCAAAACCATACAATATACACACAATATACACATACATTTAAAACCACTATAATAACTTTAAAAAGCCATAAGCAAAACAAAACAAGCCCAGGCTCATCAGATATTGCTAAATGCCTGATACACACACACACACACACAGGTTTTAGAACACATTAAGAGCTATATTAATCCAACTCCAATATATGTTAAAATACTGGCAGCTTAATTCTGTCTGTGTTTACCCAATCTAGGCTGAATCAGAAGCTTTTAGGGTATCAGCTGACCTACTCTGGCTTACTGCTGTTGTTAAGAAACTACATGACTCATATGGCTGGTGTCTCTGCAGTCCTCCCTGATGGCCAGAGATGGGAGTAATAAATCCCTATGTCCTGATACTATCCAGCTTTCATACAATGGCTAGAATTGTTATGCAATTAACCAATTAAGCATGCAATAGTATTAACAGTGGGGGCAGTTGGTCCTATTTCAGTGGGATTGTGAATCCACTCTGGGTTTCAGTCAGAATCCAAATTGCTGAACTTACTGGGGGGGGGGGGGGAGGAGGCTTCAGCACTTTGAATAGTCCCTTTTGAGTTCTGACTGGTTCCTAGAACGGATTCACTGCCCTATTGACATTGGAGCCATGGTTGGAATCTCTCAGTATATATGGTTAGATATGATCATGGAACCTACAGAACTGCAATAATAAAACAGTGGCTAGTCTGTACCAGCACATGACAAGTGTCTGGTTTTGCAAACTGTTACCTATTAGGGGTTGTCAATAAACTCTTGGGGTTACTCACGTGAGCAGGGGTTAGCAGCATGTGGACTCAAAAAGCTTAACTGTCAGATAGTTGCGATAACATTTTAATCTGAAATAACAGACCTCATGAAGAAAGCTTTTGTCAGTCGGAAAATGGGGAAAAAAGACTCCCAACTGGGCCTGATTAAATAAAAATGGGCACTGCTTAAAGGGTGAATACAGGACTTTAACAAAATATTTTTTCAGGGCTGGCTGTTTTATCTCAATTTATCTGATATTCTGAATGTCTCCCCCTCTTTCCTTTCAGAACTACCTTTGAGCCCTTTTCATTTACACTTAGTTTCTCTTTTCAACAACGACGGGCAGCATGTTCCCAGAAGAATGAGCTGTACAGCCCATAGTTGAGAATAACCTGTGGTGGTTTGAAGACTCTGCACCACTGGCGGGCAAAGGGTCATATATGTTTCCCTATTCAGATATCCCTCAAGCCCCCAGAGGCATAGAAGACATTTGTAATGTATATATAGTTCAAGATTGCAGACAGGTGCCCCAAGTCTAGCAAAGGGAAAACGTGCTCAGAAGGTGGCTGCTGTACATAGTTCCCTAGTGGTAATCTGAACAGAGCATGTGAATGGGTGACTGGCATTCTATTTTTTGCTCCTCTCCCCTGGCAATCCAGCAGTGAGAACACTAGGAATGACACATTATCATTTTACATCATTTTTACATCCAATTGTTGTGAGCCACCCAGAGAGCTTCAGTTATTGGGCAGTATAGAAATGTAATTAATAAATAAAGACTCAGTTGTGGGGAGCAGTGGGCTGGATTCAGAGGAGAGGAGAGGAGAGGAGAGAAATCCAGTGATAGATGGACTAGGTGGACAGAGACCACATTTCCTTTTATTTGTGTCACCACCCAGAGCATCATCCTGGCCTCTGATGAGGAAGGGCTAGGAATGTATGAGAAATTCATTTCAGGGTTGTTGTTTTTAACAGGATTTACTCAGTTTGCATCTTCTGGTCTGAATGTGGACTTGTTTGCAATCAATGATACATTTCTGAGCTTGGGGACCCCCCCCCCCCTCATTGTGTTTGACAGCATACGTACATTGAAAATGTTCATGAAAAGACACATACTTTTGAAAAATGCACACAAATACACTTTAATCAATGGGAGAAAAATGCGTACATTTCAAAGATCAACACAACTGTTGTGTACATTTGGAAAAAATAGACACAAAAATGTGCACACGGATTTTCATGCGAAAAGAAAAAAGACAAAGCTCCCAATCTGGTATGGGAATGGGATAGAATGGTTCAATTCGGACGACACAATAAACAACTGGTGTGGAGGAAACAATCGTCAGTTGTTTTGACTATTGTGTCATCCAAATGCTGCCATAGTCAACTCAGCACTGATCCTCATCCACACCACAGTTGATTATTTATTACCATGTTGTGTGGGGAGTGCCCCCTAGGGTTAGGGTTAGGGTTAGTGTTAGTCAACCCACCATTGACTATCATGTCGTCCGAATTGAGCCATTGAGTTTTGAGATGGCATTCAGAGCACACCTCCCTACAAAAGGTCAGCCAGGTAAGTTAGACTAGAAGTATTGGAGGCAGAAGTACCGACCTCTGTCCCAGCATCACCACTGGATTGGAGCATGAGCCCAATGGATAGGATGCCCTTAAGACAGGGATCTTCTGAATTGGAACCTCCAGAGTCTCTACCCTCAGACCCTGTTTTCCCCTCCCAGGAACCATCCCCCCTCCATACCAGGTTCTCTGCACATCCCCAGTTTGGCTTGTCACTGCAGGCCGTGAGCTGAGGGGGATATTGTCTGAGAGGGGGAGGAGGGATAGCTGTAACCCAGAGATCTGCCCCTTTAAGGCCACACACTCATGGAGAAAGGGGTTGAGCCTCAGAAAGGTGGTTTGTCCCTGGAGGAATAAAAAGGCTTCAATTCATTTATAGATTTCATTGGAGAAAGTTGCTCACTTGGAGCTCTCCATGGCGCTGTCCTGTGGGATTTGGCGGTGACTGTATTTAATAGCTAATGTTCATAAACTTGTAAAAAGCCACCTTGCTACTCTGATTGTAATCAAATACACTTTAATTCAGTCATAATTTTTAAAAATTGCATGTTTTTGACAATAACTCCATTTTTTTATTTGGAAAAAAGTTAAATTAAGAATTATTTTTATAGCACAGGATACAATTATAGAGGGATCATATCTTGGCTCCGTAGTGACTGTGATGTTCTACTGTTCGTAGTTGCAAATATATTGCAAAGTTTATTGTGCATTTGTTTATATCTTTAAAAAGAAGTAAGAATAATAACAGGTAAAGTAAATAACTAGGCTGAAATATACTTACTGTTTGTGGTTAAAGGTCTAGGTAAGTATAGAGTGCCTGGATTGGCTGGCTGTGTGCCTGAATGGAAAGTGAGTGCTGATCGGCTAATTGTTTAGAGTGCCTGGATTGGTTGGTTGTGTAAGAGTGGGAGGAACTAGAGGGCGAGAGGAGTGTATATATGTGTCTGACAGAGAGAGCTGACAGGGTTGATTTGGGGGGAGATTTGAGGGGGATATTTGAGAGAGACATTGAAAGGGATTTGAGAGAATTGAGAGATTGAGATAAGATTTTAGAGCATAGATCAAATGCAAAACAGTTTATAAGTGTATAAGAGTTCTGACTGAAACCAATAAACATTGAAACCTTGTAACTGATACACAATTGAACTGAAGAAACCATGAAGTTTGTTGACACGCAATTTCTTATTAATAAATTCTTGCTAATTCTATCTCCTGGTGGGGTCTGTGGGTGTACCTGAGAAGGTACTGGTGGCAGCAGAACAAAGAAGTTATCTGGAGGCCAGGCTGCTGGGCTGTGGAGCTGTGGGGCCTAAATAGTAAAGGCAAGACAGAGGCAGCAGCAGCAAGTGGTCGAAGATAACCTCACAGTGACACCCAATGTTCATTCCTATGAAATGTCATCTACTCCAATATAGAGTCATGCATTTTTCCTTTCAACTAAATGTTTATTTCAAAATTATTTTTGAACATAATAATTAACATGTCCTTATTTTTACCTGCTTCATCTGTATGACGTACTTCTATTGTTTTTAATTACTGTTGAATCCCCTTGAATACTGTTGAATCCCCTTGTATCATTCCCCCCTCCCTATTCACTTTAACTGGGGGTTTAACTGACCCTAATGCCCTTTTAGTGACACCCTTAAATTAAAAACACACAGAGAACGGTTGGAAGAACAATAGCTCTCCTTATCATAGGTGAATCCATGGAGGGTGAGGTTTACATTTTCCTCCCTTCCTACCCCTGTGGGGGCGGTTCTGAGTTCAAATATGTAGGAGGGTTAAAGAAAAACACATGAAATTGCCCGGCCACCTTCTCCCTTATCTCTTTCATGGGCACATGGGAATAACTTGGTATTTTCAGGGATACAAAGTGAACATTTTCTGTAGCTGAACATTTTGGGAAATGTGAATAACCACCGAGTATTCATTCAATTCAAAAGAGGCCTTTGAGAAGATGCATATCAAGTTTTCAAAACTGGATATGTTCTATGACGAGAGAGAGAGAGAGAGAGAGAGAGAGAGAGAGTGGAAATAAAGACAAAAAATATATGCTGGCACCGTATCTTGGAAGGGTTGACATTGATTCTAATTAAGATGTCATTCTGCAAAGAGAAAGTAATTTACAAACCACCATATTCCAGGAATCTTGCTGGTCATGAGTCACATGCACACACACACACACACACACACACCCCTGGCCAAATCCAAGCGATACCTGGCCAGATCTGTTTCCCAGAAGCATTCAGCCAAATCCATAAATAATGTCTCAAAGCTGAAACTCAACAAAGGGCTCCATTCATAAAAATGCCAGGATAAATTTTCTAAGTATATTTCATATTAATGGGAAATATGGGCCAAAAACCTATGTTCAGAGTTGAACTGTTCAAACTTATCGAAGCATTCTTCTTTACAAATAGATGGTTAGCTTGTCAATAGGCCCTCTGTATGCAGGAGTGGGACAGGTCCATCAAGAAGCGGCAGACTACAATGCTGGGTCTTTATAACATGCTGCTGGTTGAACTCTGCTCCTTCCTGCCTATTTGAAATACATTGAAGGGTCCTGATTAAGCGTGTGCTGAAGGCAAGTGAGCTTTAATATTGAGTTTAGAAGGGAGGGGAAATGGATGGAACAAACCATGTGGAAGAGCAGTTTGGGAAGAGAGATGAGAACTGGCAAGATTGCAACTTTGTATGAATAGACGTTACGTGTCAAAAATATGTCCTTAGACAAGGGGCCTAAACTAGGGATAGGGAAGATTTTTGTTTGGTCTGAATTCTTAAGCGAACTGACCTAGTGTGTACATCCTGGACTAATATGCAGATCAGAACACAGTTATTCTTTGAATTGCAGACTTCTCCCAATGTCACGAGGCACTTTTCAGTTGAAAAACGGCATACAAAAATGGGTATATCAGGGAAAGTTTCACTGTAGGAAAATTGCATACGAAAATGCATATATTAGGGAATGTTGTGGGTTGTATAAGAACATGAGAAGAACCATGCTGGAACTTACTCTGTTCACACAGTGGCCAACCAGCTGTTGACCAGGAACCCACAAGCAGGCAACGAGTGCAACAGCACCCTCCCACCCATGTTCCCCAGCAACTAGTATACAGAGAGGCACACTTCATCTGATACTGGAGGTAGCACATAGCCATCATGACTAGTAGCCATTGATAGCCGTCTCCTCCAGGAATTTATCCAACCCCTTTTAAAGCCATCCAAATTGGTGGCCATCACCACATCTTGTGATAATGAATTCCATAGTTTAACTATGCACAGTTGAAGTCCTTCCTTTTATCTGTCCTGAATCTCCCACCAATCAGCTTCATGGGATGACCCTGGATTCTAGTATTATGGGAGAGAGAGAGAAAAAAATGTCTCCCTATCCACATTTTCCACATCATGCATAATTTTGTACACCTCTAGCGTGTCTCTCCTTAACCCCCTTTTTTCCAAGCTAAACAATCCCAGATGTTGTAACCTTCCCTCATAGGGGAGATACTCCAGCCTCTTCGTCATGTTGTCTGCTCTTTTCTGCACTTTTTCCAGCTCTACAATATCTTTTTTTAGGTGTGGCGACCAGAACTGTACACAGTATTCTAAGTGTGGTCACACCATAGATTTGTATAAAGGCAGTATGATACTGGCAGTTTTATTCTCAATTCCTTTTTCTTATAATTAGGGGTGTGCACGGACCCCCCGGATTGGATCGGGACCCGGATCAAGACCTCCAATTTTGTCCCGGATCGGATCCCCTGGCGCGCTACCCAGGAGCAGGCCGCAAAGCCCGCTCGCAGTAGCGGCCAGCGGCGGATGGGAGCGGATGGCCACGGAAGGTAAGCGTGCCACGCGCCCCCCGGGACCCCCTCTCCCCTGCTTACCTTTCGTGGCTGTCTGCTCCCGTCCGCCACCCCCTGCCCCCATTGTCCGCTTTCATTGGCAGGCGCCCACTGGCGCCCGCCAATGGAAGCGGCGGCAGGCACCAGTGGGTGCCCGCCGATCCGCCAATCTGGATCGGAACCTTTTCAGATCGGATCGGATTGGATTGGCCGATCCAGCGGTGAGATCAGAAATTGGATAATTTATCCGATTTCCCCCTGGATCGGATTCGGATCGTGGATCGGACCCGATCCAGTGCACATCCCTACTTATAATGCTTTACATGGAGTTTGCCTTCTTTACAGAGGCCGCACACTGGGTTGACATTTTCATTGAGCTGTCCACCACAACCCCAATATCTCTTTCTTGGTCAGTAACTGCCAGCTCAGATCCTATCAGGTTGTACTTGAAGTTGGGATTTTTTTGTCCCAACATGCATGACTTCACACTTTTATTCCACATTTGTAATGATTTGACAAAAAGTGTAGATCTGGCCAAAGAGTGTGGGGAGCAGGGAGTCTGGAGAATGGACAAGATTCAGCTCAATCACCCAATTCCTCCTTTTGATGTCAGCATCAGACTTTGCTTTATATGTAAACAGGGGTAGAGAAACACGTGTGTTGCTGTTGTATCTAGTTTTATATAAAGGAACAGGTAATTCTCTCTCCGGCATTCATATTAATCTACTGTGTGCCCAAGCAGTTTATATTTTTGGAATTGTTTTCCAGGTTTACATAAAAGCTTACAGATGATTTTGAAATCCTGTCTTGTTGTGTTGGATAATCCCAAAAGCATCAACAGAAATTTGAGGGATTACAAGAGCTGGGGCTTTATATGCAGAAACCATTGCTTCTCTTGACAGTATTCCTTTTGCCAGAATGCTACTACTGAAGCTACTGAAGAGTGCCAAGAGAATGACCCTGACATTGTGGCTATTGCCAGTGGAGACTGGTGGTTCCAATGTCTGTGGAGTGGTAAATATGCTCCGGATTTCAGTCAGAACCAGCCAGAACTCTAAAGGAGCTATCCAAGGTGCTTCTGCATTCTGTCAATGTCATTCAACCACTGAGGAGTCAAAACACAATGTTGTGCTAATCATCTTTGTTAGTGCTACTTTCCGTATAGTTTAAGAAATAGTGTGATGATTATTCATAAGAGGCATAAAGAGGTCGCCATTTAGATGCAAATATAGTGATATACACACAGTACAAAAATAATGGTTGTTGATGCAAAGTATACTAATATTTCTATGGCTTCCAGTTATTTTCAGTGACATTTCAGTCATTTTCTATTTGCAAGTTTTTAAATTCTATAGTAGTGATCTCTTATATATCCTCTTGAATATTTGATAAATCTTTCTCTTCCTGGATTTCATCTTTTTACACTTTCTAAGGTGTGTCTGTTAAAATTATACTCGCAGAATGCTAATAAAGATGTTGGAATTATTCAACAAACAGGTGGTACAAGGGTGAGCAATCTTTCTCTAATTACCTTAATTTTTTTTACTCACTCAGAACTAAGGAAGGCATTTACGGAATTTTGCTTCCAGACTAGGCCTTCTGCATATATGGACTGGAAGTATAAAAATGTTCCCATATTTCAACGCCTTTGTATATGTGGGCATCAACAAATAGAGGACATAATTCATTATATCTACATCATGTGAACTGTGTGCCAATTCTAGGAAAAGATTTCTTGTACCTTTGCTAGGAGGAATGTCTGATAGAACTTTGGCTGAGCACATGTGTAAACTACGTGTACGTACCGATCCTTATATAACTAATCAAGCAGCCTCATTCGCAGTGGCTGCTAAAATGTTCTGAGCAAATTTTCTAAAAGCTGTTGCTGTAGTTTGTGCACATGATGAAGTAATCTGAGCAGCTAGTTTAACCTTTTTTCCCCCTGTGACTGACTTGTTTTGTTGTGGTGGCAATATTATAAGAACAGTTTTTATTTATATGCAATGAAATCAACTGACTGACAATTCTATAGTGGTGATGTATCATATAACCTCTAGCATCTTTGTAAAGTCCTTGTTTTCCTGGATTTCATCTTTTCATACTACTTAAGGCATATGGTCTCTCGCTGATGTAATCAGCATCTTAAGATAAGAGGAAAATGTTGCATTGCATGTTATTATGTTAGTGGCATGTCCTTTTTTTAAAAAAGCTTGTGTTTACCCTACTAACAAATTAAAGAGATAGAATGAACATTGACATTAAGAGAGAAATATTTATTAAAAATAAATATAACCATAAATTAAAAATATCTATTTATTAAAAACACACATACATATAGCTTTCCTATTTCAAATAAGAACTCAGGGTGGCTTACATCAATAAAATAGCCAGATGTATTAAACCAATATATCGAATATATAGAAAACAGCAATAGTGGTAAACAGGAGTTAACACAACAAGCCCAACAGAAAGCAAAGCTGCATGTTAGTAGATAATCTTTCTGCACCCCCCCCCCCCAAGACCATGTGTGAGAATACTTTCTTTTACTAAATTTGGCCAAGGATTTGCTAACAATTAAAGGCTCTTCTTTTTCCTCCTCTAAGTACCATTTGAATTTAATTGTAACAATCTGTCATCACTTGTCGTAATACATAAGTTCTACCCAGATGATACTATAAGTATACAGACTGGGAAAGTTTTGCTGTTGGCTTTAGCCTGTAAATATACTCCTAAGCTACAATAAATGTTCCTTTGGCAGAGCTGAAGTTGAAACTCAACACATCGCCCTCTCCCGCTCCCAATGGCACTTAAGAGCTTGGCAAGTCTGGAAGGGATTTACCAGGGCCCATTTACAGCTTTTCCCGAACAGATTATGTAGTATGGTGAACATTTTGGATTCCCTGAAACTATCACCTGCTCTGTTATCGGTTAGTTAAAAATATGCCAGTTCAGTTTTGCATTTAAGCACATGCCTAACTCTATTCCTACTTGATAACAGGAGACCAAAGTAAGGGAGATAAGCAGCCTGATACAAAATGGAAGAAGGCCAACGCATAGGCATCTCTAGTTGGATGTGTGTGTGTGTATCTATATCTATATCTATATCTATATATGGAGTGTGCGCTACACTCTGGAAAAATCGGATAACTGCAAACGTCTGCAGAGCATTGAATCTTCCAGAGCGGGGATTGTTCGCTTCTCAACGCATCAAATGCTTTCAGAGCAGAAGTGTCTCCGAAATTATCCTACTGTTTTGTGTGTGTGACCTCCCATTAAGGAACATGACCGTTCTGTGTGTGTGTGTGTGGTGTGTCTAAATTGAAAACCTCCCAATAAGGAATATGGGGTGATGAGGCGGGGCCGTTTAATTGATATTGACATCTGTGGCTAACCAATTAGGAATTGCCACAGCACTCTCCCTCCTTGTTCTGTTCTTCTCCAATCACAGTGTTTGGCATTCCTTTTGGTCAGAGAGAGAGAGAGAGAGAGAGAGAGAGAACTTTGCACACACAATGCAGGTGTTTGTTTGCAAAGAGAGAGAGAGAGATCGAGAGAGAGAGAGAGAGAGAGAGAGATCTGATCTATGAGATCTTCTGGCATCGTGAGTGAGTAAGCTTCTACTCCTGAGTAAGGCAGGCTCTCTTATTTCAGTTAAACTATTACTTCTATTGGCTGGCTGGGCTTCTAGTCACCGTCCTGTTCCTCGCCACGTGCATGCATGTAGCCTCCTGTGAGGAAGCTGCTTGTTGCCTTGACTCAACTCGCTCCAATGTGCCTGACCAACAGTAGGTGAGGGGTGCCTTTTCCGCCTCATCCTCCTGTCCTCCCTGAGAATGGGCAAGCTGTGTGCTGCTGTTGTGGCATTTATCAACATATATTTTGGGCGAAGCGGTTCCCGCCGCTTTGTTTCCCTCTCCCAAGGCACAAGAGAGAATTTTAAAAATTCCCTATAAATCACTGCATGCAGGGACCTGATCCAAAATTGCCATGCATGCAGCCCTCTCTAAAAGCTATCACGGTGCCAATTTTCATGTGTTTATTTTTAAAACTGTGAAGGAGCTGTCAGCCTTTCTGTTCATTCCCATTGATGAGAACCAGCTACCCGAAAACAGAGCGACTCTGTATCAAACTATCTGGCAGAGTGGAGAGAGGCTCTGGATATTGGGGCAGAGAAATGCCTCTACAGAACACCAGTGCGAATTAAGGAGAATAGAATGCCCGCCGTGCGCACCCCTAAGCTCAATCCAGCAGCCTGGAGGACCAGGAGCAGGAGGGAGAGGAGGAAGAGGAGAAGGAGAAGGGAAAAAAAAAAAAGTAATCCCAGTAACCAACTGTTCAGAAGAGGGAATGGAGGTCAGATTCTCCCTACTTCCCTGCCAATAGCATTTAAAAACTGGAGTAGCAGCATTTAAAAATTGTGGTAGGCACACAATTCCCTAGCTGCTGGACTTATAAAGTCCTGGTCCGGGGACCAGGACTTTATCGTAATGATTCCATTCATGTGCAATGTAAAATGTTCTCAGGGAAGAAGATTCCTGTGTGATCATTTGTCCCAGTGAATGCACCTTATTAATGTCACTAGTTCTCCTTGGAAATAAAACCCAGCAACCTGCTCATTGTATGGCGAGATAGTTCACTCAATTACTAATGGCTGACCATTAAATTCCATTGAAACACATGGCATGTGAGATGAGGTGAAAGATCCAACACTGGTGTTATTATTATGGGTCTGTTGACACACCCATGCAAGCTGGAGGCACTTTCATATGGATGGCCATCTATCAGGGATGCTGTAGTTGCATCCTGCCTTGTAGATCCTGCCTTGAGCAGGGGTTTGGATTGGATGATCTCCAACTCTATGATTCACATTGCCATCCTCAAATGATGAAAATGCATTTGCGAAAGATTCTGTGTATGGTGTATAGACCCAACTTCAGAGCTACCTGTTTCATGAGAATATTGAAAGATAAGGACTGAGAAGCATTTAATCAATGTGCTGAAGGAATACTGAGCTGCCCTACTTTGTGATGCTTTAAGACTGAAACCTATAATGGGGGCTTTCATTCCCTGGGAAATAAAAATGAAACAACAAACATGTCAAACTAATTGTTTAACTTTATTTATTTATTTATTAATTAAAAGGAGGCTAAAATAGCTTAAGATGGAGTTCTCTATCATCAACGCATTAACACTGATTTTATACCCTGGAAAAGCCCATGTGTGTTCTGTCTGTCATTCCAAATGGAATTAAGAGACTTGGTTTGAAATGATTCTGCCCTGAAGTGCTTTTAAAACATGTGTCTTGCTGCTTGTATGCATGAACTAGCATTATGTATTGCATAGATCTGAATCTTTTAATTACAGAAGTTTATTCTTTTTCTTTTCTAAATCTATACCATCAAGCTCTTTGTAGCCAACCTGTAAATATTCCTTGTAATAATACACTGGCCCATACATAAACTGTCAGAAGGTAGTGAAGGTAAACCTTGTGATAACTGAGACACTTTCTTTTCATGACTCATGAAAACACACAGACACAGACACACAGACAGACAGACAGACAGACACACACACACACACACACAAACACACCGTACTTCCTGGAGTTACAGATTGTTAACAGTTGCCATTTGACTTCCCATTAATGAGTAACACCCAATAATTGCATGACTTTTTCCACTCTGGGCGCAATCTGATACTGTAAAGAATCTTAAATTTGAGGGCCAGCTAAGAAACTATACTAGTAGAAAAAATGACCTAATGAGAAGGGTTTATAAAACATGTGGCTTCTTAAAACTAATAAATACTATTAAGGGTCTAAAGTTCAAGTCAATCCTTCATATACAAGTGAAGGCTAATGAATGAGCTCAACCATATGCTAAGTGAGTAATAAAATGAAGTACCTACTGTATGTGTGTCAAATAAAGGAAAAGAAGAAAGGCATAACTAATTGAGTGGTTAGGAAGACCAGCTTAAATGTTCAGCAACCAATATTGTTGTTTTATATGCTGCCCTTCATCTCAAAATGATCCTAGGGTGGGACACAGTGTACAATCACTATAAAACTATCAAAAGAAATAAAAATGCACAGTAACTGGTCTGCATCAAAAATTTGATATGCATCGCTCATCAACAATTTCACTTTAACAAATAGGGTTTATCTGAACAAAAGGCATTTGAAAAAGGATTGCTTTCACCTGGTGCTAAAAAAAATGACCAATGTTGGTGCCAATCAAAGCCCTAGGGGGAAAGCATTCAACAACTGGGATGTCAACACCAAGAAGGCCCTATTACAAGTTCTGGGAGTCCAGACTTCATTAGGTGATGCTATAGCACAACAAGAAATAGAAATGTGTGCCCCCCCTCCATTGCTGATTGGTGGGAGAGTCAGGACAGGAAATGAAAGGACTTCAACAGTGCATAGTTAAACTATGGAATTTGCTTCACAAGATGTAGTGATAGCCACCAATTTGCATGACTTTAAAAGGGGGTTGGATAAATTCCTGTAGAAGAACAATGGCTACTAATCCTGGTGGCTATGTGCTGCCTCCAGTATCAGAACCAGTATGCGTATGTACACCAGTTGCTGGGGAACATGGGTGGGAGAGTACTGTTGCCCTCATGTCCTGCTTGTGGGTTCCTGGTTGACAGCTGGTTGGCCACTGTGTGAACAGAGTGCTGGCCTAGATGGACCCTTGGTCAGATCCAGCAGGGCTCTTCTAATTTTCTTCAGCTAATTGTGGTTTGTTGAAACAAGTCAGTTTCATAAACAAAGGTCTGAAGCTGGCTTGTTTCAGTAAGCCATAGTTAAGACTAACCACAGTTTGTACAGGGTTGGATATAACACATGGCTGGCCTTATGTTCTTATGTCTTGATTGCCCATTAAAGACCAAGCCACACCAAAATACTTTGAATGACAACAGGGAAGAATATATTGTTGCTCAGAAAATTCATTTCGTCCTGAGAGAGCTAAGCTCAGAGGGAATATGGAATTCTGAAAGTGTGGACTATGACATCATCATCCCTGCTAATAAAAATGTGCCAGCGCTGCATCCCCAAGAGCCCTGACTGCATTACACCACCGCCCTTCGGATAGTTGAATACAGCTATCATGTCTCTACGCAACCTCCTTTTCTCAACTAAGAAAATGATGTTTCAGAAAAGGCTTGTAAACATTTCAAATCATTTCTGTGACACCACAAGCCAGTTTGTGTGTGTTTGTGAGTGCGAGATCTGTATAAGGTGGAGGTGGTTTCCAAACTGGAGTCTAATGTTTGCAGCTTGTTCTTCAAAGCCCTTTTTGGAAAAGAATGAGACTTCAAGCATTTTCTGTTTCATGTTAACTATTAGGCATGCCAAACTTTCCAAGCGAACTTTCAGTACCTCTTTAAAATGAGATAATACGATTAGACAAGGTCTCCCTGCCCTCACCCCGCACATACGTTTTCCACTCAAACTTGGATAACTTTCCCACTTGGATGTGATATTTGAAAATGAAACTCTCCCTTTCTGGAGATTGTTCAGCCTTCCTTCCTTCAGGGAAAGACTTTGCCCAGCTCGGAAATGATACGTTCCTGTTCATAATGCACAAAAAATGGCCTGGAGACTTTTTAAATTGGAGGTGTGCACTGACCCCAAGATTTGTCTCAGAGCCCAAATTGGCACCTTGGGAAATGGCCCCCCATTAAATATCACGGGAAATAAAAAGCCATCTGTCTGTCAGAAGTGGATACAATTTACAGGCATCACAGCTGCTTAGGAGAGGAGTGTGCCTGCCAAATTTCAGGAGAATAGGTGTGGTCATTTTTGTGTTACACACCTTTATATATTGAATTTTTTAAAAAAGGGATCGGCCAATAATGTCTATCATTTCTTGGCAGAACTGGAGGAGGTTTTCAGAGACATACCATGGTGGTGACACAAACCCTAATGGGATGGGTGGGTATTATTAGTATGGAGCATAAATATGTAACACACCCATGTGGGCAAAAGGGATACATATTATTCTGAGCAGAGCTGGAGCAACCATAGAGGAAGTGCGAGTCATGCTAACCAAGTCATATCAATGAGTCACAACTGAAAAATGCCTCAAATTGAGATGTTTTTACTAGTGCTGGGCTGAATCCTGCCCCCTATTTTTGGGAACTTTCTCTCTCCCTGTGAAAGAGGCATTTTTTGGCCTCTTTTACAGGGAGGGAGGCAAATTCAGGGAATTTTTCCGTGGTGGAGGAAGGGTTTCAACATACCTTTTTAAGTGTATCTGGTTGCTGAGGGGCCTTCTTATTTTTTTAGTTTTTCAAAAACAACAACAACAACAAAACAACAACATCAGCAACAGCTCCTTCCTCAAGCATTTGGAGGAGCCCAGCAATTCATAGTGAATGCTATTAGATACTATGTTGCCTCACCTTCTCCAATAAGCATCCATTATTAGCACTTGGCTCCCAAAAATGCCTTCACTCTTTAACAACTGACTACATTTAAAACTGTATATGGAAAATGTGTCCCTCAGCCCAAGGAGAAAGATTCTCTGACAGTCTCACCTCTCTCAGCCTCTTTTGCCCCCTCCCCCCCACCCATGAAATACCAAAAACGGAAGGGTCAAAATTTTCAGCACAGCACTAGTTTTTTTATGTATTAAGTTGAACGTGTTTGCTTTTCTTTTCTTATAAAGATCAGCCAAGTGATGCTGTTTGCTATCTTTAGCAATTATAGTTAAATGAAACCTTCATAAACAGATGGCAATATACATCTGGATGCAAGATGTTGAGGATAAATAATTTTGCATAGAAGAATGTCCTGGATGAGAATCTCCAGGAAGAGCTTGGAATGTTGGAGAACATGGAGAATCTTTGCCTGTCCGTGTAGACCAACTTCTCCAGTCTGGGTCCTTCCAATATTGGGACCACAACTCCCATCTTTGTTGACCATTGGCCATGCTGGATGGGGCTGATAGGAGCTGTAGTCCAAACCATCTACTGGGGAAGGCTAGTGTAGACCACACTGACCTAAATAGACCACTGGTATGACTTCCTGTGTTCCATAGGTTAGTAAGAGAACATATACTTTGGATGCAGAAGGTCCCAGGTTTGGTCTCTGTTATCTCCAAATAGGACAGGGGAAAAACCCTGTCTGAAAACTAGAGAGCCACTGCCAGTCAGAGAAGTTCAGGGGTGAGGAATTAGGACCTTCTGCAGGTCCCAATTTAGCCCTCAGGCCCAGAAGGCCATGCCCCTGCAGGTCCCAATTCAGCCCTCTGGAATGCTCCAGATGGTCATGTCCCTGGCCTCATTCCCTTTCCCCCAACCACTGATAACTTGGTGGCTACCCAGCTTTCGTGCCTCTCCTAAGGCATAGTTATTGATAGTAAGAGCTTGAAGCTAAAATATGCTGGGTTTTTTCCATTTGGGCCCCACCTTTTTTGTCTTTGGCCCCACGCACCATTGGAATATGGCCCCCAAGACAAGGCTGGAATTCTTCGAAATGTAATTTGGCCTTTGGGCTGAAAGTGGTTCCCCACCCTTGGGGTAATCAATACTGAGTTGAATGGATCAACAGTCTGACTCAGTATAAGGCACCTTCCTTCCTAAAAACAGGCAGAGGTCAACACTTTTATGCCTTGCTTGTGGAGTAGCCAGAGGCATCTGACTATCAGATAGGATGCTGGACTGGATGGATCCTGGGCTATTCCATCAAGGCCTCATTGCCCAAATATAGGATTTATCTCAGAATTGGCAAGAAGGAGAACAACAATGCAAGAAACAGAAACCAAAAGAAATTCAACTACCCACAAATCCCAAATGCGTTGTAACAGCCCCCCAAAAAGCAATTTTAGAAGCCATTGGGCATATTATTGTTGTTATCTATTAATAGTCAAAACAGATGAAAGAAAAGACACTCAAGTCCTCAATGGAACGTGGTATGCAACCATCCTCATCATAACTGGGGTGACCAATAAAAGGGTGGAATTGACAAATACATTAGACTGTATAGGTAAAAGGTGACTTCATTCCAGTCCTCTTTCAATTAATGAGATTTTCTAGATGTAACTGGACCAGCTCCAATGGTTCCAATATTGCCAAATTAAGAACTAAATAAATAGTCAATTTAGGACAGGTAATTTATGAATGGAATTATCTAAATTTGAAAAACTAATTGAGGAGACAAAAGTTTTAAAAGTTTAGTGTCAAAAATATATACTTTAAGGGTGAATTCTTAAATAAGGGTGAATTCTTCAAAACCTGTTGGGAGTCAGTGATAGAAGCAAGAATTAATGAAGAAGAATGGAGAATAGTTATCACAAGAGGAATGACCAACTCAATCTGTGTTAACTTAAAAGAAAATTATTATAAACTAATTTACTGTTGGTATCTAACACCACATAGATTAAATAAAATATATAGACATGGAAATGTGGAATGCTGGAAATGTGGGATGCCCTCGGCTGATTATATGCTTATGTGGTGGACATGTCCAGAAGTCCAAAATTTTTGGAAACAAGTCAAGAAGGAAGTTCTTAAAATAGCAGGATATAATTTATCTCTTAATTCTAAAGCAATGTTGTTAGAGCTTTGTCAATCTGAGGTCCCAAAAATTCATCAGCTGATGATAAATTTGTTAACAGCAACAAAGATGATACTAGCCAAGAACTGGAAAAATAGAAAACCAATTGTATCTAAATAATGTTTTACTAAAGTTCAGCAAATTGCACAATTATTGAAAATCAGTGAAGTAGTCAGGTTGAGAGATGGCAGACAACAGATCCCCAAATTTACAGAGGAATGGAAACCTTTTATTGAACACTAGAAAAATAATCATGATGGTGCAATTAACATATATTCTTGTTTTGCTATTTGATAAATCATTGGCTTTGGAAGATATGTAAAACTTGATCTTATCTACTATAGTATATATTTAGTTAACTTTATATTTAACTCATTCTTGGATGTTTTATGTGGTGTTATGAGAATTCAATCTATTTTGGTACTAAATTTACTTAACTCACTCTTAGATGTTTATATTTGGTGTTATGCTGGGTGCTTTTGTTGAGTAGCTAAAATAATTGATTGTGTATAATTATTGTGTTGTATAACAATATGTTGTCTATTTTCCCATTAAAAATTAAAAACGGGGGAAGAAAAAAAGAGATTTTCTAGATGTAACAAGTGCTTTTCTAGATGTAACAAGTGCTTCATTCCAGTCCTCTTTCAATTAATGAGATTTTCTAGATGTAACAAGTACCCTGGCATGCTTTCGTTCTTCGACTGATGCATCCAAAATGTCATTCTTCATGCCCTGGTGGTTTGAAGGCTGAGCTAATCACACTGTTGCAGTTGTAATTGAATTTGTAGTTGCATGGTTGAAAAGCAGAAGTTGAAAGGGTGCAGTATACATCCTGCCAGCAATGGCAAAATTTCCCAAGACTATTGATCTCAGATGAGCGTTACAATGTCCCCTCCCCCCCACCCCCAGAACTCTTGTCAGCTGGAAAATCTGCAGGAGGCTTTGCTTTTGTGAAAAGTCAGTGTGGGCACATGCTGGGCATGGATTCCGGATACGGCTAATGTTTGAATGAATTTGAATGCCTAACGTATTGAACAGGTGGTGTGAAACATGTATGTAATTATCCATGCTATTTGTATCATAACCTTCTTACAAGGAGATCTGAGTAATATACATGGCTTTCCCCCGGCTTGAAGCTGGCAAAAAATCTGAGATACAGTTTGGACTCCAAACCAGCAGCAACGTGCCAGTACTATGTTCTTCAGGCATGCCTCTAACTGCACATAACCCATTGGTTCTTCTTCCTGATCTGACTTCTTCCTGACCTGAGCTATCTATAAATGCTTTCAGGTCTGGACCTTTATCTAGGCAACAGTATAGTTTAGCCCAGAGATGAAGAACCTTCAGCCCACATCCTTAATCTGGTCCACAAAGCTTACCCATCTGGTCTGCAGATGTTGGGCACCCTCCCGGGCTTGGGGAGGAATCAGTGTGGATTGAGGAACTGAGCGGATTGAGTAGAGGAGGAGTCCAAGTTCTTATGTCAGACTAGTGATGGGAGATAACCATGGGGGTTGCCCTGTGAAATCCTTGCATGCCTCATGTGCTTCGCAATGGCCAAGGTGCAGGGCAGGCAAAGCTGCACCAACTGAGGTGTGGAGTGGGAGAAAGTACCTCCGCTCCGTGCCTTGGTTGGGTAGCTTTTCTGTATACAGGCTTTCCCTGGCTGCTTTTTCCCACAGTCCCACCATCCCTAAGTTTGGTTGTCTGCCGCCTTTCTGCACCCTGGTCTTTTAGGAAAGATACTTTTAGGAAAGAGTTGTGCCTTTGCCTTTACCTTGGTCTTGGACAGTCTCATCCTGCATGATGCTTTGAACCTTGGGCCAACTACTTTGAAGCCTTCTGGTGCTATAGGTGCTTATTTGCGTCAGTCTCGGCTGCCTACAGCACACCCCTGGCACCCAGTGAGTGTTGCAGCTGATCACATGCAGAAAGAGTTGGAACCAGCTTTATTCCTGTTTATAGTAGACCCATTGAAATCAATAGGGCAAGTAAATCATGACTAATGATTTCAGTGGATCTACTATAGATCTGATGACATTGGTATCCAACCCACTGTATTGGTGTGTGTTGATGGACTCCAAAAGTGCATTTCATTCCTCATGGAGTAATTTCAACAATTTCTCATTAGCCCTTATTATCATTAAGGGCTACTGAAATTGGGATCAAGTGAAAGACTTCCTGACCAGGCAATGATGCAGCTTCAAGTCAGGTTTGAGCCTGAGCTTTTCTGTTTCTAGACATTGACTAGGATGCCATGAGGTAGGAGCAATTTGCGAATCAGTCCCTTTGCCCTGCTGAGGTCATCTGCTTTTTAGACCTCAGGATGCTCCAGCATTTGAGTTGATTATTAATAATAATAATAAATGTATTTCTTACCTGCCTCTCCCTCTGGATCGAGGCAGGAAACAACAATAAATATTAATACAAAGACCATAAAATAGATAAAACATTAAAAACAAATAAAACAAATACATTATTAAAACATCTTAAAATTCAACTAGGTAGGCCTGCCGGAAGAGATCGGTCTTCATGGCTCTCTTAAATTCAAGAAGACTGCTGAGTTGTCGAATCTCTCCCGGCAGGCCATTCCACAGTCTGGGAGCGGCAAAAGAGAAGGTCCTCTGGGTAACACTCATCAGCCTAGTTCTGGCTGATTGAAATAAATTCTTCCCAGAGGATTTTAGTGTGCGGGGCAGATTATATGGGAGAAGGTGATCCCATAGGTAACCTGGATCCAAAACATGTAGGGTTTTAAAGGTAATAACCAACATTTCACCCGGAAACTAATTGGCAGCCAGTGGAGTGATTTTAAGACTGGTGTAATGTGGTCACCCCAGGTGTACCGATGACCAATTTAGCTGCCATATTCTGAACTAGTTTTAGTTTCCGGACTAGGCACAAAGGTAGCCCTATGTACAGCGCATTGCAGAAGTCGAGCCTTGAAGTTATCAGCACTTGCACTACCGTCTTTAGGTCTTCCAACTCTAGGAAGGGGCGCCGTGATGGGGGTGCCATGAGCCTTGTTTTTGATACCCCTATTCTACACAAGTTTAGGAAATGAAGGTAAAATATCATAGCCTTGCGAGAAAGCATAATCAGTTGCAATATTTGCTAAAATGGGGAACTTGGATAGAAATGCTGTTAGCAATCCATATAAGAAAGCATTCTTCTTAAGACTGGCTAGGGAATGCTGGGAATTGCAGGAGTTTTTTCTGTCTAGACCTGCATAGGATTGTGCCCTTAATCAATAGAATTTGCTCTATAGCTGAGCTGTGGCCAGTTAGTGAATGGGGGTTCTTGGAGATCAGCTGTCTCAGAGGGTCATGTAAATGTCATCATCTCTTAATGTACTGCATACATTTGATATCATCAACAGTCAGTTTTGCAAAATCTGCCTTGTTCTTTACACCGCCTCCATCCGTTATGGATCATTAGGCACTATTGAAATAACAAGTTGTGTGGAATCTATACCACATCATGTCATTTTTAACATCAACGCTGCCCAACCAAACCACCACTTCCTTTGCTTAACAAATGAGCACTCCAAATATCGGCAAAGGTTTCTCCCCATAAAATGACAATTAAGCATCACTGATGACATTTTTCACAGATGCGGTGCTCCTGCTATGCGACAACAGCTTGCATCTTGAGAATTGACCCAGAAAGATAATTTGCATCAAAGTTTGCAATCGACTTTTAATGAGCATGTTGGAATGTGCAGGGTTTGAACGTTATACAATGTAATCCTATTACGCATTTCGCACCTTCTCACTGTGTCTTCTCAACAATCCAATGCTGAAGGAATGTTTTCCTGCTCTTTTTAAATTTTGGCAGGCATTCACAGGATTGGGGTGGCACTGTCCTTGCACAGCTGTACAGACAGAGCTCCCTGTGAAGACAAGAGGGGCCAGGGGGACAGAAGGAAGCAGTAGGAGCCACCACAGAAGTTTCTTTTCAGTTTAAAAGGCAATTTCGCCCAATTCAGTACAACTTGGATTTCCCATTAGCCCTTTCCAACTGTTGAACGTGGGGTAAAATGACTACGCATGGCATCTGAAGGACCTTTTTGCAATTTGTGTGGTCTGTCTCAGTAAATCAGAGTCAGGCCTTGTGGGGCTCTTGAGATGTTGTTGGACGGCAACTCCCATCAACTTCCACCCGATGCGGGGTGTGGTGCTCTATATCCACCCTACAAACTCTATTGCGTGTCATGAGTTGTAGGGTGGGTATGAAGACACCCCCACCACGCCACGCTCAAGGTTTCGATGACGTGCTATCCTGTGCTGCTGTGCAGGTAATTATATCAACCATGGGTGTGCGTGCAGCAAGTGAGAGGGCAGGAGGAGAAGCCACAATGGGAACCCAGCCATAGTCTCAGGTTCCCCTTTCTCAAATGCAATTAATCATGATGTACCCTATAAAAACACTGTGGGCAAAAGCAAGAGAAGGATGAGGAAGCAACAAGCGAAAACAAACAATGGACAACAACACAACCATTACACCAGTCAGAACCACCCAGGACTTTGGGACAACCCTATGGAAAATTATTTTACAGTGGGAAATACATATCTAGTTGCAATCTGTTTGAAGGAAACCACTTACTAACTAAAGCAGGGATGAGCAACACATGGGAACTAAAGCAGGGGTGGGTATCTCATGGTCTTCCAGATGTTTTGGACTACAACTCCCATCAGCCCTGTAGCCAGCATAATCAATGGTGAGGGATTATGGGGATCAGAGGCCATAGGTTGCCCACCTCTGAACTAAAGGGAATGTTTTCTGTTGACTGCTAATGAGTTTATTTTACTTAATATCCAATATTATCTTCTTTGTATATTTGTGTCTTTAGGGGGGATTGTCCTTAGTGTTCCCTGTCTTCTGAGACTAGGTATGGAAGGAGAAGGGTCTTGTCAGTCGTAGCTCCTTCTTGTAGAGCTATCTCTTAGCCTTCTCCCTCTCTCTGACTTTAGAGGAGTGATTCAGACTCTTTTGTTTTACAAAGCAACCTGGATGAGCTTTATCGCTGCTGGTTGTATGCTTCTATACTAGTTTTATGAGATGGTTTTATCTTTGTTTATTAAATTGCTTTTAGCTGTTTACATTGGTAAGACATTTCAAGCCCTAAAGAAGGGATGTTGAACCCTTTCAGCCCAGGCTGAATTCCATTTTGAAGAAGTTATTGGGGAGCACATTCCAGCAGTGGATCAGAATAAAGGCCAAAAATGGGGCGGGGACAGCTTATTTTAGCTAAAACTCTTGCTGCCAGTAACTGGCAGTTGGAGAGGCAGTTTGACCTTTTAGGAGGTGGGAAAACATGCAAAAGCCAGGAAATCACTCAACCATATGCAGGTAGGGCCAGGGAAAAAAGGCATGGCTATATGGCTACTGCCCAGAGGTTTGATTTCATCTGTAGGCAAGACAGATTTGGCCCACAGGCCTGAGGTCCAGTACACCTGGACCAAGGCTGGATCGACACCAAGCAGGATATAACACTTTGAAAGCAGTTTGAAAATGGTATATGAAATGTGTCATGGGCCCCAATACCATCATAAACCATTATAAAGCAGTCGTGTAGATCCTGCCCAGGTAATATGAAGGTTCACCTGCACTGATATGAACCTGCCCGGATCTTAAAAACAGCCTTGGAGGCTCTGCTCATGAGCCCACTCTCACTATGTCTTAGATTGCCAAGCAATTTTTGAAACATAATGTATTTGTGGTTTTATTTTCACTTATATTTGCATTTCTGTTTGCCTGTTTCCCAAATATAGATATCTTTGTATGCATTAAAAAAAGAGAAAGAAATAGGAGAACTCCATTGCAAAATTCAGAAAAGCACAGATTGCTAAGAATAACTGAGTTTGGTTCATGGTGCATTGGTTCAAAAGTGTGAAATTAGGTAAGTTCACATTAAAATGAGAACCAAACACATTTCTTCTGCTTTCCTGGTGGCAGGTTCCCCCAAATAGCAGTTTGCCCTGGTTTATTGATGCAGTTGTTTGTATCAGATTGCATTATTTCCGTTCAGGCATGGTGTTGACTCTTTGCCTCCATTTACCAGCAGAGGGCGTATTTCATCCAAGAACCACCTTGATGATAGCATCTCTTTGGAAGAGCACAACCTGTCAGGGAGATAAAGCTGAACAACGATTCTACTCAATCCCTTCAAAGAAAACTGCGTTGGATAAAAGAGGATATTTTCGGTTTCTTATTTGCCGGTAGTCTTCCAGGCCTGGAGAATTTCCAGGCAAATGGTAACGTTGATTTATATTGATTTATGTTTATGTACCTGACGATGAATTCTGGAGCATAACTGTAAGGGAAGCTGAGAGATCTAGAACAGAGGGTTTCTTTGTAGGCGTTAGAAACCGAAATTGCGCTGCAGTAGAGTGGAACTTCGCAAATAATACTCATCAGTGCCATTCGCTTCCAAAGGAACTCTTCTGAAAAACAAAACCACATCAGACACAATCCAGATGGGGCTCTGTGCCAGCACAAAAATCACGGAAGCGAATGGGAAGTTTCTGTCTACCTCTTCCTGAATTGCTTAATTGGAGCTTGCAGGGGAGAGGTACCATCAGAATGCTGACCGGGACAATGGACTGTGGGAAATGGGCTACTATTCACCAGGGAGTGGGCACTCCAAACTCTATATCCCCTTAGTAACTACAGTAGGGGAACAGATATTAACAGAGAGTTAAGGGTTATTGTGATAACAGCAGCCAATCCTCTGCCTCTTCCTTTCTTCCTGTTTGCATCTCCGAAAATCCTGAGCTCATAATGCCATGTTTGGCTACATTGCAGGATTCAAACTTTCCCACTATTTAGTGGGCATCTCACGAATAATGTTTTCATACCATAATAGCCCCTCACTTTCCAAGGGGTTGAATAACCGTATGCCTCCTTTCCCCTTTCTCGTTGGGGCAATTAGAGGGAGAGGGAGTGGAGCTATTAATCTTCTTTTGATGTCCATTATCCCTTGCAGCTATTGATGCAGTCACTGGCATTTTCCTCTTGCACCTTTGTGTAGCCACTTGGCATAAGTGGTCAGACATCCATCTTGTTGAGATACTTTCCTAATATTGTCTGATGGGAAGCAAATTCCCTTGCTTGTCTTTGTCCCAGCACCCCAGTGCATCTAGAGGAACGAATTAAATTCCTTGCTTTTCAAAGTCAATTATTGTTCAAACAGTTAGGCTCAATCACTAGATAGGTTCAGCCAAATTCCCTGTGTGCCTCACCATAGGTTATTTTACTTAGGGCGTGATCCAGCCAAAGTGGAGCATTTTTACATTCCACTGATTTCAGTTGGCGATTTAAGCACATGCTTAATTTTTCCCATTGAAAGTGGGTGGAATTCAAAGAGGCAAATCTTGGTGGGAATGTCCCCATAATTCTTTATCTCTTCTTTTAAGTTATACACAGGTATTTCATTTTTTTATTTTTATTTTTTGTCAGAATGGTTCTTCCGTTTAGCACAGCCTTAATGACCTGTTTGCTGAATGGTGGCACTTTACAGAAACTAGACATCTGCAGCCAAAACAACTGGCTTAATTCATGGCTCTTAGCCGGTTTAAAACTGTTATAAACTGTTTTAAAGCAGTAGCGTAGATAGGCTCTCTCTTGCTCCTACTAGGAATGGGAGAAATGTGTTCAGTCACATTTTAGCTTACCTAATCTTACACAACAGATCCTATTCAAGAACCAAAACTCAGTTATCCTTTAAAATCTACACTTCTCTGAATTGTGCAATGGAGTTCTTCAGACCAAAAAAAATGTGCATAGAATGCATATTAGTGAAAATATTAGTGAAAAATAATGTTCAAAAATGCATTTTATTTGGTTGATTATTAATTTGTGGCATTTATTCCACTGAATGTAGTAAAATCCCTCAGTGGTTCACAATATTATAATACATTTAGATATAATATCAGAAATACAACAATAAAAATGCATTAAAAGCACAATATTGAAATAACTGCAGTTAAACTATCAAGGAGCAGCAAAATGAAGTGGCACGGTTAGTTTACTTACAGCCCAGGGAAAGCCTGGGAGAAAAAGGTGCATTTTTAGGAGGCATTTGAAAGATTTTCAGCTTCCCAAACTGCATGGGGAGAGGGTTTTCCAGAGGGGGGTGCTGCTGCTACGGAGAAGGCCCACCATCTGGGTTCTTCATGGTGACATTTGTTTTGTTTGAAATGACCAGCAAGGCCTCCTCTGATGATCTTAAATGTGACCTGGTATATGTAAAGGAAGGTGGTCTACTAGATATCCTGGACCCAGATGTTTAGGGATTTATAGGATAACAACATAACCTTGAATCTATCTACTTTGTATCTACTAGGCAGCCAGTGCCTTTCTTTTAACACAGGTGTTATGTGAGCCTAGCTAGGTGTCCTAGTGAGCACCCTAGCTGCTGTGTTCTGCACTAGCCTCCGAATCATGCACAAAGGTAGCCCCACATAGAGTGTATTGCATAGTCTAGATGGATCCAGGAACACCCCCATTTGGAAAAATTGCTTACAGAAATGCGTATATTGGGTCAATGCATACAAAATGTGTCTATTTTGAGAAATGTGCACAAAACTTTGTATGAATTTTCATGGTAACTTTACAAAACAACCCTTATTGATGAGGAATTCTGATGAACTGATTTAGGATTGGAAAATAAGAAACTGAGAGATACCAAAATTGACACAGCCATCCATCCCCACCTTGTAGTCTCTAAGTTTTCCCCCTCATATTTCTTCCCCTTGCTTTTCCTCAGATTCCTTTAGATAATTCTATTGCTCACACTGCACATTTGTTCAGCTACCATGCTAGTGGGCCCTTAACACTTGTGTTACGAGGCCCTTTCAAGCCTCAATGGGTGTGGGGGGAGGAGGAGAAGGGTTTTCCCCTTATACTCTAATGGCGGCTGCTGGAACGTGTGCAGATTCCCCCTAGACACACCATTAGTGTGGTGGGAGATTTTGCGCACTTTCCAGAGTCCCAGAAAGCATGCTTTCCAGCACTTCTCCCGTCTCCCTCGCCCACTGGGGCTGAAAAGGCTGCTTAACTCAAGTGTTAAGAAGCCCTTTCAGGCCCCAATGGGTGCAGGGGAGAGGAAGGGAAGCACATATTCAAGGCTTCCAGAAAGTGCACAATTCCACCAGCATGTTAATGGTGTGCCATGGGAATTACACACTTTCCATATGCCTTGGATGCGCACAACACTAAGCGTTCACTGGGCTTGCTTGGGCGGAAGAGGACCAGCCAGGCAGCGCTCAGTGAGTGCATGTGGTGAGCTCCCAGGGAGCTCACCATTCACTATGCAACAGTGCTTGGGCAACCACACTCCCACAACCCTAACTTTAGTTGGATTCTCCTCTTGCACATAGTCCAGAACCTGGTTTCTGCTAGCACAGCATCATTTACACTGACAGAATGACACAGTTGGATACTAGGGCTGTGCATGGATCCGGATCTGGAATCCGGAGTGGATCAGGCTGGATCCGGGCTGGATTGGATCAGTGATCTGGATCTGATCCAGGTCCATGCATAGAACTCCCTCCTGCTCTCCCCCTCCCTCCCCCACTCTCCCTGCTTACCTGCTGCCTCCTCCGTGTCATCCCCCATAGTCCTCTCTTCTCGTTGTGTGCTGCCGCATTTCCCGCTCACGTTGGGTGATGACGTCACCAGCCGTGACTGGCAAATGTGGCACTCTAATTGGTTAGAGCACTGCATTTGCTGGTTGCGTCGGGTGACATCATCACCCGACGCGAGCAGGAAATGCGAAGGCACACAGCGAGGAGAGAGGACAATGACAGGACAATGCGGATGAGGCAGCAGATAAGCAGGGAGAGTGGGGGAGGGAGGGGGAGAGCGGGGAGAGCAGGAGGGAGTGCTGTGCACAGATCCGGATTGTATCCAGTCTGGATCTGAGTGAGATCAGATTGGGCCCGATCTGGACCTGACAGATCGGGATCCGGATCAGATTGGGGCACCATGCACAGCCCTATTGGATACTACCCATAGGATCACATAGTTGATTATCACAAAAACAATCAAATGATTCCACATAATTGGTAGAGGCAATCGGATGATCCATCCCCATGTGTACATGGATGCTTTGCCCGGTAGGCAGGAAGAAACGGCATGCATGATGGGCCAATTGAGTGGGGTTGAACAGATTCATAACCAACCCAGTGTCAAAAGCTTCACATGCTTATTACAACACAGATGTCTCAGTAGTTATTAAAATATTTTTGGGTATCAGCTTTCTGCTAACGTGAAGCTAATGTTAATTCAAGTTTATACTGGATTGGTTTTAAAAAAAGATGATCTGTTAAATGTGAACTGCACAGCATCAAGGTTACAGTAAATTATGCTTGCTTGGACATATATCCTCAGATACCATTACGCTTGGTTTCACACAAACATATTTACTGGCAGTGATAACATACTAACAGATCAGGAATGTCTTCGTTAGAGATACATTTTGCTTGTGTGATTCCACAGGACATCCTCCTTTTGAAAAAATGAAAAAAAAAAACCAGTAAGCCTTGTTGAATCTTTAGTTTGCCATGAGTTCCCCCCCCACACACAATTAATAACCATTAAATGTTTAATGAAAAATTAAGCAAAAAAGAAGTGAAGCCACTTTTGTGAACCAGAATGCTGACTTTCAGGATATCCAGTTTGTCTCCTAGTATGAATGATGCAATGTTGCTTTGCCTTAGAAAGAATTAATTCCAATACTTACAGACAGAACGTCATCCCTAAAAACTTTTGCTAGAATAAGAATGCCTAGCAAAAGAAGTATCATTTAAAATGACGGTGACCTTTCAACATCTCAGTGGGTTTCTTTGTCATCATGTAATTTACACCTTTAGGCAGGATTTAAACATTACAAATGTTTCATTTATACACTATTAACTAAACCTCTTGGGAACTATCTGGTTTTAAGAACAGGCTTCCAGATTGTATTTCATTGCACCACTTCCTCCCAGTTCCAAATGGTGCAGTTCTTGTCTGCGTCATCCTCTCAAGAAGAACCTAAACCTCTGAAAAGTGCAGTCCCAGGATCAGAGAAAGGGTTGAACTGGATGGGATTGGTGATAGGTAGGTAGGTATATGGGGCTCAGATCCAGGGAAACTTAGCTATGCTTAAGCCCCATTGAAGTTAACAGTTCAAGTTAGTTTAAGCTAGGGATGCTTGAGGAGTTTAATGAGTCTGAATTCCAAAATGGATGCACCTGATCCATGTCTTCCACACTAATGTGCAGATCAGATGTGGGTCTACTTGGGATTACAGTCTACCTGATTCCCCACCAAGATGATCTAAGAGCTGACTCAAAAACCAGCCTAACAATTCTATCCTTAACCACTTAAAAAAACCACAAAAACAAACGACGTCAAAGGGAAACAATAGATACCCCCAAATACCAAGATTTTAATATGAATATCAATATCTCACTTAAATTGAAACCAACATATTAGCAGTCACAAATACCTGACACTACATCAAATACATAGGCTGTTCATATGCCCAATACAGATTTCCCAAACACATTTTGATTGATGTAGTCTTCAGAAGGAGAAAATACACAGATAAACACTACAGCCCTTACTAAAGGAAGGTCAACATCATATGTGAATTCTGAAACGGAACAAAAATTGAGACCCACACAATTCAACTGATCACTGCACAAAAGAAAGGGAGGAAACATACTAAAGTCAAGATGATTAATCCCTTCTGCCTGTGGCAGCCATATCAAATAGGGGTGTGCACGCCAAAAATATAGTTGTTTATCGTTATAAGTTTGGACCAAAAAAATTATCGTCGTCTTTCATATCGTAGGTGAACCGTATTGTCTTCATGATAATTATCATGAAAAAATGATATTTTTGCAGCCCTATTTTTCAAGAAAAAAATGCCTATAACTTCTTTATTTTAAAAGTTAGTGGCTTGAAACTTGGTCACAGTGCTTATGGGGTATGCCTAAGTATGTGTATGAAATTTGAGATCAATCCTTCCAACCCTCGATTTTATATGAGTTTTTTAAAGATAATTTCTGTTCTGACAGGTCTGAATGAATGCACGTGGTGAGCTGTCATTCTGATCTGTCAGAACTGAAATGATCTTTTATAAATTCATATTTATAAATATGAATTTATATGCACATATGCACATATGTGTAGCACACAACATGTGCTACACATATGTGCCAAATTTGAGATCGATTCCTCCAACTCTCGATTATTATCTTTTAAAAACTCATATAAATTCGAGGGTTGGAGGGATCGATCTCAAATTTCATACACATACTTAGGCATACCCCATAAGTACTGTGACCAAGTTTCAAGCCTCTAACTTTTAAAATACAGACGTTATAGGTATATCTATATGGCAGTCCGATAAAACGATAAAATCGCCTGAAAATTATTGTCTCCGATGATTATCTTAGGTTTTTCTATTGTATCGTCATCGTTAAACACATGCACGATAACAACCTTATTGTATCGTTATCATACATTTTAACGATACGATACACATCCCTAATATCAAAATTGATAAAACAACTATTATTGCAAACACACTGAGTGACTCCCCAAAAAGGGTTTAAAGCTATTTCAGTATAACATTGGCTCATTCATTTCTTCTTTCTTTCATTTTTTCATTTCTTCCTTTTTACAGGTGCTAGCTGCTGCATGTGTCTAAAAAGTGTGGTTGCTGCTACACACATGATAATGAAGCTGACAATTCCCCTGGAAGTGAATAGGAAGTGATTAATAGGTGCCATGACTCTCTGGGAGGTTGTATGGGAAAAAACATAGCTGCTTCCAAGGGCCAATTGTGGAAGCTATGTCCCCCCCCCCCCCCAATTAGGCTGACCAGATAAAATCCAGGTCAGGGCTCATGTAACTTTAACAGTTGCAGAGAAAAGGGAATTTCAGCCAGAGTCATTTGTATGCAATTAGTCCCTGGTGAAATTCCCTCTTCATCACTACAGTTAAAGGTGCAGGCACTATACTTGAGTGACTATATACAAAAGAGTGCAGGGCCCCTGCAACTTTAACAGTTTTGATGAAGAGGGAATATCACCAGGAACTAATTGCATACAAATGACACTGGCTGAAATTCCCTTTTCTCTACAACTGTTAAAGTTACATGAGCCCTGACCTGGATTTTATCTGGTCACCCTACCCCCCATACAATGTCCCTTGGAAGCTAGTATTTCAATAAACCTAAAGCAAAATTAACTGCAAACCACGTATACCTCTCAATTTTAAAGAGTTGAATCTGGAGTCAGTCTGTTTCCATTTTTCCACAGACAGAAAAATTTAGCCAAATACCTGAGAAATAATCGTTTACAGCCAAGTATGTCACAGAATGGTTTGGCAAACACCTCAAAGCCTGTCAGAAAGTGTATATTTCAAAACATCAAATACTGGTAACTGGGTAAAGCAGTCACCCTTGCCCCCCCCCACCTCAACCCAATTTTAATGATAAGCAAAAGATCTGTGGGACCAGTATTTCATCCAGAAATCAGCAGCTAAACTCATCTTCGTGTTTCTGACCATACAATTTTGTAACAAAAAAAGAATATAATAAGATTTTGTTTAATGACATCAGTGAAATAAACCTGTCTGTTAGACTCAAGTTCATAAAACATTCCTAAGAAGTTACGACAGGAACCTATTGTTTGGGGTACCCCACTCTCCAGAGCAGCAGGAAGTACCAAAAGCAAACTTTTATTGGGCCAGTTCCTTTGTGAGGAAACTGTACTGCAGACATGAGGCATTTTTGTCATATGCCCTTATTTACAAATGTACAAGTCTCATATGAGAGAACAAACAGATACTTGGGCTAGAACCAGAGATCACACAGGAACTATTTAGCTGCCACTGAAAGCAGAGGTCCTGCCTCGCCTTCTCATCTCTGTCCTAATAACATCTAGTACTACAAAAACGGTGACTAACATCACCGCAGTGGGCTGGTTCACTCAACATGCTGGGTCACCATGAGTAACTCACAGTGCATGATGGGTGTGTGCAGCCAGTATCAAGAATATGCAACTCCCAATGGGGTTACAGCATGTTGTCCTGGCTATTGTGGGTTAGCTGTCAGCTGCTTTTGGATGTCATGACAGGACAGCAAATAGTTACTTTTTGATGATGATGATAATGATGATGATGATGATTCCAAAGGTGAGCTGCTTGCAAAATGTCTTGGGCTGACCCTGGCAGCAGAACCCTGACAGCACCGTGAGAAAGGGAGCCCTTGTTCATGTAGTAGGAAGGGCAGCAAACTTCCCATGAGGGAAGACAGGAAAGTTTCCCTCCATGGGAAGTTTTATGCCTTTTTATGTGGTTTGTGTGTGTGTGTGTGTGTGTGTGTGTGTGTATGAATGGTGAATGGAGTGTGTGTGTGTGTGTGTGTGTGTGTGTGAGAGAGAGAGAGAGAGAGAGAGAGAATGGGGTCAATGATATGTGTGTGTGTGAATTGGGTGAATGGTGTGTGTGTGTGTGTGTGTGTGTGTGTGTTTATGTGTTTCTGGGCAAACACACCAAAGGTACATGCTGAGAAAACAACAGTGGGGGTGTGGGGGTAAAGTGACATCCCTGTCCACTTTGGGTTGTAGCTCCCTCATACTGTGTGCAGTGTAGAGCAGCCCCTGGGCTGAAAAGATTCCCTACCTTTTCTCAGTTGTTTGGAATTCTAGTTCAGAATGCCTTTTACATCAATAGCTCACTGATTATAGAAATCAAGTGACCGTGTGTGTGTGCGGGCAAGAGATAGGAGATGCATGTTAAGATGTGCTCTCCAAAATATAGCCAGGACGCCATTTCACATTTTGGTAACCAGGCATAGGAACTTTATGGCCCTTTCCGCACCATAGGAGCGGAGAGGGCTGGAAGTGGCCGAACCCGGAAGTAAGCACTTTTGGGTCCGGTGCAATGAGGCTGCACTGCAATGCGATGGCCCGGGCTTCTCTTGGGCCATCACAAGTCAGGGCGGCCAGTTTTTGGACAATCTGTGGAGCAGCGCAAAAGCACTTCTCCGCAAAAGCAAGTTTTTTAAAAAAAACATGGCGCGCAATCGCCCCCCTCCCCCCCATCCTGGGGATGGCGATTTCGCTGTCCCCGCCTATGGCCTCGGAGCCGTGTGGTGCAGCTCCATGGCCATCGGCGCAGCTGTGCTTACTCGTGGGTAAGTGCGGCTGTGCCCGGGATGGGCAGCCACACCAGCCACCCATCTTGCTTCCTTCCCGGAAGCAGGGAACGAATCGGAATAATAAAGTTCCCTGAACTCCCAAGAATATGGATGGCTGGCCTCTGCCTGCTTGCAGGATGCTCTGTGCATCATGCGGACTCTCCGCGAGCAGTCAGGGGCAGCCACGGGTAAAATGGCTGGTGTGGAAAGGGCCTAAGACATGCCTTGCTGGAACTTATCAGAAAGAGAGAGAGAGAGAGAGAGCATGCATCAAAATTTAACAAAGTTTTCAGGTCTGCTCTGGCATACATTAATGCAGACTTTCCCAACCTGATTCACTCCCAATGTTTTGGACTACAACTCCCAGGTTTTCTGACCACTGGCTATGCTGGCTGGGGCTGATGGGACTTGAAGTCCAAAACATCTGGATGGCACCAGGTTGGGGAAGGCTGAACTCAGGTGGATCCATGAAGGCAAAACCCATATATATTTTGAAAGCACTTCCTGTAATTATGTTCCTCTGTTTCATATTACCTGGAGCCATTTTAATTCCAGGTTTATCAATATAGGGGAAACAGTCACCCCTTTGATTAAGCAAAGGAATGTGTACCATTGGAATACATATGTAATATCCACTGTATTCACAGAGGCCAACTTAATGGTTTACAAGAATCAACACTCCATGAGGAGAACCAGTGAGCTGCCCAGAGATATAGATGCTCATGAGGAAGAACCACATGAGATAAAAACTCCAGGAAGGCTTTTGCTTTGAGAGGTTCTTGGAGAAATTTTGTTGGCCAATGTTCCACCAGGGTTGAGAGTCCTACACACAATAAGGTAGTGGATGAGACTCTCCCCTTCTGTCACCAAAAATGGGTGATCTGGATTATTATTATTTTCAATTTTCAATCGTAAATTCTTCATTACATGATAGCTAGGTTGTAGTACTATTTGGACAGCTACGATGAAATAAACATAAGGGCCAAAATATTCTGCCATCTAAGGGATTTGAATGCTCAGACCACATTTTTTTATTTTTTAAAAGAATAAGAACTAGGCATTGGTCATATATTTTAAACGTTACTGAACTTTCTCAGCAGGGGACTTCACTGAACTTTCCATGCCCCTGCCCGGGGTTTAACAACTATAAGAACATTTTTATTGTGATAAAAAAGAAAATCAATATATGTGAAGTAACTTTTGTTTCTGTCAAAAGTGCTACGCAGGGAAAAGAGGCTTTGTTTACCGAGACTAGTGTGTGGATTATTTGTCATGCGGACTATTGCTGTCATCTCCATTTGACCTTTTGGCCTGGCCTTTGACCTTTCCCCTCTCTTGTTGCTTCCTAAATTTGAGTCAGTTTTAGCCTTTCGCTTGCTTGACCTCTGAGCTCATAAATTAGGGGAGGTCATGAGAGTAATCATGGAACTAATTGTGCAGTTCAGCTCAGTTCAAGTGGATCAGTAGTGTACAGTGCAATGTCACCTGTGAGAGAGAATTGTCCCAAGTCATCATGCACAGGCCTCAAAAGCTGCTTCAGTCAAGCATCCAAATTAAAAAAAATGTTGTCAGTACCAGCAATAGTGCAAAGAAACTGAATTGATCATTCATTGATTTGAGACACAATTCTATGCATGTCTAGACAGAAAGATGCTGGCTGGGAAATGCTGGCTGGCTGGGGATTGCTGGAAATCATTGGATTTTTTTCTGTCTAAATATGCATAGGATTGGGCCCTAAAACTCTCAGTAAATTGAAGCTTGGTTCTTAGGTACTTCAGTAGTAATGGCAATGCATATACAAGGTTACGCACAGTAATGTGGGACAGCTCCAATCACCCCAGCTGTCAAATTCAAGACTTCAGAGCTTAATAATGACCATTCCCTCTACCCAATTTTCTATTCCCTCAGTATAACTATGAGTTGAATTTCTCCTCTTCTAACCTTAGAAGGCATACGGGGAATTTTCAGATAAGTACCTTTAACTGTTGAGCTTCTCCACTTTTTTGGACTGAATTCATAAATACCCTGGGATCTTCTCCTGGCCTCCCCCCACCATCCACTCCCCCTATCCACTACGCTCATCATCTGAGGCCCTCCAATTGTGGAACGTTCTCCCCATGAATGTCCACCTGGTGCCAAGGTTAAGTCTTTCCTCTACTGCCAGGCATTTGACAGAATATGACAAGGTCTTAGCTGGTCCCAGGATACTTATTGTTGAGTGTTTAAAATAGAGTTTTATATTGTATTTTTAAGGTTTAAACTTTTGTAAAATGACCAGAGATCTTTGGCTACCGGGTGGTACAGAAATGTAATTAATAATAATAATAATAATAATAATAATAATAATAATAATTTACCTTAGACAAAAAACAAGTTTCTGGGAGTATCACTGGGCTAAACTAAAAGCAAAGGCTTCTCAGTTGGTAGGCCGAAACCCAAGTGGTCATTTCATTTTCATGATAGCAGAAACCATGAAACCAAGCAGGTGGGAATTTTTGAAAGGGTCAGAGTGTACTAGGGGCATGGTTACAGAAAGATAACAAAAATAGGATGTACATCCACAACATCTAGACAAAGTACAAAATAAACTCAACATGCACTCAGTTCTTGTTTCCATGCATCTTTAAAACCTGAGTTACATGTGATATTCAAGCAGGCATCATAACTTGAATGCTGCAGATTCCTTTCTTAATTTTAATTTATGGTTAGATCTCAGGGTTAGTTTATTGCACATCTGCTTCTTTCTCTCTGCCACTGGACTCAGCTGGGTGTCAGTGTGTTTCTCCCTTACAGAATGATGGATTCTACTTTAATTCGCCCCTGACCCTACCTATTTTACTCATAGTAAAGTAATTTTCCGTGAGCTTCCAGAAAGTTCACCTTCTGGAGTCGTCGGAGTAACTCCCATCTAGTTGTGAACATGACTTGGCCTTCATGGCCTCCCCACCAGCTGCTGGAAAAACAGAAGTCATAGCCATCTACAGAAGTCATAGCCACTGGCATCTGCTCTTCTGGGGCTGAGGGGATCAGTGAAATGAAAGTCATTTCACCACCAGTATAATTTAAACAACAGTAACAACAACAAACTATTGAATGTTCAAACTGGTTAAAATGCATGGATTAGAAAGTGTGTACTCTTGCTTCCTCTATACTCTAAGCTCTAAATGGTTACTGTTGACTAAGGAATATGGATGATTTGTCTACTGTACATAAAATTATATATCTGTTGACTGATAAAATAAAGGCAGGTGACAAATTTTGTTGGAGCATAAGGGCCAAAAGGCTTTATACAAAAACTGTTTTGAATGCTTTACAGTTACATTTCCCTTATTGGTTTATTCTTCATGTTACCTTCTGAGGTCTTTGGTGTTCTTTTTTTATTATTATTATAACTGATAATTTGATACTGTGGTTGGTTTTAATGTATAGATTTTATATCCCTGCATTTGATGCTGGGGTCTATCAGATATACATTAATATATTCTCAACATAAATGAGAAAGAAATGATTCAAGAAAAATCTCTCCCTCCCCCGCCTCAGCTAGTAAAGCTGTCTCTTTGAAAACTGCTGCCTTAAAGAAGGATTTTATGTGTTAATTCCAGCATACCACTGAACCATTAATCAGAATCCTCTTGAGAGCAACTATTTTATGAATAGTTATTTAATACTTTGCATTTGTACATGGTTTTAAGACCTCTTGGAGTGTTTTATGCACATAATCTCTAACTGCACAACAATCCCATAGCCTAGAATAGAATTCTCCTCAAAACTGTAGGCGTTTTAGCGCGCTGCTCAATCTACAGCCAGGACACCACACTAGCTCTCACAGCATCTTGGCTTTTGAAACCATCCCCATTCCTTAATTGTAACTGAGATTTTGGATCATGCTAAGGAAGCTGCCTCATACATACCTGCAATATGTAACCACTCACTAAGGGCAAATGGAGAAAGTGAGCGCAAGGGCTTTGTATCATTCTAGGCCATGCTTTTGGTGTAGGGTTGGAATCTACTTGCGATAAAGCCATGGCTCCAGAGTTGTCAACCTGACACATATGTCAACGCTTCCCCTGAATGTCAAGTAAAACGGCATTTGTCAAGAGTATGTGTAAAGCAAGATCTACACTACTGCTTTTTTTGTGGTATTGAAGTGCACTGATAACTGTTGGGACACATAATCCACATTCCATATACTGCTTTCGTAGTGTGATATCCTGCTTTTTATTCCACATTTGCAATGTTTTGACACAAGGTGCAGGTCTGGCCTAGGTGTGCACACATGTGTATTTAGGTTGAGAGATTCTGACTGTATAGGCTGTTGCCACAGTGTAGTTATGTTTCCTGAATACTCTTGTCAATCTTTGGGCACTCCGTTGACACTGGAAGTATTAGCTGCTCTTATCCTTCACTTTGACCTGGAATTTATATCCTGTTTTCAATATCTCAACACTACCAGATACAGATATTGTTTTAGGGAACTCATCATACCCTGCAGATTTGAATGAGGTATTACTAAAACCGAGTTTTAGATCACGAATATTGCATCTCTTTCAGCATGAATTCAGTTTGGAAGGCACTCTCGGGGGTTGCATTCCAGTGGTCTGAAGGCAAAAGGGGGTGGGCTAATAGGGGAAAGAGGCTGGGGCTAGGGCAAGGGGGCATGTCCATCTGGAGAACCCCACAGGGCCAGACCGGGACCACAAGTGGGCTGGATTTGGCCTGCAGGTCTCAGGTTCGTCATCTGTCTTTTAGATAGATATCCAACAGAAAGAAATGCAGATACCTTTCAGTCTGCAGCACACCCTTTCTAGCCTGGTAGGACTGTATGTCGATTCCATTTGGAGGGTGAAAATGTGATGGATTTTTCCAGTTCAACCATGCGGATTTTGTTCTCTTTCCCTCTGCTGGCATCGACTCAATCTGTAATGAATCGAGCCAATACATGGACTCTGGTTGTTGTTTTTCAATGGCAGCAATTTGCACAATTTGGAGGGGGGGAATCCTGAAATTTGTGCAAAGGATGACATAATTTTTCTAAATTGGCAAATTTATGCACATGATCATAATCCCACCTGTCCACTATGTATCCTTGCAGAGTTATATTCCCCTCTTGTCAAGACCAGCCTCATCTTCTTCCACACAGTACTTGCTTTAGCCCAGCAAAGGCATATTCTGTACTTGTCAAAGAACATGTCAACCTCCCCCCCCCCCCCACTTTGCTCAGGAAGTGCTGAAGTGGAGGATGAAATTGACAAGTTCTTTGACAGGTAAGGAATATGGCTCTGATGGTGTGGAGAGGATGAAACTGACAAGGCTATTTACAAGAGGGGAATATGACTCTGCAGGGCTACATAGTGGACAGGCATACTTGCAATCGTGTGCACTTGCGCAAGATCGACAATAATAACACCATCTGTGCAAATGTCAGAACTCGGAAAAATGTGCAAAACATTTTCGGAATCAGGAAAAAAAAAATCTGCTACAGTCTGCCACCACTTACCAGGACAGAAATGCTGCAGAACGCTGCCTGGCTTAAACAAAACAGAATCTCCAGCATTGCACATGCCTAGCCACTGACTAAGCTTCTGTGATAACAGGGGACTGGTCATCTGAACTGCCTGCATCCATTTTTCCTTCTCTTTCCAGCCATCTGTGAGCCTGGGTTCCTCAAAATCAACAATGGAGAATGTTTTTTCCCATGCACAAGGAAAATTAAGGCACAGAGAATCAAGATGGACCCTGAATCAGCTCACCCCTGCTCTCAGTAAGGAAGGACACACAAGACTAGTCCTGGTCCCATATCCAGAAAGGTGTATGGGAGGTCTGGATCAGTTCAGGACATATGAGAATTATCCAAACTTGAGTTCCTCAAGCATCCCTAGCCCTCACCTACCCTGACTTCTGCTGCCTGCTTCCCCCTCTGCCAAAGAAAAAAAGCTTATCTTGAGGAAGGAAGAGTGAAACACTCTGAGCATCATTTTCAACTGGAATAATGGGGTTTGTAGTCCAGACCCAACACTGCTGGCAGGAGAAGATGCTGAGGACATCAGCTCCACCAGAGAAGAAATCCATTTCCTTTGCTGATGGAGCCCTCTTCCATCTGCTCTTTACTCCTCCTTCCCAGAGATGATTTCCCCCTTGTTGCAGGGGTGCTGAGCCTCAGGTCCTGGGGCCGAATCCAGTCCTCTGGGATTCCCCAGGTGGCCCTACTCCTTTTCCCGAACCCCAATACATTTCACTTTTGTGCAGGGCTCTGGGGAGGGGCTTCACCTTACAGACCAGATGGACCAGTCTGGTGGGCCAAATTCTGGCCCAAATGCCAGAATTTCTCCATCCCTACCCTAAACCACCATGTGCCCCAAAAAACACTCAGAATAAAATGCTATGTTACTTTTTAATAATAATAATAATAATAATAATAATAATAATAATAATTGTTGCCAGTCATAGTTGCTAAACAACAACACCCCTTTGTATATGATCATAATGAAGAACAACATAACAGTACCAATCAGATATATCATTAAATTATTTAAGTAGATTGTATGATGATAAAATTAAACCATATAAAATGAAATTACTTGTGTAGTTAATTCTATATAGTTCTGTATAATTTCAGACATAATTATAATTATATGCACATAAGCACATTCTTGGGATATTAAGTTTATTAAAACACCATGTTTTTTTTTCTGGCTATACTGAGGTATTCTTCTGTTGGATTTAAATACTGAAAACATGCAATGGTAAATTGATATCCTCTCTGTTGTCTCAAGAAGAGCCTCTTAGAAATATCATAATAGTTGCAGGGGTGGCTTTTAAAGCGTATGGCTGAGTTTTGTATCATTTAGAAGAATTTAGCAGCTCTTGTCTTGTTTACTTAAAGGAGTGATACTGATTTTTATTTGACTTCTGTAGGTGCCTTAAACTATAGTAGTTCCTAAACATCTGATGTTGGTTTAATTTATGTGGTTTCCTGGGAGATCTTAGAGGAATTTTAACTATAATGTTTAATATCAGAAGCAATTTTGGCTGGGATAATACATTTATCCCCCCCCCCCCCCGAGCCTATCTACACACACAGGATAAAAAACTTTGAAAATGTTTTGAAAACTGTATATGGAGTGTGTCCTGGGCCCCAACAGTTCTCAAAACTGTTATAAACCATTTTAAACCGTTTTAAAGCAGTAGTGTAGATAGGCTCACACACTCAGACATAGGCTGACCATATGAAAAGGAGGACAGGGCTCATGTAACTTTAACGGCTGTAGAGAAAAGGGAATTTCAGCCAGTGGCATTTGTATGTAATTAGTTCCTGATGAAATTCACTCTTCATCACAACTGTTAAAGTTGCAGGGGCCCTGCCTTCTTTTGTATATGGTCACTCTAGTATAGTGCCTGCAATTTTAACTGTTGTGATGAAGAGGGAATTTCACCAGGGACTAATTGCATACAAATGACTCTGGCTGAAATTCCCTTTTCTCTACAACTGTTAAAGTTACATGAGCCCTGTCCTCCTTTTCATATGGTCAGCCTATTCAGACACACATGCAGAGGGGTGTTTGCAAGAAGCAAAACAATATATTTTGATACCTGTCCTTATGCTGATCCCAACAAATGTTTCTACTAATGCTGGCCTGAAATTTCTCAGACAAAATTGAGCTTTGATAGGGTAACCAGATGCCTGGATTTGGCCGGACATGCCCGGGAAATGGGGAGCAAATCCACATCCGGGCGGAAAAACTGTTTTGGGGGGCAAATCCGGAAATTTAGCCCCCCAAAAGGGTGACTAGATGGCCCTGGGTTGATCTGGGCCAACCGGGGGGCGGTGGGGGCAAACCGGGGCGGCGGGGGGTGACGCGGTGGGGGCAGGAGGCTTGCGGCGCGAGGCACTTACCGGCTGGGGTGTCTGCTTCCCTCCGGTGCTCGGAATCTACTGAGAAACAGGCTTCGCGGCCTGTCCCTCAGTAGCGCGCCGGGGGGCGCACGGGGGGGGGGGCGGGCGGCGCGAGGCATGCGGGCAGGGGGGTGGGGCACGCGCGCGGTGGGGGGTTGTTTTGGGTGGGTGGGGTGGCGGGGGGGGGGTACGGGATTTTGATCCTCAAAATCTGGTCACCCTAGCTTTGAACACTATTTTTAGTGGAAAGATGGGAAGAAAATTGAAAAAAACAAAAATGAATGAGTAAACAAATACATTTTCTGATACATTTGGGAAAAGTGTCTTTTGTGAACTCCTCCTGTACTGTTGGGGAACTTCAGTCCTCCAGCAAAACGTCTTCCCCGTTCTTGCCATCCATGAATAGGGTGCAACTGTGCATCCAGTTTTAACAAGGTTTAATATTTTAATTTTGTAGAATTTTGTTGGCAAAATCTGCAGTGGATTCAAATGAATTTGGATTTCTAGGAACCCAACCTATGTGGAAAAAAAACCAAACTGATGGATTTGTTCATCCAAGACCATTGCTTTGAGTGTTCTGGACTCATAATTCTGGATTTGAATCACTGTCTATTCAATCATGTTGGTGCTTAATTAGGATTGCCACCTCTTTTTGACTGGTCAGCTCCTCATTGTTAACACTTATATGGCAGGCTGCTACATCACAGCACTCTCTCCATTACTGGTGCTGTCCACGAGCACTCTGTGGGCTATGTGAGCCTCTTCTGAGGCCTGGCTTGGCCAAGCAAGTGCTCAGCAGCCACATGTACAGAAATCATGTGCTTCACCTCCTACGTTAGTGGCAGCTGTGATTGGAGTGAAAGGGGAAATGTGCAATTCCTGGAGCCTCTGTGCCATTTGTGTCTTTACCCTTGCATCAGTGGGGACTTTAAGGTCCCCATTGGCATGGGAGATGGAATGCATGATTTCCCAAGGCTCCAGAAATTGCACATTTCCTCTTTCACACCAATGGCGGCCACCATTAATGCAGAAGGGGGAAATGTGTGATTTCATGCAGGTGGCTGCCAAGCACTTGCTGAGGCCTCACAAGCACCTGGTGGTGGTCTGCGCTCATGGCTGGGGCGTGCCTGACTGGGTTAGGGGGGGCAGGCATAGAGGGGGATCCCAGATCCAGTTGGATACTCATGTCAGCCTCCCTGATCCAGTTGGACACTTGAGACAACCCTACTAAGAGTAGCCGTACCGACTGAATTTGGCCATTGCAGATGTTAAGAATTTCATTCTGGTTCATTTTGTATAAGAATTTATCAAGATCTGCAAAATCTGCAAAGGCTTTAGACCTTAAGATTTAAACAATTCAAATGCCAGAGAAAGGAAAACTTACAGATTTGTGTAGCCCTAGCTTTGGAAAAGAATCTGATGCAAAGAAAATATCTACATTTCCCAATGAGGTATGGGCCCTGCTTTAGCCTTATGTTTCTGCAAGGATGATCATTATAGATGTTTAAATAGAAACTTGCATAAATATATGCAAGTAGAAATAGCTCATAGCTGCATCATTTCATCTCTTGCCTTCAGAAATATTGCATTCCAAAATCCAATATTGTGGTAACAAGCCCAGAGATGATCATTCCTTGTGCTATAAGCAGTGTGATTTTTCATCTTCAACAATTTCTTCTGTTTAATCAGCTCGACAGCCATTAGCTTATCACATGTAACCTGCTACAGTTCCTAGCATATCTGTTTTCAGTTGGGTGTCTAGTATGTTTTTATTTCCAGGGATTGCGAAGAACCTATAAAATGGTCGGTGTGGTGCTACTTTCGCATGCAATCTTTTTACACATACCAGAAGGGCATTTGGCAGGACCAGAAAGACAAATAGCTCATAATTTGAAAGAAAGGTGCAACTGCAAATGATGGATGTCTCATGACTGAAATGCAATAGCAAAGCTCAAGTGATGCAATGTGTTCCATGACACATAGCATGGGATTTGCTTTCAATAGGATGCAAAATAGTGGAAATACATCTGAGTCCATGAAGAATGTTTCCTTTTTCCCGCCGTGATTGATTACTGCAGCCCACAATGAAATCACAAAGCATAGGAGATCAAATCCCATGATCAGAACAATAGCGTGTGTGCAGCATACACAATAGAAAAGAGCAGATACGAGGTATGGCAAATATGTAAACAAATGCTGAGTTCCTCTCACACTGCAGCAGCCTGCGATTAACAGCTTTAAATGGAAGAGAGAGGCCAACCTCCTGAGCTAGCTTAGCTTAGTGTTAAAAACTGCAAATGTGTTTGAACTGGAACTTTTATTCCATTGTTGAATTCAAGGCCCCCTATTTCCAAAAATTAAGAGCCTCCATATAATACCCCCTGAGGTGGTGTGGTGCTGCTAGCGGCTTCAAGACCTGGCAGGACCTGCATGGAAGCATTGATTGTATGAAGCAGTCCCTCCCCACAAGGGTGGTCCATGTGCCCCCTCCCTCCTTCTTTGTGTGCAGGAAAGGGCACTTGTGATCATGGCAGTTAGGAGGGCCACATGCACTGCCTACACATGGTGACACTATTGCAAACAAAGGGCACCTCTGTGTGATTCTGCAACCTGCCACCATCGCTGTCTGCACGGAGGCACTTCAATATGTGACTTAGGGTGGGGCTATGTCAAGATTAGGAAAAAATCTATTCAATTATGTGAGTGTAAGTAGACATGCTATAGCAGCTTCTAGATGGGAGGAAAGGATACATGGCGTGATCAGAAGTCATTTTTAATGGGCCCCAACATCCCAACTGTACATGTGAGAATTAGGAAGGACAGTGTGGGTGGCATTTGTGGATCCATGTGCTCACAGTTTTCAGGGCCTGCATTCCGGTTTTGGTGCAAAGCTTGAGAAGCAATACCATGGCTGCTCTACTTTATGGGATTATTGTGAGCATTTCTTGAGCATTTAGGAAAAACGCATGATAGAGTCTAGTTGTTTACCTGTTATTTATTTATTTATTTATTTATTTATTTATTTATTTATTTCATTTCTATACCGCCCGATAGCCAAAGCTGTCTGGGCAGTTCACAAAAATTAGAACCACATTCAGTATAAAATATGCACAACATAAAAGTACAACCAGAATAAGACCTAGCAGCACTTTAGAGATTTTAAATACAAATTTAAAAGAGCAGATCTAAAAGGCTAGGATGCTAAAATGCTAAAATACTGAGAAAATAAAAAGGTCTTCACCTGGCCCTGTAAGGAGGACAATATAGGCACCAGGCGAAACTCTCTAGGGAGTTCATTCCACAGCCGGGGTGCAATTGTTGTTGTTAACCTAGGTAGGGGGTTTCATCCTATTAAACTTGCATCACTGGAAACCATCTAGAATTATTCAAAGAATGTACAATTGGGGTCACAGGCTAATCCTTCTCCCTTCCACATTTTTAGCATACATGGAGGAACACTACTTAAGCACAGCCCCTTCTTGCAGTCCACAAACACATGGCATGAAGGCTGTATGTGTGCACATATATTTTGTGAAATATGCATGCACACAAAATATATTTTGTTTATTATATCAAAACAAAATTCTTTGGGGCTGTGTGTTCTTCCTCTCGGGCACTGAAATGTAGAAGGAGCCAAAATCCTAAATCTTTGAAGACCCGCAAGTGTGCGTGCTTGGAAGGGACACAAATTGAGTTTGCTGAAATTGATTTGCATGGCTTACAGTGCTGAATAAGAAGAATTGCACAGATAAGAGTAAACACTGCACTCTAGAGTCCAGCTCGTGGATGATTCATATGAATCTTTCACCACCTGAAATTCTCTTGAGTATCTCATCTTATGAAACAAAGGGAATTAGCTCATCACCATAGACATTTTGCCTGATCATGCTAGTTTTTCTAACAAAAATCAGTCTGCGTATTATCCAGCTGCCTAGAAAAGGATACAAATCTTGAAGTATGTTTTTTATGAAAACCTATTCCAAACAGAAAAATACAGTCAGATGCATCTATTGTTCAATTATCGCTCCCCTCTGGGTGTGTATATAGCTGTCATAATAAGTGTCTGCATGGGGAATGAAATGTAAATTTCTTTTATTGGGAAGGAGACCAGCTTAGAATGTTGAAAGGAGTCATCTGGTTGTGTGTGTGTGTGTGTGTGTACGTACATGTACAGCTGACAAAGAGTTATACCACATTTTGGAAGATTGTCAGCCAAAGAGGTTACTCCCTTCCTAACCATACTTGGCCCACTCTGGAAAAGCAATTATTTCAAGTATTTACAGCTTTTAAATTTTAGTGAACTTGGACAGCTCCTTTAGCATTTTTCCCTACTGAATTATCTGGTGATCTTGCATGCTGTCAAATATTATTCATTCTTTTCATTAGCTGGTGATAACAAATTAAGGGTTTTAAAAAAAAATTAAAAAGTAAGTTAACACATACAAAGCATGTCATAAATATTAGGGGTGTGCACGGACCCCCCGGATCGGATCAGGACCCGGATCGGGACCTCCAATTTTGTCATGGATCGGTTCGGACAAAATCGGAGGCCCCCCGGACCGGATCGAGTCCGATCCCGATCCAAAAATCGGAAATTTTTGGATCGGCCGCCATTTTTTCCCCCATAGACTTGCATTGCAATGCAAGTCTATGAGGAAAAAATGGCGGTGGGTGGGTGAGGGGGGGCCTAACTCCCTCCCCCCCGGGGCCGTCCGCTGTGGATGGCCCCGGCAGGTAAGCCCCCTCCCCCGCGCTCCCTCCCCTCCCTGGGGCCGTCTGCTTCCATCCGCAGGCGCCCGCGGGCGTCCGCGGATAGAAGCGGACAGCTCCGGGTGGGGGTAAGCCCCCTTCCCCGCCACTGCTTACCTTCCCGGCCCGTCTGCTCCCGTCCGGCGCAGGCGGCTACTACCAGCGGGCTCTGCGGCCTGCTCTAGAGTAGCGCGCCGGGTGATGACATCACCCGGCGCGCCACCCTGGAGTAGGCCGCGGAGCCCGCTGGTAGTAGCCGCCGGCGCCAGACGGGAGCGGACGGGCCGGGAAGGTAAGGGCCCCCCTCCTCCCCTCCGTGCGCCCCCTCCTCCCCTCCACGCGCCCCCTGCTTACCTTTCCGGCCCGTCCGCTCCCGTCCGGCGCCGGTGGCTACTACCAGCGGGCTCCGTGGCCTGCTCTAGAGTAGCGCGCCGGGTGATGACATCACCCGGCGCGCCACCCTGGAGCAGGCCGTGGAGCCCGCTGGTAGTAGCCGCCGGCGCCGGACGGGAGCGGACGGGCCGGAAAGGTAAGGGCCCCCCTCCTCCCGCCCCCTCCTCCCCCCCGCTGTCCACTTTCATCGGCGGGCGCCCGCTGGCGCCCGCCAATGGAAGCGGCGGTGGGCGCCAGTGGGCGCCCGCCGATCCGCCGATCCGCCAAACCGGTTCGGAGCCTTTTCGGACCGGTTCGGATTGGATCGGCCGATCCAGCTGTCGGATCGGAAATCGGATAATTTATCCGATTTCCCACTGGACCGGACTCGGATCGTGGATCGGGTCCGATCCAGTGCACATCCCTGATAAATATGCTACCATTTAAACAATTCTGAAAAGAGACTTGGGCAGGATCTACACTACTGCTTTAAAATGGTTTATAAGAGTAGTGACAACTGTTGGGGCCCAGGACACACTCCATAGACAGTTTTCAAACCATTTTCAAAGTGTCATATCTTGCTTGGTGTAGATTGCTTATATATTTTTTCTTTTTTTAAAAAAAGCTCGAAGTATTATAGAATAGATGGAAATGTTATAAACCAAACACTTCTTGATATGACTGGAAAACATTTCACCATACAGTATTATTTTATATTATATGTCCTCTAACTTCTCAGCTAATTTTAACACCCTGAGCCTGAAAAATGCTGCAAACCTCCAAAAGTTGCATGTGCAAAGACAAATAAGCTTAAGTCCCATGGCTTTCCTCTTTGAATGGTAGATAGATACTCATATATGACTGGATTGGCACCATGCATGTGTGTGCAACTAAATGCATGGATTTCTAATTGCCATTGTGACCTTAAGGAGATATTCATGCTTAGGTCCTGGTGCATAACCCCAACTCAGTGAACTGAGAGCCTAGACATGAAATCTTAGCAAGGCCCAGTAATGCAATAGATTTTGTCTCCTTGCCTCACACATTAATTGTTAGACTGAATGAAAATCCGCATAAGACTGAACAGTCTGAGAATTGATCAATAGCTAATAGGGATGGATTAATAAGGCTATTTCCAATAAATGTCAGTTTTGGATGTATTCAGTCATAAGCCCACTCTATCCAATTTCCACATTGCTCGATGAATGTTTTAAAAATGCACAAAAATGCACATTTATTGACACACACAGTTTTCCCTAATGTATGCAACGTTCTATATATACCTGTTTTTGTAGGCAACTTTCCCTATTAGACCCATTTTCGTTCATAATTTTTCATCTGAGAATTGCAAAATTTGGGGAAGTGCACAATCAGAAGAACTACGGTCTGATCTCAATATTAGTCCAGGAACAGTAAATTGGTTCAGTTTGCATAAAAACGTGGACCAAATTATAGAGTTTACAATCCCTTTACAGCTGATTTAAGACTGCCAGATAAATTTGAGACTGCCAACTGACCTCCCGTCAAAGAAAAACCATGACCTCTTACTTAGTAGCCACCTTGACCACCTTGATCCACGTAGGATCTTAAATATTTGTTGACTTAAATTGTCATAGACATATAGTTTTGGCCTGTCAGCAATGGGTAGATTTCAATTTAACCCAAGTTGCTTGGAATTGTACATTTCAACCATATCTGGATGTTCATTTTTGGTAGTCTCTCATAGGGATGCACAGATTTTGTTAAATCCACCACACCTGTGTTTCACTGATGGTCAGGCCTCTTTCATTCCATTGTCCAGTCATTGACAGAATTGGATTTTTTAAACCCGAATTTCATTCTACTTGCACTCATTTGCATCAGTGCTAATTCATATCAGCACAACTGCATGTTAGCACATCTGCACAACTAATGTGAATTAGCACAAATCCCTCCCCAAAAGTGAAAAACCACTCCACAAATCCACGTAATCGGCATGACGTCAAAAAGGTTGGTCCTCTGTGGCATCTGCAGGCCAGATTCCTAGCAACCTGAACTCCATTTGCAGCCCCTGTGGATTTCTCCAACATCCCTAGTGCCTCCGTTCATTTGTCAGCTCTCTGACGTGTTCTTGCAGCATGAAAAACATACCTCACATATACACTGGGCTTAGAATAAAGGAATGCAAAGGGGATTTTGTTTAAAGAATGGAAGAAGTTCAAATTTTTTAAAAAAACCCAACACGTTTTAAAAAGGGATTGCTCACACTGGTATCTTGGAATTTGGAAAAGTTCTAAGGAAAACTCTGTAGAAGGGGGGGTTGTGTGTGGAAAAGAAATATATGAAAATATGAATTTCAAAAGTGTATAGAAGAGTCTTTTTGTAATAAAAAATGGCTCCATTTATGCAAGAGTAAAGGCGTGAATGCTCCATTCACGTCTTTACTTTTGTGTAAATGGGGCCTTTATGTCCACCGTTTATGCAGTGGGGGAAATTACATAATTTCTGGATTCTCCATGGAGGCACCAGACAAGGGCGGAAGGCTACTGGGCACTCATCGGGCGCTTGCAAGCCACGTAAGAAATGTGGGGCGAGCACCCAATGAAATGGACCCCAGTGAGTTCACCCATGCCTAGTAAATGTTTAGACTTTTTTTTTCATTTGTGCCTCTTCATAACTGTCTCTGGCTGAATTTGGATGACACAATAAGCAACTGGGGGGGGGGCGGGAACAATCATCAGTTGTATTGACTATTGTGTCGTTCGAATGCTGCCATAGTCAACTCAGCGCTGATCATCCACACCATGGTTGATTATTTATTACCATGTTGTGTGGGGAGTACGCCCTAGATGAACAACTGTAAAGTTGATTATTACCCCACCATTGACTATCGTGTTGTCCAAATTCAGCCAGTGTGTGTCTTTTTAATAAATCAAAACTTGAAGGTCATTGTTTGAAAATGATAGCCTCCATGAACTGTCACTCTACACAATTCATATCCATTCCATGCTGTCCTAATTGCTTAGGGAACTAGAATGCAAAGGGTCCATCTAAAAGCCAAAGTCTTGCTAATTTTCCATTTTGCTCTTCTAGAAAACCAAACATTCAGCGTGCTCTAGTAAGCATGAAGCACATTTCTTTCCTTGCAAGGGTGCATAATGCTTTAATGATGTTTAAAATCTGAAATGTGGCTCATAAATTTTATGGGATGGAGGGAAAGAAGTCCAGTTGTAACAGGACTTCTTGTTGGCCCTTTTAGCATGGCTGGTGGTTTCTTGGAGTTATTTCTTGCAGCTTTGCATCAAGGTTCATTACAAAACATTTAAGCCACTTAGGAGTGAAGGTTAGCCAACATTAAAGTTAGCAGGAATCTTGGCACAGACATGACATAATGAGGATTCTATACATTATCTGTGTTACATGGATCCACTTTCAAGGGTGCACATATATATGTTTCCCTGCAAGCACAATGAAAAGCAATGTAAGTTTCTGAATATACAGCTGTGGCATAACATTATAGAACCCTGGAGTTAGATGTGTACAACCTCAGGGTAGGCAACCTGGTGCACTCCAGATATTATGGGTTGGTACCAATGTTAATCCTACATAGAGTAGACCCATTGAAATGAATGGGGTTTAAATTAGTTATGACTTAATCTCATTCATTTCAATGGGTCTACTCTCAGTAGGACCAACATTGCACACTACTCTTGGACTACAGCTTCCACAATCCTGACCATTGACATGCTGTCTGGGGCTAATGGGAGTTGTAGTCCAAAACATCTGGAGGTCATCAAGTTACCTGGCCCTGATTTAAACCAATTCCTGACTTGAAGACATAATTCTATATAACTGTTCAGCTTGATCCACTGTGGAACTGCTAATTAGGAGGAATTTGTCAGTGTTCAACCAAAACCTGTCTCTGATTTGAACACATTACTTCTTATTCTTTCCTCAGTAGATTAGAAAGAGCGGCACAACTGTCCTTCTCCCCCCCCCCCCCATATAGCATTTCCCATTTATGGGAACTATTAAATTGTGCCTTACCTCTTAACATTTTCCCTCTAGGCTACACTAAAGCTGCCTTAAGCTTCTTTCAATCAAGGCTAGGCAAAAAGCATGGACGTCCATGCAGATTCACCCTTTGTAAATCATGCCATTGATTGATTCCATTCTCCTATAAATACACAGCAAACAGATGTGACTTTCCTGGCTCTTCCTTCCAAAGCTCTTCAGCTTGTCTTGATGCTGTTCCTTTATTGCTCTATATGTTTTCCTTTGCGTCTTGCTAATGGATCCCTTTTCCTTGGTCCAGTCTTGCCTACCTGTCTCCATGTTGTATTCCAATGACCACCTTGACCATACTAATCACAGGCCTTGTCCATACTCATTTGGTAGGGAACAGCACTTTAGAAGTAGCAGCAGGATGAAAGGGACGTAATGAATAGCCCAAGTGAAGTCAGATCCTAGAGTGGGTCGTAACTGGGCAACGAACCAGTTCCGCTCGTACTCTAAGTCTCCAGGAACAGCTCTGTCCTTTCTGTGCCTTGTTAATGGCAGATTTATTACCATGAAAATGTGAGCATATGTCTCTTTTCTTAAATAAATAAATAACGGAATGGCAGTAAACATTTTGACCACAATCGTACACAAAGTTAGTCTCTTTAAATCCCATTGACTTCAAGGATATTAAACAGAATCCATAGGATTAGAACTTCTGGGAAGCATCCAATGTGATCAAAATTACATTGTGCTAGCGAATAAAGAACCTTTAGCACAATATTAATAGTGCTTGCTGGTGCAACAGGTTTCCCTGGAAAACCAATTGCACCAGAAAGTGCTAGAGCCATTTCTCTTAGTGTGATGTAATTGATGCTAGCATCAGTATCACATTGGACTCTGCTCTCTGTCTTAATTTTAAAAATAAACAGAACAAAGGTAGCTGTGTTGACTGTAAGAAAAATGCCCAAATCCATTGTAGGCAGGATCTACACTACTGCTTTATAGTGGTACTGAAGTGCATTGACAACTGTTGGGGCCCATGACACATCTACACCAAGCACGATAAAACAGTATGAAAGTGGTATGAACGTGGAATATGGCATGTGTCTATGGGCCCCAACAGTTGTCAGTGCACTTCAATACCACTATAAAGCAGTAGTGTAGATCCTGCCTCTATATACTGCTTTCATACCACTTTCATAGTACTATATCCTGCTTGGTGTTGATCTGGCCTTAGTGTGATACCTTCATTAGGCAACCAAAAGATCAGAAAAAACTGTGCAAGCCTCTGTGATCTCTTCCTCGGGCAAAAGGTTATCAAAAGCAGGTTTGGGAGGGATAGTAGGGCAGTGAAGTGAGTGTCTGCATGTTCAGAGTATCTCTGGAGATATTCGCATTAGGCTCTGCAAGTCATAAGGTAGTTGGACTTGCAGCTGCCCCTAGGATTGTTGGTGAACCAGAAAGGGAGACATCTTGGATGACCCCCTTTTCAAAATATAAAATCCAGGTGTTACTCCATCTGTTTTATTTAATTAACAGTGGGGCTAGTGTAGTTGTGGGGACGATAGATCTCTGAGGCTCTTCACATTCTTCTGTGGAAGAATAAATTTGTTCAGGATAAACGAGGAAGCTGAATAGGTAAACATGCTCGCATCCCATTCTAATGGTAGGAAGGGTCATTATTCTTGAAACAAAGTGGATGCTTGGGTTTTTTTTAAAAGAAGTTTTTAATTGTATGTTCTTTTTAAAAATTGGGTTGGACTTTTAAAACACAATTTTCTGTTTAGAAAAGAATGCCTTTTTTATGAATTACTTTTGTTTTGATGATTGTTTCAAATTTAATCGATTGCAAACTACCCGGAGTGCGATACAGTAAAAAAGACAGCCTAGAAATTCTGCATGTATATACATTTAGGTCACCTGTCCATGTGCATGCAAAAGAATTACTCCAACCTTCATTTTAAATACATTTCTGAGGGAGACACAAAAATACACATACACACACACTCCTTGGCTCTTTTCTTGTCAAAGTGTTCTTGAGTGGAAGCCAACACAGTGTGTGTGTCTTGTACTTTAGAAGATATTACAACATCCACAGTGCTGAAAAAGAATGCCCCATGGAAGCTAAATACCTGAATGGTAAAACTTACAAATCCATTCTCAACACCAGGAGCCAAGCATAGGTGTTTGATGCTAAGAAACGTTGGCTTTTTTTTCCAAAAATGGCTAAGCGTTTGATCCCAAAACATAATAAACTGTTTTATGTGCTCGTGAAGCCTAACCCCAAAGTGACTTATTAAATTTCAATTTAGTCATTTAAAATGCTTTATTCTGTTCCAATAAACAGGAGGGGATTAATGGCCAGAGACTGCTGCAGACCTTCAAAGCTTAAAGCAGTGAAAAATCTCAGCCCATTACCATTTCTCCAATCTTTTGAACATCAGCCTTGTGTGGTCCTCCAGCCGACTTTCGATAGCTCAACGAACATTCACAAAATAAAACTCCATAATGGTTTAAAGATGTGGTCTACTCTTTCTGCCCAACCACAACTATGGCCGCACGTAACTGAGATGGTTCTTGTTTATACACCATGTCACATGAATCAATTTTGTGAGCAGCCCTAATCAGAAGAAGCAAAACAGTGATTTTTCTTATCATCAGGCTGTTAAATATGGTTATAGTATATTACATTTTCTTCCACAGAAGTTCTTCCATAGATCTTTCTGAAGTTTCAAGGTTTTGCACATAACATATTTTATTTCATTGAAGAATTAATCAATGAAAATGCAATCTATCAGGAATCTCCCCCACCCCCATGCTTGAGAGTTGTTCAAGTAAGTTTTTTTAATTGATCATATTCGGATCCCAATACTGCTCTCCTAATTCAGAAGGCTGTGTTCAGAAGACAAAATAGCAAAGCTGTTGCAAGCATCTGTAGTTTTCCACTTCCATGTTATATATTTTTTTCTTATTTCAAAACAATTCCAACTTACAAACACAATGCAAGAGAAAAAAAACATATAAAAACATAAAAAAACACAAAACACATAAAAAGAATAAAAGAAAAACATACAAAGTTAAGATGGACTTCCGATTCTCTCCACAGCTTTTATCTTAAAAATTATCTTCTTAATCATTGAATCCACAGATGAACAATTCATTTTTTTCTAGTCCCTGCAAAAAGTATATAAGAGATTTCCATTCAGTTATAGTTTTCCACTTCTGAAGGGGAAAATACTACACATATCTGGTGTTCTATATGTCTCTCTATCAGGCAGTAGATTTGCAGACATTTGTGATGGATCAATACAAAAATAAAGTTGTATTAGTATAACTGTCACAACCTATTGTGAGTGGAGAAGGAACCAAGGAAATAAAGACACAGACAACAGAGTTTGGAATAAACGAGGCCCGTTTTATTTAATAAGGGAACTTTATCCCTCTCTGCATCTGCATGTGAAAGTGTGGGAATCTATTGGTCCATTCTTCAGGCAACTGGCCTGCCTTATGGGCAAGCCACTCTGCCAAAACCAGGAGTTGGGTAAAACTGCCGTCTTTCTTAAGCTAAACTTCAATGTAAGTGTAGGGAGACCACCCTGCATCACACCCGCCCTATGCCACACAGCTACGAGTAGGTGAGACAGGAAGATCCCCAAAGGCAAACAACCATACCCTGACTTGAGAGCTGCACAATCCCCGAGGAGCAGGCCTCTGGATTTGACAATCACTAGGGTGACCATATTTTGGAAACCAAAAAGAAGGACAACATGGTTGGCCCCCAAGGGGGCGTACCCACCAACATGTCCACCCCCAGGGGGCATGTCTAGCACCAAGGGGGGGGGTGCCCACCGGAACATAGCGTTGGTCACATGTCTCATTTTACAGCACACAATTAAGACAAATCTGTTCTACATAACATCTTAATATTAAAACTACTGAAATAACAAGTGAGACATCCAATGTATCTGAAATTAACTTCACTCACTCCTACTTTTGTAGCTTTTGCTGTAGTTTGTTGCTAAACTCTGTGTGATACATTCTCCCCTTCCCTCAAATATCTTTTCTGATTGTATCCTCACTTTGCTGCAAGCTGCTGCATAACAGGGCTTGCTGCAGACCGGCTGGCTGGCTTTTTAATTTTTTAATTTTTAAAGTTCAGTTTTGTTTTGAAACTTGCTAAAAATCAATGGATGAACAGATCTGTTTGAAACTTGGCATGGCTAAAGCCCTACTTAGATCAATCATGATTCCAAGTTTCAGCTTTAAAAATGATGGTATTTAAAAATAATAATTTTAAAACCTCAAATTTTTTAAAAATCCTAAAAATAAACAGATGAACATATCTGCTTCAAACTTGGCATGGACAAAGCCCTACTTAAAAGCTATCATGATGCCAAGTTTCATCTCTTTATCTTTAAAAATGATGTTTTTAAAAAAGAATTTAAAACCTCAAACTTAAAAAAAATCCTAAAAATCAATGGATCAGCGGATCTACTTAAAAGTTGGTATTGCTAAAGCCTTACCTAAGGGCTATCATGGTGCCAAGTTTCAACTCCTTACTTTTAAAAATGATGGAGCTGTAAGCATTTTTGCTATTTCCCATTGACTATAAAGTAGAGCTGCCTTTTGAGGGGGGAGGATGGAAAAAAATCCAGATTTTTCTTCAAATTTCATAATTCCCCCCTTCCCAGATTTGTTATCAAAAATCCTGACATGTCCTGGTTTTTCCGACATATGGTCACCCTACCAATCATCATAAAGGTGCCAGAATGCTCACCAATCCTGGGCCAGACCTACACCAAGTAGGATAAAATACTTTGAAAATGTTTTGAAAACTGTATATGGAGTGTGTCATGGGTCCCAACAGTTGTCAAAACTGTTATAAACCCTTTTAAAGTAGTAGTGTAGATCCTGCCCTATTCTAATATTGTGAAATTCCCACCCAAACCTGCCCAACCAAATCAATCGATTCACCTACTCTCTGCTGTTGATGAATTCCAATATGGAATAGGCCAAAAACCTGTAACAAATGCCAATCAGTAGCATTCCTACTCAGCCACACACACCCTCCAAAGGGAGCGACTGGCTAATCCCATACTGGTTATAAGGGGGCAGAGGAGCTGGAAAGTGAAAGAGGCCAAGCTTCAGTTGGGGCCTGCCATTTTAGGCTTGGCCTTACCTACTCCTCATGCTGCACGCATGCCGAGCACATGTGTAGCATCTTCCTCACCATCCCCCACCCAAGCCGTCCCAGAGAGAGATGAGTAGCTGGCATCTCAGCTTATCCTACCTCATGTCCTGCAGATATGTTGGACTACAAAGGTGCAGGCACTATACTAGAGTGACCCTATACAAAAGAAGGCAGGGCCCCTGCAACTTTAACAGTTGTGATAAAGAGGGAATTTCACCAGGAACTAATTGCATACAAATGACACTGGCTGAAATTCCCTTTTCTCTACAACTGTTAAAGTTACATGAGCCCTGACCTGGATTTTATCTGGTCACCCTATGATAGTAGGCACTCCTGGCCGTCGCATCAATCTGAGCTGTCATCTGGAGCGACGGATCCAGGAGTACCCCCAAGCTGCGAACACAGTCTTTCAGGGGGGGTGTAACCCCATCCAGAACTGGTTGACACACCTCCAAACCCAGGTTGGGGCCTTTAACAGCAAGCACCTCCATCTTGTCTGGATTCAGCTTCAGTTTGTTTTTCCTCATCCAGCCCATTACCACCTCCAAGCATTCATTCAGAGGAGGCACACTATCCTTAGCTGACGATGTTGTTGAAGGCATAGAGAAATATATTTGGGTGTCATCAGCATATTGATAGCACCCCGCCCCATACCTCCGGATGATCTGTCCCAGCAGTTTCATGAAAATGTTAAACAGCATTGGGGAAAGGATAGCACCTTGTGGTACACCACATAGCAACTCCTTTTTTGAAGAGCAGCTATCCCCAAGCATCACCATCTGGAACCTGCCCAAGAGATAGGATCGGAACTACTGAAGCACAGTGCCCCCGATTCCCAATTCCCCCAGGCGCTCCAGAAGGATACCATGGTCGATGGTATCGAAAGCCGCTGAGAGGTCCAGGAGTACCAGCAGGGACACACTCCCCCTGTCGATACTAAGGCGTAGATCATCTACTAAGGCGACCAAAGCGGTCTCAACTCCATATCCTGCTCTGAAGCCGGTTTGAAATGGGTCTAGAAAATCAGTGTCATCCAAGACTGCCTGGAGTTGAAAGGCAACCGCTCTCTCGATCACCTTGCCCAAAAATGGAAGATTTGATACTGGCCTGTAGTTATTAAAGTCCAGGGGATCCAGGGAGGGCTTTTTTAGAATATTGGCAAAATATTGTCACTATTTAGCAACACAATCAATACTAAAGATATAAGTTTGTTGGTGTTGCATCCATCAAAACACTTTTAAAAGATTAAAGCTGCAGTCTTCACACAAGTACCAGGAGGTATATTCCATTGAGCTCAACGAGACTTACTTTTATTATTTATTCATGTATTTGTTTATTTGTTATATTTGTATCCCACCTTTCCTCCAAGGAGCACAAGGCTCTATAAATGACCCGATTCACAACAACCCTGTGAGGTAGGTTAGGGTGAAAATTAATGACTGGCCCAAAGTCACCCAGTGAGCTTCAAAGTCGAATGAGGATTAGAACCCAGATCTCCCAGGGCCCAGTCCAATGCTCTAACCACTACACTACACTGTCTCTCTTTTGAGAGCAGACCCATATAAGTGCTTTATCAGATGTACATTTGTCCCCCCGGTTTGCTTTTGCGATTCCCCCTCCGTTTCCTATGCGAGCCTAGCGTTTTAGATTTACACGTGCTCAGTATGGCCTGTAGGGTGACCATATGAAAAGGAGGACAGGACTTCTGTCTCTTTAACAGTTGTATGCCTGCGATACCTGCAATACCTGCCTGTGCCTTTTGCCCGTTCAGGGATAGTATGAAAGAGGAACGGAAAACAGAGCACTCAGGGTGCGAGAACAGTGTGAGGGGGACGAAGTCATGCAAGTCCCACGCTGAAGAACTGGATCAAAGTCGCGGTGGGTGTGCTTAAAACTGCCCGTGTGATAGTGACCTAAGATTGTGCTGTAAGTTTGTCATCCCATGGTCACTTACTTAAGAGATAAGTGCCATTGAACTTAGTGGGGCTGCTGACTTCTGAATAAACATGAATAGATTTTATCAGTGAATAATGAAAGGTAAAAGTTTCAACGTTGTCATTCTTGTCATTATCATCATCTTGGTCCCATTTTACAACCCAGTAAATCACATTCCCTTCATGCTCATTTTCAGAGCGGGAGGAATATCGTTCCTCCAACTTCAGCCTCAGAGCTGGTTTCGGAACTTAAGCTGGCAGAAGGTTATGTTCATTTTCTTTTAATCCTCTGTATTATGTGAGTAAAGAACTTTTCAAGCTTGCAATGGGAAAAGATGGAAGTGTCAATATAAACTGTTTAGTTACATTTATGATTTATATTTTTAGGTGCCATGTAAGCCGTGTTCCCTAGATGTTGACAAATTGTAAAATCAATTAAAAACATAGTACGATAAAAAATATTGGTTACTCTTTCTCTTCCTCTCTGACTCCTTCTCTCTCTCCCCCCTCTCTCTCTGTCTCCTTTTCCTCTCTGGCCCTTTCCGCACCGTAGGCACGATGAGGCCACCGCAAGTCATGCTGGCCATTTTTTTTTTAAAAAAAACAAAGATCCGCAGAGGAGCGCACAAGCGCTCATGCGCAAAAAATTACTTTATTTTTTAAAAAACCTGCACACGATCGCGCCCCCTCCCCCCACCATCCTGGGGGTAGCGATTTCGCTGTCTCCCCTCCTGATAGCCTTGGAGCCATGCAGTGTGGCTCCGTGGCCATTGGTGCAGCCATGCTTACTTGCGGGTAAGTGCGGCTGAGCCCGGAATGGGCGGCCACACCAGCCGCCCATCTCACTGCCTTCCTGGGAGCAGGGAATTAACCGGGATAATAGCGTTCCCTGAACTCCAGGGAAAATGGAGGGCTGCCCCTGCCTGCTTTTGGGATGCTCTGTGCATCGTGTGGACTCTCTGCAAGGAGGCAGGGGCAGCCCCTTGAAAAATGGCTGGTTTCTTTCTCCTTCTCTCCTCATCCCCACTCAACTGAATGGAGGAATTTCTTCTTTCATGTGCCTGGGCTGAGAAAAGGCCGCCCTGCTAAAAATCAGCAGGAGGGAGGGCAAAATCCACTCTCCACCAGTGATCCTTTGGCCCAAAAGGTCCTTGTGGGGAGGTGGACTTGGCTACCCTTCCAGCCATTTTTCAGTAGGGAGCTTTTTCACTCTCTGTACAAGCTTCTGAAAAATAGCTCCACAGACTTGTATAGGGAACGAAAATGGCCCTCTACCAAAAATTGGCTGGAGGGTGGGCAAAGCTGATTCCCCTGCAAGGTCCATATTGCCCCAAGGGTGTAGTTCATATGCTTCCAGTCAATTCGCAGCAAAGAAGACCCACCTCCCCACCCGCTACACCTGCAGAAGTGAATGGAGGAATTGCTCCACTCACTGGCCCGGGGGTGAAACAGCTTGGTGGGTTCCTCAGCAGGTGCACTGGCTCTGGGAGTGCAACACTGGAGTCCCCTGTCTGGGTTCAGCAAAATAGATTCACTACCTTGGATAGCCCCATTAGAGTTCTGAGTGGTTGTGGCTTGAAGGGTGACCATATGAAAAGGAGGACAGGGCTCCTGTATCTTTAACAGTTGTATTGGAAGGGGGAATTTCAGCCAGTGTCATTTGTATGCAATTAGTTCCTGGTGAAATTCCCTCTTCATCACCACAGTTAAAGTTGCATGAGCCCTGCCCTCTTTTGTATCTGGTCACTCTAGTATAGCTCCTGCAAGTTCAGAAGCGCAATATTCTTCTGAATTTGACATTGTGAAGTTGAATTATCCTCCAAAAGACCAAGGGCAGATCTACACATAGTCCTGGAACCGCCCTCCCTGTGCCACAAGCCGCTTCGGAGCACTGCACCCTGCCCAGTGTGGACCAAGCCTCGGAGGCTCTGCTCGCGCCCTCGCCGCCACCGCTGCCCTTTCATCCCGGCAGGTCCTGGGGAGGGAGGAGGGAGGGGAGAGGGTTGGAAACAAAAGCTAGCAATTGGAAGATGGATTTCCCAATCGCTAGCTTTTGTTTACAACCCTCCCTCCCAGGGACCAGCTGGGATGAAAGGGAAGCAGCGGCAGCGCGAGCGCGAGCAGTGCCTCCGAGGCTTGATCCTCACTGGGCGAAGTGCAGCGCTCCGAGGGCGGCTTGTGGCGCAGGGAGGGCACATTGAGGACTACTTGTAGATCTGCCCCAAGGAGCTTTATAAAAAGGAAGGAAGGAAGATGCTTCTTCAGTCTTGCAGTCAGGGAAATCATGGAATCTCACAGTCTGATATATGGAATAGCATATCTAAGCTGACCACCTGTAAAGGGTAAGGCTATGGCTTGCGTGTCACAGCCTCTTCCAATCATGGATATTTTATTAAGGATTCTAATTGGAGTCCCTGGAACAAACTCATCTATCAGTTGTAGCTGCAAAAGAAACAGACAGTGTTTTCATAGCTGGAGATGTATTGGAATGAAAAATAACTATTTTGTTTCAATGAAGTCTTGTGATAATCTCAGCTGATTTAATACACTGGAAAAGCCCAATGGGCCGCTCTAAAAACCGTGGCCTGCGACCAGCTGCATATCAGGGTCAGGACCTTTCTTATTTTGCATCGGCAATTTCTCTTGTCAAATCTGTTTCTAATAATGGGGGTGGGGGAGAGATTCAGGTTTGAATGCTGTACATGATTAAAAAGAGCTGTTATGTCCAATAGCGGAATTCTAACATGAGTTTTTGACACCATCAGAGGAATGCAAAATCAGAAAACATTTTACACTTGGCAAAAAAAACATTTGGCAAAAAATAAAAATGAAACAACCTCTTAGACTGGTTCAGATGTTCAACACTCGCTCCAAACCTTCATTCGATGTCACCACAAATTTCCATGGCGACCCATTTATGGCATCAATACAACATTCAACCTAGGTACTTAAAAAGAACCAACTGAAGGTGGGGATTCTTGACACATTATCCAGATTTTTCTGTCAGCAGCAGCTACAGGGCTGGGGTTTTGTTTAGACGAATCAGGAATGTTTGTGTAGTCTGAGTACATGGGTCATTTTCTTCCCAGTAGTAATTTCAGGATTGGGACCCATGAGATTGGGCACTATCAAACCATGATGTTAGAGCATTTCAATCAGGGTGCATGACACCCAGCCTATGGGCCAGCGTGACCCATAAAACAATCAGAACCCCACCCACTTTCACCACAGCCCTGCAGAGATCTCTGAAAAATACAGTCTCCAAGCCAGGATCTACACTACTGCTTTAAAATGGTTTATAACAGTAGTGACAACTGTTGGGACCCAGCACACACTCCGTATACAGTTTTCAAACCAATTTCAAAGTGTTATATCCTGCTTGGTGTAGATCCGGCCCAAGATGAATCCTGTCACATAGTCTCTGCAGGCATCTATATATATTAGAGCTGACCGCTGAAGAAGGCCCATAATCAGGACAGAAATGCACATAGCTGTTTCTTGGAATGAAACCACACATATTTTTTTGCTGTTCTGTGACTAAAATAAATTATCTGACTGGATCACATATATTTTTTCAGCATCCTGAGACTTCAACTCTTGATTCCATTGGATCATTTTGGATGTTCTCCAGTTTTGTTTTATGCTTTAAAAAAACACACATGCAGTCATCTTGCCCTTGTAATGTTGTGTAAATGGCCCCTTTTCAGCTGTCGTTTCTGCAACATTACATGTCCGGAAATCCCTGAGCTACTGTTTCTATGCAAATAGCAGCTTGCTATGGGGATGGGCAGCTGCTGGACCTTCTCATTGGGTGTGTGGCCGCTCAATGAGTGGGCCCACAAGTGCCCTGCAGGAGGTTGGGGGAAGTCTGTTGGACTCCATCCCTGCTGTGGACTCTCGTGACATCCCTACTAACATAGCCAGCTCCTGCTTCTCATGATGATCAAGCAGTTCTCTATGCGAAGCTCACAAGCAGGACATGAGCTCAATGTTGTTTCCCAGGGACTCATGACTAGTAGCCATCGATAGCCTTATCCGCTTTAAAGCTTTCTGAATTAGTATCCATCATCATACCTTGCAGGTAGCAAATTCCTTTTTGTCTTGCCCAAATCTCCCACCAATCAGTTTCATTAGATGAACTGGGGTTCTAGTATTATAAGGTATAGGGTCTAAAAGGTTTTTTTGTTTCTTTTCAAGAAGCTTGATATTCTCTGAACCTTCATTCTGAGCTCAGCACTAAATGCTTTCTGTATTCCAGCTTAAGGGTGGCATACACACAACCCTGGTTTCATCCCTATATGTTGAAGTCACATCTTAACACCATAGATAAAATGCCCAATATTCCAAATGACCATCTGCAGAATCTATAACCACATTATCTATATACAAGCTGCCAGGTGAATAAGAGCCTATCAACACAGTCCCTTGGAATGTTTTAAATAGTATTTTAAAATGTTCCAAATATTTATTTATTTATTTATTTATTTATTACATTTCTATACCGCCCCATAGCCGAAGCTCTCTGGGCGGTGTACATAGGATTAAAAACAATTAAAAACAATATACGAAAATTAAAACAGCAAAAACATACAACATACACACAATCTGTACATTTAAAAACCACTTCAACACTTCAAAAGACTACAAAAACAAAACAAAACAAAACAAACCCTCAGATATTGCCAAATGCCTGAGAGAAGAGGAAAGTCTTGACCTGACGCCGAAAAGATAACAATGTTGGCATCAGGCGGGCCTCATCGGGGAGATCATTCAACAATTGGGGAGCCACCACAGAGAAGGCCCTCTCTCTTGTTGCCGACCTCCGAGCTTCCCTCAGAGGAGGCACTCGGAGGAGGGCCTTAGATGTTGAACGTAGTGTTCGAGTAGGTTCATGTCGGGAAAGGTATTGTGATCCCAAGCCGTGTAAGGCTTTATAGGTTAAAACCAGCACCTTGAACCGGGCTCGGAAACATACAGGCAGCCAATGCAAGCGGGCCAGAGTAGGTCTTATATGTTCGAACCTACTGGTTCCAGTTATCAATCTGGCCGCTGCATTTTGCACAAGTTGCAGCTTCCGAACCACTTTCAAAGGCAGCCCCATGTAGAGTGCATTGCAGTAATCTAACTTGGAGGTTACCAGAGCATGGACAACTGAAGCCAGATTATCCCTGTCCAGATAGGGACGTAGCTGGGCCACCAACCGAAGTTGGTAGAAGGCAATCCGTGCCTCTGAGGCCACCTGCGCCTCAAGTGACAGAGATGGTTCTAGGAGAACCCCCAAGCTACGAACCCGCTCCTTCAAGGGGAGTGCAACCCCATCCAGAACAGGTTGAACACCCTCCATCCCGTCAGCGGAACCACCCACTAACAGCGTCTCAATCTTGTCTGGATTGAGTTTCAGTTTATTAGCCGTCATCCAGTCCATTGTTGCAGCCAGGCACTGGTTCAGCACATCCACAGCCTCACCTGATGAAGATGTAAAGGAGAAATAGAGCTGCGTGTCATCAGCGTACTGATGACAACGCACTCCAAAACTCCGGATGACTGCACTCAACGGTTTCATGTAGATGTTGAACAGCATGGGGGACAAAACTGACCCCTGAGGAACCCCATACTGGAGAATCCACGGGACCGAGCAATGTTCCCCAAGCACCACCTTCTGGAGCCGACCCACCAAGTAGGAGCGGAACCACTGCAATGCAGTGCCTCCCACTCCCAACTCAGCCAGTCATCCCAGAAGGATACCATGGTCGATGGTATTGAAAGCCGCTGAGAGATCAAGGAGAATCAACAAGTCACACTCCCCCTGTCTTTCTCCCGACATAGGTCATCATACAGGGCGACCAAGGCTGTTTGCGTACCAAAACCAGGCCTGAAACCCGACTGAAATGGATCCAGATAATCAGTCTCATCCAAGAGTGCCTGGAGCTGGCTTGCAACCACCCGCTCCAGGACCTTGCCCAGTTTGCGTTCTCAAATGTCTTAGGCCACATTAAGGAGTACTCACGTTACAGGAGAAAACTTCTTCAGTCTTCAAAGCGGTGTGTGCAGTCACACACTCTTCTGCCCCGTCTCTTTCTGTTTCATTTTTACAATGAGTTTAGGGCAAAGCATTGTGGGCATTGTAGTTCAGTCGCCCACTTCCTCCTTAGTTCCTCTTTCAATCCCTACCTTCCAATGAGTATAGGGCTATGGATTGTGGGTGTTGTAGTTCACTCGCCCACTTCCTCCTTAGCCCCTCTTTCTTCCCCACCGATCAACTGCTAAGCATTTGGGCACCGGTAAACGAAGCACTGACCCCATGAATCACAAACAGTAAGGAAGGACACATTATTTTACTTAAAACGATTTATTAAAAGTAAAACCGTTGTATATAGCTGAAGTGAGTTTTAAAAAACCTCGGGTATACATCATTCAAGGGAGTGCATCATGTGGCCTACAGAGTTTTCGTAACCCTTATAAAATGTTAAAAACCTAGCATGTAGATCGGCTTTGAGTGTAGCTTAACTCTCTGGACTCCTTTAAGCTCAGACCTCACTGTTGTCGGTGGGGCCAGTGTCATTGGGTCAGAGGCTGTGTTCACATTATGGAGGAAAATCTAGGGGGACTTAATGAAAACTGCAAGCCTGATCCTTCCTTAATGTACCCAAATCATCTCCCTGACTCCCCATGGCCTTCTAAAGAAGATAAATGGAAGAAGACTGGGAACCCTCTGCCCCTGCAATTCAAGCAATGATGTAGTTAGAGCAATGACACCCCCACTAAGGTTTGAAAATTTCATGTTTTAGTGGGCCACAGAAGAACAGGAGGGCACCAGGTTGGAAAAGATTGACATAAGTGATTGAGAAATGCTGATGTGTCAGATTACAAACAACGCAAATGGTAATGCTGTATGAAAAAAAAGAGGTTCCATTGACATTCATAAGTTAGGGGATTTATGGAGCTCAACACATTTTGATCTGATGCTACCCCACTCCATGTAACTTTCTTTGCACCATACAGGTGTAGAGGGTGGGCAGTGGGCAATCCCGGAAGTAGCCACTTCCGGAATCGTCACTCTCAATCTACATCACACGGGTGTTTTTGTTTTTTCATCCACAGAGAGCGCATGAGCGCTCCTCCGAAAAGGTAAGTTTCTTTTTTTAAAAAAAAAATGCTTGCACGCATGCCCCCCAGCTCCTCCCTGCCTTCCCGGGGGGGGGTGGCAAAACAGGTGCCATAACTCCCCTGATGGGCACGGAGCCATGCAGTGTGGCTCTGCGCCCATTTTGCAGCTGCATTTACTCACGAGTAAGCGTGGCTGTGCTCAGGATGGGCGGGCACATCTTCCGCAGTCCCTGGAACTTCCCTGGACTGCAGAAGATTCAGGATTTTTCTGGTTGGTGTTTTCCCAAAAAATCCTGTGCCCATCCCCCCACCTCACCCTCGGGACTCCCTGTGCATCATTTGGACTCACAGGGAACAGTTGGGGGGCATCCCAGGCAACAAGCCAGGTGTGGAAAGGGCCTCCATGGCTGCATTTCATAGAATCATAGAATAGTAGAGTTGGGAGGTGCCTATTAAGGCCAGCAAGTCCAACCCCCTGCTCAATGCAGGAATCCATCTTAAAGCATACCTGATGGACGGCAGTCCAGCTGCCTCTTGAAGGGCTCTAGTGTGGGAGAGCCCATGACTTCCCTAGGTCATTGTTTCCATTGTCGTACTGCTCTAACAGTCAGGAAGTTTCCTGATGTCCATCCAGAATCTGGATTCCTGTAACTTTAGGCTGACCATATGAAAAGGAGGACAGGGCTCCTGTAACTTTAACAGTTGTAGAGAAAGGGGAATTTCAGCCAGTGTCATTTGTATTCAGTTAGTTCCTGGTGAAGTTGCCTCTTCATCACAACAGTTAAAGTTGCAGGGGCCCTGCCTTCTTTTGTATATGGTCTTTCTAGTATAGTGTCTGCACCTTTAACTGTTGTGATGAAGAGGGAATTTCACCAGGAACTAATTGCATACCAATTACACTGGCTGAAATTCCTTTTTCTCTATAACTGTTAAAGTTACATGAGCCCTGTCCTCCTTTTCATATGGTCAGCCTATGTAACTTGAGCCCATTATTCCATGTCCTGCACTCTGGGATGATCGAGATCCTGGCCCTTCTCTGTGTGAACTTTGAAGTACTCAAAGAGTGCTATCATGTCCCACCCAAGCCTTCTCTTCTCAAGGCTAAACATGCCCAGTTCTTTCAGTCTCTCCTCATAGGGCTTTGTTTCCAGACCCCTGATCATTTGAAGAAATGTCCAGGGGAGGGAGTTAAATAGAATTCTGTGGAATGTGTAATTTGTCCTTATTGCTCCAAGCAGTTTGAGACTAATCCATCATGAACACATCAATCACAATTCAATTTTAATATTTTTCAGCAATGCACTCCAAGGGTTTTATGTTTGTAGAAGGAAAATATTTCCTGATGAGCCAGAATTGACATTAAATTCTAGTAATCATCCCATTAAAAAAGAGCTGTGTGTTTGCTGAAACAGACTGATGCAGCTAACCCTCTGGAGTTAATCACTCTCTGTAAATGCTCATCTATTGCTGTCTGCTTCCTTCCTTTGCTTTGGCTCTCTTCACACTTCTTTAGGTGCCAGAACTGAATAAGCACACTTCCCAGCTGATGCAAAAATGCTTTATTAAATCTGTTCAGGAAATGATAGACTTTTCAATAGGAAAGGAATAATACTTGCAATTCTAAATAGGCTATGACTTATGAAGACCTAAACAACTTGGGACCTGGCTATTTAACAGAGTGCATTTTCCCATAAGAGCCCAACAGGGTTTTAAGATTCTCAGGTGAGACCCTTCTCTCCATCCTTCCACCATTAGGGAGACCATATGGAAAGGAGGACAGGGCTCCTGTATCTTTAACAGTTGTATAGAAAAGGGAATTTCAGCAGGTGTCATTTGTATGCATGCAGCACCTGCTGAAATTCCCTCTTCATCACAACAGTTAAAGCTGCACGAGCCCAGCCCTCTTTAGAGTAACCAGATACAAAAGAGGACAGGGCTCATACAGATTTAACTGTTATGATGAAGAGGGAATTTCAGCAGGTGCTGCATGCCTACAAATGACACCTGCTGAAATTCCCTTTTCTATGCAACTGTTAAAGATACAGGAGCCCTGTCCTTCTTTTCATATGGTCACCCTAGCCACAATGGAGGCACATTTGGTGGGAATGAAGACAGGGCCGTCTCAATACCTGCTCCTTGGCTCTGGAACTCCCTGCCAATGGAGGCCAGGCTAGCCACATCTCTGAGTAGACATGTATAGGATTGCATGGTTATCTCACACCATCTTTGGCTCATGCTGATGAGAATCCAATGTATTTAAGCTCAAGCTTGCTTGACTAAAGAAGTAGTCACTGTGGTCACTTTGCCATGGGCTCAAGTGACAACTTTTCAACTCATGCCCACATCTGCTACCTGCCACTGGCAACAACCAAACATCTTCGCTGAAATGGGGGTGCATAATAGCTCCGGTCCTGAGATTTGCTGAGCACAAAAGGCACAAAGAGTATTGGGGGCCTGTGTCCCCGATCATGAGAAGCTCCATTTGCAACTGTCAGGAGTGGAGGTGGCAGGGTTAGTGGGCATGACAACTTTGGGAGGGCCCAGCCCATGCATCCCCATGGTCTCTATGCAGTATGTGCCTTCACACATTTGACTGATTGTGTGAATAGGATTATTGAAATGCTAGATTCAGGGACTGAGGTGTAATGAATAGAGGTTTCAAGTGCAGAGTTGGGCTCACTCTCTCTCCCCCCCCCCCCAGAGGTGGAGAACTCACCCACGCTTCCAGTTCCTTGAAGATGTGTTGCATTTTACTGGGCCGCTGCATTTCAAGGGGGGGGGGGGTTATTCCGATTTTGGATGTGAACTGTTTTCATCGCTTATTGTTGAGTGCCATTATGTTTTCTGCCTTGATAAAATAGAAGGAATGGTTATTTTAAATTTAGCTGAGACCAGTGGGGCACTTTTGGTCTTATTCTTTGTGAAGACTTCAATCAAAAACTGAGGCAAGGATTCAACACGTACAGCTCAGTTTATTCCACCTGAGGGAATGCTGTACATTTCCAAGTTTGCAAAGTGATTTGTGTCCCTACAACCTCGCCCTCAACAGCAAACATACATTTGAAACATGCGGATGAAAAAATGAATACTTTTGAAAATGCACAGAAATATGCTTTAAACAATGGAAGAAGAATGCATACGTTTCAAAGATGTGCACAACTGATGCATACATTTGGCACAAAAATATGTATGGATGTTTGTGCAAAAAGAAAAAAAAAGCTCACAATCTGATATGGACTCAAGTCCGAACAAGCTTTGAAATGGCATTTGGAGAATTCCATCAAGCTGTGCAAGGTTTTGGGCTGCTGTGGTGGATCTTAGGGATGTTGTGAGTGCCTGCTAGGGTCTGGGAGCCTGGTGGACTCCCATGCATCTGCCCCCTGACCCTGTTTACCAAGCCACAGGGTGCTGACAAACCCAGTTATCGAGCCCTCTGGGGCTCGGCAAGCACCCAGGAGCCATCTGCCCTCAATGCTGTCAAGCAAGAGATCTCTGTCATTGCAAGGAAGGAGACCACAATGAGGCCTTGACAGCTGGTGGGAGTCGCTGCTCCTGCAGCATGGGAAATGCTTGTCCTTTCCTCCTTACAAGAAGGAAAGAGCAATTGTTTGGCATGCAGTGATGGGGACACCATAGGCTATCATTGTTGGCTTGGCCTCTTCGAGGGGACTCCTTGACACAACATTCCCTTCCTGGAAGAGGCCACCCTGTGTTTTTGCACAAAATGGTGACAGCTTGTGAAGATGGTGGATGGCCCCCTCATCAGATGCTGGCCGAGCTGACAAGAAGCTCACACAGTTTTGTGAGCAGGAGCGTGAGGTTTCATGAGCAACCAATGAGTTGGGATAGGGTAGTTTGCCCATGCCTAGGATCTCCAGCCTTGGGAAGAATGGATTGTGTTGTACATTTTTACACTACCCATCCCCATCTCATATTCCACCCTTCCCCAAACTGGTGCCCTGCAGATGTATTAGACTTCAACTCCCATCTGGAGGGCATCAGTTGGGGAAGACTGCCACATCCTATTAAGTAGGGGTGTACACGGACCCCCCGGATCGGATCGGGACCCGGATCGGGACCTCCAATTTTGTCACGGATCGGATTGGACAAAATCGGAGGCCCCCCGGACCAGATCGAGTCCGATCCCGATCCAAAAATTGGAAATTTTTGGATCGGCCGCCATTTCCCCCCCCATAGACTTGCATTGCAATGCAAGTCTATGAGGAAAAATGGCGGCGGGTGGGTGAGGGGGGGCCTAACTCCCTCCCCCCAGGGCTGTCTGCTGTGGATGGCCCCGGCAGGTAAGCCCCCTCCCCCTCGCTCCCTACCCCCCTCGGGGCCGTCCGCTTCCATCTGCTGGTGCCCGCGAGTGCCAGCGGATGGAAGCGGACATCCCGGGGGGGTAACCCCCTCCCCCTGCCACTGCTTACCTTACAGGGACGTCCACTCCCGTCCGGCGCCGGCTGCTACTGCAAGCGGGCTTCGCGGCCTGCTCCAGGGTGCGTGCCACCCTGGAGCAGGCCGTGAAGCCCGCTCACAGTAGCAGCCGGCGCTGGATGGGAGCGGACGTCCCTGGAAGGTAAGCGCGCCGTGGACAGCCCTGCCGATCCATCCGAACTGGATTGGAACCTTTTCGGATCGGTTTGGATTGGATCGGCCGATCCAGCGGTGTGATCGGAAATCGGATAATTTATCCGATTTCCCCCTGGATCGGATTCGGATCGTGGATTGGATCCGATCCAGTGCACATCCCTACTATTAAGGTCTTTCAAAATGATAATTCATGAATTACATAATGCTTTCAGTTATTCTAAATAAAACTGTTTGCCTTTGTCTGAGGTAACGATCTGAATCTTTACAGATGAAGGCTGCTTTAGCAGGAGACAGCAAAAGAAAGAGTAAAACAATACATCAAAGGAACACATTTACTTGCAGTGAAAGAAGTTCTATGAAAGGGGAGCATCTTTTACCAGATTTCTGCCCTACTGTAAAATATCTTTTCATATGTAGCCAAAATACAGAACTGATCTTCCTAGTCTAGTATATTTGGGGAGCAGTGATCTTTCCTCAGATATAGCAAGAATCCCTTTTAACCACCCTTCTTGGAATGCAACTAATTCCTCAAGCAGAACGAAAAAGAGCTTGCTCGTATAGGATTAACAATTGTATATAAGGGCCATATAGCTATGTCTAAGAAGCTCTTGCCAAAATCAGTATAACACATGCGACTTTCTTCCTGCCTAATGCACAGAGCTTGAATTTAGTTCCGTGTCTTCTCAGATGTACAGTGGACAAAGGGGCCATTCAAGAAATCCCAACCTCCCGAAGACTCAAGGTTAGACATGTGAGTCACTTATGAGATCCATCAAAGAGGATTTTTATGTCCCAGGTTTCTGTGCCACAGGAATAGTTCAGAGGCCAAGACGATATATCCAGCTCATGTCACCTGACACCTGGCTCACTGTTTGCTCAGTCCTTTTGCTTGCTGTATCCATTTCCCCAGCACATTGCTCGCCAATGATTAGAGGTGCACTGGAATGCTTTCCTATCAGTTGACTGCCCAACGTACTCGATGAAATTGGTTTTTCTCATGGGCACGAGCCGCACGTGCATGAATTGCAAGCCATTCCATGCTACGGTGATGCAGGTGACCTGGAACACCTCACAGGTCAGCCTACATATGCTTGCCAAATACTCAGGCCATCTGTCTCAATGCACACATTATGCCTAGGGGACAGCTGGCCAGACTTCTGAAAAGGGAGCTTAACTTCATGGGGGTGTTAGGTAAGCAATGCACACAGGCATTTTAAAAGAAAGCTTGAGTCTGACCCTGTAGGTCGATCATGAACTTATGGCACACACACTTTCACACTCAGCTGGTCATTAAAGCTCTTGGCCAAGCAGAAGTATGCTTCTGAACCAAGAGTGAATGGGGAGACATTTATCTTCTGCTCACAGATGTGAGCAGTTAAGCATTTGTGGTATGTTATTGGCACAGCCGATCACAGAAAACCGAAGAACTCATGAAGGAGGAAACTCTGGCTGAAAAATAGAATATCTCTTCATAATGTGTATAAAGACTAATTTCGGTTTTAATATTTGTTGTTGTTCTACCCCAGCCTTCCTTAAACCTGGTGGCCTCCATATTTTTGGTGTTCAATTTCCATCAGCCCCAGCTATTATGGCAAATGGTCAGGGATGCTAGGAGTTGTAGGCCAAAAGATCTGGAGGGCACCAGGTTGGGGAAGGCTATTTTAAATATTAGTCTCCACTAAGAGTCTTTTCGGCGCCAGGTCAAGACTTTCCTCCTCTCTCAGGCACTTACCATTTAACAGCATGTACTGAGTTTTTAATTGAACCCAGAACTATATTTAGGCCTAGCTGAGAGTTCGCAGTTGTTTTAAATGTATACTGTTTTTATATGTTGTCTACTTTTATGCGTTTAAATTTTGTATATTGATTTTTAACGTCCAAAGTTTTAATTTTTGTAAACTGCCCAGAGAGCTTCGGCTATGGGGCAGTATATAAATGTAATAAAGAAGAAGAAGAAGAAGAAGAAGAAGAAGAAGAAGAAGAAGAAGCAACACAAAATACTCAGAGATCTTGAATCTGGAACGAGAAAAGAATTAAATAAATTGTAGAGGTAAAAATTTAGAGTTAAACCACCCAGACAGCTTTGGCTATTGGGTGATATAGAAATGTAATAAATAAATAAACGTCTTTGTTTTAGCAGAAATGAAAAATTGAGCTCAATAGCCCCCGCTTGGTTCATTTTTCATTTGTTGCAAAACAATGCCTGGAGTAACAGATACTTATGAAAAAGGTTACTTTGTTTTCCCACCTATACTCATTCATCACTTATTGCAGGGTGTGTGCGGCTTACCTTTCTATGGTAGCAGCAGCTAATTTTAACGGCCAGCTCTTTTTCCAAGAATGCTTTGGAGGTGGGAAAAAAATGTAGGAGGTAGGAAAAAATGTTAGCAGTGAGACCAGAGATCAAGAAATGCAAAATAATACAGACAATGCTGATCACATTAGAACTTAGATGTATGTAGAATAAGTGCAGTGACATTCTGGCATTAATAAGATAATTATCAGTGTAATTAACTTGTAATAGCAGGATGTTTGCCATCACTAGTTTGTGAGTAGTCACTGTAATTATATTACATAGATATTACATATTATAATACATACATCTAAGCTTCAATGTAATAGTATTTCTGTCATTTCATTTCCCTCTGATCTTATTACTAACGTTTTTCTTCTCCACCCCTTCATCTATACCTGCCAAAACTAGATTGTGGTGTCAGAGAAATAAGTTTATGGGTAGAGTTTGATGAGTTTTCCTAGGTTTGCCCCCTGGTTCTTGTTGTGGCATCCAACTTGCTTTGCACAGAATTGGGCCTGTTTGAAGATTTCCCGAGCATTTTACGCATTTTCCCCACAGGTTCTTCAATTTGCACAAATTTCTGAGCTATTTGCACAAATTATGGTCGAATTTGTGTAAATTTGACCATGATTTGAGCACATCGCTTGGGCATTTGTGCAAATTGCAGAATTGCAAAATAAAATGTGCAAAAATGTTACTGGAGTTTGAAGAAAAGCCTGCAGCTTGGCTCACAAATGCAAATTGAGTTATACATGCCACAGAACTCCATCAAGTCAAAAGAGAACTGGATTTTCCAGTGACAGACATCCCTAATTCTAGATGACATCTGATAAAGTGGATTCAAGTCCACAAAAGCTCTTCCCATAGCAAATACCTTAGACTTTAAGGTGCTACAAGACTCCTTGTTTTTGGTTTTTTGTGTGTGGCTGCAACAGATTAGCAGAGATGCTCCATTGAGATTTTTTGTGTGGAGCTTTATGAGTACATACATGCACTCTTGCACATTATTAAAACATCACAATAAATGGATCTTGATACAGTCATATATTTGTTCACCCCAAGTTCACTTTTTGCTGAACTTTATCAATGCATAAGTATGCACCTGTGCATCAATAAAACACTACCCATACATTTCTTGATGCAAACGTACATCTTTTTACAGCATTTTGCCAATGCGCATATGCTCAGTGGTAATGTGGGGTGGGGGAGGCACAAATCAAGTGAAAGAAGTGGAAACTTTGGCAAATTGTGCATGCACAGTGCTCTGGATATAATGTGAAAACTGAACCATGGAACCACGGGAGATTCCTAATGCATCGTCTCCACTTTGAAAGCAAGATCAAATAATTCATAACTTCAAAATCTAGGCAGAATTTCAGAAAAGGCAAATTCATGAGCATCCTTGCCTTTGATGCAAATTAGGGCCAAATTTGGATCTTCTGTCATATCGGTCCTCTCTGCATTCAGCTTATAGTAATAAACATCTTTTGAAGTGCACTCTCATTGTCTCTTTTATTAGCTGATTATTGTACTTCATACTCATCCATCGTTTACAATAAAATAAGTGCTCTGTTTTTCTTTTTTTTGCATGCGAGAAATTTCCACTGCCAACAGTATATTCCCCAAGTAGACTTGGATTCCTGCATGACAAGGAATTGCACCACGGTCCAATGCCAGATCATAAACATATAGAAGAAAAATACCCAAGTAGACATTTTAAATGCTTTTCCGATGTTTGCATCTCTCTATGCTTCAAACATCCTTAAGGCTGAGCTGTGTGTCCTATTGTAAGTGCAACATTGAAATAGAGCCCTTTCCCTGCCTACACTTGTATTATAAAGATACCCATCTGCACATACCCCAGTGCAGCGGCAGACTAGACCTGATGGCAGCCAAATGATGTGTTAGAATTCAGTCAGAATTCATTTCCAGTATGGTGGAGTGTAGGTTGGGATGTATGGACTTTGGGCTCATCTACACCTATGAGCCTTCCGGGAGGGAGGGGGAGGATCCTGGGCTTACCTGCTTCCAGGATCATCCCCCTGCATGCACACACCCACGCTTCATCCCGTAAGTCATGAGGGATGTTGCGGGTGCCATTTTTTTTTTTGTCAAATAGAGATGGGAGCGCAATTATGCTCCACCACAAGTAAGTTAAAAAAAAACACTTCAAACTACTCCCCCCCACCCCAATGGGCAGCTCAAGAACAAATCCTGCCAGACAAATCTGATCTCATTTTTTAATCAGGTAACCTCCCTTGTGGACCATGGGAATGCTGTGGACAAAGTATATCTTGATGTCAGCAAAGCTTTTGACAAAGTGCCCCATGACATTCTGATTGACAAACTAGTGAAAAGTGGGCTAGATGGAACAACTATTAGGTGGATCCACAGTTGGCTACAGAGTCAGACTCAAAGAGTGCTTATCAATGGTACCTTCTCACACTGGGGAGAGGTAACGAGCAGGATTCCACAGGGCTCAGTTCTGGGCCCAATGCTCCTCAACATTTTTATTAATGATTTGGACGAGGAGGTGCAGGGAATGCTTATCAAATTTGCAGATGACACAAAATTGGGTGGGATCACTAATATGAGCCGACAGTGTGATGTGGCTGGAAAAAAAGCAAATGCTATTTTGGGCTGCATTAATAGAAATATAGCTTCCAAATCGTGCGAGGTATTGGTTCCCCTCTATTTGGCACTGGTTAGGCCCCACCTTGAATATTGCATCCAGTTCTGAGCACCACACTTCAAGAAGGATGCAGACAAGCTGGAGCATGTTCAGAGGAGTGCAACGAGGATGATCAGGGGTCTGGAAACAAAGCCCTATGAGGAGAGACTGAAAGAACTGGGCATGCTTAGCCTGGAGAAGAGAAGACTGAGGGGAGACATGATAGCACTCTTCAAATACTTGAAAGGTTGTTACACAGAGGAGGGCCAGGATCTCTTCTCGATCAACCCAGAATGCAGAACACGGAATAATGGGCTCAAGTTACAGGAAGCCAGATTCCAGCTGGACACCAGGAAAAACTTCCTAACTGTTAGAGCAGTACGACAATGGAACCAATTACCTAGGGAGGTTGTGGGCTCTTCTATACTAGAGGCCCTCAAGATGCAGCTGGACAGCCATCTTTCAGGTATTTTTTAAGGTAGTTTCTTGCATTGAGCTGGGGGTTGGACTTGATGGCCTTATAGGCCCCTTCCAATTCTACTATTCTATGATTCTATGATTTGAACAGGTGGTATATAGGCACAACTCCTGAGTGGATAAATATATGGATATTTGCTCAGCTTTTCTTGGAATTTATGCATAATCCCCTCCTTTTAAAAATAATGTTATACTTTACAGAATAATGATAATTTTATGCATGTAATGTTCTGTTCTTTTTTGTTTTCTTTTCATGATTTGTTTTCTGTTTTGTTTTGTTAAATTCACAATAAAAATAAAATAGTAACAACAACAACAACAACAACAGACATAGTTCTTTGTTCACATATTTGAAAATGTCATTCTGGATGGATCCTTGTGGATTTGTGCCCTCTGTGCATTTGATGATGCAAATGACCAAGTGTAACCACAGGCTCCCAAGAAACATCTTACAATAGGGGATGATAAAATTCATAACGTTAAGTGTCATCTCTTAGAACCCTAAACTACATATATGTACATGAGATGTTTGCTGTAGAGTTCCATTTTATAAGACAGTTCTTTGCTACCTTGGCCAGTTTGTTCATATTCACTAGCCACAAATCCAGATGTGGAAAAAACACCTTGTTCAAAGCTTTAAGTTGTTGCTTTGGCTTTTGACAGACAACATATAAATTTCCCCAGTGAACACTATAAAATTTCAGCCGTCTTTTGATTCCAAAAAGACAGACAGAGAGAGAGACGCAGAGAGAGAGAAAGAGAGAGAGAGATTGAGGAACAGAGAGGACATGAAAGTAGATCTTTGATTATCTCAGTGTGGTTCTCTCCTCCACACAAATAAATTAATTCTTTGACAGGATATATCCTGATGGGAGAAGAACACAGCATAATTCAAAGTCCTACAACCTTCCTCCCATAAGGAGGTATTTATTCCTAAAACGGTAGCTTTATTCTCTGGAACTTTACTTGCGCTCATTTAAACAAAGTTCAATGCTGTTATCTAGCGTGTGCAGCCGTTTTCTAAGGTGAAAATGAATAGGGTATTATTGATGGACAAACTGTGTCCTATTCCGGTAATGTGTACCAATTAGTCATTGCGTAGATCTGTGCAAAGCCTCCAAAGAAAACAGCTGGTGGACAATTTTCTCATAGTCCATGTGGTGAATGGTGAATACAATCAGGGGCATGAGAGCACTTCTATTTTCATGCATGGGGGGGCAAGCACAGAGCACAATATGCTCTTCTAACTTTACTTCCCTCCCTGCTTTAATCTTTCCTTCCTAATTTTCTTTTTGTACTTTTGCAAACCTTGGGCTTACCCTAAGCATGCCTCTCTCTTGTACATTTTCATTTCATTTGATTGCATTTTGTTTTGGCACACCAATCTTCATGGAAGTCAGGTTATGCTGCTTGCCATCCTTAGCAATTTAACAACTTCATTTGACTAGGGCTATTTGTGCAGAGAGTTAACAAGCCACGGGGGACTTGGCGCATGAGCTAAAGCATGCCCTCTCGCATCAAGCCCATGTTTTCCTACAGCCTGCTCGCTGTTGTAAGGTCAGAGGCTGTGACGCTGTGGTTAGTGAAAGAAATTAGTCATGAAAACAGCCAAGCCCAGTGGGGATTCATAAAGACATGAATCAATTCCACTTTTTGTTTGTTTAAACAAAGTTGGCCTACGAAAGCCGTAGCCTCTCTTAGTGGTACCATCCCCACTTTGGAATGGTTACTACAAGATGCATCATGTTGACTAATGCTATTTGTACCATATGACAGCCATAAAACATTCCAGGCCAGATTATGAGAGATTTGGGATGATCCCATACAAATGGAAAATATGCTACACCCAGAATTGGAATTGCCCCTGCTTTCTGGAAAAAGCTGCAGAGCTTTTCCAAGAAGAGGGTTTAATGGGGAAGAAGATCACCAACCAATTAAGCATAGCAATTTACCACCGTTTTTGTAATTTTTGTGACTTTGGCCAGATCTACACCTTGTGTCAAATCATTACGATCCCATCATAGTAACACTATATCGCTCTTGCACATTTATACCTCGTAGGACACACAATGACATTTACTGCAGTATTTGGGGTAATGTTGAATACAAAGCAGGAATAACACTATGAAAGCAGTATATGGAATGTGTAATGTGCCCCAACAGTTATCGGTAGGCTGACCAGATAAAATCCAGGTCAGGGCTCATGTACCTTTAACAGTTGTAGAGAAAAGGGAATTTCAGCCAGGGTCATTTGTATGCAATTAGTTCCTGGTGAAATTCCCTTTTCATCACAACAGTTTAAGTTGCAGGGGCCCTGCTTCTTTTGTATAAGGTCACTCTAGTATAGTGCTTGCAACTTTAACAGTTGTGATGAAGAGGGAATTTCACCAGGAACTAATTGCATACAAATGACACTGGCTGAAATTCCCTTTTCTCTACAACTGTTAAAGTTACATGAGACCTGACCTGGATTTTATCTGGTCAGCCTAGTTATCAGTGCACTTCCATACTGCTACAAAGCAGTAGTGTAGATCAGGCCACCATCTGAAGGCACATGAGATGGCCACTTTGCTGAAGCTAAGCAGGTTTGGATCTAGTTTGTGCTTGGAGGGGAGACCACCTGGGAATCCCATGTAGTCACCTTGAGTTCCATGATGGAGCAAAGGTAGCATATAAATGTAATAATAAAATATAAAGTTAATATATGTCAGGCAGATGCTGTGGTTATGGCAGGTATCTTTTGCTGAATGTATTGGACACATGCTGGGAGGACACATCCAGTTACAAAATCAATGCAGGGCTGCTCATTACACCCTGGGTGGTAGAGCAAATAGAAGTGGAAAGGCCTTTATCTGAATGGATATAGAGTAGTCCCCAAGAAAGAAAAAGAGCTCAATCTAATGGAATCAGCGATACAATAATAAACATAACAATACAGATCATTTCTAACTCCAGATATCTCACCTTTAGCACTGGTAATAAATGGGGCAAGATTTCAACGGCCAAGAGAAACATGAGATTTTTTTGTAAATGGGTAAGAACTAGTATAATTAGCTTTACAGCACAACCCTATACATGTCTACTGGGAAATATGTTCCACTGTATTCAATGGGGTTTATGCTCAGATAAGTGTGTATATTACTTCAGTCTTAATAACTGTTGAATTTTATCAAATGTTCAGATTAAACCCAAATACTCAGCTTCCATTTTTTTCAGTATCTGCAAATAGGAAGTTATATGCAAAATACAAGAAGAGGTACAAATATGAATTGGACATTGACACCTTTTGAAAAGATAATGGCTGAGGGAAAGCAGAAGGGGCCACAGTAATCTTTGGTAATAAAATGTGTGTCTGTTAGTACCATAGCACCAAGACCATGGAAGTTGGGCACTGGAAGCTCAGCATGCATACTGAAGGAACCCTAGGGTTATGCACCTCTTATTTTGTTTTTAAAATACAAGAGAATAGAGTGGACAGACCCTTCCCTCAGGGGGCTTTAGGGGGGCACTATAGCAAGGGCCATAACTACAAGTGCCAGTGAGCACGGCTTTACTCAGACATGGTGAAAACAATGTGTCCAGCACAGACAGCTGTGTAAGTTTACTTGAAGCTTCTCTGCATCAAACCAAGGATTAGTCTAACTCATGCGAAGCTGGGTTCATTGGCTAGTATATACAATAATATTGGAAACAACCGATACGTGTAATCTTGCAAAAGCAAAATTGGGAGAGGGAACTTAATGACAGAATGACAGAAGCAGAATGGAGAAGCCAAAGCACTTCTTGGGGGAATGTAGTCTCAAAGGAGAATTTACACATGCATAACCATTGCAAAAATGCATTCAATTTAGAGCTGTGCGCAAGTGGCCTCTCAAAACTCTCCACCCTATTTGCGGGTTGATAAATTGGGTGGACAATTTCACCAAATTTCTCCAGGGGGAGGAGAAATTCTCCAACAATTTCTCACAGGCAGGCATCACCATTCGCAAGGGTTGTAGAACAGTTTCTTTCTGTGTGTTTTTTTCTGAAGGGTTTTTGTGTTGGCAGCCTGGATCCCCATTTTGCATCCTCCACAATGCCCCATATACCTAACATCACTCCAGGGCATTGAGCTGGGGGAATGCACAAAAAAAAAATGGTGAAGAAATTATGGAGAAAATTCTGAAAAGTGTCCTTTTATTACTAAGGGGTTAGAAAAGAAAAATCTCAGGAATTTCCTGAAAGTTTTCTTTCCCCATGAAAGGGGCTTCCATGTTTCTTTCTTATTCTCATTTCTAGTTTATTTTGAATATGAGTTGGTGGTGTTTTTGACCTTACCTAATCACTGTGAGGTGGTTGAGAGCACTGTCTATATTTTTCTTTGTATTACATACCTCACTCTGCAGTCTCCTAGGCTGCCTGCATTGCTTGATCTGAAAATTCATGATGTTGTCCCCTAAGCGAGAAGTCCGGGAAGCCAAGGAGGCTACAGGCTGTCAGAGAAATTACTGTACAATGAAAGTCAGGACAACCATGCACACTCCTCAGCCATTTCATAAGTAAGCACAAGAACCCTGAACCAAGCCCATGAGAATTTCTCCAAAATTTATTCTCCTTTGAATTTCTTTTCAAAAGCAACTTCTTTTTTTTTTTTTTTTATCAAATTGGATGAGAATGGTCAAAAAAATTGTGGGAGAAATTTTTGGCACAGCACTAATTCAGATGAGTCTGATTTATGCTGGAGATGCAGAAGAGCCATTGGTATACTTGCACATATTTGGTATAAATGTACTGAGGTGAGAAAATGCTGCTTGGAGGTTGTTCAATGTATTAAAGATACTAATGGTTATGAGATACATTTAATTCCTAAACAGCGCTGCTAGGATTAGGAGCAATAATTGGGCAGGTTAGAAAGGAACATGGAGCGTTATAAGAAGAGACATACTGGATCAGACAAAGGGTTCATCTAGTCCAGCACTCTGTTCATACATTGGCCAACCAGCTGTCAACCAGGAAACCACAAGCAGGACATGGTAAAACAACACCTTCCCACCCATGTTCCCCAACAACTAGTGTATACAGGCTTACTGCCTCTGATACTGGAGGTTGCACTTAGCCATCAGGACAAGTAGCCATTGATAGCCTTCTCTTCAGGAATTTACCCAACCCTCTATTAAAGCCATCCAGATTGGTGGCCGTCACCACATCTTGTGGTAGTGAATTCCCAAGTTTAACTATGCACTGTGTGAAGCAGTACTTCCGTTTATCCAATCTGCTTTATGGGATGACCCCAGGTTCTAGTATTATGGGAGAGGGAGAAAAATGACTTATTTTCCACATTCTCCGCACCATGCATAATTTTGAAAAATTGGAATATGTTGTTGATGAATAAGGGCAGAGCTTAGAAACAACTCTGGGAAGGAAAATAAATCCACAGATACCTTCAACAGAGAAACAGGACTTTATATAGTTTTGGAAACAATACAGGCCAAATGACTTAGCACTAATGATATTCTGAAGGTTTCATGTATGTAATGATTGGAGCTGGCTGTATTTAATCAACGACTCATTTATTCATTTATGTATTGAACTTAAGCAGCTAGGTATATTATGTTAAGTCTGATTTTATTATATTAAAAAGAGACCATAATTTGACCAAGGTATGATCTAAGAGATTAAAAACAAAACACTGTAAAATGTCCTCTTGCCTTTATTTTTTATTCACACCATTTGTATGCTATCCTATAACACAAACCTCTCTGGGTGGCTTACAATAAATAAGTATACAAGCAATAGAAATACAAAATAAACCCTAAAATCAACACCAGAGTAAGCAATCAGTACAAAATCAAAAAAGGTCCTGCCACTGCACCCTTATACACCCCTTCCACTTCCAGTATGAGGTGAACTGCTTTGTCAATATGCTCACAATTCAGACCACTGCTTTGGGTGGGAAGAAGGGGCTCATTTATACCTGCAGGCCTTCCGAGTTGGGGGGAGGATCTCGGGCTTTACAGCTTCCGGGATTGTCTCCCAGGGTGCACACACCAGCACGACATCCCGGAAGTCAAGAGGAATGTTCCTGGTGTGGCATTTTTTCTTCTTCTAAGAAGGGAGAGGTTTGTGCAATTGTGTGCCTGTGGTCAGGTGCCAAAGGTAAGTTTTTTTGGGGGGGGGGAGGGAACCTCAACACACCAAGAGCCATCCCATGGATGGGGAAAGTGCTGCCCCCCACCTACGATGAGCACAGAGCCCCCCGCACAGCTCCGTGCCTGTTTGAAGAGCCCCACTACTCATAGGGAGGAGAGAAGACCCGGGAACCCATGCCACACCACCTGCGGTCCCTGGGGTTGTCCTGGGACTGAGGGAAAATCAGGAGAAGTGGAGTCCCAGGTATCCCGGGACAACTGAGACGTCATCCCTGGTTGACCCTGGGATCAGCTGTGCATCATTTGGACACACAGGGATGACCTTGAGCTGACCCCGGGATAAATGGCTGGTGTAGACATGCCCAAGGACTCCCACCCCCAAAAAGGGGCCAATTAATGATTCATCAAATATTTGCCCCAACCTTAATTTGGACATGAACTCTTCTATCTGCATCCTCCCATGTTGCAAAATCAATTTCTTTTAAAGCTAAGGGCAGCTTTAAAAGCAGCTTGTGATACGGTATGAGGGAGGAGTGTCTGTTATTCATAGCTGAAAAAGCTGTTGTCTATTTCTAAATTCAGCCTTTCAAGCCGAGCTGTAGAGTGAGTTCCAAATAACAAATTGTGTGAGTCACTTTCAAGTCAGGCCCAACGCCAGCACCCTCGGGCAGGTGCTGAGGTCAAAGTAGGGCAGCAGACCCCACTGGCCCTGCTTTCAGTTGGCTCTACAAACTGCCATTGGATGTTTTCCTCAAAGCCCCCAAAATAGCGTCACTCCAAGCCACTTTATGGACACCAGTTGCATAAATGGGCATTTACAAAAAACAACGAGCTGCCATTATTATTATTATTATTATTATTATTATTATTATTATTATTTTGCAAAATGATGTCTTGGCAAGGTATCGGATGGCCAGGCACCTCTTGCTGGGCACCTGCAGACCACACAGTGGCTCCAAAGAGCCGAGCAGGGGCAGGTGGTCAGTGGGCGTTTGGCAAGCAGTGAGGGTTGCAGATGGAGTTGATTCTGTCCGTCCCTAGTAGAGTTTCAGACAAAGTTTGTTCACTTCATTTTTTTGTGTTCTATAACCCTGGCAGGAAAGTAAGCACAGGTGCTCCCAGCAATAGAGGAAGCCAGAGGGGGGGGGGAAGGGGGAAGGAAGGGGGAGGAGCAGAAAACCACACTGTAGGCTATAGAGGCCCTAAAGCTAGCTATGCCCATGATTTCCAAGCATTAACTAGCTAACTGCAAAGCAACCCCTTTTGTGTAACTTGCAAATGAAGTTACAATATTCCCAACAGTACCTACTCAGTACCCACCACTGTTGCAACATAAGACCATGGCTAGGACCGACCAACGTAGGAGGAGAAGGGCATTTTGCTGAAAGCCCTATCAAAACAGCAGCTGGTCCTGACTACAGTGCAAAGTGTTATGAGCTAAGGTGGCTAGGTGTCCTCTTTTACAGAGGACAGGACTCTGTTTGAAGAGCTGTCAGATGGCGGTCTATTAAAAGTCATCCTCTATTTGAAGGGCAGTCCAGCACAAGTCCAATCTGAAGCTAAGGAAATGTAAGAAGGAGAGCAGGGGCCTTGAAGCTGCCCATCCACAGTGGTCACCTGGATAGCAGACTGAGCAAGGCACACAAGTCATCCGGTCTACTGTATTCCTATTGAAATTGCAATAATAATTATTAAATTTATCTATCTATCCATCTATCTCATATATGCACATTTTATGCAAATAAGTATCCTCTTTTGTCCTCTTTTTTGGTGATTCAAAATTGGCCACCCTACAAAAGGAATATTATAACATTTTGGACAGACCATCAGTGGACAATTTTTGTCACACAATCTCCAAGTCGTAGGAGAAGATTTTGACCAAATGCAGGTTCCTCTGTGTGACAGCCATGATACCATATGTTGAATGGTGCAACTATTTTTCTACCAGAAATGATTCACAAATTGAAATGAAGCATGCCCCAGAGAGCAAAGCACACTCCTATGAGCTGACAGCCTGGTTGATTTATAAGGAGAGCGCCAAGGTAGCACATGTGTGAAGTGTTACCATATGATAATGAAAGGAAATAAAAATAATAATAGTATATTAAAATGTGCTTAGGATATGTACAGGAGTGCTTTTTGCTTCTCCAGAACTCTATTGTATGGGAGTTTTAATTCAACATGTCTAGCAATGCTTCCATGAATGTTTATCTTGGCTTGCGATAGACACGTAACTTCGAATGATGTACCAGATTTTTTCTTACCCATCCTGGATTGGTCTGTTTTTCCTGTCATCTTTATGACAACAATAAATCATTGTTAAACTATATTTTAAAGGGATAAAATTGCTTGTTCAAACAGATGCCACGGCAGAACTAATAATATGCCAGAAATTCAAACAATTTTGAGCAGTGAATTGAAAATCACAGCTCACAACAAAGGAATATGATATATGGCAAGTTACTCTTTTAATTGCTTTTCCAACTGAGGGGAGAACTTGTTTTTTAACAGGCCAGTAAAAATACATGTACTTTACAAGGATCCCTTTCAAAGTGCTCGTTTGTGGCTCAATTTGTTTGGTACTGTGATGTTCTACTGTTTGTGGTTGTAAATATATTGCAAAGTTTATTATTTGTGATATGCATTTGTTTATATCTTTAAAAAGGGTTAAGAACAGCAACAGGTAAAGTAGATAACTAGGCTGAAATGTACTTACTGTTTGTGGTTATAGGTCTTGGTCAGTATAGAGTGATTGGCTGGTTGATTGGAGTGCCTGGATTAGCTGGCTATGTGAGAGTGGGAGGAGCTAGAGAGCAAGTGGAGTGTATATATATGACAGAGAGATCTGACAGGGTTGATTGGGGGGTGATTAGAGAGAATTGAGAGATAATCTGAAGTAAGATTATGAGATGAGAAGAGTGTTTGATTGAGAGATTGAGATAAGATTTAGAGCATAGATTAAATAAGGAACAGTTTATAAATGTGTAAGAATTCTGACTAAAACCAATAAGCATTGAAACCTTGTAACCGATACACAATTGAACTGAAGTAACCATTAAGCTTGTTGACATGCAATTTCTTATTAATAAATTCCTGTTAATTCTATCTACCAGTGTGGTCTGTGAGTGCACCTAAGAAGGTACTAGTGGCAGCAGAACAAAGAAGTTATCTGGAAGCCAGGCTGCTGGGCTGTAATGCTGTGGGGCCTAAATAGTAAAGGCGAGACAGGGGCAGCAGCAGCAAATAGTCGAAGATAACGTCACAGGTACCTCAGTATATTATTCTTCAGTTTGATGTAAATGACCTTGATTTTGTCAACATTGTGCCATCCCATTTAAAAAAGCACACCCAAGTTTATTAAAGTCCTTCACATTTGTGGCCCTTCGGGCATCATGGAGCACCAAATCGGAATATTTAAGAGGTTTAGGTTGCAATCGCATACATTTTTAGACAGAAAAGAAGTCCTACAATTTCCAGCATGGCCCAGCCAGCCAGCCATAGTATTGTGCCCTTAAAGAATTAGAGGACCATGGCAAAATATATATGTTACCTTTCCCCCCATGAAATTAGAACGATTTTTAATTGTAGGTCTTGTATTCCTTGATTATTATTTTCAGTAGGGGTGTGCATCGGATCGGATCCGATCCACGATCCGAATCCGATCCGCCCCAAAAATCGGAAAATCCGATCCGATCCGATCCGATCCGATACACCATCCGATCCGATCCGATCCGGCGAGGTCCGATCCGGATCGGATCGGATCGGCGGATCGGACGCCATTTTAAATGCGTTTTTCCCATAGCAAAGTATTGTTGTTTTACAAAAACGCCTATAACTTTTTCATTTTTAACGACAGAAGGATGAAACTTGGGCACATTGTACACTGGTTAGGGATAGGTATCTGTGAGAAATTTCAGAAAGATTGGTGCATGCAGTTTGTGGCAATTAATTTTTTAATAAATAACATGGAATGCCTATAACTCGGTCATTTTTAAAGTTACACACATGAAACTTTGCCACATTGTAGGTGGAACCTTGGGACCCACGTGTGTGAAATCCCAGAACCGTGGGTGCTTGCCTGGTGTGGCAATGAATTTTTGAAAAATGGGTAGTAGTGGGGTAAATGCAGTTATGCCTCCCATGTTTTTATTTTTAAAGATACAAACAGGACACTTCGGCACATTACAGGGAACACTTCCCTTGATATGTGTGTAAAATTTCAGACAGCTAGCTCCAGGCATGTGTTGGCAATGAATTGTTGAAAATTGGGTAGCAGTGGGGTAAAATACAGTTTTGCCTCCCATTTTTTTATTTTCAAAGATACAAACGGGAAACTTTGGCACATTGCAGGGAACACTTCACTTCAAATGTGTGTGAAATTTCCGGAAGCTAGGTGCAACATTTTAGTGGGAAACGAACGTTTATTCGTGGCATTTCACATGGGATTTATGGGTTGGTTTTAAGAGCTACAAACCTCTAACTCGCTCACATGGCACAGGACCTATGCCCGCTCAAACGCTGGAAATTTAACAAACTTTGGTGCAATGCTTTAGTGGGAAAACAAAGGTTTATGCATGGCATTTCACATGGGATTTATGGGTTGGTTTTAAGAGCTACAAACCTCTAACTCGCTCACATGGCACAGGACCTATGCCCGCTCAAACGCTGGAAATTTAACAAACTTTGGTGCAATGCTTTAGTGGGAAAACAAAGGTTTATGCATGGCATTTCACATGGGATTTATGGGTTGGTTTTAAGAGCTACAAACCTCTAACTCGCTCACATGGCACAGGACCTATGCCCGCTCAAACGCTGGAAATTTAACAAACTTTGGTGCAATGCTTTAGTGGGAAAACAAAGGTTAAACTTTATTATTTTAAACCTTCAGGAAAGGGAGGGGGAGGCTGTGTTTGTGTGTGTGTGTTTGACAGCTTGATCCACCAATTGTGCTTTAGAATACATGACTGAATCACCCAATCCTGTGAAGACTTTCTTCAGCCTCCAATCGCAATGCTGGAGGAGGGCACCAGTATATATTCTCTCAGCCCTGCCCTTCTGGCTCTTTGTGGGTTGAACGTGGAGGAGATTAGGGAGTGTTTTGGAGCTGTGTTGGAGAGACTGTATTGATTTGATTGTATTTGGAGGTGGTTTTGAGGAGTTTCTGATCTTTTACTTCAGCTTTTCTTGTTCTCTCTCTTGGCTTTCCTTTCTCTCTTGCCTTTCCTTTCTTAGATAGCACGTTTGTTTGTCTGTGAGTTCAGTTTGTCTTTGCAGTGAGTGTGTTTGTTTGTTCTACTTTCGCTTTCTGAAAAAAACCCAAAAAAATAATAAAAAAATATTTCTATCCTCTCTCTCTCTCTCTCTCTTTCTCTGTGTGTGTGTGTGTGTGTGCGCGCTTGTGAGTGAGTGTGTGTTGCTGGGCTGTGTAGCCTGCTGCTACAAACACAAAAAAAGTCAGCAAAGCACACACTTACACAAAAATAAATAATAATAAAAATAAAATGAAGCGTGGCACTCAAAGGGGGGGTGCTCCCAAGGCAGCATTTGGGAGAGGCCGCTCTGGGCATGGCGCTGCTGCTGCTGCTGCTGGGACCAGCAGCAGGCAGCCTACTTCCACACCCCCAGTTAAACTGAGGCGTTCTCCACTGGGGCAGCAGAAGCAGGCAGAGGCAACTCAAAGTAGTGCCTGCAGGGCACTCTTTCAGCAACATGAGGCAGGTGCTGGGAGCAGCAGTGGGCATGAAGAAGGAGCACTATATTATCCAGCTCCTTCTTTGGTGGGTGAGCCTGTGAACCCGCTGACTGATCTTTTCCCAGATCTTGTGGAAGTCAGCGAGGTTCAGAGTGAGAAGGAGGACTCTGATGTGGGGCAAGAGGAAGAGCAGGCAGCACCAGAGACTTACTCTCCACAATCCGTCCTCTCTTCCACTCATTCCCTTGCTCCTGAGGTGACACCACAGAGCGAAGGCGCCGGCAGGCCGTCTGTGTCACCCCAGAAGCGACAGGCAAGCAAGGTGTGGGACCACTTTGAGGTGGCAGTGGATTCCCGCTTTGCTGTCTGTCGCCACTGCAAGATGTCAGTGAGCAGGGGAAAAATGCCAGGCCACTTCACCACCACGAACCTCACCCGCCACATGCAGAGGCACCACCAGTCTGTTTTGCTTGGGACCGAGGCGGGCACCTCGCAGCAGACTGGTGCTAGCGGCAAGGGCAAGCAGAAGGCTCCTGCAACTTCTGCCAGCTCTCGACCTCCCATCCCCAAGAGGCTTCGCCAGGCCACCATGGAAGAGATGGGGTGGGGGAAGTATGGAGCCACAAGGTGGCGTTTTCCAGCGCCCAACCAGATCACCAATTGCATCGGTGAGATGGTGGCGTTGGATGACCAGCCATTCAGCCTCGTCGAGAACGCAGGCTTCAAGAGGCTGATGGCTCTTGTGGTTCCATACTACAAGCCGCCGTGTCGCACCACCCTGAGCAGGCGTGTGGTGCCCTCCCTGTACCAGGCATGCAGGGAGTTAGTTCTGGGTCGTCTGTGCCAGGCAGAGGCACAGAAGGTGCACTTCACTTCGGACATCTGGTCCAGCGAAGGAGGAGTGCACGCTTACCTGTCCCTGACGGCTCACTGGTGGGGAGCCTCAGGGCAGGAAGCACCCAGGACTTCTGGGACTGGGAAGGAGGGCTGCCGCTGGGCCCTCCTTCATACCGCAGTCATGGACCAGTCCCACACGGCGGAGGAGATTACGGAGGCCATGAACCGCATGGTGGCAGGGTGGCTGGGCGGGCACCAGCACACCCGCGGTTACATGGTCACGGACGGGGGAGCCAATATGCTGAAGGCGGTGCGCGATGGCGGATTTGAGGGCATCCGCTGCATCGCGCACGTCTTCAACCTGGTCGTCAGGGATGGCCTTGGAGGCAGCAAGGCCCCTCTCCCTCCCCAAATCCGTAATCTCCTAGAGAGCTGCAGGAAGGTGGCTGGGCATTTCCACCACAGCGTGAAGGGCAGTCGGTTGCTGCGGGAGAAGCAGCAGGAGCTGGGACTTCCGCAGCACCGGCTAGTGCAGGACGTGGCAACACGTTGGAACTCCACCTACCACATGCTCGAGCGTATGGTGGAGCAACAGCGTGTTGTCCACGAGATGTTCAGGGTCGGGGACATTGGCATCCAGGCCCCACTGTCCAGGCAGCAGTGGGAGGCCATGTCCCAGCTTCTGGTGGTCCTCAAGCCGTTCCTTGAGGCCACCGAGACCCTGAGCAGCAGCACTGCCCTTCTCAGCCAGGTGCTCCCCGTGGCCAGGCATCTCCAGAATCAGATGGGCGAGTTTCTGGAGGCCGGGGATGCCGTCACCGGCAGGCGCTTCCTGCCAGAGGTGCGGGAAGTGGTGACGAGGCTGAGGGAAAGCTTATCCCGCCGGGTCCAGCCTCTCTACAACGAGAGGCAGTACATGTTGGCCACCATGTGCGACCCGCGCATCAAGGATGGGTTATGTGGGCAGACTTCCCGGGCAGGTTGGGTGGAAATGCTGGTGACGGACGTTCGGGCGGCCCGGGATGCCAGGATTGGGCAGGCAGAGGAGGAGCCCACCGAAGCCCAGGCGCTAAGTCCGCTGAGCACCACCAGCAGCGGCGGCACCAGCACCACCACACCCAGCAGGGGGACAGGCCAGGGGTTTTGGGACAAGGCTTTGCAGGCTGCGGTTGGGCATAGAGGCACTCAACCCAGCCGCCGCCAGGATGACGCTGCAGCAGCAGTGCAGCGTTACCTGGCGGAGCAGATGGAGGACGGCTCCATCGAACCCCTGGCCTACTGGTCATCTCGGCGCCAGATGTGGCCTGATCTGGCGCGGGTGGCCATGGACAGAATCAGCTGCCCACCGTCCAGCGTTCCAAGCGAGCGGGTGTTTTCCATGGCGGGCGACGTGGTCACACCCCACCGCTCTCGCTTGGACGCTGAGATTGTGGAGCAGCTGGTCTTCCTCAAGGTCAATCTGCCCCTGCTGGGATACCCCACCCTCATGCCCGCGGGGGAGTAATTGGCAGGCACCCCCCATCCATCCCACACCTTTGGGCAGGCACCGGCAGGCCCTTGATTTTTTAATTCTTATTTTCGGTTAATTAATTTTCTTTACTTTAATTTACTGGCTGTGTTGTTTACAGCTCAGTAACTCAACTCTGAACGATGGATCCCGAAGGGATCTAGTTTCTTCTCCTAGCCTCTTACATTGAGGGGATGCACAAGCATCTCACACATTCTATGTTGTTTGACTTGAACCAATGTGCTTGCACGTGTGCCTCTGAAATTGGACTCCGATGGCTCCCTCCAGGCCTTCTGTAAGGTCCCACACTTCCATGGGCGTTTCTTCTTGTAAGACCACGTCAGAGGCTCATGAGAACTTTGGATAAGAAGAAGGCTTAATTTTATCGCCAAGGAACGCATGCACCTCTCTGACTATGAACGAAGGACGCGATAGGATTCCTCTTCCAGGCTCCTACATTGAGTGGATGACAAGCAGCATCCCACACTGTTTCTGACTGTGTCTTTTGGACTTATGTGGCAGCCTTGCAGGGCTGTCACTGTGTGTTGTGTTTATTTTGGCTATATGATTTAAAAAACTGCCTGCCCGCCTGCCCGCCTGCTAGGTTGCCGCCATTGTGAAGTAGCCGGAATGCGTGGGCTGGTCTCACGGTTCTATTGCTTACTTGTGCAATGCGCAAGCGCCTGGCATCATGCCCGCCTCTGCCTCTGCCTCTGCCTGCCTGCCTGCCCGCCTGCTAGGTTGCCGCCATTGTGAAGTAGCCGGAATGCGTGGGCTGGTCTCACGGTTCTATTGCTTACTTGTGCAATGCGCAAGCGCCTGGCATCATGCCCGCCTCTGCCTCTGCCTCTGCCTGCCTGCCTGCCCGCCTGCTAGGTTGCCGCCATTGTGAAGTAGCCGGAATGCGTGGGCTGGTCTCACGGTTCTATTGCTTACTTGTGCAATGCGCAAGCGCCTGGCATCATGCCCGCCTCTGCCTCTGCCTCTGCCTGCCTGCCTGCCCGCCTGCTAGGTTGCCGCCATTGTGAAGTAGCCGGAATGCGTGGGCTGGTCTCACGGTTCTATTGCTTACTTGTGCAATGCGCAAGCGCCTGGCATCATGCCCGCCTCTGCCTCTGCCTCTGCCTCTGCCTCTGCCTGCCCGCCTGCCCGCCTGCTAGGTTGCCGCCATTGTGAAGTAGCCGGAATGCGTGGGCTGGTCTCACGGTTCTATTGCTTACTTGTGCAATGTGCAAGCGCCTGGCATCATGCCCGCCTCTGCCTCTGCCTCTGCCTGCCTGCCTGCCTGCCCGCCTGCCCGCCTGCTAGGTTGCCGCCATTGTGAAGTAGCCGGAATGCGTGGGCTGGTCTCACGGTTCTATTGCTTACTTGTGCAATGTGCAAGCGCCTGGCATCATGCCCGCCTCTGCCTCTGCCTCTGCCTGCCTGCCTGCCTGCCCGCCTGCCCGCCTGCTAGGTTGCCGCCATTGTGAAGTAGCCGGAATGCGTGGGCTGGTCTCACGGTTCTATTGCTTACTTGTGCAATGTGCAAGCGCCTGGCATCATGCCCGCCTCTGCCTCTGCCTCTGCCTGCCTGCCTGCCTGCCTGCCCGCCTGCTAGGTTGCCGCCATTGTGAAGTAGCCGGAATGCGTGGGCTGGTCTCACGGTTCTATTGCTTACTTGTGCAATGTGCAAGCGCCTGGCATCATGCCCGCCTCTGCCTCTGCCTCTGCCTGCCTGCCTGCCTGCCCGCCTGCCCGCCTGCTAGGTTGCCGCCATTGTGAAGTAGCCGGAATGCGTGGGCTGGTCTCACGGTTCTATTGCTTACTTGTGCAATGTGCAAGCGCCTGGCATCATGCCCGCCTCTGCCTCTGCCTCTGCCTGCCTGCCTGCCTGCCTGCCTGCCTGCTAGGTTGCCGCCATTGTGAAGTAGCCGGAATGCGTGGGCTGGTCTCACGGTTCTATTGCTTACTTGTGCAATGTGCAAGCGCCTGGCATCATGCCCGCCTCTGCCTCTGCCTCTGCCTGCCTGCCTGCCTGCCTGCCTGCCTGCTAGGTTGCCGCCATTGTGAAGTAGCCGGAATGCGTGGGCTGGTCTCACGGTTCTATTGCTTACTTGTGCAATGTGCAAGCGCCTGGCATCATGCCCGCCTCTGCCTGCCCGCCCGCCTGCCTGCCTGGAGGTGCCCATGCAGCTGTGACTTTGCCTCTGCCAGTGGGACTTTGCCTCTGCCACTGGGACTTTGCCTCTGCCACTGGGACTTTGCCTGGAGGGAGCTGTGCCAAACTGTGACTTTGCCTGGAGGGAGCTGTGCCAAACTGGGACTTTGCCTGGAGGGAGCTGTGCCAAACTGTGACTTTGCCTGGAGGACCCTGTGCCAATGTGACTTTGCCTGGAGGGAGCTGTGCCAAACTGTGACTTTGCCTGGAGGAGCCTGTGCCACTGGGACTTTGCCTGGAGGGAGCTGTGCCAAACTGGGACTTTGCCTGGAGGAGCCTGTGCCACTGGGACTTTGCCTGGAGGGAGCTGTGCCAAACTGGGACTTTGCCTGGAGGGAGCTGTGCCAAACTGGGACTTTGCCTGGAGGGAGCTGTGCCAAACTGGGACTTTGCCTGGAGGGAGCTGTGCCAAACTGTGACTTTGCCTGGAGGACCCTGTGCCAATGTGACTTTGCCTGGAGGGAGCTGTGCCAAACTGTGACTTTGCCTGGAGGAGCCTGTGCCACTGGGACTTTGCCTGGAGGGAGCTGTGCCAAACTGGGACTTTGCCTGGCGGGAGCTGTGCCAAACTGGGACTTTGCCTGGAGGGAGCTGTGCCAAACTGTGACTTTGCCTGGAGGACCCTGTGCCAATGTGACTTTGCCTGGAGGGAGCTGTGCCAAACTGTGACTTTGCCTGGAGGACCCTGTGCCAATGTGACTTTGCCTGGAGGGAGCTGTGCCAAACTGTGACTTTGCCTGGAGGGAGCTGTGCCAAACTGGGACTTTGCCTGGAGGGAGCTGTGCCAAACTGTGACTTTGCCTGGAGGACCCTGTGCCAATGTGACTTTGCCTGGAGGAGCCTGTGCCACTGGGACTTTGCCTGGAGGGAGCTGTGCCAAACTGTGACTTTGCCTGGAGGACCCTGTGCCAATGTGACTTTGCCTGGAGGGAGCTGTGCCAAACTGTGACTTTGCCTGGAGGACCCTGTGCCAATGTGACTTTGCCTGGAGGAGCCTATGTGCCACTGGAGTCCTCCGATCCACATCGGCCGCACGAATAAGGTAAGTGTGTGCAGTCAACGCAGGGACACCTGAGAGTGTCCAGAAGTGGGGCAGTGTGAGATCTTACTTCCGAGTAAGCAAGCAGGCAGCCCCGTGTGCCTACTGGGGCGTGGGCACTCAGGACCGGGCAGATGCCAGTCCTGGGTGAGAGGGAGCCAATGGTGGAAAAGTATGATTTATCTCATGTTAATTCTTTTCCCCCCCCCTCCTTCTTTTGCAGCCTATGGAACTCTTCGCCACTGCGCAAAGCGCACCCGTGAATCCAGACTGCCCATCTGCCCCAGCCACGGCCGCATGGAGGTGGCCCCTCGATTCACGTCGCCCCTACGACTCAGGTAAGAGTGCAGGCAGAGTGGCCATATAGAAAAGAAGGCAGGGCCCCTGCACCTTTAACTGTTGTGATGAAGAGGGAATCTCAGCAGGAACTAATTCCATACAAATGACACTGGCAGAAATTCCCTTTTCTCTACAACTGCTGAAGTTAGGAACCCTGACCTGGATTTGATCTGGTCAGCCTAACGTAGGGTGCTATTAGGAGTGAATGAATAACCCAAGGACAAAAGAAATGGTGATTCTCTAATGATCCGGTAAGCTGTGTCCTGCCAGACACAAAAGGATAGCCAATCCCTCTAACAATGGGCTCAGAAGAGTGATTTAGAAAGGGAGGGGTGCAGGAGAAAGAGGATTGCATCACAAACCAGAGAAGTGTGCCGGTGGGAGACTAGTTACTAGGACTTGCATGTATAATTAATACAAATCTTTATTTATTTTCCTTTCTTCTTTTGCAGTATAAAAGTATTTATGTAATATTCATTATCCCCCTCCTCTTCTTTTGCAGCCTATGGCACTCTCACTGCCACAGTGCCCGGGAAAGGAGAGACTTTGCCCATTACATGCCAGCCTGCCCGCCCGCTGCTGATGCCGCCTGCCGCCTTCCAGATCGTTCCTGCGAGGCGGGCCAGCCGCCTTTCTTGCACAAGCCATGGGACTAGGGGTCCTCCAGGAGAATCTCACCGAGTCCTCAACGCCCTCAGGACTATGGTAAGTGTTCTGTGAATGGGGGGGGGCACCTTCCACCTAACTGAAGGTTGGCTGTCTGCCTGCTAACTTCCGAGTGAGCAGGCAGCCCCGTGTGCCTACTGGGGCGTGGGCACTCAGGACCGGGCAGATGCCAGTCCTGGGTGAGAGGGAGCCAATGGTGGAAAAGTATGATTTATCTCATGTTAATTCTTTCCCCCCCCCTCCTTCTTTTGCAGCCTATGGAACTCTTCGCCACTGCGCAAAGCGTACCCGTGAATCCAGACTGCCCATCTGCCCCAGCCACGGCCGCATGGAGGTGGCCCATCGATTCACGTCGCCCGCACGACTCTGGTAAGAGCCTGTCAGAGAGCTTACCCACGAGTAAGCAAGCAGGCAGCCCCGTGTGCCTGCTGGGGCGTGGGCACTCAGGACGGGCACATGCCAGTCTTGGGTGGGAGGGAGCCAGTGGTGGAAAAGTATCATTTTCCTCATATTCTTCCCCCCCCCCCTTCTTCTTTTGCAGCCTATGGAACTCTTTGCCACAGTGCCCAGGAGAGACGGTAATGCAGACTGCCCACCTGCCCGTCACTGCCCGCCTGGAAGTGGCATCTTATCAACAACGCCCTCAGGAGGACTACGGTAAGTGTTCTGTGAATGGGGGGGGGCACCTTCCACCTAACTGAAGGTTGGCTGTCTGCCTGCTAACTTCCGAGTGAGCAGGCAGCCCCGTGTGCCTGCTTTGGCGTGGGCACTCAGGAAGGGCAATCCTGGGTGGAAGGGAGCTGGTTGTGTTGAAGTGGTCAACTAATATTCATTCTTTTTCCCCCCCCCTTCTTCTTTTGCAGCCTATGGCACTCTCACTGCCACAGTGCCCGGGAAAGGAGAGACTTTGCCCATTAAATGCCAGCCTGCCCGCCCGCTGCTGATGCCGCCTGCCGCCTTCCAGATCCTTCCTGCAAAGAGAGCAAGCCGCCCTCCTCGCACAAGCCATGGGACTTGGCATTCGCCCTCAAGGAGAATGTCACCCAGTCCCCAAAGCCGCTGTTGGACTTTGCCCATTAAATGCCAGCCTGCCCGCCCGCTGCTGATGCCGCCTGCCGCCTCCCAGATCCTTCCTGCAAAGAGAGCAAGCCGCCCTCCTCGCACAAGCCATGGGACTTGGCATTCACCCTCAAGGAGAATGTCACCCAGTCCCCAAAGCCGCTGTTGGACTTTGCCCATTAAATGCCAGCCTGCCCGCCCGCTGCTGATGCCGCCTGCCGCCTTCCAGATCCTTCCTGCAAAGAGAGCAAGCCGCCCTCCTCGCACAAGCCATGGGACTTGGCATTCGCCCTCAAGGAGAATGTCACCCAGTCCCCAAAGCCGCTGTTGGACTTTGCCCATTAAATGCCAGCCTGCCCGCCCGCTGCTGATGCCGCCTGCCGCCTCCCAGATCCTTCCTGCAAAGAGAGCAAGCCGCCCTCCTCGCACAAGCCATGGGACTTGGCATTCACCCTCAAGGAGAATGTCACCCAGTCCCCAAAGCCGCTGTTGGACTTTGCCCATTAAATGCCAGCCTGCCCGCCCGCTGCTGATGCCGCCTGCCGCCTTCCAGATCCTTCCTGCAAAGAGAGCAAGCCGCCCTCCTCGCACAAGCCATGGGACTTGGCATTCGCCCTCAAGGAGAATGTCACCCAGTCCCCAAAGCCGCTGTTGGACTTTGCCCATTAAATGCCAGCCTGCCCGCCCGCTGCTGATGCCGCCTGCCGCCTTCCAGATCCTTCCTGCAAAGAGAGCAAGCCGCCCTCCTCGCACAAGCCATGGGACTTGGCATTCGCCCTCAAGGAGAATGTCACCCAGTCCCCAATGCCGCTGTTGGACTTTGCCCATTAAATGCCAGCCTGCCTGCCCGCCTTCCAGATTCTGCTGTGGAAGGAGAAATAAATAATACTAGGTGCTGCAAGAGACCATGTGGATTGGCTCTACATCAAAGCAGCCTTCTGGTTTAGAATTACATAGTACACAAGAAAAGAACAATCACTTATCCTGCAAGATCCCTTCCCAGGCTAGGATCTGAATAATAGCTATTAGCTAGGATCTGAATAGCTATTACCTGGGATTAGCTACTAGTGCATTTGGTAGCATTCCTGCAACCAACACCTGTCTTGTCATGTAAATGTATGGGTCCCTAAAGCAATTTACAATCACTTTACATTTTACAAATGAATAAGTGAAACTTTCTTCCCTCATTACCAATCCACACCAGGCAGGCAATGTCCCCTTCCTGAAGGTTTAAAATAATAAAGTTTAACCTTTGTTTTCCCACTAAAGCATTGCACCAAAGTTTGTTAAATTTCCAGCGTTTGAGCGGGCATAGGTCCTGTGCCATGTGAGCGAGTTAGAGGTTTGTAGCTCTTAAAACCAACCCATAAATCCCATGTGAAATGCCATGCATAAACCTTTGTTTTCCCACTAAAGCATTGCACCAAAGTTTGTTAAATTTCCAGCGTTTGAGCGGGCATAGGTCCTGTGCCATGTGAGCGAGTTAGAGGTTTGTAGCTCTTAAAACCAACCCATAAATCCCATGTGAAATGCCATGCATAAACCTTTGTTTTCCCACTAAAGCATTGCACCAAAGTTTGTTAAATTTCCAGCGTTTGAGCGGGCATAGGTCCTGTGCCATGTGAGCGAGTTAGAGGTTTGTAGCTCTTAAAACCAACCCATAAATCCCATGTGAAATGCCATGAATAAACGTTCGTTTCCCACTAAAATGTTGCACCTAGCTTCCGGAAATTTCACACACATTTGAAGTGAAGTGTTCCCTGCAATGTGCCAAAGTTTCCCGTTTGTATCTTTGAAAATAAAAAAATGGGAGGCAAAACTGTATTTTACCCCACTGCTACCCAATTTTCAACAATTCATTGCCAACACATGCCTGGAGCTAGCTGTCTGAAATTTTACACACATATCAAGGGAAGTGTTCCCTGTAATGTGCCGAAGTGTCCTGTTTGTATCTTTAAAAATAAAAACATGGGAGGCATAACTGCATTTACCCCACTACTACCCATTTTTCAAAAATTCATTGCCACACCAGGCAAGCACCCACGGTTCTGGGATTTCACACACGTGGGTCCCAAGGTTCCACCTACAATGTGGCAAAGTTTCATGTGTGTAACTTTAAAAATGACCGAGTTATAGGCATTCCATGTTATTTATTAAAAAATTAATTGCCACAAACTGCATGCACCAATCTTTCTGAAATTTCTCACAGATACCTATCCCTAACCAGTGTACAATGTGCCCAAGTTTCATCCTTCTGTCGTTAAAAATGAAAAAGTTATAGGCGTTTTTGTAAAACAATAATTTGCTATAGGAAAAAGCATTCAAAATGGCGTCCGATCCGGATCGGAAAATCCGATCCGCGGATCGGAATCGGATCCGATCCGATCCGACACACGATCCGATCCGATCCGATCCGACCCCCCAGGTCCGATTCCGATCCGCTATCCGATCCGATCCGGGGGGTCAGTGCACATCCCTAATTTTCAGCAACTTCTGTTGTTCATCATGGAACGTCATGTCTTGCATTTGCCATTAGACTGTGAGTTATCTAAAAGGTCATATGTTTTATCAACCAAATGCTACTAGCTTACTTTCATGAATTCTCCTATAAAGTTTCATGGAAAATTATGAAAAACGATATAACAAGATGGAACCAAAATGACCATGGCTTTCTCTTGCTGTCCCAACTACCACCAAAGCACCATAATATATTTCTAAAAATTGAAGACCCCCAGTAAATCTTTAGTGTTAGGAAATGTAGGGCAAATGCATGGAGAAAAATAACTGAAACCATTATGTATTTGTGCCTGATGTAAACAATCCTGCAACCTTTGTTTGAAACCACAGGTGAACATTTACAATATACTCGCTTCTTCTGAGGAATAGTTTGGCAGAACCAAATTGTTGATCTTGATTCTATCAAATATTTGTGGTGTACTTCAGAAACTATGTTAGATTCTAGATACCTTGTCATGTTCCTGATGGGGCATAGTATGGCCCTTTCTGCACCATACTGGCAGAGAGGGCTGGAAGTGGAGGAACCTGGAAGTGAGCACTTTCGGGTTTATTCAGCCTTTGAGCTTATCCACATTGCCCTTAAAATGACTTATATTTTGTTTAAAAATGTGGTTTTTAAGTCGTTTCATTACATGGTAGGACACACTGAGCAGTACTTACATTTCATAATGACTGCTTCCTCCGTCCTCAAAGTGTTCATTGGTGTATTACAGGGTTAATTCCTTGACTCTTCTTCTTTCGTTTTTGTTTTGCAGGCTGCTTGACCTGCCCACTTCTGTCTCCGTAACTCAAGCAGCTTGCAAAACAAAAACTAAAGAAGAAGAGTCAAGAAATTAACCCTAATACACCACCTGATACACCAATGAAACAACTTTAAAAAAACACATTTTTAAACAGAATATAAGTCAGTTTAAGGGCAATGTGGATAGGCTCTTTGAGTCTTTATAGCTATTCCCCATTTCCAGACCCAACGCCTTAAGACACCTGCCTTGGAGACCGTCTAGCCCCTGTGCAGTGCTGCATTACTTCTCTGGGGCTCGTTCTTCAGCATGTCAGAAACCCCTTCCTTTCCACCAATTTCTTCTCATGCAGGACTCTCATATTCTCGCTATTCCAGACATCCAGGCCTAAGTCAGCATTTGGCCACACGCCTGGCCTTTCTCCCTGGAGAAGCTCTGCTAGCCCTATACATCCTTACCAGATCTGCTGGCTCCTTCATCCGGATGGTGGCTTCCTAGTTCCTCTCTCTCTAGCCAGAGACTGACATCTGCTGTTCCCCTTCTTCCCTCTTCCTTCTTGCACTGAGGCCCAGGGACCTCCAAATAGGCCTGACACCTGGTACTGCACCTGTTGATATCATTTCCTGACAGAGTTGGCTGCAGACAAGCCATGAGTATATCTTGTCAGCCCAGAGCTGGGTGTCAGCTGAGGACAGGAGCTGCTTCTCCTCACATTGTGGCAGAACCCCAGCAGATTGCAGTGGTACCACTGGTTCTACCATAAGGCTGACCTGCAAGTCCACCATCAGATTCTGTATTTTAAAACTATAGTTCATTACCACCACCACCACTAAATAAAATACTGTTATTATTCCCGAACCTTTTTTCAAGTTTGATATTGAGGAAAGAAGCTGCTATCTGTTAGTTGACTCTGCTTTTGATTGAAGATATTCAGGGGGCGAAATCCCTCTAAAACAGAGAGGAATTCTGGTCAGAAAATAAAAGGATATATTTTGAAAAATCTACAGTTAGTAAATGCAACTCCCTAGATTCATGTGTCCATTGTAATGCTGGCCTTTGTGTTTTCAGAAATGGAGATCAGCCGTTGCTTTGGTATCCCAACATGCATTGCACCACCTTGACTAATTCATGCAGACTGCAAATCTCCATTTTGAGACTGGGTCCATCTGCTGTGGACCTCATGGCCGCAACAGCTGGTCGAATTTCTCGACTGTGCTGTTTCGTCTCCCATCCCCTGCTTTTGTACTACCTAGCCTGACAAAGCGAAGCCTGCACACTTCTAGTTGGTCCAAATAAGCTTGGTTGTTCCTATTAAAAGTATTCCTGAACTGTGGGGGGCGGATTTCAGAAGCAAGGAGGCTGCTCTATATGGGGCGATTCCCATCAAGATTTAGAACCTGTGTGATGAGGACGTGATGGGGTCAAGAAGCACGGTCCTGCCCTCTGGACCCCCTGCCATCCCTCCCAGAACTGTCTCTATCAGCAGCTAGTCACATCAGAGGGAGAAGTGAGACAGTGAAGCCTCTTCCAATGGTGTGGCTGGGACCAGAAGCTGCCTTGGTTCCTCTCACCCCAATTCCCCTATGGAACGATACTATGTAATACATGACAGAGTGGCTACCTGCATGTATTTATTTTCCTCTTCTTTTCCCTTTCCCTAGTACTTTTGTATCACATCTCTTGGATTGTAAGCCATCATGTGTAGGGTGACCATATGAAAAGGAGGACAGGGCTTCTGTGTCTTTAACAGTGGCTTCGACAATGGAATTTTAGCAGGTGTCATTTGTAATTCCCTCTTCATCACAACAGTTAAAGCTGCAGGAGCTATACAAGTGTGGCCAGAGACAAAAGAGGGCAGGGCTCTTGCAGCTTTAACTGTTGTGATGATGAGGGAATTTCACCAGGTGCTGCATGCATACAAATGACACCTGCTCAAATTCCCTTTCCTATGCAACTGTTTAAAGATACAGGAGTCCTGTCCTCCTTTCTGTATGTCACCCTAATCATGTTGAATACTAAATCACAGGCACACCCATCTTTAACGGGTAACTAATTTCTGGGGCTATAATAATATTTTTACAAGAAATCCATACTGCATGAGCCCATTCCCCTTCCAGATCTGAGTGTTGTACATCAAAGGGAAGTTTGAGGGCTTAATGCAACAGGGTAGTTTCTTTCCTTTGTCATGTAGCTGAAGTTAACACACTAGTTCCACATGTTTCGTTCCTGTGCTACCTTGGCTGTTCTTCTGTAAGTAAAATGCCTTCCAGATGCCATCAGAACTATTGCCAACCTAATCAGAGTTTAGACTACCTTAAATTGAAAACAACAACAACAACACATATTGTTTAAGGCCTGAGCTTATCATTTGAGATCAAATTTTAGGGCCATGTGTTACAGAAACTGACATATAAAACATAAAAAGTCCAAAGTTTATTTTATTGCATTTTTATGATGCCTTGATATGTGTTTGCAATCTTTTATGTTTTTAAAGGCCTTTACCCAGGAAGCTCCAATTCTATAATTCTGGTGGGGTGGGGTCAAACCTTGCAGGTAGGGATTGTTGTTTCTTTTTTAATTGCATGTCTTTATAATGAGTGCAGAATGGAGGAATTATTAAAGCTGTAAATCGGTGTTGTTGCTATTTTGATGTGCCATAGCAAAATAAAGCCCATTCAGAAAACATTTAAGCACAAGGCATTTCCAGTGGGCTGCTTGATCAAATGAAAACTGCCCACCTCTGTCTCTGTTACTCCTTTTTTGAAGTAGGTTGAATACTTGCTTCTTCTCTTCGCCATTGTAATCTGCTTGTTCGCTTGCTCTGGTCCAGACAACAATGGTGGTGAGAAGGAGGAACAGTAGCTACCTCTGCCTACTTGTTTACTGGGAACCTATCTACTGGGAACATTACAGTACCTTGTAATGTTTTACATAGTATTTTAAAACGTTCCAAATAGGTGCGTTCCAAAACGTCTTAGGCCACATTAAGGAGTACTCATGTTACAGTAGAAAAATTCTTCACTCTTCAAAGCAGTGTGTGCAGTCTCACACCCTTCTGCCCGTCTCTTTGTTTCATTTTTACAATGAGTTTACGGCATTGTGGGCATGGTAGTTCACTCGCCCACTTCCTCCTTAGTTCCCCTTTCATTCCCTAGCTTTCAATGAGTATAGGGCAAAGCATTGTGGGTGTTGTAGTTCACTCGCTCACTTCTTCCTTAGCCCCTCTTTCTTCCCCACCAATCAATGGCTAAGCATTTGGATGCTGGTAAACGAAGCACTGCCCCCACAAATCACAAACGGTAAGGAAGGACATATTATTTTACTTAAAACAATTTATTAAAAGTAAAAAATGTTGTATATAGCTGAAGTGAGTTTTAAAAAACCTCGAGTATACAACGTTCAAGGGAGTGCATCATGTGTAGGTTGACCATATGAAAAGGAGAACAGGGCTCATGTAACTTTAACAGTTGTAGAGAAAAGGGAATTTCAGCCAGTGTCATTTGGATGCAACTAGTTCCTGGTGAAATTCCCTCTTCATCACCACAGTTAAAGTTGCAGGTGCCCTGCCTTTTTTTGTATATGGTCACTCTAGTATAATGTCTGCACCTTTAACTGTGGTGATGAAGGGGGAATTTCACCAGGAACTAATTGCATACAAATGACACTGGCTGAAATTCCGTTTTCTCTACAACTGTTAAAGTTACATGAGATTTGTCCTCCTTTTCATATAGTCAGCCTAGTCATGTGGCCCAAAGAGTTTTTGTAACCCTTATAAAATGTTACAAAGCTAGTGTGTAGATCGGCTCTGGCTCTCTGTCTGTCAAGCAAGCATGATTAATTGTTTAATTTGTTTTTAGCTGTGCATATTTATTGCTTTATACTGTTCCTTTGATTTTATCTGTACGCCAACCTGAGATCCCAGCGATATAGGGTGGGATATAAATGTTTTAGTAAATAAATACATAAATAAATGGTAGCAATGATCAGAAAGTTAAGGCAAAATTATGTGAGTTGTCAATTTGTCAGTCACAAGCCAAGCCTACAGCATGCTCAGACTGAAGTGGGGAGGCAGCTTATGTGAACTTCAGCTCCTAAAAGAGAAAAAGTAAATTACCCAAACTCAATCTGCACTTACCCAGACTCCTCCATTTCTCACATGTGTTGAGGCTAATTAGGGTGTCTTGGGATAATTCAGGCAAGTGACTGCGTTGCAGCACTGAATTACCAGGAAAAATCTGACTGTGCAGTAGAAGGAAATGGTGTGATAAAATATTCTCAGATTACAGATTACAATTCTCTCTGGTGTTAATGGGGGCAAATTAGAACCAAGGTCATATGAGAATGAATCATTAACGCTATGACAGGAAGTGAGACTTTACGGAATTTTGATCAGTCGAGCACTCCACAGTTATGCAGTTCCCTTTGCTCAAAATACGAACTCCTGCTCACCTAACGAAATAAGTCAGCAGCAGGTTTGAAGGCAGAACAAGGAATTATTTCTTCATAGAATGCATAATTAACTTAAGGTGAAATCATATGCATGTTTAGACTGAAAAAACTCCTAAAATTCCCAACATGTACCAGCCAGAAGCAAGGATCACCAAAGTGCACCACGGAACAGTCCTACTGATGGCTAGTGGGAATGATAGGGAACCTCAACATGCATACCTCTAAAGGCCAATTCCTGGGACAAACAGGAGAGGATTGTTAAGAATATAGGAACACAAGACAGGAGAGGATTGTTAAGAATATAGGAACACAAGAAGAGCCCTACTGGTTCAGGCTAAGGGTCCATCTCATCCAGTATTCTGTTCATACAGTGGCCATCCAACTGCCCACGGGGAACCCAGAAGCAGGTCCTGAGTGAAATAGCACCCTCCCAGTCATGTTCCCCAGCAACTGGTGTACATAGACATACATCCCTGATACTGGAAGAAGCATATAGCCATCAGGACTAGTAGCCACTGATAGCCTTCTCCTCCAGGAATTTGTCCAATGCCCTTTTAAAGCCATCCAAGTTGGTGGTGGTCACTACATCTTATGGAAGTGAATTCCATAGTTCAACTATGAGCTGTGTGAAGAAGTACTTCCTTATATATCTCCTGAATTGCCCACCAATCAGCTTCATGGGATGACCCTGAGTTCTAGTATTATGAGAGAGGGAGAAAAATGACTCCCTGTCCACTTTCTTTATTCCACACACTGTTGCCCCTATACCCTTCTTGTGAGCATCACAGAACCATTTGGCTATCAGTCTTTGTCAGAGCTACGTGGCTTTTAGCCCTTTTCAGAATCAAAAAGCTGGGCTATATGGTCAGAATTGCCTAACGCTGTTGAATATTTCCCCAAGTGATAAGCAAACAGAGAAAGCTTTCCATGTTTGTCCAGCATTTGGAATGCACAAAATATGCAGATGATTACAAGATTAATCTGTTTGACTCAAAGTAGCAGAAGAAAAGCTTTTCTCTTGTGTACACAAATGTGACTAATGAGACTTCATCATCCTCCCTGCCACATAACCACTTCCAACTACCGACTCTGGACAATGCTAAATGGACTGCTTGCACTGCACTTTACTCTGTTGTTTTATTTACAAAAGTTAGGATATTAGGATTTTCAGCACAGCCATTGTTTATTGATACTTTAGTGACATGGTGCAGTTGTATTTGTGTGGTCCATAGTCATTTACTGTTAAGATGCGGAGCAGCCCGCTGAATACCAAACACATCCAGTTGACAGATGAGCTCAATACTTTGGTCTTATGTAGGCTGCTTTTCACCCCAATATGGCACTAGGTTGGAAGGGCGTAGAGAGACCTCTATTCATAATAGAGAACAAAAAGAAAAGCCAGAAAACACTTCCCTTCATCACAAGATTATCTTGAGAAGTGTAATACTTTTTAGCATTATTTTCAAAGGCTGCAAATCTGGCATCCTGCCCATGCAACTGGCTAGCTTTATACCATTCTTTGGAAAAGAAAAAAAAAGAAGAAAAAGAAAAGAGCATCAATGCAGTTACCATCAGAAAATATGAATTTGCCAATCCCTAAATCATGGCTGTCAAGGTGTGTCCTACCACAGCCACACATTTATCTGTTTTCCTGCATCCCATTATGGTCTCCACAATCCTTGAAGTGTACTCAGTTGACCCCAAAAGCCCTTACTAAGAGCCACTGTAACATCAGGATCCAATTAGAAAGCTTGGGCTCTACCCACTAGAGGGACCATATGAAAAGGAGGACAGGGCTCCTGTATCTTCAACAGTTGCATAGAAAAGGGAATTTCAGCAGGAGTCATTTGTAGGCATGCAGCACCTGGTAAAATTCCCTCTTCATCACAACAACTAAAGCTTCAGGAGCTACATTAGAGTGACCAGATACAAGAGGGCAGGGCTCCTGCAGCTTTAACTGTTGTGATGAAGAAGGAATTCCACCAGGTGCTACATGCCTACAAATGACATCTGTTGAAATTCCCTTTGTTATGCAACTGTTAAAGATACAGGAGCCCTGTCCTCCTTTCCATATGGTCACCCTAGACAACTGCTTCTGCTGTACAAAACAAGCTTCCTTGCTGGCTTGTAGAGCTCTGGAATGCCTTGACCAGGGATGGACAACTTCTGGGAGACTTTTTTTTTTTTTTTGCTGCAGCAGCAATATTGGGCCACAAACTAGAGCCCTAACATCATGGAAGCTACAGTGAATCTGCCATAGGCCTAATGGGTCTTGGTCATGACTCATGAGTACAGAATGAGAATGATCCTTGGTCTGATCCAGCATGGCTCTTCTTGTGTTCTTATGTAATCTCTTGAACATGGCCCAGTTGTTCATCTGACAACATGATAGCCCATGGTGGGTTAGTGTGTTGCATGAACCTTGCCACTGTCTGGCCCTATCATTAGGCAGAGTGAAGCGGCCATCACAGGCAGCTGATTTTAAGTGTGTCATGAAAGGGCAGCAAATTGTTTGCCATTTAATTTATCAGTATTGTATTACTGCAAAGGAGAGAGAAAGGTACTTGTGGGATTTTCTGGCAAAATAACTTGAGTGGCTTTGGATTCTTTGCAAATTGAGTTGGGAGGAGGAGGTGGGAGATATTTGCTGGTCTGCCTCAGGCAGCAGAATATCTTTACTGTCTCTGATACTTGCCAAATGGAATGACACATTATTATTATTATTATTATTATTATTATTATTATTCTCTTTCTCGCGCGTGGTGGTTTTTCTAGACGGACATGACCGGCTTTGCCAAGTCATACTGTCTTTTATTGATTCAGGAATTTCCTGACGATTGAGCATGTTTTAATTATGACTGCTTTCTGGATGTTGGTGTGGATGTATTCTGGTAGGCCCAGTTTCTGGAGGTTTACTGTATATTTTTTTGATGTGATTCCGGTGACTGATGTGACTAATGGAATAACTGTGACCTTTTCCTGTTGCCATAGTTCTTTGACTTCCATGGGCAGTGGTGTATATTTGTCTCTTTTTTCTTCTTCCTTTTTAACAATATTTTTGTCATTCGGTATTGCTATGTCAATGAAGTATGCATGTTTTTCTTTTTTGTCTATGAACGTTATGTCTGGTCAGTTGCGAGGCATTGTCTTGTCCATATGAATTGTTCTGTCCCAGTATATTTTATGATCTGCATTTTCCAGGATTGTTTTGGGTGAATATGTATAGTATGGTGTAGGTTGTTTGATAAGGTTGAATTTGATGGCCAGTTGTTGGTGAATTATTTTTGCAGCTGTATTGTGTCTGTCCGTATAGTCCATTCCTGCCAGAATTTTACATCCTCCTGTTATATGCTCTATTGTTTCTTGGAACTGATGGCATTTCCTGCATAGGTCTGTTGTTACACTGTTATATTATTATTATTATTATTATTATTATTATTATCCTGCCTTTTTCCCAGGGCTGGGACTCAAAGCGATATCTTGCACCTATCAGTGTTTGGCTGTGAAATGCAAAAGCTAGAGTGTGGAATAGATAAATAAACTCCCTCCTCAATCTCAGGGAACAAAAATATCCTACTTGGCTCTAACTGGAGGGAGATTGGGCTGCCACATTGTGCATAGGTGGCCAAAGCACCTGGCCTTAACCATGATGAGACTCAACACATGCACCGAACATGATGAAGGGATTAGCTTCTAGAGTAATCCTGCACAATTTATGATGGGGGATGTTGAAGAACTCTGCAATGGATTCAAATGAGTTCAGATTTCTAGGAATCCAGTCTGTGGATTCTGCAACAACCAGATTTTTTCAAGTCATACAGATTCTACAGACATGCAAACTTTTCACTTGCAGACTTTTTACATTTGGGGGAGGGATTTGTGCTAATTTGCACTCACATTAATATGCTTTAGTGCAAATGTGCTTTAGTACAAGTGCACATTAGCGCTAATGCACATTTGCATGAGTGGAGCAAAATTCTCATGCATCCCGAAAAAAAATCTGATTCCATCAATGAGCAGACAACAGAACAAAAGGTGCCTCATGATACATGAAACACAGATGGAACAGATTTAACCAAATCCTCATACATACCTATCTATGACCCACTTAACTGAATGCAACCCTCTATTTTTATATTCTCAAATAGGCAACAACCGTGGGAAAAGATGAGTTTGCATCCCTGATTGGCCACCTGACTTGGCTGGTTGGTTGTGTTCCTGATTGGTCACCTGACCTGGCTGGTTGGTTGTGTCCCTGATTGACCACCTGACCTGGCTAGTTAGTCACAAGTTGTTCAAGCCTATTTTAGAACCAAAGTATAGGATGGGAGGATTAGAATTTGATGTATTTCCCTGCACTCTTCAATCCACTGAAACATTGACATATGACAAAGTGCTTGTTGTTGCCAAAAGGGATTATGTCCACTTATCTATGAAGAAAAGAACAATATCTGTGGAATTCAGATCTGATTTCCAGACCTGACTGAATTTTTTTTTGTTAGAATTGGTGAGAGACTTGATGTTTCAGTTGACATCATGTCAGAAATGCTTTAAAAAGCATGTAAAATTTAAGATCCACTGGAGGTCACATTTTAAGCTTAAAAGGGTTCAATTTGGGCACCATTAGATGCTGATTAAATAACAGCCCTGCCAATGAGAACAAGAACAGCAGCTAAATTCATACCAAGGAGAACCAAGTTTGCTTTGAACCTTGGATTCTCCCACACCATCACCAACATATGGCCTTTACGGAGACCACACATGTACAGCACATGATCAGGTGAAGATGTGATTGGGAAGGTTGCATTGATGAGTCTAGGTCTGTAGTATAATCATTTCAGGATGCTCTCTGTGTTTTATACTATAATTTCCCTGCTTTTAAAGGGTAGTTTTTCTTTCTGTTTTTAATGTTTCTTCTATGCTTTATGATCAGCTTGAAATGCAAGAATCAACCAATTGTTGCTACTCTAGATATGGGGGTCCTGGAGTGTCAAATTTAGATGAGTTGGAGGATCAAATTTCCCATTCAACTGATGCTCAGGAGCCACACCCATAATTTTTCAATGATTATAATAGTTTCTGTAGCATGCTTTAGCAATTGGTCAGACACAATGCTTTCCCCCCCTTTTTTTCTTTTTTCTTTAGCCCCCTTCAGGAAAGAGCCTTCTTATGCAGAGGGGCACTGCCCCCCCCACCTTAACATCACCGTTCTGACACAGACCTTTGTACATTACCTGGACAGTCTGAAGGGGGAACCTATGGATGTTCAGCTGAACCCCAGTAGGCTCCTCACAATCTGGACTCCTGCATCTCAATGCACATGGGTTTAGAGCTGGTGTCAAGGAAAGGCATGGTTGGGCATGCCTACCCTTGACAAGAGCCCCCTGGACTTGCTCCTCCTCTTCAGCATTGCAAGCTGCCTCTCAGCCTGGCCCAGAGAATGGTGGTGGGAAGGATGAGGAGCGATCGATGACTCTGCCTCAAGTGGCAGCAATAATGCGAAAGTGGATGAGGAGCAATAGTCCCTGGTGAAAATGGCAGTGAGTAGGTAGACTCACTGCGGGAGGGGGTCCATGGTGGGTGTCTTGTCCAAGGGTCCTCCCAAACTTGGGGCTGGCATTGCACAAGCCTCCCCTTCAGATTTTCCATGTCCTAGGGTGGAACTGGGCAGTGGTGTTTTGGCTCTGTGCTGCTGCTGCTGCTGCTTTGCACATATAGGGGCTAATTTCTGAATGGGGCTTTTGCACTCCTAAGGAAGTTCTTTACTCTGAGAGAAGTGTAGTTGGACTGCAGGAAGGATTCAAAGAGCTCCATCACACCTATTTTTTTTTCCTGGTATGCACCCGTGATTTCCACCTCTGTTTCATTAGTGTGTCAAGTGCTTGTCACTTTCACATGCACACATTGTTGCATTAATTCGCCTTGTTTACTTTTTGACCTGTGCCGGCTCGTGCTTCCTGGTATCAATACTGTGCTTGCCCCCACCTCGCCCCTTTTGCTTCCCCCTCCAGTTCATTGGTTCTTGTGGATGAAGGTCATTGCGATGGACATGGGTGCCTTCCACCCCTCGCTCTGGTTTCGTTGTCTACTGTTTTAACAATTTAGCGTTTGATTGATTAGGCACTGTTTCTGCCTTTTGGGGCAACAGAAGTCCGTTCGAGTGACTCAGCACAAGCCCGTTCATTTGAGCAACTTGGCACGCCCTCCTCTTTTATTAGCAAGACCACCCTTCAATGAACACGTCTCCACAAAGGCGGTTCTTTATGACATAGGGCAAGGACGGCAATGCACAGGGATGGAACAGCGGTTCTATCCCATGTGGAGAAAAAATGCCACACTTTCCCCACCCTAGAAAAACACGGAAAATGGAGGGGAAGAGGTGAGACGACTGCAGGACAAGGATGATGTTGTGTGAGTGTCGCAGGGCAAAACGGTAAACAAGACAGGACTAAGGTGCAATAAAACACTGGTTTGATGGAGCTCAAAAAGGATTTGCTATGCCCCCGGACCATCTATTTGACATCTCTGCCATGCTTGAACTGGAAAGATGTTATAGGAAAGTGCCCTGGAAGCAGAGATTGTGTCTGAAATGTCCATGTCCAATTTAGGATTTGGTGGCTTCCCTCTTGAAATGTCCCTCACTCAGTAGTATTATAGTTAAATTTATAGCTGGCCTCCTAGGATCTCGTGAGTTTGCTTCAGATGTAAAAAGAGTCTGCCATTCACTGTCAGATCTGGATGTGGCAACTATAGAGTACTTTGCATTATCAGCAAAGAAAATCAGAACACACTTTGTTGATATGATGGAATAACCTGGGTCTCTCTCTCTCTCTCTCTCTCTCTCTCTCTCTCTCCTTTCCCAGTTATCTGGAGTTTTGATGTGATGCTCCTTTTGTTCTGTATGAATGTACATATGTATGAACTAGATCCTTTCACATTTTATTGGTTTGTAAAAAAAAGAAAAAAGAAAGGAAAGGAAAGACTTGGTCATACTTGGAGTAAGACTTCAGCCAGACTAGGTCATACTTAAAGTAAATCCAGTTATTTCACAATGATTTATGACTAAATCTGGATCCAACCCAATGTTGGATCTACCTTCAAACATTTATCAGCTTGAACTTGCTTAACTTTAAGAATGCAATAACATGGTATATGCCTGAAGAATGCAATAGCATGGTAAAATGCCCTATAAGTATGAATAACTATATATTTCTTCCTTCCCTAAGGAGCCTTGGAAACCAAGGAGTATTAGTCTTGCTCAGCCTTCCCCAACCTGGTACCCTCCAGATGTTTTGGATTATAATAATAACAATAATATATTTATTTATTTATTACCTGCCTCTTCCTCTAGATCAAGGTGGGGAACAACATTAAAAATGAATGATATAAAATACATAAAACTGGTTAATATATATATATAAAACTAATACATTGTTAAAATACCAGTAAAACTCTTAAAATTCGACTGGGTAGGCCTGCTGGAAGAGATCAGTCTTTATAGCTTTCTTAAATCCCGAAAGACTGTTAAATTGGTGAATCTCTCCCAGCAGGCCATTCCACAGTTTGGGAGCAGCAGAAGAGAAGGTCCTCTGGTAATAGTTGTCAGCCTAGTTTTGGCTGACTGTAGTAAATTCTTCCCAGAGGACCTGAGCGTGCGGGGCGGATTGTATGGGAGAAGGCGATCCCGCAGGTAACCTGGACCCAAACCATGTAGGGCTTTAAAGGTAATAATGAACAACATTTTGTACTTCAGACGGAAAGTAATTGGCAGCCAGTGGAGTGATTTTAAAGCTGGTATAATATGGTCACCCCTAGGTGTACCAGTGACCAACCTGGCTGCCATATTTTGAACTAGTTGACATTTCCAGACTAGACACAGAGGTATCCCTATGTACAGTACATTGCATAAGTCGAGCCTCGAAGTAACCAATGTGTGCACTACCGTCTTTAGGTCTTACAACTCTAGGAAGGGGCACAGCTGGCGTATCAGCCGAAGCTGATAGTAGGCACTCTTGGCTGTCGCATCTATCTGAGCCGTCATTTGGAGCGACGGATCCAGGAACACCCCCAAGCTGCGAACACAGCCTTTCAGGGGGAGTGTAGCCTCATCCAGAACTGGTTGACACACCTCCAAACCCAGGTTGGGGCCTTTGACAGCAAGCACCTCCATCTTATATGGATTCAGCTTCAGTTTGTTTTTCCTCACCCAGCCCATTACCACCTTCACACATTCATTCAGAGAAGACACACTATCCTTAGCTGATGCTGTTGTCAAAAGCATAGAGAAATATATTTGGGTGTCATCAGCGTACTGATAGCACCTCGCCCCATGCCTCCAGATGATCTGTCCCAGCGGTTTCATGTAGATGTTAAACAGCATTGGGGATAGGATGGCGCCTTGTGGTATGCCATACAACAGCTCCTTCTTTGAGGAGCAACTATCCCCAAGCATCACCATCTGGAACATGCTCAAGAGGTAGCATTTGTTGCTGTAAAAGGTGGATGGTCTTGCAGATAAACATGGAAGAGCGAACAAGATGGATTTTCCTCTTGAAATTAAACATTAAGGGCCTGACACTCTTCACAATGAGCTGTTTTAGGTGATATCCCTGTGGTAACTCTTACCATGTGCTTTGGCTCTAACTTAAATTTCTTTAGAAAAAGATGTTTTCTGGGTAAAAATACAGCAAAATGCATTCATGAGGCTGCAGACTTGTGTAGTCCAATGGTGTGGAGGGGTAAACGTTTATACTTGTGAAACATTGGCTACAATTGCTTATGCTTGATCCCAAACTCTGGAATGTAGCTGGTTCATGGACTACCCATAAGGCTGCAGGGATGGGCCATTGGACAACTCTTACGTACAGGTGTCAGAACCTTGCTGTAGAGTTAAATGGCAGATGCATCATATTAGCTGTAAATAGGTCATAAGAGGGAGCAAAAGCTTTCCCAGAGGAAATTAGCTTTAGAGAGTGCATGAGTTTAGGTTGAGGTCTGTGGCTGACTTCCAAGGGTGTGTTTCCACTGATTCCAATGGGCTTTGGAACAGGTCCTACATCTTGTCACTGGGGAAGGTAAGTTTGGATTAAATATGGTATGTTTATGCATTCCTAAAAGCAATCTGGGAATTGGTTTTTGCTCACAGCATATGCATGCTGTAGTCTTACATGAAAATCTCTTTTGTCCAGAAATGATGAGGCATCTCTACCCCTCAAAGACTCTTGTTTTGAATATGTGGCATGTAGGATATGTCAGGCACTATCTGATTGCTATGGATGGGAGAGCAAAAGGAGCAATCAATCCTGCCATTTTGGAAGCTGCTGCTGCTGCTGCTGCTGAACACAGGCTTTCAGATTTGTGAGTGCCATGCCATTTACTGTGAATAAAATGGTTAATATTAATCTCCACTCAGAAAAAAAGGCTTTATTGTTATATTCTTTTAAATCCAGTTAAGGTCTTTTATTAGAACTATTGTATTGATTGTATTTTGTATACTGCTGGCCTGTTTTACTTCACGTACAGCATTTTGTAACAAAGTTGTGTTATTATTATTATTATTATTATTATTATTATTATTATCGGTTATCCACTCATTGGTATTTTGGCACAAATATTGCAATTCAGATAAGAAGATATGGGTGAACATCCAAGCTTCCACATGCTAGGGTGACCAGATAAAATCCAGGTCAAGGCTCACGTAACTTTAACAGTTGTAGAGAAAAGGGAATTTCAGCCAGTGTCATTTCTATGCAAGTAGTTCCTGGTGATATTCCCTCTTCATCGCAACAGTTAAAGTTGCAGGCACTATACTACAGTGACCACATACAGAAGAAGGCAGGGCCCCTGCAACTTTAACTGTTGTGATGAAGAGGGAATTTCGCCAGGAACTAATTGCATACAAATGGCACCGGCTGAAATTCCCTTTTCTCTACAACTGTTAAAGTTACATGAGCCCTGACCTGGATTTTATCTGGTCACCCTACCACATGCATATAATGTACTGGATGTGGGATCACAGGCATTCATTGTGTGCACATTTGAATTGTCTTTCAACATTCATCCACATTGTGGTCCATAAAGCCCCATGTAACTATGCTCAGCTAGGGCTGGACTGAGGAGGAAAGGGTACAACAGAGTATGGAGCATATTTCTTATTGAAATGGCACCTCAAAAACCACAAAGGAAGAAATAAACACCTTCCATGATTGAATTTAGCCCTTACTTTCATGGAGACAGTATCTTGGATTGGTGTCTAAGTGATTTTTTAAAATGGTGTAACTGCTTGATAGTCCATAAAACAGCAATATTGCTCACATGCATACACACACACACCTCAATATCTGACAATTTCTGAGCCACATAATTCATTTTTTTCTAATCTGACATCTGGGATGAATCAAGTAAGCAGAGCAAAATAATGCTGTCATAACACAGAAATTTTGTTTTATCCTCTGTACTATCTATGGTTATAATATAATTAGGCTGACCATATGAAAAGGAGGACAGGGCTAATGTAACTTTAACAGTGGTAGAGAAAAGGGAATTTCAGCCAGTGTCATTTCTATGCAATTAATTCCTGGTGAAATTCCCTCTTCATCACAACAGTTAAAGGTGCAGGCACTATACTAGAGTGACCTTATACAAAAGAAGGCAGGGCCCCTGCAACTTAAACTGTTGTGATGAAGAGGGAATTTCACCAGAAACTAATTGCATACAAATGACACTGGCTGAAATTCCCTTTTCTCTACAACTGTTAAAGTTACATCAGCCCTGTTCTCCTTTTCATATGGTCAGCCTAAATATAATACATTATTTACTGTACGGTGAATGGATTATAATATGAGAGATTTGGTGTTGTTGTTCTTGTTGTTGAAAGAATGAAAATGTTGATGAAGTTTATTTCCACCTTTCAGTTCAGGCTAATGAAAAGAGGAAAATGGCCCAGGGATGCTTGAATTTAGAAGGGAGGTGAAGACAGTTGGCCATTCTTCTCTTTTAAAGATGTTGTGTTGCATCACTGAAGTAAGAAAGCATTTGCATAGATTTTGCCCAGATCCATCTCTAATCAGGAATGTGTGTAGGTGTATTTCTATACTGTCCTTCAAAAGGCACAGAATATTAAGAAAAATCATGCATCCAAAAACAGAGTCAAGGAAGAAGATGGATAAAAACTAGGGATGTGCACTGGATCGGACCCGATCCACGATCCGAGTCCGGTCCAGTGGGAAATCGGATAAATTATCCGATTTCCGATCCCGCAGCTGGATCGGCCGATCCAATCCGAACCGGTCCGAAAAGGCTCCGAACCGGTTCGGCGGATCGGCGGATCGGCGGGCGCCCACTGGCGCCCACCGCCGCTTCCATTGGCGGGCGCCAGCGGGCGCCCGCCAATGAAAGTGGACAGCGGGGGGGGGAGGAGGGGGGCGCTTACCTTCTCGGCTCGTCCGCTCCCGTCCGGCACTAGCAGCTACTACCAGCGGGCTCCGTGGCCTGCTCCAGGGTGGCGCGCCGGATGATGTCATCACCCGGCGCACTACTCTAGAGCAGGCCGTGGAGCCCGCTGGTAGTAGCCGCCGGCGCCGGACGGGAGCGGACGGGCCGAGAAGGTAAGCAGGGGGTGCGTGGAGGGGAGGAGGGGGCGCGCGGAGGGGGGAGGGGGGCCCTTACCTTCCCGGCCCGGCCACTCCCGTCCGACGCCGGCGACTACTACTACCAGCAGGCTCCGTGGCCTGCTCTAGGGTGGCGCGCCGGGTGATGTCATCACCCGGCGCGCTACTCTAGAGCAGGCCGCGGAGCCCGCTGGTAGTAGCCGCCGGCCCCGGACGGGAGCGGACAGGCCGAGAAGGTAAGCAGGGGGTGCGTGGAGGGGAGGAGGGGGCGCGTGGAGGGGGGGAGGGGGCCCTTATTTTGCCGGCCCGGCCGCTCCCGTCCGGCGCCGGCGACTACTACTACCAGCAGGCTCCGCGGCCTGCTCTAGGGTGGCGCGCTGGGTGATGTCATCACCCGGCGCGCTACTCTAGAGCAGGCCGCGGAGCCCGCTGGTAGTAGCCGCCGGCCCCGGACGGGAGCGGATGGGCCGAGAAGGTAAGCAGGGGGTACGTGGAGGGGAGGAGGGGGCGCACGGAGGGGGGGAGTGGGCCCTTACCTTGCCAGCCCGGCCGCTCCCGTCCGGCGCTGGCGACTACTACCAGCAGGCTCCGCGGCCTACTCCAGGGTGGCGCGCCGGGTGATGTCATCACCCGGCGCGCTACTCGAGAGTAGGCCGCGGAGCCCGCTGGTAGTAGCCGCCGGCGCCGGACGGGAGCGGACGGGCCGAGAAGGTAAGCAGTGGCGGGGAAGGGGCTTACCCCCCCCAGAGCCGTCCGCTTCTATCCGCTGGCGCCCGCGGACGGCCCCAGGGGGGGTAGGGAGCGCGGGGGAGGGGGCTTACCTGCCGGGGCCGTCCACAGCGGACGGCCCCGGGGGGGGAGGGAGTTAGGCCCCCCCTCACCCACCCGCCGCCATTTTTTCCTCATAGACTTGCATTGCAATGCAAGTCTATGGGGAAAAAAATGGCGGCCGATCCAAAAATTTACGATTTTTGGGTCGGGATCGGACTCGATCCGGTCCGGGGGGCCTCCGATTTTGTCCGAACCGGTCCGTGACAAAATTGGAGGTCCCGATCCGGGTCCCGATCCGATCCGGGGGGTCCGTGCACACCCCTAATAAAAACACTGTACAGGACCTTTAAATGCAAAATCTAACAGTAACATTTATTATTATTATTATTATTAATTACACTTATATACCGTCCCATAGCCGAAGCTGTCTGGGCGGTTTACAAAAATTAAAAAGATAGAGCATTAAAAAGACAATATACAAAATTTAAAACCATAAACATAAAACAGCTATCATTAAAACACTTTAAAACATTTTAACGGTTAAGCCAGGCCATAATGTAAATCAAACCTGAACTTGAGCTGTTAAAATGCCTGGGAGAAAAGAAAAGTTTTGACCTGGCGCCGAAAAGATAACAGTGTTGGCGCCAGGCGGGCCTCATCGGGAAGATCATTCCATAATTGAGGGACCACCACAGAGAAGGCCCTCTCCCTTGTTGCCGTCCTCTGAGTTTCCCTCGGAGTAGGCACCCGGAGGAGGACCTTTGATGTTGAACGTAGTGAATGGGTAGGTTCATGTTGGGAAAGACAGTCCATCAGGTATTGTGGTCCCAAACCGTGTAAGGCTTTATAGGTTAAAACCAGCACCTTGAATTGGGCTCGGAAACCTACAGGCAGCCAATGCAAGCGAGCCAGAATAGGTCTTATATGTTCGAACCTTCTGGTTCCTGTTACCAATCTGGCCGCTGCATTCTGCACAAGCTGCAGCTTCCGAACCGTCTTCAAAGGCAGCCCCACGTAGAGCACATTGCAGTAATCTAACTTGGAGATTACCAGAGCATAGACAACTGAAGCCAGGTTATCCCTGTCCAGATAGGGGCATAGCTGGGCCACCAGCCAAAGTTGGTAGAAGGCACTCCGTGCCACTGAGGCTACCTGAGTCTCAAGTGACAGAGATGGTTCTAGGAGAACCCCCAAGCTACAAACCTGCTCTTTCAGGGGGAGTGCAACCCCATCCAGAACAGGTTGAACACCCTCCATCCGGTCAGAGGAACCCCCCACCAACAGCATCTCTGTCTTGTCTGGATTAAGTTTCAGTTTATTAGCTCTCATCCAGTCCATTGTCGCAGCCAAGCATTGGTTCAACACATCCACAGCCTCACCTGATGAAGATGTAAAGGAGAAATAGAGTTGCGTGTCATCAGCATACTGATGACAACGCACTCCGGATGACCACACCCAACGGTTTCATGTAGATGTTGAACAGCATGGGGGACAAAACAGATCCCTGCGGAACCCCATACTGGAGAATCCACGGGGCCGAGCAATGTCTCCCCAGCACCACCTTCTGGAGCCGACCTGTCAAGTAGGAACGGAACCACTGCAATGCAGTGCCTCCCACTCCCAACTCAGCCAGTCGTGCCAGAAGGATACCATGGTCGATGGTATCGAAAGCTGCTGAGAGATCAAGGAGAATCAACAGAGTCACACTCCCCCTGTCCCTGTCCCGACATAGGTCATCATACAGGGCGACCAAGGCTGTTTCTGTGCCAAAAGCAGGCCTGAAACCCGACTGAAATGGATCCAAATAATCAGTCTCATCCAAGAGTGTCTGGAGCTGGCCAGCAACCACCCGCTCAAGGACCTTGTCCAGGAATGGAACGTTTGCCACCGGCCTAAAGTTATTAAGATTTTCTGGGTCCAGGGAAGCTTTCTTCAGGAGTGGTCTCACTACTGCCTCTTTCAGGAGGTCTGGGATCACTCTCTCTCGTAGAGAGGCATTAATCACTTCCCTGGCCCAGCCAGCTGTTCCATCCCTGCTAGCTTTTATAAGCCAAGAGGGGCAAGGATCCAATCCAGAGGTGGCTGCACGAACCTGTCCAAGCACCTTGTCCACGTCATCGAGCTGTACCATAATAACCTATAGTCTATCTACACAGTACCTTGTAACATTTTAAATAGTATTTTAAAACGTTCCAAATAGATGCGTTCCAAAATGTCTTAGGCCACATTAAGGAGCATTCATGTTACAGGAGAAAAATTCTTCAGTCTTCAAAGCAGTGTGTGCAGTCTCACACCCTTCTGTCTGTCTCTTTCTGTTTCATTTTTACAATGAGTTTAGGGCAAGGCATTGTGGGCACTGTAGTTTACTCGCCCACTTCCTCCTTAGTTCCCCTTTCATTCCCTAGCTTTCAATGAGTATACGGCTAAGCATTGTGGGTGTTGTAGTTCACTCGCCCACTTCCTCCTTAGCCCCTCTTCCCCACCAATCAATGGCTAAGCATTTGGGTGCTGATAAACAAAGCACTGCCCCCACAAATCACAAATGATAAGGAAGGACACATTATTTTACTTAAAATGATTTATTAAAAGTAAAAAACCGTTGTATATAGCTGAAGTGAGTTTAAAAAAACCTCGTTCAAGGGAGTGCGTCATGTGGCCCAAGGAGTTTTCATAACCCTTATAAAACGTTACCAAGATAGAGTGTAGATCGGCTCCTATACACAATTTAAAACAAAACAAAACAATAAGCCTGCTTTTCTAAAATCTATAAACCAAATGCTTATGTCCAAACATGTTTGACTCAGCTTGCTATAACTTTGGACAAACAGGTGTATCACAGTTTTCAGGTCTGTTTTGGGGTACTGTATCATATATACGCAGGTGTTTCTACTTTATTTCTGATAATCTACAATCTCCAAAGATGAAACTTGGCATGCGCTAGTTTATCTACATGTATAAATTGAGGGGGAAGCATAAAGTTCCAACATTTACTGTCCTTTTATATTGTAAACTTATTTTTAGGGATGCAATTTTGTGTTCATTTGTTTCATTTTATTTATTTAAAACATTTCCTGACCGCCTTTCAGGGCAGAAGCCCTCGCAAGGCGGCTTACAACAATAAAATAAATGAAAACAGTTAAAATATTAAAAATAATGCAAAACATAAAAACACAATAAAATAGCAATTAAAAACAATATAAACCAACAATACAACCCAGCAAGAACAATGATGGCAATCACAGCAACAACAGTACTCCTATCATGAGAAGGCCGTGGTAAAATAGGTAAGGAAGCAGCAGCCTGGCACTTCTCCATCATGCCTGGATCCAGATCCAGCTGAGAGCTCCCATCCCTCCTGCTACCAACTGTTGCTGCTGAGGCCATCAGAGGGAAGGGAAGCAGCAGCCAGGCATCTCTCCATCGTGCCTGGATCTGCATGAGGCTATTAGAAGGTGAGGAAGAGGAAGCAACAGCCGTTCCACGGTGTCCATGACCTGCTGTGCTTTGCGACTAAGAATGTCTTAAGAGCTATTTTTGTAAGCCACTTTGACAGCCATTTTTGGCAGGATAAAGGTGCGAAATAAAATAAAATGTTTTCAAGGCCTTCTTAAAAACTTGCAAGGATGGTGCATGGAGGACCTCTGATGGGAGTTTGCTCCAAAGGTGTGGGGCCACTGCAGATTAAACATTGGCGATTTTCGTGTTCCGAAGTAAAAAAAATAAATCACAATTTTCAGTAGCATAAAAGTGCCCCAAAGAACATTTTCAAATCGCTATTGAGCATCCACCAAAAAAAAGAGGATAGTGGTGCGAAGTGCTTACTTTTTCAAGATATTGCTAATAGAGGCCCTTTCTACACCATAGGGGTGTAGAGGGCGGAGAGCAGTTGATTCCGGAAGTAGCCACTTCCAGGATAGGTGCTCTCAATTCATGTCATGAGTGTGTCACGCCCACTGTTTTTTTTTAAAAAAAGAGAGAGGATAAGAGCACTCCTGGGCTCCAACACAAGGTAAGATTTTAAAAAAAAAACACTGTGAAAATGCCCCTCCCCCCCGCCATCCTAGGGATGGCAGTCTTCCTTTCCCACCCTCCTCTGCTGGGCACGGAACTGTGCGGAGCAGCTCTGGGCCCATTTTGCCAGGCAGCCCCATCTTCTGTGGCCCTGGGAACTTCCCGGGATTGTGGAAGATCCGGGATTTTCCAGGTTTCCCTTATCCCTGGAAAATTCCCTGGCCAAACCTCCCCACCCCCGGGAGTCCCTGTGCATCATTTGGACTCACAGGGACCAGCCGGGGTCCATCGCAGGCGAAACGCCTGGTGTGGAAAGGGCCTAAACCCATTTCATAGAATGGGGCTAGAAGGACAATAACTTGACTACATTTAAAGTGGCACAGCAATGCCTCTTTAGTTAAGCTCGGACTGGAAATACACGTTCTACTATTCTAAATAAATAATGGGGGGGGGGCTCATCTAACATCCTGCTGCCCTCCAGATGTTTGAGATTACAAGTTCCAGCATTCCTGACCATGGGACATACTGACTTGCAATGATGGGAGTTGTAGTCCAACACCTTTGGAGGGCACCAAGTTGTGGAAGGGCTGCTCTAAACAAAAAAAGAGAAGTAGGTGGCCCTAAGTTGTTCGTGATCAGTTTTCCACAACCCCACAGTCACCTCTGCATATCATATTCTCCACCCTGTCCTCATGGTTTATCTGCTTTGGGAGAATGAAAATTTCACTTGCACTTTCTGTCTACTTAGGGAGGATGTGGCGTTAAGACTCGTGAGTCTTAACTCCCAATTTCCCTACTTTATGGTGCTTGGTTGAAAACTGCAGAGCCTTAACGTTGTTTTGTAAACCGTAGATTTTTAATATAATAAATATAGAATTATGTGCTGGCCAATTGAATAAGGATCACTGATGAACAATGCCTCAGCACTCTTTGCAATAGTTAAGGGTTTTGTGGGGGGGGGGGCGTGTTGCTGACAAGGGGAAGCGTGCATTCATGTGCCTGTCCCAAGAAGTTGGGAAGTGTTTATTTACTATTGGAATGAAATAAATAGCTTTCAATTTCCTTTATAGAGGCAATAATCAGCAAATCTCTTTTCTTTCTTTAGATGTTTTCACAAAACAATTTAAATTGTAGGAGAGGGACTGGGCCTTAGTGGAAGTGTTTCTGCCTTGCATGCAAAGCAGCAGAAACATCTGCAGCACAGGGAAAGAGGGTGTGTGTGTGTGTGGGGGGGGAATACCACCACCTCCGTCTTTGTTGGAGCCTTGAGAACTGCATCGCAGTGAGGAAGTAGGGCTTGGGGGAGAACAGCTGGCGCCACAGGCTGTAAGAACTCTGGCTGCTATTTCCTGGCCTTGGTACTTTTGGGGCAGCTGTTCGCAGGTTGTGTTGCCTGCAAATACCTCAACGCATTGGACAGGTTTGGTTTATTTGGCTCTGGCTTACGCTTTACTGAGAAATAATAATTGATATTGGCTCAATTCGGATGACACAATAAACAACTGGTGTGGGGAAAACAATCGTCAGTTGTTTTGACTATCGTGTTATCCGAATGCTGCCATAGTCAACTCAGTGCTGATCCTAATCCACATCACAGTTGATTATTTATTACCATGTTGTGTGGGGAGTACCCCCTAGATGAACAACTGTAAAACTGATTATTACCCCACCATTGACTATCGTGTTGTCCGAATTCAGCCATTGTGTTGTAAGGGTCGATAATAAATTTGAGTATAATTAATTTGAAACGTTATGACCTTGGTACTGGTGAAATGAATGGTATGGCTTGTTTATCCTTGTAAGGATGTACAATTCCAATTAATGCAGCATTGGTGTGCATTCTTGTTTTTGTATCGCTCTTGTGTCCTGAGCATTCTTTGGGCACATTTTGTGGGAAACCAGCAGATGAATTAAATTAAATGAAGGGATGAGGAGGAAGGTCCCAGGTTGCACCTCCAGCTAAAGGCATCAGGGAGTAAGTGATGGTAATGACCTCTGTCTGAGACGGTGGACAGTAGACAATACAGATAGTCTGACCTGGTATAAGGAAGATCTCTATGTTCCTATTTATACATGAGTTGGTAAAAACCCTAGATAGGGCCTTGCTTGTAGCAGCACCCAAGGTTATCAAACTCCATTTCAAGGAGGTTAGGTTGGCTCACTTGTTATTGGCCTTTAGACGGCTGGTAAAACTATGGGGCTGTTTACACAACTTGCTAACCCACACTCAGTGTTTGAGAGTAGGTTGTTTTGAACTGTTGTTTGTTTGTTGAATCGTGAGTTAGCATGTTGTCTGAATACAGCCAGCGTGACTTGTTAACTATGCTGTGTATCTTATTTTCTCGAACAAACCACCTTGAGAACCCAGGGTTGGTTGTTGGGTTGTTCAGGATGGTTAAGAAGCCACTCTGGCTGTGTTCAGACAACACAATAACTCACCCTGCTGAAAACATGTTGTATTCAGGCAATTCGCTAACCCACGGTTCAACAAACAACCCACGGTTCAAAAGGTCTTCACCTGTCACCGGAAAGATCATAACATAGGTGCTAGATGAGCCTGTCTGGGGAGAGTGTTCCACAGATGGGGTGCCACCACTGAAAAGGCCTTCTCTGTCACACCAATTCAGTGAATTCACCACACTTCATTTGGCGGGGCAAGCGGAGGATAGTCTCAGGTGATTATCTTAATGTTGGGTAGGTAAACATGGGAGAGGACTTTTTGTGTGTGTGACAATCGTTGTATTTTATTGTTTCTGTGGTTGTATTGTAAATCACCTTTACTCATTCAGAAATATTTTAAAACAATCAATCAATAAGCTGAGGTCCTATTGTGTGCATATTATCCAGGCCGGGGGTGAGGAAGGCTGCTCCAAGTGCCCAGTTGCCAGTGGCAGCTTAAAAATAGACCTGATGCCTGGCAACTGGATTGCTGCAGAAGGCAGGATGGAGGTTTGTAGCTTCAGATATTCTACTGCCACACTTTCTTGCATATTCACAACCTTCTCTCTAACTTATGAAACAAACTTTTCCATTCTTTTGTTCCTCCATATCTTCTAGATTTAACTCAATCCCACCTTCCACTCCTCCAGTTTCTCAACTGCCTAATAGTTTTTCCCTGGAAATACTATGTTCGCTGTTGCTAAGTGTTGATTAATGCACCGTAGCATCAATCCATATTGTTCAAGTATAACAGTTTTTCATTACCAATTATTTCAGGTGTAGCAGCTCACTGGATCAGGCCTAGAAGAGATGTCTTTCCAAAGCTAAACAACTGAAATCCTTCATGCTCCAAGAAGTATTTGAAATCCAGTTTGCACCTGTCAGTGCCTTGTTTCCTGTGACATTTATGTTAGTAATCTCAGGACAACCGTCACAGAAATCCAAATTGATTTCCTACCGAGGAAGCGGACTGGGGCATGATTGGTTATTTGCTGAAACACTGTGAACTTTATTCTTTCTCCTTCCAAAGGAAATGACAAATTGTTTTTTCTGGCATCAAGGTGTGGCAGTGAATCTGTCCACTGGGGTTGTGAAAGAAAGGAAGAAACTGATCAATGTATGGCGTCTATATTTTTTAATCCCAATTATTAAAAGATGATAGTTCGCAATAAAGATGGATTGAATGGTCTCGCAAATATGACGATTGGGCTTCCTTAGTTTCACATTTAATCTGCATTGGTAATACGGACACAGAAAACTTTACTCCTGTCACTGCAAATGCCAGTTGGTCAATCAATCTAGCACTTTATCATTAGCACAATATTTATTCTAGATTGAGTAACGTTTTAGATTTCTTACTAGCTGCATTTTTTAAAAAAGGAAAAATTTCCTTTAAATCTGTTTGAGAAACAAAAAAATGGGGCAAAGTACTTGGCTCCCCATGTATTCCTCTCTTTCATAATCCCTGTGACAGATTCACCACCACCCCCTTGGTGATGTCCAAAAACATCAAATGTGTCACTTCCTTTGGAAGAAAAGAGTTTGTGATTTCAGCAAATGTTTCTCTTCCAGTCTGTCTTGTTCACTCCCTTGGGAATAAACTGCCTAATTGTATGTAGTAGGGTCACTAATGTGCAATGTTTTATTGAATTTTTATTACCTATTTTGTCTTCATTGTTGTTGTTTTTTAAATCCTGTATGCCCCCTTAAGAGGATTCTAAAGGCAACCTAAAAATCTTTTTAAATAAAGAAAGAAAATAAATAATTAAAATATTCATCTACATCCGATAACAATATTTCTCTGGCAAGTTTACAGTAACAAAAATAAAACTATGAAAAACAATAAGATCCAAACACAAAATCCAGAACAGAATGAAACTAGCAACAGCACAAAAACAGAGTAAAAACAGTAATACCGAGTAATGTTAGTCTCCCCTTCCAACATTTGAGCCCCTTGTTTCTTATGGCATTAGTAATCCATTTCATGACTTTGATGCACAAGTGATGCGCCGGATTTATCCCTTGACAAAGAAGATGATAAATTTGCTGGCATTGCAGTCACTTATATGCCCAACATACGACCACTGTAGGTCAGAGCTGCCAGCACCATAAGTGAAGATGAACTCTGTATTATTTGTTTCAGTGGTTGACTGAATAGTTGAGTAGATTACCTTAGCATTCGCCTCTAACCTAGAGCCCCAGTCAGTGATCTGAGGCCTGCGCCTAAATATGGCCCCAAACACAACATAAGAACACAAGAAGCGACCTGCTGGATCAGGCCAAAGACCTGTCTAGTCCCGGCATCCTGTTTTCCACAGGGGCCTTTGAGATGCCTCTAGGAATATCACAAGCACAACATGAGGGCATAGCTCCTTTTCAATGTTATTTGGAACAACCAGTATTCAGAGTCATGCGACTTCTGGTCCTAGGGGTTGTATATAGCCATCACGACTAGGCCTCATTAATAGCCTGATCCTCTATGAATTTGTCTAATCTAGGGTCATAGGTTATCTGCCCCTGACCTAGTGAGCAGAGAATCCGTGGAGGAAGGGCTTCGTTTGTGTTTGTTATGTGTTGACGTCTTCTTGCTGGACTGTAGCCAGAAGCTTTTGAGAACAAAATATTTGAATATTGCTCATTTTTAAAATTGTATTCAGTAGCATTTATTATTTTTCCCCTCAAGTGATTGCCTGACAGCACTGATTCACAAATTGCTGCATCTTTCAAGCAGCATGACTTTAAAGACTAACTCCTCTGTTCCATATAATCCTGTCCCCAAAAAATACCCCCATAAAAATGTTGAGGTCCAGAGATTTTCTCTGCTGATATGTGATCTTGAGGTATTGGATGAACACAATAATTTGGGTAGACAGTCTGATTCTTGTGTGAATATTTTTAGGCGCTATTTTTAAAATGGCGGACAATTCCCTTTTGGTCGCTACAGAAGTTACTATCTTGTGTTTGGTATCAAATTATAGGTTTTGGGGGTCAAGGAGTTCAAAGAATGTGCAATTTTAATTGTTGGAGTACTCCTTCCACCATTTTCTAAGATGGCGCTGAAATGTCTTATTTTCTCATTTACTTGACAAATCAACATTGTTTTGAATTTATCTTGGTGGTATTTTTGAGCTTACATAATCACTTTAAAGTGGCTGAGGGTGCTGTGTGTGTTTTTTATCTTTCTGTTATAAAGCTCTCCATTGCTCTGCAGGCTCTCCACACTCCTCTTGTGAAAAAGCCCTATGGGAGGGCTACTCCTGGGCTTTAACTGAAGAGTGGGAAGCCAAGGATGCTACAGGCTGCCAGAGAGATGATCGTACAATAAAAGGCAGGACGCTCACGCACACTCCTCAGCCACCTGGACCAAACACATGAGAATTTCTCCAGAATTTTCTTTTCCTCTGAAGTTCTTTTCAAAAGCCATTTCTTTTCTATCAAATGGAATGAGAATGGTTAAAAAATGTATGAGAGATTTTCAGCACAGCACTAACATAAACTAAACTTTGCCGCATCATTAATATAAACTAAAAGGAAAGCAATTTGTTATCCATGGAAAGCAATAGGCTAGTGTAAGTCAATCTTCTTGTAAACGTTAATCTCTTATAATAACAAGGATATCATTTTGAGGAGGAAAATACCCTTAATAGCAAATATTCAGCAAGTGATTATAATTCACAAAGATTAAGAAATACACAAGGCTATTTAATTAAACAATTTGAAAGATAATGGTACTGTTTAATTCAGGCTCATCAAAGTGGGGGTGGGAAGAAGGAAATGGTATAAGATTAATTTTGTTCTTTCTGTTCTCTTTTGTTTTTCAAAGATTTGATTGTAATCATTCCATATTTGAGAAAGAGAATGCATGTGAAGAAAATTTTCAGGAAATGTTTACAGAATTATTCACCATGAGGTGATCTGGTGAGTTCAGAGTTGGAGTGGATGAAATGCCAGTTTGGATTTCAGTAGGGGAAGCAAACTGGAATGTGGCAAAACTGACAACAAGGTTCAAGTGCTTGTTCTTGGATATTTTCAGCATTAAACAGCAATCCTACAGAGAAACATTTGTTGTTGTTTTATGCCTCATAGTAACTAATAGTGTTTTCAACACTGTCAAAGAGCACACACACCCACTTTAAATTTAGATCATAGTCCAATGTAATTGTTTATGCTGCAATCTTATACACATTTACCTGGAAGTAATCGCCACTGAACTCAATAGGGCTTACTCCTGAGTAGGCAGGTAAAGGATCGCAGAGTGTATCATTCAATATATAGCCAGTGTTCCATGTTACCACAATTTTTTTAGGTTGAAAAGAGATCATGTCATTCCCCCACGCCCTGGCCTAGATTTTGGGAGTCATGGTTGTGGGCAGAGAAGAAATCCGACATCAAGGACTCTCAGGAGGTCCATATTTCAGAATCTGGTGGGTATTGTTGCTCTCTGGCAGTCATGGGTGAGATCAATGAGATGAGCACATCTGGTCAGTTTAATCATTTCTCTGCTATAATAGAGAATGTAGGAGACAACAAAATAAAATGATTCCATTTGTTTACTCACATCTGGGGTTGGCCCACTCATAGTGTAAATAATATTTGAGCCAACATATTTGACATACTAATTTTGGTGTTTTTTTTTTTTTAATGTAGATCAAAAGAGAAACAGCGCAGCCAAATAAGAGAGGTGGTTTCTATAAAAGGAGTTGCATTAGGAAAGAATTAGGCTGTGTTTCAGTTACGTTGAACAAGGCATAGTGCTAATTTATTGCAAGTATCCATGTAGTGACAGGAAGAATCTTAAGCAGCTGCCCATATGTCTTTAATGCATGCATTTCAAAGACAAACAGTAATATTGTAATTATTTTGGGTGAACCTCAGTAATTGGATTTTCATGACTTTCCCCTAAACCAACTCTTTCCCAACAACAACGATCTGTGGGGTTTTCTTCAATCTTAATTCACTCAGGAATGTAGGTACCTCCAGGACATGCTGTATAGACTGATGAGTCTCTCATACATCCCATTTTCTAAAACCATGGTCTCTGAGCCTGTTCACTAATTACTTCCTCTTTCAGATTCTCACTCATGTGAGAGGGAGGGTGAGCCTTAGTCTTGTTTGCTCCTGCTTTCATCTGCTTCTCCACCATCCCACATACTGCACTTGATTCATTGTGGGTAGAAGTGAGCCAATGCCATGTGAAGACCCCATATTTATTTGTATTCATAATCAAGAAAGAGAGAGAGCCCACTTCCTAGTGCAGGGATGGGGAATTTGTTGCTTTCGAAGTGTTTTGGCCTACAACTCCCATCATCCCTCATCATTGGCTATGCTGGCTAGGGCTGATGGGCTTTGTAGGCCAAAAGATCCGGATGGGCACAAATTCCCCATCTCTGCTCTATTAGCTTCTACTAGGGATGTGCAGCGGATCGGATCCACAATCCAGATCTGATCCATCCAAAAATTGGATAAAAATGATCTGATCCAATCAGCCATCTGATCCTATCCAATCCAATCTGAAGGGACCCGATCCAGATCGGAAAAAATCGGACACCATTCTGAATGTTTTTCCCCATAGCCTAGTAGTGTGTTACAAAAATGCCTATAACTTTTTTATTTTTAAAGATAGAAGGATGAAACTTGGGCACTTTGTAGATGGGCTAGGGGTAGTTTTCTGTGAGAAATTTCAGAATGATTGGTGCAGGCATTTTGTAGCAATTAATTTTTTAATAACAAACCAGGAATGTGTATAAGTTTTTTCATTTTTAAAGTTCCCACATGAAACTTTGCCACACTGTAGGTGGTTTGTTGAGACCCATGTGTGAAATTTCAGAAACATAGGTGCTTGCCTTGTGTGGCAATTAATTTTAGAAAAATGGGTAACAGTGGGGTAAATACAGTTATGCCTTCAACTTTTTTATTTTTAAAGATGAGAACAAGAAACGTGGGCACTTTACAGGTACCACTTTGGTTGATATGTGTGTGAAATTTCAGAAAGCTAGGTCCAGGCATGTAGTGGCAAGGTATTTTTGAAACAATGAGGAAAGAAACACCTATAACTTTTTTTATTTTAAAAGTTAGAAGTCTGAAAAGTGCTCACTTTGTAGATGGGTTAGGGGTAGTTATCTGTCAGAAATTTCAGAAAGATAGGTCCAGGTATTTGGTGGTTATGATTTTTTTAGATTAAAAGTTACAACAACATGGTGTTTTGACAGATAACATGGCAGGGAGGGGGTGCAATTGACAGCTCAAGCCTCTGTGGAAAAACTTTTGTAATTTGTTTCAAAAATACCTTGCCACTACATGCCTGGACCTATCTTTCTGAAATTTCACACACATTTTAACCAAAGTGGTACCCAATGGAGAGATATGTAATAGAAAGAAAAACACACACAGCGCTCCCATCCACTTCATAGGGATGACACAAGCTCAAAACCAGCAAAAAAATAAATTATAAAACACCTTGAGAATGAGGCAGAACAATGGAAGCCTCCTTCAATGGGGAAGAAAACTTCAGGAAATGAGGGAACAGATTTAGTCACAGAATGACACCCGCTGGATGTCCCTTTTCTATACAACTGTTAAAGATACAGGAGCTCTGTCCTCCTTTCCATATGGTCATCCTACTTATAATATAATCTCAAGCACCTTCTGCCAACCTTCTTCATTTGGGCTTAATGGGACAGCTCCCCTTTTGTTTTTAATTAAATGCTAAATATTTTTGTCAGATGTGCCTAGAGAGCAGGAAGAGTTATCTGTCCATGCTACACTAGAACATGAGTTACACTTTTCAAATATGTATTTGGAATGAATCACTTTGGGTCTATGCTCCTTCACTTCTTTGTATATTTTACGGAGCCAGAGTTCTTTCAAGGAAAAAAAAACACCTTTGTTGTTTAGTCCAATCTCACTTTGAACTATCTGTTGGCTCGCAGCGTCTTGGCGCAATTGCTTAATATGAAGATACAGAATCACATCTCACTACTCTTGATTACTGGTTTGTTGTTAAATTCCCCTTTTCAGTTTCTGCATTGGCAAATGAGGCCTTTGTGTTTGTTTATCTGTCTGTATCACTTATGTGGATTGGAAACATAAAAGAAGCAAAGCCACGGTAACTTGTTGAACATTGCCTGAAAGCCTAGCTTATCTCCAACTAATATGCTCTACGGTGAGTTTCAGAAAAGTTCCTTATTTTCTCCTGAATAGATCTCAGTTGATCTGAGATGCTTGAGGAACTTGGATTATGCATACTATTTTTGAGCAGCCACTTAGGTCTGTGGTGAAGTAGCAGTATTGTCTTAACCATTTTATTTATAATTTTAAAAGAAAATATCTAATTATCCAAAGTTGTTCATCCCCCCCCCCCCCCACACACACACACCAGTTGGGAAAAATCAAACAAAAAGGACTCTTGGGACAAAACAGAAGACACCTGTTTTTTTCCCTGAATTTTTTTTTTCCCTGGGCCTTCACTTCTCAATCCAGAGGGCAACAGCTGTGCAAAAATAGAAACAGACACCAGCACATTTCAAGGGGGAAAGCTCTTCTCAGTAGGCAAAAGATAAAATACATGTTATTTTTAAAGGTCTTTATTTTTTAAAGGTCATTTCCTGACACAAATCCTACTGTACTGGTCCAGATATATGAGTAAAAGTATATGCTTATTTATATGTATTAAATGCAAATTTGGAAATAATTATGCTAAATTCAATAGAAATATAATATAACTCACTGTAGTGGGGAAGGCTGTGACCAGGGGGCCACATCACGGTGCTGGATTGGTGCTGCATCACTTTCCTTCCCCTGGGCTGGTGTCGGGTAATCCCAGAGGGAATCTACACAGACGCTTGTAACATTTCAAAATGTGGATTGTTACATTTTGAATGGCAACGTTTTAAAATGTAACAGGCCACATTAAGTAGTACTTACGGTATAGTAGATCCTTTCTCCTGTCTTCACTGCGGTTATTGCGGTCACACTGACTGTTTTTGTATTCTCTTCTTGTAATGTTCCTTCCTCGCCCCGTAGTTTCCATGCCCACTTCCTCCTCTGCCCCTTCCTTTCCCTTTCTTTCAATGAAGAATTAACAATTAAAGTGCATGCGTGGAAATTAGAATGATTTCAGCGACTCCAATACCGAAGGAAAGACACATTCTTCTTCTTACCACGATTTATATAAAGAAAAGAATGGAATATATATAAGAAAATCATAGCAATAAACAACTGATATAAAACGTTACAGGAAGTGAGTCATGTGGCCCAATGAGTGGTCGGAACTAGGGATGTGCAGGGACCCCCCGGATCGGATTGGGACCCGGATTGGGACCTCCAATTTTGTCCAGGATCAGATCGGACAAAATCAGAGCCCCCCCGGACTGGATCGGGCCCGATCCCAATCCGAAAATCAGACATCCGATTTTTGGATTGGCCGCCATTTTTGTTTTCCCCATATACTTGCATTGGGGGAAAGAAAGCTTCCCCCAATGCAAGTCTATTGGGAAAACATGGTGGCAGGTGGGTGAGTGGGGGCCTAACTCCCCCCTCCCCCTCGCGTTTCTTACCTGGTGGGGCCGTCCTTTGTGGATGGCCCTGGCAGGTAAGCCACCCCCTGTGATCCTTACTTGACCGGGCTGTCCGCTTCCATCGGCGGGTGCCCGCTGGAGCCCGCTGACGGAAGCAGACAGCCCCGCCAGGTAAGCCCCCCCACTGTCCTCTTCCATCGGCGGGCGCCCACTGGTGCCTGCCAATGGAAGTGGCGGCAGGTGCCAGCGGGCACCGCTGATCCTCCAATTTTTCCCAAACCGGATCGGGTCCTTCCGGACTGGTTCGGGAAAGATTGGATGAACCAGAGGGGTGATCGGAAATTGGATAATTGTATCCGATTTCCCCTGGATTGGCTCCGGATCGTGGATCAGACCCGATCCAGTGCACACCTCTAGTCGTAACCCTTCCTTAACGTAGCAAAGCTACAGTGTAGATTCCCTCCCGGTGCCAAGGAGGGAACATGGGATTCCTGGGCAGTCTTTCTGGTGGAAGGTGACCCATCACAGGTTGCCTTCCACACCTCTGCTGCAAAGCAAGTCTTTAGGGCTGTCTTGAGCATCCTCGCCTCTCTCCAGAGAAAAAAGTTAGGGTATGTCACCCAAAAACATTTTTTCTCCACAGCTTCGGTGGAAAGCCCCAGGGTGGGTGTGCAATTATAGCAGCGTTGTACAATTGACGCCGCATTACTGCACACCCACCTGGGGCTTTCCAAGTATACAGACAGCCCCCAGGTGACCTGTGTGCTCTGTCTGCTCTCCGTGTGCTTTTGATGGGCAAATCTTTGGATACATTTTACTTTGATTTTAAATAGGAATTTTTAATAAATAATATTTTTAAATATAACAGTGTCTTTGTATTTACAGGTGCAGTAGCACCTATTGTTATTTGGGTTGTATGTATTGTTGATATTTGTTTGTATAATTGTGAATGTTCATTTTACCACTGAAGAAGACCATAAGTCGATACGTATTTGGTACTAGTAAAGTGTTTGTAGGTAAAGATACTTTTTAAATATTACAATATTGTGTTTTTATTGGCCCGATATATGTTGTGTATTTGTTTCCATTATGTGTGTGTGTGTGTTAATTAGAATGAAAAATTAAATATATTTTTAAAAACATTACTTTTGTTATTACTATCGTTATTATCATTGTATATATTGTCACCAGTGTACCCAACCCAGTTCCACTGTAAAGTAGGAGACATGGCCATGCTACACTTTCACTAGCTGGCTTCCCTGTTTTATCTATCTCATTAAAGCATGTATTGGAGTTTGCTATGTACCAATCTGATTGTTGGAACCTACCTGGGCTAGTACAGAAGTTGCTAACACTGGAATGCCTTCTGCCTTTGCCTCCAATCCTGGTTGCATAGGCACACTACTGATTTATATTCTCCTTACAGGTTGCAGAATTCATGGCTCATGTTGCACAATTTCGATTAACGTGATGCAGAATTTCTGATATTTTTTGGCACCTCTCTGGGCTAATTTCCTAACCCATAGATTGCTTACAGTCCTGACAATGTGATCATATTAGCAGATGTGCATCTGTCGAATTGAGATCTGGGATGGGTGGAGGTCTGTTGGCTGGAAAATACCTTGGAAACAGATGTTGGAAGAATCACTCTAAAGAACTCTCTCATTATTTGCAGAAGTCCTCCACTTAGGTCTGACTCTGCTTTCCTTGATTTCAATTGGGACAAGAGTAAAAGAACACTCAGCACGCCTGCAAATCCCACCAGTGATGCGTTATATCCAATACCTAGGCATGCTTGCATACCACAGGAATGCTTTTATTACATTTCAGGGAAATATCTTTAAAATATACTTCAACCTTGTGGCCAGCGATGATGTGATCTGAAAAGACAAATCCTAAAGGAAGATTAAGCAAATATGGGATATGTAGAAAGAGAGTCCAACTGCTCGCTCTCGCTAAACCCCCCCCCCCGGCAACTCTCTGTCATATTTGACATCTATTTTTTTATTTTATTCAATAGTCTGATGGATAGGAACATCTATATTGAGTAAAGATGTGTGCATTGTTCAATAAGGCTTTGTATATGGGACAGACGGCAATGAATCACCCTTTTTTTCAAATGTGGCTCATCTCATGTGCAATGAGCTGTTTATTCCAGCACCCTTTCAGCCACAAAACCCTTCCTAATCTAAGCAATATATCAGAATTTACTATTCTTATTAATAGGTTGCAAGTGTAACATATAACGTAAAAACTTTGATTCTCCTCCATAATGCAATACAGATGTGAATACACATATGCCTCGTTCATTTTGAATGCACCTCTGCTTCTTTGCATTAAGCAATTTTATACATATATATTATTGAGGAGTTACCCGATGCTCAGCACAGACCTCAGTGTAGGCCCTCTCAGTTTTTATTTGGCGTAACTTTCGGCAAATTGGACTCTTCCTTGCATTTTCCCCATCATTTGCTAACCAAGCTGAATCAATAATTTAGCTGCACAAATCCACTTATCAGCTTCCAAGCAGGTATCTGTGGACAGATAATAAAGCATTCATCTCCTGTTAAAGGGCTCATTTACTAAGATTATTTCCTTTTGAGGGGGGAACAGATCGATTTTAAGAGCAAAGCAGAATGAGTGTGGGAATCAAGATTGAAACGGAAGAGCTACTCAGTTAAATAAGATCCTTGCCCTATTCTCATTGCTCATAAAGTAAGGAGATTTATGGGGGAAAGGCAGGAAGTGTTTCCTGTTTTGGGGTCCTGGTGCTGTTGTACTTGATAAAAATAGAGGTGCCTTTCCTCCATTTTGGAATAAGCCTCCAAAACTTTATTGAGATCCAAAGAACTGTGGATAGACCAGAGGTCCCCGATCCTTTTGGGTTGGTGGGCACATTTGCAATTTTGACAGCATGTTATGGATGCTCTCATAAAATAGCTGCCATGGTGGGGTGGGGGTGTTGCCCATTCATAAAATGCCTGCCATGGTGGGCATCACCAGTCACAAAACCCTCATTTACCGGAAGGTAAACTGGTGAGACTAAAAAAAGCAACTTGCTCAAGAATGTAGGTACAAGGGAGAGGAGTGGGGGTGGGATGGGGTGGCTGAGCTCCCTAACCCAAACTACACTTTTGAAACCAAATGAAGATGGAGGGTAGCACCTTGGTTTACAGCATGCCAGCATCCCAGTTAAAAACAATCTTAAGAAATAAAATGAAAACCAGGAATGTAGGGATCATGGTGGGCAATGAGAAAGGGGCCCCATGGGTACCATATTGGAGACCAAAGGGATAGACGGTCCAATCATCTTCCCATTCCTGCCCTTCCTGCCCTACAACAGCCATTCCAGAAAGTTGGAAGTGATGTGAAGTGGCCTCCAGTTAAGAGTGGCCACCAAAATATCGAGAAGGGAATGGGTATCCCCTTCCTCCTCAAGCATGACATCTACGGATTTTGAGAAATATCCAAGGGTTTTGATAAGACCAGCGATATTTCTCAGGGGCATTCATTCTGCATATCCCTACCTCCAGTGAGTACATAGATTTGCCTGGGCGTGTGGCTGAGTCTCTTTGGATCCGAGCCCCTTGTACTGCAAGCTGTCAACCAAACCTAATGAGGCTATGCCAAACTGCAACATGTCTCAATCACTTTCCAAGATCTGATTTGCACATTTTGCAGAAATACATCCATGAAAGGAGAGTTTACATCAATAGCAGATGTTTCCAAAATGGAAGGATAAGCCATGTATTTATGGCTCTGATGAAATTAACAGAATGACTAGTAAAAACAGGTATTAGTTGTGCAATTTCATTTAGTGAAGTTGATTGTCTGGATATATTACAGTACAGTATTGTGCTTTAGGCAGTGAGTGTTTGCTGGGAGTTGTAAATATGTCAGGAAAGAAGGGGAGAGATCAGGGCAGGATCTACACTACTGCTTTAAAATGGTTTATAACAGTAGTGACAACCGTTGGGGCCCAGGACACACTCTATTTACAGTTTTCAAAATGTTTCCAAAGTGTTTTATCCTGCTTGGTGTAGATCTGGCCTGGGTTGCTAGGAACAAATCTCACTACCTCCTTTCCCAATCCCTACTGCAAAGTGACCCTTCCAGGCATTGGGCAAAGGGAAGTTGTGAGAGGCCCCCAGTGCGGTTTTCTTTCTCCAAAGTACATTGTGAAATGACACAACAGACTCTCTCCTCCTATGAGTCCCGTGACAGATGAGTTTACATGGAGGGGATGGATCTTAGTTCACCTCACATGGGATTTTTGCAGAAGGAAGGAGCCTTGCACCTCTCCCATGTTCTCTGTACATCCACACAGAACAGTTGGGTATGAAGGGTGAACCTAGATGAGATGGGAGTTGTGATCAGTTTTTCAGCAGGACAGATGGAGATACTGTATATAACTGAACTGGTGCCTGTTGTGAATATGATATGAACAGAGGGTGGAGGAAATTAACCATTCCCCTTGAAGTGTTTTCTCTTTCAAAATCACACAACCCAACACACACACACACACAGAGTTTCTACACCAGGCTTGTGGCCTGGGATGGCCCCCAGCTGGTACCGGTGAGTTCAAATGACTGGGGGCAGGGGGCAGCCACAGGATTTGCCAGGGATAAGTGATCCCTGAAAGATCCTGAATGTTCCACGGTCCCTGGAAGTTCCCGGGACTGTGGGAGATGTGGCCACCTGTCCCAGGTGCTGCCACACTTACTTGCGAGTAAGCGCAGCAGCACAAATAGGCATGGAGCTGCACCATGCGGCTCCATGCCCATCCGGGGAGGGGGTACACCAATTTCACCATCGGGGAAGGGGGCGCTTTTGTATGCGGTTTTTTTATTAACTTGCTTTTCGTTGGAGCACAGGAGCGCTCTTCTCCGATAAAAAAAACCTCAAAATGGTGGGCGCAACGCGCGATGACCCAGGAGTAACCCAGGATGATGCGCTCATGATGTATATTGAAGCAGGTACTTCTGGGATCACCCTCCCTCCCACCCTCTACACCCCATGGTGTAGAAGAGAGGAGAAAGGAGAGCGAGATTCCACATGTGAAGAATGGATTTTGCGAACACACAAACAGAACCATTAGGCACCAATCATTGAAGTTCACCTTATGTTTGTTTCTTTGTTTTGAGACCAAACTAGATAGAACACCAGAAGATGGATAGTCAGTCTCCTGACTGGCTACTCATCTTTGGTATCTTGTTCAGTTTGATCCCAAGCAAGGAAACAAAACTGAGGTTCACCTCAAATTGTTGCATGAGAAAGTCTGATTGGTTTTGTAAATGTAATCTAATGTAACATATGGTCATGTTAAATAACACTACTCGAGTCTTTCTTCCTTAGTTGAACTAGAACTCTGAAGGCACATTTTGAAATAGAAGAACATTTAACCGTTTCACCTGAGAAAGACATTGAGCAGTGTGCTTGAATCAATTCAGTTGAGGTTCACCTCTCTTTTTTCCCCTTCTGTCCCTTCTTTTCTTCCTTGGCTTTTAGAAATAAGCCAAGCTAAAATTGTGAACCCTTGCCTATTAGTATACCATCTTCCACTAGTGAGAGAAGATACTTCTCCTAACCCAATAACTCAGCAGGTGCAGGCTGCTACCTTAAAAAGCTTGGCACAGTAAATAGCAGTAATGCTGGCAATGACTCAGTGTCTTAAACACTTTCCTTGAGTCATTGCAATGAAACTTTAGCTTTCAGTGGTTGGCTCTGATTAACTTTCCCTGTATATCATTTTAAATGCAGATTGAGCTTTGGCAGGAAGAGTAGATGTTGATTTGGTCTTCTTTTGTTTTAACATGGACAGCCATAAATTCCAGTGTTATGTTTGAAACATTTATACTCATAAACACATTGATTTGGAAGGCACTCAGTGGAATATACTTTCAGATTAGTTTGCACAAGTTTAGGTTACAATCCAGGATACATTAAGTTAGTTTAAGTCTAGATAGAATAAAGCAATGGGGGGGGGAAATAAAGGCTGTACCCCTGAAAATGGTTGTTGGGGAGAAAGCTCATTCCCTGCCAAAGACCCTTATTGGGTGGATGGCTTTCCCATAGTCATTTTGTGGGGTGTGCCTTTACAATTCCCCTATGCATAAGAACATGGAATAAGAAGAGCCATACTGAATCCAGTGAAATGCCTATTTGGTCCACCATTCTGTTCACACAGTGGCCAACCACCTGCCTGTGAGAAGCCCACAAGTAGAACATGATGGCAATAGCACCCTCCCAGTGACATGTTCCCTAGGCAACTGGCATACAGAGATATAACATCCTGATATGGGAGGGAATGTATGGCCATCATGACTAATAGCCACTGATAGCCTTATCCTCTGTACAAGTCTATGGAGACAGCACTGTTTCTATCGATGTTCACCAGGGCTTCGGAAGTTGCCTCTTCAAAGATCTGAAGTGGTCTGAAGTGTTGGGCCCAGCCTGCTTTGCTTTGGAGCACCTTGGTGAAGACCCACTTTGCTTCAGAGGAGGTCTGAATACTTCTGAAGCAGCCCACGTCTGTTCAGCATTTGGGCTGAAGTGGATGCACAGCCCTAGATAAAACCACAAGTCCTATGATCTTCGGCAGAAAATGATGGCCCTTTTGCTACTAGCTGGCCCTTTTAGTTTAATAAAGGCCCTTTCTACACCATAGGGGTGTAGAGGGCAGAGAGCGGGCGATCCCGGAAGTAGCTGCTTCTGGGATCGGCGCTCTCAATACACATCAGGAAGTGCGATGTTGTTGCAAGTCATGGTCATCGTTTTTTTTTCATTGACAGAGAGCTCACGAGTGCTCCTCCGTGCACGGGGGCCACCCTCCCTGCCCTTCCAGGAGTGGTGAAACTGCTGCCCCCCCCTTGCAGCCCCCCCAAATTGCCCACCTTGCAGTGTGCCAGTTTGCAGCCGCACTTACTTGCGAGTAAGCGTGGCTGCGCCCAGGATGGGAGGGCACATCTTCCACGGTCCTGGGAACTTCCCGGCATCACGGAAGAATCAGGATTTTTCTGGTTTGTGTTTTCCCAGGAAAATCCCGTGTCCTCCGATGGCCAACCCAGGCCACAAGCCTGGTGTGGAAAGGGCCAAAAAGTTCTTTTTTGCTTGGGAGCAAAGAGAGAACTGGCAATGGAAAAGTGGCTAGCAACAGAGATGTGGGGAGGACCCAAGTTTGAATGGGATTTGGGCTTGACTCAAAAATGGGTGAGGCATTTTAAGGTGGAATTCTGTTTCACATGATTCTATCTCATCTCTGCATGGAACAGGGGAAAGGAAGCTGTCCTTATTTTTCTGCATTCACTGTGTCCCCACCTCACCTGTCAGGTGCTGTGTACCAAAATGCAGATGATGATCCAGCATCATTATCTTGGATCATTTTCATTTCACCACTTCCCACTTTTCCATCTGCCTGCCTGTAGTACTTGCTAACCTGGCTTGTTGCATCTCTGCTTCTAGTATATCTAAAAACAAACATCTTATCTTGTCTTCTATGCTAACATCCTTCTCTTGCCTACATTCCCTATGTGTCAACACCCCATCCTCCCATTGTGCTGCCCAGACATGTGGTATTAGTGTTTGTTTTTTCACACCTCTCTCCAGTGTTAACCGAGTTCAGTCCATTTACAAACCCATCCCTTCAGTATATTGAGAAAATCCACACTGTCCTCCCTTAGGCTGTTTATTTGTGACACCACTTACATTTCCTCTGATCAGTAGCTCAAAGGGCCGGTTTGCTTTGGCTGGGATGGTTTATCAGTTGCTTCACTGGTGTCAACCAGTTCTGGATGGGGCTGCACTCCCCCTGAAAGGCTGTGTTCGCTGCTTGAGGGTTCTCCTGCTTCTGTCGCTCCAAATGACAGCCCAGATAGATGCATAAGCCAGGAGTGTCTCCTATCAGCTTCGGCTGATACGCCAGCTGCGCCCCTTCCTAGAGTTGGAAGACTTAAAGACGGTAGTGCACGCATTGGTTACTTCGAGGCTCGACTTCTGCAATGTGCTATACATAGGGCTACCTCTGTGCCTAGTTCAAAATATGGCAGCCAGGTTGGTCACCGGTACACCTAGGGCTGACCACATTACACCAGTCTTAAAATCACTCCACTGCCTGCCAATTACTGTCCAGGCGAAGTACAAAGTGTTGGTCATTACCTTTAAAGCCCTACATGGTTTGGGTCCAGGTTACCTGTGGGATCGCCTTCTCCCATATAATCCACCCTGCACACTCAGGTTCTCTGGGAAGAACTTACTCAAATCAGCCAGAGCTAGGTTGACGAGTGTTACCCAGAGAACCTTCTCTTCTGCCGCTCCCAGACTGTGGAATGGCTTTGTCAGGAGAGATTCACCAGCTGAACAGTCTTTCAGAATTTAAGAAAGCTATAAAGACTGATCTCTTCCGGATGGCCTACCCAGTCGAATTTTAAGAGTTTTCTTGGTATTTTAACAATGTATTCGTTTTTATATGTTTTCAATCAGTTTTGTGTATTTTATATCATTTGTTTTTGATGCTGTTCCCTGCCTCAATCCAGGGGGAGAGGCGGGTAAGAAATAAATAAATAAATAAATATATTGTTGTTGTTGTTGTTGTTGTTGTTGTTGTTGTTGTTGTAACGTAGTGGCTATGAAGCTAAGCCAGGGCTTGCCCTACTGTTAGGCAAAATTAGGTGACCAACTCAGGCAGCTGATTTTGGGTGTACTGAAAGGGCAGCAAATTGCTCGTTGCTGAATATGACGCCCTGTTGCAAGGGAGGGAGAGAGGCACATGTGGCAACTTCTGCTTTGCATTCCAAAATAACTGGACCACTTGAACATTTATGCATCTTGATTTGCTGTTTCTGCCATTTCTGCTCTGCCTTGGGCAGTAAAGTGACTTGAGCAAGCCCTGGGCTAAGCTGTGGACTAAAAAGACTTCTCGCCTGCTGTGAATGCACTACATGGCTTTACATACAGTGGCCAAGTCCTGCTTAAAGATAAAGCACCCTAGGAAAGTGTACTGCTAATCGTATTGCCTAGAGGCAAGCGTTCTTTTTAGGATTCAGAACCAATGAACCCACTTACGGGTGAAGGCTAAAGATTTTATACAGCAGGAACCAGTAGATTACCCACGAACACAGTTTGCAGAGAAAAATAAAATTGAACAAAAGGTTTAATTTAATTCACTGCATATATTGAAACATTCGAAGTGTTACATCTTTTATCTTTACAAATTTCCTTAAATACAATATTCTTAGTGTAATCTCCAGGGTGGCTACTGTAACGTCCTTGTTCTGGTCCATCTATGAAACTTGAGTTTTGCCGATGAGCACAGATGACTCGTGGCATAGCAAAAGACAGGTGTAGGCAGATAGATGTCAACAGGGTCCACCACAGTCTGTCCCTGATTTGTTTACAGGCTGTATGTTACTGGCATATCATCTTAGTTTGGTCTGCACTTATGTTTATAAATGTATACAGAGACTCTTTAATGTTATTTATTTCAATTTAACAGCTATAGACTTCATTTCTGAGCAATAACCAGACTTTAACTGGGTTACTTTTAACTGTAGGGGTCTCTTAATCCCTTTATGATTTGTTTACAGACCATATGTTACTGCCATTATCATTGTATTTTGGCCTGTACTTGTGTTTATAAAGATGTACAGAAACATTTTTTTGTGTTCTTATTTCATTTTGCTCCAATTTGCAATTAATTATGTTTGTTTAATTATACTTGACATTTTTTATATTAAACACAAAACTTTATAGTACACTGTTATAGAAGATATCCTATTGCTTAAAGATTCTTTACGGACATAAATGAACTCCCAACTTCCAAATGAACACACGTGGCGAGCTGTCATTCTGATCTGTCAGAATTGAAATGATCTTTAATAAATTCATATAAAATCGAGAGTTGGAGGGATTGATCTCAAATTTCATACACATACTTAGGCATACCTCATAAGCACTGTGACCAAGTTTCAAGCCTCTAACTTTTAAAATACAGACATTATAGGTATATTTATATGGCAGTCTGATAAAACGATAAAATCACCTGAAAATTACCATCTCCGATGATTATCATAGGTATTGTTATTGTTAAACACATGCACGATAATGACCTTATTGTATCCTTATCGTACATTTTAACGATGCGATACACAACCCTAATGAGAATTGGTCAATAGAAAGGAGGTCAAAAAGGGATATCCAACTGTGAATTATCTAACTGTGAATTATATATATGAGATAAACTAGCACAAGAGAGCAAAGCACTACATGGCAATAACTGCAGCAGGAAACTACAGAGCAAGATTATAACGTTTTCATCCCTACCATCACTGGCAATCTCCTTAGTATCAGTGATAAATGACCTCCAATAATGGCCTGGTATGCTGGATTTTTCTTGGATCAGTCTGCATTGAGATCACAGTCTGGGAGTGTCTTTGGGTTTCATATATACTATAATGCTCATATTAATCCCACCCATGCTCTGGCCATACTCCAATGAGTCCAAAAAGGTTTATTCACTCTTTCAAAGTGAAAAGATTAGCTGTAGCAAAGGGGCAAGCAGCTAGCATAGATAGCCATGTGACCATCCTAGACACTTCAAACCATATTCAGTGATAGACCTTGAAGTCTAGTCATGGGCTAGCGTCTCGAGTTGTACCATCTCAAACAGATTGCTGACTCTGGGAAATAATCATAAGCTAACAATATAGCACAAACAGGCTCAGCCAGATGTATAGGCACAGAAGGAGCAATTTGTTGTTCACCACTACCTCCTCAAAGTAACAATTGTCTTCTGTATTTCCACTACAGGAGAGAAAGCGGGGGCCCTGAAATCAACAGTTAGCATCTGGACTGCAGACTGAACAGGCAAGCACACAGGTCAATTGGCCACAGTCTTCCCTATTGTGAAATTGCATTTCTATTTAAAATTATATTAATAATCCCATATATATTTGCATATATGTGGGTGGGTGTAAATTAGCATATGCAAATTTTATGCAAACTACTTTCTTCCCTTTTGGCACCATGGGCTCATGGATCACGGACTTACCTGCTTCCACAATCCTCCCCCAGTGTCTAGACGGCTGGCAAATGTCCCGGAAGGGAAAAGGGATGTTGCGCCCACCATTTTATTTAAAGAAGAGGAGCCACGTGGCATCGATCCAGTAAAAGGTAAGTTTAAAAAACTCCCCCAACTCCCTTGCCATCCCAGGGATGGCAAAATTGCTGCCTCCACCCCACCCCCATGGGCACAGAACCACCCTGTGCAGCTCCATGCCCATTTTAGGATCCAGGATGCTGTGCCACACCAGGCGCAGTCCTCAGGATTATACTGGGACCACAGAAAAACCGGGGATATCCCCAATTTCCATTATTGCTAGGTCGTCCCTAGGTCATCCCCTGTTGATCCTGCGATCCAACCTAGAGATGACCCCGGGATAACTGCCTGGTGTAGACATGACCTCTCTCTCAACCTCTGCTCCTCATCTGCAACAAGAGGGACAATAACTTAGGCCTACTTTACTGAGTCACGGTTGTTATAAGGATTGCTGAGATAGTGAATGTGGGCCACTTTGAACATTCTCAAACTCTGTAACAATACATGCTAAGACAGATACCGTTGTTTGTTGTCTAGTAGGAAGATAGTGGTTTCTAAATAGCTGTGCAGTCAGACAGGTATCGTTCCTTATTTGCCGAAGCCTTGGATTTACAAAATGAAAGGCATTATGTCACACAAAGTTATTTTCCGTTCCTGAATCCAGTATGTGATTTGATCAAAACCACAAGATGCGAAAGTCATCAGCCATATGCCCACAACAAAAGAGCTGTCTGCAGCTATACATACTTTGTCAATCTTGCTTCTCCCCAGCCCGGCATGAAGCCACAAAATCCTGTGGTTGTGAGGTCAGTATGCATTTTTTTAAAGGGCCTTCAAATGTACTTGTGCATTTGGCTTTTCAGAATAAACACAAGAATACATCTTTTCAACGTGATAAATGACAGAATTGGAAGCCCATTTTGTTTGCACGTAATTGAACTTATTGATGTACAGAGGACCTGGTTTCAAGCCAGCAATGGCTCTCTGCCACTGAGTATACCATATACACTTTATTGAGCACTTGGCTGGATGCTGCCCACAAATAACTAATTTTTATTAGTTCTTAATTCTTGAGTTTACGAAAGGGATTTAACCCAGCTTTAACCCAGTAAACATATACACAGGATGGCTTCCACTAAGGAATCATTCCTTGATTTAAAAGCATAGATTCTCATGGCTTAAACACAACACTGTAGTTTATATCTTGTATAGGAAATGTTTCCAAGTCCTACAGGTTATTAATCTGGTTAATAATAATAATAATAATAATATGATTATTGTAATTTCAAATCATATTGCTGAAGGGGCAACTCAAAGACTGTTTACACTGGAACACATTCATTGGTCTTTGAGTTAGCCCCACATTCTGTAATGATAGAAATGGAATGAAACAGACTTCAGTCTTTCCAGATTTTTTCTCCCATAACTTGTTTATATGCACAGATTTTCTAAATTGAATTTATAAAATGGGAACTCTCAAATGAACTGTTACTTGATTAAATTTTTGCTTGTTCGTGTATTTTGCAGATAAACCTGAAATCCTGTGCAGACATAATTGGTTAAACCACTGAAGTCATAAGCTCTTAAGTCTGATTAACAATGCATAGGATTGAATGACAAGGCTAGTATAACCTTTCTCAGGATGTTACAGAAATCCATTGGGGGAGGTGCAGTTCGATGGGTTTTCCTAGGTTTGGCCCCCTGGACTTGTTCAGATTCCTGCTGTGGTGCCTAACTCAGTTTGCAGCATGTCGGACCAGTTTGTGGATTTTGTGGGCATTTTGCACATTTTTTGCAGGTTCCTCAATTTGTGCCAATTTTTGTGCAAATCATGGTTGAATTGCAGAACCTGCAGGGAAAAAAATGTGGAAATGACTTCTTCCAAAGTTTGGAGAACAGTTCACAGCTGAGCTTGCAAAGGCAAATTGATTCGTACATGCTGCAGAACTCTATCGGGTCAAGAACTGGATTCCCTGCGACGGACACCCCTAAACTTTTCTCAATAGGTTTCTACCTTGCTTAAAACCTGAGAAACCAACTGTCCCATGATGTATTTGCCTCTTGAGATACATCAAGTCTCAGTTATTGTTGTTTCTAAGTTTGATTCAGATATTATCCTCTCAGGGAAGGAAGACATGATTTAAACCATGGATGGGTAACTTCTGGTCCCCCAGATGCTGGTGGATCCCAACTCTGAGCAGCCCCAGCCAGTACAGCAAATGAGCAGGGATGATGGGAATGGTAGTCCAATAATATCTGGAGGCACACATCCTTGATGTAAACCTGGATCCCGCCCTCCAGATTGGCTTTCAGAAGAACAGAACAAGGCAACAAGGTCCTGTCCCCAACAAGTAAAACAGTTAACTGCAGTTGGAGAATAGTGGAACTTCTAGAATCCACTTAGCCCCCTTGCCATGGCTAGGGTGACCAGATTTTGGAAACCAAAATCCCGCCCCCCCCGCCACCCACCCCACCCAAAACAAACCCCCCAACAAGCCACTCACCCCCCCAAAAAACCCAGCCTGGACCTACCGGGTCCTCTGCCACCGCCGGGCTCATGCTGCCGCCGGGCTCGTGGCACCACTGCTGGGCTCGTGCCGCCGGCGGCACTGCAGGGCTCGTGCCAGAGGCTGCGAGAAAGAGGGCCGATTCCGGAAGTGATGTAATTGGCCTCCCCCACCTCTTGCACGTGGGCATCTGGGCTCCTCGGGGCTCATTGCCATCGCGACAAACCCCGAGGAGGCCAGAGGCCACACAGAAGAGGCAGGAGAAGGCCAATTTCATCATTTCCAGATTCGGCCCTCTCCTGCCTCTTCCGCGTGGCCTCTGGCATGAGCCCTGCGGTGGCACGAGCCCGGCAGCAGCGGCACGGCAGTGGCATGAGCCCATAATCGGCCCTCTCCCACCTCTTCTGCACGGGCATCATTTCCCCTGTTTGTCCCCGCTGCCCCCCGGTCGGCCCATATCGTCCCAGTTTTCCTGGTTAGGACCGGGAAACCCCGGGCGATCTGGTCACCCTAGCCATGACCCATGGATGTGAACTAGAAATATCTGCTATTGACTGTCAACTGCACAGTGACCTGTCACATATGCCTTGACACCAGCACCTAGTTTTGAACAGAGGCTGTTCAAATGTTCAGCTGTAAAAAAAACCTGAGGCCTAGTTTACATGTTAAATTGAGTGGGATAGTTTCCATCATCTCCTTCTTTGCTCCCATGCTACTCCTGCAGGTCGGGGTGGGTTACTACATCAGTTTCACATTCACATTTTTAAAATGTCAAGTTTTTTCTCTCCAGAATTTGGTACATTCTTATCAAAAATGAACTGAAATGAAATTCTCACCCATTCTGTACCAGTCAAATTCAATAAGTACAACTATTCCCAGCATGGAGAGAATGGTGTTATATCTGCCTGTCACGTAGTTGTTAAAGACGAGAATTTATTACCACAAGTATGGTTGCATATGCAGGGATTTAAACCCAGACTTTTAAGAGCTGAGCACTCAAAAGCCCTGGGCCTGGATAGACGAATGTTGTCAGTTTCATTTTCTCCTGCATTCAAATGTTTAAAATCTCAAGTCCTTTTTGTTTTGAATATGGACAACTGGTGAATTTTGGAAAATTCTTATTCAAACCAAACTGAAATGAAATGAAAGTCTCATCCATCCCTATCTTTGGGTAATGTGTATGTTTCCTCTGCCCACCTGGTTAGAATAGGCAGCACGTTTACATAACACGCTGGCAGTGCCTGCCCATTTTCAAGATATGCCACCAATATGGCAATGGTAGTGATGCACCCTGAACAGCATACAGTACCTCACCACACAGGAGTGCGTGTTACTCAGAGCTTCATGGAAGAGCTGTCCTGGGTTCAGACAACATGCTAATCCACTGTTCAAGAAATGACCCATGGGGGGCGTGGCTATGATCGAGTCAGGGTAGAGTCGCAGATCTTCTGAGCTCCCTAAAAAAGCTATGAATTAAGCACTAATTCCTTATCGTAAAGATTAATAAAAGGCATGAAATATTGTCTGGAAGTGAATAATTGCTGAGGGTGAGTTGGAAACGAGCAAGAGCTTGCTGGAGGTTCACTGCTGGTCGTGGCTGTAAAAGTGAAAGTAATATTTTTGGACAACGGAGGAGGAGAGACGCCATTAATGAGGTAATTTATGGATTTATAATTGAAGATATAACCCAGCTTGCTTGACTTAAAGTATTAAAAGGCATTATATATAGACTGGAAGTGAACAATCTTTGAAGGGGGATTTGAGAGCAGCAGAAATTGCTGATTGCTGGCTGTTCCGGCTGGATGCAAAAGGGAGACTAAGGACACGGAGGAAGCGAGATGCCATTATTGGACTGATTTATGGACTATAATTGGCAGCTAGCCTGTTTTATGGCACATTTGGAGGGAGTTTGAGAAGAAATTAAGTTAACTCCCAGTGAATTTGAAGTCTTGGTTGCAAGGCAGAGACATAAGTAAGGGGCCTCCAGGCAGAAAAGGGAGGAGGGAAATTTATGAAGAAGCAGAGACGGCAGAAGCCCTCTATTTCCACCCCCGCCTGGGTAAGACCTGTAAAAGAGAGAGGATCAGATCGATTGTGGCATAGATTGGCCCGGGTCGATTCTCAAGAAATGCCAGATAAGCAGACTGGGAAAAAATCTCCCGTTAAGGGCTCTGTTTCGCAAACTTCAGAGCCAGCTGCAATTCCAAAGATAGCCAGAGGAGGGCAGCCAGACCCAATGGATGAATTAAAGGATGATATAAAAAACATGCTTATTGGATTGGAAGAACGCTTGGCGAAGCGCATCTCAGATACGCAGACTGAACTCATGACGGGTTTAAAGCAAGTGGTGATGGATGTTGGAGTGCTCCAGGCAGATACTAAAGTTTTGGCGGGAGTTTGTAAGAAACAGGAAGACCAGCTTTCTCAACATGAACTACGCCTTATCGCTATGGAGGATCGGGATAGACGGGCTAATATTCGCATTAGAAAATATCCAGAACAAGAAGGAGAGACTTTAAAAGATTTAAGAGATACAATTTTGACATGGATAAGAGTACAACTTCCAGATGAGGCCTGGCAGGAAGCTGATCTCGAACGGGTGCATAGAGTTGGTTCTAAGCGTAAAGGAGTGCTTCCAAGGGACATAATTGTTAAATTTGCAAATTATTATAAAAAAGAAAAATTTATGCAGGCAATCAGACGACAAGCTCAACCAAAGATTCAAGCAACAGCAATAGAAATCTATCAGGATTTATCGGCGCACACCGTGCAGTGGAGGAAGAGTGTCAAAATTTGTACAGCAGCATTGAGGAAGAAATCGATAACCTACAACTGGGGATACCCAGTATTTTTGAGATTCTTCTGGCAAGGGAAGCAAGAAAGAATAACATCGTGCGAGCAGGGAATCGAGCTGTTGGAGAAGTTGGGCATAATCGATGCCAAGGATCTGGGAGAAATAGTCCAAGTGGAAGGAGCGGTTGGAGGTTCCAGAGATCAACTAGAAGGAGCGGTTGGAGGTTCCAGTCAATGAAAAGGGATTAGAGGGGAAAGAGTAAAAAAGGAGGGGAGGATCGGACTTTGCTCTGTGGGTTGGGCCGTGTTCCCCCCCCCGAAGAGTTCTAAAATAATTGGGACCAGAGCCCAGATGACTGGTGAGGAGGGGGGTAAAAATGGGGGGGGTGGGGGGGGAAGGGTGGGGGGGTATGTGTATCACTGACCGAGACCAATTTAATGATGTGGCTGGAAGTAAGAAATGGAGAATAGATTGAGATGTGCAACTTTAAATGTTAAGGGGCTAGGAACGGTGGTTAAAAGATGAAGAATTGAAACATTGTTGAAAAGAAAAAAAATAGATATAATTTTTTTGCAGGAAACCCATCAGATGAAGGAGGGGGCTAATGAGTTAAGAATGAGGGAAGTTGGAGTTTATGAAAAGTCATTTGGTACTTCTAAAGCGAGAGGTGTGGCAATAATAATATCGAAGAAATGTGGTATTAATATTCAAAGTATAAAGAAAGATAAGAATGGAAGGATCCTTATAATTTACTGTACGTTGGAAGAGGAAGAATTTGTGCTGATAAATGTCTATGCTCCAAATGGGAAACAAATTGATTTTATTAAAGAAGTATTTAATATGGTGGGAGATTTAGGGAAAAAGAATATTGTGATGGCTGGAGATTTTAATATGGTACTAGATAAAGGGAAAGATAGAGATAATATAATAAGAGATAGTAGAGGAGAGGGTAAGACAGAATTAGCTAAATTAATGGAGAGGAAAGAATTAATGGATGTATGGAGAGTTGTAAAAGGGCAAGAAAGAAAATATACATTTTACTCACCTAGATTTAAGAGCTACTCAAGGATTGATTATATTTTTATATCAAAGAATATGGTACCTAAATTAACAGATTGTGATATTGGAGTAATTAAGACCATGCTCTAGTGATGATGGATATCAAGTTAAAGAAGGATTATAAACAAGCAAAGAGATGGAGAATGGACGGAAGAGTTTTTAAAAATAAAAACATAGTGGATAAATTAAAAAAGGAAGTGCAGGAAATATGGCAGATAAATGAAAAAGGAGTTAATTCGCAAGGATTATTATGGGATACGATGAAAGCAGTAATAAGAGGGATCTGTATTAGGGAAATGTCCACACTTAAAAAGCAACAGGAAGTACTTAATAAAAAGACTGAAGAAGAGATAAGGAGTTTAGAGGAGAGACTGAGACAGTCAAAAGATAAGCGATTATATGCCCTAATTCAGGCTAAAAAAAAGGAATTGGAGAAAGAAGAAATAGAACAGGTCCAAAAGAATTTATTATATTTAAAGAGAGATTTTTTTGAATTTAGTAATAGAAATTCCAGGTTGCTGGCTAGATCCACGCAGTCAGAGAAGGCTAAGAATATGATAGGGACAATAAGAGATAAGTTAGGGAATAGATGTAATGTAATGAAAGATAAATTAAGTATTTTTCAGGAATTTTATAAAGATTTATATACTTCAGAGGCGCTTTCACAAGAAAAGATTCGGGAATATGTAGAAAGGAATTGGAAAACAAGACTGGATGAACAAGATAGGGAGTGTATGGAAGCCTTGGTTACTGACAAAGAAATTGAGGGAATTATTGGAAAACTAAAAGGAGGTAAGTCTCCGGAGATTGATGGTCTGGGGCCGGAATTTTATAAAATATTTAAAGATATTTTAATACCTAGATTAAAAAAAATATTTAATAATATAATAGAAGGAGGAATGACCCCGCCATCGTGGGACCAGTCCCTGGTTGTTTTAATACAGAAGCCAGGCAAGGACTTGACAGATCCAGCGTCATATAGACCAATATCTTTAATAAATCAGGATGCAAAAATATTTTCAGCAATTATGGCTAAAAGAATGGGTACATTTATATTTAAATATATTAAAAATGATCAATGCGGATTTATTTTAGGTAGGAAAATGCCGAATTTAATTGGGAGAGTTATAAATATAATAAATATTATTAAAAAAAGGAACTTAAAAGCAGGATTATTAGCTTTAGATATTTTCAAAGCCTTTGATTGCGTGGAATGGCCAGCGTTAAAAATAATATTAAAAACATTTGGGTTTGGACACAAATTTATGGGAGTGATAAATCAGATGTATAAAAATAATAAAGCGGAAATAATGGTTAATGATGGGTTAACGCAACAAATAATACTAGCCCGAGGAACTAGGCAAGGATGTCCACTTTCACCGATTTTATTTGCAATAGTTATAGAAATTTTAGCAAATGTAACTAGGGAAGATGAAAGATTAAAGGGGATAGGAAGAAAAAACAAGATTAAAGTAAATATGTTTGCGGATGATACGTTATTGACAATAGAAGATCCCCTAGAAAGTGGCGAGATGATTCAGAAACATTTGAGAGAATTTGGGGAAATTACAGGATTACAAGTTAACTGGGGGAAGTCAGAAATGATGTTGTATAACTATAACAAGGAAGAGATGGAGAAATGTAAAGCTAAGTTAGGATTAAGACATAAAAATATAATAAGATATTTAGGAGTTAATATAGATAAAGAATTAGAAAGAATAGAGGAACTTAATTTTGTAAGCTTAAGAAAAGAGGTAGGGGAGAAATTACAGATTTATAGAAAATTAAAACATTCTTGGTTTGGTAGAATAGCGGTTATTAAAATGAAGATATTACCTAAGGTTAATTTTTTGTTTAGAATGCTACCTATTAGAATTTCAGCAGCTGAGCTTAAAAATTGGCAAAATATGATTAATGCATATTGTAATGGGGATAAAAGAGCTAGGATAAACAAGGGGTTATGGTATAAGACTCAAAAGAAAGGAGGTTTAGGACTTCCTAACATTAAGAATTACTATATTGCTAATCAGTTAAGATATGTTATTCATGCTATTTTAGGGGAGCAAGATTTGGAATGGCTGGAATCGCAAACAGTAGAGATAGAATGTAAATTGCGAAATATATTTTTTACCAAAATGCAGAAGAAAGAATGGAAGGTACTGGACAACCCATTATTGGAAAATATAATATCGATATGGGAGAAGTATAGGGGGAAGTTGATACCAGGAGATTCTCCGCTAGCCCCAGTTGTAGTAGTGGGAAACTTCCCAAGAGCATTAAAATCAGAGATGGAAGTGAGACTGAAAGAACAAGATATTCTTAAGCTAAGGAATTGGATGGGAAAGATGAAAGATAGTGAGCATAATAAAGATTTGTTTAAAGGACAGAAGATAGCGTGGTTCAAGTGTCTGCAACTGGTAAAATGGACTGAGGAATGGAGGATAAAAAATAAGAAATGTAGAAATAATACCAGATTTGAAGATTTAATTGAACAAATAGAAAAAAAAGATGAAGCCAGAGCTAAAAAAGGACTCACTAGCGAGATATATAAAATTTTAATAGAGGAGGAATTTCAGGACTCACTTAAGGTTATAAAAGAGGTATGGGAAGAAGATATAAGGGAAAAAATTAATGAAGATAATTGGGGGAGGATGTGGAATGTAAGAATGTTGAAATTATTGTCGATTAGAATTAAGGAGAACTATTATAAGACAGTTTGGAGATGGTATCTAACACCTGTAAGATTTCACCAGATTGATAAAAAAGTGTCCAAGAATTGTTGGAGGGGTTGTCAGGAGGTTGGGACCTATTTTCATATGTGGTGGAGCTGTGAACAAATACAAAAATTCTGGGAAAAGGTTTTTAAAGAAATAAGTGATATAATTGGAAGTAAATTGGAATTAAACCCGAAGCTAGCTCTATTAGCAATATGGGATAGTAGGAATAAGCATATAATTAATAGAGAATTGGTAAACAACCTCCTGGCACCCGTTAGAATAATGATTGCTAAAAATTGGAAAGGGCAACGAAGTTATAAAATAGAAGATTGGTATAAAGAAATTTGGGATATAGCATTGAATGATATGTTGACATGTAAAATGAAAATAATGAGGGGAATGTCCAGTAAGAGTGATTTTGGAGATATATGGACTCCCTTTTTGGAATATGTTTTAAGATCGGGAAAGGGACAGTCGCCTTCAAAAGAATCATTAAAATTCTGGAAGGAAGATGGATGAATGTGAGTAGGTCTCGGGGGGGTGCACGGGGGTAGTCGAGGGAGTTAGTTTGTTTATATATTATGTATTATGTGTATGTTTGTTTTGTTTTGTTGAAAAATTAATAAAAATTATACTAAAAAAAAAGAAAAGAAATGACCCATGGTTCAACAACAACCCACACTCAACCACTGAATGTAGGTTAGTGTGTGGCATGAACAGCCCTAATAAAAACATTTGCTTGGCTCTGAAGGAATTATTTTGGTGAGTTCCACCATGACGTATGCCTTCCTGGTAGCATTTTCCCTTTTGTCATTTTGAAATGCCAGTTCTCTCCCGTCTCCTTCTATGTGATTTCTTTGCATGCTAGCGTGGTGCAGGGGAAAAGATGTTTGGTCAGAGACCCCTGATTTTAAATCTCTACTCTGTTATGATCTGCATTGGGAAGCCTTAGATCATTCACTTGAGGTTCCATAATACTATGGGGATATTCATTAAACAACTCATTAGGTTGTTGTGAAGAGAAACATAGACCCTTTCCGCACCATAGGGATGGAGAGGGTGGGAAGCAGAGAAACCCGGAAGTAAGCACTTCTGGGTTCGGTGTGATGAGGCCTCACCACAGTGTGATGGCCCAGGCTTCTCCTGGGCCATCGCAAGTTGCGCCGGCCATTTTTTTAAAAAAAGCTCCGCAGAGGAGTGCACAAGCGCTCTGCACAAATGTAAGTTTTTTTTTAAAAAAACTGTGCATGATCCAGCCCCCCTCCCCCTCACCATCCTGGGGATGGCAATTTCACTGTCCCCCCTTCCTGATGGCATCACAGCTGCATGGTGCGGATCCATGGCCATTGGTACAGCCGCGCTTACTCGTGGGTAAGCGCGGCTGCACCCGGGATGGGCGGCCACACCAGCCGCCCATCTCGCTGCCCTCCCAGGAGCAGGGAACGAACTGGGATAATAGTGTTCCCTAAACTCCTGGGAAAATGGAGGGCGGGCCCCTGCCTGCTTGTGGGATGCTCTGTGCATCATGTGGCCTCTCCACAAGCAGGTAGGGGCAGGCCCGGGAAAAATGGCTGGTGCGGAAAGGTAGGCTGACCAGATAAAATCCAGGTCAGGGCTCATGTAACTTTAACAGTTGTAGAGAAAAAGGAATTTCAACCAGTGTCATTTGTATGCAATTAGTTCCTGGTGAAATTCCCTCTTCATCACAACTGTTAAAGTTGCAGGCACTATACTAGAGTGAACATATACAAAAGGAAGCAGGCCCCCTGCAACTTTAACTGTTGTGATGAAGAGGGAATTTCACCAGGAACTAATTGCATACAAATGACCCTGGCTGAAATTCCCTTTTCTCTACAACTGTTAAAGTTACATGAGCCCTGACCTGGATTTTATCTGGTCACCCTAGGAAAGGGCCATAGACTGCAAAGCATCATGCACATGACAGAAGTGTTTAATAAGTATGCTTGAAATCGCAAGACAGTTAACAATCAGAGATTGCCTGCATTATACAGCCGCACAGGGCTAAGCAGGCATATGTCCAAGTTGAAAGGCTCTGGTTTATAGATGGGGCTCTTTGCCATTCAAACTCTCTTACAGGTCCAGACATGGTCTTCCAACGCTAGCTGTGAACTTCCTGTTCCTTAAAGTGGAAAAGAACAATATTTATTGAATGTGTCAAACCATTCCATTCTGGGTTTATAGAAACCTAGGAAGCTGCCTTGTACTTGAGTCCATCTAGACCAGTATTGTCAACACACTGACTGGCAGCGTCTCCGGAGTTTGAGGCAGGATTCTTTGCTAGCCCGACTTATCACCTGGCTGGAGATGCCAGGGATCGAACATGGGACCTTCTGCATGCAAAGTATGTGCTGCTCTACCACTGAGCTATGGCCCCTCTTCAAACGTTAGCACATGGGGGCTAAAACAGGCATTATAATTTAAAGGTGGCATGTCTCCTTTTTCATTTTTATTCTAGAGTAGGCACAGGGCCCCCAATCTGGCTCAGGACCCTAGAATGAAGGGTAACGGGCTTTTAAGTTCTGGACCAGCCTCCCTGCACCTATATTAGAGTAAAAACAAAAGGAAAAAGGAAAACTACATAGTGGCTAGATATGGATTTAAAGTAATGTTTTAGCCCTGATTTGAAAGGGTGGGCAACCATTCGTGGTGAACTGCATAATGTTCTATGCAATCCATAGAACATTAAGGTTTCTGCTTAAATGAAGATGTCCAATTTCAGACCTCACCTGAACTTTGCTTATTTCTTTGTGTATATGCTTTATGTTCAAACTGCAAGCCAATGGGGCACTAAGTGTTAATTGTAGCTGGATTTTGCTCAGTGATTTGTCATATTGATAATTCTCATCCAGCTGTGGGTTTTCTGGATGACTTCAGGCTAGGAGCAGGAACATCACCTTTTAATCGTTCTCTCGGATGATTTCTGATGAGATAAATCATTTGGCACTCTTTTAAAAAACGGTTTATGGGACCCAGTAGGAAAGTCTGAGTGATTTCATTTGCTGGCTTGTGTTTTAATTAGACCAGCAAATGCACCTGAGATTACTAGAAATGCAGAGTGAGGTGATGATGAATAAAAATGGCCCTTGAACATTTCCTGTGATAATGCTTAGCTAAGGAGAGTGAATGCGGTGTGTGCCTTTGCTCTGGAAACAGCAGAGGGCTCTTAATTGACTGTTCCCGCCAGACCCTATATAAGCATTCATGGCTTTTGTCCAACAAACTCATGTCAAACTTATAGACACATTTAATCTAATTAAAAGAAATAATCTATGAATAATGTTCAGGTGCAGGCTTTAGCCAAGGGACTCCTGTATTTGTAGAGTACTTTCAGCAGCTGTAGCTGTGCTGTGAAAGAAAGCTGGAATACACTGAATTTGAGAGAGCTGGAATTCATAAGAGCCATGAGAGCTGTTCAGACTAATGCATTCACACATGTGGGATCACTCCCTCTAGCCACATCCCCTAGTGGCACATGTTGGCACAGTATGAAAGGTGACATAGACATGTGCAAATGTCTGCACATCGACCTCCTTGGTGGGAGTGGGAACCTGATTGACCAAGGGTGTGGCTGGCAGGTGTATTGGTATGGGAGGGGGTTAGCTTGCAGCAATAGTTCAGATACCCATGCAGTGTGGGAGGGGGCACATCTAAGCAGACTGATAATGATCTGAGTTTGAGCCAATGCCTGATGAAAGATTGAATGCATGATACTGGATAGAAAATGCTTCACAATGATTCACCTGGATTAATTTCATTTTATCCTATATGAAGATGATCAAAAGTGATTTATATGAACGGGACTGTGCTTTTCAGTATTTCATCAGCTCAGCATTCTGTGGTATCTTAAAAATGAAGATGTCCTTTGTGGCATATGCTTCTATGAACCAGCACCTACTATGAAAATGTCTGAATTCTGGCCCATAAAAGCTTAAGACACTGTTGTTGTTGTTATTATTGATTAATGTGCCACATAACTCTTTATTGTTTTAGTTTGTTTGTTAGTGATTATTATTTTGAAGTATAGAAATGATCTTCCATTATCATTTGGTTTATTTTTGTGGATTCCCGTACCTTTCATCATTCCAGATGTGTGAACATGAAAATACCTTCTTTCTTAAGGGTAGCTGTTCAGTGGAGGAGCAAGAGCAAACATAAACTACTGGCAATTGCCTGTAAAAATCATTTTATCATTTGCGCTGATGCATTTTTCCATTGTCTGGATTGTTTACAAAATTCCCCACTAATTAAAATAATGCGATTTCTGTCTGCTCGTATTTACCTCTGTTCCAAGTGTCACTGGACTGCTGAAGGAAATATGCTTGCAGCAATTTAATCAATTTGGTCTGCGTACTTCTACTGTTCCCATCTCAGGAAGAAAATCAAGATTGTGGGGATATTCAGGATGTACCCTTGAGATATTTGCTGTGTATGATTTGTTTTTTGAGAGAAACCTATTACTGAACCCGCGTGCCTCTATCGGAAGCGGTATGCCTTTCAACACCAGTTGCCGGGGAACATGAACAAGAAGGTGTTATTGCACATGTGTCCTGCTTGTGGGCTTCCCATATTAATTTAGTTGGCCACCATGGGAAGAGAATTCTGGACTTGGTTCGATATGACAGGGCTCCTATGAAAGCTTTTTTTTTTTGGGGGGGGGGGTTATATGTTCTCCTGTCATTAGCCTTGTATATTACATGTGGATAGAGGAAATGTGCTTGGAGGAGGGGAGGTCATCCCTGTTCACCCTTTCAACATGTGAGAAGAGTCCACATGCATACAAACTATATGTATGTCAGCTCTGTCCATGAAATCAGGATCCCGTTTCTGCATGTTTGCCAAATGATGGATAGAAACTATTGCAGTATACAGCAAGGGGGCATGATTAAATAAAAAGGGAGTCAGCCATTTGCACACATAAGTACATTCTTGACAATATCTGACCACAAATAGGAGACAACGCTTGGTTGACAGTATTTAGTCCAGTGGTTCCAAACCTGAGAACTGGGGCCAAATGTGGACCATGGGGTTCCTCAAGATGCCATCCCTTCTTCCCCTGGCCCCAACCTCTTCCCCCCCCCCCAACCATCAATCACTGGGTGTTTTCCTGGCCTGCGGGCATTTTGTTCCCTGTTCTAAAAGGTTGAAATGCGTCTCCTAAGGATTAGTGAGTGGCAGCAAGAGCTTTAAGCTAAAATGTGCTGCTGTTTTTGGCCCTGCCCCTTTTGCCTTCAGCCACACCCACCCCTGGAATGCAGCCCCCGAGACCTTCTCTGAAATGGTGAAAGTAGTTCTGCACCCCTGGTGTTTAGCCAGTGATGGGGCATGCAGTCTATATTCCCTTATGCAAGGGTTTGCAGAGGAAATGTGTGACGAGACTAGTGATGTGGCTGCTTTGAGTGAAATAGAGAAATCCTAGGCAAGTTACCCCTCTGTGAATGGTGATCAGGTAGAGATAAGAAATCACTGATGATACTAGTAAAACACCGATGCATCTTAGAGGGCAGGAAGGGAAGTCTGAAAGCATGGATCGTGGTGAGTGACAGAGGGAGCAATCCTACGCCCCATAGATAACATTGTGGCCCTTTCCACACCAGGCAAATGCCTGGGATGGACCCTGGCTGCTCCCTGTGACTCTGCATGATGCACAGGGAGTACTGGGGGCAGGGGGGTGGGCAGGGGATTTTTCCTGGTTCCCCGGAACCAGAAAAATCCCAATTCATCAACTTCCCTGTACTGTGCCTGCCCATTCGGGACACAGCCGCACTTATTCGTGAATAAGCGCAGCTACAAAATGGACAGGGAACCGCACTTCATGACTCCCTGTCCATCAGGGGAGGGGTGACAGCAGTTTTGCCCCCCCCAGGAGGGCAGGGAGGGGTTGGGGTCTTACACACTGGGTTTTGGTTTTTTTTTTAAAAAAAGAACTTGCATTTTGTGCACAAATGCTCTCTCCATTGAAAAAAACAAACAAAACATGGTGGGCGCAAGTTGCGATGGCCCAGGAGAAGCCCAGGCTGTTACACCTGTGATGAAGATTGAAAGAGATGAAAGGACCCTAGAATAAGCACTCTGCCTCACTGCCCCCTCGCAGATAGCATAGGAAACACCACTCCAGCTGTCTCTCCAAGGTCAGGAAGTCAACCTTGGAGAGGGGGTAAAGGGAGAGTTCTGATGGGCAGGGAGCAGAGGGGACTGGAGTGGCCAGGATACGAGCTATTCTGAGGCCTCTCCAGCCTCCTTTCCTCCTCCTCTGAGACGCCCCAGCTACAAATGCAGAAAAGCCCACCTAGTGAAAATGCAGAGCATCTTCCTGCTCTGCACTGGCGGAAGTCATAGGATTGCACCCTTAATCATTTGTTCATTGGTCTCCACAGGTAGAATGATAGCCGAACAGGAAAAACGCAGATCGCCACAAACGAAGTAGAGGAGGAAGAAATGAATGAGTTGGGAGGGAGAACAATTCTCCCAAACCTTCCATAAGAAATACCATCTTTCTAACGCACAGGACATGACCGGCAACTGCACAGATGCTCTTGCACTGAAAAGTTTGGTAATCATTGATAAAAAGAAGTGTCTGTTTGGCATACTTGGAGGATGTTTATGTTAACATCCATGTCAGGGAAGAAGTGAAAATTGCAGGACTTGCCTAGAACAGCAGAATCACATTCTTTTGTTTCGGGATCACTGTCTGAAGTAATCCGGCATGGGATTCCATTTTGAGTGTGAATGAAATTGACATCCATCACAGCTGAAAAATAGGCCTTCTTCTCCGCCACCCTATTTATTCTCTGCTGCCAGATTGCGCTGAACACTGTTTACAGGGATGTGGAACTGATTGTCTTCTGGCACCGAATTAGACAGTTTTAATGGTTTCCTTTGCAGGGAACCGATAAATGCTCTGCCCTCTTAAACTGGAGAGGCCTTCAACTTTGTAGCTGAAGGTAATAATAGCAGGGTGCAGAGGATTACACAGCACGCCAAATTTAATTGCTATTGGATTGCTTTTGCCTGAGCCGTGGAGGTCTCTAAAGACCGAGGTGAATGAGTGGCTTCCAGCAGCCTTATGTCACAGACTTTCACTTGTTTTCTTAAAAGGAAAGTGTGACTCCTCAAGGCCAAACTAGACATGATGTGTGTCATGTAGTTTAACCTGGTATGCTTCATTGAAAGAAAAAAAGAAAACCTGATGAAGGGTGGGGCAAGCTGGATTGGGACCAGGGCATGGAGGTGGAAGGGCTTTAACCCTTTCCCCTCTGTGTTGCCCATGATCAGAATCACTCCCCACTTGCTATTTGCCATTTATGTATTTTTTGAAAATCAAGCAAGCCAGCGCAATCTATGTAGCAAACATCCTATCTAGTTTAGCCCACAGAATTTGCATTTCAACCACACCTGGGGGTAGGGATGTCAGTGGAATCTGGGCATGGGGTGAGCTCAGTGAGCTTTCACCAACTTGACTCGTCTTCCACTAGCTGGCCTGACTCGGACTTCAGCGAGTTGGGCCAGTGAGTGGATTTTCATTATTTTTTTTATTTGCAGAAATTACACAGTTTTAATCTGAGCAAATCTCCATTTGTACAAATTACAGGCAATGCAACAATATAGACCCACAAAAGTCCCAGGAGTTCAGGGAAAATCTGTGGCTCAGTTTGCAAATGCAAGCTGAGTCCGGAACACCGCAGAGCTCCAGCAAGCCCCCAAAGTGCCAGATTTCCCAGCGACAGAAGGCCCTCCCTGGGAATAGCAGCAGCCAGAGTCTGAAGAGGAGAAGCTGCTATTCATCTTCATAACCTTAAATGGGCAATTGTCTTTGCCCCTATAATTAGGGCCATCCCAAGACACTTTGCTGTGTGAGGCAGAAAATAAGATGCCCTGGAATCTTTCTTCTACAATGGAAATAGGATTGAATGCTCCACCACACCAGAGGGAAACATCCAGGCTAGCTAAAGGGGTGCAAGGCAGGCCACGTGACACACACAGGCAACAAAAAGGAACCGCTAGGGATAGATGATGATGAAGCTTCTTCCTGACTCTGCCTAATGGTAGAACTGGCCCTGCTGATCATCAGGGTCTATCAGCCCCTTCAAACTACTTGAAGATTACCTTTGGAGAGCTTTAGAAATGTGAGCAGGGGAGATGCCATTAGGATTCTAAGAAATGGGACTTTCACAAGAAGCACTTGTTACCTGAACTATTAGAAGGGACTAGGCAATGTCTCACAATAGGAGCTGGGCAGGGAGAGGGAGGTATTCTAGTTCAAGAAGAAGGTAAGGCCCCCACCAATGATAGGATTCATTCATTCCTCGCCATGAAACAACTTGCTTGCTTACTCTACATCAAAGTAAATGGACTGCCATTCATCAACTCAACCCAATACATTTGTCTCTAATGAATGAGCTTTTGTGAATACGAGGGAAGCCTCAGGTTTGTGTGATTCCCCTTCCCCTCTCCTTCCATGAACCTAAGGTCATTTCTGCACTGTAGGGGTGTAGAGGGAGGGAGATCCTAGAAGTACCTAATACACACCATCTGCACAAAGGGAGGGAGGGAGATCCTGGAAGTACCTAATACACACCATCGGTGCACAGGGACCAGCCGGGGTCCATCCCAGTCAAACATCCTGGTGTAGAAATGGCCCAAGAGGTAGACTTAACTAGGATTCAGTTTCTAGGATTCCTGGCTTGTCATTATGTCATTAAACCAGGAATGATGGTTTAAAATGAACTCTAGTCAATTGCTAAACAAACCCTGGATTGTTTACCTAGCATATATAACAATCAAGAGTTTGTCTTAAACCATGATCCCCAGGCTCATATATAATGATAAGCTAGGAATCACAGAAACTGAGCCAATATCTGAGTTAAGTACTCATCAAAGCTGCATGAGGAGACCAGAGGAGGATGCACAAGCCCAATTCTTTGCAGAGGCTGATGCACATAGTGCTAAACCATAGTTTAGTATTACATGCAAATGTGGCCATTATGTCAAATTGTGGCTTCTTGTGGCTGAATAGGTATAATAATAATAATTAAAAAAAAACCCTGAAATTTCATTTTTGAAATATGGCTACTGCTTTTTATTAACCTAATGCAAGTAAAAGGTTAAATACTGAGATCCCAAGATACTAATAACTAGGTAGGCCAAGCTGCCCTGAATCCCATCCTTGGGGCTGTGGCAGCCCACTGATTAGTGCATCCCTATTGTTAATTGCCTTCCTTACAATATTCTCTATGTCAGGATGAAACTTCATACTGATTTCAGTGCCAATGTGCATCTCTAGAATCTAGTTCTATACTCATCTGGACTGGGTTAAGCTGGATTTGGATCATGTGGGTCTTTTTCACCCAATTTTTTTGCTCACTTCCTCCTTTGCTACTGGTGACCAGACAGAAAGGGGAAAAAATGCAATTGACTCTACCCATGGGAATGTTCCATTATTTTCTAATTTACTGCAGTCACTTGGGATCTCAACATAAGAAAGAGGTTCCTACACTGCATTGGTGTACACATTAGTTAGTGTGTGTGGAAGGATTCTATGTGATAAAATGATTAAGATGAAGTACAGCGGAGCTCAGTATATGCAAGAGCTTCTTTGCCTTCTACAATGAATAGGGAAACTTGAGGTATACATAACAGAGGAGGGCATCTTCCTCCACATTGGAGGCCCAGGAAATTATTGCACATGTGGGACTTTGGAACCGAACCAGAGAATCTGAACTCTGAAGGCAACATCCAGTCTGCTTTTCTCCCAATTTGAGTGTCCTCCACCAAACCACCCTTAATAAAATATGCTATTCTTAAAACAACAACAACACCCTTTCACATTTTTGCCTGGCATGGGTGGAGCAGAAAATGCCAGGCTTGATTTGAGGGTATCAGTCCAGCTTTGATCCACCACATAGGCCTAGCGTAGTTCCCTATCTGCAAAAGAGGAATTTTGGCAAGAAGCCTGATTGGGATTGGGTAGTGGCCTAAAACATGCTTTTGAACTTGTTTGCTTTAGAATTCAGGAATCCAAGTCATTGCCAAATGGCACGTTGGCAAATGGCTTGATTATACCTCCCAAGGGGGGAAGACCTCTCTTATATGCCATACAATTTGTGGTACATTATTCATATTCAATGATCAAAACCCAGAGTTAAGTAGGCTGACCATCTGAAAAGGAGGACAGGGCTCATATAACTTTAACGGTTGTAGAGGAAAGGGAATTTCAGCAGGTGTCATTTGTATGCAATTAGTTCCTGGTGAAATTCCCTCTTCATCATAACTGTTAAAGGTGCAGGCACTATACTAGAGTGATCATATACAAAAGAAGGCAGGGCTCTGCAACTTTAACAGTTGTGATGAAGAGGGAATATCACCAGGAACTAATTGCATACAAATGACACCGGTTGAAATTCCCTTTTCTCTACAACTGTTAAAGTTATATGAGCCCTGTCCTCCTTTTCAGATGGTCAGCCTAGAGTTAAGGGCTATCTCATGTTGGCTGAAACTCCACAAATCCAGGAAACTGGAAGCTAAGGCTGATGCCTTAACAAATGATGTAGTGCAAATGTCACAACTTGTGCTGGCTTACAACTTACCCTCCATGCACTCATACTTTTCCTGGATCTTTGGACCATGAAAGCATATGGTCTTAATCTTTGCACCCAGACTACCATGAAGATGTTCAAATGTCCCTTGTTATTTGCCAAAGGCACACAAAACAGTCTTGGGCTTGCATGCTTCTCTCTCCCCCTCGTCACCTTTTGAACCTTGAAGTAGGAGAGTGGCATGTGTCAGTCATAGGCTGACCATGTGAAAAGGAGGACAGGGCTCATGTAACTTTAACAGTTGTAGAGAAAAGGGAATTTCAGCCAGTGTCATTTGTATGCAATTAGTTCCTGGTGAAATACCCTCTTCGTCACAACAGTTAAAGTTGCAGGCACTATTCTAGAGTGACCATATACAAAAGAAGGCAGGGCCCCTGCAACTTTAATTGTTGTGATGAAGAGGGAATTTCACCAGGAACTAATTGCATACAAATGACACTGGCTGAAATTCCCTTTTCTCTACAACTGTTAAAATTACACGAGCCCTGTCCTCCTTTTCATATGGTCAGCCTAGTCAGTCATAATCAAACGATCGTTCCCCATAGCCTTAAATCTCAATCTAGCAGAGTAGGTGCAGTGCCCTGAGTTGGATCGTGACCCCCAATGTGAGAGGCAAGGAGATTCAAAGATCTGGAACAGGTCCCCTGTACCAATTCTAGAGTAAAAATTAACGAAAAACATAGCTGCGAAAATAATGTGTGTTTTGGCCTTCAGCTGCATTTCTGAAACATTTGCTGTTGGAGAGTGACAGCAATTTCATACAGGAGCTCTGGCTATCTCTAACTGAGCCCTTTATTCATGTGAGAAATGTAGGGCTGCTTGTTGTTAATTTTGTTTGGCTCACCCTCTCCAACCACTAGGTAATGATACCCAAATTGGCTTCCATTGACATTAATTGCCTATAACAGCATCTAAAAAACCCTCCTGCTTTGTTAATGTAAAGGCTCCCTAATTTCCTTCTGTGATCTACTGGCAAAAGGAGGCTGTATGCTTCAACTAGTGTGAGGCCCTGTCTACACCTAAGGGTGTAGAGGGAGGGAGGGGGGACGATCCTGGGTGTACCAGTTTCCGGGATTGTCCTCCAGAGTATAAAAGGAAGCACAACATCCCAGAAGGAAAGAGGGACGTTGCGCCCTCCGCGCCTGCCATGCCTGCCATTTTTTAAAGCTACAGAGACCCCCCCCCCTATCCTGGGGATGGCAGAATTGCTTCCCCCCCTCCCCATGGGCACAGAGCCACCCCGTGCAGCTCCCCGCCCGGGATGGCAGAAAACTTGGGACATCCCTGGTTTTCACTGTCCCACAGTTTTCCCGGGGCCATCCCTAGGTCATCCCCGGTTGCCCCCGGGATCCCTGTGTATCATTTAGATGCACAGGGAAGACCCATGGATGACCCGGGGGGAAATCCCCGGTGTAGAGATGGCCTGAGAATAGCTGGACTTTATAGTCCCCAAAATGGAGGTGGTAACTCCCCTACACAATTTTTCCTGGTGGGCAGAGGAATCTTTGTCTAACCATCACATGACCTGCTGATCTGCAAACTCCTCCTCCCATAGTACACTTGGGACTAACTAGTCTGGACTCAGAGACAATGTGATTTCACCCTCTACCATATCCTTTTCTCCTGCCTGTTTCAACATCTTGTCTGAAGGAGAAATCAGATGATCTTGAAAGCTTGCACAATTTCGGGGTTGATGTTCTCACTGCAGGTGCATTAAAGCTTGAAAATCAAAGGTGTATCATGTCTGTGAGGGAAGTCAAAAGCATCTCTCGTTCCATCCCTCCTAACAGGAAACATCATCCATAGACTCTCTGAGAGACCTAACTTGTTTTTCCTATCCCTGTTATCTGGTATTTTTAGATGTACTGCCTCTGAACATGGAGGTTCCATTTAGCTGTCATGGGCAAGATCTACATTACTGCTTTAAACGATTTATAACAGTGACAACTGTTGGGGCCCAGGACACACTCCATATACAGTTTTCAAACTGTTTTCAATGTGTCATATCCTGCTTGGTGTAGATCTGGCCATGGTTAGGCTATCCATTTCTAAACCAAACATTTACATTTTTCTACTTTTCATGCAAGAGAATTGGGTCCCTTTATGGCATGATGCATTGCTCATAGGGGTGTGCACCGGATCGGGTCCGATCCATGATCCGGACCCGATCCAGGGGAAATCGGATACAATTATCCGATTTCTGATCCCCGTATCTGGATCATCCAATCTGATCTGAACCGGTCTGGAAGGACCCAACCTGGTTTGGATAAGGTCGGAGGATCAGACCTCCCCCTGCCCCTCGCACTCCTTACCTGCCGGGTCCGTCTGCTACCATTGGCAGTGGATGGGCCCAGTAGGTAAGGAGCACGAGGGGTGGGAGACGGGAGGGCCCCCCACTTACCTGTCGGGCCGTCCGCTTCCCTCTGGTGCGCGTCTTTACTGATAAACAGGCTTCATGGCCTGTCTCTCAGTAGCGCACCAGGTGATGTCATCACCTGGCGCGCTACTGAGAGGCAGGCTGTGAAGCCTGTTTCTCACTAGAGACACGCACCAGAGGGAAGCGGACGCCCCGGCAGGTAAGGAGCGTGAGGGAGGGGGAGGGGGCTTACCTGACGGGGCGCCTGCTGCCATCCGCTGCCACCTGCTGGTCGAATCTACTGAGAAACAGGCTTCATGACCTGGTTCTCAGTAGAGTGCCAGGTGATGTCACCTGGCAGTCTACTGAGAACTAGGCCGCAAAGCCTGTTTCTCAGTAGATTGGACCAGCGGATGGCAGCGGACGGCTGTGGGCACTCCGGCAGGTAAGGAGCATGAGTGGGGAGGAGGGACGAGGAGTTAGGTCTCCACTCACCTAATGTTTTCACCATAGGCTTGCATTGGGGGGAAACTTTATTTCCCCTAATGTAAGCCTATGGCGAAAACAGCTAAAATGGCATCCGATCCGAAAATCGGACGTCCGATTTTCGGATCGGGATCAGGTCCGAACCAAACCGGGAAGCCTCTGATCTGATCCGATCCAATCCGAGGTCTTGGTTCTGGTTCCGATCCCGGTTCTGATCCGATCCGGGGGGGGGGGCATGCACATCCCTAATTGCTCACTTCAGCTGTCTGAGCTCTTTGTTCCACACAAGTAGTTCTGTGGCTGCATTCTTGAACTCTATCCAAACAAGTATAAAATAGAAGGGGATATAAAGACACATGGGTGCCTGTGGAAAAGAAACTTGGGGCATTACTCCTGAGGAGATGTGCATAGGGGATTACACTATTAGTCTACTTCATGAGGATCCCGTCTTGATTTTATGGATCCTTGTTTTACTTTCTTCCAAAATTAAATACCCTGCATTGATAGAAACCTTTGTGGACACTGGGAAGCAAATAGGATCCCAAGCTACTCTGATTTCTCTCTACCCCTCCTGTAGGAAAGGGGGAATAAGGTTTCCAAAGGTGCTTTGTACAATGTAACACACACACCCCACACACCCCACACAGCTGCTTTTCAGGAACAAATATTTGGGTAATTGCAAGTGTTTTTTTTTAAATTATCTCTTTTTATAACAACCACACATGCTTTCTCCCTTTCTCTCTTTTGCAATTAGGAGTATACTGCCTCTGAACTTGGAAGCTCTATCTTTTGGACTTTCTCAAGAGCAAATTGAATGCCGTGCCGCTGGTACATAAATATTTTGTCTTTTTCACCTCCTTCTTCATTTTTTTTTAAATGGAGAGGAATTTCATATCCAATTCATCCACCTCAAAGGTAGATATCCCTCTCTTCTTCCTAGCCACTGATTAAATAATGTTGGCATTAAGTATACTGTCCCACTCCCAGCAGATTTACCTAGTGTGTATTCCCATAGTGATTCTCTCTGGTACTTTCTACACCTAAGGGTGTAGAGGGAGGGGAGGGAGAGCTCCCTGACTTACCTGCTTCTGGGATCGCCCCCCAGCTTCTAAACGGAAGCACGACATTCCGGAAGGGAAGAGGGACATCACACCTGCCATTTTTCTTAAGGAACCAGAGACAGAAGTGCAACTGTGCTCCCCCCCCAAATGTGAGTAAAAAAAAAAGGCCCCAACCCCACTCTCCCCACCCCTGATGTCCCTGGACTCCCCCCGGACCATCTCCTTCCTTCTTGCTAACCCCCACTACTCACAGGGAAGAGAAAAGAAGCTGGGATGGATGCCCACACTGCCCACGGTCCTTGGGATCATCCCAGGACCGTGGGGAAAATTGGGATAATTTAGGGGAAGAGAGACTCCTGTACAAGGCAAATAGAAATCCATCGATGTTTTATAAGAGACCACTTTAATTTTTTTTCAGAAACGTTAATTAAAAATTGGACATCAACCTATTTCTAATAGAGGAAGGGTTCCCCCCTTCATTTTTAGTCTTCAAAGTTATCTTTCTCCCTCAAATGTTCACCAATCTTCCTGAAATTTTCATGGAAAAGCAACACTTCTTTAAATTTCAGAAAGATTGGCAAAAACTTTCCAATTTGATGAAGGTTAGAATACTCCCCCCTTCTTTTGGTAATTGTTGAGCCTTAATAAAGGATACACTGCCATGCATCATTTAATGTATTACGCAAAACAATAGCTCTACATTTTGAGTAATGTTTATCTTAGTATTTCAGATCTGTCAGACTGATTTTGCTCATTTTTGCTTTAAATGGAAGCTTGAGCAGCGTAGACATGCAGAAAATTTTGAAAGTTCAAAAAACTTCACAGTTCAAGGTTGAATAGTGATTTATTTCCTCTGTGTCAAACAGGCAGGGTTGCCCCTCTGCCAGTGGGATGACAGACAGCCCTGCTCAGCCAATCAGTGTGGCGTGAAGGCAGGCCCTGGCCCAGATGCACAGTTAGGTAGTTGCCACCAGGGGGAGGGGCAAGGGGACAGAGGCGGCCAATTGGGACGCACGAGGGAAGGAGTGGGGTCACACCACATGAAAATTTCTCAGTGGGGATTCACTATGCATGAGCTACGTTTGCATTATTCAGAAGCCCCTCTGTGGTGAGGGGACTAAGGAGCAAAAAACCGGAAAAGAGAGAGACTATTAGCGCCCATGGTGACATGGGCTTTGCAGTAGTAATAATGTAAAACAGAAAGGAACATGCTTACCCTTGAGCATGTGAAAAATATCATTTTACCTAAAGGAGACCATTTACATGGTTAAACTCATCTATCCGTAGCATTGTGCTTCCTTGGATCACTATGTTACATATGTTTACTATATTCCTTTCCTTTTTCATACACTAGTTTTCTATAGAATCCCCTGTGCATAATTTCAGCTCTAGTTGGTGTGGAACCAGATGGACAGATTTGATCGTGGTGTTAAATTGTGTATACCGTGGAGGTGGGGGCGGGGGAAGACTTTCCAAAGCTTTTGGTCCCTATGATATCAACAATAAACTATTTTTGAAGCAGCAGCTATAGACAATAAACAAAATTTATGGTTATGAACATTAGACATAGGTATTCTAGGATGTGCATTCAAAACCTTTTACTGTAAATGATAAACACTGATATGACATGTGTTGTAAATCTAACATGCTAGATAAATTGTCAGCTTTCTTGAATTAATAAAGTATGCAAGGCAGCCAAGTGAACATATTGCTAAGTATTTCTATCAATGTAATCTCATCATTGGATTCAAACCTCTTCCCATGGTTTAAATTGGCTTGGAAGGAAAATTTCTCTTTAATTAATTTTTTTAAAAAAATTGCTGGCATACATCTCTGTTCAACAGTTCACGAGTATATTCTAGGAAAAATAACTGTGATATACAAATTAAATATATTGTTTTGTGTGTGCTAATTTCCTTCCCTCAAAAAGCAGGGCTTGCCCAAGACATTTTGCTGTCTGAGGAAGAGTGGCAAATGGTGCCCCTCCCAACCCCCAAAGTTAAGGTGCATAGTACCCAAAGTTAGCTGAATTATTTTTGTACATGTAACCAAAAATGCCATAAGCACCTCTCCCCTCCATGGCAGTAAATAACTAACAATTTGCTGCCCTTTTATGACATCCAAAATTTGCTGCCGGACGTGACAGCCTCACTCTGCCTCATGGTAGGGCCATTCCTGCTCAAAATGAAGAATAAATAAAATTGTAAGAGACATTTATTTATTTATTTATTTATTTATTACATTTGTATACCGCCCCATAGCCGAAGCTCTGTGGGCAGTTTACATAGGATTAAAAACAATTAAAAACAATATACAAAAATTAAAACAGCAAAAACATACAACATACACACAATCTGTACATTTAAAAACCACTTCAACATTTCAAAAAAACTACAAAAACAAAACAAAACAAACCCAGGCTCCTCAGATATTGCCAAATGCCTGAGAGAAGAGGAAAGTCTTGACCTGGCGCTGAAAAGTTAACAATGTTGGCGCCAGGCGGGCCTCGTCGGGGAGATCGTTCCACAATTGGGGAGCCACCACAGAGAAGGCCCTCTCTCTTGTTGCCGACCTCCGAGCTTCCCTCGGAGGAGGCACTCGGAGGAGGGCCTTAGATGTTGAACGTAGTGTTCGGGTAGGTTCATGTCGGGAAAGGCGTTCCATCAGGTATTGTGGTCCCAAGCCGTGTAAGGCTTTATAGGTTAAAACCAGCACCTTGAACCGGGCTCGGAAACATACAGGCAGCCAATGCAAGCGGGCCAGAGTAGGTCTTATATGTTCGAACCTACTGGTTCCAGTTATCAATCTGGCCGCTGCATTTTGCACAAGCTGCAGCTTCCGGACCACCTTCAAAGGCAGCCCCACGTAGAGTGCATTGCAGTAATCTAACTTGGAGGTTACCAGAGGATGGACAACTGAAGCCAGGTTATCCCTGTCCAGATAGGGACGTGGCTGGGCCACCAACCGAAGTTGGTAGAAGGCACTCCGTGCCACTGAGGCCACCTGCGCCTCAAGTGACAGAGATGGTTCTAGGAGAACCCCCAAGCTACGAACCCGCTCCTTCAAGGGGAGTGCAACCCCATCCAGAACAGGTTGAACACCCTCCATCCGGTCAGCGGAACCACCCACCAACAGCGTCTCAGTCTTGTCTGGATTGAGTTTCAGTTTATTAGCCCTCATCCAGTCCATTGTCGCAGCCAGGCACTGGTTCAGCACATCCACAGCCTCACCTGATGAAGATGAAAAGGAGAAATAGAGCTGCGTGTCATCAGCGTACTGATGACAACGCACTCCAAAACTCCGGATGACTGCACTCAACGGTTTCATGTAGATATTGAACAGCATGGGGGACAAAACTGACCCCTGCGGAACCCCATACTGGAGAATCCACGGGGCCGAGCAATGTTCCCCAAGCACCACCTTCTGGAGCCGACCCACCAAGTAGGAGCGGAACCACTGCAATGCAGTGCCTCCCACTCCCAACTCAGCCAGTCGTCCCAGAAGGATACCATGGTCGATGGTATCGAAAGCCGCTGAGAGATCAAGGAGAATCAACAGAGTCACACTCCCCCTGTCTTTCTCCCGACATAGGTCATCATACAGGGCGACCAAGGCTGTTTCCGTACCAAAACCAGGCCTGAAACCCGACTGAAATGGATCCAGATAATCAGTCTCATCCAAGAGTGCCTGGAGCTGGCTCGCAACCACCCGCTCCAGGACCTTGCCCAGGAATGGAACATTTGCTACTGGCCTGTAGTTGAAAAATCTCCTTGTCTGGGATGTTATAACTTTTCTTTCCTACTGAAAGCCATCCTGAGATATGAAGTTATTTTGGCAATGAGTCCCAAAGTACTGAACATTTGAAACTGTCTGCTCTCACTGCCTAGATTTCGTTATTCAATGTGTTTTGTTTCACAGTTTCATGCTATGTGACTACAAAACATATTGCTTATTCCAGAACAGTTCTATTTATAAGACATTGGGAAAAGTTGCACATTGACCAGAAGGATGGACATTTTTAATGTGCATATAATCACCATTGATTATTTGAGACTTGTAAATAGCCATTCACTTGCTCTTCTGTGGTAGGTTGCCTCGAAGCAGCCAGACAAGAAGGTTTATTATGTAAACTTGAAGAGAATCCGAGATGTAAACACTTGCAGAGCCTCATGCTTAAGACCACTGCTTTAACATCGTGATCATTTTGTTTTCATTTATTTCATTTATTAAATTTCTTTGGCATCTTTCTTAAGCACCATTACATAACCCTGTGATAGTGCATAAATGGCCCATTTACGGCCACCATTTATATAACATTAGATTTCTGAAAAACATGACCTACTTTTATGCAGAATAGTGGTTTGCTAAGAGGACGGGTGGTCCTGTGGGCATGGGCAGTGGTGGTTCAGCAAGCACTCAGTGAAACCGGACGGAGGTAAGCCCATTGGGGAGAGCATTCCACAATCATGGGGCACCACTGAGAAGGACCAAGTCCAAACGCTATGTTCACACATAATGTTAAACCATGGTTTAGTGTTACATGGATGAGCTCCAGTGGGCATTAGGTGTCCATTTTAGGCTAACCAGTAGGTAATTTTAAACCCCCAGACTTAATGGCTTTATGGGGAGGCTTCCTTTAGGCAGCCACCTATATTACTTCAGCCTTGAAGCACCCAATTACCATTTCTCTTCCCCACCCACCACCTTTCCATGTGTCTACATTCTTATTTATTTATTTATTTATTTATTGCATTTTTATACCGCCCCACAGCGGAAGCTCTCTGGACGGTTCACAAAAATTAAAACCATGAAATCATTTTAAAATATATAAAACAAGGCACAATCTAAAAACACAGAATAACATACAATATAAAAACACAACCAGAATAAAACCAAGCAGCAGGAATTAATACAGATTAAAATACAAATTTAAAACAGCAAGGATTAAAATTGAGTTAATTTAACTGTTAAAATACTGGGAGAATAAAAAGGTCTTCACCTGGCGACGAAAAGAGTACAAAGTAGGCGCCAGGCGAACCTCTCTGGGGAGCTCATTCCACAGCCGGGGTGCCACAGCAGAGAAAGCCCTCCTCCTAGTGGCCACCTGCCTCACTTCCTTTGGCAGGGGCTCACAGAGAAGGACCCCTGTAGATGATCTTAGGGTCCGGGCAGGTACCCTGTTTGCCAACCCTGTTTGCCAACCCTGATTTCTTTTCAAATAGAACAAATACTCTGAGCTCGTGCAGTGTCACATTTTAAAGTCACTTCCATCATAACATCTTAATGGAGACAGAGACAAAATGGAGTTTGCTTCAGCTGTCTCGAAGCTAAATACATTGACTTGGGAACAACCACCATTGTGAGCCTATCTACACTACTGCTTTAAAATGGTTTCAAACTGTTATAAACCATTTTAAAGCAGTAGTGTAGATAGGCTCTGTGTTATAGAAAAGGATTACATATTTTTAAAGTAAAATTAATAAAATGAATGTCTGTACATGCCTAGGCTGACCATATGAAAAGGAGAACAGGGCTCATGTAACTTTAACAGTTGTAGAGAAAAGGGAATTTCAGCCAGTGTCATTTGTATGCAATTAGTTCCTGGTGAAATTCCCTCTTCATTTTAACAGTTAAAGTTGCAGGGACCCTTAACAGTTAAAGTTGCATGAACAGCTTTATGTAAACTACTCAAAAACTAAAGTTATGGTTTTTGGGACTCGCTCGCCCAAACACAAATGGTTACTAAATGAGCATCAGCTGGAACAGACCAAGCAATTTAGTTACCTCGGAATCTGCTTCACACAGAATGGATCTTGGGCTGCCCACTTGTCAGCCATTAAGTTGAAAGCTCAAAAGTCCACCCAAACAGTATTGAAATTTGCTAAAGTGAAGGGAGGTAACTTAGTTGTGCTGGCTATTAGAGTCTTTGTAGCAAAGGTTGTTTCACAGATTTCGTATGGAGCCGAGATATGGGGTTTTGCTCAAACACGCACCTTAGAGCCCTTACAGAATAAATTCTTAAGAATGTTATTGGGTCTTCTACCAGGTACACCGGCCAACTACATACGGGCAGAAGTTGGAGTAATGCCAATAATATATGCTTTTTGGCGTGCTGTGTTTTTGCATTATGTCAAAATGAATTGGTCATCCTATGAATTGATAACCCAATGTGTAGCTGAGCAGAGAAACCCCTCCGCCAAAAACAACTGGCTGATACATTGTGAAGCTAGTCTAAAGAAATTTGGGCTCGACCCCATGGCGATGGTTGCTAGTGACACCCAGAACAGCCGAAAGTCCATTAAAGAACAGTTGCAGAAATATTATGCTAGACTGGATATTGAAGCAATCAAAGTATCCAGATTTTCCTCTAGTTTCCCTTCCCTAAAAACATGTCACGGTGAAGAGAAATACCTATCTGAGATCATGTCTCCCTTCCTTCGCAAGGCCTTTATAGCCTTGCGCTTTCAAACAATGAAATCTAATTTCAGAGGGCCTGTCTACACGTCGTCCTCAATGCGCCCTCCCCGCGCCACAAGCCGCTGCATTTTGTCTAGTGTGGCTCAAACCTCCGAGATTCTGCTCGTGCTCTCGCGGCTGCCGCCACCACCCTTTCATCCCGGCGGGCCCCAGGGAGGGAGGAGGGAGGTTTGTAAACAAAAGCTAGCAATTGGAAATCCCTCTCCCAATCCCTGGCTTTTGTTTACAAACCTCCCTCCTCCCTCCCTGGGGCCCGCCGGGATGAAAGGGTGGCGGCGGCAGCCGCGAGAGCACGAGCAGAATCTCGGAGGTTTGAGCCACACTAGACAAAATGCAGCGGCTTGTGGCGCGGGGAGGGCGCATCGAGGACGACGTGTAGATCCTGCCAGAGAAAGGAGATACAAGAACATCCCTAGAGAACAACGTTTATGCATATGTGGGAGCCAGGAGGTGGAGGACACTATACATTACATGTTACATTGTAAGCTGTATAAAATCCCAAGAGACAAATACTTAACAAAATGTCTAGTAGCGGTAACTAACCTCGATGATAAGGACAAAATCATACATTTACTGTCAAGCACATCCAAGTTCATTATGTTAAACACAGCCAGATTTGCAGTAAAAGCAGCCCAACTTAGAACAGCCCTAGAGGACAACTGCCTCGTATGAGAAATGGTGATTCTGAAATGACAAATCCTTGTAAAGTATGTGACTATACTGAATTTTAACTTTGTGATAGAATTTTTATTACTGAATTTTAACCTTGTGACTGAATTTTTATTGTTATTATATTGCATTGTATGGAACAGGCTATAACCTGCGATTGGTTGCCTAAAGAATAAAGTGACAGTATATTCAGTAGTATATGGTCACTCTAGTATAGTGCCTGCAACTTTAACTGTTGTGATGAAGAGGGAATTTCACCAGGGACTAATTGCATACAAATGACACTGGCTGAAATTCCCTTTTATCTACAACTGTTAAAGTTACATGAGCCCTGTCCTCCTTTTCATATGGTCAGCCTATACATGCCTAGCTGGCCATCCTCTGACTATTAAAAATGTCTTTAAAACTAATAAGAAAAAAAGGGTTCCATGGCAAGAAGAGTTGCTGGTGTTGGGCTGATTTGCCATTGCCCCCCCTCAACTGCCACTCTCTGTATGGTCATATAGGGGGCCCCTAGACTGTGAGGCAATAGATTTTGACTGCACCATTGATGACCAACTGCAGCTTGCCATGACCTCCAAACCCCGGCAAACTGTGGTTAGTATCAATTGCTGTTAGTAGAAACAAGCCCATGCCAAGCCATAGGTTATAGAGCTGGCTCATTTTCACTAACCACCATTCAGGGTTTGGACATAACATGATGCTGCAGTTAATCAGAAACAGAAGCAAAAGCCGAAAGAGAATCAGAAACTGAAGTGAAACAGAAGCAAAAGCTCCTGGAGGCCACACCAGAGGAAGAGAAGGGAGCTGGGAGCATGGAAGCCTTAAACTCATTGTATTTACCCACCACACCGCTGAACCATGATTTAGCATTACATGTGAACTGGGTAGATGTTACAGCTTTCTGTCCTCGACGCATGAAGAATGTTAATGGTGTAGTAAGCATTACAGTGAGAACTTTGGTTTCTCATGACAGTATCCAATTTGATACTATCACTGACGTAAATTACATTGTGCTAGCATTAGGGTCCTCTAGCACACTGCCAATAGCATTTGCTGGCATGACAGGTTTTTCAAGGAACCCATCACATCAACAAACAGTATTGGTGTGGTGCTAGAAATTGCTTATACTTACTTACGTAGTGTCAAATTGGGTACTGCCCTGTGTTTGGGATTTACTTCATTGGATATTCAGGACTACTACTACTACTACTACTAAATTTATTTCTTACCTGCCTTTCAGTTTGGATCGAGACGGGGAATAATAGTAAATATAAAACACGATAGAATACATAAAACTGATTAAAAACATGGCAAACATTATTTAAAAAGCAATAAAACATCCTAAATTGTTAATATATCAATAATTCTGATATATTGGAATTGTAGCACCCAGGTTGTGAGAGGCGGAAAGGTGATTGGTCTCAAAAGCATTAAAATAACATCAGAATAGAGAAAAGGTTATCCCAATATTGCAGGTTACATTGGCCAGGCACTGACCAAGAAAGCACAATCTAGCATAACATGTGTTAGAAATTCCTTTGGACTTGGGATAGTTGCTCTCTGTTTCAGAGAAGTCTCTCTTTTTGTGGACTCATAATTCTGCTGAGAAAGTCATTTTATTCAGAATTTTGTGTCGAGCTTAAATTAGTTATCCTCCCGCCGCCGCATTAATACACAGTTCAGAAAATCAGTTGGAAGTGATCTCATTGGTCCTCTTGACTTATCTCCTAGGTTCAGACAGAGCTCCCTTATCAGTGAGGGTACCTCTTCATGGGCACTTTGCCTCACGGTGGCTTCAAAATGGTGGCAGTTGGGTTACATGATGCTGCCGCCAATTCGAAGCAATCTAGTGGCAAAGGCCCTTTGCTCTGCACTAAAAAAATCAGGCATTTAGCCCAACTTTTTTCAGAGTGGAGCGGGATGGGCAGGGAAGGAGGTGGAGTAGTGAGCCATAAGCTCACTGCACCGCCTCCACTGCCCTCCCCCAATTAAAAGAAAATAAAATAAACCACTTACTTTAGAGTAGTTGGGCCGCCGCTCCAGCCGCCCCTCCAGTTGAAGATGGGCAGGTGCGGACATGGCAGCGGCGACAGGAAAAGCCGTCGTAGTGCTCCTGCCATGAAGACTGGTGGTAGGAACATCAATGCACGGCGCGCCGACTGCCGCAGCCACTGTGCGCTGGAAGAGGCACTGTGAAGAGGTGACCAGGGTCTAACATACAAGCAAGCTTAGGAATGAACAACTCACACATTTTGCACCCAAGTTCTGCGGCTGTGACAGACCTTATGGTCTCCCAAGCCACATATTAAGGATAGCTCTACGTCATTCTAGCACGGGTTCAGCTGTCGCAGGCTGCTTCAATCTTATTGTGTTGTCTTTAGCATCCTAATCTAGAGCTATAACATCTCAGTCCCCATTGGTCCCCATCCACTTTGCACAGCAGCTGGTGGGTGACTTCTCTTCCTTCATTTTGAAGCAGACCCCTAACCCTTTCCCATTGTCACTTTCCAAGTGATTGTAAACATGGAGAGGGAGTATAGCCCCATTTGCTGGTTCTGCCCCAATCCATGTATGTGTGGGGGGCAGATCTCAGTGTGTGTAGGCTTTTAAAATCATGTGCTGACAAATGTAGAGAAGGTGGCCCTCTACAGATGTGCCCTCCCAGCAGGGATAGGAATCAGGGGTAATGTCAAATGTGGGCATGGTTGGGCACCGGCTGAGGGCCCACACCTCAGCAAAAACAACAACAACAACAACAACAACAACAAGAAACCCTGGAGTTGCTGCTCCTCTTCCCCATGACAACCTGCTTGTTCACCTGCCTCTCACTCTGGACCAGCCAATGGTGGTGGTGAGAAGGAGGAGTTGGAGATGCCACAGCCTACTTGCTCATTGGCTGTTTCCTTGTCAAGCAAGTGGTGAGAAATTAAATTACATTATGATCGCATGGAAAATAATAACTGAAAAGGGCTCTGTTGTGGCCTTTATTTTTCTCCCTTCTAACATATTCGTTTGATTCCCTACTCATTTGTTCAACTTCCTTCAAACATAGAGGCAGGTGATCAATTCATGAACATTTAGGGCAAAAACTTATGCATGTTTAGGCAGAAAAAAAAGTCCTACAGCTGTCAGCATGCCCTCAGCATGGCTGGCTGGAGCATGTTGGCAGTTGTAGGACTTTTTTCTATCTAAACTAGGCTGACCATATGAAAAGGAGGACAGGGTTCATGTAACTTTAACAATTGTAGAGAAAAGGGAATTTCAGCCAGTGTCATTTGTATGCAATTAGTTCCTGGTGAAATTCCCTCTTCATCACAACAGTTAAAGTTGCAGGCACTATACTAGAGTGACCATATACAAAAGAAGGCAGGGCTCTGCAACTTTAACTGTTGTGATGAAGAGGGAATTTCACCAGGAACTAATTGCATACAAATGACACTGGCTGAAATTCCTTTTTCTCTACAACTGTTAAAGTTACATGAGCCCTGTCCTCCTTTTCATATGGTCAGCCTATCTAAACATGCTTAGGCTTTCCCCTTAGTCAATTAAACATACATTGAGTTGCACTCTACTCTAAAAATAATAATAAAGGGTAAACTATTTTTTATGTTGAAAAAAGCTTTGGGGTAGGGATGTCCATCATGGAGAAATCTAGCCCTTTTGGGCCTGAAAAGATTTCATTGGAGCCCCTGTCTTGGCTTACAGTTGCCAGCCAAACCATGTCCCCCCCCAGAATCTGGGAAATTGTCATTCCATTTCTCTCCCCTAAAGTTGGCATATTATGCAAATTAACTGGTGCAAATTTCAGCTGTAATTAGCATTATTTGTGCCCATTGCAGCCATGAAATGCTTAGTTATGTGCAAATTGCAGCCATTTTAGAGAGCGAAAAATAAAATTAAAATCCGCAAGCTGGCCTGACCCATGCATATCTTGTGGGTTGGCGAGTTGGAGTCCAGGGGACAAAGCTGTAAAATGATCAACCTACTTCCCCTCTATTTGTGGGGAAAGGGTGGTGGGTTAGTGCTATCATCCAGTAATGACCATTATGCATGGCAAGCTTCTGCTTTAAAAATAGAAAAATGCTCCCCATCCCAAGCTAAATTCAGGAAAGAAGAGTAATCTGGATCTAATCCCTAGACCTTTAGAAACAAAATTTATATAGCTAAGGGCATTGGATCATACTACCAACCAACTCATTTCCTTTAGTAATTATACGTGTAGACTGTATTTGCTATAATATGACAAGAGATCTAGAAAATAAACTCAATTTAATAAGTTCAAGGAAGAAATAATAATAAAAAAAGTTAGCAACTGATTATTTTTAAAAGAACCTTGAGATTTCAGTGTCAAAGATAAATGTGTAAGACTGCATTTATGGAACTATTCTAATAGGAAATTGTATTCCAAATGTTTATTGAAAACATATATGGTAAATATTGAATTTTAGCAAGCCTGTTGCAGAATAGTATCTGTTAACTCTCAATGAAAGCCTTCTTTTAAAAAGTCAGCCATTGGAATTTCATGTACAATAACTGCCAAGCTGTATATTAGACATGCTCCGAGTGTGACCGATTTAACCTGTTTACTTTCTGCAGAAGTAGATTGCTGCTCATTTTCATCAGACAAGGATGCACAGAAGTAATTTAAAAAACGTTTGAAGGGTTTAAAAACTGAGACACACAACGTGAAGATAAGGCACTCGTAGCTGCCAGATACTGTGCATTCTTGAAGCTGATCTGTACTGCTCTAAATAGTGGATTTGAGAACCTACCTCTGGAGAAAGATGGTTGGGGGAAAAAAGCAGTGATGGACCTATAGGGGCATCAGAAAGGTGCAGTGTAGTTACTTGGTAGCCCAGTTGTCTTCATGAAGGATATGCATAGCCATTTGAAAAGCACAGGGATACAATGAATATACACAAATATAATATTTTGCCTTCATGTTTTGTGCTTGAGATAAAGGAAGCCTAAAGGAGTTCATATTAACAAAACTTTGGGATGGGCGTTTTTCTTATCTGATAGTAGTTAGTAGGGATGAGCACAGACCCCCCAGATTGGATCGAGACCCAGATCAGGACCTCCGAGATTGTCCTGGATCGGCCAGGACAAAATCGTAGGTCCCTTGGATTATATTGTATCCAATACCGATCCGAAAATCAGAGGTCTGATTTTCGGATCGGCCGCCATTTTCGCCATAGGTTTGCATTATGGGAAAGAAAGCTTTCCCCCAAATGCAAGTCTATGGGGAAAATGGCAGTGGGGGGTGAGTGGGGGCCTAACTCCCCCCTTCCTGTCCCTCCCCCCTCATGCTTCTTATCTTCTGGGGCCGTCCACTTCCGTCCGCTGCTGCCTGCGGGCGGCAACGGATGGAAGCGGACAGCCCCAGCAGGTAAGCCCCCTCCCCCTCACGCTCCTCCTTACCTGCTAGGGCTGTCTACTGCCATCCACTGGCGCCTGTGGGCGGCAGCGGTGGCAGTGGTTGCAGCAGACAGCCCCGGCAGGTAAGGCCCCCCCTCATGTTCCTCCTTACCTGCTGGGGCGGCCACTTACCTCAGGTGCTCAAATCTATTGAGAACTAGGCTTCGCGGCCTAGTTCTCAGTAGATTCGAGCACCTGAGGGAAGCGGCCGCCCCGGCAGGTAAGTGGGTCCCCCCTCTCCCCTCCCCCCTCCTGCTCCTCCTTACCTGCTGGGGCCTCCTTAGCTGTTTTCCTCCTCTTCATCAATCAGGAAAGTGGCACATCATGTAGTGACACATGACATCATGCCACACTATGCTATTCCAAACTACAACTCCCAAGATGCCCCTTGATATTGCACATGCACAAAAATGTGTATACAGGGAACAAGATGTCATATTAAAGGAGAACTCTTGTCTGAGCTCACATGGATGAATTCATTAGTTTCAGAGGAAATAATGAATTCACTTGTGGTAAGTTCACCCATCACTGGTTTTAATAAGAATCTACCAAAATTCACAAAATTCTCTGTATTTGTGACAACAAGTATTTGAGTTTTTTTTTTAAAAAAAATTGATTGTAGGAGAAACCGGAATGGACATATATCTCCATCGAGTCCTGCAGCATATGGTCGCATGATTATTCTAGGAACTGCTGGCAAGCTGAAAACCTGTCTAAGAGCCCCATGGCACAGCAAGCAGAAATAGGCCTTTCTTAAAATTTATTTGCTCCCCCTGAACAAATAGCTCCCAATATTAGGTCTATTTTTTGCCTTAAGATAAAGCAATGGGAAACTGAGAAACTGTCTTTAGGTCAGGGATGTATTGATTCAGACAATATAAAATAGCAAATCCTATAGCTTTGAATATTAGATGTCTAATGGACTGGCATAACTTCTGAAACTAGAAAAAAATGATTTAGTCTACCTCATTAGAAACAGTTCAGAGAGATCAGATCCTAGCTGCAATCCAGAAATAAAACCTTTTCTCATCTAATTATTAACAAGATTACACCTGAAGTTGTGGAGACACTCTTTATAAATGTCTTTTACAAGAAAACATATCTCAGCTCAAGTTTCTGTTCTATTCAAAATGACAGCAATAAGAATGTTGGATGGGCAAAGTAGGTGGATGGGTCTAAGTAGGTGAAAGAATCGGGACATACATAAATTGTTTGGCTCATTTTAAAATTGGCATATTTTACTGCTTTGGTATTGAGATATATAGATATAGATATAGATATAGATATATAGATGATATATAGATATAGATATAATGTGCAAGGACCTCCAGTTGAGTAAAATGTCTGGAACATGTAATTGTGCTTCTGACTACAGAGATTTAGGACATCTTGAATTTTTCAGAACAACTATTTTCACTTGACAAGGTATGTCCTCTTCATATTAACCTCATATTAATCATCTGTTTAATATGCCATCTGTTCAGGAAGAGGAAAATAGGAAGATGCCTTATGTTGAGTCAGACCATTGCATCATTAAGCTCAGTATTGTCTATGCTGGCTTGAAGCTGCTTTCCAGGGTTTCAGACAGGGGTCTTCCCTGTCCAAACCAGAGATGTGAGGAATTACACATGTGCTCTAAGGTTGTGCTATATAGCCCTATAGGTTCCCACTCATCCTATAAAACTGCGATTATACATGCAGGACTATCAGTACTTCAGAGTGAAATGATAAAATGGAGGGTGGGGGTGAAGTGGGAGAAATGTGATAAATATTTTTGTAATGAATAAAACACATTGGTTTTACCATAAGGAGGAGGTGATCCCATATGCTGGTCTTAGGCCCTGCGTTTTTGTAGGAAGGCGACCATATAGAACAGGGATGCAGAACCTCAGGTCTAGATCTGGCCAGCTTGGGGCCCCAATCCAACACTCTGATGTTCCCCAGCCCTGTCTTCTTCCCCTGGTACCACTCTCTTTTGATCATCAATCATTTGATGGTTTCCCAGCTTTTGTGCAGCTCCCTTCTCCCCTTTGAAAAGGTTGAAATGCCTCTCTTGAGGGTTAGTTACTGGCAGTAAGGGCTGGTATTTTTGGCTCCACCCCTTTTACCTTCAACTCCACCCACCATTGGAATGTGTCTCCCAAGGGCTTCTCCAAAATGGAATTGAGCCGTCAGGCTGAAAGAGGTTCAATATCCTTTATATACAACGTCTGATATATAACTGTTGTCTTGTTATTTTCCCTATGTTGGCATCTTGCAGAAAATCTCAGTGTAATATAGGACTGGCATAGGGATTAACCCTATCTTTTTAAAAGCTTAGGGGGCCACACGGGAGTGGTCTGTTTGTATGCAGATGTTTCCAGGTTTGGTTGCTTGTAATTCCAGTTTAAAAGGATTTTATTTGGTAACAGGGTGAGGAAGGGCACTTGACCTCCACCGGACGCCTTTAAGAGTTGCTGCCAGCCACAGTACCTGACAAGGGCAGGCTAGATGAACCAGTGGTCTGGCCTAGTAGAAGCCATCTTCCCAGATCAGTAAATGGGAGCACAAAAAAGAAAAAAAAGAAAAAAAAGTAACTACAGTCTGGGGATCAGAGATGTCTTAGATTGTACTAGCTTACCCATTAGATGTTCAGTTTTCCCTTCATCTTTTATTTCTAGTTTTATTTTCTGCACTTCAATACATGTCTTTGAGCAGCATTTACTATAGGAAATTGTTGAGTAAGTGCTTTTTGAAAGAACAATTTACTAACAATGGTTTATAGGCCACCTGTTCATCCCATAAATAACAGTTAGTAAAACGTGGGGATTCCAAATAATTACTTTTTATTGCCTTTCCTTCGTAGATTTAATATACAGGGAGTTTCATGTGAAGATTGATCATGGAGGTGGCTTGAAATGAGCTAACGCAGAGAGAATATGAGAGAGAGAAAGAGAAAGGGAGAAGAGAAAATCTTGTTTTGAATCATTTTAAACAAACAAAAAATAAACTTCACAGGGAAATACCAGGAAATATGCTCAGATAGGACTCTGGACAGAATATAAGTTCTTGAACGTGCTTCAATAAGTGTAACACTCCATGCAACATTATTTGAGTAGTCAATAAATAATGAACAATAATTGGTTGGTGTAAGGAAAATGCATTCTTCGTATCACAAAGAAATGCATCACATACACATTTTTTTAAAAATCCCCATGCATTCAGTTTGGAACAGAAAAAATCCTCTTAAGTTCCATACAAATAATCCTAAAAATAATTGGATGCAAAGGAGAGTCCTCTACCTGTATCTTCCTTTGTGCTGAGAACTGTAGGTGCCTGTTACTTCTTCATAGAATCATAGAATAGTAGAGTTGGAAGGGGCTTATAAGGCCATTGAGTCCAACCACCTGCTCAGTGCAGGAATCCACCTTAAAGAATACCTAACAGATGGTTGTCCAGCTGCCACTTGAATGCCTCTAGGGTGGGAGAGCTCACCACCTCCCTAGGAATTGGTTCCATTGTCGAACTGTTCTAATAGTCAGGAAGTTTTTCCTGATGTCCAGCTGGAATCTTGCTTCTTGTAACTTGAGCCCATTATTCAGTGTCCTGCATTCTGGGATGATCAAAAAGAGAGCCTGGCTCTTCATGCAACTGTGGCATGTTGTGACTGTACCATGTGTGGGATTTTGCCCTGGGGCTCTGGAACTCCCTTCCCAGGGAAGCTAGTCTGGCTCCCTCCTTGGTGTGCTTTCAGAGGCAAGCTAAAACTTTTCTGTTTCAGCAGCCCTTTGGGGAGTAGTTGAGACCTCTGCGGATGTGCTGCTTATAGTTTGGATTTTTTTAAAAAAAATGTATTTAAAATGTTTTTAAATATTTTCAATATTTTAAAATTGTACTATATCTAATTATATTTTTAATTTTTGTATATCTCTACTTGTTTTAACTGTACATGTTTTAATTTGTAAGCCGCCTTGAGTTCCAGTATTGGGAAAAAGGTGGGATATAAGTAATAATAATAATAATAATAATAATTCATATAATTCATATTGTAAAGTGTTTTGAAATAGATAGTTAAAATGCAGCATCATTTTCATTCAAAATTTGTGAGAGGGTGAGAATCGCATTATGGGCTCATTCACACATGCACCTATTATTCTGAGTGTGGTACTTGGAGTGTTATATTTCTGAACAGGGTTAAAACACTACAGAGAAAATATTCAATTCCCCTTGTATCACCTTAGATCCAGTAGTTTTTTATTGACATCCAGTTTTGAATATAGATACTCATTGCTTGAGATCCAGTCTCTTGCAGCACCAAAGGATTTGGTCGACTATTCCAATTAGTGCCACTGGCTACATAATAAAATTAATATTGTGTTACAACAACTGCAATTTCTATTAACCATAAACCTTAACTCCGAGAGGGGTGGAGGGGTGTGTGGATTCTCACAGCTCTGTTTTAATTTAGTTCCAGATAGTGCTTGGATTACACTGATGCATACCTGCTAATTGCTTGGACAACAGTTATTGTAACACATTGATAATAGTGTGTTGTGCATGTGTGTAGGGTATTTACAACCTTTCTGTAATTGTGAATAATTGTATGAATTCTGACTATTTAAAAGCAAAACAAAGTTAAATGGACTTCATTGATTTATTGCTATAGGAGACGTATTCTTTGAGCTTTCCCAATCTAGAGTACAATTTTAGAAGAAAACAGAGTGGGCATTGGCAAGCCCTGCTGAATAACCTGCATCTGGAGATTGTCAGGCAAGGTGTTCACAGTATTTCATTTTGTTAGGCCTGCTATTGCATTATGGGACTCTTGCTTTGATTTTGATAGATCAGAAGATTACATTTGCCAGAGTGATGTAACATGGAGGCCAGATTTAAATTAGTGCTGTGCTGAAAATATGTCCCACGATTTCCCCCCACCTCCCAACATTCTCATTCAATTTGATACAAAAGAAACTGCATTTGAAAGGATATTTCAGAGAAATTCTCATGGTTTGGGGTTCTTGTGTTTACCTTACGTAAGGAGGTAGCTGAGCAGTGTGCTCAAGTGTCCTGTTTTTCATTGTATGATCATCTCTCCAGCAGTCTGTAGTCTCCTTGACTTCCCATACTTCAATGAAAGTCCAGGGGAAGACCTCATGAGGTAATTTCTCCCATACAGCATTTTCAAATCAGGAAGAGCAGAGAGTCTAGAAGGCTACAGAGCAAAGGAGAAATGTGTAAAAGACAGTAAACACACACATAGCACCCTCGGCTGCTTCATAGCCACCACATAAATAAATAAGTAAATAAATAAATAAATAAAACACCCTAAGAAAGAAGCAAAACAATGAAGACTCTTTCATGGGGGAAGAAAACCTTCAGGAAATTACAGGCAGGTTTTGGCTCAACACTAGCTCCACGTCTGCCTTGAAGCTACACAAAACACTATTCCACTTCACACCTGCATTGAGCTGGATGCAAAGTGGGATGCAGGGTGTATTATAATATTCACTTAACTGTGTGTGTGTGTGGGGGGGGGAATTCCTCATGTAATAACAATTCCTTGGGATAACACATCATACCTTAAAGGGTAATATTGTTAAAAGCCTCTGACCTGAATATGAGATTCCATATCATATAGAGCTTCTATCATATAGAGCTGAGGTTTCCTACATTAGCGGTTTGACACTTCAGGGGAAAATTTGAAATGTAGAAGGCAGAAATAGGCTCTGTGTTGTTTCAGAAGTCTTCTGTGGACTTTTTCCCCTCCTTGATTCCCCGTCTGCTCTTTTAATTAATTTATGTATTTGATCTTTATTGTTATTGTACAAATGTTGTTCCCCGCCTCTATCCAAATTGAGAGGTGGGTAAGAAATAAAATTATTATTATTATTATTATTATTATTAAATAACAGGATGATTATTTGATGCTGCACATATTCTGGGTGTGCTAAGTCATCACATCAGAGTCCAGAATACAAACATTTGGGGGGGGGGGGGGGGTTGGATCTAGACTTAGTTAGACTTAGATTTAAATCAATGGTACAAGTAAATTATGACTAACCTAAGTCCCATTGATTTCAATGGCCCTACCTTAAGCATGACCAAGTCTGGATTTAACCCATTCAGATGCCTTTGAGCGGATACAAAAAGGTATCAAAAAGGCTATGCACCAATGAAATGCCAAAAGAGGTCTAAAAAGAGCAAGTATGGTATACTTTGTAGACTGTTAGATGTGGACCTGTGTTGGCTATAGACTCTGCCTGAAGCTCCTAAGCATAAAAATAAGACAGCTAAGGTTGGGGTAATAATTCTAATAGGCCTACTCCAGTAATGTACTTCATTCTTTTCTCAGAAAGCATACTTTTGAAATATAATAGAAGGTATTAGACATCTGTTATCCAACATCAATGTCTGTTGTCAAGTGGTTACATGTGTTGTTGATGAAAGCACAGACTTTCCCCCTCCTCTTTAATAGAATCATAGTTGACAAAAGGGCGGGATTTTGCTGTGATAAATGATGAAACACTTACTGATTTGGGGCACAATCCTACGCATGTTTAGATGGGGGGGAACCCCTACAAGTCCCAACATTTCCCAGCCAGCCATGCATTTGGGTCAACAGCAAGGGGCAAATGCTGCTAAAGACACTAGCCCTATTCAGACATTAAGGATATGTGTACAACCAATGCATGAGGAGAAGGAGCACTCTAGCCCTGCCCTTCCTCACACATTTCTGTCACCTTGATTTTGTGGAGGGTGAAAGTCTGAAGAGGAGAACCTCCTGTTATCTGTGGAGGCTTTCCATATGATAAAAATGCTGGAAAATCAGAGTTCTTAATCATATGGGAAGCCTCCACAGATAACAGAAAGCTCTCCTCTTCAGACTGTTGCCCTCCACGAGTGATAGAAATGGCGGGGTAGAGCACTCCCTCTCCTCATGCACTGATTGTAAACAGATCCTGAATGCTTGAATAAGGCCACTGCCAGTCTAGGAATTTCGAGTTGTGAATCCACCTTTGGTGTTACTTTATTGTGAGGATCTTGCCTCTTTATTGAGTTCAGTCTTGCACCTTCAGCAGGCACTGCTGTAGGCTTCCAACCAGGAGGCCCTCCCAGAACCGGGAGTCACACAGACACACACTTTGAGGACAGGGAGATCTTATTCTAAACACACCCTAGAAGTAAACCTTTTGGGCCTATTAAGAGTGAATTGTGCCTCTCTTTTTAATTCAGAACAAAGGTGTACCTCAGCTACCATGTTTGGGAAACAAGTGTCTTGAAGGTATGAGCTGTCATATCAATGTAGTTCAATATCTCATAGCACTGCATTATAACACAACATAACCTTTGCCCCTGTAACAATTCGGGAGATCTGTAAATACTTCACCTATAGCACTACCCATTTTATTTATTATACTTTGCAATGGATTACTTTTTAGCTTGATTTATTGGGATTTGGTTTGCTTTCTTTGGCTGCAATTTAGCACCCAATCTCTCATGCTAAGTCCTATCAAAATAAATGTGGCACAATAGATGTGGAGTTGAGTGTAGTACTGTAGCCTTGAGTCTAGGATTCTCCCATATGTATGGGTGAGTCCTCAGGGGATTTGTCCAAGCTCGAGAACTTCATCCAAGCTAAAGATGCTTCAGAAGTCTAATCTTTGCTAATTTTTACATAAAATAACTTGATCGGCACCTCTTGGACTAATGTGTGGATTAGAAGAACTTGGCTATCTACTGGATTTTGTGGTTTTTCAAATGTTGTGATGCAGTTCTCATAAATGTATTAAAATATAGATTTCAACGCATGTTTTTGGAGAAAATACATTTTGAAATATGTGTTTTGAGAGGTTTTTTTAAACAAATAATTATTGTTATCATACATTAATGTGGAAATGGAATTGTGGGTAAACATATGCAAAAGTGACATGGACCAGAAATAAATAGATGTGCCTATCCCTAATCCAAGAAGGAATGACACCACCCTTTCTTCTTTGGGGAATGGCCTTGGCATAACCCCTCTCCATGCAAATCCTGGACATTGAAGTGAATGTGGCATAACTTGATACAGTTGAGTTTTTGGGTGGGGTATACATAGGGTGACCATATGAAAAAGAGGATAGGGCTCCTGTATCTTTAACGGTTGCAAAGGACAGGGAATTTTAGCAGGTGTTGTTTATGCATACATAACCTGGTGAAATTCCCTCTTCATCACAACAGTTAAAGCTGCAGGAGCTCTGTCTCTTGACCATGTACAAAAGAGGGCAGGGCTTCTGCAGCTTTAACTTTGTGATGAAGAGGGAATTTCACCAGGTTCTGCATATATACAAATGACACCTCCTGAAATTCCCTTTTCTATGAAACTGTTAAAGATACAGGAGCCCTGTCCTCCTTTTCATATGGTCAGCCTAGGTATACATGTGTCCTTTTTAAAAGAGATATTGCTGAGAACATGCTTGCTGGGAAAAACAAATGTGTAGCTCAGAGCCTAGCCCCTTGTCATGAATTGGTGTGTGTGTGTGTGTGTGTGTGTGTAACATTCTTGGACCTTGGGCCTATGTTAGGCTGACCATATGAAAAGGAGGACAGGGCTCATGTAACTTTAACAGTTGTAGAGAAAAGGGAATTTCAGCCAGTGTCATTTGTATGTAATTAGTTCCTGTTGAAATTCCCTCTTCATCACAACAGTTAAAGGTGCAGGCACTATACTAGAGTGACCATATACAAAAGAAGGCAGGGCCCCTGCAATTTTAACTGTTGTGATGAAGAGGGAATTTCACCAGGAACTAATTGCATACAAATGACACTGGCTGAAATTCCCTTTTCTCTACAACTGTTAAAGTTACATGAGCCCTGTCCTCCTTTTCATATGGTCAGCCTAGCCTATGTTCAAGGGATGTGAGGGGAAGAGTGTTTGGATAAGAGTTGGCTTGTGCCCATATTAGCTAGTTGCCCAACCAACTTCCTAGACTTGGGATGTAATCCTCAAACCATCATTAGGAATGTCGGAGGAATCCCCAGGGGCTAATGTTAACTGAGCTTTTATCAGCTCCCCACCCCACCACCGGACTTTTACTCGCTTACCATTGAGCTGTCCTGAATCAATGCAGATCAAGTCGAGCCGTCTTGTGGATTTTTGGTTCCCACCCTTAAAGTGGTATTTACACAAACTGCAGCTGCAATTTGTGTAACTTGTGCAAATTTCATCTGTAATTTGTGGAAGTTATCAAATTGCAGCCTCAATTTGTGTACATGTTACTTGAAAAAAATAAAATCTGAAAAAAGTTCCTGGATTCTGGGGAAACGACCATGGCTTGGCTCACAAATGCGAGCTGAGTTGGAGGCTCTGGGGAAATCCAGCAAGCTTAAAAAGGGCTGGATTTTTTTTTTTGCTGCCGCAACCCTAGCCAACATAATGAACAAAGCATCATAGATACTAATGATTTTTGTGCCTACTCATGACATTCCAAATGCAAACAAACCAGATTTTTCTGATCTTCATAAAACAAAAAAGAATGAATATTGCAAACTGCAGCTAGTGCCAATGTAAACAGATGAGACATACTATTGTAGAAACAGTAGCTATCTGCATAGTCAAAAAAGATTGGTTCTCCACTTCTCCAGAACTCAGTAATATCCACTTAAATATATTAGACTTTGCATTCTTTATCTGATAGCTCTACTCAAAAAAGCTCCTCTCACTGTTAGTACTCTTACACACCAGTTTGGTTTATATTTTTAAATTCAGTCATGCAGTTAGGACTGGAGCTTGGGGGCCAAAATCCAGGACTCCTCAGCCAAGAGCCCCCCCCCCCCCATGACCACCCAAAAAGTGACAGGTGATGAGTGCAACAGGGCAGGAAAGGCAAAAATCCATCTGATCAAAGAATATTCTCCCCCCCACCCAAATCAGGGTGGGTTGGCCAACAAATTTGTTGTAGTAGTAGTTCTAACACAGCAGGAATGTAGGAGAAGCAATAGAAGTGATAGAGGAATAGAGGAATATGACAGAGGTATACAAAATCATGCATGGTGCAGAGAATGTGAATAGGTAGACATTTTTCTCCCTCTCCCATAATACCTCAACCTGCGGTCTTCCCATGAAGCTGATTGGTAAGAGATTCAGGGCAGATAAAAGGAAGTACTTCCTCACACAGCACATAGTTAAACTCTGGAATTCCCAAACATAAGATGCAGTGATGGCCACCAATTTGGATGGCTTTAAAAGGGGGTTGGATAAATTCCTGGAGGAGAAGGCTGTCAATGGTAGTAGTCCCGGCGGCTATGTGGTACCCCCCAGTATCTGAGACATTAAGCTATATACAGCAGTAGCTGGGGAACATGGACAGGAGGGTGCTGTTGCACTTGTGTCTTGTTTGTGGTTTCCTTGTTGACATCTGGTTGGCCACTGTGTGAACAGAGTGTTGGACTAGGCGGATCCTTAGTCTAACCCAGCATGGCTCTTCTGATGCTCTTAGCAGTTTTAAAGCATGGAATTGGGGTTACTGTGACAGGATAGGTAGGTGGGAAGAAGACAAATGTTAGAGATTGCTAGGATTCTCTGAACATCATCTCACCACTTGTCTTGTGCCCAATTCTGTTCACATTTGCAATCACTGCTCACTTTGTGTGAACGGAAAACTTGCACAAATTGAGCAGCAATCCAATGGAAGTTTTGCAATAAATCTCCCCCAATTTGGGCAAATTTCCTCCTTAAACTCAAGAGGAACTGATTAAGTCTACTGAGGGAATGTATGATCATGAAAGCTGGTTGATTTAAACTGAGTCTCATCCGCCCTCCAGCAGGTAAGTTGTGGTGTTCTTTATTACTAGTCTGGATATGATTCAGTCAAGTGACCCATATTCAGTTTAACTAACCCCTGAAGCACCAAAATACTTGGGCTCTGTCACTTTCCTGTGTGTAATGTGAAATATGCACATTCATAATTGAATACAGTTTAGTGTGCTTCTGTGCCAAGCGATTAGGTCATGTAAATGCTTCTGCAGCGAGGTATTAAATAACCACAGTGTAATGTGACCCACTCAACTGGATATTCCACCCAGAATATCACCTAACTACTGGGCTGTTAAGTAGTGCCTAGCAATGTACACGTTATGTCATGTTAATTATTGTTTTCCCAATATAAAGCTGACAACAAAAAAGAATTATGTCAGCTCAGCATACGGAAGGAAAGTAGGTTGTCCCCATTCTGAGAATATATTGTTGGCAATATGTTAAGTGTAAAATAAATCAATAGGCTTTTCCTGCAGGCAAAAACATAAAATAAAAATAAAATCTATAAAGCACTTCAGGGAGCAGATGTTTCACTCATAATATTCACAGTGCACTTGAATTTGTGGACTTAATTAACTGAAGTTATATAGCAGACTCAAATTATGATGATGACTGATTTAAAAAGGGCTAACTGGTGGATATTGTCTACCTTCTGACTTTAAACTTCTGATATTGTGCAATTTATATCATGGCTAAGGGCAGTAGTAAGGTCCAAGAGACATTGATTAGATTATTCTGCATAACCAGGGCCTGTCCCTCTTGCTTGAACAGCTCTGTAGAAGCACATAGCTTCATCATGTATGAGAACAGATTCTCTACAGGGTGTTATTGAGCTGTTTCTTCCCTCTTCTGTCCCTAAGCCAGGAACATGATGTGCTGGGCACATTGGACTATACCCACCAATTATGTTAAACAGGGATCTTGACCTTACCATACAAGAAGCCAGTGATAACACGCACACCCTCAGGCCCAGATCAGCTTGGCCTCTAGAAAGTTTGCCCTGCACACCAGATGCCAGGGAACAGGTGTTAACACAAACAAAAACAGGATTAGAGGATAATGGCAATTCAAGAAATGAATGTACAACAATACTCATGGTTGAAATATTTCATACAAATATCAAGCAGTGTTTTATTGGCTCATCTGAGCTTGACAATGAGCTGGTGGATTGATAATCAATTCACCAACAAAATTGTACATAAACAAGTAATGAATAATATTTTAACACACAAGAATTAATAAAACCTCTATACAAATACAAATGTTTGCTCAACTGGAGCAACAATGACAAACGATAACAGACGGTAACTCCGGAATTGTGTAATCCATTTCTACATTTCATCAGTGATTGAGGAGTGACATTCAAGATAATAGAAGATGCAGATAATATTAGACACCCATGGGAGAATAGACACTACTGAATAAAATGGATATAAATAAATTGCTCAGTATGATGAAAGTCATAAAAATGTTATACTATTCTTGTATTTTTATAGGTAAATGAACCACCTAACGATGGTAGTGCACTCACTGGTAACTTCGAGGCTCGACTTCTGCAATGCGCTGTACATAGGGCTACCTTTGTGCCTAGTCCAGAAACTTCAACTAGTTCAAAATATGGCAGCCAGGTTGGTCACCGGTACACCTAGGGATGACCACATAACACCAATTTTGAAATCACTCCACTGGCTCCCCATTAGTTTCCGGGCGATGTATAAAGTGTTGGTTATTACCTTTAAAGCCCTACATGGTTTGGGTCCAGGTTACCTGCAGAATCGCCTTCTCCCGTATAATCTGCCCCGCACACTCAGGTCCTCTGGGAAGAATTTACTCCAGTCAGCCAGAACTAGGCTGACGAGTGTTACCCAGAGGACCTTCTCTTCTGCCGCTCCCAGGCTGTGGAATGGCCTGCCGGAGGAGATTCGACAAATTAGCAGTCTTCTGGAATTTAAGAAAGCCGTGAAGACTGCTCTCTTCCGGCAGGCCTATCCAGTTTAATTTTAAGATGTTTTTAATAATGTATTTGTTTTTATCTGTTTTAATGGTTTATTATTGTTTTTATTATTGTTTTTATATTTATACTTGGTGTTGTTCCCCGCCTCGATCTAGATGGAGAGGCGGGTTAGAAATGAAATAAATAAAAATAATAAATAAATAAATAAATAAAATATACCTCCCTGAATAGGATTTGTAATTTCTTCAATTTGGGTCAATGCCTCCTTATATTTTCAAGGGATGTAAATCATCACCTGTGTATAACATTTAATGAATAAGAATAAAGTCAACAATCCTTGTATGGACTTTGTTAACGTTGATGAGATAGTGATTCTGGGATCACACCTACTCAATTGTTTTCACTAAATTACTATATAATGGCAATCTGGCATGCATGTTATCCACATTCTCCTACCGGTGTGGTTAGATATCAGCACTAGTTTATGGAGGTTTTAAAGGCAAGTCGTTTTGTAATTATGTTTTAGGAATAGTTTCAGTATGTGGATCAGTTAAAGGATTGTTGACTTGTTGATTTGTTTTATGATTGTGAGGGCTCCTCTCTTTGTTTGCTCTGGGAACAGGTGGTACCATTAGGTTTCTCTATGAGAAGAGCACATAACCTTCCTATTCAAGATAAAGCCAGTTGCATTGCAGTGTGTCCAAGACAATATTTACCTGACTGTAGGATAAGGGGAAAGAGTTGAATAAACTCCAGGGATGTTCTGGACATGGCCCTTTGAAGGCCTCCATTTGCATAAATGGGACACTTATGAAAAAGGATGAGCAGCCATTTGAATGGAAAATGGCACACGGCAAGGGCGCGGTCCCCTGGTGCCATTGCCAAGCACCCTGTTGGCTGCCCAGCAGCTTGCCCCATGCTGCTTGCCTGAGACTGGTAAGTGCTGGGGTTTGGTGAGCGCCATGCGGGGCAGTCGCACGGAGGTCTGTCCATCCCTACTCCTCAATAGAACTAAAACAGGTCGGGATCACATTTGGGCCCTGCCGAAAAACTGCCTTTTGTTCCACCCACTTTGTTTTTGGCCCACACATGGGACGAGGCCCCCGAGACCTTTCTTAGATTGGAATTTGACTCAGAGACCAAAAAAAAAAAGAAAAGGTTTCCCGCCTCTCTGTTTGTCCTATCATATTAAGTGGGGAATTCTCCGTAGTTAATGTGTTTAATATTGTAGCCCTAGCTAACTAGACACATTGGGTAAAAGGTATTTGGATAAAGAAATTGTTTATTATGGCCTGATGTGGAGATGAAAATTTGGTGAAGATGTGAAACTTGACAATTCACTCTTGCTAACGGTTGCTTTTGTTGAAACCCTTTTTGTTGAATCACAGAGCAGCTGTTCCTAATAGAATTAATTGTGTGCTCAGACACACACACACACACACACATACACACACAATTGTGAACTTTTTTCTTAGTCATCTCTTCTATTACAGGAAGTTAAAGATTGTTGTCTTTGGATGTGAGAAACCCTGTGCAATATCATCTCTGGATTACTTTGGGGAAGAGGTTAGTTTTGATTCATAGATACATTGTTTTTTGTTCTGGGTCTATATTCTTACTCCTCTTTTCTTACCATTGATTGATGCAATGAAAAAGATTCTCTAAATAGTCCCAGGGCTGCTAAAACAGGATTTAACACTTACTGTTACTGGAGGTATAAATGATCTTTACTTTTTTGAATATCCAATATGGATGACCTTTATATCTTTTATACTTCAATCTCTACAGCATTCCCTTGTTACACTGCTGTCCTCTTAACTTTGTCAAGAATTCTGCTGACAAGACCATTTAATCTCCCACGGCTACAATGATTGATGCTTGAGATCCCTACACTGGCCTCTCATGCCCTCCAGCAAAGAGCACAAACTTTGTCTGTACCTGTGAAGCTTTCCATGACTTTGTACCACTCACCTTTCTGCCCTTCTCTTCTATTAGTTCTCTTCTTGTTTCCTTCAGCCTGTGATGAACTCCCTGCAAGTGGGTGTCCTGCTTTCTGAATTGACTCTGCTCATTCTATTGTTTCTGGAATTTTCTCCCTGAACATCCAATTGTTGCCACGTTCTTTCTCTTCTTCTATTCTTTTGGCAATTGGGGTGGGGGACAACGTTTGTTATTGTTAATAAGAAAATCCAATTTTAAAAAGAAAAAGAAAAGCCCCTCTCAATGGTAGCCATCCATCTCCAATATAAAGGTAAGAGCACCTGGAGAAAGGTGCCTGTGAAAAACCAGTAGGTTCACAGGGGAAAAGGAAATAATTTAGATTACCTGTTCGAATAAATCATCATCATCATCATCATTTGGAATTTGAAAAAATGATTGTTGTTGTCAAAAGGTTTTTTTTTTTAAGGAAGTGTGTGAGAAAAATAAAGAAATGAATGCTGATAGTGGAAAGGTACACCGTAAGGCAGTCTTCCACACTGGTGCCCTCCAGATGTTTCAGACTACAGCTCCTAGGAATCTTGACCTTTGACCATGCTGCATGGGGCTGATGGGAGTTGAAGTCCAAAACACTGGAGGGCACCAGGTTTCAGAAGGCTTCTCTGTGCTCATAAGCACCCTTATCTTAATTTTTATTTCATGTACTTCAAGACATATTGTGGAGATGTGATGGGATACAGAGAATTTGACTGGGTTTGCACAACATGCTAAACCACACTTAGGCCCTTTCCGCACTAGCCATTTTTCCCAGGGCTTCCCCTGCCTAATTGCGGAGAGTCCGCATGACACACAGAGCATCCGGCAAGCAGGCAGGGGCCAGCCCTCCATTTTCCCGGGAGTTCAGGGAACGCTATTATCCCGGTTCGTTCCCTTCTCCCAGGCATGTAGTGAGATGGGCGGCTGGTGTGGCTGCCCATCCCGGGCGCAGCTGTGCTTACCTGCAAATAAGCATGGCTGCACCAATAGCCACGGAGTCGCACCACATGGCTCCAAGTCCATCGGGGGGGCAATGAAATCGGCATCCCCAGGATGGCGGGGGGGAGGGGGTGCGATCACGCTTGGTTTTTTTAAACTAACCTGACCTTTTGCACACGAGCGCTCGTGCGCACCTCCAAGGATCTTTCAAAAACAAAAATGGCCGGCGTGACTTGTGGCGGCCTGCTAGAAGCCTGGGCTGTCACGTTGTGGTGTGGATTTAGTGTGCTGGACCCAGAAGTGAGTATTTCTGGGTTTCCCTGCTTCTCGCCCTCTCCGCCTCTATGGTGAAGAAAGGGCCTTAGTGGTTGAGTATGTGGTTGAACCAGGGGTTATTTGTTGAACCAGGGGTTGTCATGTTATCTGAACCCAAGGTTAACAAGCATGGCTTGTTAACCATGCTGTGTGGCTTATTTTTCTCAAACATGCTACCTTGAGAACACATGTTTTGTTGTTGGTTTGTTCAAGCCACACTGCATGGTTAACAAGCCACATTGCACAGTTAACAAGCTACCTGCCCTCCTCCCCAACAGGTTAAATGGACACCAGCCTCCACTTGCTGCATGAAAGGGAATTGCTGCCTTACTATTTCCATCCCTAGGGTTGGTAGGTGCCCATTACAAAGAAGGACAGTGTGCATGTGTGTGTGTATATATTTGGGGTGTGTGGTATGTGTATATAGTATAACAACTTGATTTTCCTACATAGAACTTTGCATCCTGTTGTTTATGCTTTTCCATTGCATAGGCTGACCATATGAAAAGGAGGACAGGGCTCCTGTATCTTTAACAGTTGTAGAGAAAAGGGAATTTCAGCCAGTGTCATTTGTATGCAATTAGTTCCAGGTGAAATCCCCTCTTCATCACAACAGTTAAAGTTGCAGAGGCCCTGCCTTCTTTTGTATATGGTCACTCTAGTATAGTGCCTGCAACCTTAACAGTTGTGATGAAGAGGGAATTTCACCAGGAACTAATTGCATACAAATGACACTGGCTGAAATTCCCTTTTCTCTACAACTGTTAAAGTTACATGAGCCCTGTCCTCCTTTTCATATGGTCAGCCTACCATTGCAGCTAATTTAATCATGTTTCATAAATCCTTCGTGCCAGATATATTTGTTCTCCATCTTTCCTGCTGCTCATATTTCAGACAGCCCAGCAATTTGGAAAAATAGCTGCATTATGCATTGAGAATCCAAGGTAGCTATGTGTCACAACAGCACTGTAAGTGGCTGAAATATGAGCTGCCACCTTTTACCTTATTTACTGAAGCTCTATTTGACATAGGCATTTGACACTCCTTTATTCCAGTAGAAAGCCTTATTGCATTCAGGGCGAACATTACTGCACTTCTTTTAATGGATTATATTATTTCTATGGATCATGTCGAAATACCATCATTAAATCACTGCAAGCGTTGTAAATCTGGTTATATAGTTGCTTTAGCAAATTATAATCAAAGACTAAGATCAAATGTTCTTGTTTTTGATAGAGCTTAGTCTGCATATTCTTTTGTTTAGATTTTTGGGCTAAAATAACAATTTTGGGATGGGTTGTAGAAACATTTCCTAGCAAACTTCTTTTATAGTGAGAATTTCCTACTTTTCTCAATACTGTTTCATGCTATTTTTTTCCTATCTGCTATTGCCTTGGCACCATATTGTACCCTTCTTAATCCTTATTTCTTTTTCTGTGATTAGTTATGTGGGCTATCCCAGCCAATCAGAGATCATATAGTGGGCAGCATCTATATAGCCAAACAGGTTACAGAAGGTTGCAACTGAGGACAATCAAAGCCAGTTATAAAAGTGAGAAAGGACAATGAAAATAAATAATCAAACATTTTTACAGGCATTGCCTGTAAAATCTTTAAAACAGGATGGATGGGTCGGTCCTTGTGTATGTTCAGCTAATTTTAATGGATTAATATATCTTGGCTATAATATGTTTGTTTTTAATTATGGTGTTGTATTAATTTTAATTGATTCTCCCATACAATCTGCCCCGCATGCTCAGGTCCTCTGGGAAGAACCTACTACAGTTGGCTAAGGCTAGGCTGACATCCGTTACCCAGAGGATCTTCTCTTCTGCCGCTCCCAGACTATGGAACGACCTGCCTGGAGAGATCTGCCAACTTACCAGTCTTCTAGAATTCAAGAGAGCGATAAAGACTGATCTCTTCCAGCAGGCTTACCCAGCTGAATTTTAAGACATGGTTGATTTTAATAATTTATTAATTTTATATGTTTTTAACCAGTTTTATATATTTGATATTGTTTGTATTGATGTTGTTCCCTGCCTCGATCCAGTGGGAGAGGTGGGTAAGAAATAAATAAATATTATTATTATTATTTTAATGTTTTATTAATGTTTGATATACATATTTTAGCAATATTTTTGTACTTCAATTGTATTTTATCATATTTTATAATTTTTTTTATATACTTGGGATTTTGGGGGGATCCGCTTAGAAATATAAATTTATATAAATTTATTTATTTATTTATTATTAGGGATGTGTATCGTATTGTTAGAATTTATGATACGATATGCTCTCTATTGTGCCTACAAGTTACGATGACGATACGATAGAAAAACCTACAATAATAATCGGAGACGATAATTTTTGGGCAATTTTATCGTTTTATCGGACTGCCATATAAGAGTGCCTATAACTTCTGTATTTTAAAAGTTAGAGGCTTGAAACTTGGTCACAGTGCCTATGGGGTATGCCTAAGTATGTGTACGAAATTTGAGATCGATCCCTCCAACCCTCGATTTTATATGTTTTTTTAAAGATTGTTTCCGTTCTGACAGATCAGAGTGACAGCTCGCCCCGTGCGTATAAAATCGAGGGTTGTAGGGATAGATCTCAAATTTCATACACATATGTAGACATACCCCATAAGCACTGTGACCAAGTTTCAAGCCTCTAACTTTTAAAATACAGAAGTTATAGGCATTTTTTTCTTTCTGCCAAAAATATAATTTTTTAACAATAATTATCGTGAATGACCTACGATATGAATGAAGACGATAATGTGTTTGGTCCGAAATAACGATAACGATAAAAGACGATATTTTTTGGCGTGCACACCCCTATTTATTATCAACCTTCTAGAGTCTACTCAAATTCCATATGTATATCCAGGGGTTAACTAGCTATGATACCGAATTTAATAATGAGTCAGCTCACAGGTCAAACTTTTGCTCAAAAGCTCATTTATAATGAATGAGAGTTTGTTTCAAGCAAGAACACTCATCTGAGCTTACATGGGTAAGTTTCTTATTATCCAAGGAAATAACAAATCTACTGGAATGTGTTTGCCCATCATTAATTTTATCATTTTCAGTTTGTCATCATTCTACACATCTTAATGTAAAAAAATAGTTTGGGGTTCATTGTACTCGCGAAGTGGTTGAAGTAATACAGATCAACAAACCTCTTGGAGCCCATGGCTATTATGTGGAGATATGATCCAATGAATACATTATTGATACAGAAAGGTAGCCACAATAAAAATGCCTCATGTCCTACAGCCACATGAGAGTCTGGCCTACGTCCCACTGAGATTGGTGGGGCATCTTGACACATAATTTATTTAGAAGGTGCCAAAGACTTAAAGCAGGAGTTGAGAACATGAGGCCCATCCTGTGTTGTTACTGCAACTCCCATCATCCCTCAGCATTGGTTATGTTGGCTGATGGGAGCTGAAATCCAGCATCTGGAGAGCCACATATTTCTCACCCAGGGATAGAGAATGGATTTAGATGTGTTGCTGCTTCCATATAAAGCGTATACACAGATTAAAAAAATGTGCGCAGGCATATATAGTGTTTATTGTACAAATAATTTAAAAGCCATTTGTAAATCCAGTCCTTAATGCCCCATTATTATTTGACACTGTTAGTGATAGTATTTCAGGTTTTATTGTTAAATGACTGCTGTTGATTTTTCTGGCTCTTTTGTTACTTGCCAAAGCTACTTACCACATTCTAGGCAATATTGATGTGCTCTCCTACTTCCCTACGAAAGGTTTCATTTTACTTTAGCTGTCTTTTATTTTTTTTATATATATATATATGAATGTGCTGTTATGTGTCAGCTGGGCTTCTTACCATGCTAATTGCAACCAATCCACGTGCATTAATATCTGTCTCTATTGTATATATCATCTGTAGTTCTTGTTGGCTGCTTTAATTGCCAATTTGCACACATGTTCCTTGAAAGACCCCACAGGTAGGTGAAATTAGAGCTTACCAAAGGTCAGCCAGATTTTACTGATCTTTGAAGTTGTATAAAGACTCCATTCAGTGTTCCTTGATAATATGATTGAAAATGTATTGGCAGTAAAACAGATTAGCTTAATTTGTTGAAGTGAAGGGAATAAAATGAATGCATTTCAGCTTTTGTACTTCTAGGAAAGGTTTCCTTGCTATAATTACATCTTCTAGAAATACCCTGGTGTTATATTTCTCCTCCCCTTTAATGTCCTCATCAAAAGCCCTTTTTGCCATCCTGCTTCCAATAAACCTTCCTTTATACCAAGCCTCTAAAAAACAAACCACGTTAAGACGTTGCACTCAGAGGAATTCTGTACTGTACATAGACTTCCTATAAATTGGTTTAGATCCAGGATTTGTCTTCTGCAAGAAGAAGCAACTTTCTGCAAGAGGAAGGGCTCTGCTTATGGAAGGTCCCTCCACTCGATTTTGGGGTATCTCCCCTCCAGCTCCCCTCTTTCCATTCAGCAGGGGCCCTTGACTCTCTGTAGTATTTTTAGGGGACTGGAAATACTGCTGTGGGATGGAGGAGAAGGGGAAGGCCACTTCTGCCAGTGCAATTGATCCAGTGTAAATCTGGATCCAACTCATTGAATGGACTCTTTTGTGCATTGCAGGAACCGGGGGAAATTTGCACAACTCTTTTCTTTCATTTATATTCTACCTCTTTCCATAATGGAACTCAAGGTAGCGTGCATGGTGTTCTTCACCACTAATATCTTCTGTGTGTGTTTTTATAGGCCGTTTCTACACCTAAGGGTGTAGAGGGAGGGAGGGGCAATCCCAGTCTTACCTACTTTCAGGATTGTCCCCCAGCTTCCAAATGGAAGTGTGGTGTCCCGAAAACAAGCAGGGACATTGCACCCACCATTTTGTTTTTTAAAAAAGCCGATGCAGGGAGCACAATTGCACTCCAATGAAAAGTAAGTGAGAAAAAAGCCCCACCCCCACTCCCTGCTCCCCCTGGACTCCCCCCGGACCAGCTCCTTCTCTCTTGCTGACCCCTGCTACTTGTGATTTGGAGGGAAGAAGCCAGGACAGGCACCCACACCGCCTGCAGTCCTCGGGATCAAACCGGGACTGTTGGGGTCATCCCTGCCTGCTCCTGGGATCCTCTGTGCATCACTTGGACACACAGGGATGACCCCGGGAGAAATCCCCAGTGTAGACATGGCCATAATTTCACACAACCAGGACATGACAGCTTGATTACTGTCTATTGGAACAGTATATTAATACAAATATTACTGTGAAATTGAAAAAAAAACCTTCTAAATTTGCATGAACCATTCCTTTACACACACACACTAAATACATTTATTAAAGCCTTGTTGTATCTGCCCTGGCTTATTTCCACTACCTGAAGTGCTCACGATGCTTGCCTTATTCATCACTGATCCATAACGATGTATTTACATTTCTACCTCGATTTTCTCATCATTGTAGATCTTGGTTCCTCTATGTATTATGTGTCACGTATGATTTTATTTTTGTTATATTTAAAGTATATTACGTTTCTTTTTTTAAAAGAAAAAAAAAGCACAGGAAAATGTAAAACGTATACTTACAAACACGTGTTTAAAATGCTTTATTCATGTAAAGACAGAAGTTCCTACTTTATATTTAGTTTCTTGTTACGTGTATAAAGTTCTGCAATATGTCTTATCGCAGTATTTCCCTACCTAGATTACAACTGTCTCTTTATTCTCTGAGTTTGGATAGACTTCTCTAACTTTGCTGGCTGCAGCAGTTTGAATTCGAGGAGCACTTTCACATCCAGGCTGCACTTTCTTTTAGCCCGTCCCCTAGGGATCTTTCTGCTTTGCTTGGGGAAGCAATTGGTATAGCTAGCTGAGCAGAACCAGCAGAGAAAGCTGCAAAAAGCCTTGTGATTCCATTTTACTAAATTTAGAGGCCCCAGGAGAAATCCTGCCCTTGATGGAAGATCTAGGGTTTTGGTGAGGTTACAGAGGAGAAAAGAGAAGGCAAAGGCAAAGGCAAGTCTAATGTACAAAGTCGACGTCCGTACCTAAGATATGTGCGCAGCTACTTGGACATCTATTTGCTGAAGAGTTGTTGCTACAAAATTCCCTATCACATCATCTACTAAAACTCAAATCCAGAGAAACCCAGGCCTGGCGGTGGCATCCAGCATAGTCAGGCAAATGCCAGGCCCCTTGAGCTCTGGAAGGTCCATGGGAGCTGATGGCAGGATTTCATTATTAATTTTACTTTTTAATTAACGCTTGCACTGAAAAGAGAAGCACTCCCCCTCCCCCACCTGATGTCTCTGGGCCCTGCCTGCAATGTAATGATGCTATGCCAGAGCTTAGAGGCATTTTGGAGGAAAGAAGACGTCAGCCACTTCAGATCTTACCCAGACTAGTACAACCTTTTTCTTTTCCCTTGAAGGACCAGGTGCTTGAGAGGAACCCCCCCCCCCCAGATGAGGCGGCTTTACAGCAGCTTCTTCCAGACATTGCTTTCTTCAACCACCCAGTAAGCTTATAGGTGGTGATGGGGGGACTGATATGGAGGCTTTCACTATGCTTTCGCTAGTGAAAGCCTGCTCGCAGTAGTGGCCAGTGGCGGAGGGGAGTGGATGGCCCCAGCAGGTAAGTGGGCCATGGGGCCCCCCCTCCTCCCTCCCCCTCCCCATGCTTACCTGCTGCGGCTGTCCGCTCCCCTCTGCCGCTGGCCGCTACTGTGAGCAGGCTTTGCGGCCTGCTCCTGAGTAGCGCACCAGGTGATGACATTACCTGGCGCGCTACCTAGGGGCAGGCTGCGAAGCCTGCTCGCAGTAGCGGCCAGCAGCGGAGGGGAGCGGACGTCCCCAGAAGGTAAGTGGGGCCCCCTCCCTCCCTCCCTCCTCCCCCCTGCGATCCTCACCTGGCCGGGCTGTCTGCTTTCATCGGGGGGCGCCCGCTGGCGCCTGCCAATGGAAGCGGACAGCCTTGCCAGGGAAGCCCCCCCCCCGCTGTCCACTTCCATCAGTGGGCGCCCACTGGCGCCCGCCAATGGAGGCGGCGGCAGGCGCCAGTGGGTGCCCGTCGATCCTCCGATCCATTCCGATCTGGATCAGGTCCTTTCCGGATCAGATCGGATTGGATTGAACGATCCAGCGGGGGGATCGGAAATCGAATAATTGTATCCGATTTCCCCTGGATCAGATCCGGATCCTGGATCGGACCCGATCCAGTGCACACCCCTAATATTTACACTCAAATCACTTGTACTTTCCTCAAAATGAATTCCAAGTTGCATGGCATCGAACTAGGCATAAATTTACTTCTGGGTGTAAAACGTCAATTAGCATTTATGGAGTGAATAGATCCAATAACTGAATGTGAATTATTCAAATAGAAATTCTGATTCAGGCCATGCTATGAGTAAATATATAGGCAATTGCTTACCAAGCAATACCTGAGAGTGCATCTAGCTCTTTCATAAGCCGAATGTATGTATCATCCTACTAAGTGGATTTTTTTACTCACATGATGAAGTATTGAAAGATTCTCTTCACCACAGATGATTTGCTTACAAGTAGATTTGCTTACTACAGTCAGCCATGACTAGGCTGACAACCATTACCCAGAGGACCCTTTCTTCTGCCGCTCCCAGACTGTGGAATGACCTGCCAGAGGAGACTCGTCAACTTAACAGTCTTTTAGAATTTAAGAAAGCTATAAAGACTAGTCTCTTCCGGCAGGCATATCCAGTGGAATTTTAGAATTTTTAAGGATGTTTTTATGAAGTTTTATTGCTATTTTAATAATGTGCACCATGTTTTAATCAGTTTTATGTATTTTATCACATTTTATATTTACTGCTGTACCCCGCCTCAATCCAAACGGAGAGGTGGGTAAGAAATAAATTTATTATTATTATTATTATTAACACTCTCTCTGAGTTTAAGATAGCTATAAAGGCAAGCTTCTTCTGGCAGGCCTACCCAGATTAATATTAACCCAAGAATTTTAAGATGTCTTGATGGTTTTATATGCTTTTAAAATTAATTTTATGTATTTGATCTATATTGTATTGTACTAATGTCTCCCGCTTTGATCCAAAGGGAGAGGCGGGTACGAAATAAATAAAATAATAATAATAATAATAATAATAATAATAATTGTCCCAATCTCCATTGGGCCTGCACCTGCTTAAAACAGTATAAAGGAACAGATTACATATAGCTAAACTATATGTGCAACAACAAATTTTATTTGTATGTAGCACAAAGGCCTTTACAACCATAAAATCAATCCCGTTCTTACAACTTGCTCATACTAAATACTGCCTGATATGAGAGCTAAAGTTTACCTAATACAAATGATCCCCCCTGCAGTCCACTCCAGCTTCCTCTAGGAGGGATTGGCAAAAAAAAATTGCTGCCACTGCAAAAGTTGCTACTTTAATTGTAATAGGTTTGGAGTGTCCTGCTAACAAATCCCAGATGGTATCAACCACCGGCCAACCTGCTCTTACTTTCAAAAGGTCCCCCAAAAAGCTGGCCCTAACCTCCTTATACAGGGGACAATGTAGTAAATAATGCACCACGTCTTCCACCTCCCCCACTCCACAAATACAAATTCTCCCTGGAACCTGTGCTCTCCTTGAGCAGATCCAGAAGGAGAAAGCTTAGGGCAGCTTCCCAGATGAGCCCATCAAGTGTAGAGTCAGTCCCCAGTGTGCATAACTGTGGGCAGGATTGGTGCATGGGCCAGAAGGGTAATCAGCCCTAGCGATGTACAGAAAGAATGGCTCAGTGGAGACAGCAGTCCCAGTGATTAGGATCGGGCTCAGGCTGAAAGTTCAAATAACTCAGGATGGCCTCCAAACCACTTATGGGCTTCTTCCTCCTTTTCCAAATATTTATGTTTTTGGTAGATTGCATGAGAATGATCACCCAGCACTCCTGTTAATCACCTTTGAAAGCCAGGTTTTGGAGTCTGCACTTTCAGAAACATATCCAGTTGATTATAAAATAAACTGTTTTGTTTTTAAGGGTTTTGCTCCTAATGAATGTTTATGGCCAGCCCAGTCTTCAAAGCAGATTTACTTCCTGAACCACTTACAGGAAATGGCAGTGCAGCTACTTGTAAGTAAGCAATTTCAGAACTGTTGCTTATGTCCTCTTAAGGACCTGGGCAGATGGATCCTGTGAATGTTTACTTAGAAGTAAATCTGATTGTTTGGGGAGTTACTGCCAAAGGATTTTGCACAAGATTGCAGGTTGTACTATGGTACCCACTTAGGCTGCTTAAATCCCATTTAAATCCCACTGGTCAGTGTGAGGAGGATTGCAGCCAAAATGTGTGTGTGTTGTGGGAATGTCTATTATTCCTTTCTGTACACAAAATGGGCAACAAATCACATCCAGAAAGAACAGGAAATTAAAAAGTAGGTGTGAGTTCTGCTTTAACAGATCTCTTTTATCCCTTGCCCCAAATCATTATATTTTTTTACATGTACACACCTATTTTGTTTGCTCTGTTTAATTATTTAAGCCTATGCCTCATTCTCCAGAACACCAAAGTTTTTACAAAGTGTGTTGCTGGAAAAAAAAGTTGTCTTACATCAAGTCCATTTAAGTTTTGTCCATACCTTTCTATGCTACGTTGCTTCGTTTCCCAACTTTCATTTTAGTTTCCTTTAAATATTTTACTGCCTCTTTTTTTATGGATCTAGGAATAGCAAAATGCTGCGGCTGGCTAGAATTGCATACACTCCAAGTGTCCCTGTTTTATTAATTCTAACATTTATAATCCATTCTCTATTCTATTCTGAGCGCTCAAAAGCAGCTTCTCTGTGCTAAAAAGACTTCTCCATTTTTATTTATTTCTAAAACAAAATATACAAAACATCATGTGCATCACACCCACTTCAGCTGCCATCCTGATGTGTTGGACTACAATCTTCATGATCACCAGCAACATCGTGATTCTTGCTGAGGATGATGGAGATGGTAGTCTTATACATCTGGAGGACACCAAGTTGGAGAAGACTGATACACACCATTGAATATTATTATCATTTATTCAATTTATATCCTCTCTACATACAAAATAATAATAATAATAATAATAATAATTATTATTATTATTATTATTATTTGTAACCCGCCTCTCCCTCCGCATCGAGGCGAGGAACAGCAACAATATAAACATAAAAATCACAACAGTTAAAATTTTTAAAAAGCAAGAGAACAATACAACATTAAAAACAATTTAAAATTCATCTGGATAGGCCTGTTGGAAGAGGACAGTCTTCATGACTCTCTTAAATTCATGAAGACTGTCAATTTGTCTAACCTCCTCCGACAGACCATTCCATAGTCTTTGAGAGATGGAAGAGAAGGTCCTCTGGGTAACACTCGACAGCCTAGTTCTGGCTGGCTTGAGTAAGTTCTTCCCAGAGGACCTAAGTGTGTGGGGCGGATTGTACGGGAGAAGGCGATCCCGCAGGAACCCTGGACCCAAACCATGTAGGGCTTTAAAGGTAATAACCAACACTTTATACTTCGCCCGGAAACTGATTGACAGCCAACGAAGCGATTTTAAAACTGGTGTAATGTGATCACCCCTAGGTGTACCGGTGACCAACCTGGCTGCCATATTTTGAACAAGTTGAAGTTTCCAGACTAGGCACAAAGGTAGCCCTATGTACAGCGCATTGCAGAAGTCGAGCCTCGAAGTTACCAGTGCGTGCACTACCGTCTTTAGGTCTTCCAACTCTAGGAAGGGGCGCAGCTGGCGTATCAGCCGAAGCTGATAGTAGACACTCCTGGCCGTCGCATCAATCTGGGCTGTCATCTGGAACGACGGATCCAGGAGTACCCCCAAGCTGCGAACACAATCTTTCAGGGGGGGTGTAACCCCATCCAGAACTGGTTGACACACCTCCAGACCCAGGTTGGGGCCTTTGACAGCAAGCACCTCTGTCTTGTCTGGATTCAGCTTCAGTTTATTTTTCCTCATCCAGCCCATTACCGCCTCCAAGCATTCATTCAGAGGAGACACACTATCCTTAGCTGACGATGTTGTCGAAAGCATAGAGAAATATATTTGGGTGTCATCAGCATATTGATAGCACCCCGCCCCATGCCTCTGGATGATCTCTCCCAGCGGTTTCATGTAAATGTTAAACAGCATTGGGGAAAGGATGGCACCTTGTGGTACACCACATAGCAGCTCCTTTTTTGAAGAGCAGCTATCCCCAAGCATCACCATCTGGAACCTGCCCGAGAGATAGGACCGGAACCACTGAAGCAATGTGCCCCCGATCCCCAATTCCCCCAGGCGCTCCAGAAGGATACCATGGTCGATGGTATCGAAAGCCGCTGAGACGTCCAGGAGTACCAGCAGGGACACACTCCCCCTGTCGATACTAAGGCGTAGATCATCCACTAAGGCGACTAAAGCGGTCTCAACTCCGTATCCCACCCTGAAGCCGGTTTGAAATGGGTCTAGAAAATCAGTGTCATCCAAGACTACCTGGAGTTGAAAAGCAACTGCCCTCTCGATCACCTTGCCCAAAAATGGAAGATTTGATACAGGCCTGTAATTATTAAGGTCCAGGGGATCCAGGGAGGGCTTTTTTAGAAGCGGCCTTACCACCGCCTCTTTCAAACATGATGGAAAGCTCCCCTCCCTGAGAGATGCATTAATGATATGCTGTAGATGTGATCTAACTGCATCTCCTCCCTGGACGACCAGCCAGGAAGGACAGGGATCGAGAGGGCAAGTCGTCTTCCTCACACATCCAAGTACCCTCGGCGGCCTACAAAGTTAAAAACAATTTAATAAGAATCAGTTTAAAAAATCATCACACATTTTCAAATTTATCATTTGTTTTGTCCATACCATCCTCTTGCAAAAAGCATTGTAAACTGCTATAGCATAGCAGTAATTGCGCCTTAACTTTATCCTAGGCTGACCATATGAAAAGGAGGACAGTTGTAGAGAAAAGGGAATTTCAGCCAGTGTCATTTGTATGCAATTCGTACCTGGTGAAATTCCCTCTTCATCACAACGGTTAAAGTTGCAGAGGCCCTGCCCTCTTTTGTATATGGTCACTCTAGTATAATGTCTGCACCTTTAACTGTGGTGATGAAGGGGGAATTTCACCAGGAACTAATTGCATACAAATGATACTGGCTGAAATTCCCTTTTCTCTACAACTGTTAAAGTTACATGAGCCCGGTCCTCCTTTTCATATGGTCACCCTACTTTATCCTTCTTAAATTCAGTTTTCCAGTAGCACACAAACAAGTTCTAGACTTCTGCAAATGACAATGGTTGCGATCTGGAATGTGCTTATTAGGGAGTACACCCCCACTGAACACAGTGAGGCCTACTTCTGATTAAAACACTTGAATTGCATCACATTCAAGAGTAATTATCAAATCATAGAGTTGGGGAGGCTTTGGAGGCCATCTAGTCCACCCCCTCCTCAGTGCAGGGAATCCAAAGCTAGAGCATCCACCACAGATGGCTGCCCAGTGAAGATCTCCTGTAAGGGATGGCCCACCACCCTTCCAGGCAGATGGTTCCATTGTCAACCTGGTCTTACTACTCACTTTTCTCCTACTATTCAACCAAAAACAAAAAAAACAAAAACAAAAACTCTCCTTCTGTAGTTTGAGCCCATTAGATCTAGTTCTCCTATCTGGGACAGCAGAGAACAAGCCTGAAAATGCTATGCATGTTTACTCAGAAGTAAGCTGCACTGCATTCAATGAGGGTTGCTTCTTAGTAAATATGTGTAGAATTGGGAACCAAATAGCCATATATGATTGTACACTGTTTGAGGTTGAGGATTTATTTCTAAAATAATATTAGTGTGCCCTCATTTGCGCTAGTGCAAGGGTGGGCAGGTACTGTGGGTCAGGGTGCCCTATTGCCCCCTCAGACACCACCAGGGGCCTCCTCCATGCCCCTCCTTCTCACTGTTGCTGAATTTGCTGCTGAAATTCAGTGACAGAATGGCCGTGGCAAAAAAGCGGTGATTTTGTTTCCAAATGAGGCACATCTTTTTTTTTGCTATCGCTAAAGTTAATTACAGGACTCAGGTTTACAAAGAAAGTTCAGGGTTCATGTAAAATAGATTATTGGAACTAAAAACTAGGTTGGTTTCTGAATACCCCTATCCCCATTTAAATCCCATAGACACAAATTACACAAACACACACAGACCCTGTTCAGACAACATGCTAAGCCACGGTGGTTAAGCATTTTGAGCTAAACATTATGGCTTAGCATGTCATGTGAACCATGATGTAGCATGTCATGTGAACCATTCCTAACCATGGTGGCTACATAACCATGGTTTAAACACACTCACGAACCATTTGTGACAAAAGGGTTAGCAGCCTAACCATGGTTTAGCGTGTTGTCTGAACAGTCCCAAACGTTCTGGACAATCCTGTATGAGAGCAATTTACACTGCAGAACTGGGCTCTGGAGCATCAATATCTTGGCATCTTGACTGGACACAGTGGGAAAAGAATGCTTCACTAGATAGGCCTTTGATCTCATCCAGCACCACTCTTCTCACGTTCTCTTTGCGCTGATGGTATGCTCGTATTGGGGGTCATTGAGCTGAATATGATTAAACTGGCAGTAGTCCAAGAATGTTGGTTAACTAACTGTTCTGTATATTAGACGATCAATATAATTAAAAGAGATGGAGTTATGTTTATGGCGATAAAGATTTAGTGATAAATGAACATTTGTGATTCCTAATGCACTCACTAAACAAAAACGCAGCAAATGTGTTTAGTTTTAATTAAAGAGCTGCGAGATCTACATGATAAGTCTGGAGCACAGTGATTTTCACAATTAGATGGCATCGTTTAGAATAATTGAAAATTACTAATGAGATAATCAAGATTTGTATGAAAGAAGAAACAACTTTCTCATCCTGGAACACAGGCAACAATGTTCAATTTCTTTGCAAACCAAAGGAGCCCATTGGGCTGCACTGTCCTAATGTCCTACCACCATTGGCCTCGGCATGTGCAGCGCTACCCTTTTGGCATTGGAGTTGTTGTTCTTGTCATTAAAATGACTTTGAAGAGCCCACTCAGTTCTCAGGCACTCAGCAGGCAGCAGCACTGGAAGGCTGCAAAGGAGGACGTCATGTTCAAGTCGTCAAGGGGGCTTTCCAGGAAACACAAGCAGCTGGGGAGCCTGCAAAGCACAGGATGGGATAGAAGTTGTGAAATAAAGGCGCTTTCTGCACCATAGGAGCGGAGAGGGTGGGAAGTGGGAAAAACCAGAAGTAACCACTTCTGGGTCCGGCACACAGTGGTCGCACCAGAAGGCGATGGCCCGGGCTTCTACCGGGCCATCGCAACTCATGCCGGCCATTTGTTTTGACAGATCCACAGAGGAGCGCACGAGCGCTTGTGTGCAAAAGGTTAGTTAATTTTTTTAAAAAAAAATGCGTGCGATCCAGCCCCCCCCCCCAATCCTGGGGATAGCAATTTCGCAGTCCCCCCTCCTAATGGCCTCGGAGCCATGCGGTGCGGCTCCATGGCCATTGGTGCTGCTGTGCTTACTCGCGGGTAAGCGTGGCTGTGCCCGGGATGGGCAGCCACACCAGCCACCAATCTCGCTTCCCTCCCAGGAGCAGGGAATGAACCAGGAGAAAATGTTCCCTGAACTCTCGGGAAAATGGAGGGCTGGCCCCTGCCTGCTTGCGGGATGCTTTGTACGTCATGCGGACTCTCCGCGAGCTGACAGGGGCAGCCCCGGGAAAAATGGCTGGTGCGGAAAGGGCCAAAGAAAACACACACACCTACGCCACCTCCTTACAGTAAGGTAAGCACTGAAGCCCTGCACATTGAGAAAATTATCCAAAACGCTCGCTCCTACGCATACTGTTCAGCTGCTATTTCTTTTTGCCCCTCCCTCAATGAATGGCTGAAGAGAAATAGATAGAAAAATCTGGCACAGTGCTAATTTCAGCCTTTTAGAATAGGGAAAAAAACCTGCACAAAAGCCATGAAAACACCAGACCAACGGTAGTTGAGGGAAAGGAGCAGAGCCAGGAGAAGTTGGATGTGGCATTCTGGGAAACCTCAAGAGGCTGGCTTTGGACCTCAGGTGGTCTGGATTTGGCCCAAAGGCCTGAAGTTCGACACAACACATACATTCTTCTAATAAAACCTTTTAAATCAGAACACAGCTGCCTGGATCTGTAGCCCTGTAGGCCATTGGAATGAAGTGTATCCTTGTCACAACTGTAGAGGGGTGAAAAATAGGGATGGGCATGGACCCCCTGATCCGATCTGGATCCCGATCTGGGAGGTCCAGATCGGGCTCGATCCAATCCACCTCGGATCTGGATCTGGATCCGCTCTGGGTCCATGCAGAGCCCTCCCTCCCGTTCTCCCCACTCTCTCCCATTCCCCCAATCGCCTTCCTTACCTGCAGCCTCCTCCGCATCATCCTCCGCAGCAGCCAGCCTCCTCGATGTCGGCCGGCCACTTTCCTGCTCATGGCAGGTGACGTCATCACCTGCCATGAGTGGGAAAGTGGCCGGCTGACATCGAGGAGGCCGCTCGCTGTGGAGGACAACACGGAGGAGGCGACAGGTAAGGAGAGCGATTGGGGGAGGGAGGGAGAGAGTGGAAGGAGGGCTCTGCATGGACCCAAAGTGGATCTTGGCCTGATCCACTCCGGATTCGGGATCCAGATTCAGATCCCTGCACAGCCCTAGTGAAAAACCACACCTCTTGACTTCCCTGCAACCATATTAAAGTCACAGAAGTGCCTCAGTGTGTTGGCATTAGAAAACATACTTAGTAGTACTTAGGAAAGGATGAATCTGTCCATTTTGGTTTCTCTGAGTTTCTTACTATTCCAATGGTAAGTTTGGTTCGCTCAGAACTTTGTGAATGTTTTTTTTAAAGTTTGCATGAAAAATCATGACCATTTCTGTGCGCATTTCTCCTAATACATGCATATTTGTATGCATTTTGCCTAGTATACAGTTTTGAAGCAGCTTTCCTAATGCATAGTTGAACACGAATTTCTCTAATATGCACATTTTTGTATGCATTTTTTTTTTATTGGAGAATTGCGTTGAAAATTTTGGAAAAGTGCAAATTCCCAAAAATTGTGGTTCAAAAGTGTAAATTTAGGTAAATATGAACTGAATGAATTCCTCCCCCATCCCTAGTAGTACTAAGCATCCGCTTGAGTTCCTCATGGATCCTGAATATTTTTCGAAGATGAGAATGCTAAAAAAAAACCTAGCATCTGCTTCATTAAAGAGGCTTTGGCATCTCAGTACCAAATAATTTCACCCATTTTTTAAAAAATGAAGATATTAAACCCGACGTCTTTTGGCTCGTAAAGTTTTTGAGAATCCTCACTGGACAATTGTTGTGTATGCCAATAATGAATTATACCTCGGTCAACTGCTTCTTCACACAATAGGTGGACATTTTGGGAAGCTTTGATAGATGCTATGCCTCCAAAGGGTCTGTTCTTCTTTTCCAAAAATAGTTTGCACTGATGCCATATTTTAAATCTCAAAAGAGGCCTTTAGGCATCTATAAATCCCAAATGTTCTTTGTCAGACCTTAAGATCTATGGCCTTCAGTATGTCTATGCAACTTTCAGCATTTGTGGGCAATCAAGGGCAATATTCATCCTAAGGAGTGATAAAAGTGATCCTTCATTCAACAACTGTTGTAGCATGAAAGTTAAAATCCAATCCAGATTCAGCAAAGATGTTTGCCCCTAAAAACGTTCAAAAAATCCTTCACGATGGAAATACCCTGAAGGTTGCTTTAAGTGGTTCTGTCTTTTGATGTAATATATTAACATGAATGTTTCATCTCCTTTTGCATTATGGATAAAGAAAACTCTGCAATAGAAAGGTCTGTATGTATTTAAGAAAGAGGGGAACAATCCTGCCCTGAATCTTAGGTGGCATTCCTTCAACTCCACCTATACTGTATTTGTCCAGATTTCAAATGTCCCTTTTCGTTCCCATCCCTTCCATCAGCCCACTTTGAAAAGATGAGGTAAAACTAAAAATCACTACATGGAGGGCAGCAAAAGTGGTGGGGGGGAGGTGTCCTCTCTTCATATTGTGGTAACAAAAGGGCCTGTGCGTCTCCCTCAAACTAGAAGAATAAATTTGAGGGCCAACGTAGACATGACAGGGTACATGGCTGGCCCAATAACAAGATGGTGCCTATTCCCACTTCATCTACAAAAACTGAGGCGAGTTGAATCATACTTCAATAATGGGGAAAGGAACAGCATTCTCCATTGAACTTGAATGTGACAAACTACATTAGGGGGCTCAGGGCAAGCTGTGTGGCACACAGCTTTCTATTCCAACTCCCTGTTGCCACCTCCCAGCATCTACCGCCTGAGGTGACTGCCTCACTCTGTATAATGGCAGGACCCATTTGTGCATGAAATGGGAGTGGTGGTTTCAATTTTCAGTGAAAAGGACTGTGTGGTGATGATTGCTGAAGTGAACCCTTCCTAGGCTGACCATCTGAAAAGGAGGACAGGGCTCCTGTAACTTTAACTGTTGTAGAGAAAAGGGAATTTCAGCCAGTGTCATTTGCAGGCAATTAGTTCCTGGTGAAATTCCCTCTTCATCACAACTGTTAAAGTTGCAGGGGCCCTGCCTTCTTTTGTATATGGTCACTCTAATATAGTGCCTGCAACTTTAACTGTTGTGATGAAGAGGGAATTTCACCAGGAACTAATTGCATACAAATGTCACTGGCTGAAATTCCCTTTTCTCTACAACTGTTAAAGTTACAGGAGCCCTGTCCTCCTTTTCAGATGGTCAGCCTAACCCTTCCCCCCCCCCCCACATATTTTTTCCTGACAGGGCAGGGAGAAGATAGCCCTCTCTCCTCTGGAAAGGGCAGATCCAGCCAGACCTGTGCGTCTCAAGCCTTCCCTCTGCATGTGGTGTGTGTGTGTGTGTGTAAATGTGCCTGGATATGAGTGAAAGAATGTGTGGTGGTAATTAGTGTGTGTGTGTGTGTGTGTGTGTGTGTGTGTGAGAGAGAGAGAGAGAGAGAGAGAGAGTTGGCCCCACATCACCACCACCTTCATCAAAGCTGATTAGTCAACCAACCGTAACACATAAAATCAAACAGAAAGAGCCATGTTCAGAGTGCAAGTACAGCTTAGCTTGCCACCATTAAACATCTGGTGTTAATAGCCATGTTCAAAAGCTTAGCAACTGTTAACATTATCTTGGCCTTAGGACCATCCAAACAGAAAACAAGACACACACCGCTCGCTCTGGCACTGCTCACTGCCAGCATGAAGTGTTTGACATACACCCTCCAAGGCATTGTGGACCTGGAGGGGGGGGGGGAGGTTGGCCACTCCTGCTGTAGGCAAAGGTGTAAACAAAGAAACCCTCACCCCGGAGCCATCACTTTCACTTCACAGGATTGTTTGTCCAAGCAGTGGAGGCTGGTGACTCCAAATTCAGTGGGGCTCTGGATCTACCTTGGGTTTCAGTCAGAACCACCCAGAACTCTAAAGGAGCTGAACCCTATCTCCAAAATTGCATTTAGCACATTGAATAGCTCCTTTAGAGTTCTGGCTAGTTCTGATTGAAACCCAGAATGGATTGTCACCCCGCACCGAAATCTAAGCCACTAATCTCCATTGAGCCCAAGGGGAAAATTCTATTTGACTCCTCTGTAAATTGGGACTATTTTCAGTGGCGGTATATGTATTTTGGTTGAGCTAGGAGGTAGAGTGCCAAACAATGTTATCTTCAAATTGTACTGAACAGAATGGAGAACTGCATTTCCCAACCATTGTTCCCTAGCATTTTTCCCCCTAGGCACCTGACAGAATGCTATGAAACAGACTGGCTGCATTCGGACAACACATTAAGCAACTGAGGGTGGGGGAAACAATCATCAGTTGTGTTGCTTATTGTGTTGTGTGGAGGGTAACACACCGCTCACAAACTACTATGCTATTCTGCCCAAATAAGCAACTGAGAGAAACAATTGCCTTGCAAGTTGTTTAGCTCGAAGCCAGTTGTTTAAAGTGTTGTGTGGAGGGGTGAGTGGGTTAATGGTGTGCAGTGAGTGGGTTAAAACACAAGTCTATAGAGGCAGGCAGCAAGAGCGACCAAAGTAATGGCTGCCATTCTGCTACAACTGGTGCAACTTGCAGAGGCTGCTGGGATAGCACCGGGAGGAACGAGGGAGGGAGGGGAGAGAGGCGGGGGCTGTGTCAGTCAAATGCTGGATTGACTATTAGTCCACTCAACACCAGCCCCAACCACCCACAGTTGTGTAGGAATATGTTGTGTGGGGAGTACCCACAAAAGAACCAACTGTGAGTTGGCTACTCAACCCACCATTGACTAAAGTGTTTTTTGAATGCAGCCATTGAGTTGCTCTATGCTTGCTCCTGCCCACTTACCTGCGGATGAGTTTGGCAACCAATTATTTGCCTGCCTGTTTCCTTGCATCTGCTTGCCTCCATACTGCCAGCCCTGACAATGCCATCAGGAGAGCCATCTATTTGAATGGCATCATTTCACCTGTTGAATGCTATAATGGTTGTTTTCATAGCCTGGGGAGACTACCTATGCCAACTGCCTTAAAATAAAGATGGATTCCTCTCCCCATCTGTAGCTAGATAATTGTGGGTTTTTAATATTCTTTTAATCTACATCCTTTCCTTCCCATTTCTAGTTCACCTTACCATTTGAACTCGACATAAATTACTCGACAAGACACTTCCATATATCACCATAACCTAAAGCATGAAAATGTCAAGTGGTAATAGACCAGGCAGTAAAATCTCATCACTACATACTACATATCTAAAGCTGTTGGATCGGAAGTAGCTTTAAAGTTTTATTTCACAATTTTAAATTTTAATCTAGCATGAGTGCATCTAGATACATGCTGACATTTTAATGTTTCAGATGACATAGGCGTTTGTGGAAGTATGGTACCCATTAGCAAAAGTATGCTGGGTAGCCATGTAGATATATCATCACTTGTTACAGTGTAAGAAGGTACAATTTTCTTTCCCAAATGTAATCTCTTAAAATGGATGTTCTAGAGGATAATTGCAGAATTACAGAGGGGAGGAATTCTTAATTCACCTCATTTGGATGAGAAACCACTTAAGAAGCAGCAGCTGAGAACTTTCACAGCTTCTCCTCCAACTGGGAAGCCTATTGTAAGTCTACTTAGAAGGGGAAACAGCTATCCATCCCCTAGATAGCCCCACCATTGGAGCCAAGACCTTGTCAAATAGTCAGCGGCACAATGGTCTTAACTTCTGGGTGACTGTCTGAGGAGGCAAGGGGTTGTTGCTTTCCCCTTATGGTGCCTCTAGTCCATGACAGAAGATGAGGCAAGCTGTAAAGAGGCCATCACCTTCAGTACAGGTGGGCAATTTGCATCTCTGAAGATGTATTGTTCTCCATCTCCCATCATCGCACCCCATTCACTATGCTAGCTGGGGCTGATGGGAGGTGTAGGCCAAAACAACTCCCATCAGCCCTAGACAGTTCCTTTGTATAAAGGCAGCACTATAAAGCCCCCAAAAAATCTAATCAGGTAGATGTTTTGTATAGCGAGGAACTGCCAAACAGTACAAGATAAAAGAAGGCTACAAGTAGGGTGGCTATGTGCCCTATTTTACAGAGGACATTCCTCTGTTTGAAGAGCTGTCAGATGACCAACCTCTAATTGAAGGGCTGTATAGTCTAAGACTGGTTTAAAGATAAAGGATGCTAAGGAGAGAGAGTCATGAGGGGTCTTGAAGTTCCCCATCAACAGTTAGGCAGGCTGAGCAGGCACACAGGTCACCTGGCCAAGTCTTCCCTGCTATGGTGAGATGGATTGTATTTCTATTTCAATTACAGCCAACTATTTCTAAATTTGCATCTATACATCTAAATGAGCAGATGCAAATTTGTACCACCTTTTGGCCCTCTTTTTTGGTGATGTGTAAGGTACCGCTGTACTTACAAGCTTGATTTTCAAAACAAGGCTCTTTGTGCTCTTTCTCCATGGAGCTCTGAAAAGCCTGGCTAACAGTTCACCGTGGAATCATTCTTACAGTGTGACAGGAAAGGATACACACTCGCTTAATGCTTATTTATTTATTTATTACATTTATATCCTGCCTTTTTTCCTCCAAAGAACTCAAGGTTGCGTACATAACCCTCCTCCTCTCCATTTTAACCTCACAACAACAACCTTTGAGGTAGGTTGAGCTGAGAGTCTGTGATTGGCTCAAAGTCACCCAATGAGCTTCCATGGCAGAGTGGGGACTAGAACCCGGATCTCCCAACTCCCAGCCCAACACTCTAACCACATATCGCTCTGGTATAGTGTCTCCCTCGTTCTTTTTAAAAAGAATGAGCCAGAAAAATGGAACCCTCCTTCATGGGGGAAGAAAATGTTTGGGAAATTGGAGGACAGATCTCGGCACAGCAGTAAGTACTGTAGTTGATAACTAAAGTATACGTTAACAAAATTGCATTTCAGAGGATGGCATGTTTCGACCAACAAATGCTATTGTAAAAATAAATGCAAAGTATACCACCAATATTTTTATTCCGCTTGAATTTACTGCTCAGCAATGCATTAATACAAGACAATACAGCCTGCAAAGCAGTGTTGGCTATAACCAGACATTCTCCATTTATTAGCGTTTAACTATGTTTCCCTGAAGAGTCTGGCAGGTCAGTTTGTGGCTCAGTTTTGAGCCTCTCAGAGCTATGCTGTCATGATTAGAAAATCTCTTCTGGAAAGTGCATCTAAACAAGGGCAACTCCTTTTTCTTTTCTTTTTTAAAAATGAACTGGAAATTTTTATTGGCCTGTACATCTGGTCTGAGGCAATCAAACCTGGAAATAATAACTTTTTTTTTTTTGCATTGTCAACCCCACCCTATAATTTTAGGAAAGGTCTGACCACAGAACTCAAGCAGGAGATCTTTATTTATTTGTGTGGCCTCTTGTTGAACTGCCATCTCTAGAGGATAAGAGAATGAAGAAGAAGAATGAGTTTTGCAGTTAATTTCCTCAGTTTCCTGTGCTAGAAAATTGAGAAACCTTTTCAGGTGGCATCCATAGGAAATGTCCTGGGAGGCGACAGGAGAGCTGCGTGCAGGTTGGTGTGGTGGATTTCTGATCATTGTGGCATGTTGCAGGCATTTTAGCTGCACTCGGCTTAATGGTGCATTATGCTGCCCGTTCAAAAGCACACAATCTTTCTAAACCAAGGGTGCAAAACCTCAGGTGTGGGGGCCAAATCCAGCCCTCTCAGGGTCTCAATCTGACCCTCTGGTGTTCCCATTCATGTGACTAACATTCGTTTGGTGGTTTCCTGGCTTTTGAGCACTTTTTCTTAGAAGAGACATGCTAAAAGGTTGAAATGCCTCCCCTGAGACTTTGTACCCAGCAATAAGCACGTTCAGCTCAAATATGCTGGTATTTTTGGAATTTCTGCCCCACCCCTTTTGCTTTTGGCCCCGGCCACCACTGGAATGGTTCCCCTGAGAGCTTCTCTGAAATGGAATTTGGCCCTTGGGCTGAGAGAGGTTCATCACTTCTGCTCCTTATAGCGGTAGGTGAACTCACCTGTGTTCACCTTGGCAGTCACCCTGCCACCGCAGAAGATGCTCGCAAGGCCCCGGGAAGTGCTCGGCAGCTGCCCACCCACACACCAAAAATCACACACTTCCCTTTACTGCATCAATAGAGCATTTAAGGCTGCCATTGGCTGATGGGAGGAATGTGCACATCTCTGGAAATTGCTCATTTCCCACAGTTGTCAACGACAGCCCCAATTGACGTGGGAAGGGGAACTGTGCGATTTTGGTACCTGGCTGGCTGGCTGGCTGCCAAGCACTCGGCAGGGCCTTGCGAGCACTCAGGAGAGGGTTTGCGCTTCTGTCAGGAGCGCCTGACTGGTTTCAGGTGGCCAGATTGGTGTGGGCCCCTGGACTCAGTCGGAGCTCATGGCATCCCTAGCTCTAAGCCCTATAATACAATTCTGCATCATTCTTGCACCCCAAATGCATATTAGTATCCACTACTGACTTTGTTGCTCATCAGCATGAACCTCCAGGGATTGTTTTCTTTGAGTTTCTACAATGCTAAGGACTATCACATACAATAGTTAATATGCAATTGTCACAAATCACAAAAACACTAATTATGAAACTATATCATCTGCTTGTCATGTTGTACTTTCTGTTACATGGAGGATCGCCCCTTGCCTTGTTCGTCATTTGTGTGAACTTTTCATATTTTGGAAAGTGAAAAAGTAGTGCTCCATATGGCTATTGCAATGTTTAAAAGGTCATTACCCAGTATGCCAACACATATGTGTGTAGCATATGCCTAGTAGTGTGCCTGCTGCAAGGATAACCTTTTGCAAATATGCAAGCATTGAATGCAGACAGGCTAGAGCTGATCATGGCTTGGTGGGGAACATGGGTGGGGAACATGGGTGGGAGGGAGCTTATGCCCTTGTGTCCTGCTTTGGGTTCCTGGTCAACAGCTGGTTGGACACTGTGAACAGAATGCTGGACCAGATGAACCCTTGGTCTGATCCATCAGGGCTCTTCTAATGTTTTTATGTTCACAGGTTTTTAAAGCACTAGGAAAACCTAAAAATCCTTTTTTCCTTTTTTGTCCTTGCCGAGACCATGGAAGGACCAAGAAGATAGTGTCTGTACTGGGGACAATGATGGCTCTATCACACCACCTTAACAGTACAGTATATTCTGTGGTTTTGAATTTTGTCCTAAAGTTAGTGGTGATTTTCAGATCAGGGGGACTCTAAGCACCTTCATGCTACTTTTTAATGGCCATTCACAGCTGTTCTCAGCAGCTCATTTACCACTGTTTCTCCCCAATCTGCAGCTGCTTCACTGACCATCCCCCCACTTTCATTTCTGTTCAAGTGATTCCTAGCTCATCAAGGAACATGTGCTAGATGTAATGCTGATACCTTACTATTTAACCAATCTCATTTAACTATGTGTTTGACATCACTAATACTGTAAGCTCCTGAACTGGTCATGCAAGTGACCCTACCCAACTAGGGATCCCTTTGAAAGAACATTTTCCCAGCCCTTTTACTATGATTCCTGGAGGTTTCAATTCCGATGGCTAGAGGTTTCATAGTTGAAACAACATTCCCTAACTGTAGTTCTATTTGAGAACTTTATTAAAATTTATGGCTAGGTGTTCCACAGACTTAAGCCTCAAAGTCTTAAAATGCAACTTAGGTGGAATAACCACAGTGTGTCTTCACAGAGCAGAATACCTTGTCCACAGGAAGAAGACTGTCTTTGTACCCTACTGCTCACGTTTAAACTGCCCCTAAGTCACCACATTATTTTATTTTATTTGTAGCTTTTATGCTCTGCTTTACCCAGAGCAGCTGAAAGATCAATTATAAACCTTGCCCAACAGGTTTATAATTTTTTAAAAAAGACATGATACAAAAGGAAAGGGGGATGGGGGGGACCTTCCCCTTCCCCACCACATTAAACATTGGCAGGTCAATTGATCCATAGTGAGCACGGGGAAGAGTCTGAAATGGGAAATAGTGACCTTGAGTGCTCATTCCGTATTGTCCATGGACATCTTTCGACAATACTCACTTCTTTTGGCAACCAGAGGCAACTCTCTCCCAAACTCATTGCAACGCTCTAAGAATGCTTCTGCTACAGATTTCACAAATAAACCAAATGCCAAATTCCTTTGTTCAGCTGTAAATCTCTCTCCTTCCTGGAAAATCCTTAGAACACCCTCGTTTTGGGGAGAGGCAGGCCTTTATATGCTGTTGACTGGAATGATTCAAGAGCTGATTGAATCTGAAGCCTAAGTGTAACTTCTATGTAAACCAGATTAATTAGCCAGAGCCTGTAAGTCTCTCCGGCTTTGGGCCTTGCATTTAAAACATCTCAGAAAAGCTGAACTCTGCAGAAACCTAAGAGGGCCTTGACCAGACTGTCCCCAATGTACACAATCCACGGCTCTGATTCATTCACTTGATTCACATGACAATGCAGCACCTGCCGCGCTGCCTAATATTTTGAGGGCAGGACCAAACTGTAGGAAGGCTCATTGCATGCTGATGATTTCATGTTAACTAATATGACCTGAAAAAACTTCATTTCTGGAGCGCTGCTGTTGAGCAACATTTTCTCAAGGGGCACTAAAAACTGAACTCTAAACCCAATGCTTCCTTAGCCCTCTCCTTTTCCACAAGCAGAGTGCCAAGAGAGAAACTGTATCTGTTTGCAATACGGTAGGATTGATACATGTAGATTCCCCCACCCCACCCCATTCCACAATGAAGGCCTACAGTTTGTAAGATTCCGTGTAAACCCCCCACCCTTAAATCTGCCTTTCCCCTCCATTTCTTATTAAAATTGTATTTTGTTTATGTGCAGTTCAATGGATGGTAATAACAGGAAACCCATTAACTTAAGTAAATAATTCCTTTTTATTTGTATATACAGAGTATACAAGGACATAATATTAGTGCTGATCTGAAACAGAGAGACTTTTTTTGTAAACTTTTTTTTTTTGCTTTCCACAATTCCTCCCTGCATCACTTTATACAAAGGCACAACATTATTCACAATGGGGATGAAGGAAATACGTCCCCATTGCCGAGGCAGCTGGAAGGATAAGTTCGCACCCTGACCTACAGCTGGATCAGAGTGAAATTTTTGCAATGAAGTGCTGGCTGTTGGCTGGCTCTGAAAATACCAGTGCAGTGTGGCATGGAAGGACTGCTGTACAAGTTGCCTTGGCAACTGCTCTTTCTCCCCCATTCAGAGTGAGGGCAACAGAAGGTCTTTGTTTGCCCTTCATAATATCAAAACACATAGCCTATCTACACCACTGATTTAAAATGGTTTAAAACAGTTTAAAATGTTTATAACAGTTTCTTTCTTTCTTTTTTTCTTGACACACTCCATATACAGTTTTCAAAACGTTTTCAAAGTGTTTTATCCTGTGTGTGTAGATAGGCTCATAGTTAAGTCTGAGTATCTATGTAATGCTTAAATTGTGTACAAGCCCACCTGGAAAGGGGTGACCATTCAGCCATTGCTTGTGACCCCCAAACCACAAAGCTAACCACAGGCAGGGGTGACACACTTGAACAGTGTATCTCCGTTGCTGTCTCTGTTGCCATGGCATCTGGCAAAATGGCTGCCATAGCAAAGAGAAGCTGTGGCAGTTGCTGGGACAACAGGGAAACCTAAGCTGGTCTCACAGGATCTGCCTCCTGAGAGACCGCCAGGTTGAGATGCGTGTACAGCTTGCCATGCCTTATTTGAGGGGTGGGAAGGGTGGCCAAGGAGGAATCATTGAGGCCAAACACAACCAGGCAAAGGAGGATGTTGTATGAAACCACCAACAGACAAGCCCTCCTCTCCACAAGTGAGACTAAGAAGGAGAGTGGGGAAAAGTGTCTGCACCAGAGCTTGGGAACTGCAACAAGTCTGAAAACCTCTTGGGCAGCACAGCAACCCTATTCATAGAATCATAGAATAGTTGAGTTGGAAGGGACCTATAAGGCCATCGAGTCCAAACCCCTGCTCAATGCAAGAATTCATGTTAAAGTATCCTGCCATCCTTTTTATAATGTTTATTGAATGGGTTGATGCTCACAACAGGGCCATGCAGAGCTGGTAATATGCCCAGGCCAGATGGGGAGCAACAACAATAGAACAGTCCTTCATCATTAGCAAACATTATCATCATCATCACCCTCATGGTATCATCATCATTATTATCATTAATAACTATCATCATCATTACCTCACCCTCCGCTCCAGAGATTATATGCCATGGAGAAGATTTAGTAAAGGGACGCAGTAAGGACAACCATTGCAACTTAGGCATATATATCCCCACCCCGTATGCGGCATGGCCCTCCGGAGCTTGTAGTCTGACCATGGTATTCACGACGGACGGTTTCTGCGCTGTTTACACGAGGCGGGTTCCTCGCTTCTCAATGGGCCACTTACGCTACGGAAGCAGTAGCGTAAACTAGGGGGGCCCTCCTCGTTGGAGTGCCCCCTCAAAATTGTAGGCTCTGGGCCAACTGGCCCTCTGGCCCCCCTCTGCATGGCCCTGCTCACACATCGCTCATGTGAAGAGCGAAGATGGATACAGTGGAGCCCCACTCCTGAGGTTATCTGATTCCTGCCAGCCCCTCACATGTCAAGGGTCAGCTTTTTGTATCCATGATGGCTGCCTGTGCAATTCAGAAGCCCGGAAGGTCAAGGATCTAAACTCTGACTGGAGCCTCAATCAAAAGGCTTCCTGCAACTGAAGTCATCCATGAACACTTGAGCGCCAGGCAAGAGTCACTATACTTCAGGGACTAAACACGTGACACCCCCCACTTCACTTTATTCATGAATCCTTTGCTCCAGTGTTGTCTTAATAGGGCTGTACTGAATAAACTATTCTGAATTGTTTTTGACATTTGATAATAGTTTGGGTCAGCCTTGAATCAGTTGGTTCACTGTTTTATTATGTTACATACACTCCAATCCTACAGTAACTTTGCTGCTGAGAGGGTAAGAATTATAAAGTACTCTAGGCAGGGCAAGTATCAGCTCGGACCTTGTATTGTAGCCTCTTGCAAACCTTCTAATTTTGGTTCTAACTACCCCCCTTTGAAAGCAAAATCATCTTGCAGCCTATGCTTTCATGTACCCAAATCTGCTTGATCTAGGGTGACCAGATTTTAAAAATAAATATCCCGGTCCCCCCCGCCCCCCCCACCCAAAACAACCCCCCCACCAAGCCCCCCCCCAAAAAACCAGCCTGGACCTACCGCTGGGTTCCTCCTTCGCCCGCGCGGCCGCACGAGGTTCTCCTTCGCCGCCCGCGCGGCTGCGCCGGGTTCCTCCTTCGCCCGCACGGCCGCGCGGGGTCCTCCTTCACCGCCCACACGGCCGCGCCAGGTTCCTCCTTCGCCTGCGCGGCCGCGCGGGGTCCTCCTTCGCCGCCCGCGTGGAAGAGGCGGGAGAGGGCCGGATCTGGAAGTGACGGTTACGCCACTTCCGGATCCGGCCCTCTCCTGCCTCGTCCGCGCGGCCTCTGGCCTTACGAGCCCGGCAGCGGCGGCGAAGGCGGCGGAGGAGCCCGGGAAGCGGCCGCCCCAGCAGGTAAGTGCCCCCCTTTGTGCTTACCAGCTGGGGCGGCCACTTCCCGGGCTCCTCCGCCGCCTTCGCTGCCACTCCTTGCTTGCTGCCACCACCACGTGACCCCCCGCCACCCCGGTTTGCCTCCCCGCCCCCCGGTTGGGCCGGTTTGCCCCTGGATTCCCGGTTAGGACTGGGAAATCCCAAGCCATCTGGACAGCCTAGCTTGATCAGAATAATGAATGGAAGTTTCTTCGTCTCTCATTAACACTAGGGTGACCATATGAAAAGGAGGACAGGGCTCCTGTATCTTTAACAGTTGCATAGAAAATGGGATTTCAGCAGGTGTCCTTTATATGCATGAAGCACCTGATGAAATTCCCTCTTCATCACAACAGTAAAAGCTGCGGAAGTCCTGCCGTCTTTTGTATCTGGTCACTCTAGTATAGCTACAAAAGAGGGTAGGGCTCCTGTAGCTTTAACTGTTGTGATTAAGAGGGAAATTCGCCAGGTGCTGCATGCATACAAATGACACCTGCTGAAATTCCCATTTCTATACAACTGTTAAAGATACAGGAGCCCTGTCCTCCTTTCCGTATGGTCACCCTAATTAACACACACATACATGCACACACAGGTCACTGAAGTATGAGTCTAAATGGATGCATCTAAAAGGTACTTTGGCCCACAAAAGCTGTTGCCACAACACATTGATTGGTCTTTTAGGTAGCACAAAACTCTTCAGTGTTATCTTCAAGACTCTTGTTCAGCCAGGAACTTCCACCAAGCCGCAAGTCAAATCTCTGCTTTTGGACACAAAGCACAGATAAGGCTGTTGAACATAAAACAACTTTTCTTAGAAGACCCCAAAATAGCCTTTTATATAGCAGATTTAGACACAATCTCCTTAAATCACTGGCTGTATCTTTATTGCTTTTCTGCTATCCAAACAATAAAAAGTCCACCTCCATGCTATTTTTTATCACCTCCCCTAATCCCTCATACTGTCAGTGAGAGGAAAAGTAGGGAATCTTAAATCAGGAAGGCATAGGTTGACTTAACCAGTTAAGGTTTTTTTATTAGCTTTGTCCACTTTTTAGCATATTTATGTAAGCTGCACTTCCTGATATAAAATCTCACATTTTTAAAAAAAATCTGGCCTGGAAAAGCCAACTAACCTGCCCCCACCTTAGAATCAAGTCATTTGGTACAATTGGCTTTTGGTACTATTGCTTGATTACTTCCCTTAAATATATATATATATATATATATATATATGGGCATGATGAGTTTCAATATATAATGAGTTTCTATATTCTTAGAAATAAAGCTCATAATTAAGTGAAGGTAGTGGCAATCATATCTTCAGACAATCAAATCTTGGCTCCATAAGCCAAGACATGAACAAACTTTGTTCCCCTGCATGCAGTCCCTTTTCTTCCTACCTTCTTGTGCACTGCCATTAACTCCAGAAGTCCTACATTAAACATATATTTTCCCATTACATCAAAAGTGGGAAACTATGGCTTCCAGATTTGGAACAAGCCAGGACCTTAAACTCATTCAAATCATGTTTTAAGATCTTGGCTTGTTCTGAACCTAGTAGTAATCCTTGTTTCCCAATTTGGACATAAGATGAAGACTAAGGGTAATTAAAGACATCCTGGCTTATTGCAGCATGTTGAGAAGGGTGACGGGATGCAAAAAGGCTCATTCATAGCTCTGCTTATAATTCCTTCCTAAATTATAGTGGATTGAAAGGGTGGATCTTCTGTAACGGCGGTATTACATTAACCATTTTATGAGTTTGCTTTCTATCTTTGCTGCCTCTTTTTATTTAAATATGAAAGAGAGGAAATAGTCATGCTCTAACTGAGGGATGATCCAAACATGTTGTTTTCTACCTGGATGATTTTATCTTGTTTGACACGAAAAATTACTCTGAATATTTTTTCCTGACTCTAAGGCTGCAATCCTATGTATACTTTCTTGAAAGTAAATCCTTTCAAAGTGGAAGTGGAAGCATGCATAGAAATAGACTACATACCTGACATTTTGATGGTTTATGGTGCTATACACATTTTTTTTTGTAAAAACATTGTTTTCAAGCCCTTTTTGGATGTTATATCCTTTAATGTATGCAATTTTGTACACAGTTCTCCCTAATGTATGGATTGTTATATAGATGTTTTGATGTGAGACCTGATCAAATTTCACAGAAGTGCAAAAACTGAAAGGAAATTGTCTTCCAGTTCAAATCTTAGGTTGGGGAAGTGCAAATTAGATCACTTTGTATTAAAATGTGAACCAAATAATTTTTTGCCCCCATCCCTTCCACAATTTAGTCTTCCAGTGGTTTGGGATGATAATTCCCAGAATTCCTGCCCATTAGCCATACTAGCAGGGATCAGTGGTAGTTGAAGTCCAGTATATCTGGAGCATGCCAGGTTAAAGGAGACTTTAAATTATCCAGACATGGGATTTAGGGTTGTGTGAACTTATCCTAAATTGTGCTAGAATTGGGTTGGGCAAATTCTCTCAACACACCAGTTAAAGGGGGTTAACATTAATGCCTGAGATAATTAGTTAATGAGAACTGACATTTTTAACTTACATATGCATCAAATATTCACCAGTTTAAAGTAATAAACAAATGCATAAAATATATAATTTATTGACATGTGTTTCCTGTGCAGAAGGCTAATCTCATTAAGCAAATTCATGGCCAGCAGCCATATTTAGCTGTTATAAAGGCACAGTAAAAGCATATGTTAAGTAAATTGTTTGGCTTATCAGCATTCTCTCAGTAAAAGAGCCTTATCCACTTGTAGTATCCCATCAGCAGTAAAAACAGTCATGGCCCAAAGCAGAATCAAGCTCAACCACTTTTTTTTACTACTTCTAGAAACCTATAAAAATACTAAAGTAGCCAGTTACTGCACTATTTCTTCAAAGCAATTAATGAAAGATCCCTTTTGCTCATTGATACAATTGGTAAAGACCTCTAGATGTGTCTGCAGTTTATGAAAACATGAAATATCCTGATTTTGAGCTTGCTGTCTACATATGCTGTTATATCACAAAGTACTGAAATCACGCTGAATACTCTGAATTAGGTGCATACAAGCCTACGGCCCCTTTTTCTATGCACACTTGTGCATAGGCAATCCTAGATAGGATTGGGCAGAATCCATACTTGCTGAAAGACAAATCCCACTGAAATCAATAGGACATAATTGCAAATGAACATGTTGGGATGATAGGAATGTGGTGTCTGGGCCTTCGGGGGAGATGGCTCCCAGTCGTTCCCCGACAAGGGGAGGGGACTCTGACTCAGGAGCAGAGGCTGAGAAACCCCCTGACCCGCAGGAGCATCGTCGCCTCAAGTGACAGGCCAGTAGGCCTCCTGTAAGAAGGAGTGCTCATTTGAGAAAATGGTCTCCTCAGGAGAAGGCAACTCCTCATGAGTAGGGTTCTGGCCAGAGAGCTCTGATGGACAGCAGCTGAGCCTAGGTGGGGCTCAGCAGCCTTATGAATAAAAGTCAGCAGTGAGAGCTTGCTAGAAACAATGTCACACTAGCTTCTCTTGCCTTCTGGTTTTCTGACCCTGCCTTATTCTTGAACCTCCATGATATGTTCTTGGATGTCTGATTGATTCTGCTATCAGATTATGTATGCATTGGACTGCCTAACTGTGTTTGACCCTTTGCCTGTTTGACTACTCCTGCTTTGCCTGACTCTATAAATTGGACTGATTGCCTGTGCCTTGACCCTGTACCTGGACTACTTCTGCATTTGCCTGAACTTAAAGCTGGTCTGCTGGCACATCGGTCTGGGGTATTACTTGGCCTTGTGGTCAGCTGTATAACTAAGACTGCTGCAGCCAATGCAGGACAGATGGAGACTCATAAAACATCTCTTTATGTTTATGGTTGTACATGCCATCTAAGCATTGGTAAGTCTGTTTCCAAGAGATGTAAAAACTTGCATTTGCCCAATTTGTGTTGGTGTACAATCAGGCTATTATTATTATTATTATTATTATTATTATTATTTGAAAAAGAGGGGTCTTCATGAAATTTTACCATTAAGAGATGGAGACTCTTTTACAAACATAATTATCCTCTCTCCCAAACTTAAGGATGTCACAAGTGCCCGACTGAGTCTGAGATTCTGACAGACTCTCCTCTGTTGCCCCTACCCAGCCAGGTGCCCACAGCATGAGCACTCATGAGACCTCGGTGAGTGCTCAGCAGCCATCTGGGCCTGCTGCTGAAATTGTGTACTTCCCTATACAGCCAACATTAACACAGCAAGAGGAAGTGTGCAATTTCCAGATCCTCCATTTTGCTCACACTTTTGCAGACTAAGGGCACAATCATATGCATGTTTAGACAACAGAGTCCCACAACTCCCAGCATCCTTCAGCCAGCCATAGTTAGGCTGACCATCTGAAAAGGAGAGGGCTCATGTAACTTTAACAGTTATAGAGAAAAGGGAATTTCAGCCAGTGTCATTTGTATGCAATTAGTTCCTGGTGATATTCCCTCTTCATCACAACAGTTAAAGTTGCAGACACTATAGTAGAGTGACCATATATAAAACAAGGCAGGGCCCCTGCAACTTTAACTGTTGGGATGAAGAAGCGATTTCACCAGGAACTAATTGCATACAAATGACACTGGCTGAAATTCCCTTTTCTCTACAACTGTTAAAGTTACATGAGCCCTGTCCTCCTTTTCAGATGGTCAGCCTAGCCATAGTGGCTTGAGCTGTTGGAAATTGTAGAATTTTTTTTTGCACCATAATACATGAATTGAAATAAAATTATCCTTAAAATATTCACACTTCTTTGAATTTTGTGATACATTTATCACCTCAAAAACATCGAAGGGTCATTCTACCTGAGATATTCCTTACTCATGGTTGTTTCTAGGTTCTTTAGATGACATTGTGACTTTCAGTTTCACTTGTTTTGGAGATGAAGTTTTGTGGGGAAAATAAAATATTATTTCTTAAAGTGAAAGGAAACCCTTTTCCTACGTGCATTGTTCCACTATAGCACAGCACCACCAAGAGATTATGCAGTGGAAAAGCAGGTAAAGAAAATATCTTTGTGAAGGGCTCAGATTTCAATTCTGGAACTAACTCAAAAGTAGATAACGGTGGACTTAAAGTTTTGTAAAAAAAAAAACTCAAAATTTGTATAAAATGCACAAAATGCATGTTTCATGAAAATTCATCTTTCAGTGCGCATTTTGTTTGTTTTTAGAACTGCAGGTTAAAACAGAAATGTGATGAAAGGGATTATGAGCACATGTAAAACAGATTCAAATCAGAAATAGATTGATCTATCCATTTCTAATTCTATCTCGGGATGAAATCACACATGAACGTAAGCAACTGTATGAATGAGCGAAGGACTAGCAATGAATTACTGGAACAATGAAAATACCTCATATCGCTGAACCAGCACTACACCTTAAACCCCATCTCTGTCTTCTGTATTGCTCCTGATGGGACTTGTTCAATCGCACCCCATCTTGAATGGAACAGATTGCATATGCTTTACTGCCTCATTCCTGCTGACTGGCCATGGCAGCACCTGATATGCCTTAAATTAGGCCCAGCTGCACTGGTTCATGTAAGGGGGATGGGAAAGTGGGAACTAATTGTTGCCATTTGTCAGGAAGCTGATGACGGAATCCATCTCAATTTGTCTCTGAACAGGTCTGGTTGGAGAAGTTGCAAGCCTTCTTTTTGCTTTAATCAGCATAGACCTCCCCACCCCAGCCTCAGCTGTGGAAGAAAAATCAAATGTGGCCTCTTCATTGAATGTGAATAGTTCTGAGGTTCCCAGCTGAGCTTTCTTTCGCATTCCAAACTCTAACAGTGTGCTCATATGTGTGTCTACTCAAAACTAAAGCCCAATGGGATTTATGTCCAGGTAAGTCTGTATAGGAATGCTGCCAGTGTCCTCTTGAGAAGAGTATGAAATTGTGTGTTTTGTACCCCTGAAGAATAATAAGGGAAGTATTATAATAGCAAGGACAGTATTTAGGAGTCGACAAAAGAACCTGAGTAGAATTTTTACAGGAGCCTTCTCCAACCTGGTGCCCTCCAAAAGGTTTTGTACTCCAGCGCCCTGACCATTGGCCATGCTGGCTGGGGCTGCTGGGAGTTGTGGAAGGCTGTGCTATAGAAATTGTAGTGTATGCTCTTAAAGATTTGCTCTGTATGGTACTCACTCTTTGTAATTACAAATGTAATGATTTTTCCTTCATTTCATGAAAATTGTGTGTGTGTGTGTGTGTGTATACATGATTGAAAAGTTTGATTCCCCCTCCCAAACAAAAAGCAGATGTTGGGGGGAAGGGGGCATAAAGGGCCTAACATAACACCATTGGTCTCCCACCAGCACAGTCAATCCTGAGAATGTCCTCCTGCTCATCTCTATCTGCACTTACATGTAGAGTGCATGGGGAAGAGAGTGGTCAGTTGTTGAATGTTGATACGAGTGTGAGCCTTCAGCCAGGTTCAATTCTCACCTTAGCATGAACTCACTACATGGCCATAGGCCATTGATGCAAAACCTCCAGCCCATGACCCTAATCCAGCTTGCAGTAGTTCCCTTCGGCCCATGAAGTTTTCTTGGTTTCCTCAAGGGGATGTCTCTCCCTGTCCAAATATAGATCTGCACTGTTGTCTTTTGGAAACCATAATGATTTTTGGAAACCATAATGATTGATGGCATATTTCCATCTATGTTGATAACTCTGGAACTCTAGCTCTGTCTTCCCTCTGATGTTAGCCATGGAGGTTCTGATTTCATGCTTTCAATCAGTGCAATGGTTAACCTGGAGTTAGTCACAGAGTACATGTTGGATGGGCTTGTGCAACTCATGAAGGATCAGGTGTGCAGCTCTGGGGTGCTCCTGGACCCAGCTTCACTCTTGGATGGGCAGTCGGGGTCAAGAATGCTTCTGCACAACCTTGCTTGGTGCTCTAGCTGTATTTGTTTCCTGGATAAGATATAGCTCTAGGGAGCTCATGGCATAGAACTCGTGATGCCATTGCTGTTTAATTTCCATTGGTTCCTCCCAGATCATTTCTGAGCACAATTCAAATGATTGGCTGTAACTTTTAAAGTAATTATTTTGAGTATGATTTGGCATGTATGATATTTAAAGGGATTGCCTTTTCCCAGAGAGACCTGCCCCCTGACCGAGATCTTTGGTGGAGCACCACCACTAGAGGTGTATGTTTCATGTTGTCAAGAAATGGGGTGTGTTGGTAGTTCCCAGGCTCTGGAACTCCCTCCCCAAGGCTGCCATATATTCTCTCTCTCTCTCTCTCTCTCTCTCTCCCTCACCCACCCACCCACCCAATGAATAAATAATATTGACCTACCTTAAAGAGCTCTTTTAGGAATTACTGAGATTATGTATGTGGTGTGAAACTGAACGTTCAAAATAACTATATCAATGCTTATTATTATTACTTTTGGCAAACCTAGACACAGTTCCCGGCCAAAGCCTAGGGGTCATTTTATGGAATGTACTGCCTACCTACCTAAGTGTATAGACATCCAAATTTAATTCATGCCATTCTGCAATTTTTTAAATTCTGGTCCATTTCCATATCAATCTGCAAACTTCTTTGAAAAAGTCTTAAATACGTATATAGGTTGAAATGTAGATTTTTCTCTTTTAAAATGTTTTCAATTGGGTATTTTGATTTGTTCAGTGGGCAACTTGTATGCCAAAACTTTTGGAGGACACAACTCCGAACTCCCATTAGTTGCAGCTAGACTAGGCAATAGTGAAGGATTTTGGGAGTTGTAGACCGAAATATCTAGAAGGCCACAGGTTGCTCACACCTGTTGTAAACTGTTGATAACTGAATAGATCAGGCATGGGAAATGTCAGGTCTGCTGGATGTGGTTGGACTCCCAACTCCCATCATCCTTCACCATTGGCTAGGATGGCTAGGGGTCATGGGAGTTGCAGTCCAACAATATCTGCAGGGCTACACATTGGAACTTTGCTAAGTGCAGATCTGTTCATTTCGTATAGGGATTCATAACGACTGAATTCCTCAAGTATGTCTACCTGGGTACTCTAAAAGGTGAACCTGATCCTTTTCCTAATAGGGTATTTTGCAGCAGCATAAAGTATACATGGCAATGATGAAGACTCAGCACAGGTCATTAACTCCTATATCAAACAAAATAAGTTCCCATCATGATATCTGGTGTGGGAGCGGGGCACAGTGCACACGGACATGTGCGCATGCAGAGTATAAACACATGCTGATTTGTGTCAGGATATGTTTGCATGACCAATACCCAATTTTGTGTCTTTGTGTAAACTCCAGCAGTGGTCTGTCACACGATTCATAGAGACTTCAATCAGCTACAGTGAGCCAACTTGGATTAAATAAAACCTATACCGCGTGTTACGTTGGAGGAGCACAGTCTGCAGATACATATATGCTGACATGTGTTTTGAATCTGTCTTCTGACCTTGTTCTATCATGGCTGATGAATGTGTAGTCTACTAGTCTTCCCAGAGCCAAGGGTCTCAATGAACTGGTGATGTTTCGTATTGATGAGCCTCCAAGTAAGTGGATCGCATGCATTTTGTTGTTATAAGCCAAAACAATACATAGACAGAGCGTAATTTAATTACACAGCAGATTGCCATGCTGTTGAGGAAAATCTCAAGTGATTTTCTTGCCAAGCATGAAGCTCTGTGCCAAACGAGCTCAGAATTTGGGACAAGATAGTACATTCTGTTCACTTGTTATGAGAATAAAGAGGATTAATAAGAGGAGTACAGGAACAGAAAAATCTTTTGAAGATAAAGGGAGCACTTAAACTTCCTCTCGACCCTGGAAAGAGTGAATTATTATATCACTTGATCTCTCTGCATTCATATGAAACAGCTCCTCTGCCATGAGAGTAGGGATGGGTTGTTCCCTTCAGAAAATGTAGCTAGTTTTATCACCACTTCTGGCTTCCCATGACATTCCTCAAATGCTTTGCCTGAGAACCTTTAGAATGTGTTTTGAATTTCATTGTAGGTGATATTTAGTGACGATCTGCAACATAGTGGGTCTCCTCCCCCCCCTTGAAAAAAGCATCACTGGTCAATTTTTTTTGACTAACCTAGTAATTCCTCAGATATCTAATCTGAAAGAAGACCCTAAATTCTCTGCATTTTTGTTTTAGTGAAATCTTTATCCCAATACTACATGAGAATCTGTGTTCTGTCATCGCTCATAACTTAAGTGCCACATTTCCATATTCTTGGAAATGATTTCCTTCCATGCTCTCTGATTGATCTGTATATTTCCATCCCATCCAAGGTTTGGAGGACATGGATTAATGGGGTAACAAGAAGTGGAGCAATGTTGACTGGAGGTAACAATGAAATGCAGATTAGAAGCCATAAGGATGATTACTACCAAGGCTGGTTTGAATCAATGCAGCTATTTAGCACATTGAAGCCCTCTAGTAACAATTTTTTGGCATGAATGTATTCATCTTCGTAAGACAGTTACACTTCAGCAATCAGGTTTCTGCTTAATAGAAATGTTTAAACCATCATGTAGCCAATAATCACCAGGGTCAAAGAAGACAATTAAGAGTGAAGGCATTTCCCATGAGCTTTGCTGGTCCTCAGCTAGGGATATCAGAGAAATCTGCAATGGAACCAAACGAGTTAAATTTTTTATGAATCTGAGCCATGGATTCCACAGTGTTGGGCAGAGTCAGCGGACTTACAGACCATTTTCCTAGCCTTGGGAATTCTGTGTAAATTATATCATAAAAAAAAACAAAAAATATTCTGTACACAAAAATATTCTGGCCCAAAATGTACATTTTCCTCATAGGCTAAAGCATGAAACTGTGCATTTTGGGGAAATTTATGTATTTGTGCATGTGCAAATTTACATAAATTCACATTTGTGCAAATATAGAAACTGGAGGGGGAAATGATTCTGTCAATGGGCAGATGATGGAATGAAAGGTATGTGTGCAAAACCTGTTCTGTTTGTGTTTCATGGATTGTCAATCAATACATCCCAACCCTCAGTGATATCAAATAGCCTAATCTGGTTGGCTATATGGCAACCTCATTGTTTCTAGGAAGACAGCAGCCAGTAAGGTCACAAATAATTTTTGAGAGGCACTGGGTAGGGAGCATTGGAGGGCATGTACAGCCATGAAGGGTATATGCTGGCCACCTGCTGATGTCCCATAGAATGGCAGAGGGCCCACCAGTGACCTGAGACATTGAGCCAGTCTCCCATTTCTCACTGGGAATAGGGATGAGAAGTAGCAAGTTAAGTAGCACATAAGGTAAATCATTCTATACCAGCTCTGCTAAACCACCTTCCATTGAGAAATGGAAGTTGCAGAGAATCCTTGGCCCAACAATTACTGCTGTGCCCAATATTTTGACCATTCCATTTTTGGCATTTTGGGGGGGGGGGAACGAAAACTTGGGCGAAAGAGGCTGGGAGAGGGGAGAATTTTGGAGAATTTTCTCCTTGGGGAGGGGACAGGATTTCCACATACCTTTTTAAATGTAACCAGTTGTTCAGGGGTCTTCTTTGTTTTTCTTTTTTTAAAAAATGCCCCTGGCATTTTCAGGAGCCCAGGAGTTCTTCTTGAATGCTTATTGGAAAGGATGAGGCCTTCACTAGGAACTGCTGGGCTTCTCCAAATGCTGGAGGAAGGGGGTGTTTGTTTGGTTTTTTGGGGAAAAAAATAGGAAGCAGGCCCCTCAGCAAGTGGCTACACTTAAAAAAGACATGTGGAAATCCTGTCCCACTCTTCAAGGAGAAAATTCTCTGAATTCCACCCCTCCCCCCAGAAAAGTTCCCAAAAATATGGGGCAGGTCATTAGAGAGTTGCAGATCAGCTCCCTCTAGGTGTCTTTCCAACTTGGAAAGGATTGCCCCAAAGGCTCCATTAAAATCACTGAAGTTTCTGGGGGAATGTGCATTTCCTAGTTTGAGAGACACCTGGAAATGGCAGCGCAGAGACTCCTTTCTGCTCCAGCAAGCCCAAGAGAATTGGTTCTCCTTGTCTTCCAGTCATCCCTGCCCAAAAGAAATGGGAATTTGTCTCAAAGGCCTCCACAATGACAGCAAACTGGGAAGGGCACTTGGAAAAGGCAGAGCAGCAACACAGTTGTAGCTTTTTTTTTTAAGTCTCAGGAGCCCTCAAGGCACTGAAGCAGCCATGGGGCACCTCTTGGCCCATGAGTCAGTTTATTTATTTATTTAATTTCTAACCCGCCTCTCCATCCAGATCGAGGCGGGGAATAACAGTAAATATAAATACAAGAATCATAAAATAGATACAACATTAAAACAAATACATTATTCAAAACATCTTAAAATTCAACTGGAAAGGCCTGCCAGAAGAGAGCAGTCTTCACAGCTCTCTTAAATTTCAGAAGTCTGCTAATTTGTCAAATCTCCTCCGGCAGGCCATTCCACAGTCTGGGAGTGGCAGAAGAGAAGGGCCTCTAGGGAACACACCTTTTCTGAAGCCAGCCTCCATTTCCTTTGATCTCCAGAGTGCTTCTTTCCTGCATCAGAGGTTGCCGCCAAAAGGCCCATGAAAACTGTCCCTCCCCATTGCAGATAGCTCAGAGCACTGGAAAGATAACTCTGGGAGGAATGCTGAAAGGTAGTCAAGCTGTCATGATCCATTCCGTCCATCTTTTGGGGGTGGGCGCATCGAAAGAAGGGGAGAGAGAAGGTATAGATTGGTAAGAGAGAGCAATGTTGTGTGAGTAACTGTGTGCTCTAGTGTAAGGGAGCTGCCATGGGGCTTGTGGGCATGTGTCTGTAAATGGGAGATCTTATGAGGGAGAAAACAACAGAACATAAGGGAGCCACAATTAGAGTAAGAGAGCTGCAGTTTTGAATGGCGGTGGGTGGGTAGGCTGACCATATGGAAAGGAGGACAGGGCTCCTGTATCTTTAACAGTTGTATAGAAAAGGGGATTTCAGCAGGTGTCCTTTGTATGCATGCCGCACCTGGTGAAATCCCCTCTTCATCACAACAGGTAAAGCTGCAGGAGTATAGCTAGAGTGACCAGATACAAAAGAGGGCCGGGCTCCTGCAACTTTGATTGTTGCGATGAAGAGGGAATTTCACCAGGTGCTGCATGCCTTCAAATGACACCTGCTGAAATTCCCTTTTCTATACAACTGTTAAAGTTACAGGAGCCCTGTCCTCCTTTCCATATGGTCACCCTAGGGGCCGGGGTGGGGTAGAAGAGAAGAAAAGATCTCTGGTGGTAGCGGGGAGTTTTGAGTGAGGGAGCTGCAATGGGAATGAGGAAGTCATTATGCAACGTTGTAACATCTCTCTCCCTCCAACCCCGAAGCACTCACAGACATAACACAGCTGTTCATTTAGCTTTACTAGTAGAATTTTGCACTCCAGTTTGTCAAAGCAGCCAATAGTGAACCCCATGGCTGCATCATTCTGCTATTTATTACATCTAGACATGAATGGATCAGTCTGTTTCTAATCCATGTCAGTTTCACATCTGTTCATTCAGAAGCCAAATCTTCTCAATTTGCATATTAATGCAGGATTATTATTATTATTATTATTATTTAAAAAGTGAAAATTTGTGTATAAGTATGTATTTGAGTGCATTTTCTCATTTTAAAAAAAGCATTTCTCAATATATTTTATCTTAGGCCAGATCTACACCAAGTAGGATATAACATTTTGAAACAGTATATGGAATGTGTCCTGGGCCTGAACAGTTGACAAAACTTATAAACTGCTATTGACAAAGTGCCCCATGACATTCTGATTAGCAAACTAGCTAAAAGTGGACTAGATGGAACAACTGTTAGGTGGATCCACAGTTGGCTACAAGAGTGCTTATGAATTGTACCTTCTCAAAATGGGGTGAGGTAACAAGTGGGGTACCGCAGGGCTCAGTCCTGGGCCCAGTGCTCTTCCACATTTTTATTAATGATTTGGATGAGGAGGTGCAGGGAATGCTTAACAAATTTGCAGATGACACAAAATTGGGTGGGATAGCTAACACCCTGGAAGACAGAAACAAATTTTAAAGTGATCTTGATAGACTGGAGTGCTGGGCTGAAAAAAAAAACAGAATAAAATTTAAGAGAGATAAATGCCAAGTTCTACACCTAGGAAAAGAAACCAAATGCACAGTTACAAGATGGTGGATGTTTGGCACAGCAGTACTACAAGTGAGAAGGATCTTGGAATTGTTGTAGATTGCAAGCTGAATATGAGCCAACAGTGTAGTGTGGCTGCAAAAAAGGCAAATGCTATTTTGGGCTGCATTAATAGAAGTATAGCTTCCAAATTGCATGGGGTACTGGTTCCCCTCTATTCGGCACTGGTTAGGCCTCATCTTGAGTACTGAGTCCAGTTCTGGGCACCACACTTCAAGAAGAATGCAGACAAGCTGGAGGGGAGGTTCAGAGGAGGGCAACGAGGATGAGCAGGGGTCTGGAAACAATGCCCTATGAGGAGAGACTGAAAGAACTGGGCATGTTTAACCTGGAGAAGAGAAGATTGAGCTCGATTATCCCACAATGCAGGACCCAGAATAATGGGATCAAGTTACAGGAGGCTAGATTCTGGCTGAACAACAGGAAAAACTTCTTGACTGTTAGAGCAGTACAACAATGAAACCAATTACCTAGGGAGTTTGCAGGATGTCCCACACTAGAGGCATTCAAGAGGCATCTGGACAGCCATCTATCAGGTATGCTTTAAGGTAGATTCCTACATTGAGCAGGGGTTTTGACTTGATGGCCTTATAGGCCCCTTCCAACTCTACTATTCTATAATTCTGTGCTATAAAACTGTAGTGTAGATCCTTCCTTAATGTATGCATTTTAAAACATATTTCAGGTTTTAATCTGCTTGTGGTTTAAGGCTTCTAAATTTTATGTTTTATGCTGTACCGTGTCATTTTAATTTTTATCAAAGCTTTGGCTATTGGGCGGTATAGAAATGAAATAAAGGGCTTTACCTGTTGGCCAATATAGAAATAAATACATTTTATTCTAAAGCAAACAATTCTAGCATATTTTGTACCTTGCTTGAACCAAGAACTGTATTGCAAAATTCACAGAGTAAAAACCAAAGAATAATTGTGGTCTGATCAGTGCATTAGTTCCAGCGATGTGGATCAGTTCAGTTTGCATCAGAATCCACAAAGATATAAACACTTGAGCATCTTTATTTTCATCTGTGGCTACTCCCCTACAGCATATAAATCTGTAGAGTTCAGGATATATGCAGTGATGAGCTCATGCATGTAGTCATACCATGGCTAATGCAATCCATTCAAGAAAAGTGTGATCCTTCAAGAAGGAAAAGTGCTTGAGGTTTTCTCCCCAAACCTTGTGACCGGGCTAAAACTGTAGATATCAACATCAGTTCTGAGATGTGCAGTTCCCACAACAAGTCTTTGAGCTGCAGCATATATTAGAATGTGGATGTGTTCAGGGGAGAGAAATTCTGTGTCTCCAAATAATTTTATTTGAATATTTTGTGTGCAGTGGGTTCGGATTCAGAACATGTTCCTTGTGAGTGGCCACATCTACACCTTGTGCCAATTCATTACAATTCCATCATGTATCCCTCTTGTGCATCTATACCTCATAGGACACACAATGGCATTTGTTGTGGTACTTTGCAGAATGTGGAATAAAAAGCAGGAAATAACACCTTGAAAGTGGTATATGTAATATGCAATATGCCCCAGCAGTTATCAGTGCATTTCAATACCATTATAAAGCAGTAAAGTAGATCTAGTCTGTATTCCGCTTATCAGGAAACTAAGGAAGGTCCATGTTTCAGTATATCATGATGGTGAACGTTGGTTACTCAGCTCCCAGTTTCCCCAAGCTGCAACAGCATTAATGATCAAACTGCCGGCTGTTGCTAAGGATGTATGAGATTTCTTTTTCAGTACATTTTTAAAAATCAATTTACCCAGTTTGCACCTCCTGGACCTGAAGATGGACTTGAACACAGTCTTTAGTTAAAGTCTGTCCATTTCGAGCTGACACTGTAATTTGTGCTACCAAAAAAAATGTGTTAATGCGAACATTTCAAATATGCCCATAAACATGCTTTAATCAATGGGCAGGAAAATGCATACATTTCAAAAACTTGCACAATTGACGTGTACAAATGTGCATGAAAATATGCAAGCTTGCAATCTGATACAGACAAGGCAGAATGTGTTTTGAGATGGAAATGAGAGAACCTTGGCATTTGCTGATTTGTGCATTTTAGTGCTGGGCCGAATCCTGCCCCCTATTTTCAGGAATATTTTCTCTCCCTGCAAAAGAGGCATTGTTTTTTCTCCTTCTTTCACAGGGATGGATAGGGAATTCTGAGAATTTTCTCCTTGGGGAAAGGGTCAGGGTTTTCACATACCTTTTTCAAGTGTAGCCAGTGTGATGTTCAGCTACTTTAGAGGTCCTTGTATATAAAAGATTGTTAGTAGTTGTTTATAAAATGCTATAAAGGAAGTTAAATAGACTAACAGTTATGTTGTAACTGGGTAAGCATAAGGGGGGGGAGTTCATGTGTGAGTGCTGATTGGATGGTGGTGGGGGAGTGCCTGGATTGGCTGGCTGTGTGAGAGTGGCTGGGTAGATATTTTGGAGCTGACAGGAGAGTGTGAGGAGAGTGTGTGTGTGTGAGAGAGAGAATTATTGTTGACTAGATTAGAGGTTAGGAAGGACCAACGTGTTTTATTATTTTGGTGGAACTAGATGGTGGGAAAGAGTGTAGTGTAGTTCAGAGTGGGTAGAGTAAGCAGGAGAAACATAGAATGTGAGTTTCTATTTGAAATGTTATGAACATAAAGTACTGAAACCATTAAGCATTGTGCCTGTAATCTTTACGAGTATATACCTGGGGAAACCTTCACGCTTATTGACATACATATACTTCTGTTAATAAATCTTGTTAATTATATCCAACTGGTGTGATCTTTAGAAGTGTACCTGAGGAAGGTACTGGTGGCAGCGGACAGAAGAAGGGGGATTTGAGGGCTAGGGTGCTGGGCTGTGGAGCCATGGGGCCTAAAAGAATAAAGGCAGGATGGGAGCAGCAGCAGTAAGCCTAAACCCTCAAACACATCATAAGCACGGGGGGGGGGGGGGGTTTGAAGTAAGCCCTGAGTGCGAGTGGCGAGGACAGCCCTGTTGTGTAGCCTGGTGAGTGTCACAGGTGCAGGCAGGGCGTCACAGCCAGTTTTTTAGTTTTAAAAAAACCACCCCTCCTTTCCCTCAGTGTTTGGAGGAACCCAGAAGTTCTTAGTGAATGCCTATTGGAGACCATGTGACTTTGCCCTCTCCAATAAGCATCCAGTAAGCATCCCTGGGCTCTTGAAAATGCCGGGGGTGTTTAAAAAAAATAAAAAGAAAGAAGACCCCTCAACAACTGGTTACATTTTAAAAGGTATGTGGAAAACCTATCCCTGAAGGAGAAAATTCTCCAAAATTCTCACCTCCCCCAGCCTCTTTCGCCCAAGTTTTAGTTTCTCTCTCTCCCCCCCCCCCCCCCCCGAAATGCCGACATTGGAATGGTTGAAATTTTCGGCCCAACAGTAGTTCATTTCTGGTTATTGCTGTACATCATGTAGATAAACTGGAAAAAGTTTTCCAACAATGGATTTCAATATTATCAGTACTCTTGCCTGTTGACATTATTGTCATTTCCTCACAAAAAAGCAAAACACACTTCCAGACCCACATGCCCGCCTGTAAGGGTATGAGAGGCTGCCGATAGGTGCATGGTCCTGTCATGACCATGTAAGGATGATGGTCATGTGAAGAAGTGCCACTATTTGAGGGCTTTAGGTGCAGCTATTGCGATTTGCGCATTCAGGGTGAGTATGGACACACTACGTTCTCAGCTTTCAACTGGAGGCACCAACGCATTCAACTCATGCTCCACACAATACTCTGCAGGCTGTGGATTACACCTTTGGAGGGAATCGCATGGGGACCACCTGTTGTATAAACCACCCATCAGACCATTTCATTATGTTTTTGCTGATGTTGATGTAGGTGGGATGACCTCTAACTCAGTCACGGTGACTTCCTTGACTGATATTAGATCTTATTGCCTTCAACATTTGTCTCCGTTGACCTATCACCACCAATAAGCCACAGTGGAAACCGAATACATGAAAGACTGGAAAACCTATCCAAAAACCATGTGAACATGATGTGTAAATTTCTTTTCAACAAATTCTAAATGATATCTAAAAGTCTCATTTTGTAAATGAATGCACTCGTGCGGCTTCTGTAATATGATCTTCAAAGTTGCACATGCAGCTGTTGGACATTCTGTGCCTGGGCCAGAATGTACCGCTTTGCTAAAATAGTTTGAAACGTTTGGGAACTTTGTTAATGGTGACAGCCTGACAGTATCAGCAAAAGTTGTGGTACAATATGATTTTTACTTAAGAATGTATGTTTTACTTCTTGCCCCCACTGGCAACTGAATCTCTCAAAGCAATTTACAAAATATATAAAGCATAAACAATAACCACCCCACCCCTTAATGGCCTTCTTTTTCTAACAAGGTGAAAAAAAGAAAGAACTCAGAAATGTACTCAGGAAAAAAAGTCTTCTGCAAAATGTAGGCTCAACTCCAGCATCTTATTATGGATTTCAAATAGTGGCACACATTGTGCACAGAAATGGAAATAAATAACGATCTGCTCAGCACATTCTCAGATTATTTTCAAAACCACATACCAGGGTAAAACAAGATTTTAAATCTAAACCATTGCACTGCAACTGGTAAACAACTAACTTTATTTGATACTAAATTTCTTTGTGGAGCAATGCCAGATCACACACCAATTTCCTAGACTTGTATATATAAATCTAATGAATTTCTTTGATCAGTTTTTAAAGCCTTTCAACATTTTCTGTAATGTATCTTGTTCAATTAAATGAATCCATGGTCTGTCACGTCTCATATGGTTTTATAATTCTTCATTCCTAGCTCACAGGAAGAAGTTTAACTATTTCAATGTTTCCTTCTACAGTACTCTTGGGGCATATGGGAACTTATTAATACTAATGGTAGTTGTGTACATTTTTGCATAATGTGCTACAACTGCTGTATTTCTCTGTGAAAGTGACTTCTATTCCAATGGTACATTACTATGCCTGCCTAGTTACACCAATTCCAATAACACCCCACTGTTAACTTTCCACTGAAAGGTAAGTGAAAAAGCTTGCATCATGTTATTGATGCAAGTGAACATGTATGGAACAAAACAAAACAAATATCATCTATGAACTCTTTATAGATGAGGAGGCCGACCTGGCATGCTTCACGGAGACCTGGCTGGGAGATGACAGTGGCCCCACATGGGCCCAGGCCCTTCAAGCTGGGTACTGTGTTAGTGAGCAGGTGAGGGAAAGTGGGGGGTGGGGGTGGAGTAGCTGTGGTCTACAAGGACACTCTTAACCTGACCAGACTTCCTGTCCAGGAATTGAATCACATCGAGTGTGTGTACCTGAGCCTGAAGGCCAGGGATAGACTAAGGATTCTGTTTATGTACCGGTCACCCCGCTGCCTATCAGACTTCCTGACCGAGCTCACGGAACTGGTCTCGGAGCTGCTGTTGGAGTCACCCAGGCTTTTGGTCCTGGGCGACTTCAACATCTCATTCAAGGCTGGTTTGTCAGGTGCAGCTCGGGAATTCATGGCATCCATGACAAACATGGGCCTATTCCAATTGGTCTCTGGACCTACACATTCAGCAGGTCACACCCTCAATACTGTTTTCAGTTCTGAATAGACGGATCTGTGGCGGAGGTGACAAATACCTCTGCATTGTCATGGACAGACCATTTTCTGGTCAGGGTGCATATCATGGCAAAATAGTTTAGGCACATTAGATGCATGTATAAATTTGTGGCACCATTTTTAAAAAACTTTTGATTTTCAGGGCGAAAAGCTGCCATTTGGAAGAGTGCAGAAAATGTCTTTGAACACTCCTCTACTCACTTTCTCACAAATCGTTGCACATATGTTCACGGCCATTGTTCCCCAGATCTACTTCTGCAATTATTTTTCTTTTCTCATTGTATTAATATTTTTACACTATTTTCCCAGCCTCTTTGTGAGTTGATGGGCATGTTAATGCACATTAAAAGATTAAAAAATAATAATAAAAGCTTTACATGCTCTTGCTGAAGTGCATAAATGCTTAAGTTTAAAAAGTATCTGGGGCTGAAATCTGGCATAGTTTCAGGGGTGAAACAGGAGACCAAAACTTTCCAATATCTTTGCCTTTGCTGCCTGTGTTTCACTGCTGCAGCACTCCCTATGACGTCCGGCTGGTGACTATGCTTCTCCCCCTCCCCATGTGCCCTCTGCATGACAGAATGCATGACACCACCTCCTTCATTTTTGCCTCACCCAGAAAGATTACCAAAATTCCACCACCACCTTTTTGGGATGGCAAAAAGAGGAGATTCTTCCAGGCCACATGTTCCCCACCCCTGGTGTATGTTTTAAACATCTTGCCCATGGCCTGCCACAGAAAACCATTTTCTGCCCACAGCATCCCTCTTCCTAACCACCACCACCACCACCCTGAAGACTTCTGCCTGGCAGACTGCCACTCCCTGCAGGCCCAGGCCCCAAGGTACTGATCCAGCTGCTGTGGACTGCTGCCATCTGTCCTCCTCCCTTGGAGGGATGTATACGCTGGCTGGCTGAAGGGGACTGGGACAGCTACCACCTGCAGGAGAGGGAGGCCTACTGCCTGGGGAGGAGAGGGTGCCAGCTGCTGCCTGCTGCTTGCAATTATGTGCCTGGGAGGGAGGATACAGGGCCAAGTGGGGGGATCTGAGGGGAGCCCAATCGGTGTAGTGATGGGTAGAGGGAGATATGGCATTGTGAGGAGGACTTGCTAGGTAAGGGGAACATGGCGCAGGCAGTTAATGCCTGTGCCTTTTTCTGGTCCCCCTCACATCCACATCACATTGCCCTACCAGCCAGCCCTCGGGTCTCCGGATGCTGCTTTTAAATGCCAGATCGGTGCAAAATAAGACCTCCCTCATCTAAGATCTAATAGTAGATGAGGTGGCCAAGACGGCTTGCATTACCAAGACCTGGGTGGGAGAGCAGGGAAGAGTCTGTCTCTCCCAGCTGTGCTCACTGGGGTACTTGGTTCAGCATCAGGGTAGACTTGAGGGCCAGGGAGGGGGGTTGCTGTGGTCTATAGGAACTCCAGTTCAAATCACTCTGAAGTGTCAAAGCTTTGTGTGAAGGAGGCTTCTGACTAAGGGTGAGGGCTCACATGAGTCTTCCATACTTTTGAAAGGTCTTCTCCCTGACATCTAGCTTTCTGCATGTCACAAGGATTCAGTCTTGGCTTCACAGAGTTTATTGTTCGACTATGTTCCCTGCACTCATCAGTGGAGTTCCATGTCTAACTTCAGTCTTTTTTTTCCCTTGCAAATTCAGCTTCAAGGCCAATAGAGAAGACAATGGCAATGACAACCCTCTTGACTCAACAATAGGCCTACTGGTACATTATGCTCAGTTCAAACTGTTTGAACTGAACCCCTTCAGGCTGTAGGTTAAAGCCCCACATGACTGACAGGTTCTCCATAAAATAAAAAATAATAATAAAAAAATCCCTCTAGGGAACCCTAGCCTAGAAGTCTTATAATATAATAAGTAGTACAACTCAGAAACAGATGGATTATTTCTATGAAATCTAGGCAGCAGATAACCCTGACAAGGTGTGTTTTCTTTCCATTGGGCCTTTGTCAGGCCTAGCTGAAGGAATGCCCCACCCATCATTTGAACTGACAGCACAGGCTTGATTAGATGCCAGAACTGGAGCCGAGAAGGATTTTCTTCCTGTCAAGCTCAAATTGGCCCTGGGGGGGAAACAGGTTTTTGCCTTCTCTGCATTGCCGTCTTCTTGAGCTCCTGCACCTTGACTTCTAATTCAACATGAGTTCCATTTTAGACGGTTTAAGTGCTACACTTCAGAAGAATGCAGCACAAGATGAATCAGTAGCACCTTCGTTTAAGGAAGTTGAGTTACTTTAAAGGTATTTATTGTTTTGTCCATCTTCCTGGGTTTAGGGGCAATTCTCTTTTGTAGTCTGAGCTCAGGATTCCAGCCTTAGTTGGGAATAAAATTCATTGAAATCAATGGAAATGATGTTACGATGCAATTCCAAGCACACTCATCTGGAATTTGGACGTATGTTCAGTTCACTGGAGTGGGAATTCTAAGTAAATACGCATAGCGGGGGTACACAAGTCCCATTGAAAGGAATGGAATTCATGTTATAACCCTGTGCATAGGTACTCAGGAAAATCCTATTGAATTTTATTTATTTAAAAGATTTATATTTGGGTGGTTTTTTTAAAAACCTTTTATAGAAAAGAGTCATAATTCACTGAGACTTACTCTCAAGTATGTGTGATAAGGATTGTAGACTATAATATTATAGCTGTCACTGAGATCAAAGTATTGAATCCTTTCAAAACTTTGTTCACGAGTAAAATGTCAGCTACATTTAATGGGACTAACAATGCTACCCTAGAAACACGTACTTGGAAGTGGGTGCCGCAGAACATAGTAGGATGCATGTCTGAATTAACAGGCATTGGATTGGGATGTTTAATCACAACAAAAAACTGGCCAATGAGGAGGACTTTGGCAGTGACAACCATCATGATGTGACAATCAGGGCTGTGCAGAGGGGGGGCCAGTGGGGCCAGTTGGCCCGGGGGCCACGATTTTGAGGGGGCACTCTGATAAGGAGGTCCCCCCTAGCTTACACTACTGCTTCTGTAGTGTAAGTGGCCCATCGAGAAGTGAGCGCAGAAGCCGTCTGTCGTGAAATTCTGAATGTGAAGAAGTGATGTCTTACATCTTGAATAAAAGTGCTTCCCATTGCCTTTTTTTTATAAATCATTCCGGTTCATATATGTATTTAGCACTGAATCAGTGCTACTGATTAAAAAAATACTTAATGAGCAGTTTGGAATGGGGGGGCACATACCTCCCATCTGGCCTGGACATATTACCAGCTCTGTACGGCCCTGGCGACAATAGGCCCATTGATAATTAGCATAGCACTAGAAATGTGCAGCACACAGTCAAAGCTGTGTTGGAGCTGTACCACATTCCAAACGTATTATGTGCTGGGGTTGTACCATTTCCTTACTTATAATTCAATTATATAATGAATCATCGTTGTTAGCATATAAATGTACTATTTTACTTAACAAGGAATATCTACATTTTAAATAGGATTATAATTAACCCAACTAGACTGGGGCAGAGAATTAGATTGGGACTGCTGCACCGGAACTGTGATTTAACACTTTTCTAGTTGTGCAATTTTCCAGATAACCCCTCCCCCACACACACAAACAGCTATTAGTTCTGTTTCTAAGACTCATTTGTATGGGCCTGTCATCCCCCTTTTTTAATGGGGCCCCACTGTTGGAAGGACAATGCTCAGTTAGGTGTCACTTTCATCTGATCCAGCAGGATTCTTCTTACATCACATTGGTTCCAAATTACACTGTTCTTACTTTACCTTCCTGGTAGAGTTGTTATCCTCTCCCCAGGGACTATTAAGAGTTGTGTGATAGACACATTGAATAGGTTCATCTTTCTTTTTCATGGAGATCTGAAGGATAGTGCTGTGTGCTTGATGGATTTCTACCCATTAAAGACTAACTGATGAACCCAAAGAGGCAGTATTAATTCCAGATGAAGCAATCCAGTAGTGGTGGGGTCAAGGGTCAGCCTTGTTGGGTACTTGCTGAAGCCCACACAATGTACAGAGCTGTCCAAGTTCAGTCTGTCAGAGCAGGGGTCAAACAATCTGAGACCAAAGCGAGTGGGTCGTGGTAGACAAGGCAACTGAAGTAGATCCAGTCAAGACCAAGTGTAAAAAGATGGAACTGAAGCTCAACAATGCTTAAGGCAAGGAAGGCAAAAATTGGTGTAAGGTTGCCTCAAAGAGATGCCTAATGGGAACAGTTAAACCGCCAAAGCTGAGCAGTTACACGCTGCATTCAGACAACACATTAGACAATGGTGGGTTGAGTAGTCAACTCACGGGTTTTTTTTTTTGCGGGTACTCCCCACAGGACATGTTGCCATGCCCCCGTGGAGCGGTTGAGGCTTGCGTTGAGTGGATTACTAGTCAACACAGCATTTGACTGACACACAGTCAAATGCCCTCCTCCCTCAGTCCTCCCAGTGCTATCCCAGCAGCCTCTGTGAGTTGTGCTGGCTATAGCAGAGCAGCCACTCAGTTTTGGCTGCTCTTGCCTGGGAACTCTTTTTTTAATTTATTTTTTTATTTTTTATTTTCAACTTAAAAAACAACATAAACACAACATAAGTACAATACATAACCCATTCACTACCCCCCGTGCTCCCCTCCCCCCAGGAGACCAACATTTATTCAATTATATTATACATCTTTCCAAAATTGTAAAGAATCTTTCAAAGGTGAGTGCCCTTTCCCCTTTCTTAATACAAATTCCAAAAATGGACTCCATATATTTTCAAAATCATTCTTCCTGGATAATCCCCTCCTTACTTTCAAATTACACGTTTACTTGTCATTAAGCGCAATATCACATATTTCTTTATACCATTCTTCTATTGTATACTTCCCTTGAACTTTCCAATTCTTAGCTATCATTAATCTAACGGGTGCCAGGAGGTTGTTAATCAATTCCTTCATACTTGTATCCCCTATTCCTTTATCCCATATTGATAGTAAAGCCAATTTAGGACTTATTTCCACATTAATTCCCGTTATTTCGCTTATTTCTTTAAACACCCTTTTCCAAAATTTTTGTACATATTCACAACTCCACCACATATGAAAGCAAGTTCCAACCTCCTGACAACCCCTCCAACAGTTCTTAGAATTTTTTTTATCAATCTGGTGAGATCTCACTGGCGTTAAATACCATCTCCATGCTACTTTATAATAATTCTCCTTTATCCTAACCGACAATAACTTTAACATTCTTGCGTCCCAAATCTTCCTCCAGTTAAGATCATTAATTTGTTCCTTTAAATCATCTTCCCAAATCATTTTAAGAGAATCTCGGTGGTCATCGTCCTCTATCATAATTTTATATATTTCACTAATCAAACCTCTTTTATTTTTATTTTCCCCTTTTCTCTTGATTCAATTAATTCTTCAAATCTTGTATTATCTCTACAATCCTTATTCTTCTTTTTCCAATTCTGTGTCCGGCCTCACTCCATTCCTCCGAAGCCACTCCCCCCCTTGCCTGGGAACTCTGAAGCCAGGCGAAAAAGTCAACTCAACGGGGGAAAAACTCCACTGGCTCATTTTGGACAACACAATAACCAATGATTGTGCGACTAGTCAATTCTGCAGCTGGTTGTGTTTCCCAGGGGGGGTTGACAAAAAAAGTCAACCGTGGGGTGGTTTTTGCCCGACAGATGACACAAACTATAGTTGACAGCTCAACTCACGGTTGATGACTAAAACCACCAGTGGTCATTGTGTTGGCTGAACTGAGCTACAGAGAGGTTTTATGGTGGTCCAGGCAGATCCTCAACTTCCTGATCATCAGCTGGTGCCTCCACTTCTTGAGTAGACCCCTGCTTCCTAGTAGGCCTCTGGAGCTACAGTCACCTTGCAGCCAAGTGAGCACTTCTCTTACTGGGTTAGTCTTTATCTTAATTCCTGGGGGGCATTGGATGTGAAAGAATCTGCATCTGCAGTGTGGTATAGGGACTCATCTGCGACCCCAGGCAAGGGGTTTGAGTGACCCGACAACTCAGGCTGCTTGACTCATCTGGGCTGGGCCTTGAACGTGAGGTCTCCAGTCTCTTCCTTGCATGCAGTTCCCCCAGGGTCCAGCCAGGTAAAACTAGCTCCTGTAGAGCCTCTTGTCCCTGCTTTTCTTCCTCCTTGCTCTCATGGTCTGTTTACCTGCCCTCACGTAGCATGCAAGCAGTGACAGGAAGAAGGAGCATCCTACATTTGCCTTGTGGTCTCCTTTTAAGCAATTGTACGGATTGGGCCCCGAGAAAGAGGGCAAGTGACTTGGCAGCCATGACAGCGACAAGAAGGAGTTGGGCACCATTCAGTTGAGGTCAACTGGGCTGGCTCAAGGGCTCCCCAAAACTGAAGTTGGCATTATAATTCTAAGTAAAAGCTGGAGGAGGAATTATTGTCTTGTGCCGCTGTAGCTCACTCATTGCTGTCTTCCTTTGATATATGTGTGTGTGTGTGTGTGTGTGTGTGTGTGTGTGGAGGGGGCACCTTTTATATGCATGCTCTTGCTGGTCTTGTCCAATTTAGCTTTCCCCTTCATAGCCTCCTGTTGCAGCCCAATCCTATTCCTGTTCACTCGGAAGTAAATCCCACTGTGTGCCGAGAAGTAAGACTCGCTTATTCAATGGAGTGGGTTACGTCCAAGTAAGGCTGCATTCTTAACACACTTACTTTGGAAATGCTCCATTGAATTTAGTGCTGCTTAAATAAGTGTGCCTAAATTCAGGCTGCAAGGTTAAAATCCTACTTACCCTTACCTAGGAGTCAGCTGTATTCAACATAGTAAGTTTTACTTCCAAGTAAACATACATAGACTCATCTTGTTACTCAGTCCTGTTGGACACACACAGACTTAGTATCCCCCAAATCAGGCCCACAAGTGCTGTGCATTGTCCATTTGGAACACAAGCTCTTTTGGCCCATTCCTGAGAGAAAGGTAAGAATGCTCCAAGGGGTCATTTTTCAATGGAAAGGTGGGGATCAGGGCCAGACCAGGTGAGGTGCGTTTCTTGGGTCATCAAGGAGTGTTTTTTCTTGGTGGGATATAATGGCTGGCTAGGAAAGTTTGTAAGCAGAATGCATTTGGCTATTCGCAAAGGCACTCTGGTTTATTAGATAAGAGTAGGAAAAGAGACACTGCCCCAATTTGGTTCCCACCTGGACAAAGATGCACCATGCTGAGGGTTCGTCTACTGTTCACCCTGGTCCTGCTGAGGGCCCAGGGCAAACTGCACCACAACTGACCCTGTGGGACAGAATCACTGGTTGGAGGCTTCCAATGTCCAGAACACCACAACAGTATCGATGCCAATTTCTCTTGTGCGACTTGCAGCAGATCCTAATGTTGCTCACTGAGAGAGGCCTGCCTAGACTAGTACTAATGCCTAGGGTTTGAAAGTGAGCATCAGTGACAACCCAAGAAACACCCAATCCCTGACAGAAAGGCCAGAGGCTGCTTCGACGGTGCCAAGTTGCCAACGCATTTAAAGAAATGCCACACTTTCTCTGCTGTAGGGTGATGGTGGCTAATCCCAACGCAGAGAAAGCACGGGGTTTCCAGCCCTGCACCTCTGCCTGGGATGATGGTGTCCAATCGGGGGTCACTATCCACCTGGGAATGCCTCTGCTGTGATGCTGGAGTGAGATTAGATGGTAGATGCACCATATTTGCCTCTCTTCAGCGAAAAAGTTGAGGTTAAGTCACCAACTTTTTAAACTTGCAGCTCCGTGGGAAAGACCCACGATGGCTGCTGCATCGTATCACCAACACAGCACCACCGTGCACCCACCACAGGGCTTTTAGAGGGTCCAGCCTCACGTGAAACTCATGGACACCATATAAAGGGCTATTTCAGGTCAAGGAGCTGATGGGTTATGGCTGAAACAAGGCAATCCATTTGCATGGGAACCAAGGGGCCACACCGCACTGGGAAAACATACCCTGGCTGATTGATAGAGCCAGTGGCTGTATTGCTCTGTCCAGCTGTCTGACATGCAATGTCATTTCAGCTGCTGCAGCAAAACCCTCCCCTTAACCCGCAACAGCTGAAGCAGCACATACTAGCTTGAATCTAGAGGTCACAGGTTGTCCTCCTATCCTTTTAAGTCAAAGTTCTTTAGGGCCTTCCCACTGCGAAAATAAAAAAAGGAGTTAATGTAGATCTTCAAGATTTTATTTCTTCACAAATTAAGGTTGGATTGCACAGTTCTCAAAATTCTTCATATATATGCATTCTGCTTTCATCTTGGCAGGAACCAAGCGCCGCTATTAACATGCCTCAGTCAATGTGTGATACGAACACCTGGCCAGGGGTCAAAGAACCATGACAATAATTCTGTGAGCCCAAGGGTGCTTTAGACTTGTTTTGTTCTGAAATAGCACCCCCACCCCCTGAAGTCCTTCTCATAGTGCTTTTTGAAATGACGGGGAACTTCAAAAGCAGCTTGTGCTTCACCATTGGTGTTGAGTGCATTAAAAAAACAATATCAAACATCCTGCTGTGTTTACACAAGGCCCTTGTGTGAATTTAATACTGCAATTTTGCATGCAGGGAGTAAGACTCTCTCAGGGAAAACAACAAGGTTTTTTTTTCTTATTGAAAACGGGCAAGGGGAAGCTTCACGGTTGAAACCCTCTGCATAGGGAGTAAGCCTATTGGACTCCGAGTGGTTCACTTTTGAGTAAATGCGCATAGGATTGGGCTGGAGATAGCTCTTTGGATCCCAGCCCATGTGGTGAATTGTCAGATGTGGGAACCAGTTTTTAGATGTGTTGCACAGGGACTCTGGAAGAGGGGGTGTACGGAAAATTCTGTCAGGGCTGCCTCCGAAGCAAACTGGGTGATTCCACAAAGCTGGCAAAACTCAATATTTATTAGCTGCCTCGGTTTGGTAAAGTGAAATATTTATTGACTGAGCTTACTAAAGTATTTTCTCATGAAAGTAGCATGCTACTTTAGGGGTGTTTAAAAACAACAACTCTTGCATATATAAATTATTGTTCCTGGTGTAATCATGGTAGGCATGTAGTGTCTAGCCACTCTCTTCTGGGAGGTTTTTCTTAACCCATTGAATACCTTAACTTTCAAACCATAATGTCAATTTTATAGCTGTGCAAGAGCTGACTTCATTTTTCTCCTCTTGGTTCTTTATAAAGAAACATGTTTCCCCTCCTTGACCTTCCAGTTGTGACATTTGGGCCATTTTAAATAATCTGTTTAAATTGCGGCATGAATGCTTCCATTGACTGCCTTCCCGGTCATGTCCTGAGCATTTCACGTGGCAAGGAATGGACAAATGACAATAGATGGTCTTTGTCTCATAACTGTTGAATGAGGTAAGGTCTTCGAAACCTTTACACATGCTTTCTTTTCTTGCTTTGGAAGCTAACCATGCTACTTAATATGATATATTTCTGGTACAATAATTACAAGTTCATAATTTCAGAAAGAAAAGCAAGATCTGAACAGTGAAGCCTTTCTCTGGCTTCTTGTGAAATAAACACTAGCATGGGGGAAACTGTATTTGCACTAGGCACTAGGAGGGAAACACTTCTGGGAAATAAAATACCCATTGAATTTTACCATTAGGTCATAACAAAACAAACAGTATGGAAACTGCTCTCCGTTCCCCACCTCTGGCTTTTAAAAAACCAATTATGTTTCAGATACAAATTGTGTTCAGGCTACTGAGGAATTTAAATTAGCATCCACAAGGTTACACCGGAATGAAACAGAAATGGAGACTTCAGTTCTCAAACAGTTTGGGAGATTTATTACCTGTCTGTCTGTGGCGATGCAGAGCAGGGAGCAATCTTTAATTATAGACAAAACCATTTGTACTCACATGTAGTGGCTGAGAGCCAATGAGTTTGGTTAGGTACGATCAAGACTTCAGGCATGTAGAATTGGTTTGGAGACATTTTGACTTTGATTCATGTCACTTCTGCATGTGTCCAACCACAAGTCTGTTCTGTCCCATTAATCTATGAAATATATATATATATATATATATATGCATGAAATTTGCTTTTCAATATGTATTTTTAAAATGTATTTTCTCTCAAAACATTTTAAATGTATTTTCAGATTTTCTTTGAGCTGAAGATTGCGTCAAAACATCCGGCAATTTCAAAAGCCGGTGGGTGACTTGAGTTCCAATCTGCCATTACTTTGGAAGTGATGAATTCACTCAGCACATGTCAGAATTCACAAAGATCGAATTCTTCCAACATCCCCACGTCTCGGCTCCCCTCACCCCTTCCTTTGCTTAGAAACAGCCAGACATGTTCAGTTTTAGGTCAGTTGCACAAATGCGGGACAAATGACTCAGAAAGAAGGAGAGTGAATTGTGTGTCTCTCTCTGTCCATGTACACAAGACTCGGTGGTTAAGCCCAAAATGGGCCGTTTATTGATCTGTTGTTCACCGAGAAGCCGAGTTTGGTTCTGGTTCAGGAGGCTAATAGGGTCAATGGGAGTTGAAATCAATACGCACATGCTGAAATTGATCTCATGAGTGATGTGGGATGCTTTCTGGGTGGAAGCAAAGTGAAGGGATCGCAGAAAGAGGCACTGCATTTCTCTCATGACCTCTCTGTAACTACACTCACCTTTCTTATCCTTGGAGGGTTGGCTACACTCTCTTTGTACTCCAGTTGCACATCACTACCATTTTGCTTTCTATATTGATCAGTTTTTCACCAAGGGCAGGGGCAAAATCCAAATAAGGGAGGACAGCATAAAATACGTTCTGTGGATTGTAGTATTTCTCTTTAAAAACATTTTTTTTTAATCCTCTTGATACAATGTGCGGGAGCAGAGGTCAATTTCTACAGAGGCTTTTGGGATTCAGACCCAGCCTTCTGCTTTGGAACATGCAAACACTTGCTTTGAGGCTTTGTCCCTTTATCTCAGATGTGCAGGCATAAGGTTTTCAATATTCAAGGGAGGAATAGGACACGTAAAGGACATCGTATAAACCTAGATGCTACTGGCAAAGTTTGAGAATGACCCTGTTCAGATGGTACATGAAGCCGTGGTTAAGCATTTTGAGCTAAAGATTATGAATTAGCATGTCATGTGAACTATTCCTAACCATGGTGGCTACATATGGTTTAAACATGCTCACTAACCATTTGCTGCAAAAGGGTTAGTGGCCTAACCATGGCTTAGTGTGTTGTCTGAACAAACCCCAATATTACTCTTGACATACATCAGATAGCTGTTACATCTGCAACTAGTATGTTGTTAGGGTGGAAGCTAGCATCTCCTTTTCCCATTTAACATCACAAATTATTACTTAGATCTGGTGTTACGGAAGGGGAAAATCTGTGAGGCTCGACCTTGTTTAGGTTGTCCGGGTTCCATCTAAAAGCTTGGTCCACCTTGTTCTTGAACATGAGCTTTTGTTGCTGTTGCTTGAATGGGAAAAGGGTGCATTTAGGTGTACACTTTTAAACTGGGCCCCCAAATGTATACTTTTCTCCCATTGACTCAAGCATGAAAATGTGTATTTTCCAAAGTATGCATTTTAAAGTGTGCATTTTTAATGAACATCTTTTGCAAATGAGACTGCTAACACAGGAATATACAAACTTTGCCAAAGAAGTGTATTCACGCTCAGGGGTGTGGACAGAGCAAGTCCTGATGTTGAATGAACGGAAAGGAAATTCTCATACAACTCTACCTGGAAATTCAGATGAATGAACCTGAACCCTGACTTTGGCTGGGTAATGGTAAGCTTTGCTAATGACCTGTATAATCCTATGCATGTATAGAGTATAAGCCTATGCATGGCTACTCTGAGGTAAATCCCACTGAATTCAGTAAGGTGAAGTTCTCAGTATGTATGGATAGTATTGCAGCCCCAATTATCAAAGTCCCCTATTTCAGAAGGGGGGGGGTCAACTCACACCAGTGTCCAGAAGAAAAGCTCTTCTGAAGTTATCTTGACCTCACCAACTCGCCCAAAGCCTGGAGCCATCAATGCACAGTTATAAGTTTCTTGTATGCTAGATTTAAACTGGACTAGAAGTGTCCAAACTCAAGCAGACAGCACTTTTTGTGATAGAGCTGATGAAAGTATCCCCTTTCCCCCAACAGCCTAACACACATAGACTGTGGTCTGGGATTCCCATGTCTTCTTTCAGACTCCAGTCTCCCAGACGGAAATTTGGAAAGCCTTTCAGTTGGCAACAGTCCTATAGGCTTCCCATACTGCCTTCACACACAACTTTCTACAGTAACTCTTCTCTGCTTGAGCGTATTTTCATGTGTCTTTCATTAATTTTATTGAAAGAAGATTGCTTAAGAAATGACAATCTGAAGTAGGTTTCACTTTGGCTATACATTGGGAAGTTCATAGCCTTATTAGAATCTCTTTCCTCTTGGTTTTTTGGGGGGAGGTGGGGGTGGGGGCTTGCATCCTGGTCAATAATTGTTCTTTCCTTTTCACATTTCCTTTCTTGAACTGCTGAAAAATTAGGTGCAAGTTCATTGCACACCATGGAATTGCTTGCAGTAGGAAATTCCAGCATTTCTCTTCGAGTTCTGTGGATCAATTATGTAAAGAGAATGTGGTCCAGTAAATGGAAACTTGGCTCTAGAAGTCTCGAGTTATATTCCACCTCTCCTATAGTCTGGTTTTGTAGCTTTGGGTATGCCACTATTTTATTTATTTATTGTAATTCATATACTGCCTTTCCACAGAAACTCCTTTTGAGATGGTTATCGTTGGTCCTTAATTTCCCAGCCATAAAATTGGTGGTGTTGCCTTTTTGGCATGCCACTTAAGGTGCCAGGAGACTTCCCTGAGGTTCGCAGTCATGGTAGAAAACAGAAAATGGTGGAATTACCTCCAGCCCCTCCCAAGGGGAAGAGATGCAATGCATCTGGGGAGAGGAAAGTAAGATTGTTCACTGCTAGTTGATATTCCAAGATCCAGCATATTATAAAAACAAAGCTAAGGATGACACTAAACAACAGGACAACAGAAGAAACACTGAGCTTCACAAAAACCAGCAGCCCTGTGCAGAGTATCCCCTTCTCCTTTATTATGTCTAGAAAACTTACCATCCTAATAAGAAGAGCCCTGCTGGATCAGACCGAGGGTCCATCTAGTCCTGCACTCTGTTCCCACAGTGGCCAACCAGGGGCCTACAAGCAGGACATGGTGAAAGTGTACCCTCCCACCTATGTCCCCCAGCAACTGGTGTATATAGGCTTACTTTGTTTCCACACACACACCCTATTTCATATCACCGGATGGTGAGGGCAGGAAAACCAATAGCAAAATGATATCACGATAAAGATGAAGTTGTACTAAGGAGAGCAGGGCCAGCGGGTTCAGCATTATTGGGCACACGCCCACATCCATACCTGTTCCTTTATCTCCTTGCTATTGCTGCCTGTTCACTTGTTCTTTCTGAGTGAATGATTATAATAGCAAGGAACAGGAGGAGGGAGGCCCTGCTCACCTCTCGCTCTGGCGGGTCGTGGAGATTGCGGCTGGAGGAGCAGTCAGGAGGAGGTCTGCCAACCTGGCCCAAGTGCCTTTGAAAACCTGGAGCCATCCTCGAGGGAGGGGTGAGGAGGAAACTCAGTGCAGGGCTGCCATTTTTGGCAGTCGACTCTTTCTTTGGCTAATATTTCACCTGTCCTTGTCTTCAAGTCCCTTTTTTTTTTAGTTTTTGTGAGTGAATTGGGGGAAAGCATGGCATAGCTTTTTCTGAACCATCCCTGGGCTTAGTTAAACAAACTATGCTCTAAAACTTCAGAGGTACAGTTTTTTGTTATGAAACAATCGTATCAATATTACAGGGGAGGGCGGAACAGTTTAATGAGGACTGAGTAAGTGTTCCAATGAACCCAGTAAACATGACTCTGTCAAACATTTTTGGTATTGCTGTCTTTTATTTTAGGGTTGTTGTTGTTGTTGTGTACAATATAGCATTGTACTCTAAATATAGAGTACACTGCTATATTTATTCTGAAAAGTGAAACTGCATTATATATCTCTTCCTGTGTGATCTCAGTCAAAACTATGAATTCTGTCAACACATTGAAAGGTCTAAAATTAAAATTAAAAAGCATTTGAACTTATTTATTCATTTGTTAATTTGCACTCCACCTTTCTACCAGGAAGTGGTGCTTAAGATGGCTAACACCTTAAAAGCCAAACATTAAGATACTTGGAGGTATCCACTTGTCATGTATTTCTAGGATGTTCTTCTCCTTTGCTAATTATGACCTCGAGGCTATTAACTTGGGTGGTTGGGGGAATATCTTGGACAGCTGTTTTTCCGCTTCATTTTTCAAAGGGGAATGAGAGTGCTCCATAATTTTCCAATAAGTTAGCAACATTCAATTTGGAACTCATGTGATGTTAAAAAAGGTGCTTTAAACCATATGACTCTTACTATAACAGCAGGAAATATTTTAATTTCTTCATGATGTGCTGTAATTATATATCTATCCAGTTTGGCTTACATGTAGAATGAACACGAGTTTTAGACTACAAACTAGAGATGGGGAAGAAATTCATTCAGTACACCGAATTATGACGTTTGAGTCACTATGCAAACTGAAACGCAGTTATCTTTTGAAATTCATACCTCTCTGCATTTTAAAAAGGGTTTTTTTCAATAAAAAATATACAAAATACATATATTACTGGAAATAACATTCAAAAATGCACTATATTAGGAAACGGTGTTGCAAAAATGTGTATTTTAGGCAAACTGCACACAAAAAGGCATATACCCTATTTCTTTGATTCTAAGATGCACTTTTTTCCCTATATGAACATCTCTAAAAACGGGGTGCATCTTAGAATCAATGGCAATTTTCCCACACTTAGAATCAAAGCTTTTTTCTGTTGGCGGTACTGAAATTAAGGTGCGTCTTACAATTGATGGCATCTTAGAATCGAAGAAATACGGTATTAGGATAAAGGTGCACAAAAATATGGACGAATTTTTATGCGAACAATAAATAAAATCTAAACGTTCAGGTTGAACTAAATTTAGGACTGGAGAAATTCTCAAAGTTCAAGATGAGCTGATCTTAAGATTTGAAAACGGAGAACTGAGAGAAAATGAAATTCAATGTTTGTGAACTCTGATAAAACCTGAATTGAGCTAATGGATGAATTGGAATTTACAGTGTAATCCTACACATGCTGACTCAGAAAGAAGTGTCATTGCATGAAGTGGGGCTTGCTGTTGAGTAAGTGTGTGTAGGACTGCACCCTGAGTTACTCTCCAGCTTCTTTTGTACTCTGGAATGTTCTGATGCAGTTCTTGCCTCAATAAACATAACTCATTAACTTTTAGATTTAAAATGTGCATTTTGTGAAAGAATGTATTTAGAAATGCTTATTTCAAAGGGAAATGCATTTAAAATATGTATTTAAATGTGAATTTTCATGCAGATTTTTTTAAAAAATAATAATAATCACAGATTAATGCAGAAAAGGGATGAAACACACTTATGGGTGAACATGTGAAAAACATGATACAGACTGCATATACACTGATTTGTCCATCCCTTTTGAAAACTACTTTTGCAATTATTTTCCTCCCAATATAAAATGTGAATATAAAATGCAAAATTTGGGGAGGGGTTGTGTAATATTCCCCAATTTCTTATTTTAAAAAAGTCTTTCCCACTCCTCTTTGGGCTGTTGTAGGCCAAATAAACAACAGTATTTATGCTATGTCTGGTCCAAAAGAGGAAATACGTTTAATTCAAATATCCGAAAAGACAATTCTGCCTTGACTCCGCACAAAATGTGTCAGTTCAGTGGTGCTATTATGAAAGTGATTTCCTAACTCATGCATTCTGGCCATGTTGGCTGGGGCTGATGGGATTTGAAGTCCATAGCATCGGGAGAGCTCCAAGCTGGGGAAGGCTGATATACAGCAGAGAAGCAAGTGGAATCTTCACATAGATTCTGAAACAGTTATAAATAGGGATAACCTCAGGTCTTGCACCCACCACCACCCTGAATCAACTCAAGGCACCCTAAGGCATGTCAGAACTGATCTGATTCTCCTTAGGGTGCCTCTGGCCACCCCAGTACTCCCTCATATTTGGGTCGAGGCAGGTTGAATTGGCCCACTTCGCCTCAGATTCGGAGGTTTATGCGCACCGAGGTGGTGCGCAACCCTATTGATAACACTCCATTATCAATTTAGCTAGTAGATCCTATTTTGTTGAGTTTCCTGTTGTCCCAGTAATGACAAAATTAAAAATTCCCCAATTTGTTTTAGTGTGAACATCATGCCAATCTCTTTGAGAGGAAAACTGACCGCTTTCATCCCAGTTTAATTTATGGGGAAAGTAGTGTGTTACCTACAATTACCAAAGGAAAGGTTCTTGGTGAGATCATACTTCTGGAAATGATCCATACTTGGCTTGTATGTGAACTATTGCTAACAGAAGAATTAATACATGGAAGGGTTACAGAGCCTCGGTCTTATCAAAGATCAGCCTCAGGAGGGACAGGGCAGAACTAGGAGAATAGCTTGTGTTTATCATAGACTCCAATGATATGTAGTACATTCATGTCTATATATATTTTTTGTTTCATTTTTGCTTTTAAACTATGTGGGAAGATAGAACCAATTGCATAACAGAAAGAACATGAATATGGAACCAATCTCTTTTAACCTAAATTCATCTTTCATATTTGTCATCTTATCTCACTATAATATGGTTCTTATTAAACTTTAGCCCTTTTATGAATTGCTTAAAATCAAACGATAGAAGCAGACTTGGCAGCTGCACAATGGTTGGAACATACGGTAGCTATGTAGGGAGGGAGGGTGGGAACTGAAGAAGCAAAGAGAGAAAGACAGAGAGAGAAAGAGCAACCATGATAAACACCATTTTAAGAGAGAGAGAGAGAGAGAGAACGTTTCTCACTGCAGATATAAGGTGAAAGGAAACAGAAAATCAGGGACAGGGAATCTATGGCCCTTTACATGTTGCCGGATTCCAACTACTATTAACCCCAGGCAGCATTGCCAGGTGAAGTTGATGGTCAGGGATAATGGGAGCTGAAATCCGGCAACATCTGGTTCTGCCACAGGTTCACTATGCCTGGAGTAAATAGACGCATAGGTACATAACCATTGGATTGCACCAAACTCTGTTTTATTATGCTGGAGACATTTCTAATGCATTTATTCCATTGTTTAAAATTCATTAAAAGTACTCCATGCACAGCATAGTCTTATGCCTGTCTACTCAAAAATAACTCCCACTGAATGCAATGGGTTTATGCCCACAGTAAGCATGTATAGGATTTCAGCCTAAGAACAGTTTAAAGTAGTAAGACTGGACAAAATCCATCCAAATTATATTCTTAACTTTGACCTACTGAAATCAATGGAACTTTAAAGTGCTTAACTTTGCCTGGATCTTGCCCATAGACTAGGCTGACCATCTGAAAAGGACGACAGGGCTCATATAACTTTAACAGTTGTAGAGGAAAGGGAATTTCAGCCAGTGTCATTTGTATGCAATTAGTTCCTGGTGAAATTCCCTCTTCATCACAACTGTTAAAGGTGCAGGCACTATACTAGAGTGACCATATACTAAAGAAGGCAGGGCTCTGCAACTTTAACAGTTGTGATGAAGAGGGAATATCACCAGGAACTAATTGCATACAAACGACACTGGTTGAAATTCCCTTTTCTCTACAACTGTTAAAGTTATATGAGCCCTGTCCTCCTTTTCAGATGGTCAGCCTACCATAGACTGCAATCCTATGAACTTTAGGCATGCAAAAATTCTAAACATTTGCTATTGGAAGTGAAAGCATAACTAATGCTATGCAGGATAAGAAAAGCAGTCTGGGTTGTATCCAATGTTAGTCTAACTTAAGCCCCATTCAGTTCAATGGGTCTATTCTAAATAGGACTAATATGTTAAGATTCAACCCTCTGGTTTTCACAGCGGCCAGACAGATGCCCTTGTAAGCTCACAAGAAGAACATGAAGGATACACTGTGGGTGATGGGAGGTGCTTTCCCCATCCTGGTGCATTAGCCATGGGGATGATAGGACTTGGTCCAGATGATAGGAGTTGCAGTCCAACACACGTGGAGGGCGCCAGTTTGGGAAGGGCTCATTTAGGGCACAATCCCATGCTGGCTGGGGAATGCTAGGAGTTGCAGGACTTCTTTCCTCCTAAACATGAATAGTATTGCACCTTTAAACTATGTTACATTTAGCAGTCAGTGAACTGGTATTCACTAATTCCTGCAGCCTTAAAATGACAGCTCTGTGGTCTGCAGGACATGAGCAAAGCCCATTTCAGAATAAGCATTCCATGCACGCTTGGCCACATTTAATTCACCTACCATACCCCAAAAAAGGGGGTTAACAATGAATAGTTCCCAAGATTCTTCCCCTGTCTCAGTCTCAAATAAGCAATCCCAAAAATGAGCTATGGTCTTGATTTGGACTAGGCCCAAATCGGTTAGTTTTAAAGCTTCCTTATTCCATGCACCAGGCCTCAAGATGCTCCCAAGTGTGTAATTAGGAAATAACGATGCCTGGAGGCCTCCCCACCCCATTACAACCCGCCCCCAAATGAACTTACTTTCTAGTAGCAACAATATGGAATGCAAACGGGATGACTGCTCTTTGGGCCTGCATTAACTGATACTTCCTACTAGTGCTGTGCTGAAAATTTCAACCATTCCATTTTTGGCATTTCATGGGGGATGGGTGGATCAGTGGGGGGAAATGACAACTAGGGTGAAAGGGGCTGGGAGAGTTGAGAATTTTCTACTTGGGGAGGGGGACAGGTTTTCCACATACCTTTTCAAATGTAGCCAGTCGTTGAGGGGTCTTCTTTCTTTTTATTCATTTTTTAAAACATCCCCAGCATTTTCAGGAGCCCAGGTGTGCATATTGGAGAGAGCAAGGTCACATGGTCTCCAATATGCATTCATTAAGAACTGCTGTGCTCATCCAAATGCTGGAGGAAGGGGTGGTTTTGTTGATTTGAAAAAGTAAAAAATAGGAAGAAGGGCTACAGTTTAAAAAGGTATGTGGAAATCCTGTTCCCCTCCCCAAGGAGAAAATTCTCCAAATTCCCCCCTCCCTGTGAAAGAGGCAGAAAAAGTAATGCCTCTTTTGCAGGGAGAAAGTTCCTGAACATAGGGGGCAGGTTTTGGCCCAGCACAGCTTCCTAGTGACCCTCTGTGTTGGAAAGCTTACTTTGGTACATTTTAGGGTCTGATACAAGGGGGCTGTGCTGAACCAGTAGCCTGAATCCTCATCCTCAGAGGTTCCTGAAGAGGCTCCAGAGTTGATTATTAAAAGAGATGACTAGGTGACAGAAAGGCTTCCACCTCCCCAGTTCACCAGAAGGACCCCAGGAGTCAGCTCCTCTGCTTCTAGAGGAGTGTGTATTACTGACCTCTGAATCTGAGGACTTAGGCCATGGGGACACTCGCATATCCTAGCTACTCCCACATGACAGCCTGAGACTGCTAAAACAGGCCATGCCCTCTTTAAGAGAACAAGTCCCAGTCAGTATGGAGGTGGGGCCAAACATATAAGTCTCAGTCTTGCTCTGTTCCACGTTAAAGCAATGTACAGAGGACCCTGCCTGGCTTCCAGCCCCAGCAACACTTAGGAGCTTTCCATGGTGCTGATCTCTTTCCATCTTGCTTCCTAAGAAACCTCACCCTATCTGAACCCTGCTCAAGATCGAATCCATAGCAGAACCCTGCAAAATAAGCTCCATCGTGGAGCATTATCAGAACCTATGGCCCCGAACAGAACAGGTGCAGAACCTCAAGTCTGTGGGCCAAATCCAGCCCACCCGGGGTTCCCCAGAAAGCCATGCCCCTTCCCCCAAACACTGATCATTTGGTGGTTTCCAGACCTTGTGCCAATTTTCCCATTTCTAAAAGGTTGAAATGCCTCTCTCAAGTCTTAGCTACCAGCAATAAGAGCTACAGCATAAAACATGCTGGCATTTTGCCTCTGCCCTTTGGTCTCACTCACCACTGCAATGCAGCCAGTGAGAGCTCCTCCGAAATGGAATTTGCTGCTCAGGCAGGGAGGAGTTCAACATTCCTGGCCTAATGCAAGTCCATGCTGCAGGTGGAAAGTATTTTTTGGGAGCACAAGGGTAGCTTAAAGTAGGGATGTGTATTGTATCATTAAAATGTCCAATAATGATACGATATGCTCTTTATCGTGCATACGATTAACAATAATGATACAATACAACTTCCTACAATAATCATCGGAGACGATAATTTTCAGCCCGATTCTATCGGATTATCAGACTGCCATATAAATAAATCTATAACTTCTGTATTTTCAAAGTTAGAGGCTTGAAACTCGGTCACAGGATTTATGGGGTATGCCTAAGTATGTGTATGAAATTTGAGATCGATCCCTCCAACCTTCGATTTTATATGAATTGATTAAAGATCGTTTAAGTTCTGACAGGTCAGAATGACAGCTCGCCACGTGTGTTCATTCACACCTGTCAAAAAGTTGCAGGATCTTTAATAAATTCATATAAAATCGAGGGTCGGAGGGATCAATCTCAAATTTCATACACATGTCTAGCACATGATGCTACACATATGTGCAAATGTCAGATCAATCCCCCCACCCCTGTTTTTTATATGAATTTTTGAAAGATGGTGCAACTTTTGACCTGTCAGAATTTCAACGATCTTTAAAAGTCATATAAAATCGAGGGCTGGAGGGATCAATCTCAAATTTCATACACACACTTAGGCATACCCCATAAGCATTGTGACAAAGTTTCAAGCCTGTAATTTTCAAAATACAGAAGTTATAGGCATTTTTTCTAAAAAATTCAGCTCTATAGGGCACAACGGGGCTGCAAATTAAATATCGTATTTCCGATAATTATCATGAAGATGATATGTTTCACCTATGATATTATCGGAGACTATAATTTTTTTGGTCCAAAATTACGCTAACACTAAAATACGATATTTCAGGCGTGCACATCCCTAGCTTAAAGTGTGGGCTTAGTTTATTTATAAACTGAGCCCAAATTCAAAAGTATTTTGACTTGGATGGCAATAAGCAATTTTTAAAATTATTTCTTTACAGTTCCTCACAAGCGCATAATGTATAACAATTCATATATCTCTGCATTAATAATTATACTTATTTACATAATGTTAATCACAATTCATACAACATGTTTATTTATTTAAGCTGTTCCCCAATATTGGGGGGGGGGGGAGTTCCTATAAATAGCATCCCAACCCTCTGCTTTACTCCTTGCCTGAATTTTAAGTGGTATATAAACCACAAACTTTGTAACATTTCTCTTTTTGTCGTCTCTCGCCCAAAAGCCCTAAATTTGGGAGTGCATCCACCACATACACTTGTTATTTCTGTAAACACCCCTACCCCCTTCCATGTCCTTAATTTCTATCCCTATGAATTAGTGCATTTGTGTAATTTCCAGTTAAGAGCAATCCTATTGGGACACAGCAGAAAAGATGGAGTACTCCAATATCAGAGCCTCCAATCTATCCAAAGCCCTGCCAGTCCCTTGCTAGCAGGGCAGAAGAGTGGGGGAGCAGGGGACAATTCTTTCTTATTTTAACAAAACATTCCCTTCCAAACAATGGGACAAAATTCATTTAGACACTGGTCTAAACGCTTCCCTGTGGAGGTGGCATGGGGGTGAGAGGACTATGGATCCATGTTCTCTTCCTCCTCACTCACCACATCCCCAACATGCCTCTATCCTTTTTTTTCTACAAGCTGAGAGCCACCATGGAAACTTCTACAATGGCTGAAAAGGTCCCGGAGGGGGATTCCAATGTTGAATCTCCTCCTCTGAGGTAGGAGCTTTGCCTATGAAGGGGAGGGCAACCTTTTTTGGTCTGGGGATCAGACAACCCACCTGAACCAAGCCTCTGGGTTAGATGAAGTTAAGGGATGGGGCCTCATGCTCCAATGCCCCTCCCCTCCTGTGACATCATCTGTCCCACCTACTTTTTAAAAAAGTATCTCCATACAGAGGGAGGCATGGTGCTCCATGATTCTCACTGCAAGGAGAAAGGGATTTGTCTGGGGTTTCTAGGAGCCAACTCCCATGCCAAAGATTGTCTTCCCTATGACGTCGGAGCAGGATTTCTGCTCAGTCCTATGGCCCAGGGCAGCAGCTTGGTCCCAGGACCATAAGATTCCTCTCTAAGTATTTTTGCAAATAAATTTCCTTTGTGGTGGTTTGTTATGCCGCTTTAGAAAATGGAGTTAACATGTTCTTTTTAACAGCCTTTCCTCTGACTTAAAAACAGACTTTGTGTTTTACCACAACAGTAACTCAAAAGCAACTGAACTATTAATGAAGCAAGTTTTCATCAGGATGTAATCTGTTTGGCAGAATTTCCAGGAAATGATGTGATAATTGTGGATCTGGTGCTAAGTCTCCATGAATATCTGTAAATGCTCAGAAAGATGTTGTTTGCTAATAGGTCGCCCCATCCAAAGAAGAGGGAGTCATACTAATTGATTTGCTACCCACTCCTTTTTGTTATGACTATGCCAGGTGAAACTTCAGCAAAATCTGAAACTGTGTGTTCACCTAAAAAGGGCCATCTCACAATCCCATATACTGAAGTAAGGTAGCTGTTTTGGTATTCGCCTTCTCAAAATCCCGGCATCCGCTGATAACATCTTTTTCATGCGACTCGAGAAAAATAGGCTTATCGTTACATTGAGCCAAGCGGCTTGCAAACAGTCTCTGGAAAAGCTGATTGTCAGATGACAGAGACTCATGTAGCATTTCTTGAAGCCATAAGCTGAGGCCAAACCAAATCCTGGATCTCTCTCTCTCTCTCTCTCTCTCTCTCTCTCTCTCTTATCTAGACATCAAGGAGGGCAGGTTTTGTATACCTTTAATGTACTGAAGAAGGAATTGTAGCAGGGGTAGCTTATCATGCAGGGAAAAACAACACCATATGATATCCCTCCTCCTCCTCCTCCTCCTTCTCAACTACTGCAGAACCAATAGCTCAACTTTTCTTTTTCTTCAGTTATTCTAGAACAAGGATGGGTAACTTGAGGGTCTCCAGATTTGTGGCTCCCATCACGCTAGCCAGCATAGTCACGGGTGAAGTAACACAGGCAATGTAGCCCATCTGGAGGACCAGGATGCCCACTCCATCTCTACTTAATATTCTTTTTTATTATCTGTTATGCTGTATATTGATAATCACACATACACTACACCAGGGGCTAAATACATCCCCAAAGGCTTCCCATTATTTCCTTGATCACAAAGAGGTTCCTTCCCATCCATCCTGCCAAACATTATGCATTTCAGCCACAGATGAGACACAGGGAAAGGGCTTTTAAGTCCTTCTTCACAAAGCCCTACTCTTTTTATGCATCTCAAGTACTCACTCCTATCTACAAGCCAAGATACAACAAAATAGGATGGTACTCAGCAACTGAAGCTTCGTCTACCTTAAGGAATGACTCTGCCACTTCCTCTCTTAAACATTTTTCTTTCTGGAGATGCTAACATATAATTTTGTTCCCCTGCCCTTTTGTAATTTCTAAACAAAGCCCTGTTCAGGCATTATACCCAAGCAGGGTATATCAGTGCCCATAAAGTCATTGACCCCACCTCCAACATCCCCGTATACACTGGCTCCGCCCCTCAATCCATAACGTTCATGTGTAGTGAGTCAAGATTTGAAGGAGGCTTGTACGCATGTTCATTTGAATGTAAATAGAAGTCTCTGCATGATCAGAAATGTGAGTAGAAGCTGTCTTCATGCCTCCCTGCTCAATGCATGGCAGTTGGTGTCAGACATATAGCCTCTGGCTTTCTTTGCAGTCAAACTATCAAGCCTTAGTTCCAGTCAATTACTTTTATTATGCAAACTACAAGAAAACTGGTGTTGCCTCAGGCTACAGACAGTATTATCATACATCCATTAGAGACAGGTTTTTCTAAGATACTATGCAAAATACAGGATTGCATAGACTCTAGGTAGTCACTTGGGTTAAAGCACCCCAAAAGAGAGTTGCTATGAAACTGCCAGTGGCTACTACGAGCTTCCCTTCTCAACCTAAAAAGGTACTAAGTTCCTCAAGGTGGGTCTTTCCAGGGTGTTACCTCCCTGGCTGTTAGAGCATTCCATGACCCTATGTTACCCCACCCTTTTCAACTGATGTCTGACCCTTGGGTCTCTTATTCCTACCTCCTACTCTTCATCTCCACCCCATCATTGTTACACGGTGGAGCCAGCCGTCCCTAAAACCCATCTTTTTAGTGCTGGAAGACATACTTCCGAGGGGGGTGGAGCAGAACCAACGTCCGGAGGGAGTCTTGTTACCCACCAATCTCCAGATTCCACCTGCTACTCCAGTTTACTGAATGGGAATGGGGAGGAACCAATCCACAATACTGGTTCCCCCTGAAAGCACCCCACCGGCACAAATAAGCCCACCCCACCAGCCTTAACACTACATCAGAGAACCAATTAACACAGCTCCCAACTCTGGATCTGCACAGCTCTGAACTAACTCCACATCACAGAAGTGAATTAACGTTGTCCCTTTGCAGCTCTGGAGCTAACACCACATCACAGAAGTGAATTAACCAAAGTTATTAGACCTAAACTGTGAATGGGGAATTGCTTCAAAGCTGGTGGAAAACTATCAGCTTCTATTACTAACTGGCTCCTGTACCAGTGTCCCCATCTTCACTTCCTCAGTGCCCAACTATAGGCCAGCACCTCTGCAGACATGCTCCAGGTAGACATGGGAACAAATTCTGAGTCAGAGGGAGAGGGGTAAGGTGTTCTCGAACTGCCAAGATTGAAGGAGGCTGGTGAAAATAACAGTGCCAGAGAGTATGAAGCCCAGCTGCACCCTAATCATTTAGACGACAGCCAGGCTGGGTCCTCTGAATTCATGAGAATGCAGGCTCCTAAAGATTACTTCAGCATGTGTTCTCCCATATTTGTCAAGATAAGCCAGAGTCCAAGTTAAAAATCCTTTTAGCTACCAGCAGACCTCCCAATCTCTGAAGGAAATCAGACCACAACAGCCTTTTATCAGGCTTCACTAAAGGGAAGAGGACAAGATGGTGACCCACCTGCTCCTAATCAAGCTGGAACAAAAGAAGGGAAACTAGGCTAAGTTCTAGCAGGTTCAAATTACTAGGCTCAGTTAGTTACTAGGCCCAGTTCTAGAAGGTTGAAGGTCTTAAGGGAGCTTTGTCCAGCAAGATCAGGCATAGTAAGACAGCCCTATGCCACATCATGCCCCTTCCATGCATTGATGTACCCTTATGAATTGGGGTTATGGTTATGCAGCTTTCAAACCCCATACTCGCTTACAGTGGGAACTCCCCAAATGGATGCCTTTCTTCACATTGCACATTGAGAAGCAGGTGGATCTGTAGCCAATTTTTGAAGTGTTATTTACAATTACAGCTAGAGTTCACTACTTCTAAGACCTCATTAGGTTTCCAGCTAGTTAATGAATATGCCAAGACATTGGTATACATAAATCTTTTGTATTTAGTCCAATGGTTTGTGAAGAACTAAGCCTTAAAAATGATTTTATTTTAAAATACCTTCCCCCTTGAATTATAAACTGATGATTCAGGATAATGTCTTTCAAAATAGCTAGCATAATTTTAATAATGCTAACCACAGTTAATTTAAATTGCTCCCAAATAAGTTTAGCTGCTCCACAAGAAGTTCTGAAACCCAAGCCACATTGGTTTGGAAAATAAAATTAGGGTATAAATGTTTTGAAAGAAATGCATAAAGTAACAGAAAAGTAGGGTGATATGCATCAGATTATCAAAACATGCAAGTACCCCACATCCATTAAAAGTGAATGATACTTCTTTTTTCGTTTTGTTTGTTTTCATTTAATTTCAGTGGAGCTCATGATGACAATAATTTTCATGTTTTATGCATCCACAAGAACACGTATTAAATAAATGTGTTAAAAGGCGCAAGGAAGTACAAATAAAAAGATGGATGTGCTCTTAGGCATTTCTACCTCACAGAAACAATTTTAAATACCACTTAATGGTTGTTCGAATCATGTTTGAACATTGTAAAAGTTACCTGCTTAATAATGTGGCCAATATAAAAAAGTGTTCTAGTAATTGGGCTGTATCAGAGTCCTTTATCTTTGTAGTCCATTCTACACATGAAAATAGTGTAATAATTTAAACTTTGTTTACAATGAATTTGTCTAGTTTGCCTTTGTATGCTTCTTTTTAAGACTCTTTGGATTTTAAAAGCCATTTAGTGCTTGGCAGTATAATTTGGTGCCTATTCCCCCTTCTGAGGTTGGACCACTGTTTCCAACATCAGCAGGGATTTTCTGAGCCATGCTATGGTCCCTGGGATGCTCTCTCCATTGGGACTAAATCCCATTGGTTTCAAACATGCATAGGATCAGGCTAGATGCTTTACATCTGTATCTCAACTGTGTGCGAATTCTACTGATAAAACTAAAATACTCTCTCTCTCTCTCTCTCTCTCTCTCTCAAACTTTCCCCCCAAGGCAGCAGTTGCCCAGAGAGAAGCTTGTTATTGCTTGTTATGTCTGAGATCATCCAGGCAGTTTGTGCTTCTTGCTTTTGGTTAAAATTTCAGTCAGCCCATTTTTGGGGTATTTATCATAGGCATAATTGTAATAAGCTCCAGACCTCTGAGCTGGCAGCAGTTTCCTAAACAACACAAACAAAAGGCAACATCTTCATGAGCTACTCAGTGAGCCTGGAGTTATTTAAATCCAACTGTTCTCTTAAAATGTTATGGGTTCCCTGCATAATCTAGGCCCCGAGCAGATCATTTTTAGCAGATATGGTGTGCCTTATAACAGGTAAGCTTCACATCCGATGTATTTGTTTAAAATATGTTTATGACGCCTCCCCATCTCATCAATGGGACATCCAGGGTGGCTGACGACATTAACACTTTAAACTAGCACAATTTTGAAAATGCAGAACAGATATGTTACCTGGAGTTACTTAAAATAAATCTCAGATAGTAAGGAGGGGAGGTACAACTCGATTTTATTAAAAGAGAATCAGCGCGCTGAGACGGAACCCTGTTGCCTCATGGCCAAAATACAGAGGAACCGCCCTTAACCAACATAGACAAAGGTTTTTACTCTCTTGGCATGAAAAGAAACACCCCTCTTGTGACGTACGTGTCTAGAAACTTCTTTCAACTAAGAAATAGGGGAGGGGGGAGAAGAAATAATGCTTCTATTGCAAGCAGTTACAGAAATGCAAAAAAGCAAGGTCAATCGCAACATTCCAGAGAAAAGATAGCCGGGAGGCCTCTCGGCTGGCAACAAAACAAAGCATCCTTTGAATTGCCAGCTCCTCTCATTAAGCTAACTACTTGTCACCTCGATATTGATCTATTGTCTGTAAATCACAGGTACTTGCCGATACTTAAGACCATCTGCCCTGTAAGGAATTTGGGGGTTTCAGGGCAGAGAGGCAAACATTAATTAATTTTTTTTTCTTCTTAATTTCATGTCACATTCCCCTCTTTAAAGAACTAATCTTATCTTTGCATTGGTTCTTTACTATACTTAAAAAGCATAAGGTTACAGAAAAAAATTACTGTTAGTTACATTCATCCTGTCTATAGTCATTCATTGTTCTTTGTGCCTCAAAAGCTGCTAGTAGGGTTTAGAGCATGTGTAGAGTGCAAAACAGAAATTAGATACATTCTTAACTATGTCTACTTTTCTACTTCTTCATGTGTTACATCATCTTGCATAGCTAATGATACATAATGAGAATATATTTTGCGTTCTACAATGGAATTCACTATTCGTGTTACCAAAGCCATGAAACACGGGATACAGCAAGGCAAAATGCAAATCAGAATCACAACCAAGCAAAATACCAAAAATGCGGTTTTAAGCCATCTAAGATTTGGAAGCCATGATGTGATCCAATCAAAACTCTATCCATTCCAATCTTGGACCGGCACATGAGCTACTTCTTTTATGTTTTTTTGCTAAGCTTTTTATAACTTCTCCATTGTCATCTATTTGAAAACAACAGTCAGAAAAATTTAGGGCAACACAAAGACCGCCCTGCACTGCCAATACATAATCTAATCCCAATTTTAAGTGTAAAGTAGCTGTTCTGAGCTGTGTTAGTTGGGTTGCGATTAAATCTAAAGCATCAGCTGTGTGATTGGCCATGATTTCTACTACTGCTTGTAAACGTATGAGTCTATTTGTCAAATAGTGGCTGGTCCTGCCGCCTACATTAGATTCCCAGGTAGCAGGACCTATCTACTCTACTATGCGTTCAGCCGGCCATTCTTCACTTCCCCATTTCTGATTTCCTCCTCCTGCTATGCTTTTTAGATCTAAAGATCTCTTTTTTTCTCATATAGATGTCAGGGGAAGTGTCAGGGGAAACCATCCACAATCCTGGAACCACAATTCCCAAATAACAACTCCCTTTCCAATTTTGAGGTAATTGTTTGAAAGCCCATTCCCCGCAAATCCACCACAAGTGGTGTTTGTGTCCTTTGTCTCTGGACAGGAGGAGAGCGAGGGTCAGGGAAATCATTGAGGCAGGCCTTTCCATACGGACCCCACTACTGTAGTGGGTGCAGTTCCTCCCCCAAGTATGCATCTATTTTTTACCCAAAGAGCAGCCACAATATTTAAAAGGCACTCTTTTCAGGTTGCTACAGTTCCAGGTTCCTTCTCTGGGGGCTACTTGGTCAGAATACCAAGTCTCCTGACATTCTGACTGGCCTACGAATATCTCAGAACCATTCTGTGAAATGCAGATTTGTCCCGGCAAAGGAACTACTTTGAGGGCTCCGCTGGAATTATAGTGTGCATATTTGAAGGGCACCTCTTGAAACCCCCAATCTGCTACAATCCCTGTTCTGTTAAGGGGGATGGGCAAAAATGGAAGTCCATCTTGGTGAGATTTGGGAGTCAGTGCACAGATTACACAAGATTTATTATTATTATTGAGTACTGCTGCAGTTTGCTTCACGATTTGAATCCATAGATTAGGCTCTTCTTTTTCCACAGATTTACTCAAACATATGGCTATCAGGGTTAATAACCAAAAGAGGGAGTACATTTTGGCGAGACCTGCCAAGAAACTGTTCTGGTTTGACACAACACACTATTGTTATTCCAATTACAGTTAATGCTACGATCAAAACTATAATCAGTGGCCCATCAATCATGACATAAAGTTCATTTAGATAGTCCAATGTGATGAATCTTCGTCAGAGGAGGCTGTCAGCTTCCGGTGTGACAGCTCCTTTGAGCTGATGCTTTCTTCCCTCTCTCTCTCTCTCTCCACAGAGTGTCAGCTCTCGGTAAGGGGGGGTCGCTTGGGTCAGGCAGTCGCTTTAAGATTCCTTCAGTTTAACCCTTAGAGTTCCCTTCACTGGGCTGGCCTTCCACTGTCCCGGTGCCTCAGCACGTTTTGCTCTGCTGTAATGTGTCCAGGATTTAAAACCAAAACATTTAATAGCAGTTGGAGTAACCAGCATTACTTGGTGTGGGCCTGACCATCCTGGTTTTAAAGAATCTGTTTTCCACTTTTTCACATAAACCCAGTCTCCCGGCTCGATATTATGTACCTTTTTCTGTAAGAGGTAAGGCACTTTCTAGTTTAAATTCTTCCTTACTTCTGCAATGCACTTTGCCTATGGGACTACTGGGAGGGCTACCATTCATGGCCTCAAAAAGGAGGTCAATTTACTCTTTACTTTGGGAGTGTTTGGCATCCTGATCAATATCTATGGCAACAGCAAATTCTAGTCAGTAGGTCTCCAGTAGTTCAGTTTATTTTTCTCAACTTGCAGTCTCCACTCAATGCTTTAGAGACCTCATTGTCTCTCACACTATCAACGGGTGCGCTTCTGAGTTCAGCTGTAGTGGGAGCCCGTGGGTGTATTTCTCTGGAGCGTCTTCACTAGAGTCTCCTGTCAGCTATTTTCGGCTCCCCAATCTCTCCTGTCTCTGGTGTGAGGATTTGCTTTGATTTCTCTCTTCTCTGTAACATATAATTGGAAGGGTTTGGACAGGTTGGGTCCATGTGCTAGCTGATGCTTTAATTCTTCAAAGCCTCTTTGTTGCTCTGTGCCCCAGATAAACATGGTCTGTGTCTTTCTCTTCCGTTGCTTTGTAGAGTGGCTGCCCATGTGTAGCATAATCTATGATCCAGAGCCGACAGTAACCCACCATTCCTAAGAAGGCTCTCAGTCCTCGCCTTGTGGCGGGTGGTGCAATATTACAAATTGCTTGCACTTGCTCTGGCAACAGGGCTCGTTTCTCATCCTCTCTCTGGGATCCACACACTCTCTGGAACATCTGTCAATTCAATCAATCATGGGGGGCATAATGGCTATCGGCTGGCCACTTCTTTCTCATAACAGCTTATACTGCTATCCATGTTTGGCATGGATACTGTACAGACATCTCCTTCGTGTGGGACCTCGAACTTGAAACCTCTGTCTCTCTCAAAGGTCAGTCTTGCTTGGAGGTTCTTGAGTTTGCAGGACTGGTGTGTACAGAATTAGCTCTTCCTCTTGGGCTCAGCCTTCTGGTTTTATTTAGCAGTATCAGACAATACATTACTGCTACTTTTCGCGTTTAGGGTCACAGCTTCTGACAGGGCTTGTCCTTTTGGACTTTCTTATCTCGTAAGCCCTGGCACTATGACTTCCAAAACTATGCCTTGCAGGCAGTATATTTTTGCTAATTCTGTCAGTCCTCCTTAAATTTCTCTGCATCGTTTCTTCTTATTGCTTTCAATGGGGGGTAAGGTTAAACGCTCTTCTCTGGCAGACTCTGCTCCAGCTCAAGGCTTTAACTCTTTTTGCTCTCTCTCCCTGCCTTCTTTCTTTCTATTGCTTTATTTTGCCAAGGAGCAGACAGACCTGGAAAACCTTTGAGTAATCCCATTACTCCTGGTCCACCTTAAAGGAATTCAAGCAAACAGTCTGCATTTTCCTCTCAAGTTGCTTTTTCTACACAAGTGGGGTTTGCAACTTGACTCTATAGCTTTAATCTTGATTCTTTTAGCAAAACTGGCTTTTCTAATGCTTTAGCATTCTTGGCTTGGGGTTGTAATTTCTCGACAGGCTCAGGATCACAACCAGGGATCTTCCTCACGTCATGATTTTTGTTGCCAGCATAGATTGCTTCCTTACTGCGTTTGCTCCTTTCTGGGCTTCAGTTGCTCAACTTGTTGATTAGACTTTTCACTGTCTAATTTTCCCCTCTTTTTGGCACCTAGAGCCTCTTTAGACCTTCGAGTCTGATGGGGAACAATTTTTGTAGCATCTGGCCCCTGTGCTTCTGAAGTCTTGGGCTGTGTCTTTTTCTTTTTTTTTTTCACTTTCATCTCTTGCCACACTGAAGTTTGCTAAACTTCTCGCCTTTTCTCCTATAGCCAAAATCCAATTCCTCTTGGTCTGCATTCATCTCTTGTCTCTCAAGGAGTCACCGTGGTCTTAGGGAGTTACCACTGTCTTCACAACCAATTTCTGGCACCTGTTGCTCTGGTTTCTCCGTTTGCCGGTTGCGCAGTCTTGTCTCTCTCTACTCTGTGCACGACTTCATTTTTACAGTCTTTTCATTTTCTGACTTTTAAACTGCACGTCTGGGCTTGCTTCTAAAACTCTCTCTCTCATCTGGAGTTCTTTCTGTATGTCTCTGTAGTTTGACTCACAAAGGACATGTTCACTGTACGTCTGTTGGCAGCCTCATCTGAGTCCACTGGGGTGTATTGTTGATAGGCTTCTTTTAGTCTTTCCATAAAAGACCTTGGGGATTCTTTTGGACCCTGCATCACTTCAGCTACTTCAGACGTATTCATAGCTTTCCTGGCTGCTCTCTGAATCTCTCTTGTGGTCAATTGGCACAACTCTTGACGCCTCTACTCATGGTTCACATTATGAGGGTCTCATTGGGGATCCTACGTGTCTCATCTGCAGCTGCTAGATCTCTCAGTTGTTGCCCCATGGCCTGATGTAGGCGCCCTCTCTCTTCTGTACCATACAGAGGGCTTTCTAAGACTCTTAGGTTCTGCCATGCGAGACTATACGTGTCTATGGCATTTTCTCACAAATCAGCCATTTGTATGGGGTCTTCAGTCAGTGATTTCAGTGACATTTCATCTGGGGTAACTGCATTGAGATCTATGGGAACTGGGTTCCGCCACTCTTGCACCTTCAATGTTGCTTGAAGCACAAGTTTCAACTTTCCTCCCTGTTGCTGAGTGCGTTGGTCGTGAAAACGCTGGGGCGCTAGTTTGAGTAGCTTCTGGTGACTCAGCAACCAGTGGGGCGTCGGGGCAGAATGGAACATTGTTTGAGGGGATGGCAAAATTGGATCTCAGCATCACCTTGCCACTTTCCAAACTACATAGTTATACACGCCATGCAGGGCTTCAAAAGGATGCAGTCATCGGGAAAACTCTTGTCTTCTAGCCCCTGCTCTTGCGTCTGCATACTTTTACTTCTCCTCCGCTGACATCGCTTCAGTTGGAGGAATGCTAATGAGAACAGCCGTTGCCGCTTCCATCAATGCTCTGGTCAGGGGGGGATTCTCAGCTGCTAACTTTGAACAATCTCGTTTGAGAGTTTTTTATTACTTTGCCATAAAAACACCTCTCACTTTGCAGCTTAGTTTCTGAGCATTGGTCGCGCTGCCTACTTCGCTGGATTCAGCTCAATGGGGGCATTGACTCTTCACCTCTCTCCTCGGCTCCCGATCTGCTTCCTCTTTGCCAAAGCACTCAATCGGTCTGCCATCTGCGCTGCTTCCACTGCCATACTGGAGTTCTGACATCATCTCTCTTTCTGGGTCCCTGTCCCTACTTCTTTGCACGCCATCTCGAACCAGGGGAGAAGCCATTGCCCGCTGCAATGCCTCTTCATCCTTTGTATACATAAACTGCATACATTTACTGGGCCTGCTCTCTCTGCAGGTCCGTCTCCTTTACTCGGGAGACGTTTCCCTGGCTTCCTGCTTCTATTTTTCTCTTCAGCCCGTGGGGCTTGGAGACTCGGCTGGTTAAGCCTTTTTGTAGACTGGCGTGTCTGCACTGGTGAAGCTTGTATACGCACAGGCTTCGGGATACAGAATTGGGACCATCTCTCATGCTGCTCTCTTTGCACACAAATCTGTTAGGACATTGTGCCATTGCATGTCAGGTGGCAGTCTGTTGAGGAGGGTCCTCAACCAGTGGAGTCAATGGTTCTACTCTTGAGTTCACAGCGCGTAGATCATGTACTGGTTTGTACTGGCCTGAGTCTTTCTTTTCAACTGGATACAAGCTGATGGACTTGGTTGGGGTGCTTGCAAAGCTGGCTATATGGTGGCTGTGGCGGTGACAATTCATCTTCCCCATCCTGGGCAAAGGCTCTGGGGAGTTTTAACTCTTTTCTTGACTTGCGTGCTCTCACTTTTCTTCTCTCTGCCTCTAGGGACCTCTTCACCTGGGTGCCCTCTGCCTTTAAGGCTTTTTTCCTCTTTTAGGCATTCACTGTACTGGCATCACCAAATTGGCTGTGGTGCATGCCTGTTTACAAGGATTTCTTAGCCACGCTGGCCTTTCTTGATAATTAGTGGGCTATTGATACAGGAACTGATCAGGATGTGGAACACTCACAATGGTTGGTAGACTTACTCTTTCCTTGAAATTTTTTCATCTATCTAAGTTACACCTCTCTTCTGCCTTCTAAAAATCACTCTGACTTGGCAGATCTATTTGACAAACAACATCTCAATGCATGTGGGTCTAACTCTTCTCTACATTCTCTTGAATCCACTTTCAAGATTAACTACCCCTCTCTTGAATCTATTTCTAGATTTTCTACCATACACTACAATATGGTTTTTGGGGTTTTCTTTGAGTTTCTCCCACCCATTATGAGTTTCACAGAGACGTCACACTTTCCATACAAACAGCAGGCACAGAGGGAAAGGAACAGGCTGAGTGGTAAGGGGTCCACTTCAGCTGACACAAAAAGGTATGGACAGACAATCCAGACATGCCCCTTTTTCACGGCCTTGCCTGTCTCCAGGACAAGGAAACGCATTAGTCAAGGGTCCCACTCTCCAGGGAGAGTCACACTCGTTTTTCGGGTCTCTGCTAATCAGATAACCGTCTCAGCCACCAATCCACGCATTCACCAATCACACTTCCAAACCCTTTCTCCAGGACCACGTCGGGGTAATGAGGTTTAAGCCAAAACCTCCCCCCGGTCCAACAGGATGGCTTAATTCCTGTTCTCTATGGAGGCCTCCCTTTTTCATACGTTACCTGCCGGCCGGCGTCTTGTTCTGGTTAAGGAAGGAAAAAAGAAAGAAAGAAAGAAAGAAACCCCGTCCTTTTTCACCCGTTCCTGGCTGCTGTACAGCTGGCCTCCAGCAGCCGGCGCTCAGTCCTCTCTCCGCAAAAATGCAGGTGGCGCCATGAGGTGTGATCATCGGCAACAGGAAGCCTTGCTTGTCACAGCTGAAGCCAATTGGGCAGGTAATTCACCGGAATGACCATCCGAGTCACGGCACCAGGATATGTTACCTGGAGTTACTTAAAATAAATCTCAGATAGTAAGGAGGGGAGGTACAACTCGATTTTATTAAAAGAGAATCAGCGCGCTGAGACGGAACCCTGTTGCCTCATGGCCAAAATACAGAGGAACCGCCCTTAACCAACATAGACAAAGGTTTTTACTCTCTTGGCATGAAAAGAAACACCCCTCTTGTGACGTACGTGTCTAGAAACTTCTTTCAACTAAGAAATAGGGGAGGGGGGAGAAGAAATAATGCTTCTATTGCAAGCAGTTACAGAAATGCAAAAAAGCAAGGTCAATCGCAACATTCCAGAGAAAAGATAGCCGGGAGGCCTCTCGGCTGGCAACAAAACAAAGCATCCTTTGAATTGCCAGCTCCTCTCATTAAGCTAACTACTTGTCACCTCGATATTGATCTATTGTCTGTAAATCACAGGTACTTGCCGATACTTAAGACCATCTGCCCTGTAAGGAATTTGGGGGTTTCAGGGCAGAGAGGCAAACATTAATTAATTTTTTTTCTTCTTAATTTCATGTCACAGAGGCAGCCAATAAAATTCAAGAACCAGTCATGCCATTGGCATGCTGACATAAGATAGGCTTTACTTGGTCCCTGGATGCCATCAGGAAAGGGGGGCAATTGGACCTCCCAGAACAAGGAGTTTCATAACCTGGCAGAAAGGCCCTGTCCCAGCCAGATTTACACCAAGCAGGATATAACACTTTGAAAGTGGTTTGAAAACGGTATATGGAATGTATCATGGTCCCCAACAATTGTCAGTGCACTTCAATGCTATTATAAAGTAGTAATGTAGATCCTGCCCTGTATACATCACCAACTACCTGCCTGGTCATAGAATCATAGAACGGCAAGAGACTTTGGAGATAATCTATTCCAGAGGTTTGGAACTGCTTTCAGCCCAAATTCCTGTTTGGAGAAACTGATAAAGGGCTGCATTCCAATGGTGGGCAAGGCCAAAGGCAAAGAGGCAGGGTCAAAAATACACACACACATACAAAAATAACAGTATATTTTAGGTTAAAGCTCTTACTGCCAGTAATTAAGCCTTAGGAGAGGCATTTCAGCCATTTGGAATGGGAGGCAGTGAGGGACCTGCACAATAACTGGGAAACCACCAATGATTGGTGGCCTGGGCTAAAAGGGTGGGGCCGTGGAGGGCTGGCTTGGCAGGCCATATTTGAGGCCTGGGCTGGAGGTTCTGCACCCCTGATCTACTCCAACTCCTTGCACAGTGCAGGCTTTGCAATGAAGGATGCAGTGGACAGATGGCCATCCAACCCTCCGCTTGAATACCTCCTGCTCAGGACAACCCACTGCTGAACAGCCCTCACTATTAGGCAGGGATTTTGGAGGAATCCATCTGGAGGGTGAATTTTGCTGAGCTTTTAGCAGCTCGGCTCCCTGGACTGTGCGGTTTGCTTACCCACGAGATGGCCTGACTCGAACTGTATCATGTCGGGTCAGCACACACATTTTTGTTTTGTTTGTTTTCTTTCTTAAATTGTCATTTATGCGACCTGCTGCCATAATTTGCTTATTTGTGCAAATTGCGGGCATAGTAACCACCTTCTCTGAGACTTCTTATGAGGTTGCAGCTGCGACCTCGTAAGAGAAGCTTTCTGTGGCAGCTGGGAGGTGTTGGGAAGATCCACGATTGGATCTCCTGCTCCATGCTCGTAGCTGTATCTATGGGCGTGGAGGTGACCCATAGCTTCCTATGGTGCCCCAGATACTGTCTAGGGGGCATGGGATTACTCTTCACAAAGGCTAAATTAAAACAATGTGCCTTCGCACCCTTTCTAAAGGCCAAGAGATTGGGGGCCAATCATAGTTTTTGAGGGAGTGCATTCCATGGTTTGGGGGCAAAAGTGAAGAAAGTTTTTCATGTGTGCCTGACAAATGGGCCTCTGCAGATAAGGGTGCCCTCAAAAGGGCTTCTTCTGCAGATCTTAATTCCCAGGCAGTTCCATAGCAAGACAGGAGGTCCCTTAGATAGGCAGATCCTAAGCTGTTTAGGGCTTGAAAGATAAACCAACACCTTGTGTGGAACCCTGAAAGTGATTGGTGACCAGGGCAGGTCCTTCAGCACAGGTGTAACATGGTCCCGACGCCATGCACCACTTAGCAGCCTAGCTGCCACATTTTGCACAACTGAAACTTCTGCATACTCTTCTGAGGTAGCCTCCATATAGAGCATAGGATAAGTCCCACTGAACCCAAAGAGGCTTTCTTCTGTGAAGACGTAAGACTGCACTGAAGAGGGTTTAGACCAGTAGTGCCTCAGCTGACATATTACCGGAACTGCGCTTTGCTCATGGAAGCAAGTAAACTTGTCATTGTGAGTAAGCTAGCATTAGGTGCTGGTTAACCAAGCAGATTCTCTAAATATCAGACCAGCTGCAGCACTGTGAAATGGCAAGTGGTATAAAACTCCCTTGAGATGTGGTTAAGAAAGACATTAATGATTCAGAATGGTGCATTAGACTGGTAAGACCTTAAGACCAAATTTTGGTACGCCAGCCGTATGTAGCTCCTCTCTTGTTGCTACTGAAGTGATGCAGGAATTACCACGATAAGGAGAAGTGAGCCCTTGTTCCTCATGGGTGTTGGTGAGCCATCGAGGGATTCTGCGGTGTCTGAGTCAGCATTAGGTTGCACGAGCAGGCTGGGTAAAAATGTCAAGAACTCTTGCTGAAGAAATGGTTTTGTAATACTTGTACAGCTGTGACTAACATGCTTAAATTCGGTGTCCTGTGTCTTTTGGCAGGAATGCTTTGTAGATTATCTGAATACCCGAGATTGTTGTATTTGTCCTAACAGTTGCAAAAGCAGTTGTCTTTATTATATCCTTTGATCTTGGCAGGAGGGGGGAAGGGTGCAAAAGCCTTTCAGATGTGTTATTAAAAATGTATAGCCTGTTTGCTGTGCTTGATTACAAAAACCTCTTGAATCATTTTGCCCCAGTGAAGGTATTTTCTAATGTCTTTGGCCAATGTCCCCTGATGAAGTTCACCTTTCATCTTCTGGTCATGGCTGGCTGCGTTTCTCCACACCTCATTTTCAAATATACTTTGGAACTCCGGCCTAGAAGCAGAATTGCCTCTGAGTTTTTCTTAAAGTGAAATTCAAACTACATTTGGAGAGTCCTTCACAGTAGAAACATCTGCAGAAATTTCAAAGGAACTCTATTAATCTTATGTAAACCACCCAGAGAGCTTCAGATATGGGGTGGTATAGAAATGTAAATACTACTACTACTACTAATAATAATAATAATAATATGGCAACAGGAAAAGGTCACAATTATTTCTTTAGTCACACCAGTCACCAGCATCACATCAAAAAAATATACAGAAAACCTCCAAAAACTGGGCCTACCAGAATACATCCACACCAACATCCAGAAAGCAGTCGTAATTAAAACATGCTCAATCGTCAGGAAATTCCTGACTCAATAAAAGACAGCATGACTTGGCAAAGCCCATCATGTCGGTCTAGAAAAACTGCCACGAGCGAGAAAGAGATAACATAATAATAATAATAGTTTAAGTAAGGTTATGGAGATTCCCAGAGGATGGGGGATACATTCTGATGTGATTCTCAAGAGTAGTTGAACAAGCCAGGATTCATCTCATAGTCCAGGGGTGAAGAGCTTCAAGCCCTGGGATCCTAATTGGTCCCTCTGGGTTCTGCCAAGAGCATCAGACAACCGGCTCCTGGTTTTCTTTGCTTCAAACTGTCAAGTAGCATTTAGAGTCAATTACTTTTATTATGCAAACTCAGAGGCCTCAGCCTGGCAGTCATCCAGGTGATTAGGCTTCAGCTGGCCTTTATCTACTCTGGCAATGCTATTCTCACTGGCCTCCTGCAACTTTGGCAGCTCAAGAACACTTTCTACCTCCTCCTCCCAGTTTGACTCAGAATCTGTTCCCATGTCTTCTTGGGGCATGTAGTGAGAGGTAGTGGGCCCAACCCTTACAGACAGACACATTCCCCTGGCCCCACCCCCTTTCCCTCAGCCGCCAATCATTTGCTGCTCTCCCAGCTTTTGTGCATCCCCCCTCCACATTTTATAGGGTTGATATGTCTTATTGGCAGTAGGAGCTTTAAGCTAAAATATACTGCTACTATTTGGTATCTTTGGCGCCTCCCCTTTGGCTCCAGTCCTGCCCGTCAATGGAGTAGAGCGTCCAGTTTCTCCATAGGGGAATTCAAGCCCTTGGGCTGAGAAATGTTGAACTCCCTTGTCACAGACATTCAACGAAATTGCAGTTTGATTGGCTGATGTCACTTCATTGTCCTCCTGCCTCCACTGTGGATGCCTGGCTTCAATACTGAAGCCTTTTGCAGGGTCCGAGGATTATGGATGCACCCCTGCATCACCGGTCCTCTTGTCACAGCTACAGAAACAAGGTGGGGAGCACTAACGTTCCCCTATATAGAGATCTCTGGTGCAACTCTGAGCAAAAAACAACCTCCCCCTCCCTGCAAAGGGCCCTCAGCATCCTTCCTTTCTCCATCCCTCCCTCCTGCCGGTGCCATTTATAAACATTCCCCCAAAGACTTAATAGCTGTATCTGTTGACCTGCTCCTCCCGCCCAGCCCCCCCCAACAGAAGACCTCCCTGCTAGGGATGTATGAGAAATTTGTTTCATTTTGGTTTGGGCTTTGTGCTAATTCCCTTAAATCATTTCCTCTCACATCATACATGGGTTTAATTAGCCTTGCATCGTTAATAAGGGTGCAGATCTAATTGATTTTGGCTTTCAAAGAAGGACGCCTTCAATCTGTGTTTATAAGAACAAAAGAAGAGCCCTGCTGGATCAGACCAAGGTTCCAGCTAGTTCAGCACTGTGTTCACACAGGGGCCAACCAGCTGTCGACAAGGGACCCACAATCAGGACATAGGTGCAACGGCACCTTCCCACATACATGTATGTTCCCCAGCAACTGGTATATATGGGCTTCCTGCCTCTGATACTGGATGCATACATGTGTGGTGTGGTGTGGCTGAGGGGGTGGAGAAATGTATTGCAATGTGTACTGTTAGCTTTGTTTGCAAGTTCTAGAAGTTAATTTAGCATTGGCTTGGAAAATGTATTTGGAGAGTTTTCAGGGTCCAACAGATAAGTTGATAAGATATGGTTGAGTTGTAACAACAAACTATGGATCATCAGGTCATGCATTAGCCATAGTGAGCCCCAGTCAGATCCATGGCTGAAATATATACTCCTTTCCATTGGTTCTGGAATGACCAATAAGGCCCTCTCAGAAGATCTCAGGGGTTGACTGGGTAAATATAGGAGAACATGGTCATCTAGGTTTTTTTTATGTCAACAAATTCTTGAACATGGCTTGCTAGATAATAGGCAGACAGTGAAGTTCTTTTAATACAGGTATAATCTGTATAAATCTAGGTGCTCCACTGAGCATCCTGGCTGCTGCATTCTGCACTAGCTGCAGCTTCCACATGAGGCATATCTGCTCCCCATGTAGAGTGCATTACTGTAGTCTAATTGGGAGGTTACCAGTGCAGAAACCACAGTGGCTAGGCTATCCCTATCCAGGAATGGGCATAGTTGATGTATCAGCCAAAGCTGGTAATGAGTTCTCTCTGACCCACTGAGGTCACCTGAGCCTCTAATGAGATTACAGAGAATGTTTAGGGCACAAATGTAGTCAATGCATTTTAATATATGAGCCTTGAAATATTTTAGTGTCCTTAGGATGAGTGACTATGGTTTCTTCATAATATTTGTTTTTTCTACAGAGATATTCATGAAGAGCACAATGAAAGCAAAGAGACTCCTAGAGCTGGCTGCAAAACTGCAAATCTTGCCTCAACCCTCTCCATCACCTACCAAACCCCAACTTACAGACTGTGTGCTATCTGCCATACACACACACATACACACACACACAACTTGTTCAAATATATGACAAACCAGGGTTTATCATTCTGTACATGAGCTTTGACAATGGTCCTCAGCCAGATCCTATGCACAAACCACAGTTTCCCATATTCATATATAAAATTGGTAAAGTATGATTTATTGCAAACCACGAACAGAACTTTCTCATTTCTTTTCATGAAGGAAGGGTGAAAGGGAGAAGCACACAAGTTCATGGTTTGTCATTATCTCTGAACTGGGCTTCAGTTTCCAAATTCAAATGGCAAATGGCAAATGGCTCCATACTTGTTTCTATGTTCTTTCTGCTAGCTGAAAGAGGTATCTCCTGAAGGGTCCAGGCCATTTAGGACAATATCCAGGTAATTCATTAAGCGTTCTTTTGTTGAAGTCCCTGGTCACTCATCAGTTTCTCACTCAAAGTATTCAAGATTGGCTGAATTCATAACACCATATAAACATAGAAGTAAATACCAATTACAGAAAGGGAGAAAGGAAGCAAGAAAGAACCCAGCCTTATAATTGCAAATGCTGGGTGCTATCTAGCCAAAGTTAAATGTAAGTCCTAGTGATTTCATCCGGAGAGACTTGGCATTTAAACCAGTAGGACTTCAGAGTGTTTTAGCTATCATCACTCCTTTTGCATGAGCATACAGATATCAAAGGCTGTAATTTTTAAAAAATAAAACTTGGCGCAATCTGAACAACTTGTGAAATCATAAGAAAGTACAGAAACTTTGGTCTATAGGAGTAGAATGAATATGAAAATTCTAGTCTCTTGTCTGGGTTTTTTATCTTAACAAATATGCTATATATATGTTATATATATATATATATATATATATATATATATATAAATTTCCCATTGATGTTTCTGACTTGTTTTGGTGTAAGGGGGCAATCATCAGGAGCTCAGTTTCTCCATCTATTAAGTAGATCCTACTTCACAGACATTTTCCTTCTGGTAATGAAATAGCAGATGTCCAAAACCTATGCCCCCTCTCTGAAACAAGAACCAGCATTTTAAATGCCTCCTTGACCCTTCTTGTCTACTTAATCAGGCATCTGTTGTCAGTGCCCCGACTGCTGCTGAAAGAAAATTACAGTTTTCTTTTGCTTCTGCAAACATTTGTTACATCTTGAGTCGTACCAGTTGTTCAAGGTCTAGGGAAGAGGAACCTGATTTTATGGCACCAGGCCCTGAACTTCCTGTAATAACAAGCAGCCGTTATTTCCTGTGCCTTCTCTCTTTGGGGCTAGAACATGTTGAAGGTGAGACAGGCAGGTCTGAATACAGCCCTTTCCTGAGTGGATAATTGTAGCAACCTGATGTGGCAGTTGTGAAAAGGAATATGGAGAAATGCTAGGGTGCACTAGAGCTACATTTATTTACATATGAACCTATTGATTCACACATGATAAATGGCTGAGGGTAAATTTGTGACAAGGGGTCACTTGTTATTTCTGAGTCTAGTTTGCTTCTAGTGTGCTGCTATTACATAGAATGAAAGTGGGGGGAAGCCCTAAATGATGGCTTTTCCTTCTTGACAGTGAATTGTACCCTTTGTTTATTAAATCATAAGTTATCTGAAAATCAATGAAGAAGTAACGTCCATATCAAGTAAGGCTCACATTGTTTCTGTTTTTATTGTATTTTTGCATGTTTTATTTTACTTTTTTGCATTTGATGTTTTACCTTGTTGTACACTGCCCTGAGAGTTTTGGATTTGAAGCCGTTTATAACTCATATGATAAACTAAAAAAGAAATGGAAATTTAAATTTAACCAGGGAGTGGCACCATGCCAACTAGCCACACCCTGACATAGTATATGCTGGTTTACTCCACCCCCTGTAATCTGTGCATTCAGTGTGATTGTCTGCAGTAAGGAAGTTTTAGCAAGTACTGCTTTGTGTGCAAAGGCCAAGCCACCGTGGTTAAGTATTTTGAGCTAAACATTATGGCTTAGCATGTCATGTGAACCATGACTTAGCATGTCATGTGAACCATTCCTAACGATGGTGGCTACATAACCACGGTTTAAACACTCTCACCTGATTGCTCAGTATGGCTTTCCCGCCTATGTACCCATGCAATACCTTTTCTATAAGACATTTCCCACAGCAGGCAACATCTTCCACCACACACACAGTAACGGTGGCACTGGGAACGTTACCTCAGGTCCAACACCTTTACTTCACGAGATATGAGAACACACTGACATTTCTTATTCTCTTATCACTTTGACCCTTTGGTAGCCATAGGCTGTAGGTGTGGGATTTTGACAAACAGAGAAATATTTATTATTTACAGAATGAAGGTGTTGAACAGTAAATAACCATTGCATAAACAGCTGAGTTTCAGTAATGTCACTTAAAAATCTTCTATATAACCACCACCACCCCTCTCTCACACACACATACACTTGATCCACACTTTAATCCTATAAACACAGATCCTATGCACTGCCTGTCTTCTCCCAATTGCTAGCTATCTCTTCATTATCTCTTCCCTATCTGTTTCCTATCTAAACTGCACAGATGGTGCTCCCTGTTTAGATAGATAAATTGATAGATAGATAGATAGATAGATAGATGATAGATAGATAGATGATAGATAGATAGATAGATAGATGATAGATAGATAGATAGATAGATAGATGATAGATAGATAGATAGATAGATAGATATCACACAGCATTTTACCCCCACACACACACACACACTCCACACACAACTAATCATCACACATATGCAAATACATCATTTGTCCAATCACCCATACCACTCACACTCTAGAACTACTTACCGGAAAAGTACAGAGTCATAGCATTAGCGCATATATACTCAGATTCATAACATATATACATGTGACATCACGCTTGGGGCTCCAGATCACATGGATGCCTTAGTAAATGCATCTGTGTATGGGAAGGATTCCTCACTGAAAACATTAGCCTTGAATGTGCGAATGTCCATTACTCACTCCGCCGGTACGGCTTGAGTGGGAAATCGCCCTTTGCAAGGGGGAGGAGAAGAAGAAAGGCCTCACGTGAAAGTACATATGGGGCACATGGGGCAGGGGTGGGGCTGAGCCTATAAAGGCTGGTCCCACCCAGTACTCAGCCTCCCTGGTTTCCGGCTCCCACCCTCCCTCCCTTCTTCTAGTATGGAGCTTAGCCAGTCGCTTCCTTTGGGGGGGAGGGCCGAGTAGGAATTTTCCTTTCCATTGATGTGGGGAGGTTTTTGCCTACTTCATACTATAGGTGTTATTAGGTGGGTGGATAAATAGGTTGATTTGTTGGTGGGATGTGTGGGAATTTGATATAGCAGAATAGGGACGGTGACCACTCTGGCACCTTTTGGTGATTGGCATGTCTGGAGCTCCTGCTCCTCGTGAGTTTTACGGCTCCAGTGCCAGGATATGGTATGCCTTTGAAGATCCTCCTGCTTCATCTACTCAGAGTTTTAAGGCTTTACGTGGGGATGATGTGGGGTGGTGTTGTATGAAAGAGGGGCCGAGTTTACCCAACTCCTGACTTACGAGAGTGGCTCACCCATCATGCCAGGCTAGTTGCCTGAGGTAAGGACATATAGATTCCGGCATTTTCACATGTGGATCCTGGAGGGGTTGGATATCCCTTATTGTTAAATAAAGAGGCCCTAGTTTATCCCAAACTCTGGTGTCCATGTCTTTATTCCATGCTTCCTTCTCCAATTGCAAATTAGGGAACAGGCAAAGCTACACATGTGTCATTGGAGTGGGGTTAGTCAGTGTGACCTGACTTTCTGGTCACACATTGAATCGAGCATTGCTTCTGAATAGGGCCTTACAGTTCTTTCAATGTCTGAAAAAGGCACCTTTATTGAGGCTTTGGTTTGATGATATGCACATTTATTTAAGAGGTGTTGATTAATCAGTTGATTTGTAAAAGGCAGATTATGAAACCATTTTTTAAAAACTGGTTGAGCGTCATAATTATGACGTTCTGGTTTTATGGAACTATTTTTACTTTTAGTATTTTTTTCATACCAGGGTGTCTTCCATTTAAGTTACCCTTTGGACTTTCTTGTGATGACAACTCAGTGTAAAACAATAATCACTGTAAGGTCATAAAGATTGTTCTCAGTGTGCCTCAGGTAAAATAGGGAGTTTGTGTTAAGACACTCTTAGGTCGAGTACTTGGGAGTGCCACCTTAACCTATGTACATGTTTATCACAGGAAAAATAGCAGTAAGGGTGGTGATTTAGTTTTGAAAGTCAACTCTGGGTGTATCCCTTCATGATATTATGTATATTATATGATGTTGTGGGATATGAGCAAGAAAATATTTGATTTCTGTGCAAATTGAGATCCTTGGTTTAGCATATTTTACTTTGTGTAGATTAGTGCTAACATGAAAGCATACAATAGAGGTGGGAACCTATGGTCCTTCAGATGTTGGACTACAACTTCCATCATCCCTGGTCATGGAGGCTGGGTCTGATGGGAGCTGGAGTCCGATATATCTGGAGGCAACAGGTTCCCCACCCCAGTATATATAGTCACACTTGAAATTTGGCCAAATAGTATGTCTTCAAACCACCTGTTACTTTGTTTTCCACAAGCATAGGGGCATGGCCTGATTGATGTCTTCTCTAGAGATGTGCAGAATCCACCCTGAGAAATTCACTCATCCGATCAAAACTCGTTTTTGCTGCTTCAAATTCCTGTTTTTCCCAAGCATAAACCAAGCATAAACCTCCATGTTCAACTTGAAAGTTCATGTTAGGTGAATATTGGAAACAACTCTAGTCCCAACTTTGACCACTACCTGAGTTTCTTCACCAGCCCTAGACATTCCAGCAGGATGTCCAGTGTTGTTAAGAGATGGATGACTCCATAGTATAGCTTGTCTTGACTAACAACCTGGATTAACATTTTCTGTGGGGCCCATGTGGAGGAACATCCAAATTTGCTTCAACCCTTTTCTTTAAGCATTATTCGGGGTGGGTCAAGATGCCGCACCTCAGTAACTAAGCATTTTATAATGTAAAATAATCAATAATGGGTGCAATTAGATACAGATAAATGGGCAACTCACCCTCTCTTACATCCTGACCTTTGGCTTCATATCTCCATGCAGTAACTTGTATTTAATAGGAACATTATTTTTTTATTTTTCTATCCTGTGATTCTAGAGCAGTCTCTGCTCACTTAGATTTACTGTGCTCCAGCTTTCTGATTGATAGGCCTACATGGCTACTAATGCATTTAAAAATCATCCACATTATGGGGCTGTTCGGAAGACCACATGGGGAAAATAAGCCACTGTGGCTTCTCCCCCCACTTTAGGGCATGCTGTGCATGTGGACATCGTTTACCTAATTACCCATGCTGCAGCACAGTGTGTGGCATAGCTGGGTGGCTTCATACTCACCCTACAACCCCTTCTCCCCCTTGATTATCCAAACCTAGATTATCTCTTAAGACACAATGTTATCAGTTCAAGCAGCCAAAAGCAGCACCGCTATGCCCTAATAAAGTCTTTTTATTGCTGCAGGACATGATTTTTTTTATAGGTAGTAAAACAGTAATTTGGGATCTTCTGATATCTATATTTGGATACTCACAGCATAAACTTACATGTGTTTCCTCAGACATAACTCCTACGTTGTACAATGCAGCCTACACCCAGGTAAGTTGTATGTGAGGGTCAAGCTTTATGTTACATTAGTGCCATGGGCCCCTTCCCTCAGTCACACACTTTGGCATATGACACAGGACACCCCAAACTAGTGAGAGTCTTATTGTAGCAAATCCAACAGTTAAAGCGTAATGGGTACACTCTCCAGAAATTATATAGCTGATGTTTATTAGCTATAGGCTCCATTTAATTCTAGAACGGTCAAAAGCCAATAGCTATACCTGTGTCAGAGATCTGCGCAGCTTGTTGCAATCTCTACAGCTCAGAATACAGGGCAATGGACATGAAAGATTCCTGGCGTAATCCATCCCAGGCGATCCAAGACAAGGGTTCTAGAAAAAGACCTAAACAAATCCACAGACACAGAGATTTAGTCCAACCTTTAAACCTTCATTGGAGCCTCCTGCCAACATGGGTCAAGGCCTATCACATCCAAAGTTCAAGAGTAAGTCCAGAGTAATCCCAAACACACAGAGATTTTAACGAGTATAGCTTCCATTTTAGTATCTCCGCACTACATGGATCCAAATACATAACTAACAAGAATTCAAGATTTATGAAAAGTATAGCAGTACTTCTCATAGCAGGTTCGTAACAATACAAAATTCAGAGAGAAGAATCCGAATTGAATGGAGAGTCCATGTGAAGAGCGCCTCAAGAGGCTCAGATGGTAGCAAGTCCCAATGGAGAGGTTTTGGGATGGCAAAGATGAGAATGTTCTAGCAAAGGCTCTAAGCCTGACCATTGGCTTAAAAGTGAAGGTGTAGCTTCAACAGGTTTCATCTGGAACAATTACCTGACAAGGGCTTTTAGCTCAGCAACAAGGCCTCTGCCCAAACAGGGGTCTCCTGAGTGGACGTTTCAACCTGAACCTTCCACTCCCACTAAACCTATTGGGTTCTCACAGAGAGGCTGCCAGCCTCCTTCCCTGCCTATGACGAAGCTAGCACTTGGATGGGAATAAGTTCATTCTTGCTTGCTTTCCTCTGAAAACATTGGCATTGGCACTGATTCTGACATCCCATAGGCTGAATAGGCCCAAACCTTTCCGGATCACTTATGATCAGATTCTGGCTATAAAATATAAAGCCCACAGCAGTGCAAGAGCTGGGCCACAGCAAATGGTTGTGTAGTGTCAGCTGAGCCTGGTCATTTTCTGTACTATAGTATAAGTTACCTCTCTGGTTTTTATAGGGAGCAGCATATACTGGGAAGCGAGGATTAAACCTTCTCCCCACTTGTTTCTTCCCAAAATTTTGCAAAATAGGCCGGTGGCAAACGTTCCATTCCTGGGCAAGGTCCTTGAGTGGGTGGTTGCTGGCCAGCTCCAGACACTCTTGGATGAGACTGATTATCTGGATCCATTTCAGTCAGGTTTCAGGCCTGGTTTTGACATGGAAACAGCCTTGGTCGCCCTGTATGATGACCTATGTCAGGAGAAGGACAGGGGGAGTGTGACTCTGTTGATTCTCCTTGATCTCTCAGCGGCTTTCGATACTATCGACCATGGTATCCTTCTGGGACGACTGGCTTAGTTGGGAGTGGGAGACGTTGCATTGCAGTAGCTCCGCTCCTACTTGACAGGTCGGCTCCAGAAGGTGGTGCTTGGGGGACATTGCTCGGCCCTGTGGATTCTCCAGTATGGGGTTCCGCAGGTGTCACTCTTGTCCCCCATGCTGTTCAACATCTACATGAAACCGTTGGGTGCGGTCATCTGGAGTTTTGGAGTGTGTTGTCATCTTTTCATCTTCATTAGGTGAGGCTGTGGATGTGTTGAACCAGTGCTTGGCTGCGATAATGGACTGGATGAGAGCTAATAAACTGAAACTCAATCCAGACAACACTGAGATGCTGGGGGGGGGGGTTCCTCTGACCGGATGGAGGGTGTTCAACCTGTTCTGGATGGGGTTGCACTCCCCTTGAAGGAGCAAGTTCATAGCTTGGGGGTTCTCCTAGAACCATCTCTGTCACTTGAGGCTCAGGTGGCCTAAGTGGCATGGAGTGCCTTCTACCAACTTCGGCTGGTGGCCCAGCTACGCCCCTATCTGGACAGGGATAACCTGGCTTCAGTTGTCTATGCTCTGGTAACCTCCACGTTAGATTACTGCAATGCGCTCTATGTGGGGCTGGCTTTGAAGACGGTTCGGAAGCTGAAGCTTGTGCAGAATGCAGCGGCCAGATTGGTAACAGGGACCAGAAGGTTCGAACATATAAGACCGATTCTGGCTCGCTTGCATTGGCTGCCTGTATGTTTCTGAGCCCGATTCAAGGTGCTGGTTTTAACCTATAAAGCCTTACCCAGTTTGGGACCACAATACCTGATGGAACGCCTTTCCCGACATGAACCTACCCGTACACTACGCTCAACATCAAAGGTCCTCTTCCAGGTGCCTACTCCGAGGGAAGCTCAGAGGACAGCAACAAGGGAGAGGGCCTTCTCTGTGGTGGTCCCTCAATCATGGAATGATCTCCCCGATGAGGCCTGCCTGGCGCCAACACTGTTATCTTTTCAGCGCCAGGTCAAAACATTTCTTTTCTCCCAGGCATTTTAACAGCTAAAGTTGAGGTTTTAACTAGGGATGTGTATCGTATCGTAAGAATTTATGATAACGATACAATATGCTCTTTATCGTGCACATGAGTTACGATAACGATACGATAGAAAAACCTACAATAATCATCGGACACGATAGTTTTTGGGCGATTTTATCGTTTTATCGGACTGCCACATAAATATGCCTATAACTTCTGTATTTTAAAAGTTGGAGGCACATGGCGAGCTGTCATTCTGATCAGTCAGACGGAAACAATCTTTAATAAATTCATATAAAATTGAGGGTTGAAGGGATCAATCTCAAATTTGGCACATATGTGTAGCACATGTTGCTCCACATATGCACCAAATTTGAGATCGATCCCTCCAACCCTCGATTTTATATGAATTTATTAAAGATTGTTTCTGTTCTGACAGATCAGAATGACAGCTCACCAGACCTGTCAGAACGGGAATGATCTTTAAAAAACTAATATAAAATTGAGGGTTGGAGGGATCAATCTCAAATTTCATACATATACTTAGGCATACCCCATAAGCCCCGTGACCAAGTTTCAAGCCTCTAACTTTTAAAATACAAAAGTTATAGGCATTTTTTTCTTTCTGCCAAAAATATCATTTTTTAAAATGATAATTATTGTGAAGACGATACGGATCACCTACGATATGAATGAAGACGATATTTTTTTGGGGTCCAAAATGACGATAACGATAAAAAATGATATTTTTTAGCATGCACACCCCTAGTTTTAACTGACTTTGTAGCCAGGCTTAACAGTTTAAAATGTTTTAAATGTCAGATGTTTTATGTTTATGGTTTTAAATTTTGTATATTGTCTTTTTAGTGTTCAATCTTTTATTTTTTATAAACCGCCCAGAGAGCTTCGGCTATGGGGTTGTATATAAATGTAATAAATACTAATACTAATACTAATACTAATTTTAAACAAACAAACAAACAAACAAACAAACTCCATTAGAGTCAATGGGGGCTTAAAAATAAATTAATCCCCCATCCTAGTGACTGCTGATCTGGATCCAAATCAGAGCTATGCTAGAGTGACCATATGAAAAGGAGGGCAAGGCTCCTGCATCTTTAACAGTTGTAGCGAAAAGGGAATTTTAGCAGGTGTCATTTGTATGCATGCAGCACCCAGTGAAATTCCGTCTTCATCACAACAGTTAAAGCTGCAGGAGCCCTGCCCTCTTTTGTATCTAGTCACTCTAGTATAGCTCTTGCAGCTTTGACTGTTGTGATGAAGAGGGAATATCACCAGGTGCTGCATGCATACAAATAACACCTGCTGAAATTCCCTTTTCTGTACAACTGTTAAAGATGCAGGAGCCCTGTCCTCCTTTCCATATGGACACTCTAGCTATGCACCATTATGCTAAAATAAAGAGCTCAGGCTTTGCTACATGCTGCACAACTAACATGATGTGCAGTTTGACCCTAAGATTGCAGCCTCAGCTGGGCAAAGCCAAGCAATGTTTTTCTTTGGTTTTCTATGACTGGCGTTAAATTAAATTAATACAGGTAGGAAGGGGCTGAAATTTTAATACTATTGTGTAAGAGATTTGTAAGCTATATAACATGAATGCTTATGTTAATAGGGAGGTTCCTGCCCTATTAATTGGGAGGCTGATCTGAATAGGGTTGCCACCTTTTTTTTTTTTTTTTTTTTTTTTAAAGGACCCCCTTGCTTCTGTGGCTTTAACAGCAACCTGACTCGCTCAAATGGTTTGCCTCCCCATCCAGTTCTCCATCTCCTTCAGCACCTGTTGATGCACACATGAGAGTACTTGGCTGGGTTCCCCCTTCTATTCTCATGTTAAGAGATGGAATGCTATGACTCCTTATTATTCACATTGAGTGTGTGTGTGTGTGTGTGTGTGTGTCTGGGGGGGGGGGTACTCCTTTTGGATGTAAAGAGCCCCAGGCCCTGACAGGGAGAGAGGGGACAAAGGGAAAGACACAACACTAAAAATCTTCAGGAACTGTGGTCAGTCAATACTTTCTGAACAAACATGTTCAATCGAAACTGTCTCAAGCAGATTGCATACGCTAAAATGGGGGAAAGGACGGGAGAAGGGAGGGGGCGGAGGAGGAAAGACGACAAAATGCAGGCCGCATCAATAAATTCTTGCTAGATCCATCCATTTCCCCCCTGTTGAAATTGTAATACAGAACTCACCAAAGGTTGATATGTACAGGTGGGAGAAAACAATCTAGGTGGGTGGTCATGCAGCTCTTGGGTATATATATATATATATATATATATATATATATATGATTTTGACCCAGAGATTAAAGTGGGCTGTGCATAATACTTTTTACAGCTCCGTTGCATACATTTCCCACTCAGATTTAAGTCCACTTGTTTCTATGGGACTTGCTTCTCTTTAAGAGTGCATAATATAGCAGCCTTACGTCCCATCCATGTTTACTCAGAACTAAGTCCTATTGAGCTCAGTAGGGCTTATTCCTTAGTCGGTGTATTTAGGGCTGCACACATATAGCACAATGGCTCCCATTCCCAGATAAATGTGCACAGGACTGCAGTCTCAGTCATGAAGCCCAAAGAGGTGTATGCCATAGACTTTGGATCAGGACCCGCATCAAGAGGAGGCATGGTTAGGCACTTGTCAAGGGCCCACCCCTCAGCCGAGGCCCAATGGAAAGAGCCCTCTCCTCCTAGTTCACCTGTCTCTCAGGGTGCCTCTTCACGAGAGGTTTAATGCTCTTTGAAGTCTCATTAAAAAATTTACCTCCACACCAGCGGAGCGCAAATGGGGCGTAGAGGCGCGTTATCTCTCTGATTATGCGCATTATCGAATGCGCATTAAATCACGAGTTTTATTTTGCTCCGTCCGTTAAAGCGCATTTTGACTGTGTGAATATGCACTTATGCACATTAACTACTTGTAAACTGCATTTTGGACATCCTTTAATGCGCTTCGCCGCCTCTCGCCGCCTCTCGCCGCCTCTCTTGCAGAGGGATTAGGCGTAAATGCGCTTTTGCGATTATGCGCATAATCGCCTAACCAGGCGCAAAAGCTAATCCTTGTAGAGGGGACCTCACTCTGGCCCAGACAACAGTGGCGGTGAGAAAGAGGAGCGGTAGATGCCAAGGCCTACTTGCTCATTGGCTCTCTGCCTGTCAAGCAAGCAGGTGGTAGCAATGAGACAGAGAAGCCAGGCTCACTGAGGTAGAAGGCCCGTTCAGGGTATCTTCCCCAAAGCCCCCCCCCAAAAAAACCTGGAGCTGGCACTGCTTTGGATGTCAGAATTCTGCATACTTGTTGTGTCCTTCTCTGGTTGGATCAAATAAACAAATGTGTACCTGCATCCATTTTCTAACCTGCCCAACAACCCACATTTAAAGACACAGGCGGCAAAAACGAAATCACAACCAGATGTTAAAGATCTAAGCTTCCTCCCCATTTGTCATCTGGCCTTGCGTCCTGCTCTGTTTATGAGAAAGAATTGATGCTAGAGTCGGGAGGGGTCACTGCCCTCACCCCATTTGAAAAAAGTGGCCATAGCTGTGTGTAAATCTAAAGCATCTTTGATGGGTGCCAGCCAAGCCTTTGATTGAGTCAGGAATGGAGAACCCATGGTTCTCCAGATATTTTGGACTTAAACTCCTATGGGCCCCAGCCTGAATAGTCAGTGGCAAAGATGGTAGTTATCTAACATCTGGAAGGCCATAGGCTCCTCACCCTTGCCTTCAATCCTTCCAAGAAAGAAATGTCCAAACCCTTCGAAATGTCTGTGATTAGCGAATTGCTTTGGTTTCAAGTTCTCCTACTTATCTGTAAAAATTATGTACACTCTCGCCTGTCAAACATTTGGTCAACGGGTGTTCTAGGAATACCGACAGTTGTTAAGATTAGATAGAAACGTGAGAGCCGGCCACTTCTGTAAATTATCCATCAGCAAAGCGGAATGCTCCAAAAGCCGCATTCCTGGCTGAGCCCCACTTGTGAGGAACTGTTTAGTCTGCGGTGCAAGAGCTCTTTTAAGCATTACTATAATTTAACGTTCCGTTTTGGTGGTAGGAGTGAGTGCATGACTTTGGGATTCTTTTGTTATTAACGAATGCTAATTTAATAAAAGGCGCTCGGAGAGGTAGCTGATGAAAGGAGTTAGTATGGCATTAAGTTAGATATCTAAATCCCTGTAAAGTGGTATGTATGTAAGTAGCTATGGGGTGGAGAGTGTAAGGCAGGTGAGCATTCAAGAAGGGGGAGAAGCCTCAAGATGCTATAGAAAAGTTTATCCTACAAAAATCTGAAGAAGGCCTAAAAACAAGAGGCCAAAATGCATTGGGCTTTTGTTAACCCCCCCCCCACACACACACACACATTTTCTATAGCATCCTGAGACTTCTCTCCCTTTTTGTGCATAGCTATGGGGTAGAACCTTCTCCCAAAGTTAGGTTTGTAACTTGAAAATCAAAAAACGAAAAACCAAGGGGAGGAGAGCATCCACTAAAGTAAAAAAAGGAGAGAGAAGCGGTTCTCGGAATGCTGAGGTACTTTATTATTATAATACGCCCAACGCGTTTCGGCCTGTAAGGTTTTATTTAGAAGGCCTTCTTCAGGGGGTTGATAACACAAGGCTGCAGAAATTTCTTAACAAAACAATAGTCTCTCGTGATGTTCACTGGCGACTGAGGGCTCCTGCAGATTTAACTGTTGTGATGAAGAGGGAATTTCACCAGGTGCTGCATGCATACAGATGACACCTGCTGAGATTCCCTTTTCTATGCAACTGTTAAAGATACAGGAGCCCTGTCCTCCTTTCCATAGGGTCACCCTAGCCCAGGATGGCAAAATGGGGAGACTGACTCCAGTATAGCCTTAAGATAAGCGAAAAGCATGCACAATTAGCCTTGCAGCTTTTCTGTGCCTAAATTGGCACCCCCACCCACCACCACCCATACATATTCACTCTGGGTTCACAACTTCCTCCATCAGTTGTGGAGGCAAATATCTCAGAGCTGGCGATGGGCATGTCAGCTGCATCACACTAGAGTAGTTGATTAAGTGTGGGGACAGCTATGAAACACGTGCACAAAATTGTGCCTTGCACAATACTAGAAGCCTGACCCCCCACCCCACAATCATCAATAGACGCTGAAGTTGGTGAATTCAGGGCCCAGGGCCAGTACGTTTTTAGACAAAATTTGAAGAATGTTGTCACCCCTAAATAGCAACTCTAATTCTGTGCCTGAGATGGGTCCTTCAACTTGTTCTAAGGATGTCAGCAGCCTTGAGATTTTTGTGACTAGAAGATACCCTCTGCTGCATGGGAGTGTTGATGCCTATTTTTATTCAGGTGATGCTATTGGCTGCCTCTCTCCATTACTGACAGTAGCAGTGTGTGGAAGCCCTCAGGGGAAGGAGAAAGAGCTCAAAACGGTTGCCTCTAGTGTCGATTTGAGAATGGTGACGTAAGGTCACAGCATGAAGACAATGCAGAAGATATCTGTGCAATTTTTGTTGGCATCCATTGCATTAGAGGGCTATTGAAACTTGAATAACTGGGTTTGCTTAACAGGAATGGCCCACTTTAGGCTGGCCCATTCTTGGAAGACAAACAGCGCAGATGACTGAGGGCCAAGTGACATGAATCTGTCAGAACACAAACGGAAAATCTTTGACCTGTGATGTGCTCCATCCCAGCAGTGTATGTTGACGGGTCTCCTGTGACTACCACCAGCACATATGGAGCTCAGTGCAAGTCTGGCACAAACTTTAAGCGGAGTGAGGAAGCTGTCTCAGGTGTTGTGTGGTGTAGGCTGCACTGGCAACAGCAGCCCCCCTCTAGCTGTTCCACATGAGCCCCCTGGCCATTCACTTCTGTTGGAGGCCAGAGCCGTATACACCCCACAGCTGCCTCCGCATTCCCTTAACCATCCTTAATCATCCTATCAGGCATGGTGGAGGACACTGCCTGTTCACCAGTGTTGAAGTAAGATGCAGCTGCTCATCCAGTCAGCTTTTGTACATGAAATGGGGGAGGGGGGAGAGAGATCCTATCATGTCTTTCACCTCCGGCAGCAAAATGTCTCTGGGTGGATAAATATTTAGAACCGCACCACAAGACAAAGTTGACATTTGCAGTTGTGTGCTCAAAGTGTATCCAGGTTGACCTGGTGTGGAATGGTGGCAGTCACGTGACTCACACGCACAGCCCAGAACAAGTGCTTTCTGGTGACAACTGCCCGCTGAAGGGGCTATCAACTTTGCCCCCAGTCATCCCCTAGTCACACTGTATTTCTGTGCTGTGGTCACTGTCCGAAAGACATAGAAAAGGAATGCATTTTGGAAGGGCAACATTAGGTAAGTTTGCGTTAAAATGCAAACTGGACAAATCCCTCCTGCTTTTCTAGTAGCATTAATGCTTATCACAACCAGACGGATTTCAGTAGCACCCCAATCGAGCGTGATTGCACCGATCCTTCCCACAACTACGAGCCCAGAGTTCAGTCAGCAGTCTTGTTGCCAAACTTCAATATCAAGGCATTTTTCTTAAAATAATAATAAATTAAAACATCTGGGAGGCTGACATCACATGGGAACCATTATGATAAGAAGATTGCAAAGATATGTCCTCATCTTACTTTGGGGGTTCGTTCCTGTGATCGCTACTCACTTACAGTGGACTTGGCTTCCAGTCCAGACTATGTCTGCCAAAGATGGTTTTCACAATACAAATCAATTCCCTAAGTCTGGCTTTCTGTTAGGCATTAAGGACGACGAAGAAACTTAAGCAGAAAAGTAGAGTTCCAAGAAACGGGAGCAAAGAAGAATGTATGTGAGGAATATGAACAATGACAAGGCTTAAAGATAATGGGAAACAAGCTTAACTGTAGACTTCAGAAAGAACAGATTGTCACTCTTGTGTTTACTAATATAAAGGAGAGGAAAATTAGCATCTTTGAGGGGGGGGGAATTATCATCTCCAAATTTTACATCAGCACAAATCAGACAAAAGCAAATGTGTATTCTGACATCCTTCCAGGGAAATCAACATTGTCGGTTAGCTGTAAATAGAATATAGCTAATGATCCAGACAGCAACTGTAAAAAAGAATAAATATCCGTTTTAATGTTTCTTAAGTGTTCTATGAATAGACCTTGATTTTAACCCTTTCATATTTTAATGTGAGCATATTTCCGCTTATATTTATTGCTGAATGTAAAACTGTGTTTCAGCTCGTTTCTAATATTACACCCCCCTTTTTTTGTTCATGCTTTGCTGTTGTTGTTGGTCACATAATTTGTAAAACATTTCTTCTGCTCTTCCCCAACTGGTTGGTTGTCTAAACACCTGGCTTAGTTGTTAATGGATTACTTTTGTCCATATATCCAAAAGTTGTGGTCCTTTTGATGCCAGGTGAAGGGTTTTTTTCCTGAGGCTTTTTAGTTCTTCAGATTGTCTTTAACTGTGTGTTCTTGTGTCTTTAGATCTTGCCCCATTGCTGGTTTTTACTCTAGTTTACTTCTGTTTAAAACTTTTAAAGGTTTTGTATGATATTTTATCATGTCGTATTTTAGAGTTTTATTTTTCGTAAACTGCCCAGAGAGCTTTGGCTATTGGACAGTATAGAAATGTAAATAATAATAATAATAATAATAATAATAATAATAATAATAATACAGAATTCATGCTAAACAGATACAATCACTCAGAGAATTCTTCCACACCAAAAACATCCCCATTCATAAAGCCATAGTAAAAACAGATAAAAACTACACCCCACTCAACCTAACACTATAAAACGATGATCAAACACAACCACTCACACTCGCAGAAAAAAAAGAAAAATGGGCACAAAAAGCACTCCATGGGAAACACTACAACATAATACAGAACCCACAAATAAACAAAGAACAATCGTACGAATGGCTCAGGAAGGGTGAGCTATTTCCAGAAACTGAAGGATTCCTAACAGCCATACAGGATCAAGTTATAGCAATCAAGAACTACCAAAATACATTATAAAAGATAACAGTATAACAACAGACCTATGCAGGAAATGCCATGAATTCCAAGAAACAATAGACCATATAACAGAAGGATGTAAAATTCTGGCAGGAATGGACTATACGGACAGACACAATACAGCTGCAAAAATAATTCACCAACAACTGGCCATCAAATTCAACCTTATCAAACAACCTACACCATACTATACATACTCACCTGAAACAATCTTGGAAAATGCAGATCATGAAATATACTGGGACAGAACAATTCATACTCACAAGACAATACCCTGCAACTGACCAGACATAACTTTCATAGACAAAAAAGCAATACCATTAGGGTGACCAGATTTTGGAACCCAAAATCCCGGTCCCCCCCCGCCACCCAAAACAACCCCCCCACCAAGCCAACCCCCCAAAACAAACCCCCCAAGCCACCCCCCACCCAAAACAACTCCCCCACCAAGCCACCCACCCCCAAAAAACATCAGCCCGGACCTACCGGGTTCTCTTCCGCTGCCGCCCCCGCCGAGTCCGCCACCCCCGCCGAGTCCGCCGCCCCCCCAGGTCCGCCGGGTCCGCCGCCGCTGGGTCCCCCGCCGCTGGGCTCGTGAGGCCAGTGGCTGCGCGGAAGAGGCAGGGGAGGGCCGGATCCGGAAGTGACGTAATCGGCCCTCCCCCGCCTCTTCCGCGCGGCCTCTGGCCTCGTCGGAGCTAGTCGCGATGGCGACGACCCCCGAGGAGCCCGGATGCCCGTGCAAAAGAGGCGGGGGAGCTCCCCCGCCTCTACCGCGTAGGCATCCGGGCTCCTCGGGGGTCATCGGCATCGCGACTAGCTCCGACGAGGCCAGAGGCTGCGCGGAAGAGGCGGGGGAGGGCTGATTACGTCACTTCCGGATCCGGCCCTCTCCCGTCCCTTCCACGTAGCCTCTGGCCTCATGAGCCCGGCAGCGGCGGTGGAGGACCCGGCAGCGGCGGACCCGGCCGCCCCAGCAGGTAAGTGCCCCGCGCCCCGCGCCTCGTGCTCCTTACCCACAGGGGCGTCCGCTTCCCTCTGGTGCTCGAATCTACTGAGAAACAGGCTTCGCGGCCTGTCTCTCAGTATCGCGCCGGGTGATGACGTCATCACCCGGCGCGCTACTGAGGGACAGGCCGCGAAGTCTGTTTCTCAGTAGATTCGTGCACCGGAGGGAAGCGGATGCCCCTGCAGGTAAGGAGCGTGAGGCGCGAGGGAGGGCACTTACCTGCTGGGGCGGCCGCTTCCTGGGCTCCTCCGCCGCCACCGCTGCCGGGTCTACCGCTGCTCCTCGCTTGCTGCCACCGCTGCGTGACCCCCCCGTCACCCCGGTTGGGCCGGTTCGCCCCAGGTTTCCCTGTTAGGACCGGTAAACCTCGAGCCATCTGGTCACCCTAAATACCATATGACAAAAATGTTGCTGAAAAGGAAGAAGAAAGGAGAGACAAATATACACCACTGGCCATAGAAGTCAAAGAACTATGGCAACAGGAAAAGGTCACAATTATTCCACTAGTCACATCAGTCACCAGCATCACATCAAAAAAATGTACAGAAAACCTCCAGAAACTGGGTCTACCAGAATACACCCACACCAACATCCAGAAAGCAATCATAATTAAAACATGTGCAATCATCAGGAAATTCCTGAATCTGTAAAAGACAGCATAACTTGGCAAAGCTCATCATGTCTGTCTAGAAAAACCACCATGAGCGAGAAAGAGATTAATAATAATAATAATAATAATAATAATAATAATAATAATAACCATATCTTTTCTATCAGCCTTCTCCAACCTAGCACTCTCCATATGTGTTGGACTATAACTCCTATAATCCTCAGCCAGCTATGAGAGTTGTATTCCAACATATCTGGCCAGTGTCACGTTGGAGAAGGCTGTTCAATATGTTGCAAGTGCCTTATAGATCCAGCGCCAAATCTGGTCAGCTTGTGTGGATTTTTAGTTTGATTTCACAGCCATTAATAAAAGTAATTAATTAATCCTCATTAATAAACTACGTTAACACTTTACGGAGCAAGCATAGATTTCTTCTTCCACTCTCAGAATTGAGGGACTATGTTAGGTGACATTTTGTTTCCTGGATCTCACTGCAAATTGCTTTTCAGGAGGACTTTGTGTTGATAGAATGCCACCATACTTGATGTGAATAAAATACCAGCCTCCTCACATTTGTTCCAAAACAAGCCTCATGAGACAACCTGCGGTGGTGTTAAGTACCACCTACACATACCCTATCGGGGTTATAACAATGTTATATTGCAATCTAATAGGATTGTTGCGCACTAGTTCTGACTTCAGTATTAAGGTAGTGAAACGAAAACTCAAAATAAGCAATGCACATCCTTTAATAATAAAGCTAATAATAAAATAGTGCTGAGTATATTGGAGTAGTGCTCTTCTGATGCGGATCAGATCCTAAAATAGCCACTGCAGCAGCCTTTTCCTTCAGTGTAGTAACAAATTGGCATTTAGATCTCAGAGTCCAACCCTGGGATGCATAACCTCAGGCCCCAGGGCCAAATTTGGCCCTCCTGGGATCCTAATCTGGGGTCCCCCAGAAGGCCATGCCACCTTGCCCTGGCCCCACCACCATTCTCCCAACCATCAAGTGTTTGGTGATTTCCCAGCTTTTGTGCAATTTCCTCTCCCCATCCCTGCCCTGAATTCTGAAATGTTGAAATGTATTTATTTATTTATTTATTTATTTATTTATTTATTTATTTATCTATCTATCTATCTATTACATATTTAGACTGCCCAACAGCCAAGGCTCTCTGGGCAGTTTACAATGAAAACCATGATAGACAAAAGTCTAGATTTAAAACTTTTTTTAAAAAAAAATTAAAATGTCATATAAAACCAGAATAAGTTATAGTCCAGGGAAAGCTTGTCTAAAAAGATATGTTTTCAGGAGGCATTTGAACGGTTACATTTTCCGCCTCCTGAACCTCACAAAGGAGGGTTTTCCAGAGGCTGGATGCTGCAACAGAGAAGGCCCGCCATTGAGGTTCTTCATGATGACTGTTCATCTTGGGATGACAAGCACTCTGACGATTATAAATCTCATTTGGGTGTATATCAGGAGAGGCGGTCTGTTAGGTATCCTGGTCTCAAGTTGTTATTTATAGGATCATAACATGACCTTGTACGTGGCTTGGTAGCTAGCACGCTTAGTTAGGAGTTTTAATCTAAAATAAGCTGGTATTTTTGATTCCATCACTTTTGCCTTCAGTCCTGCCCAGCACTAGAATGTGCCCCCCCCAAAAGCTTCTCCAAATGGAATTTCATGCTGATAGAGGCTCTGCAACCCCAGTCTAACCCTAAGTACTGTAGGGTCCTTGACTGGATATCTAGAGGTCTCCTGTCATTAGGCCGGTGCCACCTCCATGTCTTTGAAGGCCTTTGGGCAAGACACTTTCAATGGGCCTTCTCCCTCAGATGGTCTACTTTCTGCCATTGTCACAAGTTGCTATTGTTCCTCATCATTGCTTCCACTTGCTTGCTTGACAGAAAACAGCCAGTGAACAAGTAGGCAGTGGCGACTACTGCTACCCCCTCACCACGACCACTGTGTCTGGGCCAGAGTGAGAAGCAAGGAATCAAATAGGGGAGAAGAAGAGGCACAAGTCCAGGGGGCTCTTATCCATGGGCCCTTGCTGAGGAGTAGACCTTAGGCAGGTACCCAACCATGCCTACCTTTGACGCTGGCCTTGAGTTGGGATACTGAAGGTTGTGGGCCACTATAGGACTCCTCTGTGATTGACTCTGTTCCATTTCTTTGCCTTTTTTCCTTCTTAGTTCTTGGAGATGCGGTCCCAGAATTGAAAGGGACAGTGTGATTCCATGCACTCACAAGTGGTTACACATACAGATCTACATATGAAGTTGGTAATATTGAGTCATGAGTTTTAATATGTACAAAGTGAAAACATACTCCTGCCCAGTGACAGAAGCCATTTAATTGTATGGGTACTTCATCTGTTACTGAGTGTTGCATCCATCTTGCGGTATAATACCATATGGCTTAATCTGTAAGTGGAGCGCATGCATAGATGACAGGAATATGTCCATCTTAGGCAATTGGCTATGAATGCCATCATGCTGTTCGGGATGTAAATTATTACCGTGAACCTTATTTGTACATCCTTTTAAACAGTGTCAGATTTGAATTTCCGACATGTGAGACTGATCACTGAGAGAGTACATTTCTAATTTTGATTTACAGTGTGATCCTGTTTAATACCTCATTCCACCAAGCTACCAAGCTGTGCGCCTCCAAGAGCTTCATTCATTTTCCACAGGATGTCCTCAGAAGCAGAGCTTGATGGATAATTCTACTACTCTACAAAACATTTTCATGAACATGGAACAACATGCTGGCAAGCTCTTTCTTCACGTGTTTGCTGACTAGCGATAATATTGGGTTCACCATTTGTACGGAAAAATCAGTGGATGGGCAGGATCAAGAGCTTAACCCTGTTTCGGCTCCTGATTCTCCTCCAAAAGCTACCAGATGGGCTCGTTTCTGGTCTCAGAGGATACTTGTAACATGGGGTAGAAACTTCCATTGCCTGATAGCTTCTACCCCAGGCTATGAGTATCTCCCTCAGCTTGGGATCGTCGAGAAGTTCATTTCAGTTTGGAAATCACTTGATAATGCCCTATTCACAACCCCAAACACGTCCATGAATGGGAGCTCATGTTCTCTGAATATGTTCACAAATTCCCAAACTTGCATTTACATTCACAAAATGCAATTTTTTTAAAACACACACACACATTTAAAAATGCACCATTTAAAGTGTGCATATTGAAAAATGTGCCTTTTGGGGGGGGGGGGAAATCCACACTTTAAACAATACACTCTTTCAGAAATTTGTTTTCATGCTTTAGTCAGTGGGGAGAAAGTGCCCAGTTTTGAAACTGCACACATTAAGGAAGGCACAATTTATTTATTTTTTTAAAAATACACATTTTCATGCTTTAAACAAATGGGGGGAAGGGGTGCACTTTCGAAAAATGTGCACTCCTGTTGCAAGTGAAAACGGGAGTGAGCCGAATCGAGCTTTGAAGAAAAGCTCAGAGAAGTTTGATGAACTCAGCTTTCCTGGCGCTCCCATCCCTAGAATCCACATCAAGATCAAGACGTGGGGTGGGAGTGAGACTACAAATCAAAAGCCTTTTTGATAGCTGCCAGAGGTGCTGAGCAAAGAGCCCTCGAGCATGGCATTGAATTTGCATGTTGCACACAGATTTCCTATACCTCTTGCCTTAGGGTAGTTTTACCTTGGATAAGATGACAGGTCGTGAAAACTTTAGCTGGCTCTGTATCAGAAAACCATCCATTCTTTCGGGAAGCTATGAAAACATATCATATCTTTGATCAAGGAGGACTAATAATTCAAGTGGAGATATTTACGTTAATAAGCAAGAGGAAATGAGGAGCAAGTTGCTGGATTTTGCTGTTTTAATGGTGAGTTGATGATAACCACCCCAAAATTACATAGGCTGGCATGCTACAAAGTTTTAGTTTGCATGTGTATCAACACACATCTCTTATGCAACCAGTCTTTATGACCTCATGTTAGTTCGCTACAAGCTACTTTATATACAGCAGTTGACACAGCAGAGCAGGAGAGCACATTTCTTGTGTGACATAAGCTACTGTGGGAGCATATCTGATCCTTGTGTGAACTGCAGTGGATATTTTGTACCCAGAAACATTATGTAGTTATATGCATATTTAGACAGGAAGAAGTCCTACAACTCCCCGCAATGTCTAGCTGAGGCATGCTGGGAGCTGTAGGACTTTTTTTCCCTATCTAAACATGCATAGATTGCACCCTAAATGGATTTCTTCCAGAATCATTAAGAAAAGCAGGTTTTCTTCTGCCCATTGTTTGTAATACGCCACGATGGCAAAATTACATCCATAGAGATGTAATATTGGAGGATACATCCTGGCCAGGGTTCTTTACTCTAAAAGCATTGCACTAAGCCAAAATTGGATCTGGGACTAATATCAGATCAATGAGACTTACAACATACAAGGGCCAATTTCTGTTTTTCAGTCCTGCAGGAAAGTGTTAGCCTGGCAAGTGTGGTGGCTATATGGTATTATTTCTACGTTTGTTCTTAGAAATGATTTCCTTCCACAAACACCTGCCTGGATGGTAGTGGATAGGGATGTTGGACAAATCTACAGCAGATTCAAATAAGTTCAGATTTCTATGAATCTGACCTTGAAGATTCCAGGGCAGGCCAGCTTTTTCCAAGTCATGCAGATTCTGTGGACTTGTGGGTTGAGTGGATTGCATCAATTCATACTAATTAACTAATCGGCTGAGCTGAAGGTGCGTCAGAGGTGATCCTCACTTCCGCCACACCTCCACCTCTTCAATTTAGCGAGACAGGCTTTTTTGCTCATCTGGCTGACATGTCGGGGAGGGAAGGAGGCTGGAGAATTCCCAGTCCCTTCCCCTCCCACCCATGGAAACATGCCCATTACCTTCCCTCCGAGGTCACTTTTGTGACCTCGGAGAGGCAGCCGGTGCGATCCTCTCAAAATTGGTACATTCCTAGTAGAGAATAGCGCACTTACAGTGTAGTTCTATGTCAATGGACTTTAATGGGTCTCACTTTGGTATTGCAGCTGGATGGTGAGGGAGAGAAACGTACACTAGACTTGTCGCTGATGGTCATCTAAAGGAAAAATGGAAATTTCTGCTTGGGTAAACTATATTACAGGCTTTGCAAGATGCAAATTTTGTTTCAATATGAGTAAAGAAAGATCAGGGCTGGGGGGGCCTCACATCTCTAACTCCTGCTCTACTTCCATCCCCCAATGGAATAACTGAAAACATTTTGGAATCCAGTCCATTAGGAAGCTCTCCTGCAGAAGCCCAAGTAAAAAGAACAGCCACTGCACAAGAGTGCCTTTGCACAGCCCCAATTAATTTCAGTGGGGAACAGAGGAAGCCAACTTATACTGAGTCAGACTGCTGGTCTATCTAGCTCAGTACTATCAACGCTCGCTAGCAGTGATAGTGGTTCTCTAGGTGTTCAGGCAGGGCTCTTTGGACCCCTACCTGGAGATGTCAGAGGTTGAACATGGGATGCTCTGCTGCACATGCCAAGCATGTGTTCTACCACTGAGCTTTGGTGCACTAGAATTGGTGTATTGTGTATCATATTTGCTTTTCTTTTGAAGAGAAAATGGGTTATGTTTCTCCTTTTTGAAGGTATCCCTTTAACATTTGCAGTCAGAATCATAGTTTGCTGTTGTTTTCCATTTCATTCCACTTACAAGCCTGATCTTTGCTTGTATGAAAACCCCATCTCAGATTTTAGGTAAGTAATTTTATTTCTGGTTTAATATTAACACGTACTGTGGCAATGCAAATAAACCCCCCCAGAGGTGGTCTAATATTTATAATATGACATGAAATCATATTTTTTGCATTTGTTACTCCGGCCCCGATTATCAAGATTATTCCTTGACGTCAGTTTGTGAGTACAAAGAGGCATACAAATACTATGCCTAAAAGTTATAGATGTCATCTTGTTGATATATTGCTCCCGCATAAAGGATTATGATTATCTGGAAAGTTTTAAGTACATGGCAGATATATTTCATGGAACAAAATGAATCCACAATTATAATAAGTCATTGTTACATTTTGATCTCTGATTTGGCCAAACTGTTTTTTTAAAAAAAAAAAAATGGATGCAGCTGATCTGAGTAATCCCTGTCCTCCAAATGAGAAAATATGTGAATAATAATAATAATAATAATAATATATTTATTTCTTACCCGCCTCTCCCTCAGGATCAAGATGGGGAACAACACTGACACAAATGACATAAAATACATAAAACATTAAAAATATATAAAATTAATACATTATTAAAATACAGATAAAACTCTTAAAATTCGACTGGGTAGGCTTGCTGGAAGAGATCGGTTTTTATTAGGGGTGTGCACTGGATCGGGTCCAATCCACGATCTGGAGCCGATCCAGGGGAAATCGGATGCAATTATCCGATTTCCGATCAGCCCTCTGGATTGTCCGATCTTTCCCGAACTGGTCCGGAAGGACCCGATCCGGTTCAGAAAAAATCGGAGGATCAGCGGGCGCCCACTGGCACCCGCCGCCGCTTCCATTGCCAGGCACCAGCGGGCGTCCACCAATTGAAGCGGACAGCGGGGGGGGGCTTACCTGGGAGGGCTGTCCGTTTCCATCAGTGGGCGCCAGCGGGCGCCCGCCGATGGAAGCAGACAGCCCAGCCAGGTGAGGATCGCGGTGGGGGGCTTACCTGGGGGGCGTCCTCCTCCTTCCGTTGCCGGTAAACTACTGCGACCTAGGCCTCGCGGCCTAGTTTACAGGAGAGCACCAGGTGATGATCACCTGGCGCTCTCCAGTAAACTAGGCCACGAGGCCTAGGTCGCAGTAGTTTACCGGCAACAGACGGAGGAGGATGCCCCACCAGGTAAGGAGAGGGGGGTGGCTTACCTGGGGGGGCTGTCTGCTTCCATCGGCGGGCACCGGCGGGCGCCCACCAATAGAAACGGACAGCAGGGAGGGCTTACCTGGGAGGGCTGTCCACTTCCATCGGCGGGCGCCAGCAGGCACCCGCCGATGGAAGTGGACAGCCCGGCTAGGTGAGAATCGTGGGGGGAGGAGGGAGGGGAGGAAGGAGGGAGGGGGGCCCACTTACCTGCTAGGGCATCTTCTTCCTTCACTTGCCAGAGATCTACTGAGAACTAGGCTTCGCGGCCTAGTCCTCAGTAGAGTGCCAGGTGATGACGTCATCACCTGGCACTCTACTGAGGACTAGGCCGTGAAGCCTAGTTCTCAGTAGATCTCCGGCAGGTGAAGGAAGAGGACGCCCTGGCAGGTAAGAGGAGCGTGAGGGGGGGCTTACCTGCCAGGGCCATCCACTGCCATCCGCTGCCTCCTGGGCGGCAGGGGATGGCAGAGGACGGCCCCGACAGGTAAGGAGAACCATGAGGGGGGGTGGCTTACCTGCTGGGGCCATCTGCTGGCCCCCGTGGGCACCTGCGGAAGGCCCCAGGAGGTAACAGTAAGGGGGAGGGACAGGGAGGGGGGAGTTAGGCCCCCACTCACCCACCTGCCGCCATTTTTTCCCATAGACTTGCATTGGGTGAAAGCCTTCTTTCCCCCAATGCAAGTCTATGGGGAAAACAAAAATTGCGGCCGATCCAAAAATCGAATGTCCGATTTTTGGATCGGGATTGGGGCCCAATGCTGTCTGGGGGGGCTCCGATTTTGTCTGATCCAATCCGGGACAAATTTGGAGGTCCCGATCCGGGTCCCAATCCGATCCGGGGGGTCCCTGCACATCCCTAGTTTTTATGGCTTTTTTAAAGTAAAAAAAAACTATTAAGTTGATGAATCTCCTCCAGCAGGACATTCCACAGTCTGGGAGTGGCAGAAGAGAAGGTCCTCTGGGTAATAGTTGTCAGCCTGGTTTTGGCCAACTGTAGCAAATTCTTCCCAGAGGACCTGAGCGTGCAGGGCGGATTGGATGGGAGAAAGTGATCCCGCAGGTAACCTGGATCCAAACCATGTAAGGCTTTAAAGGTAATGACCAACACTTTATACATCGCCCGGAAACTAATGGGCAGCCAGTGGAGTGATCTTAAAGCTGGTTTAATATGGTCACCCCTAGGTGTACCGGTGACCAACCTGGCTGCCATAGTTTGAACTAGTTGAAGTTTCGGGACTAGGCACAGATGTAGCCCTATGTGCAGCGCATTTCAGAAGTCAAGTCTCGAAGTTACCAGTGCGTGCACTGCCGTTTTTAGGTCTTCCAAGTCTAGGAAGTGGCGGAGCTGGCATATCAGCCGGAGCTGATAGTAGGCACTCCTGGCTGTCGCATCTATCTGAGCTGTCATTTGGAGCGACAAATCCAGGAGCACCACCAAGCTATGAACACAGCCTACACAGCCTTTCAGGGGGAGTGTAACCCTATCCAGAACTGGTTGACATACCTCCAAACCCAGGTTGGGACTTTTGACAGTAAGCACCTCCGTCTTGTCTGGATTCAGCTTCAGTTTGTTTTTCCTCATCCTGCCCATTACTGCCTCCAAGCATTCATTCAGAGGAGACACACTATCTTTAGTTGACGCTGTTGTCAAAGGCATAGAGAAATATATTTGGGAGTTGTCAGCATACTGATAGCACCCCACCCCATGCCTCTGGATGATCTCTCCCAGCTGTTCCATGTAGAAGTTAAACAATATTTGGGATAGGATGGCGCCTTGTGGTACACCATACAACAGCTCCTTCTTTGAGGAGCAACTATCTCCAAGCATCACCATCTGGAACCTGCCTGAGAGGTAGGACCGGAACCACTGAAGCACAATGCCCCCGATTCTCAATCCCCTCAGGCGTTCCAGAAAGATACCATGGTCGATGGTATCGAAAGCTGCTGAGAGGTCCAGAAGTACCAGCAGGGACACACACACCCTGTCAATACTCAAGCGTAGATCATCCACTAAGGTGACCATAGCGGTCTTAACTCCATATTCTGCCCTGAAGCCGGTTTGAAATGGTTCTAGAAAATCTGTATCATCCAAAGCTGCCTGGAGTTGGAAGGCAACTGCCTTCTCGATCACCTTGCCCAGAAACGGAATCATTTGCTTCCAAGTCACATTTGCTCTAGATGAACTTTACAACACAGCTTCTGTGAAGGTGAGAGTAAAGGATGTTGCTATTTTAACTGTACAATTCTTGATGGGCCAGCATGCTGGATTTGCTTCTTCATAAGGCTGGTTCACATATGCTTGTTCATCACTTGAGGGCTGCAGCATCAAGTTGTGACTTGCATGTGTGAATACATATGACTTTCACATCATGCTTCCAGTCAGTTCACAGCAGGGAAATGATGAATAGCCCAAGTAATACATGTACATGTGGGAACTGATCAGAGTCTCAACTTTATGCATCCAGACATCTCTCCTAGGCATGTCACACCACAAAAATAGTTAACTAGTTATCATTAACACCTATTTAGTCACATATAGCCCTCTTTAAAAGCAACAGTATTTCTACATAAATGAAAGCAGGCCTGGAATCACGATTCAAACGGTAGATAATGTTACAGCTAAAAATAGAAACTACGTTCAGTAATGTGAGACAATAGGCTGACAGTAAAAAATGCTTTTATGGAAATTTGGGATAACTACAGAATATGGATAAAGGTCAGCTTCATTCTAATCTCCATTTTAAAAGAACTATCAGCATAAATTATATTTAAAAGCAGGTGAAGGCCCACTTTGCATGCAGAGTTGGAGGATGAATGCCTGTGTTTTATGAGGGGGAGACCCAAGTAATTTTCATCTTTACCCACTTCCATTTTACTTGCTCCATCTTCTCTGCCTTTTGCTCCAGGACCCTCCCTAAACTAACCACCCACTTCTCACACTGCAATAATTTATCTCAGTGCTTCATTGTTCCACAGCCAGGCTTGAAAAACCTTCAAGGTGGTAGTCAGAGCATCCATTGTGGGTTCCCTAGGATTGCAATACATTGATCAAATTATGTCAGTGAATGAAGGAACTCTTCTAGGCCACCGCCACCATCCTGAGGGAAGTTCAAGCTTTCTGCCATAGTGGTAGACTGAAGTGGAAGGTGACAATAAGACAGGGGTGGTCCCTCCTGAGATCCCAATGTGGTCCCCTGGCATTTCCCAGAAGGACACACACCCTTTCGTCCAACCACAAATCCTTTGGTGTTTTCCCGGCTTCTGTGCACCCCTCCCAATTCTAAAAGGTTGAAATGATTCTCCTGCACTAAGGCTTAGTTACTGGGACTAAGAGCTTTAAGCTACAATGTGGCTTGTTTGGTGTTTTGGTGGTATTTTTGGCCTCACCCTATTTGCTTTCAGCTCTGCACATCTCTGGGACGTGGTCACTGAGGGCTTCTCTGAAATAGAATTCAGCCCCCAGACTGAGGGAAGTTCCCCACTTCTGCAGTAAGAGGTATAGTAAGAGACGCAAGAAGGCTTTTGTCTTCAGACTCTTCTCAAGAGTGGAGCTTTCTGGGGCCAAGAAGTGGGGGACCTTGCAGAAGGCCAAATGGAATTATGCAGTGCAGAGAAATCATCTGTGTTTTATCTCCTCCTGAGTGTGCTGGTACTCAAATGCACCACCTCCTTTTGTGATGACAAGAAATAGGGAGCCCTTTCCTTCTCACTGCCACATGTCAGTTAACGGGCCTGTTCAGACAACATGGTAAGGCATGGCCACTAACCCTTTTGCAGCAAATAGTTAGTGGGTGTGTTTAAACCACGGTTATGTAGCTACCATAGTTAGGAATTGTTCACATGGCATGCTAAGCCATAGTATTTAGCTCAAAACACTTAACCAATATGGTTTGGCATGTCTGAACAGGGTCAATATAATTTTCTCAACACCCTTGGTCTGCTAAGCCCAGATTGGGGTCCAATCAAGTTCTTTCTCTTGACATCTTTTATCATGACAAAGGGTAGAAACTGTTACCTGGAGTTACTTAAAATCAAACTCAGATAGCAAGGAGGAAGGTCCAACTCAATTTTATTAAAAGAAAATCAGCGCGCTGAGACGATTCCCTGATGCCTCACGGCCAAGATTCAGAGGAACCGCCCCTCGCAAACTTAAACAAAGGTTTTTACCTTCTTGGCATGAAAAGGATCCACCCCTCTTTAGTGACGTTTGGGAGTGAAAAATAACACTTCTATTTGCAAGCGAAGAATACAGAAAAGCAAGCAAGCATTCAGAACTATTCAACCTTCATAAAAGTGAAACAGAGATAACGGGAGACTGCCTGAATCAAAGGACTGTTATTCTAACAAGAAGGGAGTCTACTATAGATAACAATACTTCTTCTACAAGGCTGTGAACCTAGCACAGTAAAAAAAAAATACCTCAGGAGAAAAATACAAACAGGCTTTGCACCTAACATAAATTCAAAATTTAACCCTTCATGTCACAAAACTGAGAACTGATTAAGGGACTATTAGTATTAACTGGCTGCAGTAAAATCCCTGTTATCAAAGGACCACAGTGATATTGAAAGGCTTAAGAATCCAATTCCATCCCCTTGCATTGTACTCCCTAGTCACGCAACAATTTCTTTACATAATGCTTTTACGGATAAAAGTCATTGAATTTTTCAAAACAAGCCAGATTTTAGTACAGCTTTCATTTACCTACCCGCTTTTCACTGTGCAGTGACATCTACTGGGCTGAAATATATTGCAGCCTTGCCCTTCCTCTGAAGGGATTATAAAATTCTGTCCCCCAGTACTATAATAGCAGGCACGGAGCTCTTTCTAATGAGAAAATCAAAACACATTCCACTGCTTTGCCTTTTAATCAGAGCTGTAATACAAATGTTTCTCTTATTGCCTTTGCAACAATGAAGGGGAAGAGAAACAGTTACGTAAGACACCCCCCCCATCTCCCTGAGACTTTTTTTAAAATGTAGGTGGAATTTCATCTCCTCTTTTGAGGCAGGCTGTGATAAGGGCACAATCTAAAGTACCATAGAAAAGAGAAGGGAGCAGGCTTTGGGATGCCTGTCCCTTTTATATTTCGGTAACAGCAATACTTCATCGGCATGCCAAGACTTATTTTTTTACTTTTGAGAGACTCAGTAAGAAAAAATTGCCAAGGAGACAACAGCTCTCATAAATATGCGACAAAATAGATTTATAATTTAGAGTTGCAGTGGGACCGCAGTGATATGAACACCAGGGATGATAAATTGACTGCGATACTCTGTCTCCCCTCCTCTCATCCCACAGTCTTTAATGTGAGCCAGCACTTGCCAGAGTTGGGCCCCAGCACCTGTTTTCAACACCATTCCTCATTCCTGGGAAAATCAGCTATGGATGAAGTGCCTTGAAGCATGTGCAGAGTATCTTTCCTTGGCCACTGAATCCATGTAACTAGTCTCCATACATCTGAGATTAGCAATTAATCTGTTTTTAATACTGTATTTGTTTTTATCTGTTTTAATGGTTTATCTATTTTATGATTTTTATATTTATATTTATTGTTGTTCCCCGCCTTGATCTGGATGTAGAGGCAGGTTAGAAATAAAATAAATAAATAAATCAATAATAAATCAGGTGTTCATAAGTCAAGGGGTATAGTTTTCAATCAGGTTTGCTGTCCAGAACCTGTTTTATTGGTAGAAACGAGAGAGAGGGTGTGTTCGGATGACACTTTAGACAACGGAAGGGTTAATAACACACTCATTGTGCGTTATTTTGCCGGTGAGCACCACACAACATGTTGCCCCTCTCCCCCGTCATGCGGCTGAAAGTCCCGGCGTCCTTCTGGGCTGCTGCATCTCCTCCCTCCCTCAGTCCTCCGGCTGTATCCCATCATGCACCACAAGTTCTGCTGGCTGTATAGGAGCGGCCGGGGTTTTTTTGGCTGCTTCTGCTGGTGAACTCTATGACGGAGTGGAATAGTACACGGAGAGAGGGGGTTCCCGACACACAACACTTTAAGCAACGGATTTCGGGATAAACAACTGACCAGCCCGTTGTTTTTCTCCATTGTTTAATTGCCCGATAAACAACACAACTGATGGTTGCCTCTTCCCCTTTCTGTTGATTATCATGTCATCTGAACTGAACCAGAGAGTACTTGGTTGGTTTGGCCCAAGGGGCAGAGAAAGTGGCTCATTTCCCCCAGAATAGTATCCTACAGTGAATGTAGTGTTTTGACATAATCTCATCTTTGACTAAGTTGTACCTGGAGAGAGAGAGAGAGAAAGAGAGAGAAAATAATGCTGTCCCAACAGATGTGTAAGAAAGGAGGCTACTGTTTCAAGACTCTCTAGACCACCTACCACTAGTGAACCCAACTGGATTTTGCTTTTAGACCATCTCCATGAGCAAAAAAGAAAAAGACAAAAAGAGCCAGTGTGGTGTAGCGGTTAGAGTCTGGGACTGGGAGTCAGGAGATCCGGGTTCTAGTCCCCACTTGGCCATGGAAGCTCACTCGGTGACTTTGGGCCAGTCACGGATTTTCAGCCCAACCTACATCACAGGGTTGTTGTTGTGTGGATAAAAGAGAGACGGGGAGGATTATGTACACCGTCTTGGTTCCTTAAGGAGGAAAAAAGGTAGGATATAAATGTAATAAATAAATAACTAAAAATAGTTAACCCTTTGGTCTATTGGAGAGAGAAGATAGATTTGCAAGAAGGCAATAGTTGCTTGGATGTTCTGGGATTCTCTTGTAGGAGAGGACAGGAGTCACCTTTGAAGTTGAGGGAGCTTTTGTAAGCCTTCATTGAATCATGACTTTGGATCCTGTAGCTTGCCCCTGAATTCCTGATTTGGGATAGGTGGGCTGTTATTTAGAAATGAGTGGATATCACTGGGCATGCAGAGAGTGCTTTTCTCTCATTCGTTCCAAGACTGAATCTTAGCATTCACAGTAGCAGGTTCCAGAGCTGAGGCCTAGCTCACATGAAGCCCTGTGTGAATGTTTTGCAATAGGCATCCAATTGAAGGCGCCAATGGCTGGGGGATCTGAAATGAACTGTAGAAGCCTGCAAGTGGCAGAGGAGTTTGAGAATCTGCAGGAAAATGCTCCTTTTTAAAATATTATGACCCTTATGGCTGATCTCAATTACTCTGAAGTTCTGCTTTCAAAAGACTTGCCTGCTGCTGCTGGAAGCTGAAATTGACATCTATTTGGAAGTCATGACATAAAGGATTAGCCTTAAACTAATACAGGGAGGTTGGGGTGGGGAATTCCCCCTCCCCCCTGGAAAGATTCATCATATTTCATTGACAACTGTTGGGGTTTGAATGTGTGACAACTAAAGTGAATCTGACTTCTTTCAGTTTTGTTTAAACCCATCATCGTTCATTTCAGGCAGGGGGTGAGCAATAGGGATGTGCACTGGATCGGACCCGATCCACGATCCGAGTCCGGTCCAGTGGGAAATCGGATAAATTATCCGATTTCCGATCCCGCAGCTGGATCGGCCGATCCAATCCGAACCGGTCCGAAAAAGCTCCGAACCGGTTCGGCGGATCGGCGGATCGGCGGGCGCCCACTGGCGCCCACCGCCGCTTCCATTGGCGGGCGCCAGCGGGCGCCCGCCGATGAAAGTGGACAGCGGGGGGGGGAGGAGGGGGGTGCTTACCTTCTCGGCCCGGTGGCTCCCGTCCGGCGCCGGCGCCTACTACTACTAGCAGGCTCCGCGGCCTGCTCTAGGGTGGCGCGCCGGGTGATGTCATCACCCGGCGCGCTACTCTAGAGCAGGCCGCGGAGCCTGCTGGTAGTAGTAGGCGCCGGCGCCGGCTGGGAGCCGCCGGGCCGGGAAGGTAAGGAGGGGGTGCGTGGAGGGGAGGAGGGGGCGCGCGGAGGGGGGAGGGGGGCCCTTACCTTCCCAGCCCGGCGGCTCCCGTCCGGCGCCGGCGCCTACTACTCCCAGCAGGCTCCGCGGCCTGCTCTAGGGTGGCGCGCCGGGTGATGTCATCACCCGGCGCGCTACTCTAGAGCAGGCCGCGGAGCCTGCTGGAAGTAGTAGGCGCCGGCGCCGGCCGGGAGCCGCCGGGCCGGGAAGGTAAGGAGGGGGTGCGTGGAGGGGAGGAGGGGGCGCGCGGAGGGGGGAGGGGGGAGGGGGGCCCTTACCTGCCCGGCCCGGCGGCTCCCGTCCGGCGCCGGCGCCTACTACTCCCAGCAGGCTCCGCGGCCTGCTCTAGGGTGGCGCGCCGGGTGATGTCATCACCCGGCGCGCTACTCTAGAGCAGGCCGCGGAGCCTGCTGGAAGTAGTAGGCGCCGGCGCCGGCCAGGAGCCGCCGGGCCGGGAAGGTAAGGAGGGGGTGCGTGGAGGGGAGGAGGGGGCGCGCGGAGGGGGGAGGGGGGCCCTTACCTGCCCGGCCCGGCGGCTCCCGTCCGGCGCCGGCGCCTACTACTACCAGCAGGCTCCGCGGCCTGCTCCAGGGTGGCGCGCCAGGTGATGTCATCACCCGGCGCGCTACTCGAGAGTAGGCCGCGGAGCCCGCTGGTAGTAGCCGCCGGCGCCGGACGGGAGCGGACGGGCCGAGAAGGTAAGCAGTGGCGGGGAAGGGGGCTTACCCCCCCCCCCGGAGCCATCCGCTTCTATCCGCTGGCGCCCGCGGGCGCCAGCGGATGGAAGCGGGCGGCCCCAGGGGGGGTAGGGAGCGCGGGGGAGGGGGTTTACCTGCCGGGGCCGTCCACAGCGGACGGCCCCGGGGGGGGGAGGGAGTTAGGCCCCCCCTTACCCACCCGCCGCCATTTTTTCCTCATAGACTTGCATTGCAATGCAAGTCTATGGGGAAAAAAATGGCGGCCGATCCAAAAATGTACGATTTTTGGGTCGGGATCGGACTCGATCCGGTCCGGGGGGGCCTCCGATTTTGTCCGAACCGGTCCGGGACAAAATTGGAGGTCCCGATCCGTGTCCCGATCCGATCCGGGGGGTCCGTGCACACCCCTAGTGAGCAATACGTGGGCTACATGCAACCCCATTGCCCTGGACTCTTGTGTGTCTCTCACCACTGCACTGCTGGCAAAGAAACCTGGCGGTTTGTTATGGAGGCTGAAAAGAGACTAGCTTGCTAACAAGCTAAATTTGTCCTGCAGCAAGCCATCAATTAATTATTTTTTATTGCTGCTGCTATGCTAACGAATTTAGGCAATTCAATGGTAGCAGTGGCAGATATATGGCCCACGGCGGGGGTGGGGGGCATCTGAGGGTAGATGTTCCCCCCCCCCCCATCTATTAAACTGATAACAAACCATTCCACCTAGAGAATATCAGACCAGTTGGACTTACTTTCAGGGAACTATACACACCTGACGTCTTGTTCAGGCTTGTCTGCTCAGACGTAAGCCCCCAGGCTGCAGTCAGTGGGGCTGACTTCAGCCTCAACCCGCAGAAGGTCAGGCTTCAAGTGTCCCTAGGATTGCAAGTCTACTCAGCAGTAAGTCCCATTGTGTGCAGTGGGCCTACTCCCAAGTAAATGTGCAGAGGATCGCAGCCTTCCTAGGAAGTCCCTCTCCCCTTGCCTTCGGCGGGGCGTGACATCGAGCCTATCTACACATGCAGGATAAAACACTTTGAAAACGTCTTGAAAACTGTATATGGAGTGTGCCCTGGGCCCCAACAGTTCTCAAAACTGTTATAAACCGTTTTAAAGCAGTGGTGTAGATAGGCTAATCTACACTACTGCTTTAAAATAGGCTGTCAGAGTCCAGACGCCCCAGCTCGGCTTGCAAGTTCGCGCACGCTTCCCTGAGAGAGGGAGACCCATTAAGCCGGTGGGCTTTACAACTGAGTAAACACGCGCGCGGGATCGGGCTTGTTCGTTGCCTTCAGCTGCTTGCGTTATGATTTGGTGGGTACTTTTTGAGGCGGGTTTCTCCCCTCCCTTCGAGCCGGACCCTTCCGTGGCTTCCTTGTAGGTGTGGCGCCTGCGTTGATTTCTCGAGCTGCCCGTTTGCTCATCGAATGGCTCCAAGTGGAACTGCTTCTCTCCGGGAAGGCGGTTCCTGGGGCGGGTCTGTAGTGCCGGAGCCGAGTGTAATTGGAGACCAAAGCTCCTTCTAGCTACTTTTCCATTCAGTCTGCGGTACTCTATTCACTGGGCTAGGGAAAAGAGGCTCCTGGTACCTTAAAGGATATTGCTCCCAGGGTTTGCTCGCTCGCTCTCTGCCTCGCTCAATCTGGGGATCTATTTGCCGCAACTTGGAAAAGAAGAAGAAATAATAGAGAGTGGTTTCAGGCGTTGGGATTTTGTTTTTTTTTAAAGAGTATTGAGTATTGGGTATTCCCCCCCCCCCTTTCAAAAGGCAGACAAGTTTTAATAGCACTTCATTTCCGAACCCTTCAGTGGCTGGTAAGTATAATCGAAAGTTCCTTTCAGTCCTATGAACCGATGTGAGCCATGCAACCGCGCATTGACTTTTTCACCTGAGTAAATACAGCAGCTGAATATCTGAATGAATCGATACATAATTGTCTGTTCGTGGAATTGATTCCCCCACGCAGGGTATAATTCCGACTTGAGCACATGACACCTGCCTTGCATTTCACGGTGAAGATCGAGATTATATACTTTGCAAAAGCGCTCAGCTCGAGGTGGCTTTTTCTCGCCTTCTTCACGGAAGGCGCCACCCAAATGCAACTTGCCGGCTCAGCTTCGCCGCTTCAGGTCTTCTTCTCCTTTCCACATAGTCCACTGATGGTGTAAGGAGCCGCGGGCTTTCTCTTCTGTGTGCCTTTTCTGCTTCTCCGAGAGTCTGCTAGTCTAGCTAGCTGCCTGGTTGCCCGTGGAGATCATGTGTTATTAAGACGCGTGCAGATATTTTACCGTCTTGGTTTTGGGGGAGATTAAGTTTTGACTTGGACTGCACGCTCCAAAATGATGCCTTTTGAATTAAAACAATATGGTCCCCCCCCCCCCCGAGCAAGAAGAAAAGAGAATAATAATAAAAAAGGTACTATTTTTTTTAAAAAAACATTCCTATTTCCTTTTAATTCACGTGGCACACAATGCTGTTATAGTATACCAATGCCACATGTAGCCTGATCCTGTGCATGTTTACTCGGGAGTAAGTCCCATGGTGGAGTAAGGCTCATTTCAAGGTAAGTGCATGTGGAATTGCAGCCCTCCCTGTCCGATTCTTTCTATATTTACTCAATAAGGGAGCCCTATTTGATTTGAAGTGTGCTGGATATTGCAGGCATACACATCTTTTGGGGGGTGGTAGCATCTTTACCTGTTGTTTAAAATAAACTAGAGTTCATGGGGAATTGCCACTCTAGCATAACAACATAAATCTGAAAGTGAATTAAAACAATGGAAAGCAGTAGAATGTGATTATACCCATCCAAGATTAAACTGGGATAAATTGGAAAGAGCAGGAAGGGGTTTCATCCACTGCGATTATTTCTTTCCTGGTATAATTGAAATGCTCATTGCATAACTGTGTCACTCTTCTCTGTCCTGTACTAGATGGAATACGTTCTGCAACGGTGGAATACTAATCCTGTTGCTTCTATTAAACTCACAAGTCCAGAGTGATTGGTCATTTGTTTGTGTCTAACAAACCCATTTTAGTAAGACTTAATAGCATTTCTTCCTTTGCAAAAGGGATTACGGAGAAGGATATCCTATCAGGTAGTGGAGAGGTAGGAAGCCAGAAGTGGAATTGGATTAATCCTCCCTCTGATAAGGGTGGCAAGATTGGAAGTGGACAATTTTATTCTGGTCCAAGGTGTTTAGGCATTCTAGCTACATTTGTTGAAAGTAAGGTTGCTAAGTTGATCTTCCCCAGATGGATGCTTTTCTTTATCCCAGGTCTTATCATATAGGAAATTAACAGGGTTACTTTGAGTATGTATACACATGCAAGGTAATAGTGTAACCCTGAATTAAATTACTTGAATTGGTGTGTCAGCAATGGGCGGCTCTGCCATTTACTGCTGTTGGAAATGTTTGTGGCAAGATTAATTTCTTCAGGTCACTTTGATGTCACTAAATTGGATCCCATTGCCCTGAAAAGGAAGCTAACACCTGCTTGGAAAAATAACAACAACAACAACAACTCATTTCCTACAGGGTAGCCAACAACTCTTTTGACTGCATCCAATACTGGAGTCAGACCGGGGTGCACTTAATTGCATGCTTAGCGATAATAAATGAATTCGGGAGTAACGTGAAAGGCTCATAATCTCACGGCCACGTTCAGCCAGGCAACAGCCAGGCACTGTATGTGAATGTGCACAGAGAGGGGGAAATATCTCCTTGAGTTTGCCTCAGCAGAATATAGCTGAGTGCATTGTGGAGGATGTAATAGGAGGATAAGAAGCTTTTGGCTTGATGTCACTGCTCTAGGGAGTTTAATATTCACAGTGCTAAGGGGCAGGTGCTGAGTGTTCTCAGCTCCTGTGTATGAACTCACAGATGCTGCTGTTGTGCTGAGAAAAGGAGATCATGCCATGTAACAAAAGGTATGCACCTTAGGGCACTTACTCTGAAACAATGGCTGAATTCGGACAACATGATAGTCAATGGTGGGATAATAATCAACGTTACAGTTGTTCATCTAGGGGGTACTCCCCACACAACATGGTAATAAATAATCAACTGTGGTGTGGATTAGGATCAGCGCTGAGTTGACTATGGCAGCATTCAGACGACACGATAGTCAATACAACTGACGATTGTTTCCCCCCCCCCTCAGTTGCTTATTGTGTCATCCGAATTCAGCCAATATGTCAATATGTGTCCTCATTCACGTGATTATGCAAACTTGACCGATAAGGAAATATTGGGAGTGTCAGCAGTAGAAGATACCCTGTAGTTAGATATCCATCAGCTAGAGTAGTAGTAAGCCAGAGCTGCTGAGGCGGGCTGAATTGAATTAACCTTCCCTCTGAGAAGGGTGTCAGGAATCAGATTAAAGCACAAAAGTTTGATTGAACCATAAATGTTTACCCGAAGGAAAACATTAGTTAGTATACCCTTTCCACCCCCTGCATTAGACCTGCAGACTACTCCCTAATGATTCCAAACAAGAGTGATAAAACCAGAAGAGATGGAGGTGGGCTTGCCAAATCAAGAGTGGAGAGTATGATAAAGAAATGGTGGGGTGGTGTTCAGAGCCTAAATGCAATGGGGTATCTCAAGTTTCAGTGGCAAGGGCCACGTGAAGGGTAGAATAGATAGATTTAGAAAGATAATAGGAGGAAACAAAGTCAAGAGGGTGGGTGCATTTACCATTCTCAGAGGAAAAGGGACACAGCAGACTTCACTTCCTGCTTGGAAGCCCACGATGAGCAATGGTAATCTGGGTTTCTAAGGGTTTATGGCAGGGGTGGGCAATTTGTGGCCCTCTAAGGTGTTGTTGGATGGCAACTCCATCAGCTGTAGCCAGCATAGCCAATGATGAGGGCTTATGGGAGTTGCAGTTTGAGAACTACAAGTGGTCCGCCCCTGGCTTATGGATATGTACTTAACCGCTGACTGAGGTCTCTTGACTGCATAGGAGTGAAGACCAGTATTGCTTCAGTCACACAGAGACCAAGGCTGGCGTAGCTGATGATGGAGGCCGAATATTATTAGGAACCTCTGAGCCCTGCAACGTGCCAAAACAAAACAAAACAAACCACAAAATCAGAATTTGAAAATGGAGGGCAATAAAACAAGTTGACTCGCCCAAGGAAAGTAACCAATGCAGAGAGATGCACAGGGACTGAAGCAAGGGAGGGAAGCTCGTTAAGAGCTGAATGTGTCTGGCATGGGATCTCACTGAAACCCTCAGCCTGACTCACTCAGCATGGCTACAGGAAGGGTAAACCACTGAGCTTAAGGCCAACTATCCATACTAGTTGCATCCCTTACGCACACTGTGAGGCTGTCCAGCATGGGCTTCCTGAATTCTGAGTGATGCATAAAAAGGGTGCTGCATGTATCCTGGGAGGATCTTAGAGTCAACTCAGCAGAGCTTCCGTCATCCAAGTATGTTGAGTTCTGTGAAAGATCTTCTCTAAGAAAACGTTCAAAGGGAGACTGGCTTCAAGGTCAATTACAGAGTTCAGAAGCACAAAGAGGACAACAGCTTTGGGCATACGCAGGATGGGGCAAAACAAAGGATTCAACAGCTTGGCTCTAGGAGATGAATAGGCTACTTAAGGTTCCTGATTTTTTGGGTGAGTTTGGGCTGCCTGCTTAATCATGAGAAAAGACAGACTTCTGTGGGACAATCAGATGGAGGCTCCTAGAACAGGAGGGATAGCCTGGAGAACAAAAGATGAGATGCCTAGAGTGAAGCCAACAAAATATATGTACAAATGCCAGTGTGGCTGAGCTTCTGAGCAACAAACACTCCTGAAACCCATGGACTTGCTCCAGAAGCGGTTCCTGCTCAAAGACCACTGACTTCAAAATTAAAAGGATTGATTCCCATATTGCGTTCATTTTAAAAGAATAATTCTTGGTTTTTAGCAATCTGTTGGGGAGATCGACTGCCACTTTCACATTACATGTTCTTGTGTATTCAGAAGATGGGATGACATGTTTACTCAAAAGACATTATAACTTTTTAATTGTAAATTGCATTTGTGAGTGAAAAACCTTCGATTGGAAGCCAGTTTAAATTCTGTGGTTATTCTGTAAGTACTCCTGCTCAAGCTGCACTTGAAACAAATAGGAGCTCTGCACACCCAGCATGTAGGCTTCCAGGAGACATTGGTTGGCCCACCGTGAGAAACAGGATATGGAACTTTACTTGATAGACCCTTGGTCAGATTCTTCAGAGCTGTTTTTACCCCTTTCTAATTCTCATGTTATGTCCCAGGCATTGTAAGTTGTGTAGAACTCTTTCTCAAATTGAGTAGGGTCGTGCCCAGTTTTCACATGCTAACATTTTTGGTATAAAATTATCATTTTTCTGGGGACAATAATGTCCCTTGAATAGTCACCTTGTTCATCTCCTTTTCTCGCTGTTCAGTGGATCTTCATCCCTGCCCTACCAACAACTGCTTTAGCACCACATGTTGTTGTTGCTTAGACCTGGGCAGCTTCTTCTGAGCTAAGTGATCCTATGGGATTGTGTATCTACCTAGCCTGACAACAGCCTGGCCCTATGATGTAATGCAGCCCATTGAATTTGGTTACATGCTGACATCACAAAGCCAGTTCAGAGTCTGAGCAGGGCTTTGTGCCCAAATAATAAGCATAACCTCCATGTACACTTCATATATCTCCACATCAATGTATTTAGTAAGGCGCCTCTATCCCACTGACTGGACATTGTCTGTACTACCTGATTATCCTCATGTACTTTGTTCAGCATCTCTTAAGCCATTTTCCATATGGACTAGAAAATTTCTGAGATTCTACAACTTCATGTCACTGTGTATGATCACTGAATTCATATGAACCACAACATAGACATTAGATCAATAAAATATATAGTTTTACTTAATTTTAACATTTTCTCACAACCATGCATTATGAACTATCATAATACTTTCATATTTGCAACATTTTTATACCGGTCCACATCTAGAAAGATTCCAGAGTGATGAACAATAAAAGATACAAAACAGGATAAAAGAATAAAACACCATGTTAAAAGTTATTACTATCTAAAAAAAAAAAGAAATACTTGTCATTTTCCTTTGATCAGTGGTTCTGCTATTTGCTTGATTTGAGACCATGGTTATGTATGGAGAAGTATTATTCAGTCCTTAGGTAAGGACTAGCTTTTCAAACGTTTATGATTTTGCCAAAGCCACAATGGATGGCTGATTGCTCCAGAGACAAGCCCAAACTCTCTGGGTTGCATGATGAACATTATGTATAAGAACTAAAAGTTAGTTGCATCTCCATTTATGTTAATGACACAATCTTTGGCTGCATAGGAGTGCATACTTACAGAGCCAGTTCCAGGATTTGGGGCAAGGCACCCTCAGAGGGAGCCCTTAATCTGTAAAAAGTGGCATGACAAATCTTACGTTGTTTCCAGCCCTCTTGGATGCCCTATGCCAAGTGAGAGAGGTTCTGCTGTTCCGTTGGGAAGCCCTTTTCTCTCATTGCTCTGGCTCTCCAGAGCTGCCCGAAGACATTTTTCTGTTCTCCATTTGATACAAGGCTAAATCCCAAAGTGACCATTGTGGGCACTTCAAACAGAGCGGGCCCTTTTATATTTTAAAGACGAGGACAGTAAAGACAGAGGTCTAAAAATATCAAGACGTTTTAATTCATGAAACTTTATCTCTTGCCCTTGCTTTGCTCTGCCTTGACATTTAACATAATTATTTTTCCAGCAGGTGGGATTCATCCTTATAGAAAAAAAGAACTGAGACTAATCCTTATTGCAGGCATTACTCAGTTGACACTTCACTTCCAGCAGCAGGTTCTTACTGCTGGTCCTGCCAGAATTTCCTTCTTTTAGAAAAGAATTGTGCAAGCCATCCTTTCCAATGAGTTTCACAATGCTGTTGACTGGGAATGTGCTTGCTCTGTTATTGACTTGTTATACTATTGAAAAGTGTAAAAAATGTACAATGACCTCTCTCTCTTTTTTCCTGTTTTGTTTAGATTTCATATCTGGGATATTAAGTTTTGCATCTGAAGATAATGACATTTCTAAGTCTCCAAGTGTTGATTGGGGTGTTTATGTGCTCGTGCCGCGTAAAAGGATCTTCGCAGCCTCAGGCCAGGGTGTTCTTAACATTCAATGGTAAGAAAACAGATAAACATTCCTAGGCAAATGTTATTGTAGAACATTGTCTTCTTTCCTTTCACACCCATAAGCAAGACATAAAATTATGGCTTCATCATCCTAACTTGCCTTGCCTGCAGTGCTAATGTTCATGTTTGTGTTGGATCTCATCTTACCAATGTTTATTAAACATACTTGATTATTTAGGTTAAAATGTGCACTGTTCGTTGACTTTTGGAAGTTTAAATGTACTTCTGGCCTGGATGTATTAATTATGTGTGTTCACTGCATCCCAGTCTATTAATGTAAATGCCTTCAGAAGATGGGTGTAGCCACATTTCGGGGCACTAGCAGGACCACGTCTAATGTCATGAACTTCCTGTATGGTAGCACATCCATGTTGGAAAGTACTTGCAAATGGCAGCGTGCCTACCTATAGGCTTCACTGCATGCCCATACGCTGGGAAGCCATGATTGGCAGCGGCTTCCCCACAATATATGTGTTACATACAATGCCCCTTCTACAGCATGTTAACACTTAACACAAACTGCCCTGTTACTGAAAACCTCCCCCCCCCATCGCAACATGAAGAGAATCACCACCTAAATACCTGCCCCTCGCTAAGCTGGGAGGTACCTTTTTGTTGCCCCCTCCCCTGTGTTCAGGAGAGGGGGAATTCCTTGTTGGGCTGTGGGTTTTTGTTGTTGCGATCAAACTTTGAAGACTAGTCTCTCTTCTCGTCGCCATTCCCACACCTTCCGCTCAGTTCTTCTTAATCATTTTCTTCCTGGGCCCATTTGGGTGGTCTGTTGTTCTTGCAAGACTATGAGGGACATGGACTCATATGTAGGATTCAAAACGGATGTTAGCTGCCTTTTGCTTGCAGGATAAAATAAAATACAATGTGTGTGTGACACATGCGGCAATGTAAGTGAGGTTTATATGCTTTTTTTTCTTGTGTGAAGTGCTATCCATGGAGGAAACCCAGCACATCTGAAGTAACATGACGAACAAGTGCTTAAATTTTGACTGCTAAATGTTAAATATAAAGGCTCTTAGATTTTCAGAAAGGAAGGAGTGCTTGCCTTGAAAGTCTACAAAGAGCCAAACTATGAAGTACTTTGAAGATCTATCTAGTTAGCTGCTAGCTTCTCTCTCTCTCTCTCTCTCTCTCTCTCTCAAGTAAGGAGGGGCACAATCTAGATTGGCCCCCGTTTGCTTACTTTAGGCTAAGAAATACATATTTGCTAGGTATATCAAAGTATTGTTCTTGGCCATGAGTGGGAGTCCACATATCTGTCTTGAGGCCCTGTGTTTAGTTTCTAGGATCAGCAGTTAAAGGGTCTCCAGCTGCAAGCATGATAAAGAGTTATTTCTGAGACCTGTGAAGCCACTCACAGATAATGTAAAGAACATTTGGCTAGGTGGACCACTCGTCTCATTTTGTGTAAGTCAGCTCCTTATAGGCTGCCATTCGGCCTGATCTAGGAACAAGCGAGATGTGTCTGTTAAGGGCTAGTACGCTGGGGCAACTGAAGAGTGATGCATACATGGTGTATCCTACGTATCCCAAGTGGCCATTGTGTGTGTGTGTTCCTAATCCACATTGGGCATGGCACTCTAAAGGATGCAAATGGAATCTGTAGTCTGGATCCTTTTGAGTCTGCATTCATGTGTGCTATATCTACTGAAAGACCAACATGGCTGCTGATCTTTGTCACCTACCCATTAATAAAACCAAACTGTGTAATTGGTGATTGGCTCTGTGTATATGCCAGTAGACTGATGACCCTCTGAGCCATTCTAGGGGTCAGTTGCCTGTATTCACGTAAGAGGGCCTGGGCTCTGTTGGCACTACCCGGGTTTGGTGAGAATAAAGCATGAGGCTAGGAAGTATGCTTTCCATTTGAATGTCTTTCTGCACTTGTATTTTCCAGGGCATGTAAAGTTTTAGCTGTGATTGCAAAATTCAGGCAAGTTTTAAAAACACAAACTGCCAAACGCATGTAGCAGCCCATACAGATGACAACCCAAACCACTTGTTAAATGGAATATCTGTGTGAGTCCTTGGGCTTGTAAAGAAAAAAAAAAGGGGGGGGGGTAACCAACCCAAAAGTAATAAATGGGATAGAAAGTAACACCAGAGGAATCAATGGGATAAGCTTTTCTGTCAGTCAATCCATTCTGGCTTTTTTCTGTTTTAATTACTGGCTGTTTGCTCTTCTGTTGCTACAGTCACCCAAATGTCTAGTAGGTTGTCTTGCTTGCTTCATTATTGCTTGCTTAAAACTGTTACCCAGCTGACCTTCTAGAAATTGCGTGTTGATAGATATCAAACAAATATACATGCACATTTATTTTGTTCAATTTCTTTATAAAATCAATGTATAAAATTTGGTTTAATTGCATCATCTTCCAGTTAAATCCAGATTAAATCCAGACAAAAAGCTCAAGATGACGTATAACCAAATAGAATGAAGGCTGCACTTACCTGGGCATAAGCACCGTTAAATGCAATGAGCTTACTTCTGAGTAAACATGTATAGCATTGGGCTGTAAGTAACTGAAACGACACTACTACTACTAATAATAAAAAAGAAAATCATATCACAAAATCAACACAATGCACGGTAAAACAGAAAGGGTTTAGATCTGTACTTGAGGCTGCAATCCTAAACTTGGAGAAGTGTAGTCTTCTGAGTAAACATGCTTAGGATTGCATTGTAATGCTAGGAACGTGGTGGCCTGGTGGGTCTCCCTTGGAAGCTGGTTTCAAAGTTACGGTGCAGCTACTGACAAAGCCCTGCCCTGCCCTTAGCCCTACTAGATTTTATTTAACGCAGGCCAGGAATCCAGAGCGAGACGTCTCCAATGAGCTGTAGAGTGGAGAAGGGTATATGGGGAAAGGCACCCTTGACAATATACACCCTCATTACAATCTATTCATTTTGCAGTAAACTGCATGCAAATAGTAAGTGTTATTTCGTGTGAAGAAAAGGGAACATTTGCCCTGGTTTTACTTTCTTTCTTTTTGCACCCGCCAATAAATCTACAAAAGGTAAGTTACCTGAAAGGAATCCAAGAAGCAGAACAGCTTGCCCTACTCAGTGTTTCATATTGTTTGAGCTGGGAAGATTCCTTATTGTACGTGTTCAAGGTTTTTCTACCCTTGCAGCAGTGCAAATCCATGGTTCGTCTGAGCCTATCTACACTACTGCTTTAAAACGGTTTAAAACGGTTTATAACAGTAGTGACAACTGTTGGGGCCCAGGACACACTCCATATACAGTTTTAAAAATGTTTTCAAAGTGTCATATCCTGCTTGGTGTAGATAGGCTCTCTGTATCACTGGCTAGTTAACCAGTTAACCTCTTTTTAGCCTTTGGTGGATTGCTGTGGGTGGCAGACCTGGTTCCCCAGTTTGGTCTGTCCTCACAACAACCACACGCGATAATGACTGTTCAAGATCACCCAACCAGCTTCATGGTGGAGTGAAAATTTGATTCCAGGTTTCCCCTGTCAGGTCTTACACTTTGCCCATTACCACACACTATCATTCTTAGAAGACATCTGATAATGTTGGTGCCCCTGGCAGCTGTATTTGCTCTGTGGAATTGCTCTGCAGCAACGTTGATTTATGTCTTCACTGTATCATGAGTAATAACTTAGTTAGCAGTTTTGACGGCTGAGCAGAAATTTATGTATGGACAGAGTTTCTTGGTCCTTGCCCTCGGCTTCCCTCAGGCCATTGCGCCAGGCACAAATTCCCAGTTAGGGTGCTGGGGAAAAGGCAGGCTTGTTCATTATATATTTAAGCAGATCTGTAGTCTGACTCAGTACAGTTGTGGTGTTATCAGTAGAATAGAATATCCAACTACAAACTGATATATGAGGTACGGTACAGCAAATTTTTAATACGGAGTTATAAGCGGCTTCTATAGGTTCTACCCTTACGATTCGCATAACATTTGCCCATGGTAATTTATATGTATAAGTGCAAATTTAGAAATAATTATTATGATTTCAATAGAAATGCAGTACATTTCACCATGGTGTGGAAGATTGTGACCAGGTGACCTGTGTTCCTGCTCTTCAGGTGCTAACTGTTGATGGGCAAGAGTTCTTATGGTTGTTTACCTTTTAAACTGGAATTGGAAGGAGACCCTTTCAAATGGAAAACATCTTCAAATAGAGGGCGGTCCTCTGGCAGCCCTTCAAATAAAGGACTGCCTCTGTAAAAGCGGACACATGGCCACCCTAGAAGAATCCTCTCAGACAAACATAGCATAAGAGAATGCGAGTTTCAGTGGAATAGGAAAATGAGACCTCAGACTGACAAATTGTGATTTTATGTTTCCATTAGTGATACTGTATTGCACTTTTTTCAAACAGGTGAGCAGATCTAACCTATAGACATAGGATATTCTGTTTCTAATTGCGATTTGTAGTTGTACAGTCTGACTAAAGAGCCATTTTAAAACAAAACAAAACATAGTTAATACCATATAGCATAAATACCCATCCTTTGTTTCTGGAGAAAGTATACAAGTGAGATTGATGAATGGGATGTATAAGTTTATATAACTTATATAAACCTATATTATGTTTGTAACATGTAATATGTATGTCTGTGCAAAAAAAAAATGGACAAAGAGAGCAAGGCAAGAAAAGCAGGATGAAACTGAGTTAAGGAGCTATGTCTTATCCCTTCTCCATTCTGGTTTTCTCTTAACTGGCCCATAAATTTAGCAGAGCTATTAGCGATGTTCAAAGTTGTCACCTGAACGTGATCTGAGTTTTGTACATGAAAATGTCAGTCCAAGAGCAATTTCCTTTACATTTTCAAGAAGGAAAATGAGATTCTTTTAATGGTTTAAGTGAGATGCTTTTAACAGTTCTGCGAAAGACTCTCTGAAGGAGACATGTTCAGTGTTCTCTGGAACACAAAGTGGCAAGCGGTCTCTGTAAAATGAACATTCTAAGTTTGGCTGTTTAAAACGTCTGTTGTCCAGATGGCAAAAATAACTTTTAGGCTTAACAATTTCATAGCAGGGCCTTCCTGACTGGGAAAGATGGGAGTTGCAATTCAACACATCTGGAGGGCACTAGGTTGGGGAAGGCTGGTTTGTAGACATACCTTTTGAAATGCTTCAAATGCAATCCTATACATGTTTAGACAGAAAAAAAGCCCCAGCATTGGACCCTAAAACAACATTTAAGTTTAGAGAAGGAAAGCTTCACATCCCTTCCTCCTGCCCCCCCTCAGCAGCACCCATGCTCCATCCCATATTATTCAGGTGGGTCTTTGATTGTTTTGGGGAGTGGCAGATGGCTGCAGGGGGGAGGGGAGGGAGAAGGAGGTTGCTTATTGTTTTTAAATTATGGACGTAGCTATTGAACTGAACAGAGGAACTAACAATGCAATCTTATGCATGTTTTGACAGGGAAAAAAAAGTTCTATGACTCCCAGCGTGTCTCAGCCAGCCTGGCTGGCTAGTGAATGCTGGGAGCTGTAGAACTGTTTTCTGTCTAAACGTGCGTAGGATTGCGCCGTTAGTAAGTTCCATAGGTCACGAAACCCCTGAAAAGGCATGCACCTGCAACATGAGTAGAGCTAACGCATGGAGGGGGATGCGGGCAAGCATGCATTAGAGATCTTTGTGCACTTAAGCTCAAAGATCTGAAAGGGGGCCGTAAGTGCATTCAGCCAAGCAGTGGTACCTGCTTTCAACGCTACCCACATTCAGGAATCCTGACTTATCAGAGTTCCCAACTGCGGATAGTGTTGTAAGCACATTCGGATGAATGCTCTTACATCCCCTTTCAGCTGTTCGTATTAAATGCATGAAGAACTAGCACGTGGCGGTGTTGCCGATAAGGCTTGTGTGTGTGTGTCCTCATCCCCTCCATGCAGGGTTCCTCTGTGCATCTGGCCTCTAGCCTGCTGGCACAGACATTATCAGTCTGCTTGGAATAAAGGGGAGGAAAGTTAAGAAAACATCTGCATGTTGTATAGGTTGCATGGATGGAGCAGTGTGCCCAAGATCTTGGATTTGATCCCGTACCAGTGGGACCCAGCAATCTTATTCTCTACTATCACCATGATACCTTGCTTGAGGAAGAAACTGCTGCTCTGCTTAATGGTCATATTGTAATTATCAGAGCCTTTCTCCCCCCCTTCAAACCTTTCAATGCATCTCCTAAATGTCTGGGGATGATAGCAGGATCATGCTCACCAACCACACACCTTGACCTTGTGCATTCAGCAAGAGGTCTGAAAACAAGACTCTCTTGGCTTAAAGCTGCACTGATGTGTTAATGGAATGTGTGTGGATGGACTCCTCCTCCCAGCTTCAATGCAAACACTCGCATGCCCATTGACTGTGCCCTTCGGCCGGTTGGTGTACGTCTCTTTTGAGTTACGGTATTAGGAACCGTAGACCGTCAGGATTCCTAGGGGGAACCTTATGCATGTACCACCCTTTCTCGTTAATATTGAACATGTGATGGCTGGTGGCATGGCGGGGGGGCGGGCGTCAGTACTTGCGGAACCCATGGACACAGTCTCTCTTTCCTCCATGAGTTTGATGTAGATGTGAGCGGGATCATCAGGACAGCCCTTATGTGTGTACAGGTGCACTTGCGTACTCTTTCCATGCATGATCAGGGCTCCTGGTCAAGTGAAGGTTTCCCTATAGCTGTATGCATCCAGACGTTTCAGACCTTCTGTTGAACACATGGAGGTTGCGATGGAGTCAGTTGTCTTCTTTCTCACCCCTCACACATACGCATTCAGTCTACACATAAGAAGCGGGTCTGATTAAAGCTTGGATCACTCTTGCCCATCTTGGTGCCCTCCAGATGTGTTGGACTACAATGGCCATGATGTGGGACTTTCAGCCGAACACATCTGGAAAGCACCAGTTTAAGAAAAGTGAGGCCGTAACGTTCCAGCTGGTTTAAACATTTGCTGACTGTTGCCTGGTATCTCACTCAGAGCTATGTTTTGCTCAAGCGTGGACTCAGCTGCCTGCCTGATTCCTGGCTCAAAACCAGACTGGTGCCTCTGATCTTCAGTGGGTTTGGCTAATGGGTCTTTCAGCTGAATGCAACCTCCTTATAAAGTAGACAGGAAATAAGGGCCAGATCTACACCAAGCAGGATAGAAACCTTTGAAAACAATTTGAAAACTGCATATGGAATGTGTCTTGGGCCCGAACAGTTGTCAAAACCATTATAAATTGTTATAAACCAGTAGTGTAGATCCTGCCAAGGTGTGTGTGTGTGTATGTGTATATGAAATTAATTGGTAGAAGTCTTATTAATCCTGAGTCTCTTTACATGATTGAGCTGATTGAGTATTCAAATCATTTTGAGACTCCAAAAGCAATTCATTTGCTTTTATCTACAAAATCTTGATAGGAGCAGATGTTTCACATACAGGTCTACCTTTGTTCTCAATTCTGCATGGGAAATTGACTGCCAGCTCAGGTCTAAATGTATGTAAGTATTTTATACAATTATCCCCTGAAAATAAGTAAATAGTGGGCAAAATCCAGCTTTTTAAAAATGCTACTGATTCTGAATTAAAATGAGTGGAGAAATCATTAACTTTGGCCGGGTTGTATCCAGTACTTTTATTTCCAAGCAACCTCCTCACTTCATTAAAAGCAATTAAAAAGCAGGGAAGGTCACTTGAGAAATGAAGTACTTTTTCCAAGTGTCAGCATTTTAAGGAAGATTTAATATAACCCCTGTTGATCTTCCTTTCTTTTCTTTTTTTTAAAAAAAATCTTTTTAGCCTTGAGAGAGTTTCTTTTATCTCCTGAGCAACAGTAATACAGCTTGTTCCAAACAATCCCTCATTGTGATGCTAATATTGCCCTACAGCTCATAAAACATTCATTTATTATAGGGGGGACTTTGTGTTGATGACAATCCAGTAGCCACTGGAGGCTTTACTTTGCTGAAAAGGTCAGTGGGACATTTGCGATAGTCAAACTCTTTTTTAAAAAAGTTTCTTCAAAAGGAAATCAGAATGGTGAGGAGTTATTGCATCCCTGCTGAATATTTTTCCTGATTTTTAGAATTTGTTAGCAATGTTCACAATCATTTAGTAGTTTAAAAAGCACATTTAAATGGACACATGTAGCACTCTTACCTAGGAGTAAGCTTTATATTAGTAAAGTGGCATCTGAATTTAAAGGAAATGTCCTTAAATGTACTCCTACTATAGTTCTTTCTGTCTTTATACGTTTATTTAGTCCTTTATTTCGTTACTTTTTGGTGCACAGTGTTATAACTGTAGCTCTAAACGCTTTGATTTTTCTTTCATTGAAAACTTGTGGCTTTCTGCCGGATCAGTTTACCATACTGCAAATCCAGCCAGGAGATTTAATTCTAACTATTTCCCCTTGGTTCCTTGTTTCTACTAGAACAACTGACCATACAAAAATCCATACTCCTGAAACAACAAACTCTTCTGTGCTTAGGAAAATGGCTTTTTCTACTATACTCATGTAACTTACGATTTTGTAACTGTGCACTGTGTAACTGTTGACTAGATCTGCCTAATAATGGTCCTGCCGTTATTAACCTATAAAGCAGATACATTCCTTCTCTAAAGTCCACTCTGTTTGTAAACTCACATGGCATAAACCTGTGCCTACATACACTTGTAAACATAGGCTCGGATCTTAAGATGTGCAAATGGTGTAGCTCGTGGATCAGATAATTTCCTCTTCCTCCTTCCCACTGCAGTTCCGCAATTCCCCAGAAGTGTGTTTTGAGGAAACACACTGGAACGGCATTTGATGCAGTGTGGGGAAACTCAGCAGAAATCTGAGACTGTCCCATGTGCCAGTGGAAGTACCTTCTGCTCATACACGTTCTCTGTTGCATCCAAGCTGTGATCATCTAGTTAGAGTTGATTACATGCAGAATGGAGGGAGGAATTCACATAACGCATACATAAGACGCCCAAGTGGCCATGGCGGCTCAGAGTGCCATTTCGCAGCTTCGGCTGGCTCGCCAGCTATGGCTTCTTCTGGACTGGGATAGCTTGGCCACAGAGGTACGGGCATTAGGAACTGGGGGTGTGCACGGACCCCCCGGATCAGATCGGATCGGGACCCGGATCGGGACCTCCAATTTTGTCATGGATCAGTTCGGACAAAATCGGAGGCCCCCCGGACCGGATCGAGTCCGATCCCGATCCAAAAATCGTAAATTTTTGGATCGGCCGCCATTTTTTTCCCCATAGACTTGCATTGCAATGCAAGTCTATGAGGAAAAAATGGCGGCGGGTGTGTGAGGGGGGGCCTAACTCCCTCCCCCCCCGGGGCCATCCGCTGTGGACGGCCCCGGCAGGTAAGCCCCCTCCCCCGCGCTCCCTACCCCCCCTGGGGCCGTCCGCTTCCATCCGCTGGCGCCTGCGGATAGAAGCGGACGGCTCCGGGGGGGGGGGGTAAGCCCCCTTCCCCGCCACTGCTTACCTTTCCGGGCCGTTCCCTACCGTCCGGCGCCGGCGGCTACCGCCAGCCAGCTTTGCGGCTTGCTCTCGAGTAGCGCGCTGGGTGATCACCCGCGCGCCACCCTGGAGCAGGCCGCGGAGCCTGCTGGTAGTAGCCGCCGGCGCCGGACGGGAGCCGACGGGCCGGAAAGGTAAGGGCCCCCCTCCTCCCCTCCGCACGCCCCCTGCTTACCTTCCCGGCCCGTCCGCTCCTGTCCGGCGCCGGCGGCTACTACCAGCGGGCTCCGCGGCCTGCTCTCGAGTAGCGCGCCGGGTGATGACATCACCCGGCGCGCCACCCTGGAGCAGGCCGCGGAGCCCGCTGGTAGTAGCCGCCGGCGCCGGACGGGAGCGGACGGGCCGGAAAGGTAAGCGCCCCCCTCCTCCCCCCCCGCTGTCCACTTTCATCGCCGGGCGCCCACTGGCGCCCACCAATGGAAGCTGCGGTGGGCGCCAGTGGGCGCCCGCCGATCCGCCGATCCGCCAAACCGGTTCGGAGCCTTTTCAGATCGGTTCGGACTGGATCGGCGGAGCCAGCTGTTGGATCAGAAATCGGATAATTTATCCGATTTCCCACTGGACCGGACTCGGATCGTGGATCGGGTCCGATCCAGTGCACATCCCTATTAGGAACCTCAAGGCTGGATTACTGCAATGTACTTGCAGCCCTTAAGACTGCTCTGGAAGCTGGAGCTAGTGCCGAACGCAGCAGCTCAGCTGTTGTCAGGAGCTGCCTCTTTTCAGCATATACCTCATTTGTTGAGAGAATTGCACTGGCTACCTATTGGCTACCAGGCCAGGTTTAAGGTTTTGATACTAGTGAACAAAGCCCTAAACAACTTGAGACCAGGATACCTGAGAGAGTGCCTTCTTCCTTACCAACCTGCTTGATCACTGAGGTCGTCGGAGGGCTTGCTCCTGGTGGTTCCACATGGACCTGTGGCCCGATTGGAATCCACCAGGAGAAGAGCCTTCAGTGTAGTGGCCCCTTCTCTGTGGAACTCTCTGCCCCTGGAGGTCAGGCAGGTGCCAACATTAGGCTGCTTTTGGTGCCTCCTGAAAACAACTCTGTTTTGAGAAGCCTTCCTCAAATTACTAGCCACTTTTTTCTGGTTCCTGTGTTTTTAGATTGTACAATTTTAATTTGCTTTTTTAATCTTCTATCTTTTACTGTTTATACCTATGTTCACCGCTCTGGAATCTGTGTTATATTAATATTGAATAATAATAATAATAATCTGCTACAAAAAGGAATCCTTGTCATCTTACCCTGTTCCGTGGTTCAATACGTGGTACTGCTTACTTCTGCAAGCCCACTTGGCCACACCTTGAGCTAATTTCTCTCCTTGTGGATTGGGGCCATTTCCTCCAGAGTGCTTGCTTCTTGATGACAGCCATGTACTGCAAGCTCGGCTCTAGAATATTGTTGTGCGGGAAGCAAGTTATATTATGGATCCCTATGACCGATTCCATGTAGTTATACCCAAGTACTAGAATCATTTTATGTCTACCCATCCAATGCTTTGACAATGTAACAGAGATTCATGTGTTTGTTTCGGAAGATCATTCTGCACATCTGTTGAAATGGAGCTGTTCTTAAAGTAAAATGCAATAACATTGAAAAAGGTATTTTATGACCAAGGAGTAGATGCCCTCTACTTTCCTTTACATAGTTGGTCACTGAACCACTCTTGGCCTGCTGCCACCACCCTTCAAACTGGTAGCACACCTGGGAATGGAGGGATTACCCAGGTAGACCTGCTGCTAGGCGCAAGGAGTAGAGACCAAGGGTGCCTCTTCACGAGAGGTTTAATGCTCTTTGAGGTCTCATTAAAAAATTTACCTCCACACCAGCGGAGTGCAAATGGGGCGTAGAGGCGCGTTATCTCTCCGATTATGCGCATTATCGAACGCGCATTAAATCGCGAGTTTTATTTTGCTCCGACCGTTAAAGCGCATTTTGACTGTGTGAATATGCGCTTATGCGCATTAACTACTTCTAAACCGCATTTTGGACATCCATTAATGCGCTTCGCCGCCTCTCACCGCCTCTCGTGCAGAGGGATTAGGCGTAAATGCGCTTTTGCGATTATGCGCATAATTGGCTAACCAGGCGCAAAAGCGAATCCTTGTAGAGGGGACCCAAGCTGGTTCTCTCAGTACCTTGCATCGAGAACAATCAAAGATTAGTAGTGCCAACCACAACTACATTGAAGTCGGCACTGACCCAGATGGAAATAGCAGCACAGTTCTCAGAGGGAGGGAGTCTATCTGCAAGTGAGGGGAAAGAGATGTGAGAAGGATGCAATAACAAGAGAATTATAACTGTTGGAATCCCACCTACAGACAAAATAAAAACACACTAACTGGCCTATGCTACTTTTTGGACTCATAAGAGTCCTTAGTCCTGAGCTGCGCCAAACCTGAAACCTCTTCACTGAGACTCCCCTCCCTCCCACACACTTTAAAAACATTTTCTTCTGAAGCCTCACAGCGCTAGAAGTATCCACTGAGCCTGAATCTCAGCATTTTGTGCCTAAGTCCCTATCCTTCCGTTATTTGCTGTGAAAGTGTATGTTTGTGTGAGTGTGGAGGGATGGTGGTGGTAATTTTTTTCCAGGGTTGTGGGAGGAAAGCGTGTGGATTCATTCCAGAATCTTTATAAGTTGCCATGGTTGTCCTGGTTCCCCAGAAACATATAATGTGAAGAAAACCCTAATTATTGAAGAAACAAGTGTCCTCCTTGCTTTCCACAATTCTTAATTTCCCTATCCATGGCGATAGGCCCTCAGGGAAAACCCATGCTGACATTGGTAAATAGTTCATTCTTTCTCCCTTCTGAAGCAGAAAAGAAAAGGTCGGAGGCATTCCTAATATCCAAACACTGTTACCACACTGTGAACATTGGTAATAAATGCCGCACAGCATGACATTTCAAGGCAACATTCTGTTGCACAGAAGTCTATATGTTGGAACAGCGTGAGGGCCATTTTGACAACTTTCACAGAAGCTATTGTGGATATACCTGAGTTTATTCTACATAATGGGCGTCACTACACTACCCATGAGTTACCGTAGTTAGAGTTTGCACTAAGTTTGCAAACTGAATATATTTTTTTTGCTCATTGAAATATAATGTGATTTATTTATTGTACGGGCGAGGCATTTAAAAATAACATTATACAAACTGCACTTGTAGGCTGGATCCAGAGAGCTACGTATGTCCAAAGGATCTCTAGCTTATATTTCTTGAATAGTAAGTCCCTTCCTCATATTGCATGACAAATGTCTCCTCAAACTGAGTCAACGTTGTAGTATGGAATATGGCCCTATGGCTCAAAAGAAAAAAGAATGTTCTTATTCATATTAAAAACAACAATAACAATGACACTAAGCCCGTGGGAATTCTAAAGAAATCTTTGAATTTTAGGTCTTATAGCCTGCACCCAAAAATAAGCTAACTTAATTCATGGAAAGAAAGAATGTTTGCTGTTGCCTCCCTTTCCTCCCTGCAACCTTCCCTCCTTCAAAGCCTCCCTAGAGGTTTGGGGATTCTCTCCTGAACAATATGGGATAGAAGTGTGGGCTTCTGGGAGGGGGGGAATAACCCCAAATTAGAGTTGGAAGGATGTTTTTAGGATGTTTTAATGCAGTTTTAATAATATGTGTCATGTTTTAATCAGTTTTATGTATTTTATCATGTTGTTGTTCCCCATCTCGATCCAGACGGAGAGGCGGGTAAGAAATAAATTGTTGTTGTTATTATTATTATTATTATTATTATTATTATTATTATTATTAAAATAACTGAAGGTTGGAAAAAGAAAGTTTCACATCCCTTTCCCCCTTCCGCACCTATGCTCCATCCCCCGTTGTTCAGGTGGGTCCTTGAACCTTCTGGGGAGTGGCAGATGGCTGCAGGTCTGAGGTCAGAGTGAGTGATGCCGCTCACTGCTTTTAGACTATGGACATAGCTATTCAGCTGAACAAAGGAGATAATGGCACAATCCTATACATGTTTAGACAGGAAAAAGAGGTGCAACTCCGAACATGCGCCAGTAAGAATGGCTGGCTAGGGAATGCTGGGAATTGTGGGACTTCTTTCTCACAAAACCCTTATAGAGGCTTTTGCATGCAACATTAATAGGAATAAAGCATTTGGGTGGGGTGGGGAGAAATATGGGCAAGCACACAACAGGGTTGCATCCTTAGTTAGATTGTATTGCATTTATTGACTCCCGTTTAAGAATGTGTAGGCCAAACTCCAATGTAAATATTTCCAGCTCAGTTTACAAGTGAGAACTATAAAAATATACAAAATAGATACAAATAAGCAGTAAAATCAGAAGACTGGCAGATAAAAGCAGCATAAAACAAATTCAGTGCAATAAAACGCGTAAAGATTAAAAAGCCTGGGGGAATGAAAAGGGCTGTTGCTGCTGCTAAACAGATGTCCAAGTGGATGCCAGATAAGCCTGCTTACGGGAGAGTAGGGCGGCTGCTTACGCATCACCAAAAAGGAGGGCACCAATTTGCATATGCAAATACATATGTCCTGCTACAAATTTAGAAATAATAACTGTAATTTGAATAGAAACAAAATACATCTCACCCTGTCGGTGAAGACTTGTGTCCCTGCTCAGTCCTCTGTCCAGATGTTAACTGTTGATGGGCAACTCCACACACCCTTCTCTTCCTCTCTTTTATGGTTCTTTGACTTTAAATCAGACTTGGACTGGACAGCCCATCAAATAGAGGACACCTTCAAAAAGAAGACTAGTGTCCTCTGCAAAGCAGGACATCTTCCCCCTCCCCCAAGAATGTTCCATAAGAAGGCTCTTTCCTCTGTTTTTGCCTACCTCACTTGGGATGGCAGAGAATGGTCTACCAAGGATTACCGCAGGGTACCTATTTGACTTATCATTGCTATAGCATGTTGGAAACCTTGTTGTATTTGTCCTCTTCACAACCCAGTGTGTAAGGTCACTGTGGTTTCTATTTTAAAGACAGGGAACGGAAAGAAATACATACTCACTTGCCTAAGGCCCGAGGAGGAAAAGGGGGCAGCCCCAAAGCAGGAAACAAAAGGGGGGGGGGGAGAAAGGAAAGGACTGGCAAAACCTCAACATGATACTCAGAAGCAGAGAATGTATTTTGGTTTATGGTCTGCCCAACACACCAGACTCAAGAAGATCTTGCAGTATGTTGAAATGTGTTGGGCATACCATATACCACAATAAAGTTTATTTCTGACCATCATTTTGAGGTTTTGCCTCCCCACACCCTTTTGGGGGTTTTTTTCTTCTTCTTAAGACCACACAGTAATTCCATGGAGGAAGAATAGGAGCTTGAACCTACAGTAAGTATCCAAAAATACGAGTTCTGTTATTTGGCTGGATTTAGTGCTGGAGCTGTTAGAGAGGAAGCTGTGGGATTACTTGTTGCTATACAGTTTAGTCACCCCATGCCCTGACAAGTTTTATGTAAATATATATAGTTGTGCATGTTGGACTGATCTAAGACTCTCCGTTGGTGTTCTTTGGCAAAAAGGTGATTAACGAGTCTTATAAATAAATTATTTATGGCTCCATGAAGCCATACTTCAATTCTTTCCGTGCAAGATCCTGCTCTTTACAGGACAAACATTTCCAGCTATCGCAAAGGAAATCATTTATTTGCCAAATTGGCATTTCATTTCAGCAGGATGATTTAGGAGCTAACCCCAAAAAGCAGTTTGGGTAGAAGTGAATTTGAGAGCCTATAGATTTCTTTTATCCTTTTGATCAACAAGGAGGCCTGGTTTATGATGCAGATTATCTAATAGTTTTTTTTAAAATGTGTTATGAGACATTATTTATCATAAGGCACACTGAGAAAAGCCAGGAAAAGAACTGAGGTGATTCCCCCTGCCCCTCCAATGTATTTTACAAAGATACATAACAAAGATATAACTTCATTTTTGATATAAGCGCTGCAGTGTAAGAGGAAGTCAGCGAGTGGTAAAAATGACAACATCGATTTGGAACACTAGTAAGACCATTGAGAATTTCCTGTGAGGGCTTAAGTGTTCTTGGTGAAGATCTGCAATACCGTACAGCAGTACTTTACTGAGGATCCGCAGTACTGTACAGCAGCAGGCAGCTAGTCTTTTATAAGAATGCACTTCAAATTGTTCATAAAAAGTAAAATCCTCGCAACTCAGAAAAAGTTGGTTTGCTGCAGAATACGCAGGTCGGATTCACGGACATCCGATCTCATTTTGAATCTGTTGCAGATTTCTTCGACATCTGTGACTAGACATATACTGGAGGAGGCACACTGTAATACAATTAAAGCCAATTTTTGCAATAAAAGAAACACCATTGGATGTTCAGCAGAATTAAACAGAGTTCAGCTGTTACAAATTATGGATTGAAGTCTACCAAATTTTTTTATGAATAACACGAGTGTTCATTGTGTGGCATCAACAACAAAGGCCCTGTCTTCGGGAGTGTCCTTTCTTCTGAAGGTGGAGGACTCAACAGGAGGACATCTTTAGATGAACTCAACGAACAGGTTCATTCACACCAGTGGTCCTTCAAGTACCTCTCTCCGAAGCTCATTTGAGATTTATTGTTCCAAACCAGCAGAAACAAACTCAAAACTAGTGAAGATCTTTCAACACTGGTGAGATGTGCGGAACATGCTGGGTACCTATCAGTAAGCTTTCTGCTGTGTTCTAAATTAACTGCAATTTCCAAATATTTCTCGTAAGCTAGCCTAGATGTTACCAAGGCGTTAATAACTCAGGCTATGCAGTAGATTGGCAGTTGGAAGAGCAGGATCTCATGAAAGCTTCATTGGGGCCCACACAAATAGAGTGAGAAAGGGCTTTGAGCTTAAGGGAGCTGTAGAGCCCTAAACAAAGGGAAAAGGTGTGCAATTGTCATATTTTGTCACAGCCCTCAAATGCCCCCAAACTTGCTCTGTTTCCTATTATCATGATGTGCCATGTTACCATTCATAACTCTGAGTTTTCTATTCTTCAGTGTTTCCCAGGCGTTCCCTTTCGGAGTGTGTTTCTGTCATGCTGTGAATTCATTACTTTCATATTCCAGGAGTAGCTAAAAGAATAATAATAATAAAATCCTCCCGTCTTTCATGTAGATAAAGTGGTGTTCTTGGGCTTCTTTTCGCTCCCTGCATGGCTCTGTGGCTAACATTCTCATTCTCCCGCACAATTTTGGAAAAAAAATGTTTATTATGGCAGCAGCTTTCCCAAGTAGCAGAATAAACTGATTGATGGAGATTCGATTTGGCAAATATTTTCCTTCTTTTGAACATCCGCATAAATCTTGCTGCTGTGGCCCAGCTGAAATGAATCGGGGAGCTAGATTTACACATTTCAATGGAGTATGTGGTTGGGTGGTTGTAACCATGGATTAACCCTGATAAATTGGGCTGCATGAGTTTGTGTAGCTGCAAAACAACAACAACAACCCACTATAGTTATTTTACTGTGGTTAGATCAACCCTGGCCTTCTATGGTTGCAATAGAAACACCACAAACCAGGCCTCATCTGCTGTTGGTGGGGGAACATATGATTTTCATCATGCTGATGGACCATCAGTTGCTGCCAGAAACTCAGGCAAATGTGTTTGCAAGCCATAATCCAGAGAATTGTGCAAGTGACTCTGTAATCCCAGCTGTGCTTTCTACTGAAGTTTCTAGAAAGATCCAAAGCACCATCCACCAAACTGATTTTGAAACTTAAGGGAAGTTCAAAAGCAGGGCATGATATGGCATGGAGTATGCTGTTCCCCTCCAAAAAGTGCAAAGTCTCACTGGGCATGTGCAAGTTCAGGGCCAGCATCAAGGATAGGAATGGTCAGGCACCTACCGAGGGCTCACACCCAGATGGGGGCCCGCTGATAAGAGCCCCCTGGAGTTGCCCTTTCTCTTCACCATTGCAACCTGTTTCTTCATCTGCCTCTTGCTCTGGCCCAGAAATGGTGGTGGTGAGGAGCAGGAGATCCCATGGCCTACTTGCTCTCCGCCTGTCAAGCAATGATGAGAAAGAGGATGAGGAACAATTGCAGCTGGTGACAATAGCAGTGGGAAAGTAGACTCATTGATGGAGGGGGCCCGTTGAGGGTGTCTTGCCTCAGGGGCCCTCAAAAAGCTGGAGCTGGCACTGTACAAGGTGTGCCTCTTTTGATTGTGGCCTAAGTCAGCCTGGGGAGAATAGAGTCCAGAAGTAGGATCTTGGTTTAGAGAGACAGGTCCACTCTGGATCTTAGAACTTTAGGGTCATGCCATGGAAAGAATAGTTGGCTTCTTGATAAGATCAGCTTCTTATCTTTATCATTGTAAATAGGAATTATTACATTCCCCTCGTCTGAATTTTTGCCTGGATTTGGGAATTCTGTATTGGTTGGTTGGCTTTGGGGAGCAGCACTACTGTATTAGCAATTCTTTTATTATTATTATTTTTAAATCTGAACTTTTTTCAGACTGTTGGGCATTGTTTTTAATAATGTATTTGTTTTTATCTGTTTTAATGGTTTATCTATTTTATTGTTTTTATATTTAGATTTAGTGTTTTTCCCCGCCTCGATCTAGATGGAGAGGCGGGTTAGAAATGAAATAAATAAATAAATAAATGTGTAATTTGGCACCATTCTGAGTTTGCATCTGAGTTTTTTCCCCCCCTTAAGTGTTACAGGTGTGCAGAAGTGCATGTGCTAATTGATTAAAACACTGCAAAAGAGTCCACCTTGTGTGGGGTTTTATTCAATGCAGTCTGTATTTTTGTGGATAACCTATAACGGAAGCTAAAAAGATGCAAACTGAAAACTGTACTAAACTCCAAATGTGCCGTTCTGAAACTAATTTTGGAATGTAGGGCAGAATGAACTAATGGAACAATAACGAAACAGAAGGGGAGGCATCTGCCCATCCTGGATTGTTAGTAGGTTTGCTCATCCAAAATTAGGAATTGTAAAACAAAACCCAACAAATCAGCAGAAAAGGATCCTGATTAAAAATTTCCCTTTCACTTTCCACCCTCATAACTGATTGAATTGAAAATAATTCTTACTGGTAAGATGAAAATCATCATTTTCATGATGATTTTTGTCATTTCTTGGTGATGTGTATGATGTGTTTGCCTATTCAGGAAGCATGCAATCACTTAGAATTGGCTTTGCTCTTGGTGATGCTAGCACATAGCCAAATCTGATGGGCTGCACTGCATAATGTTGTCATTGTTCAGAAATTGATTTCTTCAAGGCTGGAGATTCGTCCATGTAACCAGTTTAGGAAGATAAACACATTAACTCTAGGAAGAAGAAAACAACAGCGCACTCTCGTAACAGTAGAAAGTGAGAGGGAACGATAGCAGTGGAAGGTTTTTAGGGAAATTTCCACCACTACCCCTAATTTCAGACCGAAGAAAAAACCTGAGAACGTTCTATGTAGCCTTGCTTCTTCACCCAAACCTTAAAGTTAGAGTTCTGTAATGAGGGTGTCATTGCTGAAAAGAACTTGTTGCTTGTCCCATCGCTCTAACTTCAGTTAAAGGAGGTATGGAGCAGAGCCCCGTATGGAAGTATACCTGTGGTGGGGGGTGGGGGATGGTACTTGTATGGGAGGAGGAGCTCTCAGGGATAATCCGGATCAAGGCTGTTTAGGGATTAATGGTTAAAAGCTAACACGTTTAATTGTATCTGGAAACAAATTGAGAGCTAGTTCTGTTCCCTCAGCTCAGTGTTATGTATAGGAACACTGGCAAATGCTATTTTGACTGCAGGGCTATAGATAAGGACATGGACCTTCATGTTCCCAGGAATCCAACCTTTCATTGACTTTAGCACATCATTGTGTCTTTTAGGCTGCAAAGGTGCAGTTTTAGGCTGCAACCCTGTGCCCACTTACCTGGAAGTAAGCCTCGTTGAACTCATTGGGGATTCCATTGGAGTTGACATGTATAGGATTGTGCTGTTAATGGATACCATTCACTGAGTGTTACCAGCCATGCTTCATTTGAGCTTTTCATTTGTTTCTTGTGTCCCACTTTTAATGGGCCTATATCTGCAAATGAAGGTTATTTATGGGTCCCCCCCTTTTAGAATGTTTGCCTCTGTCCAAAACAGAGAGTCTCTGGCCATGCAGCATTTCAAAAAAGCCTTCTCATCATCTTGTTATAGTCATTCCAGCCCGACCCATTGGTCATCATTACCAGTAAAGTGAATGCTTTTTTGGAGTCAGTACAGAAAGACGTATAACATTCTTGGAAATCAAAATGTCAAGTCGGCAGGAAACAATGTAAGCACTGTCGTTCCATCAAGTGGCATTTGCAGTTTTATTAGTATGAACCAATTAAGTTGTTTTCAAGGCGAGGGCTGGCATTCCTTCAAAAAGTCACTTTCGGAGGCCTGATAAGGGCTTAGTTGGCATGGAAAACCTGCTCTTGGGTTTAGATTTTTGGGTGGGTTTAATGCAAACACAACTGGAATGTTTTAAGCTGATTCTGTTATAAACCCACTTCCTGCCACTAGCAAGAATACATTAGACTTGCTTCCAGTGCACCCATTTATTTAATGCATGCAGCCTATAGGTAGTATCAGGCGGAATTTAGTTCTTGATGCTTTTTAATTCAGGTTACGTATTGGATTTAGTGAATGAGATCATTACACACCACTAAGAAGAAATGGAATCTGATGTAATTTTTGAAGTTCTGATCTTGTGCTAGATGTTGTACATTAGAAATGTGACAGCAGCAACAAGTGTCACAAACCTACCTCATGCTGTAGGCCCCAGGGGTACAATCTGAGCCTCATCTCCTCTGAAAAACTGATGGGGAACCCCAACAACAGAAAGCCAGGCTGCTGGTCCAGCCTCAAATCCCAATCAATAATTCAGTATTGCAAGGAAATGGCAACAGACAAGTTAGATACTAGTATGTCTTGGACTACAGTTCCCAGCATTCCCTATCATTGTCCATGCTGGCTGAGAATGGTGGGCATTGGAGTTCAAAATATCTGGAGGGCACCAAGTTGGCGAAGGCTGGTATATAGAAAATAGGGATGTGGCATTTGGTCAGTTAGTTGAATTAATCTATTTAAAACATTTTGATTGATCATAAGGATGCCTCCAAGTAATCAATGAGTATGTTAAAAATGTTTAATATGTTATAAACATGGTAGATAGCAAGAACCATCTTGGAATGGGCATTCCTTCCTGTGTGAGAGAGAATGAGCAGTGGATCTTCTAAGATGCTTGTTAGGACACGTGCACATCATCTAAAAACAAAGTGTGATTTTGAAATATGTTATAGACACATTTGTGTACATTTACTCATTTAATTGACTCAAACTCATACAAGATTTTTTTAATCAGCTGAGCACTCCAATATGAAGCATTTTTATGGATTCAGAAGTTTGTGAATAGACAGGAAGACTTATGTGTGCTAAACCTATGTTCAAGTTCATTTGTTATAACAGTTGTATCTTTATGAATTTATTACCTATTGTCTACCAAGTCATTCTATTGTAATAAATAGATTTGTCATAAGTAGATTCCTGGATGTGTTATGCTGGGGATTTGGTCCAGTCTAGGCAAAGTGGTTAAGAGGACTTATTTGATTATTTATTATAACTATGAGTATATCTCTTCTCATTTGCACAAATCCCAAAGCAGTTTATAAAAGAACAGAATAAACACAGAGTCATATTATATTAGAGATAGATTCATGGCTGGGGGAAAGTCAGTTGGTTCATTGACTGAAGCTGGTTTGAAGTTGAACATCACCTTTAAAAAAAAAAATCTGTTGGTGCTTCCTTCTTGTTTTGGTGAACCTGAAACCAATTTGAGGATCCTGTGTTTGAGAGGATGACATTGCTAACAAATGGCCTACAGGGGAGAGCTGTAGCCATATGTAGGACAGCACAAGCTTTGCATGTGGAAGGCCCCATGTTCAGGGCTGAAAAAATGCCTGTCTGAAACACTGGAGAGCGGCTGCCAGTCAATGTAGACAGAATCCAGCTGGAAACGTGAAACTGTGAAATATGTGTATTGATTTGATTCAGTCAGTGTGCCTGATTTTTAGAGAGAAGTAGAAAGGCGAGTGTGTTTGGTATCCCAATCCATCAGTTAGTTTGGGGAACTGACGAGTGGAAGAAAGGGTAGAGGAGTAAGGATACATGTATGCCCTTTGTTTAGATAAAGATAATAACATCATCATCAACAACAACATCAATAACAATTGCATTCATATAGTGCTTTCAAATGTGCAAAGTGCCGATGTGTGTGTATTTGAAACTTGTTTGTAATCCTCTCAGCAACCCTGTAAAATAGGTAAATTGCTAATGGAGATGTGACTAAGAGCTGATCTACACACTAGCTTTGTAACCTTTTATAAGGGTTACGAAAACTCCTTGGGCCACATGACGCACTCCCTTGAACGTTGTATACCCAAGGTTTTTTAAAACTCACTTCAGCTATATAAAACGGTTTTTACTTTTAATAAATCGTTTTAAGTAAAATGTGTCCTTCCTTACTGTTTGTGATTTATGGGGGCAGTGCTTCATTTACCAGCGCCCAAATGCTTAGCCGTTGATTGGTGGGGAAGCAAGAGGGGCTAAGGAGGAAGTGGGCGAGTGAACTACAACACCCATAATGCTTAGCCCTATACCCATTGAAAGCTAGGGAATGAAAGCGGAACTAAGGAGGAAGTGGGCGAGTAAACTACAGCACCCACAATGCCTTGCCGTAAACTCATTGTAAAAATGAAAGAGAAAGAGACGGACAGAAGGGTGTGAGACCGCTCACACCACTTTGAAGACTGAAGAATTTTTCTCCTGTAACATGAGTACTCCTTATTGTGGCCTAAGGCGTTTTAGAACGCACCTATTAGGAACGTTTTAAAATACTATTTTAAACATTCCAAGGTACTGTGTAGATAAGCTCTTAGACTACCGAATGAGTTCATAGAATAGCAAGATTTGAACCAAAATGGTCTTCTTTCTTCTGATGTGAAATTTGGTATAAAAGGAAGGTGTGCTTACACCCCAAATATCAGGAAATATAGACCACTTCTTTAGCATCGGCAGTGCCAGAAGTTTTATCTGGGTTGCCAGTACTGAGCCAGTATACTTAGAAATGAAAGCAGGTGGCACAGCGTAGATTCCTATGAGTTCACGTGAGTGTTTGCCAAGTGGATGTTTGCACAGCATTTACATGATCAAAGACAGGTCTTGAAAAACTTTCAGAGCTCTTAAAATTTCCACCAGACCGCCTTGTGCAAATTGGCGTGGGGCTATAACGGCAATTTTGCAATGTCCCAACAAGTGTGCAGTTGTAATGGCTCTGTGAATGTTACAGTTGCGAGGTTTTATAGTAATTTTTATTATATATATATATATATATATATATATATATATATATTGTCTATCCCAATTGCAGGTTGTGCATGTGATTGCGTCCAACAGTTGCCTGCATCCCAGAATTGCTTGACATAAAGCTGGAATGTGTAGCATGCCAAGATAATGACTAGGATCCCTTAAACTTAGTATTAAATATGCATGGCATTAAGCAGCAAACAGTGTTGAGTTCATGGAGTCAGGGATGATCATACGAATAATGCAAGTATTATACTGCGATGTCCAAAGTGCTACCCACTGCCATGAAATGTCAATTTGAGATGGCCATTTTTTTTCATGCCGGCTATAAAATCTACTAGGTAGAGTTTTTCCCTTAATTTTGCAGATAGGATTCTGTTTGTTGTAGGCTCAAAAGGGTTATCCTGAGGACTCTTCTGAGCCATAAGGCATGTTATTATATCTTTCATCTTTATATCTTATGTCATGGTATACATATCTTTCTCAGATGGGCTTGCTGAGCAGTTTCAAGACCTGATATATTTCCCTCTTAGCCCTTTTGCATACTGTGCGTTGGCAGACCTGAGTTCACCACAGAGTGTCCAGACAGTAGGGAGCTGCAGTCAATAATGGTTCTATGATGAATGTTCCTGTATGATATCTGTTTGCTGTATTCACAATCCACATATTTCTAAGATGTTTAAGTGTACACCTAGAATTATAGGTGTGAACTGGGTATATACGTTAACATTAAATTGCAGTCAACAAAAGGAGGCCTAGTGGCCAATTTAGCATTGCCAATGTCATATATATATATATATATATATATATATAGTTTGGTTTTTCTTACTTTTTCTCTCCTCTTCCTCCAATCCCCTGCTTTGGACTAGTTGCCAGAAAAGCACAGAAAAAGCCATTTTCTCCCCTTAGGCTTTTAAAAAGTGGTGCACCAAGGGTAAATACACTTCAGTTGCACAGGACACCCCCCCCCCTTTCCCTCTTTTTTTTTTTACTACAACCATGAGATCCAGCAACCAGAGCTTGCTGCAAAAGCCATACACTTCTGATTAAAAAAGCCTGAGTTCAGGAATTTGTTTTGAGGACCAGAACTGAACAGAACTCACAGTCTTTCCATATATATATATATATATATATATATATATATATATCTCCTAGTTACACCAAATTTCCTTCATTCCAACAGTGTAATTGGGGTGGTAGCTATTTTGTTTATCCTTTTATTAAACCACCTGGAGCCAGAAATCCTAGCTGGTCTACTGTAAATCACTCAGATCTACCAGTACATCCAAATTAACCTTCTGCCCACCCTTTCCTCAAACCATGAAAAACCACGGTTTTGTTGTTGTTGCTGTTTTGTTTCCAAGGCCGCCCTAACTAGGTACCAGAATTTCTGATTTCATGAGTTGTCAACCCTGGTTGAGATAAACAGCTAGTGTTTGGGGTGGTTCCTACAGTGTGACAATATTTTGGCCACTCTGGAATTAATCTGGGGCCACCTTGGGTTCTAATTGAGATTTTATGATAGTTTCCCCACCCCCTCCTGACAATTGCTTATGGGTAGATGTTCTTGTTTTGGAGAGAGGATGTCCCTTTCCATTTGGAAATCAAAATTTGGCATGCTACGTACCATGAATAGCCAATCTCATTTATTTCATGTTTATGACGTGGTGCTGTGCTATCACTCCACAGAGGAGAAAATATCCGATACGTCCATTTCATTTCCTAAAGCCATTACGATTTAACAAAGATTGCTTTCTAAAAATGCTGTGTGTGATGAGTGACAGGAAACCAGATGAAATCAGGCTGTCACTGGTGATAGCTGTCTCACTCTAAATGGAAGACGTGATAGTCTCTTTGCTCTTTCAGTGATCTTATTCACACAAAGATGAATGCATTGTCGCCAAGTTCTGAGTGAATAAATGGCACTGAAAGCCACTCTCGGTAGCAGAATCCAATGTAGCCTTTCTTTGTACATTTTACCTGCAAATGACCTCGCTCAACATCAAGCCATGCTCTTCAATTGACTCGGCTTTCCCTTTCCTTGAAATTCAAATGTTTATTGTAAAGCTACATACTTTTGCCTTCCAGCGATGATCTGATTTGAATAAATTTCCACTTCAGTCAGTGGCACTTAACAATGTGTGATTGTGTGGAAGAATGCAGAACACACGCCTAACATATGTTTGTGATATATATAAATTGATGCTGAGCCAATACGGTACATTGCTGATAGGAAGAAGCAAGACTCCAACAACTGGGATCAAATGGATCAGAACTTTATTGGAAGAACACAGCATATGTGCGTTGGAAAAGACTAGGATAGAAAGGGTATTTTCTGACACACAAACATCCCTGAGCTGCTCAGGGGGATTGGCATGGATAGCCAACTGCTGTGTTGCCTTGGGACCACTAGGGTGTCGCTCTGGCTTGTCCTGATAGTTGGTAACCCATTTCCCGTGTGTGGAGAAGCAGTGTGAATTGGCTTTCCGTATCCCTCGTTTAGGTGTAGCCTACCTAGGATCTCCTCCAATCTTATGGGTGTCTTGCTATCTTCCATCTCAGCTGAAATGGATCTCCCAGGCACCTTCTCATTCTCACCCTATTCTCCATGTCCACTCTGGTCGGTCTCTCAAAGTTGTGATGAAAGATAAGTATCTTCAGACCTAGCCGAATTGAAACTGTTAAACTGGTAGTGTACGGAACAGAGGGAGATATGATAGTAATGGTAGAGTTAACTGACTGTAGTGGTCAAGTTAACTAACAATGGGAGTGCCACTCGCCCCTTCTCATTACTGGCCTTGCTGCCCAAACACACATCAGCTAGCTATTTAAAAGCAGATCAGCACTTTAAAATAGAGTACCGGAATTCCATCTCTCTCTTAGAAATAATAATCCCATTTCTCTTTTAATGATCCAAAAATATCTTACAATTATTCTGTTATGAGGAGTCAGCATTGTTCATATTTTTAAACACATTTATATGTTCATTGGTGGACAGTAAAAAGGGAAACCAGTAGAATCTCATATCTTTGCCCTTGCAGCTCCATGAAGTGGGAACTGAAATGGATGACCTGCTTTGGATTTGTCTGCCAGCTGTGTCAAACCTGAGGCAGTGCCCCACCCATACCCAGGAATGTCCTCTACTGTCAAGATTGCACAGGGCAACCACAGTTCAGTTTTCAGCAATATCAGTTACCATTTTAGAACTGCTTGAATCCAGCTCTTTATTCTCCCATCACATCACCCGAACAAATGATCTGACTGCTATGCAGTATGGACTCATATGAGGGGGTTTTCAGACTAGGGAATTGCATGGACAGCGGGTATTGTTTTGTCTCATTTCCTTTCTCAGCTGCAGAAACAGCCATAGAAATATGGAGCCGATCTACACGCTAGGTTTTTAACGTTTTATAAGGGTCACGAAAACTCTTTGGGCCACATGACGCACTCCCTTGAACGATGTATACTCGAGGTTTTTTAAAACTCACTTCAGCTGTATACAACGGTTTTACTTTTAATAAATCATTTTAAGTAAAATAATGTGTCCTTCCTTACCGTTTGTGATTTATGGGGGCAGTGCTTCGTTTACCAGCGCCCAAATGCTGCATGCATTCATGTTTTTCTGCACTTCCATTCTATTTTGCAAATTGCATCTGGCAAGTGGTTGTCCAGATTTCAACCATGAAGACGGAAAGAAGGATTTTCTGCTTGAAAAGTTTTGTAGGGTGGTGGCGGGGGGGGGGGCAAGACCTTGCCAGGATTTCATTTTTCAGGTTTCGTTTCTGCAGATCTATGAATTTATGAGTGTCTATTTCAAAGTGCCTGGGCTATGCCAGAGGTGGGGTTAGGCAGTAGCTGCACCATCTTGCTGGTATTAACTTTCAAAGCCCTAACTGGCTTGGGGCCAGATTATCTGAAGGAACGCCTCCTCCTATATATGCCTGCCCAGACCCTAAGATCATCCTCAGGGGCCCTTCTCCATGAGCCCCTGCCAAAGGAAGTGAGGCAGGTAGCTACCAGGCTGTGGAATGAGCTTCCTAGAGAGGTTTGCCTGGCACCTACATTATACTTTTTTAGAAGCCAGGTAAAGACCTTTTTATTTTCTCAGTATTTTAACAGCTTAATTTTTAACTTTGTTGTTTTAAATCTGTATTTTAAAACAGTATAGATTTCTGCATTGCTGCTTGGTTTTACCCTGGTTGTGCTTTTATACTGTATTTTGTATTATGTTTTTATACTGTTGTTTGTTTTATATTTTAAAAAGTTTTCATGGTTTTAATTTTTGTAAACCGCCCAGAGAGCTTCGGCTATTGGGCGGTATAGAAAAGAAATGAAATGAATAAATAAATAAATAAATAAATAGGCTTGTCGTCCAGCCAAGTCGGAGGCATTACTCACTGACCATGTTTGGACAACCATCAGCAGCTTCATTAAATCATAGTTTATAAAGTTTTGTAGGAACGGGATGGCTATGAGCTCATAGCTATGAGCTCCCTCTTTTCATTTTGTGCCAGCATTAGCACAGAGATCCTAGCTTTCAGCAAGCCAGAGTGCCCCCTTATTCTGTCCTAACGTTAGTTAACAAATCAGAATAATAAGATAGGATCAGATCAGATGAAATGGTAAACTCTGGCTCCGTGTAAGCCAGAACCTCCATGCTGAAGCTAGCACATGACAGGAAGAAGGAGAGCAGTGAGGGAGGAAATTGTCTCAACTTGATGAAACCGCAAGGAATTCTCCAAATGTGGCCACTGTGTCTCAGTTGAAACAGACCTTTTGATGAGTCCTTATGGCTGCATAGGGCATTCCAGGGTGTTTTCTCCATTTGCACACTCTACTTCTTCCTGTGAAGGAAAGAGACCCCTTGCCTTCCAGGTAGGCCTGGCACTCTTTAGCCGAGTTCCCCCCAAGCCCACTTCCCTATCCCAAGGCCAAGTAGCCCCAAGCCAGCCATTAGAAATAACCACACAAGTTACGGAATGAAGCAATTTATTGAGATCCTAATGTCTAACCACGTAAGGCTCCAGTTGGTCCAATAAGCCATTAAAATGCAAGCCAGGAAAGAGAGGGAGGGGTAGCGGGGAGTAGGGGGTAGGATGAGGTTTGAGGTAGAAGTTAGCAGCAGTAAAACAATAAATTAATAAAACAGTTTAACCCCACTCTAAGTCACACTCAAAGGGTGACAAGTCTTTCCCTGGAACACGACAGACCTGAAAGCAATAAATCTATCTATTCCCCAGCATCACCTTGCTGAGTAGGGATCCCTCCTTCCACGCACCGGTCCAGGAGAAGATGGCTTCCCCCCGGTGGGTATTCCCTTTATCCTTTTTTGGGTTAGCTGGTACCGTGACCAGCCGAAACTAATCCTTGACCGTCCCGCTCATGCCACCAGCCCCCTCCCTGCGTACGGCCGTTTCCCACAGCTGAAGCCCTTGCAGCTCACTTCCAATTAACTCTAACCTTGAAGCTCTGGCCTCCCAAGATAAGAGAGAGAGAGAAGGCCAGGTGTGGGTGCTGGGAACCAGCAGCTTGAAGTCTTGTAACATTTCTCCTTAGAATTCTCCCCCTCCCACTCCAAGGCCCCAGTTCTGCAAGGTAGACCAATGCTGGCCATTCCAGACTGTAGCCTTTCTGGCCCCTTTCTTCACACTTTCTGTTCTTCATTGTGCCTTTGCTACTGACTCCCTAAAAAATATGGGCCCATTTTAGCCTAAATTTCTGAGAGCTCCCGAGAAACTGCAGTTAGCACTGAACTTTAATTTCAGCTTTGTCACTGGCTGAGTTAAACAAGGGAATACTCCCATGCAAACCCCTGAAAGGGTGATAAAATTGGACAGGGTGGGGGAGAGTGAAAAGAAACCAAAAGTAAAAGTAAACAAAGGGTGTGTGAAACTGTGATCTGAAATGATGGATTGGTGTAGAGTCCCCTTTTCTTAGAAGGTTCATTCTCCATCTGGTGAATTACATAGGACTATTTGCAATAAAGAGTTATTCATTTCCAGTTGATCTTACTTAATCCTGAGGATGTGGATTTAAATCCCAGAGTCATTGAATGATATTAGCGTGATGCTCCCATCTGCCTTTGAAAGCTTTGTGGTGCAAGGCTCCTAGCAGGTGTTAGCCAATATAATAAATGCCATTGAATCTGGAGAGACTGTGGTGTGTATGTGTGAGAGAGAAAGAGAGAGAGAGAGAGAGACTGGATGGAAGATGTGCTTTTCCAATAACTAATAAATATATCCTTTTTGCCAGATGAGGTAATGAAATAGCATGCCCACAAGCTAGCCTGAAGGTTGAAAAACTATCAGTACTTTTATTGCAAAACAATGTTGATCAACAACAATTCTGGCCCAATGTTTCACCTTCTCTAATGAGTAAAACTTGGGTTGCCCATCGTTCAGAGCACGATGGAGCTGTCTGTTTTCTCAGCTGCCAGGCCTCCTTGTGTCTGTCTTCAATTCTCCCTCATATGAGAGAGGGATCTGGAAAATGAAAAGCAAAAGTGGAAGAAGATACTTTGTGCAGGATCCAGACCAAGTAGCAGGGCTTATGTCCTATTCAATGCTTGAAGTGTGTGTGTGTGTGTGTGTGGGGGGGAACGAAGTGGGGTGTTTTCAAAGTGGGAGAAAAAGAAGTGAGTTGGTTAGGCCAGATTCAGTTGTGTCTCCTGAAACAAAAGGTGGTACGGTTATAGGTCTGGCTGAAAGGCAATGAAAGGCTTGGAGCAGTGGTCCCACTGAATTCAGCAGGTCCGGAGTCAAGAGTTAGGCATGGTTTGGAACCTGATGAGGGCCCACATCCCAACAGGGGCTCATTAATAAGAGCTCCCTGGATTTGCTCCTCCTATTCGCTGTTGAATCTGCCTCTTGCTCTGGCCCAAACAACACTGGTGGTGAAGAAGGAGAAGAAGAAGCAGGAGAGGGAGTTGCCTGCTTGGCTCTCTGCCTGTCAAGTAAGCAAGTGGTAACAAAGCTGAGAAAGGGTGGGAGTCAAGAGCAGCTAATGACAACGGTAGTGGGAAGGCAAACTCACTGATGGGGGGCATGGAGTGTGTCTTGTCCAAGGGCCCTCCAAAACCTGGAGCCAGCACTGAATTTCAGTGCAACCAAACTGTCGCCAATCTAGTCTGAATCCAGCCATACAGCTTTCAAACTACCCGAAAGCTGAAATGAGACATAGTCCCAAAAAACAAAAGAGGTAAACATCACAATTTTTTTTAAAAAATCCCAATAATCTTAATATGGAACTCGACACTACCTTGGGTATCTATATAACGCATATAAACTATGCAATAATAAATTAGTAAACTCTATATTCTGAGCAATCTGCATAAGTCAGTCAAGATAAAATGGCCCACAATATTTACAACTTGTAGAACAAGAAAATAGTGAAGGAACCGGCAGGATGACTATCCAAGTATAATTTTGGGATCTTAATTCATATATTTTCACTACTTTTGGCACTATTCATATTATTATTATTATTATTATTATTATTATTTTATTATTATTATTATTATTTACATTTATATACCTCCCCATAGCCAAAGCTCTCTGGGAGGTTTACAAAGATTAAAACATTGAACATTAAAAACAGATATACAAAATTTAAATTCATAAAAAGCATAAAAACAGATTGCCATTGTCTAAGATTTCAAGTTATACCTACATATTTATATTTGGGCACTCAGAAATTGCTTACAGTTGTCTTTTAATATCTGATTTTGAAGCCAATCTCTGCTGAAGGAATCAAACTTTACATACAACTGTCTAGATTTGGCTAAATGTAACTGAATTAAGAGCCAACTACAGGATTTATAATCAGATCTTTTACATAAGTACACAGCTCAAGTGAACCTTCTAGGAGTAATTACAGGACAGATATCAATATCTGATCTGAGCCTTAAGTACAAAGCTCTTGCTAGTGAAGTCCACATTCTCAAATCGTTTCAGAGAAGCTCTGATGTTATTCCGTATACTTCAATGGAATACAGCCAAAAAATAATAATAATCCTAATTGAGTGAATTGTGGCCTGTAGCCAAAGACACAATAATCAAACATTGGTCCTTTTTTAGCCTTAATTTTAATGTATCCTGTGCTGGAGCAGGAATCCTATGATTTCACTCTTGGAAAGCAAATATCCAATGAACCTGTAGTAATAGTACTTACCTACCATTTGTATTTTTAAACTTGTAGGTAGTAGTTATTATTGGGGTCTCCTGCATGGTACCTGTGGCCACCTCTCTTGTCACTCAGCAGGATCCCTGCCTCTCATGATTTTTTTTTAATGAGTTTGTTAGCTGGGAGGCTAGCAGGCTACAAAGTGAAGAGCTTCCCTCCAGCACCATCTTTATTTGGGTTCAAAAGAGTGAATTTTGTGTTTTGGACTTCAGACCCCACCTCTGTCTTGGATTCCTGAGCAACTGTTCATGCTTATATTATCTATATTCGATAGGATGAGAGATCACAGAGTCCTCTTATGGGATATAAGAAGAAATTTACCAGTAGCTTGTCTTCTGGTAAATAGGTGTTTTATGACCACCTGTGTCCACTATGGTAATCAGTTTATGAATGGGCAAGCCTAGGCTGACCATATGAAAAGGAGGACAGGGCTCCTGTAACTTTAACAGTTGTAGAGAAAAGGGAATTTCAGCCAGCGTCATTTGTATGCAATTAGTTCCTGGTGAAATTCCCTCTTCATCACAACAGTTAAAGGTGCAGTGGCCCTGCCTTCTTTTGTATATGGTCACTCTAGTATAGTGCATGCACCTTTTACTGTTGTGATGAAGAGGGAATTTCACCAGGGACTAATTGCATATAAATGACACTGGCTGAAATTCCCTTTTCTCTACAACTAATAATAATAATAATAATAATATATTTATTTATCACCCGCCTCTCCCAACGGATCGAGGCGGGGAACAACACCAAACACAAAATACAAAAACTGATTAAAAGCAGATAAAACAAGTGCATCATTAAAACACCAATAAAACACCAATAAAACACTTTAAAATTCATCTAGGTAGGCCTGCCGGAAGAGATCAGTCTTTATAGATCTTTTAAATTCCTGAAGACTAGTAAATTGGCGAATCTCTCCCGGCAGGTCATTCCACAATCTGGGAGCGGCAGAAGAGAAGGTCCTCTGGGTAACGGTTGTCAGTCTAGTTCTTGTTGACTGTAATAAATTCTTCCCAGAGGACCTGAGCGTGCGGGGCGGATTGTATGGGAGAAGGCGATCCCGTAGGTAACCTGGACCCAAACCATGTAGGGCTTTAAAGGTAATAACCAACACTTTGTACTTCGCCCAGAAACTGATTGGCAGCCAGTGAAGAGATTTTAAAACTGGTGTAATGTGGTCACTGTTAAAGTTACAGGAGCCCTGTCCTCCTTTTCATATGGTCAGCCTAGGCAAGCCCCCCTCATGGCAGCCATTTTGTGAGAGTACTGATGACAACCCCCAAAAATTTCAAATGTGCCCACTGATACAAAAAGGTTGAGGAAACTGTCACCTGCTTCAGTAGTTAGTTAAATGGTAGGTAGTTGTTACCTACCACTTGTATCTTTTAAACTTGTGCAGAATATTATAAAAGCAGATGTGATGGTAAGCAGCATTCAGCTACAGTCAATTAGCAAACAGTTCCCCCTCCTGTATCTTGGTGGACCATAGCTGCACCACAGAGCGCATGCTTTGCATATGAAAGGTCCCAGGTTCAATTCCTGGTATCTCCAGTTAAGTCTAGGAAATTCCTGCCTGAGACCCTGGAAAGCTAGCTAGATGGAGCAATGATCTAACTTGATATAAGGCAGCTTCTTATGTTCCACCCATTCCATAACATCTACTAGATCTTGCCTTGTGTTAGAATCTCATTAAATTCAGCATCAACCCATCGTCTACCATTGACAGCTCATGATGTGAGGCTGGGAAATGCAAGTTGTTGTGATGTCATAATAGGGAGAGCAGAATGAGATAGATAAGTCACTGACATTGTTGATGGTAGTGACATATCTACCTTCACAACTTGGCCCTAGATACAGTCCTTATGGACACATGTGACTCCAGAAAATAAATCTGATGCATCTCGTTCTGTAGTTAATAGGATCTGTGGACAGACCTCATAAGGGTTTAAGGGCAAGTAGAAAAATAAGAAGTAGTTGAGATGCAGAAAATCACCAGAAAATATACTAGTATTATTAGATCTTGTAACTGCCATCCTATAAATTCAAATAAACTCTACTGTGCCTGTGGTTAGATGAGAATACACTTGTTAACCAGTAAACATCTATTATACTATATTGATAGATGTGATGTGAGTCTAGAGAATAATCTTCCTGATTAGGTGTGTCCTTGGGAACTTGGAAACAGAGGGACGGGAAAGAAAGCATGAACAAAGGGAAAATTGTAACATTGCAAGATTGTTTAGGCTATGCAGAACAGTTTTTGGAAGATCATCAGAAGCTTCCCCTCACTTAGCAGAACCCATGTCCTTGAAATGTGGTAGAAAAGACTCCATACAAAGGGAAGATTCAGACTTTATTTAGCTGCCTGCTAAATTTCCATTAGTGTCTGAGAATAGGACTGCATATCATGGTGTTGGCTGGCATTCTTCCTTCTGCTGGATGGAAATACTGCTCAGCTTCTGTTCTGTCTTTTCCTGTGAGGTTATGGGTGTGATGATGATGGTAGTGATGGGAAATCATAATAAACCATTAGAACAACTAGGGAGAATCAAAAATAGAATGTTTAATTGAATCATTCAATGAAATTGTTTAGTAGTGAGTTCAGGGCAAACAGAAGAAAGTGTTTCTTCATGCAACCATGGCTTGCATGCTATTACACATAGCAACACCTGTCTATTGTGCTTTCTGCAGTGTTCTGTGCAATTCACTCAAATGTGCAACATCTTGTATAAGCAGATGCTGCTTATTTTTTTAAAACATCTTTAAAATATTAGTTGTGGATATTAATTTCTCTTTGGGAGTTGAAAACTCTGGATATGCATTGCATTTGTAGTCATTGGAGCAAGTGTGTGTGTGTGTGTCTGAGTGTGTGTGTGGTGAATTGTAAGAAGGGCTTTGCATAGATTACAAAGGAAAAAGTCACCCTTCGGTAACATTAGCTAACGTGTCGGTTATTTTAATTTGTGTAATACAATGAAATGCAATACAGGAAGCAAAGTATTTATAGAATATAGGAAGAAGTTACTTTGGGAAAGAAAGCTTGTTTGTTGTCTGCTACTTTAGAAGGGAGGGGAAAATCTTTCAAGAACCATTCATGCATGGAAATCTGAACTGTGTGGTTTGCCAAGGTCACAAAGACCGACGATGTACTTGTAAATGTGAGCTTCATATGGCAGCTTTTATGTGTGCCTGTTCCCAAACATTTCAAACACTTTAGAGCCTAAGGGAAGCTCTTTAAAATTAACTTTCTCATCTTGTGGCTTCATGGGTCCTTCCTCATTTGTATCCATGTATGGAGAGCATGGAAGGTTAGCCTGGGTTCATATTTAAGAGAGACTGATGTTTCATCCTGATTTTTTTAGCTAATGCATCTCTATCCAATGTCAGCACATTTCTGCAAGATATGATCAAATCCTCAGATCTTGGCATCTCTCTTTTTCTTTCTTTCTTTTTAACGTCATATCCATGTAGAATCTGCTGGAGTATGAGTAACGGTCATTGTTTTGGCCTTCTGAAACTCAAGTCACTTTTTTTTTGAGGGGTGGGAATGGTTTCCTACAAATACTCAGCAGTTGTTTTAAAAGTCCTTTTTCAGTTAGCAAGAGCCTTACCTAGGGGTGCTTGAGGAATTCAACTTTTGTGAAATCTGAACTATCCCTCCCAGACTAATGAGCAGATTGGAACTTCATTATCTACAAACTTTCCTACTTTCCAAATGGTTCGATATGGTTGTCATCTCAGAATGCTGTGTCAAAATAAGTTTAGGGTGCAATCCTGTACATGTTTAAACAGAAAAAAAGTCCTGCATCTTTCAGACTTTTTTTCCTGTCTAAACAGCATAGGATTGTGTTCTTGGAAAAATGTGTATTTTGAGTCAAATTATGTTTAGAAAAGGGATACGTATTAAAATGTTGTTTCAGTTCATTAAACATCAGAACTGTTTGCACCACCTAATGCAAACGCAAGTGTATTTTTTGGGCAAAGCTCACAATTTCCCAAGCTTGCAATTGCAGTTGTTAGAAAAATGCACAATTAAAAATGCACATTGGGGGTGGGGGGGGGGAAGAAATGCTTTAGTTACTGGGAGGAAAGTACACATGTAGGATTTGGGTCCACACTTTGCCATTCAAACAAACAAACTAGAAAGGAATGGGAACAAGGTGGACAAAGCTTCGAGGTGGGACTCAGAATCTCAGCAAGTTTGAATCTCACTACTATCCATGGTTTAGAAATGCACAATTTGGGAGAGAATATGCATTTCACTGTGTATGTTAATGCAGATTTTCATGCAGAATTTCTCCATATTAGAAAGCTAATGATGAAATAGGATGGGATGAACTTATGAGTGGAAGTGACATAGACTGGAAATAGACTGTGTTGGCCATTAGTAGCCTCTACAATAGAGTTAAAGTTATTGACCTCAAACTCACTTTGTGTTATGTTCTAGGAAATGCTATGAAATCACATGGCATCTGTTGACATCTATATTTTCTGTATCCTATAAGAAGACTCTGTGATCTGCCATCCTGTAGGATGTACATAATATATATTTGAATAGATGCACCCTGTTTGTATGTGAAGAGAAGGCTGTAGCTTAGTGTTAGAGCATCTGCTTTGCATGCAGAAGGTCCCAGGTTCAATCCCTGGCATCTCCAAGAAGGACTGGAAAAATTCCTGCCTGAAATCCTGGAGAGCCACTGCCAGTCAGTGTCGACAATACTGGGCTTGATGGACCAGTGGTCTGACTCAGTATAAGACAGCTTCCTATGTTCCCACACATGTATATGCCTTTTTCGTTTTGGTGCTATTTCGCTGGAATGGAAAAACGTACATTGGACCTTTATGGAGAGATGGCCAGTGAGGACTGTCTAGATTAGCATGGATCTTTTGGGGAAGGGGGTGGCCTGGGTGCCATTTTTTATTTTATTTTTTAGTATTTATTTATTTACACCATTTATGTACCATTCCACAACTAAAGAGATTTCGGAGCTGTGAACAATGAAAGATGAAATGGTAAAAAGATAAAATAAATAAAACTCCATATTAAAAAGTGTTACTTTTAAAAACAGAATTCTGATTAAAAACTGTCAGTCAAGGAAGGCTTCCTGGAATAAAGATGCTTTCATGAGTTGCCAGAAACAACACAGTATTGGCACCTGCCTGCCCAGGGAGTTCCATAGAAAGGGGGCCACCACACTCACTGACTGAAAGTACAACACCCCCACCAACCCAACCCACCTGCTTCAGCGGCCTGGTGCGATCCCACAGAGGCAGCGGCAAAATAAGAATGAAGTTCAGGAGTGCCAAAGGAGTCCTGACAAGACCTTCCCAATAATTTCAATGCCATTTGTTCTCTTGTAAGAGATTTGTGAAGGTGGACGTGAAGAGACCTAAATTCCTTTCAACACTTTAGATTTCACAGGTATTTGAACTAAAATGCACGTTTCATCCATTTGAAATGATCCCCTCTCTCCCGTGGCAAGATTTGCAAAAGTGAAAGCAAGTCCGAGTGAATAATCAAAACTAGGCCACTGCGCTCTGTTGGCAAAATTCCCTTGAAGTAAGTAAAGCCAGCCAAGTATTTCTGACCTCTGGCCTTTTGAAGCTGACTTTCACTACCTACTATGGAGACAGACGAAGAGAAGGAACAAAAAGCTTGGATGAGGTCACCGCCTTCTATAGCTGTGCAATGAATAAGTGTACTAGGAGGTTTGTTGTGACACTTAGCCATGTACAGCAGGATACCGAACGGCAAAGACTCATTGGATTATAGTAAAATGCTCACTAAGAGGATGCCGTCAGTGAGAATTTATTGCTGTAGAATATTTTTATCCAGGTTTTCCAAATGCTCAAGGTAGCTTACCACCCCCACAATCTAACCAAGTGAAAAGTGAAACAAAACCCACCCTCAAACATGCAAAGTCATTCTGGCAGCTATATAAAACCAGTTCCAATTGCCCTTGTAGCACTCGTAGGCAATTAAAAAATTAGCAATATTATTTACTTCCACAAAGCCTTTTTATACAAATGGTCCTTGCATAATGTGAACCACTGAAGTATTGGTTTTCCAGATATGTTTGCTGTGGTGAATCTTTGGGTTTCTTTGAAACATATAGGCAGTACCTCAATTGGAAGATCATTAATGGTGTGCAAACTTCCTTAAAAGACAACTTGCCCTCCCCCACCAGTTTGCACTGAGCCAAACATTTGAATTTGGGGGTGGATGTTTGGTGCTATGGTGCGTGAGTATGAAATGCACTTACCATTTTTTCCTATTGCCTGCGACTACCTATTTTGTAGTGATGTAAATGGCAACAGGAGGGCTCCTATTGGCTGGGTGTGCCTCCTGGGAACAATGCTCGATGATGACTTAGTATCACCCACAGTGGTGTTATGAGGAAACAAAATGGCAGCCCTGGGAGCAGTGGACCCCACCCCAAAATTGTTGTCCTGCAATCTTCAAAATAGGTACCCCAAATCGTCCTCTAAAATGCACCCGGGAAATGCTGGGGGTGTTCTAGTTGATGTGGTTTGATGATAAGAGATCATAGGCAAAGGGTGGGAAAATAAAAGTGAAAATATCATAATGCCTCTATACAGATCTATGGTGCGGCCACATTTGGAATGCTTATTCAGTACCAATGGCTGGGGAACACAATAGAAAACTGCTATTCACTTGTGTTCTGCTTATGAGATTCCCATGGATACCCTTTGGGCCACTGTGGGAATAGAATGCTGGAATGTAGATAGGACTTTGGTGGAATTATATAGTTTTAAAAGGAAGAGTATGGTATTAAAAAGGAAATGTGAGGAAGAAGTATAATTAAATATGCCATCTGTTGCTTTAGTTAACCAAATAGCTTTTTCTTTCTTCATTTCACATAATTTGATTTATTACATTACTATACTGCCCAATAGCCGATGGTCTCTAGGCTGTTTACTATATATATATATATATATATATATATATATCAACATACGACCATATAAACAGACAGCACACAGAGACACACACATATGTCTAAAACAATTTTAATCAACACTAAGAAAAAAAAATCCAAGACCTGATTAAAACTTCATTGCATGCTGCCAAATGCCTGAGAGGAGAGGAAGGTGTTAATCTGGTGCCGAAAAGATAACAACGTTGGCACCAGGCAGGGGAGATCATTCTACCACCTGAGGAATTCTTGGGGGGGGGCACCACTGAGAAGGCCCTCTTCCTTGTTGCCACCTTCTGAGCCTCCCTCGAAGGAGGCATCTGGAGGAGGGCCTTAGATGATGAACATAGTGTACAGGTAGAGGTGCTCCGTCCGGTATTGCTGTCCCAAGCTGTGTAAGGCTTCATAGGTCAAAACAAGCACCTTGACTCCATGAATTGAGGGTGCTAAATACAACAATGGAGGCAGGTGGGGATGGAGTACTCCTTTCTTATGAGTTTGCTCTATTCAGGTTCTATTCAGGATGCCAACGCAGACATCCTGACTATAACATCCAGCTCTCCTTTCCCCCTCTCTCCTATCCTCCCCTTATCCTGGAGATCTCAAAAATGTGCACATTTTGGGGAGTCATTGAGTTGGCCTAATAAAAGTATTGCCCTATATGGCTTTTGGTGTATTTCTTATGGCCAACATGCCAGAGTTTTTAATTTAGATTTTATTTATATAAAAAACAATGTTGGGCGTATAGATTTACCCTAGTTCCTTGAAAAGATGTCTGCTGCAGAGGACGTTTAGGTTAATTGTATGGCCACTTTGCCTTGTCTTTTGATAGTGGTCTCATGGTGTACCCATTGCAATCATGTTTGCACGTTGTGGTCACACTGTGTTTCCAGTGGGGTCAATTGGAAGCCGAATGGGATTTTGGAAAGCTGGAGTCAATTTTTAGTTTCAACACGAGCTAGATAACTGAGAGGCAATAATGCTGGGTGGGCTGAAAAGAGAGATGCATCTCTGCAAAGGGACCTTCCCAAGAATGGCTCTTATGATATCAGTTCTGGACATATCAGTGAAAGTCGGGTTGCGACCTTTAGTCTAGATCTGTCTGAGCTGCCAAGTGATTTGGCAGAGACACGCTCTGGGCCTCTGAACTCCTTCAGTTTTCCAAGCTCGTCGGCATTTATGGGTGGGAAGAGTACTGCAAAATGATACTGGACTGTTGCGTTTCAGACAGTACATTATTTTTGGAAGGCTGTGAACTTTATAATGAAAGACGTGCCAAAGTTGTTTAGGAAAGTTCAAAAGTACACGAGATTCAGTCTCTCACTATCCTAAGGTTTCCAAAATAGGATTACCTTGAGTAACCAGGGTCATTTGAGGTCTTTTGGTGGGACTGATTGTCAGAATGAGTGCCTTGACCAAATTTGCAGGGAGATGAGTTTCATAAATACTTTCATGCCCCTCAAGAAGTGCACCCCACTTTGGGATCATTTGGGAAGGGAGGTTAATAAGCATGAAAATGTTGGTGGGATGGGTAGGTCCCAAACTTTAATACACACAGAGACACAAACCACAGTTCAGACGTTTATGCACATTAGTGGACTGGCCACCCTAATCAGTGGGGCTGGAGGGGTATTTTAATGCCCATTAGTATATGCAGTAGTGCACACACCCAGGGATGTACAACAATTTCATTTATGTCGCAAATAATGCAAACAGGTCCCATCAGTAATAACCAATGCAGATGTGAGAAGGAGTGCCATTTTTTTGAGAAATATTTGCAAAATCTTGCAAATATTTCTATTTGCAAAATCTTGGTGTCAGAAAATTGCACATTTTTTTTAAAAAAATGCATACTTTGAAATGTGCCTTTTTTTAAAAAAAGAGCATTTTCATGCTTTAGAAAATGGGAGAAAGCGTACACTTTTGAAAAATAGGCAGAGAAATATGCACTTTCCCCATTAAGAATGCAGACTTTTTGTATCTAAACGAGCAAAACAACGGTTCAAAAAAGAAAACAGGAGCGAGCCAAAATGAGCTTCAAGGTGATTTTTTAGAGAACTTCGATGAGCGTGAATATTGCTAACACACCACTGGCTTTTTTAAAAAAAAGAGTTTTTAAATTTCTCGTTTGTTTTTAAATCTAGGTTTTTATGTGCGTAAGTGCACTTCTGTAAGCTTTAGAAAGAGGCTTTTAATGTGCGTTAGTATGCAAAATAGCTCATAGCACTGAAGCTGAAAACAGAGCAAGCGAGCATTATCCCTAAAAGTTTTTGTTTGTTTGTTTTAAAGCGCAAAGTTTGCTGCAGAGCAGGACAACAATGGCTGTGAAGAGCAGGAAACAAATGTGAAAGAGTCTAAAACTATTTGCCACCCTTTGAAATAGTGGTTTTGCTATAGAAAGTCATGTAAACCTGGCACTGCAGTAGTTGGAGTAATTCTCAATCAGTAGTCTGTCTCTAAAATCTTAAGCCCTCTCTCTGTTACTGCCAGGAACAACAGGGTTTCAGCCAGGGACTTCTTACCTTGAAGGTGGTATCTAGTCTAGTGAGCTCCCTGGGAGTGTCAGGCCTCAGAATTTTGTTAAGGCACATCAGCTCCTGCTAACTGCAGACAGTACAAAGGCTCTGGATTGCTCAATTATGATAGAAATACTCTTGATCCGGCTCACACATACTTGTTGTGTATAACCGAGCATGCTAGTTCGCGCTGTTCAATGGCTGCAAACAGAGAGCTGCTAACCAGCCCAGGGTCATTTGTCATAATGTGCGAACCACAGACTCTGGCTTGTCTCTCCCCTAACATGACTCTAATTCCAACTTTGGAGTTCAAATAGGGCCACAGAAAGATCAGCAAACAAACAAACACAAAGAGGTAGCTGTCCAAGAGATATGGTTCCCAACACATTTCAAAGAACCTCTTCATCAAGGGCAAGGTCTGTAGAAACCAGGGGTGAACAACACATCAGTCACATTTGGCTCCTGAAAACTACAGTGGCCCTGTAGCCCCCACACTGCCAAAATTTTCAGTGGTGGCAGGAAAAAAAAAAACTACCAATATACATACGTTTATCCAGTGTAGTGTTCCATAGTGTTTTCCTGCCAAATTTAGGTCCCCCATTCCTGGGTTAAAGTGTGTCTCACACGTTTGTCTCACACACTCACTCACTGGCTGAATTCAGACAACACGATAGTCAATGATGGGGTAATAATCAACTTTACAGTTGTTCATCTAGGGGGTACTCCCCACACAACATGGTAATAATCAACTGTGGTGTGGATTAGGATCAGCGCTGAATTGACTATGGCAGCATTAGGACAACACGCTAGTCAATACAACTGACGATTGTTCCCCCCCCCCCAGTTGTTTATTGTGTTGTCCAAATTCAGCCACTGTATACTTTTTAAAAAAAACAAAGCAAAAGCATTCTTACCCACTATTGGGCCATTTACAAACTGAATCAATATAATCATTGAATATATAAAATAAACCATGTGGCTTCATTTCTGGGGCAGTTTAAGTGAAAACTCCATTGGTGATGCCCATTCATCAAAGTTGGTTTCCCACAGAGGAAGAAGGATGGGGATGAGGAACGGAAAGTTTCTACCACATACTCTTATCCTTCAGTTTAAAATGGTGTGTATCTCCATTCCAGGAACCTCCAGTGAAGCTCAATCCAGTATTCTTCAATAAGAAGAACAATATACCAATTTCCTGTACAAAACTGTACATGTGCAGGAGAGATCTGGATGTGTTCTGAGCTGATGCTTTCAGTTCACACAGGGGGGCGGGCATGGCCAGACCCATCAGAACTGGCCAGCACCCTACACGAGCTTAGTGTCTACCCTAGAACATTCCCCAGAATCCTTTGCAACATTTAGAGATTCCGTGGCAGAAAAGTTGATTCGGAAATTATTTACAAAATGTAGACAGGCACTGCTGTGACCCTTGCTGGTTCCCATAGGGGGAAATCTGAGGGAAAGTTGTTGATTTTCTTTGGCTCATTTCAACAAACTATTGACACAGTCCCTTCCTGCGCCTTGATTCCTTCATTTCAGAGAACTTAAAAGCAGAATTTTAATCAGTGTCATTGGCCAATACAGTTTCTGCTTCTTTTCTTTCAGTTTAGTGATTTCACCCCATGCCAATACAGTGTTTTCCTTTGTCTCATTGCATATTCACAAACACTTACTGGTAGCCAAGTGGCTAAAATCTATGGCCATTTAGCTGCTTGATGCCGCTGTATCCTGTTTGCACAATGGGGCCATTGAAAGAAATTGGCTTCTTCAGAAGCATAGCTACATATTGCATGATTTGGTCAACAGCTGTACCTTTAGATCAGGATGAGCAAGTTGTTTCGCACCAAGGAGCTCATCAGAACATTTTGCCATTGTGTATTCAGGCTTGTTTCTGCGACTATGAAGACTAGATTTAAAACAAATAAAGCTGATCCAACTGGTAGTTAAAAGAACTATCAAGAGCCACATATTTTGCACACCTAGCTAGTTCTTGTAGGGCTGTGCAAGCTTTGAGCCTTGGATTCAAAGTCCAAATCACAGAGGCCATTTTCTGGCGGATCTGCCATTTTATGATGGATCCGCCATTTCTTTTCACAGCCCTAGGCTCCCATACTGCCTACAACTCCCAGCATGCAGTGCCTGGGAGGGCTGGACTTACCAGAGCCCAGGAGCAGAGGCTATACATGTTGCCACTGCGATTGCCATCCCTGTTGCCCCAGCTGTGTTTGCTTCCTCCCTCCATTTCTACGTATTAAAAGATTGCAAATTAGTGGAAGCTGAGATGACAATAGCAGGGTAAATTGTGGACTATAATTATTAATTCCTTTCTCTGAAGGGCGCCAAACATGCTTTTCTCTCCCTCCCACCCCCTTTTGCTCACAACAACTCTGTGAAGTAAATTAGACTGAGAGGTAGCAGTTGGTCAAGATTATCTAATGAGCTTCTTGGCTAACTAGAGCTTTGAAGCCTGGTATTTACAGACACAATCTGATACACTCCCTACACCCGGTTGGACAGCACTGGGGCATAGTGGCATTTTTAACCTACAATGTCAGGTAACTACTGCAGCTTTTACTTTACTGTTGAAATGAATACTTGCACGTTCTGAATGGGTATATGCTCATGTAAAGCAAAGTTCGTGGGGAAGTGGTAGAAGGCTTGTAGCTGGTTCTGCCAGTTAGAAGTGGGAGGGAGATGAGATCTATGTGATCAACTGAAGCTGTTGGCATACCGGGAAAAGCCTGGGTTGAGGGGAGGTACGTGTGTATGTCCAGCAATACTTCTTGAGACTCCTTCATTTGGAGAGCAGTTTATACATTAGCATGAATGAAGCCCATGGCGGACCCTGCACAGCCGTTTGGGTCCCAGACATGGAAATGTGTGGAAATACCTGAGTACATTGGATTTTCCTCCATTATGGCCCATGTTTACCTAGCAGTGGACAGAAGGGAAGCATTTTAGATGTCAGTCAGTGAGATACAATATCAGTATGAAACACATTATTGTGGCCAGACTAGATTGCAGAAGCCTCAGATCACTGCTTCATAGAGAGATCCATCACACCGGTGATTTAGTGCACTCTCGCCATGCCTGGTGTGTGATTTGCAGCATGGTACTCACATGACGCCGTGCCTGTCCTGCTGACACCCCACCTCCTCCCCATCCTTTCCTAGAATGCTAAAAGTCTGGAGAGATGTTAAAAGGCAGATCTACACTATATCGAAATTGGCTTTAACTTTACATATTTTGGAAATGAGTGGTGGGGTGCAACATACAGTGGCTCAGTTTGGATGACACGATAGTCAATGGTGGGGTAATAATCAACTTTACAGTTGTTCAACTAGAGGGTACTCCCCACACAACATGGTAATAAATAATCAACTGTGGTGTGGATTAGGATCAGCGCTGAGTTGACTATGGCAGCATTGGGATGACACAATAGTCAAAACAACTGATGATTGTTTCCCCCACACCAGTTGTTTATTGTGTCGTCTGAATTGAGCCAGTGAGTGTTTTTGCCTTTTCAGGGTGATGACAGCAAGCTATACCTTCTCTCTGATTTGGCTTCATTGTGTCATCATCTGGCTAATGATTAGCTCTGTGGCATTGTGTGGTGTCATCAGACTGTGCTTTCTTCCATCAGTCTGACCAAGCCTTATGAGGCTGTTACATAGCCAAATGTGATTGGCTGCAGGACGACATGTTGCAATTCTACTTCAATGATGCTTGTTTGGCTGCAACTACCTCAGGAAGAATTCTTTATTTCTTTATTTTAAAACAACCCCCTGAAAATTAGGGAGAGAATTAGCTGCAAACAGAGGACCAATATAGTAAGCAGAGTGTGGGTGGTTGTGTTACGAAATTTGCTTGGTACATACCCTCTCTTCCACCTTGAAAATGTTAGTGGATAAAAATTCAACACAACCAAGTACTTTTATCCGAGCAACTAATCATAAAACGCTTTGGATGACTCAAACCATTACATTCAGCAAAACATTGAGCCTATCAACGCACGCAGGATAAAACACTTTGAAAACGTTTGGAAAACTGTATATGGAGTGTGTCCTGGGCCCCAACAGTTCTCAAAACTGTTACAAACCGTTTTAAACCGTTTTAAAGCAGTAGTGTAGATAGGCTAACTACTGATCTAAGAATTTTCCAGTATTCAGATGGAGATCCGGTGTGTGCAAAATTTCCCCTATTTGCTTTGATAGAAGCGATAACTCAATATATATCTTCCTTGCAGGTACAAATTGTTTATTTCTTCATTAAAATGAAGGGGACAGCAAATGAATGCATGGTTACTCATTTTGCACATTAGAGCTCCCACAGTCACAGCAAAACACTAGACTAGGGTGATACTCTTAGTTTTTGCATTAGCCTTTTTCCACATTTAAACAGTTTCACACAAAAAAAATAACCTCAATTTATTACACAAATGCCACAACAGCATGAAGCATGGATGCTTAATGTAACAGCAGCAGGCAACAAGGATGGCAGAACCCTTTCCCTGAATAGATTACAGTCTCCGAAAAAGCCAATTTAATTACTGTTTCATTTAATAAAACAGTGAGAAATATGGTAATCTACACCTGTATTTAGGGCTTTCTTTTTCTCTACTCTCAACATGCTTCTGCCAGCAGGTTTCACAAACAGCCATATGCTCTCTGCGCCTCGAGGGAAGCAACTCCAGCATGGAAATCAATATGTCATAAGCAGCTTGGTGAGTAATGGATGCTTACGGCAGCAGGTTTTTACGCTAATAGCACGACGGGCAACAGCAACTCATTTAGATGAAAGGGTTATGTGGCTTGAATAGAGGCAACAGCAAGATGGACGCTCATAAGGAATAATCAAGAGGAGCGTTGCAACCTGGGCAGCTTTTCACTAGCCCAGCCAATCTTTGAATGCCTAAGCCTATTTATTTTTAAACACTCATTCCTTGGGGCCATTTTAAAAAATGGTAGCCTTAGTCAGAATAGTAATATATTCTTTGGAAAGCTGGCTATCTATTTGGTTTTGCTGGAGAAACTCTTGAGAAAAGCTTCCAGTTCATATTGCCTTTTTCTTTTCCAATCTGTTCTTGCACATTGTGGCAATAAGATGAAATAATGTGCCATATACTCAGACTTCAGTGACAAAGATCATATATAAGAATACGGTAGTGTAGGGCTTATTACTCAAGATCCACCAGGCTGTTTTGGCTTATTTGTGCTACAACTGGAGCTTGAGCAGTGTAGATGTGGAGAAAAGTTTGAAAGTTTGAAAAAGCTCAAAGCTTGAGCTTTAATAGCAATTCATTTCCTCCATGCCAACCAGGCAGAACAGCCCCTCCACCAGCAGAACGACAGACAACCCAGCTTGGCGAATCAGTGTGGTGTGAAGGTGGGCGCTGGGTGCAGCTGTGCAATTAGGCTGTCGCCTCCAGCAGGGAGGGGGATGGAGGCGGCCAATCAAGATGCACAAGGAAGGGGTGGAGTCATACAAGGTTTCAGGTTCACTCCTGTAATGGGATTTTGAGTAGCAGTGATCTGAAAGACCTCTGCCTGCTAGCAGACTTAGATACACATGTAAAGCCAAGTTTGGTTTGGCCCTAACAGCTTCGCCTCCCTCCCATTTTTACTCTAGACTAGGTGCAGGGCCCCCAATAGGGATCAGTCCTCTAGGATTGGGGGTGGGGAGCTTTTAAGATTTGGATTGGGCTGCCTTCACCTGCTCTAGTGAAAAGAAGATATAGACAAAGGGACAAAACTTAAATTAATGTATATTTTGGCCCATTGTACTGGGCTAGTTGGATCAGTGAACTGTCTCCAAATATACCAATTTCACATAGTCATAATCCACATTCAAGGTTCAATTAGAAGAGCACTTAATTTGTTTTATTTTAAAAAATCTGGCGATATTCTGTATTGCTAACAGGCAACCCTCCTAAAAAGAAAGGGGAATGGATTTGTACCTTTGGCATACATATCTAGTACATAAGCCCACTTAATTCTGTTGTACAGTAACCACTCAGTGTATAGAACTTGTAAACTATAGTTTATTATTTAGTAAAAAATATTTTTATACCACCCTTCATCTAATACCAGGAGAGTATACAAAATATAATGAAAAATCTAAATATGAGATCCAATAAAAACAATAAATTATCATCAACTACTGCAATAAAAGGCAGAAAATACATAAGATAGACAGCTCACATCAACCAACTTAATTAAGCCAGTTTAAATATAGGAACATTGATGTTCTTGAGGAATAAACACATGATAGTCTTAAAAATAGATGGTGCTGGGAATTCTTCTCTGTTGTCAGACAGGAATGAAGTAGATCTATAATTAATCACTAGATTGATGCTGATAAACTAATACAACTAGTCCTTAAAGAAAACATTTTGATATAGTTTGCAAAGATTCTAGACAATTTAACTGGTGAGTCTTCCAAATATTTTCTTTGTTGGCCAGGCAAAGGGAAGCCTCTGGGAATATCCTTCTCTTAGGATGTCTTCAAAGGATGGTGCAATGGTGTGAATACATACTTCTACTGGCCTCATATTGGTATTTAATATCTTTCACCAGGAAGGGATTGCTGTTCCTTGAGTGTTTATCCTCCCCCAGTAATAGCAATTAACTAATCATGTTCATAAGGAAGGCCATCCTACTCTAGCTGGATCAGATTCTGTGCTAGGCAAATAAAGGGGCAAACCCAACAGGCAAGTTAGTTAGGCAGGCAAATAGTCAAAAACAGAGATATCTAATCAGTTTAAGATAGGAGTAGTCAATGTACAGGCAATGGTAAAAGCACAGTATTACCCAGCAAGTAGATGGTTTGCAGAAGAAAGGTCTGAGGTGCAACCAAGGTCAAAATATGGGAGAGTAGCCAGAGAAACACAGGCCAAATAGCGGAATCAAGCAAGAGGTCAGTAGCACAATCGTTCAGTCACAAAATCAGGGATACAAGACATTGGAACTGAAAGTAAGACATTGTTCCAGCAGCTAGTTAACTCTGACTGAATGCTAATACAGCCAGAACTTCCAGAGCCCTACCCAGGATTCAGCTGCAATTCATTACAGGCCCTCTGACAAAAGTCCTATTCATAAGGAGGGCCTTGCAACCAAGGAGTTGTTCTTCATAATCAAGTACTCCTTCTCAAAGAAACCCTGCTTGTCTGCCTCCTGAGATGACAAGGCTCTCCAGGGCTTATTGGTTGGCCATTCTCCACTTCAGAGGCAAAGCTCCTCTTCCGTTGGACCCCTGTCAACTCCTCTGAGGGCCCAGGCTCCCCTGGGTCTTCTGACATGGGTGATTCCTTTGGGAGCATTAGCTCCTTGGAGGAGGAGGATTCCTCCAACGAGGGCATCATAAAGGTGTCATAACCCATTTCCTAATTAGGGAATGTTATAGTTAAATATTATGAAAACATGGTGTCCATGTTATGAATCACAATAACCACTTCCTCACATATTATGAGAACCTTGGTAATGGAGCACATTTCTCATGTCATTAGACATTATGGTGATGGGCTCAAAACGTTAGAAACAGCTTCTGCTGGTACTGTTAACATCTTGGTGAAGATGAAGTCATTCATCAAACAGCTCCCCCCCTTTTTTTCCCCTTTTTTCTTTTTTGGTGACTGAAGCTTGGTTCAGGTTTTCTGACAAACAGGCTAGTGATAGGTTAATATCCCCCAGTTCTTTCTAAATAGTGACTTTTTTCAGATGCTCCAGTGAAGTGTATCTATACCATTAACATGTTGCTGTTGAAATACTTTAAGGGCACTATCTTATGCATGTTTAGAGAGAGAGAGAAAAGTCCTGGTTGGGGAATGCTGGGAATTGTAGGACTTTTTCCTGTCTAAACATGCATAGGATGGTACCCTGAAGAGCTTTCTGGTTTCTCTTGCATGCGATGAAGGTGTTGTTTGTAAGTCATAGGATGGCTTAACTAGTGGATCCACCACATTTCCCCCCATATGCTTTAGCTAGGTTGGTAACTACAACCCTGTTGCAGATGTGTGCCCAGCCTGGGGTGTACTGTTTTCCAAATGGCAGGAAAGAAATCCATTTAAAACTCTGCTCTGTGCTCTGTTGCAGCCTATAGTTGTTTGCCCTGTAGACCTCTGGTCAGCTATCTCCTTTGTGATTTGAGGGAGCTAAAGATTATCTTGGCAAACCGTTCTGTGGTAACTGTGCTAGGCTTTTCCTATTCTACCTACACTGTTCTTTCTGTTTGTTTATTCCACCAGTCTTTTAAACAGTTTGTTTTACGAATTGTATTTATGCTTGCCGTGTTGTATTTGAACTTTCTTTTTTTAAAAAAATCATGCAGCATCAGGTTCACAAATTTACAGCACACATCAAAGGATGTTCTCAGGCAAGCGAAAGCTTCCTCCGGCAAGAAACAAACGCTGCCGTTATTTATTCCTGCAGCACATGTGTTTATAGTTGACATCAAAGGTGTGGGCTACCTTAGATCACAGTTTTGTGCTATTCTCTCACTAATACACATGTACATAGCAACTTGCAAGCCGAAATGAAATAAAGGTGATATTTATTATGACTCACTCTGAGGTAATTTTGGGAGAGTTGCTTGGTGTACTTCATGTATCCCAGTAACTTAATTATGCTAAAGACATTGGTTGGCTGTCTGTCCCCTATTTATATTTCTTCCCCCTTTTAGGGCTAACTCTGATTAGCATTGTATCTGCTTTGATACAAGAACGAACTATAAACCGTATGCAGACATTACTCCAAATTGTGTGGGAGTAATGTGTGAACAGGTTGTGAGACTGAGTGCAGAAACCCCACTCCCATGGTCTCCATCCCTGCTGGTTTCACTCAGGTATGAAGGGAGATTCAGAGTTTGGTCAGCTGAATGTGCTTAGAGTCTCCCTTCTGACCTTTGCACTGAGCATGTGAAGGTCAGGGTGGCGTGGGCAGGGCCATTGCAAGTGGGTGGCACACACTCTTCCCAGATCATTTTTGCATGGTTTGGATTGGAACTACACCTGAATAGTGCTAGAGTTAAATCCCTTTCTAACCAAGGGAGGGTGCAATTTGAACAGGAGATGAAAGATGGCTGCCTCCCTCACATCTTCCTTGTGGCCTCATCAGTGGCTTTTCAGGCCATTGTATGTAAAAGGATGCTGGACTAGGTAAGTCTTTAGACTGATCCAGGAGGGCTCTTCTGCTGTTTTTAATTAGTGTCTGGTGATGTGAACTAACTCCATTACAAAAGCATTGCATTTGAGATCCTGTGAGACAATACATGCGGTGAGTGACCTAATGAACATGAATGTGTGAACCAACCCAAAGTCTTCTGTTCTGAGAATGAACCCATTTTCAAGTTGTAATGTATTTGTTAGGACTGAGTGATTGATCAGTTGCTCCTGTTTTGATTGTTCGGGGCTGCCACTAGGAGTTTCAGGCAAGCCCCATTTTATGTGTTGGTTAGTCAGTTAGCTTCTGGAAGTTTCCTAGTAAAGAAGCATGGTTGAAGCTCCAAGCCTGACTCCTTGTGTTACTCAAGATCGAATGAGAGGAACACAACAGTGGCAACGAGGATGGGATAAACTTGAAAGCCTAGGCCTGGCCTCATCTCCAGAGAGAGAGCAGAGTGGCAAACAAAGAGCAAAACACTGAGGTGGCCTGGTCACAGTGAGTAATATAAAAGATGGCTCACTGTACATGGAGATGTTTGATAGCACAACTGATGATTGGGCAGCCTATAAAGAGAGACTGGAACAGTATTTTGAAGCAAATGAGATCACTGCTAAAAACCAAGTGCCGGTGTTACTGAGCGTCGTGGGAGGCAAAGCATACAGTTTATTGAGAAGTTTAACCATTCCACGAAAACCCTCTCAATTCAGCTTTGCAGAATTAGTAAAAATAATGCAGGACCATGTGGCTCCCAAACCATTACTGATTGCAGAGCGCTTCAGATTCCATAAACGAAACCAGCAAGAGGGAGAGTCAATCACAGCATATGTAGCTGAACTTAAAAGGTTAGCTGAGCATTGCAAATTTGGTGAGGGGCTGAATGATGCCTTGAGAAATAGACTGGTCTGTGGAATTTTGAAGGAAGCCATTCAGAAAAGACTCTTAACAGAGGAAGATTTAACGTATAAGAGAGCAATTGAAATTGCTTTATCTATGAAAATGGCTGCTAAAAATACAATAGAACTTCAATCAGAAGTGAAAGCAAACGTGAACAAGCTTGCAATAACATATAAACAGACAGTAGCAGGTACAAATGAACTGTGCTACCGTTGTGGCAGAGGTTCACACACACCAGCCCAATGCAGATTTAGGGGTGAAACATGCAGAAAATGCAATAAGGTAGGACATATTCAGAGAGTTCCGAGAAAAGTCAACTAATTGCTAATGACAGAGATAAAGATAAACGACCAAGACATCATGTAAAAAAACGTACGGAGGTGCATGCTATGGATGAGGAACCCAATAATGAGGGCAAAATAGGGCTAGATAGCCTGGAAATTTATAACATAAAGGGGGGAGCAAGACAAGCAATATGGCTTGCACCAGAAGTGAATGGCAAAGTCATATCAATGCAGCTGGACACTGGTTCTGCTGTATCAGTCATACCACAGCATGAATTTGAGCAGCATTTTAAACATGCTAAACTAAGACCTGCAAAAATACAGTTGATAACATATACTGGAGAAAAGATTATTCCCATTGGAATGGAACCTGTAACTGTGCGATATAATAACCAGAAAGCGGTACTGGACTTATATGTTGTGAAAACAGGTGGACCAGCACTCTGGGGCTGTGATTGGCTGAGGAAGCTGCAACTAGATTGGAGTGACATTAACAGACTGTATGCCACACTCCCCATGCCGAAAGCAACTGAGAATAGGCTGAAAAAGGTATTGGATGGCGCAGAGACCGTGTTTAAAGCTGGCATTGGCACACAAAGACACATCAAAGGCAAAATAGTGTTACAGGAGAATGCCATACCCAAATTTCACAGGGCCCGCCCAGTTCCATATACCATACACAAAAGGGTGGAAACTGAGCTGGATCGCATGGAAGATGAAGGAATCCTTTCAAAAGTTGATTGGAGCCCATGGGCTACACCTGTGGTTCCCGTAGCTAAAAAGACTGGAGCTGTCCGAATCTGTGGTGATTTTAAGGTTACCATTAATCCAGTATTGCAGGTGGAACAATATCCATTGCCCAGGATTGAAGACATTTTTGCTAATCTAGCAAGGGGACAATGTTTCAGTAAAATAGACCTAGCAGAGGCTTATTTACAAATGGAAATGGAGGAAGATTCTAAGGTTTATCTCACCATAAATACACATGAGGGGCTATATTGTTATAACAGACTTGTTTTCGGAATAGCTTCAGCACCAGCACTTTGGCAGAAGTGCTACAAGGCTGTCCAGGCACCCAGTGCTACTTAGATGACATCATTGTCACCGGAGAGAATGATGAGACGCATCTACAGAACCTCAACACAGTTCTGCGGAGACTGGCAGACTATGGACTCAGAGCACGACGTAACAAATGTGAATTTTTCAAATCTAGTATTACATACTGTGGCCACACCATTGATGCGCAAGGCCTACACAAGTGTGCAGACAAAATCCAAGCAGTTGTAAACGCTCCGAGGCCAACAGACATGGCACAGCTACAATCCTTCTTAGGATTTGTAAATTATTATAACAGATTTCTGCCCAACTTAGCCTCTGTACTACATCCCTTGCACACTTTGTTACAAGGGGGAAGGACATGGCAATGGACGAAACAATGTGAACAAGCTTTAAAGGAAGCAAAGGAAATGGTGACATCAGACACTGTACTCACACATTATGACCCATATTTATCAGTGAAACTGGCTTGTGATGCCTCCCCATATGGCATAGGGGCAGTAATATCTCACGTCATGGGAGATGGCAGTGAACGCCCTGTAGCAGTTGCTTCACAATCGCTCACAGCGGCGGAAAAAAACTATGCACAGATAGACAGGGAAGCACTAAGTCTGGTCTGGGGAGTTAAACGCTTCAACCAGTACCTATATGGGAGAGAGTTTACCCTGATTACTGGCCATCAACCGCTATTGTCTATTTTCAATCCACAAAAAGGGATTCCGCTTACCGCAGCTGCTCGAGTACAGCGATGGGCACTGTTTCTTGGAGGACACCGATACAAAATAGAATTTAAGAGGACACTCAGTCACGCTAACGCAGATGGGTTGTCCCGGTTACCCCTTTGACACATTTCCTCTCATGGGAATTGAGAGTCTTCCCGTTACAGCGGAGACGATTCAACGAGAAACTAGGAAGGACCCTACACTTTTACAAGTCTACATGGCAACACAAAATGGCTGGAATGCACAGCAGAAATCTCAGTTGCTGGTGTTCTATCATCACTGTAATGAACTGACGCTTGACAGTAGGTATATTATGTGGGGGCTAAGAGTCATTATTCCAGCCAAGCTCAGAGCCCAAGTACTGGAGGAGCTCCATGGACATATAAGGATAGTAAAGATGAAAGCATTAGCTCGTAGTTTCATTTGGTGGCCTGGAATAGACCAACAAATAGAGCACCTTGCAATGGGTTGCTCTGGGTGTCAAGATGTCCAAAAGATGCCAAAGACTGCTCCACTTCATCCCTGGGAATGGCCTGCCTTGCCCTGGCAAAGGATATATATAGACTTTGCAGGAGCATTTCTCAGCACAAGCTTCTTAGTCATGGTGGATGCGTGTTCCAAATGGCCAGAGGTGTTTCCCATGACTTCAACAACAGCCACACATATCATAGAGGTATTAAGGGAACTCTTTGCAAGAACAGGTGTCCCTGAACAACTAGTGAGTGACAATGGACCACAATTTGTAACTGAACAGTTTCAGACATTCTTAAAAAAAAATGGAATTAGACATATTACATCAGCACCGTATCACCCCGCTACCAACGGCTTAGCGGAAAGGTTTGTTCAAAGCCTGAAAAATGCTTTGAAAGCAATGTATGGGGAAAAAATAACATTGACACAAAAACTTGCAAATTTTTTAATTGCATATCGTAATGCTGTTCACGCTACAACAAACCAAGCACCAGCAATGTTGTTCTTGGGTCATACCTTACGTTCAAGGCTGGATCTTCTCAAACCTAATCTGCGAAGAACAGTGCAAGAGAACCAGCTGAAACAAGCTGAGCAATCTCCCCACGGAGAAGCACGACACTTCTCCATTGGACAAACTGTACTAGCAAGAAACTTTAAGGGAGAACGGAAATGGATATCTGGAACCATTAAGGAACAGACTGGACCTCTCTGTTATAGTGTACAGATTGCTCCCAACAATATTTGGAGATGACATATTGATCAGCTGAAGAGAGCTGAGATACCGAGCAAGGAAGTAGCCCCAGATGTGGCTGTTGCTCCAGTTACAAATTCGGAGTCACCACCATCAACACCTGCCCCGATGGTGGACATTTCAGCAGTGGTTGCTCCACCGTTACCAGCATCACCAGAAACACCGAGTGCTTTTGCCTCTGGTGACAGACACTACCCTACTCAAATAAGAAGGTCACCACAGCGCCTCAGTTTGTAGATATACTGTGGGTTATATCTAATGGGGAGGAGTGTAATGTTTTTGTTAGGACTGAGTGATTGATCAGTTGCTCCTGTTTTGATTGTTCAGTGCTGCCACTAGGGGTTTCAGGCAAGCCCCATTTTATGTGTTTGTTAGTCAGTTAGCTTCTGGAAGTTTCCTAGTAAAGAAGCATAGTTGAAGCTCCAAGCCTGACTCCTTGTGTTACTCAAGATCGAATGAGAAGAACACAAGTTTGATAATTACAAAAGCAAACCAATGAAGAGATCAGAGTTTGCTCATTTGGTTCTAGAATATTTTTTTAAATACTTTTTGTGATTTGCATCAATCCTGGTGCTTTCCTTCCTGGGACTTCTGCTGTTTATGTACAGTTCTGTGTGCTATGAAATGACACATGTGTATGTGTGTGTAACCTTGAGCTTTGAGGCACTTTTTCTAATGCATACAAGTTCTGGTAGTCTGCCATTTCCCAGATTGTACATACTGCCCTCAAGACAGTTCACATTTTGTTCCAACTGTAGTGATTGCCATTTCCTCTAATGAGGAAGCCCAGCCTTTATTCATTACTGTCTGTAGCGTCTCTTGGGTTTTTCTATGTTCTTAGACAAATTATAACTGAGCCAGGAACTTTAGTCAGTGTAGTTCAGCCAAAAACTATGAGCCATTGGAATGAATGTTGTATCCATAATTGTTGGTAGATTCTGAGATATATAAGAAAACATACACAACTTAACACCTAGGCTCATGCTTATCTATTAAAAATGGAAGACTTGCTTTGCTAGATTAGACAAAGATTCATCTAATCTAATATTCTGTTTGTAAAAATATCACCCAGGGAGAAGTACTTGACACAATGCATAAACTGTTAAGGGTTCATTACTGCAGTTTTATTATTTGTCATATTGATATCCTGCCTATCCAAGAACCCAACGTGGGTTCTCCTTTCTCCTTTTATCCTCACAACAACCCTGTGAGGTAGGCCAGGCCGTGACAGAGTAGTCGGCTCAAGGTCACTCAGTGAGCCTCATGGCTGAGTGAGGGTTCAACATGGACCTCTGCAGTCATACTCTGACACTCAGACCACAACAAGAAAACAAGAAAGGAAGCAAATAACAAGAGACCACCAACAAAAAACACCAAACAACAACATAGTTACCTGACAAATTGGATGCATAATGTAACAAAAAATAATAAAATAAATCTACATACAGAAAACACATATACCAACTCAAAACAATTAGAAGAAGCACTTATTACATCACCCAAATACATAACATAAAAGTAATCATATGCAAAATACAGCAAAAGTGTGGGACTCTCTAAGGTCTAATTCAATGGTCAGATACTTCCCATTTATTATTTGTCACATAAACATACTAGAAACCATATACAACCAGGCCTTTCAGAGCAATTAGCCAAACTCCAACCACTTCACTATACTGACTCCAAAGGAAAGATACTTTCAAATGAGACAAGGAGATGTGAATGCTTGGGAGTGGGAATGGGACTGTGCATGTTGGCTCCTCCCCCAATATCCCTATGTGTGCTGGGGCCTGCTCCTTCAGTCCCCAGCCCTGCTGCATGGACTGGCGAGGTCAGATTCTGTTTGCGTTCCACTAAATGCAAAGAGGACGGTCCACAGGGTTTAAAGTGGGAGACGTGGCATGCTGAATTTGGATTGGCCACAAAAATAAGCAGAGCTATTTCTCATTTTTGTGTCTGGAAATAGCTCCGTCCATTTCTGAGCCAATTGGATGTGAGTTGGAAGGTACTCACTCTTTGTTAATCCTTTTCAACTGTTCGTAATCTGCTTTGCCGAACTCATTCTTACATGCTTTGCCGTTTCAGCAATTTCTCAGTAATTATTGTGCTATTCAAAGATGGAAGGTATAATAGAACTGCACCATTTACTTGCAATTAGAATTTTCTGCAGCTGTTTTAAAGTTCCAAATTAGCTCAATATGAATTATATGGAAGATTTCACTTAAAGTTCTCCAGCAGAATGTGGATTGATTTAACAGGGATGTGGAAACACAAAATGAAATTTATTTCATGAATAATGATTCTCCCCCAAATGCTTTAATCTTTAGATAGTCCCACCAGATATGAATAAAATCTGGCCATACGTTGTATGTTACTAATATGTATATATACACTGATAAAGCCCTGCAAAAAGGCATAATTGTTGCGAAGATCATATGTCTGATGGGATCCAGATTCTGTTTAGCGTTTTAGCAAGGCTCATTTGGATTCTTGTGCACTGGTAAAACACCATACAAAAATTATCTTGATGCACATAACAGTTGTAATCAACAGAGATTAGTTAGGGACCAGAGTAAGCAGAAGTTCATAGGATGAACCTCTTGCACCAAGAATCAGGTTGGCTTCAGGTTTATTTATTTTTTGTATCCTGCCTTATTATCACTAGGATCTCAGGGCAGTATACAGATAAAATCAGAATAATGTAAACATAAATAATTTACACAGCCAAAAATGTATTAAATCGTTAACAAATTAAAACTGGTAGAAATGTTTTTAAAAGCAATAAAACAATACAAAACATTTCAAAACTATGTGTAACCATGGAGAATTTAGCCCTCAAATGGATTGTAAAAAGCCATGTTTTAACATGGCGCCAAAATGAAGCCAGTGTCGGTGCCAGTCAGGCCTTCAAGGGGAGGGTATTCCACAAACAGGGTGCCACAACAGAGAAAGCCCTCTCTCATGTCCCACCATAATGTATGTCTTGCATTGGTGGGACACAGAGGAGGGCTCCTCCAACAGATCTCAAATCTCGGGCTGGCATATATAGGGAGAGGCGCTCTCTGAAGTCCCAGGGTCCCAAGCCGTTTAGGGCTTTAAATGTCATTGCCAACACCTTGAATTCTGTCCCAAAGCATACAGTATAGGCAGTCAATGCAATTCTTCTAAGACTGGTCTTTATAGGAAGTTCCAGTGAGCAGTCTAGCTGCTCTATTTTGCACTAGCTGCAACTTCCAAGTCATCTTCAGGGGCAGCCCCATGTAGAGTGCATTGCAGTAGTTTAATCAGGAAGTTACCAGCACATGGACTACTATGGCTAGGTTGTCCCTGTCCAGGAAAGGCCGAAGCTGGCAGATCAGCCAAAGCTGACACCAAGTACTCCGGGCCATGGAGTCCACCTGGGCCTCCAGGGACAAGGATTGATCTAGAAGTACTCCCAAGCTATGCACCTGCTCCTTCAGAGGGAGTGCAACCCCATCCAGAACAGGTCGCTTACTCAATTCCCAGACTTGGGAACCACCAATCCACAGAGCTTTCATCTTATCAGGATTCAGCTTCAGTTTATTAGCCTTCATCCAGCCCATTACAGCCTCCAGGCACTGGTCCAGCACCTTCACTGCCCCAGCTGACTCCAACGACAAGGAGAAGTAGAGCTGAGTATCAGCAACATACTGATGACACCCAAACCCAAAACCCTTAATGAACTCTACCAGCAGCTTCATATAGATGTTGAACAGCATGGGGGATAGAATAGAGCCCTGTGGTACTCACAGCTTAATAGCCTTGGGGTGGAACAGGAATCCCCCAATACCACTCTCTGGAATTGGCCCTGCAAATAGGAGCAGAACCACTGTAACACAGTGCTTCCTACTCCCATTTCGCTTTGCTGATCCAGTAAGATACCATGATCAGTGGTATCAAAAGCTGCCAAGAGTTCCAGGAAGATCAACAGGGTAGCACTCCCCCTGTCTTTCACCTGGAGTAGGTTGTCAGTCAGAGCAACCAAGGCTGTTTCAGTGCTGGGCCCTGGCCTGAAACTAGACTGAAATAGGTCCAGATAATCCATTTCCTCCAAAAATGTCTAAAGCTGCCCAGCCACCACACGCTCAAGCACCTTGCCCCAAAAGGGGATATTAGCAATAGAGTGGTAGTTCTCACATACCTCTGGGTCCAGGGAGGTCCTCTTCAGGAGAGGGTCACTACAGCCTCTTTCAAGGCAGCACTTCCTGACAGTGAGACATTTACCATCCTCTGGACTGACCCAATCAGTCCACCTCTGCTGGATAGCATTAGCCAAGATGGGCAAGGGTCAAGCTTAAATGTGGTGGGAAGGACTGATTCAAGCATCTTGTTCACATCATCAGGCTTCAACAACTGAAACTGATCCCAGTAAACATGACCAGACAGGCACTGGACACCTCCCCAGGCTCTGCGATAACTGTGGCATCAAGTTCTGAGGGAATACAAGCAGTTTTCTCCTCGACGTGCCTAGCGAATTTATTACAGCAGATGACCAAGGGTTCCAATCATGGTTTCTTTAAACCCGAGCATGATCCCAAGAGGCTCTTAACCACTCGGAAAAATTCTGCTAGGCGACATTTCGAGGATGAGATAACAGAGGCAAAGTAAGATTTTTTTTGCCATCTTCACTGCCACATAATAGGCACACAGAAGAGTTTTTGCTGATCTTTGATCATACTTGCTCTGAGACCTGCGCTACCTGCATTCTAGCCGTCATCCAGCCTGTTTCATTGCCTGTAGATCTTCTATAAGCCAAGGGAAGTTATGGCTCCACAGCATCGGAGTGGGCACTCAGGAGCGATTATATCGATGGCCTTTCCCATCTCACCATTCCATAGTGAGACCAAGGCCTCAACTGAATTGCCAGCCCTATCAGCTAGAAAATCCCCCAGAGCATTCAGGAATCCTTTGGATTCCATACGTCTCTGGGGGCAGACCACCTTAATCGGTCTCCCACCCCTGCAGTGAGGATCTGCTACTGGCAAACCAAATTTCACAAGGAAATTATTTGTCCATGACAACGGGGTTGTTGACAGCCCCTCCCCGCAAAACCAGGTTGTCATAAAGCTCCTTCAGACGGAGGGAAATTGTGTTTCCTTACCATGGCTCTGCTTCCTGCTTCTCTTCCGCATTTCGAATGAGCTGAAATTAGATGAGGAGAGAAGCAACCATGTGGCCCATATGCTCAATGGGAATAGCGCCCTCTAGTGGGCATTTTATAGTGAAACTTCTCCAGCACGCAGCAGGAAATCACAACAAATCACAACTTATTTCAGAAGAGTCAGGTTTTCTGTGGCTTAATTTATAACGCTAAAACTGGGAAATGGAGCAGGAGACATGTAGGAGGCTGATGGTGTCGCCAAAATGACCCACGAACATCCAGAGGGAGAGGCGGGTAAGAAATAAATGAATAAATATATTATTATTATTATTATTATTATTATTATTATGAGTGGCCAGTCATCAACATGCCATAAAATGCTCGTTTAAAGAAACTCATAGGCTTGTTTTGGTGAAATTCCGCTCTCCACACCCACACACCTCAGGGGTTTTAAAATGTCTCCCTTGTAGTAGTGGTGTCTTTTTTTTCCCCTTCTTCTTTTTTCTTCTTTTTTAAACTCCCCCACCCCTGATACACTCACACAAGGTGGGAGAAAAGGTTTTAACCCCCAGAATGCATACTTTCCAAGATGGGTGAGTTTGTCCCCAAAGTCTCCCATTCTTGGTCTACAGAATTGGATGTAGAGTGAAGGCGATTATCTTGGCTGGTTCTTGAAATGTCCTTGAGCACTGTATAATAGACCAACTGATGCCATGCACACTGAGTGCATGGATGTTCTAGGGAAAGGTAGCTGCCTTTTCCTTCCTGTTCACTTGATAAGGTGGTGCAGCGCACAGCCATCAGTACAGGAAGCTGCCACTCAAAGCTGCTCTGATTTAAAACACAAGGGAGCAATCTGCTAGATAATTACCCCCAATTTGACTCATTTGTTTAAACTATAAATGTATAGTGTCTAAAGGCCAGGGCTTCTGTACATTTAAGAATGAGGAGGGTTTTAATAGAAGGTTAATCTCGTACCTGCAGATTTATGGCATAACCAGCTGTACTTCCCAGTATTCTTTCTTCTTTACAACTATGAAAAAGGCTAGGAGAGATACCTTGTGTTGCATCTGGTGTCCCTGGATACGTGTGATGTGCTAAGCAATTAGGTGTTTGCCTAGCATTAAGTGGAAGGGTTGGCATAGCTGCACTCTCTTTTCTCTCTTTAATAGCAGCTGCACTCATCTAGTTTGTTCCATGCAGCTATATGACATCTTGCAGTTTTTGAAATCTAATACTACAGCATGGTGCCTACTCCCAAAGCCACACACTAGAATAACAGTTGAAGGGGGAAAAGCAAAGTATTCTATCTGGAGCAGAAGCCCTTCTGCGGCACAAAATCAAGAGACTGGTAGCAAAGGAGATATGTCTGCTAAATTTGAGGCCCTGCGGTTTTTTACACATGCGCCTGGCTTGGATCCGAATCAGAGACGATTTTCTAAGTTGACATGGACAGCCTGTAGACAGGGAGAGGTTCTTGGAACTGGTCCTCCATTTCACAGATAGATGGCAAGAGCTGTAGTTGTGTGTTGCTTCAGAGACAGTTACCGACACTGTTCAGGCTTTATAGCACAAAGTGGGGTGAGAGTTTTGCTTCCAACCATTAGGAACTCTATTGCCACCATAATAGGAAAAATTGAGGAGAGGTTAACCGTCCCAGAAGGAGACTTGTTTATTCATGATAGTGTGGTGGATGAAATCATTAGAGCAGCCGTACTATCAAGCTAGAATGAAGCTATGGATAGGGTAAATCCTGATTATTATTATTATTATTATTATTTTAAAAACCAGACTAAAACAAATTTCTTGTATATTTCTACATGAAACAGCACATTTCAAGTGTATTTTGGATACCATTAAAAGGTAGCAAATGGTCACTTAGTTAGATTTTAAATATATTTTTAACCATCATTTTGGATTTTTTAAAAAATGTTCAAATGTAGCAGTATTTTCACCTGAAGTAATACTGTACACTAGGGATGGATGAATTTGTCAGTTTTAATTCCTCTCTGTTTCTCATTTTTCCAGTCTTAAATTTGATTAATCCGGGATTTTGAGGGTGTTTTTAAGTTTTCATGAAAAATTGTATATATGCATTTTTCTGGATACATGCCTTTTTGGCCATAATGTTTCCTGATATGTACAATTTTTGCAAACAGCTTTCTTAATATAATGCATATTAAATGTGATCTTCAGTAATATATGCATTTTTTTGCATGCACTTTCCCCTAAGATACACATTTTTGTCCACATGTTTTGATTGACGAACTCCATTGCAAAATTTGGAAAAGTACAGATTTCAAAGGATATCTGAGTTTTGGTTTACCTGTTGGTTTGAAAGTGGAAAATCGTGTAAGCTTTCTTGAACCTCACTGGTTCTCCCATCCCTGTTGTACACTGCCTTGAAATCTTTAAAGTGCTTTACATAAAGAAATGTATGGTGTGTGGATTGTAGATCACTGGATGCTTATGAGATGAAGACTGAATTTCATGAACACAATTTGGAGGTTTGAAACTTGAGTTTTTTCCTTTCAGAACTTGAAAAGTGAAAGTGACTCTGTTCACTTTCTCTCTTTCCCACCCTACTCTCTCTGTTTGTTTTGTTCTGAAAGATTCAAGCTTTGCTCTCTTCCGCCCACAAAACTTTCCCAAAGTGTCTGCAGTGCATTGAAAACAACAGACTTACACTGATGGGAACCTTATAATTGGAATTTTGGCAGCTTCTGATTTCCAGATACTTACTGATGCAGCCTGAATCATGACAACAAAGTTACTCTTTATTCAGCTATTGGGTATCTTTCGGCAACAGATGGTATCCTGATTTCAATTTAGCAGCTGTTTGGACATGGCTCTGCGTCAACAGCACCATAAGATAATACTTGTGCTGATTTGAAGCCTCTCTGTTTTGCCCCCAGTTAGAGTTTGGCATCCTTCTGGTAGACGCATTTGAAGAAAAGGATAGGAAAGTGTGTGTTTGGCAGGCCTTGCATCTTTTCTTTGCCTACTGCTATGTATAGGAACACATGCACCTCACACTAGTTTTTGTTCCATATGCACAGCATTAGGATTTGGACCTAACTCTTTAGGCCTATGGAACTAACATTAGGGATTATTCGCACAATCAAATTCCACTACGCATGAACTCATGGGAAAATATTAGTGCAGAGTGGGGAGCCTTCAGCTCTCCAGATGCTGGTGTCCTCAGCTCCCACCAGCTAAGCTAACTTAGCCAGCGGTCAGTGATGATGGGCATTGTAGTCCAACAACATCTGGAAAGCCACAGGCTTTTCATTTATTGTTTATTATTTGTTTGTTACATTTATACCCTACCTTTCTTCCTTCATGGATCTCAAGGTGGCTACATGGGATCCCTAGGTGGTCTCCCCTCCAAGCACAAACCAGATCCAAACCTGCTTAGCTTCACCAAGATGGCAGCCTCATGTGCCTTCTGACTACGCCCTGGGATCTAGTGTATGAATTGTTCTGTACATAGAGATAGCTGGCAGCCTTTTCTTTATCTTTTCATTATTTTCTTTTAATCCTTATGAAATTTTATTTTATTTTGAAATAAAGTTAACAAGATAAAGGGAATCAAAAGAAGATGCATAATAATATAACAAGATCTCTACAGAAATGAAGATTTTTACCAATTACAATTCTTAGTCTATAGCCAATATGCTTATGGAATATCTGTAGTAAAATGGCCTAAGTAAGAGCTCATTATCTTATGAAAGAATAAAAATACAATGTATATAGCATATAAAAGGTGCGTGCAATGTTGTGTGTATTACTCAGAAAAAATATAGGCAACTTTATTTGGTTGGAATTTTATCAAAAATTTGAAGTGCTTCAATATAGGAAATACATAGAAGCATAGGAAATACATAGAAACTATGAAGCCATAATATTTCTCTTAAAGTTAGAATCCCTTGTGTGCTGCTCTTGCTGAGTAAGTTTATAAATAGTTGTAGTCTCTCAAATTTTATCAACCCATTGTAGTGAATGGGGAGCTCGCTAAGCACTTCCTGGCTGGCCCTCTTCAGGACAAGCTAGCCCAGCGAGTGCTTGGTGTTGTGTGAGTCAAAGGCCTCTGGAAAGTGTGCAATTCCCACGGCATGTGCCGGGGGAATTGCGCACTTTCCGGAGGCCTCAGATGTGCACTTTCCATCCCTCCCTCCCACTCATCAGGGCCCTTTCAGCCCCACTGGGCAAGGGTGGGGGGAGAGGCATGGGAAAGTGTGCTTTCCAGGCATCTGGAAAGTGTGAAGATTTCCGCGGCCCCAGTAATAGTGTGGCTGGGGGAATCTGCACTTTACAGGGGCCCAGAAAGCACACTTTCCTGTCCCCCACCCCCGGTACCCATCGGGGCCTGAAAGGGCCTCTTAATGCTTGCGTTAAGAGGCCCTTTCAGGTCCCAATTGGTGTGGGAGGTAGGAGGAGAAGATTTTTCCCTTCCACTCCAAAGGTGGCCTCAGGATGCCCTTACAGGCCCTGATGGGTGTGTGTTTGGGAGGGAAGTCTTAGAGCCATTACGACACCAATCGACGGGGTGGGAAAGACTACTGCAATTTCCCCCACACCTGACTGGTCATATGCCCCCATTGTCAACCAAGGAACCATGGAGCGGAAATCCATTGGGCGCGTTTGCCGGGGTCCAAGAGGGCCGAGCGCAGGGTGTCCGGCAAGCTCGCAGGCCCTGGCAGATTTTTTACCCATCCCTAACCCACTGCTCTGTACTTGGTTCCTTTAGAGACTTCCAATTACATGCTATACATGTCTTTGCAGCTGTATACAATTGCTTCAGATGGCCTTTATGCAAAAGTGCAGGGTTATTTCGTTCAAAAAGATGAAGCATAGCTTTAGGTGCAACCACCGTTCTAACGTGAAGACATTCCTGACAGTAATCAGCCACCATGTTCCAAAAGCCTTGCACTGTTTGTTTGTTTGTTTGTTTGTTTATTTATTAAAGCATTTTATCCCACCCTATATCATTAAGATCTCAGGGCAGCATACAAATAAAATCAATTCAACAGTATCTCTACGTATAAAGCGGAAAGTATGTGTGTGTCACGTATGTCTGGAAATGTTTACCCACTTCCTGATGAGTTAGAAACTTGACACAGTGACACAGTGATAGGTTTGCCTGTACAATGTACCAGAAAAATCTAAAAACATGAATTTTGGGGGTTTAAGTATTTTTAAAGCATTTAATAAAAACCAAGGCTTATGCCTACAACTCCCAGCATGCCTTGGGTGGAACTCTTAGCATGCCTTAGGCAGGAGGCCAGACTTACTGGCCTTTTGTGGCAATTGTGAGCGCACAGACAGGTGGTTGCTGCATGTCTTTCACAACCTGACTCCTAAGGTTGGTCTCAAACAGTCAACCCAATTCCACTTAAAAGGAAACAACCCACATAAATGGGCTGCATCCATTTGCGGTGCCTCCTCCTGCCCTCTGCGTGGTTTTAAAATCGTGACTAGATACAACAGCGTGGCTTTTAGGGGCCAAACATGCTCAAAGGCACTTCACCCTGATATCACTGTTTTCTCAGAATCTGGGGGAAGCAAGCACACAACTTTTGCCCTTTAGAGGGAGGGAGGAAGGGGAGGCACTCTGCATATGCCCAGTAATAGACCTGACAAAGGGGGGAAGTGCTAGGCCCAGCCCTGGCCCTTTAGTACAGGCTCTTAATGGAGCACTTGCAGGGTTGTCATGAGGGTGAGAGAGGAAAAAAAGAAATGTATTTAATTTGTTTAAAAGTTTATTCAAAGGCCTAGCACTGGCTTGTGTTCTGGCTGCTTTCCTTTTTTCATAATAATAACTTCAGATCACATGCATACAACAGTTCCTCACGTCCACTGAGATCCGCTTCCCTACTCTATGTTATTTGGATATCTGGGCAATGCTGGGTATATTTTGAAAACCTATTTTTAGGTTTGCATCTTTTTCAGCTTTTAGAAAGGGTGTTGTGTGTCCTGATTGTTTTTGAAGTTTAGACGGCTGCTCCGGCCAAAGCACGATGGGAGGTGTAGGCATTTCAGGTAAAACAAAAAATGTGGTTTATTATGAAGCTCTAATTTAAAATACACTTCTTATTAACACAATTTTCCATTGATTCTAACAAGACAATTTACTAACTCAACCAAATAATAATAATAATAAACCAACCAACTTAAAGGTGAATAAGTTGCAGAGAAATTTATTATTTATCAAATAAATGTTATAGACATTATTCACAGACCCAAGCAACACCAGACATATCAGCTAGTAAAACAATAAATAATGTACACAGCTAAAAACATATTAAACCATTAATCAAGCTAAAACCAGTAGAAAATTTAAAAGCAATAAAAACAATTAAAACTACCTTTAAGCAAATTTAGCCCTCAAAGACTTTGATAAAAAGGCTATATTTTAACTTGGCACAGGAAACAAAGCCAGCGTCGGCACAAGTTGTGCCTCTAAGGGGAGGGGATTCCACAACCGGGGTGCCACAACAGAGAAAGCCCTCTCCCACGTCCCATGATAATGTATGTCTTACGTTGGTCAGATACAGAGGAGGGCTCCTCCAACAGATCTGAAATCTTGGGCAGACATATATAGGAAGAGGTGCTCCCTCAAGTATCGAGGTTCCAAGCCATTTAGAGCTTTAAATGTCATTGCCGACAACTTGAATTCCGACCTGACGCATACTGTATAGGCAGCCAGTGCAATTCCTTTAAGACTGATGTTATATGGTCTCTTTGTGATCCTCTGGCCATCAGTCTAGCTGCAGCATTTTGCACCAGCTGCAACTTCGGAGTTGCAGCCCTATGTAGAGTGCAGTAGTTTGATCACATCCACTACTGTGGCTAGGTTGTCCCTGACCAGCTAAAGCTGACCCCAAGTACTCTGGGCCTCCAGTGACAAGGATGGATGTAGGAGTACTCCCAAGCTACGCACCTACTCATTCAGGGGGAGTGCAACCCCATCCAAAACAGGTCGCTTACCCAGTTCCTGGACTCGGGAACCACCACATCACAGAGCCTCTGGCTTATCCAGCTTCAGCACTGTTGAACATTCCCACCAAAGATGTATGTGTGAACCAATCTGACCACACCACTTCTAATTGCATTGACTATATTTGAAATAGAATTGCAATACGGCAGCCTTTTCTGCAATCTGACTTGCATGATTTCCAACCTTTAGTTTCATTGGAAAACTGTGGCTGTATCAAGGTGCAGTCGGGTTGTCAACCAGCCTGTTGTGTACTGCCTGCTAAGCAGAATTGGAGATTGAAACCTAATGAAATCACAATTCTTCCAGGTTTTGCCTGGAGTAGAATCCCTCACCAGCCAGATTTCTCTACGTTCTGTTCCTAACCACCAGGTTCTGCCTTTGCTCTGCCCATCCTGCCCTCCTGACTAAGCCAGTTCTCAGGGGCAATATATCAAAAGTTGATAACCCCATTGTACTGCCCATACCCAAGGCGTGCATTTCCTGCATTCATGTATTTGTTGACACTCCATTTTAAGTGTAAAGTGGCTTTCTAGATACATTAATCAGCTTTTAGACATTCATAGGGGGAAACTGGAGTAACTGCACTATGTTTATTCTGATATTGAATTACAATGAATACTTGTGGTCATATCATTCATGTGTGGTACAGAGGTTGTACATATTGACATACTTCCTTAGAATTCAGGAGCAACCATTTTTTTTTCTAGTTATGTGAACCAACTTGTAAACACACACACACGCCTATTCAGTTAGCGCTTCTGCATGACTGATATCAATTAAGAAAGAGCATTGGTTTGATAGAGATACACAGACCATCTTGCCATGGCTGAAATTGAAGGTCAAACTTTGGTTTCCATGATTCCTTTCTTATAAGAGGCTGACTTTTTTTTTGTTTTAATAGAGGGATCTTCACTTTGATCCAGGCTACGCAAATCTTTATTTTATGGTCATTTATGGAGTGCTGTGTTTGAAAAGCACTTTTAAAAAGTGTCAATTTCTGTACCTAACACCCCCCCCCCCCCCGTAGCTTATAACAGCTTCGGGCACAATTGGGGAAATGGAGCCTATTTACACACATAGGATAAAACACTTTGAAAACATTTTGAAAACTGTATATGGCGTGTGTCCTGGGCCCCAACAGTTCTCAAAACTGTTATAAACCGTTTTAAACCATTTTTGAAGCAGTAGTGTAGATAGGCTGATGGAGAAGGGTGAAGAGTTAATCACCCCATCCCTCCCTTAGGGCTACTTTTCCAATCAAATTACTGGAATGCCCCGGGGGCTCTTGCAGCTGAAAAGTAGGATTTATTGATTTATTTATTTATTGACTACATTTCTAATCCACTCAATAACTAATGTTATTAGTAAATGTTATTAGTTATTAGTAAATGCCATTGAACAGTTAAAAATATAAAATACAATACAAATATTTAAAGAATAGAATACAATATAATACAATATAATACAAATCAATAAACAGGACAAGAATCAATAAAATAGCCATAATAACCTAGAATTAGGTCTCTAAAATGCTTGGGAGAGAAGAAAGGTATTTGCTTGGTGCTTCCTTTGGTGGGTGCACCCAGAAGAGGTGACCTGGAGATAACCTAAGGGTCCAGATGTCAGGTATAAGTCTCAGCAAGGCCATGAGGTCTTGCAGGTTGTAGGTAGATTTAATTAGAACTTGTCTCTGTCAGAGTTCTCATTGGAGTTGCTCACTCACTCCCTATCTTGGCCTTGAAGCTGCTAGACTTCAGTGGAAAGTGATAGTGTGTTTAGAAAGGTGGGGGCCCTTGTTAAACGAGTCACTCAAATTGTAGCGTCATCTTGGTGGGCTGAACAGTGCCACCCTGTTTGGACACAGGCATGACTTATGGCTAAGTGGAGCAACGGCAAGGGGTCTTTGTGAGGATCATCTTTTGAGTCATGGCCCGAAATCCCTCCCTGTTTGGATCCATCACCGTTTGGGACTTTGAAAGCACTCTGCACATGGGCTCTCTTCTATTTGGACTTTGGATTACCAAGGACTATGCCATAAAAAGTTCTGTGAGGATTGTGTATTTTGTTTTGTGGTCAGCAAAGTGTAGTGGGCAGGCTGGGATTGATTATGACTGTTAGACTTTTCCTCTGCAGACTCAGGTGGTGGGGAGTTCCTTGTGCTAAAGCACCAGCACGGGACTCCATGTGCCTGAGTTTTTTACCAACCCCATGATCTTGTTTAGGCTTTGGCCATGTTCCCTGAGTTACCAATGTGTGGCTGCGTTTGGACTAGCTCCCTTGAGATGTATTGCTAAGCCTTTCAAGAATTTCCCGTTGTGATTGCCTAAAGGATCTCGTATCAGGAATCTTTCCCCTCCCTTGGTTGGGTTTGGAACCAGTTTTTGGAACCGTTGAGATGGCAACAGGGAAACCAGCTTGTTATTGTAGTGAGTAGTATTTTGACTATATGTTATCTTGGAGTCTAAAGCTTTCTGACCAACAATCAGCTTTAAGTATTTCTGAAGTGTGTAACCATTAAGCTTTTCACCGTGGGATTTCCCTCAATAAAAGAAGTCTCACTGATGTGAGTGTCCCATATCAGTTTGCTAGCCGGAGGGAATGGGAAACATGACAGCAAGCAGGTACATTTAGAGGGAGGCTTGCCTTCAAATATAAAGAAAGAACTAGGTGGAAAACCCTTTCTTTCTTTATCATTAACCCAACTGCATCATTTGTGCCTTGGTCTTCATCATTATCTGTCAAGGCAATTAAATTTTGCAAAGCCTGGAAGGATCTGTGTACGTTAACACAGCATTTGCCTTGGTTGTTAATTCTGCTTATTTGCAATACTCTTTCCTTAACATTTTACCAATTAATCAGTGTTAATTGTGAACACTGCTCTAAGATTTCTATTCAGCCCTTCAGCATCATACTGTATAAAACTGTTAATGATTTATTAGCCTCTGAAAATGCTCAACCATGCTTCATCTCCAAATAATATATTTTTTTAAAAAATGGCAAAACTGAAGAAAAGTGCCATTAAAATGATCATGGGCTGCAGCATCTCCCCTATGAGGGAAGGTTACAACAGCTGGGACTGTTTAGCTTGGAAAAAAAGGAAGGCTAAGGGGAGACATGATAGAGGTGTACCAAATTATTTATGGTATGGAGAATGTGGATAGGGAGAAATTTTTCTCCCTCATAATACTAGAACCTGGGGTTATCCCATGAAACTGATTGGTAGGAGATTCAGGACAGATAAAAGGAAATACTTCTTCACACAGCGCATAGTGATGGCCCCAATCTGGTTTGCTTTAAAAGGGGATTAGACAAATTCCTGGAGGAGAAGGCTATCAAGGGCTATTAATCCTTATTATTATTATTATTATTATTATTATTATTTATTACATTTATATACTGCCCCATAGCCAAAGCTCTCTGGGCGGTTTACAGAAATTAAAAGATTGATCATTAAAAAGTCAATATACAAAATTTTAAACCATAAAACATAAAAAACAGTAGATATTTAAAACATTTTAAACTTTTTAAGCCTGGCCAAAAAACCAGTTAAAGCCTCAACTTTAAGCTGTTAAAATGCCTGAGAGAAAAGAAAAGTTTTGACCTGGAGCCGAAAAGATAACAGTGTTGGTGCCAGGCTGGCCTCATCGGGGAGATCATTCCATAATTGGGGGGCCACCACAGAGAAGGCCCTCTGATGTCTATGTGCTCCCTCCAGTATTAGAAGCACTATGCCTATGTACATCAGTTGCTGGGGAACATGGGTGTGAGGGTGTCTTGTGTGTGGATTCCTAGTTGACAGCTGGCCACTGTATGAACAGAATGCTGGACTAGATGGACCCTTAGTCAAATCCAGCATGGATCTTTTTATGTTTTTGTGATCATATGATGCTGTACACCTGAGATTTTTGATACTTTTCAAATGTACATGATTTATTAGACACTAAGTGATAAGATAATATGTGTGAGTGATATTTTCAGATATAAACAGTGCTGCTTTGTTAATGGAACCATTGTCAGTCCTCTGTTTCAATGAAACTTTGTGGCCTTTTTAGCCTGAAAGAGAAGTGGAAGCCACCTTAGGAATATATGTAATCTCCAGCATTATTCTCCTGTTAATGGCGGGACATAACTATTGTTTCTATTATGATGTCAACTACATGGAAGTAAAATTCTTAATGTTGTACCCCAGTCTTTCAGTGGTCTGAAACAATGATGTGAGAAAACACTAACTGAGGAGCTGCATGGGACACTGTCTCAGCTCCAAAGCCTGAAAGAAAGAAGGGAGCCCCAACCAGGCCTCCAACAATAATTAAAATGTGCAAGCTCTCTTAAAGCTATATGTACACATATATACATACATACATCACAACCCCCACCTACTGTAATAAAAAAGACCTCAGTTGTGAAGGCACCTGAGTCTCTTGGGTGTTGCCTAGAGAGCAGAGTTTAAGGGTGGAGTGCAAGCCGAGCAGAACACCCTCACACCACCAATTAACCATGGTCTTAACATTTCTGATGGCCCTTGGCCTAAGGGCCATTACAGGTGTGAAAGGAGCCAGAGAAAGAGGGTTTCAGCCATGAGTGGAAAGATGTTGCCTGAGCACCAGGTCTCTTCACTGAGAAACAACAGGAAGAAACTGAGATATAGATTTCTCAGAGGCCAGGTCTACCTATCTTGATAGACAGGTACCCAGGCCTTGTTGTTGCTCAGTCACTATGAAATGGTGGACCATTTCTACAATGCCATCAAGTTCTTCTTTTCCTTTTTTTGAATGGACAACGAGGTCCTCTAGAACCTCAAACTCTGATAATTTCTCTTCCTGCAGCCAAAGACACTCTCCACAGACTCTACTCCTACTGTCTATAGAGTATACACCAATGTTTCCAAGATGATGGAAATTATTCTAAGACAGCCTTTCCCAACCTGGTCTGGATGTGTTGGACTGCTGGCGGAAATTATGGGAGTTTCAGTCCAACGCATCTGCGGAGAAGGCTATTATAGGACATGGGGACTAGAGATATGAAACTTGGGGGGGGGGACCCAGACAAATGTGTGGGGAAATGCCCCCCCCCCCATTTTTTTAGATTTTTTTCTGTCCCCCCTCTTCCGCCGTATTTTTCTGGTTTTATTTCCAGGCCTTCACATCTCTAGTTATGACAAGTGCAGTCATAACAGAAAATATCGGTTATACTGTGTTTTTGCATCTGCTTTCCCTCCATATGTGTGAAGCTTGTATATGACAGTCTTCTGCATTAGTGCTGTCAAATTCCCAGGATTTTCTGCCACTCTGTGTAAGGTTCTAAATGTCATAGAATGTGACTCTAAGCAACAAAATCCACACAGATGGGAAATGCACAGGTGTATTTAGCAGTGTGTGCTAGGTGTGCTAAAAGTACTATCACAAACCACCATGCAGCTTTTTCCAACCCCTCCCTGCAACCCTCCCCTCGATTCCTGTGGACACCCATAGACAATCTGGTGTTTAGAGTCTGAGTAATTAAAATTTGGAACTTATTATGGGCTCAAGCTACAAGAAGTAAAATCTCCCATCTTTGACTCACAGTACAAACAATTCTATACATGCCCACTCAGAAGTAAGTTCCATTTAATTATGCTTAATTGTGCTTACACCACATAAGGGGTGTAAAATTATAACCTAAGTGGTGTAAACAAAAATGCTTATTTAGACAAATGAAGATTCAATTCTGATCCCTTTCTCAGGTTTGGATGTAATTTTTATTGTTCTTGCTGTGTTATTCAATTGCTACAAACATTTATTGGCTACTTGGGCATAGTTCACCATCTCATTAAATATGTTTGTCATTATACAGTAGACGGCACCATTGAATCAATGGAATGATTATATATTGAGTTATTTTTCCATGCACCATTAACAAATTAATTAAAACCTGCTATTATATAGCCTACAGACACATATTAATCACAGGCAAAGTATAGTTAAGGGGCCACAAAAACTTGTATACATTTAAAAAGTGTTTATGATTTCCCTACTTAGTACTGTGCAGTTTCAGTGCAGTGAGACTCTTGAACAGGCAAATGCTTCCAAACAACTAATTATTAGTGGTCTGTTTTCACAATCCAGTCAATTTATTATACCAACGTCTCCCCAGAAGTAAATACGATAGGAACAGAATGCAAATGGAACTTTAGAACTTTGTTTTGGAACTCTCAGAAAATGTTAGGCCAGAATTCCAGAGAATCTTGGCTTGTTGTTCACAATGGCTGCTCCATCATTCCCATTTGACCTCTCCTCCAGTAGGAGCAGCATCAGTAACCAGTAAGTCACTTGCGAGGAAAACCCTTAGTGTTGTGTCCAAAGTGGACTCTTAGATTGTCGCTTCAGACCCTGTCTGCAGACTCTGGCCACAGACAAACCAGGGCCCTCAGTCTGGATGTAACACTAAGCTTCTTTCTCCTGAAGACTTCCTATTGAAGCTGCTCGTGGTAGTAGTGGGAGGAGCCAAATGTAAGTGGCCAGGCAGCTTGCACTAGCACACTTGTTAATGAATGCTAAGCTAGGATTCCCTGGAATTCTGGCTTATCATTTTCTGTAATTGTGACCATAGAGATTATATTAAACCTGTTTTACCCCAAGGGCCAAATTCTATTTCAAAGAAGCTCTTGGGTACTGCATTCTAGTGGCAGGTGGTGTTGAAGGCAAAAGGGGTGAGGCAAAAGGGAAAAAAATGCCAGCATATATTAGCTTAAAATTCTCACTGCCAATAAGTAACTAAGTGTTTGGAAAGGCATTTCAATCTTTTGGAATGGGGAAAACTACACCAAAGCTGGGAAATCACCAAACGATTGGCAGTCAAGAGAAAGGGGGTGGGACCCGGGGAAGTGATGTGTCTTTTAGGAAACCTCAGAGGACTGGATTTGGCTTTATTTAATGTGACACAAGCTGTCTTAGGACACAATCCTGTGCAGGTTTAGACAGGAAAAAAGCCTACAACCCCTGCTGTATAGTGAGGAAATTTTGATGGTACATTGGCCTGAAATTTTAAATCGGATGAAGACCTGTATATAACTATTTTTATAAATAAATAATAAATGCAAATTAATAAACTAAAATAAATGCTGTGTGAGAAACATCACAGAGATACAACTTGGATTTTGCCTGGCACTGAAGGACAAAAAGGAAGACATGCCCTCATTTTCACAGATGAAAATAGGTATGGAGTTATAAAACCCAAGAGTTCCTCCTCCTCCTCCTGAGTCACTCCTCCCGACCACATATTGCATAGTGCTGAAAGCTTTAGCCTACTCTGCCTTGTTTATGACACATTCATTCCTTTACTTTACAACCACCTGTCTCTTTTGGATAAAGATGTACGAAAAACAACAACAACAACGATATACTTGTCCTATAATAGGGCGACCAAGTAGTGTGATCCAATATACCTTGGCCACTGCAGTGCGTGAGTGGCAGATGGTGCACTGCGTGTGGCCTTAGCATTCATGCCACATGTGTGGAGGCTGAAAATGATCTGGAGCTGGAGCCTTGGGCAAGGCGCCCTCAATGAGCCCCTCCTTCAACCTTCTCACCATCATCGTCACCAGCTGCTATTGTACCTCATCCTCCTCATCCTTTTGCTCAACATGCGTGCTCGATAGGCAGAGAGCGAGTGAGTAATAAGCAGTGGCATTGACTGCTCCTCCTCCTCCTCCTCATTACCATCATTGTCTGGACCAGAGCGAGAGGCAAGTGAACCAGCAGGCTGCAATGAGGAACAGGAAGAGCAACTCCAGGGTGCTCTTGTCAAGGGGGCCCTTCTGAGGTGTGGGCCTCAGCAGGTGTCCAACCACGCCTACCCTTGACGTCAGCCCTGAATCCATCCATTCACAGATTTAACTTCTAGAAACCCTAGGAAGAGAGCTGAATTCTGATGAATCAAAACAATTGTAACTTTTTTAATATAAAACAAAGAAGCACAAAAAAACCACACACACACACAAAACCACAAGTCATCTCTAAAAGACCAAAAAAGGGATAGGAATGGCCACCAGAAAACAGACAGTTGTAGAGCTCCATCAGACGAGCGTTTTATTGCGTGTTCGTTACTGGGCACTCACGGATTTTTGCGGTCCCGCTCACGATGATGACATCAGCCTCCCACCCCTTCTAGTCTTCTTCATGCAACAAGAAAACACCCCTGTAAGTCCGACTTATTTTTAAAGATGGAAGTTGCCACTGTCTCCTGCTGGGTGCAGGAGCGTGATCAAAGTGGACCCCTAATGGGCCACGTGCGCATTGTTTACTTCCTTTCAAAAGAGGACGTAATGAGGGTGGAGAAGCAATGGTAAGCAAACACAATTTTCCCCTGTGTGATGACACTCCTAGAGTGTGGGTATTATCCTCTTTCAAAGCATTGGGAAGATCTGACATCTAATAACAATTGAAAGCAGGATGGGGGGGGGGGAACCTTAGTATATAGTCAGTGAAGGTGGTGTGTGTGTGTGTGTGTGTGTGTGTATGAGAGAGAGAGAGAGAGAGAGAGAGAGAGAAGGTCTGTTCAAGAGAGCCAGATGGAAAAATTGACACTAGTCAGATACGAAAATAAATAGATTCAGCACTCCGTGACACCATATGGTATGCTGATACTTCGTACATGCCGGGTTGTATATCTATTAATGATGAGTGATGCCACATTAGTTCTCCTTTGCTGGCGTTTTCACCTTCTGTCACTAGAATAATAATTTTGGAAAGCTCAATGTCAAGTGGTCCTTTGCATTGTACACATTATTCTGTGATCTGTGGCTGCAAATTATGGGCATGCCCTGTTTAATTTTAAGCATTTTTTTACCCCATTCTGCAGCAGCTGAAGAGGTTCTCAGATCAGCTTACATACAATCAATAAAAACAAGACAGACCCTGACCTCTGGTTATAATTTACAACAGTAAAAAGGTACAAGAAATGTACACAAAACACCACAAACAATAATAAAATTCAAAAGACTTGTTATCACCTCGTTCTCTTACCAGAGCAGCAGGGTCTGTTGCTATAATTTCCCTGGCAAGTGGATTTGTCAAAGCCTTTCAATAGGCCAATATTTTTCAGATTTTGTATTTGAAGCTATCCTTTTGAAGCAACTAGTATGGGACTCAAGGCCATGATTTTGCAGTGATGCCAGGCCCCATTTGGCTGAACTTCCCCAGAAGTGGGGGAGGGGAGTTGCTCAGACCCTTGCCTGCTGGCCTATGGGGTCCTCAGAGTTCTTTAATCCTATGTGCTTCTTAACATCCATACGAAACTGCTGGGCGAGGTCATCTGGGATTTGGTAGATGAGTCCCATTATTACGCTGATGATACCCAGGGCTTTCTCCCTTTTTCTACTGATGCTGAGGAGGCCGTGGAAGTCTTGAAACGTTTTCTTGATGCAGAGATGGATTGGATGTAGACTAACAAGATAAGACTCAAGCTGTTTCTACACCGGCCTTTTTTCACGGGGTTGTTCCTTGGTGCTCCCTGTGCATCCAAATGACGCACAGGGACTCCTGGGGGCAGGGGAGGGACAGGCACCGGTTTCCCCAGGGATAAAGAAACCCTCGGAAAACCCAAATCTTCCAGCGGGACCGGGGGTAGTGGTAAGGGCCGTGATTTCAGGAGGAATATATTTTTTAACTTACTTTTCCAATGGAGCGCAAGCGCACTCCTGGCTCCATCTTGTAAAAAAACAAAATGGTGGCTGCAATGAGCATGACGTCCTGTTTGCTTCCGGGATGTCGCGCTCCTGTGTAGACAGTGGGTGATGATCCCGAAAGCAAGTAAGTCCGGGATCACCCCCAGGCCCTCACTTTACACCCTTAGGTATAGAAAGGGCTCAGTCCAGACAAGGAAGAGGTGCCAATTTAGGATTAGGAGTACAGCCTGTCCTGGATGGGATTTCAAGTCTTCCGAATGATCAGGTTTGCAGCTTTGAGTGCTTTTGGCTGTGGTCCTGCTCACTGCTTGCTTTGTCCTTGCTAACTACCATGAGGGAATGTGGCCCCCTTAACAGGAAAAAGGTTGCCCATCCCTGCTCTACAAATAGAGAACCCCCTGCCACTTCTTCTCAAGCCCCGCTTTTCATTACAGGTACCCTCTTCTCCTGAGAAATGCATGGACAGGACTATTTTCATGTTTTTGGAACCCCTTAGGATCAGATCTAGCAAGGAACCCTTTTGAGCCACTATGGAATCTATCTCCAATCAATCTATCTAGTCTAGTTTAGCAAGGAACGTTTTTGAGCCTCTATAGAATCCCTCCATGTTCCAGAGTTTCTGGAACATGTTCTAGACTGCCCACTCTGTTTGCACAGGTGGCTGGCCGTTTTTCACGTAAGCTAAGCATTTTGGATCCCTCTGGTGCCCTGTAGGAATTGAGTATACAACTTAGGATACACCAGCACTCACAAGTGGCTGAACATTGCAGCAGAAGATTACCACCATTCCTCAAAACATAGTTTGAAAAAACCACTAGCTTTATTAATGTCCAACCAATGACATTAAATCGTTTTTCTGCCTTTTGTATTGTCAATCTTTCTTAAATATTTTTTCTTGTTTCTGATTAGAACGTTTCCCATGAGGCTATCAACAGACTGTTCCTTTGTTCAGTAAATTCTATACAATTGATAAATCCCCATTCAAAGCAACAGTACCACTTCAAAGACTTATTTCACATACTTCGGAATAGTACATCTAGTACTTGCTACCATTCACCACTGGCAATAACATATTAGGCACATTTTGTTAACCAGAAAACAACCTGCTGTTGTTAATAGCTTGATAAGCCATATCTAAATTGGAACTATAATGAAGCTACTGAAATAGCTCTGTACAGTTCTTAAAATGTGTGATTTAGACTGGCATGATCAGTGCCAGCCAAATACTTTTAAGATATGGGTTTGATTGATGAATTGATTTTGCATATTGCAAAATTTTGTTTGAACAAGAAAACCTGTTTCCACAAACCTTTTGCTGTAACATTTTTAAAAGATACCAGTTTAAGAGTAGATATTGCATTCACATACCATTGAGACATTCGCTCAATAGCTCTCATATCAATCTGGAGCTATTTCTGTAATTATCTGAAATACCTGAAGACGGGGTGAGAGGGAACCACTAACAAAGGGGAAAGATTGATTAACTATTGATTAACCAAGATGACTTTGCTTACACAATTTAAGAAGACTGCTTTTTACATTAGTAAATGTTTATTAAATATATATTAAATATATACCAGCTAGTATGGATTTTTTTTTTAAAAAAAAAATGGTGGTCCAAGTTTAAAAGGCTGCCCTAGCTTCCCAACCCGTTGCCATCTAGATGTTTTAGACTACAGTTCTCAGCATTCATGACCATTGACCATACTGGTTGGGTCTGATGGGAGCTGAAGTCCAAAACATCCAGAGGGCACCAGGTTGAGTAAGGTTGGGCTATGGCAAAATTGAATCAAAGTGAAGCCATGAGGAGAACAACTTGAAAAACAAATACCAAACTCAATAATATCCAAAGTGCCTTTTACGATGCTTCTGAGAAAATCTTAGCTTTATAGGACTATGTTGCAGGTGCTTCAGATAAGGTATAATCCAGCAATAAACCCAACATATAAACACTATTCTACCACATGACAATGGGAAGATGGACTTCGGATGAGGGGAATGTTTCAGGCTGTATTGAATAGGAGTATGATTTGTGTATTTTATCAGGCTGACTTGCAGAAAGCAGCATATATAAAGGGTTTGTTCTCTTTTGTTGCATTCTAGAGAGCACCCTAGCTTCAGAGAACTCTTTCCACGTTGCTTTGTCTGCTAAGGATCCCCTGTGCATGGGACATTCATAATGCAGAAGATCCTAGGGCATGTTTTAGTTGATACTCCATTTTACATGGGGCACAAGCCAGGTCTGTTGGGTCTTAGACAACAGTATACCCTAGATCAAAGGCAGGCAACCTGATGCCTTCAGAGGTTTTAGACTGCAACTATCAGAACTCAGCTTCCAGAATCCCTGTTCATTTGCCATGTTGGCTACAGCTTATTGGAGTTGTAGTCCAAACATTTGGAGGACAGCAGGCTGCCTGTCCCTGCTCTAGATTATAGCCAACACTCACTTTAGGTTGTGCTTTTCAGAGCAGAGATTGGCAATGGTGGATAATTTATCCTTTAGGGAAGACTGCTCACTGTTACTCATCAAAGAACATCTGACTGATGCACTTTTAGGGAACACCAGGATTTGTATTTGTTTGGAAACCAATATTTTGAGGCAGCTATTCTCAAACATGCTACTAATGCCCCCCCCCCCCCAATAGTTTGAATGAATTCTACTAAGAACTTTTATCTGTTTAGTATATGTTCAGGGATCCAAATTAGTTGTCCACAAGTTGTCCATCCCTGGAATCTTTATATATAATTTCCCAGAGTTTGAGAGAAACCCATGGCTCAGCTTGCAAATGTGAGCAGAGTCGGGCATGTGAGGGAACTCCATCAAGCCACAAACAAATCAGATTTCCCGATGACTGACATCCCTAAACTAGACATGGCATTAATTGCATCTTTGTATTTAATGTGAATGGTTGTTATTATTATTATTTTTTGAAAAAAATGGAGATAATATAACCTGGGAGAAGGCTGATAATTATTGGGACTAAGCATGTATGAAGGGAGAGTTTAATCCTTTCCTCCCCTGCTGCAGTCTTCAGAGAATTCCCTCCCCTGGGTGCTTTTTGCATTAGGAGAAAATCCCCCATTGGCACCAATGGGAGGTTTCCTTCTCATGCAAAGAGCACCTTCAGATGGGTCACATGTAACTTTGGCCCTTTATTGATGGATGTCCAGGTTGGAACATTGGGTTTCTCATCAAACCTTTCTTTGTAGGTTCGACTTTAGCTACCATGTATGCATCACAAAAATACATATATCATAATTCATGCCATCTTTGTAGTCATTACAAACCAAGAGTCAAATAACTCCGTAATGCAAGCAACTGTCATTCCTTAAAAGTCTGTGTACTCCAATCGTGGGCACTCAATTTCTCATAAGGTTTGGTTCTAAACACTGTGGCTGTTATCTGAAGCCATTTTATGCTTAATCAATGGGTAACAGAGGAGTACATTCCACTTTATTATTTTTTTCTGGGACAAAGTACGGCTTCTCTGCTGCCTCTGAATAAATATGGCAAGTTTAGTTTAAACATGGTTTGAGTGATTACAGATGGCTTATTTATTTAAATTGCTCTCTGTTCAGATGAAATCTAAATAGAAAAGCACACAAGTTATCTCCTGAATCCAAACCAATGTTTTGGCAAAACCAAAGTCTAGATATTTTGGTGTTTAAACTGCACAGGGAAGGAAAAAGTGTGGGACTTGTGTTTCTTTCATATAAGGCATGGGCTAAAAATAGTTCTTTACATTTCAAAATGCTTTGCATACATTACCTAATCAATGTACCTTAAAGCAAAATCACGAGGTGTGATGGGAAAGCAACTGTTGATTCACTTTTGCAATTCAGGCAATAGAAGCAGCAAAACTATATGGTTCATCACTGGGAAGCAGAACAGGAACTAGCGATGCCTACGAATTCTATTCAGTTCATTTTTTAAATAATAACTTCCCAGAGTTTGTACACTTCTTTATATAGGGGTTTAAAAGAACTTGAGATTAATAATATCTGAATATGTGAGAAACCAAAACCAACAGATTCTTCCATCCATGCAGTGTTTTTTTTTCACTGCTTAGCTCTTTAAAATTTGGCTTTGCATCCCTGTGTAGTCAACCATGTTTGTGGTATTGAATGAGGATTGCCCCATTTTGGGGATGGGGACAGGTTCTTCATCGTTAACAGGTGTATGGCAGGCAGATACAACATGGTCCTCTCCTTGTTTGGAATAGTTGTGAACAGGTAAATGAGAATTTCTTTTGGTTTGTTTTCCATAAAGAATTGGCCAAAATTCACATTTCCCCCCATAAACAGGATACAAAGAACATGCTTAAAAAAATGAACGTGGGAAAACTAAAACTGACATATTGGAGAGCCAGGTCTCCATAAATTACTAATTTTAACAATTGAAAAGGCAAGTTTCAATGTTAAACCCAGGAAGGTAAATTGCTCAAATGGGGAAGCCTCGTTGGAGAATGTACAGGCTTTGAAATGCCCACGTCACACATACCCATTGCTTCATTTGCTAGTGGGACGGGAGAACATGGTCTTTGCCTGCGCCAGTAGTATGTAAATGGATCCAACCACCCAAAAAGTGTGTGAAAAGGGACTGGGTGGTTCGATAGAGAAGAAAGTGGCCTGAAAGAGTGTGTGGAGCATTTTGCGGGCGAGAGGGGAGGACAAATGAAAAGAGGAGACAAGTATGAATGGTATAAAATTTGGGCCACATTTATAGAAGATCTGCATAGGGAAAATTGGGTGGACCCGAATCTGCACCAGCAACTAGGCTAGGCATCATATCGGGCAAAACATTCTCTGCCTGCAGAGTGGCGTCTGTAAGATGGCCACCCCCAGGACAAACCCCTTTTGGGGAAGGGAGGCCCTCCCATGTCACTCTCTGCCCGGGCCACACAACACCGAGTGAGGTGAGTTGGCCTCAGAGGTGACCCTTATGCCCCCGGGGACCGCAAAACCCTCAGCAGAAAGGCCTCAGGCATCACCTGTCACCAAACAACAGTGCCACAGAATGATCATCATCCCATTCCTCTAAGTGTGCCTGCCCCTACCAGCCTGCAAGCAAATGCGACCAAATTAACCTAACACCAAAAACATAATTAATTTTCCTAAAGACACTCTCTCCCCACTTACAGTGTGAAGTAGGCAAAAAGGCATATAGACACAGCCAATCAGACTATGAGCCATAAATTCCTACTCGTCCCCCAATAGCATAACCAGATAAACTTACACTGCATACAGAGAAGGAGGAAGGGAGCCACAAAAGAAGAGGCTGAGAGAGCTGGACATAGCGGGCTAATGGTGCCTCAGCCATCAGCAAGTGGTGCACTCTCAGCACCCAATAGCAATTGGGCACATTTCTTTTCTTTTCTTCCCCCTCCTCTAACGTTCATATTTAGTCTGCAATCCTGTGCACAGTTATGAATTGAAAGGCCCATTGAAATCAATGAAACTTACAAATGCATGCCCATGAACAGGACAGAAGCTTCAAATCGTTTTGAAACTGTTGCTTTTCCCCCAGTGGCCAGGTGTACTTTGCAGTATTTTAACAATTTCCTGTTCAGTTCGCATACTCAGCAGGATTAAGTGAACAGTTTGGTAGTAGTTAATTTTAAAAAAGGGTTACACCCCCCACCCCACCCCACAAACCCTGTTTAGCTACCAAACTTGAAACCAGACATGGCAGAGAAATACTGCAGTATAAAGTGACAAAGAGGCTTTTAATGCAGACTTTTCAATATTATATTGAACAATGCATTAAGAAAAGTTGCTTGGTTACCATTCACTTTAACTAACCATTGTGTATTAGAAGTCTTGGGTGTTACCTGGAGAAAACATGTATGTTTTATGGTTTGAGGGGTGTTTTTGCATGTAGTTTAATGTCTATTTTAATGTTATAAACCTCTTTATGATTTTTTAATAGTATGTGGAATACGAATGCCTTTTAGATAACAACAGTATGGGAAATGTTGCTCACATGGTCTTGATCCCGCCTTAAGTGAAGCTCTTTTAAGTGCTGTTGTCTTTAGTGGCAGAGCCCATGCTTAAATCACTCCAATTGATTGATTGATTGATCGAATTTATATCCCATCTTTTTTCCTCCAAGGAACTCAAGGCAGTGTACATAATCCTCCTCTCCATTTCTATCCTCATAACAAAAACCCTGTGTGGTAGGTTGGGCTGAGAGTCTATGACTGGCCCAAAGTCACCCAGTGAGCTTCCATGGCCAAGTGAGGACTAGAACCTGGATCTCCTGACTCCCAGCACAACACTCTAACCACTACACCGCACTGGCTCTCCATTGAACTTGGTGAGACTTGCATTTGAGTAGATGTCCATAGGACTGGGCTGTGAAGCACTTAGCTTTGAATGGATCATGGCCATCATATTGATAGATTCATTTGGGGAACCTGTGTACAGTTCATCCCTGCCCATTTAGCCACCCTTCATAGTGTGTGTGTGTGTGTGTGAATACTCAATTCCTTAAGTGGACACCTAAAAATGTACCGTGTAAATCAAGGGTGCAGAACCACTTTCAGTCCAAGGGTTGAATTCCATTTCAGAGACGCTCTCAGGGGTCACATTCCACTGGTGGATGGGGCTAAAGGCAAAAGCCCTACTTAAGGGCTACCATGGTGCCAAGTTTCATCTCTTTATCTTCAAAAATGACAGAGATGTAAGCATTTTTATTACTCTCCATAACTACAATGGAGCAGTTATCCAAACATGGAGCGGAGCTTCAACGGTTTATCCGATGAAGCAGAGCGACAGAGCCGCTCTGCACAGCCCTAGTAACTACTCCTTAGGAGAGGCGTTTCAATGGTTTAGAAAGGGGAAGAAACTGCACAGAAGCTGGTAAACCACCAAAATTATTGGTGGTTAGGGGAAATCAGATGGGGTCTGGGGAAAGGTGAGTGGCCATTTGGGGAACCCTGCTGTGGGTAGAGATGTAAAATTCCTGGAGATTTTGAAGCCATGGGCTGGATTTGAAGTTCTGCATCCCAGATGTAAATAAACAAAGAAGATATTTGAAAATATGTGTAGTGAACAGGTACACTTATCAGGATAAGCTTGACAGGGAACTGTGGCTCCTTCCTTACGAAGTGTTTATGTGATGGCAAGCGAGGCTTATTGGTGTGTATTGCTGTGTAAAATGGCCATTGGACTATAAGTAATTCTATAATCATTAGAACTAAGGAGGGGGGAGAGATGTCCATCAAAGGCAAGAAAATATTCCATACTGCTATGCAGTTTTGAAGGGACTCCTGAGAAAGCCCATATATAACACTGGGATAAAAGGGGCAATAAATTTCATTCTAAACTGTGTTAAAATCCATTTCTTTGTTGCATGGCAGAAGCCTTGATCATGACACATTTTAATTAAGTTCTGAAGTTCATGTATTTTATGAGCTAAGAACCCAGCTGTTCAAGAAATTGATTTTTGGAGGGCAGCCTCAAAAAGTTATGATGTAATAAGGTGACTAGCTTTTAATCAAACATAGTGTGTACTTGCAGATTGATAGCCCTACTTTATTTTTATTTTTTAAAAAGAAAAAAAGTTTCCTTTCTTAAAGATATGAAGCAGTGACGTTTTATATTTTTTTGTTAGCACACTTATAAGAAGCTTAACTGAATGGCCAGTTTCCATACTTACCTAGCATTTTCTCTGTGCCATGTGTGTAAACAAATGTGGAACATGGATGCTCTGCACAGAGGCTCAGTTTATGCAAGCCTCCAAAGAGGAAAGAATTTTGCATCACTCAAACCCTTATGGGAATGGTTTTGAGGGACAAGTTATAGATAGATAGATGCTAGATAGATAGATAGATAGATAGATAGATAGATAGATAGATAGGACAGTGAGGATGTCTACTTTCCCATCAAGTTGAGGATTGGGCTGATGCAAAAATTCTGCAAGTTGGGTAGCATTTTCAGCTCAGTTCCTGGGCAGCAGGGGGGCAAGGGGAAGAGAGAAATTCTAAAACAATTCTGCCTCAGAGGGGAGTTTACCATGGTAAGTGGGATTTCTTGGAGGTGCTTTCTTTAATTGTTGTTCTGCTGCTTTCAGAGATGGAGCTTCTGTCTCCACCATATTCTACTGCAATGCTTGGATGATACTACAGTAGGACTTAATATTGTTTTGGAGGTACTGTGTGTGTGGGGAAGAAGAAGAGATGGCAGACCCCACTGCTGCGCCACCAATTGCAGCTCCGTTACCAGAGCAATTAGTTAAAGAAAGAAACTCCCTAGAAAATCCTCTCCCTTTGATTTTCTTGATAACATGATCCACACCCCTTACCCCAAGTAAAAGCTCATAGCCACCCTAAATGTTCTGGGTGGGTACCAAAAAGGGATGGAGCAATTGATCTAATTTCCAGGTCTTTTAAAGAGAAAATTGTAAATCGTTTTATTTGTCTGTAAAGACAAGAAGAAGAAAGAATTAGGGGGAGGCAGAGAAAATTTAAGGTGAGGCAGCCCACCCATGTCTACAGGCCTGCCCAAGTGTAACTGTTTAGGTTTTCCTTCGCTCCTCAAAAAATGTAGTCTCCCCCTTTCCTCCCTCCTCTCACCACCAGGATGGGTTATTTTTTTCTCCTCAATAAAAAGCTGGCTTGGCTCTAATTGAGAGGATCGTTAAATGTGTGTGTGTTGATGTGCGTAGACCCTCAACATGCTGCAGTTACAGAGGCGTCTCGCCTCACCTATGAAAAGGGAATGTTCCACAGTGCAGCTCCATGTCTCATTGAGCGTACCTCATAGAAGAGAAGAGTACAACGCTTGAGAGTTCAGGGTTCTGCATGTGCATCCAGCCTCTTTGGCTATGGGTTCCACAAGCACTTTAATATCTCTGGACTTGAACAGGGAATCCAGCTGACAGAAATGTTCCTCATCACAAGGTCCGGGAACAAGGTGCCTCTATTGTTCACAAGAACATCAAGCCTGAAAGCAGCAGATAACAGCAAAGCTTTTGACCCTTCCAAAAATGGCCATTTGTGGGGATGGACGGCCAGGGCAGTTAGTTACCCTTGTGATTTCCCGATTTCCCATTATTCCAGATAAGGTCGCAAGCCTAGTATGCATGCTTACTTGAAAGTAAATCCCAAGTATTCCCATGGAGCATGCCTCATTCAAGGTGAAGTGATGCCACCATGCAGAGAAAGGGCAGATAGGCAGATTGTTTATATCTCTCTGTGACAGGACAGCAGCAAAAGAATGAAAGGAGAACAATGAAACTGAAACTTGTCAAGAATGGCTAACCCTTAAACAGCAATGCCAGATTCATTCTCTACCTCTTTTATTCTCCTTCCATTCAGATATTAATGTGTCCCTCGGTCTTACGTGAAAGCCAACAAACAGACGATGGGCCAAACTGAAACTGTGAAATGCACAAATGTTCCCCCTCCCCCAGATGTATGAGTGATTGGAATTAGTTCTGTGCAAGGAGGATTTTTTTTAACCCTTTTTCTGAGCCCTGACTTTACTGAGCTCTACTGCACTGAGCTACCCTGTTGCAGACGGAGGAACGGAAAATAAAGAGACAACACATGATATATGGATTCAAATCTGGGCCACATTTTATTGAAATCTGCAAAGGAAGCACTGGGCGGGTCCTAACTTCGCCATAACTCTAACGGCGATTAATGGGCGAAACATTCTAGGCCTGGCGAATGGCGTTACTCTGCTCGCCAGCCCCAGGCCTACCCCTTTCGGGGAGGGGAGGCCTTCCCGTGTCGCTCCCCCCCGGGCCATAACCCAGGTGTAGCGAGGTGAGTTGTCCTCACAGATGAGCCCTATCCCCCCGCCGAGGCCGCAAAGCCCTTAGCGGAAGGCCCTCAGGCATCACCTGTCACCAGTTAACAGTACCACAGAATGATCACCGTCCCTTTGGCTAAACGTGCCCGCCCCAACGCCTTAAAATGCGACCAATTAAGAAACAACCTAGGACGCTCTCTCCGGACTTACAGTGTGTAGTAGGCGAAAAAAACATGCAACCAAAGCCAGTTAGGGTACATGAAAAATTCCTACTTGGCCCCCAATAGGGCGACCAGAGAACCCACACTGCATACGGGAGGGAGGGAGCCGCAAACGAAAGAGGCCGGGGGCTGGAAGAAGCCGCTTAATATTGGCGCTGCTTCTCCGCCCCTTGCCTGTGGCGCCAAATGGCCTCCCCCAATAGGGAGCAGGCACGTCTCTGTGTCCGCTCCCCGCCCGCAACAGCCCCCCCCCATGGCCACGTGTCCGGGACGCGGGAAGGGCACTTCTGCAAGCTGCTTTTCACTCTAAGGCCCCCTCTACAAGATTTCGGTTTGATGCCTGGTTGCCCAATTATGCGCATATACGGAAAAGCACATTTACTCCTAAAACCAATTCACGAGAGGCGGTGAAACGCATTACAGGCTATATGAAACACGCTTTAAAGTTGTTTACATGCGGAGAATCGCATGTTTACATGACCATAAGGCGCTTTAACTCCCACGGCAAATTAAAACTCGCTATTCAACGTGCATTCAAAAATGCGAATAATCGGAGATAAAAAGCGCCTCGAACCCTGATTTGTGCTCCGCTCTTGTAGAGGTAAAATTTGTAATGCGCCTTGAAAGAGCTTTAAATCGCTCTTGTAGAGGCACCCTAACAGGGAGGTTTCTGTGATACCAAAGGCTGGGGAAAGAAGCTTTGACACTAATATTTTTCTCCAGCCCCTTGAGGGAGGGAGATTTTTTTAAAAAATCTCCCTGCATTGTATGGTTCTTATCCTGACACCCCCCCACCCCCACCCACACACATATGCCAGATCATTATTTTAGATTTTAAAATCAGACATATGAACTTCATTCGCATATACCATGTAGTTACATTCATTCATGTATCATGCCGTTGAGCCACAATAACTCCCAATTTTCCTTCAGAGAAGTACATCATCAGTGTGCTGGAGAGCAAATGCTTATACTCTGTTGTTGCTTAAAGGGATTGGAGGGGGTAAATTACTGGATTTATAGATCAGATTACTTAGTGTTTGAATGTCATTGGTATTGACTTAATCACCTCAGAAAGCCAAGACTGTATTTGTTGACCTTTTTATAAAAACAGAGAGAACAAAGAAAAGTCTTGTAAAGGAAGGGTCAGGAGCTATTTACTGAAGGAGTACACTAGCGCTTTGTTTTTATTGCTATGCAAAAATATTGCTTGCAGAAGTGCTAAGAGGCTTAACTTTCTGATGGCTCATTTCACATTTCTGATGACTTTAACACTTTCCTTGGCTGCAATCACAGTTTCATAAGGCATATGGCTTTGGGTTGTTTTGTAAGAGATCAACATTGCAAATCTGATCAGCTTAACAAAATAAATTATTATTATTATTATTATTATTATTATTATTATTATTATTTTCTAACTAAGTTTGGTTAGACTGGAGTGAAATATCAGTTACCTTGGCCCAGCACTCATTTGAACTTAATGTGGAAGTAAAGACTCTTCTATCATTTCAACATGGTAGTATATGAATGAGCTATCACACATTTAGCACCACTGATTTTACGAAAAAAAATCTGTAGGGTTTAGCTCTAGATTATAAACACTGTGCCCTTTCACACAATCTAATTAAAATCAGCCTAATCGTAGTTCTAATTAGTATGGAAGATTTGAGTAAGAGCTGTTTGTGTGGATATAGCACTTTATCAGCTGTTGCTGGCTCCAATTGTTTCTCATGTTGGTCAACAATCTCAAAACAACTGACCAGGTAACTTGATTATATGGACCTGCAGTGAGCCACAGTACAAGAAGTGGCATACAATGCTACAACATCTGCAAAATCCCAGGTAAAGATCACGTGGCCCCACCCACAGCAGTACTAGACAGTACCGGGATAGGCAAATGTTTATTTCTAGTCCATATCACTTCTGAATATCTATAGTCATAAGTGTGTTTGAGCTTATTCTCATATGGATCGGCACATTTTTTTAAAAAAAGGCATATTTAAAAATGCATTTAAATATGTCTTTTTAGTGTGTTTTCTCTCAAAACAGGCATTTCTAAACATATTTTCTCCCAATGTACACATTTGTTAAAACACATTTTGGTACTTCTTTGAGCTGGGAAATGCATTGGAACATTTGGGAAGCAGGAAAGCTAATGGACAGCACATTCGTCTAGGAGGTGTGGATCATGTCAATTCATATCGGAATACACAAAAAGTGAACATCCCCAGGCATCAACCCTGCACTGTGCAGAAATCAGTTGTTGGCCCACCAGCAATAGGTAGAACTACACCTATAACAGAAACTAGCACCAGTGCAAATCTATCAGTTGTGGTCTTGTGGTGACGATACTTTATTCTACCACAACAATAGAACAGCTGCTGCTCATGGTTTCCTCTTCTTCCATGATACCTTAGAATCATATCTTCATATGGAGCACTTTGTTTGGTACTTACTTTGGATCACTGTGACCATACTAGAAGTGTCAGGATTGTTGTGCTCCAGCAGTATTCATGAACTGTAAAAGCCCAATCCCATGCAGTTAGAACAAAGAATATAGCTCCAAACATTCTTTTTCATGTTTTCCCTTTATTTGTTTATTGATTGATTGATTGATTGATTGATTGATGCACCACCTTTCTACCAAAAAATGGCACTCAATGCGGCTTTAGAATCCAACGTTGTTGTTGTTGTTGTTATTATTATTATTATTATTATTACAAAATCGAGTCAATGTTAAAGTGTGATGAAAATCAATTCAGGGGATGGGGAAAATATTTCTTTGTGACACAATAATTGCCCATGTCTCAATCGATGCTAGCTAATAAATGTCTCAATCGATCCTAGTGAATTCACATTTTAGTAATATTAGATGAAATGTATTTCAGTTGTTTTTTTTTAATTGATCCTGGCCTTCTATAACATGTGATGTTCTCATTGATTAGTTTAATATACAATGGCTGAATTCGGACAACACGATAGTCAATGGTGGGGTAATAAACAACTTTACAGTTGTTCATCTAGCGGGTACTCCCCAACATGGGAATAAATAATAAACTGTGGTGTGGGTTGGGATCAGCGCTGAGTTGACTATGGCAGCATTCGGACAACATGATAGTCAATACAACTGACGATTGTTTCCCCACCCCCAGTTGCTTAATGTGTCGTCCGAATTCAGTCAATGTGTTTTAAAAGGCACAACTATAACTAATAATTTCTGATAAAATGACAATGTTCTTTGGATGAATGGATAAGCTATTCCAGATCCTTGATGAGTATGGCTGGTTACTTCAGTGTAAGAGCAATGCACTCACATTTTGAAAATTATATCATGCTTGCTTAAGTTGCTGATGCTCCTGCTAAACCTGTCCCATTTTATTGGTGCCATATTTCTTTTATCAAAATGTAGTCTACAACTAAGGAAAGCAAATTAAGGTGTGGTTCCTCTTTCTTTTACAGAACTTCAAGAAACCAAGACTTCTCAGTTTTACGCTCTTTCCCACCACCCCTTAGACTACAGGATATTAGTGATGGATGAAGACCAGGACCGGATCTATGTCGGCAGCAAAGATCATATCCTGTCTTTGAATATTAATAATATAAGCCAGGATCCTCTAAGTGTAAGTCCACAAACTGCTTTGGGAATCCAGTATGTTTTTATGGCATGATTCTACTTTCAAAGAGGGGGTGGGGAAATACTGTGTTCCATTATCCCATTGTCAGGCAACATGCCAGGTCTTTCACTGAACAGTTGGAATAGTATACTGCTCTCAATGTCAAGCAATGTGTTTACCTTGTGATTTGATTTTGTGCTTTAATGAACCAAGACTTGCAATCATTGATTCTGGCAAACCAGCCAGGGTGAAAAATGGAAGCAGGGATGCTTGACCTAAGATGAAAAAAGCCCAGCATACAGAGGTCCACCTCTTTGGTTGTTCCCATACCTGACCCCTCCATTGGCTGCTACCCTGTTCTCCTCCCTGAAGGACTAAATGAACCAACAATTCTTAGGGAAGGAACGAACTGGTGGCCAGTGGAGGGCAGCTTTAACAGACTGTACCCAAGAAAACCACTGTTTGGGGCCAAACCCCACCTCCTCACTGTGGCCCCTAGGAGTAAGAGTAACTTCCCTGTGAGGGGAGTGGGCTTGTTCTCTCAATATAGTGGTTTTCTGGGGTAGAGCTCTTCAAATCAGCCCTTCAACAATGCAGCAGAAATTGGTTTGCATAGGACTAAGTTTGTTCCTTCATATGCCTATGTGTGCCCCTAACCAAGTCTGTCCCATCCCATTTCGATGAAAATGTTTTAAGAAAAATGCTTTTAAAATCCACACAGTTTAACCAAACGTTAGATTTTTTTTAAAAAAAACTATATGGAATGAAAACCCTTCCGAAAATGTCCAGGGGGTGATGTTACTTCACGCCAAAGTGTTGTTTCCTGGGTAACTGTACATTAAAAAAATGTCTGCCCCGTTGTGCCCTATGGGGAAAGCCATCTTAATCTCCATACAATATACTAGTGAACCTACCACAGACTTGCTGCTCTGCAAACAGAAAGCAGCTTTATTTTATTTTTTTAACCCACCTAGGCTTCATCTTCAGCATGCGCAGGCTTGTTTAGTACAAGAAAAAAAGGTGAGTGGAATTCACTGCTTCCTGAAAGTAGTAGAAACAGGAGCATGGTTTTTTCACCAAATTAAGGCTCAGGAAAGCATGACTGTCCAAGCTGAAACAAGACAGTTGGAGGATGTTCCCTCTACAGTACTGATATTTTTCTTATAAATTGTCACTGCTCTAACTTTAGATAACGTCTGTTTATGCAGGGAGACAAATCTCAATTCTGTGGGTTTTTAAAAATCTTTCGATGATGGTGATGATTTATTTATTTATTTATTTGATGATGATGATAATAATAATAATAATAATAATAATAATAATAATAATTTGAGCCTCTACTTTAAATATAATTTATAATATATGTCTACTTTATCACCCTTCCTGTCCGGACTGGCTCCAAGGTTAAGGGAGCCTATGGCAAACTGTCATGCCCTGGACCCTGTTATAAATGAAAACATTTTTTTCGTTCCTGGCACTTCATAATTGACAAGCCTCCAGCTACCATCTTGGATTTGCTCTCCAGTACCTGAGATGATGAGTCATTCCAAAGCTTTGGGTGTGGGTGTGGATGGGGGGAGATGGCTGCCATAAAACACACTGTAGTTGTTATGGGGTGGTGGTGGTTTTGTCCCACCATATTTTTATTTCCACACAAAATGTGGTTGTGAGCATCTCCTGCACCATGCTGGAAAATGACTTGGACATTGGGGCCAAATCCAGGATGGTGACTTGAAACTGCTTGGTACTAGGGCTGTGAATGGACCCCCCGATCCAATCCGGATCCCGTCTGTCAGATCCGGATTGGGCCTAATCTGGATCCGGGATCTGGAGATCTGGATCACCCCGATCCAACTCGGATTTGGGATCCAGATCCGGTCACAGCTCTACTTGGTACCAGTGGGAAAAAAGGGGCTTAACAAATTGAAAAGTGGGCATTAAGGAGTGGGCCATCCCAGGTCACTTGGGTATTGGCAACTGCTCGGATATGCCTCATAAAGAGGCCTGTCCTTTTTCTGTTGCTTTTTATTGTGCTGTATGGCTATAGAATGGGCAGTAGAGAACATATCCTCAAGGCTTTCAGATTAAAAAAAACAGGGGTGCGGTTGTGTACTTAAGAATACCTTTATTGCTATTCCAAGGATCATTGCCAGAGTACTTGCTATTACACATTGTTGAAAGCGCTTGTCCTTCCTGTACGCTGTTAGTTATTTGATTTGCAATACCTTGTCCTACATTGGCTTCTGAATCCGGGTGTGTTAGTAAACTGACCTGAACAGTTTCCTTTAGGGAAAAACAGGTTAACAGAATGTTTAATCTCACAGTGAATCTGGATGTATTTACTATAAGGTTAACTGCAATTCAGGGCGTATTCATCAAAAATTACTATCTGGCAATGATGGGGCATGATGGCAATGAAGTTACTGCCCATGTGCACACGCTAGCAATGTTTTTAAAAGGCATCCTTAGGGTCTTCTAAAAATAGGGACCCTCCTTGGTAAATAGGGACAGATGGAATGTATGGGACATGCATGCAGGCAGCCAACAGCGTTTTGAATGTGGTGGTGTTCTGTTTATTGCAATGGATTACTTGGATGAACAGGCAACCCATGGTTTTAAAAGGAAAAGCAGCTGGCCCGTTCTTCCGGCTGCTGTAAAAAACTTTCGGATGAAAGATCTCCAGCCGCATGCACACTTCTTCCAGCCCCATGGTTCCGGCTGTATGGAACTGGGGCTGTAGAATCCACTTCCAGGACTTGAGGGTGTCTTGAAATATATCCTTCTCCCTTTATTCAGAGCAGCCAATGTCTTATTCTTTACTCCCTTCATTTAGATTTTTATGTTCCCCATGCCATTTGAAAACAAATGTTGAATTATGTAAAAACTGCAGACATTGCTATAAAGGGCCTAGTTTAAAGGGCGTTAGTCTGTTGAAATCAATAGGATTTACGTCAGTTATGGTCAACTTGTCTCTTTGATTTCAGTCCAGCTTTGTCTGGCTTGTGGCCATGGAATGTAATGCAGTTCCTAGTGAAGTCAATAGCAACACTTCCATTGATTTACACTGGAGTTGGATTGCCTCCCTAGAAAACGTGTCACAAATGGATGAGCTATAACTTAGTGTCACAGCACATGCTTTGGATGCAAAAGATCCTAGTTACAGTCACTGGCTTCCCCAGGTAGGGTGGGGAAAAGACCCCTGCCTGAAACCCTGGATAGCCACTGTAGATCATACTGAGCTAGATGGACCAATGGCCTGTCTCAGTACAAAGCAGCTTCCTATGTTTCAAACAAAAGTCATATGTTAGATTCAGGTTTTGGCAGGAGAGGCTGGTGGCTCCAATTTTCGTAGAGCTGTGAATCCATTCTGAGTTTCAGTCAGAATCAGCCAGAACTCTAATGGAGCTATCCAAGGTGTTGAATGTATTTTGGGGTTTCGGACTGAAACCTGGAATGGATTCACAGCCCCACCAAATGCAGAGCTGCCAGCCTCCACAGGGTTTTGATAGGACTTTAGCAGACAAAAGCACCATTATTTACTGATTAAAGCCTTCCTATGACTACCTCACAGATTTTACCTTCACAATAGCCCTGTGAGATGGCCTAGGTTAAAAGATCATCCAGTGAATTTTATAGATAAGCAGGGTTTTGAAGCTGGGTTTCCCCCATCCAATCCCAGCACTGTAGCTACTGCACATTGTTTGCTCTCTGATGACAATGGGACAGCAATTGAAACTAATTCTCTAGTCCTTTGCAGGTGTTCACCTGCTTGCATGTAGGGCAAAAGTGTGTATGGGGGATATGGGCACATTTACAGAGGTTTGGGGATTGGAAACCCTAATAGTGCAGGGTTCGTGACCACGAAACCTCTGAAAGTGTTTTCAGCTTAACGTGCTTATAGAGCCCTATACAGACATTCATGCTCAAAGCATGAAGGACTCAATGGGAGCTGGGTATTGGGGAGGGGGGAATGTTGGGAACGTCCTGCTCATTTTCCCTTACACCCTTTTCCTCAACACACTACTAGGGCTCCTGTCTATGCTGATTTGCATATAGTGTGTACACATGTTGCTTGGGACAGAAGTCTTTCTGTGGACCTTTAGGAGCCTGTATGGGACATGAGAAAAGAGATAGCAGAGCCCTAAATTGTTCCAGCAGCATAGGTAAAAAATCAGCACCATAATTGTGTCAAGAAAGCTTATGCAAACCCTGGAGCAGCAGCAGCAGCATTCCGCCAGGTGAGCTGCTACATGTTGCCTCACCTTCAAGCCTCTCAATTGTTTTCAAGGTCATCATGCAGAGAAACCACTACAGTTTCAGTTCTCAAAGTTGTGAATGAAGATGGAACATTACTTGTTAAAAATATGAGAGAAGAGGTCTCTGCCCTCTTTCCCAGTAGAATTTGGTGAGAAGCATCCCCATCTGCCACCGCAGTTGAGGTGGGTGATAGATTCTATGATTCTAGGACCTTGATGATCCTGAAATGCTATAGAGCATTCTCTTCCAGTTTCAGACCTGCCAGTCATCTATTTATCTTAGTCTTAGTTAGATTCAGCCTCACTGATGTCACTCACAGTTATTGAAAGCTGCTGTGCAGAATAAAGATCTAGCAAAAAAAAAAAAAAAAGAGTTGGGTGTTACAAGCAAACCATTTCCCATCACCACCCTCTGGAATTTCCTACTCAATAGGACAACCCACTCAACAGCAGTACTACAGATGTACAGATGCCTGCAAGTTTTTCATTAATAACACCAATGAGCAGTGATATTAACAAGTCACACCCAAGGTATGATAATATTGAAAAGTCGGACCGAGTTATGATAGAATTAATATGGACCAGTTACCTTTTATTTTTGGGGTAGGTATCTAGCTGAAGGTCTCCAAAGTTCAAGTAAGTGTTGAACCTGGCCAATGCATCCTATGGCCACAATTGAGGTACAGTTTGTTCCACCTGCCACATCAGTTGACCACCACATTGGACACAGAGTTTGAATGTCAGGTGCCTGCTGCAGTCTCCAAGAACAGAAAAAGTTAACTGCTTAGAACAAGCAGATATCCCTTTCTTTAAACACTGCTTTAGCAGTTATATGCAGTTTCCTGACTACCCCTCAACACAGGAATTGAGTTTTCATCATATGATGATTGGCCTCTTACGGAAATGCGATCTCCTGCATTAACACACATGGCTCCAGGCAATATCCTAGTAAGTGGAATAACCACACACAGATCCTTACCACAATTACTAATCCCTCATTTAACATCTTATTGGAAAACATGTTTTCACACTGGCGGTGCTAACTTAATTAAAGAAATTGGGGATTTGTTTTATGCAAAATCCTCTGTGCGGAATGAATTTGCTGAAACATCACAGACTGAGCCAGAATGAAAATAACTGCTAATTTCATAGACACAATAAATGAAACTGTAGCTCTGTATATTATTGGCAGGTTGCAACCACCAGACATTAGACTGCTACAGTGGAATATGTCCAGCAGCCACAGAAAACTGACATTTGCTCATTATTCATAGCAACTGTACTGCTTTGCTATTATTTTGCCAGTTCTCAAATCCTAATTTATTGCCCTTTACTTTTTTGTGTGAATATAGTGATGGACGGATCTGTCAATTTCAGTCTTGCCAAGATTGTCAGAGAGGTTTTAAGATGACCTCATTTCCTTGCACTCCCACATGAACTTGCAATGAAAAAAAAAACCCTATGGAAATGTGTACACCTTTTTTTGTGTGATTTACCCATTTATGCATTTATGTGCATTTTTAAATGTACACATTTTTGAAGCATGTGGCATTGATTAAAGTGTGTTTGTGCACATTTTTGGAAATGTACACATGTTGTCAAATGCATATGTTTTGTTATGCGAGACACATTGCAATTATGGAAATGTACAGATTTCTGATCACAAATTGTTTGCAGGTGCGGATTCTGGTTTGGGAGATGTGAATTGAGTAAATTTATTTAAAAAAAAACCTAGATGGAGCAAATTTCTCACACGTCCCTATGTGAATCCCTTTGATCATTTTCTCTTGCCTCTTTGAAACACTCCCCCCTTCTGAATACCTTTGCTTTTCAGTCCAAGCAGAAGTTGGTCCAAGCAAATTTACTTCAAAATATTGTTTAGATGAAATTTGGTAGTTATAAACGCCCTTCCTACCATGCCCGTCTTGTCCGGGCGGGAGGGGGCAGTTGCGGGTGGCGGAGAGGATGACACATGGAGGCCTGCCATTGGCAGGCTCCGTATGGTGCCACTGGTTGGGGAAGGAGCTGTGAGCCTATTTATAGGGCTGCTGCGGCTCCTTCCCCCACCTTCTTCCTTTGCAGCTCCCTCCCTCCCTGTAGACAGTGTGGGCTTGCTGGCTGCCTTTTTGGGGACCAAGTAGGATTTTTTTACCTTCAAACTTGATTTGAGGTTTTTTTCACCTACTTCACACTGTAAGGCAATGGGGGAGAGCTAAATAGGCTAATTGGTTGAATTTGGTCACATTTAATTGGGGGCAGGTGTGCGGGCATCGGGAGCAAGTACAGGTTTTGGTGAGCATTCTTAGGCACTGTTGTGGTGATTGGTGACACCTGAGGCCCTCACCTGGGAGTCCTGCGGCACCAGGTGTGGGGATAAGGATTACCTCTTCGGCCAACCTTATTCACCCACTCTGAGATTTGCAACCTGAGGGGAGGTGACATAGGAAGGCCTACCTACCCCAAATAGGGAATCCTGGGAGGTGTCGACGCACCAGCGACACCTACCAGGATATGAATGTCTCACCCGATTCCAATTATGGCCAAGATGTTGGCCAAAGACAGGATGCCTGCTTAGGCCTCCATCTACCTTGATATGTTAATAAATGTGGCCCTGTTTAAATCCAGTTTATCGTGTCGTCTCTTTATTCTCGCCATCCATTCCTGCAAACTAGGGATAGATGAGTCTGATAGTTTTGCTTTCTTCTGCATTCAGTTTTTTTTATTAAAAATCTCAAATTCTTTCCTCCCCATATATGAAAAAAAATGTGAAATTCTTACAATAAGTGAACAGAAATGAAGTTCTCACCCATCTGCACTAACCAAATTCAGTAGGTACTGCTATTTCCAGCATGGAGAGGACTAGAGTATTTACCTGCCATGTAGCTGTTAAAATGAAGGGACCATCTGAAAAAAGAAGTGGCAATCCTACTTCAGCATCATACATATAGCTGAATACACACAGGGATTCAAAGCTAGATCTTTAAGAGCTACGCCCTCTGCCTGGATGGACAAATGTGTCAGTTTCTGTTTCTCACACCTGACATCTGTTATAATGTCAGGTTCATTTTGTCCCATTGACGAAGAAATTGCAAATCTTGGGAAGTTCCTGTTACTTAAAAACATGTTCCTGTTACTTAAAAACATGTTCCTGTTACTTAAAAACATGTTACTTAAAAACTTGCCTAAACTGGAGACTGCTAGAGATGAGCTGTATATTGTTCTAAATTTGGGTGTGTACTGGAGGAGGATTCTTTTGAGGCCGAGATGTTTATCTAGAAATTAGCTAAATCTCTTGGGCTAACTTCAGCTGGAAGCTTGACAGAATATATTTTCTTATGAGATATCCTGCATTTCAGCTTTGGCATCCAAAAAGAATCCCTTTGTCAACAGCCCTTTTTATAAGACTTCAGCGCTTTGCACTGCTGACCTGGACTGATTAACAAATGAACGACAGTTACATATTTTTTTTTAAAAAAAGAATATCTTCGATTATTCTGCTTTGCCTTCAGTTCCTTTCATAACAAGACCAAAGGTCAGGGGCTTCATATTTTTCAGGGATTCACAATGTGGGAGGTCAGACTCCCTAAGGAGGCTTAGGCATTTGCAAGAGAGGTCCAAGTTGTTCCATTAATTCTATCAGTCTACACTTTTTGTGAATATCTTAAAATCAGCACAGGAAATTGTTGGTTGCAGTCCAAAACCAGGTTCGCCAGCCCTGAAGCAGAGTAACCAAATCACATCCCCCCCAAGCAGTGCAACATTAGCAATTTGCAGTGAGTTGTGTTCAGTGGCACAGAAACTATTAATTTAATTTCAGAGGCTCCGTTATATGCCCCCCCAAGGGTTGACAGAAGGACAGGCCTTTTTGTAGCAGCACCCTGATTTTTGATCCAGAATCATCCATATTTGCTAGCCTTAGGTAGGCCTTAAAAACTGGCTTTGGATGGGTTTTATTCTGCTCTCTGGACATTTTAAGGGTGACTTGCTCCATTTTTTATTGATTGTTTTGTTTTAAAGCTGTACATATAGTACTGAGGATCTTTTTGGACAGAAAGTCAATTTATGAGTATTTTAATTCATAAATAAATACCTCCCTTGAAGACCTTATACGTTTCCGCAAGCCATACATTTTTAATCTCCCAATATCTTTGATGTATATTTTTATACAGTCTTTGGACAGTAGAGTAGAGAATCACTGATCCATTTCCCTAAAAATGTGTACTAGGTGTAAAATTTGGTGCAACCTAGACGTGTGAAGCTTTCTTGCTAAACCTCCCTTGAATTTTCTGCAGATGTTTCAATTTCAAAAGACCCTCCCAAATTTGCTGTAGGTGAAATTCAGTGGCACAGTCATGTATCTTTACAACATTTTAGGAGGTTTACAATAGTATGATTCAGGCACTCACCGGGCAAGGATGATTGTTGTGGAGGGAACAGGAACCTCCCTACGATGCTCGTGACATATAAGCGTCACGTGAACCTCGTTTTGCAGTGTACAGTTACGTTCCCAACATGTGTGCTAAATCTCATTCCACTATCTTCGTGTTCAGGGGAGGTACCTTACTACAAATTGAAAGTCAAATATTTTGCAGACATAAGTTCGATTCACACACTCTCCTTTCCCTGCTCCTTTAATGTGTGGAATCTAGGGGTGACAACATTACACCAGTTTTAAAATTGCTTCATTGGCTGCCAATCAGTTTCTGGGCGAAGTATAAAGTGTTGGTTATTACCTTTAAAGCCCTACATGGTTTGGGTCCAGGTTACCTGCGGGTTCACCTTCTCCCGTATAATCCACCCCACACACTCAGGTCCTCTGGGAAGAACTTACTCAAATCAGCCAGAACTAGGCTGATGAGTGTTACCCAGAGGACCTTCTCTTCTACCACTCCCAGACAAATTAGCAGTCTTCATGAATTTAAGAGAGTCATGAAGACTGCTCTCTTCCGGCAGGCCTATCCAGTTGAATTTTAAGATGTTTTTAATAATGTATTGGTTTTTATTTGTTTTTAATATCTCAACTATTTTGTGATTTTTGTGTTTTATATTTGTTGTTGTTCCCCACCTCGATCCAGAGGGAGAGGCGGGTTATAAATAATAATAATAATTATTATTATTATTATTATTATTATTGTTATAAAAGATGTCAAAAATTAGTCCTTTGCCCGTATTGCCCCAGTAGAAAGCAGTGCAGTCAGCTCGCGCAGTGCCTTAACGCACTGTTGTGGAAGAGCAGGGATGTGTGAGAAATCTGCTCCATCTGTTTTGTTTTTTAATGGATTTCTCCAATCTGCATCACCTGGAAACAGATGCAAACCAGACACATTTTGCCTTTGGAACTCTGTACATTTCCAGAATTGTGATGTGTTCCACAGAATAGAAAAAACAACAACAACAACGTATGTCTGATTAAATGAGCACATTTGAAAATCAAATACATTCAAACAGAATTTGTAGTTTCATGAAAAAAAGAAATGTGCATAGAATCAGCATGGAATTGACTTGGAGTAGGGAAATGAAGGAAGTCTGCAGAAATGGACCTGGTGTTCACACCTATCACTAGGTGGGAGTGTAAGTACCTTGCCCACCACTTAACAATTTGCATTTCGGTGAGTGTGCAAAGAGGCCCTGTGATACTCTTTGGAAAACCTTAATCCCAGCTATAATTAGATTAATAAATGTTAAAGCAGATCCTGTGCCCTTGATTGTCTTCATAAAGGCACAGGCTTGCAAGGTCCTGCAACAACTTGAGGTGACAAATACAGCCATTAACTTCAAAGTGCTGCTTTCTGGAACGCTCTGATTTAGAACAGCTTGTGGTTCAATGATATATTTGGAGCACATTTTTCAAACTGATGCTGAACTCACCCAACGCAGTGGGAGGGGATCTTACCCCCTTGGCTGGTTTTCTCAGTAAGAAAAAAAACGAGAAGAAATACTTTCCGCAGCAAAACGGATCTCCCAAAATATTGACCTTGTGAGTTTAGGCATGCCTTGAAGGCAGTGTGGTAGCTTGAACAAGGTGGAAATAATAATTCTTCCCCACCCCTGTAAATATGCATTAAATATTATGTAATCCATTTTAAATTTTTTTTTTTTCTTTCCACACAGATTTTCTGGCCAGCATCAACAACCAAAGTTGATGAGTGCAAAATGGCTGGCAAAGATCCTACAGTAAGTATTTTATTTTTCCTTTTAATTAAATATTTGGCCACTGAAACAGAGCACCTTGGGTGCAGCCAAAAGCAATGCGGAAGGGGCGTATTTTCTTTGAATACTCTGCAGGCTGAACGGTCCTGCGAAATTCTGAAACAAACAAGATATTTACACAGCCTGGGTCTCCCTGCTGATGTCTGGAAAACTGAGCACATTGCTCATGTTCAGGACTAGGTTGTATTTTTAAAAATAAATAAAACAAAACCTAGTTCTTGCTTACCTTGTTGCTAGTGATGGATATCATTAATAATGCTTGCTCTGCATATCTCCTGGAGAATATATTGCAGACTGCTGAGCTAATGCTAATGTAAGTGCCTGGACAGACTCCCAGATGGTATATGTGGCCTTTTGTTTGGGGGGGTGGGGAAGTCCTTGTACATTCCAACAGCACTTACTGCTTGATCATAAAGATTCTTATATTAGTTCTATAAAGCAACATGTTGAGCAGATGCCTGAAAAAGAGCAGAACTTCCTTCAAGCAGGTAAATGTGGCACAACTATTATTGGAGTTAAAACAAGAATCCCACAAAAGAGGCATGTGTTGAGCCAATTACCTAATAAACCTCCACTCTTTAAAGTGGTTCTTGGTCAAACCAAACCATCCACCCACTTGTGAAATTGTCATGATTTTAATATATCGCACATCGCTTTGGGCGCTTCTTGGAGAAGCCTCTAAGAGGTCAGATTAGTAGTAATACTAATAATACATTATGGCAGTGAACCAACCAAGGCCCTGATTTGGGGCCATGGCATAAAACAATAGCGATGAAAAATCAGGGCCTTCTAGGTGATGGCATCCTACTTGTGAAGTTCCCTACCTAGAGATATTTGCTAAGCAATATCTGTTATTTTAGATGACTGCCTGAGGGCACCATCCGATGCATGTTTAGACAGAAAAAGGTCTACAATTCCCAGCATGCCCCAGCCAGCATAGCTACAATTCTCAGCATAGCTAGCTGGGGAAGGCCGGCCTTCTTTTCTATCTAAACGTGCCTAGGATGGTGCCCTAAAATATATTTTATTTGGCAAGACATTTGATGATCTTAAGTGAATGTAATTTAATCCTATTGTGATATTTGGACTGGTTTTATCTGTTTTACTGTTGGTATGCTGTTGTTGTTGATTGTATAATTTGCAAGCTAACTGGAGGGTTCCCTTGGTGCCAAAAGGTTGGCTAAAAATTAAAAATGGGCAGGTATGAGGAATGTTATATTAGATCTTGTTTTGCCAATATTTGAATCAGCTACATTACTTCCAATCTTAATTAAATAATAACAGCATTGTGCTATGCTGTATAACAGTTCATTTGGCCATAGACATGTAATTAAATGGAGTGTATCTGAATAGATCAGGTACATTTTACAAGCCCACCTTATCTTGATCCACACTTCTCAAGGGAAGAAAATATTGGATCAGCAGAGCATAATAGAGTACAGCATTTTCCATTAAGATGTCACCAGTAATGGATTCAAGTGATTTTTTGTTTAATTAAATTAGAGTAAAAATTGTGGCACGGTGTCTGCTTCCTTTCCCAGAGGATTATAACACACTAATACATCACACATACTAAGGAAAGGTATTGCATCAATATTCTTCCTTACTATGCAAAATGTTATTCACTTATTAAATTTTAAAAGTTGCTTATTTCAATCTAGTAGCACATTATGCATCGCTAAATTCAGTCAATGTAAAAGTCAGAGCATTAGATGGGTAAGTTTTACATGACACTTAAGTGGCAATCCTAGATGTAGTTACCTAAGAGTAAGTCCCGTGAAATCAGTGAAGCTTGTTTGTGAGTAGATAGACTTATGTCTCAGTAGACAATACTTTTGAATGAGCACCATTGAACTTGCTTACTTTTGAAGAAACTTCCATGGGTTATGATGTTAGGCACTCTTATTTTTTGAAAAAAGGGGACAGTAATTTAGCAAATTCTTCCCAATTTCCCCCCTCCCCTTTTTTTTTTAAATGGGCTAAAATTATCACGAAATAATGAAGTTGTCAATTTTGCATGGTCGGTATTTTAGCTGCATGGAGACAATCCTTGTCCACCTTGTAACCTGTAGGTATTAGTAAACACACACCTGATGTTATCTGCTACCCAAAATGTTCATCCCTCTCGCCTGATTTTCAGAAGAAATTCACCTCCCCAAATCCTCTGAAGTTCAGTTGGGTTAAACATTCTGCCTATCTATAAGCAGGCATTTACCATGCTATGCCGACTTTCAATTGTCAGCGAAATCAGTTTGTGTAATAAATACAACCTCTGACCATGTGGGGGTGAATTCAAAACTGATGCGGTGAAAATACTTCATGCAGACTTTACTATGTCCAAAAAAATCAGATGAGAATTGAGTCTTAGACAGCAAGCGAAACGAGAATATGAAGGCAACAAGTTCCCTTCATCTGATGTCTGAGACAGCCTGAGAAGCTCTCATTCAATAAGTTGTTGCTAAACTTTTCTTTAGTGAATCCAACAAAAACAGTTTGCTGAATGCAAGTAAACACACTCTTTATGAATATAAATACTGTATACAATAGGAAATATTCTAAACATACACACTCGCACACAGTGAAGCGTACATGAAAACTGCATAGTTGCTGATGAAGATAAGTGGTCCGAACAGGCAGCAGGTTTATGAACAAAGGCAGTATATTGAATTGTTCACAGAAGTCTACTGAGATGCCGAACTGATAAAATACGTAATCATAAAAGTCTGGTCTGTTCATCAGGAAGGGCTCCTAATGCACAGACATCTTTCGCAGATGTGTAGTACCACCAGCCATTGTTGCGACACTTTCCGGGGTGTCATGTGTCCTAGTAAAACGGCATGTTGTATGGACTGGAATGTGAACATTTATCAATGATAAATGATTTATCTGCCCACAAACCCCAATGACATTTGTGCATGCTGCGCATGAAGGCAGAACAAGGTCCTCCATAGAATCACATCCAGAAAGGAAACATCTGTGTGTAAAGTGCAGCAGCAGGCACCACTCAGGGTCCTGAAGGATAGATTGAAGAAAAGGGTGAAAGAAGTGCAGGAGGGAAAGAGCAGCCCTAAGCACATGTTTACATTTTCCATATTGTGGCTTTGAAAATCTTGCCACACGTTGAAAGCATGGCTAAATGTTTCATGTCTGCTGGAGCTAATGCTACAAGCATGTCAGCTTTTGGTGTTGTTGGGGGAAGTTGTCTAGACAAGTAAGGCAGGGCTATGAACGTTTTGCTGACTGCTTCCACCTTTGAAGCAACGGCAAAGCCAAGAAGGGGAAGGGAAAGGTTTTAAAAGAAGGTATTCTTTAGGCGCTATCACAGTAATTTGCACTCTTTCTTTATGCTGTTTGTATACTGCTTCAGCTGTAATAGTTCTTCTCATAAGTCACAGTGTGCAAGTCTTTCGGTTGAAGAGCTTGAGTTTCCTGCCAAAGGATAACAGCCTAGTCAGGAAGCCTGATATTGGCTTAACTAGAGGTGGAAACCTGTGGCCTTCCAGATATTAGTGGACTACATGCACCAGCATCCCTGATCATTGGCCATGCTGACTGGGGTGATGGGAATTGAGCTCCAACAACATCTGGAAGATAACAAATTCCCCACACTTGGGCTACAGCTTCATCCACATGTGACTCAGAGGATCACGAGACTCCCTACATAGACCTGGTGGCACCAGACATGCCAAGTCCAAAATACGAGAGACTAAGATTGTCAACTGAACATGCACTATAGCAAGGATAGGAGAAGGTAAATCTCACATGTTTTGGACTTCAGCTCCCAGCATTCCTGACAATTGCCTTGCTGGCAGGGGCTTCTAGGAGCTGACATCCAAAATATCTGGAGATCTGCCATCTCCCCATCTTTACATTATGTCCTTAACCTCCAGGACGTCTTCTGCACTTTCCCCCCTTTATCCCGCTTTCAAAAAGTTTAGAGAGAAGCTGAAATAAAAATTAATGCAGCGTATTGGTAGTGTGTAAACAAGACAGAAAGGAGTGGAGGGGAATAAGGAGCAAACTGGGGTGGGTGATGGTCAAACCATGGAGCTCACATTAGTTACAGTCTTAAGATGGAAAGTGTGAGGGAGTTGCAGACATTAAAATAACAGACATTACACCAGATGCTGGTATAAATGTTGTGCAATGTTTGTGTGCTGGTTTATCAATGTTTGCTTTTGCTCTCTCTTTCTGCAGCACGGTTGTGGCAATTTTGTTCGTGTGATACAGACTTTCAACCGCACTCATTTATATGTTTGTGGGAGTGGCGCATTCAGCCCTGTATGTGCATACCTCAATAGAGGGCGAAGGTCTGAGGTAAGTGTTTTGATTAACAGGAAGGCTTTTCCCCCTGTTTTGTTCATTTTTGGGGGGGCAGATGGTGGTTGCCGTGTTCATCAGAGCCATTTTATTAGTATCCAAACCACATTGATGCAAATAATTTCCCTTAAATTCCTGTGCCTGATTAAGATCCCAAGAATCAGATGGTTACTTCTTCATGCCCCAAAAGGACTTTGGGCTTGTGTTTCTCACTAGAAGCCCCTCCCCACAACATATGACATCATGCTTTTGAAAGGATTAAGGTAAAGCAAAGATGGCAGCTGTCTTGAAAATCTGTTAATCTGTATGTCTGTCATTTGATGGATACTGTTCCAATGCATCCACTTCTGCTGCTATTTATTATTGTTACTACTATTACTATAATCCACATTTGTTTCTGCCTTTCCCTCGAGGCCCTTGTAAAAGTGCATACATGGCTTGTCCCATTTTATCGTCACAACAGTCTTCAGAGGTAGTACAGAGAAGTGCAGTGGAGGCCGGTGGCTCTGATTTCATTAGGGCTGTGAGTCCGTTCTCGGTTTCAGTCCGAACCAGCTAGGTTTCTGGCCCAGTGAGTTTCATGGAGACATGTATTCTAATTCCATTTGTGGCACATCAAACAGTATCACAGGCCAGCAGAACTTGCGGCCCGCCAATGTGAGTACAGATTGCCAACAATGTATTGTTGCCTGCAAAGAAGTTGCCATCATCTGTTTTTTTAGACCCAGTTCAGCATAAGAAACAGAGCAATTATAATTGGTCATTCACGGCTTATGAGGTGTGCCACTTGGTGCATCAAAAGTTGTGCAGCCGTGCCCTTTCCACCATACCCCAATGGAAGTGCAATGCCCTTACCTGCACCAAGCATTTACAAGCATAGACATTCCAGGCAAGATGTGTGCTTTTTGAGGAGCAAAACGATCCCTATCATTGCATTTGCTCATGTTGACTTAGACTTGTTTGTAGCTCCGACTTGCTGCTTTGGCACATTTTTTTTTTCATTTTTTAAAAAAGTTTCTCTTTTTTTCAGAATGTGATCCCAGCCAATCAGGGATCACATAGTGAATGTGATCACATCCCAGCGCCACAGAACCTATTAGATTTTCCTAGATGGCAGCCTTTCTTTCTAATGGCATAGAAAGCCAAACACATTGCTCTTAGTCCAGAGAAGAAAGGACATGTCCATTTTACTCTTGCTCCAGGTCAATGCGCTTTCTCTTCCAGTGCTGCTCTTTCGTGGCTTAATTGCCCATTTTCTCTGTTTCCATTATGCAGCCAGAATAGCCGAGTTATCTTGGCAATGAGGGTGTTTTCCCTCCCCCCTGAACCGGCAAACATTTTCACTCCTTTCTCAACCCACATGCAAGTATTGCCAAAAGAGAGGTTGGGAGGCTGTGCTTTTCGGCGGAAGCCAACATGTTCTCAAAACGCATTGCAGTCTCTCGTTATGGCTCAGAACTAATTCCTAAAAATGTGAGGGCATCTTGACCCACTTTGAAAGGAATCTTCAAGGTATTCTTCAACAAACTCCCCTGGAACATATGCAGAAATGTTTAATTTTTGCAGTTTGTTGACATAAAGATTACATCGATTAATTTACAGTCAAATTCGAGACTGCAAGATGAAGCAGAATGGTGTTGTTTTAAAGCTGTAAAATAAAGATATGCATCTTTAGCATGCTGGAATTGGCTCAGCGAGGCTGTCTCTTTTAGCCACATGCCTATGATCAATTGATCAAATAAACTGCTGTCTCAGATGTCTGGAGTCTGTTAGACACTTGACTGCAGGCCTTATGCTTTCATTGCTGTTATTGTGCAGGCCAACAATAGCAAAGCTGCTTCAAGTGCAAGGATTTAACGCGAGTTCCCTTCCCCCCTTTTTACCTATTGCATCTATACATAGTAATTAGCTGAACAGAGTGCATTTATTTTTAGCATTCCACACACAGGGCTAGTGAGAAATTACACCGCTTATCAACGAAGTAATGCCTTTTCTAATCTCCCTTTCCAATTTGCCATCATTTTTCATAGGCAAAAGGTTGCTTTTGCAGGTGAAAAGGGAAAGAAAAAGAAAAAGAAGGGAAGCTTGTTATAAACAACTTCTTTTGAAGGTTTCCTCCCCCCCCCACACAAAGCTATGATCTCATGAGACCATAAAATATGGCTCTGCATGGCAATTGGCAATGTACAAAACTGAGACAGGGTAGGCTAGGACTTTATTGTTTCTGCCTGGCCCACATCACATATTTGTGACCTAGAGCCTATCTACACAGTACCTTGGAACGTTTTAAATATTATTTTAAACGTTCCAAATAGGTGCGTTCCAAAACGTCTTAGGCCACATTAAGGAGTACTCACGTTACAGGAGAAAAATTCTTCAGTCTTCAAAGCGGTGTGTTCCGTCCCTCACCCTTCTGTCCATCTCTTTGTGTTTCATTTTTACAATGAGTTTAGAGCAAGGCATTGTGGGCGCTGTAGTGCACTCGTCCACTTCCTCCTTAGTTCCCCTTTCATTCCCTAGCTTTCAATGAGTATAGGACTAAGCATTGTGGGTATTGTAGTTCACTCGCCCACTTCCTCCTTAGCCCCTCTTTCTTCCCCACCAATCAACGGCTAAGCATTTGGGCACTGGTAGACAAAGCACTGCCCCCACAAATCACAAACGGTAAGGAAGGACACATTATTTTACTTAAAATGATTTATTAAAAGTAAAAACCGTTGTATATAGCTGAAGTGAGTTTTTAAAAAACTCGGGTATACATCGTTCAAGGGAGTGCGTCATGTGGCCCAAGGAGCTTTCATAACCCTTATGAAACGTTACAAAGCTAGAGTGTAGATCGGCTCCAAGATAGTGTCTGTTCAGTCACGATGCCCCTGTAAAAGATTATATTCTGCAACGTAGAATTGGCAGGCATGAACACTTTCATTACTCATCTGGCATATTATCACCTTTATTCACCTAGTTGTTTAAGGTGCAATCCTGTACATGTTCAGACAAAAAAGCCCTGCAATTCCCAGCATTCCCCAGCCAGCCATTATATTTTCTGTCTAAACGTGCATAGGATTGAACCTTTAATGGCTGATCGGCGGCTGATGCATTTATTGGTCTGTTTTCCAGGCATAGGTTTAAGTATTTTTATTACACTTTTTAAAATTATTTTATATAAATTAACCACTTTGTAAAGTAATTTGGGTATTTTTATAGAAAAGGAGCATTATACGTCTTTTGAATGACCATTGACATGTACAGTCCACTACCCCAAGGTGTGTGGATGGTAATTAGCTTAGATGACTTTTTAAAAGATTCAGCAATATTAAGGAGGAAAGATCCACCAAGTTCAGAGGCACTGTGCCTTTGAATAGACGATATTGAGGACAGAAGACATAGCTTTCTTGCCCAGCTTCTAAGCTTCCCAGAACCAAATTGCTGACCAGCATGGAGACAGGATGCTGGATTACATTGACTTTTGGTATGATCCAGCAAGATGCCCCTTACTAGGTCCCTATAATATGGAGCACCTTGTTCTAGACCAACCTTCTCCAACCTTGATGTCTCCAAAAGTTTTGGACTACAGCTCCCATCAAGCCTATCCAGCATGGTCAGTGATCAGGGATGATGAGAGCTATGGAAGGAACCCACTTGGAGAAGGGTGTTAGATTTGGAGCACCTACAATAAAGTTAGGAAAACTAGGAACCTCCAAGTTTTCATTCATACTAATAATGTGGTCTGTGTTGAAGTTGTACATGAGAAAATGGGGGGTTAAATCCTAGAATATACAGGCAGTTCAGAATGGGTCGTACTTCACAAATTACAACCACATATGTACTTTCTGTGTATACAACAGTGTTGCCTGCAGAGAACAGGGAGTGGGGGAGCAGGGCTTTGGCTTTCATAGCTTATGTGTGGGCAGTAGGAGTATAAACTTTAGCTACCTCCACATGAGATTGACTTTTACTGGCTTTACTTCATTTAGAACTCATAAGGAGAGTCTGTGCCATAGAATTCCAACAGGCTTGTAGGACTCTGGGTACCAATAATGCCTTCCTGTCCAAGACTTTTGGGGTCCAGTCTCTAGCTCTTATTAGGCATTTGATACCATTGTCATCATCATCATCGCTGTCGTAGTCATTAATCAGGGTCATCCCTACAACTAGGCAGAATGAAACTGTTGCCTCAGCCGGCTGATTTTGGGCGTCCTGAAAGGGCAGCAAATAGTTAGCTATTTAAGATGCAATCCTAGGCATGTTTAGACAGAAAAAAGTCCTACAACTCCCAGCATGGCTGGCTGGAGAATGCTGGGAGTTGAAGGACTTTCTTCTGCCTGAACCTGCATAGGATTGCACCCTTAATTTACTGTTATTATATTTTTACTCCCACGGAGAGGTGCTTCTGGGATTTTCTGTCTCCAGCTAAGCCAGCTTTAGATACTATAACACCTTGACTTGGGGAGCTGGCAGGGGGGAAGGGGGAGAGGCAGTATTTGCTATTCTGCCCTTGGGAAGCAAAATTAAAGCCAAATAAAAAGAAGTCTTTGCGCCTGTATGACCTGACCTACAAAAATGACCATTAAAATGGACAGAATATTTCAGAAAAATGGGGGAACACCACCTCCTTTTTTTTTAAGCGAGACATGGAGCCGATCTACACTCTAGCTTTGTAACGTTTCATAAGGGTTATGAAAACTCTTTGGGCTACATGACGCACTCCCTTGAATGTTGTATACCCGAGGTTTTTTAAAACTCACTTCAGCTATATACAATGGTTTTTACTTTTAATAAATCATTTTAAGTAAAATAATGTGTCCTTCCTTACCGTTTCTGATTCGTGAGGGGAGTGCTTCGTTTACTGGTGCCCAAATTCTTAGCCATTGATTGGTGGGGAAGAAAGAGGGGCTAAGGAGGAAGTGGGCGAGTGAACTGCAGTGCCCACAATGCCTTGCCCTAAACTCATTGTAAAATCGAAACAGAAAGAGATGGACAGAAGGGTGTGAGACCGCACACACCGCTTTGAAGACTGAAGAATTTTTCTCCTGTAACGTAAGTACTCCTTAATGTGGCCTAAGACGTTTTGGAATGCACCTATTTGGAACGGTTTAAATTACTTTTAAAAACGTTCCAAGATACTGTGTAGATAGGCTCATGGAATCTAATAAAAATACAGGATAATAAGATAAAATTTCAGAGGGGTTGCTATATGCCTCAAAATAAGCTCGCCTTTAAGATACCAGAAGATGTTTTGTCGTCTCTGCAGGATAGGGGATTATTGTTGCTGAGTGTTAGATAACTCTGTGTTAGTTTTGACCATTCCCCATCCCCCAAGAATGCACCATCCAAATCAGGCCCATCAAAATTCACTTTCAGAGGTTTCTGCACATCACACGTTCTTTCTGTGTTACAGGAGCAAGTTTTCAAGATTGATTCCAAATGTGAATCTGGGAAGGGACGCTGTTCTTTCAACCCTAATGTGAATACCGTCTCTGTTATGATCAGTAAGTGAAAACAACCAGGGTTTTTGCAAGCTTAAATCATTAGGTGCTGAGAGTGAAATGATAGGGTGCTGTAAACAAATTGAGCCACAGAGCAAGACAAGAAACTGGAAAGAGTTATCTGTCAGTGACTGTTTAGTTCTAGTGAATCTTGTGTTCAGTTCAGGGACTGGACTGTTGGGCCCTTGAAGAAATATGTTACCATTATTCTAGGCTCACATTCACGAAAATATGATTGCTAAGTTCAGGAAATATGTTACACATCTTTTGTAGGTCTTTCTTAGGGCAGATAGGGTCCATGGAATCTTTGGTGTAATTCATGAGCTTTCTTTCTTTTTTCTTGAAGTCAGATCTTTTTCCAGTGTTATAAAATAATGATTTTATTTGCTTTGACTCATTTTAACGAAGCAAAAGAGAAAGAGAGAGGGGGGGAGGGGGAGAGAGAGAGAGAGAGAGAGAGAGACTTGGCTAGGTTTGCAGTAGATGCCAAGGATTTGATTTCAGAATTGTACAAATGTTTATTGCTAAGTACAATTTAAAAAGAGAGTTTGAAATCTTAATTAAAAAAAGATGAATGCAATGTATACGTTAAGCTGGGAGAAGGACTTGTATGTCCAGCATCAAAGGCAGCATCATGCCTTTGGACTAGGTAGACCTTTGGTCTGATCCAGCATATCTCTTCTTACATTCTTATGCATAGCTGGCAAACTACCTTCACGGCTGTGCCAGCTGCCTGGCAGGAAACGTTTGCCTACACATACAGCACTATTGCCATTCAGTCAGCGGCTTTTCTTGAGTGTGCTGGCAGCGGCCTTCTTTCCTATGAATGCAAAGTACTGCGCACTTTGCACCGTCTTTGGGGAGACCTGTGGTTCAAAAGCCTAGGATCACGACCCTGTATCTAATCCGACTGTCATGTAGCCAGAAGCACAGCATGCTCGCATTTCTAGCCAAGGGGGAAAGCAACCGCTCTCCAGATTTCTCTCGGACTGACTTGGGATTTTTCTTTGAATAAAGGGAAGAATGCCATTGTCCTGAGCGTGCGGGTTTTGTACTTCGTAGCAACTGAAAACAAACTGCAGCGGCTGTTTAGTTCGATGGTTTCAGTGTAGCATGTCTTGGACCTTCAGCCCTTCTGCTCCCACCAAAATCAACAGGCATTTTGGCAGCTGGGAGAGGATGGTTTGTTTGACCTCTGCACTAAGTTGCCAGATTAATGTTTTTTTGTTTTGTTTTTTTAAAAAGAAGGGGAGGGGAGTAAAGAGAGATACTGTAGAGTGACAAGTCTCAATTTTCCAAGCATTCTAAAATAAGCATGTTTATTATGATAAAAAACTGGGAATGGGGGAGGGGGGGATTGTAAGAGGGTGGAAACCCCAAAATTAAATGAAGCTCTAAACACTTACTGGCAACAGGATAAATTATGCATATTATGGTAAAATCAATGGAATCCCTCCCAAATGCAATCACTTTGTAATATTAGTTTTTAAACCATGTGATTTTAAAATTTATTGGTTTATTATTATTTTTTTTAAAAAATACCCCATACATATAAACAAGGGCTTTCAGAAATGCCGTCTCTTCAGAATATTGCTCATTCATACTTTGATACATTTTCATCTTGCAACTTGCCATAAACTCTGTGTCCTATTTGACATGATCTGTAATACAAACGGTTTTCATCTCATACCACTTGTGGAGATGGTATAGTATTGTATCTTTAAGAGAGTGAAAATTAGACTCAGCTGAGGCTGGGTAATCTATAAGAAGCGTTTGGGGAAAGTAATGGAGAGAGGCTTAGTCAGACATATGGCTGTGTTGTTGGCCTTGCAAGGCATATTTTAAATAAAGGATTTATATTGGTACTTTTACCTTGCCTCTTCTTGGATGCAACACCACTAAACCTAATCTACTTACATATGTCAGTCCAGTCTATTTCAGATGTACTGCTGGCTCCCTGAAAACAATGGTTGGCAATACCTCCCCCTCCCTCCTCTGGAGTGAATTTCCACCTCTTTTTCCCTTGTGAGTGTTAACTTGGTTTAGAGTAAGGTGTGTACTCATACTAGCCGCGATTAACATTAACCAGGCCCTCCCACAACCTTAGATTACAAGCCCACTTCAAACCATGGTTTGAAACAGTGGCGTATGACTTTCTCCCCTTTCATTTTGGCAAGGAAAGCAGACTTAGTGGTTCTTGGCTGCTCTTTTTTGTCGCTAGAAAATATTCTCAGATTTTACAAATGCAGGCATGCGTCATGTACGTACTTGAACAAAAACAATGCCAAAGAGTGTGAGGTGGTTACGGCATTCACTAAGACAAATTGTTTGGGGGGGGGGGGAATTTAATAATTAAGCCGAAAGGAAGTGGAGCTGACAGATATTATTGGTACCTGATTAGACAAGTAGGCTCTAGGAATGCTTAAGACATAACTAATAAAGCTGGTATGCAATGGGATTAAGAATAGCACAGTCCCTTCCCAGTTTCAGTTTTTTAAAAGAAAAATGGGCATAAACCTGAGAGCTTTGTGAGAACCATTAACTTGATCTCTTACAAGTGTAAGAAACAAATGACAAGAAATTATGGACTAGTGCTTGTGATAGACAGTACTTAGGATTTATATAGCTTTCATTTTTAATATTCAAAGGCATTCTCATACTATTTTTCAAAGTAATCCTTACAACAACCTTGTAGGTCACGGATGGGCAACTTGTGTCCCTCCAGATGTTTTTGCTTATAACTCACCATCCATCCGCCTTAGCGAGCATAGCCAATGCCTATCTTTGGCTCATGGGAGTTGTGGTCCCAAACTATTTGGAGGGCTACAAGTTGCGTTCCCTTTGCTGTTGGTTAATAGTATTATCCTGAGGTTGCAGAGGGAAGGCATACCAGGGGCCCTGCCTATGTTCACTTAGGGCCTATTCAAACCACACGCTAAGCCATGGTTAGGCCGCTAACCCATTTGCAGCAAACAGTTAGTGAGCATGTTTAAAATGTGGTTATGTAGCCACCGTGGTTAGGAATGGTTCAAGGACATGCTAAGCCATAATGTTTAGCTCAAAATGCTTAACCACTGTCGCTTAGCATGTCATCTGAAGAGGGTCTAAATTTCAGTACGTAAGAAGAGCTGGCACCCAGCAAACCATAGTATGCAAACCAGGGACCCGCTTTGAGAATATGCTTTCCACCTTGCCTTCTTCCTTCTCTGGAGTAAATTTCCTTTTCCCTATCAACTTTAGCCATGGTTCAGCAATACATCTGCACTGAGGCTGGTGGTAGTAATCAGGTTTTCTGATGGTGAGGATCTGCAAATCTTCAAACCCCAGTTTCTAATGAGAACTGTAAACAAACGGTTCAGATGTGGACCTCACTTAGCATTCGTTTCAGTTTGGATTGTGGTATCTTCCATCTGTTGATGACTCCCACCCTTATTTTACCTTTCCCTCTTTATCAGCTGGGGCAAGGTCTGCTATAAATGACTGACAGAGCATAGGAATGGACTGTATATAAAAAGAGAGAGAAAGTAAAGTGAAGATTAATCCACACAAAATGGAGGCGCTGGGCTTGTTGATGGAGATCTGGAGGGTATGCCTGCTCACACTGGGGTTAGGCATATCCTCATGATGCTCCCTTTCATGGAGGCAGTTCAGAGTTTTCCAGTGATCCTGCACCAAACCCCAGTAAGATTATGATGGAGGCTAGTTTTGAATCTGGATCTGAACTTCCTGGTGCACAGCTCAGTTTCCAAGCCACCATACCTCCACTTGATAAAACCATTGCAGTTTGATTACACATTTCAGTACCAGTTATATAACTCCTACCTAGTACAGTTTCATAGTTGAAACACATCCTCCAGCTGTTGCCGTGCCCCATACAACAGGTTCCATTCTGTTCTTGTTAAAAAGAACAGTGAAGTCAACTAAAGACTGGACATTATACATGATTGCATCACCAATAGACATTGAGTTTGTGTGACCTTGACAGCTACCAGCAATACCAGAGCTTTAACAGGCTTATGAATGTACTTGCATTTCTTATGCCTGGAGGGCAATCTACAGTCAAAGGATACATTGGACGGTAGTGAATTCAACTTCTCCGTTACAGTAATGATGGAGGTGAGAGGGTTTTTTTGTTTTGTTTTTGCTAATGTTTTGTTTCTAGGAACTGCCTTGCCTATTATGGGATTTCTGTTGTTGGTCCCAGACAAGGGGGGGGGACCTGTAATTCATATCTATGTACACTGTACACACTTTGTGAAATATGAGCTGAATTCTTCAGTGCAAAAGAATTTAGGTCCATAATCCCATTATTACAAGTGAAGGTTGCATGCCTAATTCCCTTTATTGAAACATTTTGAGACTGAAATTTGCTTTGGCTCTAACTTAAAGTGCTCAGCTTTTGTGTGCATTACCCTCAGTTACATTCTATAGCCTACTTAAATGTGAAGGATACCAGACCAGATTTTCCCATGGTGAATAGCCCTGATCAGCAGCCAGATTGCCATGGTTTGAATTTGACAAGGGCTGAAGGGCCAGAGGCATTGAGTCTGCCCACTGTTCATAACACATGAGAGGAGACAAAAGGGGAAAAAAAGGCTTTGGCTTCCAATTTGTTTCCAGGCACAATTGAAAGTGCTGGTGATGTCCTGAACAGACATAAAAAGAGCCATGCTGGATCAGTCAGACCAAGGGTCTGTGCAGTCCAACATCCTGTTCCCACATTGGCTGACCACCAGATATCTATGGGAAATCCACATCCAAGTTGGTGGACATCATGGCATTTTGTGGTATTGAATGGTTTGGTACCAGGACTGTCTTCTCCCATATGAGCTTCCCTGCCAATTGAGACCACCTTCGGAGGTCCTCCTGTGTGTCCTAATATCTCCAGAAATAGGCTGCTTGGGACAAAAGGAAATACTTTTCCAGTGGCTGTGCCTAGGCTCTGAAATTATGTTCTGAAAGAAGACCATCTTGGGTTCTCTTTAATGACCCTCTGCAAATTGGGAAAATCCTTCCTTTTTAGGTTGTTAATTGCTGGCTTGCCTATTTATGCCAAAAATGAAACTGCATTGAGATTCCCTTTTGGTCTTTGTTTTTTGGCTACTTTTATAGCCCATAAAACTGGGATGTCTTTTTCTTTTAGGAAGAAGAATTTGATTCCCTGTGTTACTTTTTCCATCCTCTAGAGCTGGTTTCTAGCAGCTTCAACCACTAAATGATATTCCACTTGAAACTTTTTCTCCACATTTGTGGTTAGGCTTTCCTATTTAATGACATGTTTGCCAAAGGTTTCCATTAAGATGGGATGCTCTGTTGCAGACTTGATGTTTTGGTCATCATGATTCAGAGGAAATCCTGCTCTCATCCTACCCGTTACAGAATTAGACACAAATAGGTCGCTAAAATGAAACTTTCTCCACAGAATGTGCTCATTCCCCCCTTTCACTTTTTGCAGATGAAGAACTATTTTCAGGAATGTATATTGATTTCATGGGGACCGACGCTGCCATTTTCCGCAGTTTGACCAGGCGGAATGCTGTGAGGACTGACCAGCACAACTCCAAATGGCTAAGTGGTAAGATGACCATGTTTCATCTCTCTTGATTTAACGGCAAACAAAGTGACAACTTCTGTGGACTTAATCTATTGAGGGATAGGGTTTTGTGAAATAACGTCAGAAGTAAATCACAAGATAGAAGTACATACATTTATGTATGTTTATGGTTTTTACATTTTGTATATTATCTTTTTAGTGTTCAGTCTTTTCATTTTTCTAAGCCGCCCAGAGAGCTTCGGCTATGGGGCGGTATATAAATGTAATTATTATTATTATTATTAATAATAATAATAATAATAATAACAACAACAACAACCCGGGAATGCTCAGGGCACCACTGAGCTTCTCTTTTGATCACAGTTGCACAGAGGAGCCATTTATAACTGTCACCTGCAGTGGGTGGTGTTTATGTGAGTGATATCCACAAGGAAAGTTGCTTGGAAAAGTATATCTGCTGCCACTACTACAGTTTCGGTGGCTGCATAAGCACCAGCCACATGAAGGCATTGCCACGCAAATGGTGCTGCCGTGCAATGCAGCCCTGTGTTCATGCTCGATAGCAAACACACATGTGCTCCAGAGGCAATTGCACAGGGGATGCCTTTGACTCGGATTGCGCACGTCCCACAATTTGCTGCAGCATGTGCCAGGTGCATGCCATGGCCATTTTCAATATTCAATCTTCCATTGGCATGTGAACCCAGTTAACAGTGGTTTAATTAACCCACAGTTAACCTGCACTTAGTTCTTACCTTAACTGTGGATTGCTTAACCCACAATGAACCCATAATATCTGGGTTTGCACATCAAGAATGAACTTCATATCAGGCCAATTGGAGGTTGATTATGCAAAGCAGCAGAGACCAAGCACACACCACAGCAAATCGTGGGTTAATTAACTCACAATTCACCAGCATTATGTATGAATGGGGCCGTTGTGTATGAACTGGCCTTTGACTAACTATAAGTTTAGATTACTAGGAGATATATAATATGAAGTTATCCAAGAAATATTCAAAGTATACCCATTGTGTGTATCAAGGCTGGCAAATTAAAAAAAGGACCACCCTGTGTACACAAATTTTAAACATGAATGCACATATTTTAGTGATGTGAGGTCTTTGGGAGGGAGCACATGATTTGGCCATTATATCTCAAACACAACATTGAGATTAAAATATGCATTTTGAAGATGATGCCTGATTTGGATGCAATTTGACAAGGCCAAGTATATGCATTTTTAACAATGGATTTTAAAATGGATTACCAGACTCTGCCAGGCATGTACTTTGTCTACTGTAGTACCTGTCTAGTAGCCAACACTGTGTGCTCAGGTAACTATAACCTACGATATGGCCAGCATGGCAGACTTAAGCCAAACCCTAAAGCAGCATCCTTGAAAATTAGCTGATGCTGTTCCAAGTTGAGTGATTTCAGGAGTGCAGATCGAAATCCATTTTGTAACATACCTCTCCAAATAATAGGATGTGATGTTTTACACAAACATTGCATCGACTTTGTAGAATTAAAGTGACAAGAGAAAATACTCACTCAGTCTGTTAAATACGTACCTGGAAAGCCAACTGTTTCCCCAGGGCTCCTGACCTAGAATTGTTAACTCCATTAATCATCGACTTACAGGTACAGGCAGCAAATCAGACCTTTTGATTTCCTAAACTGGTGCCCTCCAGATGTCCTGGATTGCAATGCCCATAATGCTCAGGCAGCATGGCCATACTAGCTGGGAATTATGGGAGTCACAGTCCAAGACATCTGGAAGGCACCAGGTTGGGGACAGCTGACCTCATGTTTTGATGATGCTTCAGCGACTGTATGACCATCTGTGAACAGCAGGGGGCTTAATATCTCTGAGTTGTAGACATGAAAAGTCATTTGAGGACTCCAGAGCTAAGCACGTTGAAGTGAAGTCAAGAAATGTCTCGCTGTAAAAATATTACAGCAGGCTTGTATGTTCCTGTCCAGCACAACTCACAGTTAACTTGTGACAAACATATAGTAATTCCACTGTGTCTTGCATATACTTTCTATACCTGTATTGGATAATTTGCAACTATGAGCCCATTTTGTCACAAGTTTCATTAACACTAAGGAGCTACTAACTAGTTTAAAAGATGGTTCAAGCATTGGCTTTGCACTACCAGCCTGAGACCTGTTCTAATGTTATAGGGACAACATGGTTGTCATTCCCCTTTCATTCCCCTGTCATGGTGCTGCTGGTAAAAAATAATAATAATTAGGGATGTCCCAAGCACCCAACTGGGTCTGGGATTCCAACAGACTCCCCCCCCCCCACGCATCCATGCTCCTGGACCCAGCCGGGTGCACTTGGCGCAAGCGCTGCCATGCACTCAAGTGCTCGCAAGGCCCCCACGAGTGCTCAGCATCTGCCCACCCTGGCTGCCATTATCGCGCACTTCCCCCCTCCCTGCATTAATGGTGGCCGCCATTAATGCAGTGGGAGAAGTGCACCATTTTGCCAGCCAAAGTAGGTAACTGCCAAGCGCTCGCCGGGCCAGGCTGAGCCTCAGAAGAGGCTCTCATGGCCTGGCAAGAGAGGTCGGACGATGGCAGCGACAGGGTGGGTATCCACAGAGGCGGGCGAGGGTGAGTTCACTCACCCCTAAAATGATATAGAAACCACATGGGAGGTCAACAGGATAATAGAGAGAGAAGCATGCCAACGCTGCACAGGGAAATCCAACCTTGGATGCTCGCATGGCTCTTGCCACAGCGTTTCTCTATGATTCTGTTGCCAGGATTGGTGGTGAGAAGTGAAGTTCTGAGAAAATAGCAAATCATGCTACTACCATAGCATATGCATCTGCTGGCTGAGGCAGTCATTTGTGATGGACAAGGGGGACCTGCAAACAACAACAATGTTGAAGTGTGGAGTGCTCCTGTTCCGGGTTCTAGCCAGCAATCCATGCCCTATCCCATGATACCCCATTCCATTTCCTATTCCCCTGGTTTTTTTTCAACCCATCCCAACCTCACCCCAGATGCTGAGCGTTCTTTAGCCATTGAGCATGCTTAGTCTTCATGGAGTTGATTTTGTCCCCCACACTCTTCGATTTAGGATATTGTTCTAAAGGTGGTGGCTGGGTTTTTTTTTTTGTTGTTGTACTCCTGTAACTCTTGGAATTACCCTAAACTTAAGATGTCTCCCTCTTCGTTTTGGCTATGTAAGGATCAGCAATCAGTGAAAGAGTTTGCCGTTAATGGATAGGACTAAAAGTTAAATTCACTGTATTCACACTTTAATATTACCAATATCAGAAGGATGTATGAAGATGGTTATCCACATATCTGCCCTTTTCCTCATTGTTTTCCGGGATCCAGATCCATGGGCCACAATCCCCAAAACAAAATCAGATGCGATTCTAATGGTGAGCTGTGGAGTGGCAGATCCGCGCAAGCACATGGAGAACTTTCAGATTCCATGAATGGGGGGGGGGGGGAGGGGAGAGTCCCATTTGGTTGCAGGCTTCTGTTTTTTTCAGGCTGTGATCATGGATGGTGCTTGATTTCCATGTTCTCAGTTGGTGCACATCTTTGTGTCATTTCAGAGCCCATTTTTGTGGATGCCCATCTCATTCCTGATGGCACTGATCCGAATGATGCTAAAGTGTACTTCTTCTTCAAAGAGAAACTGACGGACAACAGTGGCAGCACCAAGCAGATCCATTCAATGATTGCCAGAATATGCCCTGTAAGCAAAAATATGGTCATATACTATTCGGGACATGAAGTACGCAGATCATTCATTGGATAAGCAAAAAAAGAATACCTTTTGCTAAACAATTGGAAGCCCTAAAATTCCTGTGCTGTTCTATTTAGAGACACCAAATTAAAATATGGCTTCTCGTTGCAGCAGGCCGGGTGTGGAAAGCCACAAACGTTCCATGCCAGATTTTGGGAAGTGTATCCACTGTGGATAGAAGGCTGCATAAGCAAGATTAATCTGTTCATTAAGTAAGCTCATTTATAGCGAGCTTCCAAGTACTTAGCATTATTGACTTTCTTGTTCCATTCTACTTTGCATAACTAGATGTAATTTTTTTTCCACAAAGGCTAACAGCATAATCCAAAGATGTTTGGAAGAGGCTGAAACTAGATTCATTTTGAAACAACAGTTTAAAACGATATCTCTTCTTAACTTATCTTTTCTGGATCCCTGATCTTCCCACACACTGCTCTTCCAAGGACAGATAAAGGATCATCCTTAAAGCTACTTTTTCCATTAGAAGTAGGATTTGCTTGAATTCAGGTTCCTGTAGAGTAAGCAATTTGTGTATCCCAGCTTATTTGGTTTTAGGAACACAGTATGAACCTTGGGGTTTTAGCAGCACTACACAGTCACTCCGTATATAGAGATGAAAAAACATTCACAGAAGACATCAAAATTCTACATGTTTCACAGATGCATTGGGTAGATTTGTCCACTATGTTGCCCTGCAATCTACAAATTTGAGAAAGAAAGCAGTCTGCAAACGAGCTGTACATGGCAGCACATCGGTGTGTAGGTTGTGTGGTGGAAAAATCTTCATGCTTAACCATTCTTCCCATTTTGCATATAAGATGGTTGAAATGACCAGTTTATTGTAACAATAACATCTGTGCCACTATACTGTGGCATGTTCTCTCCCGTGAGAAAACATGCCACAAAAGTACCTACTTTTGGCTCATCACACGATCTGAGAAAGTGTAGCTGTCTGACTTTTTGTGGCAACCACACTAGGAATCTGTGAGCACTGCACTATTAATTTGAAACCAGAAGTCAGTGTCTATCATCAATAACTCCAGTAGCAATCACAGCAACTTGCATGGAACCCAGGGCCTCCTGGGTCTAGGGAAGCATCGATATTACAAGGCCCGGTGACTTTGCTCACTTCTTCCTAGGAGCCAGTGGGCACAAAGGTAGCATTGATGGCCTCTGGGACCAGTGAACTTTGTTCTGAGGCAAATGGTGGTTCAGACTATTGTCTTTGGTGTGAACCTCACACATCCTCACTTTTCAAAAGTGCTGCATCTGAAGATAGCCTTACCATTCATCAGACATCACCATAATGTGAAAGCTTTCACCACCACGAATCTCAGCACAATACATTTTCTTTACAGTATGATTGAATGTACAATTGAGCAACTTATGGCCCTCCAGATATTTTGGCTACAACTCCCATCACTCCTAGCCGGCTTGGGGACGCAAGGAATTGTAGTCCAAAATGTCTAGAGTTGCCCACCCTTCTTCTAACATGTCAATGAGTTAGGTTTTTTCATTTAAACAGCAGGGATGAGCAGTGGAGTAAATCTGTTGTATTTTTCACTTCATCCTTCTTTCTCAAAACAATATGACACGTGACGTAGGCTTTGTGTAGCTTTTTGTTGTTGTCAAGGTGCCAGAGGCATTTTTCAGAAGGCACTAAATATGATTAAACCATTGTACTTATAATGAAGCCCAGATGACTCCTTCAGAAGCCTGGGGCACAATTCAACTTGAATTGTCTAGGCCAAAACTTGCAAAAAGCAAGTGTCAGAAAAATATGAGTTGGACGTATGTGTGATGTATCTGATGACCTTACTAGAACCTTAGCATCAAGAATCTTTTCAATATGAGTTGGATAGGGTCTAGAGTTCAGTGGAAACGGCAACAAAATGTTGCAGTGTGGAGAGTTCCATGTTCAGGATTCCAACCGCTCTATTGGCTGGAATAAGCACACTAAGTCCTCATTGGGCTGTTTTGTGAGTCCCCCCCCCACACACTTTTTAAGGTTTTAACCTAAAGATGTATTTTGTTTTTGCAAACTTGGTGTTTTCCCAAGTTTGTTTGTTTATTGATTTACTGCATTTCTATCCCGCCCAATAGCATGAAGTTCCCTTGGCGGTTCACAACATTTAAAACCATAAAGTACAATTTATGTATAGAACTTAAACCACAATATAAAACCAAGCAGCAACGTAGAGAATTAAAATACAGATTTAAATACAGATTTAAAACAGCAAATTAAAGTACTAGGATGGTGAAATGTTAAAATACTGAGATCACCTGGCATCAGAAAGAGTATAACATAGGTGCCAGGCGAACCTCTCTAGGGAGCTCATTCCACAGCCAGGGTGTCACAGCAGAAAAGGCCCTCCTCCTTGCCTGTGGATGGTTTTCTTTTGGCCACATGAATGCAAGTGTTCTTGGCTGAAGATTGCTATTAGTACATAGGAGAACTGGTTCCATATGCTCCATTCATTTTAGTCAACTGTCTGTTGATCTGCACTTTGAATAGTAGAATTTAGGGATGAAAACATCTGAAGTTCAATTCTGCTCTGTTTCTAATTGTTCCTACATTTCCCCTATTTTTCCTGTTTCCACTTCAGCTTGCAAGCCTGTTTTTTTTAAAAAAGTCTGCATGAAAGTGTGCATGTATTTTCATGTGCATTTCTCAAAATCTATCCATTTTGTACCCATTTTTCAAACTATACCTATTTTTTGTAGCTGATTTTCCCTAAGGTAAAGCATTCTGGTGCACACTTCTCATTAATAGACACTTTGGGGGTGTACACTTCTACACTAGGCATTTTTGGTGTATGAATTTTAATTACAAACTCTGAAAAGTGAGAACACTGACATTTAAACTGCATTCCAATTCCCGTATGGTTTTGGGTAGTGTGAATTTGGTAATTTTGCATAATAATGCAACCTGAACAAACTTTCCTCCATCACTATATGCCATGTCTTTTCTAAGACTGTGCCATGTCATCCTGCAGTTGGGTATCACTCATTTGAGTGTTCCCCCATGGGGGAGAGGGAGAAGCCTGACTCCACATAGAAAACTAACACACTCTACAGATAGTCAGCCATCTTTTGTTCCATTGACCCCTCATTAATGAAATTGGACTCTCTTTTTTTTAAGGGATGTACAATAATTTTGCTACTATTTGCATTTGTGCTAAGGCGTGCATGCACAAGTGCACATTTGTGGAAAAAAACCAATAACAACCCAACTTAAAAGCTGGTCTGAAAGTTTACACTATCCGTAGGTCAGTTTCATACAAATCCCAACTCATTCGGAGCCATTGCAAGATTCTCTGACATCCCTACCATCTACTCCCTGATATGCTATTTTTCTTTGTGCAGGGAGTTTATTTTGTGAGTGAACTTTCAAGCATGTAGTCCATTTGCCAATGACCTGATATGGTACAGTCCCGGAAAGTTATAGCACACAACTCTGTACATGTGCGGCTCAACTGGTGGAGTTTTCTTCAGCTATCAACTTCATAGCTCACGGCCATTTGTAATGTCTTTATTTGATCCATAAGTAAATGCTTGTTTCATTATTTCGTTCCACATAATGTACGGTGGCGTTTGTTCTGAAAGGGAGCAGTTGAAGCATTTGATAGTATTTATTCATTTCTTTTATTTGTGGTATTTGCATGCCGCTAAATATAATAAAATTTCTCCAGGGTTCACAAGATTAAAATACAATATTAAAAACACAACATTAAAACATAGAAGTAAGAGACAGCATTGAAACAGTTCCAATCACAGTAAAAACCAAGGAGCAGTAAGATAGAGCAACATAATTAATTAACTTAGAGCCCAGGGAAAGCCTGGGTGAACAAGCGTGTTTTAAGGAGGCGTTTCAAAGATGTGACATGTTCTGCCTCCCGAACTGCATGAGGGAGGGTTTCCCAGAGGGTGGGTGCCACAACAGAGATATCCCAATTTGATCAAAATTGTATAAGGGTGCAGCTCTATATCCCCTAGACAGTGTCTTGGAGGGGGGGCATAGTATCTTTCAGTTTTCTGGCTCTGAGCTCAAAGACAAAGCTTCCTGCACCCTCCCCCTCATAGCCGATGTAGAAACAGCCACACCGGCTGCCTCTTTGTGCCCAGTCAATGAAGCGCAGAGATGGTGAAAGGGGCGTTCCTAGGAGTGGGGATGGGAGGAGGCCAGAGTTGCTGACTTGCACTTTCTCTTATCGCCACCCCAGCCTCCTTCCCTCCCCATCCCTGAAGCCTCCGCTACACGGGCAAAATTGCCCCTCTAGCAGAAATGCAGCAAGAGAGGCACAAGGCAGAGGCTTACATTTATTCAGGGGGGCAACCCATAGCATTGCATCCTAAGCTTAGGAAGGAAGGCAAAAATGTGTACCTTGTGAGTTCAAGGGCCTGTGGAAAAGTGCTTACAGATATCAGAAGATCCCCCGCCCCTAGTTTCTAAATTATTTTTTTCCTTCCTTTCCTTTTCAGAATGACACTGGTGGACAACGTAGTCTCGTAAACAAGTGGACAACATACTTGAAAGCGAGACTTGTGTGTTCAGTTATGGATGATGATGGCACAGAGACCTACTTTGATGAATTAGGTATAATGGTAGAAATTTCTATATAGGAAAACACATTTGATCTCTGATATTTTGCATTGGACACATTTGCTTGCAAGGATTGTTTAATGTCACAGAAAATGTTAGGAGGAAAGTTGGCTTAAAACCTTGCCATTTCATTTCTGTATGTATGATAGTTGTCATTTCTTCCATATTGATAGTACTTACATTGCGCAAAAACTGTTAAACGTTTCCCTTGAGAACAATGACTCTTAGTAGATTCACAGTGCAAGAGCAAGCCCCATTGAGTTCAGTGGGACGTCCTCTCAGTAAACGTGTATAGCATTGCCGCATCAGACAATTACTTCCACGTGGACTTGCACAGTCCGCTATTACATAAATATATGCGGAATGAGTTTGTCTGAAAGGGTCACCATATGATGGACCGCAGTTCCACCATGTTATCCACATGCTACAATAAACTCTGTTCACTGGAAACAGAATAGCACTGGAACCTAGCCTGCGCTGTAAAAATGGCTGCCTTGAAATTGGTCATCATTTTGAAATTTGGCTTGATACGACATGTCACCGCTATAATAAATAAATAAATAAATAAATAAATAAATAAATAGCTTTCCGGCAATTCAAGTCCAAAGAGTTCCTCATAGTGACGGGAATGCAACATGATTGTCTGAATCCATCCTATGGCTACTGCTTACAATCCAGGCCAGCTCTGACTCATGAGGCCTTTTCTCTTCTTTTTTCCTGTGGCTGCTATCTCAAACCTTTCTCTGTTGTTTGTGGTATCGCCACGATCCCAGACCCAGGTGTCATGATCTTTTATGATTCTGTTAAGAAGTTGGCAAGCTGTATGAGCAAGAACATGTGGGTGCCATGGGGCATAAGAAACACAGGCAGGCAGAACGGAGGTGCTGGCAGCCATCCGGAGCACAGGACAGAGGATAGCCTTGGGGCAATCAGGAACAAAGGCTGACCCCAGGATGGCCACATACAAATCACCAAAATAGAGGACAAAAGAGGGTGTGGATTTGTACACACTTATTTCCATGAAATCTGCATAATCTAATTAAGAGCACAATTCTATGGATGTTTACACACCACAGTATGTTCTAAAACTCCCAGCATGCCCCAGCCAGCATGGCTAGCTGGGAAATGCTGCGAGTGTGGGATTTTTTTTTTCTGTCTAAACATGCATAGGATTGCGCCACAAGATGTATAAAGGCACATTTAAAAAAATACTTTCTGTAATTTAAAAAGAAATATAATACCTCTCACTGTGGGCGGGTGACCGGTTTGCCTACTCAGTCTGTTGTCCAGGTGCTATCTGTTGATGGGAAACTTCAAGGCCTCTACGTCTATCTTTTTTTCCTGTTTAAACTGGACTTGGACTGGACAGGCCTTTATTTATTTATTTATTTTATTCCATTTATATACCGCCCCATAGCCGAAGCTCTCTGGGCGGTTTACAAAAATTAAAAACATTGAACAATTAAAAACACCAATATACAAAATTTAAAAGCATAAAGCATAAAAACAAGTTTAAATTACAATATCCTTCTGGTCAAAGCACAACAACAACGTTGTTGAATAAGTTCTTTTGACAATCCTTCAAATAAAGGACTTACTCTGTAAAGTAGGATGCGTGGCAACTCCATTAGACCCACTTGCCAACTTAACTTATTTGGTTGTCCTATAAGCCATATTAACTGGCATTTTTTTAACCTCTTATATTATACAAGGGATCTGGTCACTGGCGTAAGATAAGCACATTACAGTGTAATTTTGTTTCCATTTAGAGCCTAAACAAAACATTCTCCTGGCTTCAAATGGAATAAAGTCCTGTTGCTGTCAGCTGTTTTACGTTATGGGGTGTTTTATAGTATTACGTAGGTGTCTGTTGCGTGCTGCTTTTTAATTGTTTGCGTATTCTATTGTGTTTTAATCTGCACGTTGACTAAAGACATTTTGTCTGTGAGGCATTTAAGACTGCAATGAATAAAATAAAGGTCAGAATATGTGGGTTGCATTTGGAAATCATGAAATGGCGTGCACTGATTTATTAATAGCTGTATACTGTTTTCTTCCCACAGAGGATGTTTTTCTGCTAGAAACAGATAACCCCAGAACGACACTGATATATGGCATTTTCACAACATCCAGGTAATCTTACATTCTTATTAAAGAAGATCCTCCAATTCAGTTTTACGTGGGCCTGAGACAAGTGAGGCGACTCCCATTAAATGAATGTCTGGATGTGTTTTGTAAGCCTACGTCATCTAAGGGATGTTCTCATGAAGGTATTGATTATAATACCGCAAGCAAATGTTTTTGTTGCTAAAAGCAATTGCTTTCTCATCCAAAGATAGCATGGCAAAGGCTTTTTGCATAATAAAGCACCATCCAGTCATCACACATAGTGGTCTGATTGCCAAGAGATTATAATGCACGAATTCTGTGCATCTTTCAAGACTTTGCCCTCGCTGGTGTGGCTTGCCATGTCATGCGAACCCAGCAAGGGTGGCGTGTTGCTATGGTAAAGATCATGCGATTGTGGTCATTGTCAATTGAAAGGCAAATTTGACTGCAGTCTTCATGTCACTCTGTTTTAGGAATTCAGAAATATTTTGAAGAAGAAGACGATTTTGAAGAAGACCATTTTTCTACTGTCATTTTGTAGTAGAAAACGGTGGGCACTCTAGCCATTTTGTGGAACACAGAGAAGATTTTTATCTCACAGTGACGTGATACATACGCTACACTTTTTAAAAATAATAATAATTATTATTATTATTAACATTTATATACCGCCCCATAGCCGAAGCTCTCTCTGTGCGGTTTACAAAAACTAAAACTTTGGACATTAAAAATTGCTAGCACCTTATCCCTTGGCCCAAAAATATAGTAGAAATGGCTTTGCTGTCAAAAGAAAAATCAAACTAGTGCTCTAATAACTTGGAGCAATATCCGGTGCTGCCCACCTGCCAGCAGGATCCAGCATGGGAAGCTAGCAGTTCCTAAAGCAACTGAAATGAGCCAAAATGCTCGTTTCCAGAATGAGAGTCACAACCTGCAGAAGTGAGCAGGCTGACCTGTCCCATCCTGGAAACAAGCACTTTGGCTCCTTTCCAGGCTATCTCTAGGAAGTACTAACTTCCTGTTGTACTAGTGGTGGCTCCTGCTGTCCCACATAATGGAGGCAGCACTGGATACTGCCCTTGACTTCCATTGAGGCTGGTATATTTGTGTGTGTGTGTTTGCGTGTGCGTGCATGCGCTGAATATGTATAATGTATCTCTATATTTCTGTTACGCACCCCACCATGGTAAATGGATAACATACATTTTCATTTTTCATTAAAGCAATAAATATGGTAATTTCTTTCTTAAATGCTTGGCAATCAAATGCATCATTTCAACAGCTGAGTCTTTTTTTTGTGTGGACTGTCAATAATGTAATAAGGAAGTTCAGCCGCAGGGGTGGGGAGAGACCACATTTATGATTACATTATGTATTCAGCATGTATGAGCTGGAAATTGGTTTGCCTAATTCATACGGTGAAGTGGAAAATGTGCAAGAATCAAGGAACCCATATAAGGTGGTAGCAAAGTGAGCCCTGAGTCTATTCCAGGCCCCGGAGATATTTCCTTCACTCTATACAAGGTTTATCCTGGCTTAGGTTTCTTTCGCCACATATCCACAATGATTTTTCCATATATTCAAAAAATAACTCTAAGATTAGACATATAGTGTAATTAAAAGTCAAGGTCTTAATGGATTTCATTTGGCAGCAATGCCTGTAATTCTTCTACCTCAAAAATGTAGAAACATGTTACAACATCGAACTGTAATTAATTTTAATTAAAGCCCATTTTCCTAAGAGCGTTTATGAGATGAATTACTTTTATGGGAGAAATCATAATAAATTAGACAAAGGATATATTGCCTGAAGTTATGAATATATCATATCAGGTTCATGCTCACCATTATTTGTGAAAGTAGGGGAACTAAAGATGGATCCTGATTTTAAGATGACAGATTTGGTCATGCTACATTATTCCCTGAAATAAATATTCAACATGCTATTATTGAGAGCCAGTGTAGTGGTTAGAGTGTTGGACTGGGAGTTGGGAGATCTGGGTTCTAGTTTCCACTTGGCCATGGAACCTCACTGGGTGGCTTTGGGCCAGTCACAATCTCTCCACCCTGCTGAACTCACAGGGTTGTTGTTGTGAGGACAAAATGGAGAGGAGGAGGATTATGTACGCCGCCTTGGGTTCCTTGGAGGAAAAAAGGTGGGATATAAATGTAATAAATAATAATAAAAAATAGTAATAATAAATAAATACTAAATGATAAAATTCATATATCTTGCAAGATTCAAAGAGAGAGAAAATGGTCAATAAGCTGAAAACCTTATTATCAAATGAAACCTGATATAAGGTTTCTGAGTCAGATGTACTCCAAACGTCCAGAAAATAACCTGGCTTTCTGAACCTATGTTAAGGACTTGCTCCTTACGATATCAATATTATAACAGTTATGAGCTTCATGTAATATCACAAATTTGCATTTTGCATTCCTATACACCCTTACAGACAGCCCCTCCACATTCAATAAGCACATGAGGTGGGAATGGGTTACCATCCACAGGCATGCCATGCATTTGGAAATAGTGGGAAGAGAGACTTTGCATGCACATCTGTATGTGCATAGATTTACTCCATGTGGTTGGGCAAGGTAGGCCTCTTTCATACTACAGCCAAATGTGTGGCTTACAGGGACTGCCACCAATAACTTCACCAAATGCATTGGGAGTGTCTGTACAAGACTAATGAGATTATTTCTTTTGATTTTTTTAAAAAGCGCTATCATCGTTATTTCTGTAGCGCTTTTATACTGTTCTCCCTCACTCAGAATATTAGGACCAAGGCAGATGTTACTTCAAATTTGTATCTAGCAGCTATGTCTTCTTTTCATTTTTGCTTTAAAGTAGGCATGGGAGGCGTTGATCTAGATATTAAAATTCCCCCTATCCTTCCCCACACATACACAATAGGGCCCCAATCCTCCCCTAGAATAAGAATGAAACAAAGATGTAACAGCTAGACGCACATGAAGTAATGTCTCTCTGGGCTCTTAGACTTAGGGTCATCACCCATCTGCACTGCGGGAATTAATAGTACTGTTGGAAGGATTGTAATAAGATCATGCATGTGAAAAGCTTTGAACACTAGAAAGCACTCTACGTGGTTGTTATTATTACTATTATTATTATTATCATCATCATCATCTAGTTACATACTGCAGGTGGGTCACTTGAGGTTGCCTTTAGAATATTACGTACTGAGGTCAGATTGAAACCCATCCGGATTTGTAGTTCAGATTCTCACTCTTATACATTTCTACTCAGCAGTAAATCCCATTGAGTTCAATGGGGCTTAATCCCAGGTAAAAGGGTTTAAGGATTTCAGCTGCAGCCTCCTGGCTAGACCAGCTCCTAAAGAAATCCTGCCATCTCAGTGTGAAAGTGACCATGCATTTAGCTAGTGGCAGTTCTTCAGTAAATCCAGCGCTTATTACGGAGACATTGAACAGGAAGGAAGAACAACAACAGACACTACAAAGCCCTCCGGTGTAGTTCACTGCAGGGTTGGACCAGTTGCCAAAGACTGAGCTATCACAAGAGAACTCTCCCCTTACACCAAATAAAAAGGAAGACAGTGCAACAAGAGGAAAACTTTGTTGAGTTTGGACACAGAATGCAAGATGCCATTCTTAACATGCTAAGTAGAATCTGATAATTTGTGGATTGCATGCATTGCGCTTTTGAAACAGGCTAGCATGATTTCAGAGACTTTTTGTGAAAGTCACAAGAACGTGGCATGAATAGATATGTCCCTTTTCTTCCCTAGTTCTGTATTTAAAGGCTCAGCAGTGTGTGTCTATCACTTGTCTGACATCCAGAGAGTGTTCAATGGACCATTTGCACACAAGGAAGGGCCAAACCACCAGCTGATCCCCTATCAGGGAAGGATTCCTTACCCACGACCTGGAACTGTAAGTACACTCCTTTTTTTATGTCCAGCTTGCCTTTGTTTATCTTTATTATCCTCAGGCATCATCAGTCTGACACTGGAGTGTTCTATCGGATTTTGGGGGCCATATTTCAGAAAGGATGAAAACAAGTAGGCCAGGATTAAGAGGCAGTAGAGGTGATAGATGTGAAAAGTCTGAAGGCTCTGCACTGTGTTTAGCCTAGGGACAAGAACATGGCAGTTTTAAAGACAACTATAAAATTAAGGTAGAACAACCCACCATCTACTCCTAAGCACTAGAACAAGAGGCCCTGAGTTTAGGGCCCTTTCTACACCGGAGGGGCGTACAGGGCTCAGGGTGGGGGATCCCAGAAGTAGCTACTTCTGGGATCAGCGCGCCCAATACAGATCAGGAATGCAATGGCCCGGGCTGTCACAAGTCATGGCTGCCATTTTTTTTTCAGCAACGGAGAGCACAGGAGCACTCCTCCAAAAAGGTAAACAACTTTTTAAAAAAAGTGCACGTGCAGGGCCCCACCCCCCTCCCTGCCCTCCCGGGGTTGGCGAAACTGGTGCCACCCCCTCCCCTGCTGGGCATGGAGCTGCACCTCCATGCCCAGTTTGCAGCTGCGCTTACTCGCAAGTAAGTGGCTGCGCCCGGGATGACTGTGCCAGGATTTTTCTAGTTTGGGATAATCGGGATTTTTCTAGTTTGGGTTTTCCCATAAAAATCCTGTGCCCTCCCCCCACCCCACCCCCAGGACTCCCTGTGCATCATTTGGACTCACAGGGAGCAGCTGGGGGCCATCCGAGGGGTTTTGCCTGGTGTGGAAAGGGCCTAAGATGCAGCAGCAGCATTTTAAGTTAAATACTGGGAGGAAACTTTTTAATGTGTCAGAACATTTGGCAAATGCAGGATGTGTGGGGGGATGGGGGACGGAATGCTTATAGGAACTGTGGAGTCTCTCTGTTTTAGGACTGTGTCACGGCTGATGAAGACATTGAAATCTCTTCTGTGTCAGGATCTGTGTCAGGAGGATTGATGAAAAGTGAAAATACACTCTCAACAGCCGCTGAGACAAATCTGTTGCTGATTTGATTGAATGCGTGATTGGTGATTTTATTGAGGTTGATTGAATGCTTCCCCATATTTAGAAAACAAACAAACCACAGCACCTCTGTGCACATAGCAAATAGAATGTCAGGGAAATGTGACAGATTCGGATTTTGGGACCACGGGCTACACTACTTCAAAGATGGACTGCTGGCAAGGGACGGTTGCACCTCACAAAGGCTGGGAAGAATGTGTTTGGCCACAGCATGAAGAACTTCATCAGGAGGGCTTTAAACTGAATCCTACTGGGGAGAGAGATGTTAACTTGGAGGCTACAATGGATGATGGTTTATGCACCATAACAGAGACAACAGCTCAGCGCCCAAAACTAGTGTTCACAATAATGTAAGAAAGAAGCCAGACTATAAAGCACATGGACTTTGATGTTTATATACTGATGCCCAGAGTATGGGAAACAAACAGAACGAACTTGAACTCTTAAGACATGAAGGCAAATACGACTTGATGAGTGTAACTGAAACTTGGTGGGATGACTCACATGACTGGAATATAGCAATTGATGGGTATAACTTGTTCAACAAGAACAGAAGAATAGAAAGGGAGGTGGAGTCACACTATATGTTAAAAATACTTATCCCTGCACAGAAATACAGGCGGATGAGCCTGGTAGCCCCATCGAGAGCATCTGGATTAAAATAAATGGGGCAAGGAATAAATGGTGGTCAGAGTCTAACTACCGACCACCCAATCAAGGAGAGGATGAGGATTAAACTTGTGAAAAGCAAATTGCCAGTGTTTCAAGGAAGTCCAATATAGTAGTAATGAGGATTTCAATTTCCCTGATATCTGTTGGGAGATAAATTCTGCCAAAAGTGGCCTCTCCAAGAAATTCCTGGCATGTGTGGCTGATAACTTTCTCCTACAGAAAGTGGAGGAAGGAACTAGAGGATTGGCTATCCCTGACTGGATACTGACCAATAGGGATGACTTAGTGGATAAAGTGGCAGTTACGGGAACTCTGGGGGAAAGTGACCACGTCATACTTGAGTTCTTGATTTTAAAGGAAGCAAAAGCTGAGTATAGCCATATGCGTACTCTGGATTTTAGGAAAAGACGATTTTTATAAACTCAGAACTATGATACACAAAATCCTATGTCAAGTGACCCTAATGAGAAAAGGAGTCCAAGATGGGTGGGAGTTTTTTAAAAAGGAAATTTTAAAGGCACAATTGCAAACAATTCCAACAAGGGGAAAAATAGAAGACAATAGAAGAAACCAATGTGGCTCAACAAAAAGCTTAGAGATGATCTGAAAACAAAAAAGGATATACTATATACTATATACTAAGTGGAAGGAAGGCCAGTCCTAGGGGAACCTACAATAACAGTTCAGTGATTTGAGATAGAGAACTGCAGCAGCCTTGTTAGCAAAGATCAGTTACCCAGCTGATTAGCAATGAGAGCTTTGCTGATAAACTTGTAACTGAAGCATAATGGCTGCTAATGGCACGGACGATTAAAATAATTTGATTAGCTTAGACAGATCTGGTTCCTGCATATGCGGTTTTCGAGTACGAATAGTACAAGGCATATGTGAAACTTAATTCCGTTTAGTGTCAAGCAAAGCAATTCAGCTTCACATGGAGATGAATGAATGTACAGGGTTGGTTGTTTTTTTTTAACAGGTAAAAGGTGAATAAAAGATCATGGTAACAAGTCTAGCTTGCATTCCAAAGGTTCATTCTTTTTATAGTATTTTTGTGACATATGAATGAAATGATACATTTAACAAGGAGGTTTAGTGGGCTTGAGATTAGTCACATGTACAGGGGGGGAAAATGGTCTCAGAAGATTATTCACAATTTCAAGTTATGTTAGTTGAAAGAAGACCACCATTCTCTCTGCCTTAGACTGGACTCTCTCTGCAAACTGCGGATAAAATCATGCTGACGCAACCTCACAGGACTGACGTAAAAATTCCAGAGTTGATGTATGTGAAATTCTTTGAACATGTTAAAGTGCTATATAAATGCTAGTAGAAGTAATACTCGAATTCCCTCTCACTTCTTCCCATGCAATTTAGCATGGAAGAAAACAGGCCATTTATTTATTTATTTATCTATTTATTACATTTCTATACCGGCCAATAGCCCAAGCTCTCTGGGCAGTTCACACCAATTAAAATCATAAAACACAACATGATAAAACATAACATAAAAGTTTAAAAAATTTAAAGTTGCAGTACAAAATCAAAATAAAACCCAAAATAAAACCTAGCAGCAACGCAAAGATGTAAAATACAGTGATGGATTTAAAACAACAGAAACTAAAAGACAAACCTGCCTGGGAAAATAAGGCAGCCTTCACCTGGCACCAAAGCCTCTCAGGGGATCTCATCCCTCTTCTTACTAGCCACCAACCTCATTTCATTTGCTGGGGTTCCCAGAGACATTCTGCTAAAGATGATCTTAGGGTCTGGGCAAGTATATATTATTAACTCAGAATATATACCTTCCTCGTGTGTGTGTGTGTGTGTGTGTGTGTGTGTAAAGCAGTCTCATGTAATGGATTGTGCCCTAGGAAACTGTAACTCCAGTAATAAGGAATTATTACAAGCTTAAGGATTCCTTTGTTGGGCTGGCTTGGTGTGTAAGGAGCCATGGGCAATGATATATCTGGACCTTAATCATACACTGTTGTATGGACATGCATGAGGATTTCATATCAATTTGCAAATTGTTCAGAAATGCCCGTTCACAATCCTAAGCACAAACCGATGCACGTTTCCTCTGAAAATGTTTGCACATTCCTAAATTTGCTTTCACGTTCACAGAATATGCACTTGAAAAATTCGCAACTTTCTCAAAGTCCACAGCTTCCTTAAAATATGCGCATTTCTCAAAATGAACAGCTTTCTCAAAATGGAGAACTTTATCAAAATTCACGCATTTTAAATCACCCACGCTTTAGTCTATGGGGGGAAGTTAGTGCATTTTGTGCAGTTTGCCTAAATTTGGGGATTGCTTGCGCAACGTTCGCATTGAATAGCCGCTCGTTTTGTGCCATTTTTCCTGCTCACGCAAATTGAATGCTTCATTGGAAAAGTGAGTGCAAATTGAGGAGCGACAAGCAGCGAGCTGTTGCTCATTTACCCAACCCTACTGTTGAACTCCCTGTGTCCACATGACTCCGAGTGTAAGAAGGGGAAATGCTTCCTCACTTAAACATTGCCTACATATTGAAGATGAGCATATCAGGATGAGAACGAGGTGAAAACTAGCATGTGCAGAGAAAAATGTACATGGGGAAATTCAGACATGCTAAAATCCTCCTCCTCCTCCATTTTGAAGTGGTACAGTCCAGGGAAGACTCTGCTATGTGAGATTTTAAATTGTTTAGTTTGGCTCTTAGTTCTGACAGATAGGCGATTTGACTAAGAGTAAAGAACACTGTGTGTTTCCTGTGGCCACATCTTAAGAAGGGGGTCATGCTTGGAAGAGTAGAAAATATTACAGTATTTGTTCAACTCAGAGGAGCGCATTCTCTTATGAAGTTTTATAATAGCATTCATCTCTAACAAAAGCATGTGGATATAAGCCCAGGGCAAACTGGTGAGGGGAGACGATGTTATTCGGTTACAGCTAGGATGAGTTCCCTGTATTGTTTGGCTTTGCACTTCTTAACTGGCAGAAAGAAAGGTCTCTTGCAGACATAATGCAATTGTTAAACATTCCCTTTTATGTCGGTAGTACCCCTATGCAGTGAACACGTCTATTTGGCTTCTCAAATGTAGATTTCGAGAATCTACATTTAGACTTGATATGAAATGAAAGTTATGGTCCAGTGATAGATTTAGGACTGATCTGCATGTTAAAAAAAAAAAAAAAAGTAAAAGCCTTTTTCAGCCATTATACATAGAATTTAGGTCAACACAAGAGCATTGAATAGTTTCTCTCCTGACATTGCGGACATATCATAGAATAGTAGAGAATAGTCCAACCCCTTGCTCAATGCAGGAGTCCACATTAAAGCATACCAGTAGCCCCTCTGCATGGCACCTAAGCATATAGCTCAGTGTCTGCAAAGAGAGGGTCTATGTATATGCAGAGGCCTCCCGCTCTCTGCAGATGTTTGCAGTCTAGGTGAGGTTGTTAGGGGAAGGGCTATGTGAACTGTGTTTCCAGCTCATGTCTTCGCCTAAACTATAAGTATAATGCCTACGGAGGGCAAGGGAGAAATTGTAGCTTTAACCTTTTCCTTACACTATTAGTGTTCTACAATTACAGAGCAAGCTTATGCATGTATACTCAAATGTAAGCTGAGTGCCCCAATGAGTTGAATGAGAATTACCCTGAGTACCATATTTTCCAGCGTATAAGACGACCCCCAACTTTTCCAGTTAAAATATAGAGTTTGGGATATATTCGCCATATAAGACTACCCCTCTTCCAATGCACACCAAAGTCACTTCTTTCTACTTCTTTCCAAAGTTAAGTCACTTCTTTCCACTTCTTTCCAGGGGGCAGGGGAGGGGGGCAGGGGGGAGGGGGCGGCGGCACGCTTACCTTTCAGGGACGTCCGCTCCCGTCCGGCGCCGGCTGCTACTGGCAGCGGGCTTTGCGGCCTGCTCCAGAGTGGCGCGCCGAGTGATGTCATCACCCAGCGTGCCACCCTGGAGCAGGCCGCGAAGCCCGCTGGCAGTAGCAGCGCCGGACGGGAGCGGATGTCCCTGAAAGGTAAGCAGGGGGCAGAGGGAGGGGGGCACGCTTATGTCAAGGTGGTGCATGTGCATAACAAGGATGACCTAAGTCAAGCATGAAAGATAAATTGTCCAGAAAAACAACAATGGTATGAAATTGGCACATAGCATTCAATCACCATTTACTTTTTTTTAAAAAAAAAGGAGGGGGAAGAGTCCTGTGACACCTTAAAAGTCTTACACATTTATTGTAGAATTCAATTTCATGGCTGAGAGCCCACTTCAACAGATGCAAGGACTCAAATTCATGAAAACTAAATGCTACCATATATCTGTTAGTTTTTAAGACTTTTGTTGTTCTTGCAAAAGGCTAAACATGACTGCCTCTCTAGAATTAATCACTATTTAAAATCTATTATTTCCAGCACATATAATGAAAAAAACGGTGAGCAAAGTTGTTAATGCCTTTTGAAGTGACTGGAAATTAAGCTTCAGACCAAATCATTATGTCTGGAATATGCAGAAAACAACCCCAATATTCCTAATATTTTTGGGCCTTGTCTAACAGTAAAACACACACACCACAGAATGCAAAGCCTTCTTCCACAATTTTTAGCCAAGGGTTTTTGACTGCAAATCGGGCTCAACGCCTGCCCAAATATGCAATGGCAAACACCCTACCCCCTTCCATTGCCTCAAACCAGCTCTCTCCACTTCCAGAGAAACAAAGCTATGGTAATAGTTAGCTTAGGAATATTGCTTGTTTTCATGTCCACTGCTCTGGTTCATTGAGCACTCAAGACATGTAAAATGCCACAAAATGCAAGGGTAGACAATGTGGTGCCTTCCAGCTGTTTTGGAATACGATTCCCACCACCCTCAGCCAAGGGTCATGGAATATGGGAACTGTAGTTCTAAACATATGGAGGGTACCAGGTAGCCTACCCTTGCTGTAATATTTATAAATGGTTTCAGGGTGGTGTGAAGTTTATTTGATCATAGGGTCATGTCTGCGCTGACAGAAGAGATTGCATGCCTTTTAAATACATGCCCTTTGAGTAATAAACCCATGCATTTCCAAGAACAGGCCTCAAAGGGAGGCTTTTGCAGAGCTTGGCTGGTGAGCAACGTGGCTCCGCAATCCCTCTCCAGGCTGGATTCGCAAAAGGGAATCCCCCCAGCTCCCCTCAATTGGAGGGCGTCCGACTTCTCGGTGGAGTTCATGCTCGTCTTCCTCCCTCTCTGGCCGCTGCAGCTGCCGGAGAATCCCGCTCCCCTCCTCCCCTCCTATTGTGCAACAGTCACGGGCTTCTCCTCGAGGCTCCTGGGCCTTGTTTACAAATAACTCGCCGCCAGCCCCATACACCGAGGGAGGCCTAGCCTCGGACTTGCCCATCCAAGCCCCGAGCCCTTTTCCGCGTAAGAGAAAGCAGCAATACCAGTCTTCGGGAAAAGGGGCCCCTTCCTCACACACACACAAGGCCCACGCGTCCATCTCTATGCAACCCTCTCCGGTGCAAATCCACATGTGCCGCTAGCGGGTTCCCCTTTTAAGACTCTACTGGGGAAACAAGCCTTCCCACCGAGCCTGCCGCCATAGAGTGAGGACTAATGCGGACAAACACGCTGCGTCACGGTTCTTGCAGGCCAGTTTCGGGCTACAAGCAACGAAGCGAGTGGCCTCCTTTAGGGATGCGCCCCTCACCAAACACATCCCATTGAAGCCAATCGGAGTCGCTGCTGAGGAAAGAGGCAACGAGGCTCGGGGCTGAGGGAAGGCTTCACCCGGCGCGCCACTCTGGAGCCGGCCGAAGCCCGCTGGCAGTAGCCAGCGACTTACTCGAATCCGTCCCCCTGGGCTGGGATCCTCTGCGCAGGGCGAGAGCGGCGACCAGAGCAGCAGCAGCCCCAGGAAGGAGCCGAGCAGCAGCACGGCGCGCAAGAGGAAGCCCAGCTTCAGCCGCATCCTCAGCCCCCGGCCCGACCAGTTCCCCTCAGCCCCCCGCCACCGCCGCTGGGCTCCCGCTTCTGTCCCCCTCCCGGCGACTGCTGCTGTGGCGGCTCCTCACTCGCGCCGAGCCGAGCTCGGCGTGGTTCCCCCTTCTCCTCCTCCTCCTCCTCCTCCTCCTTCTTCTTTTGCTGCCGCTGCCTGTCCTCCCCCACCCCTTTCTCTCTCTCTCAAGCAGGCGCCCGGAAAGGTAAGGGCCCCCCTCCTCCCCTCGGCGCGCCCCCTCCTTACCTTTCCGGGACACCCGCTCCCGTCCTGCGCCGGCGGCTACTGCCAGCGGGCTTTGTGGCCTGCTCTAGAGTAGCGCGCCGGGTGATGACATCACCCGGCGCGCCACCCTGGAGCAGGCCGCGAAGCCCACTGGTAGTAGCCGCCGGCGCAGGACGGGAGCGGGCGTCCCAGAAAGGTAAGGGCCCCCCTCCTCCCCTCCGTGCGCCCCCCTCCCCTCCGCGCGCCCCCTCCTTACCTTTCCGGGACGCCCGCTCCCGTCCAGCGCCAGCAGCTACTGCAGCCCCCCTCCTTCCGTCCTATACCCGGCGTATATGACGACCCCCAACTTTAGAGATGATTTTCCAGGGTTAAAAAGTCGTCTTATACGCCGGAAAATACGGTAAGTGGATATGAGATTGGAGTCCTGGTGGTGGAAGTGCGGGGGCTTCCACCATGCGGCATGAAGGAAACATTAAAATATGCAATCCCTTTGCTGCTGTCAGAAGGGGTCTGATCCCAGAAAGACTCTGCTTAGAGCATTGGCCCTAAATTATGCATTTGGTTCCCAACTTTAGGTCCCAGCTGATGTTGGACTACAGTTCCCATCATTCCCAGCCAGCATGGCCACAGCTTGGGGGTGATGGGAGTTCTAGTCCAACACTATCTGGGGACCCAAGGTTGGGAACCACTGATGGATAAGCTGGATTTGCTACGGTCTTCTGAAAACATTCACAAATGGTTCAAATGCATTTTGAAACAGGATGATGCTCTGTTAAATGCTAAGAAGGAAGAGCTCTTGTGCGCTTCTCAGAGGCATCCATCTTCCATTGGAAAAACAATAGTGGACTATGTGGACCTGGATCTAATTCAGGAAAACAATGCTTACATTCTTCTAAAGCCAGCCATTTGAACAACAGTTGAAGTGAAATTGAATAAAGTTAGGTAATATATTCACTTGGCAAGACTCAGGCCCTGCAGGCTTTGGCATCCCTTCAAAACATACCAGTCATAGCAGATATTTTGCCACAATCAGCTATGAGTTATAGAAAAAAACTTAACTGACGTAATGTGCCGGTTCATGCTGGGATGCAGGCTGTCTGATAATTCTTATTTGTCATCTAGACTTTATACAAATCATCATCCGGAGCTGCAGCATGTCATAGAATTCATCGCGGGCCTTACATCATCTCTCAAATAAGGGAGAAATTCTGTCAGTTGAGAGACTATATAAGAGGGATGGGGAACCTGTGGTCCTTCAGATATTGCTGAACTACAGTTCCCATGTTCTCTCACCATTGAACAGGCTGGCTTCAGCTGATGGGAATTGGAGTCCAAGAACATCTGAAGGACCACATGTTTTGCAGCTGTGTTATATAGAATGCTATGGTATCGTTAGTGAATTTTGTTGGGGTATAAAACAAAGGTATGTCCCAAAGGCAGTATGAAGTGACTCCTTTTTATGGCCTACTGAGAGCCATTTATTTTGGATTTCTGGTGCCTTAATTGTTGCCCAATAGCAAATGTACAAATAGCTTTGCCAACAAATCACATTCTAATATTGGTACATTGTGTGTAAGTATGACAGTGGACTTCCAAGTCCACAGTTTATGGTGGGGGGCTATGATGTTCCTCTCTCCCATAAGACTTGATGGGACTGGCACAGAGGGATATCAGGGTATGGTACTGCTATTCCCCCCCAATGTTACATTGAGTCAAACCATTGGTCCATGAAGTTTCCTGTTCTGACTGGCTGTGGCCTTTTCCAGCCCTACCATCAGCAATATTTAGATGAAGCTGATTGAACTTAGGAACAATTGCATGCCAAGCATGTGTTCTATTATTTGTGTATCAAATATTGGTAAGCAACCTTTTAGGGCTGATACCCATCCTATAATGTTAAACATGATGTACTAACTGAGGTTCAGCCCAGAAGCAAAGGAGGAACATTTCGGTATTGCATTGGAATAGTAGGTACGAAATGGTTGAATTGTAAGACTTTTGGGGTATAGTGACTCATGTTTGTCTTCTAATTGTGAAAGCTGTGTGACCCTTCCTAGGGAAAGGCTAAGGTGAAGACATAGTAAAGTGTGGATTAAGGATAGTAACTTGGGGGCTGTCTATACATGGGGAAAGCCCTGTGTGGTTTTAGAGGCTCGCAGCGCCAATGCACCATCGTCAAGACAGGCCCTAAGTTAGGGAGGGGGCTGCTGGTACAAGCACAGTAAACCATTGTCCCTGCTCACTACATTTGCAAAGTCAGAATCGATTCCTGTGCTGCTGGATAAGATGAAAAGGATGAGGTTACATGGGAGGAACCCTTGCTGCGACTTCTCGCTGTGCATTTCCTGCGCACTTTTCAGGAGACGTAAGGGTGGTCAGGGGAGAAGTTGAAGTGTGGGCTTCACTCGCTTGGGCTCACGCTTCTCACATTACACTGGTACTTCAGGAAAGAGTGGTGTTTCAGTGGTCCACATGCCGCTTGTGTCATATATGCAGGGGATCTATGAAGCTTCAGGGAAGCTATGAAGGTTCTGTAGAAGATGTGGATTGTGAATCAGGCAAAGATGGTGGTTCGATTTGCCGAGTTCCAGATCAAAGACCTAATAAGCTGAAACTAGCCATGGCTAGAATTTTGGCCTAGAATGTGGGAATCTGAGATTCAGATCCCAACAAAAAGTGGGGGGGAGGGGGAGGGGGGAAGACAAGCAGTTGCATAACAGGATTTTCCTTCCTTTCATTCATTCTTTCTTTCGAAATGTATTGTTCTGTCAACTGTTGGCAATTAGAAAACTAATTCAAGCAAAATGTAGAACTCTCTGATTTGACTTTGACATTGCCTTTCATGGACATCTTAGCCTTCGCTGTGGTTACGCAAGTTCTCGCAATTATTTCCCTCTTACGAAAGCTACAGGAAATGTTAGAATACAGTCTTTACTTGATGGGCCTGGTGCAAGCATAAAGCTGCTTAAGGCCCAGTACAATAAACTGCTACTCTAACAAATGAGTTTGAATAAGAGATGTGCATGTATATGTGCGTGAGTGATAGCTCTGGCAGAGCATCAAGACCTGTTTCAATGCCCTTGTAGTATAAGCAAACCTTGGGGGTTTCCATTAGCCCAGCAAGGTAGTTTGTTCATTGCTGTGATGCTGGAGGCAGCCTCCATCCCAAGACACATTATCATGATACCACACATTGTTAATCGGCAGACAGGGATGTGCCAGGGTTAAGCTCAAGTCACATTTGGGGACAATGCAGCAGTGGACAATCTTACCAATATTTCAGCCACCCAAGAATTGGCAAAGTTTTTATTATGGCAAAATCTACTGCAGCTAACTTCCAAACTGACACTTCGCCTTCAGGTGCCTTGACACACAGCATTCCATATGCCATCACAGCTATTTTTGTAAACCGCCCAGAGAGCTTCGGCTATGGGGCGGTATAAAAGTGTAAATCATCATCACCATCATCATCATCATCATCATCATCATCCCTTTAGAATTGGGAAGCCAGAGTTACACATGGGTCAAAGTATGAATGTGGCAAATTGATGAAATAAGTAATTGTGTAATTATCTATAGCTTGTTAAGAGTACTGATGTACCATTCTGATTGCTAATTAAAAGTTGTAGAGCCCTAGTATGCATGGTTGGTTAATAGCCCCACATGGGGATATACATCCCTTTCTGCATCAGACACATCTGACATGTTTTTGTAAACCGCCCAGAGAACTTCGGCTATGGGGCGGTATATAAGTGTAATAATAATAATAATAATAATAATAATAATAATATGTCCACTCAGGACCGAATGTGTGATTCACATCCCCATCCAGATATATCATCTGTGCATTCTTGCTGAATCAGTTCTGTAATAGTTGTTTATTTTTCAACCACACATATATTCTTTATAGGAACTTCAAAAATTCAGTTTTGATCTTATGTAGCAAAGAGAACTTTACTGGTGTGATCTTCAAGCATGACTTTAATGGTATTTAAATGAAATTATAGTTGGATGAAGTATATTTAAATCCACCTGGTAATGTTTCAACAACCTCTCATGCACTAATCTTGATTTTGATTTTCCCACTTTGTCCCAAGGACTAAAGTGAAGTGATGCACATTTCTAAAATAGGAGACATGACAAAGAACTGGAAATTGAAACCACTCTTGGTGTAGTTGCTTAGCCCTGATTGTCCTGGCTCTTTTTTATAGTGTCCTGGAGGAGCCTTCACACCCAACATACGGACAACCAAAGAGTTTCCAGATGATGTGGTCACCTTCATCAGGAACCACCCCTTGATGTTTAATCCCATCTATCCAGTCCACAAGAGGCCATTAATCATTCGGACGGGCACAGACTACAAATATACAAAGATAGCTGTCGATCGTGTCAGTGCCGCAGACGGAAGATACCATGTCTTGTTTCTTGGAACAGGTAAGGCAAACATATAACTGTGGCGTTAGTAATCTCACTATCTGTGCTTTGCACAGTAGGATCTCATTGTCAGCACACAAGCTAAATCACTGTCACCAACACAGTAGCCATCAATATCTTAGAAGGGTTTTTGTTTTTGAAGGTGAATGTAAAGCTAATAGAAATTTGAAGTTTGAAGGGTCCCAGGAGGTCATCAAGTCCAATCCACCCCTCAGTGCAAAGTCTACAATGCAGGATGCAACTACAGCATCCCAGACAGTTTGTAAACAAGTTTTTGTTGTTTTTGTTGTTGCCTGCTCTGAATTACCCTCTAATTAAATTACCCTTTAATTAATTAATATTTATGGATCTTGATTTCTTTTTCTTAAAAATACTGTATCTGTCAGATCACTCTAGTCACTTCTGGAGAAATCTGAAACCAGCTGGTGTTCTCATAGTTTGTCATGAGCCCATTATAATCCTGCTCTGGAATTCTTAACCTTTGTTCAGTAGTAACTACACTTGCCAATGTCCAAGCATGCCAATATTCTGGGCAACTAAGTGTAGTTTTCCAACGTCTATCCAAATGTTATACCTTTCATTATATTTTTAAAGTCTTGTGCAGCTGTCAATTTCAACTGAAGGGGCAGGGGGTGGAGGAGACGGACCAGCCATCAATGTGCATGTATAAGGACTGATCCATTCGTCTGGTCCCGGTCAGCAACCTAACAACTGTATTTTGGACTAACTGAAGCTTCCGAGAAGACTTCCGAGGCAGCCCCACATATAACACATTGCAGTAATCTAACCTAGAGGTTACCAGCGCATGGGTAATGGTGGCCAGGCTACCTCCATCCGGGGGAAGGGGGTTGCAGCTAGTGTGCCAGCCTGAGCTGCCACGGATGCCAGTGGGGCTTCCAAGAACACAAGATAGTACTAGGGAAGAGAAGGCTTGATTCTCCATGACTGCGGTCACCAGTGGCATTGAGCACATTTAGCCTGCACTCGAATGGTGCCGTTCTTCCATATATGGGTAAAATAAACAGCTGCACTCAAGATCGTACACTCAACCTGCCTTCCACTATGAAGATTTGATGGCACAGAGAAGGAGCTGCAGAATGCACAGCAACCCCCGCCAAGGGATCCTTGCACTATCCGAGCCGCCTTTCTGCATATGGTGTCAGTACATAATGGGCTTCAACATTTGTTAAACAAGCTCTATTCTCACACATCAGTCAATCGTTTGGGGTTCTTTTTCATTCCTCTTTATTTTAGAACATTTTAGTTTCGTGTTGTTGTTGTTTTTTACTAGATAATGGTCTGTCCTATGTGGAATAGAATGTAGAATTACAGGGTATATAAATGAGCAAGTATCGTCAAGGAAAGAGATCAGAAGGATTGGGAATGGTGTAAAGTGTAACAAAAGTTTGCTTGGCTGTGCTCGTTGATCGGATGAATAGCATTGTGTGCAAGAGTTCTTTGTGCCTTCAACCCCATAAGGAGAATCACTTCCACTTGATATCCGCTCATTGAAATCCAACAGTCACTGAAGTCAGTACACAAGGGGGAGGGGACACGCCCTCTTTCTCTGAATCTATCCTTATTTGGGTCCCGCAAAGCCATCAGTGCTTCAACTAGGGTCCTGCCCTTCCCATTGGTTTTGCCTATTTAAAATGCCACGAACATGTATAGCACACCATGACTGATGAACAGTTCAAACTGGGGGTGATGGGTTAATTAAAAGATTTGTGTCAATTTCCTTCTGGTGAGTGTAAAAGCTGCATTGTGTAATACTGGCAGGCTCGGTAATTGGCAGCTCAGCCTCCCAGCAGCCCCTTGGCAGGGGCGAGTGGGACTTGGCAGCGGGGTGACATTTCAGCTCAGGCAATGTGGGTGAGTTCAGAAGCTGCACTGAAATGTTGCCAGTCATGTCTGTCACTGTCTACGATGTGAGCCATTCTTCAAATTGACAGCGTTTCCAGGCAAGCTCAGATACTCCACCTCCAATGTAACTTCAGGACTGATTTACACATGCAGATAAATCTTGTGCAGAGTTCCTGGGGTCGCACTGTTTTAGGCTGCAGATGGAAGATTGCATCTTTGAATGTTCCCCCCCACCACTTCCAAATCTCCCCAGTTACGGAGGGCAAACCATTCAGAAAGAGGATTACAGCCTAGCCTTGTCTTTGAATCCACTAATTTTCTATGTGCATGGGAGTTTTTAACATGGTGATGTGGTGGCAGACCAACAGCTGCAGCCTGCAACAGTATAGGTCCAAGGATGTGTTATGATGCAATTGATCTGCACGTGTACCTGGGTTCTCAGTCCTAGTAACCAATTCTAAAATAGCTTGGAGAGGACCCTTTCACTTTTCATCATCGAATCATTTCATGGGAAAGCCACAATCAACGCTGTCCATTTTGTAAAGTACTGGCAAATAAGTGCTCTATGTCTTCTGTGACCCTAGCCAATAGTGTCAAGCTCACAGCAGCTGTTTCTTGCCAAGCACTGATCGCAGGTGCGGCATGCCTTTCGTAGGCTGCAGAGCTAGCGAAATAAATCCCACAAGCAGACAATTGTTCTTGTCACACATTGCATGGTTTTCTGAATGATAATGTTCTCGCATTTAGTAATGTGCCATTCATCCCCCCCTTCCACAGTATCCTAAAACACTCCACAGGCCTGAGGGGGTTGATGCTCAAATCTGGCGCTCCAGGGAACCTTTTTAACTACTACACAAATGGAGCTGCCTCTCAGATGAAAAGAAGCAAGCATTCAGCCATAAAAAGCAGCGCTGAAAGGGAGAAGGGTAGGATGCACTTCATAATCCTCTACAGAAACAAGAAGAGTAATCGACTTGTGTGAGGTGTAATTGCTGGATTTTGAAGAGCAAAATGGGCTGAAGAGCAAAATGGGATTTCAGTAGCCCCATATCTTCTTGACATGCCTCAACCTGCTATTACTCCTCAGTCGTATGACACTTTCCTTAGAAATAATACATTATGATTTATATCTTGTTCCTTCATCCATTGTGTGTAGGAATGGACGAACAAGCAATGTTCAAGATGGCCAGGAATTGTATCCTGCCTGATTCCTGTTTGCATATGTGATTGCTGCTTGGTCCGTGTGAACAGGAAAGTTGTGCAAAGTTGAGCAGCGATCAAATGGGAGATTCAAACAGATCCCACCCCAAATTGCACAAATTTCCTCCGTAGACTAAAGCAGCTACTAAGGAAATCTGTGCAAATCGAATTCGAAATCGAGAACAAGCTAATTCCCTAGCTAAAAGCTAATCATACATTTCAACAGCATGTGAAAGCTGCTTCAAAATAGGGACAAGGAGAAGAAATTAGTTTGGTTCATGTATTAATGCAGACTTACCTAATTGCGCACTCCTGAATCAATACCTGAACCGAAATTCACTTCTCTTTCAAAATTCGCCCTTCTCCAAATTTTGCAATGGAGTTCGCCAGCCAAAATATGCATGCAAAAATGCATTTATTAAGAAAACATGCACACAGATCTGCATAGATTAGTAGAAATAATGTCCAGAAAGGCATTATATCAGGAAAATGACTTGCGAAAAAAGTGTACATCGGGCAAAATTGCATTCAAAAATGCACACGTTAAGAGTACAAAATTTTGGGGGGCGTGGCCAAGCAGGTCATGGTTTGAGTCGCAAATCCTTCATCCTCCGAAAGAAGCAATGAATTAATTGTAAATTCCCTATCTTAAAAGCGTCCTCTGTTGCATTTAAGTCTGCTATGGAGAGGGGGAAGCTTACCAAAGAGATTGCAGCTGGAACGAGATTTATGGCTTTATAACCGGATCGGCAGAAGGGAGGAGATCGACCGACAGCTTTGTAGCAGCGCTGCGAAGGTAATTAAACAAACGTATTTATGGTTGCGGGCTGAAGGCTGAGGAGAACAGAATGATTGCTAGCATTCAGAAAAGAGGCTTTTAAGACTTTTAAGCTTTAGGCTCTGAAGATTGCTAGCGGCATACCAGCCGGCTGAAAGCCCGAGGAGAAACGAAACTAAAAAAAAAAAAAAAAAGCCGGAGGGAGAGAAAGAGACTTTGATTTCTGGCTAGAAGTGGTTTGTGCTTGTGTTTGTGCTTATCGGATAGGCTTGGAAGGTGGATGAGCAAGAAGAAAATAACTTCTTGGAGCCGAATCAAGGGAGATAAGCCGTCCGACAGAAGTTTTAGACTTGTCCGGAAAATGGCGGATAAGGATTCTGAAAAGCCAAAAAAGCAATCCCCGAGTCATGCCGGAAATGCTAGCTCTAAGACTGGAATTAAGCCAGGAGCAATTCCTAAAACAACCACAGGGAGGCAAGCTGACCCAACAGATGAATTGCTTCAGAATTTTCAAAAAATGTTGGATCTTGCAATCTTAAAGCAAGATGGAAATTTTGAGCAGGCTTTACTCAAACAAGAAGATCGATTGGCAAAGAGGATTGCTGATTCACAGCAGCAGCTTTTAGCAGGACTCCAAAAGGTGGAGAAAGAGGTTGGAGCTTTACAGGAAGAAACTGGAGAACTAAAGGTTTTATACAAGAAGCAACAGGAACAGCTAACGCAACAGGATTTACGGCTTATAGCGATGGAAGACCGGGACAGGAGAGCTAATCTACGCATAAGATCTTTTGGGGAGAGGCAAGAGGAGACCCCTAACAGTATAAGAGAATTAATTTTGGCATGGGCCAAACAGTTGATGCCACAGGAAGAGTGGAGAATGGAAGATATTGAGCGGGCCCACAGGGTTGGATTTGGAAAGTCAAGAGAGCTCCCAAGAGATATTATTGTGAAATTCGCTAACTACTACAAAAAAGAAAAATTAATGCAAGCAATTAGAAGTCAAGGTCAACCGATGCTTCAAGCAACACCAGTCGAGGTTTTCCAGGATTTATGCCCTCAGACCATCCAGTGGAGGAAGAGCGTTAGAATATGCACAGGGGCATTGAAAATGAAATCGATCTCCTACAATTGGGGATACCCAGTTTTCTTGAGGTTCAAGTGGAACGGGAAGCAGCAAAGAATAACATCTTGTGAGCAAGGAATCGAGTTGTTGGAGGAGCTGGGCATAATGGATGCCACATCGGTTGGAGAGGAGAAGCAAGATGAAGGCGCGGCAGGAGGGAGCAATGAATAGACTTTAATATATTGTAAGAGAGATAGGGAGAAGAGGAGACTTGGAGGGGAGGGTGGACGTCATTCCGGAATGTTGGGCCGAGTTCCCCCCCCCCCTAAGAGTTCTAAGAAGATTGGGACCAAAGCCCAGCAAGCTGGTGAGGAGGGGGGTGAATTGGGGGTGAATGTGGGGGGGAGGGTTAGGGGGGGGTATGTGTTACACACAGGGAGACCGACTTAAAGACTTGTGTGAAAGAGAGAGATGGAAAATAAACTTAGATTGGCAACACTGAATGTTAAAGGGCTAGGAACGGTAATTAAAAGAAAGAGGATTGAAATGTTATTAAAGAAAAAAAAATAGATGTAATTTTTTTGCAGGAAACCCATCAGGCCAAAGATGGAGTTAATGAGCTTCGAATGAGGGAGGTGGGCGTTTATGAGAAGGCATATGGAACTTCGAAATCGAGAGGAGTGGCAATAATAATTTCAAAGACATGTGGTATAACTATTCAAAGTGTAAAGAGAGATAGCAATGGAAGGTTTCTTATTATGTTCTGCAAGTTGGGAGAAGAGGAATATGTATTAGTGAATATATATGCTCCAAATGGGAAACAAATGGATTTTATCAATGAAGTATTTAACGGGTTGGGAGAAGTGGGTAAAAAGCACATTGTGATGGCTGGTGACTTTAATATGGTACTAGATATAGGGAAAGACCGGGATAACATACTAAAAGATACTAAGAGGGTGGGGAAGACAGAGTTAAGCAAATTAATGGAAGGGAAAGAATTAATGGATGTGTGGAGAGCCTTAAGAAGGGAAGAAAGGAAATATACTTTTTATTCACAGAGATTTAAGAGTTATTCTAGGATAGACCACATTTTTGTATCAAAAAATATGTTACCCAAAATTATAGATTGTGATATTGGAGTTATCAAGGTCACTGACCACGCGTTGATGTCAATGGACATGGAAACCAAGAAAGACTATAGACAAGCGAAGAGATGGAGATTGGATGTAAGGTTGTTGAATAAAAAGGATATAATGGAGAAAATAAAGAAAGAACTGCAGGAAATTTGGGAGATTAATGAAAAAGAGAACAACCGGCAGGACATATTATGGGACACAATGAAAGCTGTAGTAAGAGGGATTTGTATTAGGGAAAGATGCACATTAAAAAAACAACAGGAAGCTCAAAATAAAAAGATTGAAGAGGAGATAAGAAGTTTGGAAGAAAAGTTAAAGGAGACAAAAGATAAACGCCTATTAGCCCAAATTCAAGCTAAGAAAAAGGAATTAGAGAAAGAAGAATTAGAACAAGTTCAAAAGAATTTGTTGTATTTAAAAAGAGACTTTTTTGAATATAGTAATAGAAACTCAAAGATGCTGGCTAGATCCACACAGTTGGAAAAGGCTAAGAATATGATAGGGACAATAAAGGATAAGGCAGGGAATAGTTGTAATTTAATGAAAGATAAATTAAGTATATTTGAGGACTTTTATAGTGAATTATATACATCAGGATCAGGACCGCAAGATAAGATATTGGAATATGTAGAGAGGAATTGGAAAATAAAATTGCAGGAACAGGACAGGGATTATATGGAAGGTTTAGTTACGGAAAAAGAGATAGAGGGAGTTATTGATAAATTAAAAGGAGGAAAATCACCGGGGTTGGATGGTTTGGGGTCGGAGTATTATAAGCTTTTTAAAGGAATTTTAGTACCAAGATTAAAGAAATTATTTAATACTATAATAGAAGGGGGGAAGACTCCGCCATCATGGGAACATTCCCTGATTATATTAATTCCGAAACCAGGTAAGGATTTAACGGATCCCGCATCATATAGACCAATTTCCTTAATAAATCAAGATTCAAAGATTTTTACAGCAATATTGGCAAAAAGAATGGCCACATTTATTAGTAAATATATTAAAAAAGATCAGTGTGGATTTATCCCGGGTAGGCAAATGCCTAATTTAATGGGAAGAGTATTAAATATAATTAGTATCATAAAAAAAAGGAATTTAAAAGCAGGTCTGCTAGCATTGGATATATTCAAAGCCTTTGATTGTGTGGAATGGCCAGCACTTAAAACAATATTAAAAACATTTGGGTTTGGAGATTGTTTTATGGGAGTGATGGATAAGTTGTATAAAAATAATAAAGCGGAAATATTGGTTAATGATGGGTTAACACAACAGATTACACTAGCCCGAGGAACTAGACAGGGATGTCCTCTTTCACCGATCCTATTTGCAATAGTAATAGAAATTTTGGCAAATGTAATAAGGGAAGATGAAAGAGTGAAGGGGATAGGAAGAAAGGAGAAGATTAAAATGAATATGTTTGCGGACGATACCTTATTGACGGTAGAAGATCCCCTAGGGAGTGCTGAGGTGATTAAGAAACATTTAAGAGAATTTGGAGAAATCACGGGATTAAAAGTAAATTGGGGGAAGTCAGAAATGATGTTATTTAATTATAATAAGGAAGAGTTGGAAGAAGGTAAGGATAAGTTGGGTCTTAGACTTAAAAACATAGTACGTTATTTAGGTATTAACATTGATAGAGATTTAGATAGGCTTGAGGAACTTAATTTGGTAGCTTTAAAAAAACAAGTAGGGGAGAAATTAGAAGTATATAAGAAATTAAAACATTCTTGGTTTGGTAGAATAGCAATTATTAAAATGAAGATTTTACCTAAGATTAATTTTTTGTTTAGAATGTTACCAATTAAAATATCAGATGTAGAGCTGAAAAGTTGGCAAAATATAATCAATGCATATTGTAATGGGGATAAGAAAGCCAGGATTAATAAAGGGTTATGGTATAAGGCTCAAAAGAAGGGAGGTTTAGGGCTTCCAAATATTAAGTACTATTATATAGCTAATCAGTTAAGGTATGTTATAAGCTGTATTCTAGGGGAGGAAGATCTGGAGTGGTTGGAGACGCAAACTGGGGAAATAGATTATAAATTGAAAAATATTTTCTTTAAGAAAATTCAAAAGAAAGAATTAAAGGGACTGGACAACCCTTTGTTGGTAAATATAGTGGAGATCTGGGAGAAATTTAGGGGGAAGTTGATACCAGGAGATTCACCACTTGCCCCAGTGGTAGTAGTGGAGAATTTCCCAAGAGTGTTAAAAGTGGAGATTGAAGCGAGATTGAAAGATAAGGAAATAATCAAGTTAAGGAAGTGGATGGAAAATATGAAGGATAATGAACAAATTAAAGAGCTATTGATAGGTCATAAATTTGCATGGTTTAAATGTATACAACTAGGGAAATGGACTCAGGAATGGAAATTGAAAAATAAAAAGTGTAGAAACAATACAAGATTTGAAGAATTAGTAGAGTCAAAAGGCAGGAAAGAAGGAAAGGAAATTAAGAAAGGGTTGACTAGTGAGATATATAAATTATTGATAGAGGAAGAATTTCAAAATTCACTTAAAGTAATAAAAAAGGTTTGGGAAGAAGACGTAAATGGAGAAATTAAGGATTATAACTGGGAGAGGTTGTGGAACGCAAGAATGTTAAAATTGTTATCGATCAGAATTAAGGAGAATTTTTATAAGGTATTGTGGAGATGGTATCTAACTCCGGTTAGATTTCACCAGATTGATAAAAAAATATCTAAAAAGTGTTGGAGAGGATGCCAGGAGGTTGGAACTTATTACCATATGTGGTGGAGCTGTGAATATGTACAAAAATTTTGGAAAAGGGTATTTAAAGAAATAAGTGAAATAATTGGAAGGAAAGTGGAATTAGACCCGAAGCTCGCTCTACTAGCAATATGGGATAGAGGGGAAGAGGACAAAAACAAGAGGGAATTGATAAACAACCTCCTGACTCCTGTTAGACTAATGATTGCAAAAAATTGGAAAGGACAAGGAAGCTATACAATAGAAGAATGGTATAAAGAAATATGGGATATGGCTTTGAATGATATGCTAACTTGTAAAATGAAATTGAAAAGGGGAATGTCCGGTAAAAATGATTTTGGGGAAATATGGAGACCCCTTTTGGAATATGTATTAAGATCGGGGAAGGGACAAACACCTTCAAAAGAGTCGATAAACTTCTGGATAGAATAAGAGGTTAAGAGAAGGTCTCATGGTGGGGGGGTACACGGGGGGGGATTGTCAAGGGTTATGTATGTATTTTATGTTACCATTATGTTGAAAATAATAAAATTATTTACAAAAAAAAAAAAAAAAAAAGAGTACAAAATTTTAACACAGATTTTTTTTTATTTAAAAAAAAAACAATCTCAACATTCCAGGCAAAGCCAACTTAAAATTGAAAAAAAAAATGAGAAACTGAGGGAAACTGAAGTTGACGAACTTGTCCATCCCTACTTCCAAATCCTCCAGGTAGCAGCAATATGCAAGCCTGTTTGGGCATTAGTTCTTCACAAGATTACACTGTGCTCATTGACTCTGACCCCTCTGTCATGGCCCTGTCACCATGTGGAGGGGCATGTTCTACAGTGAGGAGCCTGTTCTATGCATGTAAGCTCCCTGTGCAATTTAGAACTCTAATGGTACCAGGAAACTACATCTATAGGACAGGGTCCCCGCTACAGACTTTCTCCCACCTCATGTGGAGGGCAGGGGGTGGGACCAACAATGATGGGGTTGGAGGAGCCAGAAAGTACAGCCCCACTGTTCCCTCATGGGAAGGTATCCATAATACCTGAGCAAGGCTATAGTGAACTGTTCAAGTGCAGTTGGTCAGACAGTTTTCTCCATCCTACAGCAGACTGTGGGATGTGGTGTAGCAAATTCACAGTAACTTTGACAAAATTGCCCAATCCGGACCATGTGCCACAGTACACGAATGGGTACTTTAAAGGCTTCTCAACAAGTCAAGGAATGTTGCTAAGCTTATCAAAACTCTGCTTGCCTCCCTTGAAATAACGTGGACGTTTGCCTCCATTGAAACCTTCTAATTTGCTTGAAATGGGGAAGAAAGGGAGTTTTGATAAGACTTACAAAATGTCTCACAGCAACACATTCCTCTCTGAATTGGCATCCAGTTGCACCTGAAGTTATTTTTTTCAAAACAAATTTTGGGGTTTCTAATGAAACCTTCTGAACAACAGTTCTGCAGGTGGAACGAGAGTTTTTAAGAAAACTAGCAAAAATTTATCAGGGAGGTTCTGCATGACCCTCGTGATGCGCAAGAGAGAGTCTTTTGCCATCCCAGAGGGTTCCTTGTGCTATCACTTGACAGACATGGTTTCAAGCAGAATTTAGAGAGCAAGCTTATTTTTCGGCTTTTCTTTTTCTTCTCTTTTTGTTTTCTTGACCTCAAGGTCAGACCTCGCCTGAACTCGATGTGTACATTGCATGCAGATTCAGAATTGTAGTTTATCTCATCCTGGAAAGAAAGCGGGACCACCTCAAAGGGAGACATCCTTCCATAAAACTGTCATCCGGGGTACTTATTACAATTGTGGTGGTGGTTTTTATGATGTGGACAGCTTGTCCTTTCAGTTGTTATATTTTGCTTACTTGTTAGTTTTTGGGGAAGGGCATTTATAGGCCTGTTTTGAAGTCTGTCTTTTGAAGTTCACAATACTGACTCTCTTGGCTGGCTTATATTAAAAATGGTATGAGACGATTTAAACTTTAATCTTGAATTAGAAAGTTGAATGTATTGTGTGGTGGCCAAACATCTGTGTCTTCCATGCTACCTAAGCATTATATGTACGGTGAAACATACCATAGCTGGATGTAAACAGTCATAGTTCTTTGAGTTCTGAAGAACTAGGCCATTCTTAAATCTAGTTGAGAATATGGGTCAATATTTAGATTTCTCATCCATTCCTTCCTGGAATCTCCCTGACTTCCATACCATTTCTTTGCTCCATTTCCCAGTCTCTTGGCTGAATACTTTTAAGCTTCTCATTTCTCCTTCTTCTTTCCAATTCTTAGAAGACAAACCAGATTTGCAATAAAGAGAAGGACGTAGCTCAGTGGGTAGAGCACATGCTTTGCATGCAAAAGGTCCAAGGTCCAATCCCTGGTGCCTTGCCTGAATCCAAGAAGAGCTTCTGCCAGCCAGTGTTGACAATACTGGGCTAGAAGGACTCAGTGTAAGGCATCTTCCTATGTTCCCATGTTCTTAATAATACTAGTTATACCTAGCATTTAGATAGTTATTTTCAGTGTTCATGTTCACATTATCTCTGTAATCCTTACAACAAGCATGACATGTGGGGTAGCATTATCATTGCCATATTGCAGACGAGGGGCTTAGGCTGCAAAATAATCGCTTGCCTGAGGCCACTTTCTGAATTCATGGCAGAGCTGATACATAAAATGCAGACTTCCTAATATGAACCTGATCAACACTTTCTTGATGCGTTGGTCATACATACGCAAAATACTTACAAGTTAGCCCTTGAGCTTATGCTTTGGCAGGTTTGACATGGGGGAAATGGATGTTGCTTATGGGGAAAATGGGTGATGCCATTGAGTGTAAGGGAGACGTAGAGTGGCTAAGTGGTTATTTCTGGGGTAGGCAACCGTTTGTGGCTGTGAGCACATTTGGCAATTGTGGGCACCAACACAAAATGGCTGCCATGGAAGTCATGGCAAAGGACAATTATATTGCCCAAAAGACTGAATACAAGGCAGAGGTGGGATCTGAGCCCCAACACACTAATCAACTCCTTTGAACCAACTGTGTTCAAGATCAATGGAAACCTATTTCACAACAATCCCAGCAGTCACCAAAAAGGTGTCCGGGGCACATGGGTGCCCCTTAGCACCACATTGCCTTCCCCCGAATTATAGATTCTGTTCATTAAGAGTTGTAATTCTTCTTATCTTTCTTTCTAGCTCCTCAGATCTGGGGGCAACATTTTGAAATGCATGACCTAAAAAATACAGACAATGCCATAAACCAGGGATAGGCAATCTGGCACCGCCCAACTGTTTTGGATTATAACTCCTATGTATCCTCAATCAGAATGGCTAATTGTCAGGGGTTATAGGTATTATAGTCCAGAACATCTGGAGGACTCCACATAGCCTCCCCCTGCCATAGATCTAAAAAAAGGCCTGCCCACTTTCTTTTTCCTAGCACAGCTGTTTGTGTTACAATGGAGGCCACTTCAAAATACTCTACAAGATTTGTGTCCAGTTTGGAAGAGCATGCTGAGACAAAAGCTTTGTTGCATTCTGAGGTACCTGTTCAAACCACTTCCACCATACTTACAAGGTTACATCATTTAATCAACCTTTCTTATAAAGTATAAAATTAACAATAATAAAATGTTAAAATATACAGACGTTTATTTGTTTTTGTAGTTTAATGTTGAGCAAGTCTAAGAGCAAGACCTTTGGACCTTGCTGTGACTTTTGCCCACTTGATGAAACCTGACCCACTCTGTAACCAAACCTGAAATAATCACCCTGCCTTGAAGTAGTCACCCTTCAATGGTACATTAGCAAAGCTCAGAAACGCTATATAGTCTTTGTACTGTGAGGACCAAACTAGGCATGAGTTTAACTGTGTGAAAGCAACAAATATTAATGGATTTTTGTTTGTTTGTTCATTTGTTATGTAAATAGCAGTTGGAGGGCAAGTCTGAGCAGCCTCTGGACTGTGGGCAGGGGAAGTCCAGTGAAAGAAAGAGTTACTTTCACCCCCTGTCCATCGGTCTGAAAAAGCCTGCCTTCAGCGCGGCTTCTATCTGCATTTCAAGAGAAGACTCTTTCACATGTAGTTTGGCCCTGGAAGATTCTATGCACTTCTATCCCTCTCCACATTTTTATTAATGGAAGTGACTCCCTGTGTGGCAACTAGCAGAGAAGAACATGTGAGGAAATTGTGGAAGTCCAGAATGTGTCTTGGCACAGTACTTCAACTTAGCCCTTTCTGAGACTATGATTTTTTCTCTCCAAAAACTGTTTACATTGGCATTTCTTGTGGATTGTTGCCATCAAATTCTCTTCAGTAGCGTATTGCCCTGAAACTCACTGGAATAGCTTACCTGGCGTGTGATGCATAATATGTCGCTGTATAGGTCTCTATGAAAATTGTAGAGAAGAGTCCATAAGCTTTTAAGGTTGTCAAAGGTTTCTTTACAGTAATATTGGTTTTGTGGCCATTTTTTTTATTATTCTGCCTAGGAAGCTGAATTGGGATCATCAAGTTTTTAGTCAATATTTTTTTCCACGTTGCCTTTATATTTTGACTTCATCTGTGCAATTCTGGTGTAAATGAAAGGTCAAAAGGCCATCAATCCCACCCATGTTTTGTATTACATTAAATTGTCTTTTGTCTTATTTTTTTCTGTTTTGTGAAATTTTCTCGAATGTGGTCTGATTACTGTTCTTTTCTTTTGTGTCCCCCCTCCGGCATTCCTTTTCTTTCTCATTTCCCTCCTTCTCTGTTTCAGACCAGGGCACAGTACAGAAAGTTGTGGTCCTTCCCACTAACTCCTCTACAAGTGGAGAGCTCATCTTAGAGGAACTGGAAGTTTTTAAGGTTGGTATCTCTGTCTCAGCCTTATTCATCTTGTGTCCAAACACTTTGATCTAAAGTAGCTTGGCAAGGTTGAAATGTCTGATAAAAGAGCAAATGAGGAGCACTGTAACTTTTATACATTATTATTATTATTATTATTATTATTATTATTATTATTATTGGAGTTTTCCAAGTGAAGAAAAGAGGAGCTTAGTTCTTTTATACTGCATTTGAATTGCTTGTTTTTCTTGTCATCCTGGCTTAAAGGATTTTGATAACTGCTTCTCCTTTTTTTTGTCTTCCGTGATAAAGCAGCTGCCAGAAGCAGACTTCTTTGCTATATCATGATTGCAGTCACTAGCAGTGGGATGCCAAAGTCTCTTGCTTTTTGATTATCCAATAACTTTCTGATGCTAAGCTACAAATCTCAAGCAAAATAGCCTTATTTTCACTGTCCTGTACTTTTTGAAAGCCCAGATGTTGGAAAGCCGTAGGCTTCAATCAACCAAACCTGCGAAGAGGGATAAATAAATCAGGAAGAGAAAGCTGTAGAATGAAACAGTCCTTGTCAATCATTTTGCTGAACATTAAAAACTAGACGAGTAGCCATACTACTCTATCACAGTCGCTACCACCACCACCACCAGTATTCTGCCAGTTCATGCTGTCTTTGCACCATGCTCATAAGTATCCTCCTCTGGCTTCTTGGAAGTCAGAGGAGATGGAAATTCTTCTGTCAACCATCATTCCGCACTCGATCGTATAAAAGAGGCTTACTGGCTTGTCATTACCTGCCTCATGCTCTTTTATAGGAGATGGAAACAATGGTGTCATGGAGCTGGGGCTCACAGGGATGAAGCTCAGGGACATTTTTAATCATCAGGGATGCTGATCTGCCACCCCATCAGAATTGTCTGTTCTCTCTGAACTTAGCTGCAATCCCCACAGTAGATGCAAGGATGGGAGTGAGGTTGAATTTTCTCACCAACAATATATTGTTCCATGTTGTAATGAAAAGTATTTTGGGTTGGCCAGGCCTTGAATGGCCAATTAAGATCCAATAGAGATGAAAACTGATAGGACTAGGTTGTCGCTGCCTGCATTTCTGGCCTCTCCTAGCAGGCGTGGCTATGGGGACTCATGATGAGCGCCCCCACTTCAAAATGTACCACTACAGCATTGGACAAAAGTGCTGTCCCTCAGCCACGCAACAGCCCATTCTCAGCAGGTATGGCTGTCTTAATAAATAAACTCCCAGCTGTAATTTACACTACTCATATGACAGTTAGCTGTGAATAAGGTAGGCTCTGACTGATTAACTCCCCCTGCTCACATTGGACTGGAAACGCTATAAGTTGAACTACTTTCCCCCACCCCCCATTACCAAACCGTTCTGCTTGTTAATCCAAATGTGGACTATTCCACAGTGTAGGCCCATAATTTCATGAACCCTTGGGGATTAAGGAAGAGGTAACTCTTCCAGATCCTGGCATACTGCTAGACGATGAGTTGGGACAATGGAGAAGAGAAAGGGAAAGGAGGAACACTTCTTCTCTCACTAATGTCTAGCTTCAACAGAAGAGGAAAGTGTTTGGGGAGGGCAGAGCTTTAGGGGATGGGGGAAAGGTAGTAGAGATGAATGGGGAGGGACTGGGAATTCTTCTCTGGTTTGGATTTACTCCATGCTGGGTACGAATTTTGTAGCCCTTATTTGTTGGTGGGCTTTATTAGCCCCTGAAGTCTGTTTCCAGACCGAAGCTTGGAATATTTCATTGGCATTTCTGTTAAGCTTTCTGAAAGCTCTCCAAGAGATGAGCTGGAGGAAATTTTAACGCCTTTGGCTGCCTTCCTCCATCTGTTGTTTATCTACCGTAATCTTATCATCTCTCTGCTTAGCCACTAATTGTCCCTGCTCCTCCTCTTCTAAACTCTTAAGGAAAACTAACATATATATGAGATCCAGCTTCCTCTTCTCTGCCTCTAGGGTAGATTTCAGCATTCTTAGACCAGACTGGCTATATTTTCTCATGTGGTGAGTGGAACATATAGCCAGGATCTTAGCTGATATGCCTGTAGTTGATCTAGCAGCAGTCGAATTTGTAAGGTCAACTGCTGCCCTAACAAATGATGGACAGATCCTTTGCAAAGAGTGAGGATGGGCTGAGGCAGTGAATGGGGCTTCTGCCCATTTTTCTCCCTGAGACAGTATGAGGTAGGTAATAGTAAGCCAATAAGCCTCTCCTGAGTCATTGGAACCAATGTTGAACCAATTCTGGTCAACAAGTGGGATCTGCAACTAAATGTTGCAGCATAGAGTGCTGTTGTTTAGGGCTTCTACTATCCATCCATCCATCCAGATGAGCCCTTTCTACAGTGCTCCATTTCATACCCTGTCCTCCACTCAGTTTCACATCCATACCCAGCAACATCCCATCCTTTCTTTGGGCTGTTTTTGGGTCCCCCTTTAGAGGTTTTTTTCTCCCTGCATTTTTTGTCCTTCTGCACATTTTGGGTTCCCCCAAGCCTGCTGACACATCCCCCTTGAGCTTGGATGGTGCTGTTTCGGAATCCACATTCAAATTTAAGTATCCACTTTCAGAGAAAGAGTTCGCCATTGATATAAATGAATAAGAGCCTTCTCCCCCCTTCAGAATTCCAAGTAATGAAAGGGGGTCTGCTAGAGATGTGGTTGGAAAGAATGGAGGAGCCACATTTAAGAAATGTACAGCAGCATGAGATGCATATGAGAGTCTGAGAAAGCATTCCTGTCTGCAAAAGCTGTATAGGGAAAGGAGAGAAATTCATTTGGTAACCATTTTAATATGAACCGATCTAATACTCAGATCAGAACGCAATTATCCTATAGGTTTTGCTGCTCTCTGAAATTTGTGATGCAGTTCTCTAATGAAAAAGTTGCATACAATTGTGTGGCTTAGGAAAGATTATGTGCAAAAATGTGGACATTCGGGCTAAATGCATATAAAAATGTGAATGAAAATGCATACATATTTTTAAAAATGACTTTTGCCAACTGTTGCGGTAACAGTATGGAATGCATATGTGCCTGAAAAAAAATCAGATTTGTCCATCCCTATAAAGGTGATTATCTCAGGAAATTTGCCACATTAAAACATTTTTTTTAAAAAAAAAATAAGAGTTACCAACTTCTCTTAGTTGGACATATGGGATCACAGTACTCCATTTGTCTTCCTCTGCTCAACTGTCTGTGTGTGAATGAAGAAGAGTGTGGTGGACATGACATCATTCCTTTTTGGAGAAAGGAGCTATGCACATCCTGAGAGGCACTGAGCTCATCAACTTGCCTGTGACTTTTCATGTCGCAATAAAGATGGGTTCAGATGATGCACCAGTGACTGACTTTCACTTTTTTAAAAAAAAAAACTAGTAATGGAGGCAATCTACTAGAATAAGCCCTGTAACTTCAGAGGAAATTTAGAATTTATGCTCATGTGAATCCACTACTCTGAGGTTGCCCTTGTTACATAAGGTGTCGTCATATCTTGTGGCAGGAAATTCCATAAGTTAATTATGTGCAACGTGACAGTCTGATTTGAATCTCCCACCTTCAGCTTCATTGGTTTCTAGGGTTATGAGACTGGTAGAAAAGTTTATTTCTATTCGCTTTCTCTGCAACATGCAAAACATGCAAACCTCTTTCATTTGTGCCTCCCACCACACCCCTCCTTACTTGCCTTTTTTCTAAACTAAAGAGCCTAGAACTTTATAGCTTTTCCTCATTAGGGAGGTGCTCCATGAGCCAGGAAGCCACATTTGTTACTTGTGAGATGTGGTGATATCCTTACAACAGCTTTTTTGATGTTTCCCACCAAAATAGCTGTCGTCTTCCTCCCTGCTATTATCTATTCCAGCTATGGGCTGATTTCAGCCTTCTGAGGGCCAACTTTGTTTTAAGGATTATTAGAAAGAAACTCTATGTCAGACATTACAAAGCAAGAATATATATGAAGACATAACTAATCTTCATGAAGTGATCCCGAGGATGCTATTTTGCTGAAGAACATCAAAAGTGCCTTGGAAAATCACCCCATGATCCATATCATCCAAAATTCTTTGCAGATTCACCTATTCCAAGCAGGGATCCTAGGTGATCCGGACATTGGGCCCAAGTTGTCTTCTTCTTCTTCTTCTTCTTCTTCTTATTATTATTATTATTAATTATTATTTTATTATCTCTTTCTTGCTCGTGGCAATTTTTCAAGACGGACATGACGGGCTTTTCCAAGTCATGCCATCTTTTATTGATTCAGGAATTTCCTGACGATTGAGCATGTTTTAATTATGACTGCTTTCTGGATGTCGGTATGGATGTATTCTGGTAGGCCCAGTTTCTGGAGGTTTTCTGTATATTTTTTTGATGTGATGCCGGTGACTGATGTGACTGATAGGATAATTGTGACCTTTTCCTGTTGCCATAGTTCTTTGACTTCCATGGCCAGTGGTGTATATTTGTCTCTCTTTTCTTCTTCCTTTTCAACAACATGTTTGTCATTATTATCATTATGACATTTGTCATTATTATTATTATTTCCCACCTTTTTTCAAAGAGTACAAGGTGGCTTACATGGTTCTCCTCTCCATTTTATCCTCACAACACCCCTGTGAGGTAAGTTAGGCTGAGAGTCAGTGACTGGGCCCAAAGTTACCCAGTGGGCTTTATGGCCAAGTGGAGAGTAGAACCCAGTTCTTCCAAGTCCCAGTTCAACCCTCCAACCATTGCACCACATGGGTTCCCACACCTCATATCTTCTGACTGGATACATACAGCTCAGCTTGATCTGCCGTAACTTCATTTTTCTCATGTGATTATTCCAGTTAATCCGTGTGCCTGAGAATAATGATTTATACTCCTTTCCATTATCATGTTGTGTGTTTTTTAAATAGGGTGCATACTGTCACCCTAACGTGACATGACAAGCCTATTAACACTATAGCGTGCCCTTTCATCCTTTTCTGTATCCAACTGAAGACCAAAGAAGCAAAAAGAGAGAGCAACATGCCAACTAATGATATGTGTCCTTTAAATACGCTGAATGCAAACAAACCGTCAAGTGGGCCAAACACTTCATTTTTAATGCTGACGTTTTGCATTGATAATCTAAAGCCATGCCACAAAACTGTGTGTACTATGAGGTATTGTGTGCAGGAAATACTAGATATTACCTTCAGCCTGCTTACATGCTAATTAAATATGAGCTGTGACATACAAAGCCGCATGCTATCATCTCCAAAGCATAAATACAAGGCTTTGTTGCAAACAGAAAGCGATGGTTTGAAGGCATAAGCCAGCTATCTTCAGTCCTGAGGTGTCTCTCTCAGGGCTGTTCATCTAGAATTGTGTAGAACTTGCAAGTGTTTGTGCTGAGGGGCTTAAGGCTGTCAAGTCATATCCATAGTTCAGAATTTTATCCATGTCAAACATTTTCACAGAGAATGATGAGGGGTAAATTGAGGGGGGAAATGTATTCTAGAAAAATGGACTGTTGTTTTATGAACTGGAAAATGTTATGATTATGGTTAACCGAAATAGAAGGTTAGAATTTGGAACTAACATTTATTTTTGTCTTGCAGAATAATGCTCCTATAACTACAATGGCCATTTCATCTAAAAAGGTAAAGAAGAATATTTGCAATCCTTTGCACGTTTAGATAGAAAAAAGTCCTACAATTCTCAGCAATCCCCAGCCAGCATGGTGCAATCCATGCATAGGATTGCACCCTATTATAACATTTTCGGTTTAATATCAATTTAAATGTAATCTGAATAAGTGTATAACTTGTTGGTATTGGGTTGGATCCAGACTAAGTTAGAACTTAACCTATACACATGTTGTTGCATGTTTTATTTCAGTGGGAGGTAGTTCAACTAATTTTGCCTGGATCTAACCCATTTTGTAATGACTTTGTTACTATCCCCTTCTGAAGGTATATTTGCCTCACAACCAACCTATGAAATAGGTTAGCATGAGAGAGAGAGCTAGGGCAATGAGTTCAATGAGCATGGCTTTGAAAGAGGTCAGCGCTGTCCAAACAAATCCATCTATTTTCTGTGTACTACTGCACCACCGTACGTATTAAGAGAGTACACTGGTCATGTACACATGGGGCACAACCCAGCCTCTTGATTTCTGTGTGAGAGTTAGAACACATGCTTAACTCTCTGTGACTGAAAATAATTAATAGGGTCTAAAAGTGCTTAAAGCTAGCTGCACCCCGACCCCAATTTACCTCAAAGTTTGGAGCTTCCGAATTGGCCCCGGTTTGACTTGGAGTGCCTCGGAACTGCTCTGATCCACTTTGGATTCGGATTCAAATCAGAAGCAGGTCAGCTGTTGTGGTTTCCTGGCCACCCAGCTGACTGGGAGTCCCCTCCCCTCTTGCTCACCCCGCTTCCCTCCTCTACTGCTCATCCCCTGAACCCAGCAAGCCACTGCTGCCCACCTGCACATGGAACTTACCTGACCAGTCCACTCATGCCAGAGAGCCACTTATCCTCTAGGAGAGCCCCCATCTTTAAGGAAGATGATGGCTCTGGCCTACCATAGATCTGCTATTGCAAACAACAGCAGCCGGAAAAGGACATTTCTGAAGTGGTCCAATCCAGTTCTGACTGAGATTTGGGGGTTTGGGACCAAGGCAGTGTATATCCCTAGCTGAATTATCCTAATAGTGTGTATGGTCACATTTAAAGGAGGCACGTGTGTGCAATCCAATATATATACACACACACATTGAATGCAGGCATCACAGTGTACACTCTTCATACATGATGTGAAGTGGCCCTTTTCTTTTATACACAAAGGGGTGTGGTTCTTTTGTCTAGAGATGTTGGACCGAAAATTTTTGTTCAGTCCACATTTTCAAGTGAACCAACCTAATTGGCACTTCATGGACTAATACGTGGTTTGGGATGCCGATATCTTTTTGGATTGTGCACTTCTCCGAATTTTGCAATGCACTTTGCGGCTCAAAAGGGCATATTTTAAGGAGAAATGCATGCAAGAATGTGTATTTTAGGGGGTAAATATTTTTTTACAGGAAATGTGTACAGAACGGGGATAGAACGGACTTAAGATCAAATAAATGCAACCTGGTATGGACTGGAAATAGACTAATCAGTCTGTCCTTACTTTTGTCACATTATAGACCTACAAAAACTACTGTAGAAGCCAAAGGCTCCATACAGCATAATGCCTCACATTAAAAGTTTCTAGTTGGAGAGGGGGAAATTAAAATACAGAGGGAGAAGCAACATATCAGTTCTCCGAGCTGGATTTAGCCCTTCTCCTTTCAGAGTGGAACAATGAACCTCAGTGTTTGAAAAGTGCTCACATTCTTCCTAAGTGTTTTCTAACAGGAAGGTATAATATTATAGGCATATTAACCTGGAAGATCTCTCTGTTTATTTTGGCCTTCCACCCATCGGGAGTACACCTCTTGGTTTCAGGGTTAATTCCGAGAGTATAAGGGAACTTGTGCTTTATTAGTTGCATCCTGGCTCAAGTTCTTCCTCTAATCTCAGCACCTGAAATAAGTCTCTCCATGTTCTGTTCAACAGCAACAGTTGTATGTCAGCTCGGATGAAGGGGTCACCCAGGTTTCCCTGCATCGCTGTCGTATCTATGGGACGGCCTGTGCTGACTGCTGTCTTGCCAGAGACCCCTACTGTGCTTGGGACGGCAATTCCTGCTCCAGATTCTACCCCACAGGGAAAAGGTGAATAAATATTACATCGCCTGATGAGATTTGCAAACAGTAATCCAAGCCAAGATTTAACCTTATATTCAGTTACTGCAATGTCACGTGATATTAGAAGGGGATGTCTTTCAATGATAACTTTTAAACTCTAAAATACCCATTTTTGTGGGCAGTGCCTGGCCATCAAAAGCGCTTGCTTATTAATAATACAATTATTTTAAGGAAGAGATTTTTCTCTTTGGGCAGTTGCCAGCTAAAAGAAGCCTGTTCATTAGCTAATAATTAAGAACATGGTTTACTGGCAGTAATATTCTTGCTTTCCCCCCACTCCCCTGGAAGGTGTTATAACTGTTGTGATTATTTTATTTGGCACAAAATTGACAGAATATGTAGAGATTTAGAGCATCCATTTTCAATGCCATTATCCATTTATAAGGCCTAGCTAAGGAGAATGCTTTATGCCAAAGGGGAGCCTTTTAGGGTGGCTTTGCATCCTTCCTAAGTCTGCTTAGTTTAGGGCTTCCCAATATGAAGATGGTAATGTAGGAACAAAAAGTCATTTTGAAAGCCTAAAGCAGCCTTCCCCAACCTAATTTTCCCCAGATGTTTTGGGTTATAACTCGCAGGATTCCTGTCCATTGGCTATGCAGGCTGGGGCTGATGGGAGTTGAAATCCAAAACATCTGAAGAATGTCAGGTTGGGGAAGACTGGTCTAAAGTGTACCTTCTCACTACCAGCTGTATGCTAACAAATCATGCTTACTTTCCCTAACATGGTGCCCTCCAGATGGGGTGAACTATAATTCCCAGCTCCCTTGGCTGGCTGGGGGATGCTGGGAGTTGTAGTCCAACACATCTAGGGGGAAACAGGTTAGGAATCTCTGGATCATCCTGATACCTTTTTGGAGCAAACAGCATAAACAGTTCGCTTGTCTCCTTGTGTTGAAAGAGTTCCATATACAAAAATCTGACTTTCACCAACCAGCCCAATATCCCAGCTTAATTATGTCCAGCTTGACTGTTTGGAACTAGCTTCCAAGAATCTGGGATCCTTCTTCTTCATGATACTTGACATCTTCCAACTGGAAACTCCAACAGTTGGACCTTGACTTTTCTGCAGTAGCACGCAAAACAAATATAGTCCCAGGCCATGTATTGTGGCCTTCCAGGTACTTCACACACACATTCACAGAGTAGCATTTGTAGCCACAAGCAGCAAAAAACCAACAGGACAACCAGACTTCACAAGCCTCTGGCAGACAGTCATGTAGCTGGTGGGCTGCATCATATGGTATGCAAAATGTGTGCGCTTATTACGGAGCCAAGGCTATTTATTTATTACTGCCTAGTCTGAAATGAGCAAACATAGGATTTGTGCCATAAATCCCTAGCTTTGGGAATTGTGATTGACAACAACTGACTACATTTAGGAAGGCTAAATTCTTTTCTGTGCCAGTATTTGGAAGTGTCTGTGATGCCAGATCAATACAGAATGGCCTAATACAAAGCCATGTCTAATCTGCGATGTTTTATGAAGCTAAGGCATGGTATTACTACAGTTCCGTGCATTGCTATAGTTACCATAATTCCCTGTGGTTCTGAAGTGCTCTAGTGTTCTGGAATAAGACAACACTTCCCTACTATGTGGGATATCTAGCAATTGCAAGTTTCAGAATGTCTATCCAATTGCCAGGTGTTGCCCAAGTGGGAACTGAACCCAACTAAACATTTAGAAACACCAGTGGATTAAGAACATAAGAAGAACCATGCTAGATGAGTCCATATGTAATCCTATCCTTTTTATAGTGCAGTGAAAAATAAATGCATATGAAATGAAGTCTGGTTTTCATATGTTTAGGAAATAAGTTGTTCCTTTTATCTATAAAAAACAGATTATGATTGAGAAAACATCCGTAACAGGAGCCAAGTCAAGTCTCAAAGTCTAGACAGTAGTAGTAACTCTTTTCTACAGACTGAGTTTACTCAGCCTTGCTATTTCATTGCCCTTTGGATTCCTGCTAAATTTTGTTCCCAAAAAAAGGACCTTGAGGTATCTGAACATGTCCCTTGTTTTTAAAATACACCCACAACACCTTTTCTTTAACCAAATGTTTCCATTTTTCAGTTCTTTACCGGGCTTATAGGCACCTTTAAAGTGGCTACTTCATTCACGATGCAGCTGAAAAGGCACTAAACAAGTGATACTAGAATTCAAAGGAACATGTCACTATTGGTGCCTATGATCTGTCTTGAGAAGATCAAGCACCCCAGTAAATCTTTGATAGTCATGTTAAAGATCAAGGGGTAATATGTTGAAAGCGTTCTTTTGCAAAAATAAAATGCTTTTAAGATAATAGAGAAAGCCAAAGGAAACAAAATATAATGGCCAAAGGGTTTCAACTATTTAATTAATTAATTAATTTTATTTGATGTTTTTATACCAGCAAAGTCTCTTCAAGGCTGTTTACAAGATAGAGGCATAAAACATTTAAAACACTAGCAACAGTAAAAAAAAAATATAAAAACAAAATGGGCAGCAGACTAGAACATCAAGGTCTTTAAGGCCTTTTAAAAACAGCCAAGGAGTGTGCCACACACATCCTGTGGTAGGGTATTCCACCAGACTGAGGCCACCACAAAAAAAGGCCTTATCTCTTGCGCCTGCCAATCTAATAGATCTTACCATAGGGAATGTGAACTGTGTCTCCATGGTTGACTTTAAGGTGCAGGCAGGTTAATATAGGTGCCTGTGGTCCTTGAACTGTTATGTGTTCATCTGCCTACCCAACAGCAACACCACAAATTGTAGTTTTGTAACAACACTGAAAATTCTCCTAGGGATCAACAGTTCTATCCATAACAACAATTTTGACAACTTTCTTCTGGTGACAGAGAGAGAGAGAGCACTATGGCATTGGAAACTGTATAGGGTTGTAGATATTGCAGTTCACTTCCATATAAAATAATATAAATGGAATCAAATGGAATTGATCACCCACTGCATCATATGCAATTGTCTCATATGCAGCAATCATTATACAATGTACGTAAAAGACTACAACAATGAAAGTTGAGTTAAACATCATACTATATGAATCTGTATGTAATGTAGAGAACAGAGTATCGTTTATAGGGACCTGGTTGACCTTAAGCCCTATTCAGGCATGTGCCTACTCGGCTCTACGTCTAAAATGGGTATGGGGATGTGGGCATGCATGTAAGCCCTGCCTCCAGCATCCCCACCCACCAAGCATCCGCGAAGATCTTTACATATTGAGCGTGAAGGTCTGAAGAGGGCTCTGTAAGTGTATTCTGCTGAATGTGCTTACAGTGTTCAGAAATCCTGATATGGCAGGGCTCGTGATCATCAGGACTCTTTACGTGCATTCAATTAGGAATGTCAGAGGAATCCATTTGGGAGGTGGAGCTTGATGAGCTTCCTTGATTCGCACCTCCCCCCGGACCTCGGTCCATTTCCTGTTACACCCGAATGTATTGAGTTGGGCCAGTTCGTGGATTTTCCAGGTGTTTTTTTTTTTTAAAAAAAGGTGCATATAAAGATTTGCACAAACTGCAACTGCAATTTGCACACATTTAAAAAATATGGGAAAAGTTACCGGATTTTGGGAAAAGCCCACTGCTTGGCTCACAAATTCAGGCTGAGTTGGGCATGCTGTGTAACTCCATCAAGCCAAAAAGGGAAATGGATTTCCTGGGGACAGACATCCCTACATTCAACTGAACACATTTACAGATGGATGTCAGGCACACAAGGACACTGCAGGTAGGGCTTACATGCGCACCCACATCCCTATGCCTTGTTTAGACCTACACACAAGAAGGCACATGCCTGAATAGGGCTGATATTGTTTCAATTGCTAAGTAGCTGTTAAAAAAAACATACTCTGGTTATTTTGATGTCATTTTTGCAACTGCATCTCTCCTCTTCCCTCAATTTCAGAAGGAGTCGTAGACAAGATGTGAGGCATGGAAATCCTATGACTCAGTGCCGAGGATTTAACCTAAAAGGTACTTTGAACTGAAAGATGGTTGGGCTATAAAAACATGTGGTCATTCTTCGAAGTGAACCAAACCATCCAGGTGATTTCCTGAGAAAAACACTAGAGCGCCCATGCATTTTTAACATTCTTTCTTAACTTTTTGTGTGCTATGTTTGCTTGGGAGGATTCAGTTTGGAACTTAAAAGAAAATCTTTTTTTAAAAAAATGAATGGCCTAATTGCAAGACAAGCTTTGTCAAGAGTAGTGGTTCAGGATGGCACCGCAATATCGCAAACCTAGATGCATCCAAGGCCAGCCACTTGGCGTCAGACTACTATTATTTTCTTGCCTTGAGTGCATTGGACTACAGAGGCGATCTGAATCATTTGTCATGCAATCTCAAAGGAAGGTCAGTACAAGTCCAGACCTGTGCAGCTAAACACTGGGCACTGTGGCTTAAGGAGAAGATTGGCTCTCAAGCATGCTATGGCTTGTGCTTAGAATCAGGGCTGGCTTTAGAGCACCCTTCTCCAACCTGATGCCTTCCAGGTGCTTTTGGACCACAACTTCAATTAGCCCCAGCCAGCATGGCTAATGGTCAGGAATCCTGGACGTTTTAGTCTAAAACACCTGAAGGGCACCAGGTTGGGGAAGGTTGCTCTAGAGGTGGCATGGTTAGGCATTTTCTAGGGACATAATGTTTTATCTATTTTATGGTCTTTGTATTTATATTTATTGTTGTTCCCCACCTCGATCCAGAGGGAGAGGCGGGAAGAAATAAATATATTATTATAATAGCTGCATGATTCTCAGTTTGCATGCACCATCCTTTGCTGTTAAAGTTTGTCCTAGGTCCCCTGTACAAGTATTTGGTTTGACGCCTGGTTGTCCGATTATGCGCATCTTCTCACAATCGCTTTCACGGTAAATCATTATACGCGGGAGGCGGTTAAGCGCATAACAGGTTGCCTTACCGGTTGTATGAAACGCGCTTTAGAGGTGTTTAATGCGGAGAATTGCTTGTTTACATGGTCATAAGGCGCTTTAACGGCCGCGGTAAATTAAAACTCGCTATTTAACGCGCATTCAATAATGCGCATAAGCGCATAGAAAAAGCGCCTCGACCCCCGATTTGCGCGCCGCTCTTGTAGACATCAAATTTTTAATGTGTCTTGAAAGAGCTTTAAATCGCTCTTGTAGAGGCACCCCTACATTGCTTGATCTTTAATATTATCAGCCTGAGATCATTCTGATTTCAGGTGTGATCATTTACTTGCGTGTTCTATAATGTGCTTCCTAAGTCAGGAGGAGTGGAAGCATCATTCTTATCTGACCTCTTTCACATCCTAGGTTACCGAAATGCAGAGGAGGTCATTCAGTATGGAGTCAAGAATAACACCACCTTCCTTGAGTGTACACCTAAATCTCCACAGGCCTCTATTAAATGGCTCTTACAGAAAGATAAAGACAGAAGGAAAGAGGTGAGTCATCTCAGTCAGAAGCACTGAATCATCAATGGGGTGAAGATACAGTCAATCGGGGGGGCAGTTTATAGGGATGCGCAATCTAGTGATGTTCTCAGTCTCTGAACTCAGCTTTGAAGCTTGGATTGCTTTGCCTCCTGCATTCAGTTGAGAACAGGAAAAGTGTGCATTTTTCAAACTCAAACGTAAGTTCAGTAAAATCTGAACTTTCCTCCCTAAAAGCGCTGACGTTCATGTTCACGTTTGGAGGTGCGAACGGGGCAAATTTAAGTGAGAAACCAAAATGAGATTATCATGCACCCTGAACAATATAGCATAAAAATGCATCACAGTGCAGACTGTAATCTGCATTCATGACTTAGTGTGGAACCAGGTGAAATAGTTCTTCCAGATGAGTGAACAGAGATCCACACAACAGAATGAGCCGTATGTACATATAGAAAGCATGAATGCTTGCATGCTCCGCAGCAGGGGTGAGTGACACACATCCCATGGGCCACATATGGGCCCCCACTGGCCTTTTGTGCAGCCCACTACCTTCACTGCTCTTGTACTGCAGCAGCAGCAGCAGCAGCAGCAAAAAAGCAGCTATTTTAAAGCAAAAAAGTCCCTTCTTCTGCCCACTATTACCACAATGCAGAATTTTGGTAACAAACCCCCAATTTTTCCTTTCAAATGGAGGCTATTTTTCCTTGCTGCCACTACCAGGCCACTAAATTTTGGCAATGGGGACAGGGGTGCAGCCCCGGTGAGGTCCAGGGGCTGGGACGTGGACCCGCAGGCCCCTGCAAGTTGCTCACTCCTGCTTTACAACAAAGAACAGGCCATAATCTCGGGCAAACTATTCACTCCCTTTCCTTCAGAAAAATGAGGAAAGCTACACAAATGCATACACATTCAGCTGCATGATGGGAAGTATGAGCAGTCATGCTCCACCACTGTTTGTGTGAAGGATACATTCTACTTAATGTGTGAATCAGCCCACATAAAAGGGTGTGACTTTGTGTTACTTACTAGGGATGTGCATGCCCGAAGATATTGTATTTTATTGTTACTGGAATTTTGGACCAAAAAAATTATCGTCTCCAATAATATCATAGGTTAATCATATCGTCTTCACGATAATTATCGGAAATCCGATATTTAATTTGCAGCCCCATTGTGCCCCATAGAGCTGATTTTTAAAGAAAAAATGCTTATAACTTCTGTATTTTCAAAGTTACAGACTTAAAACTTGGTCACAATGCTTATGGGGTATGCATAAGTATGTGTATGAAATTTGAGATTGATCCCTCCAACCCTCGATTTTATATGAATTTATTAAAGAACTAAGTTCTGAAAGGTCAAAAGTTGCATGATCTTTCAAAAATTCATATAAAATACAGGGGTAGAGGGATTGATCTGAAATTTGGCACATATGTGTAGCAGCATGTGCTAGACATGTGTATGAAATTTGAGATCGATCCCTCCCACCCTCGATTTTATATGAATTTTTAAAAGATCCTGCAACTTTTTTACAGGTCTGAATGAACACACATGGCAAGCTGTCATTCTGACCTGTCAGAACTTAAACGATCTTTAATAACTTCATATAAAATCGAGGGTTGGAGGGATCGATCTCAAATTTCATCCACATACTTAGGCATACCCCATAAGCACTGTGACCAAGTTTCAAGTCTCTAACTTTTAAAATGCAGAAGTTATAGGTTTATTTATATGGCAGTCCGATAATCCGATATAATTGGGCTGAAAATTATCAGATCGGATATTTATTTGAGGTTTTTCTATCGTATCGTTATCGTTAAACACATGCACGATAAAGAGCATATTGTGTCGTTATCGTACATTTTAACAATACGATACACATCCCTATTACTTACTCTAGAAATTTCTCTGGAATTACTAAGTCATCTTTAGTGTGTCAAAGCTTTTCAGCATTTCCTGGGACAGTTCTGTTCATATATAACATCTTTTCATGGATGTTGGACTGTTAATTCTTTTAACATTTTATAATCTGCAGCTCACACCTTTAGTTGGTTCATTAATCTGATGCAAGTGGCTGTGTCTTTAAAGCTTTTGACTCACATGGATAGCACATTCAGGGTGCAGGACATATTCTCCTGACAATAACAATTCTGAGCAAGTTAAGCATTTTTAAGCCCCGTAGAAGTGGTTTAATTATGTGCTTATTGTTATTATTGTTGTTGTTGTTGTTATTATTCATTAAATTTATTTGATGCCTTTCTACGAAAATGCTCAGGGTGTCTTAGGAGTTAAAACATAAAAAAGTTAAAACAATTTAAAAGTTGAAACGTAAAATGCCAAGATCCAATAAAACAATGAAATTAAGAAGCCCCATCATATGCCATCAAACATTGGGTGTAGAGGAAAGTCTTAACAATCTCATGCCAAAAAGATAAAATCAAATCAAATTTTATTTGCATCGAGCGAATAGCCATTGCAATTTATAACAGTAAAATAAACATGATACAAAAAGCAGACAGTAAGATGTCCCATATTCAGGGGTGGGAATCCTCAACATAAATATACTCAGTGGCACCAAGCTAATAAAAGCATTAAATGCAGTTGGAACTGGATTTATTCAATTCAGAGCTCCGGATGTGATTGCTTCCCTCCAGTGAGGTCCACGTTGGCACCGGTGGACCTCACTGGAGAGTACATTCCATAATTAGGGGCCAACATCGAGACGCCCCTATCCCTTGTTGCTATCCTCCACATTTCCCTCGGAGGAGGCATTCAGAGCAGGACCTCAGATGTTAATTGTAGTACTTTACCTTAGTGCATTGAAATCATTGAGGATTTGAAAAGTTATTAATTTTGGTTGTATCCCATCCCCTTGCATGAAGATTGCAAGAAGAGCAATGTCTCCTGAGCTTCAAACATAGTGCCATCCTGAGAAAGAAATAGCACGCATAACATTTGGAAGTGCAACAGAGGAGATATGTCTGAGGAGCAAGGGGAGAAGATTATATAGGAAGCTTTTTGTAGCAAGGAATTAGTCTGAACTAAAAATACTCACAGCAACAAGAATTTTCCTGAGCTTGGTGTAATCACTTTTTCCATTCCTCTCCAAAGTTCTCGGGTTTCACCTCTCTAATATGTAGTCCAATCGTGTATAGGAGGCCAGCCTTTTTTAAATGAAACAAAAGGGGGAATTATTTCTATTCACACATCTCAGGCAGTTTCTCTGCAGGGGAAAATGCTCTCCTTTCTAATACTAGTGACCATACCTGAATATCAGAAAGCACTACACCCACACACTGAAAGGAGGAAAGGGAATCAAAGACATTGGTTTACTTCGTTTGATGTTCCTTTGCCCACTGAAGAATATTCTGGGCCTTGAAGATTAAAAGCTGATGCTGGCTATTGAAAGTACTGACTTGAGAAATCACACAGTATTAAGGCCAATTCATACTTTTAGTCTACACGTCAGGTGTTTTAGTTAAATTTCTCTCCGCCAATTAAAACATAGCAAGTAAAATGAGTAAGTAGGTAAAAAAAAAATCAAGTGGTGGAGTAAGGGGAAAGGTTTGGGGGTAACCAGTGGTTCACTACACTGAAAGAACTGAAAGCAGAGTTTTCTTCTCTTTTTTTACTTCCTTTTTCCTCTGCCAGCAGAAAAGTATGTAAGCAGAGTAGGTAAACAACCAAGTAAAGGTGTAAAGCAAATAAGTGAGAAGCATTTTGTGGTGGCATCAGTCCTCCATTTTTTGTTGTTTACCTCAGGGTGGTTGAGCCAAGACAGATTGGCAGCACAGCTGGGCCAGGTTTTCCTGAGGTTCTGCATCCCTGGCTTATCTCATAGGACAGAATTGCCAGGTCTCCTAGGAAATGTAGCTTGCTGTTTTAGACCTGTCCCCCTTCACTAGGGTTGTAGCAGTGGGATAGCATATCAGTGGGATTGTGGGTTCAACTTGCATGCTGTTCCTGGCTGAGGGGGACATAAGTCCTGTGATCTCACCCCCGCCCCCCATCCTCGGTGCCAGTTTCCTCTGCCAAACACAGGAGTATGTCCACACACAAAAACAATGTATGAATGAAGCAAACATTATTTTCTGATAATATTTTAACTGTCCCTGCAAGGCTGTTAAACTTCCTACTACGTTCTAAGGCAGGTATTTGTGGCTGGTAGAATTAAAACACCTGGCTTAGAATGCATTTCTTTTTTTTTTCTTTTTTTTTTTAAACACCCTAAATCCACAAGTAATTTCACCATATTCATGGTTGCTTTGTCTGTGTTGCTTCTAGGTCAAACTTAACGAAAGAATCATAGCCACTGAACAAGGTCTCTTAATTCGCTCCGTTCAGGAAGCAGACCGGGGACTTTACCACTGCATTGCGACGGAAAACAGCTTCAAGCAAACAATAGCGAAGGTAAACTTCAAGGTGTTAGATTCGGACATGGTGGCCTTCATGACTGAAAAGTGGTCCCCGTGGACCTGGGCCAGCTCACTCCAGGCTTTGCAGTTTCATCCAAAGGACTTGGCTGGATCTTTCAGCCATTCAGAACTGCAGATGATTAATCAATACTGCAAAGACACAAGGCAGCTTGGGCAGCAGGCCGAAGATTCCCAGAAGATGAGAGGGGATTATGGGAAGTTAAAGGCCCTCATCAACAGCAGGAAAAGTAGGAACCGAAGAAATCAGCTGCCTGGATCGTAAAGTTTTGCTTTGGCGCATCAAACTTTTTTTCTTTTCTTTTTTTTCTTTTGGTGGTATCCTGCTTTAAGGGATTTTATGTTTTCCTGCTGAGAGCATAGAAAAAAACATTAGTAAAGTAAGCCTGGTAAAAGAAAAAGAAAAAAGATGCAACCTTATCTAAGTTTAAGAAGAAAAAGAAAACACCAAATCCAAAGAGATTTCATTTGTGAAGTGCCCACTGACACCAGACAGATTCTTACTTTTAACTATGTGAACCAGATGATTTGCCTTAACCCAGATTCCTGCGTGATGTTGAGATGTCCATCTCCTTTTCCGGACAAGGAAAACCGAAATGGTTGCGCTGACTCTCCAACCTAGAAATATCCAAGGTGGGAAGGAAAGGGAAGAGTTTGAGTCAAGAGGAAGTGTAAGTTGGGGTGGCAGGTTCTATAGACATATCTTCTATCCATTTTGAGATATAGGATTGTCTCTGTTTACGGTACATTACATTGAAAAAGTAACAGTTGAAGCAAGTACCTAAAGGTCATTTCTCATATTAGTATTAATGACATATTAATGTAACAAAGGAAGTAATGATTATGGCTGCAATCCTACACACACTTTCCTGGACACATAGTTAGTTTTCAGTGAGGTTAGTTGCATAGAACCATCACTTCCAACCCGTTCTGACGTGGTAAGATCTGTGTGTAAAAAGGAAAACCAGGAGAAAATCAATTGGGCCAAAGATACTACCTGCTAAATAGCTGACGATGTTCCTTTATTGTAACAATTTTTTTGCATGGGAATCTGCCCTAGGAAATTAGGAAAGGACCCCAAAAGAGGAAATTTCGGTTGAGAGGGATTTAAGCATATACTTAACCTTTCCACTAAAATCAATATGATTTTCAAAAGTTCTTAACTTTGGCTGTATTGTACTCTGTAAAACAGACCACAACAGGAATACAACCCAAGGGTCAAGTGAAAGAGAAAGGTAGCCTGAAAAGAAATATTTGCTTCAATAACTTATTGGAGTAAATTTCAATTACGATGTATAGACAACTTCTATCATATGATCTGGAGGTTTCAAACGTTGTCTATATTGAAAGCAAAGGTAAAAACATGTATTGAAAGAATCTCCCAAATTAGCCTGGGCTCCACTATAATGGATTTGAATTCTTATCAAAAATTATAGCGATGTCTATAACACATTCATTGCATTGCATTCTTTTTGTATCAGTTATATGCTCAGGTAGACTGACAATATGAAAAGGAGGACAGGGTTCCTGTAACTTTAACAGTTGTAGAGAAAAGGGAATTTCAGCCAGTATCATTTGTATGCAATTAGTTCCTGGTGATATTCCCTCTTCATCACAACAGTTAAAGTTGCAGTCACTATACTAGAGTGACCATATACAAAAGAAGCCAGGGCCTCTGCAACTTTAACTGCTATGATGAAGAGGGAATTTCACCAGGAACTAATTGTATACAAATGACACTGGCTGAAATTCCCTTTTCTCTACAACTGTTAAAGTTACAGAGCCCTGTCCTCCTTTTCATATGGTAAGCCTAGCTCAGGTAAACATTATAGCCCTACTAATATGTGTGGGGACAAGGGGGTACACGCATCGGATCCAATGGGCCTGTTCAGACAACATGCTAAGCCATGGTTAGATTGCTAGCCCTTTTGCAGCATATGGTTAGTGAGCATGTTTGAACTATGGTTATGTAGCCACCATGGTTAGGAATGGTTCACATAACACACTAAGTCATAATGTGTGACTCAAAAGGCTTAACTGCTGTGGCTTAGTGTGTTGTCTGAACAGGGTCAATGTCCTTTTCCTACACATTTTACTCCCAACCTCTTATTAGAAGGGCACAAGAAGCAGCTATGCCAAAGAGGCTCCAATGTCACTTAGCTATTGTGTGAAAGACACCTAACCTATGCCTATCCTAAAGGCATTTCCAACAAACTGAACCAACTATATTAGTGGCAACCTATGTGATTCCCTTTGCATATGCCACAATAGGCATGATTGCCATTTTCTTTGTGGTTAACTGCCCTTTGGACCAGGCCTAGCATTATAGCCTGGTTTGCAAATAGCACTAAGCCACAGTGTGGCTCGTTGGAATGTGGCTTGCTGTTGTGTCCGAACCCATTCCTACAAACCAGCAATGGTTTGTTAGCCAGCTGTAAACCACAAAAATAAGGCCTGGTGTGTTGGCTTATGGAATGTGACTTTTTAAACCATGAATTGTGTTGTCTAAACACAGAAACCTGGCTTATTCCTGGCTTATTTACGCTGCTATCTGCCCTGGAACAAAAGTGCCCAGCATGAGCAGTTGAAAACAAAATCAGTCTGAAGGCTGGCAAACTGGGCAAGAAAGAAATGAATTAGAAATAGGGAAAACAAGCCATGGTTTGTTCATTGATCTGCAAGTTATTTTTTGGCTTAAACAATGAACTATGGTTAATATAAACCATGGCTTAATGTTATGTATAAATGCAGCCGCTGTCTTGTGCCCATGTGGTTTAGCATACAACACAAACAACTAACCCTCATACGTACAACCTACATTACTCTGATAATGTAGGTTATAAATTTAATGTCTTAAGTACACTTTCAAATTAAATCACACCCACATTCTCTTCTTTTGTGTATTTGCATAAGTAAGAGGTATTTCTGGGGATAAAAGCTTCTACATGAAAGCTTTACTTAAAATTTGCCATATTTCATGCTTATCTCAGAGTTTGCAGTCTCCATAAGAGAAATATGCTTGTATAAGAATACCCCCATTCTGCCGCCATTTTTAAGCCTCTCAGGTCACTTCTGTCTAGAAGAGATTTGGCTCTCTCATTCTCAACCTCCCACAGTTCATAAGAAAATGAATAAACCTGCTTAGGTCCATAGCCAACCTCTTGATCTCTTCCTTGTCACTGCTGCTTGGTTTTAGGCATGACACAGAAATCTTCTTAACGGTCAAGCACAGAGCTGAGCTACACATTAAGCATACCACAAGGTTGCTACTGAAAACAGACACCCTATGGCAGGTTGCCCTCTGTTCCCCTGCAACATTAAAGAACACTCAACCTGTGACATGATGGCCTCATATTGTGAGTTGCCCCACAAGCCAATGATGCTGGGCAGGGCAGTAACATTCACAGCTTGAAGACATCCCAGAATACGTTTTCCTAGCATTATGAGGGCAAGGGAGAAAACCCATCACAAAGACACTGGCTCAATTCGGACGACACAATAAACAACTGGTGTGGGGGAAACAATCGTCAGTTGTTTTGACTATTGTGTCATCCGAATGCTGCCATAGTCAACTCAGCGCTGATCCTCATCCACACCACAGTTGATTATTTATTACCATGTTGTGTGGGGAGTGCCCCCTAGGGTTAGGGTTAGGGTTAGCCAACCCACCAGTGACTATCGTGTCGTCCGAATTGAGCCACTGTTTGTGGCGGCATTCTCATTGTGCATATAATGTGTAGCTTGGCCCACATTATGAGGGCTGGTTTTTTTCCTTCATGGAAATAATCTTATCAAAAAAAATGTAAATATGCTGTATTATTTTAGGTGCAACACAAATTATTTCTTTCCACTGTAAGTATGCAGCTGAAGAAGTTTTTTAAAAAGTCAGTATATTGGGGGAGGGGAGGGAGTAGCATTTGTCTCTGGTAATGAAAATATAATCATTTCTGAATGGTCACAAAGAAATAGGCTCTCCAGGTGGAAATGCTAGTGAACAACTACTCATCATATATGTGATGTCACAATGCTATCCAAGTTAAAAAATAATAATGATAATACTGTTTGGGGTTTCACAGAATAAAACTACCTCCTATATTCTAAATGTTGCTGTTCCTCATTGTGCATTTTCTGTTACCAAGCTCATTCACAGCGCTGTTGATATAACATTAATATTGTTTATAAAGGTTGTAATTGCTTCCAGATGAAGTACACATGCATGGGAACAATTTATTCTTTTAACAGCCAAGTGTGGTTATATCTGAATAAGCACCCATTAGGCCTGAGGAACGATCAATAGCACTGTTTATTAAAAACAGAATATTGGCAATATGTGCAGGTCAGTTAGCAAAACCAGTAGAGCCTAATCAGTAGAGCCTCAAGTTCCAAAATAATATTTTTAAAGCTGCTTTATATAGAGTTACCGTGGCATGACTGTTTAAGGGATTAAACTTAAACTAACATTTCCCCCCTTCCCTGCTGCATGACGAAATTTATATATCTAGATAACAAGCTTTTGTTTGTTTGTAGCTACTCCAACCTTCAATGCTGTGGCAGATCTCCAGCATACAGTATATGAGATTCAGGTCTTCAGCGAAGTGTAATTATTATAGATTCATGTGAAACGGTTTACACTAGATGATGATAATATGTCTAAGGCTTTGTTCATCCTCCCTTCATACTTATAGCAGTCTGTGCAGAACTGCAACCTCAAGATCATGGAGATAAACGTCGGTCCAGTTCAAACATGAGGAATGTGTGGCTATATGTTCCCTACAATGTATAATGTGAGGACCGCATGCTTAGCCCAAATCTAGTAATGCGTCTGTCCCATTTTTGGCAGGGATGGATTGACGGGTGAGGTCTACACACATGCTGAATGTCACTCATTAGGCTTTATGCATGGTGGGGGGAGCAAGACAGTGCTCTCCTGTGCTTCATGTGCAGAGGCCACATATGCATGCTGTGTGTGTGTGTGTGTGTGTGTGTGTGTGTGTGTGTGTGTGTGTCAGTTCTGTGGTTCATCCAATCTAATAACACATGTATATTGAAGCGTATACTGCTTCGTCCCATTAGGACTGCCACCTTCACAGGATTTGAAGGGAAAACCTGCTACAGCTCTCTTACAAAGGGATTCCATTGGCCCAGTCAAAAGCCCTCTCCTATATTCCTACAGTTGCTCCTTCAAAAGCAGCTCTGAAAATATGTGAATTTTTAACTTAGGAATTCTAGAATGGATTGTCCCTTAGCTTTTCTACTACTTTTCTACTCACCCATCGTCCCAGTGAGATCTCCAAAAGCTGTCTGTTTTTGACTCCTGGTTAAGAATCTTCCTGATTAAGCCAGAAGTCTACCTAGTCTTGCATTGTCTTTCCCACATTGGCCAGCCATATGCCTCTGAGAAACCCACAAGCAGAATCCTGCTCTTGGTCCCCAGCCATGGGTATTGACCTCTGATCTTGGAGCTGATATATAGCTATTACGACCTATAGCTATTGATCACCTTATCTGCAATAAATTTCTCTAATCTCCTTAAAGTCATCTTGTTTTGATGGCCATCACTAGATCTTCTGGTAGTGAAGTCCACAGTTTAACTATGCAATGCTAGAAGATGGACTTCCTTTTATCTGCCCTGAATCTCCCATCATCCAATTTCATTGGATGATCCTGGGTTCTATTATTATGAGACTATCTGCTTTTTCAATGCAAAGCATAATTCTATAAAGCTGTCATGTCCCCCACTCTTCATCTAAACAAACACACACATAAACATTTTAACCTTGTCTTGAAGAGCTGTTGTTCCAGTCCATGGATCATGCTGTTTGCTTTTTTCTGCCCCTTTTCCAGCGTGACAATATCCTTTTGGAGTTGTGACAGAACGGTACACAGTATTTCAAGTGCATTACAATATTGGCAATTTTATTTTAAATCTCTTTTTTAATGATTCCTAACACTAAAGCCATTTGGGTCCACATTTTATTGAGCCAGCTATCTACAATGCCCCCAATATCTCTTTCTGGGTTAGTCACCACCATCTCAGAACCCAGCAACATATATGTGAATTTGGGACCGATTCCAATGAGTGTCAATTTACCAGGGCTGTGAATGGACCCCACGATCTGATCCAGATCGGGCCTGATTCGGATCGGATTGGGCCTGACCCAACTCAGATCCGGGATCCGATCTCAGTCTGTCCACAGCACTCCTTCCCGCTCTCCCCAGAAAGACCTCCCTCTCCCCACTCTCCCCATTTACCTGCTGCCTCCTCATCGCCGCTACAGCTGCTTCCACCACTGCTTCTGTCCCCCGCTGCCATCTCAATGCGTCTGCCAAGAACCAGGCCTTGCAGCCTATTTCTCATTAGGTCGCCACATTTCCTGGTCGCATCGGATCTGGGTTGCGGATCCGATCTGGCCCGATCCAGGCCCAATCCGGATCCAGGATCTGGAGGTCCGGACCACCCTGATCATCCGGATCTGGTCACAGCCCTACAATTTACATGTGCTTACATAGAATTACATTTGCCATTTTAATGCCCATCCCGATCTGACCCCCAGCTGAAGAGGTCCTTTGCTATTCCCTTTTTGTTTTAACCACTCTAAATAATTTGGTACCTTTAGCAAATCTGACCACCTCACTGCTCACCCCTCACTACAGATTTATGAACAAGTTAAGCACTGCCCTCAATACAGATCCTTGGGAGAACCACACTTCCTACATCTCTTCATCCTGAGAATGGACTATTCATGTCCTGCTTAAATAATGATGGACTTTATTGTCATTGTTTTCATTTGGACGTAGTTGCAGCTAGCTTTGCCAGGACTGGGCCTTTCCTTGTTCAGGACTGGTCCTATCATTAAGCATAGTGAGGGGGCTGCCTCAGGCAGCAGATGCCATGGGCAGCAGTGTATTGGAGGACAAAGCAGTAAGTACCTATTCTGCACCACCTAACCTAACCAGCCTGCTATTAGGTGTGGCAGATGTTGCTGTCCCATTGCCAGTATTGAAGTAAAATCTCACTACCAGCCCTCTTGACTTCTGTATGTGGAATGGGAAAAACATCTTGTCTTTTGCATGAAACAAGGCATCTCTTAGGTCGGCCCTGCCTGTCCTGAGCCCCCTTTCTCCAGGTTTGCTTCTCAACACAGAGTTGCTAAAAAAAAGTGATTAACAAAGCTAATTTAAAGTGTACAGGGTAGTTCATTAGTATTTTGTTAGAGTTTTTACCTATTCAGAGTCTATCTCCATGTAGGTAACAAAAACATTTAAGTTTATAATACTGGTTGTTTGTTTGTTGCTATTTAATATCTTCCTGTTTTGGGGATACTGAATAATGTATATAATTGTATTCTTTTTAAAAAAAAAAAACAAAGCAAAAAAAACCACAAATCCATCTTCTAGACATAACTTTGCCAAATGTAAAGATTCAACTCAGTGCTAAACTTTTTCATCCGTGTGTATTAAATACGTTTTGTGACTGCCTTTCTTGTCGTTTGTAAAGTTGGAGGAAATCTTGATTCAACCATGTGTCCTTCCTGATCATTGTTACTGTAGATACATGTATTTCATCTTTTAAAAAGCACCCTCTTTTCCACCAAGTATGGTATGTGTATAGTTTTAGCATGATGAAACCCATTAAGGTGAATACTCACTAGATTTTGAATTAAAAATAAAAGAGAAACACAATGCTATTTAATTGGATGCCCCAAATGTTATTTGCTTGAGAAATAAAGGGTGTTGAAGCTATTTCTTGATTCATGTTGCTTTTTGTTGTGTAAATGCCTGCTATATTAGTTCATGTGGCATTTTTGGCAAGAAACATTTGTGTGTGTGTGACACAAAGAGGCAGGAAGGAGGTAGCGGAAGACACACAAAATCCAAGAGTGCAGCACCAATATCGAACCAGGGGAAAATGCTCCTGCCCTGGAGCAGCATTATCTGTACATCTCAAGGGGTATATGACATGATACACCTTGAGATGCGCATTGAAGTGTTCCTCCAAGCCCCATTGAAATGGAGGCCTTCTGTTCCTATGCACAATGGCCTCCTCTCAGCTAGAGACAGACTGGAGCCTTTGAAATAGAATGAGAGTCTTCTCAATAGTTCTGTATGAAAGTACTCAATAGATGGAATTGTTATAAACTGGATGAGCACAGAAAAAGGGCCGGAAGGACCCTGATTATAATAAATTGGATCTTAGTTATACAGAAATACTAATAAGATTTTCATTCTGCATATTTCTGCACACCTACATTGGCTTGGAAGTGCGTGCGTGCGTGCGCATGTGTGTGTACACTCAACGAAAGTTATAAACTTCTGAAATCTGTCTAGTTCCATTGCCACTGATTGAGAAGGACTCATGCAACTGAATTTAGGGTATCCATCACTGCACTGTTTCAGTACACCTGAATCCCACAATATTCACAAATATGATGCATGTTTTTCTGGACACTTTCTTACTGGCGTGACTGTCAATGACCATTGCGGTAGAAGAAAAGGTTGAGCTGCTTTGAGCATGGAAAGTGCCATATGGCCACAACCATCAATAGCCCGTTTTGTAAAACTATGGACATAAAAGTCATTATACAATCAAATTGCTAATACAGAGAACAAGCAAGACAGTAGGAGCTTTTCTACACAAGGCTGTTAATCCACTGTATGTACTTTCAGTTTCGTTGCAAAATTGAAATCTAAGCACTACACAAAGAGTGTTTCTTTTTCTGTTTTTACACTACATAAGCTCCAGGTGGCAGTGTGGTATAGCAGAATAGCACAAATACACAATTGGGGGGGGGGGGAAGTGTTTTCTTTAACTTTTACAATTAAATACCACATTTTCCCTGCTCTAAAACAACGTAGTGAAAGTGTTCTTGGGACACAGAAGCGAAACTGAAGGGTCATGACGTCACCTAAAGAACCCATAAACAACTGTGAGTAGGGAATGATGAGCACATAGAATGACCCAATTGCTCAGTACAGTCACATATGTATGTTATTTATTTAAGCAATTTATAGAATACATCATGTCCAAACGTATCTCCAAGCTGCTTGCAATACCAAAAGAGAGAGAGAGAGAGAGAGAGAGAGAGAATCCAAGACATACATTAAAATTCAAAGCATTACAACAAAATACACAAATTATCAACAATTAAAAACTCAAAATTCTACAGTTCAGAAAACTGGGCTACACAATTCAACACAGTCAAGGAAGGCCAGAGTAAAGATATATGATTTTAACCGGCATCCAAAGCATGTAACAATTGGTGCCAGCTTTGATGAACACATTTTAAAAAAAAAGAAAAAAAAAGAATGTGCAATGGAGAAAGGAAACCTATGGAAATATTTTGAGGCTGACAAAACCAGAGACATGGCAAGCATTCAACCTGAGTTTTCATCAAGTTCCAAATTCTTATGCCAACATTTAATTTCCCCACAGATAGCCTAAAATTACTGAGCACCTTTTGGCTCATGGAAAAGTTAATTTCAATGCATAGACTCCCCCAAAGTATTATAATAAGTCCTAATTAGGCCTTATCATTAAGCAGGTAAAGACAAACCAAGAATTTGTTATTAGAAATTATTTAAAAGATTTTCTTTAAAAAAACAAACAAAGCCCCGAAAACCAGCTCCCTCTCCCTACCAAATACTGTGATTCGCTTCTGGGAACAATAGTGAAAGAATGGGTGAGCAGTTTTGCTATAAGTCCCAAAGTTCTCTCTAAATAAAATCATGGGTTGCATCCAAGATCTCCCTTCCATGATAGGAAAGATTCTGCTTGTGAAAGATCTCTCTGCTCAAGTTTGAGGATCCCCCCCACACACACACACAGCTTGCTCCATTCAGCAGGGCCTCTTGACTCACTGGCTGAATTTGGACGACACAATAAGCAACTTGGGAAGGGGGGGGGAACAACCATCAGTTGCATTGACTATCGTGTCGTCTGAATACTGCCATAGTCAACTCAGTGCTGATCCTAATCCACACCTCAGTTGATTATTTATTACCTTGTTGTGTGGGGAGTAACCCCTAGATGAACAACTGTAAAGTTGATTATTACCCCACCATTGACTATCGTGTTGTCAGAATTCAGCCTCTGTGTAGCATTTTCAGGGGACTGGAGGGAAGGAAAGGCTGCCCAAATCCATTTTCCTCAGTGCAACTGATACTGTGTAAATCTGGATGCACCTTTCCAGCAAATATTTTCCAATAGGGATTTATCCAGATGTTAAGCCTTCAATCCCATCTACTTCCCCTTCCTTCTTAAAATATATTGGTTAATTCAGTGAGTGCGCTGTGATGGTGGTGTGCTGTGGGCCCTTTCCCTGACAGTCAGTGATATGGGATGGGGGACGTGGCAAGATATGGTGCCATCATCTCAGAGCAAATTGCCTCCAATGGTTAAAACGCAGTTTTCACAGGTACGGTAATAGATTACAAAACTAGGGACCAGGGTCCTGGAGAATGAAGATCCCACTTGGATGAGTCTGGGAGCCATGCAGGGATTTTCACCTGGAATTGATTTATGACTGTACTCAGGAAAAGATGGGGTGGTGGATCCAATGGTGCTCTTCCACTGGTGGGATTCCCCTCCTCCTGCAACCCACTCCAAGGTGAGACTGCCCAGAACAGATTTGGTGGGGCACATGGGGAGCTGCAGTTGGGAGGAGAGGACAGGGAAATCCTGATGTGTGAGTGGAAGTCCCATTGTGCAAGCGGACGTCCACTCATGCAGTGTCGGATCCAATCCTACCCAAGGAGTGGGAGAGTATTGAGTTCTTGCACTGCAAAGCTCTGAATTGCCAGGCACAACTGAGTTTTGCAACGCAGAGCCTTGATTCAGCACACACAGAACCAAAAGGGCTTCTTTACATCGACATCTTCATCTGATCAGCACTCCTGCACTTTATTGATCCAGGCAAATAACTACAGAACAGAGAGCTTGGAGAAGACTTTAAGTTTCAATGGCAATAGGCAGGGATGTGCCAAATTCAGTTCCAAGAGATATGAATTTGATCACATCCCTTCTGGTTTCCTCCCAGGAGGGATGTGCTCATAGCAGTGAGTACAGGATGAGGTTGGGAGGATGACGGTCAAACTACACATCACCATAAACACATGAACGCAAAGACTTACCCAACTATCCCCTCTGTTTTTGTCATGAAGCACAGTCATGATAGGGGTGGGCGAACTCACCCATGTCTGACTTGGCAGACCCTCCCCCCGGGGGGCCTGCTGTCTGCCCCCACTCGCCAGGCCGAGCAAGCTTCTTTTGAGGCACTGCTTGGCCGGGCAAGTGCTTGCAGCTGCCATTGATGTAGTGGGGGAAAGGGCACACTTTTGGCAGGGAGGGTGGGCAGCTGCCAAGCACTTGTAGGGCCTCGTGAGTGTTCAAGCATGAGTCCATGCTCATGCCAAATGCGCACAACTGGGTCGGGGGATGGCCTTGCGGGAGTCCATCAGACTCCCAGACTCAGTTGGGTGCACACAGCATCCCTAATAGTACAGATTGGCTGAATTCGGACGACACGCTAGTCAATGGTGGGGTAATAATCAACTTTACAGTTGTTCATCTAGGGGGTACTCCCCACACAACATGGTAATAAATAATCAACTGTGGTGTGGATTAGGATCAGCGCTGAGTTGACTATGGCAGCATTCAGACGACACGATAGTCAATACAACTGACGATTATTTCCACCCACCCCCCAGTTGCTTGCATTTAAATGTAATTGCATTTAATTGAGGATTGAAATCTATTCTGTGTTTCAGGCAGAAGCAGGCAGAACTCTAAAGGAGCTATCCAAGGTGCTGACCCCCACCCCCCAAAATAGGGTCCAGCACCTTGGATAGCTCCTTTAGAGTTCTGGCTAGTTCTGACTGAAATACAGAATGGATTCACAGCCCAACCAAACTCAGTGCCACAAGCCTCCATTGGCCCTGGGCCCAGATTAGAGTTCAACGGTTGGAATCTGTAGGGAGAGGGAGGCAACATTTTTTCACTTTCACATTTTTCACTTTCACAGAGAAAGTGATTACCTACGGTTTACTTCTAGATGTATCTCTGTGTTGCCTCAGCTGGACTGGCTGCCTCTTTGGCATGCATCTAATCAAGCCTTCTTTACTACATGGTGTCACACCATCCCCTTGGAATGATTCAGTATTCACAAGCAACAACACTCACTAACACAGTTTAGGAAACAGGCCAGCAGCCGGTCGCTCCGTTTTCTTTCCAATTTAACTCACCAACATCTGGCCTTGAAGGATCATCTTTTTCTTAGCACTGCTGATGGGACTATCGAGATTGCTGACTGTTGACATTAGCAACAAGCAGAATATCCCAACAATAGTTCATAAACTGAGCACAAAATACCAGATGTTAAACAAAATAGATTCAGAGCTCCATCACACCAGTGATTTATCACACTCTTGCCATGCCTAGAATGTGTTTTTGCAGTGCGGTACAAAATGTCATCCCTGTCCTGCACTCATCTCGCCTCTTCCCCTCTGTTTTCCATCTTATTTTGGAGCGGGGAAAGTCTGTTTTTCTCCCCTCAGTGCACTATAAGCCATTCCTCCCTCCCATGTATTGCTGTCCTTGCACTTTATCAGACCATCCCATTTTTTTGTTGGGGGCATGTGTGTCAAAGGGCAGTCTCACTGACAAAAAAGGAGGGTGGAGCAATTCTCCACTCAACTGCTCAACCATGAAGGGGAAGGGTGGGAGGGCACCCAAACACCCTGCGGAGAAGGTGAGCGAAGGCGCCACCGCCCGTGCCCGGGACTTGGTCCCATTCGACTCTATGGTTCTTACACCTGAGCAGGCATGTCTAGGTTTCCTGACCAGGACAATGTCAGCTTCCCCTTGCCATGCCCACATTGTAGAGGCATAGTAGCGGTACAGGTGAAAACATACATGAGCTGAAATAGTGCAACAACCCACAGACCAGGTTGCAACCTAGAATGCTCACTAGAAAATGGACAATTCCTGCAGCTTAACTAAAGTTCTGATCAGGTAATAATTAATTGGTGTTGCCGCTGCGAGGAACAATATACCTCTTAAAAATATTTTTGTAAGCCCTAGGCAAAAGTTTCCCCCTTCCAGTAGAATTCTTAGTTTTGTTTTCCTTGCTGTGGAGTGCAAATGAGAGTTGGCCAATTGTAAAAAAAGAAATCAATAGAGAGAGCTAAGGTTTTAACACAACTGTAATTGGACACCATCATATCCTCCCTTCCCCTTCCAAAAACAAAAGGGTAGCAGCAACAAGTTTCCTGTCCTTTTGAACTCAGGTGGAAATTTTAATTTTCTGAGTCTAACCATTCAAAAGCAAAAGGCGGCTACATGAAAGTCAAATACACACTTGCCGCTTCCATGGAGGCCAAGCTGCCCATGTGTAATTGAACTTGAAGGTCCAATGGTAACACTTTGAGGCGGGACCCAAAAAAAGCTGGTTACTTGACATGCCTCTAAAATGCACACACAAACCCTGAACCGAGCGGCTTCCAATTCATATCCCTTATGGGGTGGGGGTGGGGAGAGAAAACCGCTAGATTTACTTGAATATTTATTTTACTTTAGCAAGATGACAAGACAGAGTTGGAGGGGAAAACAACTAAGCACATGGTGGTTAGCAAGCTACATGATTTCTTTGGTCATAGTGATGGATCCCCTGAGATCCTTTTACAAAATAGATAACAGGTCCAGCAACCTGAAAGGGAGAGAGGCTTCTACTTTTTCTCAGTAATTAACCCGACCCAATAATATCGGCTGTTTGATGTTTACCTAAGAGGCTAAAGGATGAAATTCTGTGCTCGCTGGGAGATAGTTAATGGGCAGAGAGGAAGGACCACAGATGCAGGGGCAGAAAATTCCATTGTTGGTGCTGCTCCAATGGTGGTGGAGCCAGGAATGATGTGTTCTGGGGCATAGGAATATAAGAAGAGCCATGCCCAATCAGATCAAGGGTCCATCTAGTCCAGATTCGGTTCACATAGTGGCTAACCAGCTGCCTGTGGGAATCCCAGAAGTAGGAAATGAAAATAGCAGCCTCCCTCCCATGCTCCCCAGCAACTGGTGTACATAGGCATACTGCCTCTGATATTGGAAGTAGCATATAGCCATCAAGACTAGCAGCCATCAACAACTCTATCCTCCATAATGTCCACATGTAGGGATGGGAAAATATGTCAGTTCCATCCACCCCACCCCACCCCAATCTTAAATTAGCATCATCTCGGACTTCAAGAATGTCTTGTCTTAAGTTTGATTCATCTTGAACATTGAGATTTATTTTTAAAAAAATTCACATGAAAATTCATCAGCATTTTTGTGCACAGTAATGTCAGTACTTGCATTTTTATGCATTATAGCCTAATGTACAATGCATTTTAATGTTCTTTCCTCCTAGTATATGCATTTTTGGGGGGGGATAATTCCATTGCAAAATTCAGAGAAATGGGAGCTTGGAAGGATAACTGAGACCCCCTCTACAAGAATTTGGTTTGACGCCTGGTTCTCGGATTATGCGCATCTTCTCGGAAGCACTTTATGGTAAATGACTGTACGCTGGAGGTAATGGAGTGCACAACTGGTGGCCTTACCAGTTGTTTGAAATGCGCTTTAGAAATAGTTAATGCGGAGAATCGCTTGTTCACATAGACAAAATGCGCTTTAACGGCCGCAGCAAAATAAAACTCGCTATTTAACGCGCATTCGATAATGCGCATAATCGGATAGATAATGCGCCTCAACTCCCGATTTGCACTTCACTCATGTAGAGGTAAAAATTTTAATGAGACTTGAAAGAGCTTTAAACCTCTCATGTAGAGGCAGCCTGAGTTTTGGGTCATATAATGATTCAAACATGAAAAAATTAGGTCTAAAATCATGTGAACAGATTTCTCTCCCGTCTCTGTGATTCCCCTATGTTCCAAAACACTCGAAACAAGAGTCCCTTGGGCTGGCATAATTAAATTCCCTTCCCACTGATGAAATGAAGAGGGGGAAAACTCTGTGTGGAAGGGGAAGAAGGTAAAAATGCCCCCAGCCAGCATGAATTATGGTTCCTCCGCCTCAGAGAATCCCTCTTCCATGCACACACAGAAGATGGCTCTGTACGTGGACGAAAACAACAGCAAATGAGTTTTAAGAAGCCGTTAATTGCATCATTGAAAAGGATACACTTATAAACAGAATATAAGAGTACAGCAGACCAGTTGTAGGTTGGGTGAACACAAATAGCATAGCCAGTGTCTGTGTTCCAGTACTATTTACACATCACTTCCTGGGGTGGGGTGGAGTGGGGTGGATGTAGGGATTGGGAATGGAAAAATAGCTAGATTCAAGGAGGTAACCTTGGAAATGCTGCAAGCCAATTCCTCAGAATGTCTCTGATTATCACCTACATACAGGATTATTCTAAACACCCTGAAGCAAAACTTAGAGAACACATGTTCCCTTAAATAGAACGCAAAAAGGTGTAATTTTCCAGACACCATATAATCAGGAAATTGACACATTTGACAGAGAGAGAGAGAGACTTGTGAGATCAATTCCACACCCAGAACTAACAAGTAATAAATTAAGGTAACATTTTCCCACCCTCTTCTTCTCTATAATTCCAATGAGGACCAACTATTCAAAGCCTCCATCATTTCAATTATTATTATTATTATTATTATTATTATTATTTATTACATTTATATACCGCCCCATAGCCAAAGCTCTCTGGGCGGTTTACAAAAATTAAAAGATTGAACATTAAAAAGTCAATATGCAATATTCTGGCTGCATGACATATTTAGAAAAAAGACAGTCTTTTTTTATTAATATCCAACCAGATTTATTGAAATCACTTCTGGATCCATATCCCCATACCTTGGGATACATTGTGGGACCAGACCATTTGAAGTATCAAAAAAGCCATATTCACAAAGATACTTCTATTCCCGATTATAGCAATGCTAATGAGAAGCCCATTTTTTTCAGCTTGCCCTTGCCTTATCATTTAGGGAAAATCCTACACTAGGGGCGGATATATTTTAGGTTGTCCAGCATTGGGCCCTGTGTGGGATGGATGATATGACTGATCATCACCTTTTCCATGTCTCTCTCAGCACAGAGGAAGGGACTCAGCCAGGGGTAGAAGGAGAGGATATCCCAACGTTGGTCAAGGTTCTTGCTTGATGTACCCTGTGTAGGCCCCAGATTCCTTTTGGTGGAGTACCTGGTAATTTCATTAAAACCAATGTATGTAAAACATATTGATTGAACCAAGCAATTGAAGACTCATGCCCCTTGCCATTTTCATCTGCCTTGTGTGTCCTGCATTGGACAATTTCCGACAAGAATTCTTAGCCAGCCCTATCTTTATGAAATAAATCAAATTACTATCAGGCGTTTTATGTACCCAATGTGCAATTAGAGGAAGGTATGGAAGGTTGCTTGTCGTTGTTTTTTAAAGCTCTTGCTCCAATTTTTAAAATAAATAAATTAATAAATAAAAAAATAAATGTCCATAGTCTTACTCCAGTCAAGTGGACCATGGCCTATGGTTTTATTCTAGTCAGATTCAATGGTCTCGCTCCAGTCATAAATTCAGGTTTATAGAATTCAGGCTTCACCTTACTACCTAATATGTAATTAAAGCCTAGAATGGAAGACAGTTGTTATTGTTTTTAAATGGGCTTATTCCAATCCAACGTTCATCACAAACAGGTCAAACTGGTAATTGCATTTCAAGGGCTGGTAGTCAGCTTGTATCACAGGAAGCGCTATTAGAGCCAATATAGAAAGCAAATAGTGTTTTACAAGCTCTCAGAACTCTATCGGCGTCATTATAGTTGATCCAAATGCCAGACGTATATATGAACCAGAAGATGCCTTGGGCCTTGCATTAAAGAAAACGTTGGCCATGGGGATTTCTACCAAAATTCTACATGGCTAAGCACACTTGAACTCTGCAAACAGGCCAACTGGCACGAATCAAAGATGCTTAAACTTCAGCAAACGTTTACCTCAAGAAATTACATACAGGGGAGTCAGGAAGAAACTGACAATGTGTAGAACTGGAAGAAAAGTTGTGTGTGTGTGTGAGTGTGTTGATTTAACCTTAGGCTCGTTCCAATGGCGAACAGCCTTCCCAGCTTATCTGCATTTATTTTATTTTACACTTTATCTAACCCTTTCCCTCTGCATCCCCCCAGTTTTTGAATTTTATCTGCTTCAAAGATTTGTCTCCGTCTTGGAAGAGGGAGATCCCAAAAAAAATGAAAAGGCTCAATCTGGAAGCAGAAGGCATCTCTATGGTCCCCCTCCCCTCTGCATTTAGTGCAGAAAACCCGTCATCATGATATTGTCATATACTGCATCATGTGTCTTGAAAAGGAATCACTCAGGGTCAAGCCATATGTGACACTTAGTCACGTATAATTATGCAATGTTGGATTTCTTTATTCTAAATACAGAGTGCAGCAGAAGGCGTGAGATGGGTGCGGAGCTTCTAACCTTTTACCCCAACCATTTTCCCCTAGAGATATGCTCCTGATCAGTTACCATCCCACCTAGCTGGCTTCCCCTGCAAGGCAAAAAGCAGATGGGGATGGGGGGGGGGGGAGAGATCTTTATTTTAAATCCCCATGAGGAGAATTGGATAAGAAGTGCACCCCCCCATACCAGCTTCCCATTGTATTTGTAGCCTCTACAGTTGCATCAGGGACAGACGGCCATCTGTAGTATCATGTGCAATTTGGCTGGAAGAATGGGTGTGTGTACTAAATGGGGGCTGCCCTCTTACTAAAGGAGGATTCCAGCTTGAAGGAGTTTGCAGTAGGGATGTGCACTGACCCCCCGGATCGGATCATATACCAAAATGGTATGTCTAATGTGGAGAAATTTCAGAAGCATAGCTTCAAGCGTGTAGTGGCAAGGTATTTTTGAAAAATGAGGAAGGGAACGCCTATAACTTCTTTATTTTAAAAGTTAGAAGTCTGAAAGTTGCTCACTTTGTAGATGGGTTAGAGGTAGTTATCTGTCAGAAATTTCAGAAAGATAGGTCCAGGCATTTGGTGGCTATGAATTTTTTAGATTAAAAGTTACAACAACACAGAGTTTTGACAGATAAAAGAGGGAGGGGGAGGCGGGGGAGCAGGGTGCAATTGACAGCCCAAGCCTCTGTGGAAAAACTTTTTGTAACTAGAGTACTGCAAGGTGGTCTTTTTTAAACCTTTCCCCAAGGGGCTTGCACCCTAAATGTTGAAATTCTCATTTCCCTCTCTGTTGGAGAAGGGAAGAATTTTCAGCCTGGAGGCCACGTTAGCTCTGGACAAGCAGACTGGAAGCAGTATGACAGAAGTGGGCAGGAACAAGCCCAAAGAAGGTGGAGGCCTCCCACTGTTCGCCTGCCAACCCCAACATGCTTGCCCAAAGATACACACACCAATGTATATATATACACAGACAGGCAGTGAATTGCCCTTGGCATGGGAGCTCAGTCTGTTCCCTCAAGGGACTTCGGTGCTCTTCCATGCTGAGCAGTGCCAAAGGGGCTGTACATTGTTCAGGTTAGTTCTAGTCATACTGAAACTTGGAATTTGGCAGCTCATCAGTCGAATCTGCTATGTTCACAATAGGAATGTCAGAGGAATCTGTCTGGGGGTGGGTGGGATGGGTGAAGCTCACCAGCTTTAATCAGCTCAGTTCCCTGGCTTTCAGCTCGCTTTCCTGCATGGTGGCCCAACTCTATCCACATCAAGGTAGTCCAGTTCACAGATTTCCATTAAAGAAAAATGGCATAAAAGCAATTTGTGCAAATTCTGGCCATAATTTGCACAAATTATGCAGTTTTCGGCCATAATTTGCAAAATCTGGAAAATCTGGAAAATTGTGCAAATTGCTTTTTACACGGTTTTTTGAAAAACCAAAGAAGTTCCCAGGCTTCAGGTAGAAACCTGCAACTTGGCTCACATATGCAAGCTGAGTCAGGGGCACCATGGAAATCTAGAATGCCCATAAAGGGCTGGATTTCCTGGCAACGGACATCCCTGGTTCACAAAATTCGCAAGTTTACCGAGCTTGGATGATTATTCAACAAACTTCATTATTCGAAAATAGATTGATTACTATTGCCTTAATGTCCTGGAATGCCCATATCACATGCCCAGGCATGGTCACATGACCACTCCAGAACATGCCTGCTGGGCTGAAATGCTCTCTATAGCCACACCGCCAGCAGGCACTTCCTGGAACGTTCATGTGACCATGGCAGGGTGTGTCACATGGATGGCCACTTGAGCATTCCAGGAAGCACCTGCCAGCTGACACACAATCTGGAAAGTCAGCCGCACTTGCTAGGAGTGTGCACACCCATGGCATTTCAGGGAAGATGCGGTCAGGAGAAGAATTATGTATGTTGGGGTGGCCGGCTTGTGGGCAAAGAGGAGATCTGGCCATTTGTTGCAATTCTTATACATAAAATGAGAACTTCAACCAAGGTTAAAGTCATAACCTGGTGAGCAAATTGTTATTTTGGTTGCAGTAAGTTTACCCATCACTGGTTAATACTATATTATACTAAGCCAAACATGTGCACATTTTAGAACAAGCCATTGTCTGATGAAAAACTTTCCACTTGATTAATAGGCCACAAAACTACTGGAGGGTGGAGTTCTAATAACTGACTTAAGATCATGAATGCCATTGAAGAGCTCATTCAGTTAAACTATGGAATACTCACAAAATACTCTTACCAATCTCGAGAGATGGACAAGCTGAATGTACCATGCAGCAGGCCATCTCTTAGCTCAAGATACAATAGTAGCTATGCTCTGTCATTGAGCATTAATGTTGCTGACATGCTCTAGGATCTCCACCGTTAAAGTTATTTTTTTCTAATCAGACACAGCTGCAAGAACCCTAAATTCACAAGGGAGGAGGAGGATACAGAAAACTTCAGCCAGTTTTAAAAATGAATTCTACACAGTGGACAATCAGATTTGTCCTAGTCGGGTTCTCATCAGATGCATACATTACAGTGGAGTCTCTTGCCCAGTCATTCTCCAAACCTTTTGGACCAAGAGAGAGCACTGCTAATCCTCAACGTTTCTCTCAGACTACCATCTGTTCCCCCCCCCTTTGAACTGCTTGCAAATTAGCAGCTGCTCAGCCTCAGAAATCCTGCTGCTGGACATTCTGTATATTTCCCTTCAGGAACCAAACCCCATCAGGCAGCTTTCCCCTACATTACCTGGCCTGCTGCCGCCATTTTGAATTCTCCACAAATATGCATCAACAGTCCTTCACACACTCCATCACAGAAGTAAGGCCTCCAGGTGGCCACATAGCCTTCTTTCAGCGGTGTGGTGGTAAACTTTGAAAGGCAGGCACGTCATGACATTCCCTATAGCCAGCCCCCAAGGAGAGATCAGCATTGCAAGCAGCTGTGTTGATCTATATCAACAAGCAGTTTTATCTCTCTAAGGAGCAGGTTTTTGGGAAAACTCATGGGTCTTCATTACCCAATCAAGATCAAGGCAACCCAATACTCTGCATTACAGTAGGAGACAAAATGCACTGCCCTGTCACGCACCACCAGCTACCGTGAGACATGCAGCTAAGCTCACATGGAACATGAAATGAGGGGGTGGCAGATGACATCAGCATAAGGTGACCAGGTTTCCTATTTCACAGAGGACAGTTCTCTATTTGAAGGTGGCCTTTATCTGAACAGGTGTCTAGTTCAGGTCTGGTTTGAAATCAAAGAACCATAAGGAGAGAGAGACAGAGCAGGGGACTTGACAGCAGACTGGATGGGCACACAAGTCTTCTCCACTACGGTGAGACATATTTTATTTCTATTTAAATTATATTTATTTATTTATTACATTTCTATACCAACCAATAGTCAGGCTATTTCTGCATTTGCACTTATACATATACATTTGCATATGCAAATATTATGCAAATTACTGTCTTCTGTTTCGGCGACGCACAAGTGGCCACCCTACATCAGCATCCCTGTTAATCAAAATGTGCCTGTGCTGCACTCCTGGGAACCCTGGCTCCACTGCATCACTGCCTACCTTGGCTTGGCACATCGCTAGGGGGCCTTGACTACAAGTGGCGCACCATGCTCCAAGTCCACTTACATGCACAAGATGGACTTGGACATAACTGAGTCCTGAAAAGCATCGTGCGATGTAACAAAGCATTCAGGCATAAGTCCAGTGAGACTCTCTATAATTTTCTTAAGGGAAATTGTGCTTTTAAGGGGAAGATGGCACAGGCAGAAGAATTAGATCACTTCATTGTGGTATGTACATTTCAATTTGTAGCTAAAAGTTCCATGAATCGTTATAGACAAGGTGTTCATTATTATCATTCCTTTGCAGACATTCTAACTGTATTAAATGAAAATGCTGGGAGGGGAGGCAAAACAGGATACTAGAACTGGCATCATATTGCAACAGGTAACTTTATTTGAACTGCTGAGACCTATGTACTGCATTTGCTTTAGATGCTCACATACATGCACACAGGCGGAAAAGACAAGAGCCTCCCCCATACAAACACACGCGTTCATTCCACATGGTTTGAAAGCTTTTTGTCAAGGTAGGGATGGATGGAGCAGTTCATGTCTGATCTATGTAAATGTCACCTACGTTCAATCCTATGACTTTTCCATCCTGTTTTCTGCTATTTCAAGAAAGCACACACATGTTGGATGCAACCCCCCCAACATATATTATATATATATATATATATATATATATATACACACATACATTACCTCCCCTCTGAGATATTCATTTCTGCACACATTTTTTTTAAAAAAAATGGGAACTGCTTTGAAAGGGAAAGTGTGCAAATTACTGGAGGTTCTGGAAATTGCGCGCTTCCCCCCTCTGCATTAACGTCAGCACGATTGGCACGAAAGGAGGAAGTGCACAATTTCTGAAGCTTTGGGAAATCGCGTGTCCCCCTGCCCTGCACCAATGGGGCCCTTAAAGGCCCTGTTAACACAGGGGTAATGGGGCCGTTAAGTCCCCCATTGGTATGTGTATGTATATGTGGGGGGAGGGGGGGATGCATGATTCCTCAAACCTCCGGAAATGGCTCATTTCCCCCTTTCACACCCATGGCGGCCACCATTCATGTGGAAGGAGGAAATGTACAATTGAGGTAGAGGTTGCAGGCGGCTGTCGAACACTTGCTGACCCCTTGCAAGCCTCACATGTGCTCGACGGAGGCTCGCTCGGCCCAGCTCACAGGAGCGGGCAGCAGTAGCAGCAGGATGTGCCCCCGTGCTCAAGCGTTTTGCTGCTTCCTAGTCATAATAACCCATCCCTATTTGGTGCGGGAAGGAACTGACACCAGCCGATTCATAAATTTCTTGCACATGGACACAGTGCTACCTGTGATGCCAGAGGGTGGCTGTGTGCTAGTGAATGAAATTGAATCACTGCCCCTAATTTCACCCAAAGGGAAGAAAAATGCACACCCCAGTGTTCCCACTAGCATGGAGACCTAACAGAGGAGGAGAGAACCCACGTTGCTAGTTGATTCTTTGCTGCCAACAACGCAAGCTGTGCTTTCAAGTGGTACCAAGCCACATGATAGCTGGGGTGGGGGTGGGAGATAGCTACAAAGCTGTACAGAAACTGCCTCTTCTCCCTTCCAGCAAACTCCAAAGTCAGCCAACTAAAGTCTTGGAAATTATACAAGTCCTGTTGCATGACAGCTTTCAGAGCACAATGCCAAGATGTGTTTTTCAAAACCTAATAAGGACTAATCACCACCCCCTGGTTTCTTTCACACTCAGTGTCGCCAACCAAGCCGGCTCTTGCTGTTGAACGTGGATCTGCCTAAGAGAGGCACCACCACCCATAAACCCAGAGCTCTCCCATCATGTGCAGTTACCTGCCAAAAGGCACATTACTTGAATTGATGATGAAAGTGTTGCCTGTCTCCAAAACAGCCATGTTTAGACGGGAAGCAATAGACCGGAGACAGTATGCCCCATAACATACTTTCATGGTGTTTCTTTGGTGCAAAGCAGCCATGCACATGGTCCAATGGGCCACCTCGGTGCTTTGTACTAGTAAAAGCCTCACAAGGAGCTGGTTGGCCCACCAAACAATATAAATCGCTATTTAAGGATCAGAACACCACCTCCTTAATCTTCTTTAGCAGAATGTCAAAGAACTTAGGGACTACAACTCATGAAAAATGGCTGAGACAATATTTTGTCTGGGGTGTTGTGGGGGGCATGAAGAAAGGAGAATATTAGATTATCCTGAACTGGCTACCTGGTTGGTTCTGTGTTAAATTTATGGTGCTGTTTGACCTGTCCTTTCCCATAATTAAATAGAAGTGGCATTAAACATGGAGGTTCTATACAGCACTTAGTGAAGTGTGATATTATCCAGCAATGCCATTTCCCGTGATCAAGATCCTTCTGTTTTTTTTATCCCCATCAGTCCAATTCAAAGTCCCTTTCCAATGTTAATTAAAAGTTTCCTATTTGCAGGTCCATTACCTAGCCCCTTCCATTCCCTACAAATCAGGCCTGAAAACAGGGTATGGCAGCAATTTCACAATGAAACTTTATAGATTCTCCATGAAGAATGAACAAAGGACTATATAGTAGCCTTAATGTGGTAGCTGCTAACAGGGCCATGCAGAGCTGGTAATATGCCCAGGCCAGATGGGAAGTGTGTATCCCCCATTTCAAAAAAGGAGGACAACATGGCTGCCCCAAGGGGACGGGCCCACCAACACGTCCGTTGTACATAACACCTTCATATTAAGCCTGTTCTACAACACCTCAAGGCACATAGATCCCACCCCACATGCAGCATATGGCCCTCTGGAGCTTGTAGTCTGACTGTGGTATTCACGACGGACGGCTTCAGCGTTATTTCTGCAAGGTGGGCTCCTCGCTTCTCAATGGGCCGCTTACTCTAAAGAAGCAGTAACGTAAGCTAGGGGGCGCCTCCTTGTCAGTGCCTCCTCAAAATCATGGACCCCAGGCCAACTGCCCCCCCTCTGCACGGCCCTGGCTGCTAAGTCAATGGTCATAAATAATGGGGGGGGGGGGGAATTGTCCCCTCATGCCACCAAAAATGTCCTCATGCTAAATTCTATAAATCTCTAACTCATGCACAGAGGGGCATGCATGCTGGGGTGGAGGGAATTCTTCAGGACCTGTTTAATTTGTTCAGTAGCTTCCATGTTTGCAATTTGGGCCAGTTCACATACTGGCTAGCTGGAACATCCATTTTTGTGATGTGGAATGGAGCCTTGCGCACGTAGACACCCTGGATCCAGATTTAGTCATGCCTAAAGTAGACCTATTGTAACGAATGGGACTTAAGTTAGTCGTAACTTTTCAATGGGTCTACTCTAGGTATGACGTAAAATCATTATGAATGTGGAATAAAAAGCAGGAAATGGCACAGTGAAAGTGGTATATGGAACGTGGATTGTGCCCCAGTGATTTTTTTTTATTTTTTTTTTGTAGCTTTTTTGGGCTGTTGTAGCGGTTTTAAATGTATGTGTGTATTGTGTGTATGTTGTATGTTTTTGCTGTTTTAATTTTTGTATATTGTTTTTAATTGTTTTAATCCTATGTAAACCGTCCAGAGAGCTTCGGCTATGGGACGGTATACAAATGCAATAAATAAATAAATAAATCAGTGCACTTCAATGCTGCTAAAGCAGTAGTGTAGATATAGCCTTAGTCTGTATTCAATGCACATTTTATAGCTTTCTCCTCAGACAGACATGAAAAGTATCTCAAGAATCCAGTATATCATAAGTATAACATTTACAGCTCACAATGGGATGAACTCATCTTATATAGTTTACCAAAGTTTTATTGTGGCTTTTTATATTATTTCCATCATCATCTTCATTAAATGTATTAGTATTTTCTCCTACGCTTAGCAATGCCTTTCCAATAGTCTTCCACCCAGATTTCTGATCAGGTCCGTATCCAGTTATTTTCAGCAATGCTGAGGCACAGGTGACCAAGACAGTGGTTGTTTGCGTTAGGGATGTGCACTGGATCGGACCCGATCCACGATCCGAGTCCGGTCCAGTGGGAAATCGGATAAATTATCCGATTTCCGATCCCGCAGCTGGATCGGCCGATCCAATCCGAACCGGTCCGAAAAAGCTCCGAACCGGTTCGGCGGATCGGCGGATCGGCGGGCGCCCACTGGCGCCCACCGCCGCTTCCATTGGCGGGCGCCAGCGGGCGCCCGCCGATGAAAGTGGACAGCGGGGGGGGGAGGAGGGGGGCACTTACCTTCTCGGCCCGGTGGCTCCCGTCCGGCGCCGGCGCCTACTACTACTAGCAGGCTCCGCGGCCTGCTCTAGGGTGGCGCGCCGGGTGATGTCATCACCCGGCGCGCTACTCTAGAGCAGGCCGCGGAGCCTGCTGGTAGTAGTAGGCGCCGGCGCCGGACGGGAGCCACCGGGCCGGGAAGGTAAGGAGGGGGCGCGCGGAGGGGGGAGGGGGGAGGGGGGCCCTTACCTTTCCGGCCCGGCGGCTCCCGTCCGGCGCCGGCACCTACTATTCCCAGCAGGCTCCGCGGCCTGCTCTAGGGTGGCGCGCCGGGTGATGTCATCACCCGGCGCGCTACTCTAGAGCAGGCCGCGGAGCCTGCTGGTAGTAGTAGGCGCCGGCGCCGGACGGGAGCCGCCGGGCCGGAAAGGTAAGGAGGGGGTGCGTGGAGGGGAGGAGGGGGCGCGCGGAGGGGGGAGGGGGGAGGGGGGCCCTTACCTTTCCGGCCCGGCGGCTCCCGTCCGGCGCCGGCGCCTACTATTCCCAGCAGGCTCCGCGGCCTGCTCTAGGGTGGCGCGCCGGGTGATGTCATCACCCGGCGCGCTACTCTAGAGCAGGCCGCGGAGCCTGCTGGTAGTAGTAGGCGCCGGCGCCGGACGGGAGCCGCCGGGCCGGAAAGGTAAGGAGGGGGTGCGTGGAGGGGAGGAGGGGGCGCGCGGAGGGGGGAGGGGGGCCCTTACCTTTCCGGCCCGGCGGCTCCCGTCCGGCGCCGGCGCCTACTATTCCCAGCAGGCTCCGCGGCCTGCTCTAGGATGGCGCGCCGGGTGATGTCATCACCCGGCGCGCTACTCTAGAGCAGGCCGCGGAGCCTGCTGGAAGTAGTAGGCGCCGGCGCCGGACGGGAGCCGCCGGGCCGGAAAGGTAAGGAGGGGGTGCGTGGAGGGGAGGAGGGGGCGCGCGGAGGGGGGAGGGGGGAGGAGGGGGCGCGCGGAGGGGGGAGGGGGGAGGGGGGCCCTTACCTGCCCGGCCCGGCGGCTCCCGTCCGGCGCCGGCGCCTACTACTACCAGCAGGCTCCGCGGCCTGCTCCAGGGTGGCGCGCCGGGTGATGTCATCACCCGGCGCGCTACTCGAGAGTAGGCCGCGGAGCCCGCTGGTAGTAGCCGCCGGCGCCGGACGTGCCGAGAAGGTAAGTGGCGGGGAAGGGGGCTTACCCCCCCCCGGAGCCGTCCGCTTCTATCCGCTGGCGCCCGCGGGCGCCAGCGGATGGAAGCAGGCGGCCCCAGGGGGGGTAGGGAGCGCGGGGGAGGGGGTTTACCTGCCGGGGCCGTCCACAGCGGACGGCCCCGGGGGGGGGAGGGAGTTAGGCCCCCCCTTACCCACCCGCCGCCATTTTTTCCTCATAGACTTGCATTGCAATGCAAGTCTATGGGGAAAAAAATGGCGGCCGATCCAAAAATTTCCGATTTTTGGATCGGGATCGGACTCGATCCGGTCCGGGGGGCCTCCGATTTTGTCCGAACCGGTCCGGGACAAAATTGGAGGTCCCGATCCGGGTCCCGATCCGATCCGGGGGGTCCGTGCACACCCCTAGTTTGCGTACATATCAGGACCTGCAATACTAGAAGCAGTCTCTAGATGGCGGTGAAGACAAACACTACACCTTGCCACTATGCAGAAGTTGCTCTGAAAAAAAACTGGACAGGTAGCACTCCAAAACGAATCTCTCTCTCTCTCTCTCTCTCTCTCTCTCTCTCTGTGTGTGTGTGTGTGTGTGTACAAATAAGACAATCCATTTTAAGACAGACTATCACAGATAATGTATTGTTTTATTGTGGTCATTCACAAACCCAGCATTAAATCTCCCAAGTCAAAAAATTAACTTAGCAGCAGCAGCAAGATTTTTGTGTCAATCTGTGCTATTTTAATTTACAGAGAGAGAGAGAGAGAGAGAGAGAGAGAGAGAGATGTATTCTTTGCACACCATACTTGACACCGTCGCTTTCTGGCCTTTTAAAACGTGACTGATCTGTGTCAGGTTTTGCAGCATTGTTTATTCGTTACCCCGCTACATCACCAAATAAACCAATTAAATGCACAGGAGATTAAATTCTGACTATGAACTGCTTTTAAAGGGCATGGCAAATCTTCAAAGAGGGATCTTGTCAAATTTTCAGATCCAATTGTCACAATTTAACGAGGCGCCTTTGCATTTGGGGCAGGGAGGGGGGGTTCGAGTCACAGAGTACCTCCTCCACCACCCACCACTGCTGCTTCAGCTGTCTAAACACCCCACTGGCTTAGAGGAAAGGTAGGCAAACTTGTTTACAGGCCTATAAAAAGAAAGGAGCTTTAATGATTTCTACGGGGATTGTCACTTTGGAATTTGTTTTCTTAGCACTTCTACGATAGGAGTGTCCAAATTGCTGACCGTTGAATTCATCTCATTAATTCCAGGCAGAAAGTCCTGGTAATAGCTCATAGCTGGGGGTGGAGGGAACACCACTGAGTTCAAACTAACAGATGTTAAACAAAATAGAATCAGAATTTTATTTCTAGGCCCAAACACTCAATAGAGAAGGACAATTCCTGCTAATTCACTAAAGTTCTGCTCAGGTAGCAATATATTGATGGTGCAGCTCCAAGAAATGCTATACATCAACAGATTCAGGTGAGGGGGTGAAGCTGGGTGAACTATCCTCCCTATGGGGGCAGGTAGAAGGCAAAAGAACATAACATAGAGACTGGGGATGTGGAACAAATGATACGCACATTGCATTTTAACCAAGTGCCCTGAAGAAAGACCTGAGGGTCCAAAATGCATCAAAGCTCTTTTATATTAAATATCCTTTTTTTCCCCTGTGTCTTTGGTTCTTTTTGGCTGTGGGCAGAAGGCAGAGCTCCTGGGACTTCAACTCCCAGAAGCCACTGCCAACTTGCTCAGTGGTCAGGAATGCCGGGAATCAACGTCCAAAACTTCTGGAAATTTTCTTTTTGCCCACCCCTTAGCAGCTATACTATGTTACAGCAAATTAATATCTTGTGATATTTTACACCTGTTTGTGCTTAATAAATACATCAAAAGAATTCTAGGCCCTGCAGTAGCTGAAGTTCTCTGTGAGGTTCACAACAATTTAAACCATAAAATACAACACAACCAGACATAATGTAAAAGTTTACCCCCCCCCCAAAAAAAAACACCCTAGCAGCAATGCAAATATTTAAAATACAAGAACAGATTTACAAATGCTCAAAGACTCAAATACCTGGGAAAATAAGGTCTTCACCTGGCTCTGAAAAGAGCACAGTATAGGCACTAGATGAGCTTCTCCGGAAAGCTCACACCCTCATCTCTGACAGAAGTTATATTATCATTATTATTAATAATAATAATAATTCAATTTATATCCCTCTTATATACAGAATAGTTCTCTCATTGCATCTTCAATAGCGAAGTTGCCATAAGTAATATGGTCTACAATTGGCAATTAAAGTGACAGTGGAAATAATGACATTTTCTATAGCTCCACAGCCTATATTCTTAAGTGAACTGGCCTAATTTAAACTTCCCGGACTAATATGCTGACAGCGGGATTATGCTTTGGGGCCTACAATTCTCTGAGTTTTGTGATGGAGTTCTGAGTTCAGCTCAGCTCAGAAGTCACAAACATTAAGAGAAAATGTGCCTGAATATAAATGCAAGTGTTCATGCGTTTCTCCCCCACCCTCAATTGAAATCACTGACTGATATGGAAATCGAATGGAAATGACTTGTTATTTTTTTTATTTACAGTATTTCTATACTACTCGCCACCCAACAAGATTCCCAAGCATTGAAAAATAAAAGAAGAAAATAGGATCAAAATACAAAATTTTGATCAGAGTTTAACCATACAACCATGGCTGGTCATTCACGGAAGGCTTGCTTAAATAAAAATGCCTTCACGTAGGTGCTGAAAACAAATCAACATTGGGGCCTACCTTACATCAAGAAGCGGGTAGTTCCACAGAGCGGGAGTCAGTGAACTCCAAATGGACCACAGCTCCATGAGGAACCACCAGGACATATGACTGAATACATGCAAAACAAAGATTTGGAATGATTTTTCTACCTGAACTTTAGTCTCTATTAGGGGTGTGCTCGGACCCCCCGGATCGGATTGGGACCGGATTGGGACCTCCAATTTTGTTCTGGATCAGATTGGAACAAAATCGGAGGTCCCCCAGATCAGATCGGACCCGATCCCGATCCGAAAATTGGATGTCCGATTTTCGGATCGGCCGCCATTTTTCCCCGTAGACTTGCATTGGGGGAAAGAAAGCTTTCCCCCAATGCAAGTCTATGGGGGAAAATGGTGGCAGGGGGGTGAGTGGGGGCCTAACTCCCCCCTCCTTGTCCCTCCCCCCCTTGCGCTTACCTGCAGGGCCCTTCTGCTCCCGTCCGCTGGCGCCCAAGGGCACCAGCGGACAACAGCAGACGACCCCTGCAGGTAAGTGGGAGCCCCCTCGCAATCCTCCTTACCTCCTGGGGCCCTTCTGCTGCCATCCTCCTTACCTGCGGGGCTGAGGAAGGCGCCGGATGACCCTGCAGGTAAGGAGGATCACCGGGGGGGCTTACCTGCCGGGGCCCCTCTGCTGCCATCTGCTGCCGCCCGGGCGGCAGTGGATGGCAGCGGAGGGGCCCCGGCAGGTAAGCCCCCCCGGCGATCCTCCTTACCTACGGGGCCGGGGAAAGCTCCGTACGACCCCGCAGGTAAGTAGCCCCCCTCCCTCCTCCGTGATCCTCCTTACCTCCCGGGGCCCCTCCGCTGCCATCCGCTGCTGCCCGGGCGGCATCAGATGGCAGCGGAGGGGCCCCAGCAGGTAAGCCCGCCCAGTGATCCTCCTTACCTGCAGGGCCGTTCGACGCCTTCCCCTGCGTATATCTACTGAGGACTAGGCTTCGTGGCCTAGTCCTCAGTAGATCTATGCAGGGGAAGGCGCCGGATGGCCCCGCAGGTAAGTGCCCCCCTCCCTCCTCCCCCCTCGCGATCCTCCTTACCTCCTGGGTCCCCTCCGCTGCCATCCGCTGCTGCCTGGGTGGCAGCGGATGGCAGTGGAGGGGCCCCGGCAGGTAAGCCCCCCTGGCTGTCCGCTTCCATCGGCGGGTGCCCGCTGGCGCCCGCCGATGGCAGCGGACAGTCCCCCCAGGTAAGCCTCCCCATTCCTTACCTGGCGGGGCGTCCTCCTCCGTCCATTGCCGGCTGTAAACTACTGCGAACTAGGCCTCAACTAAGCCCCCCCCTGCTGTCCGCTTCCATCGGTGGGCGCCCACTGGCGCCCACCGATGGAAGCAGCAGCGGACGTCAGTGGCGCCCGCCAATCCTCCGATTTTTCCAAACTGGATCGGGTCCTTCCGGATCGGTACAGAAAAGATCGGACGATCCAGATGGGTGATTGGAAATCGGATAATTGCATCCGATTTCCCCTGGATCGGCTCTGGATTGTGGATCGGAGCCGATCCAGTGCACACCCTAGTCTCTATAGCTAATTAATGATAGTTATGTGGGGAGGCAGATTGTAGAATGCCACATAATTTGTTGTGGCAAGTATATAGCAATATAAGAACGTAAGAAGAGTCATGCCGGATCAGACCACAGGTCCTTTTAGTCCAGCACTCTGTTCCCATAGTGGCCAACCAGCTGTTGACCACGAGCAGGACACAGTGCAACAGCACCCTACCACCCATGTTCCCCAGCAACTGTAAGAAAGGAAGGCTCTGAACCCAACCACACTTGTCACAAAACCAGGTCATGTTCCCCTGTTTTAAGACCCAAAGCCTCTAATTCCTCTAGCCTGGTTTCGTCAGCCTTTAAAAGGTCTTCCTCCTATTACTGAGTGCTAGCGCAGCTGTGAACACAGCTATTGGGTTTTTCTTCCTTTCTTTTCTCCTTGTTCAGTTGGCTTAACACACTCCGCAGCTGGTGCTTGCGAGACAGCAGCTCTTCGGGGTTACAAGTTTGTTCTGCACATGCTGAATGTGTTCATTTCTCAGGAATCAAATGACCACACCATTGCTAAACAATATGCAAAGCGTACAATTTGTTTTGGACTCCTACTCCTCCAGATGCTAAAAGCTGGCGTTTAATAAATCCCCGGCTAAACAGAAACTGTACCCTGATCTCCAGAGGAAAAGGTTTTCTCTCAGCGTATTGTTTTGAATTTTAGCAAATGGCAACAAAATGACCCTATTTGAGCCTCTTAACGCCGGGCATTTTTAACCATCACCAGATCAAGCAGAACCAAAACATGCTGTACTACTTTCATTCCCATGAAATCAACTGGCATCTATTTAGCAACTATTGATGTATCGTTTCAAAGAAACTGCATTGGAAGCTATTTAAAAGATATTGAGCCACTGGTTGTGAAGTAGGAAAGCCTTCCAGCAGCCCTGCCCGAGATCCAAACCACGCAATTGGCCACAGACTGCAAGTGCATCGCAGGGAGAGATCTATTCGCCCAAGGCGATTCACCCAAGTGCATAGCTAAAGTCTGGAATTGGCTACCACAAGATGTAGTCATGGCCACCAACATGGATAGCCTTAGAAGGCATTTATTTATTAATTTATTTAATAAAACATTTGTGTCGCACCTGATATCATTGGGATCTCAGGGCGGCATACAGATAAAATCAATTCAAGCGAAATTCAACAGCTAAAAAGAAATTAAACCAGTAACAAGATAATAGCAGTAAAAAAAAAAACTTGAACAGTAAAACCTATTAGAACTATGTGTAACTTTAGGCAAATTTAGCCCTCAAAGACTTTGACAAAAAGCCACCTTTTAATTTGGTGCTGAAACGAAGCCAATATTTGTGCCAGTTAGCCCTCCAAGGGGAGGGTATTCCACAACTAGGGTGCCACAACAGAGAAGGCCCTCTCCCATGTCCCCACTATAATGTATGTCTTGCAATGGTAGGACACAGAGGAGGACTGAATTTAAGCAAATTCATGGAAATAGGGCTAACAATTGCTACTAGTCATGATGGCAATGTCCTGCCTCCAGTATCACAGGCAGACGGCCTCTGTATACCAATTGCTGGGGAACATGAGTGTGAGGGAGCTATTGTGCTCATGTCCTGTTCGTAGGCATCCCATTGGCAGGTGGCTGGTTGCAGCAAGCTGGACTAGATAGGCTTTGGTCTGATCCGGCATGGCTTTTCTCATGTCCTTAAGCCCATGCAGCTCGGAAAGCTAATTATTATGAATAGAAATTAACTACATGCATGATGATTACTGTGGAGGACTGACGGAAGTGTTAATGGGCCACATGACTAGCTGACAATGGATGTCTCTACGGGAGCTGATTGTAAGGAGTTGGTTTTGAACAGCAGTGCAAAAAGTTTGAGGCCTTGCCTGGTGGTGCCCCCCCCCCGACCCCCAGCATTGTCCACTGTGGAAAAAGCTGGGGAGGTGGGGAGAGGAAAAAACACCCTCCTCTAGGAACAGACTCTATGGTTCCTGCCATAAAAGCCCCATTCCTGAAGTGTCCTAGGAAGCAATGTTTGAAGGTTTCTGCCAGCTTAATAAGATGTTCTGGGGACCTTCTAGGAATGAGGCTTCTATGTTGCAAGAGTGGTTCCCCCCCCCCCCCCGCTCTCTCTTTTTGGAGTTCAGGGTGGTGTGGCTGGAGGAGGGAAGGAACAGCAACCTTGATGCTGTTGCTGCAAGACCAAGTTCTGTTATTTCTGGGGTAAGTGAGAGCTCTGTGTGTATGTTTGAGAGAGAGACAGAGACGGAGGCAGGGAGGGAGGGAGGGAGAATGAGCATGGCCCTCAACACCCCAGCAGACACCTGATGTGGCTGCATGGACCATTCATGCCTGTAATGTTGTGTAAATTGGCCCTTTACAGCCACCATTTGTGCAGCATTACTTTTACAGAAATCCCCAAACCGCCATCCCTAGGCAAATGGCGGCTCGCTATGCCAGGTCCGCTTGTCGGGTGGGTGGCCACTCTGCAAGCAGAGCTGTGAGCGCCCTGTGGTTTGGCAAGTAGGCTCAACTCACTTTGGTTGATAGGAACTAATCGAAGTTCTCAAATGTCATCAAATTTGAGACGGAAAGAATTTGAGATTTTAAATATTGGAATGCGGGAGAAAGCGAAACTGACAGAAGAAAATGAAACTGACCGAGTCATCCATCCCTACCAAGATGTAGCAGCTTCCACACCAATCAGGCCTTTATTGGAAGTCCAGGAGAAGGGACAGGATGCCAGACAACATGTGTGTTAAGATGGGAAACAGGAGGAAGGCCAGACTGCTTAAGCAGCACTCCATTTCCCCCATGTCCTGCACAGCCAAAACATCTGTAGAGACTCATTGAAGTTTGTTGCTTCCCTAAATTTCCCCGGGTACTTCCACATCTCTGCCTTGCCACTGAACCTTAGAGGGTTGACTCCACAGCAGTGACACAGTCTAGATAAAGCCATCTAGAGGTGTGGCAGCTAGGCTGGTGAGAAGGGCCTTCCCAGCCCCTTCTTCCCCACAGCAGCCTCTCCAGCCCCCTGAAAATGCAGCATAGGTGGTTAGAGGAGCCTTCTGAATGGGCCGGCTGGTGGTGCAGCAGAAATAGGGCAGGTCCTTCAAAAGCAGATGGAGGCACCTTCTGTGAGCCCAGCTGCATGTGCCAAAATGTGTTTCAACTGAAGCCCCACCATGCATGCATTAATATGCATATTATTGGCGTAAACCTGATCTGAGACTAATGATATGTCAGGCTGCAAAATCTCAGGGGTGCAGATAAAATCCAGCCCTCCCAGCCACCCCAAATGGCCATGCCCTTTCCCCTGACTCCACACCTTTCCCCCTTACCTGCCAGTCCTTCAGCGGTTTCCTAGCTTTTTCAGGTCCCCGCATTCTGAAAGTTTGAAATGCTTTCCCTAAGTAAGAGCTTTAAAAGGAGATATGCAGAAGTTTTTGGCTCCTCCCCATTTTGCCTTCAGCTGAATAGTGACCCTGAAAGCTTTTCTGAAATGGAAATGTAACCCCCTGCTACATGCAAGCTATCTATTCACAAATAGTGGTGTCCTGCATTCACATTCAAGTCTGCAAATCACATGAACCTTTGCAGGTAACAGGATAAAGTTAACCCAACCTACGAGTTGTCAGTAACAACGACAATAAAATCCCAGCAGCTCTGTTTTGTCAGTCAGTATAATTATTATTCCTCATACCGCTGATGAGGAGAGAGAGAATGACTTACTGAAGGCTAGGGACGTCCTTCGCTTGGAAATCTGGTTCTTACAAGTTGGAGTTCCACAGCTTGTGCGACTTGCTTTGTGCCTAAGAGATGAGCTGCAGGTTGGTCCCTGAACTCTGGGAACTTTTTTGCACATTTTGTGGGAGGGGGGGAGGTTCTGCAATTGGCACAAATGTATGCAAATTATGGCCAAATTTGTGCAAATTATGCAAATTGCTTAGAAATGTGCACAAATTGCAGAACCCCCTGGCCCAAGTGTGGAAAATTCCTGGAACATCCACAAACAGGCTCAACTTGTTACCACTTGAATCAGGCACCATCGCAGGAACTGAAACAAAGTCTAGGCAGCCTGAGCTTAGGAAAACTCATCAAACTCCAACCCCAAAACAGATTTTTCCGACATCCCTACCCAAGACCACCCAGCAATTTTGAATCAGGACTTATTTATCTATAGCTCGGTCTTAAAGCACACTACAGCAGCTGTCAATAATAATCATATTCCTTTTAATTTGTTTGGAATCTGCTCGACCCACACTTTTTGAAATATTTTAACCACATCATTTTACGAGGGTGATAGTACAACCTTAGCATTCACTTCCTTATAAAAATAAGTCCCATCTTTACTAGGGAACAAAACAGTTGGCTTTGAAATGTAGCACTGCCATCTGGTGGCTATTCTACATTTTCACTTTTAGATAGCTTACCAACAAGCATTAATTCAATTAAGTGATGTTTTGGCAGTATCACGTGTCTACTTAATGGCATCGTTTCTAATTTCATCACCAAAATTGAATTGAACACAAGCCACAAAACTCCAAGAACACCAGGCAATTCCCTGCACAGAAGAGAATTATAATTGTGCAACAGCAGAATTTAACTGTCAGCCTCCTCATTTTGCAATATGGCAATAACAATACTGTACCTCACAGTGTACAGAGCCTGATAATGTAAAGTGATGCACATTGGGGCAAAAAAATATATGTCCCAACTTCAAGAATAACAAGATGGGATCTGAGCTAGTGGTGACTTGCCAAGAAAGAGATCTTGGGGTTGTGGTGGACAGTTTAAAGAAAATGTCAACCCAGGGTGCAGCAGATGTAGATTTGTATAAGAGCAAAGTGATATTGGCAGTTTTATTCTCAATTCCTTTTCTGATTACGCCTCACATAGAGTTTGCCTTCTTTACAGCAGCCACACACTGGGCTGACATTCTCGTCAAGCTGTCCACCACAACCCCAAGACCTCTTTCTACCACAATTAATAAGCCACTGTAACCATGCATACGCAGAGACGGCCATTTCCAGGCTATAACATGTTTTGAAAAATACAAAGAGAGGGAGGGGAGGGGAGGGAAGAGAAGGGAAGACAGGCAGGCAGGCAGGCTGCACTAATCACCATCAGTCCTGGTATACTTATGCTGGCCCAGGTGCAGATACTGAACCTGTTTGCTGCTGCCTGCCTCCATCGCCTGCTACTCTCTGGGTGGATAGGTGGTAAGGGGAAATGTGGATTTTGGGTGTACCACTTAAGAAAAATGCACATTGTTTCCTGTTTGAAAATCATATTCCCCCCTCCCCACCCCCCAAAACAACAGAGTGCAAATGAACATGGGAAACGTGGTAAGCTGAGCACCAAGGTGATCTTTGGAGAATCTGTGTGAATGTGAAAGCCACTTGTTCACCCATCATCCCAAGATGTGGCCTTCTGAGGAAACCTGGATGGCAGGAATGGCAGTCCACATGGGCTTGATTTTGCCACCAGGCCCAAGGTTCTGTACCCCTGATATACACATGCATATATGTCATTACAAAGGACTACTTGTACCGTTCATATCCCTCCAGGGCAGGAGAATTTTTGAAAAACATTTCAGAGTCAAGTTCTACATTTTTGCACCTAAGGAGTTTTGAAAAGTAGCTACTGGGTGTGGCCTGAGACGATTCTTTTCCGTGTCTGTATCAGTAAGCATAGTGTGGGTGAGTGTATACTTGCAATGACTTGGACGCAAACACAAGTGAACACAGGAGGCCTTGGATAACACCTTTACTGACACGCTCACATGCTCTTGACACCATACGTTGTTAACAATTCACATCGCTGGAAGACAGGAACAGCAGCTCGGCTTCTTTTCCTCAAAGGGGCAAAAGGGAAAACAGGATTGCACATATCTGTGAAAGCAGGAAATGGCTCGGCCTAAAATCTGGGCATTCTTTCAGCAGTTTAGGCCTAGGACTTCTATTCCCATTCTTGAATTCCCAAGGTGAAAAACAGTGGGGCGACGGTAGCAAGTTGCATAAACGGCAGCGTAGGCTCGGTTCCAAATCACAGCTCCATTTTAAGTGGATGAAAGTGTTATGTTACTCAGAGGCCCAGAAGACTTCAGAAATTCAGGTTCCCTGCTAGTCTTTATGGTAGTGTTAAGTGGCTTTTCTGAACAATCATGGGCTTCTGGTAGCCAGGGGTCACACACTTTCCATACTGAGGTGGGGTTTCTTCCATAGCTTATTTACACTCACAAAAGCATAGTCCATCAATACGATCAGGAAAGTGCACTACCCTTCCCTTGCTTGAAGTCTGAAGTGGCTATTGCTTACATCTGCAATAGCTTGGTCACTGAGAAGAGAAAGCATCACAAGTTAGTCCAATTCATCAACAACATCTGAATTTCTACTGGATGCAACTTGGAGGGCTAATAGCTGGCTGTCCAGTTCCTAACCTGGAGGCAAGGGAGGTTTCAAAACATAGTACTATAAGATAGGGATGGGTAGAAAGTAGACCTCCAGATATTTTGGACTTCCAACTCCCAGCATTCCTAACCATTGACCATGCTGGTAGGGGCTTCTGGAAGCTGAAGTCCCAAATGTCTGGAGAACTAACTTAAGACATAAAATCCTGGCAGGTCCCTCAAAACGATGGGCACTATCTCATTTATCACTCCTATCTACTTGATCTAGTTGCTGACTCCAGGTTCCATAGAACCTGGAAATCCCATGGTCATTTATAATAACCATCAAATAAATATTTTCATTGGGCTGGGAAAGATGCAATCAGATACCAATTGACTTATTGATCAAAATAGTTCATTCATTGAGGGAAAAGGACTAGTAATTGTTGAAGCTTATGTGTACTACAGATCCTTAAAACTCCTGTTAGGCATGTTTGTAACTAGTGAGGAAGCACGTCTTCACACAGCACGTATTTAAACTATGGCATTTACTTCCACAAGATGTAGTAGTGGCTACCACTTTGGATTGCTTTAAAAGGGCATTGGACAAATTCATTGTCAATAAGACTATCAATAGCTACTAATCCTGACAGCTATATGCTACCTCCAATATCAGAGGCTGCATGCCTATGTACGCCAGTTGCTAGGGAACATGAGCAGGAGGGTGCTGTTGTGCTCATGTCCTGCTTGTGAACAACTAGTTGGCCACTGTGCAAACAGAATGCTGAACTAGGTGGTCCTTAGTCTGATCCAGCACGGCTCTTATGTTCTAATGTGTATGTTCTTAACACAAGCAGGAGGGTGCTATAATTGTGCTCACGTCCGGCATGTGTACATCACAGAGGCATCTTATCGGCCACCGAATGAACAGAATGCTGGACTAGATGGGCCTTTGATCTAAGTCAGCATGGCTCTTCTGATGTGGACAGAAAAGTGTGAATACTGGCATTTTAGTATGGACTAGTGTCCGGAGCATTGGAGACTGTCTTCTAAATTCATCACGTGTAGGTTGATGGTCACATATTTACACACACACACACATATAGGCTGTTTTATTGACTTCTTGAATCCGATGAGATAAGAGTGTTGAGCTTGGGGTCTACCACACATTATGTGTAAGCAAAAACTCCATTTGCCACTAAGTGCGCACTCAACAGGAAACGCCAACAGATTAGAATACCCAGACGAATTACCTGTGCTATGCCTTTCAATACACTTATTTCTTGTGTTTGCACATTTTGAAATTGACAAGTTATATTCTTAGGTGTCCACAAAACATCTTCGGAGAAGTAGGGATGAAACTGTCAAGTCTGGTCTTGCTTACTTTCTCATTTTCCCAACACTGAGTTTATTTCATCCTGTTTCTGCATCAGTTTGCAATCTTAAAAATGTTCATTTTTTTCTTTAAAAAAAGCCAGTGTTCATTGCTCTAAATGTCCACATTGTTGTACTCATTTTTCAATTTCTATGTATTCTTGCAGGCAATTTTCCCCTAAGGAAATTGTGTGCTTTTTTCTGCAATATACATTTTTGTATGATTTTTTTTTCATGTGCAAGCTCTGATTGCAAAAATATGCAAATATCGACATTTAACTGTGATCCACTTCACATCCAGGTTCAGGTAGTGCAAATTTGGCAACTTCACCTAAAAATGTGAACTGAACAGATTTCTCCCCCATCTCTATTGGGAGAAGGAGGACCAGATTCCTAAACCTGCTCTAACGTCACTGGGTAGCTTTTGGCAACTCAACTTTAACCCACCTCACAGGGTTGTAGAGAGGATGAAGTGCCAGCACACATTTGGTTTATTTGTGTTTTGTTTGCTTGGAACCTTTCTCCTAAAGAGCTGCACTTATTAATTGCAGTTGACGGACAGTAAGATGCCATTGGACACACAACTGAGTGGTTGGGATCAGAGATGCATTCCACAAAGGATGCTTTCCACAACCTGGTACCCTCCAGGTATTTTGAACTTCAACTCTCATCAGTCTTGGCCAACATGGCTAATCATCAGGAATGCTGGGAGCTGTAGTCCAAAGAATCTGGAGGAAACCAGGCTGAGAAAAGCTGAACTCAAGTATAGAATTACTGGGTAGAATCTTTCCCTGGCCGCAATCTCAACGTGTGCGTAAAATGGTAGAAGTGCTCACAGATGGTGATAATTTTGTTCCAATTTGGTTTTAAGAATTTACCAAAATCCACAAAGTTCTTCCTTTATATTCGGGAGAAAAAGAACATGAGACTGAAAAAAAAATTCAATTGTGCAGGAAAGCAAAACAGACAGATTTGTCTATCTAGGCCCAGGGCTTTTGCACTCTTAGCTCTCAAAACTCCGGGTTTGAATCCCTGTGTATTCAACCTCCTCTTTTTTTCTGACAGGCTCCTCATCTTTAACAGCTAGATGACAGACAGGTACATCACGTGGGAATTGCTGCACCTGTTGCATTTAGCTGGTGCCGATTGGTGAGAAGTTCCATTTCAGTTCATTTTTGATAAGAATCAACACACATTTGCAAATCTCTTCATAGCTCAGGAGAGAAGGGGCCTGAGATTTTAAAAACTCAAGCCCAGGAGAAAGCACATGTGCTCACGGATCTGTGGAACAACTGCAAAACCCACTTTGTACACCAACAGAACCACGTCATAGTCACCAAGAGCTGCTTACTTATTTTGATTTCTGCGCTCTGCATATTAAAAAAGCGATCAGGAATGCCAGGAACATTACAGAGCCAACGATGATGAGTGTAGCTTCCACCAGGTGTAGTAGCTTGATCTTATTTGTCACTTTGGATCGGAAAAATTGTGCTTTAGCATCATCAATCACGGCCGTCTGGAGAGAGGAAGGGAAAGCAAGCCCCGGGGGAGCAACATCATTTCAAGCAGCAGTACACAAGCCAGTTTCTCATTATATTATTTGACACGGCAACCTCTCCCCCCTTTACAAAAATAGAGTTTACCTTGGCAATGTAAAACAACCTGCACAGAATGGACTGGTGATGACATGGAGATGGAGCCAAAAGAGAGACTTGGGCAAATGGTAAAGGGATAGAAGATGATGGCAGCAGGGAGGACATTTATGGCTGAATGCAATGACACAGAATGTGGTGGTAGAATTATGGGGAGAGTGTAGATGATGGTCATAGTTCCCAATGCTACCCCACGTTAAAAACAAAACAAAACCCCAACCCCTCCCTACATAAAGCAAAGTAAACCATCAGAAAGAAAGCTGTGCTATTTATGTTTTGATTGGATTAGATTTCTACCCTGCCTCCTCTATCCAGAGAAATGGTACTGAAGGTTGCTTACCATCAGAAATAGAATTCGGTTAAAACAGTAATAAATCAATGTGTTAAACCCAATTAAAACCACAACGGCAGGATAAAAAAGTCACCTAACCCAACAGACTCGCTCATACACCAAAGGCATGCTTGAATAAAAAGGTCTTTGCTGCTGGTGGAAGGACAGCAGAGGGCGAGCAAACCTAGCTTTCCTTGACAGGGAGTTCCACAGCCTCCTGGGTTCCACTTGCATCTCCACCAAACATATATCTAAGAGTGGCAGTCTAAAAAGAAGGGCCTCTCTTGAAGACCTTATGGTTTGTGGAGACTCGGATGGGAGAAGGCGATCTTTCAGGTAGCCTGGTCCCAAGATGTATTGGGATTTTAGGTCATAGTCAGCAATTTGAATCCAGCCCAGGAAAGACCAATAGCCAATGAAGCTGTTGTAACAAGAGAGGCATGGACTCCCTGTAACTGCCCTCGGTCAACAGTCTGGTCACAGCATCATGGACTACCTGAAGTTTCTGAACAGTTTTCAAAGGCAGTCCCATGTAGAGCACATTACAGTAGTCCAAGGGAATATAACCAAGGGGATGTGTGACTGTGGACAGATCAGACATCTCTAGGAATGGGCACAGTTGGTATACTGTCCTTAGCTGTGCAAACGCACTCCTGGCCACTGCCAAAATCTGGTCCTTAAGAGCTTCTGGAGAGGCCAAGTCCAGAAGTACACCAAACTGTGAGCCTGGATCTTCAGGAGTGTAGCCCCATCCAGTGCAAGCCGAATCCCTATTCTCAGATCTGCCTTTTGGCAAACCAGGAGCTCCTCTGTCTCATCTAGATTAAGCTTCAATTTCTTTGGCTTCATCCAGTCTATTACCTACATCAGACACTCTTTTAGAACTAGAACAGCTTCCTTGGATTCAGGTGGAAGGAGAGAGAGACTCATAAAACCTCTCCGAGGTGCTAGTTTGTTCCACAGGGAGCATTCAAACAACTCCCAACATGCATTCTGAAAGGGTACAAGTCCAGAATTCTGTCACCTCAGACTGCATAATAACGGTGCTATGTGATTGAAGGGTGGGGGCTGGACAAGAGAGGTGGAATGAGGCAGGAATTGCTTCAAATGTTTCATAATAGTAAAAGGGAAAATCACAAGGTGAATATTCTGTTAGGGAAATTATTATCACCTCCACCCCTACCTTAGCCAGGGGGAACGGGGAGCTAAGAACCGGGACAGTTTTTGCGTTGTTGGATTTCTGCAGCAACCACCCAACTCTGTTTACATTTGTGAGCCAAGCCACAGGTTTCTTCCCAAAATCTGGGAACATCTTCGGGGTGGGGGGTCGGTGGGTGGGAAGGGGGTTAATTTGCTAAAATAGCTAATTGCACAAATTTCAGCTACAATTTGCACAAATTATATTGTGGCTGTATGTTGTGCAAATTACATATATAAAAAGAAAAAAACCTGACATTCTGTGGACTGGCCCAACTCGATCTGCACAGAGTTGGGCCAGCTCAGGGGAAAGGGGGGGGGGGGTTGAAGTCAGGGGGGCAGGGAGAAAGTTGATGAAAGCACAGAGAAGAAGACCCTCTATCATCCCTGACTAGGAGTCAATAAAACCCAAGAGAAACTTTTGGGGAGACAGACTGTAGTTTGAAATGGGGGAGGAACAAGCAAGCCCTAGAACAGCCTTCCCCATCTTGGTGCTCTCCAGTTGCTTTGGATGACAACTCTCAGCATGCCTTGACTATGGGCCCTGCTGGCAGGGGCTGATGGGATTTGATCCAAAGCCTTTGGATGGCACCAGGTTGGAGAAAGTTGTTTTAGAAGGTGTCTTTGGAGGGCTGTATTTCTATGGAGATCAGGCATCAGGTAGTGGGACTCTCTTCCAGAATGCTTACATTTGCGCCTCTACTCATGCTCAACCAATAGATCTGAAAATATATTAGGGGTGTGTGCTCTGCCCCAGAATGATCTGATAACTGTGAACATCTGTGATGCATTTGATCTTCCAGAGTGGGGATTGGCCGCTTCTAAACCAATAGAATCATTTCAAAGCGGAGGCATGCCCAATCAGAGCTTCTAACGTCTCTGAAATTATCCGACTGTTTTTCAGGTATCAATGCTGTGTGTGTGTGTGTGTGTGTGTGTGTGTGTGTGTGATTGAATATCTCCATATTTGGAAGACCTGCTCTACACACCCCTAAAATATATCCAAATATTACAGAATACTACGTGAGCCTCCAGCGACCTCCTTCCAGAGGAAAGCAAACCCAGGTAAACATGTACCTCTGGAACATCATAAAAGCAGAGCAAGAATGTATAGAGATTACACACAACCTTGATATTAATTTTGTTTTTTAAAAAATGCAGTTGATCAGATAGAGGTGAACAATTGAGTGTATGCTCACTTTTAAAAAAAAGCCTTTGACTACCAAACGTTATACACCTAAAGTTCTTAAACTAAGAGTATGGGAAATGACAGATGAGGGAGGGGAGGAAATGAACTAACCTCATTCAGCCACAGGATAGGAAAGATGTAAGGTGCCACAATTTTTTTTAAAGGCCTGTAATAAAAACATAAAAATAAAGTTAGAATTATTCTGTTCAGGCTGGCTGAAGTGCTGGGTTAAAAACAACAACTACACACAGCTGAGCAAAATTCCATTAGTTGGCTTCAATGCAAGTTTCGTGACAACAGCACTAAAGGGTAGTATCCAACATTAGCCCTACATAGAGTAGACCCATTGAAATGAATGGGTCTTAGGTTAGCCATGACAAGCAATGCTGGAGAAATTTGAGACAGACTAAAATGAGTTCGGATTTCTAAGAATCTGACCTTTGGAATCCTCTGTGGACTGGCCTCTCCAGGCTGTGTGGTGTCCTTGGACTTCCAGATTTTATTTTATTTTTGCTTTCCCAAAATTTACACAAATTAATTTGAAGGAAAATATGCAAGTTTCTGCTGAGACATATGCTAGCACATAGTTAAATCATGGAACTCGCTACCCAAAAAATGTGGTAATGTCCACCAATTTGGATTGCTTTAAAGGAGAGTTAGATAAATTCTTAGAGGAGAAGGCTATCAATGGCTACTAGTCCTGACCTGATATCTCTGTGCTACCTCCAATAGCAGAGGCAGTAAGACTATGCACACCAGTTGCTGGGGAACATGGTTAGGAGGATGTTATTGCACTCATGTCCTGCTTGTAGGTTTCTGGTCGACAACTGGTTGGCCACTGTGTGAACAGAACGCTGGACTAGATGGACCCTTGGTCTGATCCAGCATGGCTCCTCTGAAGTTCTTATGTTCTTAATGTACAAACTCCTCTAACAATGAGTTTTGATGGACCTCGGTACAAAATTCCTCACATGTATTTCTTTCCAGAGGAAAAAGATCACTTGAACTGCAATCCTACACATGTCTACTCAGAAGTAATACAATAGTAGTTACTCTTCCCAGAAGCCCCTGGGGCCACACACCCCCAGTGAAATTTTGGCTGCAGCAGCATCCAAACAATCAGCTGTTTACCACTGACTTTCAGTAGCAAACTGCAATGGTGGCCTGAAATAGTCAAATTTAGTTTGAAATTTGGGGGCAACCCATCAACTGTTTTGCCACTTCCACAGTGGCAAATTCAGTAGTGACAAAGATAGTGGAGGGTAGCAGGGGCCACACTTAAGTCCAGAGGGGCACAGGCAGCATGTTGTGTATGCCTTCAAGGGATGACGGTTTCTATCCCAGCCTTCCCCAACGTGGCACCCTCCAGATGTGTTGGACTACAACCTCACCATCATCCAGCCAGTTATCCTCCAACACATCTGGAAGGCAGTTCTATCCTATCCTACCCATAAGATGTTGAGGAAAAAAATGCATTAATGTGTCTGATGAACCTAACCTAGGAAGCTGCCTTATATACTGAGTCAGAACATGGATCCATCTAGCCCAGTACTGTGGACACTGACTGATAGCAATGGCTCTCCAGGGTTTCAGGCACGATTCTTTCTTTGCCCTGCCTGGAGAAGCCGGGGATCGAACCTGGGATCTTCTGCACACAAAGAACGTGCTCTATCACAATGCGCTATGATCCCTCTCTTAACCTGAAGCTGATCAGTTTAACTCTACAAAGCCAACATTAATGCTCAAAACAGGAATTTACAACACAACAAATATACAGCATTTTCACCTCATATAGGAAAAAGAGTGACTCCAAAAACTTACGTAATTTTTGTGTTTGGTCTCACCAATAAGTTTATTTGCAGCCTTTTGGCAAACTGTAGCGTAAATCCTGTTGTCTTAAAACACAAAACAAAGAAGTTGTAAGTGCTGGAGGAAAGGGCTTGGATGGGGGTTGATAACAATGATCAAGGGCATGACAGAGAGAGAGAGAGAAAGAATGATTTATTCAGGTCTTGGGTTGAAAACAATTTCCAGCAAAACAGAGGCAGTTATAGAGTATGAACAGCAAAATGAACACAAGTTACATAGCTTGTATCGTTTGATAGTAGCTACCTTAGCCGTAGCGCTTCAGATTGGGCCAGTTAAGATGAATGTCACACAAGTTAGATTAATTCATCCTTGACTGAGTAGTAGAATCACAATGCAGAGATCTGCTGGAGATGTTTTGCAACCACCATAGCAGCCAATGTAAAGTTAGTGTTGTGCTCTCATAGTATATGCAGAACAGGAAGTCACTAGGGCCATGTGGAGATGGCCTCTAGAAATTCTCCACCCTATTTGTGGTCCAGAGAAACTGAGGGAGGAGGAACATGACCATTTCTCTAGAGAGAGAAATTCTCCAATGGTTTTTCCTCAAAGGTGGGATTCATCATTAGCAGTAGCATGGCTTCATTATTTATTTTCCTTTCCCCTAAGAATTATTTTATGTGCGTGACAGCAGCTACTGTTGGCAGCCTGGCCACCACACTCCACCATGCCCCAAGAACAGAAGCCTTCTGGGGCGTTTTGGGAGAAAATGGCAGCTGCCACCAAAAAAAGATGGAGAATATTCAGTCAACATTCTGTGAAGTAGCCTCCTTTTTCTAGGGGAGTGAGAAAAAGAAATGCTCAGAAAATCTCTTTGGTTTCGGTCTCTTTGGTTCAGATTTCTCTACAAGGGTGGAGAGTCAGTCATTCTTCCTTCTCTCACATGGTTTGCTGCTAAGGTCAGAAACCCATTTTGAATGACAAAACAAAATAAGTTCAGCCTGACTGTCCAAGCATCTGACTACAAAGGGTCATGGGGTGCTTTGCCAAGGCAACACTCACGCTACTGGGTTATGAACCTAAGAGGCTCATCCCAAGATCACATGCAGTGTCAAGACACTGCCACTGAAGAAGGCGGCGGGGGGGGGGGATGATCTTGTTCACTTTTTATACACACAGGGAAATTCCCTGGTGGAAAGAGGTGATCTCAAAGCTCACCTGTTGCTGTGGTGCTGACATTTTGCACAACCACATAGCTTGAACTGGTTGAGAAAACCAGTATTGATCACCTGAGATGTGCATGTAAAGCAAGGATGCATAACCTGCGGCCCTTGACCACTCCCTCAGTGACCCCTGGAGCCGGTAGAAGCCCAACACTGTTCCTTGGCTTCCAAGACCACTGTTTCCCCACTGCTAGCAGCAGCAGAGAAACAGCAATCTCAGTGAGATTGGAGAGGCTTTTTCCTCCACCTTTCACCCCATCCCTAATGATCCCTAGATCTCAGCGGTCAAGGAGGATAGATGTGTGTGGAGGGGGAAGAGAGAGCTTGTGTGTGTTTGTTTATTTATCTGACAATGGATGTGGCCCAATGGGCCGAAAAGGTTGGGCACCTCTAATGCAAAGTAAACCCAGTCACAGTCTAAGCTCTATTGACAGAATTCTAATCCCTCTGAACACTATAACTGAACCTCTGTTGTAGTAGTGGGGGTGAAGTACCACATGTAATTACTTACTGGTTCCACATCTAAATAGGTGTTATGTTCCTGTTCATTTGGATGCAACCCTTTAACGCCTTCAAAAAAGATTGGACTTCCATGCAAGAAGTGGGGTAGCGTAATATACACCGGCTTTCCTTTGGAGGAAGACAAAAATAACTATCATATTGAATCTGAAGTTTATCCTATGCATAGTTGAGCTGAACGAGAATTCATGGGGGGGGAGGCTAGAGTCTCTTTCTCTTTCTCTTCCTCTCCCTCACACACACTATCTATCTATAGCAGTCACACAGATAGGCCACATCAGTTCATCAAGCAAAAGACCAGGGGCGTTGAAACTTTTTCAACCCAAGGTGGGCGGGGCCAAAAGCAAAACTACCAGCATATTGTAGCCTAAAGCTCTTCCTGCCAGTACGTACACCTTAGGAGAGGCATTCCAACCTCTTAGCACGGATAAAACACTGTACAAAAGCTGGGAACCCCCCCCCCCAAACAATCAGTGGTTATTCCCCAGTGGTTGGGGAAAGGAGTGGGGCCAAGAGAACGGGGTGGGGGCATCTGAGGAACCCTGGAGGGCCAGATTGGGACCCCAGGTGGATCAGAATTGGCTTCTGTGCCTGCAGTTCATGAGTAACTAATTCTCAGGTGCAAAAGTGGGCACGTCTGTCAAAGAAGGACAACAGGTGAGGCGACCCATCTTTCATTCTCCAAATGCCTCCCATCTCACTTACCCTCCTGCTGCAGGTAATCCAACACCAGCAAGCAAGAGGTATCTTCCTCCTTCTTTCCTCCCGTGGCACGCTGTAGACCTTCACAAGGGTTACTAAACCACTAACACATGAGATGTTGTCTAGCAGCATACTAGGTGCTGGGAAAGGGCTTGTTTAGACCTCTTTTCCTCATGCTTGCTGCTTACAGAATACCAGTAATGGTCAGGTATGTGGGGATAAGGGAGGGGTGGGGTTGGGACCATGGCGAGGGAGGAGTGGGATCATTCCCACATAAACAATTTGACCAGGGGAAAGAATTTGAGGCTCAGGGTGCTACCTGTGTATTAGGAAGCAGGGCACTACAGAATCCCAGTGCCATCTCTGCTTAACATTCTGCAAGATGCTGCCTTGTGCAACAGAAATTTAGGTTGACCTTAATCATGTTGTTGGTATTTTTGCATCAGACACAGGGCATGCAAACTATGGATGAGCTGCCTGTCACGCAAACCACATATCCACTCTCCATCTCCTGAATATGGACAGGTAGCGCATATCTCCCACCATCATAGAAATAGTTTCACGTATCCCTAGAAACACGATTCATGTCATGTCAGTAAAGTGAGGCTTTGGCTACAGCCCTGGCCACAACTGTTTTTACTGCCAGTTCACTTCATTTAACACATTTATATACCACATTTATATACCTGAAACCAATCATTCTAAGGCAGTTTAAATAATTATATCAGTAGCAGCAGCAGCAGATGAAGAGTACACTGTAAAGACTCAGAGGGCCTCTTCAGGCCATGGTTAGGCCACTAACCATGGTGCAACAAATGGTTAGTGAGCGTGTTTAAATTGTGGTCATGAAGCCACCATGGTCAGGAATTGATCACACGAGATGCTAAGCCGTTGTGTTTAGCTCAAAATGCTTAACCACCATGGCTTAGCATGGCATCTGAACAGGGTAGTATAACAAAAAAAGTTCTTGCCTGGCACCTAAGAGATAGGAAAATGGTGAGGGCATTCCCTGCCTGGGATACCCCTACCAAAAAGGCCCTCTGCCCTGCTGTAACAAAACCTCACCTCTGATGAAGGTGCTATTTGGAGAAGGGCTTCAGCCAATTACCTTAACCTGTGGGCAGGCTGGTGTGGGTTGTTGTATACACTTAAAAAGCTTTATAGTACATTTCAATAAACACATAAAATACTAGACTGTGCATTAGACGTATCAAAGGTTATTAAAATGTACAGACAAAAGTACATGTGTGACATAGCTTAAATTGTTACAATACAAGTGCAGGGATGGGCGAACTCACCCACATCTAAGCTGTCGGACGCTCACCCCACCCCACCCCCAGCCTCACTCCAGAGTTGCTTTTGGGCCTGGCAAGGCTGGGCGAGTGCTCGGCAACCATCTGCCCTCACTCCAGAAATTGCACATTTCCCCCATCGTGCAAATGGCAGGCCTCAAAGGCCCCATTTATGCAACGTGGTGCATGATGGAGGATCCAAACGAGGGAAGGCAGAAGGCTGCCGAGCACTCATTGGGCATCGCAGGAGTCCGGAGCGCTCATGGAGTACAGCACGGATGACTGATTGGGGGGAACACAGGGGAGCCTGTCAGACTCCTGGACTCAGGCACCCACAACATCCCTATTTCCAATTTCAGTCTGGTACCTTCCTTGCAGGAGCTGATGTCCAGCGCCCCAGCTAATGTGCAGTTCATGGATATCACTCGTTCTGTGCAGAAGCAAATGTTGTCAGGGTTCACAGTAGGTGATGCAAAAGCTGATGAAGGTACTTTGAAGCGATAGAGTGAGATCTCCTTCACAACCTGCTCACTGTCGAAGTTGCCATAGATTGACCTGGATATTAATGGACAATAGGTAGGATCTTCTTAATCTGGACCAGGTATAAGGGCATGCCCATGATTTTAAATGGCTATCACATCCCTCCAAGCATGGTGTGGTTACAACAAACCTAAAGGCATTATTTGATGTTCCAACTTGCATATGATTTACTTTAATACCAGTCTTCAATTAAGTTCCCTATAGCAGTTTATATAAGAAAATAATAATAAAAAAACTATTAATCCAGTAATGCTTATACTCCTCCGCATCATCTTTATGGGCCTGTTCAGACAACACGCTAAGCCATGGTTAGACTGCTAATTCTTTAGCAGCAAATGCTTATGATCAAGTTTAAATCATGGTTAAGTTGTCACCATAGTTAGGAATGTTCACACAACATGCTAAGTCATGGTTCACATGACACGCTGAACCTTAATGCTTTGTCCAAAATGCTTAACCACCATGGCTTAGTGTGTCATCTGAACATGGTCATAAAGATGGGGGAGGGGGAATGCAGCAAAATCTTCTTAAAAGCCAGATAAAAAGTACTGGCACTAATATTACACTCCCAAATACCTCAGAAAATAGGAGGTTTTTGTATGGCTCTGACAGGACTAAGTAGGCACCAGCCAGATCATTCTGAGGAGAATATTTCATAACTGGTGGTGCCACCACAAAGAAGGCCCTCCCCCAATAGAAACCTGCCTCAATAGAATCACTTGCTTCTCCCGAATTCTTTCGAGTCTTAACTTGGGAACTTGGTGTATGATTTTCTTCCTGAGATGTAGAGAAAATACTATCCCAATTATATTATTGAATAGCTCAGACGCTTTCAATGCAGTGGGACAAAAATATGTCAGGTTACCTACAAAAGTCTGGTGAAAGGAAATGGTAATGAAGTCATTTAGGCCCTGAATATTTTCCTTGTGCATAAACATTGCTTTGGGCGGATCATTTTAATTGAAAAATAGCATGATAATCACGATTGGGGGTAGGATGCACACCCCGCAGCTGCTGATGTTAAATTTAACAATGCAAATGCTAACATTTATTATTGATCTCTCATGCCATCACTGGCTTGGTCCCCACAATCCTGCCAGATAAACCAAATATACAAAAACATGTCCTAATGCCATTTACCTGCAGATATCCGAAGAAAAGAAGTGCAACGTTTGATCCTTGCGGACAAAAGGCGGGAATGATGCCCCATCTGCACATGAAATTAAAGTGTGGCATAAATTAGGCACTTCCCAGCTCACCATTTTATTTACGTTTATTTGGGGACATGGGGGTTGGGCAGCAGTGACCATTGCACTGTGCTTGAGTGGCATTCTGTGAGTCAAACGGTAGTATTCAGAGGGCAAATTCAGCTAAACAAGGGAAGGGGAAGATCTGACCATATACCTCTGAATCCAGAGGAGTAGGCCATTTGCATGACCCATAAGTACATGCACAGGTACCAGAAGGGGGGGAAATTTGCACCAGATAAGGGGGAATGGAAGGACCAGAGAATGGTAGACCACTGATTCATTGGTGCTACTCCACAAACAAGATCAGGTGATTAGAAACCCAAAACGTGGGAAGAAATTAGACAGGGAGAAGTTTCATCACTTCAGTTAAACTTGGGTTGCAGCATCTCATTTGCCTGGAGTGTGCACAACCCACGAATCTGTGAAACAGCAGGAACAATTTTTAACACCTTGCGTTACTGTTCCTTTTCCTGTTCCAGTTACAAGAGTTTAATTTGTTCTACTTATTAATGCACATGAGGTAGGGCAGCCTTTCATGATCATCTGAATATGTGAACCACCTCAAGCATTTTATTACAAAGTTCCTGGCTGCATGCCCTGTGGGAATAGGAGCACTGTCTATTGACTAACAACAAATCACAGGCTCATGGCCTACTACAGGAAAACTACACCATGAAAATTGGGGTACAGGGCTAATATAACCACTTTGTGAGGCTAATAATGTCCAAGCCGCAATACACCTCCCGCATGCTTAGCATTAGTATCTAGGAGCATGATTGGACCAGGGAACTACTAGGGCAACAGAAGAAGTGTCAGCAGTGGAATAAATGAGGTTCTGTGAGCGTTCAAGTTTACTGATTGCCTACATTACTCTCAGCTCTATTACTCAGTGTGAAGTAGGAGTGATACTGTGTGGCCAGATAGCAAACAGTCAGATTTATGGTTTTCTGAAGAAGGGCAGAAATGACAACACATTCCAGAGTTGCCATCATATAATTGCATTGATCGTCGTTTTGTAGTCTCTGGGGGAATCCACACAGTCCTTTGGAACGTTTTAAATTGTATTTTAAAACGTTCCAAATAGGTGCATTCTAAAACGTCTTAGGCCACATTACTGAGTACTCACGTTACAGGAGAAACAGTCTTCTGTCTTTAAAGCGGTGTGTGCAATCTGCCCTGTCTCTTTCTCTTTCGTTTTTCAATGAATTTAGGGCAAGGCATTGTGAGGGTTGTAGTTCAGTTACACACTTCCTTCTTAGTTCCTCTGTCATTCCCTAGCGAGTATAGGGCTAAGAATTGTGGGTGTTGTAGTTCACTGGTCCACTTCCTGTTTCTTCCCCACCAATCAACTGCTCAGCATTTGGGCACCAGTAAAGGAAGCACTGCCCCCATGAAGCACAAACGGTAAGGAAGGACACATTATTTTACTTAAAACGATTTATTAAAAGTGAAACCGTTGTATATAACTGAAGGAGTTTTAAAAAACCTCAGATATACAATGTTATAGGGAGTGCGTCATGTGGCCCAAAGAGTTTTCATAACCCTTATAAAACGTCAAAAAACTCGTGTGTAGATCCGCCCTCTTATGTATGACTATTAGGGTTGTAAAGCCTATTATACAGATAAAATTATGGTTTTGACTATTCCTACATAGGACTATTTGAGCTGTGAAGCTAACTGCATGTTCTCACTCACTGTATTCACACAGTGTCATATGTACGTATATATTTTAGTACTAATTGTGTGGTTATATTTTGATTCATAATACCATTATTGGCCTTACAAAGTGATTATGTTAGCCCCGTAACCCACTTTTCATGGTCCTTTCTGTTCTACTTTCACATCTCTGTTGAGGGTTCACCTCTTGTCTTCCTTGGCTACTAGGGGTAAACACCACTAGTACTTTAAGTCTAAGGCGGGATTTGGCTTGCGATTGTGTACTATGAGCCTTGATATGGTTTTGGAATTTGCCGCTCAGGCAGCAAATTGTCATGAGATCGCCCGAATGCAATAGGGGAAGATAGATCAAGAAGACTCACGACAGACATTTCTATTCTGTTTGACAGTTCAAGGGTTAGCATAGCTGCACCAACCTTGACTAGAACTCAATTTGAGGCTTGCGTGCTTTTAAGTAAGCCTCACTGATGCATGGATCAAATCTGCATGCAGAGCACAGCACCCCATTACTACAGGAGGAGGATCCTTCTGCAATTTCACTGCCCCATCTTCCACCTGTGGAGACCTACAGAAGATCCCATAATGCCCAAGAAGCAGAAGAACTCCCACGTAGATGAGAACATATTTGAAACCAGAGTCTTCATGTTCAAGTTGCATCACATGTAGAACAGTGCTTAGTGCTCAGTCTCCACCAAATGGTAATATACATCTTATAGTATCAAAGTACTATAAAGGTAAGTACTTAAACAGAACTGTACTTGTATACCAGCCTCCTTGGGTAGATCACATGAGGCTGGATTTCTATGAATCCAATCTGCAAATTCCACAACGTACCAGCCGTTCAGAGTCACACAGATTCTGCGCATTTGCGGAGTTTTTATTTTCCAGAATTGTATACAAATTCATCAGAGAAAAATACATAAAATAAAATAAAATAAAATCCAGCAGCCAAAAATGTGCATTTCCCCATAGGCTAAAGCATGAAAATGCTCATGGGAAAGGGTGTTTAAAGAAATAAGTGAAATAATTGGAAGTAAATTGGAGTTAAACCCAAAGCTTGCTCTACTAGCAATATGGGATAGAGGGAAGGAGAATATAACTAAGAGAGAATTGGTAAACAACCTCCTGACACCCATTAGAATAATGATTGCAAAAAATTGGAAAGGACAAGGAAGCTATACAATAGAAGAATGGTATAAAGAAATATGGGATATGGCTTTGAATGATATGCTGACTTGTAAAATGAGGATAAAGAGGGGAATGTCCAGTAAGAATGATTTTGGAGAAATATGGAGTCCCTTTTTGGAATATGTATTAAGATCGGGGAAGGGGCAAAAACCTTCAAAAGAGTCGATAAACTTTTGGAAAGATGAAGAATGATTAAGAGAAGGTCTCATGGGGTGGGGGTGCACGGGGGGGATTGTAGAGGATTATGTATGTATTTTATGTTGTTATGGTTATTATGTTGAAATAAATAAATATTACTAAAAAAAAATGCTCATGGGGGGAGATGTCATGCAAATTCAGGAATTTGGGGGGGGGGGGGACTGATTCCGCTAATGAGCGGATGACAGAACAGAAGGGACCTGACAATCTGCGAAATGCAAACAGAACAGGTTTTACGAAGTTCATAGATTCCCCACTGTGTGTGTGTGCGTGTGTGTGTGTGTACACAGTATTAGAAAATCAGAAATTACATATGAGTACGTACCTGTACCATTGATCATATTACAATACTGTTCCCAATATGGAAGGGTGCTGGGGAAAAAGAGAGAGAAAAGAAACAGAGAAAAGTAATCTAAGTCAGGCCAGGCCATACAGAATTTTTCAGATTTGCGTAGCAAAATATTTTACTATATCTAAGCAGCAGTCCAATTCATGCCAAAAACTTTCTTTCCAGAACAGATGTTCTTATGCTGGGAGAAGACTGGTTAATGCTGTAGTTGTCCCACCCAGTCATCTCTAGGAGTGACCAAGGTTACCGGAAGTGAAAAACAGGGGGCGAGAAGCATCCAAATCAGGTGAAACAGAGGGAGAAAAAAAAATCTCTACAGATAATAGAACAATGACCCTGACATTTACTTAAAAGATAACACCTGACAAAGAAAAAAGTGTGCAAGGGCATAATACATGGCTCTGCATACCACTCTTCTCAATTGTTATTATTTATCAGAGAAAGACATTCTGTTGAGAAGATCTTTGCAAATACCTTCCTACAAGTAAGATTTCACAGATATTCTTTTGATTAGAATTGTATTGCATGTATGTAAGGAAATACCAGTATATAAAGCAATCTGTCCTTATGTAATAAATTTAAAATGTTGTAAAAACGATTTAAAAATGTACATAGGCTCTTGTGGCAATATGTCCACTTGATTTTATAATGAGAATATATTTTAGCACATGTTGTCCCTACCATGTTTTTTACAATATGTATTTGAAATGCTTACAACCCCCTGGAGAATGCCATATAAAGATATAGGCCAAAACGCGTCGGGCTCTTCAACTTTGAAAATATAAATAAAAAACCAACATCTTGAGAACCTGTTTCTCCCTCTGTTTCACAAGGTTACTGGAACCACAGCCTGGCTGGAATTGGGTGGGGGCACCAGGCCATCTAAGCCCACCTCAGGCACAGCTGAACAGTCAAGGAGATGGAACATTGGTTAAAAACAAAAAGGAAGAAAGAATTATATTCATTTTCATTCCTTGCTGCTTTAATCTCCTCCTAGGGTGACATTCCACAATCATTTTGAGAGGGGAAAAGCCACCTCATGGTGCTATTTCTCAGCATTCTCCCATAATAAAGATTGCTTGTGAATTTACTCACACATAGTCAGACACCTATCCGGTCACCAGCAAGTCATCCACTCTTTTAGTTCAGAAAGAGGATAAAACAAACTTAAAGCCAATTAGAGCACAGTCCTAGAGACTGTGCCCTCAGCTGCCCCAAAACCCATGAATTATGAGGCTTCCAAGATTCCTGTGCCCTGCTGGGCTGAAGCCAAGAGGAGTGGCGGAGGCAATCTTTGCCTTCCCGTCCTCTGTTCTTTGCCTGTTGTTGTTCTTGTGTTTTTGCTAGATGGGCTTTTCAGTCCATCTTGCGAAAATGCTTTAGTGGGGGGGGGGGGATAAGAAGGCTGCAGGAGGCTCAAGATAAATAATCTCCTGGCCTCTCGAGTCTCCTCCCTCCCTCCCCAGAACACTCCCTTTTCCAACTTTGGAGGCCGCAGAGCCATACAATTGCTCTCTTAACCAGTTATATGAAAGCAAATGGGTTTCCACAAGCAGGGTAACCCACCTTTTCCAGCCTGGCACTCTGCAGTGCCAGGTTGGAATACACAAGCCAGCTACTAGCACGGAAAGATATTCTGAGACTAGTCCAAGAACAATCTGTTCCCTTCCTGGTTAATGATGATACAAAAATACTTGAAGCCTCATTGGCTTTTGCTTCATTCTCGAAAACAAGGGTGTTGAACCTCAGGTCCATGGGCCAAATGCGGCCCCCTTGGATTCCCCAGTCAGCCATAGCCCTCCCCCATTTTCCCCAACTGCTGCTTGGTTGTGGTTTCCCAGCCTTTCCATGTTTTCCCCCCATTTAAATAATCTCAAACATCTCTCCTAGGGCTTAATTAGTGGCAGGTAGAGCTTTAAACTACAATTATGCTGGCATTTGTTATTTTTGCCTTCTGCCCCTCCCTTTGGCCCTTGCCCACCACTCAAACATGGGCCCCGAGGGTTACTCCAAAATGTAATTCCTCAGCCTGGAAGACGTCCCACACCCCTACTGTAAGAAAACTGGAAGCCTACCTGGAGAGGAGTGTTTGCAGAAACAGAGAGTTCTCCATGCCTATGTCTTGGCAGGACACAGACAACATTATAGAATGTTTTAAGGATGTTTTTAGGATGTTTTAGGATTTTTATGCAGTTTTAGTGATATGTTTTGGTCAGTTTTGTGTATTTTCTCATGTTGTTGTTCCCCGCCTCGATCCAGACGGAGAGGCGGGTAAGAAATAAATTATTATTATTATATTATTATTATTATTATTATTATTATATTAAGAAATGCATGGCCCTATTCCAAGAACATGTCTCAATGGGCCAAAGAGAGATCATACAGATTGGAGGAGTCCTTGATTGACCCCTGGCATGGCTTTGAAGGAGCATAGCGCCACTCCACTGCTCCCACATAAGAGCTCTCTTCTGCAGGAACTGAAGCGCACCAGCTGTAACATACTGCTGATCCATGACATCAAGGTCCATCTCATCTCCCTCCCAGCCCAAAAGAGCTCAAGAAGCCACATATAGGGTATCAGACTTCACTTAGTCTGCACTAAGTTGGGAAATAATGACATCCCAACATCTCCCACACCAAAGTCACCCAGTGAGCTGTCGATACGCACTCTCAAACGTATGGTACCTTTTGTTTTTGTAACTCTGGATTATTGCTGTCTTGCTTATGTCATCTTTCCCATTGTTGATTCTGTAAAGTCCATCAAGTGTTTCATTGTACTTTTAGGAGAGAGAGAGAGAGAGAGAGAGAGCAATTAATTTTCACTACTAACAGGTTCAATTATCAAGGTGAAAAACCCATTTCTTTTAACAACACATCGTCTGAAACAATGATTTTGGCAGCTGGGGTGTAAACCTAAGTTTCAAGGAAATGCGCGGCATTCTTCCTCCTAGGCTGCTGACCTGTGGGTGCATTTTTCTTATACGTTAGGCATGGAGCTCTTACTGTCTGAAACATGGATTTACCAAGACTAAAGACATGGGGAAACGGGCTCTCTTCTCAGCTTGAGATGCCTTATTGTTAAAAGCCATTCTCTAGGGTGGGAGAGGGACCAGTGTCATCTGCTCTTACATTCAGGGCATGAGACCTCTCTTGGCCCAAGGGCCGAACTGGCTCCAGGGAAGCATGTCTGGGACTGCATGCCAGCCATGAGTGAGGCCAAGTTCCAAAGTGGGTGGGACCATCCCCCTGCTGGCATGTGGCTCCCCATGTAATTGCCATTCACACACTGCAACAGTCACAAAATCCCCATCCCCCTTCCAAACACACACACACACACACACACACACACTAGAAAGTCCTCCTTGGCACCAGTGGAGGCTTTTTCAAAGCCTGATTGCAAAGACAGAGAAGCAATTTATCAAGGGGAGATGTCACAGTGTTAGGATAAGAGGGCTATAGCCCTCCCCTTCACAGCAGTGGTATCCCCCCCCCTCAAATGTCCTCCTACTGCAATTAAGTTCTACTTCAGGGGTGGTGAACCTGTGGCCGTCGAGATATCATTGGACTGCAACTCCCATCAGCCTTAGTCAACATAGCCAGTAGTGAGGGCTGATGGGAGCTGTAGTCCAATGACATCTTGAGAGCCACAGGTTCTCTGCCCCAGATCTACACGATTGCTATTCAGTCCAGCATCACGGATCGTCCATGAATCCAGCTAAAACAAATAATTAGAGCTGGATTAGAATGAGGTAGTCACTCTACGCAGGAGGTGCAGAGTCCCCGTCCCACGGGCCTAATCTGACCTACTGGAGAACCCAATCCAGACCATGGAGGTTCATGAGGTTTCTCCAAGAGGCTGGGAGGAAGTACCTGCCCCTAGATGGAACCCCTACTGTTACCGTCACCCTTCGATCCAAGGTACAGTGGAGGCTCCTCTACATGCCAGAACAGTAACAGAGGAATCCTTGCTGTTATCTCCAATCTCAATATGAGAAATAACAGAGGGGATGCAGGCAGCAGGGACTCTGCTGGTGGTGAGCAGAAGGGCAGGTTCATGCAACATCCACAAAGAGGTCATGTGAAGCCAGGGAGTTGGCCCAAGGCAGGAAGAGCAGGTGCTTTTCCTTGTATGTGCCCAAAACGCTTCCCATAGGGGCACCACAGGAAGCCAGGGTCTCATCAGCACAACCCATTTCTATGTGATTCGCCCAGCACAGTGAGAAAACGGGGGGGGGGGGATGACATCAGTGGACATGGCCACACCATGTGCCAATTACAGTGGGCCTTGGAGGGGCAATTCTGCCCCCCCACCCCTTTAAAAGGTTCTAGATCTCTCTTCTTCAGCCATAACCAACAGAGTGCCTCTACTATGAAATCCAATTTATTTTATTTGATGGCTACTCCATCAGAGGCTAGATATAGAGGTGACATCTTTTGAAATAGGATTCGGTTCATGTTGATTTCTTTAAATTATTTAAACTGACATGACATTAAATCTGGATCTAGCCGTTATGTTCTCTTTTGTCCTTTGGAGCAGGATCCTAGCATGGGGGTGGGGTCTTTAAAGATCTACATTAGGATTCCTGTGCCTACTCTAGAGTAAAATAAAGAAACAGACAGAACAGTCACATAGCTGATAGATATGCATTCAAAGCATTTTTAAAAATTATTATTTTGGCCCTTACTATTAGCGTACAGGGGTTTCAGTCCCTAGGCCTATGTGCTTTTTCAGTTCTAAGGGCCTTTAAAATGAATGTGCTTGTAGTATCACCACCTTCTCTTTTCTACGTGACACTGTCCCAAGTGATCCAACTTCTCCATTGGATGCATACGTACCGGAAAGAATACTCCAACCTTGGTTGCGACGTTTCCTATAGGGATTTTCTTCAAGAAAGGATCTTCATAGCCCCAGAGAATTTCTTTCACACTTCTGATTTGAAGGAGTTTTGATTTTGATGACTTCACCCAGACGTCCATCATGGCTTGTATAAATGCCGATTGATACAAAGCAGGTGCAGCCTGGGACAAACAAAAATGTGCATCTCCCATCACTCAACTAAGAAGCCTCCACTTTGCTTCTTTTAAGCAAGCTACAATTAATTCTATTTATGACCTTGTCAAAGCATAATAAAATCGTTTTGAACATCGGTGACTTATGCGGATGACTGAAATCAATACAGTTAAATATACATATAAGAGCAGTCATAGATAGGGTGCAGTTTTAGGAGGACTATACCACTTCAGTTTGTGAAAGGAAATATTTACAACATCTGGAACTACTTAGAACTAAGATGTTGCTGGAAAACTTGGGTACTGCTATGTCCCAACATTCTAGTTCCCTATGTACAAAGAAGTTGGTTAAATAAAAAGGTAGGCACTTTCCCTGACTGCAATCCACAACCTGGCATTGTACAGCTTGAAATGAGGGGTGTTTTCAAGCTTGAAACAAGGGGTGCGCTTTGGATTTGCCAGGATCCCAAACTGAATCAGGCCAACTCAGGAGATGTCCAAACTGAAGTGGGAAACAGGTCCTCAGGATGCAAAAAGATTGATTTGTACAAAGCCTGATGCGTTTCGGCCTGTGTCCTTTCGAAGGCCTTCTTCAAGGGGTTGTTAGAAGATGCCTGCAGATTTTCCTCTAGCAATAAACTGTCTCCACTAACAATCACTGGCAACTGTGATTATTAATCGAGACAGTTTATTGCTAGAGGAAAATCTGCAGACATCGTCTAACAACCTCTTGAAGAAGGCCTTTGAAAGGACACAGGCCGAAACGTGTCAGGCTTTGTACAAATCAATCTTTTTGCATCCTGAGGACCTGTTTCTCCTTTCTTTTGATCTGACTTTGTACAAATCAATCTTTTTGCATCCTGAGGACCTGTTTCTCCTTTCTTTTGATCTGACTTAGACCCCCTCTAGATGGATTCCGTTTGATGCCTGGTTAGCCAATTATGCACATCTTCTCGGAAGCGCTTTATCGCAAATGCTTGTATGCAGGAGGTAATTGAGCACTCAACTGGTGACCTTACCGGTTGTTTCAAATGCACTTTACAAGTCGTCAATGCGGAGAATCGCTTGTTCACATAGTCAAAATGCGCTTTAACAGCCAGAGCAAAATAAAACTCGCTATTTAACGCGCATTCGATAATGCACATAATCGGAGAGATAACGCGCCTCTATGCCCGATTTGCGCTCCCTTCTTGTAGACGTAAATTTCTTAATGCGCCTTGAAAGAGCTTTAAATGCCTCTTGTAGAGGCAGCCTTAGATGCTTTTCTCCTTTTGGTTTTGGATTTTCAAACTGAAGTGGACCGAATCTGAACACAAATCTATGGAACAACACAGAGAATCAGAAGTGTCTACAAAAATTGATACAGTTTCCTCCAAACTCTTCATATGAGGAAAACACTGGGGGCAGCGGGAAATTTAGTTTTGTGACTGACATCTCTAGCTTTCAATCACAGTGGATGGTTTTTACCAGGGCTCTCCAATCCCAGTACTTTGGGGCAGGTGACGCTAAAGTAATATATCACAGACCTGTTCTGATATTCAGTGATTATTGATAGTTCTCTTTCCCATGAGCTGCAATATTAAGAAGAGTTTTGGGTAGGTCCTGGGGGGGGGGGCAGTAGCTCAGGGGTAGAGGATCTGTGTTGCATGCAGAAGGTCCCGGGTTTGATCCCCAGCACCTCCAGGTAGGGCTAGGTTACAAAGTTACTGCTTGCGTTCTTAGGATTTTTGCACAGTTTGTATGCATTTCTGGGCTTTGGGCAACCCCTCCCCCTGGTATTTTTATTGTTTTCAAGGGCTGGGCTGGGACTAGGTTGAAAAGAGGGGTCCTTGACAAAATTCCCAAGAATTTGGAGATACTATCGAGTGTCAGGAGAGAATTGCTTAACTTGACATTTAACTCCTTTAGGTCCAACAGAGTGTGTGGTGTCAGCTAATTTTTGTTAATTTGGGAAGGAGAGAAGACTGAGGTTTATATCTCAAATTGTTGAGCTCTATTGTGTGTAGTTTCACCACTCCCTTTGCAATACAGTTTTGGGGCTGGATTATGGAAGATGTCAGTGAGGACTGGTGGCTCCGATGTCAGTGGAGTGGTGGATCTGCTCCAGGTTTCAGTCAAAACCAATCAGAACTTTAAAGTTCTTTAGAGTTCTGACTGGTTCTGACTGAAACCTGTAGAGGATTCCCCACCCCATGGACATTGCAGCCATCAGCCTCCACTGGAAGATGTACTCCTCTTTCAAGGGACAGCATCATGAATGGAAGCCTTACAGGTCATTTGTTCTCCAGATTAAAACAATGAAGATGAAAGCAGTACAACATACCTCTCTCAAGGGAGATCTTATGAAACTATAATTTCCAGCATTCAGGGAGTGAATTCCCCAATGGGATGCCTTCGATTGTTTAAACTACAATACCCATCATCATTATTATTATTTATTGCATTTATATACCACTCCATAGCCGAAGCTCTCTGGGTGGTTTACAAAAATAGAAACACTGACCATTAAAAAAATGATATACACAATTTTAAACCATAAAGAGCATAAAAACAGGTTATAAATACAATATCCATTTAAAACAACTATTCTGGGTCAAACAACAACAACAACAACAACAACAAAACTCTCAACATACGTTGTTAAATGCCTGGGAGAAGAGCAAAGTCTTGACCTGGCGCCAAAAAGATAACCATCACAGCTAGGAATGATGGGAGTTATAATCCAAAACAGCTGAAGGGCACAGCATTGGGGAAGGCAGGTTAAACCAACATAACACTGTCCACTCATAGCAGAATTCTGTCCACAGGAAATATGCACAGTCACACACACACACACACACACACACACACACACACAAACCCTTATTCATTTCTACTTCTAAAATCGCACAGAGAATGGCATTTAGAGTTCCTGGGGAAATGTGTCAGTTTAAGTGTTAGGAGAAGGGAAAACAGTCAACCATGAACCAAATCAACATCAATAGTATTTTGGAGGAAGAGAGGAGGCATGTCTCGGAGAGCAGCAAAGTGGTTGCCTAGCTGCGTCTAACCTGTCTAGCTCTACTTTCAGTTTCCAACTACATGGTCAAGGACAGATGGTCAGTAAATTAAACACAGGAGGGAGGGTGTCCTTAAACATATTCATAGGAACATAGGAAGCTGCCTTCTACGGAGTCAGACTCTTGATTCATCTAGCTCTGTATTGTTGACACTGATTCGTAGTAGCTCTTCAGGGTTTCAGGCAGGAATTCTTCCAGCCCTACTTGGAGATGCTCAGGATTGAACCTGGGACTTTCTGCATGCAAAGCAGAGGCTCTGCCACTGATCAACAGCCCTTCCAGGGCCACAGGAGTGCCTGCCCAGGCTCCTGCACACCAAAGTAGTTTCATGCTGAAAGCAGCCAAAGAGCCTCTGGCTGCACATGCCTGACCCATTGATCCCTGCTCTCCAGATCCCCACAATAGAGCAATGGCACAGAACAGCCTTCCCCAACCAGGTGCCCTCCAGATGTGTGGGACCAAAACTCCCAGTATCCCCAAGCCAGCCACAGAACAATGGCCAAGACGGTAAACACAGCCGATGGTTCAAATCTCCCCTCCACCAGAAGCGACTATACTACTCTCAGCTAGAAAAGGTGGAACAGACTATTAAAAGGATGATCAGGATTTGGGAGATAATGCATTTCTGAATGTTCAAAAGCTTTTGTGTACATTCAATCAATGCACTTACCAGTCGTGAGGTTGTCGTAATTCATTAACACATGAAAAATAGTTCTCACTAGATTCAGTCTATCATCAAGAAGCAGACCCTTTTTTTTTAGCATCCTGAAGTATTAGTATAAACATGGCATGGTCAGAGTGTTTAAGGAACAAAAGAACAAACATTTCACACCTCTGGACAGAGTGAAGCATTCTTCCCATACAAAGAAAACAAAAGACAACTCCTACTCCTCCTCCTCCTCCTCCTCCTCCTCCTCCTCCATCTTGATGCAAACAAGTCCTGTATTATTCTACAGACCAGGTCCTAAGAGGGTTGAACAATGTGCTTTTCTTAAGACCCACCATCTCAGGAGGACTGCAGAGCTCTGGAGATGCTACCACAGTGGCACTAATTAGCACCATTGTTAGTAGCCTTGTCAGGGAAGCTAAGTATAGGATGGACAAGGGATTTCAGAAAGTTTCTTCATCCCCACGGACTAAGGCAAGAGAGACTGAAACAGCAATTGTGTGGCCAGTTTAATGCAAGGGCCACAGTGTTTTTCATAGAGTACAGGAAAAAGAAATGACAAGTGTTCTATGGCCAAACTGATTAACCTCAGCTTGGCATCCTCTTTACTCATCCTGTGTGTTTTGGAAGATGAGCACATGAGAGAGGGCATGGTTCCATGACCCTGAGAACATTATATCTTTGCAATATTCAGAGCGCCTTTTTGTTTATAATCACTGGGCTTACTTACCACAACAGCAAGGTTGATAATTGTGAAGTTGTCATTTTCTGTCCCAATTGACATATCCGGCTCAAAGCGAGCGACATTTGGCAGGAAGAAAGACACCGTGAAGTCAGAATGTTGGGTAATGTTTTCTTTGGGTAAATAGCGCATCCTTTGAAAAAGGAATAAATCCCAAGTCAACGCTAAAAGGTGTAGTGAAAGTATGATCATTAGGACTGGACATTAGCACCTCCACAGCCAGCTGAATTTATATCCCGTATAAGCACTAGAGCTATCCCCTCCTTGGTGATGGAATGGGACATTTCGAAGTGCAGGTGCTCATCATGAAGTTCCCATAGCCCGTCATGCCATCTTGGAGAAATCCTTTGCAGAGGATTCCACCAAGGGAAGGGCATGGCATGGCCATCTCCCCAAGTACGTTCCAAAAATACGAGCAGCTGTGTAGATCCATACCAACCAACCAACCAACCAGTTTTATCTCCACCAGCAGCAGGCCTTTCATAGAGCTAATGGGTTTCCATTGCCAATGCAAGACCATTCAAAACTTGGCATTACAACTGAAATAGCTCACGATAGGATACTGTTGCTTGAAAAACCCATTCCCCTCCTCCTTCAGATACTGTGAGGATTGCAGCTAAGCCTAAAAGAAACAAGGAAGTCTGGATGTGGGGGAAGATAACGTTATTTTCTCCACTTACCCAAAGTCTTAACACTCTGCTCCTATTGGGGATATCTATGGCTGTGGAATCCAGCCCTTTTGGGGCTTGACAGACCCCTAACGAGCACTTGAATGAGTTTGCATTTGTGGGCAAAGCTGCAGGGCTTTTCCCAGAATTCGGGATGTTGTTGTTTACATAAATAGAACTGTGCACAAATTGCAGGGTACACTATGCATGGCTCATGCAACTTTCAGCCATGAACTTTACGCACATCGTGGCTGCAATTTGCACACCTTTATGGCCCTGCGAATTTATGGCCCTACAATTTGCACAAATTCCTATTCCATAAATTTAGAAATCTCACAAACATCCGTGAGATGGAAGATCGAATCTGTCTAAGCTTGTAGGAAAATGACCCAAAGTTCAACCTGATAAAAGCTTGGTGAGATCCTCCCTCACTCCCATTGGATTCCTCTGAAACCCCTGTGTGCCCTGGCTGCACAAGCTCACTGCACACACAAATGTTTACGGTCTTTCTATATTTTATTTTGGGTTATTCTCATCCCCAAAATGCATCATACATGTACAGACAGGAGAGTTCACAAAAAGAAGGAGTGACTATGACCCAATCTACACTACTGCTTTAAAACGGTTTATAACAGTTTTAAACCAGTTAATAACGGTTATTAACTGGTTTAAAACTTTTATAAACCGTTTAAAGCAGTATATCACCAGCAGTCAGTGGCCCAACAGCTGTTTTTTTTGCTGGCACTGAAAGCACCTTTGTTAGTAGCATAGACCAGCAGGTAGTGAGAAAGAGCTGACTATCTTTTTAATAGACTTTGCACAATCCAGTGCAAGATAGGCACTTTTGACCAAGTTTCCATCGATTTCAATAGAAGAGCGCTAAACGCATGCTTAATACACCCATTGAAACCAAGGAGAAGCAAAAGTGTTTAACATGTGCTGGACGAACGAGCCACACACATTTCCCCTATATTGGAAAGTAGGGATGAGGCAGGCACCCAACTGGGTCCTAGAGTCCAACGGACTCCCCTGTGTCTTGACCCAGCTTGCCAGATGTAGTGCATTCCCAGCCCCACACGTTGAGCACCCATGTGGCCCAATGAGCACCTGCCAGCTATCCGCCTTCGTCTGGAGACTCCATTGTTGCACACAACGAATGCTCCAGAAATTACATATTTTCCCCATTGCATCAATCAAGGCTGTTAAGGCCCCATTTATGCAAGATAAAAGGTGTGAAAGCAGCGTTCATGCCTTAAATCTTGAGCAAACGAGGTCTTCACTGATGCCATTTACACAACAGGTGAAATACACAATTTCTGGAGCTCTGGACAAGGGCAGATGGGCTCGTGATGTCATCAGACACTCGCTGAGCCTCAAAGAAGCTTGCTGGGTGAGTGTCCGATGAGTCAGTCATGGGTGAGTCTATCCATTCCTATTGGAAAGTATTAGATGGGTACCACTTTCCAAATATCAAAATGAAATTTTTATGCAAGGATTTTAGAGTTTAATAGCTACTGGCAGCAAAACCCTTAAGCTGAAAAATGCAGGCATTTGGGATCTTTCAGTCCCTCCCCCTTTTTCCCTTTGGCCTCACCCCTTTATGCCTTCAGCCTATGGTGATGATATTTTGGAAACCAAAAAGGACGACAACATGGTTGGTCCCCAAGGGGGTATCCCCACCAACATGCCCGCCCCCAGGGGGCATGTCCAGCACCAAGGAGGTGTGCCCTCCTGAACATAGCCTTGGTCACATGTCTGATTTTACAACACACAATTAAGACAAATCTGTTCTACGTAACATCTTAATGTTAAAATCACTGAAATAAAAAGTGAGACATCCAATGTATCTGAATTAACTTCACTCACTCCTGCTTTTGTAGCTTTTGCTGTACTTTGTTGCGATACTCTATGTGATACATTCTCCCCTTCCCTCCAATATCTTTTCTGATTGTATCCTCACTCTGCTGCAAGCTGCTGCTTAACATGGCTTGCTGTTGGCTGGCTGGCTTTTTTATTTTTAAAGTTCATTTTTTAAAAAAAAAACTTGTGTATGGGCAGCGGACACTACTTCGCCCATTCACACTTCTCAATTATGTACATTAGCTTCTCAAGGCTTTTGCATTGGCACCACTTTTCACACTCAGACTTTGAACTCCTTTCTACTTCCAGCACAAATATGCAACTGCTTTGACTGACCTCTTCTTTCCCACATTTTGATCTGTGGGCACCTCGCCTCTGCTGAGCTCCAGGTGCCCAACTGCCCACCAAATCTGCAACAAGAAAGGTGCCCTGCTCGCTCAGCACTTCTTAGCAAAAAACTCAAGATCCCCTTGATGCCAAGGGCTGAAACTGCTCAAGGTGTAAGACCCCAAAGAGGAGGTTTGGCAACCTGAGTTTGAAGGGTATGGCTTCCGTGTTGTTGGGTTTTGTTTTGTTTTTAAATAATTTTAAAACCATGAACTTTAAAAAAAATTGCTAAAAATCCACAGATGAACAGATCTGCTTGAAACTTGGCATGGCTAAAGCCCTACTTAAGAGCTATCAAAGTGCCAAGTTTCATCTCTTTTTCTTTAAAAATGACTTTTAAAAAAATAATAATTTTAAAACCTCAATTTTAAAAAAAAATCCTAAAAATCCATGGAAGAACAGATCTTCTTCAAACTTGGCATGACTAAAGTCCTACTTAAGATCTATCAAATTGCCAAGTTTCATCTCTTTTTCTTTAAAAAATGACATTTTTTTAAAAAAATGTAAAACCTCACATATTTAAAAATTCTGAAAAATCAGTGGATGAACGGATCTGCTTCAAACTTGGCATGGCTAAAGCCCTACTAAGGGATATCATGGTGCCAAGTTTCATCTCTTTATCTTTAAAAATGACAGAGTTGTAAACATTTTTGTTAATGCCCTTTGGGTGGGGGGGAGGATGGGAAAAATCTGGATTTTCCTTCAAATATCATAATTCCCCTCCCATTCTCGGATTTGTTACCAAAAATTCCAACATGTCCTGATTTTTCCTGACATATGGTCACCCTACTTCAGCCCATTCCACCACTGGAATGTGCCCCCCAAAGGATCTTCATGCCCATTGGCCAAATCCAGTCCTCCTGGGGTCACACATATGGTTCTCAGGGATCCCCCAGATGCCCTCCTGCTCTTATCCTTCTCCCTCCGCCCCAATCACTGTCCGCTTGGTGGATTCAGGCTGCTCTGCATTCCCCCACTGCGTTCTAAAAGGTTGAAATGACCCTCCTAAGGCAGTACAAGCTTTAAGCTAAAATATACATCACTCAATGCAGCCCCCAAAAGCTTCTGTGAAATGGAATTTAGCCCTTGGGCTAAAAGAGGTTCCCCATCCCTGATATAAAGGTTCGGAGAAATGAAAAGCAGACTTCCCAACCTAACACATTCCATGACTATAGGCCGTGCTTGGTGGGAAAGCTGGGAGTTGAAGTCTGAAACACCTGGAGGGTACCAGGCTGGGGAACGGTGAACTAAAATGTAGCTGAAATGAAAATGGGGGAGGCACAATTAAGTACTTGTGTTTGTCTGCCCACCAACCCACCCACAGGTTCTTGCTTACCTGTAAGTGTAAGGGCCTTTCTGCTTGACTGTTGGTTGTGATCCATTCTCCATTACCTCCTCTGGATTTTGAACATCAAAGAACCAAAATTGCCTATAGACTGGACTCCCTGGCACAACCCAGTTCTCAAATGCGATTGTACCATTTTCAATCGCTACTTCCTGCAAATAAATAAATAAAGAGATGTCTTCTAGTTTCTTTTCAAATAAAGTGAATAGTGTGAATTTCTGCACATGTCAATAAGCTTTAGGCAAATGTTGAACTTTTTAAAATAACAACAACAGCAAACCAACTACAAAGACCTAACGACTATATTCCATTTTTACTTTCTCAAAGTGATCCTAGTCAAAATAACATTTCCTGAAAAAAGCACCATCAGGCATAATGTTTCATTTAGGTGAAGCTTTAACCGGACACCATTTTATTCCACAATAGGGATGCTATGGGCACCTGACTCCGTCTGGGAGTCCAACGGACTCCCCCATGTCCACTCCCCTGGACCCAGTCAGGTGCCATGGGGCATTTGTGGACTTGGGTTCCTAGCGCCCGCAAGGGTTCAGCAGCTGCCCACCCTCATCCCCATTGTAGACATGATGGCTGTGAAGGCCCCATTTACACAAGAGTAAATCTGCAAATATTCCATTTGCACCTTTACTCTTGTGTAAATGGGGGCTTTGTGGCTGCCATTTATACAAGGAGAGAAATGTGTAATTTCCCAAGCCTCCATTGTGGCACAAAATGGAGGTCCAGAAATTGTGCATTTCCCCCATTGCCTTGTGGTCTCTCTTTCCTTGCAAAGAAGGGGATTGTGAGGCCTTGAGAGCCAGTGGGGGTCAGGCGTTGCTGTCACTGCGCACCAAAGGTTTGTCCTTTTCTCCTTACAAGGAAAAAAGAACAAACATTTGTCACGTGGTAACAGGGACTCCAGTGGACACTATTGGCAGCTTGGACTCTTACAGTTAGAGAATGCCTAACATTCCCTTTCCAGAAGAGACCACAAATGGTGGCAGCTTGTGAAGAGGGAGGACGGTCTCCTGCAGCCTCATGGGATGTTCACCGAGCCACCCAGAAGCTCTCACAGTTCAACAAGCAGGAGTGGGCAGCTCAACAAGCAACCAATGAGCCAGGCTCAGCGGAGTTCATCCATCCCTAGGAATCCACAACAATATTAATGTGTATGAAGGGCACAAAGGAGAGATTTCTCAAGAATCCTAATAAGCATCTAATGAAGTCAACAAAAACATTTCACATATTTCCAATAAGTAATAACAACATTGATAATATCACATTTGACATAGACTGCACTGGGCATAAGTATGCAGTCTAAGACAAATGTATGCTGCCGAGTTAAGGCAGAGAGACACTATTCAATCATGTGATGCAATGAATTTTTAATTGTACGCAACACGATGTTCATTGAGCCTTACGTTGGGAATGGGTCAAAGACACTCCAGGCTGCTCTCCCACATGTGCCTAGATACACCCATATGGGACAACCAATTGCAACACCTTCAGATATGCAGACCCATTTAGTTCGATCCAGACTAAGTTAGTCACATGATAGCCTCACTGAAATCAATGGGTAAGTCGGTCATGATTCATTTAAGCCCCATTCATTTCAGTGGGACCCCAAAGTTTGAAACTCTAGCTTCCTCCCTTGCCAACTCTCAGGTTTTGTATTGTATTTTATCATCTGTATTTTATTTTCTAATTTATTTTTATTTTTATTTTTATTTTATTTTTTTATTATTTCGATGTTTTAATTGTTGCGAACCTTCCAGAGATTCGGCCGCTGGGAGGTATAAACATGTAATAAACAAATTAACAAATGTTTGATGATTTGTAAAGAGGAACTAAATTCTCGGACAAATTGTCTTTTGTTCCATGGTCCACTCATTGATGGAATCAGATTTTTTTTTAAAAAAAGTTTACATGTGCATTTTTGTGCACATTTCTCCCAATATGTGCATTTTGCCTAATATGCCCAGCAAGGAATTTCCCTAATATAATGCATTTTAAATATTATTTCCCCTAATAGACATCTTAGTATGCATTTTTGAACTGGAGAACTCCATTACAAGATTCAGAGAAGAGTGAATTTCAGATAACTGAGTTTTGGTTGACATAGTGCTTCAAAAGTGAAAAATTAAGTACGTTAACATTAAAATTGTGACCTGAATGAATTTCTCCCTGTCCCTAACAGGACCTTACTGAAATTATCTAGAACGCTCTTTGCAGGCAGCAATGGGTTTGCTTGTCCATTTACTGCCTTGCAGCAAAGGCGCTGACTCAGTCAGTTATCTGCAGCCTGAGAGAAGCAGGCACTCCAGGGAAAAGATCTGTGTACTTTCATGAGAGGCTTTGGAGATGGTTCTGTTTTGAAAAGTAGGACAAAGTTTGTTTCGTTATTGACAAGGCCTTCCCCGCATGACTTAAGAGACACAAGGACATTAACAGAAAATTACTGGCGGTGCTATCATTACACAACTGCCAACTTCTTGCACAACGGCACATTAAAACGATGAAGCAATTCTTTGGCTCAATTCGGACGACACAATAAACAACTGGTGTGGGGGAAACAATCGTCAGTTGTTTTGACTATTGTGTCATCCGAATGCTGCCATAGTCAACTCAGCGCTGATCCTCATCCACACCACAGTAGATTATTTATTACCATGTAGTGTGGGGAGTGCCCTTTAGGGTTAGCGTGTGGGTTAGGATTAGTCAACCCACCATTGACTATCATGTCGTCCGAATTGAGCCATCGAGTGGGAAGTCAGCCTGCCCTGTGCACATTTAGTGGAGTCATTTGGACAACTGCAAAGGGAGTTCCACATTCAAAACTCTGACCTTGCCAAGCACCTAGAAGGTTGTGAACACCATTTCCATGCAGTGGTGGCACACATGTCGACCCTTGCCTTCCAGATTGTGTCCGAAATGCACATCAAAACAAGCCACTTCGGGCTGTAGGCGTGAGCTCAAGTGAAATAAGCGGTCTCTTAAGAAAGAAAAGATTCTGAGCTTCTTCAGATGAGCATTTCGTCACACGCTCGCAACTGACCACTCATGGTTCGTCGCAAGACGTTTTGATGCAGCGTTCCTCCCAAGTATCTCCTACTCCTTCTGTTATTATTTTTTTGGTCACAAAATGAGCCTCATCAAACCTGATTCTGCACAATAAAAATGCCCACTGAATAGGCCACATGGTCGTCGCTTGCTTCTTCTTTCGTCCCTGTGTGAAGAAAGAGGAAGCTGCTTGTCCCTCTTGTGGGACAGAAGCAGGAGGCAAAGGGACAGCACAGAAACGCAATCCCCCCCCACCTGATGATCCTCTCTGACACATAGGAAACAAGCAACGTGGGGAGAAGAAGAGCTTTGTCCCCATCATTCCCTCTGTGCAGGGATTTCTTTAAGGATTTGCAGGAAGGCGATGAGCCAGTCACAGGGGAGACCTGCAATACCAAAGGGGCAAAGTTCTGCTTCAACTGCAGCACTTCTCAGGGTCACACGGGGATAGTTCCTATCCCTCTCTCCCCTCTGTCACCAGCGCCATAAAGCTGCCGCAGTCCAACTGTTGTAACAATAAGATAGGAAAGGGAAAAGGCTATATAGGCCTTGCAATTCCTGGCAAAGAAGCTTTTCACATTCTTCTGTGAGATCAACTGTTTCTATATGGGAAGGAAAGAACAGTCAGGAGAAGGTTATTTCACTACCACCACTTGGAAGTCACTTGCTTAAGAGTTACTTATAGATCACTAAAATAGCACCAGTAATCATGGCTACTGATTCAAACAAACATCGAGGCTTCCATTCCCGCGGCTCCGCTACATGTTGCCATTCTCTCACACGTATGACTGTTGTAAAGGCAATGGAATTCCCCAAGAGAAAGAAACCTGGGAGCACATTTCTTGCTGCCGTTGTTCAGCTGAAATGGTACTCAAAGCCGGAGACTGGGCTCACAAAAAAAAAAAGAAATTCAATTGAGGCAAACACGGTGGGTCTACTTTTCATTTACGCAGCACTTCCAGTCAGAAGCAACTCTGTTTCATTCATGCCCTGCAAACAGTGCAAGCCGATGCTACTGAGACATCTTCAAGGCGTGTTGCAGCAGTGACGATGAAGGCCTATCAGATCGATAAAATACAGCCCACCCACATCACTACCTGTGCAGAATCCAGACTCCTCCTGTCACCATTGCATGTCTTATACAAACATACCACACACAACTATCATTCACTTAAGATCAGTTCTACAGCCGGGTAGCAAAAAAGCACACACAAATCTCATACCGAACATGCAACGTCAAAACACTGAAATTGGTCAACCTTTTAGCACAGGTGCATCTTTTCCAGCGTTGTTGTGGGGCAGTAATGTCTCCACATTAGCACAGGCCAGCCGTCTTCCAATCTGGTGCCCTCCACATGCTCAGGACTACAATACCCTTCAGCCCCAGTCAACAGTTGGGGATGGTGGAGGCTGTAGTCCAAAACACTTGGAAAGCACCAAGTTGAGGAAAGTTGGCTTCAGCAAAGGCAGATGAGAGGCCTTCCTGCACAGACATCCAAGGAAAACCCCCATCAAAACAGCATTACTCTTTCCTTTTAGGTGGACATTGCCAATAGGGATGTGCACTGGATCGGACCCGATCCACGATCCGAGTCCGGTCCAGTGGGAAATCGGATAAATTATCCGATTTCCGATCCCGCAGCTGGATCGGCCGATCCAATCCGAACCGGTCCGAAAAAGCTCCGAACCGGTTCGGCGGATCGGCGGATCGGCGGGCGCCCACTGGCGCCCACCGCCGCTTCCATTGGCGGGCGCCAGCGGGCGCCCGCCGATGAAAGTGGACAGCGGGGGGGGGGGAGGAGGGGGGCACTTACCTTCTCGGCCCGGTGGCTCCCGTCCGGCGCCGGCGCCTACTACTACTAGCAGGCTCCGCGGCCTGCTCTAGGGTGGCGCGCCGGGTGATGTCATCACCCGGCGCGCTACTCTAGAGCAGGCCGCGGAGCCTGCTGGTAGTAGTAGGCGCCGGCGCCGGACGGGAGCCACCGGGCCGGGAAGGTAAGGAGGGGGTGCGTGGAGGGGAGGAGGGGGCGCGCGGAGGGGGGAGGGGGGCCCTTACCTTTCCGGCCCGGCGGCTCCCGTCCGGCGCCGGCGCCTACTACTCCCAGCAGGCTCCGCGGCCTGCTCTAGGATGGCGCGCCGGGTGATGTCATCACCCGGCGCGCTACTCTAGAGCAGGCCGCGGAGCCTGCTGGAAGTAGTAGGCGCCGGCGCCGGACGGGAGCCGCCGGGCCGGAAAGGTAAGGAGGGGGTGCGTGGAGGGGAGGAGGGGGGCGCGCGGAGGGGGGAGGGGGGCCCTTACCTGCCCGGCCCGGCGGCTCCCGTCCGGCGCCGGCGCCTACTACTCCCAGCAGGCTCCGCGGCCTGCTCTAGGATGGCGCGCCGGGTGATGTCATCACCCGGCGCGCTACTCTAGAGCAGGCCGCGGAGCCTGCTGGAAGTAGTAGGCGCCGGCGCCGGACGGGAGCCGCCGGGCCGGAAAGGTAAGGAGGGGGTGCGTGGAGGGGAGGAGGGGGCGCGCGGAGGGGGGAGGGGGGCCCTTACCTGCCCGGCCCGGCGGCTCCCGTCCGGCGCCGGCGCCTACTACTCCCAGCAGGCTCCGCGGCCTGCTCTAGGATGGCGCGCCGGGTGATGTCATCACCCGGCGCGCTACTCTAGAGCAGGCCGCGGAGCCTGCTGGAAGTAGTAGGCGCCGGCGCCGGACGGGAGCCGCCGGGCCGGAAAGGTAAGGAGGGGGTGCGTGGAGGGGAGGAGGGGGCGCGCGGAGGGGGGAGGGGGGGAGGGGGGCCCTTACCTGCCCGGCCCGGCGGCTCCCGTCCGGCGCCGGCGCCTACTACTACCAGCAGGCTCCGCGGCCTGCTCCAGGGTGGCGCGCCGGGTGATGTCATCACCCGGCGCGCTACTCGAGAGTAGGCCGCGGAGCCCGCTGGTAGTAGCCGCCGGCGCCGGACGGGCCGAGAAGGTAAGTGGCGGGGAAGGGGGCTTACCCCCCCCCCCCGGAGCCGTCCGCTTCTATCCGCTGGCGCCCGCGGGCGCCAGCGGATGGAAGCGGGCGGCCCCAGGGGGGGTAGGGAGCGCGGGGGAGGGGGTTTACCTGCCGGGGCCGTCCACAGCGGACGGCCCCGGGGGGGGGGAGGGAGTTAGGCCCCCCCTTACCCACCCGCCGCCATTTTTTCCTCATAGACTTGCATTGCAATGCAAGTCTATGGGGAAAAAAATGGCGGCCGATCCAAAAATTTACGATTTTTGGGTCGGGATCGGACTCGATCCGGTCCGGGGGGCCTCCGATTTTGTCCGAACCGGTCCGGGACAAAATTGGAGGTCCCGATCCGGGTCCCGATCCGATCCGGGGGGTCCGTGCACACCCCTAATTGCCAAGCAAGTTTCGTGGGGCTGAACCCAGGAAACAGACATGTGCAGGTTTCTAGGAAAGTGATGAAGGATTTATAGTTGACTCAGGGAGCTGGAGCACTTTGAAATGCAGGTGATGCAAAGGACTGTAAGCAGTAGGGCTGTGCACAGCCCCCTGATTCACCTTGGAGGCCGATCTGGAGCTTTCAAATTGGCCCTGACTTGACTCGGGGTGCCTCGGAACCACCCCAGCCCACTTCGGATTCAGTTCTAAATCTGAAGCAGGTTGGCTGTTGTGGTTTCCTGGGCACCCTGGGAAAGCCAGGCACGAGGCCGACTGGGAGACCATAGGACTCCCCTCCTACTTGTCCCCCTCCTGCTCACTCCCTGAACCCAGCAAGCTGCTGCTCTCCACCCACGGGACTTCCCTGAACCCTCTGCTCATGCCAATGAGCTGTCCGTCCTCTAGGAGGGCCACTCTGAACTGCCTTAGATCTAGTGTTGTAAATTACAGTGGCCAGAAAAGTTAAGTCCCATGGGGGGGGGGGGCAGCTGGCCATTGGGCCGAGATGGCCTAATATGGTCCTGATCCAGATTTGGGTTGAAGTGGGCTGGATTAGCCAGCTTTGACTCTGATTTGGGGCTCGGGATCAAGGTGGTGCACACCCCTTATAAGCAGCCTCTCTGGGTTCTTCTCAATCCACACTAAACACTGAACATCACTGTTTCGGTGTCAGTGACCAGCACTTCATGATCCACTTCAGTACTAAGCCATATGCTGGTATTAACATTCAAAGCCCTAAACGGCTTGGTGCCAGGTTATCTGAAGGAACGCCTCCTCCCATATGTACCTGCCTGGACCCTAAGATCATCCTTGGGGGGTCCTTCTCCATCAGCCCCTGCCAAAGGAAGTGAGACTAGGAGACTAGGAGGAGGGCCTTCTCTGCTGTGATGCCCCGACTGTGGAATGAGCTCCCCAGCCTGGAATCTCTCTCTCTCTCTCTCTCTCTCTCTCTCTCACACACACACACACACACACACACACACGCGCACAGAGATTTTGTGTGGGGGTTAAAGCAAACAACCATAGAAGAATTTGGGATGTGGAGGCAGAGGTGGAGAAGAGAATAATAGGCCATTGAGCAGACTGTACTTGGAAGATGATAAAGGCAGCTTTTCTTTCATTGAGATATTGATCAGGTAATAGCCCCATTGAGAAATTCACTGCTCTACTCTTAGAAGTAGTCTTGTTCTTAACTTAAGCAGAGCTAAAGCATTTAGTATTTTCTGCAAATGTTTTTACCAGTGATGATCATTTGCTTTCCTTTCAAGTTTCAATCTGTTCAATTGTCCTCACTTGCCTTCAGCATCAGCAGGTAGTCAAATCAGATTGCACTGTGTGGCACTGGGATATCTTCCCATAGAGCATATAATCTGATTGGATAGCAGTTCCCAAAGATTAATTCAGAAATGAAGCAGCAGCATCAACCATGGACAAAACTCAGGTTCTGAAGGAATGTTTGCTCAAAGGATGTACAAGTGGCAGAGATTTCCCCAAATACCTAGTTTTGATCTAAAGACAGGAGTGGGAGATATTCAGTCCTGCCAGTTCAACTCAGGCAAGAATGGCTTGGGAAAGTGATCACCCATAGCAATTAAGGCCACTGGCCACTGGCACCATTAAGGCCACTGGTAGCACCAGGTCCAGACTACTGGGCATGGGCATGGGCCTATGACTGAACCATTTGTTTCCTTCTGATAAAGAGTGGGGAAAGACAACATGCAACCAACTGCAGGGATTTGAGGAGAAAGCAGAAAACTGGTGCAGTGGAGGGCTCAAGATGGTGTAGGAGACCCAGGGGAACATCATGCTAGAGCCCCCTCAACCCTGGCAGGGACACTGATTAAAGCAAAGGCCAACATAAGCTACCACTGGAGACTTAACCGGAGAACACTCATCCACAATTCCATTCCCCAGGACTAGACACACAACAGCTTTTCTCTTGGGAGTTTGATGCTGCTGCAACCCATTTCAGCTGTAATAATCACCAGTTGTGCTCATATTTTAGAACAGACATGAATTGACCCTAACTACAAAGGCTTCCCCACCCCCTCCAACTGAATCAACAAGCTCATGTGGTTGCACAAGACGAGTCTCAGGTTCAGAATAGCTTGCAATCATTTTATTTATTCTAGCCAAGGACAAAGCAGTAGATAGCAGTGCAGGAAGGAAACTGCTCTGAGGAGATGCTGTATTTCTAAGCCAGACCATGCCTATCAGATTTGTGAGTTGAGAAGATAACCTGAGGGAGATTTGGGTAGTAACTCCCATCAAGTCTCGTTTAATTTTCAAGTTTCCCACTCTAATGTTATTGGTCTAGTGACTATAGTGACTAGTCATCCCTGGTCAGTCACAAGCAAGCTAGGCCAGTCTTTCCCAACAGGGTGCCCTTCAGATGTGTCAGACTGCTGGCTGATGATTATGGGATGGAGTCCATCACATCTGGAGGGTGCCAGGCAAGGGAAGGTTGAGCTAAATAGGCAGGCTACATTTTTATCAGACCCCTGCCTTTGCCACAATTGAGAAAGACAGAGGAATACTTTCAACATGCATTTCAGAGACTGAATCTCACACTTGGTGCTTGGGCATTGGACAGCCATTGCAGAATTAGAGGTTCAAAAAGCATGGCAGAAATCCAAAACTGGCCTCCTTTTGCCAAACAGTTTCAAAAAGACATCCCTTGGTCTATCGAGAAAAATCAACTTTATGTCTCTTTCCACCCAGGATTTTCCTTCCCTGCTTCTAAAAATCAGTTTATTCCAGCTCCCTAAATGTTTACTCGTCCCTCAAGAGCCGGACTTTTTTCTTTCTTTTTTTTACATTTGTATTGCACCTTTTTTCCTCCAAGGAATCCAGGGCAGCTTGCATGCTCCTCCTCCTCCTCTCCTAACCCTGTGCGGTGGTTAGGCTGAGAGTCAGTGATTGGCCCAAAGTCACCCAGTAAGTTTAATGGCCAAGTACAGACTACAACCCAGATCTCCCGAATCCAACATTCTAAACATTACCCCACCTGGGTTGTTGTGAACCAATACTTATTGGGTCAATTAACCCAGTCACAAAACAATCAAGGAAAGCTTAATTGCAGTTCATTCCCTTGAAATAATGGAGACACAGAGCCTATCTACACTACTGCTTTAAAAAGTTTTATAACAGTTTTAAACCGGTTAATAACTGTTATTGACCGGTTTAAAACTGTTATAAAACTTTTTAAAGCAGTAGTGTAGATAGGCTCACAGGCTTGCCTCATTTTCTTGGATTGTTCTCTCTACTGGTAACATTGAACTGGAAATTTACTTGGTAACAGATCCTTTGTTTTGAACCAAAGCTTTTACTTAGAATACCTAAGTGGCTATGGCCTTTATCACACTTACCTGGTTTGCTTATGCAGGTACCCCCTCCATTTCCTATGCAAGTGTAGCCTTTTGTTCACACACATGGTCAGTTTTGCTCTGATTCCTCAGTTAAGCCTGTGGAGGAGGGGAGCAAACAGACTATCCCCATTCAGGGATACTTTGAAAGTGAAATGGGAAACGGAGCACTTGGGGCACGAGAGCAGCGTGAGGGGGACAACGTCATGTGGAAGAATTGGATCAAAGTTGCAATGGATGTGGATCAAACCTGCCCGTGTGATAATGGCCTATATTAAATATATCAGAAGGTAGAATTACCAGGGTGTGTGAAGATTACAGGGTGTGTGAGGATCCAAATCAAGAACCCAGTGAGGATTCTCAGAGTAAGGATGAAAGCAGGGAACTCAAATTGATATACATCATGATCATCACATGTTATGGAGCAACGTAAGCAAAGAGTCCCTGCCCCAAGTAGCTAACAATCTCTACTTAGACAATTGAAGAGGCAATGAGGCATCCAAGCAGAAATAGCAGAAAGGCAGTTGAAGATGCAGAACTAAATACAATAGGGGAAGAAGGTTTGATACATTGATAACATTGGGTTTCATCAGCATACATGTGGTATCCAGAGTCATAGGGTTCAGTGAGGTTACTCAAGGACAGGGTGGGGGCAGAAATAGAGGACTGGACCACACTGAACAGGAAGGAAGTTCATTTGAGAAGGGGAAGGCAGAATAGGAGGCCCTCAAGAGAAAACCGAAGTAACAGCAGTTAGGAAATGGGGCCCTAATACCATTGGTCCTAACCTTAAAAGTAAAGGTGATGGTCTTTTTATTCTCCCAGGCATTATAATAACTTTTTAAAAGTACTTTTAGTATTCTGTTCTGCTACTGGTTTTAATTTGGTTTTATTTGATGGAATTCATTGCTGCTGGGTTTATATATATATATATATATATTCTGTGTTTTTCCCACCCTCCCTTGTTTTGGTATTTGTATTTTATGTTTTTAATTTATTACCCACAGGACCTTGTTATTGAGCAGTTTAAAAATACTATAAATAAATAAGCCAACCCCTCAAAACCTGGGCCTCCTTCCCACGCCCACCCATTCCGCATAGACCACAGCTTCTTTGGGGTACATCAGGGTAGGCAACATGCATCTCCCTCCCCCAGCCCTTTCTCCTTCTCTTCCCCCACCCTCCTGCCAAATTTGCCATGGTGGCAAAACAGACAAACAAAACCAACCACAATTTCCCTTTAAACCAAGGCATGCAAGGAGCTTGCAAGTTGTTGGCAAGGGGAATTGTTCTCTGGGAAGGCTTCCAGGAGCATGGTTCCACATCCCAACAAGATCTGCATACCCATATGCCTTGTTTTAAAGGGAAATCACAGCTTTTTTGCTGCCGTGCCACCAAATTTCAGCAGCAAAAATGGCAGCAATTTTGGCATAAGCAGGGAGGGGCCCTGGTAGGTTCTTGTAGGGGGGAATTGGCCCCCTGACCCATTGAAGTACCCACTCCTGGGATACAATGTCAAATAGTCAAAGCCATGCAATACAAATAGTTTTCGTATACTGTATCCTACAAATATTGAAAAGAGAGGCCTTCATCAGTGTACTTACAGAGGACACAAGACACTCCTAGTAAACTCAATTTCATCATCAGTATTTGGCAACACATCAAAAGCACTTTCCAAGAGACTGCTCAAAAACATCAAAATAATCATGGCAGCAATTCACTTTTAAGCAGAAAAACCCATCCGCAACATTGTGGGTTGCAGTAAATATTTAAAAAGCTAAGGAATTTGACCCACGTTTAAAAACATGTTCTTTTAATTACACAGTTTTGAAACTCTGGCTATTGCATGGTATAATATCAGGGACACGTTCTCAAAATTGGAACCACCCTTTAATTCTTGGGAGAGGCCATAGCTCAGTGGCAAAGCATCTGCTTAGCATGCAAAAGGTCCTGGATTCAACCCCTGGCATCTCCAGGTATGTCTGGAAATATTCATGGTACCAGTCAGTTTCGACAATACTGGGCTAGATGGACCAATGGTCTGACCCAGTGTTCCTAATCCTCTAGCACTCAGATGATTCCCATTTTCAGATCAGGGGCGAAGATGAGCCCATCTGGAGTTTTAGGGAGTGAGTGCTGATCACCTGATGGGCACTAACCCCTCTCATTTAGAGAGAGTGCACCCGGAGGGAGGGAAACAGGATTGCAAGACAAGGCCCCACCCATGACCTACATGTGTCCAATAGATTGTGTAAAGAGACTCTGCTTATATAATCACCTTGTCCATGTGATTGGGCTCCCTCAATTTTTAAAAAATGGTTTCTGGCTGCATGTATGGAGATTGCACACATACATTTTAATGCATGTGCAGGATCCACTGAGTCGGTCAAAGAGCATGGGGATTGGGATTGAGCCTGCCGTTGATCCTGCTCTCCTGGGATTCCTTCAATTTGGTGAAAAGGGCAGCTTTTTCTACTTATTGTGACCCCGTCTAAGGCTTTCTGCTCACGGCAATTCAGTTGTCCCAACCCCATTTGCCACAAACAGAACCTCACATTTTATACTGTACTGGAACCAGTTGCAGAATACATGTACAGAATTTCCTGACCATGGTACAAATCCTAAATTAGTGAGAGGCAACAGTGGTCATCCAGATGTTTTGGCCTACAACTTCCATCTTCCCTAGCCAGCACAGCCAATGGTGAGGGATCATGGGAGTTGTGGTCTTCCATATGTTTTGGCCTAGAAGTTGTTCCTACCCATCCCAGTCCTAAATGGACAACCCCAGGCTTTGTAGTTGTAGTAATAGAGCAGGAAATACATGTGGCTCTTTGATTCTTCAATGGCAGCTCTTGAGCCAACAAAGGTTTGCTTGAAATAAGCATGGCCAAAATATGGTTTTATTTGACATTTTAAAAAAAAAGTTTTAAATTTTGTGGTTTTAATTGTGAACTGCCCAGAAGGCCTTGGTTGTTGGGATGAATAATAATAATAATAATAATAATAATAATAATAATAATTTATTTCTTACCCGCCTCTCCGTTTGGATTGAGGCGGGGAACAACAATATGATAAAATACATAAAACTGATTAAAACATCACACATTATTAAAACTGCATTAAAACATCCTAAAAACATCATAAAAACATTCTAAAATTCCACTGGATATGCCTGCCAGAAGAGAACAGTCTTTATAGCTTTCTTTAATTCTAAAGGACTGTTAAGTTGACAAGTCTCCTCCAGCAGGTCATTACACAGTCTGAGAGTGGCAAAAGAAAAGGTCCTCTGGGTAACGGTTGTCAGCCTAGTCTTGGCTGACTGTAGTAAGTTCTTCCCAGAGGACCTGAGCGTGCAGGGCGAATTGTATGGGAGAAGGAGATACCGCAGGTAACCTGGACCCAAACCATGTAGGGCTTTATAGGTAATGACCAACATTTTGGACTTCGCCTTGAAACTAATTGGCAGCCAGTGGAGTAATTTTAAAGCTGGTGTAATATGGTCACCCCTAGGTGTACCAGTGACCAACCTGGCTGCCATATTTTGAACTAGTTGAAGTTTCCGGACTAGGCACAGAGGTAGCCCTATGTACAGCACATTGCAGAAGTCGAGCTTCGAAGTTACCAGCGCGTGCACTACCGTCTTTAGGTCTTCCAACTCTAGGAAGGGGCGCAGCTGGCGTATCAGCCGAAGCTGATAGTAGGCACTCCTGGTTGAAAAGCCACTAAACAGTTAATGCATGTAGGAAGAGGGAGTTCAGATGCATGTGTTTTCTCCCTTTCTTCATTTGTAGCCTACTCTGTGCCAGTTTGGGTTTCACTTCTGCCTGCTTACTTTTCCTACTTTAGTTATAACAAGAAAATGCCTGATAATGTTAAGTAAAAGGCTCCATTTAAAGCTTTCTGTGGTTGGGCATAACTTGCACGGCAACAAAGTGTCCATGGATTTTGCTGTTCCCAGCATCCTCCCTAAGATTTCAACAAAGGAGGCAGTTCTGGCAGCCACTTCAATGGAAACTGCCCCCAGGTCTACAAATCCAGGACAAAGGGAAAGCATCTGGCATGCAGAAAAGAGAAGTAAAGGGGAGGATACTGCTGAAAAAGCAGCTTCTTAAGAGATGTGGGCAGTACTGAAAGGAGGAGCATTCCGGTTACCAAAGAACCCAACAGCAAGGAGGAGAGAAGAAGAGAATGAGCAGATTGAGTCCTGGGGCAGAGAGAGAAAAGAGAAAGCTATTAAGGCCTGGAAATGGGCAAGAGGTCAGTCAATACACTCCTTTGGGGTACCTGTGGCCATCTTGCAAGGAGGTACACCAGGACTATGGGGCCTTCTCCCCCTTTCTCCTCCACTACTGCTCTGCAGGTATCACTTAGAAAGGGGGGGATTAATCTACTCCTCCAAGGCCTTTCCCCCACTCCCCAAGAGGAAAAGAACTAACCTGTTCACTATCACTCATGTGCTGCAGGCCTCACTTTGGATGGGGAGAACGTTAATGCATACATCAGGGTCACGCATGTCTGGAGCTCTTGGTTTATTTATTTTTAAAGATTGTGATCTATGGCTCAGAGGGGCTAAAGCTTTGGCTGCCCCTGTTTTTATGGCAACATGACACCAAGGCAGGATCTACACGTTGTCCTCGATGCGCCCTAACTGTGCCACAAGCCACTTCGGAGTGCTTCACCCGCCTAGTGTGGCTCAAGCCTCGGAGGCTCTGCCCGCTCCTGCACTGCCACAGCCACCGCCCTTTCATCCAGGCCGATCCCGGGGAGGGAGGAGGGAGGGGGGAGGGTTGTAAACAAAAGTCAGCGATTGGGAGAGGGATTTCAAATTGCTAGCTTTTGTTTACAATAGGCTGTCCAGGTGGCTCGGGGTTTCCCGGTCCTAACCGGGAATCCAGGGGCGAACCGGCCCAACCGGGGGGCGGGGGGGCAAACCGGGGTGGCAGGGGGTCACGCGGCGGTGGCAGCAAGCAAGGAGCGGCGGTAGACCCGGCGGCGGTGGCAGCGGAGGAGCCCGGGAAGCGGCCGCCCCAGCAGGTAAGTGCCCTCCCTTGCACCTCATGCTCCTTACCCGCAGGGGCGTCCACTTCCCTCCGGTGCTCGAATCTACTAAGAAACAGGCTTCGCGGCCTGTCCCTCAGTAGCGCGCCAGGTGATGACGTCATCACCTGGCGCGATACTGAGAGACAGGCCGTGAAGCCTGTTTCTCAGAAGATTCGAGCACCGGAGGGAAGCGGGTAAGGAGCGCGGGGCGCGGGGCACTTACCTGCTGGGGCGGCCAGGTCCACCACCGCGCCGCCGCCACCGCCGCGCCACCGCCGCGCCGCCGCCGCTGGCTCGTAAGGCCAGCGGCCACGCGGAAGAGGCGGGGGAGGGCCGATTATGTCACTTCCGGATCCGGCCCTCCCCTGCCTCTTCCGTGCGGCCGCTGGCCTTTCAAGCTGGCGGGGGACCCGGCGGCGGCGCGGTGGTGGCGGAGGCAGCAGAAGAGAACCTGCCCCGGTAGGTCCGGGCTGATGTTTTTTGGGGGTGGGTGGCTTGGTGGGGGGGTTGTTTTGGGTGGGGGGGTGGCTTGGGGGGGTTGTTTTGGGGGGGGTGGCTTGGTGGGGGGGTTGTTGGCAGGGGGGGACCGAGATTTTGGGTTCCAAAATCTGGTCACCCTAGCAACCCTCCCTCCTCCCTCCCTGAGACTGGCCGGGATAAAAGGGCGGTGGCCACGGCGAGAACGCGAGCAGAGCCTCCGAGGCTTGAGCCACACTAGACAAAGTGCAGCGCTCCAAAGCGGCTTGTGGTGCAGGGAGGGCGCATCGAGGACTAAGCGTAGATCTGGCCCCAGTGATGAGAATGCCGATCAGCCGCAACAAATGGAGCAATAGTAGCTTTCCAGGAAAGGGCTCTTGCCAAGGCTTACAACAGCAGATATGCCTATAACACCTGCAGTTCATAAGAGCACTTGTGCTGGATAAGATCAAAAGACCTATCTAGTCCAGCATTCTGTTCTCACAGCGGCTGAATAGATGCCCACAAGAAGCCCACAAGCTGGACACAAACACAATAGTACCCATCCATGTTGATGACTAAGTATTCAGAGGCATACTCTGAATGGCAATCATGACTAGTAGCCATTAATGGATGCATCCTCACTGCCAGATTTGGGGGTGGCATGGCAAGATGCCCTCTATAGCCCTCTTTCCTGATTGGGTTCCCCCCCCCCCTTAGTTCTGTCTCCACTACCTATTCACATGTCCTCTCTATCTGGACCCAATTTATAACACCTTCCAGAGGGAGGCAAATGAAAGAAGATGCTCTATCTTCTCACTCTTGTCACTGCTTCGTAGTCTGAGAGGGAAGAGGCAGTGAGAGGAAGGAGGAGCAGCAGCAAAGCCAGGAGTATTTTTGGATTTTTGGGTCTTAGCAGGTGCCCAATGATGCCTACCCCTGATACCAGCCTTGTGCACACTCTATAAATTTGCCCTTAGATCATGTTCACATCAAGACCAGTGATGTCAAGGTACAGATGCAGGTCAACCAAGTTCAAGCTTAGTCAAGACTTGCTTATCTTCTATCTTCCAGGAATTCATTTCATAAACAAACATGCCTGCTGAGGAACTCCTATGTCTTCCAGATATTTATGGGAAGTGCTCTAGGTGGCATGCGGTTTATCTGAAGTATCAGCCAGGTTTGTTGAGCCTTAAGCAGCTCTCTGCACGAAGCGAGAAGGCATCCCAGAAGCCACCTCATCGGAAAAGACTGCCAATGGCAGTTATGCTCCCTTGATTTTGTCAATCGCGACAAATGCTGAGGAAACTCAAACTGGAATACAGTTTGGAAACTACATCCCCAAAGAATGTATTTAATATTAGAAAGACAATGTGGTTATTAGAAGGCAAGCAGAGATCTCAACATTCTAGCCTCCAGCCTGACTTTAGCTATTTGAAATGTAAAAGCTCCTCAAGTCATTTAAAAATTCACTGTGTGTTAGAACATGAACGTTTTCTATTTTAAAAGCTTTTGTACTAGCAAAATGTTCTCGAGAAGTCAAAGATGCTTCATTGGAAGACATTAGTAATAATTCTGCCTCAGCAATTTTTAAGCTAACACCTATTTTGACACAGCATTAGTGCTGCAAATTAATCTTCTGGCTCAAAGTCAGTTAAGAAGAGCCCCACCCAAATCAAACAACTATTTCATTTGTATTTAGATCAAGCTACCGAATTTGTATTTGCATCCTAAAGATCTGCTACTGATCATGTTCTTTTGTTAATCAGTGGTGGATCTTGGCCAAGGTACCAGAGAAGTTCAAAGCAATCTGCCGCATGTAAAAATGCATTTCATTGTACATTTTAGAGCAGGGTGCTGAACCTCTTTGAGCCTGAGGGCCAATTTCATTTTCAGGATGTTCTTGGGCCATATTCCAATGGTGGGCAAAGTCGAAGGCAAACATGGCCAAACATACAAGAAACCCCTAAATTGCCACCATATTTTAGCTTAAAACTCTTACCGCCAGTAATTTGATAGAGCTGTGTGCAAATGGACTCTGAAAATTCTTCACCCTTTTTGTGGGCAGAAAAACTGGGGGAACCATTTCGCCGAATTTCTCCAAGGGGAGGAGATATTCTCCACAGTTTCTCACAGGTAGGGCTCACCACTGGCAGGTGTTGTAGCACAGCTTCCTTTTTAATAAGGGGTTTTAGTTTGATGTGTGTGTGTGTGTGTGTGTGTGTGTGTGTGTGTTGCCTCCTCAAGTAGCAACAGCAACAGCTTTGTTGGAAGCCTGGCCTCCCATTTTTAATCTACCACAGTGCAGGTGTGAGGTGGGGTAATGTTGTGCCTTACACTGTGGAGAAGTGCTGAGCAAAAGTCTGTCCTCCAATTTCTGAAAGTTTTCTTACCCCTGTGGAAGAGGCTTCCATTATTCTGTCTCAATCTCAGGGTGCTTTCAATTTATTTTTAAGCTCACCTAACCATTGCAAAGCAGTGAAGGAGGCTGTGTATTTGTTTTCTTTCTACTGCACATTTCTCTTTTGCTCAGCAGCCTCCCAGGCTGCCTGCATTTCTTGATCTCCAACAGCAGCTGTATGATAGGAATTACCTCATGATGTCTCTCCCTGGGCTTTAATTGAACTGTGGGAAGCCATGGAGGAGACGGACTGCTGGACAGTTGATTGTACAATGAAAGACAGGACACTCAGCTAACTGCTATGTAAGGTAAGTACAAAAACCCAAGCCCAAGTCATGAAAATGTTCTTCACCATTGAATTTCTTTTCAAAAGCAGTTTGTTTGTTTTTGCTATTAAAATTGAATGAGAATAGTCGAAAAAAGTGTGATAGAAATTTTAGGCATTTCAACCTATTAGAAAGAGGATGCTCAGTGATTGGCACTTGCGGAAAAGGGCGTGTGGCCATCTGGGGAAGAGACATGGCCATCTGGGGAATCTTGGTGTTCTGGATTGGGACCTCAGGTGAGTCAGAGTTGGCCTGTAGGCCTAAGGTTCAACACCCAAGTTTTAGAGTTTTAATTTTAAAAAGATATTTGAGGGAGTTATGCCTCACCCTCAAAATATTCACAAGGTGGCTTGCTTTGTTTATTGTAATGTCAGATACAGTTGAAAACTTTTTTCTACTGTGTCTAACATTACAATAAACTGTATACCAATCAAGCATTTCACAAAATATAAATACCTAGGAACTTGGCTTAATGACGGTAATGAACACACTCAAGAGATAAATACGAGAATCGAGATGGCAAGAACAAGGTTTGTCACAATGAAACAATTGCTATGTAACCAGGACCTTAATCTTACACTAAGGATTTGGATGGTGAGATGTTATGCGTTTTCAATATTATTGTGTGGAGTGGAGGCTTGGACACTTAAGAACAATTTGAGAGAAAACGAATCTTTTGAAATCCAGATAGACCGACACATGTTGAAGATACTATGGACTGACCGAATAGGGTAAGCAAAGAAATGAAATTAATAAATACCATCAAAAGAAGAACATTACGATATCTTGGTCATATTATTTGAGGAGAAAAATACACCATATTCCAACTTATTATACAAGGGACAATTGAAGAGAAAAGATCAGTGGGAAGAAGGCAAACATCATGGCTAAAGAACTTGAGGGAATGGTATAGCTGTACTTCTATACAATTATTTAGAGCAGCGGCGTCAAAACCACAAATAGCTGTAATGATAGCTAACCTCCGATAGGACAAGACACCTTAAGAAGGTTTGCTTTGTCAAGTTTCAAGAATTTTAAGCAAACCACTTTTAAAATATCATTTCAGAGCCTATAAATGGGTAACATACCCACCCACACCCAGAACAAAGAGATTGTTGCTTCACTAGGTGTTGCAAGAGAGAGAAGAGTGTGAACCAAGAAATTCCAGGTTCAAAGCTATGATTCTTTCAGCACCTTCTGCTGAGGTGAAATTCCTCATGAGGTTATTGTAAAGAAATGACTGAGAAAGCATATGGCTGCTGCTAAATTAAGAACTAACTTCAAGAACTGTGCCCGAGGTTGCTTTTTCCCCTCCTCTCTCCCCATCCTGTTTTTCTTGTGTGTCATGTTGTTTTTGAGATTGTAAGTCTCAGGGCAGGAACTATCTGAGCATTGTAAGCTGCTCTGAGAGCCATTTTGGCTAGAGTGTGAGGTAACAATGCTTTCAATACATGTTCAGTAAAAATAATGGGATGTATGTCCATCCACCCGTCTATCAGCGGCATAGCTCGACACCTGAAACTTGTCACACATACTAAAAGGACTCTAGGGTTCTGCACCTCAGGTTTATATGGTTTTTAAAATGTAATGATTAAGTTTAATTAAATGTGTCCGTGTGTTATCTTCCGTCACTAGGTGGCAGAGTTCCCTCAGCAGCACATAGCTTTGCAGGTGGTGCAGTTTGAAGCCAGGGGGAGTAATCAGAGGGATAGAATATGGCTGCCGCTCCCTCTTGCTGTGGGGCATGGAATGGACAGGCTGCTACCTCAGAGGATAAGAAGACTACCCTAGGGCAAGGGCCATGGCTAGGGGAACCAGCAGCCATGGCTTCACTCCAAGGGAACGGGCATATGTCCAACTCTGCCAATTCTGTAACACTGTTTGAAATAGGGATGTGCACTGGATCGGACCCGATCCACGATCCGAGTCCGGTCCAGTGGGAAATCGGATAAATTATCCGATTTCCGATCCCGCAGCTGGATCGGCCGATCCAATCCGAACCGGTCCGAAAAAGCTCCGAACCGGTTCGGCGGATCGGCGGATCGGCGGGCGCCCACTGGCGCCCACCGCCGCTTCCATTGGTGGGCGCCAGCGGGCGCCCGCCGATGAAAGTGGACAGCGGGGGGGGGAGGAGGGGGGCACTTACCTTCTCGGCCCGGTGGCTCCCGTCCGGCGCCGGCGCCTACTACTACTAGCAGGCTCCGCGGCCTGCTCTAGGGTGGCGCGCCGGGTGATGTCATCACCCGGCGCGCTACTCTAGAGCAGGCCGCGGAGCCTGCTGGAAGTAGTAGGCGCCGGCGCCGGACGGGAGCCGCCGGGCCGGAAAGGTAAGGAGGGGGTGCGTGGAGGGGAGGAGGGGGCGCGCGGAGGGGGGAGGGGGGAGGGGGGCCCTTACCTGCCCGGCCCGGCGGCTCCCGTCCGGCGCCGGCGCCTACTACTCCCAGCAGGCTCCGCGGCCTGCTCTAGGATGGCGCGCCGGGTGATGTCATCACCCGGCGCGCTACTCTAGAGCAGGCCGCGGAGCCTGCTGGAAGTAGTAGGCGCCGGCGCCGGACGGGAGCCGCCGGGCCGGAAAGGTAAGGAGGGGGTGCGTGGAGGGGAGGAGGGGGCGCGCGGAGGGGGGAGGGGGGAGGGGGGCCCTTACCTGCCCGGCCCGGCGGCTCCCGTCCGGCGCCGGCGCCTACTACTACCAGCAGGCTCCGCGGCCTGCTCCAGGGTGGCGCGCCGGGTGATGTCATCACCCGGCGCGCTACTCGAGAGTAGGCCGCGGAGCCCGCTGGTAGTAGCCGCCGGCGCCGGACGGGCCGAGAAGGTAAGTGGCGGGGAAGGGGGCTTACCCCCCCCCCCGGAGCCGTCCGCTTCTATCCGCTGGCGCCCGCGGGCGCCAGCGGATGGAAGCGGGCGGCCCCAGGGGGGGTAGGGAGCGCGGGGGAGGGGGTTTACCTGCCGGGGCCGTCCACAGCGGACGGCCCCGGGGGGGGGGAGGGAGTTAGGCCCCCCTTACCCACCCGCCGCCATTTTTTCCTCATAGACTTGCATTGCAATGCAAGTCTATGGGGAAAAAAATGGCGGCCGATCCAAAAATGTACGATTTTTGGGTCGGGATCGGACTTGATCCGGTCCGGGGGGCCTCCGATTTTGTCCGAACCGGTCCGGGACAAAATTGGAGGTCCCGATCCGGGTCCCGATCCGATCCGGGGGGTCCGTGCACACCCCTAGTTTGAAAGCTATTCAAGCCATGCAAAGCTGGTTTTGTTCACTAGTAATAAAAGACACAAGTGAATGGTGGCAGCCAGTTTGAGGTAACTGCCATTCATCACTGAATCCGAGTTTTTGAACATAATCAGGAATTGTCAAGATTCACATGTGCATGTCAACAAACAATATCAATTTCAATACATTAATTACCCCTCACTTTTCTTTTCGGTGAATCAGAAGTGTTATATAGAACTGTAGCCATGAGAGTAATAATAATACTATGCACAAATAATCTTGAGAATTTTTTTCACCTTCCTATGCTTCAGGGATTATATACAATGCCCCAAAGGGTATACACACGCAGCCAGTTAATCATACACAAATTTTCCTACAGTGAAGGGATGTATTGGTCTATGATATTTTAGCTGCCTTTCTCTTTATTATTAAAGGAGCGCTGAAGTCAGTTGCATAGCCCAATAAAGGGGAATAAACAAAATTTAAACTGCTGGAATGGGATCTAATTAATCCCAGTGCAGTGAACTTCCTGATTCACCACTTCAAAAACTGCTTTCCATTGATCGAAAGTTGAGATAAGGCAGTAATAGCCATTCACTGTTTCACACCCCTCCCTGCATTCATGTGCAGATATTAAATGGGGGGGGTAGTTATTTTATTAATATATCAGGAATCTGAGCCACCTTACAGGAAACTGGTATTGGGTGTCCCCTCGCAATACCATCCCTGTATAACTGCTCTAATCCCTAGCCTTAATACGATTGCATGCATTTTTACATTAAGTTTAATTTAAAAACTTTAAGCAAACAATTATGCCTACATTGAGATCTGTTTGAGCTTCATCTCCCATTAGTTAAGAGGGTGGTTTTTTTGTACAATGATAAGAAGGTTAAATTTATTTTGAGGTTACGTCATAAATCATGTCAAGGGCACAATCCTATGCATGTTTAGATGGGAAAAAAGTCCTACAACTCCCAGCATTGTCCTACAACATCACCAGCCATGCTCGCTGGGAAATGTTAGGAGTTATAGGGCTTTTTCCTGTCTAAACATGCATAGGATTAAGCCTTAAGAGTCCAGGTTGGTTATTACAAAATCCAAATGCACAGGATTAATAGAGATCAGTTACCTTTTTTATTGTCTTCTCCACAAAAAAGTTTCCAAGTGGTATCAGGACGCCTCCAAAGATGGCCAGGAGTGCACCTATGATTGCACCGGCTAGCAGGCCAGCGTTTTGGTTACAGCCCATTCTTCCTCTTTAGAAAGGTGCTGGCCAGGCAAGATTTGCAGTTTCTTCCACCTCTGGGACCTCTCTATTGCTTTTTCCAGACACCACTCTCACCAGCCGGAGCTTCTAATATAGCGGTGACCTAAACACTTTCAAAAGAGAACAAAGTTCAAAGTACAGCATGAGCATAGATAATCAGTCAATGCTCACAGAAACTTCTTTTTTTGGGGGGGGGGGGGAAATAGTGATTAGATGAAGCGCACACACATAATTGAAGTCTGGTTCAATTGCAAGGGATAGAATATTTACATTCCATTCCATCTTGCCGAAGTAAATATTTCTGTATAGCATGACTCAGGCATAGCACTTCCAGAAAGCAAAGGCTGATTGTAAAGGCTGATTGTTGACTATTTAGGATGGGGCCATGTCCCTCGTCACAAGGGCATTCCATTCAAGTTTGGATCAAGAAGCATCAAAGAGAAAATGCACCACCTCACTTCGTCACTCAACACTTGGTTCACAGCCAAAGCATCCATGGATCTTGTCCACTAAACAGCACTTGCACTTAAAGGAATGAACAATTTTGATCTACTGTTGCCTATTTGCACAGGCATCACACCAGCTGTTACCGCACTCTTCAGCAGGTGCCGAATATGCACGCACAAATTGGCTATTACTGGCTGGATCTTTGGTACTGGCCAATTGGAAGGCCTGAGTTTCCAGGATACTGGTTTAACCTCAATAAGGATATAATGAAAAGATGTTATGTGATGATTAACTAAGGGCTCAATCCTATAGCTCTTAGACATTGTCTGAGGAGCCATAGGATACTGGGAATTCCCCGTTACAAGGTCGGAATCAGTGCTCTGACTGCACAAGAGGGTGCTGGAGATCTGCCCCCTCATGTCCAGCACAGAAAGAACCATGCAGGCTGCCCTCTAAATCAGAAATGTGACCTCAGAGAAGGGGAAAAGGGCGCATTCCAGTGGGCAGGGAAGGGAAGAAGCCAGAAAGGCCAGGATATGAGTTATCTGGAGCCTCTTCCAGCCTCCTTCTCTTGTCTTCTGAAGAAGCATCACTAGACAAGCTAAAAAGGCCATCTAGCAGGGAGGCAAAGATCACCTCTGCTGCTCCTCCCACCCTGGATCGGATGATTGGAAGCCTCAAAGTTTGGGGGCAACCAACCATCAAGGGTGCAATCAATAAGACTGCATGCTCAGTGTCCCCGAACACAGGGTTGCCACATATCCTTGTTCACAGAACTTGCACATATACACAAATAATGATTAGCATTGGTCTAAGGGGACCCTTTAAGCAGAGGTGTGGCATGCACAAAGTGAATTCATGCAGCATGCTCTGACTAAAATGGGGAATAGTGGCTTTTGCCATAGCAAAATTAGCTCAGCAATTTTGACCTCAAAAACACCCGCCTGCACATTCATTACAGAAGAGAGATATTGCTTGGTTTGCACACCGACCTGCTAGCACTGCCTTCTCCAGATGTGCTGAACTACAACTCCCACAATCCCTAGCCAGCAGGGCCCTACTGGCTGGGCATGATGGGAATTGTGCCCCAATACTTCTGGAGAGTGGGCTGTTGGAGAAGGTTGTGCTAGCATATGGGCCACGATACTGATTCTAATGGGCCAAACTCCAGAACAGAGCCACCTCAGGACAAATTGCACCTTCCCTGCACCCATAAAGATGCATAGGACCTAAGGCAAGCCGAGTTATTTGACACATGAGTCAGAAAATCCTCAGATTGCAATCCAGATCTCATATATTTATACACACACACACACACACACACACACACCACGTATGCCAGCAATTTCTATGGCAAAATAGAGATATATTTGCTTTATGGATTGCTATTTCATAATAGAAATTCCAGGCGTGGGCCTCCCAATCCAGATTGGGCCCATAGTGAGGGGAAAATGGTTAAGGTCCCCTCTATCTCCACATTAGGGTCCCAGTTGTACACACACACCTACACACACACCTATTCTTCAGTAAAAATAAGAAAGGGGAGAGAGACATAATTCGCTTTAAAGTTTTGTCCCCAAGAAGCAAGCAAGCTTCTTTCGAAATTGATTGTCGGATTTTGATCAAGCCTGTCAGACAGTTCTTTTAACAGCAGCTTGAATCACTACAGGAGGAGGAGGAGGAGGAGGAGGAGGCGGAGGAGGCGCAGGAGGAGGAGGAGGAGAGCACTCCATCTTGCCAGTGAAGAACTCCATGCACCTTTCCCAAAGACAGATTGTCTGCTAGACCCGATCTTCTCACCAAAGCATTCAAAATCCTGTTTCTATATGCAAAAAGATCCTTCCAGTTTTAGCAGTCTTCTTCCAAGGTGTGAGCCAAAACAACCTTACTGAAGACAGGTAAAACTGAATCCCTCTTTCTTGGGTTCCACTCTAAAATAAACTTGCCAATAGCCCATTTCTGGAATACTGTCTCGAGAGAACAAGAAGTTTTTAGCTACTGTATTGTTAACGCAACTTAGGACAGAGTCCTGTTGAACTCTTTTGATATGTCACAGCAATTACTATCAGCTATCAAAAGTTACTAATTCTTATGACATGCCACAGCAATTTCTGCCAGCTATCAAAAGTCCCTAGTTCCCTGCTTTTGTAACTGAAGAAACAGAGACATTCTAGACTTATCCTCAAGTTATGCGATCTAAGATTGCCACTTGCACAAGAGTTCAATGTATCCCTTCAGATAGCAACAAGGTTATTGATAACCACAGCCGCAGGTCAATAAGAGATAGTTCATGATTGTATTTTATGAATATAGATTACTGTCACATAGAGATAAGGAAACAATTCAAAAATTTACAGTGTTCAGGGTAAAAAAATAATTAAAAAACCATAAGCATGTACCTCAGAAGCTCTCAAAAATGTCTTCCATAAATTTGTTTATTTATTTCAGTGGATTTCCATACTGTTTTATTAACAACCCCAAAGCAGTTTACAAGATTAATTAAAAATACAATAAAAGCAATAATTAAAACAATAAACCAGTAATAAAACAATAAACCAGTAATAAAACAATAAAAATGCATTAAAATAACCAGGGAGAGCTAACAATCAGGGAAATGTCTGGGCAAACAGATTTTTTTTAAAAAAATGTTGACAGTGAAAGTACTCCAGACTAGGAGCTCACCTGATCCCAGTGGGGAGATTATTACACATGATGAGCACAATCCACAACTGATATATTTTCAGTAGATTAGTACAGAGGCAAGCAACCTTTGTGGGCTATGGGCATTGGCAATTTGGGAAACTGTCCTGGTCACCACCACAAAATGGCTGTATGAAGTGTGGCAAAGGACAAGCAAGCTGGCCAAAAGATGGAGTGGGAGCTGAGCCCCAATACATTAAACAGCTTCTTTGAATCCAGGGCAAATGGAAACCTATTGCACAGCAATCTCAGCTTCTGGTAAGAAAATGTGCTAATTTAAAGAAGTGGAAGTATGGGGTATTACTGGGTACTAAGAAAGGTATTCGGGGGTGCAGTGATGCCTACAGCCATCACTTTGCCTACTCATGGATTAGTATTATAGACTACATTATTATGTATATTATTAATTACATTTACATGAACCTTTTCATTTGAGTAAGCATAGATCAGCTTCCATGGGACTCACAGGGTGTCCCCTCACTCCATCCAGGCAATTACCATGTACACATTCATGTAGCTTCCACAATGCTACACCACTGAGTTCTGATAGATCATCTGAGACAGAAGGGAATGTACAACCACCCAGTTTTGGCAGTATTAGGAGCATGCTGTGGACATCCTAGACAGAATCTCACTGACATCTACTACATCAGAACCGAACTATATGTTATGTGAACTGTGGACCATGTAGCTGAGGTTTATCTATTATTATTATTTTCAATCTAATGTAACTGCACGCATCTGAATCAGGACCACCATGCTCTGGGAAGAGAGGATTAAACCTCCCTCTACCATTTGCTTCCCCAAATCCATCACCCCGATGGGGGGAGGCGAACAAAAGAAAAGACGTCTCCATGTGGTCAAGGGATCAAACTTAGGGTAACGTACACTTACACTAGAGTAAAAAAAACCAGCTTCAGCTACACATTATGAGGTTAGCTTAACACATAGCTTCACTCTTAGTAGATTGCATTAAAACAGGTACCATAGAAACTGAACCTGGCAGAGTGCAACCTGATGACAAGAGGAGATGAAGCTGGATCTACCAATACCCTGTTCTTTTACTGTACAGAGCAGTTAAAAAGGTGCAGGAATTGGGTCTTTCTTTGCATCTCAGAAACCCAATTACATCATAGAGAAACAAAAGAGGAAAGTGATACCTGTGTGTACCTTGAGGTGATTTTTTCCCCATTTTGTAAATACACAAACATTAGTAAGTTAAAGCTGCGTAATTACTACATCTAAAATGTCACCAGCATAAAAGTGAGCATTCAGAATTTAACTCTGCCAAATAAACAAAAAAGTTTCCAACCCTGCTTTGAAAAGGTGATGCCATGAATTCAAAATTCAAGTGCCACATCTTATGCTTTAGCAGACACGTATGATGTTTTCCAGATACCAAACACCAGAATATCATAAATACGTAAGCACTGGATAAATAAAAACACTGGACCCAAATATCAGAGGATAGTAAATCTAAGTAATTCTTGGCAAAATATTTGAATGTTTAGATAACCACCACCACCACCAGAGGGGAAATTTTTAGAAACATTTTCAAATTTTGTTTCCCCCTATATCTAAATTCAAAAAGAAATTAAGTGTAACACACAGAGCAAGCCTAGCCAGATATCCCCCTTAAGATACTCCAAATATCTCAGAAGGTTCTGCCCACCAATCATGGAATATTTGTGGACAACATCTGAATACCAAATTAGAACAGTCTTACCTCTAGAGATAGCTCTATACTTCTTGTAAAATGAGATGGAATGATCAAATTTATCTAATGCTATCACTGGAATGAACATATACATCCTTCTTCTGACAAAGCAAATCCTTAAGTCATGGGGTGTGTGTCTGGCTGGCTTTATACATTCCACTTCTCCATTTATTGCCAGAAAATGCTGTGAACTTATATGGCATAGCTATTTATATCACCCCCCCAAAAAACCTTTCCCCTACCTCCACAGTTGCTTTTTGAGAGGAGGGGCTTAACTTATCCAAGTAAGGCAAGGGCCATGGAGACAGAGGGAAATTCCTACTCTTAGTTGTCACACACAGGCCTACTGCTACCACACACACATACACACTGACAGAACAAAAGCACAGTTAATACATATTAATAAATTCCTAATTTTGTGTTCCATTCGGATAACAATCCATTGATAAACATTCATGCAAGGCCATTGTTCTACCACATACAGTCGAATCTCAAGTCCTTGCCTTGTCATCCAAATACAATCAAAATTCATCTCTAGAGTGGAAAGTGCCAAAAAGGAAGACGGCTATTGTTTTTCCAAATGCACTTGCGTCGCTATTCAAGCTCAATCCTGATAAAAGAGGATTCCCTTAGGGAGACAGAGAAATTTCACAGCTTTGTGGGTTGAAGCTGTGGCCAAAAGAAATGTTCCCACAAGAGATATATGGATTTTGTTCAATCAGTTCTGTCGGGTTTTAGCACAAGTACGGATTCGTGCCAATGCACACTTGCACTAATACACTTTAGCACAAATCCCACCCACCCCCAAGTGAAAAACCAGTCCACATATGTGCAGCATTCACATGATTTGGAAAAAAAGCCAATCCGCTGCAAAATGTGCAGGTTGGAATATTAGAAAACAGAAGTTAATTCAATTTTAGATTTCTCCAACATCCCTAGTTACCAGTGAGCAGGAATGCAAACAGTTTGGGGGTGGGGAAAATCCAGAGAGTGGATAGGAGGGAAGAGGCAAAGAGAATCAGCTTGTTGACCTCTGCAGAAACCCAGGTGCCATTTACCATGGTGATGTCTTTATGTCTAGGTCTGTGCACAGACCCCACAATCCGATCCAGATCCACGCACAGCACTCCCTCCCACTCTCACCCTCCCCCCACTCTCGCTACTTACCTGCTGTCTCCTCTGCATCATCCTGCCATTGTCCTGTCTCCTCGCTGTGTGCTGCCGCATTTCCCGCTCGTGTCACGTGATGACATCACCCGATGCGAACAGGTAATGCAGTGGCACACAGCGAGGAGAGAGGACGATGGCAGGATGACACAGAGGAGACAGCAGGTAAGCAGGGAGAGTGGGGGGAGGATGATAGTGGGAGGGAGTGCTGTGCACGGATCCAGATCGCCGATCCAACCCAGATGGATCTGCTCCGGATTCGGGATCCAGATCTGTGCACAGCCCTATTTATGTCATCTTTACCCCAGGGTGGCTCTGAATCCATGCTGCATCAGTTAGATGATGCAGCCACAGTTTCGAAGCCACCCTGGGGCAAAGAAGTGGAGATGTGTGGCGGAAAAGTCGTAGACTTACCCTGATTTTTCCAGCCAGAGCAAAGTCAGCCCAGCTCTTCCACTGGTCTGTCCTCACTTGGAGCCATTACGGGGCTATTCCCAGGTGGAAGGGAACCTCCTATTGGTCACCGAAAGCTGCGAGAGGGAAGGGGGTGGGTGCAGCAAGCTTAACGGCTGCTGGAAAGACCATGCTGCCTTCCCTTGCTAGGACAAGTTGCCACTGCCGATCACCAGTGAGAGTGTGGGGTTTGGCGGTAGAGCAGCGCCAATCCGGCGCTATGAAGACAGCCCCTAGGTATACGTGTGTTTTTCCCCCCAAAATGCCAGTGGTTATGGACATCTAGATTTTTTACAGCCCTACCAATATACCTTAAAGAATTTACTAGAAATAGCAAAGGAACTACTTCCACACTGAACTTCTAGCAATTTTTTGCCGTCCAGTTTGAGAGGAGGCAATTTTTAAATGACTTCATTGATTCCACCTGCCATGGAATGTGTTTCCAGCTCAGCTTTATTCCAGTTTGTTTGTTTGTTTGTTTGTTTGTTTTTACATAATTAAAAATAGTCAGGCACAATTTTATTTACTTACTTACGAAGACATTTGCTATGGCAGCAGATAACATTTCCTCTTGCAAAAGTCGCTAGTCACTGAATTACTTTCTAATTCAGATTTTACCACATTCTGGCTACTTTTATATTATCTCGCTACAATGTGTCTAAATCACTTTCCCCTTCTGTCCCCATCCATTCTCTTTTTTGTGATGGCCTGTTTCTCTACAAAGAGATTTGACTATAAGAAGTTTATATTACTGGTTATTCTTTTTCTTACTTTTGTAACAGATTGGTAAGAACATAAGAAGTGCCATGCTAGATCAGACCGAGGGTCCATCTAATCCAGCACTCTGTTTACACCAGCTGTCTGCCAGGGACTAACAAAGCTGGACATGGTGCAACAGCACCCTTCCACCCATGTTCCCCAGCAGCTGGTGCATATAGGCTTACTGCCTCAGATACTGGAGGTAGCTCATAGCCATCAGGACTAGCAGCCATTGACAGCCTCCTCCTCCAGGAATTTATCCAATCCCCTTTTAAAGCCATACAAATTGGTGGCCATCACTACATCTTGTGGTAGTGAATCCGTAGTTTAACTATGGGCTGTGTGAAGAAGTACTTCCTTTTATTTGTCCTGAATCTCCCACCAATCAGCTTCATGGGATGACCCTGGGTTCTAGTATTATGGGAGAAGGAGAAAAATGTCTCCCTATCCACCTTCTCCATACCATGCAGGTTACTCAACTGGTGAAAACTGGCAGGACACATACTAATGGGGGGGAACCTGTTTCAACTGGTAATCAAGTTGCATCTCTTCAAATAAACCACTGGGTTATTATTCATACTTTAATTTATTTTGTAGGATGTATAATGGAGAAAGGGGCCCAAGAATAAGGCTAGAAACAAGGAAGGAAGCCTTCTGCTGTACATCTATGCATGTTTACTCAGAAAAAAGAGTCCCATAGATCTCAATGTGACTGAAGTCCCTAGCGAGGATGTTTAGGACTCCAGGCTAAGATTTGCATGAAAATAAACACTGCCAGGTGTATTGTGCACCTATTTCGCTTTGCAAGCTAGTCAGATCAAAAACATTTCTAAAAAAACAGAAGAGTTTGATGACAATGTATTCTCTTGCTATGCAAATACGATTAGAAGTAATGTGAGTTAATAGAAAACATAGCACTCACATGAAACAGTCTCCTTTACTTGCCTCTTTGCTATAGCATTTCATTAAGAACTAGCCAAAGCATTCCTAATGCATACAATGAGGCTCACAGGTTACTTTATATTCAAGTAGATTCAGGTGTAAAAATGCCATCACCCATGAACACCAGTATGTGGACTGAAAATACTAGTGTGCAACTTTCTAAGAAAACCAAGCTAACCAAACCAAATCTTCTCATGAAGTTTCCACAAGAGATATGCCCTCTTATTAGAGATTTGTCATTAAAGCTCAATTCTAAAACATCATTTTTCCAATTAACACAGCCCACTGGCATAAGATCACGACCAAAATACAAAAAAAAAAAAAAAAAAACCTTGATCCACTGGAACAAGGCCAACCCTGATTACTGCCTGGAGATGCCAACAAACCTGGATGGATGGATGGACAAATGTCCCTCAGTAGCCCTGCCAAAAGGATTTGTAGAGTTGCAGAAAAGCTTGCTAAGTTGAGTCCTTATTCACAGAGAAAGTAGGTTGCTGTAGCAACCCTATAGCAACCTAGGGCACCACAGACTGCCCGGTTCTCCAAGAGTCCGTTGATCTTTCATCAGCCTCAGTAGGGACAAAAGAGAGAAGTTGCAGAGACTTAAAAATGCCTCAGTGACTCAACTGCCTCAGGAGATTGGGAAGATGTGACACAACTCTGGGCAGCCAACCCTTTCCCCTACTTTTTGCAAGCAGCCCCAGCCAAAGGGAGGGGAAAAAGCAAAAACTGCATCCAGTTCTCTCAGTTCTGGACTAGGAGGTAAGGTATCAAGTAGAGTTAGGACAGTCCAAGAGAACAGGTTTGAATGGGCGAAGGAGCGTAACTAATCACACTTAACAATTATGTGGCATTTTGGTCTACAAAGCTCTTTTGCAAGTATTAACTAACCTCAGTCCATAAGTAGACATGGAAGGAAAACAAAGAGGGAGGCCCCAGTATTGGTTTCCACGTTGAGAACAATAAAGCAACTAGGTCAGGTCTTCTACCTGGGAGAGTCGAAGACCAAAAGGCATACACTGCAGAGGTGGACTTGGCAATGGCTTTGATGCTTAAGAACTATTCTAGTTCTCTCAGGGCCTAACACCAGCCAGGTCAAGGCTCATTCGTGTCTAGTCAGCCTTCCTTCATGTTACTACTCCCCTCCCCCCGCCCCATCCCTCCCACACAAAAAGCTGGAACTGCTAGCACCACCATCCCCATCTCCTTCTCTTCATCCTCCTCCAACCTCCCTTCCTCCCAGATAGGGATGGGTGAGAAATGTTCTTGGTCATGTTTGGTGTTATAGATTCGCCCAGCTGGCGCCCTGCAAATGCTTCAAGTGAATCAAGACAGAGTGGCAGTCCAAAATCCGCATTTTTGCAAGTGGCATTTTGGGATGCCCTGTCACCAGCATGCTAAGAGCTCCATTCACACCAGTGATTTAGTACACTCTCATCATGCATGGATTTGCAGCATGGTACTCACATGACACCCTGCCTCTTCCCAACCTTTCCTAGAATCCAACAAGTTTGGATTATTTTCCCTCAGCGCATTTAATGTACCCTAAGCCTCTGTGTAGTTTTAAAGGAACTGGGGGCTTGAATGGATTGCATCAGGCCCTGGCAGGGAAACCAATCTCTCACAGCAGCCGGCTCCAAGCCTCAATATAAAAGTCAAACCTTGCATCCCAGGCTCAAAAGTGTTTTTTTAATCGTACAAAGCCTGAATCTCTGCAGAGACAGGGTTGTACTCCCTCGATGCCCCCAAAGAGCCAGACTAAAGGGTCGTTCCATTTTTGCCTGGGAGAAAGGTGGTCTGGTAGAAGTACTCATCTGCCAGGACCTCACTGGAGGGAGAAAGAGAAGGGGAGGGGTGGAGTGGAGCCGAAGAGCTACCAAGTAAAGGAGCAAAAGAGCAGCTATTCAGGTGAAAGGGATCATAAGCCTGACGTGCTTTTGCCTCAGAGGTAAAAAAAAGCACGGAGGCAAAATGGGGGGTGGGGATTAGGTGTGATGGAGGTCTAAGTTAGTCAACTCTAGTTCTCATTTTCATTGGATTCAGGCAGAATAGTGAGGTCCCTGAACGGGTGCCAAGAATCTATGGAGGCAAAATACAACCATCCATCTTTTGACTGGTACAACCCTACAAGAACATATTACACATTTTTGCAAGTGGCAGTCTGTGTTTGAAGTAGCTTAAGGGATGCCTTCTCCTATTTGAACCCCTCTGTGCTCTGTGAAATTCCAGGTAAATCCTATCCAGAGTTCCATCCTTTAGTGATGTTAAGTTAGCATCTATTCAGAGCAGGGGGCTTCTCTCACTGGAGGGTGACTACTGAGGTATGCTCAACCCACTTTTAGTTGCTTGCCTTTGTCTAGGTAATTTGATAATATCTGAAAGGGCATCACATAGGAGATGGAGAAGACATGTTCAATGTTGCTCCAGAGGGCAAAGAGAGAACCCATGGCTCAAAATGGCAGCTGTTTGACTGCCTTGTAGGGATGCCAGAGAAATCCACAATGGAACCAAATGAGTTTGGACCTTTATGAATCTGCCCCATGGATTCTGTAGCAGACCGGTTTTCCCCGTCAGGTGGATTCTACGGACTTGCTGACCATTTTGCGAACCTTCAGGAATTTTGGCCAAGTTTTGTCAGAGGAAAATGCACACACACATACACACCTGGCCAGAAATACCTATTTTCCCCATAGGATAAAGTGTGAAACTGCACCTTGGGGGGGGGGGGATTTGCACCTTTTGGGGGAAAGTGTGCATATTTGCAAGTGTAAATTTTCACAACTTAGCAAACTAAAAAAAATCAGATTCTATGGATGGGTAGACAAAAGAAAAAAAGTGCCTGACAATCTGTGAAGCACAGGTGGAAAATATTTTACACAAACCACACATCACTACTGCCTTAGGAGTTGGTGGGCTTCTCCTTTCTGGCAGGTAGTTAAGCAAAGCTGCATGGCCAACTGTTAGGGATGCTGTAGTTACAACCTGCATTGGGCAAAGTGCTGTATTAATGATCTTGCAGCTCTTGTAATTAACTGCCACTACATTTTGGCTCGCTTAATTTTGAAGTTGTAATGTTACCGTTCTTTGACTTTAGATATGTGTTTATTGCAAACTACTTTGTAAATTAAATTTGAAAGGTGGTATATAAGTAAACTATGTTTTATAGTTCTGTCATGGTTCTGGAAGTCAAGTGGTTTGTCTTCCCTCTCAAATGGATGAGTTCCAAAACTATCAGCCATTTTAACAAAAAAAGGTATTTTCTTTGATCTATGTTTCATTTTCCCATTTACACTTTTGTACTATACTGGTCATTCTCTCTGTGCTATGTTGAGATGACCTAAAGTGATAAACAATGAAACTCAACTGAAAACTGGTTTGGCCAAAACTTACTTTTTTCCCTTAAAGGGAAGGGGGGGAGGGGAGTTGAAGGTCATTTTAAGAACAAAAAGGAACATAATCATCTATTTCAGCAAACACACAATGGGACAGAGTGCTCACAACTGCAAAAGGCAGCCCTTTTCTTCATTGTCAAAGAAATTACAAAGTTAAAGAGATTTCTCTCCCCTCCCCCTTCCAAGCTCTAGGCCTTAAATATTACCTGGACTATTTCACACCGACTTGTGGGTTCTTCTGGACTTTTTTTTTTTTAATGGCTAGCTGGTTTCTCCAAGGTGTGCAAGTAACCATTCAAGAGCTTTTGGCATTTTATTTCCCATCTTATCACATACCTTCACACCCCTACTTTTTGCGTCGCTGTTAAGCTCACTTTTTGCCCTGTCCCAAAAATGACATCACTACACGCTTTCACTTCATCACCCATACTTTCCCAGCTCCTTCACTTAGCCCTTTTAAAATATTCTCCAGAACATTTGCATTCCTCACCCTCTCCCCAACCTGCCCTGGTCTCTTAAGGACCCACCATTAAGATCGCTCCAGGTCCTCTTCCTTTTTCTGACTCCACACAGGATGAACTGTAGAACTGCTGCTGCTGCTGCTTTCAAGGAGACTGGTTGTACCTGGACCGCAGCCACTGGAGAAGTGGCAAGGCAGGGAAGCAACTAGGGAGGGAGATCTACTCAGACCAGATAAGCTGGATGAGGCAACACTAGCCACTCACCTGCTCAGCAGCTGCCAAAGGAAGAGGTTCCTTCCTTCAGAGACAAAATCCCGTGGGAGACTAGAATCCATGACATGAAGAAACAGGAAGCAAAGCAGCATGGAAATCCCTTTCGTGAGGCACACTGCACAATCCTCTTTCAGCCTGGCTATCACACAGGCGGCCAGACTCTTCCATTTTAGGAATATTCAGTACAACATGCAACAGAAGGGGACTGTTTGGGGAAAGTGGTTTTATTATTATTATTATTATTATCATCATCGTTCAAGTGGAGGAATCTGAGATCTCACATTAGGGGAGGGAGATGAAAGCACAACAAACTGGCTATTCCAGACCTCAAGGTCTTGGAAGGCTGCTTTTGGTGTCACAACTTGTCCACACCCTGTAATTATGCCCTTGATCCCAAAGATGAACTGCCTCTCAGAAAACAGTGGTTAGAGCCATGCTTTTGAAATGCCATGGCAGCATCCTCCCGAAGGGATCTCTCGCCAGAATTGCAAGAGAAGCCTTAAAAGCACTGAGCAACAAGACCCCATGTCCCCTGGCTGTTTGGTTTCCTCCTCCCTGAAGTGACATATCTAGCTCTTTCACCCAAGGTATGAAATGCATTATACCCCCCACTTCTCCCACACACCCCCACCCCATCCCCTCAAAATTGTTATTATATACTGCATTGTAGAAGCATCCACCGATCCCCTGCTTCAACCCTGACCTCGATTTGGCATTTCAGAAAATAGCCCATTTCACAATTAGTCCACTTTGACTTGGCACCAAAACTTTATCATGAAAAATTAAAACTGGCTATTACTCCCCCCCCCCCACGGCACTTTGTCAGAATTAGAAAATAATTGCAGGCATAAGTAGTCCCTTTGGAAGGGATTATGTCTGCCGAATGTCACAAAAAATGGTTGTAAGGGGTTTTGTACGTGTGTGTGTGTGTGTGTGTATATATATATATATATATATATATTTCAGACGTATATCCTGCTTTCCACGGAGTTATCAAAGAAATAAAATATAACAGAAAAATTACACAATAATAAATCAATGTTAATCAGCAGTAAAAACTGAATACTCTACTGTGTACTACAGACCTCACCTGGCTGGGTCACACTTCAGGGAAAGCCTGTGTGAAGAGATGGTTGTTAAAAAATGCCCATCATTCATGTGGAAAGGGAGTTCACCAATTTGGGGGGGGGGGGATGAGAAATGAATTTACTTCCCTTCTTTCTCCTCTCCTATACTGTTGTGGTCAATTTCTATTAAAATGGCGTACACCACAGAGGGGTCCTAGGCAAGAAACCTGCAACATTTCAAAAGTATAGGTGCAAGAGCAAGGAAATTATGATGCTTGATGAAAAAAAAATAGTTTTAAGGCTTTCCTAATGAAGGGGGACATTGGAAGAATTGCCATCTCACAGCCCCATCCTTACTCTCCCCCAAAGCACAGTGATTGGATTAGAGGGTAGACCTGTCAGTCACTCAAACACAATGCTCCTGCCCCTTCTGCAGTGTTTAGAAAAATTGAACCAAAAGATGCTGTTTGAAGCATTATTCTATTTGATTCTGTTGGGTTTGGAGGGAAGTCCATTTCACCTTTGGACTCATCAAAACTGGAATGAAGTGCTGTGATTTGGTCAGGCTTTGGATTCTGCATTGTTTTTGCATGAAAAAAAATGTATGGGCATTTCTATCATTCCTGCTCCCAATGTAAAGCACACATAATTTGCTATTCAGGGTAAGGGTTCCAAACAGACAGAAGATTTGAAACTATTATTTTATTATGAAGTATAGTCATATGCATCTCCCATGGGATCTAAACTTACAATGCTTGAAAGTTAATGGATGCTACACATCTACAAGAGGCCGTGCGAGCAAACTGAACACACACAGCGCTTAGAAGCTAGGAAACAATATGTCCCAATAAGGGATCCAAAAACTAAATTGCACTCATATGTAATTTAGAACAGAAGGCACTGAATTCAAATTTTATGGGCATCTGGTAATAACCTATTTCACTGAACCTTCATTGGATGCTGTCAATAAATCACTAAAGTTCTTCCTCCATTGCTGCAAAAACATACAAATCATATCCCCATATCAAAACATAAGTGTGCAATGTAGTTGCTAGATCTCTTGTGAAAGTATAACGTCCCATGAAAGCACTGTATGTCTGGATCCCATGGGAGACCAGCCTCTGTAATAAAACATGCACATTACCTTTTTTGCATACATATTGGAGTACGGTAATATATCAGTTGTGTGCTCTAACATTTTGGGTTGCTTGTATTTCCAATTGTTGCCTTCATTTTGTTTGATTTATATTGGAAGCCCTACAGTTGTTCTTTAGAACATGTCTATTCCAATACCTTTCCTTAGGAGACCTGGGCTAAAATTGCACAATGACACCAATGAATTCAAATTGCACCTTAGCTTTTCCTTTGAGTCAAGGTGGGGGACACAACTGGCAGACTAATGCAAATTACCAGCCATGCTGGATGTGGTGCTGTTTCAACGTGCTAATTCCATACCAATGTGGTGTATCTTTTGGCCTTTCCACCATCTTCATGCCATGTCAAAGCAGGTCAAACACAACAATCCTTACCTTTGCTTGAAGTAGTAATGCTTTGTCAACGATCTTGGTAACAATGAGCATGAAGAGAGGGTGCTTTGCCTCTCTGTCATTTAAGGCTCTTGGGAAACTGTGTATAATATCCAATGTACTGCTGCTTGGGTCACACTGTAAAATCTACACCGCTCGGTCAATAGCTCTCTCACAATCGAGACTTTACGAAACTGCAACACGAGTGTCGTCCCGTTAAGTGCAAGGCTTCCGCCACTTGCAAAAGCATTGTTTTTATCTTTGCACAAGTATCAAATCCAATTCTTCCATTCTTCTTGCGCAAGTTGTTGTACGATACATTGCACAAGCCATTATGCAGATCATTGTGATAACTTCTAGATTATATCCATTACTATGCCCAAAGAGTTGGCATTATGCAGCTAACGGTTGCACAACCATTACCATCGCTAGAACAAGTAGCGCAAGTGACACCAAGGCGAAGAGCTCCATCGCACCTATTTTTCCCCCTGATATGCACCAATGATTTTTACCTCTGTTTCATTAGCACAGCAAGCGCTGGTCACTTTCACGTGCACGCATTGTTGTGCTATTTCATCTCGTTGCTTATTCACTCTCCCATTCCACCCCACCTCTTCTCCTTCCCCCTCCAGTTCAATGGTTCTTGTCCTTGATGGATGTGTGATGGGCGTAGCGCATCCACTTCCGTTCCATTTTCAGATAACCGCGTCATTATAGCCTATTGGAATTAACCAAAATGCTTACAACTCCCTCATTTTTAAAGATGAAACTTGACACGATGACTGCTCTGAAGTAGGGCTTTAGGCATGCCAAGTTTGAGCCAATTCTGTTCATCCATTGATCTTTTAATATTTTTTTAAATTTCCCCCCTCAAACCATTCATCCACATAAACACACACACCCCTCTGATTCTGTGTTAATCCACAGAGCATTGGAATTGACACTTGCAAAGGATAAAAATGGGGTTTCTGCAAATGCTAGAAGCTTTGCACTAATTAAAGGACACCACCGGATACAACCCATTATGTGCAATTATTTAGCAGTGGCTGCACAACTTGACCCACCAGACTGAATACAACCAATCAGCTATGTATTTTGACCGATCAGGTGTTTGCAAAGTAACCAACCAACAAACTATAGTTCATCATCACCACCTGGCAGTTCGTGACACACAGCTGGTAGGCTGCCATCAATTTGGTGGGTTACAGGTTGGTGTAAACTGGAGACACCATTGCTTAGAGGCATTCAGGGACTGAAGCAGGACTGGACGGTCTCAGGAGTTGTATTACAAAGGTACAGAAGTTGTAATCCAGAGGTATCCCAAAAAGTTTCCCCTGCTTTTAGACAGATATTTATCTAACCACCCACCAATTTCTTGTTTTGTAATTAAAGGAAGCTGACACCCTCTGCAAATATCTCATGAGAAGTTACTGAGATAAAATGTTCCATTGCAATGAACCGGCAGGAAACCTTGGCAAGGACTCCCATATCCTGCCCCATTAGATATAGGAGGCACGCATCTCCAGAAACAGGAGGTCATTCCCACTCTGAATTAGCAGGCAGCGTGACTAGCACTAATGGTATTAGAGGTGTGCACTGACCCCCAGCTTTAACATGGACCCTGATTCAGTGCTTTGGAAAACAGTCCCATTGGATTTAGACCAATTTGGAGTCTGTCCATTTTAACTCGGTATCAACCAGACTTCAGGTTTGGAAAACTGAGGCTTCCTGCTTCCTATTGACTATCCTGGGAATTTTTTAAAAATAAATACGGCTATAACTTTTTTTTTCTTTCACAAAATGGTGTGATAGCGGCAGGCATAGTAGCCCCTGAAGGGATTATGCCTTCCCTATGTCAGGAAAATGGTAAAGGGAATTTTGTGTGACCGTCCTTTATAGTTCAAATTTAAAAAAAAGCAACTCCCAATAACTTTTCTTTTTCTCGGCAAAATTGGAAGCAAATTGGTCTCCTCTTCCGAGGGGATTAAGCCTGCCATATTTCAGGATGATAGTTAGTTGGTGTGGGGGCGAGATTTGTATAAAACAGCCTTGACATTTTGAGGGTCTCTAAAAGTGATCACACTTATCTCCCTGTGCTCCTTGTGGATAATTGTTCCCATTCCCTCCCTGTGCTTTGGGGACAGTTTGGATGAAAATGGTGCATGTTCTAGAGATGCCCCAGGCAAGAAACCTGCAAAGTTTCAAAATGATAGGTGCAATGGCTAGGGGATCGTGATGATTAAAATCCCATCTAAGGCCTTTACATAATAAAATGTGTGGGCGCTGGAAGAATGGCAATCTCATAGTCCCATCCTTGCCCTCCCACAAAGCTCAGCGATTGCAGCCCTTATTAAAATATGCCCTAGGCTAGGATTAGAAGGTGGACTTGTCAGTCACTCAACCATACCCCTCCTCCTGCTCATAAACAGCATTTAGAGAAACAAAACTAAAAGACACTATTGGCAGGAGACCTGAAGTTTCTATGTCTCCCATGTCTCTGAAACACAATTTCATTATAAAGCCTAGTTTGGCTCAAGCTTCAGTTCTGTTGGCTTTGGAGGGAAACCTGCTTTGCCTCAGGAAACAATAGAAGTGGACTGAAGTAGACCAATTCTGCTAGGGCTTTGTCCAAATCTAATGCACATCACTAAATAATATCCCTCATAGCATCCCCAGGCAGAAGGATGAATAACATTAAAGATAATAATAATAATAATAATAATAATAATAATAATAATAATAATAATTTGCAGCATCCCCTGTCTTAGGAAGATGTTGGTCTAGCCATCCACCCACTTCTTATTCCCTTGATGATGGGAATTGTAGTCCAACAACATCTGGAGAGCCACATATTGCCCACTCCTGAATTAAAGGAAGCTATGGCCCTCTACTAGCATTCCAGTAGAAGTGACTGAGACAGTGTGGTGTAGTGGCTAGTGTGCCAGACTGGGAGTCTGGAGATCCGGGTTCTAGTCCCCATTTGTCCATGGAAGATCACTGGGTGACTTTGAGCCAGTCACAGACTCTCAGCCCAACCTACTTCACAGGATTGTTGTGAGGATAAAATGGAGAGCAGCAGGATTGTGTACACCACCTTGGGTTCCTTGGAGGAAAAAGGGTGGGATATAAATATTCCCCTGTAAAGACCTGACAGAAAGTCATGCAAAGAGCTCTAGTACCCTGCCCTATGACATACAGAACAGAAACAAAAGCAATAGAAGTTGAATTTGTTTAAAGCAGCATTTAGGAAATATGCAAAGGTTAATACTCATTTCCAAAAACAGGAGGTCATTCCACCCTGCCTAAGCAAGCAGCTCCAGGACTAGCACTAACTGCAATTACCTCGTTTTCTGCTGTGTCAATTAATTCCTCAAGTGTCATTTTTAGCTATATTTACAGAAACCTGCCCATAAATTATTGCCCTCTCCCAAGGCCCTTCTGTGGCCCCAACGTCTGTAGTCAGGCTGGTGGCAACTGAGGAAAATCCTAGCACTGGCACCCCAACTTCGGAATATTCTCAGAAAGGCTCATCAAGTACCAACTCTTATTTTTATTTATTTCACATTATTTTTAGGTTTCCTTTAAGGATAGAATCCTTTCAAGGAGACGTTTTTAGCACAGGGCAAAGTACCTTCTTGAATCTGTTGTTCATTATTTTTATCTAAACATTATATTTGTTTATGGCCCCGTTCAGACAACACCCTTAACCATGCCATTAACCCTTTTGTGGTTAGTGTGGTTCGGGCAGCATCATTAACGCTGCCATCTGAACACCCGTTTTCACTAACCATCTGCCCCGTTAACCACATTGCAGTTAGGCTCACTAACCATGTTGTGCAATATGGTTAGTGGCACTAACCATGACTAACCTGGCACATGTCTATGGTTAAGGGATTAAGGCATAGAGCTTCCAGTACAGAGCGGCCTAACTAGGCGGGGCAGATCTAGCCAGAGGGCTCTATGGCTGGTCTAGACTACTGATAGATATGCTCGCTGCAGCTGCCATCTTGGTTCACATTAGTTTTTTGGAGCGATTTTTGCTCTTCTTAGCTGAGCATGCTTACAGTAGAGCTTTTTAAATCCCCACTTGCAATTTCCCCATTTGAAGCATCTGTTTCTCCTACCTCGTTGAAGCGCCATTACACCCCTCAGGTTCTGATTACCGTGGCAGCACTGCCTGATGGTGCAGCTGTCTCGGAAGACTTCCGCCTCTCCTGTTATGATTATAGAGGTATAGCAGGCATAGCGATGCAGAAAGCAAAAGAACCGCTCACTAAATGAGGTAATGTGTGTATGTAATTGTTGATTTCATTGGTGCCTGCACTAAAATGACGGCCGTAACTGCCAGGGCTCCTAGCGCTAGGGCTGCTGGGATAGGCAGTGGTTCATTTCAGGGAATCAGGTACTCCACTAACAACTTTGTGGTTAGTGTGTGGTTAAGGAAAACTTAACCACAAAAGGATTAACAGTGTCATTTCCAAGTGTTCCGCATGTGGCTAGCGTTACCCACAGCTGAACATGGTTACGCTAACCTAGGGTGACCAGATAAAATCCAGGTCAGGGCTCATGTAACTTTAACAGTTGTAGAGAAAAGGGAATTTCAGCCAGTGTCGTTTGTATGCAGTTAGTTCCTGGTGAAATTCCCTCTTCATCACAACAGTTAAAGTTGCAGGACCCCTGCCTTCTTTTGTATATGGTCACTCTAGTATAGTGCCTGCAACTTTAACTGTTGTGATGAAGAGGGAATTTCACCAGGAACTAATTGCATACAAATGACACTGACTGAAATTCCCTTTGCTCTACAGTGGTTAAAGTTACATGAGCCCTGACCTGGATTTTATCTGGTCAGCCTAAGCTAATCACAAAGCCCTGAGTGTTGTCAGAATGGGGCCATTACCTTTTTCATTTTGTTATTTTATTAATATTTTTCTGTTGTTTAGTTGTTATTTTTGACCTACTGGGTTTGCCTTGGGGCAAATTTTTGTTTAATTTTTGTTTAATGTTTGTAAACAGCCCAGAGAGCTTCGGCTATGGGGTGGTATATAAATGGAATAAAATAAAATAAAATAAAAATAAATAAATTGGGGTGAAGGACAGAATAAATATTGCTTGTTTAAAATGGAACAAAATCACGTTGCTTACTTTTAAATGAAATTTAAAAATTGCAAACATTTAGGCTACAGTCCTATACCCGCTCCCCTGGGAGACAGATCCATTGAAGTCAAATAGACCTTATTTCTAAGCAGATGTGCACTGGGTTGTCCTAATCATGCTTTAAAGATGCAATCCCATGCATGTTTAGACAAAAAAAAAGTCCTAAAACACCCAGCACTCAGCAGCCAAGCTGGCTGGGGAATGCCAGGAGTTGTGGGATCCCCCCCCCCCGCCTAAACATGCCTGGGATTTTACCCTAAGAGGTCAAGAGCAGACAGGGATGGCTTGAGGTTGCCTATACCCCCTCTCCGTCCTAATAAAGCCAGCACCGTTAAACACAGAGACACCTGCCACCATAAATTCTGTTTAAAACCTTTTGAGTGTGGAAGACACATTTCCAGTATACGCAACTTAGGCCCTTTCTACACCTAAGGCTGTAGAGGGAGGGGGGACAATCCTGGATTTACCTGTTTCCGGGATCGTCTCCCAGCTTCTAAACAGAAGCACGATGTCTCAGGAGGAAAGGGACATCACACTTGCCATTTTTTTTTTTTTAAGCAACAGAGGAGCTCTCACATGGTGGAAAAGGTAAGGGAAACACACACCCATGAGCACACACACACACACACACACACCATCCTGGGGATGGTGGAATTGCTTTCCCACCCCCACTTCCACCCCCATGGGCATGGAGCCACCCCAAGCAGCTCCATGCCCATTTTTAAGAACTGGGGCGGCAGAAAAACCGGGATATCCCAAGTTTCCACTATCCTGGGGTTATCCTGGGGTCATCCCTCGGTTGTCCCCAGTTGCCCCCGGAATCCCTGTGCATCATTACGACGCACAGGGATGACCTAGGGATGACCCCAAGGTATATCCCTGGTGTAGACTTGGCCCTATTCAGCACGAGTTGCACTGAACTCTCACCACCAGGAAATGCCATTTTAGGTAGGTCATGATTCAGACCATACATCATGTATAGACGCTTGCTTGATACAGAGAGCAGTCATAACAGCAACTTCAAATGGACCATTCCAATCACGCACACGAAAAGGCAGAAGGTCTTTGGCAAGAAGTGGGGACGTGGAGGGGAAAAGAAGTAGAAGAACTGTCTGACCGTGTGGAGTTTGCAACATATTTCTATGCATGTTATCTGTACATCATCACCGTAGATAACACATGGTAAGTAACAGCCATTGAACTTTGCCTGGCTGCATTCCAACAAGATATGCAACTTTATGCAATAAATCTGTACCTAGATATGCTTATTTTCCTCGTCTTTCTAAATACACTTTTAAATTCCTTATTTCCCCCCTTTCAATTCTATGCCATTATTCTCCTCTAAGGGTTGTAAACTGCTTTGAAACACGTAGGGAGAAAAGCAGCACGTAAGCAGTACTGGACAGAAAAAAGAAGATATTTTAAGTAGGCCTCTGCCTAGGGAAATAGCCTTACATCTTGCTTTTCTGCAGCTAAGAGAAACCATAATGGCCTGACATTGTGGCCAGGCTTAACAGTTAAAATGTTTTAAAGTGTTTTAATGACAGCTGTTATATGGTTTTAAATTTTGTATATTGTCTTTTTAATGTTCAATCTTTTTAATTTTTGTAAACCGCCCAGAGAGCTTCAGCTATGGGGCGGTATATAAGTGTAATAATAATAATAATAATAATAATAATAATAATAAAGTGACTGACATCCAACCCCTGTAAATTCAGCAGAGTCTTAAAACTTTGGGGGCATTTCTTGAAGTTGGGACAAACCACAAGAGACATGCCAAAATTTACAAAGGGATTACATCACCAAGGTCATTGGACGCTCTTCTTCAGTTAGCAAATTCCAAGTGTGTAGAAAAGAATGATCAAGAAGCATTGTTTCCATTAAAAGCACAAAAGAACAAGGGGTCAAATTAAGACCAAGCCTGCAGGAAACTGCTGCATTTTTATCAGAGGACAGAAGAGCAATATGGGAAAAATCCAGATAACTCTGAGAATAAGTACACATCTGAAAAAGTAGTGGGATAATTAGTCGCTTTTGACTTAAGTCTCTTTTGACATAAGAATCACTCAAAAATAGGAAATAGGCCATAAAAAAAAAAGGACAAATAATGACAGAAATGTGCATAAAATATACATATGCTAACTTATATGTATAGATGCAAAGTTAGACATCGTCATCATCAGCAAAACAGAAAGTCACATACATCTCACCATAGTGTGGAAGGCTGTAACCAAGTGTCCTACGCACGTGCATATTTATTATTGTTCCCTGCCTCGATCTGGAGGGAGAGGCGGGTTAGAAATAAATAAATAAATAAATAAATAATAATAATTATTATTATTATTATATTCAAGTACTTCTTGTTGACAGGCAACAGTTGTTATGGTTTTTTATCTTTAAACCGGAATTGGATGCCTTCAAATATTATTATTATTATTATTATTATTATTATTTATTTATTTATTACACTTATATACCGCCCCATAGCCGAAGCTCTCTGGGCGGTTTACAAAAATTAAAAAGATTGAGCATTAAAAAGACAATATACAAAATTTAAAACCATAAACATAAAACAGCTGTCATTAAAACACTTTAAAACATTTTAACTGTTAATCCTGGCCACAATATCAATCAAAACCTCAACCTGAGCTGTTAAAATGCCTGGGAGAAAAGGATATAAAGGATGCTTCTCTGATAACACTTCATATAGAGGACTGTCCTCTGTAAAAGAGGATACATAGCTGGTTTTAACCTATAAAGCCTTACACGGCTTGGGACCACAGTACCTGATAGAATGCCTTTCCCGACATGAACCTACCCGAACACTACGTTCAACATCTAAGGCCCTCCTCCAAGTGCCTCCTCCGAGGGAAGCTCGGAGGTCGGCAACAAGAGAGAGGGCCTTCTCTGTGGTGGCTCCCCAATTGTGGAACGATCTCCCCGACGAGGCCCGCCTGGCGCCAACATTGTTATATTTTCGGCACCAGGTCAAGACTTTCCTCTTCTCTCAGGCATTTGGCAATATCTGAGGAGCCTGGGTTTGTTTTGTTTTGTTTTTGTAGCTTTTTGAAGTGTTGAAGTGGTTTTAAATGTACAGATTGTGTGTATGTTGTATGTTTTTGCTGTTTTAATTTTTGTATATTGTTTTAATTGTTTTTAATCCTATGTAAACCGCCCAGAGAGCTTCGGCTGTGGGGCAGTATACAAATGTAATAAATAAATAAATAAATAAATAAATATATAGCTGCGTTAACTGTTAAGCCTGGCCACAATGTCAATCAAAACCTCAACTTGAGCTGTTAAAACACCTGGGAGAAAAGGATATAAAGGATGCTTCTCTGATAACTCTTCAAATAGAGGACTATCCTCTGTAAAAGAGGATACATAGCCACTTTGGAGGCAAGCAATATATATAACATCACACACACACACACACTACAATAATTTAACAAACATTTACTTCGGCCCACCAAAAAACCCCAAAAAACAAAGTATTAGACCGCATTTTTTCACCAGCTTGCTTCTTATGCCTTAAAATGAAAGCAAGAGATCACTAACTTTTCTCTATGTGGTCACCTGGAGGAAATTCTGATGCCACCACTCACTGTATCTCTCTGGGAGTGTGTGGTTGAAAAACATTGATGGCTGCCTAGTACCATGTAGCTTGACCTGTTCCCCCTAAAAGCAGCATCCGTACAAGACAGCGAGCTTCGTTTTGTTCTTTTCACACAAAAAGTTGTGCACCTTTTTGCATGCACTGTTCCCAGCATAAAGATAATTTGTGCACATTTTGGGAACATCCATTCTTTTCTTCCAATTACTAATGTTTATGTTTTTTTTAAAAAAATGCACTAAGTATGCATTCTTTAATGTACATTTTTCAAATACAGGGGTTTTGTTCCACAAGTCATTTTGGAAATGTATGGATTTCAGCCACAAATTGCATTCAGATCTGTGTTTGGTTCCGAGAGGTGCAAACTGAGTAACATCTAGTCAGAAACAAAGCTGAGATTCATTTCTCATACATTGGTAGCTAATACCAATGTATGCCATGCCATGGCACGCTTCTCAAGCGCATTACTAAAGAAGTACATGTTAGTGTCACTCCATCTTTCTGTAATATGGGCCCAGCCCACATTAGCTAAATAATGGGCATTGTACTCCCAGGAATATTACTAACTCTTTTTTGTACATCTGGCAAGACAGGAAAATAGATCATCAGCATCTAAGGGACAATATTTGGATGCCTACAGTAGCGATACTCAATTGGATATAATTATAAGAAATTAAGAGTCCTTTGCTACAATTTAAGACAGCCTTCTCCATGCTGGACTAGAATACCTGTCACCCCTAACTAACATGGCTAATGGCTAATGATAATAGGACCTGAAGCCCAAAACATCTGGAGGGCACCAATTAAGGATAGGATGATTTGCACATCAGAAAACGCCTTTTGTCCTGATGGCTTTCTAGCAGATAAGGTGGCATAGAAATGGTAACAACAACAACAACCTTTGAAGGACAAAGAACTATGCTAGATCAGACCCAAGCCAGCATTCGGCTCCTGCAATGGCCAACCAATCCACAAGGACAACATAAGTTAAGTACAACAAACAAAAGTCTTCAATGGTTTTTCACTGCAAACCCCAGGGAGAAAAGATAGTATTGCTGAGAACTCTTGTATCTCGATGCAAGAAAATTGTAACCAGGGCCAGATCTACACTTTGTGACAAAGCATTACGAATGTGGAATAAAAAGCAGGATATAACGTTATGAAAGCAATATATGGAACGTGGATTGTGCCCCAACAGTTCTCAGTGCACTTCAATGCTGCGATAAAGCAGTTCTGTAGATCTAGCCCAGGTGAATTGTGGGTGTTGGTGTTGTTTTAAGAAGGTTCCCAAAAGGATTAAGATAAAGTCTCTCACTTTAGTGGAACATCATTTACCTGAGGACAGACATCTTAGGTTCTGTAACAAACCAGTCTCTCTCTCTCTCTCTCTCTCTCTCTCTCTCTCTCTCTCTCTGTCAGGTCAACGGCATTTAAATAGCCCAATCCAAAAAGCGCCTGACTGTTCAAACTGATAAGCTTATTATCAGCAGAGCAGCTGATATAATAACACGCTTGAGGGAAGAGCCAGAGGACTCCTCTCACACACTGGCTGAATTCGGACAACACGATACTCAATGGTGGGGTAATAATCAACTTTACAGTTGTTCATCTAGGGGGTACTCCCCACACAACATGGTAATAAATAATCAACCATGGTGTGGATTAGGATCAGCGCTGAGTTGACTATGGCAGCATTCGGACGACACGATAGTCAATACAACTGACGATTGTTTCCCCCACCCCAGTTGCTTATTGTGTTGTCCGAATTCAGCCACTGTCTATCTCTTAGGAAATCCAAGGTTTACAGCTCTTGCAAGATATGCAGCTGACACGCAAGGGCACATTGAACTGAGTTTGATGTCAACAAAGAGGGGGTGAGGGGCCAGAAAAAAGTAGCAAGCCCTGTTTCTCTTGCACCAAAATGCAGTGTAGCCATAATGGTGGTTTGTTTGGGGGGAAGGGGTTGCAAGCACTGTGATGTCGCATGTCCTCTTAGTCAGATTTGCATTGACCTCATTTACAGCCATCAATTTTATTTATTTATTTATTTATTTATTTATTTAAAATGTTTCTAGGCAGGACCCTCCCAGTGGCGTACAACAATAAAATGCAAGTAATAAAATTGAGATAATAAAAACAACAACAAAAACGAACACCAAAATAACACAGAACCTACAGCACAATAGCAGCTATAACCCAGTCAGGGATGGGCCAGAGTAAACAAGTAAGTAATCAGGGATGGACCAGAGTAAACAAGTAAGTCAATTTGACTTCCCAAAATGCCTGAAAATATTAAGCTGACTTGTAGTGCCCGGCAGGTTTGCATGATAAAACCTGCTGGACAAAAGTGAGTTGCCAACATTTTTCTTCTCTTTTCAGGACTCTTGTGCCTTTAACAAAGTCGAAACAATAGGCAATTCAGCTGGAGAGATTACCCCCATCACTATATCTCCATGATAGGAAGGACCTCACCTGCTGAATGTGCACCTTCCAGGAGCCCTGCCTGAAAAGAAGAGGGCAATATTGTAAAAAGCCTTTGTAATAAGTTTTGATTCATTTACCCACGCAATCATTTGAAGCACCCCATTTAAATGAAACGTTTCAAGAGATATGCAAACTATTTGGCTATAAAAACAACCTTCTAAGGAACCTCTGGTGGTTTTCCGAGAAGGCCCTTTGAAAGCAAAGGGGCTTTAAAGGAAATAGCGTTATTCCTGGCCTTGGAGAATACAGAACAGTAGGGAAAGCATGTGAAAAGGCAGAACAGGAATAACTGCCACATTTTCATTCTTTTATCATGATATGCATGTGGCTTAAACCATGTTAACAAGTTTGAGCGGGTGGAGAAAAGACTGCACCCCCAGCTACCCTTATTAGGCAGACAGTGGTACTTATATCTCAGCATACCAGGTGAAACCAATGGAGGCTGGTGGCTCCCATGCCTGTGGAGCTATGAGTCTGCTCTAGGTTTCAGTCAGAACCAGTCAGAATTTTAAAGGATCTATCTAAGGTGCGTCTCACCTTGGATAGCTCCTTCAGAGTTCTGACTGGTTTTGCTTGAAACCTGGAGCAGATTCACTGCCGCACTGACATCGGAGCCACCAGCCTCCACTGGGTCAAATGATTTTGTCCATTTAGGCCAGTCTTGTCTACTCTACACTGGCTGGTAATGGCCCTCCAGGCAGACCATTGAAATGACTGGACTTTAATTTAGTCATGACTAATTTAAGTCCCATTCAATTCAACTCTAGGTATGACTAACATTGGATACTATCCCAGGTCTGCAATTTCTATTGCAATGTAGTGGTCTGGACAGCAAAGGGATCACCACTTAGCACTATAAATTGCAGATTTGGGCCCCCAGTTTGGCTTGGGGCCACAGCAGAGATGGGGAAGAAGGTTTAAGCCCCCTACACTAGGACCCTGGTAAAGATCAGGCACCCTGTCCCTGTTCTTGATTTTTTTTAAAAAAAAAGTCTACCTACTTCTACACATTTAAAGTAATGCCTGCCAACGAGATGTCCCAGTGGGATGCAGAACTTGAGGGCAATAGCACTGTCCCACTTACGTTCCCCTGCAATTGGCATTCAGAGGCATAGTGGGAGGGAAGGGTTAAACCACCTGATATCTGGATCAGGCCTAGTCTCCTTGGTGTGGATCCCGAATTGGACTCAGAGGCTGAAGAAGACCAGCCAAGACAGGAAGCGGGGAGGGGGGATTCTTCAAGACTCTCCAGGAGTCAAGGAGGAATCTTCCCAGGGGCTTATTGAACAGGAAGTCCAGGCTCAAAGATAATCTCCCCCTTTCTTCCCCTACCTGGGGACTCAGCCTTTGTCGGCGGGGATGGGACACTGGAATTGACAGATCCCAGAGTCCACTGCAGGGTCAAGTGGGTGGAGTTGGGCAGAGGTGGAAGGCAGTCCACTAGACTAACCACATGGCAGAAGTTACAGCTTGAAGACCCTCCCCAACAGAGGAGTCTGGTAGAAATCTGTTGGGACATAGCGGGAATCCATCCATTTAGTGGATAGGCAACTGCCTTGCTTTTTTAGGTTAATTAAGCTTAGAGGATAACTTCTAGCATTCACACTCATTTCCAGTGTGAAGAGGTGTCTATTTACTGAATACAGCTTTGTGGAGTGCACAGCAGACCTCTTTATTGTCTCACATCTCGGTAGGGCTTGGAATCACAACACCTGACCCCTCATGCTAGCGTCCCAATCCAGATCAGCTGGTGACCAAGGAGAGGGCTTTCCAATCTGTGGCACTCTGGTTATGGAACCCCCTCCCCTAGGAGGCCGACCCAGCACCCATTTTATTATATTTGAGATATAAGGTTCAGACATGGTTAACTGGAAGGATACGCTATTTTAAAAGACCTCTTATTTGGTGGTTTTAATGGCCCTTTTTAATTGTGTATTGCTCTGGTAGCATCTTGTGCTGATGGCATAATGTGACACTGGCAATTGAATTTTATTATTGTTTGCCTTTAAGTTAAATTGTAAACCACCCCCAAAATAAATGTTATCAAAGCAGGTATATAAAAACCTTAAATAAAACCATTAAAACAGAAAGTGCGAGGGAATGCACCTGGGCTTTTCTGATTACAAGGCTTACACTATCGCTGAACTTTAATCCAAGGCTTGATTGTAATCTGCATACTCAGTCAATTTTACAGATGGCTCAGCCTTTTTCTACAGAAGCATTAGCAATCAGGTCCACCCTTCAGGTCAATCATTCCACGCCCACCCCCAAAAGAGCACATTTGCTTGGACAACATTCCAGGCATTTCTACACACCCAACACTGATCTCTCTTATAAGGATGGATGAATTTCTCAATTTCAGTTTCTCATATTGATTTATTTACAACAGTTATATACCGCTCCACATCTAATCAGATTCTGAAATAGTGGACAATAAAAAACAGTTATTTTTATAGACAGAATAGCATGAGAAACAATGGCTCATCAGTCAAGAAAGGCTTCCTGAGATAGAGACACAGAAACAAAGAAATGTTGGGACCTGCCTGACCTGTGGATGAGAATTTGTAAGCATTTCAATTCACAATTTTAATACATGCATTTTTTTTGCTAGTACATGCTTTTTCCTATATGTTTTTCTTATATAAAGGCATTTTCTATCTCTTTTTGCCAAATACACATTTTTGTATGAACCTTTTCCTCATACATGCATTTTTGTAGGCATTCTTTGTTCAAGGAACTGCACTGCACGACTCTGAACTGTGTGAGGACTGAAAAGTAACTGTATTCTGGCTCATATGTTGATCGGGGAAGTACAGATATGTCATGTTCTTATCAAAATGTGAATTCAATTCTCTCCCATTCCTATTCCCTTAAGCCCAGTCAGCTACTTCAGGAAACGTCTGTCACTAAGGACTTTGGCCTCCACCTGTGTTAGTGAAAGCAGTTATATAGTATTAAAATTGTAGGGCAAAATTCTGCTTCTCTCACACACGGTGTGGAAAAATGTCTACAGCCATACTACCCTGAATGCGCCCAATCTCGTCTGATCTCGTTAATACTTGGATGGGTGGGGAGAAACTCCATGTAGCTCAGACTGGCTGGTACTTCTGTTCTCTACAGCCAGAACTTTCAGATCCAAGGGAGACCCTAAACTTCATGTCAAAACCAAGCCATCTTCTTCCTAGACATTCCCAAATAGATTGGACAGAATACTCATCTGCAGTAGCAAAGCTATAATGTCTGCACCAGACACTGAAGCTGGTGGATTGCCATGGCATTCAGGACCAGCCCATCCATGAAGCAGAGTGAGGCCCCTGCATCAAGTGGCAGAGTGGGAGGAGTAGGGAGAGTGTGCCACACCAATGCCACACCACTCTCCCACCAGGAGGGCTCACCAATGACAGGCTGGTGAGACTTTCCAGACCAGTAATTCCCTCGTTGTTCACAGCTGAAAGAAGTGGCCGTGGAGCTCCCACGAGGGGCCTCTATGAACTCCCACCTTACATTTTATTCAGCTCACATCTTGATGCACTCCCCAGACTTAAACATGAACCAGAATGTGATTGTGCTCCAAAATCTGCACATTTCCAAAATTTGCAAACCAATTCGTCAATTAAAAAAAATGTGCACAAAGAACATGAGCATGTGGGGAAGTGCATACAAAATGCATACATTACAGAAAAGCATGCACAAAATCACTACCTATTACAGGGGAAAGGAACAGATTCAAAAAGTGTGCACAAAAATGGGCATGGAGAAAAATATGTACAAAAATATGCACATTTCCGCACAGCCATTGAAAATGAAATTTGAAAACTTAGTGGAGAGATGGGACAGAATGACGTTAACAGTAGAAATCCACCGAATTAAAACAAGTTTGACAGATTCACTCATTCCTGTTCTCAATTTGTGTGATAAACCACATGTTGTGCTCTCAGTGGGAGTAGGAGAGCAATAAGAGCCAACATACAGCTGGGTGAATGAACAGGTAGGTCTCAGCTTTATTAACCACACATCCAGTAGGCTTGCTGTGCAACAGCAGGGAGAGGCCTTCACCTGACCAGATGATTATTATTATTATTATTATTATTATTATTATTATTATTTATTACATTTATATACCGCCCCATAGCCGAAGCTCTCTGGGCGGTTTACAAAAATTAAAAGATTGAACACTAAAAAGACTATATACAAAATTTTAAACCATAAACATAAAACAACTGGCATTTAAAACATTTTAAACTGTTAAGCCTGGCCACACTGTCAATCAACTTTGAGCTGTTAAAATGCCTGGGAGAAAAGAAATGTTTTGACCGGGCGCCGAAAAGATAACAGTGTTGGCGCCAGACGGGCCTCATCGGGGAAATCATTCCTGCTAAGACGTGTTTTGTACACAACATCCACCCTGCCCACATGCTGGGAAAGCTTGGGAAGGAAGGCAGTGAAGAGAGGACTCATACAGGAGTGTCCCCATGTCTTTTGACTTCCATCTGGGGCTGCAGCAGAACCCCATTCCAGTAATACTAAACAATGTCCCCCAAACAGGGGGAAGAGTTTGAGGGAAACAAGTAATCGGGGGACACTGAATTCCATCAATGTCCCCAAATACATTCCTTCTGGCCTCCCAAATGCTGACCAAGAAACAATTAGACAGGGAGCAGGAACATTCACCAAGGACCAAGACCAAATGCAAGTCCAGAGTGGAATGAAGGAAGTCTCCAGTCCAGGCTAGGAAAATGCCACCACCAAATGCCAGCAGATGATGCCGGCACAGGAGAGTGGGTGCAGCCTCCGTGCCAAGTCTGGCACAGTGAATCCACTGAAACTGGGAATATTTGAAACCTGGGCAGCCCTTTTCTCCCACGAGGAGGGGGCATCCTTTCCTGCTTGAGCAGCCATCACGTTCTACTTACAAGTTTGATATTTAATTCCCACACAGAAGGCATTTCAGTATATGCAGCTTTTGTCAAATAACTATATGCACATATACTGAGAAGCCTTAACCAACACCCTTCGACCATGATTATCCGCCCTTTCATTCTCTTCCTGCAAAGTGCCAGGCGGCTTAGTCTCCCGGGAGAGAAAGAGTGGAAGAGCTTTCGTGGCAATGGCTGGGTAGTATTTTAAGGCTTTGGGTTTGTTGTTTCCATAAATCTTTAAATTACACAGAAATTGAATATGCTTGTTTAGGAGGCCTCCGAAATTTGTCAGAGAAAACCCTACAGCATCTTGGACTGTGTTCAGAGGATTTTTCTAGGCACAGAGAGAGAGAGAGAGAGAGAGAGAGAGAGAGAGAACACATACGAACTTGTTTGGTAGAAATATACTCTCTTGGAATTGGGATAGCCAATATGAATGCCCTGAAATACGCACGGCTACAATTTTGAGCCATGGCTTACTCAGTAAGCCTTACTGTGTCTCAGAGCTCTTTTTCAGACACAATACTCCTATCAAAGGTCTCCCATCTCAGGGTTTAACACAGTGCCTCTCCTGGTAACTTGCTAAAGAACTGGCTTTCGGGGTTGACGGCTTCCTGGTTCATCTACATAGCATAACATCAGCATACAGAAAGCTCATCACCACACATCTCCGTTCAACGCTTCATCAATCAATCAATCAATACTTTATTACGGTTAAAAAACCAGCATAGCAAAGAGAACAAGTCATATACAGGCTTCCATTTGAGGCAATCAGATAGGGTTCAATAGTGTTAATATTTCCCTACTGCTTTCTGTACATCAGTCTGCTCATGGAAGTACAAGAACAGTGCCAGGAGAAAAAAAGAAAGGCAAAAGAAAAACTGGCAATCTTCCTCACCACCATAACGTCAGCGTTAGCTAGTCCCTACATATTAAGACTACGGAACAAGAGAGAAAATTTGAGGGTTTGTTGTCTCCTGTGGCAAGTTTTGTTTTAGTTGGCTCCAGTTTTAGCTGTATGTTTCTCTACTATATTTTTTTTTATTTTATGAGTGGCAATTTTAAAGATTTTAATCCCGCCTTTTGGCCTAAATAGGCCCCAAGGTAGCTTACAAATAGATATTTAAAGCTTATAGAAAAACAAACTAATTCCTTCACCTCTTATTCTACAAAAAACACATACCTGAAATTTATGTGACCAAGGTGCTTTTTGTATGTTTCGGGCTCTCTGGTTTGCATACGATAACTGCACATGGAGAGGCAGGAGGTTTCGCTAACTCATGCGCACCAGACACACAGTTGTTCACATGTGCTCCTACATGCTTACAAGCGCATGCACTTAAATATCCGTGGGGCGGTGAATCTGCTCTGGATTTACATCAGAACCAGTCAGAAAACAAGAGGAGCTAACCAAGGTGCTCCGCTTAGGCATGCCGCAGGCATAAAAACAACTGGTTGGAACATATCCCATATGTATGAAAAGGGCAGGCAGTTGTGCTTCAGGGGAGGAACAGCTGGGGTTTTAATTAGGAAAAAAAGTGTGCTTGTGTATTGGAAGGTGCTTGGGCTTGAGTTGCTACAGTACATGGATATTAATTTTGGGCTTCAAGCAAGCTATATGGAAATGAGAATTAACAAGAGCATGTAGTTATCCAAAGTGAATGTGGAGAATTAAATTTCACTCGAGATACTTAAGGGCGTAACCATAAGCACATTTACTCTGGAGGAAGTCATGTTGAGTTCAGAGGAATTTATTTTTCAGCAAACATGTATCAGATTAGGTAAAGGTGCAGTATTACCACATTAAGGGAGAAAATTGTGTGTCGCTATATTTGGGCATGATCCAAAATGCTTACCTTAACGTGAGGACCGGGTGTAGGGCAAAACAGCACCTCCCTGATGTCACATGTGTTATGTATAAGAATAGTTGAGAAATGTGCTCTGGAATATTTTGTTTTATGGATTTATCCAACCCATACCTCCCAGAACTGAATGCATACCCAAACACAATTTGCAGTTAAAAAAAATAAAATCTCCATACATTTCTGAGCTTGTGATGCATTCCATGAAAACAAAAAATGAAATATACACATTGGGGGGGGGGGGGGGGGAAACTGTACATTTTTAAAATGTAAACAAACATGACTTTTGTCAGTGGATGCTGGTGCAGAAAAATGTGCACATTTGAAAAATGTGTCCAAAAATCTGTACATGTTTCTGTGCGGAAAAACACCCGTATGGAGCAAGCTTGGTGGTGGTGGGAAAATGACAACCATGACAAGACTGAGCCCATAGTTATATAGGTCCCATTCAAACATTCCTGCATACAGCCCAAATATCTGCACAAAGGCCTCTCACTACATAGAGATGTATGCACATCAGTCTCCACATGGGCTGGAACCCACATTTATCAGCATTTCAGCTTGCCTAGAGCCCTGAATGCACACAGCTGAATGTGCATAGGTGTCCCCCCTATAGACATGTGCATGGATGCTGGGGCGGGGTGGCTATGTAATGCATGCAACATCAGGGGTAGCCCTATATGGCATGGCCCAATGTATATGTTAAAGCAAGCCTTTTGGGTAACACCCAGATAAGGCTTTTGTCTGCCACGGTGCTGTAAAAAGCAAACGAAACCTAACAGAGAGGTGTCAGCTAGGGTGACCATATTTTGGAAACCAAAATGGAGGACGACATGGTTGGCCCCCATGGGGGTGTGCCCACCAACATGTCCACCCCTAGGGGGCATGTCCAGCACCAGGGGGGCTGCCCATCTGAACATAGCCTTGGTCAAATGTCCGATTTTACAGCACACAATTAAAACAAATCTGTTCTACATAACATCTTGATGTTAAAAACACTGAAATAACAAGTGAGAGATCCAATGTATCTGAAATTAACTTCACTCACTCCTACTTTTGTAGCTTTTGCTGTACTTTGTTGCTATACTCTGTGTGATACATTCTCCCCTTCCCTCATTTAGCTTTTCTGATTGTATCCTCAATCCGCTGCAAACTGCTACTTAACATGGCTTGCTGCTGGCTGGCTGGCTTTTTTTAAAGTTCATTTTTTTAAAAAAAAACTTGTGTATGATTGTCACAAGTTTCTCTACTCTAACATTAGGGTGGGTGTGTAGGCGGAGGACACTACTTCACCCATTCACATTTCTCACTTATATACATTAGCTTCTCAAGGCTTGTGTATGGGTATCACTTAGCAAATCCAGACTTTGAACTCCTGTCTACTATCGGCACAAACACACGACTCTGAGACCCTCTTTCTAATGCCCTGTGTTGCATGCCAGCACCATGGGGCAAAGTTACAACAGGTGTCTCTGGGTTGTCTGGGCAACCTCTGTTGTCTCTCTCTCTCTCTCTCTAAGTTATGGCAGCCAAACCAAAGCCTCTAGCCTCAAACAATCAATCTCCCTCCCTCTTCCAAAGTCTCCCGACAGTCCAGCTGGGCTGCTCACTTGTATCCTGTGGCCGGGGGAAGGGTGCCAGCTTATTGCTTGGTCATGTCTGGTGACTCTTACTTTAAAAAACACCTCTGCCACATCTGCCTGCACCAACAGTGAGACATTCTTAAAAGGCTCTGTGTGGCACACCAGTCTCTCAGGCCTCTACAGCCATCTCTGAGTTGTGTCTTCAGTCTAAGAGCCCATCTACATTACGGCTTTAAAATGGTTTATAACAGTTTTAAACCGGTCAGTTATTAACCGGTTTAAAACTGTTATAAACCATTTTAAAGCAGTAGTGTAGATAGGCTCTAACTCTGTCTCTAAGAGATATGCCAGCCTGCCAAAGCCACAAATCTATTTTTCTCTGACACATATTTCAAACGTTCAGCATTGCATGCCAGCAATGTAGACAGAGCCTGGCTCACAAGTGAACAAAGTGAAAGGGAAGTGAAGGGGTATCAAAGCAAAGCAACGACATGCCAGGTTCCAACATCCGCAGCAACAGGGCATCGGCAAAGATGAAAGCCTCTCTCTCTACTGGCACCTCACTGTTGGTTGTGAGAGTTTTTCTCTAAGGATGGCCCTTCATCCTTGCTCAAAGCGCAAGACCTCAAAGAGGTGGTTTGACAACTTGAGTATGAAGGGTATGGCTCCAACATTTTTTAAAAATAATAATTTTAAAACCTCAAAACCTTAAAACATTCCTTAAAATCAACAGATCTGCTTCAAACTTGTCATGGCAAAAGACCTACCTTAGAGCTATCATGGTGCCAAGTTTCATCTCTTTATCTTTAAAAATGATGATTTTTCAAAAACATAATTTTAAAACCTCCTTAAAAAGCAACAGATGAACAGATCTGCTTCAAATTTGGCATGGCTAAAGACTTACCTAAGCGCTATCATGGTGCCAAGTTTCATCACTTTATCTTTAAAAATTACCATTTTAAAAAATAATAATTTTAAAACATCAAAAAAAAAAATTTAATCCCTAAGAATCAACAGATGAACAGATCTGCTTCAAATTTGGCATGGCTAAAGCCCATGCCAAGTGTCATATCTTTATCTTTAAAAATTACGTAGCTGTAAGCATTTTGGTTATTTCCCACTGACTATAAAGTAGAGCTGCCCTTTGGGTGGGGGGAGGATGGGAAAAATCCGGATTTTCCTCAAATTTCATAATTTCCCCCCACCCTTCCCAGATTTGTTACCAAAAATCCTGACATGTCCTGACAAGGGGTACTGTGTGTCTTTCCACATTATATGAAAGAGAGAGGCAAGCAGAGCTCACCATTAGCACCACACCCCTTAAGAGCATGAAGCACATTGTTTAGAGAACATGGCTGTTGCCAGCTTTACAGCAGCACAAGTCAGAATAGAAATATAAGCAGGAAGGCTGTATAAACGTTGCTCTGCCTTACAGCCAATATTTGTGCTGTAAGGCAGAACAAGGAGACAGATTTTTCACAATACTTGGACTGGATATGAATCCAACCATGCCTCCAAAATAGACTGAGAAAACGTATTAGCATTAATTGCTCTCTCACTTGTCAGTGTTCATGGAAGAGGCAGCAGTAGTATGCAAGATGGTGGATTATTCTTAAAAGCCCTTTGATGGAAAGGCACCCTATACAGGACGATCAAATAACATTTTCATAAGATTCAGGGGCCCATTCCAGGATGCACGTTCTGTTCAGACAGGGCAGAAGCCAGGCCTGCTGGCTTCACTGTTGTCCCATGTGTATCAACAATACAACCCAGGATATCTCCAACACCACCAACAACAGAATGCAAGTCATCTTCCAGAGAAGCCTATCAGCCCTTACTGCCCTTCTGATAGACTAGGCCTCACATTTTGAGGATCCCCACAGCAAGATCTTCTTAGGGGTGCATGTTCACACATCTCACAGTGACTGAGAGCTTCCAGTCTTCACAAAACTGCCCACCCAACAAAGGCCAGTACTGTCTTTTTACTGGGCATCCCTCTCCTTCTCTGCAGGCTCAAATCAGGAGGCTTTTTCTGATGTCCTGAGGTAGAAGGAAGCGTGCCTGCATATCTGTAACACCAAAGTTGCAGACAGCAAAGGACAGTCAGAAGTATCCATTGAAGACAAAGGGGAAACAAAGGTAGCAAGAATGAAAGATAGTGGACAGCTCTGATTTTGATGAGGCTGTGAATTCATACTGGATTTCGGTTAGAACCAGCCAGAACCCTCAAGGATCTATCCAAGGTGCCAGACCCTATCCCCCAAATAGGTACAGCATCTTGGATAGCTCAGTTAGGGTTCTGGCTGGTTCTGATTGAAACCCACAATGGATTTGTGGACCCTCCAAAATCAGAGCCACCAGCATCCAACGATGAAAGCACCAATAGTGAAGGCAGCTAAAAACATTCACACAGCTGACAATGAAGATTCCCATTGTACACCCCTACAGAGTTAGAAAAAGAGGTTCTCATTGCACACCCCTACAGCATCCACTAGAGATGAGGTGACGCCCATTCAGTTCGAATTTTAATGCACATTTACCTAATTTTCCCCTTTCAAACCAGTACGCAACCCCAAACCGAGTTACCCTTCAAAGTCTGCAATGGAGTTCTCCAATCAAAAAATGCAAACAAAATCGGTATGCACACAAGCTTGAGATAGACTTCAAAAGGTATTCTATTAAGAAAATCGCATGCAAAAATTTAGAAAAGAATGCATATATAAATGCATGTATTAGGAGAATTCACTCACAAAAATGACTGTGAATCATCATGCAAAGTTTTTAAAAATAATCTCAGTGTTTATGACTGGAGAATTCTCAAAGTTGAAGTGAGCTGAATTTAAGAATAGAATAATGAGAAATTAAGAGAAAATAAAACTGATAGGTTCATCCATCTCTTGTGTCCACACTTACTTATGATAGGTCATCAAGCCAACCAGAAGTATTCTGGCTTTGTCAGCCAAATTCCTTTATCATAAAGAGCTGAAACATGCAGAAAGCCAAGGCAAGCCCATTACTTTGTTGGGTGCTGGCACTGACCATGTCTTTCAGGGAGTCTTAAGCTGGGACTCCTCTCCTTAACTGCCTTCCTTTGTGTATGAAACATGCAAGTATTACTGGTGGTATGCAGGAAACCAGAACCATGCAAAGGATGTGAGATACCAGGCCTCTATTGGGCTGTCTCATACACAAAGGACCATGAAGTTACAGTCGAGATGTCCATCTCCAGGAAATCTCCCCCTTTTTCCGCAGAGCCCCCAACTCAGCTTGCATTAGTGAGCTGAGATACAGGTTTTTCCAGAAATCTGGGAAGTTTTTGGGTGTGTGCGTGTTAAAATTTGCTTTAATAGACATTTGTACAAATTGCAGCTGAAATTTGTGTAAATGTCTATGTACACAAATTTTTAAAGAGACAGAAAATCTGACAGCTCTCAGAAGTTGGAACAAAATTTAGGGAGGCCAAAACCATAAAAACACATCAAGCTCCACCTGCCCAACGGGATTCCTCTGACATCCCTAAGCTAGAGAACTAGCAGCGAACACCATTTTTGCTCAAGACGCCAAGGAGCTCCTTAGCTAGCTAGTTTAATTGCCCTGGCACACAAATTTAAGATATAATTGTGATGGTGAGTTCTACATTCTTCATGCCTTACAATATTAGCTGTTACCATAGCCAATTACAATAGAATCCTGCCAACTGGGTTCTAGCCATTCCAAGAAGCTCTCTCGTAGAGAGTTGCATCCATGTCTTCATTTGGCACTCCTAACAGCACATGAATGGATTATTATAATTATGACAAGATTTAATGGGAGTTATGAATCTTGTTTAGATTGCTTCAATGGTGCACAGCTCATAAAACAAACTAATTAGCAACCCAGCCCTCAAGATATCAGAAAGTATACTGTATTTTCATTGATTATAGAAATCTGTATAGTAGAGGCAAGCAGGAATACGCAATGCCATAGCACAGGCGTGTGGAATCTGTAACCCTCCAGATGTTGTTGGACTTCAACTCCCATCAACCACAGCCAGTAGGGCCAAGCATGATGGGAGCTGTGGAATCTGGAGGGCCACAGCAAATCCCCTATTTAGAGATGTGTGAAGCAGCAAAACCTGAGCTCTAAATTCCATTGCAAAGATCGTTCCAACTCAAGTCCTTATCAAATTGCAAGCGTCATTTTTTTTCTTTTCACGCAAAAATCCATGCGTATTTTCCAAACATTTGCATTTTTAAAATATATACATTTTCCTACAATTGATTAAAGTTTGTTTGTGTGTGTGTTTCAAAAGCACACATTTTTCCATGAAGATTTTTCAAATGTATGCATGTTGTCAAATGGATTTGGGGGGAGTCCATGAATCACATTCCAAGCTCAGAAATGCACTGACTTCAGCCACAGATTATGTCTGAGTCTGGAAGGTGCAAACTGATAAAAAATAAACTGAAATGAATTTATCATACATCCCTACCCCTACTACATTTTAATCATCAGAAAGTGACATCTACTGCGTCATTGAAGCTGCATCCCACAGAATTTCTTCAGAAAGTGAAAGAGGCCTACATAGAGCTGCCTCTTCATTTAGTCCCTTTCACTATTGCCGCTGTTATTTGCTCTCCTGCTATTGTGCCTGCCCCACCCTGCCCCTTCTCTTTTCCCCTCCAGTTCATTGGCCCTTGAAGGGTGACAGACGTGGTTGCTATCCCCACAAGCTCTGGTTTTATTGTCTAGGGTTTACCGATTCAGCGTTTAATCATCTGGGCACCGTTTCTGCAGGCAACGAGGGTGAGGTTACAACAGCAAAAGTCTTTTCAACGGGCTCAGCACAAGTCCGTTTGTTCAACTGACAGATTCAGCAAGCTGGAGGAGAATGACCCCCAACAAAAGCAACATAGTGCGAGGACGGCAATGCACGGGAGAGAAGGGTGCTTTTATTTTGCCTGGAGAAAATAAACTGCACTTTCCCCACCCTAGAAATAGATTGAAAATGGAGGGGAAGAGGTGAGGTAACTGCATGACAGGCACAACATCATCGGAGTATCGTGTTTCAAAACGGCAAAGCAGGCGGAACAAGAGTGTGATAAAACACTGGTGTGATGGAGCCCAAATAAGGTTTTAAAGGGTAGGAGGAGGGGGAAGTGCACCCCCTTCTGAAGAAGGGATTACTTCACTAGATATAAAAGTTTGTTTTCCTGTGAGTAGTGTTCAAAATAAATAACTTCTATATTATTTCAGGGCTGAAAAGTTTGCCAAAGGACTAGCTCCGCTGTTATATATGGGATTCAGCATCATGCATCAAAACTGAATTCAATCTAAAATTCTCCTCTGCAAATTTGGAGGATAATTATACATCAAGGTGCTCTAAATGCTGAAATACTAAGTATGCACACAGTCCTTTAACGTAGAAGAACAACGTTTGGCCACAATCCTGGGAACAGTCCCATTGAACACAATGGGACCTGCTTCTGAGTAAATCTGCATAGGAATACTTAGAGTTCTGTGTATCCCAATTGCAAGAGGAAAGTGCTATGTGGAAAACATAGAGAAAAGGACAACACAGACCGCAATCCTATACATACTTACCTAGGAGTAAGTCCCATTGAACTCAACTGGGTTACATAAGAGTAAGCATGTATATAGGGTTGCCGTATAAAACGATCAAGGGTTAGAACAAGCACTTCCTGAAAAAAGGGTAGGTCATTTTGGACTTTAGAAAAAGCTAAATGGAAAGGGATACAGGGCAGATATTGACAGACTTGTGAAACACAGAGAAAGTTTCTCTCTCTCTCTCTCATTATATTTAGGATCATCTAACAGAGTTGATTTGTAGCAGGTTTCAAATACACTGAAGTACTATACAGCATGCGGTTTAAATATGGAATTCACCAACACAAGATTTGGCGATGGCTATTTTCATAGAAGGCTTTTGAAATAAAGAATCATACAAGCCAATGGAACCTCCATGCCCAGAGGCAGTATATCTCTGAAAACCAGATTCTCAAGTCAAATAAGCTTCAGAGACAGCTTTACTCAAGCAGACCTTGGTTGTTTATGTGTGTCTTATTCCATTATTATTGCATTTTTAATTGTGTTTTAATGTATTTTTTATTATTGCTTTAATCAAGTTTTACTTATCTATGATTGTCAGCCACCTTGAGAGCTATTTTCTTGATAGAAAGGCAGGGTAAAAATCGAACCAAACCAATGAACAACTCTGGCCAGCAACCGTCAAGAACAGAATGCTAAGCTAGATGGGCCTAGTCAGAAAGGCAGTACCTTTACAAAGGCTATTCCATCACCTTGTACAAATTTTGCATTTCCAAAAGCCCTTTATACAATGGGCTGCTTCTAGTTTTTGAATATTGGGACAAATAGCTTCAGAGGCAATTTTCAGCAGGTAGGCAACCTGTGGCCCTCCAGATGTTGTTGACTGCAATTCCCATGAGCTTGTTAAGGAAATGTTGCCCAGATCAGAAATCCTTATCAAGCTCTAGTTATAGGCAGTTTTAAGGCAATGGTCATATCAGGCATATCAAAGAGGCCTAGTTAAAAAGGCTGTCCGAACTAAAGTTTGCTTTTGACCTATTCCTCGCATTCAGCTAGACCTGGGGAAAAGAAAACAATACGCCGGGGCAGGGGGAGAACTTGCTCAGTTAGTTTCATTCACCAGACTGGGAACCATTTGGGAAATTTCTATAGAACTGTGAAGTAAAAGCAAGATGTCAGCAAACATGAATAAATAAACAGTATTCTGACCTCAGTGCCAGAAATCCATGGTCCCCACCGTCTCCCTCTAGCAACCAGCCCAGAAAGAACTATGCCTGCCGCATGGTCCCAAAACAACTTCGGAGAGGGGGTAAAGGGGGCAGGCAGGGGAGAAGCTGGCTTATGCAATATCCCCAGGCCTCTGCAGCTTCCTTCCCTCCCCCTCCAAGACGCCCCAGCTAGATGGTCAAAAAACCCGTTTAACTAAAACGCAGAGCTGGAGGTGCTCTGCATTAGCTACTCATAAGACTCTGAGTTTGGAGGCTTGCAAGCATCAAGGACGCAATTGATAGGACTGTGCCCTTAAAGTTTTAATTTGATCTACAGCATCTCTTTCTAGATCACCTCTCATTAGGGATGCTCAGAGGTAGGGTGACCAGATAAAATCCAGGTCAGGGCTCATGTAACTTCAACAGTTGTAGAGAAAAGAGAATTTCAGCCAGTGTCATTTGTATGCAATTAGTTCCTGGTGAAATTCCCTCTTCATCACAACAGTTACAGTTGCAGGCACTATACTAGAGTGACCATATACAAAAGAAGGCAGGGCCCCTGCAACTTTAACTGTTGTGATGAAGAGGGAATTTCACCAGGAACTAACTGCATACAAATGACACCGGCTGAAATTCCCTTTTCTCTACAACTGTTAAAGTTACATAAGCCCTGACCTGGATTTTATCTGGTCACCCTACTCAGAGGTTTTGTTTTATCTGCTTTCCAAAGCAAACCAACCTGATCCATATTTGCAGGGCTAACATACAGATCAGAATACAGTTATCCTTTGGATTTCACAGTTCCAAGTGTTACACTGCAGTTCTTTCAACTCCAAAAGTGTACCCAAATGCATATTTTAGGATAACATATAATTTTAAAGCATGCATACTTTTGAGAGGAAATAGGTTTAGAAATGCACATTTTGTGGTAAATACATTCAAAAATATTCTTTAAATATGATTTTTCATGCGGATTGATAAAAAAAGAGAGAGAAATACACAGTGCTGTGGAAACAGAATGGTACAGACATATGAACGTGAAGTGAAAATGACATGGACCAGAGACAGACTGATCCATCTCATCTCTCCCTCTCAGCCGGCAGAGAACCAGGAGCTATGCTTCAAAAGCTCACACTCACCCTGCTACTCCTGGATGAAGGAGAAGAGCTCTCCTGTGCAGGCAATGGACTAGGCAGTCTGCTCTGACAAAGTGACTTCTTTCAAGGTTGCCTTTGGAACGCAGGCCTTAAAGCCAACGTTGCTTTTGCAATGCCCTTATGCCCTGCAACAACTAGGCCTATTTCATATACAAACAGCCTCATTTTTCATAAGTTAACAAGTACTTTGAATCCTGTTTGGTGCCAAGTCATTTAACATCTGCCAAAATGCTAGTTTTGAAGTTGATCATAAGACAGTTCATCTGACTCACACATGGGGAAGTTCATTTGTGTTCAAACTTTCTGAGCCTGCACGTTATGTCGGAACACAGTTATATGGTTATATTCGCACTTCTCCAATTTTTGCAACACAGTTCACAAATTTAAAAAATGCACACCACCTGTCTATTGGTAGGGGAAAGGGCACACCATGCACAACAATGCATTATATTTCAGGAAACAATTTGGAAAAAAATGAGCATATTTGGAAATGTACATGCAAAAATGTGGACACTGGGAGGAATGTACACAAAAGCATATTTTTTTATGGGGGCTTTTTAGAACAAAATTGCAAAGTGCTGCAGAAATGGGAAGGAACAAACTTAATGTTGAAAAAAATAAGACCCTGAGTAGAACTGAACTTGACAGTTTCATCCAGCCCTACTCGCACAGTATGAAATCCCACATAAGCTTGCCTTTTTCTGGCATTTCTGCCCACAGGCATTTCAAGAAACAGAAGCTCATTGCAAGACTTGGAACATCATTTCTCTCCACTAAAACCTCAAGAACCTGCATAACTTAGCCAAGCATTTCCCACCACACCCTGCAATGTGTTCTCCAAAGGACTGACCGTTGTGAACTAGACATTTTCAAAGCTGTTTCTATGGATGGCATCCATCCCATCCACCATAACATATTATTTCTGTCTCCCCTCTCTCTCTCTCTCTCTCTCTCTCACACACACACACACACACACACACACACGCATGCACCAGTATACATAGTTCTATTGCATCAGAATGAGGATGTTTCATTTCTTCAGAATTAGGGGGAGAAAGGTGACAATTTTCCTCATCTCCCTTGATGCATACTAGAACTCATGATAGGAGTATCTTCCAGTCTCATTACCACTTCTGTAGTAGTATTAGTAGTAGTTCAGCTGTAAGTCTACTTCACCAGTTTGGAGAAAGTAGCAGAAGTACCATTGACTAAGGCCAGTGTACACTACATTCATAAAAGCTTTTTGTACACAAGACACCCAAATTAGGTTTGGTTCACACATTCACATTCATCTTTTGATGACTTAAACATTAAAAGTCAGACTGTATGTTGGATTGGCCCACCTATGCCCATGTAAACCTGTCAGTGCTCAAACATCATCTTCTGAGGCCATACTTGCTGGCCAGCCATTAAAATCAGCAAGGTGAGAGCTTTCTAGATAGTGGCCCCACTTACACTCTATGAATTCCCTCTTGATTTGGGGAACTTTGACTTTCAAAGTTCATTGAATGGTATCCATGAGGAAGCAGACACATCACCTAAACATCCAAGAGACATGTGAAGAATGACTGGGACCCTAGTTCATGGATTACTTAGGTCTTTTTCATTTACCAGTGCTGTTTAGAAATCATCGTGTTTCTGTTCTTCTTGCCTTCTAGTTATCTCATTTGCTCAATAGGTTAAGGCAACATGGGACCAGTGGACAATTCTCTGGAAGACACACACCCTTCCATGTAGTTGAATGTGATCTGAATATAATTTTCAATACTATTGTCAACCAGTATGTCTAATGAATATGTACCAGATAGATTGTATAGGACTTTTAATCAGCTCCTTACATTATGTAGAAAACGCTCACCTAGCTAAAATATAGAGCAAGAGGAACAGGGAGGCAAAGATGACCTCTTCTGTTCCTACCACTCTACATTACATGGTTTGGAGTTGTACAGCCATCCCAATAGGATTGCATGCTTAAGGAGTGTGGATTATGGCCTTACAAGCTTCTCCCAGGGAGGGTTTAACAAGATGTCTAAGGTGTAAACATTGTGTGCAAATTGTATTGGAATGGCTCTGTTCCTTCTTAGAGTGCCAGCTTCAGAGAACAGCATTGAGGCTTGGGTAATTATGATGCAGCCCTCTGAGAGTTCTACAATGGGATGCCACAGGGTACTATGTTATCCCCAATGCTATTCAACATCTATAAGAAGCCATTGGGGGTAGTCATTAGTAGGGACATTGTGAGTGTCCAACTGGGTTCATGAGAGCACTGGAACTCACCCCCATGTCCAGCCCCCATGGACCCATGCCCGTGTGCTTGCGAGCATCCCGCAAGCACTCGGGTGAGGGTCCGCCTGGCTTCCAGCACCATGCCTTTTCTTCCTGCTGTGTTTACCCTTGCATTAATAAGGCCTTTTAAGGCCCCCCCACTGGCACCGGGGGAGGAACGCAATTTCCAGAGCCTCTGGAAGTGTGCATTTTGCCCTTTTGCCCTAATGGCAGCCACTATTAATGGAGTGGGGGGAAATGCACACTCCAGAGCTTCCAGAAACTGTGAACTTCCCCTGTTAATGGCGGCTGCCATTAATGCAGCAAGCCAGCATGGACAGATGCCAAGTGTTCACGAGGCTCAGCAGAGGCAGAAAGGAATCCAGCTCTTGGGGGCTGGCACCAGCGGGGGGGGGGGGGGGTGTTGAGCATTTGCCAATTACACCTATCCCTAGTAATCAGGGGATTTGCAGTGCAGTACTAACAACATACAGAATGACACCCAGCTATATTTCTCCATTGCCACTGAATGTGTGGTCATGCAGTTTTGGAACCAATATTCGGATGCAGTGGGCCAATAAACTGAATGTTGGTAAGATTAGAGCCCCACTAGTGAATGGTTTTCTATCCTGGGAGCTTGGCAATTTCTCTATTATTGATGTGATTGCACTCCCCTTGAAGAAGCAGGAACACATTGCAGAGGTATACTCAGAAACCATGAGGTAATAAAATTGCCCTCCATCCCACTTCTAAGGAGGAGCCCAAATTTAACAGAACACAATAGAGAATTTCCTTTCGGTCTGAAAAGAAGGCCCTTTTAGCAAACGCTCTCCATCATTTATTTTCATGGCAGCTGGAATCTCTCCAGCACCAGCACCCACAAAATGCCCTAGAACACCACTAGGAGTTCAGAGTTCATTGAATGGTAAGCGAAGCACACACACGTAACTAAAAGTTAGAGAGACATGTGAAGAATGAGTGAAGAATGAGTGACTCTAACTCATGGGTTTTAAAGCCTGAATTGCATCTACTTAGGTTCTCTTTTTCGCTTTCCGCTGTTGTGAAAAAATCATTATGCATTTGTTCCTCTTGTTTTCTGGTTATGCAATATCTTGCATTAGCTCACTGGGTTAGGGCAACTCAGGACCAGTGGCTCACTGCCTGAAAGACTCACACCCTTCCATTTGGTTGAGATAGAGAGAGAGACAGAGACAGAGAGATGATAGACAGAGAGATGATAGACAGAGAGAGAGAGAGGAGAGAGAGATGAGAGATAAGAGATGAGAGAGAGATGAGAGAGAGAATACATAGAGAGAGAAAGAGAGAGAGAAATCGTATTGGCAACCAGTGTATCTAATGAGTCCATTGTGCCAAAAAGATTGCATAGGAGGGTTAATAAGCTCCTTACTTTATGTGGAGCTTCCTTCCTCATGGCAGCTGCTGTTTCCCGCCCTCCACCAGTGCCCAAAAACACTGCTAGGAATACTTCCAGATGAGGCCTTTATCACACAATCACCCTGCCTCATTCACAGAGAAGGTCAAAACAACACCCTCTTCCACTCTTAATCCTGGCAGGTTTTTCCACCATTTCTTCCATCTTTTTTTCTTGCCACAGAAAATCCATTAGGGGGGGGGGAGACATAATAGTTGCACAACACTTTCTGACTAGTGGCGATAGCAGCTTTCTGTCTGGAAGCAGCCCCAGCCTGAGGGGGGCATTGTGGAGCATGCAAGAAGTGTGCTATTGATGCCACTTCCAGTGGTAGCAAAAAGAGTCTTAAATAGAATAGCAATAATACTCCCACTGCTACTGTTGAAAGCTATCTCCCCTGCCCACCACACCCAAAAAACCACTGGAAAATTTCAACAGCATCTGGAGAACCTTTAGGAAAATGGTCACCTCAGTTTTACCATCCACAAATGGGTGGGGGAGGGAGAATTTCATGAGACCATTTTCACTAAGCTCTTTTTCTCAAAGAGATTAACTGAAGGATAAGAATGCAAACTACTATTATCATTGTTGCTGTTGTGGTTTATTACATTTCTATTTCTCCCCATAGCCAAAACTCTCTGGGCAGTTTACAAAAGATTAAAACTTCAGCTCACCTGGGAAGGAATCTCTAAACCTTGCATCAAATAGCATAAATATAATAGCTACAACATCCTTCAAACATCATTACTGCTTTTGTTGAATGGCAGCCTGTTCCTTTAGGCCTGGTATCTCAGCTTACACCTACCTTTCTAGTCAGGCCTGACTCTAGGGCATGGATTATATGCACCTCCCCTTTAGATACCAGTCCCCATACCTGCACCTACCTCATAATATAGCTCTCCCAGGATAGTTTCTTAAGGGTTTGTATATCAAGAACCTAACCTCCTCCATCTGGGTAAAATGCTAATTTAGTTAACTAAAGGTACTCAAATGCATTCACTAGGAATTTGGGCAAAGATCTAACTCTGCTACAACTTAGCCAGGATTTATTGTTGTAACTCAGGAGTTATCTGCCTAGAAGTAAAGCAGTACATAAATGTTAATTATAAATGCATAAATACATAGTAATGTTACACCATACGGGTTTCAGCTAGAGTGGCCAGGCAAAAAGGAAAACAGGGCTCCAGCACATTTAAGAGTTGCGCAGTAAAAAGAATTTCTGCAGGTGCACTTATCCTGCAAGTGTGACATGCCAAAATTCTCTCTTCTACACAATAGCTGGGTTCGAACGACAAGATAAGCAACAGTAGGCTGACCATATGAAAAGGAGGACAGGGCTCCTGTAACTTTAACAGTTGTAGAGAAAAGGGAATTTCAGCCAGTGTAATTTGTATGCAATTAGTTCCTGGTGAAATTCCCTCTTCATCACAACAGTTAAAGTTGCAGGGGCCCTGCCTTCTTTTGTATATGGTCACTCTACTATAGTGCCTGCAACTTTAACTGTTGTGATGAAGAGGGGATTTCACCAGGAACTATCCGGAGACCCGTTGGTTATTATGTCATGTGGCAGGCTCTGTTGCTGACTTTTCTGTATTGCGTGCATTATTTCAGAAGGACATTAAGTCCTCTGACAGGAGTGTCTAAAACCACCCTGGCCACTCCTCTACAGGCAGCAGAACTTGCACTGGCTGATGGGATAGCACTGGGAGGGCAGAGCATCAGCCAGCCAGAATGTCACTCAAGGGCAGCGTCGACTATTCACTTACTCAACGGGAGCCTCAGCTGTGCAATGGCAGCAGGGCAACATGTTGTGTGGGGAGCAGCTGTGCAATAACACACTGTCAGTTGACTATTTCCCTCTCCATTGCCTAAAGTGTCATCCAGGGGTGGCACGGGGGGGGGGGGGGTGGAGGGGATGTAGCAATATCTGCCAGCTTGTATGGTTTTAAAAGGGAATTGACAAAGGCTATTAGTCATCATAGCTATATATTGCTTAGAGTATTGGAAGTTGTCTACATCTAACTCTCAGCTGCTGGGGTACATAAATGGGCAGTTACTGTTGCCCTCCAGTTCTACTTGTGGGTTTCCCATTGGGGCATCTGTTGGCTACTGTAGGAACAGAATGCTGGACTAGATAAACCTTTGGTCTAATCCATCAGGGCTGGTCTTACGTTGTCCGTGTAGCCTGTTCCATTGTACTTTCTGAATGGGCTCCAGTTCTGAGGCCTCTGGGACTTTCCTAGATTTTGCTCCCAAGCAACATATACTTAAATAGTAACATAGCATGCTTTCCAATTGCACATTATCATTTTAGTTACTCTGTTAAATATGTATACCATATAATGCAATCCTATGTGTCCTCAGAAGTAACTCCCACTGTATGATTTGGAACTTACTTTCAGGTAAGAGTGTGTAGGCTGCAATCCTATAGACACCTGTCTGTAGGCTGACCAGATAAAATCCAGGTCAGGGATCATGTAACTTTAACAGTTGTCGAGAAAAGGGAATTTCAACCAGAGTCATTTGTATGCAATTAGTTCCTGGTGAAATTCCCTCTTCATCACGACAGTTAAAGGTGCATGCAGTATACTAGAGTGACCATATACAAAAGAAGGCAGGGCCCCTGCAACTTTAACTGTTGTGATGAAGAGGGAATTTCACCAGGAACTAATTGCATGCAAATGACACTGGCTGAAATTCCCTTTTCTCTACAACTGTTAAAGTTACATGAGCCCTGAACTGGATTTTATCTGGTCACCCTACCTGTCTGGATAAGATCCACTGAACTCAATAGAACTTGCATCTGAGTAGTTATGTATAGGACTGTGCTACAAGGCTGCAATCTGTACACACATAGATAAGAATCTCTACTAAATTCAACTGGGTTTGTTTTTGAGTAAATATGCCTAGGGTTGTGCTGTAAGAGACTTGAACTATGACTCAAATAGCCCCTGGTTTGAATCTTGCCTTAACCTGAGTTCCCCCTATCTGAGTCTTCCTCAGCCTGGATTCCCCCTATCTGCAATATAGGGATAACACTGATCTACCTTATAAGTTCATTGTAGGTCTTACAAGATAATATACACACAGCATTTGCACTTCAAAAACACTGTTATTTTAAAATCTTAGCTTGCACACATACATGCCATCTCTGAACTGGCCCTAAAATGTCCATTGTCAATTCTGCAAGTAGGATCCAACCAGAATTGAGGATCTTTGCTTACAGGTGTTAATAATGTAGACAATCGGTACATTTCTCACATCTACACCAAAACAAAGTCGGCTCCTGAAGGGAAATGAGAGATACGAAGGAGAAAGGAGGGGGAGGAAAAGGATTCTATTTAGGGATGAAAAATGTACCTAAACTTAGCATCACAATCCAATACTCTCTAAAGGTTGTGGTAATTGAGGTACATATAACAATATGTGTGATTTGCCTCCAATTTCAGGCCATCTAGAAACCTGTTTATGTGTGTTCAACAATGGATTATTACTTTTCTCACAGTTTCCCAAGGAAACATTTTGCATGTATTTCCTGTTCCAACTGGGGATCCACAAGTGGCAGGCCACGTAACTTGGAAAAGATTTGGATCTTTTGAATACTGAAACCCCTCGAGGGGGAAGTTTCAGTGTTCAGCCTGCCACTTGAACGGAGCTGGTTCTGTTTTTATGCTGACTGATGAGGAAAGCACTTCACTGGGAACAAAATGTGAGGATGGGGGCTTAAATCCTCTGCCTGTAGATGATACGCAGGGACAGCATTGACCCAAGACACTTTGCCGCCTGAGGTGATGGAGAAATTGGTATCCCTCCCCCATTCCATGGAGAGAAGCCAACCTAAGAGTGATAGTTGAACCTCACCTCAACGCTGCTGATGCGACAAAGTCCTCCACCCCACCTGAGGGAAACAAGATTGGGTATGCGATGCACAGCAGGTTGTGTAGCACCTAGCATTCTGTCCCCTGGCCTTGCGGGGGAGCATTTCAGTTGCCACTCTCCAGTTTTTTCTCCATCTGGGGCTTTCCCCCACACCTATAGGAATTAATGGCTCCATTTGTTCCCATGCAGGTTTCAAAAACACACTCATAGAAACCAGTGCTGGCTGAGGAATGCTGGGGGTTGAAAGACATTTTTGTGTCTAAACATGCATAGCTTCTTTTTCCTGCACCCATTGAAACCAATGGTGGAATGATTTCCTATTGGTGTGGGGTAAAGGAGCTGTGTGTCCACATTGGTCAGAGTGTGTTGTTTACAGAGAAGGGATGGTCTACCATGGCTCTTCTCTGTCACCCCTGGGATTTTGTGATCAGAAGGCAGCCTGCTTGAGGTAGGCTGTGCTTCCCAGCCTGATTCTGCCTGGAAAAAATGAGCAAGTCCCACTCAGTTTCTTGTGACATGCCTAATTCTCACCTCCCATTTCTGAATTCTAAAGCCTCTCTGAAGGCTTCTTCACATGAGCAAAATAAAGCACTGGCTGACCACTCCTGGAAGTTTGCGAGTCCTTTTGAAGATGTTGGCATCTGCCAGGACATCTCCTGCGGCTTTCATCCCCTTATTCCATTAGAAAATAGATCAAAGAAAAACTGGAATAAATAAACCCTAATGGTGCAAAATATGTAGAGCTGGGATTGCACTATGAACTTGCCGAGGAAGGATTTTCCTGTGTCCGTGATCAAAGGAGGAGAGGGCAAAATAGTAGTAATAGTAGTGACAATAATTAACACAATTATAAGTATTAATACTTAACATTTAAATAGTATTTTCAAGTGTTCTAAGCACTTTTCATGCTCTATCTAATTGTAATCCTTGTAACAACTAGGAATGTGCATCATATCAGATCCGATATCTGATACCGATTAAAATTGGAGGAAATCGGACATCCTATTCATGATTCCAATATACTCCCATGGGCATCCGATTTTTCCCGATACGATATTTTTGTCTCCGATTTTTAATGATTTTCCCCATAGCCTAGTATTGTGTTACAAAAATGCCTGTAATTGTTTACTAACAAACATTTATAGGAATGCCTATAAATGTCAAACCGCACCCCCCCTTCCCCTACTTCTCCCCCCTCTGTTAGCTGTCAGACCCACTGTTTTGAAACTTTTGGAACTTTTAAAGTAAAAAATTCATAGCCACAAAACGCCTGGACCTATCTTTCTGAAATTTCTCATACATAAGTACCTCAAACCCATCTGCCATGTGGGCAAGTTTCATGCTTCTATCTTTAAAAATAAAAAAGTGAAATGTGTTTCCTCATTTCTCCCAAAATACCTTGCCACTACACACTTGAAGCTATGCATCTGAAATTTCTCACACATGTCAATCAAAGTAGTATCTCTAATGTGGCCAAGTTTCATGGTTGGGTCTTTAAAAATAAAAAAATTGAAGGCATAACTGTCTTTCCCCCACTGCTACCCATTTTTCAAAACTTTATTGCCAGCAAAGGCAAGCACCTATGTTTCTGAAATTTCATACACATGAGTCCCAACATACAATCTGCAGTGTGGCACAGCTTCATTTGTGGATCTTTCAAAATAAAAAAGTTATAGGCATTCCTTGTTTGTTAGTAAAAAAAAAAATCATAGCCACAAAATGCCTGGAGCTATCTTTCTGAAATTTCTCACACAGAAGTAACTCTAACCCATCTGCAATGTGACCAAGTTTCATGCTTCTATCTTTAAAAATAAAAAAGTTATAGACATTTTTGTAACACAATACTAGGCAATGGGGAAATCATTCAAAATGGTATCCAATTCAAAAATCTGACGTCCGATTTTCATATCGGTATTGGATCGGATCTGATACGATGGACCTCCGATTTTTCTGATATGATATTTTTCTAAATATGAAGCTCTGATTCCAATTCCGATACATTTTTTTGCATCCATGCACATCCCTAGTAACAACCCTGTAGGTTAGGTCTGCATCATAAACTCCCACATTGCAGATGGGGAGACTGAGGCTGAGACAGAGTGACTTGCCTAAGGCCACCCAGTGTGTTTAGGGCAGAGGTAAGATCTGAACCATGGACTGCCTTAGCTGCAGCTTGGTCTCTTAGGCACTAGAGCACATGTGTTCCTATTGGCACCTCTTTTTAGAACAATGGTGTAGAAGGAAATGCATTGCCCTGCTCAGTAGCCATTTAGCTCAAAGGAATATTTAGTAGACCCATCAGGGCAATAAATATTGTTACAGCTGCAGAGAAACAGTTTTTAATATAACCACACAAACAAACAAACAAACAAACACAGAAGACGAGGGAGCAGTAGATAGTTGTTTTATTTACTTTATTTTATTCATGTTTTGTCTCTTCTCTAATGTCTTCAAACAACTGCAGAAGTACAGAATTTGGAACTAAATGCAGAATTTGGTGTTCAGAAAGTTGCTGTTCTCAGCACAAACATAAACATAATTTTGTTGTCCTTAAGCCCAGATAATTTGACCTTGAAATTTGTCTATAGCAAACTATAGAATCTGAGCACTAGGGATGTGTATTGTATCGTTAAAATGTATAATAACGATAAGATAAGGTCATTATCATGCATGTGTTTAACGATAACGATACGATAGAAAAATCTACGATAATCATCGGAGATGATAATTTTCAGGCGATTTTATTGTTTTATTGGACTGCCAGATAAATATACCTATAACTTCTGTATTTTAATAGTTAGAGGCTTGAAACTTGGTCACAGTGCTTATGGGGTATGCCTAAGTATGTGTATGAAATTTGATATCGATCCCTCCAACGATCTTTTTTAAAGATCATTTCCGTTCTGACAGGTCTGAATGTACGCACGTGGCGAGCTGTCACAACGGAAACGATCTTTTAAAAAATCATATAAAATTGAGAGTTGGAGGGATCAATCTCAAATTTCATACACATACTTAGGCATGCCCCATAAGCACTGTGACCAAGTTTCAATTCTCTGACTTTTAAAATACAGAAGTTATAGGCATTTTTTTTCTTTAAAAATAGGGCTGCAAAAAATATCTTTTTTTCACGATAATTATCTTGAAGATGATATGGTTCACCTACGATATGAATGAAGATGATAATTTTTTTGGTCCGAAATGACGATAACGATAAACAGTGATATTTTTTGGCGTGCACACCCCTACTGAGCACCCTTTGAGCACAGTATGATGTTATGTTTGTGGTGTTGAATATGTACAACTCTCAAACTCTCCTCTCATGGCCATGGTTTGACCCACAGCTCCCATAATGCCTGAGCACTGTCCATGCTGTCTGGGGCTGAGGGAAGGGCACCACATTGCCTACCTCTGCTGTACCACCATGCTCCACCCTGGGAGCTCTCTGGGGCCAGATCAACACCTTGTGTCAAATCATTACGATTGTGGATTAAAAAGCAGGATATAGCATTATGCATGCAGTATATGGAATGTGGATTGTGCCTCAACAGTTATCAGCGCACTTCAATACCGCTATAAAGCACTAGTGCAGATCTAGCCCAGCTCATCATTATCACATATCATTTTCCAACTCCCAAGCTGTGGTAGATAAACTCTAACTGAACTCATAAATTGCCTGCACACGGTTGTGATTTTTTATTTTGCAATGAGTATAGCTAGTTATATAACTAATAGGGCCAGCCAGAGACATTTTGATGCCTGAGGCGGACAAGATGACACCTCTCCTTGTCTATGTTCAAACTTCTCAGAAGAGCGACGACACGCCGGGTGATGATGTCACCTGGCGTGTCATCGCTCTACTGAGAAGCAGGCCACAAAGTCTAATTCTCAGTAGATGGAAGCAGCGGACGGCAGCACGGGATGCCGGCAGGTAAGGAGCATGAGTGGGGGGGGGGAGGAAAGGCTGCCATTTTAGGTGTTTTCCCCATAGACTTACATTAGGGGAAAGCTTTCTTTCCCCCAATGCAAGCCTATGGAGAAAACATCTAAAATGGTGTTCCGATATCAAAATCAGAACTTCCAATTTTGTATCGTTATCAGATCCAATCTGAGAAGACGAACCTCCCATTTTAATGATACAATGGTTTACAAAATCTGAAGTTCCGATTCCGATCCTGATTCAATTTTTTGGGTCCGCGCACATCCCTAGTAAGCATTTTGGTGACCTTGGAGCAAAGGAGGGGACCTAACCACCTTTACAAAAGAAATTAATTAAAATGATTGTTCATCTGCCCACCCTTTGAAACAAGCAAAACAAAGGTTTGATCCTCCCCCGTAAACCTTTCCCAAGCCACGGGGCAGGAGCAGTCTATGCCCATGCACTCCCTCATGCTTCCTACAAATGGCCTCCTTTCCTTGGAGTTTGTTTAATATGAGCTTAAGGAAAAGTATAGTGTGTTCTTTTACTGTAATTGCACACTTTCAGGCTGCTGTATAATTGTATTTTCCAGAAATAAAGGAATATTTTTTTTAAAAAAGAAACAATTAACTTCAGAGGAAAGGAGAACATAGGGGACGGGGCAGGAGATTTCACCATGCTCCAGGTGAAAAGATACATGAGCTGAAAGAGCGCAACAATACACAGATCTGAAAGTGCCCAGCGCTCGACTTGCTAAGGGAACGGAGGGGGAAACCACGGATGGAAACTGGATTAAAAAAAAAAAAGTAGGTGTGATGGAGCTCTTAATCTGTGTGATAAATGATTTAATTTTCTTTCTTTCTTTTTTTTTAAAAGTAAATTGGCTGGGTGGAACTCAAAATATTGTTGGCTAATGAACCCACTTCACATTTTACTATATATTAAGTGGTGAGTGATTTCATAATGGAAATGCATGTAAAGAATTCAAAGCGCTAATTCAAGTACTAAATCTTGCTTTTACCATTGTTTATTTATCTCTAAACTTTTTTGCCTTTCTGCAACTTCAGTTAGTAAATTATGTGCTCGTGCTGCTTCTTTAGAAGGATCATATGCTACCCTTTATATCTTCTGATATCTTCAAAACTGGTGGCACCAACAATATGTAGTAATAGTAACCTAAGAAAATATCTTCTGTATCTGAAGGAGATACACCATACATTCTCCTTAGGTAGGTTTGCCATACGTCTCAGAAAACTGGGAATGTCCCCATTTCCACGCGATTTGGAAATGTCCCGACCAGCTGGGCAAGAATCCCGGATTCCCAGTCTGGCCGGCTGATTTCTGGACACCTTCTCCAAAACGGTCTGTCTACACAGAAGAACAGGCTCCCGTGGCAACTTCCAGTGAGACTTTGCAACTGCAAATGATCTTGTGAGATTTGCTGGAAAAGCGCGGCAAAAGACCCCCTGGCTGCGGCTGTGAGTGCAGCTGCAGCTGCGCAGAAGCAGCAGTAAACAAGGTATTGAACAAGGCAGCGAACAAGACAAGGAGGATGAAGAGGCACCGGACGGAGGACCAAGGAGGAGGACCGAGGACAGAGGAACCAGGAGGTTAGCGGAAAAGTGGCAGCAGCAGCAGAGGAGAACAGCTGGACGGCACTGTGAAGAAAAAGAAAGTACATGGCGACGGGCTTGCTTTCCTGGAGTACACAGCCGCAGCGGCTTGTTGTTGTTTCCTTTCCTCCTTCCCGTCTGGTGCTGTCCCTCCCGTGGTTGTTGAAAATGAATATTAAAGGATAGCCTGAAGGCAATGGTGGCTTTTGTGGGTAGATTTGCAGACAATACAAAATTGGGTGGGATCACTAATACCCTGGAAGACAGAAACAAACTTCAAAGTGAACTTGATAGACTGTGGAGCTCTGGCTGAAAACAACAGAATGAAATTTAATAGAGATAAATGCCAAGTTCTACACCTAGGAAAAAGAAACCACATGCACAGTTACAAGATAGGGAATACTTGGCTCAGCAATACGACAAGCGAGAAGGATCTTGGAATTGTTGTAGATCACAAGCTGAATATTAGCTAACAGTGTAATGTGGCTGCAAAAAAAGCAAATGCTATTTTGGGCTGCATTAATAGAAGTATAGCTTTCAAATCGTGTGAGGTACTGGTTCCCCATTCAGCACTGGTTAGGCCCCATCTTGAGTACTGCATCCAGTTCTGGGCACCACACTTCAAGAAGGATGCAGACAAGCTGGAGCGCGTTCAAAGAAGGGCAACAAGGATGATCAGGGGTCTGGAAACAAAGCCCTATGAGGAGAGACTGAAAGAACTGGGCATGTTTAGCCTGGAGAAGAGAAGATTGAAGGGAGACATGATAGCACTCTTCAAATACTTGAAAAGTTGTCACATGGAGGAGGGCCAGGATCTCTTCTCAATCTACCCAGAGTGCAAAACACGGAATAATGGGTTCAAGTGACAGGAAGCCAGATTCCATCTGGACATCAGGAAAAACTTCCTGACTTTTAGAGCAATACAACAATGAAACCAATTGCTTAGGGAGGTGGTGGGCTCTCCAACACTAGAGGCATTCAAGAGGCAGCTGGACAGCCATCTGTCAGGGATGCTTTAAGGTGGATTCCTGCATTGAGCAGGGGGTTGGACTTGATGGCCTTATAGGCCCCTTCCAACACTTACTATTCTATGATTCTAATTTTAGTACTGTTTGAACCACTTAAGTCTTTCTTTCTCTTGATTTCAGAATAGCAGGGCAAAACATCAAGCTCCCTATTAACATATAGATTAGTAGTCCTAAAGTTATAAAACAGGGTGATATATATTGTGATGGTACCACAATATACATCACTCCTGCTCTATATAGAGAGCAAGCAGCAATAGCCGCTTACTCTTTGGATGTCTGCTTTGTCTATTAGCAACCTTCTTTTGCAGTATACGTGTATGCTTTAAAGGAAGCTACAACAATGGTTAGGCCATTACCTCAAATTGTGTGTTAATGTGTTATTGTGGTATGAATACATCCATCTGCAGGGATGCTGAGGAAATAGCCCTCATATTTTCTAGAACAAAGGTTCTGCCCACCATGTATGTGTGTCAAAGTTCAGAGGCTCTGAAAAACACCATCAGAAAGTTGCTCGTGGTACAACAGACTGGAACGAGCTCATGTTTGTCTTAGAACAGCCTTCCCTAACCTGGTGCCCTCCAGTTGTTGGCCAGGGCATGCTGGGAATTGTAGTCCAACACAACTGAAGGACACCAGGTTGGGGAATGCTGTCTTAGAACATGTCATTACAGGGATTAGAAGTTCTGATAAAGGCAGAGCTTTGCTGTCTAATAAATATAGCACGGCATTGTTTGTTCATAAGAACTTATAATTGTGCGTGCCTATGCAAATCTACTTGCAAGTAAGCCTCCCCCCCACCCTGTGTTCATTGGGGTTTTTTTAATTTTTTTATTTATTTCAACATAATAAAACATAACGTAATAAACATAACATAACAACATAATAAAACATAAACAACATAACCCTTAACAATCCCCCCGTGCTCTCCCCCCCCCCCCATGAGACCTTCTCTTAATCATTCTTCATCCTTCCAGAATTTTAACGATTCTTTTGAAGGTATTTGTCCCTTCCCCGATCTTAAAGCATATTCCAAAAAGGGACTCCATATTTTTCCAAAATCACTCTTACTGGACATTCCCCTCTTTATTTTCATTTTATAAGTCAACATATCATTCAAAGCCATATCCCATATTTCTTTATACCATTCTTCTATTGTGTAGCTTCCTTGTCCTTTCCAATTTCTGGCAATCATTATTCTGACAGGTGCCAGGAGGTTGTTTACCAATTCTCTATTAGTTATATTCTCATTCTCTCTGTCCCATATTGCTAGTAGAGCTAACTTTGGGTTTAATTCCAATTTACTTCCAATTATTTCACTTATTTCTTTAAACACCCTTTCCCAAAATTTTTGTACATATTCACAGCTCCACCACATATGAAAATAGGTTCCAACCTCCTGACACCCCCTCCAACAATTCTTAGACACTTTTTTATCAATCTGGTGAAATCTAACAGGTGTTAGATACCATCTCCATGTTGTCTTATAGTAATTAGAATAATCGACAACAGCTTTAACATTCTAACATTCCATATCCTCTCCCAGTTATAATCATTAATTTTTTCCTTTACATCATCTTCCCATATCTTTTTTATAACATTGAGTGAGTCCTGAAATTCCTCCTCTATCAATATTTTATATATCGCACTAGTCAGCCCTTTCTTAGTTCTAATTTCTTCTTTTCTTCCTTTTAGTTCAATTAAATCTTCAAATCTAGTATTATTTCTACATTTCTTGTTTTTCAGCTTCCAATCCTGAGTCCATTTTCCCAATTGTAAGCATTTGAACCATGCTATCTTTTGTCCTTTTAAAAGCTCTTTAATATGCTCATTATCCTTCATCTTTTCCATCCAATTCCTTAACTTAATTATTTCTTGATCTTTCAGTCTCGCTTCTATCTCCGCTTTTAATACTCTTGGGAAGTTTCCCACTACTACAACTGGGGCGAGTGGAGAGTCTCCTGGTATCAACTTCTCCCAGACTTCTGAAATATTTCCCAACAATGGGTTGTCCAGTACCTTCAAATCTTTCTTTTGAATTTTAATAAAAAATATATTTTTCAGTTTATAATCTATTTCTCCTGTTTGCATTTCCAACCATTCAAGATCTTCCTCCCCTAAAATACCATTAATAACATATCTTAACTGATTAGCAATATAATAATACTTGATATTCGGAAGTCCTAAACCTCCATTCTTTTGAGCCTTATACCATAACCCCTTGTTAATCCTAGCTCTTTTATCTCATTACAATAAGCGTTAATCATATTTTGCCAACTTTTTAACTCCACTACTGAAATTTTAATCGGTAACATTCTAAACAAGAAATTAACCTTTGGTAAAATCTTCATTTTAATAACCACTATTCTACCGAACCAAGAATGCTTTAATTTTCTATATGCCTCTAGTTTCTCCCCTACCTGTTTTCTTAACGATATAAAATTAAGTTCCTCTAATCTTTCTAGTTCTTTATCTATATTAATTCCTAACCTGTGTTAATTGGTGATGACTCCCAGATAAGTGTTTAAGAGTAACGACATGTAAATAATAAACCACAATGCCATGCCCAGGGCTGGTTCTCTGATTGTCTTTTTTGACCGCATTATGTAACACCACAAGGTTATCACACCAGAACATTGCTCCTAACTTGAAATAGGGCAATGGTGGATCCCAATTCTGTGCACATTGTACTAATGTGTGCCATGTTCTCCACATTTCAAGGAAACTGTACTATTTTTCCATCTTGCAAGAAATAATATCAAATTTATTTAAAGAGATAGACTTTAATGTGAAGTTATAGAGACCCTCGCCCCACCCAGAAATTAACCTTCACAACATATGTTAAATGTGTGGAGGATGGTGTGAGGCTACATTGGCTCTGCAATCAATGCTGCATGTCCCACTGGCCTGAAACACCCACCCACCCCAGTAATATCCATCTGTGCAACATCAGAAAAGTGGAATGTCCATACCATACCGGTGAAGGTTCCTCTTTTCAGATGTTGTGTTGCATAAGGCTCTAGACCATTTAAGGCAGGGGTGCACAACTTTTTCAGTCCCGAGGGCTGCCTGTGAGGGTGGCTCAGGAGTCGGGGGGTATAAAAATGCAATAAATAAATACATAAATAAATTCACACACCCCAGTGATCCTGATACCGATAGCGCTTTCCCCACTGCTAACGTGCTGTGATTCCAGGCCTACCACCCATCCCAATGCAAGGTCAGGGCATTAGTAGATTGCTTCCCCAATAGTGTGTAGAAACATCAGAGGAGGAGAGGTTTTTCAAAGGGAAACTCTCAAGCATAGGCGTGCGCAGCAAATTTCATTACTGGTTTCCACCCAGGGATTGCTTTCACTCAATCATGCCCAATCGCAAAGGACATTATTTTTATTCATTTATTAAGCACTATAGACATTGATGCCCTACTCCGCGTTCAGCTTGCCTGACTGTGGGAGGGCCATTACAGGTGAGGGGGAGGGAAATAATAATAATAATAATAATAATAATAATAATAATAACAACAACAACAATGTATTTCTTACTCGCCTCTCCCTCTGGATCGAGGCAGGGAACAACATCAATACAAACAATACAAAATACATAAAACTGATTAAAAGCATGTAAAATTAATACATTCTTAAAATATCATCAAAGTCTTAAATTCTGGAAGACTGGTAAGTTGGCGGATCTCTCCCAGCAGGTCGTTCCAGCATTGGTGGGAGGTTGTGTTGACACTGGTTGCAGGAGGGGCTGACGAGGTGAGATTAGCCTTTGGGAGCCTTCCTCCTGGCCTTTTTGAAGTACAGCTCCTGGCGAAGAGGCTCTCAGCCGAGCAATTCCTTTTCACTTCTGCTGCAAGGAACAAAGGCGCTCTCCCAGAGGCAGCAGTTCTTCAGTGTGGTGGTGGAGCAGCCGGAGGACCATTTCCACTGAGCCTGGATCCCCACTCAGTGGCCCCCTCAATTCGGTGCTTATTGCTTGAGACATTAGGGTGTGCCTGGGCATGCTCTCAAGTGTGTGAAGAGCCTAGGTTGGGATTCATTTGGCACGCTCAGGCTTGGGCTTAATAGGGATTGGGAGTGGCTGGTAAACCACAGAAAGTAATTGACCTTCTTCAGGTGTTGAACTTGTTTTGCCAATTCATTACCTGTTGGGAATGGTTCACACCCACTCTGATTAGATCTTTCACTCTCCTAACCAGAACATGTTTTCTGCATAATAAGTTGGCATCCTGTGTTACCAAGTCTTCCAGCCTCACTTTGTAGTAACATCCCCCCCACTGTTCTTATCTATCTATCATCTATAAATCTGCCAACTGCATAGAACTCTTCATGTACTTGTTAATGTAGGCTGTGCCTTGCAAATTTTGATGCCACAATACATTTGTTAGCCATTCAAGTACCAACAAAACTCTATGTTGTTCTCACTCCAACAGACTACCAGTTCAATCCTACACGTGTCTACTCAGAAGTAAATTCCATTGAGCTCAGTGGGGTTTACTCCCATGTAAGTTGGTAGAATATTGCACTTAAGACAACCATCCCTTTGAAAAAAATTGAAGACTTACCATGGTCCACAATATATTTTCAGCCACAATTTGTGTATGACCAAGAGTTAATGCATAAATAAGAGTGGTTAAGTCTTAGCCTTAACTGCTAAGACTTAAGCATTCTTATTTATGCCTTAACTCCTGGCCATACACAAATTGTGGCTGAAAATATATTGGTGGATCCTGAGTTTACACTCTTGCTTATGAAAAGCTTTGGACTGATGTCCAGCTGGTCTGCCAGAAACCAACCAGTTGTCCATTGGTGTACCATGGTGATCCTTCTCACAATATCATGGGATATTAACTTTTTTTTCTGGTAAGTCCACAGCTTTAACTTTAATAATTATTTGACATGTAGAAATTTAGTAGGGGAAACTTTTTTCTGTCATCGGTATGCCATGCTAAATTTCTGCATGGCTGCTCAGGTTTTATCCTGGTTGTGTTTTATACTGTATTTTAAATTATGTTTTTATACTGTCGTTTTATATTTTGAATTGTTTTTATGGTTTTAATTTTTGTAAACCACCCAGAGAGCTTCGGCTATTGGGTGGTATAAAACTGCAGTAAATAAATAAATAAATAAATAAAAATGTTAAAGACATAGAAAACCTATCAGAGAGGAATTTGGTAATCCCAGACCCCCAGCTTCTCACAATGGACATGATTGGGTCATGTCTTCCTGTCAAAAGATGTCGCTTTCAAAGCATTGGCCTGGTCGAGGAAGTGGGGTGCTGCAGTTCAATGGACTCCATGAAAGTTGCTGCAGACTCTGATTTTTTCAAGCAATCAGCCCAACGGATCCGGCTTTCTCATACTCATTAGAACATAAGAATTGCCATGCTGGATGACACCAAGGGTCCATCTAGTCCAGCATTCTATTCACACAGTGGCCAACCAGCTGTTGACCAGGAACCCACAAGCAGGACATGATGCAACAGCACCCTCCCACCCATATTCCCCAACAACTAGTGAATACAGGCTTCCTGCCTCTGATACTGGAGGTTGTACTTAGCCATCAGAACTAGTAGCCATTGATAGCCTTCTCCTTCAGGAATTTACTCCTTCCAGATGTGCCTGCTGTACTTTCATTGTGATCCTCATTGACAGGTCCTTTAAACCAGGAGTGGAGAGAAGGTAGATCTCCAGTTGTTTGGGACTTCAACTCCCAGAAGCCTCTTTGAGCATGGCCAGTTCTCAGGACTGCTGGGAGTTGGTGTCTCAAAAATCTGGAGATCAACTTTCTGCCCATTCCTGCTTTAAATCCTGATTTGTACAGAGCAATTTAGACAGCCTTTGCATTAAGATTCACCCTTATTCTTCTCTGTGAACATAGTATTTCTCTGGACATTGCAGGTGGGGTCCAGTTTGTGAGTTATGGATATCTTATGATTGGGGATAAGGATGGTCAGTGAATCACAGAGCCACCATGTTTTGGAAAACACCTGGCTGGGGATATGACCAGTTAAGTCGGGGTGGACAACCTGTGGTCATGCAGGTGTTGTTGGATTACAACTCCCATTATCCTTGACAATTGTCCACATGGGCTGGGTCTGTCAGGAGCTGATATCCAGCAACATCTAGAGGGCAACAAGTTGCCCACCTCTGAATTAAAGCAACAGGGGATGCAGCGAACCTGGTTGGTTACTGTAACTCAGTCTGGAGAAGCATCATCTTTGGTGGAGTTATGAAAGAAGAATCCTGACTCATTTAAAAATCTAGGTCAAAAAGGCTTGTTTGTCATTGACATCATGGAAGCCAGTGTGACTTGCTCCAAAGTAAGCAGTCCTGGGGTGCAGCCTATATCTTTCCTCTGCTGATTGTGAGGCCACTCCGTTTCCTTCCAAACAAAGCCCAACATTCTGAGCAAAAGCCAGGCAGTTCCTAACAGAAACAGTTTCTAACATGACCCCACAAAAGCAGGATGTTCTGACATAGCATGAGGACAGCGATACATGGGGATGGAAGAGCAGTTTTATCCCATGTGGAGAAAAAATACCACACTTACCCTGCCCTAGAAAAATACGGAAAATGGAAGGGAAGAGATGAGATGACTGCAGGACAGGGGCATCATCGTGTGAGGGTCGGGAGGCAAAATGATAAACAAGGCAGGGAGAAAGTGCGATAAAATGCTGGTGTGATGGAGCTCCCAAAGAACATTAGTTTTTTTCAGACAGATTAGAAATGTGATGAATTATGATTATTGATCATTGATAGCTAAAGGCACAATCTATGAATTTCTCATGCGTAAGCCTTGTTGGAATGTGTAAAAGATCTTTCTTCCCCATGGGTTGTTTGTATTACAATCATTTGTGGTCATTGTCACAGGGACAGCCCAAGACATTTTGCTGCCTGGTGCGAAGGCTGCGATTAGATCCCCTGCACCCTTGCGTTCTACATACAGATGCTAACAAGGCTGGAAGTGTCCACCACAATTGAAGGCACAAAATTAGCTTAGGACAGGGGTGCCTAACGTCAGGTCCAGGGGTCCAATCTGGCCCTCTTGGGTTCTCCCGGTAGCCCTCCCCCTTCCCCTGGCCCCATTTCCTTGTCCGCGAATCATTCTGTGGTTTCCCGACATTTGTCCATCCCCCCCGCCCCCCCCCCCCGGAATGCTTCTCTTAAAATTTAGGCACTGACATTAAGAGCTTTAGGCTACAAAATGTCAGCAACATTTGTACTTTTGCCACCCCTCTTTGTCTTTAGTCCCTCCCAACACTACCCCCCCCACACACACACAAGAGCTTCTCTGTAATCTCTGCCTGAAAGAGGTTCCCCACTCCACCCCTGGCTCATGGGGCACAAGGTTAGCTGTGTGCATGATGCACACAGTTGTGTTCTACAGATAAGGATGGATGGATCTTTCACCGAGATTGTCAGTTTTTTAAGGTTGAGCTCATTCCATCCTGTTTCCATAATTTTACTTTTAAAAAAAAATCTTTATGGAAATTCGTACCTTTTTTGTTTTCCCATTTTCCCCTAGCGTTCACACTTTCTTCCAACCAAAGTTTTAACTGTAAGTCATCTTGACTTACAGCAACTCATAAATTTATACATAAAGATACAAATAAAATCTACCCCTTTCGTGGGCACTTTCCCCTAGTAGGTGCATCTTGTGCGCATCCATCCAAGGACAAGTTGCTTCAAAGAGCTTGCAAAAATGCCAATTTCAGAATGCAACTTGGTTCACCCAAGGTCTTGGATGGAGTAAAGGGGGTGTAGTAAACAGGGCAAAAACAAAACAAACCCCTACCTCGATGGAGTCATTGCTCCTAGTGATGAAGCTCGGGCTGGACCTAGCTTCACAAAAGTCCAGTGCATCATGGACTAGGGCCGCCTCTTCACGGCGCCTGCATTGTGTCGCGCCAGCAGTGACAGGCAGTGTGATGTGCATTTGCGCTCCTTCCGGTGCTCTACACCGGAAGGAACACCAAGGTGGCTTTTCCTGATGCTGCTGGCGCCGCCCCGCGCAGCTGCCCGGCAGCAGCTGGAGGGGCAGCAGGGAACATCGGCACCCCTACTCTAAGGTAAGTGTTTCATTTATTTATTTATTAAAATGGAGGGGAGGACTGCGGAGGAGTGGAGGTTTTATTTTTTTAACTTTATTTTTTTTTAATGGGGGGAGGACTGTGGAGGCAAGGAGGTGGTGCAGGGCGCTTATGGCTCATTGGTCCACTCTCTTCCCTGCCCAGCCATGGCGACCAATCAGTGATTGCCATAGAATGGGCAGGCCCATAGAAAGAGCAGGCCTCCCACATGCTATGGAGCAACAGTGACAGACAGCAAAAGCCGTTGTCGCGTCGCGCAAACCTAAAAAAGTCAGGCTAAATGCCCAACTTTTTTAGTGCGGAACAAAGCCCCTTTGCCCCTAGATGGCTTCGCCCTGGTGGCAGCGGCATGTAACCCAACGGCCATCACTGCAAAGCCATCTCGATGGAAAGTGTCCATCTAGAGGTACCAGCTTGCCCCCCCCGACCAATGAGGGAGGGCAAAAGTCCAGCACCTCATAGACCAGTGGGACCCCAAATGACTACCCAAGGATTAGCAGGTGCAGAAGGAAACTCCATTCTTCCTCCAGTCATGATGATGCTATGATTTGAGTTAAAACTGCAAAACTGCACATGCTCAGAGCATTTGGTTTTATCAGAGTTGGCAAACACTTTTTTTCTTCTAATATCTGAGGAATGCAGAGGCCATTTTATGGCAAGGAATGGCAGTTGGAGGGGGGGAATGTGAGTTGTGTGCTTTACAACTGACACAATGCACACCTGCTGCTGCTCATGGCCTGGGCTGCGGTGCATGTGACCTCACTGCCTGCTCCCTCTCAGGAGGCTTTCCCGGCGGCCCTGGCTGTGATACATTGGGAGACGGCAGCAGAAGGTGACAAGGCAAAACAGCAAGCTCAGGGCAGCAGCAAGTAAGCAATAGTATTGCAGATGCTCTGTAGGATGGAAATATCTGGGGAGGGGGTGTCTCAAGAATGCCTTAGGGTGGAGAACCATCCCCTCCAACATCAACTACCTGAGATAGCCTCTCTGTCTCTCATGAATGCTTACAAGAGCATCAAATTAGAGTTTGTGGCTGAGGTGAGGTTTTTAACTGGGGATTTTCTAGTTCATTGTCTTGCAGTGTGTATAACCTCCGAAGTGAGTCCTATTATGGTCAGTGGGTCTTACTCCCAAGTAAATAGGTAATAGGGCTGCTTCTGTAGGTATCACACTAGATCCAGCTCTCAAGCGCTGCCATTGGAATTTCAGCTGAGGTGATTTTGCCTGCTTTTCCCCATCTAGGGAGGAAGACGCAAGCATGCAAATTGGCCAGCCCATGTGATTTGAAACAGCCAATAGAAGAACAGAGTGTTGGCCAGTATTTAAGTGGGCCATGCCTGAAGGAAGGCGTCTTGTTCAGCCTAACCAGCGCCCACCCACCCGCAGTAAGGGATTGGTGGAGGCTGAGTAGGATGTTTTGGGCCATTTCCTGATTGGTCACAGCAGCATCTTTTCTTACATACTCCTTCCTGCCTGCCTGGTAACGGACTCAGTTAATTTAGCTGATTGGCTTTTACTCTTTGTTTACAGTTGGCAGGGAGTGTGGGCACAGAATCAGGTTATAATATTTACCCTGGCAAGCACCCTGAGGTACCTTAGGGTGAGAGCGGCTCGGCCAGCTTACACCAAGGGGTGGGGATGGGGCCTTCCTTAGACCTGGCAAGCTGTGCGCCAGTGAACACTGGGAAGCAGGAAATTGGGGAGCAATCAGAGACTCCTCTCTGCCTTCATAGTGGGAAAGGAGCTAATCCAGAAATCATAAGATTAGCTGCCTGGAGCTAGGGTGGATTTGGCTCTTCAAAGGCTGCTGGCGTTGACACGGCAGCTTTGCTGAGCCTGCAGGTGCCCACTGTATTCCGCTTGCACATTTGCTCATAGCAGATCTTTTAGTTAAGTCCAGGGTGGGCAACAATTTGGACTCCAATTCCCATCATCCCACATGCTGTCTAGGGCTGATGGGAATTGTAGGCCCAGCCATCTGGAGCTCCACAGGTGGCCTACTCTGAAGTGAAGTTATTAATAAAGTTGCGACCCAACTTCTCAGCTCTTCCCTCATGAGTGGGCAACTGTCGATTTTACTTTGTGTTTGTTAAGCTCTTTGGGTGGGATTCTTGTGTTTTGGACAGGAACTCTCTTCTTCCTGTTTCTAAGTAGCCAGCGAGGCACATGGTGCAGTGCTAATGGCTTCCAGGGAAACGTGGAGAATTTTTGTTTTCCATCCGAAGATGGAACATAACACTTGGTCCCTGTGAGAGGAAATGTTTTCATCACAATGAACTTCACCTGCCCCCACCCCTCTGTACATGCATTGAAACTGTGAGGGGCGTGAGCACTGTTTACTGGGGTGGAAGCCAAAGATGCATGCTTCAGCAGGATCTGGACTGAGGAAACTAGAGTAACTGGGATAAATGCAGGCATCCAGATAGGAAGGGGTAACAAACTAGATGTGACGTTTGTCATGTATTTCATGCCTGCAGAGCCATTCTTCTAAAGATAAACAGCTAGCATGAGAGGAGGTGAGACACACCAGGCCCATGGCCTGGGAGAGAAGCAGGCTTTAACCCTTTCCCCACACCTGCCATTCAGCTTTCTTCCCATTGCGTAGGGTGGTGCCACTGGGGTCCCAGGCACAGCTCTGCGACTCATATAGCTGAGAGGGCCCCCAAATGAACTGTGAGCCTATCTACACTAATAACCGTAATTAACCAGTTTAAAACTGTTATACACTGTTTTAAAGCAGTAGTGTAGATAGGCTCCAAGTCGTCTTTCTACTTCTGTGGGGGGCATTCCTCTTTTGAATACTTTTTCCAAGGTGGACGCACTGCTTCAGGGCAAAGCTCTGCATTCGTACCCCCCCATCTTCGTTTTGTGCCTCAAGAGTGCCTCCGAGTTTCCTGTGGAGGCAGTGAGGCACTCTGGGAAATGAAGATGGCAGCAGGCACAACTGGGGATCTTCACTCTGCTGCAGAACACTGTCAAAACGTTTTTCACGAAAGAAGGAAAAAAAGGCTGCCGCTACCACCTCTACCAGCGTTCCTGTAAGCAAAGGGAGTGAGGTATTAACGGGTCCCCTCTTTCTTCCTTTTAAACTCTTTACAAATGTTATTGGAAATGCGCACACCCAAAAAACTTTGAAAAGAGTTTTAAAAGGAAGAAAGAGAAACCCTGTTGATATTTCTCTGGTGCCTGGTAAGAGTGAGGAGGAGGGATCAAATGGACGGGAGGACAGCAGAGAGGTGGCCAACCTAACCTCTCTCAGCAAAGAGTTCTCTGGGTGTTCAGAATGCTAAACTAGAGAGGTCTTTTGTTTGATCCAGCATGGGTCTTCTTAATGGCCAAACTACTCATGAGCACCACTCAGGATCACAGCACGGAGCAGAACAAAGTGCCAGAGTGATTGGTTGGCAACTTCATAGATGTGTCTTTCCCTTTCATGATTCCCTCCATCCCACATGTTGTTTACTAATGGTTATGAACTGGCCATATGTGCCGTTTCTCTATAGCACATCTGCAAAGTGTGATAGAGAGGGATCCTGCCCAGTGACCCACTCCCATCCTAGTGTGATCTGCATTTAATGCAGATATTCTGCATTAGGATTTCATGCTTTTATTCAAGCACCCAATCCCACATGTCTAGCCCTATGGGAATCTTGTTGCGCTATCTAACATTCCGGGAAACATCTGTGCCAGGATGCAGAGTGGTAAATAGCTGACAATAGAGAGTCAACATAGGATTTTGTAAATCAAGGGGCCCACAATGATATTAGGTCATAAGCAATAACAGGCATAAACTAGAAAAGTTATCAATCCAATGAAGGGATGCTTGACATGGGAATCATCAGGTGTATCAGGCTAAAATGTTTATACAATTTTTGAGACAACCAGTTCATTTGCATAATATTATGAACACAGATTTTGTTTTACAGACATATTGTTGTAGCTTGAAATCCAGTTTTGAGACCAAGAGCTACAGATTTTTAGAGTAGATTTGGTAACGTGTTCATATTTCCATTGCATTGAGAGGAAACAGAAAATCTGAATGTCCATAAGCAGGTAAATGCATGTAAAATGCTTACCATGTATAAAGGTGATCAAAGATTTCAGTTCTCCATAGGAGAACTCACCTTCTTTAATTGGAGAGCATAATGTAGCAGTGGGCTGCTGAAATTCATGGTGAAAAGGGGGAGAAGCAGGTTCTCAGGATGCTAAAATACTTTATTTCCATGTTTCTCCCCCCCCCTTTTTTTTGGGGGGGGGGGCCTGATTTGGATGCTCTCTTCCTTTTGGTTTTTTGAAATTCATGGTGGCCAAAAATAAAGAAATGCTAGATTGCTACCCCAAATCAATGGCAAGACTGCTAAGGAAGCCTAAAGCATCCAATCTCACTTGTTTTGAAGTGGGGTGCGGCCGTTAGCTGCAACAATGAGATCTCACTTGATGTCTCACTGTTGGCAGCATATGATGAGTTTTAATCAGCTCCTTGATGGGTTGATTGCTCAAAACTGGTTTTAGATGTATGTTGTCTTTGGGTATTCTGTCTGTATGTGAGTTTTTATGTACATGGTTTTCAAAGTTGTATACTGTATTTTTTAAATGATTTTTAATCTTAGAAAACTACCCAGAGAACTTTGACTATGGGGAGCTATAAAAATGTTCATTATCATCATCATCATCATCATCATCACATCAGTCACCGGCATCACATCAACAAATTATACAGAAAACCTTCAGAAACCGGGCCTACCAAAATAGATCCACACCAATATCCAGAAAGCAGTCATACTTAAAACATGCTTAATTGTCAGGAAATTCCGGAATCTGTAAAAGACAGCATGACCTGTCTTTTACAGCCATGAGAAAGAGAAAAAAGAAGAAGAAGAAGAAGAAGAAGAAGAAGAAGAAGAAGAAGAAGAGGTTACATAAAGCACTTCATGGGAAGCAATCATACGAATGGCTCAGGAAGGCTGAGCTATTTCCAGAAACCGAAGGATTCCTAATAGCTATACAGGATCAAGTTATAGCTACCAAGAACTACCAAAAATACATCATAAAAGGTAACAGTGTAACAACAGATTCATGAAGGAAATGCCATCAGTTCCAAGAAACAATAGACCATATAACAAGAGGATGTAAAATTCTGGCAGGAATGGACTATTCAGACAGACACAAGACAACTGCAAAAATAATTCACCAACAACTGGCCATCAAATTCAACCTTATCAAACAATCTACACCATACTATACATAAACACCCGAAACAATCTTGGAAAATGTAGATCATAAAATATACTGGGACAGAACAATTCATACTGACAAGACTAGGCTGACCATTTGAAAAGGAGGACAGGGCTCATGTAACTTTAACAGTTGTAGAGAAAAGGGAATTTCAGCCAGGGTCATTTGTATGCAATTAGTTCCTGCTGATATTCCCTCTTCATCACAACAGTTAAAGGTGCATGCACTATACTAGAGGACCATATACAAAAGAAGGCCGGGCCCCTGCAACTTTAACTGTTGTGATGAAGAGGGAATTTCACCAGGAACTAATTGCATACAAATGACACTGGCTAAAATTCCTTCTCTCGACAACTGTTATAGTTACATGAGCCCTATCCTCCTTTCCATATGGTCAGCCTAGACAAGACAATACCCTGCAACCGATCAGACATGACGTTCATAGACAAAAAAGAAAAAACACACATATCTCATGGACATAGCAATACCGAATGACAAACATGTTGTTGGAATGGAAGAAGAAAAGAGAAACAATATACACCACTGGCCATGGAAGTCAAAGAACTATGGCAACAGGAAAAGGTAACAATTATCCCATTAGTCACATCAGTCACCAGCATCACATCAAAAAAATATACAGAAAACCTCCAGAAACTGGGCCTACCAGAATACACCCACACCAACATTCAGAAAGCAGTCATAATTAAAACATGCTCAATTGTCAGGAAATTCCTGAATCAATAAAAGACAGCATGACTTGGCAAAGCCCGTCATGTCCGTCTAGAACAACTGCCATGAGCAAGAAAGAGATAAATCATAATCATAATTATAATTTTCCAGTGGCAAGCCAGCGATTCTTTTTTCCGCCAACCCCAAAGTTGCCAAATCTTGCCATCACAACGTTCAGATCTAGATGCCTGGCAGAGCTGTTGTTGACTACTAAACCACTTGGGCTGAAGGAATACAGACACAATGGCATTGTCTTGCATGTGGTAATGCAGGGTTTGGGTGCTGCAGGTGTTTTCCCCTCCTGAATGAATGAATGAATTCTCTGGGTGTCATTGTTAAAATCTGATATCAGTAACAAAGATACTATTACAACATAAAATGCATCTCAAAGACTGAACAATATAATTAAAAACAGGTCTTAAAACTTGTAAAAGCCAAAGCCCCAGATTCTATTAAAATGCCCTTAGAAGCCAGGATGACAAAAAGAATACACAGTAGATACTGGCTGAGACTCTCCATTATCATGAGGTCCTTATGTCGGTGGCATGTGGGCATCATCACCAGCATAGTCCTTGATTCATGGGCACTTGCAATGTTTTCAGGGCCAGTGGGGGCAGATCTAGCATTTTCCCATTTTTCTTTAATTTTATGGTTGTTAGGGTGACCAGATAAAATCCAGGTCAGGGCTCATGTAACTTTTACATTTGTAGAGAAAAGGGAATTTCAGCCAGTGTCATTTGTATGCAATTAGTTCCTGGTGAAATTCCCTCTTCATCACAACAGTTAAAGTTGCAGGGGTCCTGCCTTCTTTTGTATATGGCCACTCTAGTATAGTGCATGCACCTTTAACTGTTGTGATGAAGAGGGAATATCACCAGGAACTAATTGCATACAAATGACCCTGGCTGAAATTCCCTTTTCTCTACAACTGTTAAAGTTACATGAGCCCTGACCTGGATTTTATCTGGTCACCCTAAATTGGTTGTGCATGTTTTTTCTCCTCACTTCCTGGGCTGAGCATATATTACCCCCCCCCCCCATTTTATATATTAATACACAAACTAAAATAAATGCACTGGGTTTGGTGACCTTTCTGACGGTGTGCAGATGGCACATATCCCAGTGTAATAAGCTAAAACGGAGATGGGCAAAAAGTAGATATCCAGATTTTGGGGCTTCAACTCCCAGAAGCCCATGCCAGCATAGTAAATGGGAACTGAAATCCAAAACATCTGGAAATCTACTTTCTGCCCACCCCTACGCTAAAGCATGCCGGGTAAACAAAAAAGACCTATACAGAAACAGAGAACATCGGAGAAGTGGATAAACAATGCCTTAATAGCATACAAAAAAATAACCAAACCTCACATTATTGAGGTTTCTTTGAGGGAAAGGTAACAGCAAGTAAACCTATTTTTTTCCTTGTCATTTTGTGTAGCAAAAAGCAGCGTGGGAACTGAGGGATTACAACTTTGGGTGCGCCAGTGGGAATTGAAATTTTCCAGAAGAGAGCATCATGTTCTTTTACTGACTATTTCCCTCTTTCTCTCAGTACTTGTAAATAAACTACTTAACTCAGATCCTGTCTTAAGGTTCACACCCATATCTTCTGAAAATACAATGCAAATATGAGGCTAGGAGGACAAATGCCAGCTAGCCTTCAAAAGGACACATTCATTTCCTCAGTTTAAAAATAAGACCGATCATCGGAAAATGTACCTCAGGAGCAGCGTAGCAGCTCAAACCTAACCCACAGTGCTGATACTATGTTCCAGACCACACTGGCTTTATTTTACAAGTTGACCTCGAAGAGGCATGGGGAGTTTCAGTCTCAAACTTTATCACAAATTGTGGTAACATTTTATCTCATGGGCAGGAGTTTAACAAATCGATATTGGGACATGAAGTGCAGAATCACTGCAATGTGTTGTAAGCTGGGCTGCCTTTGAACATAGTCCAGAAACTTCAGTTACTTCACAACATGGCAGACAGTCAACTGGGACTGTTTAATACAGCTCCGAGTCCATTTCAGGGCACAATTCAAAGTGCCTGCAGGAACAACGGAGGTAGGGCTTACATGTGCACCTCTGCACTACCTTAAGACTTCACGTGTTCAGGCAAGTACCTGTACAGGTCTATAGTTATAGAGCAACCCTACATATATTGACTCAGAAGTAAGACCCATTGGATTCAATGGGACTTACTCCCAGCCTTCGAGACATGATTGTATTACGTTGACCTGGTGCATAGATGTACGCACCAGGCAGACATCACACACCTGGGCACCACCCCTTTAGTGCTGAGCACCGACCTCTGACCATGCAAGGCTCCATGACAGGTCTATGAGCCACACCCCTTACCCACTGGAATCTCTGTCCTGAGCTCCCATATAGGTACAACAATTTCTTCCTGAAGCTGGCAACTCTTTCTCTGCTTTGTACTCAGTTTGTACTCTTGAGTCAATCACTTGTCTCTCAGCTTTGTTTATTGGGATGTGGCCTCAGAAAATGTTCTCCCCAACTTTTTTTTTGGGGGGGGGGGGAGTCAAGCTATTTTTCTATTAATTTCTTTTGTAACATTTTCATTAATATTTAATTTTAAATTAGTTTAATTCCTAGTTTGGATTTCCATTCATTTTTTGGAAAGTGTTATATTCCTTTGGAAACCTCCTCTGCCTTCTGCCACCTATGGCTTTGACATATTTTTAAAACCAACTGGAAGGAAATGTGCAGGTTTTAGGCCATGGAGGAGGAACCTGTGACCTTCTCGATGTTGTTGGACTACAGCTACCATTGTCCCTGGCCATCGGTCATGCTGGCTGGAGCTGATGGGAGTTGGAGTCCAGTCACATCTGGAAGGTCACAGTTTCCCCACCACTGCTTTAGCTTAGAGCAGCCTTCATACCAAATTTCAGAGGGAAAGGACAATGGGTCCTCAGAGAGGAAACTATAAAAAAAGGGTGACACGTCTAATAACTTCCAGTTGCTTCAATTGCTGGCAGTGCAGAATGATGGAACTACTGAGGGGAAAATAGGGAAATGGAAAACATATTGTCAGACCGCTGTCTAATGGTAGCTGGAATGGGTGGTTTGATGTTCATGAAATCTGCCCAGCAACCACTGAAAGGACATAAGAAACAGTTTTCTAAATGGCATTTCCTCCCAAACTATCAACAGGTTGCTGGATTTCTTGTGGAGAACGTTTGCTCTTTGCCAAGCCTCCCTCTCCCCTCTCGCCTGTGGGGGAGAACCTCTTTGTCATCGAACTTGACATGGGCATGAAGGCAATGATCAGGTCCATCTGGAAGGCAGATTGTTCCCTTTCCCCTGCTCCTGGTACTCCTTTTTCCGAGTTTTGTTCTTTTGCCTTCAGCTCAGTTAGGGACCCAGTGGAATACACCACCTGTTTGATGTCTTAGCCATTATCCAAGGAAGTGACACACACTGAAACTGGTTTCAGAGAATTGCATGGTCAGCCAACCCACTGCAAATACTCGAACAGAACTTTGATAATTTGGAGGACCTTTGATAGCCTCCAAGTAATATATCCTTCTAGCCAAGCAACAAGATCCCTTTATAGCTGGAGGCTACTTTTGAAAACGGTCTGGGAACTTCAGCTGATCCAAAACCAGGCAGCAAGATTGTTATTGGGGCCAAGAAGTCCACATTATGCCAGTACTTTTTCAGCTGTACTGGCTGCCAGTCCATGGCTAGGTCCGATTCAGAGTGCTGGTATTAACTTTCAGAGTCCTAAATGACATGGGGCCAGGTTATCTGAAGGATCACCTCCTCTCCTATGTACCTGCTTGGAACCTAAGTTCATCCTAAGGATCCTTCTCCATGAACCCCTGCCAAAGGAAGTGAGACGGGTGGCTACCTGGAGGTGGGCCTTTTCTGCTGTGGCACCCCATCTGTGGAATGAGCTCCTTAGAGAGTTTGGCCTGGCACCTACATTGTAGATTTTCCAACGCCAGGTGAAGACCTTTCTATTTTCCCAGTATTTTAGCAATTTACTATCCTAGTCTTTAAACACTGCTGTTTTAAATCTGCATTTTAAATTTGTATTTAAAATCTCTGCATTGCTGCTCAGTATTATTCTGAATGTATTTTTATATTGTGGATTTAAGCTTTCACATTATATTTTATGCTGTAAGGATTATTTTATTTTTGTGAACTGCCCAGAGAGCTTCAGCTATTGGGCGGGATAGAAATAAAATTAAACGAATTTTTTTTTTTTTTTTTTTTTAGGGCATCCTGAAATCTCCCCAGAAACCACCCACAGAGCTCAAGAACAGTATCCCAGTTGGTGTGTTCTGACACATGACTATCATAGCCTACACAAGCAGAAAAGACTCCCCATTGCAAAATTACACCTGATCATGTAGGAAGCCAGCATGAGCCACACATTAGGGATGGAGCTAACGCCCCAATGCCCTTTTGTTCTTGTCTTCCATTGGTGGAGGCATGAAAACAAGGGGCAGCAGGCACTTGGCAAAGCAACATCAATTGTTGAGGCAGGGAAGATGCCTCGACTGGCAGAGCCAGGAGGAGAGGGCGGTGCCAGTCACATCTGAGCCAAATCCAAGACTTGGCATGTATGTGCCAATTTGCTGGCTCCATCAAATCTTCTTGGAATCTGGAGACAGGTATGGCAGCAGGTGACACAATAAGCTTGGCAGCTGCAGATGAACAACCATCCATTGGTGGAGATGTGCAAGTACCAGGCAACATGAGCCTTGAACAACAATGGCAGAAGATGTGGGAAACAGGCAGGAGAGGAGAGGAGAGGAGCCGGCCTGGGTGGCCTTAAGCCTGGTGGGTCATCTACTGGATCATCCCTGGTATGAAGAACAGAAAGCAAAGAGTGGGTAAATGAACAAACATGACAACTTACCCCATGGCTGAAGCACAAGCAGAGACTCACAACAGATACCCACCGCCTGTTGCCCCAATGTTCCATAGGTAGGGTGACCAGATTTTGGAACCCAAAATCCCAGTCCCCCCCCCCGCCACCCAAAACAACCCCCCCACCAAGCCACCCCCCCACCCAAAACAACCCCCCCACCAAGCCACCCACCCCCAAAAAACATCAGCCCAGACCTACCGTACCGGGTTCTCTTCTGCTGCCTCCGCCGCCGCCGGGTCCCCCGCCGGCTCGTAAGGCCAGCAGCCGCGCGGAAGAGGCAGGGGAGGGCTGGATCCGGAAGTGACATAATCGGCCCTCCCCCGCCTCTTCCACGCGGGCGCTGGCCTTACGAGCCGGCGGGGGACCCGGCGGTGGCGCGGCGGCGGACCCGGCGGCGGCGCGGTGGCGGCGGCGGACCCGGCGGTGGCGGGCGGCAGCGGAAGCGGAGGCGGTGGAGGACCTGGTGGCGGTGGCGGCTCTACTGAGAAACAGGCTTCGCGGCCTGTCTCTCAGTATCGCGCCAGGTGATGACGTCATCACCCGGCGCGCTACTGAGGGACAGGCCGTGAAGCCTGTTTCTCAGTAGATTCGAGCACCAGAGGGAAGCGGACGCCCCTGCAGGAAAGGAGCGTGAGGCGCGAGGGAGGGCACTTACCTGCTGGGGTGGCCGCTTCCCGGGCTCCTCCGCCACCACCGCCACCGGGTCTATCGCCGCTCCTTGCTTGCTGCCACCGCCGCATGACCCCCCGCCACCCCGGTTTGCCCCCCGCCCCCCAGTTGGGCCGGTTCGCCCCTGGATTCCCGGTTAAAGGTGCAGGGGCCCTGCCTTCTTTTGTATATGGTCACTCTAGTATAGTGCCTGCAACTTTAACGGTTGTGAAGAAGAGGGAATTTCACCAAGAACTAATTGCATACAAATGACACTGGCTGAAATTCCTTTTTCTCTACAACTGTTAAAGTTACATGAGCCCTGACCTGGATTTTATCTGGTCAGCCTACCTATGCTGCCACCTGCTTGCCCTTGCCATAGAGCAGGGACCTTCAGCCTCTTTCAGCAAAAGGGCTTTATTCAATTTCACAGAATATCTTGTGTGCGGGGAGGAGTTCATTCCAGTGGTTGGTAGGACTGAAGGCAAAATGGGGAAGGGCAAAAATGCCAACTATACCAAAAACATACCAGCATAATTGAGCTGAACACTCTTAGTGCCCGTAACTAAGCTTAAGGAGAGGCATTTCAACCATGGGTGGTGTTGGCAGAAACATCCTAGCCAAAAAACATATATGTGTCCATTGATTGGCTCCACTAGATCATCCTGGCAAGTGTAGGTAGGCACAGTGGAGGGTGGTGCAATTACTGTGGCAGCTGCAGATGCCCATCGGATGGGCGCACTCTGTTGGTGGAGGCATGGAAGTACAGGAAAGCTTGAACTTGACACAGCATCAGAAGTTGAGACACAACAGGCAGGACACAACATGGGAGGCCATTTCAGGCGTATCCAAGTTTTACACCTGGGACTTGGCACATCCGCTTGAAATGGGGTGACCATATGAAAAAAGGACAGGGCTCCTGTATCTATAACAGCTGTATAGAAAAGGGAATTTCAGCAGGTGTCATTTGTATACATGCAGCACCTGGCAAAATTCCCTCTTCATCACAAAAGTTATAACTGCAGGAGCCTTGCCCTCTTGACCAGATACAATACTTGATATTGTATTGGTTTTATATGCTCTTTTAATTAATTTTATGTATTGGATTTATATTGTATTGTTGTACTAATGTCATTCCCTGCCTCGATCCAAAGGGAGAGGCGGGAAATACATAAATACATAAATAAATAAATATTATTATTAGGTGAGTGCTTATCACCAGCTCTCCCAATAGTGTATAGATAAAAATCTGCAAAAGGCTATCCTTGGAGCAAGACATCTAACAGAAATCGACTTGTGGAAATCTAGTTTACATTACATCCAAATTGTTATGACGTTTTAAAGAGAGCGGCTCTTTCTTGTTTAATATTAAATCACACTGAATGGTCATGAGAAAAGATTGCTACAGTGACTCAATCATTCTTTCTCTCTTCTTTCTCCACCCTTTCAACTCCCTGAATTCTACACACAATAAAATGTCACCTATTTCACACACGTGAAATATTATGTGGGAATAAGTCCAATTAAACTTAGTGAGGCTTGCTTCTGGTTAGGAGGGCACAGTCCTAGGCATGCTGGCTGTGGAATGTTGGGAGTTGTAGGACTTTCTTTACCTAATCTTTCTGTAGTGCATATTTCCTATTTTCTGTTTAGTCTAGCACTGGTGTACCCCATCCTAACCACAGGGTTCTTTAGCTATTTCTTCTTCTTCTTTTTCTAATCCAGGACCTGTTTTCTTTAGAAAAATGGAAAATAATAGATTTTTCTTTTCTACTGATTTTATATGAGGACAGCAAAAAGAACGACCACAAAGAAATTGTACAGCAACTAAAAATACATGTTAATTTCAGATGCGTTGAATGTCTCACTTGTTCTTTATTTCAGTGATTTTAACATTAATGTATTATGTAGAACAGGTTTGTCTAAATTGTGAGCTGTAGAACCAGACATGTGACCAAGGCCACGCCCCTTGGGGGGTGGTCATGTCAGAATGGGCCCACCTTGGGGGCTGGGCACGCCTCCTTGAGCACAGGCCATGTTATCTTCCCATTTGGTTTCCAAAATATGGTCATTCTACATTTATTCCTATTAAATTTCATGAGAATTATAAAACTGTGAGGGCCGCACTACTAAAAATGGGATAAAGTTCCATATGTGAAATTGGGCATTAAATTGTGAACAAAGGTGTTTCTCAGCAGGATTCGAAAAGCTTTATTCTAGTATCTGCAGTCATGAACTGAATTAAGCAGGCCTATTGTCCCAAGAAAAGAAGCAGGATCGAGAGTGGAAATAATCCATAATTACAGCCAGGCTAAATCCAGATGATTACAGGCATCCATGCTGCAAGAGGGAAGTTTCAGGGAACTGCTCCTCACATATGCCATGACATATGTACAGCAGAAGAAACCACCACAACAGGAATGAAACGGAACTACAAATGGCTTAATCCTTGTAGATATTAGTTACATGAATAAGGAAGGCTATTCATCATGTCCTGGAGAAAGTGCCTCAAATCATTCAGTCCGGATTTTCATATGATGACTATTAACACGTTCAACCACAACAATTGATATTGTGTCATGGTTAGATGCATGAGCTATGAGCTGGAAGTTCCTAGTTCAAATTTCACATCAGCCATAAATAAAGCACTTCAGTGACCCTAGGCAAGGCATTTCTTTCAACTATTCCCCTTTTATGATAAGGTGATAAGAAAACAAGCTATACCACACTTCCACCCCTTCATGCTTGCGGCAGCTGCCCCTTATCTCCTGCGCCCTAGCAACCTCGGCCGTCTTGGAAATGTGCTGCTTCAAAGGCAAATTTTTGTGTAGCCTTTCTGTTACAATGTTGCATTTCACCCTGATGTCCCAGTTCCATACAAACTGACAATTATTCTGTCTGTCTCCGGACCCTGAGATGCCAGCTCGCAACAGTTCTGGGCTGCTCCACGCTGAGCAAGCTTGAGGGCAACCTTGCCATCCCAGCAGGTCTCTGCATCTCAGAGGTGGGTGACTGGGCAGGCGGGAGTGGGGGAGGGCTGCCCGCTGCCCCCCCCCCAAAACCCAGGCTGGCAGTGATATCTCTGCATTTCCACCTAGCTTTACTCAAGGGGCAGAAGAAGCGTTTGCAGCGGCGCCTCAGCGGTATGGTGCACTCATTGCGTTTCCTTCAACGTCGCGTCAGGAGAATGGAGTGGATAGTCAGCCGTTCCTGCCTTCTGGTTCCCCTCCGCCAACCGGCCGTGCCATTGGAATGACCGGGCAGGGCCCGCCCAACATGGGAGCAGCAGCTGTGACGTGGTGCCTGTGGACTGACATTCCTTCCCATGCGACTGTTGCCATTTGCCTTTTGGTCACCACGTTCCACCCAAGCCCCTGTCTTGCCCCCCCTGCAGCGTGCCTTTCAGATTACTCCGCCCACACTTTGCAATGGGCTTGTGGCCACATGTAACTGTGAAGGACATGGGTTTCTGGGGGCCTTGGCGCTTCCAGAGGAGGGAGGAGGATGCGCTCATTTGTTGACATATTTCTGAGCTACTTATCTCTTTAGTACCAGCCGAGAAAAGCAGGTGCTCAGTTAACGAGCAGAGGCTTAATGGCTTTCAGCTGAAAAACCGTTAAGGAGGGTTTCGTTCCCAGGCTGTGCAAGGGCGGGGGCTAAGGAGTGAGTGGCTGATAAACGAAACCCTGAGATGGGTGGGTCATCTCTCTTCGGACCTGGGCACGGTGAAGAGGTGACCTCCATCTGGCTGGATCGAGCCGGGTGTTAGAGTTTTTATTGTTTTATAAGCCTATTTGGTTTAAGGTAGCTTGACACTGTTAAGAGTGTGCCTAATTGGTGGGGGATGCCAATTGTTTTATTGCTTGTGCCTTCTTTGTGCTGCTAACCTCACCTACCTCAATTCCCTTCCCCCCCCCTTGCTCCCTTCTCCTACCAACCCTTTCCTGTTTTGACCGAGGCCTTAACTTAGGATAGTGTGTAAATAAACCTGCTTTGGTCCTTAATTGCTGTGTCGTTATTTCAGGTGTTGGCTCAAGCCAGCTTTGGCTGGGGGACTGGGTGGCGGGACGGGGTTTGTCCGCCACGGCAGGGGAACATGGTTTATGTTTCCTTGACAGTAACCATTTCTAGAATAAAGATATTGCAGTAGTTTTTCAGTACTAAATGGTCATTTTGGTGCGATACACACACACACACACACAACTTTCCACAAGAAGACAGCTCAATAGCAGGAACTCGTTTGCATGAATAGAAGTTCCCCTGCCTTTTTCCAGCCAGGATCCCAGCAAGGGAGCGAATTATACTCAAAATGAACAATGCACATCCTTATTCCAACCCCCTTGCTTCCTGTAGAACCAGCTCCATGTGAGTCGCCACACATCTCGACGAAAGAAAGATTCCAGTGAAGATTTAAAAGAAACTTTACTTTAACTACCAGTAACTTAAGCTCAGCCATTACTGAACAGTCCATGAGTCACGGGAAGAAGAAGAAGGAAGTCGGAGGGAGGAGACAGGAAATGACAAAGCAAGCATTGGGTCAATCCCCTCCCACCTTGTCCACAACTGGGAGGGGTAGCCAGAGAAGGGGCAGTCATTCAGTCATGACATCACCACCAAACTACACCCACGATTAGCATTAATCTGAATGGTCAGTGGAGGGTTACACAACAATAATGTGCTCAAACGTCGGAGAAAAATTTAAAGTCACGTTAAATCGCCACCTTGGAAATGTGCATTAATGGAGGCTATAAATCGCATAGATGTCTGATTTGCGCCCCGTTCGTCTGTCCTAAATGCCATCAGAGTGAAGTTAAGGAGGCGCAAATAAGCCATCTAGAGGTACCCCCTCTGTCTCTGAAGTTCACACTTTTTTGGTAGGATGGAGATTTTCATCTGTAAGACTGCAAGTTTGGGATTTGATGGCTCACTATTCTACTTGGAGGACAAGCGTTGGCATATACTAATTTGTTCAAAGTGTTTTGCAATCTGTAGTACTTGTATTTTGATAAGCGGTTCCATTACAAGGCACAACTTTAATGCATTTCAGAAATCTCATCCAACAAACAATAATAATTAAGGAGTTGACAGTTGGCTCTGTTAAGTCAAATCATAAACACCATTAAAACCATCAGTCCTGAGCAGGGACTTGTTCCAATGAAACAGAACTGGATCTGTGACTCGTTAGATGAACACACACCATCTGAAGGTGGCCCGCTTGCAAACTATCCTTTTAAGGTGACCAACCAGGATTCTTTTAGGAGGTCATTAAACAATGGTGTGTTGCTATGGTTGTTTTGCCAGGGATTTGAGCTGTAGGCTGCTGGGAACACAACTACAATAATAATAAAAAATAAATGAAATGCAGCCTCTCTGTATTTGGGGATAAATGAAAATTTTATTTGGTTCATTTAAAAAAAAATAACTTTCCAAAATTCACAAGTTTCTTCATAAATGAAATGGACAGAATTTGAGGGTTGTTATTGTTGTTTTTGAATCAAATGTGGGAGACAGCAGAACAGATGGATTTTTTACATCCTTACTTCCCTTACCTTGATCACTATTTGTTTTAATTTTTGTGTACAAAGGTAAGAACTGAGCCCTACCCTCTTCTGTCTCTGTGTAGCATGACCTTTAGGCTGACCATATGAAAAGGAGGACAGGGCTCCTGTAACTTTAACAGTTGTAGAGAAAAGGGAATTTCAGCCAGTGTCATTTGTATGCAATTAGTTCCTGGTGAAATTCCCTCTTCATCACAACAGTTAAAATTGCTGGGGCCCTGCCTTCTTTTGTATATGTCACTCTAGTATAGTGCCTGCACTTTTAACTGTTGTAATGAAGAGGGGATTTCACCAGGAACTAATTGCATTCAAATAACTCTGGCTGAAATTCCCTTTTCTCTACAACTGTTAAAGTTACAGGAGCCCTGACCTGGATTTTATCTGGTCAGCCTAGTGTAGGTTCGCTTGCAGCTTTCACTGTATCATTGTAAGGGCTATTCCCATTTGTGTGAAGCCAGGGCCACTTGCTAGCGCTCAATAAAAGTTAAATAAGATCAGTATACTTAAAATAACTTTAAAGTTACAGGGGATCTGAGTAAGTGTGACAGAAAATGCAAGTAATCTGATCCCTGTTGGGAAGTTAAACTTTTCCCCTCAATTTTCAGAATAAAAAGGACTGATGTAAAAGGCGGGAATCCCCCTCCTTTTAGAAGCTGCATATTTTGTCTCAAAATAGTGCTGTACATAAGTTTTCAGATTCTAACATGGCCTAAAGATGTCATTACTTTCCCTTACCTTATGTAATCTGAAGTATTGTTTCCTCCTGTATATACCTACCCAGACCCTAAAATCATCTTCTGTGTTCTTTTTCCGGGAGCCTCTTCCAAAGTGAAGTGGGTGGCTAACTACCAAGAAGAGGGCCTTTTTTGCTGTGGCACCCTGGCTGTGGAATGAGCTCCCAGAGAGGCTCATCTGACATTTACGTTGTGCTTTTTCCGGCGCCAGGTGAATACCTTTTTATTTTCCCAGTCTCTTGGCTCTGTTGTTTAAATCTGTTGCTGCGTTTTAGATATCTGCATTGCTAGTTGGTTTTATTTTGGTTGGTACTTTTATACTGTAGTATTAAACTTTTACATTTTATATTGTATTTTATTCTGCATTTTGTGGTTTGAATTGTTGTGAGCCATCCAGAGAGCTTCGACTATTGGGCAGGATGGAAATGTAATAAATAAATAAATGTTATCATTCTCTTTTTTCCTTTCTGGAGAAGGCAGCCACACTCACAGTTAAAACTAGAAAGGGTTGTATGTGTGTTTGGATGCTACTGTTCTTGTTTTAATTAACACAGTTTAATTATGTTTAGATTCTTACAGGGTTTTTTTAAATAAACCCCTGTTTGTACCAGCCATCTGAACACTTTCAAGGTTGATGCAAAATTGTGTCTAAGAGCCTTTCTACACTACTGCTTTAAAATGGTTTATAACAGTTTTAAACCAGTTAATAACTGGTTTAAAACTGTTATAAACCGTTTTAAAGGAGTAGTGCGGTTAGGCTCCAAGTCATACATTTATCAGTTCCCATCAGTAATTCTCTCCAGGAGATACCAGCACCATCTAGTGTAGGGCAGCAGGAATAGACCTTCGTGAATTTATTTTGTCTTTCATAGGTATGCTAATAAAATGTTATTATTCTGCAAATTTTACTGTTGCTAATGGACCTATTGAAAGGACTGTCTCTAATTCTTCCTTCCTTTCTTCTTTTCTTCCTTCGCCTTCTTTTTTTGAAATGTGGTTATATATTATTTACTCATTTACTGCTTTCAAATAACATTGTCACAGCTGTTAATCTCATAACAATATAACAATAAAATATAATTGGTGCAAAACAATAAAACTATCACCGCACTTGCCAGGTCACACCTCAAGGAAAGCTTACATAAAGAGGCATCTAAAAATACCTACATAAGTAGGCATCTAAAGATACCTCCAGTATCAGAGAGAATATGCCTATGTACACCAGTTAATGGAGAACATGAGCAGGGAGGGTAGGGTAACAAGATAAAATCCAGGTCAGGGCTCATGTAACTTTAACAGTTGTAGAGAAAAGGGAATTTCAACCAGTGTTGTTTGTATGCAATTAGTTCCTGGTGAAATCCCCTCTTCATCACAACGGTTAAAGTTGCAGGGGCCCTGCCTTCTTTTGTATATGGTCACTCTAGTATAGTGCATGCACCTTTAACTGTTGTGATGAAGAGGCAATATCACCAGGATCTAAATGCATACAAATAACACCGGCTGAAATTCCCTTTTCTCTACAACTGTTAAAGTTACATGAGCCCTAACCTGGATTTTATCTGGTCACCCTAGGAGATGTCCAAATCAAAGTGAGGCGCCTCCAAAGCAGACTGAAGCTGAAGCTTTCTGAAGCTTCTTTAGCCATTCAGATTCAGAGGGGCACACAGACAGACAGACTGACTGTGTCATGAGTTATCATTGTTAGTAATTGAAAGGAATGTAATTAAGTATGTATTATTTTTTAAACAAGGAAGATAAGGAGAGAATGAAAGTAGAAATTGAAGGCAGGTGTTCTGAATTAAGGTATAAGACACACCTGAATTTAACTCTGTTAACTGCATAAAAAAGAAAGGAAAAAAAGCAAAGAGTTCTGGGTAAGCTGGCTGGGTAAGCTGGAAGGGACAGGTAAAGCAGTTTGTGCTGTGGAAAGGGCAGAGGAATGCTTGAATATTGTTTTGCTTTGTCATTTTGTTATCGGCTACCAAATGAAAGAAGAGACTGTGTAATGTATGAAAATAAATTGATCTCAGTTCTTTAAATGCTTATCTAAACAAGTAAAATACTCCCTAAAGAAAACCTTGTTGTGAGCAGTGATTTATCTAATCTGTGGGAGAGAAGTGCACCTGCTGGATTATCAGACTAGACTCATAGGAGGAAAACAAACAAACTATCACCAACAATCATTTCATCTGGTGGGAGCTTTTTTTAACCCATAATGGCTTATTTGTCCAAAATAACCCCTTCTGATAACCCATGGTCTGCATAGTGCGTTATTTAACCCATTGTGGGTTATTTTGTCATATGGTGGTCACTGTGGGTTATTTTGGCTGGCTATGGAACCGTATGGCAAGAGCAGTCAAAACAACTGCCACCCTGCTATTCACTGGCTTGCTGATTAACAACACATTAAAGGGACCAAGGCAGCAGAGGAGGCAGGCTAAGAGGTTTGCTCCCGGTCCTCAAAACCCCAAGGTGTTATAGGCATCTCCCACTTTTTGGTGCACCTGGGATTTTTGCTGCTTTCAGAATTAGGGTGCTGGCTTTTCATAGTGCATTGGGTGCCTCCTTAGTAGAGGAGGCTGGCTATGAGGTTTGGTCCCAATCCTGCAAACTGCCAAAATTTTCTAAGTGCTGCTCTCTTTTGGGAGCACTTGGGATTTTTGCTCCTCTGGAGTAAATATGCAGGGGTTTTGTTGGTGGATCAGGTACCTCTCAAGTAAGAGAGACTGTGCATGGAGTTTGATCTCAATGCTGGAAACCACCAAGATTTTCTAGCCATTTCCCCCTTTGGGAGACACTTGGGATTTTCCCTCCTTGGTGAGTTATTGTGCAGGAGTTTGATTATGGATCAAGGGCCTCCTCAATGAGGGAGGCTGTGAATGAAGCTTTGTCCTGTTCCTGCAAATGTCCAGCACTTCAGAGGTGAAACAGTGCCACTGCTGGGGTGCAGGGAGAACTACAGCAAGACAGGGGGCCGGGGGGAGGTGAGTCACATGACACACAGTAGCTTACTTAGTTACTCACAGTAGCTTATTTAGGGTGACCATATGGAAAGGAGGAAGGGCTCCTATAGCTTTTACAGTTGTATAGAAAAGGGAATTTCAGCAGGTGTCATTTGTATGCGTGCAGCACCTGGTGAAATCCCCTCTTCATCACAACAATTAAAGCTGGTGGAGCCCTGCCAAGCGTGACCAGATACAAAAGAGGGCAGGGCTCTTGCAGCTTTAACTGTTGTGATGAAGAGGGAATTTCACCAGGTGCTGCATGCATACAAATGACACCTGCTGAAATTCCCTTTCTTATACATCTGTAAAAGATACAGGAGCTCCTTTTCATATGGTCACCCTATTTGTCTGATCATGTGGGGGATAACAATAGCTTGTTTTCAAAATAAGCTACTGTGAGTAGCTTATTAACCCATCACAGCTTAAAGTGATGTCTGAACTAGGGGTGTGCATGGACCCCCCGGATTGGATCGGGACCCAGATCGGGACCTCCAATTTTGTCATAGATCAGTTCGGACAAAATCAGAGGCCCCCCGGACCGGATCGAGTCCGATCCCGATCCAAAAATCATAAATTTTTGGATCGGCCGCCATTTTTTCCCCCATAGACTTGCATTGCAATGCAAGTCTATGAGGAAAAAATGGCAGCGGGTGGGTGAGGGGGGGCCTAACTCCCTCCCCCCCCCGGGGCCATCCGCTGTGGACGGCCCCGGCAGGTAAGCCCCCTCCCCCGCGCTCCCTACCCCCCCTGGGGCCATCCGCTTCCATCCGCTGGCGCCCGCGGGCGCCCGCGGATATAAGCAGATGGCTCCGGGGGGGTAAGCCCCCTTCCCCGCCACTGCTTACCTTTTAGGGCCGTTCGCTCCCGTCTGGCGCCGGCGGCTACCGCCAGCCGGCTTTGTGGCTTGCTCTAGAGTAGCGCGCCGGGTGATCACCCGGCGTGCCACCCTGGAGCAGGCCGCGGAGCCCGCTGGTAGTAGCAGCCGGCGCCGGACGGGAGCGGATGGGCCAGAAAGGTAAGGGCCCCCCTCCTCCCCTCCGCGCGCCCCTTCCTTCCCTCCGCGCGCCCCCTGCTTACCTTCCCAGCTCGTCCGCTCCCATCCGGCGCCGGCGGCTACTACCAGCGGACTCCGCGGCCTGCTCTAGAGTAGCGCGCCAGATGATGACATCACCCGGCGCGCCACCCTGGAGCAGGCCGCGGAGCCCGCTGGTAGTAGTCGCCGGCGCCGGACGGGAGCGGACAGGCCGGAAAGGTAAGCGCCCCCCTCCTCGCCCCCCTGCTGTCCACTTTCGTCGGCGGGCACCCCCTGGCGCCTGCCAATGGAAGCGGCGGTGGGCGCCAGTGGGCGCCCGCCGATCCGCCGATCCGCCGAACCGGTTCGGAGCCTTTTTGGATCGGTTCGGACTGGATCGGCCGATCCAGCTGTTGGATCGGAAATCGGATAATTTATCCGATTTCCCACTGGACCGGACTCGGATCGTGGATCGGGTCTGATCCAGTGCACATCCCTAGTCTGAACGCAGCCAGTGCCTCCAGAATTGATACATATAAGGTAGGGTGACCACATGAAAAGGAGGACAGATCTCCCGTAACTTTAACACTTGTATAGAAAAGGGTAGGGTGACCAGATAAAATCCAGGTCAGGGCTCATTTAACTTTAACAGTTGTAGAGAAAAAGGAATTTCAGCCAGTGTCATTTGTATGCAATTAGTTCCTGGTGAAATTCCCGCTTCATCACAACAGTTAAAGTTGTTAAGTTAAACTCTCTTAAAAGTATTTGGGAAGATGATTTAAAGGAACAAATAAATGAATATGACTGGGGAAGGATATGGGATGCAAGAATGTTAAAGCTTTTGTCGATTAGAATAAAGGAGAACTATTATAAGACAGTATGGAGATGGTACTTAACGCCGGTAAGATTTCATCAGATGGATAAAAAAAGTGTCCAAGAATTGTTGGAGGGGGTGTCAGGAGGTTGGAACTTACTTTCATATGTGGTGAAGATGTGAACATGTACAAAAATTTTGGGAAAGGGTGTTTAAAAAAATAAGTGAAATAATGGGAAGTAAATTGGAATTAAGCCCAAAGCTGGCTCTACTAGCAATATGGGATAAAGGGAATGTGAATATAAGTAGGGGAGAATTGATAAACAACCTCCTGGCCCCCATTAGAATAATGATAGCTAAAAATTGGAAAGGGCAAGGGATTTATATAATAGAAGAATGGTATAAAGAAATATGGGATTTGGCACTTAATGATAAGTTAATGTGTAAAATGAAAATAATGAGGGGAATGTCCAGGAAGAATGATTTTGGAAATATATGGAGTCCATTTTGGAATATGTGTTAAGAACGGGGAAGGGGCAAATACCTCAAAAAGAATCATTACAATTTTGGAAGGATGAATAAATGGGAAAATGTTGGTCTCCTGGGGGGTGGGGAGCACGGGGTTTTTGTAGGTTATGTATTGTATTGTATGTTGTATTATGTTGTTTTAATTTGGAAATAAAAAAAATATTTTTTTTTAAAAAAGCAATTAATTCCTGGTGAAATTCACTCTTCATCACAACAGTTAAAGTTGCAGGGGCCTTGCCTTCTTTTGTATATGGTCACTCTAGTATAGTGCATGCACCTTTAACTGTGGTGATGAAGAGGGAATTTCACCAGGAACTAATTGCATACAAATGACCCTGGCTGAAATTCCCTTTTCTCTACAACTGTTAAAGTTACATGAGCCCTGACCTGGATTTTATCTGGTCACCCTAGAAAAGGGAATTTCAGCAGGTGTCATTTGCATGCATGCAGCACCTGGTGAAATTTCCTCTTCATCACCACAGTTAAAGCTGCAGAAGCCCTGCCCTCTTTTGTATCTGGTCAAGAGGGAAGGGCTCCTGCACCTTTAACTGTGGTGAGAGGGAATTTAATCAGGTGCTGTATGCATACAAATGACACCTGCTGAAACTCCTTTTCTATACAACTGTTAAAGAGACAGGAGACCTGTCCTCCTTTCCATAGGTTCACCCTATATAAGGAAAACACTAAGTATGGAAGAGAGGGGAGGGAGAAATGTGGATATAGTTTTGTGACTGACAGCTCTAGCTTCTAATCACAGTGGATGGTTTTACTAGGGCTCTCCAATCCCAGTACTTTGGGGACAGGGATGCTGAAGTAATATATCACAGACCTGTTCTGATATTCAGTGATCATTGGTAGTTCTCTAACTCCCAGGAGAAGTGACATTCAACTTATTGATTCCCAGTGACAACAAATGGGATATATGTATTTAAGCCTGAGTCAAATCAAGTCACCTCCAAATTGGTCTTAGGCAAATCAGCCTGTTTTCCAAATTGCCAAATTGGGCTCCAAACCAAATCTTGTGGTCACTGAGTACCCATATTAGTTATCCACTGGTTTCTGCATTTCCTGAATGTTCCAATGCAGTTCCATTTAGACATGCAGGTTTAAAATACTACATAAATACATATTTCAATGCAAATGTTTGTGTGGGTTTTTCTTTTTTTAAAAATCTCAGATTAATACAGAAATGGGATGGACTTGATTTATGAGTGAACACATGCAAAAATTATATGGACAAGAAATAGGTTCATCCATCGCTTTTTTTAAAAAAAATCAAATGATTGTAGGAAACAAAGATATGTCACATGTTGATGTTCTTCATGGAAGAGAAATGTTATTTTTCCCTTAGCACCCCAGTACTTCATTTACTTTAAAGGGGTATCTAAATTCCATTCTCTAATATAGTGAAATAAGGCTTTCATTCTAATATAATGGACTCAAATTCTGCAATCCCAGCGCCCCACAGAGATTCTATCTTTTAAAAAGCTCCCTACCTGTACTGTCATCTCCATCCGTTCAAAGTGACATTCTATTTCCAGTGGAAATAACAGGTGCTTTTCACATTGGATGAAAATTTAACACCTGTAAACCATTTTGTCCGCTTGGAGGTTGAAATGGCAGCCTTATCAGATTGTATTCTTACATCAAACACATAATTGCAGTCCCCTTGAAGGAGCGGGTTCGTAGCTTGGGGGTTCTCCTAGAACCATCTCTGTCACTTGAGGCGCAGGTGGCCTCAGTGGCACGGAGTGCCTTCTACCAACTTCGGTTGGTGGCCCAGCTACGTCCCTATCTGGACAGGGATAACCTGGCTTCAGTTGTCCATGCTCTGGTAACCTCCAAGTTAGATTACTGCAATGCATTCTACATGGGGCTGCCTTTGAAGGTGGTTTGGAAGTTGCACCTTGTGCAAAATGCAGCGGCCAGATTGATAACTGGAACCAGTAGGTTCGAACATATAAGACCTACTCTGGCCCACTTGCATTGGCTGCCTGTATGTTTCCGAGCCCGGTTCAAGGTGCTGGTTTTAACCTATAAAGCCTTACACGGCTTGGGACCACAATATCTGATGGAACGCCTTTCCCGACATGAACCTACCCAAACACTACGTTCAACATCTAAGGCCCTCCTCCGAGTGCCTCCTCCGAGGGAAGCTCGGAGGTCGGCAACAAGAGAGAGGGCCTTCTCTGTGGTGGCTCCCCAATTGTGGAACGATCTCCCCGACGAGGCCCACCTGGCGCCAACATTGTTATCTTTTCGGCGCCAGGTCAAGACTTTCCTCTTCTCTCAGGCATTTGGCAATATCTGAGGAGCCTGGGTTTGTTTTGTTTTGTTTTTGTAGTTTTTTGAAGTGTTGAAGTGGTTTTTAAATGTACAGATTGTGTGTATGTTGTATGTTTTTGCTGTTTTAATTTTTGTATATTGTTTTTAATTGTTTTTAATCCTATGTAAACCGCCCAGAGAGCTTCGGCTATGGGGCGGTATACAAATGTAATAAATAAATAAATATAAATAAATAAATAAATTTTCTTTCAATTCATTTCTGACTGCATTCCCAAGAAAACCTAGCGCAGTCTTTCCCAACCTTGCACCCTCCAGATATTTTTGGACTACAGCTCCTATCATCTCCTGTCATCATAACCAATTGTAAGTGATGATGGGAGTTGTACTCCAAAACATATGGAGTGCACCAGATTGGAGAAGGCAGCTTGAAATGAAAATTCCATAATGAGACAACAAAACCCCTGATTGACAGTGTTCCCATCTCCTTGGAGGGAGTCATATGAGTGTACATCTATCCATGTTTTGGGCTCCCTCCTGATTTATACCAATCATTCCTTACTTTTAAGGGGGGGGGGTGATGCTCATGCTGACGTCTGGGGGCAGGACTAGCTGCTGCCTTCTCAGAAGCCCCTTCACACATTGCTTACCAAAGACCTGACAAGCGCTGAAGCGATCTTTTAACCAATAACTCTGAAAGATAGCAGCTAGACGTGCTTATCTCTGCCCTGTCTTTTCTAGGTGTGTAAATAATGTTACAAAGCTTCTGTGACCTGCAGTGACTGGCTGCAAGGATTGGATGACAGGGCCAATGTCCAGTCGCATAGCAGCATGTATCACGTGCTGCAGATGGGGTTTGAAGGTCTCTATTCCACTGCAAAGATGTCACAGCCGCCCTTGTTCTTCCGTAAGCGCTGCCTAACCTTCCAGCATCTTTGTAGCAATGCAATGCAAAATAGTATAAGAACTGGTTCCCTATTACTTCTTTTTACAAGTTTCTAGTAACATTTTTATTTTGGAATCACATGGGTGAGACCAATGACCTGGTTCCTTTTCACATGAATCCCCTATCTCCTTCTTCAGTCTACAATAGCTCTGAGATTCACGGCACCTCTGCACTGGCTTCGTTGAATTGTAAGGACACTGATGGATCTGGTGGTTAGTAGTGATTAGAATGTTGGACTGGGACTTGGGAGGTCCAGGTTTTAGTCCCCACTCAGCCATGAAGCTCACTGGTTGACTTTGGGCCAGTCACAGATTCTCAGGCTAACCTACCTCACCAAGGTTGTTGTGAGGATAAAATGGAGAGGAAGAGGAAGAGGGCCATGTAAGCCACCTTGGGTTCCTTGCAGAAGGAAAAAAGCCAGGATAAAAATGTATTAACAACAATAAATAAAATAAAGTTGGGGAAGTATTATTTCTGCTTCAAATGGCAAATGCACAATCCAGCCAATGGTCAGCACCTTTATGTCCCTTTGACTTCAGTGGGTGAGAAATGATTATTTATAACTACCCATCAATGTACATGAGAGTAAAGTCACCAAAACAGAGGCCCCTGCCCCAAAAAGGTTACAATAAAGAGCCAGTCTAATGTAGCAGCTAGACTGAGACAGGGATGGCTCAGGTGCAAATAAACCAGCTCAACCATTAATTGCGCTGGGTTGCTTTTAGCCATATATTTCCTCCCAGGCTAGATTAGCTTCACAGGGCTACCATGAAGATTATGTTTGGGAAGGTTAACCGCATGTGGGATAAAAATGTGTATTGAGAAATAAAGAATCTCTCTAGGTGGGAACGAGAAAGACAAAACAGAGCGGGATGGATATGAGCAAAATGCTTAGGCTCTATTTCAACTGACGATGTCTTCAGTTTTCCTGTGCAGTTAAGTATTTAGCTAACTATTCCCATTGAGATCAATGGGAATTAGAAGTGCTTCTCTTTGGCTGGATTATGTTTTCCGATCAAAGGAACTGCTCTAGACTACCAGTATTCCTGGTCTGATGCACAAAGCCACTTCCTTCTTGGCTCTGCTTGTAGAGATGATTTTCACAAGGTAAAACAGCAATGTGGTGCATTTACATGTCTGACATCATAACGAACTGACTTCCTAGGCATCTACAAAATCCCTCCTGCCCTGTCCTCTGGGACACACAACGGATCAAAAGCCACTGCTTAGTGTGAAGGGAGAGACTGCAGACAGAAGGGGGAATAGGGAATTCTAAGCTTGATTGGAACATTTCTGCTGCGGTGCCCATTTTTGAGTAGCGGCCTTTTTGCAATTAGACATCAGCTTGCTGGGACAATAAGCTAATACCACTTAGTTCCACAATATGGGCAACGGAGTCAGCTCTGAGTCTAAAGAATCAGCCAGAAGATCCCGGGAACTCGAAAAAAGACTCCAAGAAGATGCAGTGAGAGACGCCAGGACAGTCAAGTTGCTTTTATTGGGTAAATAGATATATTCTTTCATTTACATTCATCCTGACATGCATCGCAGATATCACTTTTACAGTCAACACATATGCCAATCTTTGCTCTTTCACATGTGCTTATTTTAATTGTGGGATGAATGATGTATAATAAGGGGGGGGATGATCAAAAAATGTGTGTGATCTTTATTTGCAGATACATGCTGCAAATCACAAAGCGCTTAGAATTCTGGAGCAGAGCCATACACAGAATCCAGCATGGCAGTTGTGTGGGTTTCTCTGCCAGATCAGGAACTGCGCATGCAGCCTGGAAGTGGATACGCATCCAGATCAGTGTGCTTGGCATCTGGTCGTGCATATGGGAGGCATCTAAGGTAACCTCCAGTTGCACTACAAATGCGCATTCCCGCCAGCGTTGCAATGGGTTGAGCAGGTTATTGTGGATGAATTAATCTGGAAGAGGGCCATAGAATGCAACGCTAGTATTTTATAGCTCTAGAGTAAGTTGGTGGTGGACTGGAACTGTAGCATGTTCCAGCCTGCACTTAAGGTCCTCAGAAGGTCACCTGAGACAACTACCTAACGTGAGATTGGCAGCCACATACCAGAAGACCTTTTCCTTTGCCATCCCTCAGCTGTGGAATGACCTGCCGTTTGCAACGCACCTGCTGACTTCTTTGAATGTCTTTAAGCAGGCATTAAAGATTCTCTTATTCCTTGTTAGATTCTTACTGCTGACTGTTAGATATTGTTTTATTGATTGCTCCATCCTGTTTAAATTGTTTTTAACTTTGTATGACGCCTAGGTTATTTTGTATATAGGTGGGATATAAATTGAATTAAAAAATAAGTAAATAAATAAATAATTAGCACAAACCAAAACACAGTGCATTTCAAGAGAGAATATACATAGGAAGGATTATTTTCGATGTATCTAAAGAAAGCCCCCGAGGAAGGAAATTTCTTCCGAATCACTTTTTTCCCCTTCCGAAACACGTCTATTATCCCTTCTATTTTGTGATATTCGACTGCCTTCCCCCTCTTGCTTTTTTTAATATATTTTTACTGTAACTCTAGGTTACTCCAATCCAAAGTGCTGTAGGGTTCCAGTGTGCACACAGGACTCTGTACAAGGGCGTCCTCCTAAATATTACAATGCTGGATAAGATACATAATGCACTGAAATGAAGGGGCCGCCCCTTGCTCACCTGGAACTTAATGTATGCATCTGCAGATGTGCGAACCCATGGGAACTGGGACAATTACGCACAGATATGTTGAGTAGAGCAAAAGAGATGTACTTGCTTATCATTCACATGGGATTGGGATGTTAATTGAGATGGTTTCCCAGGTTTTGAAAGGTATATTTACATAATTGCAATGACTTTTTTTGTCACCTCCTCTAGTTGATAAAACAGGAACTAAAATGATATTTTTAAAAAGTTAAATTTCTAGCACTTGTGAATATTTTTAATGGTTTCTCTGATTAATAGTAAAAATTACCAGGTGCCACTCGCTAATGTTGTAACATTTCCAAAGTTGTTTCAATTTATTGAAGCAAACACTTCATGAATGATAGAGTGAAGGGAAAATGCAGATTCCACTTGCCAAAAATATTTTTTTTAAAAAATCAGCAAAATACTTCACTCAAAAGCTGCTAAGTGTAATCCTGAAATGTCTATGGGCACATTCCTCCAGGAAACATTTTTGCAAAGACTCAGCTTAAATGAATGGGAACTATGCATAAACTGTTGCTCTGTGCTCATTCATTTCAGCTGAACTTGATCAAGAAAATTTGATAGATTCTACCCTGATTCTCTTATTGCTATGAAAGAGGCTAACATCCAGAGACTCATGCCATGATTTTCAATAACACACCCTTTCATTTATGTTTATGATGTCCATTTGCCAAATGTAGCACTAAGGATGTGTGAAAGCCTCCTAGTGAGATTCATTCGTCTTAGGATGCAATCCTATACATGTCAGAACTAAGTCCTATAACTTCCAGCATTCCCCAGCCAATGCTGGGAGTTGTAGGATTTATTTCTGTTTAAACATACATAAAATTGCACTTTTCCCTTCCCTCAAAATTCCTCATTGTCCTGCCTCAACTAACTTCAGCTCTGGGTTATGCGAACACAAAACTAATTGCAATCAAGAAGTCACAGCACTCCAATAATAAAGCAGAGTTTACCGGGCAAACGTGGATTTTTCAGAAATAAATAAGAAACCTATCCAAGGTGAAATACATGGGACATCAGGCAAGTACGATCAGAGTTCCAAACACCAGTGTCAGGTAGAAGGCCAAAGGTCAATAACTCAGAAGGCCAAAGAAGACTCTTTTCAGTTTTCACGTCTATAAAATTACTTGAATATGCTGTCAACTCCAACTGGCAGATACCCTGGGACTGCAGAATTGAAGGGCAGGACACTCTAGTCCGGGGAGTGGGAAAGCAGCAAGAGGGGACCTACCCAGCTCCATTGATCAGCCAGAGAAGGAGCAGCTTGCTCACTCCCAGGGTAGTGGACATAGGATTATGCAGCCAGCAATTTTATATAAGCTTACACCGGGTGCAGTTCAGGGGTGGTGAACCTGTGGTCCTCCAAATGTTGTTGGATTCTAATGATTAGGGGTGACAGGAGATCTATTTCAACAACATCTGGGGCAGACACAAGTTTGCCACTCCTGGTAAATGGTGGCTGATTGCTCCGATTTCGGTGGGGCTGTGAATCCATTCTGGGTTTCAGTCAGAACCAGCCAAAACTCTAAATGAACTCTCCAACATGCTGAACCCACCCCCGAAATAGGTTCTGCACCTTGGATAGCTCCTTTAGAATACTGGATGGTTCAGACTGAAACCCAGAATGGATTCACAGCCCCATCGAAATCAGAACCACCAGACTCTACTGCTCCCAGTATAATTTAACTCAGTGGGACTGACTTCTAAGTAGACATGGAGAGGCGTGTGTTGTTATAAGAGTGCTGTAACTAAGAACGCGGGCCCATGTTTGCTTCCCCCCCTTCCCTCTGTCAATCCTTTTGTGTTGTGTCTTTTAGACTTTAAGCCTGAGAGCACGAACTCTATTATTGAGCTTTTTCTAAGCCACTCTTAAAGACATTTTCAGCTGAAAAGCAGGATAAAAATGCTAACAACAACCAGGGACCTCCAGACTTACCTTTAAATATTGCGTTGAGAAAACTGAAATGGTTATATTGTGGCACAGTGTAGAAAATATTGTAGGCTATGAATGATCCAAAGGCCAATTAATTCTGCAGAAGGTTCACTAAGATTACCCTGAGCTTCAGAAAGAGGGATTATGATCCCATCCTCAGATCTGGTTTCACCACTGTATTAGGGACCAGATGTCAGCATTGTTCCTTTAGCAATAAACAGGCCAGTAAAGCATCAACAAGAAAAGATCAGTACCTAGTAACTAAGAGGCCCTGGTTATATGAAAATAAATTAATATGCTGTATTGCTTCCAGTTTCCGTATTGGCAGGCTTAAAAAAAGAAGCCACTTTTGCAGAATTAAAAGAACCTACTCAAATTGGACAGTCTAGTTTGTCAGCATTTTCAGTTACCATGAAATAAATATTGTCTCCGGTGGCGGCATCACATGATGGTGTCTGCTATGGAATTATCGTTGCTCCCACATTGGTAGCTTGGCCATTTTGATGTTTCTTTCAGCTAGTGTGCACAGAACTTTTTTTGCCCTGCACAATCAATGCCAGGCAGTGGGGAGGGAAACTTGTCTGTGATTATTGTTTTGAATATATCTATTGGCATCACAAATGGGGGAGTCACAGTGACTCCAGCCTAAACTCCTGGAACAAGAGATAAGGAGTAACTGTACAGTGGATACTTTTTTTTCTGAGTGATACAGAAATGGAATGGAATCAACTAAAGGTAGGTCCATCCCTATTCAAGGTGCTGGAATTCCATTCCCTGGAAAATCCATTTGTCTCCATCACTTCCTGGCCTTCTTTGGCAAGGTGAAACCTACAAATCATCCACAGATATAGTGGGCAGTCTGTATGAGCCTTTCCACATGAGGCTTTTGTTGTACACTTATGATTCCTCACTCACGGTAGTTTGCGGGCCCTTTACAGAACATCATCATCCTCCAGGGCCTCTTGTGGGCTTTGCAACCATTATCATGCCTTGTTTTGTATTCCTAATGAGGAAATTCTAGTATTTTTTCCTGAATGGCACTATAGAAACCTAATGTGTGCAATTCTGCTATACCACAGTGCCACCTAGTTATGTAATGGAACATATAGAAAGGAAGAGAGGGGGGATCGGGAGAAAAACATGTGTAAAGGAGCCAATCTTAGTACTGCAAAGAATCCGGAAGCAGAAGCCTCAACAAAGGTGTGGGTTAAAAGCTTCATGTAGAAAAGACTTATGTCAGAGGTAGGCAACATAGGGCCTGCAGGCACCAATATGCCCCCAGGCACCTTCTTTGGTCCCCACCAAGACACCCTAGTCCTCCCAATGTTATTTTAAAGATGTATTTATATTTTCTTACTGGGCCCATGGGTGACTTTAATTAAACAATTAGCCTTTGCTAGCTGCATATCAACAGCATTTTCATGGCACGTTGGTGTGCTCAGACACACAATTTGGGAGTGTGTCTAACCCTTCCTGAAGTTCAGCTTTGCCTTTCGGATACAGTGGCCTCATTTGCTTATTATTTTCACTGCGAACCTGCAGCCTTCCCTGTACTTTGCATGTATAGGGTTCTCATGAGTTCTTTCTGCTCCATAGGAAAAACACTGTAGCCAAAGCTATTTGAGAGAGGCTCTGGTTTGTTCAGAAATGCACTTAAGAGATATTGGACACTGATTCCACATTTGCAAGTCCCAGATGCAAAAAGCTGGTTGTTGACAAAGTTGTCATCATTTATAGGGAGTTAGCAGATGGCCATTTCAACCAACTTTGCATAATCACTGCTTTTGTCACCTGTACTTTTCTCTCTCTTACGCTTTGGGTTCTAGGGAATACTTTCCATATATTTGCCTGTTTGGCATTATTGTTTGAATTGGGGCAAATTGCACGCTATAAACAAATGAAAGTCAAAAAGCAACTACAGCAGGCTGATCATTTGAGTAGAGGAATGGCTGAGGGTGAGGGAGAAAGAGAAAGGGATATTTAATCTTCCCCCTAATAGCAATTCTGCTCAATGACAACACCATCATGCTTCAAGATGCCCCCTCCACCCAGCTGCCAGATGCATGCTCATCATTGTGAACGCACGACTAGAACTCATGGTGGTGGTGGGGGGGAAGCTTGGGGTAGTTTTGAGAAGTGGAACAGAACTGGCAGGGAGGTGGAGATGTTAGGTCTTTATTACATACATTTATTTAGTTTACACACCACCTTTTTACCAGGAAATGGCTCTCAAGGTGGCTAACAACAATAAAAATCAACATTTAAAATAAAGCGTAATTAAAACAATCATAAAACAAAGACATTAAAATGCACAACCACAGGCAGCACCCAAGCCAACAGATCATTTTACTTGCCAAAGGCCTCCTTGAATAAAAATGTATTTGCCTGCTGGGGGAAGGACAACCGAGAGGGAGCAGCCTCTGAGAAGGCCCAGTTTCGCATCCTCACCAAGCATGCCTCTGATTGTGGTGGCTATGTGCTATCTCCAGTATCAGAGGCAGTAAGCCTATATACACCAGTTGCTGGGAAACATGGCTGGAAGGGTGCTGTTGCACTTGTGTCCTGCTTGTGGGTCCCTGGTCAACAGCTGGTTGGCCACCGTGTGAACAGGGTGCTGGACTAGATGGACCCTTGGTCTGATCCAGCATGGCTCTTCTTATGTCCTTGTGAAACAGAGGACACCAACGTCCAGGGCAGGATTTGCACGACTGCTGTATAATGGGTTTTATTTTAATGGTTTTGACACCTGTTCAGGCCCAACACACATTCCTTATACCATTTTCAAAACGTTTTCAAAGTGTTATATCCTGCTTGGTGTAGAATTGGCCCAGATCCCTTTTCATACACCTGCTCTTTTTAAAAGGAACAATTCGGCTACAAATGCTGAGTGCATATATATGAGGGTTAGCAGAACCCTAAGGTTCTGCTTGCTAACGGTGCATCGTTTGTACAGTAGTGTCAATATCACAAAGAGCATCATAATCAGGGCTGGATCCGGTGTTGGAGGGCCCTTGGACAAGGCATCCTCAAATGGGTCCTCTCCCTCGGTGTGTCTATCTTCTCACCACCATCGTCACCGGCTGCCATTGCTCCTCATCCTCTGTCTCATTGCTTCCGCTTGCTTGCTTGACAAGCAGACAGCAGATTGGCAGCGGCATTTACTGTTCTTCCTTTCCACCACCACTACCATTATTAGTTCAGAAGTGGTACTTGACACCTGTGAGGATGGCAATAATTAATAGAAATCTGTCACCGCTTTGCTAGAGAAGGATGTAAAGATAATAAAACCCAAATTCATATGTGGTGGGAATGTAGGAAGGTCAGGAGATTCTGGGATAAGGTTTTTCAAAAAGTAGAAGAAATTACAGATCAAGAGATTTGTAGAATGCCAGCCCTTCTGAATATGTATGTAAAAGAACACAGGGCGATAAAAGATAACGTACTAATTGGTTTTATGCTAACAGCAGCAAGGCAATTGATAGCAACCAGGTGGAAGACAGCTCAGATGTTTGTTTGTTTTTTCAACTGTATTTTTTATTCTTATTTCAAAGCAACACCTATTTACATCTTACAAACTTACAAACACCGCATACAAAGAAAAAAGAACACACACACACACACAAAACGAAGACAAGACACTGAAATACAAAATTAAGATTGACTTCCGATTTTCTCCACATCAAAATTATGTAATCATATCTTATCTTACTCCATAGTCACAACAACCAAACTTCCCCTCCTTTTATCTTACAAAGTTATCATCTTAATCTTTGATGTTGACAATAAATATGGGGTGGGGGACCTTTGGAACATAGCGATAAGTGACAAGTTGACATAGAGGTTAAGAGTCCATAGAAGAAAAAAGAAAAGAGATATCTTTAGAATAGATTGGCAAGCATATATAGACTACATAAAAAAGGAACCGAACAGAAAAACCATGGCAGAAGAATACAGAAATCTATGGGACTCATGCAAAGGGAAAGTATTGATAATAGACTTAATATACTAATAGAGAAAAGATATAGAGATATTATAGAAACAATTCAAGTGAGGGGAGGGGTTGGGGGAGGGTGTTGGGTTTAGGATATTGGTTATTGTAGTTGTTTTTGTTGTTATTGCTGTTATCATCGTCTTTTTCTTTTGATGTTTGTTTTGGTATGAAAATTTAATAAAAACCTATTTACAAAAACAAAAAACATTAAAAAAGAACCCTACCATCATTGCCTGGGCCAGAGAGAGAGGCAGGTGAACAAGCAAGTTGCCATGGCGAAGAGGACAAGCAGGTCCAGGGGGCTCTTGTCAGTGGGCCGCTTCTGGAAACCTGACCATGCCTATGCTAAGCATAAACATAACATAGATAGGTCTCTGCTCCCCACCAGCCAAAGATCATTGTGAAAGGGCAGTGCAGAACCTCTTCAGACTGAAGCTAAATGCACAGTCACCAGGGTGTTTAGCTAGTGTCCACATTAGTTGATACAATCCCATTTCCCCTTTACGTTATGTGGGGAATGTATTGTGGGACCCTGGTTGTGAAATGCCATTCCAGAGAGGTTTACCTGCTGCTTACGTTATGGTCTTTTAGGCACCAGGTGAAGGCCTTTTATTTTCCCAGGCTTTTTCATATGTCAGTTTTGTTTTTAATGTGCTATTATGTTTTTAGATATTCACACTGCTGCTGGTTTTTATTTTTGTTTTATACTATAGCCTTAAACGTTAAAAGGTGTTATATTGTGTTCCATCATGCTGTGTTTTATCACTGTAATTGTTGTGGACTGCCCAGAGAGCTTCAGCTATTGGGCAGTATAGAAACGTAATAAATACAATGACATAAATGTTGTGTGAATTGTTATGTTGTTGTTTTTCCTGATTCATGTCCTGAAAGTGCTTGAGGGATAATTTTCTCCAATCTTTGTTTACTTATATATATGAAACTTTTGAAAAATGATGCCTTTATATTCTATTTCACTAGCAAATGTTTTTTTCCATTCCATATAAGTACTATAAATCTATCCATCTGATCAGTTTTGTTGATTGACATATATGAGTTAACATTTGTGGGACTAAGATTTGCTAGTGAACTATAATGTCAAGGTGGAACTTCTCAAAGGTTTTCATTCTGTTTTCCAAAAACAAAACCTGTTTTTCTAAAGCAAATAAAGCTGCCCCTTTTGAGTACATGTCTGTGATGGATGTGTCCCTCCATTACTTCCCTCATTTGTCGTGTTAATTTCCCACTTGGTTTTTGCCACTTTTGATGATATTAAATGTGATCAGTATGTGCACCTGACACATTTGTCCATGTTCTTTGTCTACAGGAGCTGGAGAATCAGGAAAGAGCACTATTGTGAAACAAATGAAGTAGGTGCTTCAATATTCATGTCATGTTTCATAGACAAAAGGCTTGTTAACTACAGTGGAAAAGGGCAGGAAGGAAGCAAACAATTCAACATTCTAATACCAACATATAAATTAAGATACAAAAAGCAGTGGTATATATATAGCTGGTTTACAGTTAGATATTTTGTTCAAGATTTTATTGCGTGAATAGCCTTGCATCTCTGAAGTCAAGGATTACTCATTTAAAGATAGAAGGATACAAAAAACACCCTTTCCTGAAGCTTTCATGGATGCTTAGAGTATTTATCCACCAAAGCAAATACAGCACTTTCGCATTAGCAAAATTTTACCATGTGTCACTTTGCATATTAGTTAACACCCTAATATTATTTATTATGCTTCTCTATATATCTAAAGCATGGGTGGACCACATGGCCCACCCTGGCTGTTTATGCAGCACCCTGATCCCCGCTGCCATCACTGCCATTGATATCCCAGCAAACTTGCTGGGAAACAAACGTGTTTCCCTGCAAAACTGGGCTCCTGACAGCCCACCAACCCACTGTTTCACAGTTTGTTGGGGTGCAATTCTGCTTGGAAACAGGGTGTGCATTCCCAACTGCCAGCCTGTGCTCCAAGCCTTAGAACCCTGGCAGCTCTTCTTATTTTAGGCCTTTATCACATGGGCGGTTTGATCCACACCTGCTGCGACTTTGATCCAATTCTTTCACATGATGTCACCCCCCCACCCCCCCACCCCGTTGCGCTGCTCTCGTGCCCCGAGTGCTCCGTTTCCCATTTCACTTTCAAAGCATCCCTGGACGGGGATGGTCCATTTTCTCCCCTCCTCCGCAGGCTTTGCTGAGATATCAGAGCAAAACCGACCACGTGTGTGATCCAAAGGCTACACTCGCCTAGGAAACGGAGGGGGAACCCGCATAAGCAAACCGGGTCAGTGTGATAAAGGCCTTAGGCTCTGCTGAGAATTACCTACTTCTTCTTTGCTTCTTAGAATCATCCATAAAAATGGCTACACAGATCAGGAATGCAGAGAATATAGGTCTGTGGTTTACAGCAACACGCTACAATCCATTCTGGCTATTGTAAAGGCAATGTCCACACTAGGGATTGAATATGGAAATGCACAAAGCAAAGTGAGTATGATGCCTCTCACAACAAGTGCTATTTTGTTTTTGCATCACTGTGGCCGGGTCATCTATTTGGAAACCTCATCTTAGAGCCACGGTGTTCTCTGTCTTTGTTCAACTACTGTATGGGGGAGTGGGGAAGTACAAGAGCCCAGTCAATGGCGGTGGAGGGAAGGAGTATCAGCAGATGCCACTCACTGCCTACTTACTCATTGCCTCTCTGCCTGTCAAACAAGCAAGCAGTAACAATGCTTGGGGCAACAACAGGAGTAAAGCAGGAAGAACTCTCCTGTTTCCGACCATCAAGGACTTTCTTCCACTCACACTCTTGCTTGAGACCTGCCAGGCAGATTAGGAACTGCCACCATCTTGTCCAAGCTAGCATTGCTCTGAGCAATGCTGAATTCCTATATTTATTGAGGACAAAAGGTCTCCAAATTCATATGGGGCTGGGCAGCTTGATACTCATACATACCCAGGAACTCTTGCACATGTGAACTGACAAAACTGCTTCAAATGGAAATGCGAAAGCACTGTGGCCTTCATTAGACACCACAATAGAGACAGAAAGGCAGAGAGATATTTCGTTATCATTCTGAACTGTGTTTTAATAGAACATTAACATTAACTTATGGCCCTCAGTTTAACTTGGAAGGCAGATAATCTATCCTGAAAATGAATCAGAGCCCTCATCTTCATGGCAGCGGGGTGGCAGTGCAGCAGCGGCGGTGGCAGGCGGTGCGCCCCGCATTTGCGCTCCTTCCATCCACCTACAGCGGAAGGAGCGCCACGGCGGACATTCCTGCCGCCGCCGCCACGCCCGCCCAACAGAGCACGAGCGGCGGCTTTAGGGACACCCGGGAGCAACCGCCCCCTTCCTCCAATGTAAGTTTTAGTTTTGTATTTTATTTTTTTACAAGGGGGGGGAAGGTCAGCAGAGGTGGTGCAGCGAGCTTATGGCTCGCTGTTCCCTTCCCTGCCCAGCCCATGGCGACCAATCAGTAGTCGCCATAGACTGTGGCATGCTTCCCAGAAGCTCTGGAGCAAGAGCAACAGACGGCAGATACTGTCGTCGCCTCGCTCCAAGCTTTAAAAGTCAGGGAAAATGCCCAACTTTTTTAGAGCGGAGCTGTGGGGCTTTGCCCCTAGAAGGCTTGGGAGTTGCGGCAGTGTCATGTAAATCAGCTGCCGCCACTCCAAAGCCACCACGGGGAAAAGCACCTGTCTAGAGGCACCCATAGATATACTCATTTCTCTATTGATTCTACCAGGGTTCCTTGGCTTGCATGAGGAATAGCCAAACACAGTCTTAGAACTGTTTTTAAAAAAATACAGTTTACTGTCACAAGGTGAGAGATTGCTTTTTATGAGCACAGACAGCTACATGCAGAAGTGCTCTTAGCTGAAGTACTCCTAGCATGACATTAAGCAAACCAGTCTTACTCATGAACTTGTAATTAACCCACTTCTTTCCTTGAAACCATTGAGGGCAAAACTAAATGTTATTGTAGTCTAGCATAGTAAAGCAATATATGGCAAGTGTTGTTGTTGTTTTCACTCCGATGTAAGTGGGCATGGCCCCAGTTCAGATTGGGACCATGGTACTCCAGAATGGAAGGATTAAACTTTTCTCACACATGTTTTCTTCTGAATCCTGACTGGTGAACTGGAGGCACCACATGCTAGTTTGGATTCAGCATTTTAGTATCATTATCATTTCATTTTTATACCACCCAATAGCTAAAGAAAGCTCTCTGGTCGGTTTACAACAATTCATACAATAATAAAAATACAATATAAAAATACAGCATAACATACAGCATAAAATTTTACATATATAAAAATTTTAAAAGCTAAAAACAGTTTCAGTGAAATACTAGACCTGTTTAGATGACTGGTATAAATACCCCATCAGATGCCATTAATTGTCTGGCATTTTCCCCCTCACCTAACCCACTACTATATGAACCCAGTCCCATGGTATCGCCCACCCCACAGGGTTGCTGGTAAGGAATGTGAGGTTACAAACGTAAAAAGTAGGAAGCTCCCCTCACCATAAATGTAAGCCTCATCTCCTCCCCCACACAACCATTTCATGGAGTCCAATTGTGACCCCCAAAATAGCCGCTCCAATCTGCCACCTGTCAATTGGGTGGCAGTGTTGACCCATCCCTAGTGACAACCCATGTTTGAAGGTATGCCTGTGATGAAGAGAAATTGGATTGGTGGCCACCATGGCAAACCTAGGTTTACTGAGTAATTACTGCTGAGTAATATGTGAAATGCCCTGAGGGGGTGGGAGAAGATGACACTGCTTGGTGAGCTTTATCATTTAGCTCCCAGTGGTGGCCCCATCCCTCAACTGCCACCAGAAGGGCATCTGAGGAAACATCTAGCTTTGAGAGGATGGAAGAAGAAACAGAGAAGGGAAACTACAGAAGAAAACAAAGAAACGAGGAACAGGCCAGCAAAGAACAAGCTGGCTTAGGAGGAACAATAGAGGCAGTACAAATCTGAGTGCGATTGCGGGCTAAACGTGCCTTAAATAAACAAACATCAATAAATAAATGCATAATAATACTAATAACACTAATAATAAATTTATTTCTTACCCTCTTCTCCATTTGGATTGAGGCAGGGAACAGCAGTAAATATAAAATATGATAAAATACATAAAACTGATTAAAAACATGGTACACATTATTAAAATAGCAATAAAACATCCTAAAAACGTCCTAAAAACATTCTTTATATTTATATATTTATACATTTACACATAAATAAATGTATAAATCAATAAAATAAAGAGCCAATGTACACTGCAGAATTGTGCAGAATTGCAGGATCACCTTTGGAAGGCCTCCGTTTTTTATGTCTAAAACCCAGTGTGACTTCCATATAGATAAATATGTACCTGCACACACACAATGCTATCCTTTATCAGATATTTTGGAAGTGCCCATTTTGACAGATTGGTGTGTATTCTATCTCCAAGGCCGATGTCTGAATGTCACATGTCATTTCTACTTGCAACGTGCTTCCTGCAAGTTACTGTTTGATACAATTCACATGACATATCTTGAATTGAATTGCAGGGACTTATGTCCTTTCGGGTATTCTTGCTCCAAAGTCAATTTCTTATCCTAGTGGATTATTAACTTGTTAATCTCATAAAAGTGATAAATACATCTGTGCCTGTAGCCAAAGTTGTCAAAAACTGTGAAAATGCAATGTCAGCATAATGCTGTTCTTAGTTTTCCAGAATCTTCTTCAAACAAAGTCACATACACTAACCCTTGCCGCTCTTACAACAAGAATAGGCCAGTATTAGTATCCTGATATTGTTGGTGGGGGCATTGTACCGGGCTGGAGCTTTTAGGACTTATACACTCTCTACTTTGTAGGTTCAAAGGTGTCTCCAACTTTCAGTTTGCTGGGAGGCTCAAACTGCAATGCTCAGAATAATCCGATTGCACAGGACTTATTTCTGAATCGACAAGCATAGGATTGTGCTGACAGTCTCTCAGCATATTATGAATGAAAAATCACCCCAAGATCATTGTTAGAATGCAATTCGGTTTACTAATACAGAGCTTATATAAAATGCCCCCTCCTCCATTCACAGATGGCAAACCAGAGGCCGTTTCATCGATTTGGGAGGGATTTTTCCAAAGCTTTTGGGGAACGTTTAAGTGTTGGAGGTTGGTAGAGATTTCTCACCCTGTCCCATTTTAATTTATGCCATCTGGAATAGTGACAGAGCTCCTTTCCATAGATGCCATTGACTGCCCAGCTCTGAAAGCTTCTGCAATGATGTTACGTTGTGTTATACAGCATTTTTCAGAGGTGGCTTCTGGAGGGCACTTGGCAAATGACAGTGCAGGGTGTCAGTTCTTTTCCAAGTGCAATTCAAGATGGTGGCTATCACCCTATAAGCCCGAAATGGCTTTGGACCTGGCTAGTAGAAGGACCATCTCCTCCTTTGCCCGTCTTTTAACATTAGCTGTTGTAACCCCCTTGTGTGTGCCGTTGCCTTCAAAAGCATAGTTGGTGGTAACACATAAATCATAGAATCATAGAATGGTAGAGTTGGAATGGGCCTATAAGGCCATCGAGTCCAATCCCCTGCTCAATGCTTTCTCGGTGGCTCACGTGTGGAACCCCCTTCCCAAAGAGGGCGGGTCATCTCCCTCTTTATCTATGTTCCAATGGCAAGTGAAGATATTTTTCTTGAAAAATGCATCCGACTCAGCTTGCTTCATTTTGTTGGTCAGAGGGATTTTGAGAGATGGGGTGGCTGCTGTTTTTTCTTTGCAAATGTGTTTTAATCATTGGTTATTATTTTAAAACTTTTAGACTTTGTAAGCTACTGGTGATACACTGGTGTAATGTTCAAAAAGGTAGTCACACACATAAGACCTAACATGTGTAGGTTTAAGATGGGGGACAGGGAAGTGAGGGGGAGATGAAAGGTCAGGATTGAAAGCATCCTATGACGTCTCCATCACTCATCTTGGTAGATGAACTAGACAGGCTCAGAGATCTGTCTAGCTGGGAGGGGGGTAGAAGGAGCAGAAATAGGAGGCAAAATTCTCTTCCTGCTCCACTGGCAACAGTCTGGCAGGGCATAGGATACTCAGAAGCCTCTGGGATCAGAGGTGTCCTATCCAACTCAGTTCAAAGCATCTAGAGGTGCTGAATCCAGCAAGCAGGGCACATGCAAGAAAGCAGAGTCAAGGAAAGTTTCACACCAGGTCACATCAAGTTCAGTCACCTTCAATCAGGCATTATCAGATCACGTTGGAGTAAGTCAGGTCGAGTCTGCTGAACAGCAAAGCAAGAGTTGACTAGGCAGGATCTTTTAGAACCTTGAACAACTCCAAGCTAGCTGAGATTCAGGCAAGGAGAGCTGTTGACTCAGCAACAGTCAAAGGCTGTCTGAAGCCTTATACAGGCCAGAAGCTCTAGATGTGGAGTTAGCCCCTCAGAGAAGCAGTTTGTTTCTTAAGGGGCTATTCCCTAATTTAGTAGCTGCTGGCTCCTATGGGGTGGAGGTGGTGAAGGCTGTAATGGGAGAGTGTATCTGAGGAGTCAGGTAGAGGTACATCTTCTGGCCTGGAAGGCCCTGTCATAGCAAGGGAAGAAGTCTCCTCTACTTCCAAGTTCTCTTCAGAGTCAGAGGACCAAGTAAGACTGTGGAATAAGATAGGAGGCTTCCATCTAGTGGAAACAGCCCTTCGTGTGTCCCAATGTTTTAATTTGCTTCGAGACATATCAGGGCAACAGGTTGTCAGTGTAAAAAAAAAAAAAAAGTAATATAGTAGCGTGGGGTTGTTGTTATTTTTTGTTACTTAAAATATTACATACCATCCCCAAGCATAGTATTTGAGAAAGAAACAACAGGAAGGATTCATTTACAAAAACCTCATTTCAGGACGATGAACAGCTGCTTTTTGCAACAGCAGATTCCATGGAAGATGGCACCATGTGTCCCGTGCTGGCTGGAATAATCAAACGACTGTGGATAGACCCAGGGATCCAGGCCTCTTTTGAAAGAGCATCGGAGTACCAACTCAACGACTCAGCTGCCTAGTAAGTGATACATTTGGAACTGAATTCTGTAGTCCCCAAATGTTTGTGTGTAGGTATCTATGTTAAATGTTGGTCTTTCACAACGACACACTTGCACCTTCGGGCTAAACTACATATGATGCTAATCATGGGGTTTGCTCTTGACTGAAGAATTTTGTTGTGCACAAATTGCTATTAGGCACAGGAAGCCCAAGCTGAATTAGGACCCTAGTGTGGACAGTAGAGGGACTTTCCTCCCTTTTTCTGTACTTTGATCCAAATCAAACCACCTGTACCTACTATTTGTACTGGGGGTGGAGGAAGCTCAAAGAAAGCTAAGGGAACATTTTCCCTAGACACATAGCAGATGCAAGTGGTGCTGATCCAGATTGGGGCCATATCATGGGGGGTGAAGGGTTAAAGTTCCCTTTCCTCCTTACATCATGTCCCTAATTCAGACGCGAATTTATGAAAGAAAAATCCTGCACTCAAGGGCAAACCACACGATTCATGTGACGTATAGTTCGGGCCTCAGAAATTATGTAACTCATTTTGATTCTGGCTTTAGGATAGCTTCTTTGTTGCCTCTACTCTTATGCTCTTATGTAGGCTGACCATATGAAAAGGAGGACAGGGCTCCTGTAACTTTAACAGTTGCAGAGAAAAGGGAATTTCAGCCTGCGTCATTTGTATGCAATTAGTACCTGGTGAAATCACCTCTTCATCAAAGCAATTAAAGTTGCATGCACTATACTAGAGTGACCAGATACAAAAGAGGGCAGGGCCCCTGCAGCTTTAACTGTTGTAATGAAGAGGGAATTTCACCAGGAACTAATTGCATACAAATGACACTGGCTGAAATTCCCTTTTCTCTACAACTGTTAAAGTTATAGGAGCCCTGACCTGGATTTTATCAGGTCACCCTATCTTATGTCATCTTTATTATGCTATTCTTGTTAGGTGCAGCAACAATAAAGTAACTGTTCTGCTTCATAAGAGAGAGTCTTGTCCCAGGGAGAAACACACACACACACACACACACACACACACACACACACACCATCACCCTCCAAACTTCCCTAGTTTTCAGAAAACAACTATGTTTATCTCTCCACTTCCTTCTCAACTCCGCTTGCTTGCTTGCTTGCTTGCTATACATGCCTATGGCTAAATCTGAAACCCAGCATTGACATCATCAACTAAGTGTCGAGCAAGTTTGTGTGCACATGTGGCCCTGTTGCAGGCACTTGCATGCAACCTGCATGGAGCTCAAGTGGGAGAGGGACATGTAAAAGCATCCATGCCAAACCCCAAAGCACCCCTGTGCCTCATACTTTGCATGTTAAATACCACAGTTTGCATAGAAGCTTGTAAATGAGTTTGGCTGAATGTGCTTATAGAGATCTTGCAAGTAGGAACCCAGGGTGCACGCTGGATCATGTCCCATCCCCACGTTAGCCCTAAGCATGTTGCAGGTGAACACCTGCGTAGGGCTTCTGCGTAAGTGTGTAGTTTTTATCCCAAATTGGTTACAGTGATGCTCCAAACTATTATTTTTTATCTAACTTCGGGTCATACTAACAGAAACAAGCAAAGAAAATGTGCAGCGTGTACTCTTCAGTGGTGGCTCCGAGGTCGGTGGGAATCCACTCCAGGGCAAGATTTACACCTTGTGTTAAATCATTACGATCCCATCATGGTGATGCTTGTGCATGTATACCTCGTGGGACACACAATGACGTTTTGGATACTGTGGAATAAAAAGCAGGAAACGTCACTATGACGTCACTAAGAGGTCGGAGCACTTCAATACCGCTATAAAGCAGTACCTAGTTTCTGTCAGAAACATTCAGAACTCTAAAGGAGCTATCCAAAGAGGCTGAGCCCATTTGGGGGATAAAGTTCAGCATGTTGGATAGGTCCTTTAGAGTTATGACTGATTCTGACTGAAACCTAGAGCGCACTCACCACCCCAGTGACATCGGAGCCACCAGCCTCCAACTGTATTCCTTTAAATACATTTGTTGATTTCCTCCTCTAAACTTTCCTCCAAAAAGCCTTAGAGAGCATAGATGCAAAACTTTGACAGATATGCAATTTCTTAACCTCTCTCTCTCTCTCTCTCTCTCTCTCTCTCTCTCTTTCTCTCTGATTTCTGCAGCTATCTCAACGATTTGGACAGGCTAATGGCTCCTGACTATGTCCCCAATGAGCAAGATGTCCTTCGCTCCCGAGTAAAGACAACGGGGATTATTGAGACCCAGTTTTCTTTCAAGGACTTGCACTTTAGGTAGTAAAGCGATTCTTCAATGTCCCTTTTCCTTTTATGTCCAAGGGGTGCACAGTGGTTTCAGAGTAGAGCCAAAGCAGCCTACCTCATTCAGGCTGCTGGGTCTGGAATGCCAAACTGCTTCAAAAGGTAGTAAGAGGCTTCAGTGTGGTGGCCATGGCCACAACCAGCAACCAGGACCTCCCCCAAATGAATGTTCCACTGGGGAGCTATGCAATTCTTCTAGTGGTGTTGGCTACTAACTTCCCACCTGTACGCTATCAGAGGTTGATAGGGGAAATAGTAATAGAAGAAGAAGAAATACCTGGTGCTGCTCATAGCCCTACTGGGTTCTAGCTGACTCTCTGGCTCCTCCCAGCTGTTTTACATATTATGGCTGTGCTGTGGAGGTTACTTTGAGTCTCTACGGTGAGCAGCTAAACATGCAGATATGTGATTTTCTCCAAACCACTGGTGGATATAGGTGTTGGGATTTGTGGTGGCATGGAGGAAGTAGCCAAATCTGTGTGAAAAGCTGCTGGATACGGACAGATAACTTGTGGTAGCAACGATGGGGCCGGCCCTACATTTACATAGACTGAGGCGACTGCCTCAGGCAGCTGAGGGCTGGGGAGCACTGGAGGACAGAGCTCGGTGTTCCACAGAGTCTGCCCTGTGCCCCCTAAGCTAGCCTGTTGCCCTCTGGTGTGGTGGAGGATGCTGCAACATTGCCAAAGTTGAAAGGAGATTCTACTGCAGCACGTGTACATGGAATTGGGAGGGGGGATGCCTTTTCCTTTGCCTCAAGAGGCAAAATGTGTTGGGCCAATCCTGGGCAGCCTCCATGCAGAACAGTCGAAATCAGTCGACAGCTCGTTGGCAACTGTGTGAGCAGAGTGCTGGACTAGATGGACCCTTGATCTGATCCAGCATGGCTCTTCTTAAATCAGCTTCATTGTAGCAGGGAACAATGCAAAATACTGCTTTGAGGAGACATTCCAAATCTTTATAATCTTTACTGGAACTCTGCGGTCTTCCCTGTTTGTTTGACCCTTGAGCCTTGCTCACTTCTTCCCCCTTTGTCCCCGCACCTGGCTTGTCTCGGTGCTTTTCCCATAACATTTACTTCCACAATTTATACACGAAAAAGTATATCCTGCTTTTCCCCTCCAGCAAGATGTTGCTCAAAGCAGCTAACAAAGTACAAAGTACAAGTATAAAAATTACAATGATCCATCCTTAAAAAGCAAACAAAAAGCAAAATACCTCACAAAGAGCCAGAACTAGCAGTAAATACATTAGATTAATAACAACAGAATCAAAGGCTTCAAAAAAAAAGATACATTACAATCACTGGTGGAATACACATCAATTAATTCATTTAATTTATTACTCATACTTCTAGGCTACTTTCCAAAACAAACATCTTACAAAGTGGCTTACAAACAGAGGAAAACTTGAGGCACAACACCACATTGAAAGGCAGCAGCAACAATAACCATACACATTTAAAACATTAATATAGCCATTCAAGCCAGCCAGATAAACCATAAATAGGTAAAATCTCAGCATGAATGATTAAAAACCCTCCATAGCCAAAAGCATCCCAATAATAATAATAATAATAATAATAATAATAAACCACAACAACAAATCCTAAAGCCATAGAAAGGAAGGCAACCTATCCACATACAGCAAAGTACTGTCACTGAGAAAGTTTTTTCTCACATTGCCCTGGACTGTCCCTCGGAAGGCAATGGGTCATGCAAGAAAGACAGAAAAGCTGGTTTAAAGGGCAGGCAGATTCACGTGGGAGCAGATGGTCCTCCAGGTGTCTTGGTTGTGTGCTGTTTAGGGCTTTACAAGTAACAACCAACACCTTGAATTGCACCCAGAAATAAAATGGCAGCCAGTGCAGATGACAGTAATGCGGTACCTGATACATAGCTACACATGGGCAGCCCAACACACATAGGTTTCGAACCCCCGCAAACCTCACCCTCTGACTTTTGTGAAGTAAGCATCATAATTTTGCCTGCTCTATCTCTTGTGCCGTGAGAGACAAGAGGTTGGCTGTCAGGCATAACATATCGCTTCCAATTCTAATATTTAAAAAGTGGTTCTTGTTGTTGGAGGCTGAGGCAAACCAGACCGTATTTGTAAAATGCTTTGCATGCTATTTACTAAATTAGGTAAGCAAATAGCAAAGAGATGACTGCCGCGTGAAAGTTGTGGATTGGATGGACATACGCCGCAGCTGTCCCCATTTTTCCAGAGAGAGTTCATTTCTGTTACTTGTCCCTGGCAAACCACTGTCCATGTTTTGTCCTAATTTTTGTCGTTGGGAGATGGATCTTAAACCGCTTTAGTGTGTTTCACCCTCACCCAAGTGTCTAGGAAGGCATGGGGAAGCTCTGCCCCACAGGTTGGATACGACCCATTTGGCCCACCACCCTCTCTCCTCAGGCAAATGTTCCCCACTTAAAATATCTCATCTCCATGTTTCTGCAGCTCTAGAAATTAAAACTGTAATCCTAATTTACAAGGCAATAAACTCCACTGAACTCAGTAGAATGTACTTCTGATTATGCTTGCCTAGGATTGCACAGCACAGCACTGAGTGGAGGACTGATGCATCTTCACATTGGCCCCATTCAGAAGACACCTTAAACCATGGCTTTAACCATGGTAGTTAAGCCAGAAAGCCAGGGCATGTTCAGAAGACACCTTAAACCATGGCTTTAACCACAGTGGTTAAGCAAAAAGCCTTATTCAGTGTCGTTAAAGCCGTGGTTTAAGGTGTCTTCTGAACACAGCCCGGCTTCCTGGCTTAACCACTGTGGTTAAAGCCATGGTTTAAGGTGTCTTCTGAACAGGGCCTTAATTGCACATGCATATATGCAGAGGAGACTGCTGGCTCCCGTTTTGGTGGGTGTGTGAATCTATTCTGATTTTCAGCCAGACCTCTAAAGGAGCTATCCAAGGTGCTGAACCTGTTTGGGGGAATAGTGTTTAAAACCTTGGATAGTTACTTTAGAGTTCTGGTTCTGAGTGAAATCTGGAATGTATTCACAGCCCTCTGAAAATCAGAGCCACCTGCCTTCACTGCACATACTTGCATGCAGATTAATCCTTGAAAGACTGCCTCCTCTCACTTGGGCCTGCCTGACCATTGTGTTCAGCATCTCATGCCTTGTGCCATGTCCCGTTGGCCTCAGAAGCATGGGATGGAATATGGGACAGGGCCTTTTCAGATGCAGCTCCCAGATTTTGGAACTCCCTCCTGCAAGATATTCAGTGAACTCCATCCTCTGTGGTTTTTAGGTGGGTGGTAAAAAGTTGTTAGTGTCACTGTTATTTTAATGCCATCATACATTTTAGCTGTCCTGAATGTCTTTTTCTGCTGTTTGACTGTATTTAAACTGTCCCTATTTTAATGCACTCTGATTTTAATTATTTGTTATTTATATTTTTATGATGGTATGCTGCTCTGGAGGCTCTTTTTGAGTCAAAAAGTCTCCTAAATAAATTATTTTATAAATGAATGAATGAATGAATCCTAAGGACTCTAATTGACTTGCTATTGTGGATGAGGCACTTTTTGAATGGTTGATTTTTCCCAAATGTTATCACACCCACAGTGCAATTCCATACATGTCTACTTCAGACATTAGTCTATTGAATTCAACAGGGCTTACTTCCAGGTACATGAGTATAGGACTGCCGCCTTAGATTGCAATCATATGCACATACACCTAGGAGTAAGCCCCATTGAGTACAGTAGGATATGGCTGAGGTCTAGCCAACCAGGTATAAAAAAATTAAGTTTTCCCTTTTGCCTTCCCTGCAGTATCCTTGGCTCTGGTTTCTGCATCCACTGAACTAACGAACATGAGATGGGAAACAAAGCCTCCAGTTCTAGATTTGGATGCAACCATTCATTATGTAATGCCGTATGTGGTGTAGTGGTTAGAGTGTTGAAATGGGACTCAGAAGATCCTGGTTCTAGTCCCCTCTCAGCCATGAAGCCGACTCAGTGACTTTGGGCCAGTAACTGCTTCTTAACCTAACCTACCTCACTGGGTTCTTGTGAGGATAAAATAGAGAGGAGATGACCTTGTAAGCTGCCTTGGTATGTTTCCAAGCCCTCCCACCAAGATATGAGACATTGGCCCCATTCAGAAGACACCTTAAACCATGGCTTTAACCACAGTGGTTAAGCCAGAAAGCCAGGCCGTGTTCAGAAGACACCTTATGGCTTTAACCTCGGTGAATAAGGCTTTTTGCTTTAGTCACTGTGGTTAAAGCTGTGGTTTAAGGTGTCTTCGGAACACTGCTCAGCTTTCTGGCTTAACTACCATGGTTAAAGCTGTGGTTGAAGGTGTCTTCTGAACGGGGCCAATAAAGAGGTCTGCCATACAATCCACAAAGCTTTATTCAGTGAATAGACTTCTCTTCACACCTGAGGAGAGTATGAATGCTAAGAGCTATCCTCTAAGCTTAATTAGCCTAAGAAAGCAAGGCACTGGCCAATCAATTAAAATTAACAGTTTCCCCAACAGGCTTTTACTGAATCCCTCCTTCAGGGAGGGTCTTTGAGTTGAAACCTCAGGCAAATGGCTTCCTAGCAGACTGCCTCCCACCTCCTCTCAACTCCACCCGCTTGACCTTATGGTGGACTCCAGGATCTGTCAACTCTGATGTTCCTCCCCCTCTGACAGAGTGAGTTCCCTGGGGGTGGGGAGATGGGAGGATGATCTCTGAGCTTGGGCATCCTGTCCAATAAGCTCCTGGGAAGATTCATCCTTACTCTTTAAGTCTTGGAGAATCTCCCCCCCCTTCCTGTTTTGGCTGGTGTACTTCTGGTTCTGGTTCTTCTTCAGTCTCCAAGTCTGATTCAACCTCCGAAACCCAGTCCCCCAACACTAGGGAAAACGGGCTTGATCCTAACACCTGGATTCCTTCTAAAAGGGGAAAAGGTGGGATATAAATGAAATAATAATAAATGTTGCATTGTAACAGTCCTGTGTCTGACAGGTCCAATGCCACACCTTTAGTACATAATACCCTCCTATTGGTACTGTGCTATCCAATGGCCTTCTAGAGCCACACAGCCCTGGATTCTCACAAGATCGACAGTTTTTCCACGAGCAAAGAGGATGCACAGCATGGAGTATGATGGAAGCAGCTGTGAAAAACAGGCACCAAATTGTTTGGAATGAAACATTGGGTGGTGGTGGGGGAATGGATGTTGATCATTTCTCTCATTTCCTAGGATGTTTGATGTGGGAGGACAAAGATCCGAGAGGAAAAAATGGATCCACTGCTTTGAAGGAGTTACTTGCATCATATTCTGCGCCGCCCTTAGTGCCTATGACATGGTCCTGGTGGAAGATGAAGAAGTGGTGAGTCAGAATAGCTGATGGGAGAGGGAGGGGGGAGAGTGAGAGATTTGCGCTGTTTGAAAACAGGTTGAATGTAGCTTTGGGATAGTTTATTAAGGGCATTATTCAAATTCACTGCTCTGATAACCTTGGAAAGGTTAAGCTAAAGAATTTCTACCACCTTGATAGGAAAAGTACTTCAGAGTCTCAGTGACAGATGGTGATGGCATCTAACAGCCAATTTCCCCCCGTTTTAACAGAACAGAATGCATGAAAGCCTCCACCTGTTCAACAGCATCTGTAACCATAAGTACTTTGCGACCACGTCTATCGTACTGTTTCTAAATAAGAAAGATCTATTCCACAAAAAAATAACTAAAGTTCACCTCAGCGTCTGCTTTCCAGAATATGAAGGTCAGTGCTGATTCCAAGTTTGGGGGTGGGGGGGATCCTTGAGCATGACACCCGCTCTCTCTCTCTCAGTGAGTTTACTTTCTCCCCACCATAGTTACCAGCTGCTATTACTCCTCGGTCTCTTTTTCACCACCGCTGTGGCTTGCTTGGCAGGCAGAGAGCCAGTGAGCAATGAGGCAGTAGCATCTACTGCTCCTCTTTCTCGCCCCACCATTGTCTTGTTTCCACAAGATGTAGTAGTGGCCACCAATTTGGATGGCTTTAAAAGGGGTTTGGACAAATTCATGGATGAGAAGGCCATCAATGACTGCTTTAGGGCTGTGCACAGCCCCCCCCCCCCGGCTCACCTCAGAGGCCATTTTGGGGGATCCGAAGTGCCCCCAATTTGACTCAGGGTGCTTTGGGGCAGGGCCACCTTGCAGCAGGTGCCCAGGAAAGCCAAGTGTAAGGCTGAGCAGGAGTGCATTGGATTCCCTGCTTGCTCGCCCCCTCCCTCCCTTCTTGCTCCCCCTTTGAACCTGGAGCCACCGCCACCACCCGTGGAACTTACCTTTGTCATCCATCCTCCTCCATTAGAGCTGTGATTTAAATGTAAGATGGGGGCTCTCTCATTTTCATAGATCTATGGTAGCAAACAATGGAAGTGGCCCTTTATGGCCACCATAGTTTGCGACCATAGATCTACAAAAACTACAGAGCCCCCATCTTAATTTTAAATCTCAGTTCTAAATCTTGGAGAAGGTGAGTCCAATGAACTTATGGTCAGCCTCGTGCCGGCTTTCCCACACAGGTGGGGGGGAGCAGCCCACCATCACCCCAAATCAGCCTGAGGCACCCTGAGGCACTTTGTAACCACCTCGGGGTGCCTCAAACTGACCCAGGAGCACCTCGTATCCAGGGCAGTTCAGCCCACCTCACCTCGGATTCGGGGGTTTGGCCTGAGGCGGTGCACAACTCTAGACTGTATGATATATGCAAACAAATGGTTGTCATATTCACATGTAAGTTTTTTAGGTAACTAAGTTGCAACATTTCGGGATACTCATTTCCCCAGGTCATAGAGATCCACTGTATACCAAACCAAACACTGTTCCACTCCCCACAAGTTTTTCTCTGGCCTAGATAATAATCCAAGCTGGAAATGGCCTTGTCCTGCCTTGCTTTTTGCACTTGTTTGGCCTAGGCCGGTACTGGGTAACAACTATAGAAACAGCTGGAAGAGAGAAGATCTGGAGGCCTGAGATGTTGCCTCAAACTTTAGCATCTTGAGATGTCATTCACTTCATCTAGAAAACTACATATCCAAGCATTCCCTAGAACCTGGGATGCTCATATTCCAGGTGTGAGGGAAGAAGGGAGGTGAATGGGTTCATTCACAAAGTATTTCACCTTGGAAGAGGGGGCATGAAGCCAGGTGGGACTGAGAAGTAGAGTTATGTGACCATTTGTGATAAGTGAGGGAGTTATGATCAAGAAATGATACAGTACATTGGTTCACTGAATACACCTTTACGTGGTGCCAGCAGAAACACATGTTCTTGCTTTACCTTGATTGGAGGTGGGCCATAGAAACAGGTTTATCAACTCTCAGTGGACACCATATATGACTAGTAGGCCGTGTCCAACCTGGTGGGTCACAAGTTACATAGGCCTGCTCTAGACACAGTCACACACTTCCATGGCAAAAACAGGTTTCTTGCATGCAGTAAGTGAGAATTACAGAGACATTTAAATATGCTCTAGAGAGTTCATGCATGATATACCTTTTTTGAGAGGGGGGGTGTCAGTGGATTCTGAATTAGGACAAGGTTTTAAAAAGTCTGACGTACTTCATGGACAGTCCCTTTTGTTTCCCTCCAACTAGGATCAAACACCTTTGAAGATGCTGGGAATTACATCAAGAAACAATTCTTAGACCTGAATGTAAGAAAAGAAGATAAGGAGATCTACTCCCACATGACCTGTGCTACAGACACCCAGAATGTTAAGTTTGTGTTTGATGCTGTGACAGACATAATCATCAAGGAGAATCTGAAGGACTGTGGACTCTTCTAGCTTTTTGCCCCCGCCTTCTTCATTTCTCTCTTTCCTCGGTTCTCTCTCTCTCTCTTCCTTGCTGCATGTGTCTGATAGAGGCAGGATCTACACTACTGCTTTAAAACGGTTTATAACAGCAGTGACTACGGTCGGGGCCCGGGACACACTCCCTATACAGTTTTCAAACCCTTTTCAAAGTGTCATATCCTGCTTGGTGTAGATCTGACCTATAGGCTGTAAATGTATGCCCACTTTTTGGAGAGCCTTATTGACCTCGCCGGGACTTAATTCTAAGTAAACATGCAGAGGATTGAGCTTAAAGGGGGAAATGGGAAGTAGAAATTAAAGTCTGAAAACCAGAGCTTTGGGGCTACCTAACAGGGCTGGCGCCGGACTTCAGTGGGACACACCCACGCTCCAGCCTTTCCCACTGCTGTTGCAGGCAGCAGCACGTTTGAATGGGCACTCAGCTCTGACCCACAGTGGCTGCTGATCATGTAGGATTTCTCTAAATGTGCTGCTGGGGAAACATGTCCTTGAGTCTGCAAGTTGGGGATGGACCCTTCTGAGCATTAGGCCTGGAGTCTCCAACACGGTGCCCATGAGCACCAGCCTGCCCATAGACTCTTGACACCCACCAAGCCCCCTGCGACTCCTAATTTTTAATCTATTTCATTTTTTTATTAATCAGGGGTTTTAACTGGGAGGCTGGTGTCCTGCAAAGCAATGTGAAGCACTCCAGCACCGTCTATGTTTGGGTTCAGAAAAGTCATTTTGTACATTGAAGCTCAGGCCCTACCTCTGCTTTCTGTTTAGGTTACTATTTTCCTTTTGTCTCACCAGTTTGGCTTCTGGGAAATGAGTCTTTTGTGATCAGTCATGCCACCAGGGCTGCATTTTATGATTGTGCAAGCCCCCCCCCCACGCAACCATTTTGTGAGAGCACCCACAACACACTCTCAATATTCCAAATGTGCCCCAGGCCCTTAGCAGCTCCATGCCAACCTCTGATGCTGGGCCTACTAGCTAAAATGTTGTGTGAAATCACAGCTGAACAGAGCCAAATTTGATAAAGTAAAAACAAAGCAGGCATAACTGTAATCTCTTCTTCTTCTTCTTCTTCTTCTTCTTCTTCTTCTTCTTCTTCTTCTTCTTCTTGCAACTTAATTTTGAATTTATCCAAGGTCAGGTCTTTTGAACTTGCTATGAATTCTGGTTTGCTTATTCCCTACAGCCATCTTTCTTCTACCCCAATCTCCAAATCTGAAATATGATTGGTGTAAAACATCCAGCCCCAAACATTTCCATTGGCAAATTTGTTTTACCAAATGCTGACATCGCATTTTGATTGCCATTGTTTCGTTGGCATTCATTAGCTGGTACTGCAAGCCTTATGACAGGTCGTGATGAAGCAAAATATATTAAGGGAACAATCCTGCCGAAGTTAAGCACTTTTAAATCCAATTTATTTCAGTGGGAGCTTTCTCATCAAAATCCACTGGATTTAAACGTTGGCTCTTTCTTGCAGATACTGGCAGAATAATGTCCTTGCTGGCAGTCTTGTCAGATACTGTAAGTGGCATTACAAGCACTTCAATAAAAACATATGTGATAGTATCAATGGGATTAATAGAATAGTGATCAATAAAGTACATTTTAGGGAATTCCTAATGATTGCAACATTCCTCTCCAGACAAAAAGCAACTGTTCGCTTCCCACAGAGAAAGTCTAGCTGGTAAATCTTCTACTAAATTAAGTTATCCATTTTAAACATAGCGATGCACAGCAACTGCATCTATGGTTCCAAAAGCTGACCAGGCCATCTACAGAGTGGCCATAAAAGTTTATGGAAAAATCACTCTCCAGATGTTACTGGATTACAACTCCCATTATCCCTGAACATCGGCCATGGTAGCTGGGACTGATGGGAGTTAGTCTGAAGGGGGACAGGTGCCCCGCCAATGCCCTATATGCTTCATGAAGCAGAAATCCATGGTTTTATTATTTGCTTGTTTGTTTATTTATTTACAATATTTATATACTGCTCCCCATTCAAGAATTATGGAGTGGTGAACAAATAGGATAAAAACAGAATAAAAACACACTGAAAATACATTTTTAAATGAAACAAAGTGCAAATAAAACTGCAACTGGTCATTAAGGGAAGGCTTCCTGGAACAATATTTTCAGGAGGCGCAGGAAGGAATACAAAGTTGGAGCCTGCCTGACCAGAAGGGAGCCACCACACTGAAGACTTTTCTCCTGGTGGACTCCAATTGGACCATAGGTCATGTGGAACCACCAGGAGTTTTGCCAAAAATGGCAATGCGATACCAACTTCCACGTCTTTCTCTCTGTAATAATAACAACGTGCAACCTACCATGCCTTTTTCCTTCTCCACTCCACATACTTGGCTGCAACTAGGGTGCAGGCAGGAAGGAAAATGCCTGATATGATGCCATTTCTACAAGTAGCCATAGTGGGGGGAGGGGAGAAAGCAGGGAGGTAAACAGCACGGGTTTGATGTTTTCAGTAGCAGCCCTGTGTTCATCACATTGAGACATTTGGACTTTAACCTGGACAAGACAACTTGTTCAATCAGATCTAGCCAATGAGCAGTTGGAGTTGGGACACAGTGGAGGTGATCAATAAGGACTTTATGAACAACCATTGAAGAAACAAGTATAAAAAAGCAGAGCTGGGCAGCAGAGCTGGGCAGCTGAAGGGCAGCACAATCCCCATTTCACTCCAAAATATTGGCTTCAGCTCAACCCTACAGTCCCCTGACCTGCTGTTGCCAAGGGTTGTGTGGCTAATTAACCTGTAATCCCCTACTGTAACCAGAATTATGCTGGTCCTGGTGGTGATGGTACATTGCGTGCTGTTTCTTAGGTCACCCAGTGTCAGCTTTGGTTCCGGCAAACTCACAACTGTGTTCAGTTTGGCTTTGACTGTATCTTCTAGCCCAGTAGGTCTCTGTTCTAAGTCACATTTCTATTTGCACATTAGCTTCTGAAATCCACCCCTTCACAGTTCTTTTATTTGCATGCTATTGTTCAGTCAATCCTTGCTAAAATAAATACCGTCCATGCCTGGAGCATTTTTTTAAAAAAGCACCGCAACATAAATATTTGAATACCATAATGCTAAAGTACAAGAGCGTGGAAAAAGGGACTGCAAAACCACAATGCTCTTCAAGCGAAAGAATAGTCAAAAGGATAGATGGATCATTTTCATCAAGATACAAAAGAATGCACTCCATCTAACAGGAAGCTTGTGCTTTTTCAGAAAGAGGCTGCATAGGTTTATGCAAATGGCTCAATTTTGAGAGAGAAAAGCAGATCCCCCCCCCCCCGAAAAGGTATCTGCCTTATTATGGATCGTGCAGTATGGTTCTTCAGGATTTTTTTTGCCAGACAGCTCTGGAACTGATCTAGTTTGAAAACTCCTGTGTTCATTGCCTTTTAGATGTATTCATCATTATACCAGATTTCCAGCAAGGTTTTTGTCCAGGGAAGGTCCTTCCATCGACTCCCAGAAGACAAGAAGGAGGGGTTCAGACAACCCCCCTCATGCATTGAAACCATGTGTGAACGGTCATAGAGCAATGCTGACTACTACCATCCCCACTGTTGATCCACCCACTATCTAATCCTCCACCCCCATTGCCCATGCGTCCTGCAAGTGTGAAAAGGCGCGCCTATGTACATACCAGCCTATATCCAGTGAGTTCCTCCATCGGTGTGGGGACCATGGGCCACCTAGGATCCTACCTTGAATGGAGAAGCTCTATGGATGTAAATAGTACCCTTTCACATTGCTACCAAATGGACAGCTAAAAGGGGCATTGGCCAGCGAGTATATTGGAGGTGGTGGTGTCTGAGGCAGCCAGGGGGGCTCTGCAAACTTCTTATGCATTGGATAAATTGATGGGGGAGAGTCATATGCACCTTGTTAAGGTGACGTTTCTACGCCTCCTGGGAGGAGAAAAAGAGTGGGCTGTCTGAGCTTTTCTTTCTAATATTAATCACACTCAATTATAGATGACTAGAAATAATAATACATTTGCCATACCGTTTACATTTCATTTGAGCTGACATCAGAGAACGCTGCAGAAAAGCTGGGTTTGAGAGGAGACAAAAACCGAATGTACCCACATAAACACAGATATTATGAAACACCTTTTCTGTAAAATAAGTTCAAAGCACTTGATTAAACAACACACAAAAATGGAGCAGAGCTAAAATCCAGATTTTATACATGATGCAGTTAAGAGATATAACGTTCACAAAGGCTTTAGCGTGGTTCACATATTCACATCCATCCGCTAAATTTTCTCCACTTGGTTACTGTCTATCTAATGATTGGTGGATGAAACAATTTGACTGGAAAAAAAAAATGTTACATTTGAGCTGGTGTGAGGCGATACAAAGATCCTGCCTGTGATGACCCATTCATCAGCATCGTCCGTTGATGTTGCAGCCACATGTTGAACCAGCGTCTTTGAACCAGCTCTTTTGGAGACATGCACACATCTGAGCAGTCCTTATTCAGAAGTCCCACTATGTTCAGTGTAGCTTACTCCTAGGTGTATGTGTACGTGCACAGAACTACAACCTGAACCAGAAGAACATAGAACTCAAAACAGGCATTCGGAGGCAAGATAAGAGCAACAATGGGTTGAATATATACCGCAAATATAGGACAGGCACAGTTATATGACAATGCAATATTGCGAGGAAATCATTGGATAGATGGGAGAATAATAATGCAGAAGATCTTAATACTAGGTTGGATCCAGATTTAGTCATACTTAGAGTAGACCCATTGAAATCAAAGGGACTTAAGTTACTGGGACATTCAGCAAGGAACAAAACTCAACTGAAATAAGATGGAATGGAATGCAGCAAAAACGCTAGTTTGAAGGTTTCCTTGCAGACTAGTTTTATGCATCTTTACTTGGACGAAAGTTTCACTGAGTTCAGCAGTACATACTCCCAAGTACATATATATAGGATTGCAGCCCTAATCAGAAAGCACTATTGGCATTAATGAATATACATGATACAGCCACTTGAGGGCATGCTGGCATCATCTACTTTGTATTGCTTACATACACTTCTCAACTCTTCTGGTAGCATCAGCAGCTGTTGTAATAGGACCATACATTTTAAAAGATCAGAAATAATAAGCCATTTAGCAGCGGGCTAAAAACTTCCCCAGCTGTTGCTCTTCTAGGAAAACACGTGTATGTGTGTGTGTGTGATATAAATTGTATACCTTGAAAGAGGAATGCAGTGGGCACAACCCAGCAAAATGTTTAGCCCAATCCTAAGCATGCATGCTTAGAAATAAACCTCAATGTTCTCAGTGGGGCCTCACTCCCAAGTAAGTATGCAGAAGGCTGCAGCCTCGGAAATCAACGGAACTTAAGTAAACACTTAAGTGCATCCAATTGCTAGCTATGGGATATGGGCTCAATTCATCAATTACTGCAACTGTCCAAACTTTACAGCTCTTTAAAATTGCACTCCAACTTCCTGCCCCAAACAGTGGCTCCTTCCTTCCTCACAGGAGGGCCGCCTTTGGCATGGGCCTTAATCACACATACCACTTCCCCCCCCCCCAATTGCTTCTGTGGGTTCCCCTCCGTTTCTTATGCGAATCTAGCATTTTGAATCACATGTGGTCGGTTTTGCTCCGATACCTCAGCTCAGCCTGTTGAACTTGCCTGAACTTGCCTGAAACAGACTTTGCCCGTTCAGGGTTAAATCGAAACAGAAACTAAAACCGGAGCACTCAGGGCACAAGAACAGCGCGAGGGGCTACATCATGCAAGTCCCGCGCTGAAAAAGTGGATCAAAGTTGCAGCGAGTGTGCTTAAAACCGCGCGTGTGATAACAGCCTAAGTTAACATTATGCACAGAACTACAGATGCTAGGTGAAACCAGTCTCAGAAATGAGCTTACGGGGCTGGCTGGAGGCTTGTAAAGCCTGCTTCAGAATGAGGGGGGAGATTTGCAAGCCCCCAACATTCTTCTGTGTCTCAAATTGAATTCCAAGCCGGAGAAGAATTCCTGGCTTCCTCCCCCCTCCCCCCTGCCTCTGCCACTCTCAAAACCACCGTTGGCAACCCCAAGTACACTTCCCCCTTCCTGTAAATTGGCAATGGGGGCAGGCACAGCAGTGAGGCTCCCTCCCACCCTTCCTTTGCCCCCTCATGCTGGCTATCATCATGCTGCAGTGGAGAAGACCATGGGAGCTGAACTTCCCTAAGGGTTGCTGCTGCTGCCATTGATTTGTGGGGGAAGGAAAGAGAAAGAGAGGAAAGGGAAAGGTTGGTGGGTAGAGGGGGAGACGACATTTTTCCCTGAGCCCTTGAATGTGAGTTTTCCTAGTTGTTTCCTGGGAAACTTGAAAAGTTTCCAGAGAGAAATTTACATATCTATACATCTATCTATCTAGCCATCCCTATTTGGGAGTTCAAAAATTTATTCCCTTAAATACATTTCCTTTTTTTGGTACTGCTTCAAAGGTGGCACCACTTCATGAGCCCACCTCTTATGTCTCACACATTGGCTCAATTCGGACGACACGATAGTCAATGGTGGGGTAATAATCAACTTTATAGTTGTTCATCTAGGGGGTACTCCCCACACAACATGGTAATAAATAATCAACTGTGGTGTGGATTAGGATCAACACTGAGTTTACTATGGCAGCATTCGGATAACACGATAGTCAAAACAACTGACGATTGTTTCCCCCACACCAGTTGTTTATTGTGTCATCCGAATTGAGCCACTATGTAGACTCCCCAGATGTCTGCGCATAGAGTGCAAAGTTCTGCAGGGAAGGGCAGCCAGATGAGAGGCAGGTGAAAGAGTAGTTTGCAATGGCAAAGAGCAGGGGCAACTACAGGAGCCTTTTCTCAGTAGGCCCCTGTTAGGCTGTGTGTCCTCAACAGGGTGCCCGACCATTCCGGTCCTGAATGGGCCTGTTAAGATGTCACACTAATCCACCGCGGATAGCTAAAAAGCACAATCTACCGTGGTTTAGCGTGTCGTGTGTTTACCACCCCTCCCCCTGCATGATGGTTGAAGTAACCATACCCGCTACCAGCTACCCACCTGCTGCAGTGGGGCTAGCAGGTTTCCATGGTGGTTCCCATGTCATGTGACGGGAAGGCCATGGTTATTTTTGCTGCTCTGGGGAGAAATAAAATGGTGGCAACCATAGAGTCTGCCTGCAAGAGCATCAGTTACTTCCGGTGACACTCTTGCCACTTCCTCTATGTTTGCGTGAACATTTCTTTTCTCTTTTCTGACAGAGAGGCTGCTGGAGCCCTTTCACGCCCTGGAGGATGCCGGGATGCACGGTTAAACCACACGGAGATATAAGTGGTAACTGCTGAGGGTGTGCGTAGCAGAACCATGCAGCACCATGTAGTTCACGGTCACAACCAGTGGTTCTGTTACCCCTCCATTCTCTGTAGTTACTGTAATTACCCCACACCCCGCACATGTAAATAGGGCCAAACTGTCTGTCTATCTATCCTGGTGAAGTTATTTATTTAATTGAAAAATTAGCTTCCATCATAATAAACTTGAGTTGTCCAAGAAAGATGTTGCACATTTGATCTATGTAATTCTAAGTCTCCCTTTATTATAATCTCTCATGCTGCTCAATGTCAAAGAAAATAACATTGAAAGCCAATTTTATCTTAAAAGGGGGGAATTAAAAAAAAGCATTTTAAAACTTGTACAAGTACATTTAACAAATAATACTGACAACTTCCAACACAGTTATCATACACTGAAAATTGCTTCACTCTTTCATGTGCCATATTTCTTAAGATATGAGATTTTTAAAATGATACTGTATGACCATCCTTACCAACTTGCTGATGGAATTATTTGGTGTATTTACTTTTGTTAAAAAGGCAGCCCGCAAAGAAAAAAACAAAAGGCAGAACAGAATGGGGGTTTACCAGTCCCACATACACACAAAAGGCTCAAACGTAGACCATGCCCTTCTTTGGTAAAGAAAAGGTAAAATGGTTTATTCTGTTTGTTGCATAAAAATGCAGGTACAACATATAGGCTGAATTCGGACGACACAATAAGCAACTGGTGGGGGGAAACAATTGTCAGTTGTATTGACTATCATGTCGTCTGAATGCTGCCATAGTCAACTCAGTGTTGATCCTAATCCACACCACAGTTGATTATTTATTACCATGTTGTGGGGGGAGTACCCCCTAGATGAACAACTGTAAAGTTGATTATTACCCCACTATTGACTATTGTGTCGTCCGAATTCAGCCACAGTTTCAGATGAAGTTTGTTCAGTCCATTGCTTTGTATTCTGTAATACTGGCAGGAAAGAGAGCAAACACATGTGCTCCCAGCAATGGTGGAAGGTCGGCAGGAGTGGAGAAGGGGGTGGGGGGTGGAACGGGAGGAGCAGAAAATCATATTGTAGGCTACAGAGACCCTATGCCCCCAAATTCCCCTGAATTAACTAACTGCAACAGCGCCCCCTTCCTGTATCTTGCAGACGGGGTTGCAATATATCCCAACACTTGCAAACTAGACTTGGCCTAGGGAGCAAATCTAGCTCACTTTGGGTCCCAATTTGGCTCTCCAAAGTTCCCCAGATGGGAACACCCCTTTTCATCGACCACCAATTTTGTGGTGTTTTCTTGGCTTTTATGCAACTTTCCCCCCATTCTAAAAGGTTGAAATGTCTCTCCTAAGTCTTTGGCTGGGTTCTCACAATACGGCATGACTGTGGGTTGTTGTTGAACCATGGGTTGATGTGTTGTGTGAAGCCAGTGATGTGAACAAATTGTGGTTTGTTAACCATGAAAAACGCACTGTTCACAGCCCAACAACAAACCATGAGTTATCTTTGTGGGTTGTTCATGGTTAGTGCAGTTGGGTTCACACAACACAATAACACATGATTCAATGACAATCCATACTCAGCCTTGAGTATAGGTTGTCCTGTTGTGTGAACCCAGCCTCTGTTACTGGCAGTAAGACCTTTAACCTAAATCATGCTGGTAAGTTTTTGGTATTTTGGACCCTGCCTGTTTTGCCTTTGGCCCCACCCCCACTGGAATGTGGGCCTCAAGAGCTTCTCCAAAATGGAATTTGGCCCTTGGGCAAAAAGATATTCAACACTTCTGCTTTAACTTTTACTATTATCAAATTAAGTAGTTCACATACGCACATTGCCTGTTCTCAAATCAATTCTTTTTAAAAATGCAAAATGTAGCACCATTGTTGACAAATATGCTATAAAATATAATTTTGAGTATATATTCTTTAAGAAAGAAAACTCACTCAGGTTTAATGGAAGAACAGCAAGATCCTAATATTCAAAATGACTTTGTGGGTTTAGGTAATGGCTATTTTAAAACTCCTCTTGTATGGGATTCAGTCCAGCAACCTGTAAGACAGAAAATGTGTATGAGAAAGTATTTCAAGAACTGGGGCCTGGGCCGTGCGGGGGGGCAGGGGGGCCAGTTGGCCTAAGGCCCACGATTTTGAGGGGGCACTCTGACAAGGAGGTCCCCCCCAGCTTACGCTACTGCTTCTGTAGCGTAAGCTGCCAATCGAGAAGCGAGGAACCCGCCTTGCAGAAACAGCACAGAAGCCATCCGTCATGAATACCATGGTCAGACTACAAGCTCCAGAGGGCCATGCTTCTTGTGGGGAGGGGGATATATATGTGCCTTGAGGTGTTGTAGAACAGGTTTAATATGAAGGTGTTATGTAGAATGGACATGTTGGTGGGCATGCCCCCTTGGGGTGGCCATGTTGTCCTCCTTTTTTGAAATGGGGGGGCACACACTTCCCATCTGGTCTGGGCATTTTACCAGCTCTGCACGGCCCTGAAGGGGATGGGGGGGGGGGGGCAGGAAGCAATCTTATGGCCTCTAGACAGCATCTGTGAGGTGGGGGGGGGGAGGATATTTCAGATTCCTGGATCCAAGGTCAGAGACAGTGCTCCAACCTCGGGTCCATGAATCTATGCTCTTTGCCCCCTCCCATTCACAGCTGGCATGAAGAGAACCATGTCAGCTGTCTCTTCTGTGGCTACAAAAGCAACCTAGGAGAGGAGATAAAGGGGGTGTTTCTCTGGAAGGGGGAGGGACCGGGTTATGCTGTATCCCCAGGCCTCTCCAGCCTCTTTCCCTCCTCCTCCTCCACAGTGCCCCAACTAGATGGGTGAAAAAGCCCATCTAGCTAAAATGCACAGTGAGAGCTGCGGCAGAAGCAACAGTTGCCTCCACCACACCACCCACTCTGCATTGGATACTTGTGAGTTCCCATGTTCGGGGGTTTACGAGCATCAATGGTTAGGGTGACCAGATAAAATCCAGGTCAGGGCTCATGTAACTTTAACAGTTGTAGAGAAAAGGGAATTTCAGCCATTTGTATGCAATTAGTGCCTGGTGAAATTCCCTCTTCATCACAACAGTTAAAGTTGCAGGGGCCTGCCTTCTTTTGTATTTGGCCACTCTAGTATAGTGCCTGCACCTTTAACTGTTGTGATGAAGAGGGAATTTCACCAGGGACTAATTGCATACAAATGACACTGGCTGAAATTCCCTTTTCTCTACAACTGTTAAAGTTACATCAGCCCTGACCTGGATTTTATCTGGTCAGCCTATCAATGGTGCAATTGATAGATTGCACCCTAACAGTGATTTCCACATCTGCAGTTTGTGGGTTGAGGAGAAATCTGGGACACTAAACTGAAGTCCGGTCTGGTACCTGTGAACCTGTCCCATGGAAAGGGGACAGGTGGTCAGAAAAAGGAGAAGGGATAATGCCTGTCCATACATGTGCTAAGCATCCACTGGTGGTCCACCGAAATGCCATGTGTAAAAAGTGTGAAACAGATATATACTGTATTAGGATATCCTCTAGTATGTGTGTGTTCACAGGAGGGGTTGTGGCTCAGTGGTTGAGCACACGCTTTGCATGCAGAAGGTCCCAGGTTTGATCCCCGGCATCTCCAGGTAGGGCCAGAAATCTTCCTGCCTGAAATCCTGGAGAGCTGCTCCTGTAGGTGTCAAAAATACTGGGCTAAATGGACGCATGGTATGACTCAGCATAGGGCTGCAGCTTCCTATGTTCCTATAAAACTAGCAGCCTGCAGATACTGATAAAACATGAAATGTTGCAAAGTTTGGGACGCTTTTCTGATACCAGTACATGCCAACATCATTTCCTCAGGTTTTGGGTCTCCCCCCCCCCCCCACCCCAAGACCTCACCTGGCATTGTGCAAGCGATTTCTGGGGCCTGCAATGTTCCTCTTTGATGAAATGTTCATGTCTAACAGAGCACTCTGGCAGTCAGGTTCTCTGTCATGCTGTGACAAGCAGGGGGTACCTCCTTGTAGTCAATATGCAGCAGAACAAGATCAAGCTTTTGTGCAGTCACCATGAATTCTGCTGAGCAGATTAAATAATAACCCTCTTTTAACCAGCACCAGAGCAACAGGCTTGTTCCATGTGATCAAGTAAAAGACCCCCTTATGTGCCAGTTTCTCCAACTTTCTCCTGAGCAGTTCTGGAAACTTGATGTTGATGAATGCATCAGAATCACTGAGAGCTAGCATGATGGAGTGTTGGATTTGGATTCTAGAGACCAACTCTCAAATTCCAACTCAGCCCTATGGGTTGTCTTTGGACCAATCACCATCTTTCAGCTCATTCTACCCCCACAGGATTCTTGCGTGAACCAAATGAGAGCAATCTATTTAAGTAATGCTTTAAGTAATGTTTTAATCTGCTGGCTGGATTGAAAGGTATTTTAACTGCTGTTTTAAATCATGGCTTTATTGAAACAGTATATCATAGTTTTATGTTTATTTTATGTAAGCCACTGTGGGAGGGCTTTTTGCTCTGAAAGACAGCCTAGAAATATTTAAACATCCCATTCGATCTCATGAGCACGGAGTAGCTTACAGCAGATTCCCTCCTCCCTCACCCCACAATTAATAGTTTTGTCCCTAAGAAGTTCACATTCTAAGGAAATAACATGGTTTAGGGAATAAACAGTAGAGATGCAGGGCAGAGCAGCTCCAGAACATTTTTCAGGACAGGAATGACAACGTCATCATATAGATCCTCCTTTTTCTAGGAAGCAAATGAGGTAATAACAAGACTTTCAAGCTCACCTACAGATGGTGACGGACTAAAGTAAAAGAAATTAGGGAATGGGGTAAATTATCACGCAGAGGCTGGGTTTTCTTTGATGGGGTTCTTACTTCACGATAACCAGGCCGTGGAATGAGTGAGAATTTTATACTCCGGATTTAATGGTTTTATGTCTCCATTTTAGATGGTAATTAGTTACACATAAAATGTGCCTTACTTCACCTACTTCAAAATATGGTCATCCATCCTTCCTCTGTTTGGTGGCCTTCCTGTTCATTCTGCCGAATGGGGCCCTGGGCTTCACCCCAAAGTCCTATCCTGATGGCACCACTGCCAGGAATGTTCCTCCTCTGCAGCCGCAAGACCAACTGCCAGTGATGATTGCAGAGAAAGTTAGGCTGAGCAGATAAAATCCAGGTCAGGGCTCATGTAACTTTAACAGTTGTAGAGAAAAGGGAATTTCAGCCAGTGTCATTTGTATCCAATTAGTTCCTGGTGAAATTCCCTCTTCATCACAACTGTTAAAGTTGCAGGCACTATACTAGAGTGACCATATACAAAAGAAGATAATGGCCCCTGCAACTTTAACTGTTGTGATGAAGAGGGGATTTCACCAGGAACTAATTGCATACAAATGACACTGGCTGAAATTCCCTTTTCTCTACAACTGTTAAAGTTACATGAGACCTGACCTGGATTTTATCTGGTCAGCCTAAGAGAAAGGTGCTGTAGATTTGGATAGGCTGGGTGGGTGAAGTACTGCTTTTCTATGCTGTTGGTGCCTTCAGATCCAGAAAGGGTGACAAAAGGGCAACGGGCCATTAAACCCAGCAATGCAGAAGCAGTCCCCACTTTCCAGGAATGGGTTTTCTAGACCTCTGTGACTTTTTTATAGTGAGCCAGGTGTAACTTGTGTTTCTGGCATGGTATTAAAGTTTGAGCTCCAACTGATTTGGATTTTTTTTAAAAAAAGAAAGGAAGATTTGGTAAAAATTAGGGGTGTGCACGGACCCCCCGGATCGGATCGGGACCCGGATCGGGACCTCCAATTTTGTCCCGGACCGGTTCGGACAAAATCGGAGGCCCCCCGGACCGGATCGAGTCCGATCCCGACCCAAAAATCGTAAATTTTTGGATCGGCCGCCATTTTTTTCCCCATAGACTTGCATTGCAATGCAAGTCTATGAGGAAAAAATGGCGGCGGGTCGGTAAGGGGGGGCCTAACTCCCTCCCCCCCCCCCGGGGCCGTCCGCTGTGGACGGCCCCGGCAGGTAAACCCCCTCCCCCGCGCTCCCTACCCCCCCTGGGGCCGCCCGCTTCCATCCGCTGGCGCCCGCGGGCGCCAGCGGATAGAAGCGGACGGCTCCGGGGGGGGGGGGTAAGCCCCCTTCCCCACCACTTACCTTCTCGGCCCGTCCGGCGCCGGCGGCTACTACCAGCGGGCTCCGCGGCCTACTCTCGAGTAGCGCGCCGGGTGATGACATCACCCGGCGCGCCACCCTGGAGCAGGCCGCGGAGCCTGCTGGTAGTAGTAGGCGCCGGCGCCGGACGGGAGCCGCCGGGCCGGGCAGGTAAGGGCCCCCCTCCCCCCTCCGCGCGCCCCCTCCTCCCCTCCACGCACCCCCTCCTTACCTTTCCGGCCCGGCGGCTCCCGTCCGGCGCCGGCGCCTACTACTTCCAGCAGGCTCCGCGGCCTACTCTAGAGTAGCGCGCCGGGTGATGACATCACCCGGCGCGCCATCCTAGAGCAGGCCGCGGAGCCTGCTGGGAGTAGTAGGCGCCGGCGCCGGACGGGAGCCGCCGGGCCGGAAAGGTAAGGGCCCCCCTCCCCCCTCCGCGCGCCCCCTCCTCCCCTCCACGCACCCCCTCCTTACCTTTCCGGCCCGGCGGCTCCCGTCCGGCGCCGGCGCCTACTACTTCCAGCAGGCTCCGCGGCCTGCTCTAGAGTAGCGCGCCGGGTGATGACATCACCCGGCGCGCCATCCTAGAGCAGGCCGCGGAGCCTGCTGGGAGTAGTAGGCGCCGGCGCCGGACGGGAGCCGCCGGGCCGGGCAGGTAAGGGCCCCCCTCCCCCCTCCGCGCGCCCCCTCCTCCCCTCCACGCACCCCCTCCTTACCTTTCCGGCCCGGCGGCTCCCGTCCGGCGCCGGCGCCTACTACTTCCAGCAGGCTCCGCGGCCTGCTCTAGAGTAGCGCGCCGGGTGATGACATCACCCGGCGCGCCATCCTAGAGCAGGCCGCGGAGCCTGCTGGGAGTAGTAGGCGCCGGCGCCGGACGGGAGCCGCTGGGCCGGGCAGGTAAGGGCCCCCCTCCCCCCTCCGCGCGCCCCCTCCTCCCCTCCACGCACCCCCTCCTTACCTTTCCGGCCCGGCGGCTCCCGTCCGGCGCCGGCGCCTACTACTTCCAGCAGGCTCCGCGGCCTGCTCTAGAGTAGCGCGCCGGGTGATGACATCACCCGGCGCGCCATCCTAGAGCAGGCCGCGGAGCCTGCTGGGAGTAGTAGGCGCCGGCGCCGGACGGGAGCCGCCGGGCCGGAAAGGTAAGGGCCCCCCTCCCCCCTCCGCGCGCCCCCTCCTCCCCTCCACGCACCCCCTCCTTACCTTTCCGGCCCGGCGGCTCCCGTCCGGCGCCGGCGCCTACTACTTCCAGCAGGCTCCGCGGCCTGCTCTAGAGTAGCGCGCCGGGTGATGACATCACCCGGCGCGCCACCCTAGAGCAGGCCGCGGAGCCTGCTAGTAGTAGTAGGCGCCGGCGCCGGACGGGAGCCACCGGGCCGAGAAGGTAAGTGCCCCCCTCCTCCCCCCCCCCGCTGTCCACTTTCATCGGCGGGCGCCCGCTGGCGCCCGCCAATGGAAGCGGCGGTGGGCGCCAGTGGGCGCCCGCCGATCCGCCGATCCGCCGAACCGGTTCGGAGCTTTTTCGGACCGGTTCGGATTGGATCGGCCGATCCAGCTGCGGGATCGGAAATCGGATAATTTATCCGATTTCCCACTGGACCGGACTCGGATCGTGGATCGGGTCCGATCCAGTGCACATCCCTAGTAAAAATAGAACAACAGCAACACTCTTGCTAGGGTTACCAAAATTCCAATACATACATATGTGCTTTTTCAAACTTCAGTACACACACATTGACTTCTTTTTCAAAATGCAATTAAACTGCGATTAAGTTAGCCTTTAATTATATGCAATAAAGTTTGTATGATACACATAACATTTATGCTACGGAAGAAACCTCACGACATTTATCGGTGTTTGTGTTTAAAGACCGGATTACTTTTATTCTGCTCTCTGAAAAAACTTTGCAGGTTGGATTCAGAATTATGTCATCAATGTGATGCGCCAACCTCAGTTCTGTTTTTCAGGGTCAACCCACACATTACATTAAATATATAACGGCCAGCAAATGGGGCCCTGATTAGCACCTTTATCACACAGGCAGTTTGATCCACACCCGCTGCGACTTTGATCCAGTTCTTTCATAAGACATCGTCCCCCTCACGCTGCTCTCGCACCCTGAGTGCTCCTTTTTTCCTTCCTCTTTCAAAATATCCCTGAACGGACATTCTCCCCTCCTCCGCAGGCTGAGCTGAGGTATCAGAGCAAAACCGACCACGTGTGATCAAAAAGCTACACCCGCATAGGAAACGGAGGGGGAACCCGCATAACCAAAACAGGTAGGTGTGATAAAGGCTCTGGAATAGGACTACTGCCTGCCAGGAGGCAAAGTTAAAGCCCTTCCCCACAGCTGCCTCCACCCCCAAATCCTCCTCCTCCCATGTAAGGGTTTTTGTTTCTTTTAAAGCCTCCATGTGCTGTGTGATCAGGAAAGTATTTGGCTACTGGTGCGCAACTTTTCTTAGGTGTTGGTATTCAGATGCGCTCTGCCCAGGAATGTTACCACCTCTTTTAATTTTTCTAAGATAGGAAGACTACCACACAAATGTGTTTGTTGGTGATCAGACAGCAGCCATCTATAAATTCAAAAATGCATCCCTGTGCCAAAATCCTGCTAGAACGGATAGACACAGCAGGGGGACTGCTGTGACCCCCCCCCCCAAATGAATTGTTGCTAAATTACCCACAACAGGAAGTCCTCCTATGTCTAAGTGAAACAGGAAGTTCTTCATAGAAGGACTTCCTGTTTCACTTCCTCTATGAACCCTACCATTGCTGATCAGACAGCTATCTGGGAACGTGGCTAATCAAGGACATGGACGAGAAGGTGGCGTAAACTGCATCGGCTGTGAGCAATACATTCTGGTATATCTTTTCCCCCTTCTGCAAGCACACATGAAAATGCAGCCGGTACACTACAGGCATAGGCTTGTTTTCCACGTTGAGTCACTGTGAGGAAAAATACAAACCATCTGCAACAGACCTTTTGTCCCCAGCTCATCCGTCAGTATAACATATCATTTGTTTTAGCCACAAAAATTATAGCATGTGCAGCTGGAAGCTGCTTGCCCAGAAACATGCATGATATGCAGCTTTGGTCTCAAAAAATTTGGAAGGATTGTCTTAAATTTAGCAAAGGGTTTCTCTCATTTATATTAACCTATAATAAAGAGCCCATCTTTATGTTGTCAAATTGCAGGGTGGCCTTTGAGAAGAATCGAGCTGTTAATTTCCTTTATAATATTCTATTTAGGTCTCTCGCCTTACGTAGTGAGGGATCGTGCAGGCCGATCCTATGTACATTTACTCAGAAGTGTTTGTCATAGACTTCAGTGGAGCTTACATCCAAGTAAATGCTTACCCTGCGTTTAGCTGGCACCATCAAGTCTTTCAAAGCCCTACTGGGGAGGAAAAATAGCATTTTAATTAATCCGGTCTGTCTTGTTGGCTCTGGAACCCAGCACACTATTCTTATTCTTTGTCATTGTAACAGTAACCATTTCTACCTTCACTTGCCAAGTATGGAAAGGATGGGGTGGGGGTTTAGGGGGCAGCACTTTTGAGAACAGGGAGGACTGGAGGGGACAGAAGTAAAGGGCCCAGATTCCTCCCCCAACTCCAACTCAGGTTTTGATCTGAGACAGAAACAAATTCAGGGCCTTTAAAAGTCCCCTTTCATTTTAGGCAGGCGTTGACAAGTCCCTGAAGTTCTTATCCAAGCCTGGCTCCAGAGAACTTTGCCAGAAAATCTACTCTGTGGTAAAGTGGTGGGCACAGCCTGAAACTCCCAAGAGCCATTGTGGCGTAATGGCCACGAGTGCAAATTTGGAAGCCACTGGCCCAGCTCTCATCTCATCCATGAACTCACAAGGATACCAGGCGCAAAGCCATGAATGTTTTCGCTTCAGCCATCCACGTCTTTGCAATATGGGGATAATAATTATTAAGAGATCCTGAATATGACCTCTTGCTTTGTACACTGAAAAATACACATGCAAGGTTTTCTCAGCCTGCTGCTGTGTTGGACTGCAACTCTCACCATTCCCAGCAAGCAAGGTCATTGGCCCACGCTGCCTGGGAATGATGGGAGTTGCAGTGCAACACATCTAGAGGGTACGAGACAGGGGATGGCAGGCATGGATGTCCTTGTTTGTCTGATTTTGTTAAAATAGATCATGAAAGGCTGAAGTTAGTGCTCTGTTTTGGACTTATCACATGTGCAGGGCCAGGAGTGCTGCTTTTCCTATGAAGTCAACGACCAAGATAAGAGAAGGGGCGCTTTCTTTGTTTGCAATAACATCACTTTCTCTGTACCTTGAAGCCTGCACCACAGAACCACACTTGCTATTTTTAAAACAGTCCGCTTTGTTTCTTTTCCTCTTTTATTTCTGAAGCAGTGCTGGGTAGCTGTGCACGGCAAAGGCGACCTTTTAGGAGTGTGTTTTGTTTATTGCTTTGCTGTAATCAGCGTGAGTCACTGCCAGCCTTCGTCGCTCCACGGGTTTTATTCCTTGAAGGTTCCTCTCTTTCGGCTGCAGAGACCTTCTCTTCTTTTCATTTTCTGGGGGAAGAGGCTAGTTGTGAATTAGCATGGTGCATACTGCCTCCTTTCTCAGCATGTCAGCGGTCGTCTTCTTATTGCATATCAGAAAAAAGGTCTCTCTCTCTCTCTCTCTCTCTCTCATTCTCTCTGCAGGTTAATGTAGTTTTATATTGAGGATTGCCAACTGACTAAAAAAAGCCAGCCTGGCCTGCTCTTGCGTCTTTAATAGTAGCTTGAAAGCTGGAGGCAAAGTTTTTCACAGCATAGAGATCAGCAGAGCAGCAGAATCTGCAAATAAAGTTACCCGTAAAGATTTGTGAGTTAGGGGCGCTTTTAAAAGCTGGCAATCCTACATCTATTTTTCCAGTCCCGCCTTCAGGTTTGGATAATTTCTTTCATTACTTCCCTCCCCAAGCTCTTGACTGACAGTACATTCCACTTTCCCAATTTCATTCTGCAAAAGACGTTTATGGTGCAATGTGAAGATATGCCACGGTGGTAGACGTGCTTCTTCGGAAATAATACAAGGCCTGAAAGTTGCTCTGTAGCTCCAATTTTAATCCAAGATTAAGATCGCCGTAAATCCTCTCACCCGCATGCTACCAACCTGCTCACTTACTTTCACTGGGACTCTAATGGAGATTTCCCCACAAGCCCAGCTCTCTGATATCTGACCACTTGCTAAAGCAGCAGTCCAAGGACCAGGAGTGCTAGGAAATGCTAGGAAAACTACATTTCCCAGAACTCCTGGCATACCACCCAAGTAGTGTGCCAGGCATCAGGAGGGCAGTGGGGAGTCTTTTCTCCCTTCCTCTTGTTCTTTTGCTCCCACCCCCAGTTTTCCCACACATGGTAGTGTGACTCACGTGGCAAAGGTTTGGCAGCAAAAATAAGTGGCGTCTGATAAACAAGGCACATCCCCACTAAGAAACCTAGATAAGCAGTAACCAAGTGCCGTGAATGGCAGGATAAGGCTTCTAAAGCACTGTGCAGAAAACCCGTGTTTTCCAGAGCTGTGGTTGCCACAACCTAACACCGTCTAGTTTTTGGCATATTCGCTTTAGCAAGTCTCACAGGCTAATCCATTAGAAATAGTGCAGCCACTTGTGAATCACCCAAAAAGAGGATGAAAGAGGACGGCTATTTACATAAAATTTGCATATTCTCATTTGTATGTAGAGATGCAAATGTAGAAAGTCTCAGAATTTAGATAGAAATACAGAACGTTTCATCCTCGTGTGGACAGTTGTGAGCCTTGTCTGGGTGCTATTGATGGGCGACTTCAAGGACCCAGCTCTTCCTTCCAATGGTTCTTTACCTTTAAATTGGACTTGGACTGGACAGCCCGTCAAAATAGCCCTTCAAAAGAGGACACATGGCCAGCCGAAGTAAAACCACCAACCAGAGAGCAGTTATTGTAAGGTCACTGCAATATATATATATATATATATATATATATATGTATGTTAGAGATTGGCCTTCCAGTTTGGGAGCCCATTTATCCTGGTGGGTTTAGCAGAGGATCTGTACACATGTAGGCTCTCCATTCAGGCGTCCTGTTGAACAAATCAGTGTGATGCAGCCCCACCCGTTGTTCAGTGAAGAAAGCTTCCTTCTCTGCACACATTACGTCTGCGAATTCATGTCCAGCAGAACTGTTCAGGGTTGTGAGGGGTCTAACCAGGGCACCTTTCCCCTTGAACCCAATCTTAGAGCCTTCAGTAGTTCGCTGTGATGCCTTTAATGATCATTTCACAGATAAAATCTCTCGGATGAGAGCCAACTTAGATGCAGTCATAGCAGAGGCTGACAATGGAGTGTCCAGCAACTCCGCAAGTAGAATTACACTGGATCAGCTTCAGTTGGTGAGTCCTGAGGATGTGGACAAGCTACTTGGATGAGTGAGGAGTAGGAATGTGCAGTGGATCAGATCCAATCCATGATCCGGATCCGATCTGCCCAAACATCAGATAAAAATGATCTGATTTGATCCAATCAGCCATCCGATCCTATCCAATCTGATCCGAAGGGACCCGATCTGGATTGGAAAAAAATCGGAAAATCGGAGGCCATTTTGAATGCTTTTCCCCATAGCCTAGTATTGTTACAAAAACGACTATAACTTTTTCATTTTTAAAGATAGAAGGATGAAACTTGGGGACTTTGTAGATGGGTTAGGGGTAGTTATCTATGAGAAATTTCAGAAAGACTGGTGCAGGGATTTTGTGGCAATTAATTGTGTAATAACAATTAGGAATGCCTATAACTTTTTCATTTTTAAAGTTCCACACATGAAACTTTGCCACATTGCAGGTGGTACGTTGGGACCCATGTGTGTGAAATTTCAGAAACATAGGTACTTGCCTTGTGTGGCAATTAATTTTAGAAAATGGGCAGTAGTGGGGTAAATGCAGTTATGCCTTCAACTTTTTTTATTTTTAAAGATTCAAACAGGAAACACGGGCACATTACAGGTACCACTTTGGTTGATATGTGTGGGAGATTTCAGAAAGTTAGGTCCAGGCATGTAGTGGCAAGGTATTTTTGAAACAATGAGGAAAGAAACGCCTATAACTTTTTAATTTTAAAAGTTAGAAGTCTGAAAGTTGCTCACTTTGTAGATGGGTTAGGGGTAGATATGTGTCAGAAATTTCAGAATGATAGGTCCAGGCATTTGGTGGCTACGAATTTTTTACAATGACAATATAGTTTATTAAAGTCAATAGACCAACGGATTTTTTAGATTAAAAATTACAAACGTTTTTCCACAAAGGCTTGAGTTGTCAATTGCACCCCCCTCCCCCACCTCTCTCTTCCTCTTTTATGTGTCAAAACTCCATGTTGTTGTAACTTTTAATCTAAAAAAAAAAATAGCCACCAAATGCCTGGACCTATCTTTCTGAAATTTCTCACAGATAACTACCCCTAACCCATCTACAAAGTGAGCAACTTCCAGACTTCTAACTTTTAAAATACAAAAGTTATAGGAATTTCTTTCCTCATTTTTCAAAAATACCTTGCCTCTACACGCTTGAAGCTATGCTTCTGAAATTTATCACACATGTGAACCAAAGTGGTATGTCTAATGTGGAGAAATTTCAGAAACATAGCTTCAAGTGTGTAGTGGCAAGATATTTTTGAAAAATGAGAAAGAAACACCTATAACTTTTTTATTTAAAATGTGTGGAACTTTAAAATGGAGACGTTATAGGCATTCCTGGTTAGTTATTAAAAAAAACAATTTCCACAAAATGCCTGCACCAATCTTTCTGAAATTTCTCACAGATAACTACCCCTAACCCATCTACAAAGTGTCCAAGTTTCATCCTTCTATCTTTAAAAATGAAAACGTTATAGGCATTTTTGTAACACAATACTAGGCTATGGAGAAATGCATTCAAAATGGTGTCCGATACAAAATCGGACATCCGATTTTCGGATCGGAATCGGATCCGATCAGATCCAGCAGACCTCCGATTTTTTCAGTTCCAATTTTTTAAAAAAATCCAATTCCGATTCCAATCCAATTTTTCCATCCATGCACATCTGTCGTATTACACAGTTTTTAGTCTGGGACTTTAGCCAAACCCCTTATCAAAGAATGTCCGGGACGGACGCCAGAACTTATTTGTTTGAAGGTTTTTATTTATACACCAGAGATTAACCCCCTGGTCTGAGTCAAGTGCCGAACTTACACTGAAAGGCAGATCTGTCCACAGCTCCGTTTCAGGATCTCAAAATCACTTTAAGAAGTCCACAAGGTCCATTTACCAAAGCAAGGTCACGTCAGAGATTCAATCAGTCCAAATGTCGAAGCCGAAGGTCAAACCAGATATGAGCGGAGTCCAGGGTCCAGGGTCAACAGTCACGCCAGTTGTTCAGTCCACAGGTTGCAAGCCAGAAGTATGCGGGAGTGTCAGGAGCCAAATACGTCGGTTGTTCCCAACGAAAACCTTGCTTTCTGTTTTCCCCTTTTATATTCACCTGAGCCTGTCCTCGCCCCTTTTCCACAGCTGTTCCACATTCCTTTGCAATCTCATTTAAGGCCTGCATCAGCTGTGCTCTGTTTTCTCAGTCTCATGCTTCGCCTTGTGGGCTTAGCTTTCTCCACCCGTTTGAGCTGCCGCCTTTGCTGGGGAGTTACTGGACAAACTCCTTCAGGCCCCGAGTCTTCCTCGTTGGAGACAGGGGGTGGAAGAGGGTGACTTTCCTAGGGCTCTTCAGAGGAATCTCCCTGCTGTTCCTCCGCCTCCGGTAAGTCCTGGGGAATGGGCGAGGCTGCAGTCTCTGCCACTTCTTCCTCCTCAGAGGAAGATTCTTCAGACTGCCTCATGACAACATCCCTAGTGAGGAGGACAACTTGCCCTCTCGATCTCTGTCCTTGGCTGGTCGCCCAGGGAGGAGATGCAATTAGACTACAACTACAACATATTATTAATGCATCTTTCAGGGAAGGGAGTTTTCCATCATGTTTAAAAGAAGCGGTGGTATGGCCGCTTCTAAAAAAGCCCTCCCTGGAACCCCTGGACCTTAATAACTACAGACTAGTATCAAATCTTCCGTTGCTGGGCAAGGTGATTGAGAGGGCAGTTGCCTTCCAACTCCAAGCAGTTTTGGATGATATATATTTTCTAGCCCATTTCAAACCGGCTTCAGGGCAGGATACACAGTTGAGACCGCTATGGTCACCTTAGTGGATGAGCTATGCTTGAATATTGACAGGGGGAGTATGTCCCTGCTGGTACTTCTGGACCTCTCAGCAGCTTTTGATACCATCGACCATGGTATCCTTCTGGAACACCTGACGGGATTGGGAATTGAGGGCACTGTGCTTGAGTGGTTCCGGTCCTACCTCTCGGGCAGGTTCCAAATGGTGATGCTTGGGGATAGTTGCTCCTCAAAGAAGGAGCTGTTGTATGGCGTACCACAAGGTGCCATCCTATCCCCAATGCTGTTTAACGTCTACATGAAACTGATGGGAGAGATCATCCGGAGGCATGGAGCGGGGTGCTATCAGTATGCTGATGACACCCAAATATATTTCTCTATGCTTTTGACAACAGCGTCAGCTAAGGATAGTGTGTCTCCTCTGAATGAATGCTTGGAGGCGGTAATGGGCTGGGTGAGGAAAAACAAACTGAAGCTGAATCCAGACAAAATGAGGTGCTTACTGTTAAAAGGCCCAACGTGGGTTTGGAGGTGTGTCAACCAGTTATAGATGGGGTTACACTCCCCCTGAAAGGCTGTGTTCACAGTTTGGTGGTGCACCTGGATCCATCGCTCCAAATGACAGCTCAGATAGATGCGACAGTCAGGAGTGCCTACTATCAGCTTCAGCTGATATGCCAGCTGCACCCCTTCCTAGAGTTGGAAGACCTAAAGATGGCAGTGCACGCACTGGTAACTTTGAGGCTCGACTTCTGCAATGCTCTGTACATAGGGCTACCTCTGTGCCTAGTTCGGAACTTCAACTAGTTCAAAATATGACAGCCAGGTTGGTCACCGGTACACCTAGAGGGGACCATATTACACTGACTTTAAAATTACTCCACTGGCTGCCAATTAGTTTCCGGGCAAAGTACAAAGTGTTGGTAATCACCTTTATAGCCCTACATGGTTTGGGTCCAGGTCATCTGTGGGATCGCCTTCTCCCATACAATCCGTCCCACACACTCAGGTCCTCTGAGAAGGATTTGCTACAGTCAGCCAAAACCAGGCTGACAACCGTTACCCAGAGGACCTTTTCTTCGGCCGCTCTCAGACTGTGGAATGACCTGCCAGAAGAGATTCGTCAACTTAATAGTCTCTTTGACTTTAAGAAAGCATAAAGTCCGATCTCTTCTGGCAGGCCTACCCAATCGAATTTTAAGGGTTTTATTGGTAATTTATTAATGTATTAGTTTTATGTGCTTTTTATCAGTTTTATGTATTTTGCTTTTAATGTTGTTCCCCGCCTCGATCCAAAGGGAGAGGCGGGGAAGAAATAAATAAATAATAATAATTATATATGTAATAATAAAAATTAAAATGTGCATATGATTAGTAGATTCTTACAGAGCACATTTTAGTCACTGTGCAATGTCAGCCTCGTGAAATCGTATTCAAAATATGTGATACATTTTTGACAGCACTCTTTTTTACCAAATTAAAACTTAAAATATGTCCTTGCACTATTTTGAAAACATCTTTGTACCAAGGCAGTAGCATTTCTACAGGCTATTTTTGGGCTGTGTCCGTCATGGGTGGATTTCATTTTAAATCTCTTGCTCTCACTCCCTCTGTGTCCCATTTAATTAAGGCATCTTATGATTCAGTTTGTTTTGAATTCCATGATAGATCTTTATAAGGACATGCCAGAAGGTCTTCAGACAGAAGGCACTAATTATAAATGGTTCAACCCAATTACGGAGGATTGTCAGTGTTCTTGCTATGAACAGACTGAGTGCATTAAAGGGGCTTGTAAGAGACAAATCTTTGGTTATAGTTCTCTCAATGAGAACCAATTAGGCATTTCAAAAAAGCATAAGAGAACAATCTTCAGAGTACATAAAGGATTTTTTTAAACATTTGATTTGAGCATCTCAAGCTTATTTTGTCATCTACAAAATACACTGAACTAGAATTATAGTGGAGACATTTCTGGTTTCTTATCCAATTAAGAGCCAAAACAGACATTACTTTAAATATATGTCTAGTAGTTACGTTGTTCAATCATTGTGACTCTAGAGTAGGCACCCAGGGCTCATTCAGGATCTTAAAAGCCACCTGGATAGGGTCCCAATTTTAATTGGGCCTCCTGTGCTGTCTCTAGAGTTAAAAGAAAGGAAGGAAGGAAGGAAGAAAGACAGAAAGACATAGCTGCTACACACAGATTTAAAATAATTAGGGTGACCATAAGAAACAGCGGACAGGGCGCCTGTATCTTTAACAGTTGTATAGAAAAGGGAATTTCAGCAGGTGTCATTTGTAGGCATGCAGCACCTGATGAAATTCCCTCTTTATCACAACAGTTAAAGCTGCAGGAGCCCTGCCCTCTTTTGTATCTGGTCACTCTAGTATAGCTCCTTCAGCTTTAACTGTGGTGATGAAGAGGGCATTTCACCAGGTGCTGCATGCCTACAAATGACACCTGCTGAAATTCCCTTTTCTATACAACTGTCAAAGATACAGGAACCCTGTCCTCCTCCTCTTATGGTCACCCCAAAGATAATTCCCAGAGTCTTCTGAGAATTTCATATAAAGGTCCTTGTCATAGAGCTAAGAAAAAGGCTAGAGGTACATAGAGCATGAACACATTGTGACAAATTTAAAATTGATGAGTGGCAGGACTGTATTCATATTCATACAACATGTCAGTGGGTATAAACATGTGGGGAGGAGAAGGGCATTGCCCCCAATAGCTCCAACCACTAACCTCCATACATTCATCCAACAAAACAACCTAAACCTGCATATGTATAAGCTGGGCACAGCGCACACAGGAAGATGCCTTATAATGAGTCAGACCATCGGTCCATCTAGCCCATATTCCTTTATTTTTATTTATTTGTTATTTATTTACTATTGCATTTAAATCCTGCCTTTGTTTCCTCCAAGGAACCCAAGGCGGCATATATAATCCTCCTCCTCCTCTCCATTTTATCCTCACAACAACAACCCTGTGAGGTAGGTTGGGCTGAGAGTCTGTGACGGGCCCAAAGTCACCCAATGGGCATTCATGGCCGAGCGGGGACTAGAACCTGGATCTCCCAACTCCCAGGCTAACACTTTAGCCACTACCCCACACTGACAACACTGACTGACAGCGTCTCTCAAGGGTTTCAGGCAGGAATTTTTACAGCCCTACCTGGCGATGCCGGGAATTGAACCTGAAACCGTCTGCATGCAAAGCAACTGTTCTACCACTGAGCCCTTTCCTCTTCATGTTAGGTCTTAGTATGAAGTGTTAGTTTATATATATATATATATATATATATATATATGTGTGTGTGTGTGTGTGTGTGTGTGTGTGTGTGTGTGTGTGCGCACGCGTACACACTTAAAAATCAAAATCTATATGTGATCGTTGCCCAAAGAGCATAGTAATGGGGTGGGGTGGGGGGGTTGGCAGGGTGGGGGAGGGGTTTGCCCTCCTTTTAGTAAAGTATAGTTGTATGGTAGCGTTGTAGCGACTGTGTTGTGAACAGTACCATCTACAGATCCCAGTTCAGTCCATTTTAACAGCATCTTCATCACGCATGATGCATCAGAAAGAAAAATGCTTCCAGAAATTGTCAGTTGTGCACTGAGCTGTCTTCCACTGCTGTTTGCAAATTCTGAGAAATGAGAGTACAGGGCTTCTTAACCTGCACCACTAGAACATAACAATGTCATTCTGTTGGCGCAGAAGAATCTGTAAAGGGTTTTTTTTTAAAGTGCAATCAAAACCATAATATTCCGGCTTTAATTTCCTGGTAAACTAACTAGGGTCTCGCCCAGTTTTTCTCAAGAAATGCACAGAGATGAGTCAGGAAGAAGGCAGGAGCAACACTAGTTAGCTAGATAAAACTTTATTTGTATGTGGCACAATGGCCATTACAAACATCCAACACATTACAATGCATTACACAGGGTCCCAAACAGGACGACATATAAGTAGACAGTAACCCACCTGCCATTTCGAATTTTATCTTTTAGATATGCCCCCATCCTGTATCAGGGGCTCTCCCTTACAGCAATTTGTCCCCTCTACAGTCTACGCCGACCTGCCTTAGGAAGTTTTGATGGATTTTTGGGGCTGCTATCGCAAATTTGGCCACATTTCTTGTGTTTACTGCATCATAATCAGCTAGTAAAGCATGAACGTGATCGTTAGTGGACAGCCCTACTCTCCTCAGGGGCTCTTTTAAAAAACGCTCCCTATTTCCTTGGTACAGGGGGCAGTACAGCAGGTAGTGAACTAGATCTTCCACCTCTTCTGACCCACAGAGGCACTTCCATTGCACATAGGGTAACACTAGTTGTTTTTTTAAAAAAGTCTAACTGAAGAGTAGGGACAATTGCAAACATAGTTCAATTTGGGGTGAGATGGCACAATTGACAATCTTGTTCAAGATTCAACCTCCATTTCCACCACTTGGTGGACCAGATCCCCTTAGTCATAACGCAGCCTCCAACCACACACAGTCTTCTATGATCCATAGCCCTCTCCCCTCACACAGTGTCAGAGTTCTGGGTATTGGAGCTCCACACCATCCCCTCTACATGAAGTAGGCTGACCATATGAAAAGGAGGACAGGGCTCCTGTAACTTTAACAGTTGTAGAGAAAAGGGAATTTCAGCCGGTGCCATTTGTATGCAATTAGTTCCTAGTGAAATTCTCTCTTCATCACAACAGTTAAAGGTGCAGGCACTAAAGTGACCATATACAAAAGAAGGCAGGACCCCTGCAACTTTAACTGTTGTGATGAAGAGGGAATTTCACCAGGAACTAATTGTATACAAATGGCACCAGCTGAAATTCCCTTTTCTCTACAACTGTTAAAGTTACAGGAGCCCTGTCCTCCTTTTCAGATGGTCAGCCTACATGAAGGGAACTGTATCATAACTTTAGCCAGTGTGGCGCAGTGGTTAGAGTGTTGGACTGGGAGTCGGGACATCTGGGTTCTAGTCCCCACTCGGCCGTGGAAATTCACTGGGTGACTTTGGGCCAGTCACAGACTCTCCGCCCAACTTACCTCACAGGGTGGTTGTTGCGAGGATAAAAATGGAGAGGAGGCTTATGTACGCCGCTTTGGGTTCCTTGGAGGAAAAAAAGGCAGGATATAGATGCAATAAATAAATAAATATTTAGGTGGTAGCAATGGGAGCAGGAACATTGCTATTCATTAGAGCAGGAGTATATTAAACTCAAATGGCAGGCATATTTCTCAGAGCTTCTGTACACAAGCAATTTATTGCACGCTCATGATTGGTCATTCATGGAAGTTTGCAGGTCCTTTTCACAGCGGCATCCGCCTCCGATAACTCTCGCACTGTTTCCAAGTGGGAATCCATTTTATAAAACCCTGAAAATGCTGTAAGAGATGGAAAATGTGCTATAAACCAGCACCATCTGCTGGTGGTACAATTGAAAGATGTGGGTAGGAACTGGTAAGGGGAGGGGAGCATGTGTATTTTGCCCATCGTAAAACCCGCAAAGACTCCGGAAGACAAAGCCTAGTTAAGTTGTGAATTTTTTGCTGGATGTAGAGAAGCCCTCACACAGCAAATGTCCAGGGGCAACACTCACAATTATTTCCTTTATGTACTACCAGAATAGCTTGAGAAGCTTCCTCACCTGCTGGTATAAATCTGGAATGGGGAGGGGTCAGAGTGGGCTCTTCCCATTTGACCTAAAGCATCCTACCCTGAAGACAGAGATGGAGCTACACTATGGGGGCTGCCATGGTGCCACTGCAATGTGAGAAGGGGGCTTGATTGTCCTCTCACCTCCAACTTACCATCACATGAAAGCAGGCAGAGATACCTCTCCAGCCTGAAACACGAGAAGAGCAAATTGGCTCTCCCTGCCAAACGTTCCTTTACAAGCTTTCTAAAAGGAACACAAAATCTACTTGGATGCATTTATGTACAAATCATCAGCAGAGTGGAGACGATGGGCTGTAGAATTCCAGGAGCCAGGATTGTGCACTCCTACATTCCTAGAAACACTGATTCTATCATGCCATCGATTCCTGGAATGAGAAATTCTGTTTTGCAAAGCAAGCTAATTGCCTGCATTTTTTTTAAAAAAAAATAGAAACATGGCCAAAGTGATTGCTTTAAGTGATTGCTTTTATTTAGACCAGAGTGCAGAATGTCTTTCATCCCAAGGACAAAACTCCAATTCAGAGAAGCTTGTGGTGCTGCATTCCAGTATGGTGGGGGCAAAGGCAAAAGGGTGGAGGGAAATGCCGAAAATACCAGCGTATTTTAGCTTAATTTTTTGTAAACTGCCCAGAGAGCTTTGTCTATTGGGTGGTATAGAAGTGTAGTAAATAAGTAAAGAAAGAAAGAAATAAATTTAAATAAATGCATGCTCATACTGCCTTTGGCAAGGCATTTCAACCTTATAGGATGGAGGGAAAACTGCACAAAACCCAGGAAATGATCGATAGGTGGAGGAAAGGAGGCTTGGCGATCTGAGGAACCCTAGAGGGTCAGATTGGGACCATAGGAGGGCCAGATGCAGCCCCTGAACCTGAGGTTCTGCATCCCTGATTTAGATGTTTCCAATACAAATATTTATATGAGTCTGAAAAACCAGCCCCTGACTCTTACTTGCTTCAATCTCATGGTTTTTACATGCCATCTCTGGGCATTCTTTAGTCTAAAGCAAATTTTAAATGAAGAGATCCAACCCTGAAATGCTATCCTCAATGTCCTTCCTTGGGTGTAAGTGCTTCTAAAATACTGGGACTTCTGAGGAAATATGAGTGGGATTGAGATGTAATAGAAGCAAGCTCTTCTGCTCATCCTAATAAGTAGGCTGACCAGATAAAACCCAGGTCAGGGCTCATGTAACTTTAACAGTTGTAGAGAAAAGGGGATTTCAGCCAGTGTCATTTGTATGCAATTAGTTCCTGCTGATATTCCCTCTTCATCACAACAGTTAAAGGTGCATGCACTATACTAGAGTGACCATATACAAAAGAAGGCAGGGCCCCTGCAACTTTAACTGTTGTGTTGAAGAGGGAATTTCACCAGGAATTAATTGCATACAAATGACACTGGCTGAAATTCCCTTTTCTCTACAACTGTTAAAGTTACATGAGCCCTGACCTGGGTTTTATCTGGTCACCCTAAGAGTGGCTCAACACTTTGTGTGGCAATTGGGTTTTCCCGCACGTCTGATATCTTCCTCAATGAACTCATAAAAACTTGGATGATAGGCCTGGATCCCCAAACACCTGTGTCCTACATGAATCAGGAAATCACAATAGAAGCTCCAGGCAAGTAAGTGTTCATGACTGTGCAATGCCGCTGTATACACAGTCAGCATGATTACTAGATGAAGCTAGTAGCTCAAAATGAGCATGTGAACCAACCTTCCTCAACCTAGGTGTTTTGGATTTTCACTCCCATCAGCCCCAGCCAGCATGGCCATTAGTCATTAATGCTGGTAGTTGCAGTCCAAAACATGTGGAGGACAGCAGATTGGGGAAAGCTGATGTAAACAATAGTACCCTCTTTGTTGATGGACTTCCCAGTTATGTGAAGAAGTCAGGGGCCAATCCAGTAAAGAGATATGGATAAAGTAGAAACCTGGAATGTTTAGCTTGTGTACATAGAACAACCTTGAAACAACATTGCCTGCTATCTGACTTTGGTCCTAAGATACATTACAACTATAAAGTGAGAGGTGTGTCGGCCTAGGTCTATCCCATGCTGCCATCATAATGTTGAAAGGCTCAACACCATAGCAGGAGACCTAATCATATTGGTCTTTCCCATCCAGCCACCACCCCACCAGAATGGGAATGATGACTGATGACCGGGAGGGAAGGACCTGCACAGTTGGACCTCCAGACTTTAAACATTATAGTGGCACTGTTGAATGTGTCATTGACTAAGAAACTTCCACATTGCTCCTTTGATATCCAAAGGCCACTTAAGTCACCCCATTTTTAGAATGAAAGAACTGGAGGGGCTGCAAACATCCTGTTGGGACCAATTCCAAACCCATGCCTAGAACAACCCACTCCTCAATACATAACTTAGAGGTAAAACCCTTAATTTACTTATCTCTGTATAATGTTTTAAGATCTGGGCTTGTGCATGAAAAATTCAGCAGATGAGTAGAGCATAGGTTCATGATTAGGGATGTGTATTGTATCGTTAAAATGTACGATGATACGATAAGGTTGTTATCGTGCACATGAATTACGATAACGATATGAAAGAAAAACCTATGATAATCATCGGAGACGATAATTTTGGGGAGATGTTATCGTTTTATCAGACTGCCATATAAATATACCTATAACTTCTGTATTTTAAAAGTTAGAGGCTTGAAACTTGGTCACAGTGCTTATGGGGTATGCCTAAGTATGTGTATGAAATTTGAGATCGATCCCTTGATTTTATATGCATTTTTTTAAAGATCGTTTCAGTTCTGAGAGGTCAGAATGACAGCTCGCTACGGGCATTCATTCAGACCTGTCAGAACGGAAACGATCTTTTAAAAAATCATATAAAATTGAGGTTGGAGGGATCGATCTCATATTTCATACACATACTTAGGCATACCCCATAAGCACTGTGACCAAGTTTCAAGCCTCTAACTTTTAAAATACAGAAGTCATAGGCATTTTTTTCTTTAAAAATAGGGCTGCAAAAAATATCGTTTTTTCATGATAGTTCTCGTGAAGATGATACGGTTCACCTACGATATGAATGAAGACAATACTTTTTTTGGTCCGAAATTACGATAACGATAAACGACGATATTTTTGGGTGGGCACACCCCTAGTCATGATGAAGTGGTGGAGAAATGTTTATCTTTTCTCCATTCCTGACCTGCTTAGTCATCTACTCCACTCTAATTCCAATGGACAAAGATGCTGCATACTTCATTTCATCAGGGCTTTGAGCAAGCCAAGTTGAGCAGACTGAGGTTAATGTCAATTCCAATTAAGTCAGGCTGAAGTCAGTCAGGTTGTGAGGAAGTAGGACAAGTTACAATACAATAGGCCCAGCCAATTAAATCAGCTCAAAGTCAGTCAGGTCAGGGTAAATCAAGGTATGACAAGTCAGGTCAAGATAAGTCACACTGGTGTAGCCACATCTGGTTCTGCTCAGCAATCAGAACCCTGAATAAATCCCAGCACACATTGTGCTAGCTGAGCTATTGAAAGATGCTGCCCCAGCAGTGGACTGGAGTCCCCTGAAGCCTTAAAAAGGCTTTCAGATCCTACCCTTCAAGTGATTCTGGCTCCTAGAAAAAGGCCTGCCGTGGCTGATTCTACAGCCGCATGCTCCTGTGTGGCTGTGGAGCAGAAGAGGCTACAGAGGAGTCACCCCAGAGTCATCCCCAGAGTCTGAAGGTAATGGGAAAGCCACATCCTTAGGCCAGGAGAGTATAGAAGGATCCCTCATCTGAGGATCCCTCATCTGAGGAACCCTACATTGTAGAACAATTGACCATGTCAAGACAAGCACTTGGGTACCATCCCATTCCTTCCTGAGCCCATATTGTTAAAATTGTGTTTCTTTGTAGGATAGAATCAAATGATGCCAAAAATGCAAGAGAATACAAAGGTCCTAGTCTGAGGAATTCTGGCACTTCTTTCATCTAAGAAAATAAGTGTATATCTGTAAGAATTCAGGAATGAAAATATGCCTGTCCTGAGGGCACTTTATCCCAGACACTGAGGCCTAGAAATGATGATGTCCATAAACTGAACTCATGAATATAGAATGGAAAGTCAAAAGTATCATTGCCTTGGGCTAGAAATGAAGTGGGGGGAATCAAACTAAGTTAAAAACACAACAACAATTGATAGTCTAGCCAGAGAAAAAGTAACTTTAAATGACTTGCAGTAGTGACTAGGGATGTGCACTGGATCGGACCCGATCCACGATCCGAGTCCGGTCCAGTGGGAAATCGGATAAATTATCCGATTTCCGATCCCGCAGCTGGATCGGCCGATCCAATCCGAACCGGTCCGAAAAAGCTCCGAACCGGTTCGGCGGATCGGCGGATCGGCGGGCGCCCACTGGCGCCCACCGCCGCTTCCATTGGCGGGCGCCAGCGGGCGCCCGCCGATGAAAGTGGACAGCGGGGGGGGGAGGAGGGGGGCACTTACCTTCTCGGCCCGGTGGCTCCCGTCCGGCGCCGGCGCCTACTACTACTAGCAGGCTCCGCGGCCTGCTCTAGGGTGGCGCGCCGGGTGATGTCATCACCCGGCGCGCTACTCTAGAGCAGGCCGCGGAGCCTGCTGGTAGTAGTAGGCGCCGGCGCTGGACGGGAGCCACCGGGCCGGGAAGGTAAGGAGGGGGTGCGTGGAGGGGAGGAGGGGGCGCGCGGAGGGGGGAGGGGGGCCCTTACCTTTCCGGCCCGGCGGCTCCCGTCCGGCGCCGGCGCCTACTATTCCCAGCAGGCTCCGCGGCCTGCTCTAGGGTGGCGCGCCGGGTGATGTCATCACCCGGCGCGCTACTCTAGAGCAGGCCGCGGAGCCTGCTGGTAGTAGTAGGCGCCGGCGCCGGACGGGAGCCGCCGGGCCGGAAAGGTAAGGAGGGGGTGCGTGGAGGGGAGGAGGGGGCGCGCGGAGGGGGGGAGGGGGGCCCTTACCTTTCCGGCCCGGCGGCTCCCGTCCGGCGCCGGCGCCTACTATTCCCAGCAGGCTCCGCGGCCTGCTCTAGGATGGCGCGCCGGGTGATGTCATCACCCGGCGCGCTACTCTAGAGCAGGCCGCGGAGCCTGCTGGAAGTAGTAGGCGCCGGCGCCGGACGGGAGCCGCCGGGCCGGAAAGGTAAGGAGGGGGTGCGTGGAGGGGAGGAGGGGGCGCGCGGAGGGGGGAGGGGGGCCCTTACCTTTCCGGCCCGGCGGCTCCCGTCCGGCGCCGGCGCCTACTATTCCCAGCAGGCTCCACGGCCTGCTCTAGGATGGCGCGCCGGGTGATGTCATCACCCGGCGCACTACTCTAGAGCAGGCCGCGGAGCCTGCTGGAAGTAGTAGGCGCCGGCGCCGGACGGGAGCCGCCGGGCCGGAAAGGTAAGGAGGGGGTGCGTGGAGGGGAGGAGGGGGCGCGCGGAGGGGGGAGGGGGGCCCTTACCTTTCCGGCCCGGCGGCTCCCGTCCGGCGCCGGCGCCTACTATTCCCAGCAGGCTCCGCGGCCTGCTCTAGGATGGCGCGCCGGGTGATGTCATCACCCGGCGCACTACTCTAGAGCAGGCCGCGGAGCCTGCTGGAAGTAGTAGGCGCCGGCGCCGGACGGGAGCCGCCGGGCCGGAAAGGTAAGGAGGGGGTGCGTGGAGGGGAGGAGGGGGCGCGCGGAGGGGGGAGGGGGGAGGGGGGCCCTTACCTGCCCGGCCCGGCGGCTCCCGTCCGGCGCCGGCGCCTACTACTACCAGCAGGCTCCGCGGCCTGCTCCAGGGTGGCGCGCCGGGTGATGTCATCACCCGGCGCGCTACTCGAGAGTAGGCCGCGGAGCCCGCTGGTAGTAGCCGCCGGCGCCGGACGTGCCGAGAAGGTAAGTGGCGGGGAAGGGGGCTTACCCCCCCCCCCGGAGCCGTCCGCTTCTATCCGCTGGCGCCCGCGGGCGCCAGCGGATGGAAGCAGGCGGCCCCAGGGGGGGTAGGGAGCGCGGGGGAGGGGGTTTACCTGCCGGGGCCGTCCACAGCGGACGGCCCCGGGGGGGGGAGGGAGTTAGGCCCCCCCTTACCCACCCGCCGCCATTTTTTCCTCATAGACTTGCATTGCAATGCAAGTCTATGGGGAAAAAAATGGCGGCCGATCCAAAAATTTCCGATTTTTGGATCGGGATCGGACTCGATCCGGTCCGGGGGGCCTCCGATTTTGTCCGAACCGGTCCGGGACAAAATTGGAGGTCCCGATCCGGGTCCCGATCCGATCCGGGGGGTCCGTGCACACCCCTAGTAGTGACATCTGTTTACTAATTAATTCTTTTCCGGTATTGCTGTGTGTTTTTATTAGCTTTTCAGTTTTGGAAAAAGAGATTTTTTTAAAAAAAAAGAAAAAAAAAGATGCAGTAGTGTCGTCTTCTTTCCACATTAGATGCACTAGAAAATGTTGGTTCAGTGAAATTAGTCAAGGAAGGCTGGCTCAAGCCATTTTGCTGCCCTAGGCAAAGCATGAAATCCACCCCACTGCCCCTGTCAGGGTGTGCGATACCCAAAGCTAGTCGAGTTCTTTCAGCACCTGAGACAGAAAAACCTACACCTGCCTCTCCCCATCACTGGTAGTAAAATTCAATAGTAAGGGCACAATCCTATGCATGTTTAAACAGGGGGAAGGAATCCTATAACTCCCAGCATTCCCCAGCTAACACTGCTCACTAGGGAATGCTGGGATTTTTTTTTTTATCTAAGCATGCATAGGATTGTGCCTTAAGGCTGCAACCCTATATGGGGCTTACTTCTGAGTAGACATGTACAGGATTGCACTGTAAGGCTGCAGTCTTATATACACTTACTTTGGAGTAAGTCCTATTGAATGTGGTGGGATTTACTTCTAAGTAGACATGCATCGGATTGTGCTGTAAAGAATTAACAATTTGTCGCCTTTTCATGGCACCCCAAATCGGAAGCAGCTGCCTCATTCTACCCAATGAGCCGGCTGGCTTTGAGCGGGTGTTCTTTTCTTTCTTGGTGATTTTAGCCAACCATAAACCAGCACATGCTGCTTTAAAGCCTGTTTCCCCCTCCCCCCTACAATCCTTCTGTTTTATAGGGTATTTTCACCTTTATAAAACTTGATGTGAAGAAACCAGGGGATTTGTCTGTTGTTGTGGAGGAGGGTGAGAGATACTTCCAAAAACAGGTCAGTTTTGCAGTATGCAATGTATAATCCCAGTCGTTTCATCTATGATGCATTTCTTGAAAGTTTCTCAATCATCTAATCACCAGGAGATAGATTAGATAGATAGATAGATAGATAGATAGATAGATAGATAGATAGATAGATAGATGCAATTTCACAGAAAAGAAAGGATATATACTTCTCCCTCCCTCTCTCCCTCCCTCCCTCTCTCTCTCTCTCTCTCTCTCTCTCTCTCTCTCTCTCTCTCTCTCTCTCTGGACGATCTACACTAAGCAGGATATAACACTTTAAAACAGTTTATAATGGTTTATAACAGTTATAAACCATTTATAACTGTTTAAAACTGTTATAAACCATTATAAAGCAGTAGTGTAGATCCGCTCTTTGTCTCTCTCATTCCAGTACAATTTTGAAAATACGTGTTGCTGGCACATCCCTTGATTTTTCTAGCCAGCCCTGTCTGGACAAGATATGATCATGTCAGGAGTGAGCCATGTGTAACTCACTTCCATGTATTTATTACAAGTTTTTAAAAGCTCTCTCCACACAACAAGGAAAGACAGCTTTCCTTATCGCATGTTGGGACCCCTGTGTGCATACAGTTGTATAAGCAGACCCTTACAATGAATATGTGGCATTTGGGCATGCATGATCCCACACACTCCTGAAAAGAGCTACCTTGATAACTATACATTTGATGCCTGTCTCCTCCAATATATACCTTCCCAGACCCTAAGGTCCTTTTCAGAGGCTGTCCTCTAGGTGAACCTGCCAAATGAGGTGAGGCAAGGCGGGGGGCTACTAAGGAAAGGGCCTTTTCAGTGGTGGCACTCAGGTTGTAGAATGAGGTTCCCAGAGAAGCTCACCTGATACATACATTGAGGTCTTTTCTGTGACTGATGAACCCCTTTTTATTTTCCCAGTATTTTTAGTCCTTCAGTTTTGGTTTTAAATGTGTTGCTGTGTTTTTAAATTTTCACTTGGCTGCTGGTTTTTACTCCATTTAGGCTTTTTTAATATTTTAGTTTTATGCCTTTTTAAACTTTTAAAGCTTTTATATATTTTAATATTCTCCTTTAGTGTTTTATTTTTTGAGAACAGCCCAGACAGTTGCACCCTATAGAAATGGAATAAATAAAGTAATAAAACTAAATGTGTTGATTCCATTTTGAAACCTTGTGCTTAATATGATGCGAGAGTTCTGTCAGTGGTATGATATCCATTATGATGTCCCATTTGCACATCCCTTGATGTTTCCGTCATTATACTGAATATACAATATGTACCTGTCCAGACCCTAAGATCATCTTCAGCGGTCCTTCTCCGGAAGACCTGCCAAAGGAAGTGAGGGGGGATGACTACCAAGAGGAGGGCCTTTTCTGCTGTGGCACCCCGACTGTGGCATGAGCTCCCTAGAGAGGTTCACCTGGCACCTACATTGTACTGTTTGCAGTGCTAAGTGAAGACCTTTTTATTCTCCCAGGAATTCTAGCATTTTAGCATTCTGTTCTTTTAGCTTTGCTGTTTTAAATTTGTTACTGCATTTGAAATCTCTGCATTGCTGCTAGCTTCTATACTGGTTGTGCTTTTATACTGTGGATCTAAGCTTTTATATTTTACATTGTGTTCGTGCTGTACTTTTGGCTTCCTAGAGTTGGAAGACCTAAAGACGGTAGTGCACGCACTGGTAACTTCGAGGCTCGACTTCTGCAATGCGCTGTACATAGGGCTACCTTTGTGCCTAGTCCGGAAACTTCAACTTGTTCAAAATATGGCAGCCAGGTTGGTCACCGGTACACCTAGGGGTGATCACATTACACCAGTTTTAAAATCGCTTCACTGGCTGCCAATCAGTTTCCGGGCGAAGTATAAAGTGTTGGTTATTACCTTTAAAGCCCTACATGGTTTGGGTCCAGGGTGCCTACAGGATCGCCTTCTCCCGTACAATCCGCCCCGCACACTTAGGTCCTCTGGGAAGAACTTACTCAAGCCAGCCAGAACTAGGCTGGCGGGTGTTACCCAGAGGACCTTCTCTTCCATCACTCCCAGACTATGGAATGGTCTGTCGGAGGAGGTTAGACAAATTGACAGTCTTCATGAATTTAAGAGAGTCATGAAGACTGTCCTCTTCCGACAGGCCTATCCAGATGAATTTTAAGATGTTTTTAATGTTGTATTTTTTTCTCTTGTTTTTTTTTTAAAAAAATTAACTGTTGTGATTTTTATGTTTTATATTGTTGTTGTTCCCCACCTCGATCCGGAGGGAGAGGCGGGCTACAAATTATTATTATTATTATTATTATTATTATTATTAATTTGTGTGAATCTCCCAGAGAGCTCCAGCTATTGGACGGTATAGAAATGTAATCAATAAATAAACCAGCTTAAAACCTTGAGCTGGTCCAGTAACCAAGAGGCTCTGACTCAACTTCTGCTATTCACCCGCTTCCTTTCAATGTTTTGGTGCCACTGCTGCGCTTCCCTCATCTTCTTCACAGCTGCTGCACGTGTTGCTCTCCAAACCTGCCACAGCAATGTCTGTGCAGGAGGCGAGACCAGGCCCCGGCCCCTTATAGCCACGTGCAGGAGGAAAGACTTCCCCTTCAGACCCACTTCCAGAGGCCACTGATTGGGACACGCAGCTGGGATCCCATGGCCATGTCCAGAACCGCCAGCGCTCGCCTCTCTACTCATACGGACCAACCTCATTCCCGCCAAGTCACCCATGCTGCAAACAGGGACCCCCAGGTAAGCAGGGGACCCAGGGTTTTAAGCATTTATATTTTATATTGTTTTCATGGTGTACGTGTGGTTTTAATTCTTGTGAACCACCTAGAGAGCTTCGGTGATTGGGCGGTATGGAAATGTAATAAATAAATACAGAATATGAACATGTGAAGCAGGCCTTAGAAAAGACTCCTGCCACCAAGGTACACTTTGCTGTGTCTGAAAATGACAGGCTGGACATGAAGCCCTTTAGTTTAAAGGGAAATCGTGTTTGCTTACCATCACTTTGCTTTCTGCTTCTCTTCTGCATTTGAAACAAGCTGAATTACATGGGAGGAGAGCAGCAACTAAATAATAATAATAATTATAATAATTAATAATAATAATAATACATATTTATTTATTACCCCCTCTCCCTCTGGATCGAGGCAGGGAACAACATCAGTACAGACAATATAAATTACATAAAACAGGTTAAATTACATGGTCTGTAATTGAAAACTTTCCAGCTCATATAGTTGAATGGGACATTACCCTTTAGTAGATGTTTTGCAGTGGAACTTCAACAGCACACAGCAGGAAATCCCAAGATATTTCAGAAGAACTGGGTTTTCCAAGGTTTATTGTTAAGTGGAATAACCAAGGGAAGGTGTGGGAAACATACAGGAGGCTCATGATGTCATCAAAATGACCCGTAAAATTCCATGAGTGACCAGTCACAAGTGTGCTATAAATTGCTTGTTTAAATAAGCCCTATGGCTTTTCGAGGGTGGCGGTAGATGTGATACTCAGCATCATGCATACAATTCTGCATTTGATGTTCATGCTTCCAGCCTTTTCCTTTTAATAAACCTAAATTTGTCACCACTGCAAAAGAGCCTGGGGATACCTTATGCATAAGTTTTTAGGTCTAACTCCCATGCCATTGTTAGCAGGATGTGAGGTTCCCCTCTCCCCAACCCCAGATATTTATCTGTGGTGTATAACAATGGGGTAGTGGAAGTTATTCATAGCAGGGCTCTTGATTTTAATGTTCAATTTAGAATTAAATGGCCTTTTCCCTAAAGAAGTCGTCACCTCAGCTAAGATGTTTTTATACTTGCATGCATTTAGGGTATAAATCCCAGACCATATAAATATTTTAGAGCACTGTCAAACAAAGGTGAAGGCTGGTCTAAAATGATTTGGTGGAATTAGATGTACTTTAATCATCCCCGTAAAGTTTATCATTGCCATTTCAAAGTATGAGGCTTTGTTAAGATCTCATAAACAGAAAAGGCTCACAGGATATCACAAGGCATATTTTATGAGGGCATATAATATTCACATTGGAAATGAGCCTTCCCCAAAAGTAGTTTTCATGATAGCAAAGTAACAGCTAGAGGCAATTCTATACACACACAAAAGTGCTGATACAAAATTTTCATATTAGTTTTTTTTCAAATTTTTAAAGGTGCTTCTTAAATTACATTTGATGTTTGATGTTGCAAGTAGTAATGGCATCAAATATTTATTTACCTCAGAGTACAAACTAGTTTGGCTGCATTACAATTTGAGTGGCATTCTCCCTCAAAGTTCTTCTGAAGCTGTCCCATAACTAACCAGTAGATTGAATACACTGCCATGGCATCAGGGAGCCTGATAAATGTAATTTTACGAGACAGCTGAGACCTTAGTATGGATATAAGTTGTCCTAGAAACAACATGTCCCAGGTCTTCAAATACATAGGATGCTGCTGTTGCAGCATCTAAAGTATTGAAGAAGGAATAAAGAGGCCTCTGGCAAGACATTGTTACTGCCACTACAAGATAAATGGGATGAAAGGGGACCTGGCTCAGGGGTTTGCAAGTTGGGGGGAGATCATGGGGGTGGGAGGGAAATGGCATTTGGACTCCGCCAAGCTCCCAATAACTTTAGACATACAGCAGGGCCCCAATTTCAGTTAAAAAGAAGCAGCTATTTTCTCATTTTGGGTGTGTGGAGAAAATAAATAATTCTGGGGGTACAGCTATAGTGCACACTCAACTCAAGGCAATGTAAGCAGCCTTTCGGGAAAGCTGGTCTGCCATTGCAGATTAGTTTCTAAACAAGCCCAGAATTCTCTGGAGCACAGCTAGAAAGGCACTGCCCTAAAAGGCAGATCTCTGGCATCTGCAGCTTCAGAACTGAGCCCAAGAGGGCACTGTGAGTGACATAGAAAATGCAGAACTCTATACGTACATAAGAATGCTTCTCCACTATCATAGGAGTTAATTTAAGGAAAGCTCAAGGACAAGGGAGTTCATCCCACCAGAACACTGGAATGGCATCCCATCAGGCAGTAGGTGAACACTCCACACCTGCTCATCCTAAACTCCTGCAACCAAATTCCAGTCCAGTTTTTTTTTCTCTCTGAATTTACCCTGTGAAGTCAAGTGGTGATTAAAGCTCTAGCTAGATGTCTCTCATGTTTCTCATAACATCTAACTGAACTCAACACGGCAGCCGCTTCATGTCTCTTGTGGTGTCTAGTCTGACTGCAGATGCTGGGCAAGTCTGCGATCCGATCTCACTGCCCAGGTTTTTGAAGCAGCTGGTCTTAGAGATAGCACTTTGGCCTGGCTTTCACCCAAAGAAACAGTGCAAACCCATTCCAGATTATATATACAAAATAGGCATCCAGGACATATAGGTGCACTGTTTCATCTTCAGCTAAAGTACACCTGCCTATATTATATGTTTTCATTTTAGATGCAAGTTTGATATAAAGCAGGGGTGTGAACCTCTGGTGGTCAAGAAGTTTTTGGACTACAGACCCTGCCAATCCTGACCATTGTTCATGGGGGCTGGGATTAATGAGAGTTGGAGTTCAGCAACATCTGGACGGACACACCTTTCCCACTCCTGGTATCAAGATTAAACAATCTGATCGTAAGCTTCTGTGCAACAGTACTAGGATCAAGTGGAAGAGTCCTACATTGTTGTAAACAAATAGCTCAGTTGCCCATCTATTTGCAAGCCCAGGGTGTGGAAGCCCATTCAGCCCAAGGGCCAAAATCCCATTACGGAGAAGCTCTCAAGGGGGCTACAGCCCAGTGGTTGGACAGGGCTGAAGGCAAAGTGGGAGACACCAAGACTAAAGGGGCGAGGCCAAAAAATTAAAAATAAAATACTGACATATTGTCACATAAAGCTCTTCCTTCAAGGAACTAAAGCCTTAGGAGAGGCTTTCCACCATTTAGACATGGTAAAAAGCTGGGGAACCACCAAATGTTTGGCAGTTTGGGGAAAAGGGGACCTCAGGCTGCAGCTTCTGTTTTTTCAGCCACCATTCACTGTTTTATTATACTGAAGTGAGGAGTTTTAGAATTGCTCCACATGTGCAGAAAGTCTTTGATGGATTGGAACCTTGCCCTCTTACGTTTCACTTCCAGTGCCTTCATAGTAAGACCATGGCTTCTCTCTTTTAAAATGATTTCACTTTTCCCATTATTTTGGCATTTGAAGATTAATATTTTTGCAGGGGTTTCCTAACACTCCAAAGCTTTCTAGGATCTCTTTAAAATAGTTGTACTGTAAAAACTAAAACTACTCTCATCCCATGAGAGAGAGAGAGAGAGAGAGAGAGAGAGAGATTTTGAGGAATACACAACTCCAAGTTTGCTTACATGTTTTACATGAAATTTAGATCTAGTCTAAACATGATTTTGGAACATGAACCAAGTTACAAATTAAAGACACAAAAATGCAACTGCACAGTGTAGCCTAGGGGTAGGCAACATTTTGGGGCTCTGGGAACATTTGGCATTTGAGGAATTGTCCTGGGCACAATTACAAAATGGCTGCTGTGGGAGTTGTGGCAAAGGAAAAGTAACCTGCCTAAAGACTACGACCTCCATCACATCTGATTCCCCCGTTTGCCTCCGCAGTTTTTGCCTCTGGGGCAGAAGCGCATCAAGCTTATGATCCCTTTCACCTGAATAGCTGCTCTTTCACTCCTTCGCTTGTTTGCTCTTCCACTCCACCCCTCCCCTTCTCTTTCTCCCTCCAGTCAGGTCCTATCAGATGAATACTTCTACCAGACCACCTTTCTCTCGGGCAAAAATGGAATGACCCTTTAGTCTGGCTCTTTGGGGGCATCGAGGGAGTACAACCCTGTCTCTGCAGAGATTCAGGCATTGTATGATTTTTAAAAAGGCTTTTGAGCCTGGGATGCAAGGTTTGGGTTTTATATTGAGGCTTGGAGCTGGGTGCTGGGAGAGATTGTTTTTCCCTGCCGAGGCCTGATACAATCCATTCAAGCCCCCAGTTCCTTTAAAACTACATGGAGGCTTAGGGCGCATTAAATGCTCTTACGGAAAATCATCCAGACTTTTAGCATTCTAGGAAAGACTGGGGAAGAGGCGGGGTGTCAGCAGGACAGGCATGGCATCATATGAGTACTGTGCTGCAAATCTGCACACCAGGTATGACTAGAGTGCACTAAATCACTGGTGTGATGGAGCTCTGAGTACAAGGCAGAGGTGGGGCCTGAACCCCAACACACTAAAGAACTCCTTTGAACCCGCAGTTTTCAGCACAAACAGAAACCTATTTCATGGGGGGTGGGGTAAGAAAATATCTTATTTTAAAGAAAAAAGTGGGAGGGGTACAACACTTTGGTGGAAGCCACGAAAGGTGTCCGGGGGCTCACTTTCGACAGGCACCATGTTACCTACCCCTGGTATAAATATTTCCTTTGTAATATTTCTTGCTTCCCCACCCCTCATTGTGTACTGCCTCTGCAGAATCAAACAGCCAGGTTTTTCTTCTTAGAAAGTACCACCACCACCACTACAAAGACATAAAATACTAGTTTTCAACAGGGATAGTGAGGTGGTGAAACCTTAGTTCTGAGGCAAACATATAACACTAATATGCGGTGGGAAAAAATTGTGGCTAGGAATATGGGGTATTTAACACTTCCCTTCCTCACTTTCCTCCTATATCCAGGCCCAAGCTTAGAAAAAAGATAAAGAGGGGCATGGCAGGAGCCTATAAGATTATGCATAGTATGGAGAAAGTTAATACAAAATAGATCTTCCTCTAGTATCATGAGAGGGAGAAACCCATCTCTGTCTCACAGTGCTAGAACCCGGGATCATCCCATGAAGCTTGGGCCTCTATCACATGAGGGGTTTGATCCACACCCGCCGTGACTTTGATCCAATTCTTTCACACGATGTCGTCCCCCTCGCTCTGCTCTCGCGCCCCAAGTGCTCCGTTTCCCATTTCACTTTCGAAGTATCCCTGAACGGGGATTGTCCGTTTGCTCCCGTCCTCCGCAGGCTTAACTGAGGAACTGGAGCAAAACCGACCACGTGTGATCAAAAGGCTACACTCACGTAGGAAACGGAGGGGGGAACCCACATAAGCAAAACGGGCAAGTGTGATAAAGCCCTGAGTGGTGGGAGATTCAGGATAGATAAAAGGAAGCATGTCTCCACACAGTACATTGTTAAACTATGGAATTAGCTGCCACTAGATGTAGCGATGGTTGGGAACTTAGATGGCTTTACAAGGGGTAAGGACAAGATGTGCCTACTAGTCCAGATGGCTATGTATTACCTCCAGTTTCAGAGGCAGTTTCTGCCTCACAATGCCGGTTGCTGGGGAACATGAGCAAGACTTGTGGGCTTCTCACAGGCATAGGGTTCACTACCGTGGGAACAGGATGCTGAATTAGATAAGTCTTTGGTCTGATTCAGCATAGCTCTTTTTTACATTCTATTGTTTCCAGTTGCCACTTACACCTATTTTAAGGGGACAACCCACAAATGCATGTGTGTATTTGACGTTATTTCTTGATTGATGAACCACATATGCATGCATGATTGATGCTATTTCTTGCAGAGGAACACATATGTAAAGAAGAAGCCACTTTGCGAGTTCACAAATTTCCAGAAGTATTGTCCTAGAGCAGGGGTGGGAAACTTGTGGCTCTCCAGATGTTTTAGTCTGCCACTCTTATCAACCCTAGCTAGCATTAGCCAACGGCGAGGGATAATGGAAGGTGCAGGCCAAATCATCTGGAGTTGCTGTTCAGATGACACACTAAGCCACGTGATTAAGCATTTTGAGCTAAACATGATGGCTTAGCATGTTGTGTGAACCATGACTTAGCATGTCGTGTAAACCATTCATAACCGTGGTGGCTATATAACCATGGTTTAAACATGCTCACTAACCATTTGCTGCAAAAGGGTTAGTGGCCTAACCATGGCTTAGTGTGTCATGTGAAGCGAGCCATCATGAAATAGATCTACGATTTATCTAATTTTTTGTGGAGGTGTTTTTTTGTTTTGTTTGTTTTCTAAAATATAGCCTTAGCTGGAGAGCTGCATGATAACAGGGTCACCAGTCCCATTTGGGCCAAAAGGGATAATGCCATGTCTTCAATGGAGTGGAAAGGGTAGATTTGGAGCCTATCTACACATGCAAGATAAAACACTTTGAAAACATTTTGAAAACTGTATATGGATTGCGTCCTGGGCCCCAACAGTTCTCAAAACTGTTATAAACCATTTTAAGCCGTTTTAAAGCAGTAGTGTAGAAAGGCTCAAGGTTTATTTGATCAATCAGAACTCATTTTCTGCCATTTAAAACTGATTTAGAGAACAACCTCTTTTAATGTCTATATGGATTAATTGCTCAGCCATAGTTTCTATCAGATGAATGTGGAGAGAAATACATGTGTAAAAAAAAAAGTCACACATAACTATATTATCTGAACTCCATTGACAGGAGTTGACTTAATGAATGATATAGTTAAATGTAGGTAACTGAAGTACATTTGGGGGATAATATTTCCTTTTGCTTGTAAAATATCTTGGCTACAAGGCAGTTGCTAAGAAATTGTTTGGCTATGTAGAACATCATATGAAAAAGAAATAAACATGGTTTGGGTCTAAATATGCCCTGACTTTAAGAAAAGCTATTTTGAGATTTCTTAAGTAACTAAACACTTGAGCCAAGATTGATACAATACAAGATAAGAACATAAAAATAAGGCATCCAAACCAAACGCATAATAAAGAATGACTCATAGAATTTGGACCACTGCAGATGGCTAAAGTTCATCTTGTTTTAGGATAGAATGTTGCAAGATATTGAAAGCAAGCTAGAGCAACACTTAACAATTCACTGAGAGGTTATTATTATTAATTCAGTTTATGAGTCACCCTATAGCTGAAGCTCTCAGGGTGACATGCATAGATAAGATTATCATTTTAATTAGGAATAGGCTGTTTGGGATGGGGGATTCAGAGGAAAAATTAAAAAGAAAAAGAAATCTAGGGTTAAGCCAACCCTACATATGAGAAAGGAAGTTGGAGGAGTTATTCTCCAGAAGTACCCCTAAAACCTTTTCTTTTTGCATCATTTTGCTCCACAACTCCTCTTTAGCCCATTATGTTTTTTTCTTCTTCATGCTATATGATCCAGCCCATTAGAGTTCATAGAAATAGCATGGTAAAGTCATAGCACAATGAAGTGAATCAGATCCGGCTACATGATGGCATCATGACATAAGGACATTAGGCCTTCGCTCTGAGTAAGAGAAATTTGCATAGAATCACGGTAGCCAAACTGAACCATAACTTTAATCCCAAACCAGTTTCCCCCCCCCCCGCCCCACGTGAACCTAAATATTAATATTCACTGCTATTTTGATGCCAAACCTGATCTGAATGCCCCCCACCTCACCCCACCAAAAACAAACAAAGAACAATGGTTTAAAATAAGTGGTTCAACAATCAAGCACTCAGGAGATCTTTGGGGAAGGGAGTGAAGAGAAAGGATCTTTCTCTCAGAAATCCAACACTCCAAATGGGACCACCACCATTTCATTTTCAATTCTTAATGGAAAGGTCCATCCTAAATATTGGTAGATTTATTTCCCAAAGCTATAAAGTTGGCTTAGCTGAATATAATCCAAGTTCCAGGCAAGATTTGGACACACACTTTAGATGTTGGTGTTAGGATTTTGTAGGGCAAATGTGAAATCCAGATTTTCTCCATACACACTGAGGTTCATTTGATTTGAGACCATTCCCCTATGCCTAGAGGAGTTCATTATACCCACTGATAATAAAGTTGGGAGTTCACTGCAACTATTTGGCAGGAAGAACTGGAGCAGAGGTGGTGGCTCTCCAAGGAGTATTAGTTAAGTAAATGGCAGGCCTGAAGTGGGCTTTACTGCCTGTTGTCACAGGGTTGGGAAGTTTGGCAAGAAGATCTTCCCTGTCAGAGTGTTGCTGCAATGGGAAAAGGGAGATCTGCTGAATGCATCTTCAGTCTGCTTTCAAAGGCACAGAAAATGTGCTTTTATCTTTTCTCAAACGTGATGGAACATGGACATTTATAGAAGACCAGTTATATCTTTGAATGGGGGAAGTGTTCTAGAAAGTACGAAGAATCTGACATATTCTTCCAGTCTTGGGAAGTAGACTCGCATTATGGTGAGCCTGCAGATGACATAATGATCCCATCTGGAAAGTTGATCTCTAGGTGGGTTCTATCCTAGTACCACCCTTTGTATAAACAAAATAATGTAGATCAAAGCTACATAAATCCATCCCACTCTGCCCCAAACTTCAGAATGAATTGCAGCATATAGTATGGATTCCACTCAATTTCTGGCATACCAAGGAAATGGTAATCCCCACCTAGGGTGACCATATGAAAAGGAGAACAGGGCTCCTGCATCTTTAACAGTTGCATAGAAAAGGGAATTTCAGGAGGTGTCATTTGTATGCATGCAGCACCTGGTGAAATCCCCTTTTTATCACATCAGTTAAAGCTGCAGGAGCTATACTAGAGCTATACTGGACAGAGGAATTTGGAACCTGGCAAGCAAATTATGATTTCTATTGAGGTAAGTTGGCCCATCACTATTTTTAGCCCACATTTTAGTTGGCTGGCCACTTACAGGTCACCAAAAGAGAAGAAATTCATTGCCAACATAGAAAACAAAAGAGGGCACCAGTTTGCATAATATTTGCATATGCTTGTGTGTGAATATATCTATCTATCTATCTATCTATCTATCTATCTATCTATCTATCTATCTATCTATCACTGCATCCCACCATAATGTGGAAAGCTGTGACCAGGTAATATTTGTGCCTGCTCAGTGTACTGGGCAACTTCAAGGCCAATGATGGCTCTCCCTTCTTATGGTTCTTTATCTTTAAACTGGATGTGGACTGGACAGCCCTTCAAATAAAAGACTCCTTCAAATAACTTTATGTGACTCCCCAAGTCACATAAAGAACTTAATGGCTGACTGGGGATTTGAACCTGATTTTCCTGAGGTCTAATGTAACCCACCCCTGGTCTAGTCCAGCAAAGAGTAATAACATTAATTCCATAACAAGGAAATGTGATTGTACACTCTACTTTGAATAATGCAAGGTAAAAAATTGCACCGTAACTGACAATGGATGCTGACAGTAGCAACTGTAGCCATTATGTGGCAATTTAATGCAGCACTTGAATTTCAGCCAATCCTTGACATTTTGTATATTTCTTCAATGTAAGAGGATCCAACAAGGAAGGGAAAGGCACCAGGAAACAAAGGCTTAACTTCTAGATAATAGGAATGTCATTCAATGGTGCTTATGTCAGACAAGCAAGTAAAATATAGCCCAATTGTATGACAGCACTTCGTAGCTACTTTCCATAATATAATAGATTAGAGGAAAAACATAAAGGAGGACAAAGCTCTAACTCAAGATAGCGGATAGCAAGTTCAAATGACATATAGAAAGGCTCTTTAGTCTTTATAGTAACAGAACCACATGCTGGGGTGGGAGGGGCATCATCTGATCTTTGTCAATGTCACTGGCTTCATTTATTTATATTATTTATATTATTTATTACCTCTTTCTACTGCCCATCAGCCGAAGCTCTCTGGGCAGTGCACAACTGAATGCAGAATAACAGAATTTCTATCTGACAATTGAAAGAGAAGGGGCTAGCAACTTGATGAATCAGAATATCCTCTGCCACTTCAGAATCTCCATTTTTCAAAGAATTAAAGATCAATTTAAATATCTTTCCTGTGTGGGGTGTCCCTAAGCTCTACACAAGCTGTGAACAGATGTGTTTTTTTTCTCCCGGAGCAACAGAAACAATTTCTCCTCAATTGCTAAAATGGCATTTATCCTGATCTGTTATTGGTAGTACGATATATGTACAAACTACAGACTCAGTGAGCAGGAAATTTGCTTCATCACACAGCTCCTAATTGCTGCAGCCACTGTCTGTAATCCTGTAAGATTAGATGAAATATTTACGGGCTGGTGTGGCAACGGATCAGGTCACCTCTCCTCTTCCATTTTTGATGAGTAAGAATCAAGTAAATTAGGCATCCATGCAATCAGGCATCCTTGCTGAATCGTTAACATAATCTGCGCTCTCTCTCTCTCTCAACTGGCTTCATGTACCCTCAGTGACATTATCATATAGCCTTATCTAATTGGCTACATAAAATTGTAATGCCATCCTCTTCACTACATGATTTCTGACTAGGACATAATAGTAATAATAATAATAATAATAATAATAATAATAATAATAACCCGCCTCTCCCTCCGGATCGAGGCGGGGAACAACAACAATATAAAACACAAGAATCACAAAACAGTTGAAAAAAATTAAAACAAGAAAAAAATACATCATTAAAAACATCTTAAAATTCATCTGGATAGGCCTGCCGGAAGAGAGCAGTCTTCATGACTCTCTTAAATTCATGAAGACTGCTAATTTGTCTAATCTCCTCCGGCAGACCATTCCACAGTCTGGGAGCAGTGGAAGAGAAGGTCCTCTGGGTAACACTCATCAACCTAGTTCTGGCTGATTTGAGTTAAGTTCTTCCCAGAGGACCTGAGTGTGTGGGGCAGATTGTACGGGAAAAGGCGATCCCGCAGGTAACTTGGACCCAAACCATGTAGGGCTTTAAAGGTAATAACCAACACTTTATACTTCGCCCGGAAACTGATTGGCAGCCAATGAAGTGATTTTAAAACTGGTGTAATGTGGTCACCCCTAGATGTACCGGTGACCAACCTGGCTGCCATATTTTGAACAAGTGTGCTTGACGGGGGGTGGGGGAGTAATGCCTAGGCAACAGCAGAGCAAATTTCGGCAGTTTTTGTTTTGTTTTTTTAAAGCAAAGGGTAGTATCCAATTTAAGTCCTGTTCGTTTCAATGAGTCTACTCTACATAGGAAGAACATTAGATATGACCCAAACAGTTTTCACAATTTAGGATAGTTTCTCCCACCCCCCGCAGGAAATCTTTGACACACATGCAACCCAAGCCACTGCTTTCAGACTGAAAATCAACATGAGAACATTTGGCAAAGAACATTCCCAAGAGACTCATGGCTCAGTTTCAGCTCCGCTGAAAAACTTTTATATACATGGAATCCAACCCAAAGTTCATTGGAAAGAAAGAGGAACCTGACGTTAGATCAGGGATTTCTTCACATTTGGTCGCAACAAGAAAACAATCCCATTCCTTTTGCTTTCAAAGAGAAAAGAGATCCTGTTTTCGAAACTGCATGAAATCTGTTTATCCTTCAGTGTTTGAGTTCATTCCTTCATGAGGTGTAGTACTCCAAAGGTGTAGTACACAATTTTGCGCCATGATACATTCTTTGTGGAATAAATGCTAACAGTAGGTTTAGTAGGCAATTATTTCCCAGCAGTTTCAGTTTTTGTATAAAGAACGGCAGGACATTTAGCAAGGAAAGAGATTAGCAAACTATGGATGGGATGGACTCGTTCATATCTAAAAGAAGCTGCTGATGTAACAGTCAAGCCACACTGCTAAGACATCCACACTCAGATGTTGTCTTTAATGGAGATCGCCTGGATCCTATTTGTAGCAAAGAGCCCAGGGATCCTTTCCCTTCTGATCACAGCCTGCATAACCCGATATGGCACATATAGAATCTTGGTGACCTTCAGGAGTGGGATCCAATGCAGGGCAGTAGTCAAACACCAGGGGCATCCTGGAAAACATGAATGCCCCTAAGGGATTGCCTCGGCCCTATCTGTTGATATTGTATACAAAAAGACTGTTGTCAGAACTGCAACCTAAAAAGTTTTTCATAAAATCCCATGTTCACTGATGCTGATGGCCACGCCCCTCCAGTTACCACACATACAGCTTTATGTGCAGTGGTAAATTTTGAAATGCAGGTAATTATCATGTCATGTCCCATAGCCACGCCCCTAATGAGAGACCAAAAAATGCAGGCAGTTGGGTTGGTCTATATCAAAAAGGCAGTTCTGGCAGTTTTTCTTTCCACCAGGAGCAAGTTTCAGGCAAAGTTAATGGGTATTAATTGCCCATTCAAGAGCAAGGCACTGCAACTTACTTTGCATTACAACAGAGAACAATATATTGTTGGGAAAATTCATTTCCTCCCAGCTACTGTGAGAATTGCAGGCAAGCTAGGAAGTCTGAGAGCGTCATCACACAGGGGGAAACCATGAAAGAGGAAGTAAACAACTTGCATGTAGCCCATTTAGTGATCGTGCTGCTCCTCCTGCGGCAACTTCCGTCTGTAAAATAAATCGGACTTACTGGGGTGGGGTTTTTTGTGACGTGAAGAAGGCTAGAAGGGGCGGGAGGCAGACATCATTGCAAGAGGGACTCGCAAAGATCCGTGAGTGCCCACTAACAAGCGTGCAATAAAACGCCCATCTGATGGAGCTCTGAGGCAGGCTGACATTAGCATTCCTGCTAACAGTGATGGCACTGTGTCCTTCCCATACCTGGCTCCATTACACCACTGTATATGTGTATAGGACTCTTCTCTATGATCAGGTCATGGTTGTTCCAGTCATGAAGGAAACCCTTGGGAAAATGGGGTGCATGTGGTTTCCACCACCTAATACCTGCAAAAATATTCATCAAGAACTGATTGTTCAAATCCATCCATAATTCGCCCCAAAGACATTCTGTGGGACCGTTCAGAAACACCTCCACTTGCATTTACTGAATGCATGGGATGGGGAACCTCACTACATATTCCCTTCCCATTGCTAAAACACTCACTGGCCATGTCCCCTGCAGCCACCTGTTTAGTGTTAATGAGAAAGAGTCGTATGCATATTGTGCTCTTCCATGTGGTTGGGAACTCTCATTTCCTCACTGCTTGGAGACTTTGCCATCTCAGCTATCCAACTGAATCCATCACTCGTAACAAACACTTGGAATCATTTGGCTCCCACTCTGGATAACCTATGAAACTCTAGCTTCGGGTGAGGGTGTGTGTGCCAGAGTTGTAGGACATTTTTCAGTCTAGACATGCATAGGATTGCACCTTTGACTTTGCAAGGGTGGGCTGCATATACCATCATGCATAGAAACCCTTTAGGCAGCTAACATTTCTACATATGATTCTTTAGAAGTACATTTCACTGTGTTCAGTGAGAACAGGATGACTGCTTTGGTTTCTGTTTAACGACTGCATGCATGATGGGAAAAACTGGCTGAATACATTCAATCTTTGAAGGGTAGAAATAGCAATGCTATATACAATGCCAATTTATATCCAATGGTGAAGTTCTGCAAATACTTCACCATAGATTCCACATCCAATCCCGAGAAGTAACTTTAAAGTATGGAATACCTTCTTTGTTTTCTGTTCTTGAACACAAACTTTTGGGAGACTACTTTTACTGCACCCTTGATACAAAATTGGGACTCCAGTACCCAGATTTCGCCCCCGCCCCATCCCTTATTTGAAGCACAAATGGTTTCACTTCTCACAGTCACTCTCTTCAATTTAAAAACAAACAAACAGGATTTGTTTCTTCAAAACATGGTAACAGAAATTATAACAAGCACACAACTATCTTAGGTGCTGGGAATGAAAGAAACAAGGCATGAATGTTAATCTGCAGCATAAAACGCAGCCAAGAGCATAATTACATTGTAAGGCTCTTGCTGAGTGAAGACTTTGATTCAAAGCTTGGCTGTGTGCAGCAATTTCATTGATGAGGCCACTTCAGAATACTGAAATGAAGCAAATCACAAAACCGCACATAGCAACAGTGTGTGCATGTGCGTGTGTGTGTGCATGTTTAAATTTCAAAAAATTAGGCATGGATTACATTAAATTCTACAGAGGTGTCACATCTTCTCCTGCGGAAACCTTCCATGATCCTATCCAGTATTCCGAAGAATATTCAATGCTGCAGGGTATGCTATACCAGCTTTTAAACAAGACACAGACCATCTAGGAAGGAGAACTGGAAGCGTAACACTGTCCTATCTCTAGCCTAGTTTTTAGAACATCAGATTTAAGAGCTAATGGTCTGGCAATGGAGCAAGCGCTGACTATGCCAGGCTTTCCCAAGCTGGTGCCCTCCAGGTGTCGTGGATTGTAATTCCCCCCATTCCCAGCCATTCCCTAACATGCCTATCCACTTGAACCTCTGTGCTTGCCTACATGCCTAAATGCTCGGCTGTGCTGCACGCTACTGGCAGATGGAAATTTTCATTTTATGTGACACTTAAGACACTTCCACATTCCCAGAGGACAGAAAGGTTGATGATTAGAGCTCAAGTGGGTTCTGCCAGTTGATGATCATAGGTTTTGTGACAGCAGTGGGGGAATCCTTTTGAGCCCCTGGTCACCTGGGCACAATTCCAAATCTCCTTGGAGCATATGGCAAAATATAGAAAGGGTTTATTTATTTATTTCATTTATGTACCGCCCAATAGCCGAAGTTCCCTTAAAACAACTTACACTAGAGTGTCCCAATGGATTGTCAATTGGCTTCTTGCAACCTCCGTTCTATTTGCAGCTGATTGGGTGAATCTAAAATACCTTTTGTTCTTGCAAGCCTTTGGGAAGATGGGCGAACACTTGCATCACTAAATAGCATGACTCCTCTTCACCGTGGATCAGAAGTGTGTGTAGCATGTTTGGAGGTGTTCAACCAGTTCTGGATGGGGTTACACCCCCCCCCCCCGAAAGACTATGTTCACAGCTTAGGGGTACTCCTGGATCCGTCACTCCAAATGACAGCCCAGATTGATGCGACGGCCAGGAGTGCCTACTATCAGCTTCGGCTGATATGCCAGCTGTGTCCCTTCCTAGAGTTGGAAGACCTAAAGACGGTAGTACACACACTGGTAACTTCGAGGCTCGACTTCTGCAATGCGCTGTACATAGGGCTACCTTTGTGCCTAGTCCAGAAACTTCAATTTGTTCAAAATATGGCAGCCAGGTTGGTCATCGGTACATCTAGGGGTGACCACATTAAACCAGTTTTAAAATCGCTTCATTGGCTGCCAATCAGTTTCCGGGCGAAGTATAAAGTGTTGGTTATTACCTTTAAAGCTCTACATGGTTTGGGTCCAGGTTACCTGCGGGATCGCCTTCTCCCATATAATCTGCCCCGCACACTCAGGTCCTCTGGGAAGAACTTACTCAAATCAGCCAGAACTAGGTTGACGAGTGTTACCCAGAGGACCTTCTCTTCTACCGCTCCCAGACTGTGGAATGGCCTACCGGAGATTAAACAAATTAGCAGTCTTCATGAATTTAAGAGAGCCATGAAGACTGCTCTCTTCCGGCAGGCCTATCCAGTTGAATTTTAAGATGTTTTGATGATGTATTTGTTTTTATTTGTTTTTAATATTTCAACTATTTTGTGATTTTTGTGTTTTATATTTGCTGTTGTTCCCCGCCTCGATCCAGAGGGAGAGGCGGGTTATAAATAAATAAATATTATTATTGTTATAATGGTGACAGTCTTCATGAATTCAAGAGAGTCGTGAAGACTGCTCTCTTCCGGCAGGCCTATCCAGTTGAATTTTAAGATGTTTTGATGATGTATTTGTATTTATTTGTTTTTAATATTTCAACTATTTTGTGATTTTTGTGTTTTATATTTGCTGTTGTTCCCCGCCTCGATCCAGAGGGAGAGGCGGGTTATAAATAAATAAATATTATTATTGTTATAATGGTGACAGTCTTCATGAATTCAAGAGAGTCGTGAAGACTGTTCTTTTCCGGCAGGCCTATCCGGATGAATTTTAAATGTTTTAATGATGTGTTTCTCTTGTTTTAATTTTTTAACTTTGTCATGCTTGTATGTGTATTGTGTTCCCCGCCTCGATTCGTAGGGAGAGGCGAGTTATAAATAAATATTATTATTATTATTATTATTATTATTATTATTCCAGTTTGTCAATCTCAGCCAGCCATGCAACACAGCTCACCTCTCTCTGATATGTCTTCATTGGTGAGAGTTGCCGGGAGAATGAATAGCTTACGTGCTCTTGCTGCTGGAATGGCAGAAGACGGGAAAAGAACAAAAAAATAGGCTGAGGAATGGAACAGAAAGAAAGAAGAGGGCAATGGCCAGCTGAGTAGGGTGACCAGATTTTGGAACCCAAAATCCCGATCCAAAATGGCCACCTAAAATGGCCACCCAAAGGGGGCGTGCTCACCCCCCAAAAATCATTTAAAAAATTTAAAAGGCCTCCCGCCATGCAGCCAACAAGCAGATACCCCCTGCCACCCCCACCTGAAACAAACCCCACCACCACCAAGCCACCCCCCCCAAAAGACACAACCCGGACCTACCAGCTCCTCCTCTGCCGCTCTATGCCGCTGCGTAACGGTGCCCCCCTGCAGCCCCCTCACGGGTGAGGGGGCTGCAGGGGAGACGTGGCGGTGGCAGAGAGCAGCGGACCCAGTAGGTGCGGGCTGGTTTTTTTTGGGGGGGGGTGGCTTGGTGGTGGGGTTTGTTTCGGGTGGGGGGTGGCCTGGAGTGCTACTGAGAATTAGGCCATGAAGCCTGTTTCTCAGTAGAGACATGCACTGGAGGGGAGCAGGCGCCCCAGCAGGTAAGGAGTGCGAAGGGGGAGGAGGGAGGGGGGGCCACTTACCTGCCGGGGCACCCGCTTCTGTCTGGTACGCATCTCTACTGAGAAACAGGCTTCACAGCCTAGTTCTCAGTAGAGCGCCAGGTGATGATGTCATCACCCAGCGCTTTACTGAGAACTAGGCTGTGAAGCCTGTTTCTCAGTAGATTGGAGCACTGGAGGGAAATGACCGCCCTGGCAGGTAAGAAGTGCAAGGGCGGGGAGACGGGAGGGGGCCCCACTTACTTGCCGGGGCAGCTGCTTCCCTCCGGTGCTTCGATCTACTGAGAAACAGGCTTCGCGGCCTGTCCCTCAGTTGTGCTCCAGGTGATGACATTATCACCTGGTGCGCTACTGAGGGACAGGCCGCGAAGCCTGTTTCTCAGTAGATTTGAGCATCGGAGGGAAGTGGGTGCCCCACCAGGTAAGGAGTGCGATGGGGAGGCGGGAGAGGGGCCCATTTACCTGCCGGGGCACCTGCTTCCCTCCGGTATGCGTCTCTACTGAGAAACAGGCTTCGCGGCCTGTCCCTCAGTTGTGCTCCAGGTGATGACATCATCACCTGGCGCTCTACTGAGAACTAGGCCGTGAAGCCTAGTTCTCAGTAGATTCGAGCACCTGAGGGAAGTGGACACCCTGGCAGGTTGTGGCGGGGGGGGGGGTCCCTCACCTGAAACAAGCCCCACCACCAAGCCACCCCCCCAAAAAAACCAGCCTGGACCTACCAGGTCTGCCGCTCTCTGCCGCTGCCACCGCGTGACCCCCACAGCCCCGGTTTGCCCCCGCCACCCCCTGGTCAGCCCGGATTGCCCCAGGTTTCCCTGTTAGGACCGGGAAACCCCGGGCAATCTGGTCACCTTACAGTAGAGAAAACAGGAGACAGCAACTGAGACTGGGCTACAGAGGGACTTGCAGTGGTACATAGAGGAAGTACTTTATGATGCTGAGAAAAAAATGGGACCATATGGGTGTAGGGAGATTTCTGGATAAGGAAATAATGGGTTACAGAGATGGAAGTGCAGAAGGAAGATGAGGTGGGAAACAAAGAGAGAATGAGATGAGAGGCTGGGTGGGCTGCAGAGAGATCTGTGAGATGGAGAAAGAGGAAATGGGGCAAAATAGATATGGGGTAAAGAGACGCTTGTGGTGGTTAAAGAGAGGGGACGGTTGTGAGGACTATAAGATGGAAGGCTGCTAAACTGGCATCAGACAGACCTTTGGGTTGGTAAAACCAAAAAAAGTGGAGATAACTGAGATAAGGAATTGTGGTGGAGCAGAGAAAAAGTGCGCGCATGATGTGAGAGTAAGAGAGAAGGGTGTTCAGAGAGACCTGGAGTGTGCAGAGAGACACTGGCTGAATTTGGACGACACAATAAACAACTGGTGTGGGGGAAACAATCATCAGTTGTTTTGACTATTGTGTTATCCGAATGCTGCCATAGTGAACTCAGCGCTGATCCTCATCCACACCACAGTTGATTATTTATTACCATGTTGTTTGGGGAGTACCCCCTAGGGTTAGGGTTAGGGTTAGTCAACCCACCATTGACTATTGTGTTGTCCAAATTGAGCCACTGGGTACACATAGAGGGAGGGGGGAGTAGTTAAAAAGGATGGGTTAAAAAGCAAACAATGAGTTAAAGTTGTATCAAAAATGCTTTTCTGAAGTTAATATGATGAGGCCTTCCTGAGCAATAAATAAATTAGTCACCTCAGGACAGCAGGAGTGGAGAATGTTCAATATTCTGGATGTGTTATGATCATAGAGCGTTTGTGCTGTTTCTGTGGCAACTGTGATGTCTCTCTCCTGGCACAGTAGCCTACCTTGAAATTACAAGTGGCGTTCCTGCAACAAAACCATACTCCTGCTACTCATCAGGCTGGTGTGTCAGAATTCAATATGATTTTCCTCTGGTCTGGTGCATCCAAACATCGTTTCTTCCAGGCTTGATCAAAAAGGAAGAAGTCCCAAGTGTCAATTCAATTGCCAAAGCAGCCAACATATACAGTAGAACCTGTCACATGGTGTTGCCACAGCAAGACATGGAAATTGCTCCCTAAAACGAGACTTGCAGAATTCAAAGGGAAACAAAAATACACAGACACTGGAACTGGCTCACATATGGATACTCATCACTTGATGACTGCAACACCAAGTGACTGTTTGCATGAGTGAATGGATATCACACATAAAAGACAGCAGCTAGTACATCTCAAAGCTCCTCAGAGACTGTGAGCCTACCTACACACCCAGGATAAAACACTTTGAAAACATTTTGAAAATGGAGTGTGTCCTGGGCCCCAACTGTTCTCAAAACTGTCAGCCTATCTACACTACTGCTTTAAAACAGTTTTGAGAACTGTTGGGGCCCAGGACACACTCCATATACAGTTTTCAAAATGTTTTCAAAGTGTTTTATCCTGCATGTGTAGATAGGCTCTGTGCTTCATCAGTGGAGTTACTCCTTCTGCCAGACCTCTCAAGCGGGCAGTAATCAATTGTTTAGCACTGATGTCTATCTAGACAGAAGAATAGGTGTTGCGATTAATCCTCACACGTTTTGCAAAAGACTCAAGAAATGATGGTGACCTTTTCAGTTCACTGGGCCCGATTGAAATCGCATTCCACCTGTTCCCCTGGGGCTTGTGGCAATGTTCCTGATCAGGTTGCAGAGCAATACAAAAGGTCAGAACTACAGACCCAGTCATCACTACGGCTTTCAGAGCAGGGAGCGCTACCACCATTATATTCTCATCAAAAAGTCAGCAACACATCCTGTAGATAAGAACCTGTTGAATGGAGAAAAGGTATGAGAGAAATGCAAAAGAAAAAAAAATAACAATTTTAACTCTTCAGTCTGAAGCAATACATTTTGTAAAAGGTTTAAGCCAACATATATATATATATATATATATATATATATATATATATATATAGTGCCACGATCTCCTCTCTATATTCTATTACGATTTCTATCAGTAATTTTAATCCAACATTCCCATGCAGCCCGCCCCCCAAAAGCACCCACTTCTATTTACTTCAAAGGAGAGGATAGATTTATATGCACAAAAGGCATAAAGTGGGTGTCTGTGTGTGCAAAGTACGGAACCTTCCATTCAAGTAAATGGGGAAGCATTTGTAGGCATGGAAATTTGTTGCAGCACAATATATGAATGAAGAACAACAGTGCATGCACACTTAATGTGTTAGGAATGGGGATGGGGCTTTATAATTGTAAACTATTTCAATTAAGCAACAGCGTCAGCTAAAGATAGTGTGTCTCCTCTGAATGAATGCTTGGAGGCGGTAATGGGCTGGATGAGGAAAAACAAACTGAAACTGAATCCAGACAAGACGGAGGTGCTTGCTGTCAAAGGCCTCTACCTGGGTTTGGAGGTATGTCAACCAGTTCTGGATTGGGTTACAACCCCCCCATCCCAAAAGACTGTGTTCACGGCTTGAGGGTATTCCTGGATCCATCACTCCAAATGACAGCCCAGATAGGTGTCACGGCCAGGAGTGCCTACTATCAGCTTCAACTGATACGCCAGCTGCGCCCCTTCCTAGAGTTGGAAGACCTAACGCCGGTAGTGCACGCGCTGGTAACTTCTAGGCTCGACTTCTGCAATGCACTGTACGTAGGGCTACCTTTGTGCCTACTCTGGAAACTTCAACTAGTTCAAAATATTGCAGCCAGGTTGGACACCGGTACACCTAGGGGGGACCATATCACACCAGCTTTGAAATCTCTCCACTGGCTGCCAATTAGTTTCCGGGCAAACTACAAAGTGTTTAAAGCCCTACATGGTTTGGGTCCAGGTTACCTGCGGGATCGCCTTCTCCTATATAATCCGCCCCACACACTCTGGGGAGAATTTACTTCAATCAGCCAGAACTAGGCTGACGAGTGTTACCCAAAGGACCTTCTCTTGTGCCGCTCCCAGACTGTGGAAAAGCCTGCCAGAAGAGATTCGACAACTTAGCAGTCTTCTTGAGTTTAAGAGAGCCGTGAAGACTGATCTCTTCCAGCAGGCCTACCCAGTTGGATTTTAAGATGTTTTTAATAATGTATCAGTTTTATTTGTTTTTAATGTTTTATTTGTTTTATGGTCTTTGTATTTATATTTATTGTTGTTCCCCGCCTCAATCCAGAGGGAGAGGTGGGTTAGAAATAAATAAATATATTATTATTATTGTTATTAATAATAATAATATATTTTTCATCTGGCATGGGCACAGGATAAACAAGAAAATTCCATGTTGCTTACCTGTAACCATAGTTCTTCGAGTGGTCATCTGTGCATTCTCACATATGGGATCTGTGCCTGTGTGGGCCTTGTTTTGGAAACTTCTATAGCTGAGGCAAATGGTTTTGGCAGGAACCCCTCCACCATGCCTGACTCCGGGTTCCCGCCCTTCTCCTCAGTTCTTTGAGACAGAATTGCTGGCATCATAACCAGTAGATAAGCCGCTTGGTATCGGCAGCACATTGACATCACCACCAAAGTGGGGATGGTGGGTGGGTTGTGTGAATGCACAGATGACCACTCGAAGAACTACGGAAGCAACCTGGATTTCTTCTTCATGGTCTCTGTGCATCACACATATGGGCGATTAAAACACTCACTTCTTCTAGTGGCAGTTTCGATACCGATGTAGGTGGAGTGCTCGGTGTTGAGAAAGGCACCTGTACCGACATAGGCAGTTGGTATCGAGGCCTAGTATCAAAGTAACAGGTCTATTATAACAGTTGTCCCCAACATAATATTGATGCCAATCTCCATACTGGTACGGCAGTTTCGGAGGAAGCAACCCATTTGAAATTCCATCCCATTCTCTCACGGGGGACCGAGCACGATGTTCCCAGACATCATGGTCATAAAACTCCCTTTGTTGAAAATCATAGCGCTCCAAGTGTAGATGCTCTGGAGAGAAGCCCTGAAATTGGCAGCTAGCCTGCAATGGCTGTGCTACTTAATATGGTGGAGAAATGTCTATTGGCCTTGGTGGGGAGAGACTTCAAATCTCACCCTCTGACGTCGAAGCTGCATGAGAGATGTCTGGTCTCGGTATCAAGAGCTCTGACCTCAGTATCAAAGGAGCCGGTTCTATTATCACTGCTGAGGAGGCCACCTGTGGTATCGGGGAGTCTAACAGCAGCAGAGGGGTTGGAACTCACATTGACATGGTAGCCTCAGCACAAGACATTTTGATGGTTTATCTTATTTTTCCTTGTTATGGGTGCCCCAGAAGGCTTAAGTGACCTGGCCTTCTTAGAAATCTCTTTTGCTGTCGAAAAACAATTAGGGTGGATCTACACTGCTACTTTAAAGCACTTTAAAGTGCTTTATAACAGTAGTGACAACTGTTTTGGAGTGTGTCCTGGGCCCCAACAGTTGTCACTACTGTTATAAAGCGCTTTAAAGTGCTTTAAAACAGCAGTGTAGATCCTGCCCTAGAGAACGTCCGGATGTTGGAAGATTGGAATGACCCACGGTTAGAGTCAGGGTCCAAGGATGCTGAGGGAACGTAATGATCAGCTCTATTCTTTTAGTCCATTTTGTGAATCTCATACAGTGGCGACAGCTCTCGACAATGTGAGCCTTTCCCAAACAAATCAAACAGAGAGAGTGTCTGTCCGTTGGAGAAGCTTGCTGCTGCACTCAACACATTTTCAAAAAGGGGCCTTAATAGCTGTGCAAGCCCTCCCCCCCCAACGCGATCCAAGATTGTTGGAGGGTAAAATAGCCAAAAATAATGACAATAATCAATTAAAGCTAAAAACAAACTAAAACCAACTAAAACCTCAGCACCCGGAAGTTTTTTTCCTCATGAGAAAGACCGAAGTTCCCAACGAGACATCCTTTCAGCAAGGCAATCAAAAGAGAACTGAGGAGAAGAGCAGGAACCCAGAGTCAGGTGCAGTGGATGGGGGGGGGGGGGGGTTCCCACCAAAAATGTTTGCCTCAGCTATAGAAGTTTCTGAAATGATCTCTATGCAGGCACAGAGCCCTTATGCACAGAGACCACGAAGAAGAATTTATTATGAACATGAATACATTTATTTTGGTTTAGACCTTTAAAGCCCTTGGCCCTGCATATCTCAAATATATATATATATATATATATATATATATATATATATATAGTGTGTGTGTGTGTGTGTGTGTGTGTATGATTACCCCCCACACACACACACACAACATACTTTTGAGCTAGATCTCTGCTCAGCCTAGAGAACAGAAGGTTAAGAGGAGATATGATAGCCATCGTTAAATATTTCAGGAGCTGCCATATAGAGGAACAGACAGAAGGTAGATCTAGATATACTGACAGATCTCTGGGTAATGGTTTTTAACTTCCAACTGTGTTAACAATAGCAACAAAATGCCTTTTCCATCTCTAAATTAGGTTAATGAAATCAAGAAAGCTTGGAGGGCAACAAGAGTTGATTTGTATGAAAGCTCCAGTTCTGATACTGGACACAACCTTCTTCCTCCATTTTATGTAAACCTTCCTGAGCCACTATTTTGCACCTGGCTCTAATTGGTGGACCGCAGGATTCTAGTGAAAAACCAAAGCCTAAAGTCCCCACCACTCATGGCACAGATGAAGGAACAAATTCATTTTCAGTGGCTTGAAAATGTAAATCTCCCTGCCCCATAACCCTGCCCCAAATGGATTCAAATGACAATGAAAAGGAATTTCAGCTAAATACTAGGAAGAGCTTTCTGATGGTACAATTCGTTCAACAATAGAAATTACTGCTTCAGAAAGTGGCGGGCTTTCGTTCATTTTTTAAGCAGGTCATGAAGACCACTGGCAATCTTAACTCACAGCCTACTTTATCTCACAAAGTTTTAATGAACACATTTCCGCTACCCTGAGCTCTTTATAGGAAGGGATAGATTCAAAGTGTCAGAAGTAGTTCTCTTGATAAGAACCATTCACTCCAATCTAGCTGCAGTTTCATGTCAAATAAGGCGAGGCACAGCACATATTGCATCACATTCCGAGGGAGTACAGAGCAGAGGCAGACTACATTGTCACTCACATGCACAGAAAAAGGGTATCCAATTTATGCCCATATTGCCCATTTGAGCAAGTTATGCAGAAATGGAAGCATGCTAACAGTCCATAGATCCACTTAGCTAAATCAGGACAAATGGGTTTTGAAACATCTGAAACAACCCTTATTTAGAGTTTCTGAGTATCCAGTGCCCTGTTAGGCGGCTGCTGGCAGGACAGGAGCCACAGAGGCAATTTTCACCACGCTGTCCTCTTTTTATGAATTTTTCCCCTCTAGGCAGGTTTATAAGCCCATCTAGCAATGGTGCACTGCCACAGGCTGGGCTGGGGCTGGGGAAGCCGTAGGATTTCTCATATTCTGCTCTCTCCTCTCCCCGCCCACAGGAACACCTCCATTTCTTTCCTTCTTGAGGCCATAATTACAACATTGGGAAGCAGCCAGCAGGGATCTTTCTGCAGCGGCTGTGAAGGAGGGGGATCGGAGCCTCCCTCCTGAGAACATAGCAGGGTCTATGGCCTCGGGTAGAGGACTCCCTTGGACCCTCTTCCAGTAACCACAGGATTTCTCTGTTAGTTTGATTTCGTGCTAACTTCTATTCACTCTCCTAAACACATCAAAACAGAGAGCTGTCCAGTGCCTCATCTGGTTCTATTTTTGTGCGTGATCGTAGCCAAGAAAACGAATAGCCCTGTTCCTATGCCCTCACCCACGTTTTATGGCTCTGACATCGTTGCAAATCCCTGCGAGTAGACCAAAGAAAAAGAACGCTTCCTGTTGCGTGCCATAATATTTTTTTCCCCAGATTGTGTACACATGGTCGCACAGGAAAAAGATGTTCTATTTATAGAAATAACCTTGAGTGTTTTTACCAGCAGGCATCGCAACGGGCAAACAATGTTCACTTCTTCGTGCCCTCCCTCCTCTCTCCCCCAATTGATCCAACCGCTTTTCATTATCAAAGACCACTTCTAAACAGCCTTATGCAACTGTCCAGCCAAGCACACCTGGATAAAGCTCAGTCTAATCAGGTTAATGTTTCTGAAACGGTATTTATAAAAAGAGATGGAGATAAGAAGAAATTGAGGTCACGGCTTAACATTTCCATGGTGGCAAAATCAGCTACAACCGAGCAAATCTTCCCAGATCATGGTTGTGAAGAGGTACTGCAGATCCCAGCAGGTTTGGAGCAGACCATAGCAAACGGAAGTTATCTGAAGTCAAACTCAAGCAATAGGCCTTCTTCTTGAAGTGGGAGAGACCATAAACTCCATGAGAAAGCACATGCTCTGCATGCAGAAGGCCCTGGTTCAACCCTTGGCCTCATCATTGAAAGGATAGGCAGCAGTCTAACAGCAAAGACCAGGTGCCACCTGTGCTGAGAGATGCTGCCAGTCAGAGTAAACAACCTTATGACTGGGTTCACACAATCATGGAGGGAAAATAAGACACAGTGGCTTATTTTCCTTCCTTGCACATGCTTGTCACAAGATGCCTAATTAGCATAATTGCCCTCACTGTGTGTGGATTATTGTGACTAGAGAGGGACAGCTTTCATTACATCCATTCCGACTGCATTTTGCAGATTGTCAGATGCCTTTCATTCTGTCGTCCGCTCATTGACAGAATTGGGTTTTTCCCGAATTTGCACAAATTTGCATTTGCGAATATGTGCAAATCTCCATGCTTTAGCCTATGGGGGAAATGCACATTTTTGACTAGTGCTTATTTTAAGGCATACGGCTGTATGAAGTTGCCATAAGGTTTTTGTTTATATATAAGAGGAGGCTAGATGGTATAAGATAGCTATAGGATGGGATAGCTAAGACAATCATCAATTAGCAGGCCTGATAAAAGAGTGGTTCTGTGGATCTAGTTTGTGACCAAAGGAAGTGAGGCAGGTGGCTACCAAGAGGAGGGCCTTCTCTGCTGTGGCACCCAGGCTGTGGAATGAGCTCCCTAGAGAGGTTTGCCTGGCACCTACATTATACTCTTTTAGACGCCAGGTGAAGACCTTTATATTTTCTCAGTATTATTACAGTTTATGCGTCTAATTTTTAACTTTGCTGTTTTAAATTTGTAGTTTAAATCTATATTGCTGCTTCATTTTATCCTGCTTGTGTTCTTATATATACTATGTTTTTATACTGTTGTTGTTTTATATTTTGAATAGTTGCTGTGGTTTTAATTTCTGTGAACCACCCAGGGAGCTTCAGCTATTGGGTAGTATAAAAAGGCAATAAATAAATAAACAAATAGTTTGAGCCACAATGAATTTTGGGAAGTGCTTGTTTGGATAGTAGAGTCATCTTTTGACTTTGAAAAAGAGGGAGGTTTATTGGGGAAAGGTTGTGGTTAATGCACCTTTTTTTAGATATGTTATTTATTTTATTACATTTGTATACTGCCCCATAGCAGAAGCTCTCTGGGCGGTTTACATAAGATTAAAACAATTAAAAACAATATACAAAAATTAAAACAGCAAAAACATACAATATACACACAATATACACATACATTTAAAACCACTATAATAACTTTTAAAAGCTATAAGCCTAAAACAAATTGTTAACTTCCTGAGAGATATTGCTAAATTCCTGAGAGAAGAGGAAAGTCTTGACCTGGCACTGAAAAGATAACAATGTTGGTGCCAGGTGGGCCTCGTCGGGGAGATCATTCCACAATTGGGGGCCTCCACAGAGAAGGCCCTCTCCCTTGATGCCGACCTCCGAGCTTCCCTCAGAGTAGGCACTCGGAGGAGGGCCTTAGATGTTGAACGTTGTTGTTCCATCCCTGCTAGCTTTTATTAGCCAAGAGGGACATGGATCCAATACGGAGGTGGTTGCACGAACCTGTCCAAGCACCTTGTCAACGTCCTCAAGCTGTACCAACTGAAACTCATCCAAGAAAACAGGACAAGCCTGTGCTCTGGATACCTCATTTGATTCACCTGCTATATAACACTGGAGTCTAAGTCCTGACAGATGCCAAAGATTTTATTCTGGAAGTGCCTAGCAAATATATTACAGTGGGCCTCAGATGGTTGTACCATGTCCTTGGGGCCGGCATGTAAAAGCCCCCGGACAACTCTGAAACGCTCCGCTGGGTGGCAGTTTGATGATTTAATAGTGGCAGCAAAATATTGTTTTTTTGCTGCCCTCACTGCCCCTGAACACAGCTTACCATGGGCACTTACCAGTGTTTGATTGCATCCACTAGGAGTTCGTCTCCATCTGCACTCAAACCATATCCTGTTCTATTTCATCACTCTTAGCTCTGGGGTATACCACAGAGCCGTATGAGCTCTACAGAGGAGAGGGCGCTCAGAAGCAATTGTGTCAACCGCCCGGGTCATTTCTGCATTCCACAGATCAACCAGAGTTTCGACAGGAGAGCCAGCTCTATCAGCCAGAAAACTCCCGAGAGCCCTCTGGAAACCATCTGGATCCATTAGCCTCTGGGGGCGGACCATCTTAATGGGTCCCCCACCCTTGCAGAGGGGAAAAGCCACTGTAAGTCTGAACCTCAGCAGGTGGTGATCTGACCATGACAGAGGGTTGATGTAAAATCCCCCACTTTACAGATCACCATCTCCATGTCCAGTTGAAAAAAAACCAGGTCTAAAGTATGCCCTGCTATGTGCGTCGGGCCAATGGCATGTTGGGACAGTCCCATGGTTGTCATGGAGACCATGAAATCCTGAGCTGCCCCAGATAAAGTGACCTCAGTGTGAATGTTGACATCCCCCAGAACCAGGAGTCTGGGAGACCTCAACAGTACACCCGAGACCACCTCTGTCAGCTCAAGTAGGGAGTCTGTTGAGCAGCGGGGTGGGCGGTACACCAACAGAATTCCTAATCTGTCCCGTTGGCCCAACACAAGGTGCAAACACTCTAGACCACTAGTCACATGGACAGGGAGCCTGCAGAGGGGGATGGAGTTCCTATAGACCACAGCACCCCCCCTCCCCGGACCTCAGGTCTATGCTGATGCTGAACCAAGTACCCCAGTGGGCACATCTGGGAGACTCCTTCCTGCTCACCCACCCAAGTCTTGGTTATACATGCCAGATCGGCTGCCTCATCCACAATTAAGTCATGGATTAGGGAGGTCTTATTATGCACCGATCTGGCATTTAAAAGCAGCATCCGGAGGCCTGAGAGCTGGCTGATAGGGCAACCAACAAGCCTGTGGATATGAGGGGGACCAGAACAAGGCACAGCCATTAACTGTCTGCGCCTCGTTCCCCTTACCTGACAAGTCCTCCTCACAACGCCATATCTCCCTCTACCCTTCACTATATTGATGGGGCACCCCTCAGATCCCCCCTACTTGGCCCTGTATCCCCCTTCCCAGGCACATAGCTCAAGCAAATAAGCAAAGAAAACAAATATAGGTTGGCAGCATTAGCTGGCACCCACATCAACTTCCTCCTTCCTGGGGCAGCAGGCCTCCCTCTCCTACAGGCGATGGCTTTCCCAGGCCTCCTCAGCCAGCCAGCTTAAATATCCCTCCCAGGAAAGGGGGACAGGTGGAGTTGTCCACAGCAGCTGGCTCAGTACCTGATAAGATAAAAGAAATAAAGAAAAATATATTTTTACATAGCACCAGAGCTTTGCTCTCCTTTTTTTCTTCAGTACCTGGGGGCCTGGTCCTGCAGGGAGTGGCAGTCAGGCAGCAGTCCTCGGGGAAGAGCAGCGGTGATGGTGATCATGGTAGTGGCAGCGGCCAACCACAGGGTACAGAGACAGAATGCTTAAGGAGAAGCTGGGGACTTTTTGAGTTTCTCAAGAATTAGCTATGACATCAGTAATAAGAGAGAGGCACTTAGATTCCGAGTGAGGGGCTAAAATGAAACTAGTCCACTTTATAATACCAATCAGTAAGCAAAAAGCATAGTTATTACCAAATTCGATATTGTACATATGGCTAGCATCCGATTTAAAGGTATAAAAGGAAGTTTTATACCTTCTATCTTAATTCTAAAAGGACTTTGTCTTTTTGGTGATAGAAGGAACAGAGCCTCTGCTGGTAGAGAGTTTAAGAGAGCAATCCTATGGCACCTGGACATTATTTGGGGTGGAGGCACAGGATTGTTCACTTTACTGGCTCTGACCTCGGAGTCAGTAAACTGCTCTCCCTCTCCCTCCTCGTAGCTGGGATAGAATCACACTGGCTACCTCTCGGTGCTCAGAAACCTGAGCGAAGAGATGGGGGAAAGAGGGTGATTCTGGGGGCAGGGATTGGGGAAACTGCTTTATGCAGCTTCCTATACTTGTTCCAGACTCCTTGCCTTCTGCTCCGAGCAGCCGCAGCTAGACAGGCCAAATCGCCCGTCTAGCAAAAATGCAAGGAGGTTGGAGCACAGAGGTAAGGATCACCTCCACTTCACTTCCATGCTCTGGCTGCCTTTCGTTGAATACTCAGCAGCCTCTGACTTTGGAGGCTGCTGACTATCACCACAGAATTACACCCTAACTCTTTTCTCTTCCTACATTAAGTAGGAATGGTGAGTGTGAATGAATCTTTATAATAAAAAGTACTTTATTTCACCCTAATTAGTTTAATGTGCAAATCATATATTTGTACCTGGAATTCAGCACTTTATTGTGTCAAGACAGCCATATCTTTTAGCCCAAGTCAAATTCTAGAAAACAGGAAGTAAAATCCTGTATTAATTCAAATATTTTTCATCTCTTTCCAGTGGTGGGCTGGCCCAAAATAAAAAGGGTCGGGCCAAAAGACCCAAAGTACCAGCATATTTTAGCTTAAAGCTCTTACTAGCAGTAACTGAGTTTAGGAGAGGCATTTTAACCGTTTAGAATGGGGGGGAAAGCATGCAAAAGTTTGGAAACTACAAAATGATCTATGGATGGGAAAAGTAGGTGGGGCCTTCTGGGAAACCCTGAAGGACACATAGGGACTCCAGGTGTGCCAGATTTGGCTCAAGGGTTTGAGGTTCAAGACAGAATGACAGAACGAAAGGTGCCTGACAATCCACGAAACACAGATGGAATGGATTTTGCACAATCTGTATGACCCTAATTGTGAGTGACTGTACTACGGAAATACGTATAAGATCTGACATGGCGTTATTTATAATAAAAAAGAAAAAGAAAAGGAGGAAGAAATGAAGATAACATACACCTGCTTGATGAGAAAATGGAAGGAAGTGATTGATAGACTAGAGAAAGGGTTTGAAGCCAGGAGGAGTCTTCCCCAAACTGTGGAGGGTTATTCTAGTCCTCTGGTTTTGTGTTAGTCCTCCTGTTCAGGTAATTTCTTGGAAAAAAAACAACAATCAAGAAGTCCTGCTGAAGGAATTTCATTGAAAACATGGCCTATCAAGGACATCAAGTATCTAATTACATGTGATATTAAGGATCTTTTCATGAGATTGTATTACTGCACTCTTAACTAATCCAGAAAAAGTACCATTCAGGCCCATTCTGTCACTACCACAAATTACCAGTCAGAAAATCCCTTTTGCTACCCTGACTGAAAGTATGGCAGCGCTGTCCATGAGCATTAAGGAGCAAGTAACTAAGCTACAATACATTATGTACTAAATTATGTACATATATGTACTCTCAGTTGGGATGATAATGTATACTGGTGCTTCTGCTCTTCTGCTCACCACCTTGGTGTACTGAACTTGCAGATTTGTTTTAGATAGGGTGCTGAAAGTATACAGACCTATGGAACACTTTAATGTGCACATTTGGCCACATTCTTCAGTAGAACTTCAACAGAGCAATGGGATTTGCAAAAGCTCACACTTGGGACACAAATTCTTCTTTCCAACCACTCCAAAGCTTACATTCACCTGGCATGCAATATTCCTTTCCAAGTAAACATTAATTGGATTGTACTGTAAATCTCACTGGATGACTTAACTTCTAACTAAACATGTATTGGATTGTAAAGCATTTATACCAACATGATCAGGACGTATATGTAAATAAAATACATAACTAAGTCTAGGGTTAAAGCTGCATGCACTATACTAGAGTGACCATATACAAAAGAAGGCAGGGCCCCTGCAACTTTAACTGTTGTGATAAAGAGGGAAATTCACCAGGAACTAATTGCATACAAATGACACTGGCTGAAATTCCCTTTTCTCTACAACTGTTAAAGTTACATGAGCCCTGACCTGGATTTTATCTGGTCACCCTATATTAAAGTAAACGAAGGCTGAAATTTTGTACCCCCTTACTTGCAAATAAACCCATCTGGGCTTAATGGGAATAACTTCAGAGTAGACACGTGTAGGATTGTGCTGTGAATGTGCAAAACTTCAACCTACAGATTGCATCCTATGAAAACGTAGGGTTTCAAATTAAAAATACTAAAGCCAAGTACTTAAAATAAATATTGCAACATTCACAAATTAGAATAAGTGAAAATAAATTTGGCTAGGGATAGCTGAATGTCCATAAAACTATGTATCACTACAGTCAGTAAAATTCAAATTGTGATCAGCAGAGCTGTGGTTTTGGCTTCATCCATAGATAATATCCATGAGTGCACTTTCACTGGATTCCCGTTAAATATTTCATTGGCCTGCATAAACAGTTACCAAACTGCTGCCTCAAGAGTTGGTATTTGTGTCTGTCATCATTTTTCTTGAATAATGGCTTCAAAAAACGGGGGGGGGGGCTTTTCATATTAAACCTGCTTTGAATATTTTGCATCCCCAACTATTGCAGAATCATTCAATGGATGCATGTCCTACTGTGGCCGAGAGAGAGAGATGATTTTCCACGTAGAACGAATGCTGCATCAAATATCCCCATGCAACAAGTCGGATTTTAGGGAGGCCAAATTGTTCAACTCCCTGGTCTAACCAAACACTTGCCTTCGTTCATGCTTGTTCAGAAACTGATTTACTGTTTCAGCACCGTTCCTCTCTCCCTCCTCAGTGATTCTTTCCTCACCCACTGTGAACCCACCCAAAGATGACATAATGAGCACTATATTGCCAAGACACCATGGAGCCTATTTGACACCACCCCTGAAGACAAAGCCAATTCAGTAAAAGCCATACTTCCTGCATTGCCTTCGCTCTGAATAGCTGGGGCATGATCACATCTTGAATGTGGGACGAGGAGAGCACCACGGTGGGGATTGTCATGGCCGGGGCAGATGCTTCGACTTCCTGAGCTCTCCCCCTCCCCCAGCTCCCAGTAAGATCCTATACAATTAGCGAGCATTGGCCATCCACTTGAAGTCACTGAAAGGGAGAGCTTTTCACAGGACACAAAAGCCTTCAAGAACAAGGTCCCCCTCATTTAGCTCAGCTCTACAAGGGACTCCCAAATTTGTTTCCAGTTCCCACTAAGCCCTGTCCAGTATTAGATACTTCAGCCTCTTGGCTGCTTATATCTATTGCTGTTAGGATTCAGCTCCTCAGAAGGTGAAAGTATTAAGTAGGGATGTGCATTGGATCGGATCCGATCCATGATCCGAATCTGATCCAGGGGGAAATCGGATAAATTATCCGATTTCCGATCTCACCACTGGATCAGCCGATCCAATCCGATCCGGAAAGGTTCCGATCTGGTTCGGATGGATCGGCGCCACTTCCATTGGCGGGCGCCAAGGCGCCCGCTGATGGAAGCAGACAGCGGGGGGGGGGGCTTCCCTAGCGGGGCTCTCCACTTCCATCGGTGGGTGGCGGACGGGAGCAGACGGCCAGGAAAGGTAAGCAGGGGGAGGGGGGGCGCGCGGCGCGCTTACCTTTTCTGGCCGTCCGCCGCCGGCTGCTACTGCGAGCAGGCTTCGTGACCTGCTCCTAGGTAGCACGCCAGGTGATGATGCGCTAGTCATGAGCAGGCCATGAAGCCTGCTCGCAGTAGCAGCCGGCGGCGGACGGGAGCGGACAGCCAGGAAAGTTAAGCAGGGGGGTGGGGGGCACGCGGTGCGCTTACCTTTCCTGGCCGTCCGCTCCCGTCTGCCGCCAGCTGCTACTGCGAGCAGGCTTCGCGGCCTGCTCCTAGGTAGCGCGCCAGGTGATCATCACCTGATCATCAAGTGATGATGATCAGGTGATGATCACCTGGCGTGCTACCTAGGGGCAGGCCGCGAAGCACGCTTGCAGTAGCGGCCAGTGCCGGACAGGAGCGGACGGCTAGGAAAGGTAAGCAGGGGGCAGGGGGGAGGGGGTTTACCCCCCCCCGGAGCCGTCCGCTTCCATCCGCTGGCGCCTGCGGGCGCCAGCAGATGGAAGCAGACGTCTCCAGGAGGGGTAAGGAGCACGGGGGAGGGGCTTACCTGCTGGGGCCATCCACAGCGGATGGCCCTGGGTGCGAGGGAGGCCCACCCACCCGCCGCCATTTTTTCTTCATAGACTTGCATTGCAATGCAAGTCTATGGGGGGGGGGGGAAATGGCGGCCGATCCAAAAAGTTCCGATCTTTGGATCGGGATCGGACTCGATCCGGTCCGGGGGGGTCCGATTTTATCCGATCCGATCCGTGACAAAATTGGAGGTCCCGATCCGGGTCCTGATCCGATCCGGGGGTCCGTGCACACCCCTAGTATTAAGGCTCTATTTCTATCAACAGAGTTGCAGGGTTCAAATCCACACAGTCCTTGAATTACAAAGCAATGGGGGGGGGGGGAAGGTTGAGGCTGGTGCCAACTCCTCTACAGCCAATCCTTATAGTTTACCAGTATTTGGTGGGCATCTTGCTGGCATTCACTAACTAAATACAGCAGGAAACTAATCCTTATAAAATGACAAACACTTTCAACTCTGGCAGTAAACAAGATTCCCAGGCAGAGGCTGAGCACCTCTCTGAGATGACTTGAAGTAGATTTCAAACAGTACATGGCCTTTGAGCTAGTCTCTACCTTTAATAGGCAACACTGCACAGAATGGAGAAAAGAGTCATATAGAAAGGGTTCTGATAAGGCAGGATGTTAAAAATGATGGCTCACGTTTTTAGGTCAAGGTGATTGGGTCACATCTAGCACCGTTACCCATACATTGATTACTGCTCTTCTCAGCTTACTTCCATATTCAGAAGTGTTGCTCAATCGTGGAAGCAACTGAGCAAAGTTTTATTAGAAGTAACTTCTTCAAATCCTATTTTATATAGAGGGGTCAGGATAGTACAGTTAAAACAGGTTTGGAACTCATCAAAGCAACTGTCACAAAGATGTGTTTGTATTTCCACATAAACGTTTGAATTTACTCAAACTTTATTTTGTTTGCACTTCACTTATGGTTACAGAAGGCGTTCCATCAGTTGTGTTTAATGAAAAAATATTTCTTTCAAACAAGGCACAATAACTTAGATTGAAATCTTCTTGTAGTTTAATTTTCTTGCTTAAAAAAACTGCATTAATGTACAAAATCTGATCTTAAGGATATAGATACAATTACTACCAAATACTTCAGCTGACAGAATTATATGGATTAAGCACTATAATGCACAACTCTAAAGTGTTCCAGAGTACACAAACTATTTTCTGGTACTAATACTTTAAAGAGTCAATTTAGACTTGTTCCACCAATCTCCACCACTAATAAATGACACATGTCATTGTTTTCCTTAGTAAAGATTTGCTTGAAAGCATATCTATACTGCCCTGAATTTCTTATAGGAAGGACATACATGAGATTAATACTGATAATTTCTCAGAATAATGGAACATGGATAGAGTAGGAACTTAATGGCAATGTGGCAATTTAGACAGAAACTGAGAAATACTAGGGATCTTGTTATATTTGGAAATGTTCTTTCCATACATAACACTAACGAGGTTATTTTTCCTTGCCTTGGAAAAGGGGGAAGGAAATGAGAGACTGATAACACATGTTCTCTAGGAAGCCCTACAACATACCAGCCCAAACCAATATTTGTAATTTGGTTGTGCTCATGTTTTAGGTGACAGAATGATAATTAAAGCTACATAAGTGTTGAAAAAACTCCTTATTTTATGTTCATATGATATATATATATATATATATATATATATATATATATATATATATATTGGCACTACCATAAGGCAATGCGCAGCAGAGCTGCAATTTTCTAGTAGCGTTTTACCTATCATTAGGGCTCAGCACATACAGTTGGTATTATCTTTGAGTGTTTTTTTCCCCACAGCAGCTCTTTCCTGAAGAAGCAAGGCACGATTCAGTAAGTGGTTTGCCTCTTCAGGATTGGGAGTGGAAGCTGTTGATAAGAAACCTTCAATGGAATCTACATAAGCCAGAATCCAAAGCTGCATGTATATGGGAGCTTTCCAAATTATCTCTTATAGCAGCAGCACCCTATGCCCTTCAAATTTAATTCCGTAAGCCAGGGCCCCTCTAGATGATTACTTCCCAGAAAGAACCTAATGCCGAAAAGAGAGCATTTGTCACATCTCCTCCCCATGTATACGTAGCAGTGCTTTACACAGTTACATGGGCCTTTTTGGATCCTAGCTAGGGCTGTGCATCGCTTCGGATCCAAATCCCGAATCCAAAGTGAATCGGGATGATTCGGACCTCCCTAAAACAGATCTGAAGCGAATCGGCCATCTGCAAGATCCCCAACTTTCATGTTTCTAGCTTTAAAAATGAAAAAGTTATAGGCGTTTATTTCTCCCAATGCAAGTCTATGGGGAAAATGAGTCATCCAAATCGTGATTCAGAGGTCTGAATCTCACTTTGGATTTGGATCTGAAGCTAATCAGGGAGGACCGAATCGACCCGAAGAGAATCGGGCCCAATTCAGAAGTGACAAATCGAGATCCAAAGAGAATTGGGTGGTCCGTGCACAGCCCTAATCCTAGCCACTAACACTAAATTATGACACCACTGATGCTCCTTGGACAAATTCATTCTGAAAGTGTGCCAAAAAAACCAAACCTGTTTTGCAAATGTAGTTTGTTTACAATACCTTTTCTTTTAGCATGTCACATCAGAGATACTTAGAAGCTAAAATAACACCCCAAAGAAATATCAAATAGCTATAAAATGGGCTATAATCCAGACACACACACATGCATCGGGCTCTCAGTGTTATGCTCTTAGCTATGATAGGAGGAATTCTAGAATGTATAGGGCACACAATTTCCCCTATACATGAGTATCTTACTTCCACAGGCTGGATCACAGCCATAATTTTCTTCCATTTTCTAACTGTTAATTATTTGGCATAGAAGGGTAAAATATCTGAGACTGGTTTGTTTATTGTAATTTTGGACATTTGAAGAGGGTTCTCTTACCATCTGAGCAAAAACAAAAAGCTTCTGGGAAAATTGCTGGGGCATTTCCTATTTAATCCTGAGCAAGTGTTGAGAATCCTTCATACAATAAAAAAGCCTACCATACTAATTAGAGATCTATAAATAAATATAAGAAAAAAATAAGGCAACATGCATAACATGGGAACTTAAAGTTTTTTTTAAGTATCTGTTTAAATAATGAAAAATTCAAAAGGCAAAATATTTTTCCTATAGAAAAAGCAGTCTTTAAAACATGAAACTCTATAGGCTGCATCAAGTTATTAAAATATTTTGTTCAATGTTTATATAAACAAAACACATACAGTCACAACTAAACACACAATCAAATTGTTTTGATTGTTGCCCAACATTATTTAAATCTATACAACAAACATAAATAAAATTGTTTAAAGAAGCAAGTATTGTTTTGGTCTGGCCATTGGTTTGTATCTGTTACTATGTAAACCATCAAATCTTTGTTTTTTTAACTGATTGCTCAACCTAATCCAAGACCAGAAAAACCAGATTACAAAAATAAAAATAAGCATATTCATGGCCTTAAAAACGACAATGCTATGACTCATTTGGTTAATGAAAAAAAAGATGAATTACAATTTGATGTAAATGTTTAGAATAAGCCACAGTCTTTCAGGTTATTCTTTATGATAACATCAGTTACGGCATCAAAGACAAACTGCACATTCTTAGTATCAGTGGCACATGTGAAATGGGTATAAATTTCCTTTGTGTCTTTTCTCTTGTTTAGGTCTTCAAATTGACACTGGATATATGCAGCTGCCTCTTCATAGGTATTTGAACCTTTAAAAAGATAAGATGCACACACTTAAAATTCTAGAATAGAAGATTGAACACATGCCTGATTAATTCCCCCAACCCCTCAGGATTTGAAGGATTGTTCTAGGTGCCCTCTGCAAGGACCAACTTTTTAAGAAATACTGTGTTGTTAAATGCTGTGCTTTTATTTTGTTTGTAATAGATAATGAATAAGATAAAAGAGTCGTGTGTTCTTATGAATCTGTTTACAGTTTCTCTGTAATATTCTGGTTAGAATATACTGAGGAAATGGGGGAATTGTTATTTTTGCTGAATAAGAATTCTTTATACCATCAATGGGTTTTTTTAAAATTCCATATACAATCTCAACAAATTCTAATTTATACACATGGAAAAAACTTCCAGAGTAGGTGTGTTGGTCTGTTGCAGCAAGAAACAAGGAGTGTTGCAGCACCTTAAAGACTAACAAATATATTATGGCATAGATTTTTATAGACTAGATTCCACTGCAGATACATGAACAGTTATCCTCAGTAGGCAGCTTCATATGTGTATGTGTGTGTAGATACAGAGGGTTAAACAAGAATGATGGTTTCCTTTCCAACTACAGGTATTAATTCAGCAATCCTAAAATGACGGTTATTACCACATCCTGTTGTGCATTTTGCACAAATTTAAACTTCTGTTGAATTGTCAGACTGATATTTGCAGTTACTTCATTTTTTCAGTCTGAAGATCTAACTGTCACCATCACTGGCAGGGCAGATGACCTTAGAGGATGAGCCCTGCTGATGATATCAGAAGTGAGGCTCTGCTTTCTGACATCATAGTTCCCTGGCCAAAGTGCTAGCTGGAGCTCTTCCTGTCGGTGCTACAGCTGGGGAGGCAACTCTACCCATCCATTGCTTTAGCCACACATAGAAGGCGAAGCAAAGTGCATTCGGCCGACACATGCTGGAAGACCACTTGCTTTTCTCCTCTTGCCTCCCAACTCTTTTTCCTTTTTGTGCCATGTCTTTTTAGATTGGAAGCCTACTTATGTTTATTGATTGTATGGAAACCACTCTGAAACCATTTTTTGACTGAGGGGAGGGATAAAAATGCTTAAAATAAATAAATTAATAAAACAAATCAATAAATTAAAGAGATCAAAGTTTGGTTCATTAGAGGAAAACAATAAGCCTAAAGCTTTCTACACACTGTCTTCAAATCAAACTACATTCATATATAGATTATACAGAATGCAGATAATATTCTCATTTAATCTGATAGTAAAACAATACCAATGATTAAAATACCACACTACCTTATGTAAGACATTAGAGCAGATTATATGAGTTGAACGGTGAATGCCACAGAGATACAGTACCATCCAAACCTTACAAGGTAACTATTATTATTTATAAAACTGTTTTTTCCATTGCTATTATACTCAGAGGTTTCAGATCAAGGTATCTCTCTCTGCTTCCTCCTCACCTCCCACGCCGACATGCTTTTTTCATAATAATGCAAATACCTGGATATTCTGGGTAACAAATAGTGAGAGGACTTCTTTTGATTTTTTCTTCAAAGAGATCCTTTTTATTTAAGAAGAGGATAATAGAAGTGTCTGTAAACCATTTATTGTTGCAGATGCTGTCAAATAATTTCATGCTTTCATGCATCCGATTCTGCAGTTGAAAGAAATGATGATATATCAGTTTAGTCCTCTCTCCCTTCCTTTCCACAGCAGTACCAGGAAATCCAAAATATCCAATTGCTTTTTGAATCCAGAGTACTACAACATTTTCCCAGCTATTTAGCTCTCTCAGAGGACAACAACCAAACGCTCAAATGGTGTAGGGCACAAAATCCTCTTTTGAGTTATTATTTATTTCAGACAATAGGATCAATCCATTCAAAATTAAGCACTTTGAAATCCCATTTATATGGCTTAGCTATGAATGGGTTGAGCTCCATAATGTTTATCCTATTGTGATCACACTAAAAATAAAAGTGCATCATTGGAAAATTGCACGTTCTGTCACTGTTAGCTTTCAGTGGGAGTCAACTTAGGAAAGGTTGGGTTTCCAACTTTACAAAATCAGTAAGCCACCAGCTGACTAGGTTTGACTGCCCACAAATGATAAAACAGGGCATCATTTAATTTCGTGATTTCAAAGCAATACAAGGCCTGCCTTTGCTGTTACCTTGGTAGGGTGAGAATTAATGTGGTATGTGCACCTTCTGCAGCACTGTGGTAGCTTTGGAAGATCTATACGATATAGGAGAAGCCCATGAGATGGCTCCTCCCTATGCCACCATTAGACACACACAAGAAGTTGAGCAATACGGGCATCATAGGGACCATGCTGGCTGGGTAAATCTCGGAGCTGTAGGACTTTTTTCTATCTAAGCATGCATAGGATTGCACCCTCAATCACATAATGGCCTGGTTAAAAGATACGAAGAGCCATGCTGGATCAGACTAAGGGCCTATCTAGTCCAGCATTCTCTTCATATAGTGGCCAACCAGTTGCCTCTGCAAGGCCCACCAGCATGAGCGCGGGAACATCCTTCTGCTTATATTTCACAGCAACTGGTGTACATTGATAGTCATTGATAGCTCTATTCTATATGAATCTGTCTAATCCCCTTTTGAAGCCATCCAAGTTGGTGGCCATCACTACATCCTGAGATAGCGAATTCTATAGTTTAACTACGTGCTGTGTAAAAAAGTACTTCCTTTTGTTCCTTCATAGGAAACTGATTTAGAGCTTCGGCTATTGGGTGGTATAGAAATGTAATAAAGAAGAATTAAACAAAACGGGTAGTCTCCTTTCGAGCCATGTATGCAACAGGAGGGAAGGGCAGGAAGAAGTAGCTCATGCACCAGCAAACCAGTTTATGTCTGAACCAGGCTATAGTGTGTCCTCAAAACAGAATTGGAAATCTAGTTCAAAGCTTGCCTACCAATTCTGGTTTGTAAATAAACAATGGTGTGCAGTAATCATAGCTTTCCAGATCTGGATGACATGGCATACTAAAGTTATTACAAACCAGGAAATGAGGGAGGGAATCAGAACATGTAAGGGAGGAGCAAGGTTAAGGCAGGAATATGGAAGCCAAAAGTTCATAACTTTCAAACCAACTGAAGTTTTCCTATAGTATACATTTTTCACCATTATTACTTTTAAAAGGATTATTTTGACTTGGAGATAAGTTAGCTGAAATAAAGAATTAGCACATACATTCCCTATATGCTTGGGAAAATAGATTACTGAAAGGCCAATAAATTTTATTTTCTGTAAATTCATCCTAAAGTTTAAATTCTATAAATTCATCTTGAGATTAATTTATACAAATATTTTAGACAAATCAATTTTTTAGTTATTAGACACAAGCTATTGAACATTTGGCATGCCTACTGATGCTAATTAAGGTATTGAATACTGTCCTAATTTGTAAAACATAGCTACAGAAGAGGAGAAAGAGGAATAGAAATAATAGGCAGACAGATAAGGGCAAGAGAAGAGTAAGCAAGACCCTTGCCTTGCAATCTGAAGTATTCCTTTACTCCACTCTCAGAGTTTCGTAATTCTGAAGAGTTTTTTTTAAAGGAAGGAAGAAAGAGGTACAAACCATGGCCAAAATCCAAAGCCTATTTATGATTATAAATGTTTATTCCATGATTATGAACACGAAATATAAGTTAGCCTATCCAAATGTTCATTTAACTAGTTTATAAAAGCATATAATTACCTCTTCCAAGCATCAACACATCTCTAGGTAAATTGAAAGTTTGTGATCTTAGAAAACAGCAGATTAGGGACTAGCATTTTTTTTAAAAAAAACTCTTTACCACTACTTAATGTTCTTTGTTTTCAAAGTGAGTTTACTTGCCATTTCCTCATCTTCAGCAAGGACCAAGTCATAATCACTAAGTGCCACACAAAAAATTATGGCTGTAACTCCCTCAAAGCAGTGAATCCATTTTTTCCGTTCCGATCTTTGGCCCCCAACATCAAACATCCTGCCAAACAGAAAACAAGAATTAGTGACTTTTAAAAGAGGATTCTTCCAAAAACTCAAGAATGCTTCCTCTAATAAGGTAAACTATATTTGAACACAAAGACTATCAAAATTCTAGAAAATTAAGTGTTTTCTAAATACTTTGTATTATGTGGAAAAAAATTAAGATGTATAAACATTTTAAATTTCAAGAGCCAGTGTGGTATAGTGGTTAGAGTGTTGGACTGCAACTCAGGAGATTCGGGTTCCAGTCCCCACTCTGCTATGAAGGTTTCTGGGTGACTCTGGGCCAATTACTGATTCTCAGTCTAACCTATCTCACAGGATTGTTGTGAGGATAACATGGAGAAGAGGAGAACCATGCAAGCCACCTTGGGTTCCTTGCAAAATGGAAAAAGGTGGGATATAAATGTAATAATAATTAAAATAAAATAAATTGCTGCAGATTTTTCATAACTGTGCACTGAACTTGGGAGCATTCCTGCTGCAACATTACCCATACTTCCTATTGGGGAAATACAGGACAGTACTACAATAGCTCTGCTTACAGTGAGTGCTCTCTCTGTATCTTAAATAACAGTCACATGTGCCCTCTTCTTCTGCTTTAACATTAGGAAAAAGAGAGAGAGGGGATTCCAGTAGCTACCACTGGAAATAGGTTAGGAAGATAGGTGTGCAAGTAACATAATACAGTGTGCTTCGTGTCCTTTCATTCTCTTCCTTATGCCTTTAAATGCTAGAAGACAGAGAGAAAGCATGTGTCAAGGATGACAGCTGCCACAGCACATAGTTTCTTTCCTCAGTGAGGACAACAAAGTACTGTGCTATGATATGTGTGAAAGGATAGAAAAGAAAATAGGGGTAGAGAAGAACATCCACCCCAGTTAGCAGATGGAGCCAAGGGTGCAACCATCTTCTTTAAGACTTATTTGAAAGGCTGATCTGTCATGTATATTGTTTAGTTCAAATTGTATGAAGTATCCAAATGCCATTTCAACCATCAATGAGATAGAAATTAGCCACCATTTTTCATTTCTTCCAGCTTTAAAGCAAAAAGAAAGCACACTTGTATCCTCTTTAAATGCGCTAAAACTTTTCAAAATGAAAAAGGCAACATACAGCAAAATAAAAATTTACTGGTACCATGAAAAGTTTACTATGAACTGCAGGATTAATTCCAATGTTCAGGGCTCCACATGAAGAAACCACTACACTGATTTCCCTAAATAAGGTTGCGTTCACATTCCTGGCAGTCAATGGAAGCTGATGCAGTCAGTGTACAGTGTTGCAGTAATCACTGCAACAAAGGTACACTACTGCATCAACCTGCACTGATTGCCAGGGGGACCGGGAGAGGATAACAAATCAGCACTTTAAAATCACATTAAAAATAAAATGTTTTTATTTTTAAAACATAAAAAACAATTCCAGTCCTATAAGCACTAGAAAAATAACATTAGACAGAAAACTGTTTTTTAAAAAGTGGGTTAACTGTACCTAATATTAGCCATTACTACCAAGCATTGTATTAACAGTTATGATTCAGTGATCACCTAGTTTAGATAACAGAGTTAAACACTGGGAGATGTTCCGATATAGTTAGACTGAGTAATTCTGCAAAATTTATTAACTGGCTTCCACAATCAGAAATGGCAAATGTGTTTCAATTGACACTGTAAGTGGTATTAAAAACAGAAAGGAGAAAACGTTCCAAATACATTTCCGAGAAAAGCAATGGAATCTAATTTGCTCAGAAGGACCAAATCACTCAACAGAGGTTGCAGCTAAGAAAAAAGTTTATTAAAGAGTTCTATTAATGGCACTGCACTTAAACTGACAAAAATGTACCAACTCCCCACCATTTGTGGGAGATCAAGCTATTTGGTGGGGACTTAGGAGCAGTCAAAAAATTTGGGGAACATCAAAAGTACATGGGAGATTATTGGATATGATATTCAACTGGACCGTGTTGTGCTAAATGGGAGATCAACTACTGTTTGTTTCTTCATCCCAGCAATTCTAGCAGCAGTCCCAGGTTCAACCAGAAACCATCACATCACTTGGTAGAGTCTAATTTGAATGTCTGCAACCATCTCCCACATTGCATCTTAAGACTCTGACCATGCAGACTTCATGACTTCAGTATCAAGCCAAACTCTTCCTTTTTTCTCTCTCCCACCCCACTCCTTTTTGTAGCATCTTGCCTGATGAAGAGTCTGCAAAGATTGAACCTTTTTGTGACCTTTGAGTTGGCCTAATAAAAGGCTTTTCTGGATACAGATTAAAGGTATTCTATAAACCTCGTATTGTAAAATTATAGATGCTTGTGTATTGGTGACCAAGTATTGGAAGCAACACATGTTTGAAATGAAGAAGTAAAGAACTATGTGGCAAAAGATTCTGATGTATAAAGTCACTTATAAGAAATTATGGGATAAACTAAATCTAATAAAACACTCTGGAATGCTGGTATTCTTTTATGGACTATTGGATTAGGCAAAATTATGAAAATGTAAGAAGAAAATACTGAACTTAGTGTAACTTGCTAATAAGAGATTATGTGTTTAACTTCTCCTGTTTGATTCTGTACATTGTATACCCTTTATTTGACACTCAATGGCTTGGCTTTTTTAATACTATTTCAAAAAAAATTTAGTCCTCCACCCATTTAAAAAGGAACAAAGCTGACTAACCTATAAACACTTATTGTTTTAGACAAGTGCAATATAAATAGCTATTGAACTAAAGTTTTACATTTAAAACTTTTCTCCTAGAAGTTCAATATTTGACCTTGGTATGCCCAACAAACTGCTCTGTTTATCTTTTTTGAATTCTTAATATGTTCAAGCACCAGCATTTCATATACATTTGGGTCTCACTGAAGGAAACATCAAAACTGTTAAGAACTTGCTCAAAAACCAAAATGCTACATTTTGGCATATGTGTAATCCAACGTAGCCAATTACTAGAAGAGACTGAAAGGGGGCATGCTTATTTCTCATGAAACTCAAGGCATGAATTCTGCATCATAATAGCTCCAAGCACAGAAGTCACCAAAACATAACAGGGAAGTACTGTTAAGCTGTGGTAGTTCCCTCTGCACACTTTAAGCAGCCTCCAATCAAGGAAGAGGGGAATTATCAGTGGAAGCCATGAATGTAAGTTTGGCAAACTAACACCTATCTCTTCACATGCTTTAACATATCTCAGATTAGATTAAAGGTTTTTCCAATAGAGTCAGGAAAATATCTAGGAAATGGAAAATGCAAGTTACATTTACTATTTTTATACTGAAAGCTATTAACATGTCTTAATAAATATGTACACAAAGTATATTTCACATTTCATGTGGTTACTCACTTAAAATGTAGTTCTTTGAAAGTAAAGTGAGTTTCTACTATTCCTGTAGTTTTCACTCTAGTCCTGAGGACATCCTGCTGTGTCGGGATATAACTAGTGTGGGCTATCCTGTCCAAGTCATTCAAGTAGCTGAAAATATGAAGTAAATATTGTGTAAAAAATTTTGAAAAATGCAGGCAGGTTATTTTAAAATTACATATTCTAAAAATATAATAAACTACAAGTACAATAAAGACCAACTTCATGCTACACTAAGGTATTCCTTAACGTATAGCGACTTTAAAAATATTATGGGCAATTTCAAACCATCTGACCCCTTTAGGTAATAAACAAGTTGTTAATCAATTTAAAAAGTATTTAAAAGCTTTGTATCAACATGATTTTGTTAACTATGTTTAACCTGGGTAAAGTTTATGAGGCATTCAAGAGGCAGCTGGACAACCATCTGTCAGGTATGCTTTGAAGTGGATTCCTGCATTGAGCAGGGGGCTGGGCTCGATGGCCTTATAGGCACCTTCCAACTCTACTATTCTATGATTCTATGATCCCTTATCTGAATAATTTTTGAAAGAATTCTGCATTTATTGCATACTGATTTATTCTTGATTATATGTCCTAATTACATTCCTGGCCTGAGAAAGTCTCTCTTTGAAAACACATTTGCTCTTCAGGTTTATATTGCTTCCCACCCCCCTTTGTTCTCCACTCCCGCCTTTTCTAGTCAGATATTTATTTATTTATTTGTTACATTTGTATACCGCCCCATAGCCGAAGCTCTCTGGGCGGTTTACATAGGATTAAAACAATTAAAAACAATATACAAAAATTAAAACAGCAAAAACATACAACATACACACAATACACACATATATTTAAAACCGCTATAACAGCCCAAAAAAGCTACAAAAACAAAAAACAAACCCAGGCTCCTCAGATATTGCCAAATGCCTGAGAGAAGAGGAAAGTCTTGACCTGGCGCCTAAAAGATAACAATGTTGGTGCCAGGCAGGCCTCATCAGGGAGATCGTTCCACAATTGGGGGGCCACCACAGAAAAGGCCCTCTCCCTTGTTGCCAACCTCCGAGCTTCCCTCGGAGTAGGCATTTGGAGGAGGGCCTTAGATGTTGAACGTAGCGTTTGGATGGCTTTGAAATTCTGATAAATAAGATATGTGGTGTATTGCGAGTGGGGGACTGCTTTGTAATGTAATCATATATATTTAAATGTTTTAATAGATACATATTTTCTCCCTCTTTTTGCGTTTTCCATTTTAAGTTAGTAGGAAAATGTTTATTGATAGTATTTAATGGTTAGAATCTGATGTATTCAGAATGCAGAATTAATTTACAGAATTATGAATTTATATAATGTTTGTTTAGATTTTGGAAAGAATATGAATGGAGGTCCTTCAGCAGGTAAGATCACTTACAATTTTTGTATGCCTCCAAAAAGAGAGGAAGATAAAATACAGAAAGGATATAAAGAGAGGATACAAGTTTAATTATTTCTAATGAATTTAAGGTATTTGGGAAAAGAATGTTGTACAAAAAAATTGGAGAAAACAAACTATTTTTAAATTATGGGCAATTTCTAAGAACTCTTTAGGTAATATAGAAAGTTGTTTATCCATTTAGACATTATTTAAAAGCAAATATTTAGAAGCAATCAATGAATGCAGTGACACCCTGTGCATGTCTACTCAGAAGCCAGTCCCATTTTATTTCAACAGGACTTACTTCCAGGTAAGCGCATATAGGATTGCAAGCTTGTAATGCTATGGATAATCCTGACAGTAAGCCCCACTGAACATGGTCAGATTGTGCGGTAATACTGCAATCCTATGTAAACAATACTTGAAAGTTAGTCCCATTAAGATCAGTGGGACTGACATTCAGACAGAATCATGTCTATAGCCTCAGAAAGAATAATTCCATCAGTTTCATTTCATTTATTATATTTCTATACCACCCCATAGCAAAGCTCTCTGGGCAGTTCACAAAAATTGACAGTTTAACTGTTAAAAGTACATTAGACCTTCTGGGAACAAATCGTGCTTTACCAAATTAATAAATTTAAACTAAATTTGACCCCGCAAGTAAAAAAAAAACATTAAAAAAATGAAGGAATTAAAACTGTGGTTTTATCCATAGTTAGGGTGCTTTAATATTACTGAATTCAGAGGTTCTTGTGCTCAGCACAGTAAAGCAACACAGATACCTTGGAATATGGTCATCATGTTTAAGAATATGGTCATCATGTTTAAGAACATTTCAATCACCCAGTACTTCAGTCTTTAAAATTGTAGTTTAATTTTAAAATTTTATATATAGAATATAGATCTGCAGCTAAAACAATATTCTCTCTGGAATACTGTTTTTGATAGAATAAACTAGAATAAATGTGTTTCTCTGGAATGAAAAACTACTAGAATAAGTTCAGATGTCACACCACAAATGGCTTTATATGGAGAGGTCTCAAGCACCAAATACATCAACCTGTTCCATAGCAATATTATTAGTTTGCTTTAACAGAAAATATTCCCAGATGGGGAAATTACTTCAGAAGCTTATTTTAGTTACATCTGTCTAGCTTTTTCTATCCAGTTAATAATAAACTATTTTGTTTATGCCTAATTTCAAAGTGTGGAGAAGTTTCTCTCCGTTATCTTCTATTTCAACCTTGAAGAGTCACAAAGATTTCAGGCTCTTTAGAACTATGATTTTCCACTATGTATAAAACAACCTATGTATGCTTACAGATTTCAGATAGACTAATTCTTTCTGAGACTATAAACAGAATGGAAGTACAGAGATTCCTTCCTCCAAATTAGAAGCTTTGTTATACAACTAGAGAGAAAATTTCAGGATGTGAACATATACAAATAAATTGTATACACTATTTCAGGATTTAAAGGCCTAAGCAGGGTCCAAAGAGAGCTCTATGTGCAGGGGACTTCTCCCAAGTACATACTGTCTCTCTCAAGTTTTTCTTTCCTCCCTGAGCACCCACTCCAGAATTTCTTAGGAGCCCATTTCTAATGGGAGCTTTCCTTTAAGACTAACTGCAGATGAGGTTGAGAGGGGATAGTAGGGACTATAACAGGGGAGGAAAGGATTAAACCTCTCTTCCCCATGTGCTGTAGTCCTGACAAAAATCGCATACACTTTAAAAAAAAAAAAAAAAGACAAAGGTATGGTTGCTAGAGATGCATTTAGCGTCACATATAATTTGGCTCTTGGAAACAGTCAACTGAGTAAGTCTTGCCACATACTGAGAGTTCTGGAGTTGGCTGTTGCAAAGGTTTTGCAAATGGTGTGTTAGCAAATAAATAGGGGTCTAAACTGGTATATTTGGCTGGCTGGTAAGTACTATTCAACACAAACTCAGCAAATAGGTCTGATAAATAAAAAATAAATAAAAATGGTTCACACAAGGAAGGTTCCAACTGTTAAAGACATGTATCAAAATTCAGTTTTGTAAACATTTACTTTTGTATCCTAGAGTATTATTGACCACCACCCACCGCCCCAAACCCTTATATGTGATATTTTAACACAAAAAATTACATCAAAACTAGACAAGATTGTATATTTCAGCCTATATGTCTAACCTACAGACATAAACAATAATAAATAATTTTGACAACATTCTGGGTCCCTAGCATAGTACTTTCAGTTTCTCTCTGGGATAAAAGTGGCCCCAAGCCGTAAGTATATATGCTATAGTTTACAAAACTTACAAGTCAGGGTGGAATGAAACACTACAGGGCAACTGATGCAATTAAGGTTGGGGAATATGTATAGTATTAATTCCCCACTGCTCTTACCTGAGTAAATATTACCCCAATATCTGGGTGAAGCCATTTTACAATGGCAATTATAAATCTCACTGAATCTACGGAAGCTTACAAATTTCGCCACTTTACCTTTTAAAATATATGTATTATACACAATGGCAATTCATTGTAAGATTGTCTGTGAATATTAGTCATTTTAGTTACATTTTAGTTATCTGACAGCATTATATACAATCTATAATTCATATAAAATATTGTGCAGCTAATACTTTATTCAGCTAACTTACTGCTGTAACTAGAAAAATCAAATCGACAGACAGTAGAATGTGCCCATCTCAACGTCTCTCTGAACAATCTTCTAACAATTGATTTCAAGTGTTTCTCACTTGTTGTATCTTGCACTTGTTGCCATATTTTTCAGCAGCAAAATGGATCTGGCAATGGTAGCATCAAAATAACACTATCGGCAGAAGGCATAATTCTCGTTTTGTGCTTACTATGCTGCTGAGTCATTAAGCTGATACTCTCTAGATCTGTTGAAACAAGCCTGAACACCACTGTCTTTCCACAATCTCTTGATAACTCCAGCAAGTTCTGCTGTCATAAAGCCTTCTTCTGCTGCCCCAGCTAGAACAAAGAGTTGACGAGCATCATCCTGTTAAAAAGGAAAAAGAAAAGTTGTGAAAAAGTCAGGTAACCTTAGTTAGTGAGAATCTGCGATTCAAAAATTTTACACTATCATAATGGCAGTAGCGCTGTTATGTGGCTTTTCGTTGCAAACTGACTTTGGATGATGACAGATCAATCCACATAAACCAAATTAAACAAACTTTTAATGTACTACAAATAGGGTTGATGTTGTTTTGAATGGTGTTTCCAACATGCTATGTCTAACGTAAGTCCTTACTAGCAGAACCTGAGATAACTATTCACCTATACATTTTAGTAAGTGACTGCTTCTTGTAGATACATTTTTTGATTCAATGACTAGAACCTATAAGGGTATATTCAAGTGGCTAGAACTGCTCATAAAGAGTTGCCCAAGTATATGTTGCATGGATATTCAGCACAGACTTCTGAAGTTTCTTTTTTTGCTTAGTCATTGGTCCTGTTCTAATTATATCCATTATCCCTGAGTAATATGCACCCCGCAGGACACATGCAGCCCCTAGTCACTCAGTACAGTCCCAATCACCTCCTGAAATTCAGCGAGATGACTCCCAAATGTTTAAATAAAACTGGGGGAAATAACCACTGAACACCTATGGGGCACAAAAGACTCAAAGTACCATGCAAACAAGCTAATTTGGATTCTTTTGGTGCTTCATCGCAGCTCTGGATACCATTTCATTTTTTTAAAAAAATCCTTCTATTTTCAGCACCCATGAGAGAACTTGGGGTGAAAACGACCCCCAGACCTACCGAAGTTTCACACCCTGCCTGAAGTCGAAGGAAAGATTAGAAGTGAGCCTTTGCCTCTCACCTCCTGCTTATCAATATAAGAGTAGGTGAATAACTGAAAATCCAATGTACAATGAAAAAACTGCTCTAAGCCTAGGATAGTGAGCTATAAAAGCTATTGCGTAACGGTGATGGGGATCCTGCTTCCTACTGCAGTATTTTCTGTTAAATTTGTCACGTTCCCTGCACCGATAGAAGCAAACCCACATATCTTTCAAGATTCACACTTGTCTCACTCTACAATCCCAGGGCACTGGTACTTTTATATAAGAATTACAACTGCACATTCATATGAAAGAGATAATACGATGAAACTATGAACTTTTATGATTTTGCCTATGATATCTAAAATATGTTTATGACCATTCTTTAAAATACTACAGTTATGGAAGCACTGTACAACCATTTCATATGGGTTGACTTTTAAGGTATGTAGCAGAGCCATATTTCCAGAACATATTAGATTTTTCCCATAGTGAACTGAATTGAAAGTTTTATATTTACTTATTTAACTTTTTTACCCATGCCAGGATTTTGGATGTGGAAACTAGTCCTATTTTGTATAGTGCTTTCTTGTTGCTGAATCAGAAATTAATGGGGCGGATGTGGAAAAAAAAAAAGGGGGGGGGAGATTGTACCTATAATAACGAAGTTCATAAACTCTTGAAAATGGATTTCAGAACTAAGCACTGAAGGTGAACATTAAGTAAGGAATTACATCAATACTTACCGCCCTGATGGAATCCCCAAAATCTATCTTCAACCTCCCCATTGCTCTAATGATAGCAATAATGGACTGAATTGTATTACTGTACACAACAGCTTTGTACTGTTTACATTCTTCTTCTGAATAACCAGCTTCGTGGATAATCCTAAACAAGGGGGGAAAACACCAGCTTTTCGTTTAACTATGTCATCCATTAACATTATTCACTGGATCTTATCAGTCTTAAAACAAACTTACTTCATTTGTTTGACAATTGTGCTTTTTCCTGATTCACCAGCTCCTAAGAGAAACACAAACATCCATTGTTAATGAAAGCCTGCTGCTTATTCCACATTTTAAATACATACATACATACATATATATATATATATATATATACTATTTTCAAGTTGTACTTCCACTGAGACTTAGGTGTTCTGTAAACAAAAGTAAAGGCAATCCGAATTCCTTTAAAAACAGTTTGTCTGCCACTACTGATCTTCCCTTGCAACACATAGCCACAGGGAATTTCGGGGTATATTCTAGGACAGCAGAGGCCAGACTTCAGGCTAGTGTGGTCCACTTTGTTTTTCTACTACAAGCTGTAGGTCCACCGACTGGAGCTGGATGCAAATAGTGGCTCAGGAGGCAAAACCAATTAACAGTCTAATTTAGAACTATAAAATTGTTACTGTTTAACAACTGAGAGTTGGAGAGCCTTACTGATCACCTACAAATCACCCAGATATCTACCAGTACATCTCAATCTACATTTTTTATACATTTGGCAGTTTCAATTGCTTGTATTTACAATTTCCTCATTTGAAAAACAACAACAACAGGGAAGCGTAACAAAATGTTACAGTGTATCTAGCCTGTCATGTTCTCCTCCAGTACACATAAGTTGTAAGGGGCTCAAACAGGGTAATTCACTCCCTGCACCAGACCAATTTTGTTTTTCTTTCTAATTGTCACTCAACATTTGATGGCTCCTAGAGACCTCCGAATATACTCATTGCGCCATTGGGGGGGGGAAGGTCCCCATGATGGGCTTAATCTTTTATTTTCCACAATGCTTGAGATTCATCCAAGCCTACAAATACCTCCCTTTTGTTATTCCATGTATGTTTTGGTGCCAAGTGTGAGCACTCAAGACCTGAGTTTGTTGTTAGTGGAAACGAAGTTTACAGCTCTTATATTAAGACAATGACATTAAGCCCACACATGCAAAAACTGAATTGCTAGCAAAATACATCTTGAATCTACTTCCCCACCCCCTTCCTTCACATTAAAATTTAGCAATTGTTTCCTTTCACATTTACACTGTACTCTGGTTAGTTTACAATATCTCTCAGAAGAAATTAGTCTCAATATTTCAACCTGGCTGCTAACCAGGAAATTAACCTCTTTAATCAGCCACAAACTTACTTCAAATACCAAAGATTTAAGACAAAACAGGAAGTGTATATTGTCATTATATTCCCACCAGTGGCATTTCTTGGGGTATCTGGCTGGTGGTGCCATAGAAGATGTTGCTGAAGATAAGCTATTGGCAGTTCCCAGTTGTTATAATCCTAGCAACAAATGCTTGGAGACACAGAAGAATGGTATTTTGACACTGTCTTTATGTGGACATTTCAAAATACATGGAAGTTATCTGAGAGAAGTATTTAAGTAACAGATTTTTAAATAAACAACAAAATTAATAAATTGTAAAATTATAGGATTTAATAAAAAAAAGTTCTGAGATGTCATGATATTGGACAAAAAGGTAAAAATATTACTATACAGGAAGAATACTACCATATTTTCAGTTATCCATCCAGTTATCCACTTGCTCAAATTAAAAGCTAAGAGAAAAAATCAGAATCCACAAATAGAGGAAGAAATTTGTAAGCCTGAGATTTGCTTTCAAACCTCCAAAACTTTTCTATATGCTGTAATAGAAAAGCCACCTCTTTTCTTTTTTCCCAGAGAAGACTGCAGATCAATAGAAGGCTGCTTTTCTGGATTAGAATCCTTATTTTCAAGCAGCCCCAAGTCCAACTACAGCTCCTTCCGTCACCTCTCCCTCTGGAGCAAAGATTCTGGAAGCTGAATTGTATCATCCAATGTCAGAAGCCAAAAGACACTGCCCCCCCCCTTACACATACCAACATATCCATAATTACATTGTAGCTCTTTATGGATTCTAATTATAAGCCACTTTGGGGACAAAATTATTTAAATAAATAAGTCTTAATTAGCTTTCTACCAAGATACCCAAGAGGCAGCTGATGCAGTCACATTTCAGAAAACAAAGATATCCCTGGGATGCTGTCTCACACATGCTGTCCTTCTAACTCCTCTAGATTTCCTTCCCAAACATACAACATAAGTGCTTAACAAATGGCAATAATTAAGTACTATTTCCTTTCTTTATCACATCTGTCCCCAGCTATTAACACACATGTTTAGAGACACACTTGAAACCCCCAGTTTTATACATACTCAAGAGAAAATGCTTTTGTAAAAGAAAAAGAAGTGGCGGAGGGGTATAGGAGTGTACATCCACTACCACCCATTGGGAAAAGCTGTCCAACATTTGATATCAGTATGCAAATATCTAAATCTTAGCTTTTTAGTATTTTTACTTTTTATTTCTCTATATTATCAATAAAAATATTTGTTTGGTTTCACTGCTCCTTAAGACTGATGCTAGGTGCTCTGCACAAAACTGATCTCAGTAGCAAGGGGTCCAGGGAGATTGGTAAAACCCAGTGTTTGAAGAACGAGGAAAGGGGTGTCACAGAACTGGCCTTATCTTATATATTCTTGAGGCCTTTTCCCAAGGATACCTATAGAAGTCTGGTAGAAGCAACTTATCTATTTGATAAGTAGGCTCCGTTGCCTACTTATCAAATAGATGCTTCGTGGAATATTTCTACTTCCAATGTCAACAAAATCCAAGTATTTATTTTTGGGTTCCATACTAGTTTATTATAAACACTATCAGTAAGACTACATATGATTTTTTTTTAATCATATGTTGTTCCAAACTGCAATCAATGACCTGCAATCGTGCATCCAGTTTATAAATCATACGTTGTTATATATTGATTTTAAATCATCTTCTCACTAATCTATTTCAATTTTATTTTACACAAAAAGGTAGTTGTAACTGCCATCCAAATATTATACTCAAGACAACAAAAGGACCAATTACCGCGTTTCTTCGATTCTAAGATGCCATCGATTGTAAGACGCACCTTAATTTGAGTACCACCAACAGAAAAAAAAGCTTTGATTCTAAGTGTGGGGAAATCGCCATCAATTCTAAGACGCACCCGTTTTTAGAGACACTTATATGGGGAAAAAAGTGTGTCTTAGACTCGAAGAAATAGGGTATCATGCCATCTTTTGAACCCAGAGAGTCAGTGCAGATGCCACAGTGAGTCCTGGTGTGGTTAACAATTACAGAACCAGACTATCAGGAAGCTGCACTTCTCCACATACCCTCTCTTCCCTTGAACAAATTCCCTTCTTCCCTTTAAGCCTTGTTAAGCAGTTTGTCAGCACAAATATTATCCATGATTCCAGGTTTACAAAGAACGTCTCTGTTCACACATAACAACAGTCCATGTTTTAATTAACCCATGGGGCGGGGTTGCCTTACCCAGAGTTAATCCATGATTTGACTGCCAGACAATCAAGTAAACAGCAGGTTGGTTGTTTCAATATCTGAGTCGTGGCTCCAGCCCACTTTATCCACTCCCTTCTTGTATCCCACATAACTTTATGACACTGGAATGTTGGCACGTAGAACTGCAAGGTTTGTTTTTTTACCACTCTTGCCCACTCTCTCTGTACTTGGTGAAGCAACCCATGAAGAACCCACAGCTCTGGCTTTGCATGTAACACAACCCATGGTTTAAATAACCCAGAGTTCACAACCTAACCATGCGTTCTTTCTGTTCATGGTTAACAGCCCATAGTTCACCCATAGTTCTGGGTTCGCATGTAACGATAACCAATAATTAAAGAACCCATACTGACATTAACCATGGCTTAGCATTACATGTGAATGCACTATAAACCATGGTTTGAAACAAGTTTCGGATACTATACTAAAATGATCTCCGCATGAGTATTGACAGGGGGAGTGTATCCTTGCTTGTACTTTTGAACTTCTCAGTGGCTTTCAATACCATCAACCATGGTATCTTTCTGGAATGCCTGAGGGGTTTGGGAATTGGGGCCACTGTGCTCCAGTGGTTCCGGTCCTACCTCTCAGGTAGGTTCCAGCTGGTGATGCTTGGAGATAGTTGCTCCTCAAAAAAGGAGCTGTTGTATGGCATACCACAAGGTGCCATCCTATCCCCAATGCTATTTAACATCTACTTGAAAACGCTGGAAGAGATCATCTGGAGGCATGGGGCAGAGTGTTATCAGTATACTGATGACACCCAAATATATTTCTCTATGCCTTGGATAACAGCGTCAGCTAAGGATAGTGTGTCTCCTCTGAATGAATGCTTGGAGACGGTAATGGGCTGGAAGAGGAAAAACAAACTGAAGCTGAAACCAGAGAAGACTGAGATGCTTATTGTCAAAGGCCCTGACCTAGGTTTGGAGGTGTGTTAACCAGTTCTGGATGGGGCTACACTCCCACTGAAAGACTGTGTTCACAGCTTGGGGGTGCTCCTGGATCCGTCGCTCCAAATGTCAACCCAGATAGATGTGACAGCCAGGAGTGCCTATCAGCTTTGTCTGTTGTGCCAGCTGCGCCCTTTCCTAGAGTTGGAAGACCTAAAGACGGTAGTGCACTGTACATAGGGCTACCATTGTACCTAGTTCGGAAACTTCAATTAGTTCAAAACATGGCAGCCAGGTTGGTCAGTGGTACATCTAGGGGGGACCATACTACACCAACATTAAAATCACTCCACTGGCTGCCAATTAGTTTCCGGGCCAAGTATAAAGTGTTGGTCATTACCTTTAAAGCCCTACGTGGTTTGGGTCCAGGTTACCTAAGGGATCGCCTTCTCCCATACAATCCATACCACACACTCAGGTCCTCTGGTGAGAACATACTTCAGTCAGCCAAAACTAGGCTGACAACTGTTATCCAGAGGACCATTTCTTCTGTTGCCCCCAGACTGTGGAATGGCCTGCTGGAAGAGATTCGTCAACTTAACACTCTCTCTGCGTATAAGACAGCTATAAAGACTAGTCTCTTCTGGCAGGCCTACCCAGATGAATTTTAAACCTAAGAATTTTAAGATGTCCTGATTGTTATTTTGATATTGTATTGGTTTTATATGCTCTTTTAATTGTTATGTATTTGATTTATATTGTATTTTTGTGCTAATGTTCCCCGCCTCGATCCAAAGGGAAAGCCAGGTAAGAAATAAATAAATAAATAAATTATTATTATTATTAAATAAAGAGAGTTTTGAAATATGACTTATCTAAAATAAAACATTTCTTAGTTTACACTGTACTATTAGCAACAAAAGTAATGAGTGGGGGAAAGACAATGATAAATATACAACAAAAAATGAAGACCAAGTTGGTATGGATTGCTTCATTGTATCTTGGAGGGAGGGCAACCAGACACATACTATAAGCTATCTCTACTTCTTTGTTTTTGAAAGCAAACAAGTTAAGGAGGCATTTTAAAAAGCACAAGATGTTTTTGTTTTTTAAGGTCATAAACTCTTGTTCTGATTTCATACAGAAACTTTTTCTTCTCATACTAGCTAGAGATGTATAATTTCCCAAAATTTTGAAGCCATGGTGAAAAAAACAAATTTTCAGAAAAATTGAAAAAATACAATATTAGCATATTTTACAGATTGAAAGTCTCTTTGTTACTTTAGGAACATACAATGTAATTATGTTCAAGTTGGTTTGGCATAAAATTATCACATTTGGTATATTAAAAATACAGTGTATTCAAGCAATTATTACAAATTGAATTTACTTTTTACTTTTTAAAATTACTTTGGTAACAAATGGAGCTACGCGCTCCTGAACTGTAAGGAACACCTGAAATGTAAGGAACCTCTTTGGTTTTGCCAGTTTATGAGGAGCAGGCAAAAAATACAATTTAAAAAAATCCTGAAGGAACCAGCTACATTAGTCACAAAGAAAAATATTTATGTCTCCGCTAGTGTTCCATAGTGTCAAGCAGACATAAAGCACCTATTCCCATAAAATGTTTTTAGAAATCATTTGGAGAAGTAAATATATGAACACCTTGTCTTAAAACATTTTATTAATTATACTAAAATAAAACATTTCATAAGCCATTTTTTCTTCATTTTGTTCAATTTTTCCAATTTTTCAGGGGGTAAACAAAAAACAGAAAAAGTGTGTGGTGTTTTTTTTGTTCTTGTTGTTTTTTCAGGGATTTTCCAAGCCTTCAAATCTCTAAACCCATTTTGCCTTGGGCACTAGTAGTCTGCTCCTTTCCCGCCTTTTTGCTCCTCAGTCCCCTCACCACAGAGGGACTCATGAATCCCCCTCCAAAATGTGCATGAGGCACAGTCCCTCCCCCTTACTCTTGTGCCCGATTGGCTACCTCCATCCCCTTCCCCACTAGCAGCAACAGCCTAGTTGTATGGCTGCGCCCAGGGCCCGCCTTCATGCCACACTGATTGAGAAGGGCTATCCTGCCGGTGGAGGAGCTCCCCTGCCGGTTTGGTGCAGAGGAAATTATTTGCAATTAAAGCTCGAGCTTTGGGCTTTTTTGAATTTTCAAATCTTCACTGTTCAAATTTCAGTTTAAAACATAAATGAGCAAAATCTGTCTCATAGTTCCCAAGTAATAAGCCTTACTCTACCATATTCTTATATAAGAGCGCTCCTTAGGATTCTCCCCTAGTATTAATCTGGCAGTATTTTACAGCCTCAACTTATCCTCAGACCCAGTTCTCAGATCCTCAGACTGTTGATTCTGATACAGACTACCCTATTCTGAATTCCAAGTTCCCTGGAATCCATCACTAACATAAAATGAACCACACCAACACCCATGCACACTTTCATACTAGGAGCCTGTGATGATCAAAGATCACATGAGTATTCTCCAACTCCTTTTTAAGCCCCTTTGGCATTTTCGTAACCCACACATTTCCATAGAATGTCATCGTTGTTTTCTGCATATGTACCCTCAATAGAGCTTTGTCAACAGGCTTCAGAGTTGATCCTTCTTTGGTCATGTTCAATGAATTGGCTTTGTGAACATAATATAATGTCCATCTGTCCCTTAATTATATCCAGTCATGTATAGTTGACTTAACAAATAAGACAAGTTGTTCACTTGACTGAAAAAAGTGTTTCCAGTTTGAATGATTTAATTGTACCTGTCTTCCTGTTCACTACAATTTTAACTACTCATATTGTTACCTGGAAACCAGCTTACATTTCTAGTTAAGACATTCTGCTTTTCAGAAGGCTGAAGATAAACGTATGGGCCTATTTAATGGAAAAGAAAAGTGGAACCCTGAAGACTACAGCAGTACTGCAACTCAGACAAATATATACGAAAGATTAGCTCTTTCAAGTGGTATTTAAAACTACTCAAACCAGGATTCGGTAATCATGTACGTTTGCATGTTTTAAATTAAAACAGGAAGTAACACCCAAGATCTTCACACCTCAAAAGAAGTGCTATCAGAGAGGGAGGAGGGCTCCTCCTGTGAACTATATATAGTTTAATATTTTGATCTTAATATATAGATCACATGAGATGCATTCAGCTTTCCCAAATATGATAATTGTACAGTTATTTTAAAACAGTGGTAAAATTTACCCAAAAAGTTCAACACATTTTACTGACATTTCAATTTGGATCTCACACTTTGTTGTCTACCACAGTGCAAAGAAACAATAGTAAAACTTTTTTCATCTGTGAGAAAATGTTTATAGACTGCCCAATCATCAATGTTCGGAACAGGTGATTTTAAATTTAGAAGTCATACAGTATTTCATTAACATATTAGGGCGCAATCTATGGCCACTAGACACTGTCCAGACTGCCATAGGATTGTTCCCTGCCCCCTCGCTCTTGTAGCCAGTGTGGTTCTCACAGGCCTCAGCACTTGGAAAGGTCCCGGAGGCAGGGAAGGGAGGAGACTTAGAAGCAGCTTTACACAGCTTTCTATATGCCATGCTGCCTCCACTCCCTCTCACTCTGAATCTTCCTGGTTGGACAAGCAAAATCACCAATCTAGCCATAAATGCAGGGCACCCAGAGCACGGAGGAGAGGATCCCCTCCATGCTCCAGCCGCCCTGCATTGAATAGCCTCCGATTTCAAAGGATGACAACTATTTTCACAGGACTGTGCCCTTAAAATCCTGTTTTAAAAAAATTACTTTCTATGGGGGTTCATCAAAGCCAGACCAAACAGGGAACTTTTACAGATGCTCAAGCATGAGCTTTTGACAAACATCCAAAAGAGGATATTGTGATACAAATGATTCGTGTGTACAGAATTTCAGAAGTGATTTATTACAGTAATAAAGCATAATATGTTTTCAGGTGATATCCTTATTTACAATAAAAATAGAAGAAAATGCTGACGGTCATTTCCAGAACAAAAAGGGAAATTGAAGATCAATATTGAATTAGCACTAAATAGTAACTTGACCAACAAACACCTCAGTGACCAATAGAACGTGCATACCTAGCAGTGCCTGTCCAGTTCTTAGCAATACTTTTCCTGCATCATATGTATTCAGTTTAGCTTCACAAGAGTGCAAAAGAATTACATTTCAACTGATAATCTTTCTATCAGAATCTCACACGTAAGCCATATTTTAAAAAAATAAAATGGCCTACAAAGAACGTGCAAACAAGAACAGAAATCTGCATAAGAAAATTTAAGAATCACTTCATTGCAATCACATCCCTCACTGAAGATCCTAGTAGATCCTAAACTTTGCAGTACAAGTCCTGCAGATGAGACAAGCCAACAGCAATTCATTATGTCTTAGGAAGATTAAAGAAACTGATCAAAGATCTGACACCTATGGGGGGGGGGGGAATTGTTACTTCTCTTTTAAAAATAAATACATCCAAATTGGGGGCAGAGTTAACAGACCAGCTTCAACTATCCATATAAAGTGTCCAAGGGGTTGGACTACATGACCTCAAAACTTCATTCCTAGCTCTAAAATTCTATTCAGTTAAACTGAATCAAGTGAGACTCACTCCCAGGTAAGGCTGTAAATCTCATGCACAGACACACAGGAATTACACTCATCAAGAGTAGTGAGACTTAGTTCTCCTTAAACATGTAGATCAGGCTACAATCCTATACACACTTACCTAAGGGAAGGAGAATGGCTCAATAGTAAAGTACATGATTTGGATGCAGAACATGCTAGGTTGAATCCCTGGATTCTTCAGGTAGGATTGGAAATATATCCTGTCTGAAAGCCCAGAAAGTTGCCCCCAAAGTGCATAAAACACTGAACTAGAGGACCAATGGTCTGATTCAGCAGGACTATTTACACACCACACTAACCCACAATGGCCCCGTTCAGAAGATACCTTAAATCACAGTTTTAACCACGGTGACTAAGGCTTTTTGCCTTAGTCACCATGGTTAAAGCCATCTTTTAAGGTGTCATCTGAACACGGCTCTGCTTTCTGACTTAACTACTGTGGTTAAAGCCATGGTTTAAGGTGTCTTCTGATTGGGGCCATTCAGTTATTGAGTGTGAATTATTGTTGAGTCATGGGTTAGTGTGTTGTCTGAACCCAGGACACTTTCTGTAGGATGGATTGATAGCTATGTATGTGGCTTGTTGAGCACCCCGAGCAATCCAACAATCACATGTTCTCAAGATGGTATATTCAAGAAAAATAAGCCACACTGTATCATTAACAAGCCACCCTGCAGAAAACATCCTTGGTTCAAACAACCCACTAACCCACAGTTCAACAAACAACCCACAGTTCAACAACCCACACTCAACCACTGAGCCTGTGTTAGCATGTTGTGCAAACCCAGCCAGTATTAGGCAGATTCCTATGTACTTGGGTGTAAATCTCACTAAAGTCAGTGAGATCTGAGTAAACATATATTCAGTCAGGCTATAATGGGCTCATTAGCCTTGACAGTTTTCCTATACAGATGCCAGTTCAGCACAGGATGAAAGAATTGGTTGTAATGCATAGAATAACCAGACTTAATTGTCTCACGTGATTGAGTTTGTACTTTAATGCATCAAATATTATGACGTGGAACTGAGAATGGTGAAGATCTATGAATTCTTGGGGAGCAGGGGTTATTTAGTGTCTGCTTCACATCAGACACTACAACATGGTTTTAAACAGGCCGTAAATGCCTGTTAGTTTTCCAGATGTGCCACATCTGTACAGATTTTTCTCTTTAACCTTACACAAATTCCATACAACATATGTGGGCCTGTTTTAGGTGCATGTGACGTGTAAACACTGCAATCATGAGCCATTTCTTATCGTGACATCACTCATCCAAATATTCTAAGAAACTTACAGCCCACTCCTATAATATTCCTCAACAGTAAGTCCCACTGAGCTGAGTTAACTGCAGCATTAATACTATCAGTGCTTCATCTATGCAGCTGTGTAGTTGTGCTTCTGCTATCAACGGAAACAGACCAGTGCACATGACCATTCAGGGCAGGCAGACAATGGGGCCCAAATGACATGCTGCAGTAAGGGCTACAATATGGTACTTAAGAATATGGCCTAGTTCACATGAAAATCCATTTACAGCTGTCGTCACACCAAAGATCATTCAACACAGATCAATAACCTCTTAAAGCCACGTTTTAAACATCCCAATCTTAATTGGGCCGTTCAAAAGGTAGATTCCATATCCTCTCAATGTAAGCTTATGACTGAAATGTAGAGCTTTATTTAAAAACAAAAAACAAAAGGTGAATTGTGACAGCGGAAGTAAAAGGTTAGGAGAGGAGTATAAGGGTGTGATCTTATGGACCTGGACTTAAAAACCCTTTTGAGTTCTGCAGAGGAGGGAGGGGTGCAAGCAAAAGTCTCGATGATCAGACCACACACACTTCAATATTATAGCTTATGGTTTTCGTGCCATTGATACTGCAATGGAAAAGAAATGGGGAAGGGGGCAGAAGCACAGGGAGTGAAAGACAATCTAAAGACATCCACAGTGCCCGGTATCTCCTTACCCAAGAGCAGCAGCTTGACTTCCCTAGCCGCTTTCTCTCCATCCTCCTTCAGGTTCCTGTCGATCATCTTACTCCGCTCCACCGCCGCCTTGTCCTCTGCGCTTAGGGTGCAGCCCATCTTGTAGGGTTTAGGGGGTGAAGGAAAAGGAACTTCAAAAAATGAATAGAGAGGGGGGTTAGAAGAAGTAGACCTTCCTTTGTTTCTCCGAAATATTTCGAGAACCTTTAAAAAAAAAAAAAGTGATATTGGTGAGGAAAGAATGACCCACCTGGCAAGGAAAAGAAGGGAAAAAAGAGGAGGGTAAAAAGTGTTTAATTATCAGTAGTCCAAGGATTGAACAAATCAGAAGATGCAGGCGTAATAAAGGGGTTAAATCTGGCCCCACATATACACTGGAATGGATATCCCAGGAAAGGTGGGGGGAAACACCGTTGGCCCCCAAACGTCCCACCCCCGGCCGCCTTCCTTCCTTCGTCTCCAACTTTTCACTCAATGGGTCTGTGCCTCAGTTTCCTCAAAGCTAAGGCGATGCTGTTGCTGCCTCGCGTACAGCCAAAAGGGCTCCACAGGCGGCGGCGCCTCTGCCCCCTTCACACAACAGCAACAGCAACAGCAGCAGCCCTCACTCGCGTGCGCGCGCGCACGGGCGCGACGCCACCCGAGACCCCGACGAACTGTGAAGAGTCTCGCTCGGCGGGCGCGTGCACCCCCCCTCCCGCGCGCCTCCGCTCAGTCCCGTGCAAAAGGGCGCTCGCTCGCTCTAGCTCTAGGGAGGAATGGGGTGCATGCGCAAAAGACGAGGAGGGGAGGGAGCGGGGAAAATAGTTAACGTGAGGGACGAAAGCCGAAAAGTGGGGAGAGAGGGGGAGGAACGCGGATGACAAGGCTGAAGGGCGGTTCCTATTACTTCACTTTCACGCCCTCCTGCTTCCCCCTCCCCTCGTGACCAGCGGCGGCCACGTGACCTCAGCACGCGCGTTATTTAAATCCATAGTGGAATTGACAGGGCGTGGGGCTGTTAACGGTTTTCTGGTACTGGGTGGGGCCGGTTTAAATGGCGCGGGAGGGGGGGAGCGAGGAGGAGGAGGAGGAGGAGGAGGAGGAGGAGTTACGACGTCTTCTGATAGGGCACAGGGTATCATCCCAGTAAACAGTGGGACCATTGCGATGGAGGATGACGGCGGGATGAATAAGCGTGCGGGGAGGCGGCGCTGCGGCGGCTGGCAAGACGCTCACAAACCTTCTTCCCACACGGTAGTAGGCTGGAAGAAAGGCACGGAAACCGCCGCCCTTTTTCGTACTCAACACTGAAGGTGGGATAATAGAGGATTTCCTGCCTAATGTCCTCTGAAAATGAAGGTGTTTAAAAAGAGAAAGAAGAAGCCCCCTTCCAATGGCTTCCATGCTAACAAGATTATTTCAGGCTGCAATCCGATGTTCACTTGCCTGGGAGCATGATGCCTCATTGAACTCAAGGGCTCTTCACTTTGTTATGCGTGGATATATAGATATAGATATATATAGGAATGCACTTTTGAGTCCCGCTCTGAATTTCCAGTTCATTTAAGGCAGCAGCAATCCTATACTCACCTTGAGAATAAAGCACACTGAACAAATTGGGACTTACTTCTAGATAGACATGTATGATTGCACTGTTGGGATGTAATCCCATGCATATTTGAGGTGTGGGGGAAGTCCTACAACTCCCAGCTTTTCTCTGCCAGCTATGCTCAGGGCTGTGCAGAGGGGGGCCAGTTGGCCCAGGGCCCATGATTTGGAGGGGGTACTCTGACAAGGAGGTCCCCCCTTAGCTTATGCTACTGCTTCCGTAGGGTAAGCGGCCCATCGAGAAGTGAAGAACCCGCCTTGTGGAAACAGCGCAGAAGCCGTCCGTCATGAATGCCACGGTCAGACAGCTTTGGCTATGGGGCGGTATATAAATGTAATAAATAATAATAATAATAATACAAGCTCCAGAGGACCATATGCTGCATGCGGGGCAGGGATATATGTGCCTAAATTGCGATGGTTGTTCTCTTTCCTCAATCATCTTCATGGCATATAATCTCTGGAGCAGAGGGTGAGGTAATGATGATAGTTATTAAGGATAATAATGATGATGATACCATGAGGGTGATGATGATGATAATGTTTGATAATGATGAAGGACTGTTCTATTGTTGTTGCTTCTGTTTGTTCGGCAACTAAACATAAATGTTAATTTCTGATTCCACATTGAGGTGTTGTAGAACAGGTTTAATCTGAAGATGTTATGTAGAACGGACATGTTGGTGGGCATTAAAAACATTTAAAAATACTTAATTAGCAGTTTGAAATGAGGGGGGGCATACACTTCCCATCTGGCCTGGGCATATTACCAGCTCTGCATGGCCCTGGCTATGCTGGCACCTGCCATGCCAGGAGTTGCAGGACTGTTCTGTCTAAACGTAAATAGGATTCAGCTCTACTTTATGCAGCCCAGAGCTATGTATATTTACAAGTCTATGGAAATGATAAAAACATGAAACACAACAATAAAACACTGTAAATAATAATTAGTCAACTGTAACCATACTGGCTGAGTCTTGGGCCCCCACTACAAGAGGTCGCTTTTACGCCTGATTCTCCGATTGTGCACATTTCCTGATAAGCACGTTTACGCCTAATACCTCTACATGAGAGACGTGGAAGCACATGACGGGCTCTCTGCAAGGCGCTTTAAAGTTGTTTACATGCGGAGAATTGCTTTATCAATGATGCATAGATCGAGGCTTGGACAAGGAAATGTTGCCGAAAGTATCGCGCTGTTTTCTGGAGGAACTGCCCCCTTGGGTTCCCGCCATTTGCTAACCCAGCCCACCAGAATCTCCCACCTTTGGTTACCTGGGTTACCTGCCGGTAATCACCTGGTTAACCTGTTTCCTCCAGCCCCCTTTTAAAAAATATTTTTGGCTGCCTCTCCCCCCCACCTTTTGTCCAATCGCCATTTGAAGGTGTCCCCCCTCACAGAACTGCTCAGGAGTAAATGCGACTGTGCCTCGCCAGCTTCCCCTCCAGCCCCCTTTTGAAAAGTATTTTCGGCTGCCTCCCCCCCCCTTTGCCCAATCGCCATTTCGTCCCCCCTCCAAGAACGGGGAATGTGCCTCGCCAGCTTTCCCTCCAGTCCCCTTTTGAAAAATAATTTCTGTCACGGCTGCCTCCTTCCCCTTCCTCCTCCCCAGTAGGATTTGGGGAAAAGTGGGAGGTGTTCCTGCCGAAGGGGTGAAGGGGCTGTTCTCTTCATGCATGACATCACAAGCACAGTACACCCACTATTATCGTTAATGCGACTTCTCAGATGTTGATTACACTGTGATAAGGCACCGTAAGTGGGGAGGAAAAATAAAAGTCGCTATTCAACATGAATGCGAAAATGCTCATAAAAGGAGATAAATATGGCCTGTTATGTGCTCCACTCTTGTAGAGGTAAAATTGTTGATGCGCCGTGAAAGAGCCTTAAATCGATCATGTAGAGGAAGCCTTGAAGAGGTGGGTCTTAAACAGATGTCAACAGGTCAAGATTGAAGATGCCTGCCCGATGTCAATGAGCGTATGAGTTCCAGAGGGTGGTGCTGCAACACTAAGAGCGTCATCACATGGGGGATCGTGTTCCCTTACCATCACTTTTCCACACTTTCTCATTCTCGAGAAAGTAAACAGACCACGTTGTACATTCAGAGGCTGTTTTTATTGTGCTGCTTTTCCTGCACATAGTAGGAGATCACAGCACATTCCATTTTTTTAAGTCATTTTAAACAGGGTCTATTTTGCTACGGAAAAACGAGCAGGAGGCATGTGGGATGACATCTAAAGGACGCTCGCATATCCGTAAGTGGGCAGTAGCAAGCATGTGATAAAACACTCATCTGATGAACCTCTAAGGATGCAATCCTATGTTGATAGTCAGCAGCCGCCGAAGGATCTTCGTTTCTGTGCTCCGGCTTCCCTGCAGTTTTGCTACACAGGTGTTTTTGTCTGCCTAGCTGCGGTGCTTTGGAGCAGGAGGGAAAGAGGCTGGGGCTAGCATAGAAAGCTGCATAAGGCAACTTCCCCAATACCCTTCCCGCCCATGGAATCAATTAATTGAGATTTATATTAGCTATTTGGGATGCAACATAACTTTGCAAGAAAGGGCTGCTGGTTTCATCTTTTCTAGCTTTCATACCCTTCTGGCAGAGAAGGCATTTATGAAGGTAGCTGATTGTCTCCCTGGCCTGCTGTCTCAGCTCTTATGTAGCATCTGTGATCGATAAAGTGAACTCAACCAGAGCAGGGTGGTCTAGTGGAGAAAAAACAAGATAGATCTCTACCGACATGAATGTCAGCTCCTTCCTTTGCTTCAGCGGATCTCTATCCTGCGAATCCATCAGAAGGACAGGCCCTCAGCAGCAGCTCTCAAAAACTGTCCCCATTTTGGAGGGGGTAATGATAGGATGAATATAAAGCCTGGCAATACATTGCCAAGAGTAGCACTACAGATCCAAGTCTCGTTCGGTCGAAGGTGTCACTCTTGCCTGAAAGAGAGAGGTGGACTAAGAAAGGGTCCAGCACAAAATATCTCAAAGGTGCTCAGCCAGCAAGTGCCTAATATGGGAAGCAGACCAATGAAAAAGGAACTGAGGGATCTCCTTTTCACTGCACGCGAAAGCAGAGCTGCCAGAGGTGCGCTAAGTGCAAAACCAAATACAGGAGCTACACAGGAGGCTACGCTCACCTTAAGGTTTGTGGTGAGGCAGCAACCGTTCTTGTGTATGAGAAACAACCTTCCTACCACGCCCTCTCTGCCCATGAGAGAACCCATAATAAAGCCAGAACATCAGCAGGGATGAAATAGTGCAAAGATCTGAAAGCAGTGCACTAAAACATTGCTCCCAAAAGGTAAAAAAATGTCTTTACCTGGTGCCAAAAGGTCAACAACATAGGCACCAGGAAAGCATTCCACAGACAGTGGATGATGGGTGGGTGATTCTGTTGACCAAATGTGTGCCTAAGGTAGTGACAACAAACATTTCCCTGATGGAGTCTCCCTTGTATTTTTAACTGCAAGTTAAATTCCCAGTATCTTCTCTTTAAGCCACTCAATATGAAGAGCAGGTGGCTTGTGCTTGGGTCCCCTGCCAGCAAGTCCTTCAGCATGAGTTCCATGGTGTCTGATGAGGATTTATAGAGAGATCCTGAAAGGACTGGGCGTGTGGAGGCTGAATGACCCACCTTGCCATGAATGCAAACATGCTGCAGAAAACCATGGAGCTCAGCCTGTCCAAGGAGACCCTCCTGCTGAATGCTGCTCCATAGATTTCAGACAAGAAGGGAAGGTAATGAGCACTCGCCTCTTCCTGACTTCTCTGGGGCACATGCATCTGCCCACTGCCACTGTCTGGACGGAACCTGTCTCCAGTACTTAAGTTAAAGAAGGGCAACACTACAGACCCAGGCACCACCATCGGCGAGTTTTTCCAAAATTGTGAGTATCTGCTCTTTCATTTCTAGTGCTGAAAGCTCCATGAAAGACTTCCTTGGGATATGAGCCCCTAGCTTACGACTTAGTAGAGGCTTGATTTTGCTCGTAGAACAAAGGGGAAGACAAGACGTTGTAGTGAGGGAGAGACTGGTTCAAGGGCAATAAATGGGCTGTACCCACTCCCAGCCCTGCATTTGCAAAGGCTGTTCAGCAGGGGTGTTGAGCCTCTTTCAGACAGAAAGCCAAATCTGACTTGGAGATGCTCTTGGATGCTGCCTTCCAGTAGTGGGCGAGGCCAGAGACAAAAGGGGTGGGGCCAAAAATACCAATATATTTCAGCTTAATGTTCTTACAGGCAGTAACTAAAGCCTTTGGAGAGGCATTTCAACCTTTCAGAACGCGGGGGGGGGGGGGGGGACTGCACAAAAGCCGGAAAATCATCAAACAATAGGTGGTTGGGGGAGGGGGTGTGGCCGTCTGCGGAACCAAAGTGGACCATATTGGGACCCCAGGAGGGTTGGCTTGGACCCCAGCCTTGAAGTTGTGCACGCCTGGTTTTTAGGAAGGCTGCCCGCCATTTAACAGTTATATTGCATTGACAATATACTGTGCTGGCCTGCATTTCCAAACTCCTGACAACTGTTCCACACTTTTTCTTTTCTCAATTGAAATTGGAGGGCACAAGTCATTGTGACATGGAAAAAAAGATTTACTTTGAAGGTATAAAGAAAAAGTCAAGTACATTAGCAAGAACAGGAAAGAGAAAAGGGAGCTGAGCTCATCTCCCCTCTGAGGGAAGCTTACAGCAGCTGTTATTGTTTAGCTTGGTAAAAAGGAGGCTAAGGGGAGATGATAGAAGTGTACAAAAATATGCATGGTGTGGAGAATGTGGATAGGGTGATATTTTTCTCCCTCTCTCAGAATACTAGAACCCAGGATTATCCCATGAAACTGATTTATGGGAGATTCAAGACAGATAAAAGGAAGGACTTCTTCACACAGCACATAGTTAAACTATGGAATTCTCTACCACAAGATGTCGTGAAGGCCACCAGTTTGGATGGCTTTAAAAGGGGTTGGATAAATTGCTGGAAGAGAAAGCTATAAACAGCTATTAGTCCTGAATACTATGTGCTACCTCCAGTATCAGAGGTAGTAAGGCTATATATACCAGTTGTTTGGGAACATGGGTGACTGGGTGCTGTTGCACCATATCCTGCTGGTTGACCACTATGTGAACAGAGTGCTGGACTAGATGGTCCTTTGGGCCATGTCTACAGCTGCCTTTTTTCCCCCTGGGTCGCCCCTGTGCATCCAAATGATGCACAGGGGATCACAGGGGCAGGCAGGGATGACCCCTCCATTTTCCCGGGATAACCGGTTCCCCAGTTATCCTGTTTTCCCCCATGGTCCCAGGACGATCCCGAGGACCGCAGGGGCCTGAAACGTGCACGGAGCTGCATGGGTTGCCTCTGTGCCCGTGGGGGTGGGTAGCAAAATCGCCATCCCTAGGATGGCGGGAGTGGTTTGGGGTGCTTTTTTTTTTTTACCTTTTGTTGATGGATCAGGGCTGCGCGGCTCCTCTTCTGTTAAAAAAAAATGGTGGCCACGATGTCCCTCTTCCCTTCCAGGATGTCGCACTGCTGTCTAGACCCTCGGGGAGGATCACTGAAGCAGGTAGGTCTGCGATCCTCCCCCCTCTGTCCCTCTACACCCTTAGGTGTAGATGAGGCCTTGGTCTGATCCAGCATGGCTTTTCTTATGTTCTAATGAGTGTCATCACCAGTGCACATCGAAGAAATCACATTTTTGGACCAGCACATACTGCCCCCACAGCAGGATCTTTCTGGTCTTGTCTCGCCCGTAGATTGCACAAGTCCTGACATATTCTATTTACCAGTTACCCAATTATACAAAAGAAGTGCAGTCCCTGGGGCAATCTATAGTGGCAAGCCCCAGTAATTTTAATAGGTTTTGTGTCAGCACAGTGTTTTGAGAAGTGGGTGACCTGTAATTAAACAATGTCAAAAAATATTAAATCTGTGTTGGAAATTCAAATTCTTGGCCTAATTTTTTTCTGAAAACTGGTACAAAAGCAAAGGCAATGAAGCCTAAAATACCCATCAGTTACCTCAGGCTGTATAATCATCTGGGTGACACAGTTTGGTGTCAGTTCATTAATTGTAGAACTCAGCTGGTATCCATTTGTTTCGACATAATAGCTCACTAAGGGATATTTCCCCACGTAATGGTTTTTGTTCACTGAAATGATCTTGTAAGTTGTTTCCGAAATGAAAACCCATGATGTAAGGAGGACTTGTAGCTATGCCTTCTTACTTAGTGATCACACTGATTGCAATCTACATAAGGCAATCTCAGTGATGTAGCTAGGCAATTTTAGACCTTGGATTTAATTATTTTAGGGTATATATGTGTGGGGTGGGTGGGTGTGTATTACTGCAGTTTTGGAGCACACATTTCCCTTCTTTCCCCAACTCTAGCACCATTCCATGCTTTACAGCTGCTTGGATATTCCTAATATTTCAGAGCAGAAAGACAAAAAAGCACCCCGTTTCCTAACCCTAATAAAGAAAAAAAAAATATTCTGAGGATGTGCAGTTTTGCATTTTAAACTCACTGAAATCGCTGCGCCATCGTGATGAGAGGAATAAAATAGAGTTTGTTTCTGCTGCTGTGATGCTAAACAGATTTACTTGGGAATAAATGCCATTTTTTGTAGGAAAGGATAAAGAATATCTATAAGTGTATTGAGAAAGAAAGAGTGCTTCTGCTGTGGGTCTCCAGGTGCTGACTCTGGGACTATTTGCCACTGTCCCCATCACCTGTTTGTCTCAGTGGTCATTGGGGGGCTTTGGGCCATTGGACCTTTCAGCAGCATTTGATACCATCGGCCATGGTATCCTTCCGAGTTGCCTCACTGGGATGGGACTTGGAGGCACTGTTTTACAGTGGCTCCATTCCTTCCTGGAGGGACGGACCCAGAAGGTGGTGCAGGGGGACTTCTGTTTGACTCCTTGGCTATTGGCCTGTGGAATCCCTCAGGGTTCTGTTTTGTCCCCCATGCTATTTAACATATACATGAAAATGTTGGGAGAGGTTGTCTGGAGTTTTGGGGTGTGGTGCCACCAGTATGCTGATGACACCCCAACTCTACTTCTCCTTTCCACCCAATTCCAAGGAAGCTGTTTTGGTGCTAAACTGGTGTGTGTTGGCAGGAATGGACTGAATGAGGGCAAACAAATTGAAGCTTAATCCAGACAAGTCAGAGGTGCTCCTGGTCAGTCAAAGGGCAGATCAGGGAATAGGGATTCAGCTTGTGCTGGATGGGGTTACACTCCCCCTGAAGCCAGAGGTTCGCAGCTTGGGTGTACTCCTGGATTCAGCCCTGAGCCTGGATGCCCAGGTTTCAGCGGTGGTCAGGAGTTCATTCACACAGTTAAAGCTTGTGCTCCAGCTCCACCCGTTCCTAGAGATGTCTGACCTGGCCACAGTGACACACGCCTTAGTTACATCCCGTTTGGATTACTGTAATGTGCTTTACATGGGGCTGCCTTTGAAGAATGTTCGGAAACTTCAGCTGGTTCAAAGAGCTGCAGCCAGATTGTTGACCGGGGCTGGCTACAGGGAGCATACAACTCCCGTGTTAAAACAGCTTCACTGGCTTCTGGTTTGTTTCCGGGCACAATTCAAGGTGCTGGTTATGACCTATAAAGTCCTATATGGCTCGGGTCCAGGTTGTTTGAAAGACTGTATTCTCCCTTACGAGCCTTCCTGTCCCCTGAGATCTTCAGGAGAGGCCCTTCTCTCGGTTCCACCACCATCACAGGCACGCCTGGTGGGAACACGGGAGAGGGCCTTCTCAGTAGCTGCCCCAGGGCTCTGGAACTCCCTTCCCAGGGAAGCTAGACTGGCTCCCTCCTTGGTGTGCTTTCGGAGGCAGGCTAAAACTTTTCTGTTTCAGCAGGCCTTTGAGGAGTAGTCTGGACCTCTGTTGATGCATTGTTTATATATTGGATTTTTCAATCGTTCATATTTTAAATGTTTAAAATATTGTACCATGTTTAATTATATATTTAAATTTTGCATATCTCTGGTTTTCGCTTCACGGTGCTGGGTGCTCTGCACAGCTGTAGCCAGCACCTCACCGCACATTGACTCTCCTTCCGGCCATCTACACCGGAAGGAGCACCAAGGCGGCTTTTCCTGGTGGCAGCGCTGCTGGGTGCGCAGCTGCCCAAGGGTAGCAGGGAGCATCGGCCCCCCTCTCCCTTGGTAAGTGTATTTTTTTTTAAAAAAGGGGGGGTCTGCGGCAGTAATGTTTTATTTTATTTTATTTTTAAATGGGGTGGGGAAGAAGGGAGAGAGGTCTGTGGAGGCGCAGAGGTTGCGTAGCGAGCTTACTGCTCGCTGGTCCACCCCCTTCCCTGCCCAGCCCATGGTGACCAATCAGTGGTTGCCATAGACTGGGCAGGCCTCCCAGAAACTCCGGAGCAACAGCGACAGATGACAAAAGCCATCGTCGCATCGCTCAAACCTAAAAAAAGTCAGGCTAAATGCTTGACATTTTTAGTGCGGAGTTTTGGGGCTTTGTCCCTAGATGGCTTTCCAGCGTCATGTAATCCACTTGCCACCACTCCGAAGCCACCGCAACGGAAGTGCCCGTCTAGAGGCACCCTCTATCTGTTTTACCTGTATGTGTTTTAATCTGTAAAGTGGCCTTGAATCCCAGTATTGGGAGAAAGGTGGGATCTAAATATAATAATAATAATAATAATAATAATAATAATAATATAATAACACACCCCACTCAACCTAGCACTACAAAACAAAGATCAAACATGACCACTCACACTTGCATAGAAAAAAGAAAAATGGGCACAAAAAGACTCCATGGGAAGCACTACAACATAATACAGAACCCACGAATAAACAAAGAACAATTGTACAAATGGCTCAGGAAGGGTGAGCTATTTCCAGAAACAGAAGGATTCCTAATAGCTATACAAGATCAAGTTCTAGCAACCAAGAACTACCAAAAAATACATCATAAAAGATAACAGTGTAACAACAGACCTATACAGGAAATTTCATCAGTTCCAAGAAACAATATACTGTATAAAGGAGGATATACAATTCTGGCAGGATTGGACTATATGGACAGACACAATACAGCTGCAAAAATATTTCACCAACAACTGGCCATCAAATTCAACCTTATCAAACAACCTACACCATACTATACATACTCACCCGAAACAATCTTGGAAAATGCAGATCATAAAATATACTGGGACAGAACAATTCATATGGACAATACTTTGCAACCGACCAGACATAACGGTCATAGTCAAAAAATAAATACACATACCTCATCGACATAGCAATACCCAATGACAAAAATGTTGTTAAAAAGGAAGAAGAAAAGAGAGACAAATAAACACCACTGACCATGGTAGCCAAAGAACTATGGCAACAGGGAAAGGTCACAATTATTCCATTAGTCACATCAGTCACCAGCATCACATCAAAAAACTATATAGAAAACTTCCAGAACCTGGGCCTACCAGACTGCATCCACACCAACATCCAGAAAGCAGTCATAATTAAAATGTGTGCAATCATCAGGAAATTCCTGAATCAATAAAAGACAGCATGACTTGGCAAAGCCTGTCATGTCCATCTAGAAAAACCGCCATGAGTGAGAAAGAGATACATAATAATAATAGCTTTAGCCCAAGGTCCAACCCTAGCTCTGATTATGGGCTTGCCATCTTTCCTATAAATCACAGAAGTGAAAACAGCCCCAAAGACCCAGTGATCCAATAGTGTATGACTATCTACCTACCAGCAGCCTCCTACAGGTCAATCTGTGTACCAATTGACAATGTGCGACAGGCGGAGAGCAGATGCACAGTGGAAATGAGATTACTGAGCAAACAGCTCCATTTCACTCAAGCAAAGTAGCTCAGCCACAAGGGGGAAAGAAGAAAAAGCCAACCACTTTGGCCTGAGAGATTTCTTCCTGATCAGTTGATCAGTTAGGGCCTTTCTACACCATACGGGTGTAGAGGGAAGGAGTGGGGACAATCCTGGAAGTACCTGCTTCCTGGATCGTTGCTACAATGCACATGGGAAATACAATGACCCGGCTTCCTCCTGGGCCATTGCGCCCACCCTTTTTTTCCGGGCAATCTGCGAAGAGCGTACTTGTGCTCCAATGAAACACTGAGTGGTGTTTTTTTTTTAAAAAAGCCCCAAAATTGGCCCCCACCCCCACCATCCTGGGGATGGTAGACTTGCTTCCCCCCTCCCTTGATGGGCACGGAGCCACGCTGTGCGGCTCTGTGCCCATTTCTGGTGCCCGCTAACTTGTAAGTGGGCACCAGCCGGGGTGGGTGCCCACACCTCCCGCGATCTCAGGAAGTTCCCGGGACCGCAGGAAGAATCGGGTTTCCTCAGGGATCCCTTATCCAGGGGAAAAGCCATGCCCCTCCCCCCAGGAGTTCCTGTGCGTCATTTGGGCTCACAGGGTCCACCCAGGGGCAATCCCACGTTGAAAGGCCGGTGTAGAAACGGCCTTAGACTCTGAGCAAAATCCATTCACTCTCCAACTGTCTTTAATCAAGGCCAGTCTATATTTCCTTGTATCTTCCTTAACAAATTACTGCTTCTCTTTTGGTCCTCTTTTTGGTGAGAAAGATAAAACAATGGGTGTTTCTCCTTAACAAAAGATACTGTCCAAACAACCAGTTAAGGAATAGTATTTAAACAACAAATACTCAATAATCTATAAATAAATTGTAACACATTAAAAATGATAAAAGCAAGTAATTTAAATGTACATATAATTTAATACAATGATATAATAAACAAGAATAGATTGATGGTCAAACGCGTTTCAACACTTCTTGTGCCTTCTTCAGTGACCATTACAGGAACTGTAAAGCCAAATACTGCGTATCCAAATCTTATGGCCTGGATTTTTAATATGAATAGCCTCAATTGTATGGCCAATATTTCTCCTTTTAAGATGTTCAACACTTTGTTCTCTCTCAAGTTGCCCACGTTTCCATTTTACTGCAGACCAGGGTTAGAACTTCACTACTGCTTTACAGCGGTATTGAAATGCACTGATAACTGTTGGGGCACATTACACATTCCATATACCGCTTTCATGGTGTTATTTCCTGCTTTTTATGCAACATTATCCAAAATTCCGCAACAAATATCACTGTGTGTTCTATGAGGTATGAATGCGCAAGAGAGATATAGTGTTACCGTGATGGGACCGTAATTATTTGTCATAAGGTGTAGATTTGGCCCTTGGTACAGTTTTTTAGAATGAGTTGCTGGTTTTGCCATTCTTCAGTGATTGGCTCCATGGTGTCCAGAAGTTAAATCTTGGGGAGTCGGAAGTGGATGCATTAGCTCTTGTGACAATATGTACACATGGATATTAAGGTACCATCCAGTGCACAGCTTGCCATTTCGCACACTGCAGTGCTGAGGGATATGTTGAGCTGCTGATAACTCTTGACAATGATGTCCTACAGTGTATTGCATAAAGAACAATCACCCTCGTGGCTTTTAAATTGATGGGAGAATGATACTTTCATAGTAAATCAATATGGTATATAGAAGTGGGATTAGAGCAGTCTTCCCCAACCTGGTACCCTTCAGGCGTGTTGGATTGTAAGTCCTATCATCCCTAGGCAGTCCAGCACATCTGGAGGGTGCCAGGTTGGGGGTCAGAGCCTTCAACAAAATGTAAAGGCCAGGAGTAGGTTTAGAGGCAGTTGTTCAATCTCTGTTGTCTGTCTAGAATAGTACAGCACAAAAAAATAAGAGAAACATCTCGTTGCCTAGACAACAATACAAGCAACGTGCTTCCTTGTCTCTGTCACCAACACAATGGACAACCTTTACCCATTTTGAAGCCCTTTGTCCTTGAAGCACTGATTAAAATGAGGAGGAGGAGGGAGGCAGTTTCTCACCTTATAAATGCTCTAGCTTGAACTTCAAACCATACATATTTGATACAGACCATAACTTTTGAATCTCATGACCTTTTTCTCGTGTGTGTGTGTGTGTGTGTGTGTGTGTGCATATATATAATTTGCAAGCTGAGGATAATATTTCATGCATCTGTTGAAGTGGGCTCTAGTCCACAAAAGCTATGACACTATAAATGTTAGCCTTTAAGGCTCCAAAGATTTGTCATTACATCGCTTTTATGTTACATTTAAAGGTCTACTTGGTGTACTCAGTAGAGTTACAGAAAAGTTATTTCTTTCAATTAGGGAGCCAAAAGTGTTTGAAAGGCCTTAAGTGGATTTAGTCAAGGGTTCACAGGGCCAGCTCTTAACTTCTGTGAACTGTATCGTTTGATTTCTCCTTGAGGAGCCCAGTTTAATCAGCTAACCATCCTTGGAGCCCAGTTTTCAGTCTGTTAAATTAAATGAGCGTGGAGCTTCAAGTCCTGACGTGAGGCACCTGAAAGACCAACTTTTGCTTCAGTGCTTTACAGAACATTGTGGAACTAGCTTCTTGGGAAAAGTGTCAAGGCCTTGAGTGCAGGAAAGACATGAGGAAACAACAACAACAACAGAGAAGCAAGTATATTTTGAAACTCTCTTATGTAATGTTCAAGGAACACATTTAAGGACATTCTGGATAGTGTAGGGCAATGGTTACAAGCGAGACCCTATGCAGGTGTTCAGCCTGTTGCAATGAGGCTAAAAGTGGGGCGGGGTTGTGGGTGTGCATGTAAGCCCTGCCCCCTATGTCCCTGTCCTCTCAATCCTCAACTTTTCCACGTTGTGGATTTCTAATTATGTGGGGGCTTCTACTGGCATTCAAGAAAATATGAGTAGCCCACTCTTCCCCCTCAACACGAGAAGATCAGAGACTACGCGGGTAGGGAAGGGGACATGGGAGGGGGCCTTGTGTGCATGCCCATACCCCCTCCCACTTTTAGCCCTCATGGGAGTAGGCTGAATGGCTGCATAGGGTTCATATACAGCTTCTTTACATTTAAAACAAAGCAGCAACAACAAGATAAAATGCTGCCTTTACCAGGTCTTTCTGCTTTCCTTTCGTTTTGGGACTGCAGTCGGCTCAATTACACGGGCGGCCACAGGCCACCATGTGGTTTGGATTGAATCTTCCCATGTCTGCATCCTCCATTCAACTCAATAAAACAGCACCACCTAGTGGCGGAATTATAGCACAACGCCAACTTTACATGAGGCCAATTTGGTGATTTTTTAAAAAAAAAAAATTGATTCTCTCTGTATTTTCTGACAGCGGGATTAGCCACCAATTTGAATGGCTTTAAAAGGGGGGGGTGGATAAATTCCTGGAGGAGAAGGCTATTAATGGCTACTAGTCCTGATGGCTATATGCTACTTCCAGTATCAGAAGCAGTTATATATACAGGTTGCTGGGGAACATGGGTGGAAGGGTACTGCTGTACAGTGTCCTGCTTGTGGGTCCCTGGCCAACAGCTGGTTGACCACTGGGTGAACAGAGTGCTGGATTAGAGACCACCAATCAGAAAGAGGCCACATATCATGGTGTCACTGCAAGATGTGGTGATGGGCACCAATTTGGATGGCTTTAGAATGGGGGTTGGATAAATTCCTGGAGAAGAAGGCTATCAATAGCTACTAGTCCTCATGGCTAAGTGCAACCTCCAGTATCAGAAGCTGTAAGCTTATATGTTCCAGTTGCTGGGGAACATGGGTGGGAGGGTGCTGTTGCACCATGTCGTTCTTTGGGGTCCTGGTCAACAGCTGGTTGGCCACTGTGTGAACAGAGTGCTGGACTAGATGGACCCTTGGTCTGATCCAGCATGGTTCTTCTTATGTTCTTATGATAAGGGGGGATAGCGCAGGAGACAACTTGGCTGTTGACAATGGCATGTAATTGCCCCGCAAACGTCCGTGTGTGGCCAGTCAAGAGTGTGCTATAAATCGCTCGTTTAGAGAAGTTCATAGTTTGATGAATGATCACACATGACACCAGAAAGCCAGATAAGAATCCCCAAATGGACTAGTAGAATGAGTACAGTACCACCAGTGCTAACTAGCTGCTATTACCCAAAACCCTGTGCTAAAAATATACCTTCTTTGGGGTACTTCTTGCACTGCCACTCCCATTGTCCAAGAACCGCAGTTTGGAAACAGCCTTAACTAAAGCATCTGCATACATAGCAAGTGAACAATAATAACAACGAACTGATACATTGATAATTTGGTCAGGCAGGGTTGGCCCAGTCTAGCAGCTGGGTGCACCAACTTCCTTCAGACAGCACCATGGGGATGCGGCAGAAGTAAATGAATTGGTATCTGAATGGCTTCTGAATAGTGCCGCAACTGTTAGCCTAAAGAGAGCACCATTTGGGGACAACTTCAGCCTGGTACTAAATTTGGACACCAACCAAGGGTTCATTCAGACATCCTCTGTTCCAATTTTGTTTTACAGACCCAATCCAGAATCGTGGGAAAGGATCATCTGTTTAAGCTCTAATGGCTAGAACTGGTGTTTTTATTTTATTTTTACAGATTTTAGTGGCAACTCCAAATAGTGGATACTGAGTTGAGCAAAATGTGATGTGAGCACTTGGAAGATCTAGATATTTTTGCCTAAAACTGACGGTCAAACTACTATTTCACACAAATGCATGTAATGAACACGCATAGGATCTCTTTCTTTCTATCTGAAAAGAAGTCTTTGGAGGCTACAATTTGGGGTCAAGAGTGATGAGGAACAGAGAACTTGGTATTTTTGTCCACAGGCATTTTCATGCTCAAAATGACCCCCAAGTTTCTTTCCGCACCCCCAGTGTACGTGGTTCCAGGTGTGTATGATAACCATCGTTATGTATCCAGAACCCTGAAGCAGGAAAAGAAGAGGTGGGGTGAGGGTTGAGTTGAGCAAGGAGAATGTTAAGTATTCCCTCTGCTTAAAACTACAGTCTGCCAAGGCTGCTTTTCAAAAAAGGAAACGACGAAACCTGCCAGGCTTTGTTACACACATTCACATATAATGTGTAGCATTCCCACATGTCATGGGAAAACTAATTAATACGGAAATCAGAACGCATAGAACAGGAATAATTTGGAATAAAATTCAGAAAAGACATGTGATTAAGAAAAGACTTCAGATAAATTATTGGCATCTCAGCAGCAAATTATCTCAGTGGTCCAGAGAGAAGGGCCTCCCCCAATGACCTTAAAACCTGGGCAGGCTAGTATGGGAGAAGGCGGTCTTTCAGGTAGCCTGCTCCAAAGTTGTATACAACTGAATAGATTATAACCAGTCATTTGAATTGTGCTTGTAAACAGGCTGGTAGCTGGTGAAGCTGTGGTAAAACGGGAGTAACGTGCTCCCTGAAATTGGCTCAGGGTAACAGTTTATCTCAGAACTGCATCCAAATCCAGACAGCAAGCAAGGAACAGCATATCTTTGGTTCCTATTACTGGTGTTTCCATCTGTCTGCACATCTGTGTGTGTTGAATATGGAAGTGATATAGGCCTTTAAAGACAAAACTCTCGTCCTTATTCTTTTTCTTTTTAAGTTGTCACCAAGTTTTTGGGAATGGAGGGATTTTTTTTTTACAAAAGGGTCAGTCACTATAAATGTCAGAAGCCTGTGTTGACATAAGAACACAAATTCTTTATTCTTTATTGGAATATATATCTGTATAGATATATACTTCATTGGAATAGAGATGTAATTCAGAACGCGCAAACATATTGCTTTGGGATGTTGGTGAAATCACAGTTTCAGTATGCCTAGGAAGCCAGGACAAAGGATGTGATGTATCCTGCTAGCCACTTTTCCCCCCTGAAGAGGCATTAATAAGCTAAGGCATGACTCCCAGCGCTCATTCCACTGCTATGTGAATGTAGGATTTGCTTTGAGCTGCCTGCCATGGCTGGGCTCGGTGTCTTTGCAGATAGGAAGGAAACCAGCCATTCAACAATCGTTGTTTTGCTCTTGATTCAAGAATGATTTCATACCATTAGCAAGATAGTTGCTGTTTGAGGCTGAGAATGTTCTAGCAGATGTCACTAATGGCGTGCTCCCATTTCCTCTCGGTGGTAAATTACTACACTGCTTGCTTGCAGTCGGAGGATTTATTTTGCACTTTGTGAAAAGTGAATACATTTTCAGACACTCGTGTGTGTGTGTGTGTGTGTGTGTGTGTGTGTGTGTGTGTGTTAAAGTTGTATGTAAAAGAGGGACTGAGGAGTTCCCTCCTCCCTTTTTAGCTTTGATCAGCCATTCGTTTTGCAGGAAGGACACACTGTGATGATGGGTGGTAGATTAGAATTAGTCCCCACCCACCACTGCTGCCACATGCCCCCAGGTGAACTGTCAGAAAATCTGAATGCCGCAGTATGTGGGCCCTCAGCATTCCTACCCTCCATGCCAGCCCTGGTGGAAGGTCATGACTCTGGACAAGAACCCCTAGAGTTACTCCATTTCTTCACCATTGCAACCTGCCTTTTCACGTGCTCTTGCCCAGACAATAGTGGTGGTGAGAAGGAGAAACAGCAGATGCCTCTGCCTATTTGCTCACTGGCTCTCTGCCAGTCAAGCAAGCAATAGCAGCTGAGGACAATGGCAATGAACAGTTAGGCATGCTGAGGGAGGAGCCAGAACTGCTTTCCACTCAGACCTCTTGTCTCTGGGGCTGCACAAGGGACAGGATGGTACTCCATTGGCCCTGGGACTTCTAGTTTCAGATTCCTATGTTATTGTACTCAAAGGTCATCATTCTATATTTCGAGGTTGTTCAGGTGAATGTCATTTCCTGAATTTGGTACAAGTTAAGCCCGAGGCAAAATAAATGTTCCCCGCCCATGCTCCTTTCCACTTCTTCTGTGAAGAGAAATCCTATTTACTGTACTTAGCCCTATTTGTAGTGACCTATTCATAAATAATCATCAGACCCTGTTTAGTAGGGATGTGTATCGTATTGTTAAAATGTCTAATAATAATAATAATAATATATTTATTTATTTATTTATTACCCGCCTCTCCCAACGGATCGAGGCGAGGAACAAAACTAAATATAAAACACAAAACTGATTAAAAGCACATAAAACCATACATCATTAAAATACCAATAAAACACCAATAAAACACTTTAAAATTCATCTGGGTAGGCCTGCCGGAAGAGATCAGTCTTTATAGATCTTTTAAATTCCTGAAGACTGGTGAGTTCGCGAATCTCTCCCGGCAGGTCATTCCACAATCTGATACGATAAGGTCATTATCGGACATCCGATTAACGATAACAATACAATAGAAAAACCTCCGATAAATATCCGATCTGAAAATTTTCAGCCCAATTATATTGGATTATCGGACTGCCATATAAATAAACCTATAACTTCTGTATTTTCAAAGTTATAGGCTTGGAACTTGGTCACAATGCTTATGGGATATGCCTAAGTATGTGTATGAAATTTGAGATCGATCTCTCCAACTCTTGATTTTATATGAATTTATTAAAAATCGTTTAAGTTCTGACAGGTCAGAATGACAGTTTACCATGTGCACTCATTCAGACCTGTCAAAAAGTTGCAGGATCTTTCAAAAATTCATATAAAATACAGGGGTGAAGGGATTGATCTGAAATTTGGCACATATGTGTAGCAATGTGTGCTACATGTGTATGAAATTTGAGATCGATCCCTCCAACTCTCGATTTTATATGAATTTATTAAAGTTCCTGCAACTTTTTGACAGGTCTGAATGAGCGCACGTGGTGAGCTGTCATTCTGACCTGTCAGAACTTAAACGATCTTTAATAAATTCAAATAAAATCGAGGGTTGGAGGGATCGATCTCAAATTTAATACACATACTTAGGCATACCCCATAAGCACTCTGACTAAGTTTCAAGCCTGTAACATTGAAAATACAGAAGTTATAGGCATTTTTTCTTTTTTAAAAATTCAGCTCTATAGGGCACAATGGGGCTGCAAATTAAATATCGAATTTCCGATCATTATCGTGAAGACAATACGATTAACCTACGATATTCTCAGAAATGATAATTTTTTGGTCCGAAATTCCGATAACGATAAAATACGATATTTTTGGGCATGCACATCCCTACTGTTTAGACAACACACTAAGCCACAATGATTAAGCATTTTGAGCTAAACATTATGGCTTAGTGTGTCATGTGAACCATGAATTAGCATGTCATGTAAACCATTCCTAACCATAGTGTCTGCATAACTATGGTTTAAACACGTTTACTATTTGCTGCAAAGGGGTTAGCGGACTCTCCATGGCTTAGTGTGTTGTCTGAACAGGCATATGTCATAAACCTGCATAAGATTTCCACATACTAATTTATTTATGCAAATTTAGAATAACAACTAGGATTTATTCCAGTTTCACAGAAGGCAAAACCAGCCAATGAATTTCGCATCCAAATCCCCACAAAAAAAAATTTATTCTTTCATTTGCACCTCACCCCAGATCATTTGAGATCAGTACTTCCTCTGCAATCATAATCCATTTGTAATCTCTCACTGTCCCACTGCCACTTCTCTCTTATGTTGGAAAATTGCTCCTGCCCCATGCAGTTAATCTGAAAGGAAAATCTTCCATTGGCATCAATGGGCACTTGGGGGCCTGGGAAATACATCCGGGGTCTAGGGAAATAGATTCAATATTGGTTCCCCATAGTTCGAGCCGTAGCAATGCCCTGGGTATGTAAATAAATCATTGCATACTAATACCTTTGAGAAAACCCATGATCATCAGGCCGTATTCACAGAAAGAAGCAAATCATATTGATACGTCATGTCAGATTGATTCTGCCAGGCTTTGTTTTCAACACAGCTTGTGGTAGAATGGAGGTGGCTGAGAGTGATTCGTTGGAACCATTAAATCTTATTAGCAGGATTGTTTGCAGACGCCGGAACTGGTGTCTGTCTACAGCAGCTGTCCGGAATTTTGTTTGCTGAGATTTCAGCCTCAAACAGCTTTAATAATTGAGTGTGTTTGTCTTTGCAAACATGTGCGGATGTGTACATCGTAAAAATGTGGATAATTTTAAAACTTATATTCCTTGAAAATAGGTTTTCCTTTGAAAATACTCTCCCCCCCCCCCCAGACTCCTAAAACAAAAAGTTACTGTAAGATAATAACATTCTATGGCCTTTATCACATCTACCTATTTTGCTTATGCGGGTTCCCCCTCTGTTTCCTATGCAAGTGTAGCCTTTTGATCACACATTGTCGGTTTTGCTCCGATACCTCAGCTAAGCCTGCGGAGGAGGGGAGAAAATGGACAATCCCCGTTCAGGGATATTTCGAAAGAGGAAGGAAAAAAGGAGCACTCAGGGTGCGAGAGCAGCATGAGGGGGACGACGTCTTATGAAAGAACTGCATCAAAGTCGCAGCGGGTGTGGATCAAACCGCCCGTGTGATAAAGGTCTGAGTGACTTCTGAAACTCCCACCAGATTATAGGTGATATAGAGAGAGTAGTTAGGCTGGTTGTTGCTTGCTTCTACGTCATATGCTTGGTTTGTTCCTATTTGCCAGTGGCAATCCCTACTTTCTAGCCCCTGGCCCACTGTTCATTTGTCCCGGGGGGGGGGGTCTTTGTTAATGTGTTGCTTAGTGTGTGTTGCTAGAGTTGTCTCTTTGCAGTGCATCGCCTGGCATTTCACATGTTGAAGGTGTTGAGGTACACTTTATTTATTTATTTATTTATTACATTTTCCTACTGCCCAATAGCCGAGGCTCTCTGGGCAGTGCACATCTAAACCCACAACATATAACAAGCATAAGATAAATTTAAAACATTAAAAGTTTTTTTTTGTTTGTTTTTAAAGGCAATATAAAACCAGCTAAGTTAAAATCCAGGGGAACTATGGGAAAAGGTATGTTTTCAGGAGGCATTTTAAAAGATGTAATGTTCGCTGCCTCCAAACCGCACAAGAGACAATTTTCTGGAGGGTGGGTGCCGCTATAGAGAAGGCCCACCACCGAGGTTCTTCATGGTGGCATTCCATTCATTTCAGAGTGGCCAGCAGGTGCTGTGGGTGCTGTTTTTATCCTATCATTGCTTTGTTTTCAATTGTGTTTTAATGCATTGTTTTATCATTGCTTTAATCAATGTTTATTTGTGATGATAAGTCGACTTGAGTGTCACTTTTCTTGGTAGAAAGAGAGGATAGATATCAAATCAAACCAAATCAATACATCATTGGAGCTGTAGAGTCAAAACATCTGGAGGGCACTAGTTTGGGGGAAGGCTACCATAATCTATTGCCTTCTTTTCCCAGCTTTGACAGAAAACTGCCCCTGCCTCCTACCGCAAAGTTATTTCAAGTGGAGAAGGAGTATCAGGGTAGACAAATACACATAAACAGAGAGGTGGGATAGTATATTAGAAGAGTATGAGATTTATGTTTAAAATGTAAGATTCATCAGTGGTGATAGCCGTGAAAGTAATTTTAAAAATGTTATAGAGGTACCCACCATTTGGAAAACCCTCCCTCGTGTAGTGTGGGAGGCAGAAAATGTGGCATCTTTTAAAGACACACTTGTTCACCCAGGCTTTCCCTGGGCTGTAAGTGAACTAATCACGCCACTCCATTTTACTGCTCCTTTATTGTAGTTGGAAGTGTTTTTATGCTGTGTTTTAATATTATGTTTTTAATGTTGTGTTTTTAATGTTGTGAACTGCTGAGAGATTCTATTATATTCAGCGGTATATAAATGTTACAAATAAATAAAATAGAGGTAGGTGTGCATGGGAATGCCTTGATAAGATTTCAGACACTGTAGTCCATCTTTTAAAACATTGCTGATGTATTTGATCTGGAATAATTGGATGCAGGGAAGTGGTTTCAAATTGACATTTACTTAAATCCAATATACCAGCCTTCCGCACCCCAAATCTCTCAAATTCCCAGTGCGTTGTATGTTTAGATTAGTTATATATGGCTGTGGAAAGGCATGCAGTAATATTTTTTTAAAAAAAAACTTGAAAAAAAGAGGCTTAGGAGGAAACACACTTTTTGTTGTCAAGCAAAGGGCATAATAATTATCGTTTTCTCAGTCTAATATGAACCCCTGCAAAAAAAAAAGTGGGGGGAAATAAAGCCATCCCTAGAGTTATCTTTATATTAGCGGCTGTCTTTAAATAGAAACCAGATAACTTATTAAGATGAAAGGTTGTTTAAGCAAAGCTGACAGGAAATATGAAGTAAATAAGGCCAAATTAACATGCATTTCAAAATGCTGACAACCTAACTAGCAGATTACTATATTTCTCATGAAAAATAATAAAGCTTGCAAATGCTAAAAGCAGCTATGCTGCTTGCAGAGAGTGGGAACCAAGTAACTGACAGGGGCATCCCACGTTCTTTTTCTCATGTGGTATAGTCCTCTCTCAGAACAAAGTCATCTCTGAGTGCAAATGGGATTGACTGGTTTGCCAGTCTTGCTGAGTATGTTTATGATATAAAACAGAATTCCATTTCAACAGCAAGTTCATTAAATCATAAATCTATTTTAAGCAAATGTAAGTATGAACCGATTAAAACTAGCCAAATCCATATGCCACCAAACAACATTATTATTATTATTATTATTATTCACTTTCTCGCTCATGGTGGTTTTTCTAGATGGGCATGATCGACTTTGCCAAGTCATGCTGTCTTTTACAGATTCAGGAATTTCCTGACAATTGAGCATGTTTTAATTATGACTGCTTTCTGGATGTTGGTGTGGATGCATTCTGGTAGACTCAGTTTCTGGAGGTTTTCTGTATATATTTTTGATGTGATGCCGGTGACTGATGTGACTAATGGGATAATTGTGACCTTTTCCTGTTGCCATATGACTTCCATGGCCAGTGGTGTATATTTGTCTCTCTTTTCTTCTTCCTTTTCAACAATATTTTTGTCATTCGGTATTGCTATGTCAATGAGCTATGTGTGTTTTTCTTTTTGTCTATGAACGTTATGTCTGGTCGTTTGCAAGGTATTGAATTGTTCTGTCCCAGTATATTTTATGATCTGCATTTTCCAGGATTGTTTCTGGTGAATGTGTATAGTATGGCATAGGTATGCCTACATATTCTGAGAGGCAGTTCCCACCTCTCATTGCCAATGCTGCTCCTCGATAGAGCATCAAAGAGTAGCAAAGAGTAGCATCTCCAAGGAGTGCCTGTCAGTGGATATGCCCACTTCCGGCCAAGTCCTGCTGGGACTGTCTCGGCCCACGCTTCTCGCCCACCAAGTGCTCCATTAGGAAACTGTACTGAAGGGCCAGGCCTGAGCCAGGCACTTTCCCACCTTCATTGGGCCTGTTTCTGGGCATGCACAGAGTGCTTCCCCTTGCTCACTCCCCCTTAAGGGGCAAGGGCTACACATGCACATTTCCCAGATTCTGAGAAAACAGTAATATCAGGGTGGGGTGCCTTTGAGCATGTTCAGAGTTCAGCCTCTTAAAGTCACACTGTTGTATCTAGTTATGATTTTAAAACCACACAGGGTGGGCAGGGGGATGCCGCCCATTTATGTGGGTTGTTTGCTTTTATATGGAATTGGGTTGATTGCTCGAGACCAACCTTAGGAGTCTGGGTTGTGAAAAGCATGCAGCGGCCAGCCACCCACACACTCACAATGTCCGTCAAAGGCAGGTAAGTCTGGCCTCCCACCCAAGGCATGCTGGGAGTTATAGACATAAGCCTAGTTTTTTTTATTAAATTATTTAATAATTCTTAACATCCAAAATTTCACGTTTTTAGATTTTTCTAGTACATTGTACAGCCAGACCTACCAGTGTGTCAAATTTCAAGTTTCTAACACATCTGGAAGTGGGTAAGCATTTCTGGACATACATCCCACACATATTCTTTCAGCTTTATATTAGAGATTTGGGGAGGATGTAAAGCATGTAGTAAGAGGAAATTGAAATTCAATAAATGCAGCGATAATTATCTTAACAGTTGCCATTCACACAATGTTGTTTGGTGACAACATAGACATCACTGCAATGGTGTTCAGTCCCTTATGGTGTCCTGCTGCTGTTTGTATTTGGTTACACAGATGATATCTGTTTGTATCTGGGCAAGTTTTTTTGTGAGCTCGATGAATGTCCTCTCCCTATGGCTAAATTTGGAAATGCTTATGCTGTGACAGGAGGACATAGTCAAAAAAGACATTAAAAATTGTGGTAAAAGCTCCTGTTCTCTCCTTGATATGCACATGCAGTGACTCCTTCACATTCACCAAAGGCCAATCAGACAATTTCTTCAACCATGATAGAGCTATGAGTTTTAGTCAGCTTACCTTTAGCCACTGCCCCAGGCTGAGGCAGGCATGTGATTGATGACTAGCAGTCTCAACAGATCAGATTTTGCGCTTAAGGACAATTGCAGCTCGTTGGGCAGTTGAGATTGAGTATAAAGCCAAACCACTCAGAAAAGTCCAGATTTTTCTCTCCCCCCCCTCCCCGAAATAAAAGGGCACTTTGCTGGATCTTCTCCAAATTTTTTCTCACCATTATTTTTGTGGTGGCTGCATTTCCTCTCACCACGAGAATACCCCCATACCTAGCATCATTACTGGGTCTCTCCCAATGCCCTGGAATGATGCTAGGCATGGGGTTTTGTGGAGGATGCAAAATGGGGACAGGTTGCCAACACATGCGAAGCTGTTGCAATACTTGCAATGGCAGTGCAAAAACATAACAAACAAAAAGGAGAAAGTATGACGCTGTGCTACATTGCGTTGCTATAATGGAAAAACTGTTTGTTTTGTTTTTTAAAGAAATGGGTATTCTCACAGGCAAAGCACAGAACAGTGGCAGTAATCCTCAGGCATCAGGTGGCACCTTCTCTTTCCTCAGAATGTGATGCTGCCTACCTGCATCCAGCCATTAGCAGTGAAGGCTGGTGGCTCCAATGTCAGCGGGGTGTGAATCTACTGTGGGTTTCAGTCAGAACCAATCAGAACTCTAAAGGAGTTATCCAAGGGTTCAGCACCTTGGATATCTCCTATAGAGTTCAGTCCTATAGAATTCTGATTAAACCCCAGAGCAGATTGACAGTCCCACTGACAATAGAGCCCCCAGTCTCCACTAGCCTTAGGACTGCTGCCGCTGATGCCTTTCCTCTGATCCCAGGCATTTGAGATCATATGATTAGGTTTTTAACCAGTCCTGGGATGTTTATTGTCAAGTGTTTCAAATTGTTTTGTATGTAAAAGCTTTTTATATTATGTTTTATATTGAATTTTTAAGGTTTTCATCTTTTGTAATCTACCCAGAAAGCTTTCGCTATAGAATGTTTAATACTACTACAAGTACTACTACTAATAATAATGATGATGATGTCGGCTCTTGATACCCTCAACCACCTCATGAAATGTCAGAATGGGAAGTTGTTGCTCCGCGTGATACAGTGTCTAGCATTCACGCATGCATAGTGAATACTACCTGCTGTATTCTTCTTCCCATCTTTTAAAGACTTCAGATGAGGGCTTGCATGCTGAAATCGTGATTCTCGAATAACTTCTAAAGACAGTGTGATGGAGAAAAGCATCCGATTGCTATAGCAACAGCACATCGTTTTACTGTTAGCCAATGTGGTAGGTGTTTGTATTTTTTGTGTTTAAAGGACCGTGAAGATAATTCAGTATATTTTTTTCAAAGCAAAGAAAAGGATAATAAATTAATGGGTTTGGGCACATGCTTCTGATTTATGCTGAAAACTGATGAATGTGGCAGCTGATTGATGCAACCACTTACTTCAAATTAGCAAAACGTGCACATAACAGTGCATTCATGACTCACAACATTGTGCAACTATGTAGGGGATGGATGGGTGAAAAAGTGACAATCTGATTTCAAACATCCACTATGGTGCAGAGCTGAAAACACTTCCTGGAGATGTTCAAAAAGAGAACAAAAGGTGGCATAACTCTTGTTGTTGATGCAAAAGCATAGAGTTGTATGCGTGAGGCAACCAGCTCTGTGCCTCTTAAGCTAGCCTGTCATATCTTTTAAAGTAAGATTTAGCTGCACTCCAGTCAGCTTTGGAACAGTGGAGGAGTCATCTTTGTCTCAAGCAGAAAAGTAACCCAGGCCAGCTCTGCCCAGTGGAGGCTGGTGGCTCCGATGTCACTGTGGTGGTGAATCTGCTATAGGTTTCAATCAGAACATGTCAGAACATTAAAGGAGATGTCTGAGGTGCTGACACCCTCCAAAAATAGGTTCAGCACCTTGGATAGCTCCTTTAGAGTTCTGACAGGTTCTGACTGAACCCTGGAGCTGATTCATCACTCCACTAACATTGGAGCCACCAGCCTCTACTGACCCTGCCTCTGTACTTTATTGATTTTATTTTATTTATGCCCCACCTTTCTTCCAAGGAATCCAAGTCCGACATACATAGGGTTTCAAGGTTGTCTCCCATCCAAGTACTAGCCAGACCCAGACTTGTTTAGCTTTAGCAAGTTGGATGCACTGTGTGCTTTCCTTGGACTACACTACCTCTCTCTATATGTGTTCAGGCTACAGTGGAACAAAAGGATTGAGTGATAGGGATCATTGCTACATCTCAGGGCCAGGTCATCTCCAGATAGGGTGGCCATGCATCCTCCTTTACACGGGACAGTTCTCCATTTGAAAGGCTGTCAGAGGATTTTCCTCTATTGAAAGGCATATTCTATTTCAAGGAATGTTTAGCTCAAGTGTGCATAAGGGTGAGCAGGAGCCTTGAATTTGCTCCGTCCACAGTTATGTATTTAGCATTTTTACCCCGCTCCTCCAGCTTCCAGTTTTAGCACCTGGACAGCAGACTGAGCTGGCACATATAAGTCACTTGGTCACAGGCTTTGCCACTGTAATGAGATGCATTGTATTTCTGTTGCAATTATAGTCATTATTTCTAATACCTATAAATTAACAAATGCCAATGTTATGCATTTCATGTGTCCTATTTTGTCCTCTCTCTTTGGGGGGGGGGGGGGGTGCTTGCGATGCATTTTGCCAATGTGTAAGCATCCACTGTATCTCCAGAAGCTTGTGTCTTCATTTTTGTCCAGCAGCTCTGTGGAGTTGAGTGACCTTCCATGTGTTCTGTTAGAAAGTGAACAGAGCTGGAAATTTGGCAGGACTGGTACTTCATTTACTAAAGCAGTCAAGGTATAGCTAAAACTGGAGGGAATATAAGCAGGGTGAATATATACACCTCAGTGGTGTTGTTGTTTTTAAGTCCTCTGAATTCTGTGTCAAGGGAAATTGAATAATTGTATCTGTATAAATGAAGCACATGTTCATATTTGGTATCATTTTCTACAATTTTACATTTAATTTCGCATAATTTATTCTAGTTTTCGTAGTCATGGAGAGGTCAAGGCGCTATGTACAGCAATGAGGCTTTACTTTTGACTAGTGGGAACCTTGTCCAGTCGCCCCTCTGGGCTTCTGAGATCTCAGCAGGCAATGCCCACAAAACTTCCCTTCTTAGCCACAATGCCTAGAAATAGACTCTTTTTTAAAAGGAAAGGTGTAGTGCTCAGGCAACTGAGTTCTGTGATGGATAGAACATGCTGGGGTTTGGGGGCTGCTAGAACAGAGACAGACAAAAGGTAGATCCACTGGAAGATCTCTGAGTAATTTGTGGTTACTAGTTCAGCAAATCACAGAAAAAAGAAAGAAAACTGCCTCCATAGCTGGCCTTGTGCCAATTGCTAGTTTCTCACCCTCAGTGTTCCAGGCCTTGTAAATATGTGCATTGATTGGTTGTGTTTGATCAACACTTGCTGCAGCGCTGCTGGCCAGTGCTTCAGTCTTGCATTTGAATTCCTTGTCACCTACTGCAAGGTAGATTTGTACTTACAGATCCTCCCAGTGTATGGCTCATACACTGGGAGGATCTGTAGGTAAATGGCTGTATTGCCTAAATTATGATTTTGCATCTGTCTCTGCCACTGCCCTGAGCCACCATTTTGCATTCTGCTCTGGTTGGTGAGCCTCAGGGTTCTAGCAAAAAATAAAGTAGACCCCACAAGACTGATGTCTGTCCATCCCTGTTCTAGGGAATTATAGAATATATAAATCCTTGATTGTAGTGGGAGGGGGTGTAAGGCATCTGTGGGGTAATGGAGAATGTTACAGAAAACAATAATATTCGCATAATGCTCCAGAAATGTGTCTATTGCTATATACCTGGGTGCTGAAAATTATGGTGCCATTTTCAGTGTATGAAACCAGGAGGCAAAACATCTTCATTCTATTCCTAACTTTTCTGATGGCTTCTAGCACAGAGATGAGTATAAAAAAAATCACTTTCCATTCAGGTTAAAATGGACTTTTGTTTAACCCATTGGGCCTGTTCAAACAACACCCTAAGCCAAGGTTTGAGCGCTAACCCTTTTGCAGTAAATGATTAAACCATGATTATGTTGCTTCCATGGTTAGGAATGGTTCACACAACACGTTAAGTCATAGTTCACACTAACCCGTAATGTTTAGCTCAAAATGCTTAATCACCATGGCTTAGTGAGTCGTCTCAACAGGGTCAAAGACTTTCATTCATCGCAACAAAATAGTCTCTGAGCAAAAAAAATAAAAAAAAATGTTGGCTGGCAATAGGTTCTACAAGTTTGAATTAAAAGGTAGTCGTATATAAAACAGAATCAGAGCAACTGATTATAAACTCAGAACTTACACTTCATTGTCTGTCAACAAAATATTTATCCTGAGCAAATGTGAAATAGATTTTGAATAAACCTTTAAAGCATAAGTCAAATGAGAGCATTCTTTCTTGCCTGTTCTGTCTCCTGCCTGGCATAGAAATTGGATTATTATCTTACATATCAATGGGGAGCAATTCAAGAAAAGTGAGTCATTAACTTCTCCCTTCTAAGAACAGAAAGAAAAGATGGACGATCAAAATAAAGAGATAATAACATGCTGAGATGCTATGGAAGATAGGGATGGATGTATCAGTTTATTTTTGGTCCATGACAGTTTCACCTGAGTTCATTCATAAGTCTGTTCTGTTCCTGCTTCTGCATCAAGACCAGTGTCAGAAGCTGGCATGGTGGAGCAGCTCAGAAGAACCCATTCCTGACCATGCCAACCCCTAAGAAATTTGCCTGGGGTGGGGGGCAGTGGCACTTTTCAATGGAAGCAGGGCCAACACTTAGTTACACTCCAAATGAAGATGGAGGGCGGCAGATGCAGAGTGGAGTCAAGTCTTGGCTCCACTCACATTCTCTTATCTCGGTTTATTTAGCTTTCTGGTCAATAATTTCCCACAGCTTCTGCTTACCCTTAGCTTCCTGTATCAGCCATTTGTAATGGGAATGACTTTTCATAAAGGCCTCGAAAACATTAATATTCATACTTGTCTTGTTGAGACTTTCTCTGAACAGCTTTATACCACTCTGTTAACACAAAACATGGCCATCTGTTGAAGTATAAAACATAATCAGAGGCAGCAAGGACTAGAAATATTCGGCAAGGAAAAATATCTGATCTTTCCACATATTCAAATAATTCTGCTTAATAAAGACGAGCCTGGCTACTGTCATCTGTGTAAGAGGCTGAATGTTAATGGACCCTTAGATCCTGAATTTTGTGGAGGTATTGCCAATCAGAAACAGCATCGGTGAAGATTACATTCTAGTCAATATAACTTACATTCCAGCAAATATTGGGGTCATCTGGAGGATTTTTTAAAAATGACCTCTTAAAATTGTCTTTTTAGTGCAAGCAAAAGCAAGCATAAGCCAAACAAAAATGGGCTTGTGCTTATGAAGAGGTTTCTGTCAACCTCCTAATGCAGTGTTAGCCTCACTGGGCACAATTAAAATTGATTGTTCTACCTCTTCATCTGTCACTGGCAACCCTTCCCGCACGCTCAGCCTCTTGCTTTGCATAATATAAATAACACATCAATATAATCCATCATCTACCTGCCTCTCGTGGCATTTCTTTTCCTTGTTGGGCATTGGTTCAGCAATTACAGAATTATACATTACAAAGGACCCCAAGATGTTTTTTTTTCCCAGTCTGACTCTTAGCACCAAAATAGACTGCACCACTCTCAAAAACATCACCTACATGCTCACCTACATGTCCCCTCAGCTACTCATTCAGCCTCCATTTCATTTCACTATGTAACAAAAGTAGAGTCTCCCTCCCTCTCTCTCTCTTTCTCTCTCTCTCACACACACACACAGGGTGACCATATGGAATGGTTGTAGACAAGGGAATTTCAGCAGGTGTCATTTGTATGCATTCAGCACCTGGTGAAATTCCCTCTTTATCACAACAGTTAAAGCTGCAGGAGACCTGCCCTCTGTTGTATCTGGTCATTCTAGTACAGCTAGAATTTCACCAGGAGTTGCATACATATGGTCACCCTACACACACACGTGTGTGCATGTCCATTCTGCATATAGTTGAACATTGAGCTTACGGCATTGCCCTGGGTTAAGTTCAGTATCAGCAGATCTAAAAAGTTAGTAGATATCTTTGATTTACAGCATATCAGACTATCAACATGAAAAAGCTCCAGTTTGCAATTAGCAGGTTTCTTAACCTCAAAAGAATGGTCCAAAATTTAATTTCTGTGATGTTCAGAAATTTCTTTTCCCTCTGAATTTCCAAAATTACATTTATTCGTGCATAGTTTATATAAGGGGTGCCAGATGTTCCTTTATTTGAAACAGCATTTCTGAAGGAATGTCCCTTTTGTTGTTTTTCTTTTCTCTTTGCGGAACATCACATCTCCAGAGAACATAATGTATGGGAGTCAGAGAACTGGCCTGCAATAAAGAAATTCACTTACTAAGCTCTACATGCAGATATGAGGGTAATAGCATGGTCAGCAAACATGCAGCATTGCGCCTACTAATCACATAATTTATTATCTATGAAAGGCTTAATGTGTTTTAACCCTTTCAAAGAATTCATAATGTACAGGTAATAACATCACCTTAGATTTTAAAATGTTTAAAAGTCAGTTATTTACAATAACAGCATAGATCTATTAAAGTTGAGTAGAATTTGTACACAAATAATAATAATAATAATAATAATAATAATAATAATAATTATTATTATTATTTATTTCTAACCCACCTCTCCCTTTAGATCGAGGCGGGGAACAACAATAAATATAAATACAAGGACATAAAATAGATAAAACATTAAAAACAAATAAAAACTAATACATTATTAAAACATCTTTAAATTCAACTGGGTAGGCCTGCCGGAAGAGACCAGTCTTCACGGCTCTCTTAAATTCAAGGAGACTGCTAAATTTGTCGAATCTCCTCCGGCAGGCCATTCCACAATCTGGGAGCAGCAGAAGAGAAGGTCCTCTGGGTAACATTCAGCCTAGTTCTGGCTGATTGGAGTAAATTCTTCCCAGAGAACCTGAGCTTGCAGGGCGGATTATATTTGTCATTATTTGTTTAGACTTCTTTCCACACTGTCATCCCAGAAGCATAGCCTTCTGGGTCTGGGGCTATGGCCCAGATTGAATTTGGAGAACAGCAAAAAGGATCACTAGTGAATTGGCAGGTCCAGGACAAAGCCCAGCAGTTGTTGGTGTGTTTAGGGACATAGCTCAATAGTTTTGTTGGGTCTAGAGCCTTGTTCCAGAGTCTTTCTGGGTTTATGACAGTCTTCTTTAGACAGAGACTACGTGATTTGGAATTGAAAACTTCCCCTCTCGGCAATGCTCAATATGTTCAATGAAATATCACCATCTAGTGGCTGTATTATAGCCAATGCTGGCCTTACACGCTGTGGATATCCCATGATAATTTTAATTACTGCATTATCTCCTATCTTTTTAAAAGCGTGATTATGGGGGGAGAGCACATGAAACATCCTGGAGGTTGACAACATCGTGTAAACTTCAGTGAGTGGCCAATCATGAGTGTGCACTAAATTGCTCATGTAGGGAAGCTCTTACAGTTGCTCATCAGCAGCACTGGGCAGCAGACCGATTGGTGTGTATCAGCAGTTTTGCCTTGGACACAGGGAGTGGCTGTCAATGGTGCTGTCTGCTCTTTTCTTGCAATGCTATTGTCATCCTCTCATCTCTTGTACATGGGAGTGAAGGGGACCCTAATTAAGCTACACTGACATTGTGCCAACATCAACTGGCTGCTGGTGGAATTGGGGGTATTGAGTCGCTGTGCTAAACTTGACTACATCCCAAAACAGACCTTTCATCCTTGCTGGGAATTTTGTGAAACCTTCTTACTCATCACTGAGACCTGAAATGGCAGGAAGTTGCAGCTAAATATGTCACTGCTGAACATGCTCAGACACTGAGCACATTTGCACAGATGCTCAAGGTGAAGGCACAAGAGCCCACAAAATTGTACCACCCCTTGTATGTGACACAAAAAGAAGGCAAGTTATGATGGAGTGACTTTGGTAGATGGAACATCATGGAAGACAGGGTGACCTAGATGATTGTTAAATTAGCCGCCCCTTAAAGCTGAATGCAAAGCGATTTCACAGAATCATTTCACATCGTCATTGCTTCAGCTAAGAGGAAAGCTTTGCTCTTGTACTGTCATTTGTAGATCAAATCTGATCCACAGGGTGGAGTATTCGATGTGAACAGGTTGAGCCTTGAATTCACTGAAAGGGCCTTTGGCAAAGCCAGGCTCTCATATCTTCTGTTCCCATCTACGAAATGGAAAGAATCATCCCTTACTTGCATGTCAACACTGGGTAATGTCTAAAGATACATTAAAAATGCTGTATGCATGATTATTACAGATGTTTTGTAGAATGCCTACATACATCCAGAAGTGTTGTCAGAAATTTCCTCCAGGTTTGAAGGGCCCCAGGGCAAAGTACTCTCTGGTGGGGCCCTTTCTGTATTGATGGACCATGACTGTAGAGCTCCAAGCAGTGCCAGGTTACATTTCCCACAATGCCATAGAGTGGTCATGTGTCCTCTTTTACAGAGGACAGTCCTCCATTTGAAGCGCTGAAGAGGACTGTCCTCTCTTTTAAAGGCATCCTCTGTTTGAAGGGCTGTTAGGTCCAACTCCAGTTTGAAGGTAAAGAACCATCAGAAGAAACAGCTGGGCCTTGAAGTTGCGCATTAACAGTGATCCCCTGGAGAGCAGACTGAGCAAAACACACAGGGCATCTGGTCACAGTCTTTCAGAGAGCAGCAAAATGTACTGTATTTCTATCGAAATCATCATAATTATTTCTCATCTATACATATCAATGATCATATGCAAATGTTATGCAAATAGATGCCCTCTCATTTTGGTAATGCATTTCCTTTTTTTTTTTTGGCAGTTCACAACTCTCCACCTGAATGCTCCAGAGAAACACTACATTGGGGCACTGGGGAACATTAAAATGGCAGCTAGTATTTGGAGCTCCAGGACAGAAAAAAATGTAAAGCAAATTAGGTAGTGCAGGTGTCGTAGGTGGGCCTTGCCAGGATGACATGGCCCAGGAGTGCCAGATGCTGGCGCTGGTCCTGCATTTCTGAATTGTGCTATTTTGGCTATATATCAATGGAGGCTGGTGGCTCCAATTTTAATGGAGCTGTGAATCCATCCTGGATTTCAGTCAGAACCTGCCAGAACTCTACAGAAGCTATCCAAGGTGCTGAACCATAGTCCCAAAAATAGGTCCAGCGCCTTGGATATCGCCTTTAGAATTTTGGCTAGTTCTAACTGAATTCACAGCCCCTCCAAAATCAAGCCACCAGCCTCCACTGCTATAAATGTTTTGCTTTGGCTCTTGTGTGAGTGTCAAAGCATGTGTATTTTACTCCAGGTTCTGTTTCCTTTCCCCCTTATACTTTATTTCATCTCTCTATTCATTTGAATGCTTTTTAGGACATCAAGAATAAAACATCTGCTTGGCCAAACACATTCTCTCAGTCCATTAAAAATGTTGTCTTGAATCAAAGCAGTATAACATATGAAATGTAGGATTTTATTAGAATATCAAATAGTACACTTCTCTTGGTGCCAAGAAGGGCAGCTTGATTCAGACCTCACACAGAAGCTGTTGGAATAACAAATAGGATGTAAATCTGCACAGGTACTAGAATCATAGCATTGAATGTTAAATGCATTATTCCTTAGAACCATCATGTTTTTAGCATAAGACTTTAGATTGGTTGAAAGTACGCTTGCCTGGCTTCATGTTAAATTATGTCTATTTACTCACTAATTTGAATGGACTAGGCTATGAAAAACCTCTTTTCCATGTGTCAGATTTTAATTTTCTCTGCTATTGTTTTATTTATTTTCACATTTTCTTTTCTTAATTCTACTCCATTAGTTATCTTTGAGCTAACATTAATGTAGCTGAAATTCCATTGATTGCAATAGGAAGAGAGCTAAGCACGTGCTTAACTGCCTTACTGAAAATATTAAAGGTACTAAAGACTGGAGGACCACTTCCCTTGTTAGGTTTTACCCGACTTCCAAAATCTGAGTGAAGCTCACAATTCCCTCCTAACCAATGACATCAGTGGGAAGTCCCCACGGAATGGGCAGTTCTAGCTCCAAAGGAGGACCACTTCTCTCGCTATGAATTCCCTGTATGCAAAGATTCATGGGAAATATGTATATCCATAATGTAGGGCATGGGTAGGGAACCCTTTATCTGTCAAGGGCCACATTCCCTCAAGGATAATCTGTCAGGGGCCACATGCCAGTAGTGGGTGGGGAAGAAGCCAGTGATGGATAGACCCAGGGGCAAAAATGGGCAGTCCCACATGGAGGGGCCCACCTCTTTTTCAGTCTCTTTCTGCTACCTACTTTTCTCTCTCTCCTTCCCTCCCTCCCTCTTCTTCCCCTCCCAGCAGACCGCCAGTGGAAGGACAGGTCAGCCTTGCCAGATGCTTTTGAAATTGCAGAAAACTCTTGAAATTATGCTGCGGGCCACATGCAATTAGGCTGCCCACCCCTAATATAGGAAAACCCCATTTTTAAAACTGTAGGCTTTTGGAAGAGGTTCTTCATCATTTTAATATATGACTACTGGGTTTAGCTGCTTAGGTACTTAATCAATACTATTTATAAGTCCCAGTTGTCCACCATTATCTGTGCATAATGCTACTTGACCATTTGCTATGGGAAACATAGACAATTCCAGTCATTTTGGGTTGTTGTTTTCCCCAGAACAATCAATCCTTCCTATCAAGAAGCAATCCCTTGCTCTTTTTTAAATCATCTTTAACAAGACTCAAAAACTGTTGCTGGTTGATATTCAATATCAAAAATGTGTTACAATCTCAACACAAGTTTAGTGGACACAGCAAAATTTAAATCCCATTGATTTCAATGAGAGGGGTTTATGCATGCTTACCCTCTCCCATGTGGCTTAACCTTGGTTGGAATATTCCCATGTATGGAAGCTTAACCTTTCTAAGATTAGTATCTATATTGAGCCTTCAGTGTGGTGCCCCCCCCTCCTATGGAATTCCCTGCCTCTGGAAGTCAGGCAGGCACCAACTTTGTATTCCTTCTGGCGCCTCCTGAAAATGTCGTTGTTCCAGGAAGCCTTCCCTTAATGACTAGCCGCTGGGGGTTTTGGCACTTTGTTTCTTTTTAAAATGTATTTTAATGTGTTTTTATTCTATTTTATTTTGTCCTCCACTCCAAATTCTGAATGGGGAGCGGTATATAAATATTGTAAATAAATAAATTCTACTATCCAGCCTTAGTTTCATATTGGATTTCTCTGAATGATAACTAAGTAGAACCTATGTCAGGGGTGGGAAGGGGTGGTCCTCCAGATGTTTTTGGACGGCAACTCCCATCATTCCTAACTGCATAGTCAATGGTGAGAGATGATGGAAGTTGCAGTCCAATAACGTCTGGATGGCCACATGTTCCCCACACCTGACCTATATGTTCAGGCAAAGTTGGTGAGGGACAAACAATATCACACCGTACTTGTGGGCTTTCCATAAACATTTTGTTGGCCAATGTTGGAAACGGGGTTGGATCCATGGGGAAAGTCTAACTTAAGTCCTATTGATTTTAGTGGGTGTTCAATGAGTATGACTAAGTCTAAACCAACCCAGGATGTTGGCCCAGATGGGCCCTGGACTGATCCAACAGAGTTCTTCTTTTGTTCGTATGTAATGAGCTATTCTGGACCTAATGCCTTAAGATGTAAAAGATATCTTACATCGCTTATCCAAGACCATAAACTTGTGTTCTGCATTATTATGGACTGATACCCCCATACTCAGTTTTGCTGATGCCAATTCGAATTCCCACCTTATATTTAACTATTACAGAGGTCACTGAAGTCTGTCATTACCTGATTTAAAGTGTAAATCTGTCACTACTGGAATGCGGAGCTATATTCTGAATCAAGTGCATAGGCTGACCAGGCTGAACTGTTTGCTATGTTAGCCTGTGTGTATTAGCCCTTACTCTTTTTGAAATGACTGCTGTGAAACTACTCGAATTACAAAGCCAGCTGCTCTATAATGCACATGCAAAACTTACTTTCTATAAAATTGCCATATTTGCTCATTCAACTATGTGAGCAGAACAATCAATCAGCCTTTTCCCCTGGGTAAGTGTGTTCTCTCAATTTGTATCAATTCTCTTAACTGTTATTTGCCAATGTTTTATATGGTTGCTGCACCTTATGAAGATCTAAAAGCTTCTTTTAGGGTGGGCTTGTTTTGTTGTGGAAAGGGCAATGAATTCTTAAGTGGCTCTCAACCATGGAATGACCATTCCCAGGAGGCAGTTTGATAAAATGCATGCAGCACCATGCAGAAAACAGAAAAAGGAAGAAAAAATACCCAACACTCATCAAGAAAACTTTTAATTACTGAGCTGATTCTGAATTGAGCTTAGAAGCATTTGCCCATTACTAATAAATATCCACTGATATTTATTATCACCCTTAACAAAAATATGACAACATGGTTAAAAAGGGCCAGAGACTAACGGACCCACGTTGCCTATTTGTTTCCCAGGCCAATTCAAGGTGGTGGGTCTTACTTTTAAAGCCCTACAGGTGCAATCCTATGCATGTTTAGATGGGGGAAAAGAAATCTAAACCTCCCAGCATTCCCACTGGCTGGGAAATGCTGGGAATTGTAGGCCTTTTCTTTCTGCCTATGCATGCATAGAATTGACCCCGAAATATCTTGGGACCCAAATATCTGCAGGGACACCACTGCCCTTGGCTTTAGTCAGGAAAGGCTCTTAACCAAATACTTTGGAGACATTATGTTTCAGCAAGGGGGTAGCAGATCAAAACCTGTTGGTTTAGCCATGCATTTTAATCGGTTGCTTTTGTCTGTTCTATTGTATTTGCTGCCGTCTTTGCTTTGAAGATGCTGAGGATGAGGTTATAGCCCTTTTATTTTATTGTGTTTTATTTTAATCATACTTCTACGCTACCCTGGTATCTGCAAGGATGAAGGGCAGTTTTAACATGTTTAATTAAGTAATTAATTAAATAAAATGAAACTATCTTGAGTATGTGACCCCAGGACAAGATATTGGAAAGACCATGGCGTTGCGACATGCAGAGCAGCATATGCCTCTAGGTTTCTAGTAGCTTTCGGTGATGTTCTCAAGTGTTGTTCTTTGTTGTTTATAGTCCTATAAGCCTATCATAAAGATTCTAAAGAACAAGAAAAGGGCTCTTTACAACACACGTTTTGTCATCGATATTCTTTTCCAATGGCTGGAAGACCTAGCACTGCAATTGCATTATTCATATTGCTTGTTTACGTGGAATGAGCAACAATTGAGCTCCAGATGGACAAATCCTTATAAGACAAGGCGTATGGTTTCGGAGAACATACTAAAAATAGTTTCTTCCTGAAAAGACTCTCCAATGCTTGAAACTTGAAAACTCTATTTTGCCACCTAGTGGCTACATGTGTCCTTCCACCTGAAGTATTCCTGCATCTCCTCCTTTTCGGTTTTTGGATTTCTAAATATATTTTGCCCTGAAAGTAAAGAACCTGGGGGGGGGGGGGGGGGAGAGAGAGAGAGAGAGAACCTCAGGAATGGTTTAACATGCTTCACATGATCTGTTGAACAACCAACTGGGAAGAAGATGGTTGCCTAGCTCATTCTTTTCCATTTTCAAGATTATAAACCTCTTTAATCCAAGGCTAAGCATAGCATAGGAAAAACAAAGTTTAAAAGCATGATCTTTAAACATTCTTCTTAGGAGATGAAACATGTCTTAATATGGTTGCATTTTCAAATTCGATGGCTTCAAAGACTTGCAGCTTTCGGTGATGTTCAAAGTGTTCCTTTCCACTAGATCAGCCTTTTCCAACCTGGCACTCTCCAGATGTGTTAGACTATAACTCCCATGATCCCCAGCCAGCTTGGCTACCTGCAGGGGTGGAGTTTGGGGAAAATCTGATCTGAAGGAAGAACTACTGAGAACTTAATTAGCAGGGTAGACTCTCTTATTAGGAAAGGAAAGTGTATTTAGCCTAGGTACAGTTAGGCAAACCCACCCTATTTGAAAAATAACATTGTATTACCTTGTGTATATAATTTTCTTAGTTTTGTTCATCTTATCTCTAGTGGTGGTGTCAATACACCTGTGCCTTAGTTAACCTGAGGCATATAAGATACAGAGGGCTTAGTCTGGTGGCAGAGGTCTTATGGTTACGGGGTTTTATAGATGAGACAGCCTTGTAGCAAGGAATTCCAATAACCAGAGAAGTTTCTTTCACAATTACTAACTAGCATTCTACTAACATTTTAAAAATTCATTACAAAGCAGGCATTGAAACACAACATCAGTTGATATTTATTTATTTATTTATTACATTTATGACACACCTTTTCCTCCAAGAGCTCCAAGGTAGTGTATATATGATCCTTGACTTCTCCGTTTTATCATCACAACAACCCTGTGGAGATGGTTAGGCTGAGAGTCAGTGACTGGCCCAAAGTCACCCAGTGTGCTTCATGGCCAAGTGGGGACTAGAACTCCCGAGTCCCACTCCAACACTCTAACCACTACACCACACTGGTTCTATTCAATTGTTAGAATACACCAGCCAGGGTCAGATACGCTAAAACTTTCCAAATGCAGTCAGGTATTAATAAATAATATAACTAGCAGTTAGTTCCTCAGAAGTGCCAAGAGCAGGAAATAAGAGTGGATCTCTCACATCTCCCACTCTCTAATTTTACGGTGCAGTGCTTAAAGGCTCAGACAACAACAGACAGCGAGCCTATCTACACTACTGCTTTAAAATGGTTTATAACAGTTTAAAACTGTTATAAACCATTTTAAAGCAGTAGTGTAGATAGGCTCACAGCTGGGGGATGAAGGGGGGAGTTCGTCTTTAGCTTCCAGTTATTACTGCTGTTTCTTTTTAGAGTATAAGAGATTATTGGAAACAGATAGATAGATAGATAGATAGATAGATAGATAGATCAATTACTTGTATTAGGGACTTCATACTAAGATTCATGGCTTTTCAAATTCTAACATGCCAATGCTAGAAATGACATAGGAAATAATTGTAATTGATTATAATTAATTCTCTTGCAGAAATCATCTACATATTAACCATACATATTGACCTTCTTTCTAGTCCAGTCAGCAATTTATTTATCTGTCAGGGGGTGGGGAGATTTTTACTATGCACTATACATTTTAGAAAGAACAATTTCCCACACAACAGCATATCAGAGAATATATAATGTACTGGCTTTATCAAAAGGCGACTATAGAAACGCTGAGCTTTGGAGAATACTGGGAAAGACTGGGTCATGTTGCAAAAAATAGCAAATGTGGCGTTCAATGCAGCAAAAATCTGATTGGTCAGTAAAAATGCTGTGCTGTAGCAATATTAGGCTCTGTATCTCTGTGGCTTAGAATCCTGTTCATGTTATTATTCCAACTAGTGACAGGATCTTCGCAAGTTATCAGTATTATTCTAATAGGCTTTGTGACAGCATCCCATATCAAAGTAGCACAGTGACAATTTAGTTGTCTAGCATTTAGATCATCCATCATTCCTTGCCAGGAGAGCTCCAATGTGTGCAGAGAACTCACTTTTTAAAATGCCTCCTCCATTCATTTCAGAGAGGGGAGCCAATCAATTCATGCAAGGATCAGCAGTACGCAAGGAAATCAATGGATACATGCAAGTTCCTTTCTTCTTGCTTTACTTCCTGGGGAAATTTGATTGGAAATTACGTTAGTTCACACATTCCCTTTTTACTAGGGAGGTGTGGAGCGGCTCTACTCTGCTTCAAAATTCAAAGCGGAGCTCCGTTAAGGGGCTGCTCCACTTCAAATATTGAAGCAGCTCCACCGCTCCGCTTCGTTGGACCTTTGTCGGAGCTTTGATCCATTTTTGGACAACTGCTCTATGGAAATTAACAAAAAAATCTGCTTCAAACTTGGCATGGCTAAAGTACTACATTAGATCTATCATGGTGCCAAGTTTCATCTCTTTATCTTTAAAAATTATGGAGATGCAAGCATTTTTGTTAATTTCCATAGACTATAATGGAGCAGTTATCCAAAAACCGATCGAAGCTCCGACAGGGCACCTCTCCACCCCGGGTATTTGACAATTTTTAAACCATCCCCGCTCCACTCCACAAACTCGATGATTTGACAGGAGGCAAATAAACATGACATGGCATGACATCATCCTGCAGGCAGGCCAAGTAAAAGCAACCAATCAGGAGATGGTACATAATGTATGACATCATGCTGTGAGAAGAGAAATTGCTCCTTGCTCTGTCTGACTAGCTTGTTCCTCAAACTTGAATGGGTGTATCTGAGATTCATAGATCAAGCGAGAATACAATGGCTTCAAAGGACAGACCCCACTCAGTGATAGATTTGCAAATCTTTACCAAATGTTTTGGGCTTCAAGAAATAATGTATGGGTAGTAGTCACTGAAACTTCTCTCAAGCCAGACAACACTAGCATGGTATCAGAGAATACATTTTTATTGCTCAAACGGTCTAAGGGAATAACAAGCTTTAATGAATACCAAGCAGATCACAAGCGTTTGTAAATACACGCAAGCTATAATCACTAATAATACAATGATGATAGTAGCAAGCATATTGATAACACAGTCAAACCTAGGTTCCCCTCAATTGAATCCCTGCTAAATTAAGCTAAATTAAGCTGCTTCCAGCACTTGACCGAACAATTTGTGGCAGCCTCTCTCTATTTCCAAGAATATATTCCATTACTCATACTTGCCTCACAACACATGCATATAGAACTAGTCACACCTACAAGATACAATGACTTCCTATCAATTTTACCCACTGCAATGCCTGTTCCGCTACAGCCGCACTACACTATCCAAAACTACAACTCCCAAGGTGCATCTTGATATTGTACACACACACAAATTCAAAGACACAGAATGAGATCTCATATTAAAGGATACTTCTTCCAACCCATGCGGATGAATTCGTTACTTTCTGAGACGATAACAAATACACTTGGAATAAGTTTGCCCATTACTAGTCCCATCCCAATGTTAGAAAATAATGGCTGGGTAAGACTATTGAAAATATTAATTTAAAAAACCCTAAAGGTTTCTAAAGAGAGAGAAGAGAAAAGAAAGAGAACTGGTATGATTACATCAATGAGAATATTGTATGCTAAGTATTCAAAAACAAGTAGCCTTATCTTCAGTTAGGCAGTGGGAAAATAAGTAATTTGAATATGCAGCGATGGCAATACAAATGAATTATATTAAGAAGGGAGACAGGAAATGAAAAAGTCTTTGACTATGTTTTATTGAATGCTAACAAGAGCCACTGCATTTTTACTGTCCTCCATGTTTGTACATACTCCTGGTGGTTCCACACTGGCCTATGGCCCGATTGAAGTTCACCAGGAGAAGAGCCTTTACTGTGGTGGGCCCTTTGCTTTGGAATTCTTTGCCCCTGGAGGTCTGATACGTGCCAACACTGCATTGTTTTTGGCACCTCCTGAAAACAGCTCTTTTCCAGGAAGCATTCCTGAACAGACCAGCTATCATTCTTATTGGTATCCTGTTATAAATTCAACAATTTTAATATGCTGCTTTAATTTTTTTATTGTTTTACTGTTTTATTCCGATGTTCACCGCACTGGATTCTATTTTTGATACAGAGTCGTGTATAAATATTGTAAATAAATAAATAAATAAATAGACTATGGACCAAACTAGATGTGATAAAGCAAACCTGGCTCTGCCATAATCATGAAGTGGGAGTGAAGTCCAATATTTAGGGCAAAACTGCAGGGCACTCTTGTCTCCCTGTTGCTTTTCCCCTAGTGAATTTCTCCAAAGTATCGCATATGCCAGTTTTTCCGAACCTGGTGTCCTCCAGGTGCATTGGACTGCAAGTTCCAGAATTTCCAATCAGCCTGGGTTTGGCCAGCTGGGAATTCTGGGAGTTGTGGTCCAACACATCTGGGGGAGACCAGGTTGGGGAAGGCTAATATATACTAATACTTAATTCAGCTGTTGGGTTATTATGGGTATATTGTGAAAAACAGATTTATTGAGAAACAAGAGGAAGGTAAATGCTCAGGGGAACTCCAAGATTTATAAAAGCGGGAAACAGTCTTTGGGAGCTGGAAAGTAAAGGGAGGAGGAGGATCAGGATCAGGGAGGGAGGGGAGAGAACAAAATCATACCAAAGAACAAAGTTGCAAAATGACGACTAATAAGTTGGGATATGTAGTAACTGAAAAATACGAAATTGCAAACACATGCAAACCATGTGTGTTTTATAATAATGCTTTATAATAACAAAAGTATTTACCCTAAAACAGCTGCCCAATGAGGACTGCCCATTTGGCAGCCACAGAAATCAGAATGAATGCTCAGTATCTGCTGAGGTAGGAGAGAAAACCTACTTTGAGAGGAGGGATATGGAATGAGATATTTCAAAAGAAGGCATTTGTTTATTTACTAGAGTGACCAGATACAAAAGAGGGCAGGGCTCCTGCAACTTTAACTGTTGTGATGAAGAGGGAATTTCACCAGGTGCCGCATGCATACAAATGACACTTGCTGAAATTCCTCTTTCAATACAGCTGTTAAAGATACAGGAGCCCTGTCCTGGTCACCCTACCAGAGCTGTCCTTCCCTTCTGCTCCCAATGGTGCCTAGTAACCAAGGCAGCCAGCTCAGGCACTCTCCCTTCAGGCCCAGGATGGTGAGCTACTTCCAGATGATGGCCGCCAAAGCCCAATAAGTTTTCCTTCCTGCCCAAGGCATGCTGGGAGTTGTAGGTGCAAGCCTAGCTCCCTGAATAACTTGTTAATCTTTTAACACATCTGAGGTGTCGTTGGAGAGCAGGCCTTCTTAGTATTGGCACCCTGCTTAAGGATTACTTTTTCCCAGGCAGGCTTGCCTAGTGACTGCATTAATGTCTTTTAAGTGTCAAGTGGTTTTTAAAAATTATATTTTCCAAGGCCTTTTAACTTGATGAGTTTTTTTATACTGTAAGGGGTTTTCCTGTTAATACTAAACCACAACATTCCAAGACAGGTGCAAGAATTACTGAATAAAGTTTATCATTTTTATGTAAAAGCCTGACTTTACTATTGAAACAGAAGAGTAAACGGAGGAGTGACTGATAGCTGAGGCTAGAATGGAATGGGGGGGGGAGTGACAGTTGGGGAAAGTCAGGTAGAAGGAGAACAGACAGTTAGTGAGAGATCAGGAAAGTGGGGGCTGAGTTAGGACTGAGAGAGAGTGACCTGGTTTGCTAACCCCTATTTAAAATCAGCCACTCTACGTACCAGTATTACACCTCTCAGCATGCCTTTGGCAGCCCGCAGGTGCCCACATCCTCTGAGATATCCTCTTGTTGCTGATGCTGCTCCTCGATAGAGCATGAAGGTGTAGCATCACCAAAGAGGGGATGTAAGCAGCTGTCAGTGGACATGCCCAGCTCCAGCCAATCCTGCTGGGATTGCCTCATCCTGCACTTCTCGCCCACCAAGTGCTCCATCAGGAGCCTGTACTAAAGGGCCAGGACTGGGCCGGGCATTTCCCCCCCCCTTTGTCGGGTCTGTTTCTGGGCATGCGCAGGGTGCTTCCCCTCCCTCCCTCCCTCTTAAGGGCAAAGGCTGTGTGCTTGCTTCCCCCAGATTCTGAGAAAACAGCAATATCAGGATGAAGTGCCTTTGAGCATGTTTGGCCCCTCAAAGTCATGCTGTTGTATCTAGTCACCATGCAGAGGGCAGGAGGAGGCACCACAAATGGATGCAGCCCATTTATGTGGGTTGTTTCCATTTATGTGGAAGTGGGTTGACTGCTCAAGACCAACCTTAGGAGTCGGGTTATAAAAGACACGCTCAATGGCCACCAAAGGCCAGTATGTCTGGCCTCTTGCCCAAGGCATGCTGGGAGTTCTGCCTAAGGCTGTTGGGAGTTGTAGGTGTAAACCTAGGTTTTTATTAAATTGTTTCCGGGCACAATTCAAAGTGCTAGTTATCACCTATAAAGCCCAACACAGCTCGGGTCCAGGTTATCTGAAAGACCGTATTCTTCCACATGAGGCTTGCCAGTGCTCTGAGATCTTCTGGGGAGGCCCTTCTCTCAGTCCCACCAACATCCCAGGTACGCCTGGTGGGTACGCAAGAGAGGGCCTTCTCCATGGCTGCTCCAAGGCTCTAGAACTCCATTTCTTTGGAAGCCAGACTGGCTCCCTCTGTGCTGCACTTCTGGAGGCAGGCAAAACCTTTTTTTATTCCAGCAGGCTTTTTGAAATACGCTGGATTTTGTTTTGTTTTTAAAATTAGTTACGGTTTTAAATTTTAATTTTTTTTAAATTTTACTGTAGGTTTAATTCTATTTTAACTTCTGTAAGCTTATATTTATATGTGAAATGCTTTGAGTCCCAGCCCTGGGAAAAAGGTGGGATAATAATAATAATAATAATAACAACAACAACAACAATAATAATAATATACTTAAAACTCCAAAATTCATGTTTTTAGATTTTTCTGGTACATTGTACGGCCAGACCTATCACTCTGTCACTGTGTCAAGTTTCTAACTCATCTGGAAGTGGGTAAACATTTCCGGAAATACGTGATACACACATAATTTCTGCTTTATAGGTAGAGAATACGTTTCTATACTGCCCCATAGCCAAACTCTCTGGGTGGTTTACATAAGATTAACACTTAAAAACAATATACAGAATTTAAAACTACAGAAACATACAACATACACAGAGACATACATTCACAAACAGCTATAAACAACTTTACAAACAGATCTAGGATCAGGGAATCTCATTGCATTTGCTAGATGTCTGAGAAAAGAGAAATAATTTAACCTGGCACCAAAAAGATATCAAAGTTGGTGCCAGGCGGGCCTCATTGAGGAGATTGTTCCATAATTGGGGGGCCACCACAGAGAAGGCCCTCTCCCTTGTTGCCATCCTCCGAACTTCCCTTAGAGTAGGCACCCAGAGAAGGACCTTAGATGCTGAACGTAGTGTATGGGTAGGTTCTTGTCAGGAGAGGCATTCCATCAGGTATTGTGGTCCCAAGCCATGGAAGATTTCATAGGTTAAAACCAGCACCTTGAATCGGGCTCAGAAACATACAAGCAGCCTATGCAAGCGGGCCAGAGTCAGTCTTATATGTTCGAACCTTCTGGTCCCTGTTATCAATCTGGCCGTCACATTTTGCACAAGCTGCAGCTTCTGCACCATCTTCAAAGGCAACCCCATGTAGAGTGCATTGCCGTAATCTCACTTGAAGGTTACTAGAACATGGACAACTGAAGCCAAGTTATCCCTGTCCAGATAGGGGCGTAGCTGGGCCACCAACCAAAGTTGGTAGAAGGCACTCCGTGCCATCGAGGCCACCTGAGTTTCAAGTGACAGAGATAGTTCGAAGAGAACGCCCAAGCTTCTTCAGGGGGAGTGCAACTCCATCCAGAACATGTTGAACACCCTCTATCCAGTCAGAAGAACCACCCACTAACAGCATCTCAGTCTTGTCTGGATTGAGTTTCAGTTTATTAGCCCTCATCCAGTCCATTGTCACAGCCAACACCGGTTCAGCACATCCACAGCCTCACCTGATGATGAAAAGGATGAAAAGGAGAAATAGAACTGTTGTGTCATCAGCGTAATGGTGACAACACCCTCCAAAACTCTGGATGAATGCACTCAACAGTTTCATGTAGATGATGAACAGCATGGGGGACAAGACTGACCCCTGCAGAACCCCATACTGGAGAATCCATGGGGCCGAGCAATGTCCCCCGAGCACCACCTTCTGGATCCTACCCGCCATGTGGGAGCAGAACCACTGCAATGCAGTACCTCCCACTCCCAACTCAGATAGTCGTCCCAGAAGGATACCTTGGTCGATGGTATCGAAATGAGAATCAACAGAGTCACACACACACACTGTCTTTCTCCCGACATACGTTATCATACAGGGCAACCAAGGCTGTTTTCTTACCAAAGCCAGGTCTGAAACCCGACTGAAATGGATCCAGATAATCAGTCTCATCCAAGAGTGTCTGGAGCTGGCCAGCAACCACCCGCTGAAGGACCTTGTCCAGGAATGGAACGTTTGCCACCGGCCTACAGTTATTAAGATTTTCTGGGTCCAGGGAAGCTTTCTTCAGGAGTGGTCTCACTACTGCCTCTTTCAGATGGTCTGGGACCACTCCCTCTCGTAGAGAGGCATTAATCACTTCCCTGGCCCAGCCAGTTGTTCCATCCCTGCTAGCTTTTATTAGCCAAGAGGGGCAAGGAACCAATACAGAGGTGGTTGCACAAACCTGTCCAAGCACCTTGTCAATGTCCTCGAGGTGTTCCATGTCTAGCTGGAACTCTGAACAGGAGCTCTTGACACTACAGCATTTTGTTGCAGATTCCATTGATTTCATACTATTAAAGATGCTAGATCTCAGTCATCTTTTCTTGGGTCTCCCCAGGAGGGAAAAGCAGACTAAGGCCCTTTCTACACGATAGGGGTGTGGAGGGAAGGAGGGAGGGTGATTCAGGAAGTACCTAATACACACCATCGGAGCACAGGGATCAGCCTGGGGCCATCCCAGGCCAACAGCCTAGTGTGGAAATGGCCTAAGAGGCCTATTAAAAAGTTTCTCCCAATAGTGAAGGTTTTTTTTCCAAAAAACTAGAGCCCTTCCATAATGATTGGTACAGTTCAAAGCAATATGGAAAGACTGAAGTTCTTGCTCTTCTTTTTACACCTGCAGGAAAAGAATGGAGAATAGAATTCTGCATGAAGACATTTTTCCTCAAGAGCCTCATGCAAATAAAATACACTTTCCCCAGAGAGCTTTCTATCATGCTCTCTGTTACATACTGCAATAAATATTAGAAGCAGATCCATCTTTAAGCATTTTCTTTGTCACTAAAAAAGCCCCCTTTGTTTACTGGGTTCATTCAAGGAGTCATTTGATCTAGGTGTTTGCTAGTAATCATATCTAGGTGTTAAATTGCAAGGCTCTTGTGGCAGGTTGAGATGCTGTTGGAAATCACAGCTGAAAATCTGCCAGGATGATTTAAGGGGAGAAATTTCATTGTAAAATCGCTTATAAAGGCTTCTAAATCAGGATTCTCTATACTTTGAGTGGATTTTTTTTAAAATGCAGGTTTGGAACACAAGCATCTGTTGTTCAGTGTTTCACGTGAGGCTTTTATTGCCTGCCAGACTACCTACAAAATTACACCACAAGCAATTAATAATAAAAACAAGGCTCCTGTAATTTCATGACCATGTGACAGGAAACCAGGTTTAACAAGAGACAGTGACCTAGCAAACTGAAGATCTCTTTTAACCTGCCCTTTTGGCTTCCTCCACATTCACATCACAGTCTGATAATTCCCTGATAATGCAGCATGTGATAATCTGACATGAGTATGTGATAATGCTCCGGCCACATGGGTACGTCAGATTGTGAGCTTCTCTACGTGAGAGATTTATTGTATTCTCATGATTAACCACTCATGGAAGTTAGCAGGTCATTTACATGCTGCCATCAACCTCCAGAACATCGCCCACCCCTTCTAATCTCCCTCTAATCTTGCTTAATCCCAACAGCTACACCCCCCATTTGCCCACCCACAGACCCATGGGACTTATCTGAGGCTTTCACATGTGCCGGCGAGCTGCCCAGCCACCTTTCTCGACTGCGGTACATTTAGTGTTGTAAACTATGGCAGGCCAGAGAGGAGGCTGTGCTGCTCGCCAGCACACACAGAGGCCTCAGGTAAGTATCATAGTGGGCGGCAGTGGCCGGGAGGGGGTGAACGGGACTTACCTGAGAACTCTGTGCACGCTGGCAAGCCGCCTGGCCTTCTCTCCGGACTGCCGTAGATGTACATTTGCCGTGACTTTGTTCCACTTTTTCTGGGCTGGACTTGCTCAGGGTGAGAGAACAGCACAACGGGGATGACGTCATGCCAATCCAGTGCTGAAAAAGTGGATCAAAGTCATGGCACATGTGCATTAAACCTCTCACATGATGATGCTGTGTTGCAAACTAGCCATTTCTGGCTGTTTATGGTAAATCCTGCAGGCTGGCAAGCAGATGGGGGTGGGGGGCAGTGGCTGGCCATTAGGCCAAATTGGGCCAAAGTGGTTCAGCTGCTTCTGGCCAAGGCAGCCCAATCTATTCCTGAATGCTTTGACTCGGATTCAGGCTTCGAGATAGAGGTGATGCACAGCCCTACTTCGAAATACTAAAGAGAATGAAGTACCGAATCAAATAGCCACTAAAAAGTTCATAAACCAAACCTTGATGCTAAAATATAGACTACCATGCTCTAGCCACCGAAAGCCTCTTCAACATTATATTGTAGTGCGCAGGAGCACGTTCTGTGACTGAATGTCCTTCCCATTTTCGAAGAACATCGTTTCTGCAAAATCCATCTCCTAAACCGTACACCTTGAGACGGAGGTTTGTTGACATAATTACACAGCACACACTGCAGTTTGAATGCAGGGACATGAGCCTGTGATTTCAAGTGTGTTAGAAGATTTGCTTCACAGTGCAAATATTAACTGCCCTGTATGAGGTTCTGCTGACCACAGATCTGTTTTGGGAATAGTCACACCTAAAACAAAGGCTTTGATTGCTTGGTAGTGATGGTGATTGTTTTTACAAAATGGGTAGGATCACAATGCATCGTTTCTTTATGAAAAGAGAGGTGGAGTTATAATATTTTTTCTTTCCCTTTTCTAATTTTACCTTAGTACAGTAATTTAATTAAATTGTACCATAATGATTCATTGTTAGAGTATGCTGTGATTTCTGGGCTCAAAAAAAAAAAATTCTGGAGGGTTGAAATGTTTCTGTACTTTAAACCCCTCAATTATGAGAATGTTCACCCTATTGGAGCCTGTTCATGGCCAACAAATCCCACTTTCTGCTGCCACTTCAAGCTGCATCTCTGCTCCTGGGCTGAGCTAGGGATTCTTTGTCCTTTATATAGTGGTCCAGGACCTTCAGGAACCACACAGTAAACATGATGAGGTTTTGTAGCCAATTTGATTCTGACATCATTGAGGGCAAATGACGATATGTTGGCGTGAGACCAATGCATTCTGAATTCATTGTAGTGTGCGTGAGCACGTTATGTGACTGAATGTCAATCCCATTTTTGAAGAACACCGTTTCTGCGAAATCCATCTCCTAAACCGTACACCTTGTGATGGAAGATAATTGACATAATTGCACTGCACACAGTTTAAATGCAAGGACATGAGCCGGTAATTTCAACTGTGTTAGAAGTTTTGCTTAACAGTGCAAATATTAACTGCCCTGTATGAGGCTGCTGGAAACAGAATAAATTCTGCTTTTCTTATCGTTTTTGTTTTTTAAAAAGCCCCAAAGATGTTCTGTATCCCCTTGACAACCCTAGGCTTGTGAAATGTTCACAGGAAGCTTTGTGGTCCAATCTATTTTTTTAAACATCGGACAGCAGAATGACTTCAAGAAGAAAATATAATGAGAATTAAGGGAATTAAGCAAAATTGCTTATTTCTTGCTTCAGCTGTTTCATTAACTGGTTATTTAATTGGAAGCATTTGATGGTATTAGGGCAATAAAGTAGGTGAGGGACAGTGGAACGTTTGTGGTCAGGACATTGTGAGGAAGTTGCTATCGCAGTCTGCTTAAAGTGCATTCTACTGAAAAATATACACTTCCCTTAGAGCAGAAAAGTGTTCCAAACCAGCTGGCAGGCATATCTTATTCACAATATTTATGTTAATTTAGCCAGAGGAGTCCTAGTCATTTCCATCAATAGCTATGGGCATTGTATAGTATGTGTCTTTATCCTCACAATTTTCTCCTGTAATCTAGTTGGAAATAATCCTAATAAAACTATGGAATACTCCAATGTACATCCATGTGCTTTTCTTATGTAACCTCACATGAAAGACACATCCATCCATGTAACTCTCTGATTACTAATGTGTTTGAAATAACCTTCCTCTGCTGCAACGTGACTGGAAGTGAAATATGAATACCTGAAAACATCCTATTTTTTAATTTGAATTAAACTTTTGATAATAGTAGAAGAATGACTTCGGAAATGGCATTCAAACTGATAGCAAGGTTTTCTGTGGAAACATTGTGCACAAGCCCAGAAAACAGTTCAATACTTCCTATGGGTACAAGGAAGATGATGATGATGATGATGATGATGATGATGATGATTTGCATTTTTATCCTGTCTTTCCAGTGAGCTCAGAGCACTGTACAAGGCTCTTCCCTCCACCCATTTTATTCTAGAAACAACTCTGGGAGGTAGGTGAGGCTGAAATAATCAGCTCAACGTCATCCAGTTAACCCTATCTCTGAGTGTGATTTAAACCTGGTTCTCCCTACCACATTTCTTCCATTCTCAGTGTAGCCTCCAATTCAAAGTCATATGGTTTAGGCAACTGTTCCCCCAGGTGACTTTCACAGGCACCAGCTTTATTTTTCAAATAATAGTTCTCTCTCTCTCTCTCATCTATCTATCTCTCTATCTGGTTTAATTTAAGTAATTTACCTAATCTAGGCTGACCAGATAAAATCCAGGTCAGGGCTCATGTAACTTTAACAGTTGTAGAGAAAAGGGAATTTCAGCAAGTGTCATTTGTATGCAATTAGTTTCTGGTGAAATTCCCTCGTCATCACAACAGTTAAAGTTGCAGGGGCCCTGCCTTCTTTTGTATATGGTCACTCTAGTATAGTGCCTGCAACTTTAACTGTTGTGATGAAGAGGGAATATCACCAGGAACTAATTGCATACAAATGACACTGGCTGAAATTCAACTGTTCTCTACAACTGTTAAAGTTACATAAGCCCTGACCTGGATTTTATCTGGTCAGCCTAACCTAATCTATTATACTGCTGGACCCTTTGAAACAAGCTATTTCCATAGAAAGGATGCTGTTTGGAGGAACAAAATGGATGCCTGACAGGAATGAAAGCAAAATTTGTTGTCATTATAACAGAAACTATTCGTCATAGAAGCATCCTCATATTCTACATGTGGCCCATGAACCCATAGGCAGGACATGCAACAGATAGAGGTCTCATCTCTTGAGACAGAGGAGGGGACTTTTGTAAACTCCATTTTCAAGCAGTGTATTCACATCCTGTCCTGTGAACACGGTATGGAAAAGATTCCTCTATTTTATTTTCATTAACCATTTTTTCTATTCTTCTGCTGACAGGTAGCCCGATCCTGTGCTTTCTCCATTGCTATTATCTGGCCTCTACTTGCAGCATTTATTCTCTGTCTCCTCTGCTCCACTTGTCTTTAAACAACAGCAGCAGCAACACACACAGAATTACCACAATGTTTTGCAGCTACTGCATTGCACCGTGGCTAGGACAGTAGGCTTTTTCAAGGAGTATGGACTTGGCAGCACTCCAGCCCCCTCCTCCTCACCTACCCCACATACTTGTGTTCCTGGCTACTGCCCCATTGTGAGTGGGCCTCACAAAGATAGCAAAACGCCCTCTACCATCAACAGAAGCAGCCTCATGCCAAACCCTAGTATGTACTGATGTGGCTGCACAATCGAACAGAAGATCAGGTTGAGAATCACTAAAAAACAAAACGGCTCAGATCCAGATGCAGTCAGACTGAGAGTAGACCCATTGAATTCAGGGTAGACTTAAGTCAGTCATTACTAATTCAAGATCCGCTAAATTCAGTGGGTCCACTCTAAGATCCTGTTCAGGTGACACACTTGGGCCCTTTCTACACCATAGGGGTGTAGAGGAAGATCCCAGAAGTACCTAATACACACCATCAGCACACAGGGACCAGCCGGGGGCCATCCCAGGCAAAAAGTCTGGAGTGGAAAGGGCCTAAACCACAGCAGTTAAGCATTTTGGAGCTCCATCAGATGAGTGTTTTATGGCATGCTCGTTCCTGGGCACTTATGGATTTCCGCAGGTCCTTCTCATGGGTCCTTCTCGTCTGCCTCCCACCCTTTCTAGCCTTCTTCACATTAAAAACAAACAATAAAAACACCCCAGCCCACCAAGTCTGACTTATTTTTTGAGACGGAACTTGCCACTATCCCCTGCTGTGTGCAGGAGAAGCAGCACAATCAAACTGGCCCACTGAATGGGCCACATGCACATTGTTTACTTCCAAGAGGAAGTAATGACGGACAAACGCATGGGCGGAGAAGCAACGGTAAAGAAACGTGATTCCCCCCCATGTGATAATGCTCTTGAGCTAAACGTTAAGGCTTAGCGTGTTGTGTGAACCATGACTTGGCATATTGTGAACCATAGTGGCTACATAACCATGGTTTAAATAGGCTCACTAACCATTTGCTGCAAAGGGTTAGCAGCCTAACCATGGCTTAGTGTTTTGTCTGAACAGGTCCTAAGTAAGTATAACTAAAGTCTGGATCCAACCCAATGCCTACAGTTCATTAAGTTCTACAGATACAAGTTAGATGGCATCTTGGAGACATATGAACATATGTACTCATTCCACTGCTATTGTAATTCTCCAGCTCTTACCTCTTCCTTCTCTGCCTAATATTAGCGGTTGCAGCTCCCTCTCCATCTGTCTGAAAAGAAAGAAGCCAAGATGGCAACTGAAGCAATGGGCTGGAAAGAGAAATATGTTGACCTTCCGGGTTTCTCTCTTACATAGAGCTCTCCAGTGCTTAATATCCCTTTTCCAGGTGAGCTGCCAGCAATGCTATTTGGCCACTTTGGATGGCTAAAAACTTCAAGGACAAAGGGGCAATATTTGTCAGCTTTTGAACTGGTTATTTACAGAATTTCCGTCTGTTGTCATTCCTACATCCCAGAAACCCTTCTCACTGAGCTAAAAACAAAAAGGAGTTTCGTTAATCCACAAACCAGCACTGCTTGGAAATAAGTGTGCTAAAAGCTTTGACTTAGCATTGGTATTGTAAAGACAATGCAGGAGCCAGGCTGCTTCAGAGTATTTTTGCTGGACCCCCCCCCCCCATTGAAATCTCTGCTTCTCTCTTTCACTTAGGTATTACTTACCACAGGGATGAGCAACACATGTCCCTATAGATATTATTGAACTGCAGTTCCAATCATCCTTAGCCAGCATAGCCAATGGTGGGGGAGAATGGGAGTTACAGTCCAAAAACTTCTAAAGGGCCACATGTTGCCCACACTTGTCCTACCAGAATGCTCTTCCTCACATGTTTTCCTCAGCTGGCCATTTCTCCTAGGCTGGTGTAGATACAGGTAAATTATATTGAGAACCCAGAAATAAAGACCATCTATTGGGCCACATTCACAGTTAGGACATTGGCACTCATCATGTGAAGCTGCATAACATGGATTATCACCAATATGGGTCAAAATTAATGACCAAATAATTTTTGTTTGTAACTCTCCATCTAACATTACTGTATCACTCCTTGGAATGGATATGTGCCACAATTTGTTTTGGAAAGAGAGGCTCAATAGCATCTCTGTGACATGCAGCTTTGATATCCAGATTGTATTTATTTTACAACATACATGTTGACTCAGTAATAAGTCCCATTGAGTTCAAAGAAGCATACTCCCAGGTAAACAGGACTGCCCTTCTAATGCCGATGCATTATTCAAATCTTACAGGTCAGCTCTGCTTCCCTTGTGTATGGAACTTACAGACTATATACCCGATCTTGCTATAAAGGAAGAGCAAAGCAACTCCTGAGATTCACATCTGGTCCTCCTTCACTGGCCTCTATACATAGATGCTCTAGTGGGCCAATAAACTTTACACAAGACTTTTAAGGAGATAGATCCACATATACAGAATTATATGGAAGCAAGGAGACTATGCTGTAGCGTTACATTGTCCACCCACCAATTCCCACTGCAGCAATCTTATACTCACATTTTAGCAATACAATAGTTAGCATTCAAAAATTAAGAGAAAGATAGGGTCTAACTGCATATTCTACATATACAGATGGTAGATAGAAAAGTCCCTATATTTATTTACAGTTATTGTCTATTGTATTCTAAGAAACCCGTGGGAGGATAGCGTTGTTGCAAAAATATATGGTATGAAAACAGACCCCTGTTATCTCTAGGCTGACAGCCTACGTAAAAGAAGAAGAAGAAGAAGAAGAAGAAGAAGAAGAAGAAGAAGGAATTTGTTATAATAGAATTTAATGTATTTTCCATAAATTTCTATATTGTAGTGTGCTTATAGCAATGAAGCCTCACCTTCATTGCTGTAAGAGGAGTCATACCAAGAAGGAGGAAAAGATGGGCAGGGGACAGAGAAAGGAAGAGGTGAGAGAGAAAGAGAGATAAAAGAATAGGTGGGAGAGATGTTAGTGAAACAAACAAACAAAAATAGGGCTCCATCACACCAATCCCCCTCCCCCCCCCCGTTTTTTTACCTCCATTTCAATAGCGCTGCAAGAGCTCCTCCCTTTCATTGTCGTAGCTATACCGGTGAACTCTGTTTTTGCTCTCCCACTGCTATTGCGCCTGCCCAATCCTGCCCACCCCTTCTCCTCCCCCCTCCAGTTCATTGGTTCTTGTCGTTGATGGACATTGTGATGGACGGGGCAGCCTTCCCTCCTCGCTCATTGGAGCTCCTATTAGGATGTACAAAAATGCTTACATCTGTATAATTCTTAAAGCTAAAGAGATGAAACTTGGGATCTTGAGAGCTCTTTAGTAGAGCTTTCCGCATGCTAAGTTTGACTCAGATAGGTCCATACCTTGATTTTTAGGGATTTTTAAAATGCAAATTAACCAAAATGCTTATATCTGCGTAATTTATTTGGATAAAGAGATGAAACTTGGCATGGTGATAGGTCTCTAGGAGAGCCTTCAGCATGCCAAGGTTGAATCAGATCGGTTCATCCCTTGATGTTGTAAGATTTTTTAAATTTCCCTGCTCTTTAAACCTTTTCCTGATAGTTCACTAGTGCGCTCTTCCACTTCTTTGCATTTGTGAAGGATCACTTTTCTTTTCCTTTGATCATGCGAAGCTGAGTATCGCCAGTTCATAAAATAGAGATGGCTGGTTCCCTTACTCCAAAGTAAATTCCATTGACTTCAACTGTATTTACATCCAAGTCATACTAATTTGCACCCCCCCCCATAGCTCCGTTTTACTTCAGTTACATTGCTCTTCCTGTCAGATAGAAAGCTCCTGTGTTCTTTCAGATGTTAATCTGTTGCCAAGGACAGGGCTAGCAATTCACTGGTCATGACTTACTGGAAAAGATAGCCTTTTGTCTTGCAAATTGGGTCTCTTTGGAAACATCCTGTGGGCTTGGTTTTGTATTAAACTGCTTTGCTTAAGAAGATTCCAGGCAGTAAAAGGAACTAGAACATGAAGTTCACTAGCACCAGGAAATGTTTTCTCCAGCCGTATAGGATCATTTAATATAGGACAATATAGGAGGAAGAATAATTACACAAAATGGAAGAGAACCACTAGAAAGATTTATAAGGCACATGGAGGGGTGATGGAAGTGGACAGAAATGGATGTATGAGGAAGAATCAGAGTGGTTTGAAAGCTTAAGGTGGATAGGTGCCAGGGTGACGTTCTGCGATTCCACCAGGACAGGAGTTCAGCAAAACAAGGCAGCCAAAAAAAGAGGGAGTTGGAGCAGTGAAACCTTCCTTCCAACTCCTAAAGTGTCCAAAGATGAAAAGGAGGAAGTAAGTTGTAAAACTGCCCTGGCCAATTAAAAGCACGCCCTACTCTTTCGTCACTGAAAATGGCCTTCAAGACACCCCCCAAACACAGAAGCGGATTGACTGGTTTACATTTAGGTTTTTATTGTGCACTTCCAAGATGAAATGGACTTTCCCAGGTACAAAATAAGCCATCAGAATGGAGGGAGAAAAAGAGAATAGTGCAGGACAAGGGTGACGTCATGCGAGTCCATAGCACCAAAAGCGGAAAGGACAGACTACGAGAATGCCATAACCCTAAATGTCATGGACAGCTATGACATTTCCAAGGCCCAGGTGGCAGGGCAGAATTTGGAATGCAGAAGAATTTTCGTTCAGTTCTTTAAACATCAGAACTTGTCCGGTTCACATCCCAAATGCTCATGTAAGCACATCATGTGGGCAAAGCTTGCATGTTCTTGAGTTCACAATCGTGTTTACAAAATGCACATTTAAAAAAACAAAAGTACACATTTTTACACTTTGGTCAGTAGTGGGAGGGAAAGTAGGTATTTGGGTGCCATTTTATAAGTCATGCAGCCAAATGCACAATTTTCCTGTTCATACAACAACAGCGAAAGCTCACATTCAGGAATGGGAATGAGGTGGACCGGGCTTCGAGGTGGAACTTGGAAAACCTCAACAAGCTTGAGTCTCACCGATTCTCCAATCCCTTGGTAAAAGGCAGGGAGGAAACACATTCACTGCTACATTCCGCTTGCTTGCTTGCTTGCTTTTTAAAACATTTCCTTCCCAGGACTCAGCAATGGGAGGAAAACATTTGTGTTGGGAGCAAGGTGGAGGGCTGGAAGGGCTTTGGATACTGCATATCCAGAACTTCCCCACTCGCCCTTGCTTCATCCCCAACCCACCACCTATTTACCTTTCCTGGTGTTGGTGCTCCAATCCACAGAGGCATAAAGAGGGATCCAAGATCAGGACTTCCCCTCTGAGATTGGAGCTCTGTTTCTGACTGCGGGGGGGGGGGGGGGACACACCTGGTCTCTCCCATGACCCCTGTGATGCCATCACAGGTAGGATAGTATTGCAGCTAAATACATTATTAACAAATATATATATATATGTGTGTGTGTGTGTGTGTGTGTGTGTGTGTTTTAAAAAGAAATTAACAACAAGCATAGGGGTGGGGTTCATCAGGAGGAAAAATGATCTAGGCTGTCCACATGGAAAGGAGGACAGGGCTCCTGTATCTTTAATAGTTGTATAGAAAAGGGAATTCCAGCAAGTGTCATTTGTATGCATGCAGCACCTACTGAAATTCCCTCTTCTTTGCAACAGTGAAAGCTGCAGGAGCCCTGCTCTCTAGTGACTAGATACAAAAGAGGGCAGGGCTCCTGCAGCTTTCATTGTTGTGCTGAAGAGGGAATTTGACCAGGTGCTGCATGCATTCAAATGACACCTCCTGGAATTCACTTTCCTCTACAACTGTTAAAGATTCAGGAGCCCTGTCCTCCTTTCTGTATGGTCACCCTAATTTAGCCCATTCTTCCTGGGCCACAGTCTTAATGAAAAGCACCACCCCAGGCTTGCTATTAAGCTGCCAGCAATATCAATGAGAGCTTTCCTTCAGATTCCAAAAAAAACAGCTGGGGGTGGGGAGAGTGATTTTCATCGCAACCACAGCAAGGAGAAAAGGGTTGAACCACCTTCCACATGCACTGCAGTCCCAATATCAATCGCCCTCTACATGATCCTGCCATTCAGGCTGGAATAAACACAGACGCGGTTACAAACGATGCATTTAGCATCACATCTAGTCCGGCCCAGAGAGAAATCACAGCCGGGGGGGGGGGGCGCGGGGGGATGCTGTCTTGCTCATTCTGTCTCTAGCAGTAGGATGGGTGGGGAGGAGGCTTGAAATTCATCAGGCAAGTGGCAAATTGACAAGCTGAAGGCCTTTAGTCACAATATGGCACACAAATAAAACATTCATTACAGATAACATACAGGCCATACGGACGTCGATGCATTTCAAGCAGTTGCCGTTGTAACACTTGAATGCTAGACAACGCTACTTCTTCTTGCCACTAGATAGCAGTGTGTGCCTTCAAAGCTTCCAAGCTAGCTATTTATTGCCCACATTCCAGTCCTATATATTTACTTATGAAAACTCTTCTGTAAACGGCTAAAGGAACTGCACAGAAAGCTATAGGTTAGCATATGTCTCAGCATAAGAAGCCGTGGGGTTGGGTGCTTCTTGCTGAACGCCAGGAGCTGAGATAAGAAAGAGAGCCAGTGTGGTGTAGCAGTTAGAGTGTTGTACTGGGAGTAAGGAGATCCAGGTTCTAGTGCTCCCTCGGCCATAGAAGTAGGGTGACCATATGAAAAGGAGGACAGGGCTCCTCTATCTTTAACAGTTGCATAGAAAAGGGACTTTCAGCAGATGTCATTTGTATGCATGCAGCACCTGGTGAAATTTCTTCTTCATCACAACAGTTAAAGCTTCAGGAGCCCTGCCCTCTTTTGTATCTGGTCAGTCTAGCTATACGCCTTTAACAGCTTTAACTGTTGTGATGAAGAGGGGATTTCATCAGGTGCTGCATGCATATAAATGACACCTGCTGGGAGTCCCTTTTCTATACAACTGTTAAAGAAACAGCAGCCCCGTCCTTCTTTTCATTTGGTCACCCTACATGGAAGCTCACTGGGTGACTTTGGGCCAGTCAGAGACGCTCAGCCCAACCTACCTCACAGGGTTGTTGTTGTGAGGATATAAATGGTGAGGAGGAGGACCATGTATGCCATCTTGAGTTCTTTGGAGGAAAAAAGGGAGGTATAAATCAATCGATCAATCAAGATCTTGAACCCTGTATCGTAGATCACGGATGTACAGTCAAACGGCAAGCTCCATTTGCCTCTTGGCATATGAGATTCTGACCATCCTCAAGATAAAGGCAAGAGATTCAGTTCAGGATTGGAAAGAACCCTTCAACTGCCTTTAGTTGATGTTCAGGCTGCAGTCCTCTACACACCCGAGAGCAAGTGCCATTGAACTTAATGGGACTTAGCTCTGAGCAGACATGTATAGGATTGTACTGTCAAGCTCCCTGCTTATTGTTATAAAAGAGAACATTGCTTTGTCACAAGGATAGTTTCCTCCTGTAGTCTTACAATCCAAGTGAATAAGAACAGTGTGCTGCATGGATTGTATCACTCTTCTGGTCTAGAGGGGAAAATAACTGAGCATTTGGCTTTGAGCAGGGCTGCCTCTTTACAGCGCCAGGAGCACTGCGCAATGGCGGCACCCACCAGCACACCGCACAGTGATGGTCCTTCCAGTGATCTACACCGGAGAGCACCACGATAGCTTATCCTGGTGCCGCCAGCCCGGTAGCAGCTGGTGGGGGGGGGGGCAGGGAGCATTGGCTCTCCTACTCTAAAGTAAGTGGGGCTTTTTGTTTTTGTTTTTAAATGGGGTGGGGGGAGGATTGCAGAGGTGGTGCAGTGAGCTTATGGCTCACTGCTCCACCCCCTTCCCTGGCCAGCCTGCTTCGCTCTAAAAAAGTCGGGATAAATGCCCAACTTTTTTAGAGCAAAGCAAAGGGCCTTTGCCCCTAAATGGCTTCGCACTGGTGGCAGCATCATGTAACCCAACTGTCGCCAGTGCAAAGCCATCTCGACGGAAAGTGTCCATCTAGAGGTACCCCAGATCTCTACACCTGTTGTGCTGAGGTCCCTCAGGTGCCATAGAGAATAGCAATCCAGAACCTAGGGAAATGCCATGACAAGGCTTCCAGCTCAGTAAAGGGTGAAAACAAAAGAATAGCACAATGACTTGTATCTAACATTAGTCTAACATAAGTCTCATTCATTTCAATGGGTTTACTCTAAGTAGGACTAACATCAGATACAACCCACGATGCTTAATTCATTTATGGAATTCACTGCCACAAAATGGAGTTATGGCTATCAACAGGCTTAGATGGGTTGTTGATGTTGTTTTTTTTAAAGGATTGAATGCATATGTGGAGCGTAGATCTATCAATGGCTCTTAGCCAAGTGGAATACCTATGCTCAGAGGCAGTATACATTTGAATGATACCAGATGTTGGGACAGTTGGGGCCATTGGTTCATTCCCAGCCTCAGGGCTTGCCAGAGGCATCTGGCTATTTATTTATTTATGCCACTTTGGAAAACAGAATGCTGGACTTAGATGGCCCTGGGAGCCAGTGTGGTGTTGTGGTTAGAGTACTGGACTGGGACTCAGGAGATCCAGGTTCTAGCCCCCAATTGGCCATAAAGCTCACTGTGTGACTTTGGGCCAGTCACTGACTCTCAGCCTAATCTACATTACAGAGTTGTGAGGATAAATTGGAGAGGAGGAAGAGGAGGAGGACTGTGTAAGCTGCCTTGGGTTCTTTGCAACAGGGGAAAAGCTGGGACATAGAATCATAGAATAGTAGAAGGGCCTATAAGGACATCGAGTCCAACCCCTTGCTCAATGCAGGAGTCCACCTTAAAGCATACATGACAGATGGCTGTCCAGCTGCATCTTGAATGCCTCTAGTGTGGGAGAGCCCACGACCTCCCTAGGTAATTGGTTCCATTGATGTACTGATCTAACACTCTGGAAGTTTTTCCTGATGTCCAGATGGAATCTGGCTTCCTGTAAATTGAGCCCATTATTCCATGTCCTGGAGATGTAATAATAAATGTAATAATAACTATTCTGATGTTTTTAGAGCCAGCTGTGAGCAAAGGTCAATAGACCAGTAGGCAGTAGTAGATCAGCATAATTTAAACCCCAGGCCACTTGAAACTAAATGGACACATTTTTACACCATTTATATTATTGCTTCCGTGAGTACAGAGATCTTTTAAATCCTTTTAATTGATTCATTGTATTTCCTTGTGGTACTGAATATATCACATATATTATTATTTTGTAATATAAATTTTAATCTTATATGAGGTGTATTTCTTTTATACAGCTTTCTACCCAGACGGACCTCTTTTATGCCTGTTTACGGTTCTTTTAATGGCATGTGCACATTGCTGACAGCCAATATCTTTCTGCTCGTACCCTACATTTTTAAAAAGGCGTCACTTTGCAACTTCTATAAAGTGCATACTCTCATATGACATCCGAATACTGCATTCCTCATTCAGTCAATGTAATACTGAAAGAAAGCTCCCGAGGGCTGCTTGTTCCAACAATCATTGTGTTTGGCCAACACCGAACAGATGGGCAAACTTCTGGCAGGGAGAGTTGAGAAATATACTCTTACCTGCAAGGAAAGAGAAGGCAAACAGGTCCTAGCTACAGTAGCATCTATACCTGCATATTCTACAGCATGATGATAATCACACAGAGATGGGGAACACGTGGCTCTCTGAATCCAACTCCCACAATCCCTCACCTTTGGCTATGGTGGGCAGGCCTGATGGGAGTTGCATTTCAACAACATCTGGAGGGCCATCCCTGATTTAGACATGCCTGCCGATGAGTCGGAGCCACTTTTTCATGAGCAGATCCCATGCAGTGGGGAGAGAGAATCCGTTAGGTAGAGAGGCCGTGCACCCCCAGTCACAAACACGCTTGGCTAACAGCTGTCTGGTTGAGCTATTCTTTACTTCATCTGCACATGTCTTGTGCAGTATGGCAAAAGGATGCCATTTAAGGCCCCTCTTAACATTTAATTTTTGGTTTTATGATATATGGGGTTTTCAGAAATGTTTTTGAAGCCACCTCGAGGGCCCAATATGGACACCTGGCACTAAGACTCTCTGGTCCTTCCATTCTTTCAGTTCACACTTTTCTTGGACTGTACCACTTAAGGATGCAGGTAGGGGAACTCTTGACTGAATTTTTCCCTGTGGTAATAGTAGTGCTGTGCCAAATCCTGCCCTCTGTTTTGGGGGACTTTTTCTCTCCCTGCGAAAGAGGCATTGTTCTTTCTGCCTCTGTCACAGGAAGGGGGGGAATTTTGGAGAATTTTCTCCTTGGGGAGGGGACAGCATTTCCACATATCTTTTAAAAGTGTAACCGGTTGTTTGAGAGTTTCTTTCTATTTTTTTTTAATTCCCCCGGCACTTGGAGGAGCCCAGCAGTCTTCATGAATGCCTATTGGAGACCATGGGCCTTACCCTCTCCAATAGGCATTCAGGAAGAGCTCCTGGGCTCCTACAAATGCCAGGGTGTTGTTGTTGTTTTTAAAAAAAACAAAAATAGAAAGAAGAGCCCTCAAAACTTCCTACACTTAAAAAGATATGTAGAAGCCCTGTCCCCCTCCCCAGGGAGAAAATTCTGTAAAAGTCTCACCTCTCCCAGCCTCTTTCACCAAAGTTTTCAATTCCCACCCCCATGAAACGCCAGAAATGGAAGAATCTAAATTGTCATCACAGCACTAGTTAATAAAACTCCTTGCACCCTTAGAACTATAAGGATAACTATCCTATATGCACTTTTTGTCCGTTTCAAAGCATGGGACATTCCCCATACACTTGAAAGTGGTACAGCTCATGAAACATGGTATCATGATGAGCTGTTTGATCTAAGTCAGCCTTGGACTACAACTCCCAGCATCTGTCAGCCTGGCTTGCTGGGGGATGCTGGGAGTTGTAGTCAAACATATTTGGAGAGGACCAGATTGGGGAAGGCCACTCTAGAGAACCTCTCAGAGTCCTGGAGAGAGAACCTCTATTTCACCTTTAATATCCAGGAATGGGAGTAGTTGATGCTAAAGCCCTCTGGCCTGGCAGCCCTTCCCCTGAAATCCTAGAAACGTTTGAGTTGCTTGTGGTTTATGCAGTGGTAAAGGAAAGGCATTCTGAACTTTTACTCTGCAATTATAGAAATGGGCACACAACAAATTACGAGCCATGGCAAACAAACAACAACGACCAACCGCCATCGGTCACCTCTTATAAGAATTCCTCCACTAACAAGGGGATTTAAATAACCCCTGAATAAATAGGAGGCATACTTATGAAGCCTTAATGCTAGTTCAAGCTGGAACATCACGGCATATCTCATTCCTTGTCTTAGTTTACATCTGTGTTTGTAAGAACGCAGGTTTCCAGGCACTTTGCAGCTGTGCTTCTGCTGTGTCTGGTGAAACATTATTTGGCCAGGCTCCACATGCAACCTGAAATGGGAGTGCCATGCAGACCCTCACATTTATTTGGCAAAAGAATCAGTCTAGCCACAATTAAATTTTATTTCACTTATTTATCTTTGTTTTTTAAAACATTTGTATCCCGCCCTATATCACCGGAATCTCAGGGTGGCATACAAATAAGATCAGAACAATGTAAACACAAATAATATGCACAGTTAAAAATGTATTAAATCATTTACAAATTAAAACCAGCAGAAATTCTTTAAAAGCAATAAAAACAATTAAAATTATGTGTAACCATGGAGAATTTAGCCCTCAAAGGCTTTGATAAAGAGCCATGCTTTAATCCAGTTGGGCCTCCAAGGTAGAGGGTATTCCACAACCGTGGTGCCACAGCAGAGAAAGCCCTCTTCAATGTCCCACCATAACGTATGTCTCATGTTGGTGGGACGCAGAGGAGGGCTAGTAACTCATCCTCCCCATCACCACCACTGTTACATAGAGTTGGATTCAGAGCAAAGCGTGCATAATAGGGCTGGCAAAAGTGGACTCTTCTCCCCACAGAAAACCCTCAAATGCTACACAGAGTATTGGGGGACCCTGCTGATTGTGGTGGACTGCAGCACAGGAAACTGAGGGAAAGGGAAAGACTCCTGAAATTAGGCAGGGACATTTTCCTTGAGCAGAGCTCCTCCTCATGGAAAGTGCCTCAGGGACCTTCCCCGTTATTCCTCTTTTCCTCCACTGAGGTGTGGGCTGTGGTGGAGGGGCTGAGGGAGAATGGAGAGATCCCCCCACCAAACCATGTGGAAGCACTTTCCATGAGTGTAGTTCTGAAGTGCCTCTGGGACCTCCCTCTTTCCCCTCAGCTCCCCCACACCACAGCCCACCTCATTCAGTAGGGTCCCCAACCCCCTATGTAGCATTTTTGTCCTATTTCACAGAGCACAGTCCTCTACTTGAAGTGTTGTCAGAAGATTGCCCTTTCCTTCTAAGGTGTCCTCTATTTGAAGGACTATCCTGGCCAAGTCCAGAACCATCAGAAGGGGGAGCTGGGCCTTGAAGTTGCTTATCCGGACAGCAGATTGAGCAAGACATACAGGTCACCTACTCACAGTCTTCCATCAACCTCCTGCAAGTCCTCTGTGTTATGTTTTTATTTTGTGCCAAGGGTTGGAAACATTAAGAAGCAAGAGAAGGATTCTTGCTGTGTCTGAGGCTTAGTTCCCATTGAGTTGGCAAACTTATGTCTGGTAGGGATGTCAAAGAAATCTAAAATGGACTGAAATGAGACCGGATTTCTTGTAATCCAGTCTGCGTGTCCCCCATCAGAACAGCAACTGCAAGTCAGGTGTATTTCGTGAACATGCTGCTTTTTAAAAAAAAACAACCAGAAATTTACATAAATAAATTTGTAGACAAAACTGCATTATTGTTATATTACAATAATGAATACACAATTTTAAGGCTTAAAAATGACATACTGTAAATATAAACATCCTGTAACTTGTGACATAAATTCTGTACTTCTGTAAGTTGCTGCAAATTTATTTATGTAATTTTCTGAGGGGGGGACTTGAATTTGCGGATTTGCAAGTGGCAGACGTCAAAACTCCACCCAATCCACAGAATTTATGCGGAACAGATTAGAACCCTAGTGTCTGGGCTGTACCAGGTGGGGATTCTAAAACAAAACAAAACTGTAGATCAAAAACTATATGTCAGGAAGATATAACTCCCAACCGCAATGAAAAGTAGGCCTGAGCAACAATGAAGACAGGTACAAATTAGGACAAACTCTTCCGCAAACACAAATATTGTTAAGTTCAAAATGGATAATTTTAAGGCAACAGTAGCTTCATACAACATTACTCATGAGGAAGCGATTCACATGTAGAAGAGGCAGCAGGGCCAGGTTGCTAGCCCCATCTTCAATGTCATGTTGCTCCATGCCTGCATCCCCACTAGCCACACATGGAGCACAGACATTTGCGCAAGGGGAAGCGTACATAAAGCTGGACATTCAAATCATGCAGGCCTCCCTCCAGTAAACATCTACATCAATGCATGGACTTTGGGAGTGGGGCTATCTAGCACAAGCAGCATTAGTGTGGGGTTAGAAGGCACAATCCTGCATCCCTTTCGATGCATAGGCCCTGTTCCTATAAGAACTAAGCTTTACATGTTAAGAAATTCATTTGAATGCTTTGAACCTTCCCTCCCCCACGTCTAAATCCAACAGAAACTTTTTTGGGTTTCTCCAACTCAAATTGTTATTAATGAATAGTAGTAATGAGTGCCAGCAGTGTAAACAATGTCTTACAGAGTTTAATAGGCAAAAACAGAAAGTATCCAACCCCAGGTTCTTATAATCTAAAATAGATGACGTGAAGAAAGCAACAGAGAGCCTATCTACACTACTACTTTAAAACGGTTTATAACAGTTTTAAATAGGGATGTGTATCGTATCATCACGATGTCCGATAACGAACCGATAAGGTCGTTATCGGACATCCGATTAACAATAACGATAAACATTCCTTGATGCCCTATCTGTTCGAATCCAAAATCCATATGTCCGATAACTATCGGACATATCGGATATTCAGACCACCATTTTAGGGCCAGCTCTCCCTCCCCCTCCCCCTCACGCTCCTTAAATGGGCCTTCCCCGCTGCTGTCCACTGCCATCCGCTGCTCCTAACTACTGAGAACTAGGCTTTGCGGCCTAGTTCTCAGTACAGCGACGATGTGCCGGGTGATGACGTCACCTGGAGTGTCGTAGCTCTACTGAGAACTAGGCCGCAAAGCCTAGTTCTCAGTAATTTGGAGCAGTGGACGGCAGCGGATAGCGGCGGGGAAGGCCCAGGTATTGGGGACCCCTCCCTTCCTCCCCCCCTTGCTTCTTACCTGGGCCTTCCCAACCGCCGCTGCCCCATAGTACTTCTAAACAGGCTTTCCAGCCTGTTCGTCAGTACAGAGCCGCGCCGAGTGATGATGACATCACTCGGCGCTTCTTTGTACTGATGAACAGGCCAGAAAGCCTGTTTATCAGTAGTACAGGGCGGAGGCAGAGGCAGAGTTGGGTAAGGAGTACGAGTGGGGGAGGGAGCGCGAGTGGGGGGACGGAGAGAGTGCCGGCCCAGTGTTTTTCCCCATAGACTTGCATTGGGGGAAAGCTTTCTTTCTCCAATGCAAACCTATGAGGAAAACACTGTTATCATATCAGAACTTCCGATATTTATCGGATTTCGGATCCGATCAAATCCGGGTACCCCCCGATATGATCGGACCCGAAATTTTTTTATGTCGGAATTTCCAATAACGATACGATAATTTCGGCCGTTCACATCCCTAGTTTTAAACTGGTTAATAACCGTTATTAATCGGTTTAAAACTGTTATAAACCATTTTAAAGCAGTAGTGTAGATAGGCTCAGAGGAGGGGAAGCAACCTAGAGAAATGGAAAAGCAAAGAATGATTGAAGGCAAATTCTGTGGTGAAGTAGAATGTAAATTTGATTCTTTGCAAGTAAATTCATGTCTTGAATTGTTTCCAAAATGCTTTTATGCTCCATTCTCACTTCCTTCCTGCCAAATCCTTTAGAAAATTTGCAGTATAACATCTTGTCGACTTCCTTGATAGCTTTGAAGCATCGTTCATTTTTTCCACACCTTGCAGTCTTGCATTTTGTGGCTCAATTACCATTTGATCTCTTGTGTGTATGTTTTTGGGAGAGGGGGGGTTAATGAGTAAAGAGCTTTGCCAAGTGCAAAATAAGAGACCACTAACAATGTATCATAATGAAAGGAAGGAAGGAAGCTATTTATTTAGGATAATTGGTCGCTGTAGTTATATTCTAGGGGGGAAAAATAAGTGAAACATCCAGGTTTCCTCCATTCATCTTTAGTTAATGGTTCAGATCCAGCAAAACGCCTCCTGCAGATGATGGAGCCCTTCCATTCACAGAAGGCTTTTGTTCCAGCTGAGCTTTTCTGCTGGTTGAATGAGGAAGGAGGTGATTCTTCGCCGATTCTCTCCTCCCCCTGCAATCCCCTGTGTCCCCCAAAAATCTGATCTGGAGTGTTGGGAAAGGCTCCATAACAGTGGGGGAGGTGGCAGAGGAGAAATAGGCAAAAATGGCCTCCCCCTCTGTCTACCAGCAGGTGTGTCCTAAGACAATCTTCACTCAGGAATGCTTCTGCCAGAAAAACAAAAACTCTGGATCCACCCGGATGTCTAGGAGGTGTGTTTTACCCATCTGGAAGAAACATAGAGGAGAGATGCTGGTTTGTGAGCTGCAGTCAGGCAGTTTGGATTTATGCAATGGATATAATTAGAATTTTCTTTTATTAGCTGATGAGAAACTGTATAGTTTTTAATACCATGCTCTGGAATACCTTGACAACCCAATTTTAGTAAACAGACTTCCTGGTGACCTCGTAAAGCCCTCATTAACACATTGCTTTTATTACATATCATTCTAGTCTTTTCTCACAATCTGTGATCTGGTTTAGAAACACCCATCTCCTCATCTCAACTGATACGTTTTACATTTACTATCAACTTTTGAACGGGTGGTATATAGATGCAACTTGCGAGTGGATATTTGGTCTGCTTTTCTTGAAACCCATGTATAACTCCCCTCCCCCTTTTTTAAAAATGAACTGTACACATGACGGATAATGACAATATTTCTATATATGTAATTTTTTCCCTTTTTCACAATGCATTTTCTGTTCTGTTTTGTTGATATTCACAATAAAAAAATATATGAGTTTAAGGGATAATAATTGTATAAGTGATCTTCTGAAACCTGCCCCTATGGGCGATTTCCTCCAAATACAAATGCCAGCTTCGGATGAGCGGAGTGGGGTTCATCTGAATGCCCTCTCCATGTCTGCACTGGCCACGTGAATTATTACCAGTGCCAGCTCCAGGATTTTGTGGAGTCTTGGGCAAGAAACCCTCACTGGGCCCCTTCCCTCAGTGGGTCTACCTCCTCACTGCCATGGTTACCAGCTGTAATTGCTCCTCCATCTCGTTCTCTTCATTGCTACCACTTTTTTGCTTGACAGGCATAGTGCCAGTGAGAAAGCAGGCCGTGGCATCGCCTGCTCCTCCTTCTCACCACTACCACTGTCTGGGCCAGAGCAAGAGGCAAGCAAACAAGCAGGTTGCCATGGTGAAGAGGAGGAACAATTTCAGGGGGCTTTTGTCAGGAGGCCCCTGGTGGGGTGTGGGACCTTGATAGGTGCCCCACCATGCCTACCGTTGATGCCAGCCCTGCTTATTGCAGACACAGGTCAGCAAATGTAATTCACATTTTTTAAAAAAACACTGAATGTTAAAGAGAAATACACGTTGAACATTACATCTAGTTTGGCCCTACGAGGCTGTGTGATTCACCTGGCAGAGTGCAGCACCTCTGTGTGGGAGACCTTGATTCAAGTCCCAAATAGGGATGTTATAGGCATCCAGTTGGGTCCGGGAATCTGGTGGGCAGCCCACCATCTGGATCTGCAGACCCAGCTCACCGAGCCACGGGATGCTTGCATGTGCACTCATTGGCTCAATTCGGACGACACAATAAACAATTGGTGTGGGGGAAACAATCGTCAGCTGTTTTGACTATTGTGTCATCCGAATGCTGCCATAGTCAACTCAGCGCTGATCCTCATCCACACCACCGTTGATTATTTATTACCATGTTGTGTGGGGAGTGCCCCCTAGGGTTAGCGTGAGGGTTAGGGTTAGTCAACCCACCATTGACTATCGTGTTGTCCGAATTGAGCCATTGACTTTCATGCAGTCCATGAATGCCCCGCAGCCGCCCACCTCCCAGCGAGCTGGCATTTTCCACAAAAACTGGGCTCCGAAAGCATGCAGATCTGATCTTGTGCACAATGGCTGCAGTAAATGGCCATTTCCGCAAGATTAGAGGTATAAAGGGGACCCTTTATGTTTATTATCTTGCGGAAATGTCCATTTAGGGCAGCCATTGTATGCAAGTTTAGATCTGTGTACTTTCGGAAACCCAGCTTTTACCTAAAATGCTAGCTCGCAGCCAGCTTGCAGGTAGAAAGCGGGTGGCTGCGGGTGCTCGCGGACCTCCCACCAAGCAATCCAGGGGCTTGTGTGGCCTGGCTCCCCCAGGTGAGCGGCAGCGGTAAGGCCATGAGCGCCCACCACTCCAGACCCAGGTGAGTCCATCCATCCCTAGTCCCACATCTACCATGCTTCATAGGCCAGAGATGCACACGCTTTTTAGCCCTGAGGGCTAGATGTGATGCTGGCTTGGGAGTCGGGGGTTGTACACGTACATGTATGCACATCCAGCAATCCTGATATGGATCACTCTTTTTTGTTGTATGAGGATCTAAGGGAAAGGGAGTGCAAAGCCTTCTCTCCACCCTTCCACTGGCAATCGTGATACCACTGAGGAATCTGTACCAGAATTGTGGGGGGAGGAATACAATCAGGTTGAGAAGAGGCAGATTGCCATCATCCCAGAGACAAATCTGGACATCAGGAAAATCTCCCTGACTGTTAGAACAGTATGAGAATAGAACCAATTACCTAGGGAGTTAGTGGGCTCTCCTACACTAGAGGCATTCAAGAGGCAGCTGGACATCCATCTGTCAAGTATGCTTTCAGATGGATTCCTGCATTGAGCAGGGGGTTGGACTCGATGGCCTTATAGGCTCCTTCCATCTCTACTATTCTATGATTCTATGAAATGACTACAGATGTTGTAGATGTGCGACTGAGTCCAGGAGTCTGATGGACTCCCCTGCATCTGCCCCTTCAGACCACGTTGGGCGCTCCGTGCACCTGCGAGGCTCGACAGTCATTTGGCAGCCATCTGTCCTCATCCAGAGCCTCCCATTGTGCGCCACAATATAGACTCCAGAAAATGCACATTTCCTCCCTTGCATAAATTTACACACCTTGATCTTGCCTTTACAGCTGGCATTTTCACAACAGGGGAAATACGTAATTTCTGGAGGGAGGGCAGATGGCTGCCCATCGGACCTCACTGAGCCTCAAAAGAAGCTCGTGCAGACTGATGCGCAGAGGTGGAAGGCAGTGACAACAGGGTGGGTATCCGATGCATTGGATGCGGGTGAGTTTGCCCATCCCTACAAACAACGAAATATTTAAAAAGATTTACTTAACTTTAAGATTTTCTGTAAATAACAATATTAATGAAACAACGGATAGAACTATTTGTTAGAACAACTCTAACTTCAAACCACAGTTCACAATGTACAGTGTTAGTGCCGTTAGACCAGTAACATCTGCTACTCATCCCTGGTACTTCAGTCTGTTGTTGCCAGCTTGTGTTGAGGAGATTCACTTCCTCTCTGGATGAGGGCTGTGCTATCTGCCTCTTTTCTTCCTCATCATAGAGTTGCCTTCCCTGAAATTCTCTTCTCCTCCACCAAATGATTCTCCTCTGTCTCTTCTTCTTCTTCTTCTTCTTCTTCTTCTTCTTCTTCTTCTTCTTCTTCTTCTTCTTGCTCCTCCTCCTCCTCCTCCTCTTCTTCTTCTTCCTCGTCGTCCTCCTCCTCTTCTTCTTCTTCCTCCTCCTCCTCCTCCTCTTCTTCCTCTTCTTCTTCCCCACAACAACCATTTTTAACCTCCATCCCATTCTCTCTCTCTCTCCTCTCCTCTCCATTCCATGCCCCTCCAATTTTACATGGCCCACACTCTAAGGTCCCCAAGAGACGAGTATTACACATGCGCTGTGCGCCCCTGCTTCAGGCATTTCTCAACCGCTCCTCACCTGTAAAATGAGAGTAAAACTAGCCCATGATCATCTCTCTCGGTTCTTGTAAAAACAATCTAAGAGTAGTAAAGTACCGATCTCCTATTCACAATGCAATAATTTTGCACCATCACTTTAATTAGGAAATCCAAATGAATGCTGCTACCATAAATTGGGCCACATTTCTATATTGCAGAAATATTTTCTATTAAATGGCAACTGTGTTAATAGTATTTATAGTTAAAAGCATAACATTATTTACTAACCATATTGACTCTCAGGAATAGATGTGCAGAAATCAAATGACATTAGGAGAACATTACATTTAATAACTATATTTATGCCTCATCGTGATAAATTGTTGATAACAGTTTTCATTGTTTCCTTTCATTCAAGATTTAGAAAACTAGTCCATCATTTTAAATTACAGAACTCATCAAATGGAAGATATACTAAGGGGGCACTCTTTTGCATGGGTAGAGCAATCCTATGCATGTTTATGCATGCTGGCTGGGGAATGCTGGGAGTTGTAGGGCTTTTTTCTGCCTAAGCATGCATAGGATTGTGCCCTAAAAGTGTTTTTAGTCATTATCTGTGCTCTCTGTTTACATTACACATTGAAGAAGCAAAGTCATTTTGTAAATGACAGACTTTGAAAACCCAGTACTATTTAGCACTTCATGACTAAAATTCCCATTCACTGAAGAAATCCATATAACAAAAAGACACAGAATAATGAGAACAATGGGGATCCAACTTAACTAGATGATATCACCCCAAAAAGTTATTCTGTCATTGGGCAATTCCTGTTGTGGAATCATTTGAGAAATATCTAACACAAATTCCTCAAAAGAATGATTCCTAAACATAATTTTCCATTGGGGCTTAAGGCTCACATAGAAAGTGGGCACAGTCCAGCCCAGTCTCTTTTGAGCAGGCCAAGTCAGGCAGGTCAAATCAGGTTAAGTTGCATTGAACAACAGTTGGTGAAGACAGGACCATGGACAGTGGCGCTGCTAACTATAGATCTCATCACTACTGCAACTATAAAAGAATGTTGTCTTAGCAGACAACTGAAGCTAATTGATGCCTTATGTCGGCTGAAAAGACCTGTGCTAGTTGACCCTAATGGAGCCAGTTGTGGTTTTTAAAGGGCACTTGATTGATTTTGTGTCTGCTGACTTTTGTAAGGTTGGGGAAATGGATGTGCTATTGGCGATACAGCCACATCTTCCACCAAGCTAGGATATGTTTCTGAAGGCTCTCCCTTTATCTGAGGCTTCCATGGGGTACTGCTGGGCCCTGGGGTTCAGACCCATAACACTAACCCCCAAAGTACCCTACAAAATGTCTATGTTACGTTCTCCTTGTGGGGAGGGGTTGTGGGGGTTGCTAAAAGTATATTAATGGTATGATACTTTGTTAATGTTAAGGACACCTACAGTGTGTAATGTGTAATGCATAATGTCATAATGTCAATTTGAATTTCCCTTTTCCCCCTTCCTATCTATTCCCTTCATTTTTGATCTTATTTTTCTCTTTAGAAGAGAGCATTCACCACTCTTCTAAAGAGAATTACAGAGAAGTCTTATGTATGTTCACTCAGAATGAGCTCCATGGTGTTCAGCTAGGTATGCATAGCATTAAAATTTCAATTATTTTTTCAACTTTTGCAGACTCTATTCATTGTGTTTTGTTTGTCCAGATTAACCTTGGCAATTAATTTGCATTATTCACATAATTTGACGTTTGAACCTATGCTGAAAACATGTATCTGTTTTGTTGGCAATTAATTTGCATTATTCACAAAAATTGACTGTTTGAACCTATGCCGAAAACATGTATCTGTGTTGTTGGCAAACAGAAATGTAAACTGCAATTTGTAATTGTGAATTTTGGAAATTACACAGAGATGTTGCTTTAAAAAGAAATTATTCAAATGTCAATAAGAACAAATTTAGAATCTCTCCAGCTTCTGTTGCTGATCTGGTTCCACTATTTCACAAAGCAAATATATTGAAGTTCTTTTTTCCCTGTTCTTCATCATTCTTTTTATTGACTTTAGCAGCAGGATACAATTGTGAAATGAATACAAAAGAAAACAATGAATCAACATGAATGAATAAAGAGATCACATCCAGTTTTGAAACAAAAGCATATAGAATAATGGAAGGGAACCAAGGTATAAACAAATAAAGGTGTTTTGAGTCTAATGTATGCTTCCAAAAAGATTGATGGTCTGGGCGAGGTTTAGGAAGAGATGGCTCACGTTTAATCAATGGTTTAAAAGGATACTAAACGACATAAAAGGTACATTTGACAAACCATGTAGACCAGGGATTCCCAACCTTTTTTGCACCCATGGGCACATTTGGGGATCTGAGAAATGGTTGTGGGCACAATCACAAAATGGCTCTCAGGGAGAATGTAGCTAACACATGATGGCTGCTTTGGGACCCTGGCTAGTCAAAAATGAGTTAAAGAGAAGCAGGGGAGAGAAATAGTGAGGCTAGAGGTTGGGATGGAGCAGAAACCTCAAGGTAAAGAGGTGGGTAGAGAAATAAATAGTTAAGTTTAAGGCTGGGAGGGAGGGGAAAACAGAAAGGCAAAGGGGTAGAGGGTTCGTCTAAGTTCATTTTTAAGCCACAAATGAATACACCAAGGGCCCAAGCACGGACTATGGCTTTGCACAATTTCTCCATCTAAATAGTCTCTAGCTGAATGTCTAGATGAGAAGAGTGTCAAAGCCACTGTGGATACAATACATAAATTTGTTGTGTTCCAATATGACAGAGTTCTCTGATGCCACCACTTTCAAAAAGGGCATTACCATCGCAGGTTTTATTGCTTATGCATACTGTAATCAGGGCACACATAAAACTACAACTCAGGGTAGGAATCTATTCACCAAGTTTGCACCTTCTGGATCGAACACAGGCTCACACGCCATCTGCAGTCCAAGACTATACGTTGCGATTTGAGGACCCAAAAAACAAAAATGTTTGACAGCATGCATACATCTGAAAAAATGTGCACAACTGTGCTTTAATCAATGAGAGAAGAATGTGTACATTGCAAAGGCATGTACAACTGATGCATGCCTATGGGAAATTGCACACAAAAACGCACACTAAAAGAAGCACCAATTTTCATGCAGAAAGTAACAGAAAACAAAAAATCAGCGCTCGCGATCTGATGCAAACTCCAGCCGGAACGAGCTTTGAGATGGGATTTGGTGAACTTTGGTGAGCTTGAGTTTTGTTGAGTCCCTAACTCAGAGTAAAGTTTTCCCAAGATTATACCCCTTCAAGGGGATTGCAGTTTTGCATTCTGCCCAATCTAGAAGATTCCTTACATGTGTGCAGCTAGAAACTCAAGGAGAGTTTCTTCTTAGCCTTTTTCTTGACATGCTATTTTTAAAAGGTGCCTTACAAGACACGCACGTGTGCACACAAACACGCAGCCCAAGCCAGTTCCATCTAGGATTGAATCCTTGATTTTGCTGAATCTATGAATTGGGCCTAAAACTGTGAATAGGTTTTCCTTATTTGGTCTCCTCAGGGCTGCTCCTGCCATTAGATAGGCCGAGGTGGCTGGTCTCAGGCAGCAGAGTTTTGGAATACCATTAAAGGAAAGGAAATGGTCAGTTATAATATTATAATATTGTTACCACCAGGAAAGGCATCACTTAGATGTTCTGCTGCAGGCGCCAAAACATCTTGGGCCATCTCTAAGACTATCATCCAGGTCGGCTGACCTTTCATTCATCTGGGAGGAAGCCAATCACATCGCTGGCCTCCAGAGTGACATATTCATGGTCTAGCCTTAGTCAGAAGTGTTTTTAAAAAATCACCTCAGCTCAGTGCAGTTCAGAGTGTAACCAGGGTTACCCAAATAAATCTCTGAAATGTGACAGTAATTGAAGACCATTAATTGCTTTACTTTCTCTGCACACACTGATAACATACCAGAAAAGAGGCAAGACCTTCTGCCTCCCTAAAAACAGGCTTGTGTTTACTAGCTCGGATATTGGAAATCTAAAGCTAATGATTTGTGAAAGGGTCTGACCCAGCACTATATTCAGAAGAGGTCTACCTAGGTTATCTTTTCAGATGTTTAGCCAGGAGAACTATTGATTGAACTCTGCAAGCTACTCCCAAAAGGGCCTCTGACAGGAGATACGTTTCTTCTTTGCTTTGTAAAAACCAAACCTTTTTTTTAAAAAAAAAATACGTCAAGAGAATATTAACATAACAAACTGACAAGCGCAGAGAGGGTTAAATTCACTTCCCTTGCATCATTTTCTCCAACAGTTCCCTCAATCAATCAATAAAGAAGATCTTCCGCCCAATTTGAAAGCTCCCATTCTCGGTTTGCATGCATAATTTCAAAACGTCTCAGTGATGCAGCAGATTTGTAAAGAATTAATTGAAATTCAGGCTACACTTTGTGCTGACTCTGCAGACCAGAAAAGAATTGCTCTTTACTTGGGCATTTTGAAATAATCGCAGAGGCAACGGTGGTGCGTTTTGAAAGTCACTCATCTTGTTTGAAGAACTGTACTGCTTCAGGGATCACTGGCTGTCTTTCATACAGAAAACCCTTCATTAATTAATATTGAGAAATACTTTATGCAAATTACCCACCCACCCCCACACCGAATTATCAAAATGGCCTCCACTCTGAAATACCCAGTGTATTTCAGAAAAGTGGACGTGTTCTTCTGTTGTGGCAACATAGTTATTTCTAGCATGATACTTTATAGCCTTTTATGTGAAATGCATTGAAGTGGTCTGCTAGATGGAGCACTTTCTCCCCATTTCTCTATATCAAGGTGGAAAATTAGTTTTAGTTTTAGGTGGGAGTCTGAATGACCCCCTGCCACCCAGGCCTCCATGGGCTGAAGAATAGCAGGGTGGGGCCACGCACCCTGACATCATTTGGTCACCAACCAACATGTCAGCTAAACATGAATCACTTAGTGTGCTGCTCTCCCTGGGAAGATTCTCTTGTTATCTCTGATCCCAGATTGGAGATCAAGGAGATTCCTCACCCTGCCCAGTCCTGAGCAGGGACGGCCCTACCATTAGGCAGAGTGAGGCAGCTTCCTCAGGAAGAAGATGTTTGGTGACATGAAAAGGCAACGAATTGTTAACAATTAAATTTATTATTATTGCATTTTTACACCCTGGGAGCAGCACTTGTGGGATTTTTTTTTGCCTCAGGTGCCAGACTTGGGGAGAGGGTGCTATTTAGTATTCTGCTTCAGGCAGCAAAATGTCTTGGGCTGGCCCTGTTTCAAAGGCCCGAGCTTCCAGGCCAGGGACTGGTGCTTGGAGATGGACGTAGGCAGGGTCTGTGGAGGGAGGCCAAGCCTCTGTGGGCTAGATAGGGGACTTTGGAGGACTGGATTAATCTCACAGGCTGGAGGTTCTCCATCCCTGCTCTAAATGAAAATGGAAGGAATAACAGTTCCCTGCAGTGGTGGCGAAGTGCATGATACCGCCAGAGCTAAGAGTGTCTCAAATCCATTGCAGTCAAGAGAACAGAGGAATGTAGACCATGATAGGCTTTTTCATATATTCAGTGGAGAGAGAAGAGGGATTGTACCATGGGCCCTGCTCCATCCTCAAATTCCACACATCCATTGAAAATGTGAAAGGGGTTCTCTGTGCGCATAGCTATACATGTGCGGGCTCTTCCATGCTAGTGAGAACCCTGTATGATCAGGGATCCCTATTTTGCTACCTGTGCATATATAGCTGCTCAGGTGTGGAGTCCCTTTCACAACTGACTGAGTAGAGGTTGGGGTCAGAGCCAGAAGGTGAATTCTACACACAGCATAGACATCCACATATTCACAATTTGCAAATACTGAATGAGTGAAAAGGGCAAAGCATGCAAATAATGCATGCCAGGAGAATCCAGTACCACTATGGGCTCCTCTGAGCAGATAGTGTTCCACTTGCGTTGTTTGAAAGAAACACTATCTGGGGGCTATTTCTTTCTCCAAGGAGAAAACCAATTCAAATCAAGGGTGCACAGCAGGATTGTATTGAAGATCTATTAACAGACCATATTGTGTAAGGGTTGCAAGCTGACCCCTGGTGAGTTTGTACTTAGCTTGCAAAAATATATGAAATCAAGAATAAGACTAAGAGCAAGGGAGTCAAAGCATTAAACATTGAGACTCAGTTCTGGTTCAGTAACTCTCCTTCAGACAATATGGCTCAATTCGGACAACGTGATAGTCAATGGTGGGGTAATAATCAACTTTACAGTTGTTCATCTAGGGGGCACTCCCCACACAACATGGTAATAAATAATCAACTGTGGTGTGGATTAGGATCAGCGCTGAGTTGACTATGGCAGCATTCAGATGACACAGTAGTCAAAACAACTGACGATTGTTTCCCCCACACCAGTTGTTTATTGTGTCATCCAAATTGAGCCACTGTGTGTGTGTGTGTGTGTGTGGTTCAGTATCCAGTTCAGCCATATTAAACAGATTGTAAAGTAGAACTAGTCTGAACATTCGAAATTACAAACGTTCAGATGAAGTTGAAGTTCCTTGCAGGCAAATTGAGGGGGGGGGATTAATTTACCCTTTCTATCTGTCTCTGCCACAATGGCAGTGTCTGTGTCCGTTTCTCTCAGTGCTGCCTGGCCATTTGGCCCCATCAATGATGCTACATTGTTCACAGGTGCATTCTGGAGGACACATGGTAGAAAACATAGCAATACTTGAAGGGGAATTATGGGGGGGGGGGGAACAAAATGCTAGCCACCACCTGGCAACCATCGGGACTGGTGTAATGCAACCAGGAACAAGTTCGCACACCCCACACCAAAAATCTCTGCAAAATTGCCTCTCACATTTTTCCACCTATGAATGGGGGAGTAAAAATGGGGGAAGGACATAATGTAATACACAATTACAATTGAAGTGCAACTCCTATGAAATGAATAGAATGACATCTATAATAATAAAAGAGGATGTGTTTGGGGGACTGTCTGTCTGTCCATCCATCTGTCCATCAGCACAATAGCTTTGTGAAACCAAGACACCTGATATTTAGCATGCATACTAAGGGGACCCTAAAGGTGTGCACCTCAGGGGTATTTTATTTTTAAAACACATTAAATCATTTCCATGTGGAAATAATGTCCATGTAGTTGAAGACTGCAGTAACATCTTCAGTCACTAGGGGCAGACTTCCCTAACCAGCGCAGAGCTAGTTATGCTTTGATCTGGGTAATGCATGGAGGACTCCAATCTTGGAAGCGCCATCCTTTGGGCATATGGCCCATAGGATTGCTCTCTTACAGTGTAACCCTATACCCACTTCCTTGTGAGGAAGCCCCATTGAACTCAATGGGACTTATTTCCAAGTAAACAGGTATAGGATTGCCGTGTAAAAGATATTATTATTATTGTTATTGTTATGTTATTATTATTATTATTATTTTCCCAACCAGCTGTGATGTTAAAACACAGAATTGTGTATGAAATGACAGAACTGCTTTTGCCAATAGGTAATCTGTGCCTTGATGTCTCCAGAGTGTCATTTGCCTGCTTTTAATCTTGCACAGTTTCCTTAAGTTTTTTTTTTTTAAATCAAAAGATATGAGAAACTTTACACCTGGGACTTCAGTTCATACATTCCTACCGGCAAAGGCAATCCAAGCACTCCTTCCCCCATGGTAGACCTGCATTAATGTCATTATCAAATTATTAATTCCCAATGTTGTAAAATATATAGCTTCGGTCCTGCACATTTGCTTTATTGGAAAAAATTCTTGATTTCTTGTTCCCAAACTGCTGTTGTACCCAGGAACAGCTTGAAGTAGACATGTGTATATTATTAATTTTATGTAGGAGTCTTACTGGAGAGCTGCCATGAATTACTAAACAAAACAAAAACAATACAAACCCCCCTCACACACACACACATACACACACACATTCCCATAAAACTACTCTCAACCAGACTTTCTAATTTGACCCTACATATTATTCTCCTCTGGGATAAAGACAACTCGAAAGATGGCAAATAATCATTTGTTAGAATTCTCTTGAGTTCATTTGAGATTTTAAGGTGGAAAGACTAAAAGAAGGGAGACAAGCAGCCTATCTACACTACTGCTTTAAAACGGTTTATAACAGTTTTAAACCGGTAACCGGTTTAAAACTGTTATAAACCATTTTAAAGCAGTAGTATAGATAGGCTCAAGAACACTATAAGGCTCATGAAGAGAAAACTTAGGAAGGAAACTGTGATGTACTGTTAGTTTAAATCAGGGGTGGGCCACATTTTTGTTCCCCCTCCAACTGCCCCAACACTGCCGCTGAATTTGCCACAATGGTAGATTGAAAACAAGGCATGTGGGGAACATATATCTTGTTTTGAAGCAGACTCAGAAGTCTCCTGGGAACATGATTTTGCTTCCAAACGAAGTGCATACTCCCCACACACCCTGTTTACAAGGAATATCACCACTCATGTGCTGCAGCTGCACCACCAAATTTTGGCAGAAAATTCAGGGGGGGGGAGTCTCACCTGACACCAACCCTGTCACCTTTTTGGTGCCTGGTGAAGACTATTCTCTTCTCCCAGGCATTTAACAGCATCTGTTGAGCTTTTAAAACTGACCCCTGGACAGTTTAATTGATATTTAGTTTGTTTTTAGGCTTTTATGGTTTAAAATTTTGTATATTGGTTTTTAAATGTTCAATGTTTTTAATTTTTGTAAACCGCCCAGAGAGCTTCAGCTATGGGGCAGTATATAAATGTAATAAATAATAATAATAATAATAATAATAATAATAATATTTATTTGTAGCCCGCCTCTCCCTCCGGATCGAGGTGGGGAACAACAACAATATAAAACATAAAAATCACAACAGTTAAAAAAATTTAAAAACAAGAGAAAAATACAACATTAAAAACATCTTAAAATTCATCTGGATAGGCCTGTCGGAAGAGGACAGTCTTCATGACTCTCTTAAATTCATGAAGACTGTCAATTTGTCTAACCTCCTCCGACAGACCATTCCATAGTCTGGGAGCGATGGAAGAGAAGGTCCTCTGGGTAACACCCGCCAGCCTAGTTCTGACTGGCTTGAGTAAGTTCTTCCCAGAGGACCTAAGTGTGCGGGGCGGATTGTACGGGAGAAGGCGATCCCGTAGGTACCCTGGACCCAAACCATGTAGGGCTTTAAAGGTAATAACCAACACTTTATACTTCGCCCGGAAACTGATTGGCAGCCAGTGAAGCGATTTTAAAACTGGTGTAATGTGATCACCCCTAGGTGTACCGGTGACCAACCTGGCTGCCATATTTTGAACAAGCTGAAGTTTCCGGACTAGGCACAAAGGTAGCCCTATGTACAGCGCATTGCAGAAGTCGAGCCTCGAAGTTACCAGTGCGTGCACTACCGTCTTTAGGTCTTCCAACTCTAGGAAGGGGCGCAGCTGGCGTATCAGCCGAAGCTGATAGTAGGCACTCCTGGCCGTCGCATCAATCTGAGCTGTCATCTGGAGCGACGGATCCAGGAGTACCCCCAAGCTGCGAACACAATCTTTCAGGGGGGGTGTAACCCCATCCAGAACTGGTTGACACACCTCCAGACCCAGGTTGGGGCCTTTGACAGCAAGCACCTCCGTCTTGTCTGGATTCAGCTTCAGTTTGTTTTTCCTCATCCAGCCCATTACCGCCTCCAAGCATTCATTCAGAGGAGACACACTATCCTTAGCTGACGATGTTGTCGAAGGCATAGAGAAATATATTTGGGTGTCATCAGCGTATTGATAGCACCCTGCCCCATGCCTCCGGATGATCTCTCCCAGCGGTTTCATGTAAATGTTAAACAGCATTGGGGAAAGGATGGCACCTTGTGGTACACCACATAGCAGCTCCTTTTTTGAAGAGCAGCTATCCCCAAGCATCACCATCTGGAGCCTGCCCGAGAGATAGGATCGGAACCACTGAAGCACAGTGCCCCCGATTCCCAATTCCCCCAGGCGCTCCAGAAGGATACCATGGTCGATGGTATCGAAAGCCGCTGAGAGGTCCAAGAGTACCAGCAGGGACACACTCCCCCTGTCGATACTAAGGCGTAGATCATCTACTAAGGCGACCAAAGCGGTCTCAACTCCGTATCCTGCTCTGAAGCCGGTTTGAAATGGGTCTAGAAAATCAGTGTCATCCAAGACTGCCTGGAGTTGAAAAGCAACTGCTCTCTCGATCACCTTGCCCAAAAATGGAAGATTTGATACTGGCCTGTAGTTATTAAAGTCCAGGGGATCCAGGGAGGGCTTTTTTAGAAGCGGCCTTACCACCGCCTCTTTTAAACATGATGGAAAGCTCCCCTCCCTGAGAGATGCATTAATGATATGCTGTAGATGTGATCTAACTGCATCTCCTCCCTGGACGACCAGCCAGGAAGGACAGGGATCGATAATAATAATAATAATAGTAGTAATAGTAGTAATGATAATAGACAAAAAAGAAAAATACACAGACCTTATCGACATAGCAATACCGAATGACAAAAATGTTGTTGAAAAGGGAGAAGAAAAGAGAGACAAATATACACCATTGGCCATGGAAGTCAAAGAACTATGGCAACAGGAAAAGGTCACAATTATTCCATTAGTCTCATCAGTCACCGGCATCACATCAAAAAATTATACAGAAAATCTTCAGAAACTGAGCTTACCAAAATACATCCTCACCAACATCCAGAAAGCAGTCATAATTAAAACATGCACAATCATCAGGAAATTCCTGAATCTGTAAAAGACAGTATGACTTGGCAAAGCCCGTCATGTCTGTCTAGAAAAACTGCCACAAGAGAGAGAGATGAAATAACAACAACAACAACAACAACAACAATAATAATGGTGTGGCTCCCAATGGGGTATGGGGAGAAAGTGAGGCCCCCAACCACCAGAAGTTGTCCATGAAGATAGCCACCTAGAACATCTGGAACATCCAGAGATGCTCTAGGCAGTGCAGCTGGACTCTATTGTGACAGATGGAGCAGCTGTTGCAGCCTGATTCCCAACACTGTGGTCATTGGGCTAAGCAGCGGCGGTGGCAGGAGGATGGGGATTTACCTACAGCGCAGGGATGGGTAAGTCTACCATGGTGCACCACATGGTTTCCAGCTGTGTGAGGGGCACGGGTGTCATGATTTTCCTACCACTCCCTGCAGCATTGTTCCCCTATCCACCCACCCCATGATCATGTGAATAGGGCCTGAGCCTTCCCAGAAAAAAGACCCATCTTACATTGCTTTTAGGACAGAGATATATTAGGGCAGGGATATATCCCTTTGCATGTTCGTGGCCCTTTGCATGAGCTTCTGGGGACCACTGTGGTTCCAGACTATCGACATTATGTAAAAGCTTATGCTTAGAATTTGGGGAGGTAGGATATTTAGGGGATTTCAGTGACAAGTAAGGTCAAACTACATGGCACCGCCCATATGTCATGGTGCTACTGTAGAGTCATATACACTACTGCTGATTCTGCAAAGCTGCCTCATGCCAGAACTACCTGCTAATGGAGAGCTAGCATGTTCTGGGAACAGTCTGAAGGTTCATACACTACCCAAACAATAAGCTAAGCCAGGTAAAGTAGCATGTTTATATCATAACTCACAGTTAGGGATGCACAAGAACTTTGTTTCAGTTTGAAAATCATAAGAACTTGCCCATTTGAAACCCCACACGCAAACGCAATGGTAGCACATTTTCTCAGAAAACCTGCCATCACACACAAAAAAATGCATTAAAAACAAACCCCAAGCACTTTAAAATGCACATTTCACACAAAAAAAGCAAAAACATGTTCATGTTTTACTCAATGTGGCGGGGGGGGGGGAGTACACATTTCTAAAAGAAATGTGTACAGAAATTTACACTTTTCCCCTCTGAAATGCGCACTTTTCCCGGTTCAAATGAAAAGCAAAACAGGTTGCAAACGAAAATGGGCGTGAGACGAACCCAGCTTCAGAGTGCAGTGCGGACAGTCTCAGAGAGCTTGAGCATTCTACTCACCACCACTTCTCGACTAACTCCAGTACCAAATTCTTCTTGGATCACGTTACAATCAGCCATTAGCCAAAGAGAGAAAGCCTACGCCGGAAGCAACACACCCTGTCCTGTCTGATGTAAAATAAACTTTCACTCAAGGGAGCAACTAATATGAAAAGGCATGCAATATTCTCTTGATTTCTTTGGGAAGGCAAGAAAAATTCTCAAAACCTTTGCAGGGTGGAGGGGGGTGGATAGTTAAGAACCTTAACTGTACGAGGTTCTTATTTTTACCTGTTCTTATTTTTACTTCGAAACAAAGGTCCCATGCCTCTCTGTTACTTCCTGCCTCCCAACTTTGAGAGCGATGCAATGGAACTTGATGTCACATCACTCCTAAGCCACTCTGGGAAGTGTGGCTAGTGGACAGCCATGCTTCCTGCCAGCCACACTCCCTAGGAGTGGCTTGAGAGCGATGCAACATCACATCTCATCGTGTCGCTCCGAAGCCATCCTAGGACTGTACAGATGGTAATTTTAAAGTTTAAATAGAGCAAAAATCCCTCAACCCCCCTCGTACATCTATGGTAAGTGGCAGACCCTTTTCATGCAACGACTGGCGAAAAATCTTTTCTCCTCCCTTATATTTAGAAGGGGTTTGATTTGCCCCAAACCTCCTCATGAGTGGCAGGGGGAGATGGGAGTAAAAAGGTAAATATTTTTCATCACAGCGCAATACAGATGCTGCAGCGGCAGAGAGGGGACACAATGACAGGAAACAAAATGATCCCTTTCTCAATGGCATCTCCTCAGATGACAAGTACTCGTGTTTCTACACTCTTTCTTTGCAATATCAAAATGTGAAAGGCAGAAGCAAAGCCTGCCTGAACTCGACAGATGCCCTCCCCTCATTAGATCCCTGGTAGGAACAAGTCACCAACTTCCTATACCTGTCGGGGAAATGGAGTCTAATTTAGCCTTCCACCTGACATGTCGGTTGTCTGTGTTCAGGGAGTTATTTCTTTAGAGGAAAATTCAAAGACACCACCCTCCAGAAGTGTACTATATAAACATTCTGAATGGGTTGCTTGGCTCTCTCATCTATTCTCAGTAGAACCGGCACCATCTCTTGCCAGATGGATGACTCAAAACCAATTTGGCATTTCCCTGCCCACAGCTCCACCTCTGCCAGCATTCTCGATCTGTTCAAGTAGCTAACAGATCAAGTTGGTCACGTAGACTGCCATTCGGTGGTGGGGAAACACACAAACACACACACACACACACACACACACCATTGCATCTTTCTCCACACTTCCTTTCCTAGATCACTCACATCAGTGCACTGTATTTCTAAGCACTTCAGGTTCAAAACTCCAGGACAGATGGTGTCGTTTAGAAAGCAAGGCTATTCCCTTTGAGTATTACATAAGAACAACCTGTGCTCCATCTCTCCTTTCTCAGTTGCTATCTTATTCCCTGAAGGCCTTCCAGAAAATAGGCGGAAGGGGAAAACAGAGCTGCATCTAACTTCTGGTAAATATTCTGTCTAACTTTTCATCTGTAAACTGACAAGGTGTGTGGCCTGAGGTAAGTGCAGGGTGTTTTACTGCCTAGCAATTTAAGCTATCATTAATTATTTGTCCACCCCACACTTCTAGGGGCATTCAGGTTCTTTTAAAAATGTGAAGGATGGTTCTCTAACCGACAGTTGCCCTGGGTATGCTTCCTCGTTTATGCTTTTATGGTTTACTTTACCCAAACTTTACAGAGGTCAGTCTACATCTTCTTTCCCAATATATGGGATATGAATCCCTTCTAGGGACCTTTTGCACCAGAGGCCAGAATTATTGACAAGCTGTCAAAACAGGAGTGTTCACTATGTTTTTCACAGCTACAGCATTGATTACAGTGCCCTAACAACAAAGAAACAGATTACCTATTAATAATTCTAAGACGTTAGGTCACAGGAGCCTGTTATATGAAAGAATGTGAGTCTTCGGGCAGTAAAGCTGAAGTGTGAGTGTGGAGGAGGTGGTGGAGAGTATCTTATAAGATGCATTAAAGTTAGAAGTCCTCTTGGGCATTTCTTTATGGTATTCTGAGGTAAGGACAGTCTTGGACACTGTTTCTTAAGGCTTGCACCAAGCAATTTTGCTGCTTCCACCATGTTTGCTTATAAAATAAATGTTCTTCTTACCAATACCATTTATATCCTAGCTTTTTTTTTCTAGGAACTCCAGGCATTATATATGAGATTGTCTGATTTTATAGTCACAATAGCCCTGTGAGGTGGATCATACATAGACAGAGGGGTTCTAATCCACACATTAGACTGTGATGTTTGGATCAGGTCAATTTATGTCAGAATTCACAAAGATCAAATTCCTCAAGCATCCCTAGAAGCCAGGTGTCTCTGGTTCAAGTTCATTCAAGAAGGAATTCGGAGAACTTCGATGAGCTTGAGTTTTGCTGATCTGCACATTCTTAAGGCCCTTTCTACACCACAAGGGTGTAGCGAGCCTAGCGTGAGCGATCCGGGATCGGCACGCTCAATCTACATCATGGGTGTGACGTCCCAGGTCGTCCAACATTGTGTCGGCCATTTTGTTTTTTTCTCATTCAGGAAGAGCGCTCCTGCGCTCCAGAGAACAAGTAAGTTTTAAAAAATGCAGTACGCTATTGGCCCCCTCCCCCCCACCACCATCCTGGGGATGGCAATTTCACATCCCCCCCTCTCCTGATGGCCACATTCTTCCGCAGTCCCAGGAACTTCCCAGGACCAAGGAAGAATCAGGATTTTTCTGGTTCCTGAGTTGTTAGGGCACTGTAATCAATGTACATTAGCAAAATCAATTATAAATTATGTTAGTCAGGTTAACATTGATTTCCCATTGATTTCAATGTTAGTCAGAACTAACAAGTCCCATTGATTTCAATGGTTCTACTCTAAGTATGAGTCCTAGGCTGACCATATGAAAAGGAGGACAGGGCTCCTGTAACTTTAACAGTTGTAGAGAATAAGGAATTTCAGCCAGTGTCATTTGTATGCAATTGGTTCCTGGTGAAATTCCCTCTTCATCACAACAGTTAAAGGCGCAGGGGCCCTGCCTTCTTTTGTATATGGTCAGTCTAGTATAGTGCCTGCACCGTTAACTGTTGCAATGAAGAGGGAATTTCACCAGGAACTAATTGCATACAAATGATACTGGCTGAAATTCCCTTTTCTCTACAACTGTTAAAGTTACATGAGCCCTGTCCTCCTTTTCATATGGTCAGCCTAAGTATGACTGCATCTGGATCCAGCCCTGCTAATGAGCATCCTCTCCAGATATGTATGTAAGCAATCCCAGGGCACTTTCTTGGGAGTATGTGCCATTGTAACAAGTGACACTAGCCCAAATCCAGCATGTCCCTGGCTGCCTTTAAGCTTTGAAAGTGACATTCAGAGATCTGATCCTGAATTTCCTCCATCTTGTCTAGTTTGGCTCTAAGGCTCCTTCCTCATCATGATGTGATTGTTTACAGTATACTTTCCCTCCTGATCTTCTTCAAAGTGTGAACTCATCAAAGCTGATAGCATTTCTTTAACAAAAGCATGGTATGGAACTGAAGATTTTACAGCAGGCCTGAATAAACTCTCAAGAACAACCAAAGAGATCTTTAAGACAAACCCTTAATGGGCGCTAACTAAAGTGTAATTAAACATTCCTCAAGAGTTAATGCATCCAATGACAGAACAATGTCTGTGACCGTATAAATTGTAATCTGCCACAGGGAAATTTTCACGTTGCTTGTGCAGGGTTAAAAGATAAGGGAAGGAGAAGGAACGCTTTTGCTCTGAGGTATTTCAGCTATTTGATTAGGCCTTCAGAATATGATGTCTCCCCTGCACAGTGTTGAATTAAAGTTTAAAGTACCATAATGCAAACAGCGCTGATATACTTTCCAGCCGTTAATGCCTTGAGGTATTTAAAAAAAACCCTGTATTTACAGAGAACTGCCAGCTTATTTACATTCATCCTGCTTTGGAGCATGGCTTGGCAAAGTATGGGTTGGATCCAGGGCCTGTCTTCCAAGAGAGGAAGGGAACTTCTGCAAGATGAGGGGCTCTGCTCACAGAAGGTTCCCTCCACCTGAATTTTGGGGAGCCCCCTCCCCCCACAACACACTCACCATGGTTCATTCCATTCAGCACGGTTTCCTGACTCTCACTGTAGCATTTTCTGGAGGTTGGAGGGGCTGCTGTGAGAAGGAGGGGGAGAGGAAGTCCACCTCCATCAGCGCAGTGGATCCACCATAAACCTGGATTCAACTGAAGATCCAGCAGCTGACGGGCTTTAGTATATTTGGCTATGCCATGAGAGACGCTGCTGACATGAATGATGCACCCCAGATAAGCCAGTAGAGTATGCCCCCAGTGGATATGTTTCATTAGAGAAGACAGCCATAATGGGGTGGAGTTATAGGTGGGAGATGGGAAGCCCAGCGTAGGGATGGGAGAACCAGGGATGGTTGTGCTCACCAAAATTCTCCAAACTTCACTTCAAGGCCTTGGCGCTTCCTCTCTTTCACCCCAGAATTACTTTTCGTTTTTGCTGGGCATGCAAACAGTGACCCTATTCAGATGACATGCTAAGCCATGGTGGTTAAGAATTTTGAGCCAAACATTATGGCTCAGTGTGTCATGTGTACCATGATTTAGCATGTAGTGTGAACCCTTCCTAACCATGGTGGCAACATAACCATGGTTTAAACACACTCACTAACCATTTGCTGCAAAAGGGTCAGTGTCCGAACCATGGCTTTGCACGTCATCCGATCAGGCCCAGTGAGTGGGGGGATTTCCATGCCCTGATTTGGGTAGTGCTGATGACACTTTTATAGGCTCCTGTCTTCAAGATCAGCAAAATGTGCTGACACCAGCAAGTAACAAGGCTTATGTCCATGCTAAGAGGAGCTTTACCTGCTCATATCAGAATGTCAAACTGCTGTGAAAAGCACAAGAACAGGTCAGGCCAGGGTTGGTTGGTTTGTTTTTTCTGTTCAGTTAGCAATCCTAGACATAATGGTGATTGCCTGATTCCAGGGCGGGGGGGGGCAGGGGGGGCAGTTGGCCTGGGGCCCCATGATTTTGAGGGGGCACTCCGACGAGGAGGTCCCCCCTAGTTTACGTTACTGCTTCTGTAGCATAAGTGGCCCATGGAGAAGCGAGGAGCCCGTCTTGCAGAAACAGCACAGAAGCCATCTGTCGTGAATACCATGGTCAGACTACAAGCTCCAGAGGGCCATGCTGCATGTGGGGTGGGGATATATGTGCCTAAGTTGCGATGGTTGTCCTTACTGCGTCTCTTTCCTCAAACTTCTCCATGGCATATAATCTCTGGAGCAGAGGGTGAGGTAATGATGATAGTTATTAATGATAATAACGATGATGATACCGTGAGGAGGAGGAGGATAATGTTTGATCATGATGAAGGATTGTTCTATTGTTGTTGCTTCTATTTGTACAGCAACTAAAACTAAATGTTAATTTCTGATTCAACGTTGAGATGTTTTAGAACAGGTTTAATACAAAGGTGTTATGGGCATGCCCCCTTGGGGCGGCCATGTTGTCCTCCTTTTTTGGTTTCCATGGCCAGCCTAAAAGAGCGTCTGAATGTGAAGAAGTGATGTCTTACATCTTGAATAAAAGTGCTTCCCATTACCTTTTTTATAAATCGTTCTAGTTCATATATGTATTTAGCACTGAATCAGTGCCACTGATTAAAAAATACTTAATGAGCAGCTTGAAATGGGGGGGGGGGGGGGGCACACACTTCCCATCTGGCCTGGGTATATTACCAGCTCTGCATGGCCCTGCCTGATTCTAATATATACAAACAGCTTCTAATTTCTTAAATGCATGGAGGAGTAACAGGGACTTCTCCTTCCATCTTCCCAGAAGTCTCTTTATGGGCCATGTCTACAACTGCCAGATATCCCTGGGTCGTCTCTAGGTCATCTCGGTGCATCCAAATAACACACAGGGGATCCTGGGGGCAACCAGGGATGACTTGGTACTTTCCCTGTTATATCTTGGACTGTGGATTTCCCAATTTTTTTCTGCGGTCCTGGGACCAACCCAAGGAGCACGGGCAGTGTGGCCACCACTCCTGGGTTGTCTCTTCTTCCCCATGAGTAGCGGGGCCAGGCACAGAGCTGCACAGGGAGGCTCCGTGTCCATGGGGGTTGGGGGGCAGCAAGGGGTGGGTGCAGGGTTTTTTTACCTTTTTCCCCGGATTGGGGCCACGGCAACTCTTCAAAAACAAAATGGTGCCTGCAACATCCCTCTTCCCTTCCAGGATGTTGCACGGCCATATAGACACTGGGGGAGGATGGCGTAAGCAGGTAAATCTAAGATCCTCCCCCTTCCCTCCTGCTACACTCTTAGGTGTAGATCAGCCCTTGGTGACATGGATCTATATTTAAAAGCAGAGTGTGAAAACTATGATTTTTTTTGTTTTTGAATTAATAACATCATTTTTAAGCGGCCCATGATGAAGCTAATTATGTTAACAACCGGAGAAGGAATAGATTTTCTAAGATCTTAAAAGTAGCACTAAATGCTCTTGTCAGACTATAGGTTTCCTTCGATATTTTTAACAGTTATCCTTGCTCATAAGAGCCGTGCATGCCTATATTGGGATTGTGTTACAAAGAGCTTGCTCCTGAAGGTACCCAGAGATTACTTTATGAGGCTATGGATAAAGTAATTGGTTGCTGGACAGACTGAACACATAAGCAAATGTTGTAATTAGTAGTGTTCAAATTAAGTATATGGATGTAGGAGAGAACTGGGTGGCACAGGTGAGGATGTGGTTGAAGCTAACGTTTGGCTTCATGTCTGAAAAAAAATGTTATTTCCCCCAATCACCCAGAGAACAGCAAGACAAAGGGGAAGACAGAGTCCCTAAGTCCTTCCTGCACTTAGAGCTTAGGAAGTGATTAATGAACTTATTGAATCGCGTTAAATTTTTTAAGAGAGCTTTGGGCTCCCTCAGCGGAAAGCTTTTAAATATTGAAGTACTGCAATAGTTGTTTTGCCTTCCTCTGCATATTGCCCTGCATTAACGGGAAGAGTTTCCAAACAGCCATTTCATTATCGCGGAAGCAGTTCGCTTGGGCCTGCTCTTTGGAAAAACCCAGCAAAGGTGCTGATTGCCCTGGCAATTTTGGTTGTAGGAGTGCTTTGTTTAATCATGGTCGGAAGATGCCAGATGCTCTATCCCCCCACTAATTAGACTGGCTGGAGTATTGGTGTTCCTCCTTTGAACGTTTCCGAGAAAACATCTCAGTGTCGGAGAGGAGAAACATCTGCTCAAAGAATGTGAGAAGGAGGCACTGGAAGACAAACAGAAGAAAACAGTTCTTGATAGCTTAATGCCCCAGGAGGGTCCTGTGTAGAGTGAAACAGCTGATAAGCAGCCTAAAAAAGCAGAGAGAGGAAAAAGTAGACTGGTTTGCAAAGAATAAAAAAGAGATGCATCCGCTGAGAAATTTACATGATTCTTCTGTTAGAGGACTTTCACTTATTCCCCCCTCCCATCCTTGCACCAATCTCAACATGAACAGGACATCTGGATCTATTAGGGCTACGGGAGACCTACACGCAAAATCCTATTTCTCTGGTCCTGAGGAGCAGATTTTTGGGTAAATTCTGGTGGCCTAATTGCTCACTACAACAGCAATATGGGTTTTGTAGTCTTAAGACTATTGTTACCCAACCCCCACTTCCCTGAGCTATATTTCTGAATTTAATTTTCTTTTTATGACAGGCACTAGACGTATGGTGCAGCTGATAATAATTGCTTTATAAACAAATATAGAAGCAGAGCATAAATGGAGGCAAAAAGGCTTGACATCCCATATTCCACCACTGACCAGCTGCCATGGGATTGCGGAGCTATACTTCCCCTGGAGACCAGGATGGAAGTGCATGCTATCTTAATGGAGGAAGAACCATTTGAAGAACCTTCTACGCCCAGCACTTTTAGTGGGACACAATAGCATACCTCTGCTTCGTTTACATACGTATGGTTCTGTAGTACATGGGTAGACAACTTCTGGCCTGCGAGATCTTTTGGCTTACAACACCCACCAGCCCTAGCCAATATAGCCAATGTTGAGGGATGATGGGAGTTGTAGTCCAAAGCATCTTGAGGAAAACAAGAAACTATCCATGCTGTAGTAGCTGTTGACATAAGCTGTTGCTTGAAGCTACTTGGGATCTAGGGAAGCAGGCGGGAGGAGACATCCCTGCTCCATAACGAATAATTGTGGCTTAATAAGCCAAGGTATGACTGAGGCTTGTGCCCATGCACTCCAGCCCTCTCTCCTCCCTTCTTGACATGCCTCAACTAAACACTGAAGTCTACGATTAACCATAGTTTCCCATTTTATCCAAACCGAGATACTACGGGCCAGAAAAGAACAGGAGACTATGGTTAATTGGGGACTTCCTCATTGAACTGAGGTGCACCAAGAAGTGAAGAAGAAATGCACAGCATGTGGGAACATAGTGCTAATTCATAACTCAGCTTATTGAGCCAAGATATGATCATCTCACCGTCTTCACCAAAGTGAAGGTAATATGAATTTACACCAATACATATAACGGAGGAGGATCACTAACAGTCCAGCTCTGATAGATTAATTATTTTTGCGATATACATTATTATTATTATTATTATTATTATTATTATTATTATTGTATCTGTGTGTGAGAGTGTAACCCCCCACAATCAATATGTGTGTGTGTGTGTACGCGCTCGTGAGTGTTTGAAGCAGTTATTTTTAAAAATGACTTCCAAATCTTTACAACCACTCCAGCAAAACAATGGAGCACTTTCTTGGCAGCTCTTTCAAATATAAAAAAACCCAGTAGTGGGTACATGAAGAAAAAATGATAATTTGAGACCATGCAGAGTTATATGCCAACATTGAAATGGCAGAAGCTTGATTTTCTATAAGGCCAATGGCTTTTTATAATAAAGTAAATAAAATCCACCACAAACCATTTTTAAATGAAATGTGTGAAATTTGATGTCTCTGAATCATGTATCGATCTGATTTTCATAAACATGTGGTTTTTTTGTCAATAGCGTAAGTAATCACTGCTTGGATTGCTTGAAAATGCTGAATAGGCTACAATCATGGAGACACGTGAGCCTACAGGAGGCTAATTCTAGAGTTTGTTTGGCCATGGAGTAAGGCTGCAATCTAACCACACTTGCTAAGAAGTAAATCCAATAGTATCCAATGGGGATTATTTTCCTATAAACAGCCTAAGATCAGGCTGCCTGTAAAGAATAAATGCTAAGGAGGACTTCAGTCTAGGACATAGACATTTTTGTGTTGCTTGCTCTGGGAGTGATGTTTTTGACTAGGTTTGCATGATTGGCAGTGGTTTGTTAACCACACTGCACTTGCCAATCATATTTTGCTTAATTACCCTATCCAGCATGGCTTACCGTGTCATCTGAACCTAATGAGGTTGGGTTTCTGTCATGGTTAACAAACCATCAAACTCATGGACTGTTTTACAGTTCTGGTGTGGTTTGTTAACCACAGGAGCAACTCACCCTCACCAGGTTTGGATAACATGGTAAGCCACACTGGTGAGGGCAATTGAGCAAATCGGGCTGGCATGTACACCACTGTGGCTTGTTACCTGCCTGCCAATCGTGCAAACTGGCCCATCGTGTAAGGTCAAATGTAACTATAAACCATGATTTAGGATTACATGGACGAGCCTCATGTTTACACACTGACCTAGTTTGCACATAATGGCACTCCATGATTTAATTAACCATGGTTTGCTGAATCATGGGTTGTCATTACATGTAAATCTAGAAATGTGGGTTAACAATGGATTATTAACCATGAACAACCCATGAAGAGAACCCATGGATTTTTGTTGAGGTGTGTACTGTGGTTTATTTAAACCATGGACTGTCACTGCATGTAAACCCAGAATCATGGGTTGTTCATGGGTTATTTCACCAGGCTACAGAGGCAGCGGAGGTAAAAAAAAAACCAGCCTCTTTACATAGCGTTACTGTAATGCTACAAAGGCAGCACAAGTGGCATTGTACGGAGACAGCTCAATGGCAGCAATGGTGCTTTGCATAGACGTTCAACCCTTAAAGGTATATTCCAAACCTTGTTTGTTGTTTGTTGGGTAAAGAAGGAAAAACCAGTAAGAAGGGCTGAGGGGGGAGCACCCCGGACTTATAATGCAGCAATATCATGAAGGCTGGAAAAGAACACTTTGGAAAACCACAAGTGTACTCCAGGAGTTCTATGAAAAAGCTTGTAACAACTGAGCCAGTTAAAACATGAGCCATGGAGGAGCACACCCATCACTACACACGCTAGTTATATACACACAATCCTATGCACCCAGGTCAGAAAGTCTAAAAGCACGAGAGTGTGCAGCCCTACCCTATGCATATTTGCTCTTCAGAAGTAGGTTAGATGGACTTAATGGGGCTTATTCTTAAGTACGTGCATAGGATTGCAACTTTAAGGTCCTTCTCTTTCACAAGATGTTATACCTCTTCTTCCTGTTCACGTATCTTTATATATGTTAGCCTCTTCTAGTCACAAGTTTCCTATTTTGTGGAGGAGGAGGAGGACATACAGTTTTTCTTTGACACAAATCAAAACATATTTTTAAAATGAATGTTGCCTAGCAACTTAGTCATTAAAATTACACCTGTCTGCTTCAACTAGAAACTTAGGCTTTTACTCCCACGGCGTGAGATTCCCCCAGTAGATAATAATGATCTCCTCAGATTTACATTTCCCATCAAAGACATTATCCCAGATTTAAATCCATAAGTTTGCTTTGATCAGAGACACTAACAAAAATTACAATTGCTAGAATAATTTCTTCCTGGGGACAGATAGTGCCCTGAGTGCCAAGTTTGACAAGTTGAAAAAAATCCAATTACAAAGTGCCGTTTTATTTCCCTTCAACGTGATAAAATCAAACTTATTTTTCTAATTGGAAACCATTTGGGCAATTCCCCTCAAAATGTCTCCTTTTTACAAGACTAGCTAGGAAAGGTGCCAAGCATTTTCAGAGGGACAAATTGGATTGAATGCCAGCAATTGTTCTACAATAACTTTCACAAATCGGTGAAGCTTCATGGATAAATTTGTAAGATGTTGTAGAGGCCAGCCATGTTTGGAGACCATTTTGCTCTATTTTTTAAACTTAGCTTCAGTCATTGCCCTTATGCCAAATTTGCCTGGCAGACATTTTAGTTTCTAGCTAAGCCAACCACTCATACGTCCCACTATGCTCCAAGTTCATGTTAAAATGGATGCACAGCTGGGAAGTTTGCATAGATTGAGAACTAACCAGCTTTGAGGTTAAGCATTGTTCTGGATCAAAAGTCCAGACGATCAAACCTTCTAACTGCTAGAATCTAAGGGGGTGTCTACACCAGCCTTTTATTACAGGATTGTATCGAAGTCATCGCTAATGGCCCACGTGACGTTCACCTGCTTCCGCGGTGACCTCAGGTCCATCCCTCAGTTATTCAGGAATATCGCTGACTGCTTTTGTCACCGTTTTTTCAGCTCTCTCGCTACAATCCCAAAGTCTGCAGCTGGTGTGCCCATTCATCTCGAAGCTGTTGCTGTTTGGCATGAGTTCCTGGCTCAGTGAACAGCCAACCCACTGTCAGGGGCATGTCCAGCCATTTTGGAGTCGTGTGGGAGTGGACGTAGCCATCACTTTCACCAAATGTTTTGGATGTGTATCAGCATATTTTGGCACCGAGAGTATGAATTTTTTTTTAACACTAACGTATCTCTGTACAGCATTGCATATTCGATGGACTGCCTGTCCACCCAATGTGTAGCTGTGTGTTTGCGTTCATGCATATCTCTGACGAGTCATAAAAAACAACCCCGTAGCCATGTCATCTGCATAGCCCCACCCACTTCTGCTGATCCACATGCTGAAGCGCTGTCACAGGGCACACGTCCTCCCACAACAGCACTCCTGTCATTGTGGGAAACTTCGCTTGTGTGTGCCCGGTGAATGGCGATCACAGAAGCGGGAAACCTCGCAATCACCCCCTCCCTTGCAAAAGGGCTATAGGTGTAGATTAGGCCTAAGACATCTGCAGGATAGCTAGAGGAGAGATTGCTGAATCCTAGCTAACTCAAAGGCCTCAAACAACCTAATTGTTATTATTAAGAACTGGTTGCATCTTCACGGAAGACAATGGAAGCATCCAAATATCAGAACAATACACCCATTCCTCCGTTTGGACGTTTGCAACAAAGTGCACACACTATGGAAATTAACTGATTGTTAATTCTATCATTGAGTACAGGGCTGAGCACCTTTGGAGGGTGGGGGGCTGCATTTCCCCCCTCGGAAGCCCCTGGGGGCACACCCCACCAATACTGGAAGTGGCTGCAGCACAGAATCCCAGTGGATTCTGGGGAACCAAAATATAGGGACCTGAGATTCTGGGATTGTTTCCCAGCAGAGAGTACACACCTTGTTCCACAGCAGAATCAAGATCCCAACAGCCTACCAAACTAGAGGTCATGGGAAGCCTGTGCACCTTGTTTCCTAGCAGAATTGTTACCATACAGCAATTTTTGGAGAGTTTTGGTGGTGTGATGGCAACCGAGGGGTGTTCAAATAGCTTTGGCACCCTTGATTTAGTACCATGAGGTGATATCTGCTGATCTTCTCTCAAGGTGGAAACCTTGATATTAGGCCAAGTTTCTCTATGCTTAGTGAAGTCATTAATCTGAATCTTTTCATTCTTATGTCAAGTCCTATTATTGGTTTAAGCCACTGAAAGCAAACATACTAAATTACTAAGATCTAATGTTTTTCTTTATCTTTACAGAAAACTGGGAAAACCTTTTCAAGTCTGTAATGGCTAATTGTTGTTCTGTTGTGACATGTGCATATTTTATGTTTTGGGTTACTATAATTAGCTTTTAATATCTGTGTTATGTACCTAAGTGTATGTAAGTGTCCCCATGCACACAAAACATTTCTGAATTAGTCATTTCTTTGGGGAAGCCAAAGGAGAAGGTATACTCTTTTTATAGGAACCAACCGCCACCACTAAATAACACAACACTATGCATTAAATATGTGTAGAATTGCAACCTCTCACACGCAAGAGGTTATTATTACCTTTATAAGATCCAATAAAATCACCACAGCCAATAAGTTTATTCCTCCTCTTCCTACACTCAGTACAGATAATTAACCATAGACATAAAAATAACAACCATCAGACCAGAATTTGATGCTGACACTAACAACATTTCCTGGGGAGATGGAGCAGCTCCCACTGTGATGGTAAATCATGTTTCTCTAATGATGCGCTTTCTTTCCCATCCGTCACCCTTTTGCCTGCATATATATGTATGTGCCCAGCTTTAAACATGTACCAGAGCATGTGGGAAGGGACCACGACTCCCAGTGCTGGCTCTAGGTTTTTGAGAGCCCTGGCGCAAGGGAACTTCAATGGGGGCCCTTCTCAGGGAATCTCCTTTCTCATCACTATTGTCCCCAGCGTCTCTTGCTCCTCCTCATTGGTTTCTCCTCTGCTACTTCCTTTCTTGACAGGCAGAGAGCCAATGAACAAGCAGGCAGAGTTATCTGTCGTTCCTCTTTCTCACGACTACCATTGTCTGGGCCAGAGCGCAAGGCCGGAGAACAAGCAAGTTGCAGCTGTGGAGATGAGGAGCGACTCCAGGTGCCTCTTGTCAGTGGGGGGCCTGCTGGTTTGTGGACCCCTGATATTTCCTCCGACTAGTCCTGCTGTGGATTTTCTCATCCCTCCAGAAAGTATGGAGTGAAAGAAAGAAAGAAAAAGAAAATACATGTTTCCAAAACAGAGAGAACGAAACCCACCCCACTTTTCACCTCCAGTTTCAAAAAGCCAACAGTGCACTGGCCCTCATAGTGCTAAATTAGTGCTTTGGCCTAATGAGGCTCCCATACAGCAAGTCTAAAAAAGATACATGGACCATATTATTATTCATAAGTGATTTATTGTCTCCCTAGTCATACAACGTCTCCTAATGGATGGAATTAGGGTTAAAAGAAGGTTATCTCAAATTGCCAGTGGTGTCCGACACTAATGCCCATTTGCCCCAACTTTGTCCCTCTGCCGTGGTGGTTTAAAATGTAATTACTACCAGTCTTGTTCATTCTTCTTCACATTGACAGTAAAGGAAGCAGCCCCCAAGTTAATACGTGGCGCTTTCCTGCAGTGGCTCCTTGCATGCATTTGCAAAAATATAACATCGTTTCACTTTGCTCAAACTTTCACCCCTTTAGTTTAGAGGGGCTGCACTTATTTGCCATATAGGGGCAAAATGCCCACAAAACCCAGGACTGTAGCTTTGTGAATGGATTTTAGAAGCATTTCCCCCTGCCCCTATATCTGTTAAGAGCATATCAACAGAAAGATGATTAATGCAGAAATTGCAGTTTCAGCCAGGACTCCCAGACCTATGTGTTCAGTAAATATTTATGGGAACAAAATGTCTCTGACAAATGCCTGTGAGGGCAAACATAAATTGTAATGCTTTAGGAACAAGTGCTGAGATTACAGTTGTGAGAAATCCTTCGCTGACCCCATTCTTGTTGAACTGAGTGTAAAGCTGGACTCTGGATATACAAAGTTTTATGGTACCCACAGCATGCTAACAGATAAAGTTGCTCTGGCCTCAATATGCCCAGTTGCTGTCTGCTTTGTGCTATATGAGGGCCATTTCACATGTTATGTGGTAGCAGGTCTGTCTATTTGACAGGGAGATGAAACTAAACCTGGATGAGTTTGCATGTATAGAATACGTGTCTTTATTGTGTTCACATTTCATCATTCTAAGTGTACAATTAGGGCTGAATTAGATGCCTCTGCCACACAAAATGGCAACCCCATCATGCTAAATCCTCTCCTCCCCTTCTGTTACATATAGTTCAACTTATCATGTGTGCTGCTGACTTCCAGTGGAAGCTGGTGGCTCTGATTTTGGCATGGCTGCGAATCCATTCTGGGTTTTAGTCAAAACAAGCCAAAACTCTAAAGGGGCTATCCAAAGTACTGAATCCATGCCCCAAATAGGTTCAGCCCCTTGAATAGCTCCTTCTGGCTGGTTCTGACTAAAACCCAGAGTGGATTCACAGTTCCACTAAATCAGAGCCACCAGCCTCTACTGCTATCATCATTGCACTGTGTGTCTTCCAGGCCTTGAGCCACACCACTGGCTGTTACTGGCAGGGCCAAAGGAACAGCCAGCATTTGTCATTCCATATTGCAAAAGTGGATGTGAACATTCAGCATGGCGTAGCCATTTTCAACACCAACAGCAACCCCATATTATGTTCCTTTCCATAACACCAACAAATCTAGTATGTGAAGCAACTGTAATTGTATTAGACCATGTGGTAAAGCTGCACCTGCTGACTGCTGCGATAGCCAGCCCCGTAGCATAGGCTGAAATGTTTTAGAGTGGCATTTCAGCAGCATCAAATCCAAGGAAAAGCAGTAGTTGGAATTAATGGACCAGCCTTCCAACTGATGGACATGTCCTGCTTTCTTCGAAGTAACGTACCATGTATCCAGTCAATGGACTGGCTGTGCTTTCTTGATGGGTATGCAATGTAAACTCATACATCTGTGCTAAGGTCTCGTATCAAACAACAATGCTTATTCCTGAAAAAAAAATCTCAATTAAAAAACCAAGATGAAGCGTTATTGCAGCCATTTATAAGTCTTGGTCAAAATACTGATTACACAATGGCACGTTAATACTCATTTTATTTATTGTTGGGACCGACATCTCAAATTTGACTGAGCAGGATTAAATTGCAGCAGTTTTTTTATTTCTTTGCCAGGTGACCTCTGACACTTCTGCAATTCCAGCTATTTCCTGTTTGAATGAGATGGCAACTGTCCAAAGCACAAAGTAGTTTTCTCTAGGGTATATAGATTTATATACTGCTTTGGAGACCAGCCAAAGTCAATTCTTGTAAGAGGCTATAATCGATCACCTGGAAGTATGTGTGAGAGGGCACAGAATATGGATGCTAAGTTGCTTCTAATAAGAGTCTATCTAGTAGTCTCTGAACATAACACAATCAGACTAATAGCATATAGCATTCTGTGAACTGAAGAGCTAGCATGCAATATAAATCTATTTTACTGGTTTGGCAAAACTGCAGATTCTTTATTGTCAGCAGAATGTGTTGCAAAGCTTCCCAAGGAGAAAGTAGATGCTGAGTGGCAAAAAAATAATAATTATTAATCTCACAGCACAGTAGCAATAAAAATATAACAACAGAAATCAATATTGTGCCATAGAATCAACTCCTAGGTACCGAGGTGTTGCAATGTATGTATTTCTTATAAAGCATATACCTTTCTTCTCCTGTCCCACCCCCTCCACTTTTCCTTTCTTCGTTCCATGAAAAAGCCATACTGAATCAGACCGAAGGCCTATTTACTCCGGAATTCTGTTCCCACAATGGCCAACTAGATGCCCAGGGGAATCTAGCCCCCCAAATAACCTTTCAACAGTGAGAGATGCTCCAACCCCTTTGGTTGCTCTCTTCTGTACTCTGTTTTCTGATATTTAACCAGTTACAATCCATAAGAGCATCTCTCCTCTTATCCCATGATTGTTAGATTTCCTTAGGAGTCTTTGGTGAAGGACTTCGTCAAAAGACTTTGGAAATCCAAGTAAACTACATCCTCATATCTAGGTTTTGTACTTCTAAATTGCCTAGTTTCTTATAAAGCATATACCTTTCTTTTTCTGTTCCACCACGCTCTACTTTTCCTTTCTTCATACCATTCCTTTTGAAAAAACCATAGCATTTCCTTTGGGTACAGGTATTGCAGGAAAAAAATGACACAGGCTTCATTTCTAAAAGGAAATTCAACCTCCCTACAAAATCCACCTCAGAACTGAATTTAGTCTTGAGTAGGAACTGTCTAGCCTCACTGCAGAACACACCATTTTTTTGTTTTATTTTTATTACATTTATTTCTTGCCTTTTTCCCCCTCTTGAAAAGAAACCCAGGTGGCTTACATGATCCTCCTCCTCTCCATTTTATTCTCACAATGACCCTGTGAGGTAGATTAGGCTGAGATTCAGTGACTGGCCCAAAGTCACTCAGCGAGCCTCATGCCCAAGTGGGAACTAGAACCCGGATCTCCTGAGCCCCAATCCAATACCCTAACCACTACACCACACATGTCTTCTTCACCTTGATTTCCCTTGAGGAAGAAACATCCCCCCCTTACCTGCATGCTGGAAGGTCAAGGGCAGTTTTTAGGGTTATTGTCTTTTTTTAATAGTTAAGAACACCAGAACCTTGGTCACAATGTATTTAGTCACACATGTACATACTGAAGAGGCATTACAGAAATCCTGAAGCAAGCACACAGGCAATATGAAGAATATCAATATAGCACCCCAAAACACACCTTAGCACAGCTGAAACAAATGTCTTTGCTAAACTCTCATAACATATTCTCTAACAAATTAGAGAAAACACGTTTCAGTACATCCATAAACTCACACACTCAGTTCAGATGACATATTAAGCAACGGAGGAGTAAATAACGTACTGACCGTGCGTTAGGCAGGAGGAGCTCCACAGACGACACACTGCAGCCGGCGCTGCTCGGAACCAGCAAACGCCCCGGCTGCAAGGAACTTGCAGTGGCCATTTTGGTTGCAACTTCTCCTCCGTGTGTCCCCCAGCCGTATCCCAGCATGCACTGTGAGTTCTGCCGACTGCATAGAGTGGCTGGGTTTTTTGGGCTGCTCTAGGCAGCAGAACTCTATTCCGAAACAGAATAGTCCACGGAGAGAGGGGGGGCTGAATTCGGATGACACTTTAAACAACGGGGCTTCGGGCTAAACAACGTGCAAGCCCGTTGTTTCGCTCCGTTGTTTAAAGTGCCTGATTAACGTACTGTCAGTTGTGTGTGCGTTGTGTGCTCCCCTCCAGATGACACAATAAGCAACACAACTGACGATTGTTCCCCCCCTCCTCCATTGCCTAATGTGTCGTCCTAACTGAGCTAGAGTGTCACTGAAGGTCAAGAAATACAATGACTAGGTTGCAATGTAGAGAGTCGGTTTTAGTTTTAAATCCACCAATGCAGTGGAAGATCAAGCCACCACATTGCTTCCATAGTTCTTTTGTTCACCTGCTTCTTCCATCTGCTGTGTGACATACCTGGAGTTCTACTCACTACAGTTGGTGAGGGAGGAGGCAGATGACAAATCAGTAGAAGTAGCCATGTTGATCTCATCTCTCTCTTCATTGGTGAATGCAATCTGACATAACTCCTCTTGTAATGTATGAATCAGCCCTCTGTCAAATTTCATCAACTACTTAGGTTCCAGAAACTCAACAACTCCACTGACAATCATTCTGCCTTTACCCAGAAGACTGAACAATGGTGTCACATTTGCGCCTCTGTGAATGTAGAGTGCCAGGTCAATGCATCTCAGTTGTCCATATGGTCCAGTCATCTGGCATCCAAAATGGCTAGCATGCAAACCTTGATTCAAAGGTCAATAGATGTATAGTATCTATTTGGATCAGACTCTATGGTTCAAGAGCTATAGCAAAAAAGAAAGAAATCAAATAAAAATGAAACAACTTCTTTGCTTTATTTTCTGGCCATAAAATCTTTTAATTGCTCCCTTCTCTACGTAAGGATAGGATTCTTTATTACCCCTTTTTCCAATGTGAAATATCAACATGTAAGCATATAATATATGAGCAATAATAATCCCTTCTTTTGTGGTTTACGAGTGGTTTAGAACTGTTCTTTTGGTGGTAGTCTCTATTTTTGGTTGTTCGTCCCCTAATGAGACATTGATGAATGAATTCTATACTTTACAGTTCATGTTGTTTGCTTACCGTATCTAGTATAGTAGGCTATGAATCCTGAAACTGCCCCTTATTATTATCCAAACCCACATGAAAATATCATGACATTATAATACAGGAAAAGGCAAAGAAGACATAAGCTACTATCTCTAGTCTGAGTTGGCAAACCCCTTTCATCATTTTGCACCTGTGATATGAAAACAGAAAGATGTTTATTGGTAGTAGATTGTATCCCAGCAAAAGAATGATGGATGCTGAGAACTGAAAGGAGATGCAGTTCATTAATTTTCATGCACAGGCTCCCAGGATCACAATTAGAACTCTGCCAGTTCCAACACTCAGTAATTTGGCAGATGCGGCATGAAGTCAAGCACCTTCTGCACAAGTTAATCCAGCAAGGTCTGGTGCACAGCCCCCAATAGCTATTGGCGTTAGGTAGGCTGACCATCTGAAAAGGAGGACAGGGCTCATGTAACTTTAACAGTTGTAGAGAAAAGGGAACTTCAGCCAGTGTCATTTGTATGCAATTAATTCCTGGTGAAATCCCCTCTTCATCACAAAGTTGCAGGGGCCCTGCCTTCTTTTGTATATGGTCACTCTAGTATAGTGCCTGCACCTTTAACTGTTGTGATGAACAGAGAATTTCACCAGGAACTAATTGCATACAAATGACACTGGCTGAAATTCTCTTTTCTCTACAACTGTTAAAGTTATATGAGCCCTGTCCTCCTTTTCAGATGGTCAGCCTACGTTAGGCCTATGGGAGAATGACCTGGTGGTGCAATGGCAAACCTCCTGTTCTGCTGGCTTTGGCCAACTTGCAAGCTGAAAGTGGCAATACCGTGGTCCTGCCTGATTCCCGGAAAGGTCTGGAGGGATGGCTGGAATCTGAGATCTGTTAGACTGGTTCCTGCCTGATTCCCAGAATGGTCTGGAGGGACAGCTGGTACCCACAGGCCCTGGATCGGGCCTGCAAGAAGGTAGATAGGCTCAGAGATATCAGACAAGGAGGGAGCTTTATAGACAGGATGGGGATCATTTGACTAATTTAGGCAGTGACCCATTCCTGTCTAATTTGCAAAGGGGCCTGCGAGAAGTTCAGCACAGGTGAGGGGATGAACAATTAAGCAATAGGCTTGTCATCCTCCCGTGGCTGGTAGGGCAGGCACACTTAGAGGAAAGAGATGATGATCATTCTGTGGCACTGTTGTTTGGTGACAGGTGATGCCTGAGGCCTTCCGCTGAGGGTTTTGCAGCCCCAGTGGGGGGATGAGGGTTACCTGTGAGGCCGACTCATCTCATTCCACCCGGTGTTCTGCAGCCCAAGCGGGGAGTGAGGTGAGGTTCTGCGGGGCCTGGGGGTGACAATCACCCAGACTCCAATCTCCAGGCATAGAATGCTTCACCCAATATAAAATGCGTAGCTAATTGCTGGCGTAGTTTAGGGCCCGCCCAGTTTCCCTTTGCAGATCTTCAATAAATGTGACCCAAATTTGATATCATACATTCTTGTCGCGTCTCTTAATTTCCCCCTTCCTTTCACCCACAATCATGCAACACGCAAACACAACGCTGCTCATACATTGCTCGTTGTGATGATCCTGTAGGCACGATTTCCTGTTTTAAGCACAGACCGTATTCGGTGATTCTGAGCTGGTGAACAACAGGTGTAGAATGTGGTGCTGAGTCAGCACAGAATCTGGATGCCTGGTTTTCATTTTAAAAGCAAGATTCTAGTCCTTACGGTGAGAAGACGCACCTAAATTTGTGTCAGCAATGCCTTGCAAAAGCATGTAAGGCAGAGAGATGGCTGAATATGATGTCTAATAATAAGACTGAAGCATCGATAAGGCTTCAGTCCCCTGCATAGTTCTTTGCTTATTTCTCTAACATGTATAAATTATACAAGCTGAATTCTGGCGTACTTGGAGCAGATTTTTCTTTTTAGTGCTATACGTATCTATCTATCTGTCTATATATTCAAGTATTGGAAAGGCCCAATAAAGAACCAAATTCTGCTTCCGCTTAAACAAAGGTTATATCATTGAATTCCACGGCAGCACAACTGAGCAATTACTTAGCTGTTTTTAAAAGGCTGCTACGATAAAGACCATCTCTTGCTTGGATTCCACAGTTAGGGTGATTGAGAAAGCCGTACTTGGTAGCCGGCCAGGCTTCACCTTGCTGACACCAATTTCCCCCCACAAAATAATGAGCAGAAAGTATACTTCAGCAGAACACATTTATTTTGGGGGGTTTCCCCCCTGGCTGGTTGCGTAAAGGATATTGTCTCCCCTCTCCATTTTTTCCCCAGCAAGGTCATCCTGTATCAGTCAGCAGGGAGATCCAATTTAAGTGAGTTGGGAAGAAATCAGCTGTGGATGTTATATTGCCCCCCTGCTTCCTACAAAACAGAGCTGCCCAACCTATTTGCCACCATTAGGAGCTACACAACAAACACATATAACTAGGGATGTACACGCATATCATTTCAGTTAGAGGCAAACAAACAACAGAACATGCCCTGCTTGCAACCCGAAAGGCAAACACATTTTTCAAGCAAAGATTGCACCATCTCGAGCTTGCGAGAGCAAATGTATCCTTTTTCCACACACACAAAATGCATGGGTTTTTTTTTAATAAAAAAGATATGCATATTCGTGCTGTAACTGAGGATGTGAGAAAACCGTGCATTTCGGTGCATGCTTTTTAAAAATGTACACTTTTCCAGGGGTTGGGGGAAGGCGCTCATCTTCAAGAATGAGGTGAAAGGAGCTTCGAAGAAGAAATCAGACAATCCAGAGGACCTCACACCTCTCTGGTCCACCCATCTCCATATATTATTACCAAACTAGACAGAAGGGAAGAGAGGTCCCCAGCTCTTTCCCCACCTCTCCTACCTCCTTCCCTAGCTGAATCCCTCCACTTTGACTTAACTTCCCAAGCCTCCTTCCTCCAAACATTTCCTTCCCCCTAGCTTATCTTCTTGTGTTGAAATGCCTGGGCAAGGAAAACACAGACACACAGGGATAGATGGACTCACCTCCATCCAGCAAGCCATCCTCCCTGCTCGATCCTGCTTGTGAGCCCCTGGCCCTTACCGGACCCATCCGTGAACCACCAGCAACTATCCATCACTTCAGCAAGTCACTATTTGCATAAAAAATGGTGACTTGTGTTTTTCCGTAAATTGATGGTGACAATAAAGCAGCCATTTACACAACGTTACAGGCATAAATGGTCCAGTAAGGGCTGGGGGCTCCTATAGCTTGCCGGAGGAGGTGGCAGGCAGAGCAAGGTCCAGGATGCCAGGAGCAGGGGGGTCTGCCACACTCCCAAACCCATTTGGGCTCTTACACCATCCCTATATGCTTGACATTTTTTTTTCCTTTTCTGGTGCATTTCAAAATATATGAGAAGGATATATTTTAATATCCTACATTAAGGTCCTCCATAGATAACGTGAGCCTGGCCTATAGCACATAACAAAAGGGTTGAACCTCAGGCCTGCATGCCAAACCAATCCCACCTGAGGTTCTAATCTGGCCTTTGGGGTGCCCTAGATGGCTGCATCCCTTTCCCCTGACTACTAATAACTTTGGAGTTTCCATTTTTTGCATCACCTCCATTTTCCCCATTGTCCTGACCCCACTGAAAGGAGATAATGCTCCCAGAAACAGATGATGCCAAGGAAGCACCCATGTCAGGAGGTTTGGGGAAACCTGGGCCCTCTGGGGAGATGACTTTGGGTCAGTCCCCACAGAGGAGAGGTGCTCTGCCACTTAGCCTCCAAGAGCATCGTTGCCTCAAGAGGCAGGCCAGTAGGGCTCCTTTGAGAAGAAATGCTCAATTACAAAGGACTCTTTAAAAGGAAAGGACTCCTCAGGAACAAGGCCCTCCTTGTGAATAGGACTTTTGCTGGAGGGCCTGTAATGAACTGAAGCTGAGCCCTGGGTGGGGCTCTGGAAGCTCTCACTACATAAGCTTTTAATCAGAATTTACTAATTACTGGAGCAACATTTTGCTTTCAGTATCCCTGACCATGTGACTGAACCTAAGTGCTACTGACATCTGGACTCCTGGTTGACTTTGCCTTTTGAACTATGTTTATGATTGACTACTCTCCTGCATTTTGACTTTAGCTGCACCTTGTGGAAATCACCTACTTGCCTGGTAATACTGTGCCTGGCTGTTGCCTGTATCTTGACTACACCTGCCTCAAAGTGATCCCATTGTGGACTCTGTGCTTCTTTGCCTGCCTAATTAACTTGCTTATTGGATTTCCCCTCTATTTGCCTGACAGAGGAAATAGAGCAGGACAACCATTCTTCTGGGGCTTAGTTACTGGCAGGAAGAGAAGTACACTAAAATATGCTGGTATTTGGGCCTGCCCAGCCCCTGTTTGCCGTCAGCTCTCCCCACCACTGGCATGTGGCCCCTGACAGCTTCTCCGAAATGAAATTTGGCCTTTAGGTTGAAAAAGGTTTGACCCCTCTGGCATACTGTATCAACAATGCATTCTAAATCTATTTCAGAGCACTTGGCCATGGAGTTGTTCATGTTAATTCCATTAAAAATATATGTATATAGTAACAGAATTGCAAATAAAAATGCTTTAAGAGGTTTTGCAGCCACCCTTCTGATTGTGTTGCATTAATTTCAGTGTCAGCAAGAACAGCTCCGAATGATGTAATTGGAAGATAATGCTCTATACAATTCCCAGCTGCTCTTGCAGTAGGTCTGCTTGATCGTCTTGTGGTAATTGCAGATATAATGCACACCCCCAAAAAATTAGGCTTCCAAAAGCTTAAATTACAAGCTTTTAATTAAGACATAGTAGAGCCAGGCTCACCTAATTAATTAATTGATCGATCAGATGGCATAGGCACTTCTCCCATTATTATTGAAGGGTTGAAATTACTCTCCTAATGATTTCTGCATTGCAGATAAAATTTGTATGTAGAAACACGTTTCTACTGTTTGGTGAAAGATCAAAGAACCAGATGATGGTAAACCATGGAGAGTCCTGACCCCACAGTCATGCTCCCTTTCTCTCTCTGTTTCTCCTAATATATAAAAACATTCACACTTTTCAAATATGATTCTGAACATCTCACAGGGTAGCCAAGGTCCAGGTTCACATTTTACCTATTCCTTAATTTCTAAGGGCTGCCATAGTTTACTTTGCTTTTCAGCCAAGCTTGAGAGAACCATGGGTAAATGTAGACTAATATATTAATGTAGAGGCCACTTCAAAATTATGTATCACCAGCATAGCCAGACATAAAAAAGACTGTTTCCTGACAAAGGGCTCTGAGCTTTGCCAGTCAAAAGATATTATGCAGCTAGTCCATTTTTTTCCTCAATAGATTTCCTGTAGTCAAGAAGAAGAAGAAGAAAAAGATCAAAGAAGGAGTGACAGAATGGGGGAATCATAGAAAAGTGGAGTTGGAAGGGGCTTATCAGGCCATTGAGTCCAACCCCCTGTTCAATGCAGGAATCCACCTTAAAGCATACCTGAGAGATGGCTGTCCAGCTGCATCTTGAGGGAAGGTTACAAATGACCATCTAGAACGCCTGCAAAATTCTGTGAATGGTGCAGGGTAATTGCAGAACAAAAGCCCTTATTAGAAACATTCTAAGGGAGTAATTCTATGGCCCCTCAACTTTGTCTGAGGGGCCATAGGATACTGAGGATTTCACCCTCTGAGGTAAGAGACAGCACTTCCATCCCAGAAGAGGGTGTCAGAGATCTAACACCCCCCCACTCCTGCATCCTTTTGCAGCAGCTGTGGAAAGAACTGTGCCAGCTAGCCTCCGAGGTCAGAAAATCAACCCCGGAGAGTGGGGGAATGGGGCATTCCATGATACAAGTGAGAGGCCACATTACAAGCTATCTAAGGCCTCTTCCAGCCTCCTTCCCACTCTGAAGCACTGCTAGACAGGCAAAAAGCCCATCTAGTGAATGCAATGATTGGAGGACAGAGAGGTGAAGATCACCTCTGCTGCTCCTTCTGCCTTGCTGTCTTTAGCCTCGCAGGTTGCTGGATACAAAGAAGCCTCTGAGCTTGGAGGCTTCTGTCTTGCAAGGGTGTAGCCCATAGGATTGCACCCATAGTCTCACTTGGGGGTTTGATGATTTGGAGCCTGGAATTTCTTATGAGACCATCTTAAATAGGCTCCAATAATTATTCTATTAGGGTGAAATCCTATGTATGTTTCAACAGAAAAAGATCCTACAACTCCCAGCATTCCCCAGCCAGCATGGTGGGAGTTGTAGGACCTTGCATGCATAGGATTGCACTTTTATTCCAACAAGTAGTGGCTCAGTAAGATGTTTCAGCAAAAATGGTTCCCATCATTTGCTACCTAATACTGAAGATGCCAGGGGTTGGAGCCAAGACCTCCTGAACTCAAAGGATTGATCTGCCTTCCATGAGACGATGGGGCTTTCTGTGAGAAGAAAGGCTCCAGCTGTGAAAGATCTCTCTGCCTGATTTGGGGGGATTTTCGCACTTTCCCAGACCACAGCTCTCCCCATTCATCAGGGTGTCCTGATTCTCTACGTAGAGAGACTCTCTTCTGAAAGCCCTGTTTACCTGGCTTAAATCTGGATCCAACCTTTCTACACAAGATTTTTATTTATCTTATTTTTATTTATTTTACATGATTCATGGTAGTTTGCAGGTCCTTTACACAATACCGTTGTCCTCCAGGGTCTCTGCCATGCTTTGCAACCATTTTTACAGGGTTTTGTTTCCTAATGAGGAAAGTTAGGTAATACTTAGAAATTGTGGAATGAGATGCTGGGGTAACTGTGCTATTCTGCTATACCACATTGCCATCTTTTGGTTGTATAATGGAACATATTGAAAGGCAGAGAAAGAAAAAACCCAGGAAACAAAACACATGTAAAGGATCCAATCTTAACCCCACAAAGAGCTCCGTCACACCAGTGATTTATTGCACACTCACTATGCCTGGTATGTGGTTTTGCAGCACAGTGCTCACATGACGTCATCCCTATCCTGCACTCATTTCTTCCCCTCCATTTTTCATTTCATTTGGAGTGGGCAAAGTCTAGTTTTTTTCCCCTTCTATGCGAAATAAATGTGCTCCTCCCATATATTGCTGTCCTTGCACTCTATCAGACCATCCTGTTCTTTGTTGGGGGTGGGGGTGTCTAAGGGCGATCTCGGTCTCGCTGACAAAAAAACGAGGGTGGGCAGTTCTCCGCTCAACTGTGAAGGGGGAAGGAGAGAGGTCCCATTCAGCTCTATGGTCTTATTCCTGAGTAGGCATGACCAGGGGTACATTTTCACTTTAAAAGAAATGCGGAAAATACACCGGGACAGGGGTGGTGGCGGTTTACGGTGCAACAATGCTTCGTTGAAACAAGGATAGGTTGACTTTCCCTAATCTTTTAATCCCTTTAATATGCCATTGCACTATTGCATCATTACACTATTTCAGCCTACCAAAATTGCATTCCATTGCATTTGAGCAGAAATAAAAAAAAATGGGAAAATAAGAATTAGGGCAGGGAAGGAACCCATATGCAAGGGGTTGACTTTCCCTAATCCCGTAATCCTTTAAATACACAAATGCAAACAGGTGGAATATTGCACAGGTGGACTATCAGTGAAATGCTTTAAGGAGGAAAAGTAAAAAAAATCCTTAAAAAATCAAGGGATTAACTGATCTGATTCAAACTTGGCAGAGCTAAAGCCCTCCTTAAGATTTCATCTCTTTATCTTTAAAAAAATACGCAGATGGAAGCATTTTCATTAATTGTCATAGGAGCTCCAATGAGCGAGTGGGGAGGCTGCCATGTCCATCACAATGTCCATCAATGGCAAGAACCAATGAACTGGAGGGGGAAGGAGAACGGGTGCGGTGGGGTGGGGTGGGGTGGGACAGGTGCAGTAGCAGCGGGAGAGCAAAAAGAATTATGCGGTAAAGCTATGATTGTGAAAGAGAGGAACGCTTTGAGGGCTTCTGAAATGGAGGTAAAAAATGTGGAGGCAAACCGAGATGGGGTGGGTGGGGAATAGGTGTGATGGAGCCCAAAGACTCCAGACACAGGAACCATGGTAAAGGTGGGGAATAAAAGCCTCATGTAGAAATGCCCCAACTGTGTGTGCTATACCCCTGGATAACGGCCCTACTAATGCAAAAGATTCATGACACTCAGAACCCCCTCCCCCAATTCCCAGCATCCTTAATCAATACACGTCCTGAGTTGCAGACATCTTTTTCGTTGCATGATTCCAAATGTCTTTATAAGCCTAATGGAGTTTGTTGTTTGTTGAGACTTTCCAGCAAAAAAGAAAAAAATGCTGATGCAGCTCAAAATTACTGCCAGCAAAAGGTCCACACATACCCTAACACTGAACAAGAGTTTACGTGCCAAAAATAGAACTGAACACATGCAAAAAAGGAGGGGTGCATGTACTCTTAAGAGTGTGCAGAAGGGGGAAATACAGCAGGCCAAAAATGTCTCAGACTTGCATCACAAACCTCACCTGCCAGATCCTCCCTTACACAAGTACTAAAGGAGACCTGCCATCCTTTGCGTCTGGTCACTTTCACTACAGAGAGCCTTGCTAATCAGCCTCTTGACTTAATAGGCCTTCTCCATGTTGGATGTGAAGTATCCATCTGTTCCATTTCTTGCACAAATGGGCAGACCTGGCACAGTACGTTATCTATTTCCCGATATTTGCTTTGATGTGTGAACAATGAAACTGTTATTTCCTTCATCAGGGTGAGCAGATGACGCTGGATTATTAATCTTCAACTATTCTACCCAAAGACCAAATTAAGAATGCAAGCACCTTAATGTGATTTGGAATATACATACTATCTAGAGCAACAGACAATTGATGGGCATGTGGGATCAATAGCAATTCTGTCCATAAAGGACATAGCACTAGCCTTGCCGCTCAGGCTTTCATTATTGTCTTTCATGTAACCTACATTATGTTGTCTGCTCAACAAGATTTCTTGCAGCAATAAACCGAAGTGTCTGCCGAGTGGATCTGCTGTAAACCCTAGAATGCAGGGAAGGGAGGGGGAACACTTGTGTGCAGCAGGATATTTTATAATTTTAAAATATTAATTAAATCCAGTTTGGGATTAATTCTGAAAGATTTGCTGCTGTTGCCTTTCTTCCCTACCATGGGGGAAAAGAATCAATTTGGGTATTTTAGTTTGAAAAATACTTCTGAAATGGAGGACTAAGTTATGCAAAAAATCACAGCGGGCTTAGGTCTTTCTTAGAAACAGCCAAGGCTCCAGACTATTTGGTAGTTGAACCAATACAGCTTGAGGGGGAAGCAACACAAAGCCCATGAACTGCATGTGCACCCCCTACGCTGGCCATTTGCAGCTACAAAGCAAAGGGTGGAGATATCAGAAAGCTACTAAAATATCAGCAAATGTGCACATTTCAGAGGGCTAGATCTAGACTTAATTGTACTCAGAGAAGCTCAAAAACCCTCAAAAAGAAATGCTAAAGCACTCTGATGATGGGGCAGAATTAAAAATGAAAGCCTCTTCCATGGGAAGAAAATGACCAGGAAGACACAGCATTACCAAGCACAATTAAAACTGGATCCAACCAGGAACATTATCTTTGTTTTAAAGTAGAATTAACTAACAGTGCAAAATAGGGCTGTGCCCAGTAGGGGTGTGCATGCCAAAAAATATTGTTGTTTATCGTTATCATCATTTCAGACCAAAAACATTATCGTCTTCATTCATATCGTAGGTGAAACGTATCATCTTCATGATAATTATTGTGACAAAATGATATTTTTTGCAGCCCTATTTTTAAAGAAAAAAATGCCTATAACTTCTATATTTTAAAAGTTAGAGGCTTGAAACTTGGTCACAGTGCTTATGGGGTATGCCTAGGTATATGTCTGAAATTTGAGATCGATCCCTCCAACCCTCGATTTTATATGAATTTTTAAAAGATCGTTTCCGTTCTGACAGGTTTGAATGAACGCACACATATGTGCCAAATTTGAGATCAATCCTTCCAACTTTCGATTTTATATGGATTTTTTAAAGGTCGTTTCCATTCTGACAGGTCTGAATGAACGCACATGGTGAGCTGTCATTCTGATCTGTCAGAACAGAAACGATCTTTAATAAATTCATATAAAATTGAAGGTTGGAGGGATCGATCTCAAATTTCATACACATACTGAGGCATACCCCATAAGCACTGTGACCAAGTTTCAAGCCTCTAACTTTTAAAGGTATATTTATATGGCAGCCCAATAGAACAATAAAATCGCCCAAAAATTATCGTCTCCGATGATTATCATAGGTTTTTCTATCGTATCGTTATTGTTAAACACATGCACGATAATGACCTTATCGTATCGTTATCATACATTTTAATGATACGATACACATCCCTAGTGCACAGCCTCCCCCTCCCCGACTCACCTTGGAGGCTGATTCAGGCGCTGCAAATCAGCTCCAATTCAACTCAGTGTGTTTCAGGACCAGGCCAACCCACTTCATATTCGGGCCAAAAATAGCTCTTTATGGCTGCTGTACTTTGTGACTGTAGATCAAAGAAGACTACAGAGACCTTATCTTTGTGTGAAATGGTGACACTAATTGAAGACATGCAGCTAAGGTACGTTTCACAGGTGGAGGTGGCAGCAGTTCCAGGTGTTGTGATTAATGGCTGTCACTGAAGAATGTAGATAGCCAAGTCCAAGAAAACTGTCTATTGGTCAAAGCCGAGGTTGCAATCTGAAGTCGAGTTGAACAATCTTGGAATCACAAGGCGCTGAAGTGTCATCAGAAGTCCGGTTCAAAGGGTCAGGATACATCCAGGCAAGAACAAGGTTACAGGGCAACACAGAAGAAAGGTCAGGATACAGTCCAAGGGTCAGACAAATCTAGGCATGAACACGAAGCTGAGAAGCGCAGAGTAAAGGCAACAGCACCAGATACTAAAGTTGTTTCCAGCTACCTGGCTTAGCACTGACCAGACTTTTATGAGAAGTGAACTAATTACCAATTGCTGTCAGCTGCATTGAATCTCAGCCGGTCTCCGCCTGCTTCCATGAAGTGTCACACCCCCAACATTTCTAGGCTCAGTTGTTCCCTCTCTCCAGCTGATTCCTTAACTGATTCACAACACTGGGTTCCAGCCATGAGAGAATGGGGGAGAGAGGGAGGGAGGGAGGGGGGAGTGGACTTCTGGTTGGCCTTGCAATGAGCAGGGGCAGCAGCTCACCACTGCACTGAATCAGGCCAAGGTGTCCCGAAGCTTTTGGACCTGTTCCAATCTGCTTCAGGATGCGCTAGCCCAATCTGTTACCACTTCAGACTCCAGATTCAAAGTCAGACCCAAGGCAGTGGACAACCCTAGTGCAAAGGAAAGAGTTTTGGAGCCAGCTGAGTTTTGATCTAGCTATAGGAAGTTACTGCTATTACTTCCATGAATATATGGTGTTTTACAGCTGTGTACCTATTTCTCACAGGCTCAACCTATATATTTGTAGATAAACAGATACTACAACACCACATGAAGCGTCCATTCTCTGGTACTAGGTCTTCTCACAAGAAAAGTGATGCTATCAAGCCAACCTGGAACTTCCAAGAACTGGGGGATTGGGGGATTTGAAGCAATATTTTATAGCTAAGCTAAATTTTCATAGATTTTAATTTTTGTGTCAAAATTTGCATATCTGTCATGGGAATTTTTGTTGTCAAATAGGCCTTCAAAACATTTCAAAACAGAAGGTTTTTTTTCCATTTGCACCCAAATCCCATAGCAGAATTTTTATGGAGAAGTGATGTTATTAAACCCAATCCAGATTGGATAGAGGTAACACATCCTCTCCCTTTTCCTCCCTTTTCCCATGACCATGATGGACCATAAATGCATCTAGGTCCCATTACTTTTAACTCTCCAATTCAGATTATTTAAAGCTGGTTAGTCTGGGCTGTATTATGTCCTTGGTGATGTAATGGAGAGAGGAACCACTGGGTGAATCGCACAAGTAAGGAATAACTAGACAAGAGGGTGCAATGAATCCGACATGAGAATTACTTGAGCAAACTTGAGGAAGCCCATCTGGCAGCTAGATTCTAGTTGGATAAACAGGAGAAAGGGAATCTCCAACTGTCATCTATGAATTCCATACATATGTGTGTGTATACCCCATCACTTGGCACCCAAAGCAGCTTCTAGACTGAAAACACAAAAATAAAATAGGCTGGATCCAGACTTAGTCATACCTAGAGGTGATCCATTAAAATCAATGGGATTTTATTTCTCCATGAGTGACCTAAGTCTAATTGATTTTAATGGGTCCACTCTAAGCCTGGATTCGATCTATTACACCTGCGGTCCTTAATTACCTGTGAATAAACCCCATTGAACTCAATGAGACCTACTTCTGAGTGGACATTTATAGGATTGCTTTTTAGAATAAAACAAATTCAAGCAAATACAATACATCAATTCAGCAAGAGAGGAACATAAACATACATTTGAGAAGGCAGGAGTCTAAGTGTTGTTGTTGCCAAATTACAATAAAATATGCTTTCTGCGGATAAATAATGACAAACATATGCCATTAAAGGTGGTGTTAAAAAAAATCAAAAGGAGGCATCAAGGACTGTTTGGCTAGTTCTTTCATTAGTTAGGTCATCCCTGAGTCTGCAGATCTAAGAGCAACATATCCTAAGGCTTGAACCAGGAGCTTGGGGGTCTGAGGCTGAGGAACTAGCCAAAGCATAGGGAAGTATGAGGAATTCATTTCAGTTCATTTTTAAATCAGGTTTTACCTAGTTAGCACCTGCCAGGCCAAACACGGACTCAGACGCTATCTGTGGTTGAAGCCTGTACATTTCCAAGCTTCCGGTGTGATCTGTGAACTCCATCCCACCCCAAAAAAGAATATGTCAGCATGTACACATTTGGAAAAAGTGCATGAAAACATGCATACTTTTTGGAAATGTGCACAAATATACTTTAATGGGAGAAAGATGTGTACATTTCAAAGATGTGCACAACAGACGTGTACATTTGGAATATTATCGCACACAGATTTCCATGCAAAAATATGAAGACAAAGCTTGCTATCTGATACAGGCCCAAGTCAAAATGAGCTTCAGGGTGGAATTTGGAGAACTTCGCCCAGCTCAAGCTTTGCTGATCGGCACATCCCTATCTAAGGAGCTACATAGTTTGCTCAGGCTTCATGGTCTTCTTCAAGTACAGGAAGGAAAAGGTTTGTGCAATGTTGCCCCTTATTTCTTTATCATTATTTTATCAAAAGTATTTCTAGAACACCTTTTTGTCAAAGTTGCTTGCAATTGGTGGGCAGTATGGAGCTTCTGCATTGGCTCACTTTGCTATAAAGCAACCTTCATCAACCTTGTCCCTTCCAGGTATGTTGGACTGCAACTCCCATCATTACCAGTCAGTGGATGCTGGTGGCTCCAATTTTGCACAGACTGTAAATCCATTCCAGGTTGCAGTCAGAACCAACCAGAACTCTAATAGAGCTATCCAAAGTGCTGAATCCATTTTTGGGGATAGGGTTCCCATCCACTGGTTGCAGTCCGACACATCTGAGTGCACCAAGCTGGGGAAAACTGGTACAAATATTAGGACCTACACTGGCTCTCTGCTTTTGCCTGGACAACAGAACAGTAGCTTCTAAACAGTATACTTCCTAAACAGTGGCTGCATTCGGACAACACATGAGTCAATGCTGGGTTGAGTAGCCAACTCACAGTTGGTTATTTTGTGGGTACTCCACACACAACATATTCCTACACAACTGTGGGTGGTTGGGGCTGGCGTTGAGTCAACCCAGCATTTGACTGACACAGCTCCGCCCCTCTCCCCACCCTCCCTCCTCCCTCAGTCCTCCCAGTTCTATCCCAGCAGCCTCTGCAAGTTGCACCAGTTGTAGCAGAGTGGCAGCCACCACTTTGGTCGCTCTTGCCGCCTGCCTCTATGGGCTTGTGTTTTAACCCACTCACCACATGCCATTAACCCACTCACCCCTCCACACAACACTTTAAACAACAGGCTTCAGGCTAAACAACTTGCAAGCCAGTTGTTTCTCTCAGTTGCTTATTTGGGCGGAATAGCATACCGTCAGTAGTTTGTGAGCGGCGTGTTACCCTCCACATAACACAATAAGCAACACAACTGACGATTGTTTCCCCCACCCCCAGTTGCTTAATGTGTTGTCCGAATTCAGCCAGAGTCGGCTTGCTGTTCTGCATAACCTCACTCCTTTTGTCAACTAAATATTGATATGGCTGGGGCTGATAATCTATGAATACCAATAATGGTTCTATTCTTAACCACACTCGAAACAGTGAGGCAAAATAGATACAACAAGAATGAGAAGTGTAGGAATATAACAACAAATTTTAATACAATGGCTAATTTATCATACATTTTTAGCGCAGCAGTTTTCATGCCACATAGTAACAATATTGGTTTCCAGAAAATGGCTATATTAATTTGTAAAGCTATATAGCCCAGATGGGTCTGGATATGACTGGTCTTCATCAGTGGGGGAAAAGATATGAAAACAATCATTATAGCCCTTATTACAACAATAATTTCATAAGGTTGAATTTTCTAAATGGAACAAGTAGATAGTAACTATGCAGATTTAATATTCCTCATCCTATGGGTGGTATCAAGATGCACAAACCAGGCAGGGAAGCACGAACATTCCCTCCTACATCCAAAGAAGATTGGTTCCTTCTGTGTAGAGCAGCTGCAGACTGTACCACAAAATCTACATAATGTAAAATAAACTCATAATCTAAACAAAACTGGGTGGGGGTGAGTGGGTGGCAGGAACGGGATTTGAAGGGGAAAAGAGAGCTTGCCATTCAGGGTCCAACTTCCATTTATACTATACATGTATCGCAGCTGAGTACTTGCAAAGTCTGCCATCTTTTTCTGTTCAATCACTGTACAAAGAATCCATATCAAGTTCCCTTCCTCCCCTCCCCCAACTGCCACCAAAAGGGCATCTGAGAAAACATCTGAAGGATGGAAAGTTGACTCTGAATTAACAGAAACAAATTAAGCTTGAACTCAGAAGGAAAAGTGATACTGGCTGATTTCGCACGGCACATTAGGCAAAGGAGGGGTTAAGAGGGTACTGACCGTGTGTTAGGAAGGCGGAGCTCCACACACGACATGTTGCTACTCCATTCCTTGAGCAGCTGAAAGTCCCGCCGTCCATCTTGGCTGCAGCATCTCCTCCCTCCCCCTCCCTCAGTCCTCCAGCCATATCCCAGTATGCACCGCAAGTTCTGCCAGCCATATCAGAGCAGCCAGGGGTTTTTGGCTGCTCCGGCCGACAGAACTCTGTTCCCACACGGAATAGTGCACGGAGAGAGGGGGGTTGGTTTCAGACAACACTTTAAACAACGGGCTTCCGGCTAAACAACTTGCAAGCCCATTGTTTCTGTCCGTTGCTTAATTGGGCTGATTAGCGTACCGTCAGTTGTGTGTGAGTGGCGTGTAACCCTCCATACAACACAATAAGCAACACAACTGACGGTTGCTTCCCTCCCCCCTCCGCTGCCTAATGTGTTGTGCAAAACCAGCCATTGCAGAAAAGGGAAGCAATTCACCAAAGAACAGGACAGCCCAGGACAGCAGATTCAGTGCAAACCTGAGGTCAGTTGATATAGTCCCATCCATTTGCACAACTGAATCAAGCAACACCATCCTGCTTTTTTCCCTTCTCTCTCCCAATCCCTTTCCTTGGGTCTCGTATCTTTTTAAAGCGTGAAACAGTAACTCTTGGAAGGTACTCTGAGAGTCTTTTCACAGATTCTGGGAAGGTACTGTGAGCGTCTTTTGACTGAAGAGCGGGATAGAAATGCTTTGAAAAAATAATAAATGGGTATCTATGAGCGGTATATTCAAATCTTTACTTCTTCAATTGTGTAGGAGTTACTTTCAGTGCTGAATTCAAGTCAGCAGATTTTCATGGATATCTGGTGACTGATAAAATTTATTTACATACCGAAACATACAGGAAACCCCCATTGGTTTGCAGGCCAAATTCCCACCCCAGTTAATTCCAACCCACCTTCAATCCCATGCAACTAAGCCTGTCTGTAACATGGCAGGAAGGAATGAAGATCATTGGGAGCGGGATTCCTCATTAATTTGCTGACATGTGTGGGAGGGGAAATAAAGTATAATATCATAATTGGCCAAAAAAAATGTCTTTGAGGTATTCAGCCAAAGAAATGAATTGTAAATGTATCAGAAGACTATTTTGAGGATAGATGATATTATTATTATTATTATTATTATTATTATTATTATTATGAATAATAGAGTACTATTCCACTATAAAATAATATCAGGTTATTGCCAATTCATCACTTCGCATAAACCTGAGGTGAGTTAGTGTCAGTATATATTTTCTAAGAAAAAGAAACCAAATGCACAGTTACAAGATGGGGGATACTTGGCTAAGCAATATGACAAGCGAGGAGGATCTTGGAATTGTTGTAGATCACAAGCTGAATCTGAGCCAACAGTGTGATGTGGCTGCAAAAAAAGCAAATGCTATTTTGGCCTGTATTAATAGTAGTATAGCTTCCAAATCTTGCGAGTTACTAGTTCCCCTCTATTCGGCACTGGTTAGGCCCCATCTTGAGTATTGCATCCATTTTTGGGCACCATACTTCAAGAAGGATGCAGACAAGCTGGAGCGTGTTCAGAGGAGGGCAACGAGGATGATTAGGGGTCTGGAAACAAAGCCCTATGAGAAGAGATTGAACGAACTAGGCATGTTTAGCCTGGAGAAGAGAAGATTGAGGGGAGACATGATAGCACCCTTCAAATACTTGAAAGGTTGTCACACAGAGAGGAGGGCCAGGATCTCTTCTCGATCAACCCAGAGTGCAAGACACGGAATAATGGGCTCAAATTACAGGAAGCCAGATTCCAGCTGGACATCAGGAATCTGATGTCCTAACTGTTAAAGCAATACAACAATGGAACCAATGACCTAGGGAGGTTGTGGGCTCTCCCACACTAGAGGCATTCAAGAGGCAGCTGGACAGCCATCTGTCAGGTATTCCTGCATTGAGCAGGGGGTTGGACTCGATGCCCTTATAGGCCTCTTCCAACTCTACTATTCTATGATTCTCTGAATTGAGGTCCATGATATCTTGTTGAATTCTGACCTCTGGAGTGTTGTGTTGCCATCTGCAGAGTGAAACTTTTAAATGGAAATAGTTACTATATAGCACTGCACAACCCAGGGTCAGTGATTGGTGCTACTTTGGGCACAGAGAAGTCTTTCTCCCAAGATTCAAAGATGAGCTTTCACTCTGCTCGCATGGATGCTGTTGCCATCCCCAGATGAGTCATGTCACCAGGGGAAACATATAGGGAGGCTAGTGAAGTTCTCCAAACCTGGGTTCAGAAACAAACTTTGGGGACTCATAAAAGCTCATTTCGAAGGAGAGGCAATCTTTTACACATGCCCCAAATCTTCTCAATTTCAGATTAAAACCCAAGTAGTAAAAATAGTAATCATCCTGGCTTCCCTTCCTCCACTCTGGCAGCCTTTCCTGGTCCCCCAGCATAGGCATGTACAGCTCATTTCATTAGGGTGTGCACCTTAAAGGCCCTGATTGGAATCAAGGAGGGGAAAGTGTGCGTAGTTCCCCCAGGGATGCTAATGGCAGCTTTCCAGAGGCTTTCCCATCCTTTTAAAAGCCCCAATTCAAGCGGGAGGGGCAGGAAAGCAGAGGTGCCCTGAGAAATTAGGGTGTGCCTGGGCACACCCAGCACACCCTGTGCGCACGCCTATGTCCCCCAGAATCCTTCCCTACCACCCTCCACTCTCCAAAACAACTCTTGACATTTTACCTAGGAGCTTGGACAGGGAACGAGAGAGGCCTTTCTTGTCCTCTACCTCTGCACTCCCAGCAGGGTGGTTCACTGCTACACAGTGTGACAGGATTCAAGGCCAAGTAGTCCTTGGAAGGCATAATTCTCCCAAGGGCCATTGCACTGAAGTAGCCTTCAGGGGAGCTACTTGAGCTTTGCTCTCTGGATAGGCTGACCATCTGAAAAGGAGGCCAGGGCTCATGTAACTTTAACAGTTGTAGAGAAAAGGGAATTTCAGCCAGTGTCATTTGTATGCAATTAGTTGCTGGTGAAATTCCCTCTTCATTACAACACTTAAAGTTGCAGGCACTATACTAGAGTGACCAGATACAAAAGAACACAACACACAGTAGTGGATCCCTGATGTGTGTATGGGTGTGTTTAACCACTATAGTAAACTATATATCAATATGCTACAATCATTAAAAACTTATTATGTCTGATGAACAATTTGGCTTACTAGACAATCACATGTAGTGTTTAACAATGTTATTTATTAATGAACTAACGGGTGCAAAAAATGAACCCACACAGGTGTAATATAACATACATAAATATGCACACAAGTACACACAATTAAACACTTCCTATAGTAATATATCAATATATGCATAAACCCACAAAGGTACACAGTAACATGCACAGATGCACACACGGGTATGCACATTCACTGATGCGCACACACACGTGTACAGACGGTAATACCAATTTGTATTTGAACTGTTTCAAAATTCTTCTTCAGTGACTGTGCAATATGCCATTAATATCAATAATGATTATACAACAAGTTTTGGAGAGATTCAGTGTCCAAGCTTAACATATAGTAAAGATTTATCAATATGCCATCAAACTTGACATGTAGCAATGTTTTATCAATGTTTCATTGTCCATATTTCAATTTGAATGGTAGTCTTTGATCCCCATTGTAGACTGGACATCAAGCTGTGTCTGGAACAAATATAATTTAAACATATAGACATTATGCCATTATACACAATATTATCATTGTTATTATGTTTAATCTAAGATTAATCTAGCTCAACTGTAATATTCTTGTTAAACCTCAGACTGGACCCATCAATCGTCCCACACAGGAATGAAATTATTATTACAAAGTATATAACTACCTACTGTTGGTGTCCTGTGAACATCAATATGTCTATCTCAATGAGGAGAAGTCTGTTGCATTAAGGAATGAATTCCACAAATGTATGTATGTAGAGAGCAGTGAGTTAACACCTGAAACTTATTACCATACTCAAGTTGGAGGAACCACATGAGGAACTGGTCATGACTAATAGTCAAATGATTGATTCAATTTAAAGTCAATAGATTCAATGTAAAGTCATACAGGGCAGCTATCCCCCATTAACTTAATGGAGAAGCCACTTGGGAATAAGGTTTGAATTAAAGAAAGACTGACAAATCCATTTTGTCATTCAGACCCATGGGACTAAGAGATTTGAGCTTATGTATCCAAAAAGCCTCTCTTCTGGTGTTTTAGTGTGAGGACTGCCTCTTCCTGTTTTGTGCAGATACAAAAGAAGGCAGGGGCCCTGCAACTTTAACTCATAAGCATGCGCAGCATATTTCATTAGGTGGTGCCCCCAGGGATTTTTTAAGGTAAACTTGGGAGTAAATTCCATTTAACTAGGGTGACGATATTTTGGAAACCAAAAAGGAGGACATCATAGCCAACCCTCAAGGAGGCGTGCCCACCCCAACATGTCCAGACCCCAAGGATGTGTGCCCATCCTGACATAACCGTCCCCAAGGGTGTGTGACCTTGGTCACACGTCTGATTTACTGAACTGTAAACCAGAATCTAAAAGGCAATAAAATATGATATCGTCGAGCATCTCTGAATCCTACAACTAAACCATTACTGTTGTGAAATGCAGTCAGAGCTTGGAAAAAGGGGGGAAGGGACAGAACTACAACATCACCACTTCCCATGTTTATTTTACAAACATGTCTCTCAAAAACAAAAGTGGGTTACATCACCATCAAAAAATAAAAATGCTGAGATTTCAGCAGGCATTATGACACACTTCCAATGACATCTTTGCAGCCATAAAGGCTAGAATCCTTTTTTAAAAGAAAAACTCAGATTTTCAGGTGGCTGAACTCTGTGTCCAGCAGTATCACATTCTGCATTTCTGGCTATTACAGAAACAGATCAGATCACCAGTCCAATTGCGAGTCCCCACCAGAGCAAACACATTGAAGCAATGGAACTTAGATAAGTGTGGACTTAGCAATTGGATTTAGGCCTCCAAGTTGTATGCATCCCTCTTGAAGTGTGGTGACCAGAACTGGATGCAATATTCAAGATGAGGCCTAACCAGTGCCAAATAAAGGGGAGCCAGTACCTCATGCGATTTGGAAGCTATACTCTATGAATGCATCTCAAAATAGCATTTGCTTTTTTTGCAGCCACATCACACTGTTGGCTCATATTCAGCTTGTGATCTACAACACATGCAAGTGAAATGATCCAAAGTTATTCCCTTGTCTGAAAAGCTATGTAGGAACACTGAGTAGCTGTAAAAGGCACGGGGTCATATGTTATACATTTTTAAAAAAGCAAAGTGAAGCATATTGGCTGTTAATTAGACCGAGGTTCTGTGTGCAAAGCAGAAAACCACTCCTTTGAGCCTGCAGTTTGAGCCCCCACCTCACCCCTCGCACCTTCATCCTTAGGCTTCCAGCTGCTCAGCTGCCAGCAGCCCGCCTGCGCTGCCCGCCGCCTACCCACCCGCCCTGCCCGCTACTCACTCACCCACTGCTCACTTGCTCACTTGACCGCTACCCGCTGCTCGACCGCCCACATGCCCTGCCCTCTGCCTGCCCATGCTGCCCACCCACCCTTACCCCTACGCTGCTGCTGCCTTGTTCTTCTTTTTTGCTGCTCATACTCAGACCCCGCCTCTCCCACAAGTCTTGCAAGATGGGGATGAAATGTCAGAAGTCTCATCCTGAAGTATCGCGAGACTGGGGGAGAGGAGAGAGCAGGTAAGCTGTGACTGCTCCGTTCACCCCCCCTCACCTTTCCCAGTATGAAAGGGTCTCTTAACACTTGAATTAAGAGGCCGTTTCATACTGGGAAAGGTGGGAGGGGGATAGAGCAGGCTGCATGTTCTCTAGAGGCGTGGAGATCACCTAACGCCATTAGCATGGCTGGGAGAAGCCTCCCAGCCACACTAATGGCGTTAGGTGATCTCTTTGCTTTCCGGAGCTCTGGAGAACGTGCGGCCTGCTCTGCCCCCTCCTCTACCCCCTCCCACCTTTCCCAGTGTGAAAGGGCCTCTTAATTCAAGAGGCCCTTTCATACTGGGAAAGGTGTGAGGAGGAGGGGGCAGAGGATGCCACACATTGTCCGAAGCTCCAGAAAGAGCGCAGGTAGCCTACGCTATTAGCGTGTTAGTCATGCTAATAGTGTAGGCCATCTGTGCACTTTCCATAGCTTCGGACAACGCATGGCCTGCTTCCCACCCTTCTCTCCGTGCCACACCTTTCCCAGACTTTTCATTAGGTGGTGCCTGGGCACCAGGTGAACCACCTGTGCACACGCCTATGCTTTAACTGTTGTGATGAAGAAGGAATTTCACCAGGAACTAATTGCATACAAATGACACTGGCTGAAATTCCCTTTTCTCTACAACTGTTAAAGTTACATGAGTCCTGTCCTCCTTTTCATATGGTCAGCCTATCTTTGGAGTGCTCTTCTTCACTTCCTGTGTGATGCCATTGCATCTGCTGCCTGCTAAGATAAGGCAGGGGGAAGGGGGTCTTGTGGGGGTGTTTGAATACCTGGAAGGAGGCTTATTTTTCAAGCATCATATTGTCTCAGAAAATGGACTGTTATTTATTTCCAAGTAGGGGAGGGGATTTCCAAATCATTCTGAAATTAGTGGGGCAAGAGTGTGAAAATAAGAGAAATAAAAATGGTTCCCAAGCTGCCATCTTTGTGTTGCTACTTTTCCACACTTTCACTCTGCCTGTGACTCATCCATCCAGGACGGGCCTAGCCGGTTGTCCCCTCTGTGTCCCACTAGTCCGGGCCTGCAGTTCACAGGAGCAAATTGCTCGATTTCTTTTTCCGCAGATGCAATATATGTAGCAGTGGGATTGCTCCTGAAATTTTCCCTAAAGTGAGTTCTGTCTTAGGTGGCACATTAGGAAATTCTGAGGGAAGCAAAAAGAGTTGTGTAACAAGAGGCTCCAGGATTTTCATCACCTCAATTTTACCTAGAGTGAACCTCAAGTTGAATTAAGAAGTGAGACATTTCAAGAGAATAAGAATAATTATTCAAGCAAAAGTTACCAGGGTTTTGTTCAGTCAACCCTGTTTTAGAAGCCAGGATAAAGTGTGTGTGTGTGTGTGTGTGTACACATGTGTATGTGGATCTTTGAAAGGATGGGTTCAGACAGCGTGTTGCAGGCTTGGCTATTTTCGCTGACAATATAGAGAGATAGTCATTGTTAGGTTACATTAGGCTGACCAGATAAAATCCAGGTCAGGGTTCATGTAACTTTAACAGTTGTAGAGAAAAGGGAATTTCAGCCAGTGTCATTTGTATGCAATTAGTTCCTGGTGAAATTCCCTCTTCATCACCACTGTTAAAGTTGCAGGGACCCTGCCTTCTTTTGTATATGGTCACTCTAGTATAGTGCATGCACCTTTAATTATTGTGATAAAGAAGGAATTTCACCAGGAACTAATTGCATACAAATGACACTGGCTGAAATTCCCTTTTCTCTACAACTGTTAAAGTTACATGAGCCCTGACCTGGATTTTATCTGGTCAGCCTAGGTTACATGTCAGAAAACAAAACACATGCCTTGTATAGTTTTCTTTAAAATGCTTTAGGTTCTTTTCTTATGGCACAAAGCCTGAAATCCACACACATTATAAATCATACTGAGGGAGAAATAGATGCAAAGGGAAATGCAGTATATCTCGCCTGACTGAAAGTTCACTTGCTGGATCACTGCTAGTTGTTTTTCAGAAAATTATTTGGATGCATCCTTGTAGATTTGTACTACAAGTGCCAGAGTGGGAGGGAAATGGTGATGTACAGAACAGGATACTGTGCTTACAAATAATGACTTTTTTTATACTGCCTCCTTGGATGATGTATGTATCCTTGTTATTTTTTTTAAAAAAAACATACTTTTAAACCTAAAGCAAGGAATAGAGAGCCTATCTACACAACTGTTTTAAAACGGTTTATAACAGGTTTAAACCAGTAGTGTAGATAGGCTCAGAATAGCCTTAATCACCATGTTTGTGAGAGGAAAAGAACAGAAGAGGCTACCTAGATGACCACAAACTTGCCATATGCTCAGCCAGTCCTTTTTTACCTGAGACAGACCCTATATGGGGGAATTGTCTGGGCTGGAAGGGAACTGTGGGAATGAGGAGTCATGGGACAAGCCAGAAGTCTGGACTGAAGAGGAAGTCAGGATTAAGGGACAAACCAGGAGACAAAGTTGAGGACCAAAGTCTGGGCCAAATAGCAACCAAGGAGGTGGTAATTCACTGGAGTTCAAGCAAGGCTCAACTTGAACAGGAAACTGTCTTGTACTCCTTCCTGTCCTTCTGATGGATTCCAAACATGTATTTCTCCTTGCAAACACAATTTGGAATGCCACAGCAGTAGGCTGACAATATGAAAAGGAGGACAGGGCTCATGTAACTTTAACAGTTGTAGAAAAAAGGGAATTTCAGGCAGTGTCATTTGTATGTAATTAGTCCCTGGTGAAATTCCTCCTTCATCACAACAGTTAAAGTTGCAGGTACTATACTAGAGTGACCATATACAAAAGAAGGCAGGGCCCCTGCAACTTTAACTGTTGTGATGAAGAAGGAATTTCACCAGGAACTAATTGCATACAAATGACACCGGCTGAAATTCCCTTTTCTCTACAACTGTTAAAGTTACATGAGCCCTGTCCTCCTTTTCATATGGTCAGCCTACACAGCAGGGTAACTCAAGGGGGGCTATCTGAAGTGGGGAAATTGCCAGTCATGAAAGAGTGATGAATTCATCACCACTTTTCCAATCCTTATCATCCCTCCATCCCAAGCAGTCTTCCATTTTAGATAGGGCTGTCAGGGTACTGTCCCAGCCTAGGAGGACCCATATACCTTACAGGCTTCCTCTCCTGTTGTCCTTATTGGCAGACTAAACCTTCTCTGTATACAACTCTGTATACTCTGTACACTTTTGTGAGTTTAGGTAGGTTGACCAGATTTGAAAAATCAAAATCCCGGTCCCCCCAGCCCCCCCCATCCAAAACAACCCCCCACCAAGCCACCCCCCCCAAAAAAACCAGCCTGGACCTATCGCCGGGTTCCTCCGCCGCCCGCGCGGGGTCCTCTGTCGCCGCCCGCGCGGCCGCGCGAGGTCCTCCGTCGCCCGCGCGGCCACGCCAGGTTCTCCGTTGCCCGCGCGGCCGCGCCGGGTCCTCCTTCGCCGCCCGCGCGGAAGAGGCGGGAGAGGGCCGGATCTGGAAGTGACGTAACCGGCCCTCTCCCGCGCGGAAGAGGCAGGTGCGGGCGTCCGGGCTCCTCAGGGCTCATCGCCATCGCAATGAGCCCCAAGGAGGCCAGAGGCCACGCGGAAGAGGCGGGAGAGGGCCAGTTACGTCACTTCCGGATCCGGCCCTCTCCTGCCTCTTCCGCGCGGCCTCTGGCCTTACGAGCCCAGCAGCGGCGGCGAAGGAGCCCGGGAAGTGGCCGCCCCAGCAGGTAAGTGCCCCCCTTCGTGCTTACCTGCTGGGGCAGCCGCTTCCTGGGCTCCTCCGCCGCCGCCGGGTCTACCGCCGCTCCTTGCTTGCTGCCACCGCCGCATGACCCCCCGCCACCCCGGTTTGCCCCCCCCGCCCCCCGGTTGGACCGGTTTGCCCCTGGATTCTCAGTTAGGACCGGGAAATCCCAAGCCACCTGGTCAGCCTAGTTTAGGTCATCCCCCCATCACTACTTTAAGAGATTAAGGGGTATGAATACAGACAGGGCTTTTATGCCCTTGTACTCAGGGTTCGGAATTTCTCCCTAACCTCAGTATGTTCACCTGATCCCTTCACTATTCATTTTGGGGTGCGACGTAAAACCTTTTTCAGTTTCATGGGCATTTGGAAGTTAGTTTTGTTGCATTATGTTTCTGCTGGTTACATTTATGTTTTTTTCCCTCTTTGCTGATGTGGATTCTGTTATGGTTATGATTGTTTTGACTGTACCTTTTAATTTTAATTTTCTGCTTTGGACTATGGTAGCCATATGTCCTACTTTACAGTTCTCAGTCTGAAGGGTTTTCAGAGAACAGTCATCTAGTTGAAGAGTGGTTAGAAGACAATCCTCTATTTGAAAGCATCCTCTATTTGAGGGAATATCCTGTCCAAATCCAGTTCAAAGGTTTGTTTTGTTTTGTTTTTTAAATGCTAAGGAACGGAGTGCAGGAGCCTGTGAACAGTAGACTGAGCAGGCCACCTGGTCACAGATTATCCCACTGTTTCTGTTCTTAGGTCTGGATTTGCATCTGTAGCAGGGAGGCTGAACCTGTTTCAGCCCAAAGTCTGAATAGCATTTCAGAGAAGCTCACAGACAGGGCCACATTTCAATGATAGCAAAAAGGGCAGGGTCAAAGGCAAAAGGGGTGGGGCCAAAATACCCCCAAATGCCAGCATATTTTAGCTAAAATATCTTACTGCCAGTAACTAAGACTTAGGAGAAGCATTTCAATGTTTTAGAATGGAGAAAAAACTGCCCCCAGGAGGGCTGGATTTGGCCCCTGATCTATTCATACAAATCAGTATATGCCTTTTCCTTTCTTTCTTTCTTTCTTTCTTTATTTATTTTTGCAGATTGGAGTCCTGATTTTGGGGTGATACATTCCCTGTCTTTAGTGATAAAGATAAATAAATAGTAGATTTGGTGGTAGTGCAGAGGTTCTCTCTGGAGCCTGTTAATTTATTTCTTTTAATTATTGATTTTTGTCTTTTTAAAATTTGAAGTTGGTTTGTACATGTTGTGATTTTAAATATACTTGCATTCTCTCTCTCTCAGTGAGCCTATCTACACACGCGGGATACAACATTTTGAAAACGTATTGAAAACTGTATATGGAGTGTGTTAAGGAAATGTTCCCTAACTCTCAAATTGAAGAATCACCAGGAACAGGCAGAGTTCAGTCCAACAAGTTTATTCAAAACAATGTACGAAGGACAGAGAAGTGGCACATGGGTAGTACCAAAGCTCTCTGAATCACAAAGACAAAACTGTTTAATTTATCTCTGTTACAGGCTTTGACGTCACATACCACTCACCCCCCTCTCTCCTGTGATGGATAAATGCCAATAAATGTTTCAACTAAATATCTTAAACTATAATAAAACAATATCCGGTGCTATTGACGCCTCAAAGTAATTTACTGTTTCCTGATAACCTTCAATCACTGATACTTGGTGTTATTTGGTTTCCTCTAATGGCCAGTAATTTTTACTCTGGAAGAACTGAAAATATTTACTTTTATGGTGCCAACTTATCTATGCGATAGTTTTGAGGGCCATAGAGTCATGTCCAATTCACAGTCTCTTTGGAGGAAGAGATAGTGAGGCTTGTTATTGGGGGAGATTGTTTTGGTTATATCGTTCTGTGTTTTTCTTCTGAAATGCTAGAATGTGAGGTGTGAACTTTACCCTGGTGCAGTGAAATATGTCTCTACTTTACCTTAAAATGTTTCTTTAGAGGCTTGGGGGGAAACTAGAGTTTCAGATTTTGGTTTTATATCAAGGCCCAGATCAAAAATCCTTATCAAGTGTGTCCTGGGCCCCAACAGTTCTCAAAACTGTTATAAACCATTTTAAACCATTTTAAAGCAGTAGTGTAGATAGGCTCTGTCACTTTGAATACAGAAAGAGTAGAATTGAAATGCTTTCAATAATTGAAAAATAAATTATATGAACCCAGGTGAATTAGACACAAATCTTGTTTGGCCAGGAAAATATTTGCCATAGGAACGTTGCACATTGTGCTAGTAGGACTTATTAACCTATCATGCACCCACCATGTGTCAGCAAAATGTTTTCATTTACATGATGGGAAATGGGTGAGGAAGAACATTTAACCTACAATTAGTTCCCATAAATCTCTATTGCTACAATTTCTCTAACTCATATATGGAATGCAAAACTCATGTCTCTTCCAACTAGATATGTATGAGACATTTGTTTCAATTTGCTTTTTATCAAGAGTTACCCAGTTCACAACTTCTGGACTGAAGATGGACTTGGACGCAATCTGCAGTTGAAGTCTGTACATTTCTGAGCTTATAATATGATTCACGGACACCCCAAAATGCATTCGACATTGGAAAAATACACGTAAAAAATTCGTACTTTTGAAAAATGTGCACCAATGCACTTCAATCAATCAGGGAAGAAAGTGTACATTTCAAAGCTAAACACAATTGATGCGTACATCTGGGAAAATATACACAAAAAAAGCACATGGATTTTCCTGAAAAAAAAAAAATCCAGTCCAAATTCAGATTTGAGTTCAAATGAGCTTTGAGATGGGATCTGAAGAAACTTTGATGAGCTCATGTTTTTTCTGATTTGTACTTTTCAACCCACTTCCAAATATCCTCTTCCAATTTTAGGAAATGCCTTAAGCAACTCTAATATACTATTTTCACACATGAGTATATTTTCTGCTCAGCAATGTGTAGATTTTTAGACATTATTTACTCCGGATGGGATTATAACTAACCTTACTTACCTTTCAGTGCAGCTACCATCCATGGTATGATGATAATGATGATGATGATGATGATGATGATGATGATGATGATGATGATGAAAGATATGGTGGTTTGTTTGTTTTTTACAATAATGTCTATCACTGCAACATTAAGCCAAAGGGCTGCATAATTACAATTGCAATCCTGTGCACACTGATTCCTGAACAAGACCTATTTGACTCTTCCCCCCTCTCAGAATGAACCTTTAGAAAGTGACAAATGAAAATCCCCAACAAAATGTTGCAATGCGGAGTGTTGTCCGTACAGAATTGTGGCCAGTCCAATCCATTCCACTTCCTTCCTGGTTTTCCATTCCCCCTCCCATCACCCAGTCAACATTTCATGGCTACTGAGCATACTCAGTCCTTCCTGGGTTGCTTTGAGGCTTCTCCGCCTTATATATATATATATATATATATATATATATATATATATATTCCAGAGATGTTTTGTACTCCTGCAAACACTGGGGTTTCCCCAAGTGTGTGGATGCCTCCCTCGTGTGCATGGGTGGTGCCATATTGTTTACATAGCAAACACACTCACAGGCTGAACATTGGAAATTGTGCTGTGAAAAGTGACAGAGTTCTTATTGAAAATGTGGTTTCTCTTTTTTTAAAAAAAAAAATACCCCACTATGCTTGCTGCTGGGTTATATATATATACACACACACACACATACACACACACACACAGGATTGGATTCAAATAAAACTAGTTCCCACAGTCAATGATAGCTTCGGCTATGGGGCGGTATATAAGTGTAATAAATAATAATAATAATAATAATAATAATAATAATAATAATAAATGATGACTGGGGACTAATCTACAGCTGCAGACCTTTCGCAATGGAAGAGGCATGCTCCCACATGTCCCCCGCTTCCACAATTGGGTCACATGCTTCTGATCTTTTCCACAATTTCAGGAGTGCCATTGCAGGAGCATGTGTGCCCCGCATGTGTATTGCTGGAAGTGGGCGGGGCTAGGCAGATGGCTACGGGGCACAGGATTTTTTAATGAGTTGTTAGGGATGCGCATGAGCACAGCAACACCTGGGTGGGGGGGATAGGAACTCTGTCAAATCTGCGCTCCAGCACAGAGATATGTTTGTATTAAAAAAAAAAAAACTTAGTGGTAACATCAATGCCCATGCACACACCCCTCACAGCTGATTGGCTGTTTGCTGAGCCCAGAACTCCTGGCAAACAGCAACGACCTCACAAGGGGGGGGCACACCACAAATGTTTTTTGCAATGGAAGTGAGGGAGCCCCCCCAAAAAGCATGACAAAAGCAATCAGCGATATTCCTGAATAATTGAGAGGTGGAGCTGAGATCACCACGGGAGCAGGTGAATGTCATGTGTCCCATTAATGATGACTGCAATACAATCCTGCAATAAACGGCTGGTGTAGACTCCCCCTTGTTTGTCCCACTGATTTCAGTAGGAACTTCTCTTCTGGAACCAACCAAATATACATATGTCAAATTAGGACATGAACATGGGACAACGTCAGCCATTCTCTCCTTGTAATCCAAATGAGCATCTCCAGCTGGAACAAATTGTGCTGGCTAAAGAATAAAACGAAGTGAACCTCAGTCATAAAACATCAAAGCCTGGCCACAGGGAAATACTTTGCTCATATACATTAAGTTCTAAGAGAACTCTGGGGACATTTTTTATGCCTTCTTTGCAGCATCCAGTATCAGCTGGAGAATACATTTTAAGTGATTGTAATCATGAGGGTGTAAGAGGGGGCATTGGGAACAGTGTGCCTGAACCAGGATACTGCTTCAGTGTCTGATTATGAACCTGAAGTGATGTGATAATTCCCTTTAGTTTTTTTCCCCTTTTTTTAATGAGGCGCATTGCAGTTTCTCTGGGGAGTAGCCATAGGAAAGTTGGTTCACATACCACCACTGAGTCCAAAGCCAGGAACGAAATCCCCAGCAGTGCTGATCTTTTTGAACAAGACTGACTACTATCCATTACATTTACTGGATACAGAATTGATGTTTTATTGCACTTGGCTGCAAAAAGGACTTTGGCTTTAAAATGGAAATGTTCTTTATGGCCAACTAGCCCTCCTAAGTAACCCCAAAGTGGTATCAAAAATGTATGGGAATTTCCCCCCCCCCTTAGCTGTACTACTTCATAATGTGTTGTATTCTCCTACAATAGCAAGGATGACTATTCTGAAACAGTTCAAACCATCCATCCATCTCCTGTACTGTGTGTGTGATAATTTGAAAGTTTAAACCCCATTTGAAATCAATAGGAAGAATGAAACACTTTATGTCCAAGGTCTTGGGGAGCCTAAATAACACCCACATAGTAAAAAAAGAATGCCTATGCCACAGTTGAGAAAAGGAGTTGTTCAGTTTTTTTTCATTCATAGTTCCATATGGTTTTTGAGTTCAGAAAAGCTCTGCTCAATCAGACCAAGGGCCTCTTTAGTAGCATTTTGTTCCCACAGTGGTCAGCCAGATCCTATGTGTAGTTCAAAAGCAGGACATGAGCGCAATAGCGCCCTCCTGAACATGCTCTCCAGCAATTGGTGTTCAGAGGCAAACTATATGGAATTTGTGAACTATGTGCTCTGCTTCATTGGATGACCCTGGGTTCTCCACACCATCCATAATTTTGTACACTTCTGTCATATTTCCCATAACTCCCCTTTTTTAAGCTCAAAAGCCCTGATTGTAACTGTTCCTCATAGGGAGGTTGCTTGATCATTTTGGTTGCCCCTTTCTGCACCATCTCCAGCTCTGCAATACCATTTTTGAGGTGTGGTTATCATGCAAAGTATGGTTCCGCCAAAGGTGTTTGTATACTTTAATACTAGCAAGGGATCCCTTCCTGATCTTTGATCTCTCTCTCTCTCAAAAAAATCCCAGGCTACCACTAGTGCAGGAAACCTCAAGGCTCCCTGAAATGGCTTGATGGACTGCATGCAGCTGATGGAACATACTTTTTGCACCCCTGGGTTACAATGTCAAACTAGGATCACTGATAGCCAAGTTCAAACATGAAACTATGTGGAGAAATCTGCAAGTGAACCCTATGAGTTTGGATTTTTATGAATCTGATCCATGGATTCCATAAGGGACTGGCTTTCTCCTTGTCAGGTGGAGTCTGCAGACTTGTGGACAGTTTTCTTAACCTTCAAAATTTGGGGGGAAATTTTGTCATAGAAAAATATGGGGGGAAATTAAAAAAAAAAAAAACAGCCCAAATTACATGTTTCCCCATAGGCTAAATTGTGAAAATGCACATTTGGGGGGAAATTGCGCATTTTATACATGCAATTTTGCACAAGTTTGCATTTCCGCAAGTGTGAAGTTGCACAATTCAGAAACTAAAAAAAAAAAAATCTGTCTTGGGTGGACAACACAACAAAAGATGCCTGACAATCTGCAAAACACAGGTAGAACAGATTTTACGCAATCCATACATCGCTAGCTACGGGATAGTTTTGGCCTCTCGCAGCCTAACATAAGTAATAGGGGGAAGGGACCACACACCTCTCTCTCCACTTCTTGGAAGAAGGATGGGAAAATGTAATAACAACGTATCAGGAATCTCCTAGATCCATAGGGTTACCATAGACTTCAAATACCATATCTTTACAGTGTGACCCTGTACTATAACCAATAACCCTTAAGATAATTTTATATTAAATTTGGAATAATTGTCAACTTGAACTCATATTTTAGAATTATGAGTAAATTTGACTCCCTGCATCCTATTAGTATTTTTTTTTTACAAGTGTAAAAGGCCCAATAGTGTGTAAACTCCCAGGAATTATACTTCTGCTGACATAAAGTGGGATATTCCAAACAGATCTTCCAATAGTGATCAACCTTTTTATTCCTGTTCATTCATACAAAGTTTTCATCTATTCTTTATCATCCTGAACCATATGCTGTCATATGCTCAGGCTGGTGCGTATTCCATAGAAAGTTAATTCCAAGATTTGCCTAGCGATATACGGTACTCAATGCCATTCCAAAAACTTGTCTGGGATATTAATTAAGAACCTGACAGAAGAAGTAGTGTGCTTACACAAAATGTCAAAATGGTAATGAAAATCGCATTGGAATGGCCTGGCGCAATTCTGAATGTATGCCTCCTCATTCCCCACCACCATAATAAACCATATCAATAATGTTAAGCAGGACTCAGTAAATGGAACGGGAGAAACAAGGGAGATGGAGTCAAGGGCTCTCCTAGGCACGGAAACTATGTTTAAGTATATCTCGTAGATTGGGTTTCCATCCAAGCGCAACTGCTCTTGAACTCATGCGGCCAACGTACGTGTATTTTCTTAGGAAATCATCAACAGGTTTGTAACAACTGCTTCACCTCTTGCAGGGAGGCCTCAATGATGTTTGAAGCCTCTGTTGACAGACCGTCTGCTGGAGTGATTTATCAGCTTGTTGCGATATTTTTTATTTCCTCTCCAGATTTCTTCAATCCATTAAAATCAATCGTATGTGCTGAATCTTTCAAATTACATTGACATTCACCATCTGCTTTCCTCTACGTATCTATAGGGTTTGTTTGACATCTGGAGCTCATTTCTTTTAAATATTGACTGCTCCAGATCCCTGCTTGGTGCAAAGGGGTTGGGAAACGAACATGTTTCTCCCCTTCTTCTCATCCACCCCTATTACGCGATCCTTTTGATCATATTGGAAACAAGGGCCATGGCTACATCAGGGATTTATCCCGGGGTCATCCCTAGGTCATCCCTGTGTGTCCACATGATGCACAGGGGATCCCAGGGGCAACTGGGGATGACCTAGGGATGACCCTGGGAGAACAGAAACTGCGGATATACTGGGTTTTCCATCATCCCGGGTCCTAAAATGGGCATGGAGCCGCACAGTTTGACAATGGAACCAGTTACCTAGATAGATAGGTGGGCAGGCTCTTCCTTGTTGGAAGTCCTCAAGCAAAGATTGGGTTGCCATTCATTAGCTTTGCTCTCTCACTCTCGCTCTCCCTCAATTTCCTTCATCAACAAAGCCCCTCCAATTCTAGGAATCTATAAGCCAATGTCTGTTTAAATCCTGCAAAGCTTTTGTTCTGTTTTTGTTTGTTTGTTTTGTTTTTTGCAATTGTGTTGTGTACAAAAGCAGCTGTGAACTGGCCCAACTGGGGATGGACTTTAGATGCCTTTACTCTCCCATGTTATCCTGGCAGCTCGCAAGTGGGAAGAACTGCAGACCTAACTTCAAAGCTGCTGCACCACAACCATTGCACATGGTCAAGAAGGCTATTGTAGCATCCAGCCCAGTAAAGATCAGTTGATGGAAAGAGGCCATCAGATCCCAATCTGTACCTTAGAAAACCTGCTAACTCAAGCTTGGCTTCTCATTCCAAGCATATTGTTGCCCAGATGCAAACTAAGCCACTCAGCTGCTCATTTGCCTTCAGGCCTCCAATCCCAAACAGCAAAAAGGGAAAGTATTGGTGAAATTAAAATGAATTAATACTTTCTATTGTTTCATGGCTTACTTTTGCATGATTAGTTCTGCGGCCATACATTGAACTCTTGTTACGTGTAATCAGTCATTCCCAAAGAATGTGGCAAAGCATATGTTGGAGTTAATTAGATCCTTGCTTGCAAGGAATATTTCTCCAGACCTCATTTGCCAAAGATTTATAGCAGGCGTCTCCCACCTTAAACTATGTAAGAGGAATGCACTGAGGAAACTTCCCAAAGTGAATACTGGAAAATGTTGCTAAACGTTAGTCAAAGAAAGTAGCATGTCAGGGGTATCAGGAGCCAAAATAACCAGCCAAACTTCTGGCCATGTTGATCTTAAACTCTGTTGTAGGGATAAAAACCATGTGCTTAATTCTTTTACTGAACAAAATAAGATTTAACATTGGCAGGATTTTGCTGTTTGTGAGAAGTATGTGGTTGCAATGGCTCTCCTGACCTTTCATTAGCTTGATACCTTTCCAGTTGAGCTTAAGTGTATGTGAGGATGTGGGCGGGGCAGGCGGGGAGAAACTAGAATTTAATGGAAATAAACATTTAGAACATTGGGAAACATACATTGAGATTATTTTTAATAAATAAGTAGGGATGTATGAGAAATTCATTTTGGTTAGTTTTTTATCAGGATTTAATCAGTTTTCATCTTTTGGATTGAACATTGACTTGCACTCGATTTGTGGTTGAAGTACATACATTTCCTAGCTTGCAATGCGATTCGCAGATCCCCACCCCCCAAAAAAGCATTCGATAGCATGTACACAAATATGCTCTAATCAACGGGAGAAGTATGCATACATTTCAAAGATGTACACAATGATACCTACATTTGGAAAAATATGTATGAAAATACAGACGATTTTTCATGTGAAAAGAAAAAAAACCAAGCTCACAATCTGATATAGACTTGAGTCAGAATGAGCTTCAAAATGGAATATGGAGAACTTCGATGAGCTCTAGTTTTGTTGCTTCACACATCCCTATAAGAACATAAGAAAAGTCCTGTTGGATAGACCTAAGAAGACCCATCCAGTCTATCATCCTTTTCCCCACATTGGCCAACCAGATACAAGGATGTTTTAGAGACCATAGTCCTCTCCCAGTCCCACTGCTCTTCTGACCAGCATGCTTCCTGTGATCCTGGATGTAGAATATAGTTATAATGACTAGTAACCATTCATAACTTGATGCTCAAGGGATTCCCTTTCCAGGTTGGCTGTCCAAGTTGGTGGTCGTCACTACATCTTGTGGTAGCACATTCCAGAGTCATAACTAGGTGCTGTGTGAAGTGGTGTATATTTTTATCTGTCCTGAATCTCCCTGGATGACCCTGGGTTTTAGTATTAAGAGAGAGAAAGAAAAACTGCCCACTTTCTCCACACCATGCATACATATTGAATACCACTGCAAATATTACAGTTTTTAACAATACACTTGGTAAGTGTTAAATGCACTTGACTCAAAATAGAGCAAACCCAAAGTTCATCTAAAGTGAAATTTCTCAGGAGGCTACTCCATCCCTACTTGGGACCCACCAAAACATAAATTTATCAAAGAATAAATGTAAATAGTCAAACTGTATCATTTGCTCTCACTAGTGCTGGGTTTACTTTTGGGTTTTCCCAAGATTGTAAAACAACAAAGAATTTTATTTACCTTAAAGTCTAACAAATTTATTCTGACATAAGCTTTTGTGGACACCATCCAGTTCACCAGATCAAAGGATGCCACATGCAGAGCTGATAAACTGATAAATCCTGACATTAGAGATGCAACCAGATTTCACCCAAAGCACCATTTCAAAGCATATTGGGAGGTCCTTGCAGAGGAGAGGTTTTGTAATTTGTAGGACACGAAAGGAGTTTTGCTAAGCCAGTCTGAGCTTGCTGTGTGGGAGTCTGTGCATGTGTACATGAAATGCATTGGGCAGGAATATTTAATATTGGGATTCAAGATGCAAATGAAACATTTGCGCTGCCTGGTCTCAGTTTGTATCACAGCTGTTTGTGTATACAACAGTGTAGTAAAAAAAATATACATGGCAAGTTGACAAAGGCATGTAGCAATTTATTGGCCTAATTTTAGAAAGCATCTGCAAGATTGTCTTGTTTTTTCTTATGAATTTATTTTCTGCAATGACACCTTCTTTACGTTGGTGCTTCACATCTGAGCTAGCTGAGTGTAAACAGATCTTTACACAGATGAAAGATATACTAAGCATCTGGATAGCTATTGCCTCACTCTTTGATCATTTTCAAATGCACGCTATTTAAAGAGTTTTTAAGGCCTTCATTGACAATTATGGTTCCCAAACCATCAACATGTTGGCAGTAGAGTTAATAACAAGTGACAGTGATCTCGTACATATTTTACTCACTATAGAACTCAAACTCTAGTGTGTTTCCTTTTCTGACATGTCCTGTAATGACGGACAATAATACGAGGGGGTGGGGGAAGCATCCATTTTCTCAGCCATTTCCATATCTGTAATTGCATTACCTTTCTCTCTGGTTTTACACTGATGCACCCTCATCCAACTCATACAAAAATATTACATACATGTGTTGGGGGGGGGATTTTACTACCCTAAGCCATTTTCCAATGCATCCTGTGGCTGTAAAATGCCTCCACAACCTGAAATGTGTCTCTGGTGTCAGGAGAAGTGTGTTTGTAAACTCAAAATATTACAAATATTAGAAAAGTATCATAAATTGTCAAGGTAAAACTTCAGAAACAATTTATTGTTACTAAAACAAAAACACCTCACCTTTTCGGGTGTATGAGGTGGGTATTTTTAACCCCATACAAAATCTGTCTCTGGTGAGATAAATGTTCCCTCGGTGAAATCCCACAGCTTGTGCCAACCTTCTGAAACCCAGAGTACCTAAGCCTGCTTCCCTAGATCAGTTTTCTTTGGAACAAATCATGGGGCATTTTTACACCCCAGTACATTGCCTGTTTGGGGGGGGGAGGGCATAAAGACACTCCAATGGCAAAATCAGTAGATTCTTTGGACATTTTATGCCCCAACAAGTTTTTGTTTCCAGGACAAAAGTGCTGAAGGTAACAGTACATAACATTGTCATGCAATGGCCATGTTGTGGGTCTACTTCTGTGTAAATCCTGCAATGGAAAGTGCACTTGGGTTAACTTTGTATCCCTGCCCGATTAGATGAGGGATTAAAGAAATTATATTTTAAAAAATCATGCCTGAAGCGACTTCAACTTGTTCTTCGTTTCTTGGACGCCCTTACTATGGTTTGTCAAAGCTGGTGCTTCCCCCTTCATTTAGAGAATAAGTGGAAATCTTATTATATCCTCAGAAACTGAGTAAACCATGCTAGTATCCTTTGGGAGTTTATTTTTCACACACACACACACACATATATATATATATATATATATATATATATAGTCAGACTCATGAGTAGTGTGGGAACCATTTTCCCATGATCCAATTCTACACTGCTGGGGGAATGTGGTATAGATGAATATATTTGATCCTCTTATGTTTTAGAATAACATCCCCATTTCATGAAGTGATTTGAATCTTAAGTATCCTTCCTATGCATATCTATTCAGAAATGTGTCATTAAGTTCTGTGAAATATTCCCAGTGTACATAAGGCTAAGTACCATGGGGGGGGGGGGGAGTCCCCTGTCAGGCACTTCCATACATAAAGAGGTAGACAACTCTTGATACCTAAGGATGCATGTGGAAAACAGCATCCAATCACATGCCATTTTTTTCTCTCAGGATAGGGGAGAAATTTATTGGGGAATTAAATATAACTGGGTTATGTTTGCATACAATTTTCTACTTGTATGTATATTGAATTGGAGAATTTCTTGGTAACAGTGCTGTCTTGCACAAGATCCTGGATGCTACATAAGATTAAGGCTGCAGTCCTTTATGCATTCATCTGGGAGCAAGTCCCCTTGAAATCAATAGGACTTACTTCTGAGTAGGGATTGATGAAAGAGTTCTTTTTTCCCCACACTCAGATCTTCAGAAGTCCTTTCCATCCCCTTTTTGAAGAAATTTGGGGGTGTTTGAAATTATTTTTTTTTAAAATAAGAATACACCAAAAATTGCAAATTTCTTCATAAATACAATGGGATGACCTTGAGATTTTTTTAAAAATCAAATGTGGGAGAAACTACAATTAACAGATTTATCCATCCGAGCCTATGGTTTTTGGCTCTTAAAACTCTGGGTTTGAATCCATGTGTATTCCCCCATGTTTGTGGTGATTAATTAGGACTACCACTTCTTTTTTCCAAGAGGTTTGCTCATCTTTAACAGCTAATGGTAGGCAGATACGACACAATCCTCTCTGTATGGGAAATAGATGTGCCTATTATTTTTGGCTAATGCAGATGGGTGAGAATTTCATTTGGTTCATCTTTTGATAAGATTGTAACAGAACTCACAAATTATTTCATATGCAGGACAGAAAGAGCTTGAGATTTAAATGTTTTGAATAAGGAAGAAGGTGAAATTGACAGGCTCTTTCATTCCTAGTCTGAATTAGAACTTTGGGATTTTTGTAGAGATCAAATATGTTAATAATCCAATCATTCACCAATTGGATGAGTTATTTTTATGCTCAAAGGATCCAATAGCTTTCACTTTAAAGAAAAATAAAACTCTGGTTCTTTGAAATAAATCTATGAAGCAGTAGCATTCCATAACTGGACTTAGTTTACTTCTCTATAGTGAACTCCTAGAAGCAGTTTTTATTTTTATTTTATTGTAGTCTATTTCTCCCTTTTGTATGAAGTAGAGATGCTGAACAACTTTTACAAAGGCAGAAGGCAGAAATCAAAATTTGCATTCTAATTAAGCAGCGTAAATACCAACATCACATACACAAAAATATATAAAATATTCAAGAATTAGAACTATTTCAGGCAGACTGAAGAGACAATTACAGGAAGTGTCAAGAGAAATTGCTTCTGTGATATCTCTGTCAGGAGAATGAAGGTCAAGCAAGGTTTATATCCAGCTGAGATGATTAGTAGAGGGGTGACTTTGAAATAATGTGATCCCCCATCCTTGACAGCTTCCTTTCTCTGTATTTTAAAGCTGTGAAGTAGGTTTTGCTGCCTGCTCATCTTTGTAACAGCATTACCATTTGATCCTGTTAAGGACATGGAATACAGAAGCTGCCGCAAGTTCTGTAGTGTCTACTAGGGGTAGGCACAGTGGGTATTCTCCGCCCCTAAATTTGATCTGGCACTCTGTTGAGGCGGGACCTCAGTGGGACCTCATTCCAGATGTACAGAACTACAGCCTGAGTCTGTGGATGAAGACAAAAGTAACACTCTTCGCGGATTGTGGCCAAACCAGCAGTGTAACTAGGCTGACCATATGGAAGGGAGGACAGGGCTCCTGTATCTTTAACAGTTGTATCGAAAAGGGAATTTCAGCAGGTGCCATTTGTATGCATGCAGCACCTGCTGAAATTCCTTCTTCATCACAACAGTTAAAGCTGCAGGAGCCCTGCCCTCTTTTGTATCTGGTCACTGAGGGCAGGGCTCCATTGAATTGGAGCTTTTCAAAAACTTTAAACACACACACACACACACACACACACACACACACACACACTATATATATATATATATATATATATATATATATATATTTGCCCAACAGACAGTGCTCACTTTTCTCTCTCCCAAAATGCAATGATGGTATATCATGATGAGGAGTACTCTGCGGCTGCTATTTCTGCTGCCATAGCCTATGGTAAAAATAAGTCCATTGCTCTTGTAAGCCACCTTCTTTATATCCTGCAACATGAGATAGAAAGAATGATATGATAAAATAAATGAATATTCGGCCCTATGAGGTTCTACATAGGAATACATTTTGAAAACCTACCAGAACACAGGAATAATGACTCGCCCAACACAGTGGCTGAATTTGGACAACACGATAGTCAATGGTGGGGTAATAATCAACTTTACAGTTGTTCATCTAGGGGGCACTCCCCACACAACATGGTAATAAATAATCAAATGTGGTGTGGATTAGGATCAGCGCTGAGTTGACTATGGCAGCATTCGGACGACACGATAGTCAATACAACTGATAATTGTTTCCTCCCCCCCAGTTGCTTATTTTGTCGTCCAAATTCAGCCAGTTTCTCTATCCTTCCTGTGGCATACTGAGTGGTAGGAAGTTAGTATATTTACCCTCACCTTATACACAATTTGCATTAGCTCATTCTTCATCATTTGATATATCACAGTGATGTTTCCCTCCAGTAAGCAGTGACAGTGATAATACACATACAGGCATGATCCTAATCAAGTGTTCACAGGGTGGTCAACGTTTCCATTAAGCAAAATTTCTTTGTTTCAGGATTTATAATAAAATCTATGAATGTTAATAGGCCCAAAATGCACCTGCTGGCTGGCATTTCTAAAGTTCATCAGGAGCACTTACACTTTACATGTCAGATGGGGCCGTGCAACATTAGCCCTGATTTACAGGCATCATTGATCAAAGATGGCACCTGCTTGCAGCAAAATATTTTTTTAAAAAAATATCACGCAAGGTCATTCCATTAATGTCTCTCCTGCAGAATTCACTGGTGTGTGTGTTTTCCACCACCACCACTCCAACATTTACACTTCCTCCCGCTTCTCTACAAAGAGCCTATTTCGTTTTAACCAGTCATATCTAATTTCACATTTCCAGAGGCTGTATCCAGAGGGAATCATAGAGCCATTCCATTTTCTTATGTTTTGTAAACACATACCAAATTGTTCCTTTGATACCCAAGGAGAAGATCCCTCATAACTTCCATTGCCATTAATGAACATTGCCTGTATTAATCCTGCACATGCTCCTGAGAGAAAGGAACCACACACTGCACTTTTATAGTTCCCATTTATTTGTAATTGTGAGATTCCAATGGATGAGACATTCTCCTTAAAAAACAAACATACCTGAGCTGGGCGGTCGACAGCTCCTTTCTTTTTTTAGACTAGGTTGACTAGGGCCGGATCTACAAGTCGTCCTCGATGCGCCCTCCCTACGCCACAAGCTGCTTTGGAGCGCTGCACTTCGTCTAGTGTGGCTCAAGCCTCGGAGGCTCTGCCCGCGCCACCGCCGCCGCCCTTTCATCCTGGCCGGTCCCAGGGAGGGAGGAGGGAGGGTTGTAAACAAAAGCTAGCAATTGGAAATCCCTCTCCCAATTGCTGGCTTTTGTTTACAACCCTCCCCCCTCCCTCCTCCCTCCCCGAGACAGGCCTGGATGAAAGGGCGGTGGCCACGGTGGCGCGGGCGCGGGCAGAGCTTGAGCCACACTAGGCGGGGTGAAGCGCTCCAAAGCAGCTTGTGGCACAGGGAGGGCGCATTGAGGACGATGTGTAGATCCTGCCCAGATAAAATCCAGGTCAGGGCTCATGTAACTTTAACAGTAGTAGAGAAAAGGGAATTTCAGCCAGTGTCATTTGTATGCAATTAGTTCCTGGTGAAATTCCCTCTTCATCACAACAGTTAAAGGTGCAGGCACTTCCCTTTTCTCTACAACTGTTAAAGTTACATGAGCCCTGACCTGGATTTTATCTGGTCACCCTATATTAGACTTGCCAATTACTGTGATTTTCAGATACTATCAGTTCAAATACTTTGGCCAAAGTGGATGCAAAATATAAGATGGTTCAAACATGGGTGATAGTAGGAAAAGTACTGCAGTTTGTGTTCATCAGAGGTAGCATGCAAGTAAGATTCAAGTTGGTACACAGGTAGTGATCTGCCAAAAATTTCTCCTACGAAAATGTTGACCACTCTCGTTCAATTTGACAGACAAGAAGCTGCTTTTGAAAAGAAATTCAAAGGAGAAGAATTTTTGGGGAAATTCTCATGGGTTTGGTTCAGGGTTCTTGTGCTTACCTTACTTATGAGATGGCTGAGGAACATGTGTGAGTGTCCAGTCTTTCATTCTACAGTCATCTCTCTGACGGCCTGTAGCTTCCCACACTTCCCACCCAGGGAAAACAACATGAATTTATTCCTCCCATAAGGCCTTTTCAGATCAGGAAGTGCAGGCAGCCTGGAAGACTGTAGAGCAATGGTGAGATGTGTAATAGAAAGAAAAATACAGACAGTTCCCTCAGCCACCTCACAGTGATTAGATAAGGTCAAAAGCACCACTAACACACATTCAACATAAATTATAAAATGCCCTGACAATGGGGCAGAAAAAAATGGAAGCCCCTTTCAAGGGGAAAGAAAACTTCCAGGGAACTCCTAAGATTTTTTTTTCTTACTTTCTAGAAATCAAAGGACACTTTTCAGAATTTTCTCCACATTTTCTTCACCATTATCTTTTTGTGGTGGCTGAATTCTCTCCCCTTAATGCCCTGGAGTGATGCTAGGTATATGGGGCATTGTGGAGGATGTAAACTGGGGACCAGGATGCCAACGCAGTTCATGCTGTTACCACTTGCAGTGGTAGTGGGGGGGGGGAACCCCTTAGAGGAATAAAAAGGAAGGAGCTGTTCTACAACCCTTGCCAATGGTGATGTCTACCTGTGAGAAATTGTTGGAGAATTTCTCCCCTCCCTGGAGAAATTCAGTGAAATTGTCCCCCCTCAATTACTCTACCCACAAATTGGGTGAAGAATTTTGAAAGGCCTCTTGTGCACAGCTCTATACACAGGTACACTTGTTTTCTGGAATTTTGCCACGCTAACTGTGCTTTATTGTATATATTTTCATACCATGAAATGGCCTTGTTGTGGCAAAACTAGCACAGGTGTGCCCCTGCTCGAATTCCTGAAAGCAGAATCAAGATGAGCACACCCTGGATCAATTCTGCTTGTACACCCCTTCTCCCTGTTTCCTAACCTATCTCTGTCCCCATGCTAAAATAACAGCACGTTTACGTGGGTGGCCACGACAGGGTAGCAGATGGCTGCTCCTTTAAAGACGGGCACGTTCCATTGGCCCACTCTCTACGACTGTTTGTAAAATGAAGAATTCCCAGAATTCTCAGTGGGAAAAGATGCTACAAGCATCTTCACTTTACAAACAGTTGCAAAGGAAGGAGAAAAGAAATCTGGTGGGTCTCCCCCATCTCCAAAGAGGTCACCACCAATTACAATCCCCATCCAGGCCTCCAAGGTAAGTTGAGAATGGGGTAGCAGGCAGTGGAGAGCTCTTCATAAGATAAGTGGTGTCCATATACCCATATTTTGCATATTGTTACCTGAAATTATGTTATGGTTTTTACAAATGATGCAATGTGAGCTGAGAAGAAGCCACTCTTCTCTTGGTCTCAGCATCTGTCCAGCCCCCCTTCCCCTTTTGCAAGATGTGGATATTAATACCAATCTACCATGCAGAGTCATTGTAAATATAATTTAAGTTAATGTATGTGGCGAACACTCCAAAAGTGCTATACACACTCTACACATTATGCCTTCCCTGTGGCCATATTGCTTAGAACAACTAACTGTATGTCAAAACCATCACATTCTGGATCCCTTTGCCAATAATCCACAGCGACTGGCATCAGTGTATGGACCAGATAGAATTCTTACTTTGCCTTCAGCCTGGCCAGCTGGAGATATTATTAATGTATAAGACAGAGTTTTTAAAAAGCCCATAGACCAAAACTGCTGGAGGGTTCCAACTCTCAGCATCCCTGACCTTTGGCCTGGTTGGCTGGGGCAGATGGGAGCTGTAGTCTGAAATATGTGAAGGGCACCTGATTACCTAACCCGGTATAACAGTTTTTAAAGTGTGTGTGTGTGGTTTAAAAATTGAGTTTCTATTCTGAATTTATTGTATTCTAACCAATGCTATTTAATAATATCTATGATTGTCCATTACTAGGGAATATCAGCCTGAATCTTAAAAGTGAAGAGTGAAATGTTTCTACCCCAGATAATTAATTTGATATTTTACAATCAGATGCTGGATTGTTGTAAACCGTCCAAAGAGCATCGGTCATGGGGCAGTATAGAAATGAAATAAATAATATAATAATAATTACACAATTCAAAGGGAATAGATATAGCTGAAATAAATGTTGCATGAATTCATTATATAACACAATTTCAGAATGTGAGCCTTGAAAAGTTTTGAATTTCGCTTTTGAAATTAGACTTTTATTGATACTTTAAAAAAAAAACAAAAAAAAACCTCAGGTATTCTTGTTGTATTTGAGACAACAGTGTTATATTGTTTCAACTTGCCAAGTTTACAGATGTCTTTAAATCCAAAGCCACTCATCAATACGAATGTTTTTAAAATATATAAATTGGGGAATTCGAAGTTCCCTTCTCTGCAGGCGAATTAGAATTAGAATGTACCATTCTTTTTTTTTTTTATGAAAAGCTACAATATTACACATTTCTTTATATGTATATCAGTAAGCAAACATTCTAAAAATTAAGGGTGTTGGCACTTGTGTCATTCGTATTGCATTTGCATGGAATGTCGCCATGAAGAACCTTGGCAGAGCGCCTTCTCTGTAGCGGCACCCACCCTCTGGAAAATGTTGCCATGAAGAACCTTGGCGGAGGGCCTTCTCTGTAGCAGCACCCACCCTCTGGAAAACCCTCCCTCGTGCGGTTCGGGAGGAGGAAAATGTAACATCTTTTAAACACTTCTAAAAAACATACCTTTTCACATAGGCTTTCCCTGGACTGCAATTTGTCTGATTTTATCTTGCATTCTTAAACTTTGAATGTTTTAAATTTATTGTATACATCTTGTATTTTATGGTTTTAATTGTGCGCTGCCTGGAGAGCCTCGGTAATGGGGCAGTATAAAAATGCAATAAATAAAGAAATAAAATAATGACTGACTTGTTATTATCTTTGCCTTCAGAACTACCCTAAGATAATTATGGGGGCACTTGGGGTTTGATGGTGGATCAGGTGCCTCCCAAATAAGAGATGCTGTGTGCAGAGTTTGATCCTGCAAGCCCCCAGGGTTTTCTAGCCACTTCCCCCTTTTGTGGCCGCTGGGAATTTTCCCTCTTTGGTATTGCATGGGGGTGGGGGGGTGTTCGTATGTTTATTGGCATTCAACGTGGCTTATTTGGCTTGGTTAAAACTGAGCTTCCTTAATACTGCTTTGGATCTACTAAGGCACCTCGCATCCAAAAGGGTTGGTGGCTGTAAACACTTGAAAGTTTGCAGGACTAAAGCCAAATTTTATACACAGGTGCCCGTTGTGGAGATACACCCAATGCATAATGAAAACCCTAGCCTCCACACCAAAAAGGGGGGGGGCAATTCTTAACCCTTGAATGTTTGCAGGAATGGTTCCTATCATAGGGAGGCACCCGAGCCAGAACTACAACCTTGCATGGATTTGCCTCTCCATGGGAAATGTGGGGGTTTGACACTTTGGAAGTTTGCAAAGCACACCACTGAGGGAGGGGTGAGGGTGGTGATGGGCAGAGAGTGCAATTTGTTGCTAGGCAGGTCTTTAAACCAGAGATTGCCTGAAAGGAGCAGAGTGACAGCAGTAGTTTTGATGGCTGTTGACAGGCAACTCTGTAGAGATTGTGCTTAAACCCTCTGGAGTGCCTGACAACATTATAAGCCATGATAGCTTAAATAAATCTCACTGCAGTCTGTGGCTTACCATTGTGGCTTATTTTGGCTAAATAAACAACCATGGTTGGGAAAAACAGCATGCAGATGACGATGAGCCATCATGGTGAACTCAGAAAAACAAACCATCGTGGCTTAATGTGTCATCCTAGTCAGTAAGTCCATGGAAACCAAGATCTGACGCAAAGCTCTTCATTTCCATCTAACAACACTGATCCTCAACTCATGCTGTTTCATTTGAATATGAGCTGTATTATCTTAAATCCCTTCATTGCCACCTGGAGCGTACGGTATCATGTTTTGTTGCTTAAGCCAAATGTGCCCTCAGTGCCTTTAGAAATTGGCATTCTTGCCAACACGATCATAACTTATTGTGAGAGGCTGATAAGACGCTATATTTGTCTTCATGGAAGAGTGATGTGACTGTCACCCGTCACAATTGTTTTGCTTCCTTCATTGTTCTTTGTCGAGGGCTGAGCTGCCATCTGCCAAACAGTGAGAAATGTCTGGTGTGCTGCTGACAGCCTGTCAGTCAAAAGCTGTGTGGGTGAAATGAGTAAGCAGATTCCTTCCACTGAGATTGTCAGAGACGATAGGATAAACACAGATTTTTAGGGAGTGCTCTACTCTTTGAAACATTCTTTTAAAAAGAAAAAAAACAGGATGAGTGACAGAAAACCCTCAAGTTTCCTGTGGAACCTACAGTTCTGCAGACAGAAGTAGGCAAAACAACTCAATATAATTGATATGATTCAGATAATGTCTATCTAGCAGATCTCATACTGAGATAATGTCTAGCTAGCATATCCCATACTGATACCCTGTTTAGGTGGCTTATGAAAAGAAGTCTTAGCATCACCCAAGGAATTTCTGACTAGCACCCCAAAAAGAGGGCAGGACAAAGAATTTTAGCTGAAATTGGACTTCGATTTACTTTACTTCTGTGAAAGGAAGGCAGAAAACAAAACCTGAAGAGGCTCTGAGCAAACTGCATAGCATTCATATTGGCTGAAAGTAGTCCATTTCTAGTGTGCATCTGTTTCTCATGTGTTCATTCATAAGTCTCTTCTGTCCTGTTTCCACATCAACCTGTGAATATACGTATGAAAATGCAGATTTTTAAAACATATGTTCCCACAAATTTACACATTTTTGTATGCATTTTATCTTAAAAATATGCATTTCATATATCCGTTTTAGTACATTTTGTGATGCAGTTCTTGGGCCAAAAGGCTCAGGGAGGTGAGAAAACTGAAGAATAACTGTGTTCTGGTCCATATATTAGTCCCTGGAAATACAAATTAATTTAGCAAGTTTAGAAATACCTCTGGCAGTGGATGCTGGGGCTGGCGAGAAGAGTGACAGTCTCCTCAGCCACTCCCTCGGAGTCCCTCGGGCAGTCTCACCCACCCCTGAACTGTCCCCTCAGAGATAGTTTCCCCTGAGCTTGGGTTTGCTTGCTGCTGGGCTGTGGTAGGCAGGCTATCTAGCACAGTCACCATGTCCTAGTAGATCACACGCAAAGTCACTGGGACAGGCCCTGATTGAAAAAGCAAGCTACCCAGGCCACAGAGTTTTGGAAGACAGAGCTGGTGTGCTAGGCAACCTACCCTACACCCCCTAGATCAGGGATGGGTAACTTGTGGCCCTCCAGATGTTTTGGGCATCAACTCCCATCAGCCCTCACCATTGGCTGTGTTGGCTAGGGCTGGTGGTAGTTGTAGGCCAAACCAGCAGTTGCCCACCCTGTCCTGAATTAACCTGCTGCCCTCAGGTACGGTAAGGGATGTTGTTCCATTAAAATAAGATTCAACTGCCGGCCTGGTCTGTTTCTGTATGCAGAAATGGAAACTGCCATCTTGTCTTCCACCAGAGATGGCAAAATGTCTAAGACTGGCCTTTTAGTAATCCACTAATTAACAACACATATAATGCCATTACAAGCCTTTGAAACAAACGAGTTATAATGGAATTCGTTTAACTCTATGATTTATAATTAAAGAATTACATTTTGCCCATTTAAGGAAGAATTGTTATCTCGGGGACAAATTCATTTCACAGTTCTTGCACATAAATTGCTCAAGTAAAATCATTATATTCACTTGGAAAGGTAGTTTTTGAAATGATGTCAGTGGGGATTTCTCATCCTCTCTTAGGAGAGGATCCTTCAGTTTCTTTCCCAAGAGAAAACAAGATCGCAAAGGAAGAAAGCTGAAGAAGTTCTCAAGTTGCTTGCAGTTTGTTTTTCACCAATCAGGAAAGGCTACTGGAGACTGTTAGCTCCGCTACTCACATTTCCACTACAGTGTGGCACTGTTTTTGTCTGCCTTTTCCTTCATGACCCTCCCCAAAGTGCTCCTAGCTGGTTCCCATCTTTGTACCCCTTTGAATCATCAACCCATTGCCCAGTATTCCCAACAGACCATGAGGAAGGACTGGTAATAATTCTCCTGTCTCACTTTAAATCTCCATTCCTGCTTTATCTTACTGCAAATTCCGCCCCTCTCTCCAGTCTTCTGAAAGTCATAGTGCACATCGCGAGGCACCACGGGAGCAGTCAACGGCTGCCACCCATGCCACCTCGCCACCCCACCCACAATGGCCTCCACATGCCCAGGCATGCCGGGCCTGTTATGACGGCATTTCTCATTTTCTCTTGTTCTTCCTGGGAAAATTTCAAGAGATAGCCATTTAATTGCTGTTTTGATATAGTTTCTCAATAACACTCTATTGCTTGAAAAACTCTGACCTCATCGGCACTCCATTACCTAGACTAAACAATCCAAATGTCACCCACACTTAGGACCCTAAGTATTTTGGTTAGAGTGGTAATTTGCACCATCTCTACTGGACCTGAGTTGTCTGTGCTCTGTCAGCATGGGGCAGCCTTCCCTAACCTGATGCCTTCCAACTGTTTGGACTCCAGCTCTCATCAGCCCTAGCCAGCATGGTGAATAGTCAGGAATTCCAGGAGTTGTCATCCAAGACATCTTGAGGACAATAGGTTGGGCAAAGCTGGCATAGAGCTAGGGTTACAGTAGGAAACACTTGCCCTGGCACATATTTGAGCTAACTTCCTCCAGTCATTGAGGGAAGTTCTTCCTGAACAAGGAGTAGTAGTCTGCAGACATGTTTAGGGACACGTGTCCCAAGAACACCTGGTTACACTAATTAAATCAGGGATGGGCAAGTGGTAGCCCTGCAGATGATTTAGCCTACAACTCCCATCACCCTTCACTATTGGCTTTGCTGGCCAGGGCTGATGGGAGCTGTAGGCAAAACATCTGGAGGGCCAAGAGTTGCCAACCCCTGAGTTAAACTAAAATAACATGGACCAAAATACAAACAGATTGCATAAAATGGAATTTATATAATGTAAGACATTCCAAAGGAGAAAAAGGAAAGCAATACTTACCATGTTATGCGTAAAGAACAATGTGGTGATCAAAGGGAAAGTGTGGTAGTTCAAGGTGGGATATATATTTAAAAGAAAGATTAGAAAATAATAAGACAAAATGTATTATATCCTAAAGTAGAGAAAAGGGGAAGCTGGCCATGGAAGATTTCACTTTTCCCATTTGGATTAGGGGTCCTCACATGTATCTGTTAAATCTGCCCCTATTACACTTGGATTGTAACTTTAAATTATTTGAATGGGGGCTTGTATGTGTGTGTACTGCAATTTAATGTTCTTTGTGAACTAAGAAGTTTTATTGTTGAAAATGTATTAATAGCTCTGGTAGCTCAGATTTTAATAACTATATCTAATTAAATCAATTCGTTATAAACTCCAGCAAGAGTACTGTCAGTTAACTAACTTGCTGTTGAAATGTGATTGACGAATTTTGTTGAAATGGAAATACCAGCATAGAACAAAATTATATCAATATGTCTCAATGTGATTTCTATTTTCTATGCATTTTTAAGTAAAAAGAAAGTGAATATAAGTTTTATTATCTCAGTGTTCCAATGCTGCTATTTACTTATTTATTTCCAAGTTCAAATTTTTGACATTGATTCAGTTTCCCATTTTTTAAAAAAATAATAATTAGATGTTTATTTCTGAGGAAGTAGTAATTAGCAACAAGGTGTAGTTCCATATTTTTGTTGCCAAAAATAGATGGGATTGCAGTTTGCTCACTCCTGTAATCTCATGCAATTTTCTTATGTTTTAGAGGCATGTATACATATCACGGGAGCCTGGTGGTTCTGATTTTGGTGCAGCTGTGAATCCATTCTGGGTTTCAGTCAGAACCACCCAGAACTCTAAAGGACCTATCCAAGGTGCTGAGCCCTATACCCCAAAATTGGTTGCAGTAGTCAGATTGCAGAAACACAGTAATTAGATTGCTTGCTAGATTGAATTCTGTTGACCATATTGCACTGGTCTTGCATCAACTGCACAGACTGCAAATTTGTTTCTGAAGACAATTCAAGGTGCTGCTTCTTACCGATAAAACAGTTTGGGGACAGAATATCCAATGGACCGCCTCCTCCTATATGAGCCTGCCCATATTTTAAGACCTGCTTCAGAAGCCCTTCTGAATATTCTGCCATAAAGACTGGCTAGATTAGCAGGAAGACATCACTCGGCCCTCTCTGTGGTGGCACCCTAACCGTAAAACTCTAAAACTCTCTCTAAGGAGGTTAGACATGCCCCTTCCTTGTTTATTTTTAGATGGCCTTTTACGTCTTTTATTATTCTACATGGTTTTTTAGTTATTTAAAATATGTTACCTCCACTCTCTATTTTTAAAATATTGTTTTTTCCCCTGTACTTTTTGCTGCATGTGGTGTTTTCAACTTTCTAAATTTGTTTAAAGTTATAAATCATATGTCACCTTTGGTGGACCCTTTGGAGGTCAAAGGGTGACTTGGAAATAATTATATAATGAATAAATAAACATTCCATTACCATCAAACTATCCTGATATTATTTTGTGGTGGAGATAAACATATATTCCAAAGTGTGGTGGACAGGGGTGTGTGACTGAACACACATTCATTATATTCCAAAGCATTTGTTTTCAGGGCAGAGAATGTGTATGTGAACCACTTCCATCACACACAGAAGACATGTCTGTCTTCATTTGAAGAGATCAGTATATATGTTTCAGAGATTATTGTGTAGCAGAAAGCAATTACCAGAAACAAAAGATCATCTTCAGAATGTGAGTTAAAGACATTGGCTCAATTCGGACGACATGATAGTCAATGCTGGGTTGACTAACCCTAACCCTAACCCTAGGGGGTACTCCCCACACAACATGGTAATAAATAATCAACTGTGGTGTGGATGAGGATCAGCACTGAGTTGACTATGGCAGCATTCGGATGACACAATAGTCAAAACAACTGACGATTGTTTCCCCCACACCAGTTGTTTATTGTGTCGCCCGAATTGAGCCAGTGACTGGGTTACCTTAGCAGTGACACCCATAAAGCACATGCTGGTAACAGCTCTTTCAGTCTCATAGAGATGAGTTGGATGGAATGTTTGCCAGTTAGGTTCCTTCATTTTGTATTTATGGACATGAAGGGCTCCTGCTTGAATTCCAGCTAATGTCTGACACACTGGTCCTGATGACCAATGGGAAGTATGAAGAATTACAGCAGGAGGCAGTGGGTAGTGCTAACCTGTAAATGCAATCCAGTAGCAGAAATAGGCGGTGGATTGCTTGTTCCTTCCACAAGGAAGGAACAAGCATTGAGTCTCTGCTGGAAGCAAGATCCACTTGACAGCAGATGCTTCAATATGATGAAGATCTCAACTGAGCCCTTATAACTTATAGCTTGGGGCTTCCCCTGGATCCATCTCTATCACTTGAGGCTCAGATGGCCTTGCTGGCTCAGAGTTCCTTCTGCCAGCATCAGCTGGCAGCCCAGCTATGCCCCTATCTGGACAGGGATAACCTGGTTTCAGTCATCTATGCTCTGGTAATCTGTAAGTTATATTACGGCAATGCACCAGTGGTCTCAACAGGTCTACAATTCTATCGAAGCTGTTTTTAGCTGTCTAAATTGTTCCAATTGTTTAACATTTTGTAAGTTTAAGTTTTTATGCTGTATTCTATGCTGCATTTTTATGCTGTATTTTATTATCTTACAAATAGTTGTAAACCACCAGATGCTTTGGTCCACCAGATGTTTTAGACCACAACTCTCTGGCCATTGGCCATGCCGGCTAGAGCTGATGGGAACTGTAGCCCAAAACATTTGAAGGACACCATATCGGAGAAAGTGGTTTATATTCTTCCACAACACTCCATTCATGGCTCTGTCCTTGGTGCTGACTGTCCCTTTGCACTAGATCTCTCTCTCTCTCTCTCTCTCTCTCTCTCTGTGTGTGTGTGTGTGTGTAGGGAGTTATTAGTTGCACATGGATGATCTTATCATGACATGTGTCACCACACACACACACACACAAATTATATTCATAGCTCCACAACAGTGGAGAGCAATGGCACTTTTTCTTAATATTAGAGTGCCTTGTTTTGTTTTTCTATTGAAAGACAGGAGAATAAGAAGCCATGAACCTCCCACCAATGGCTACACATTCAGTCTCTCTTCAAGCAACATCCACAGCCTTTGAAACAATGTTCTGTTTTCGTTCAGCTTCAGCAGAGTATCAAACAGTGGAAGAGGTATCATCAAAAAGAACAAAAGGCATTTGGGGGATAGTCCTTCATGCTTTTTTTATCCAAAGAGAAGGGAAGAAACTGAATTTTGTTACCACTGTGGGCTCTGCAATGTGATTGATCTGCTAAATTGTCAAATTAAAATGTTCTAATCAAGCAATTCCACTCAAGTATGATCCTTTTTACATAATTTGGCCTCTTATCTATTCGCAATGTCACACAATAGCAGCTGGACTTACATCCCCCAAATTATTAAAGAATCTGGGTTTCAAGCAATACGTATTCACAGAAAATGAGCCAGAATGAATCCTAGTGCCATCTCCATTCCTAATCCATTTACCTCCTCTCTCCTAAACATAACTATATTAAGCTTGCAGCTCAATTTATCGTATTGATAGGAGGGCTTCCCTCCCCCCTTTGTTTTTGTTTTCCATCTGGGATTAATATTAACATTCCCATATATGTATACTTTTCTGTGTCTAATCCTGAATCAATAGTCTTCTTTGCATAATATTTTTCAGGGTAAGGGTGGAAAATTCACTTCCCGTCTTCAGGATGCCCACAGGATGCTCATGGAGAACTGTGCTTGATTATGCATGCAAATTGAAAGGTGACCACCTCACAAAAAACAGCCCAATCCTATATTTATGCTATTTTCTGTTCTCTGATGAAGAACAAGGATACCTAAAAGGCCTTTCTCTTTGTCAGAAACAAGGTGCTTTCCCCTGAGGTTTTTGTTGTTGTTGTTTGTTTGTTTGTTTGTTTGTTTGCTGTTTGCATAGATAGCCAACAAATTTGGAAGATAAAAGTTTGAGCATTGTAGCAATGAAAACAGTGGTGCATTTGAACACATTTGTATGGTTTTAATATAATATATAATATAATATAATATAATTCCTGAGCTGGCTGACATATTAGGCCAGATGGGTGGTCAATGATATGATGTTGTTCTTTGCTCACCCTTCAAAGTTTATATACACACATCCATCCATCTGCTATAACTCATCCTCTCATGGGGAGCCAGATCTCACATACATCTCCCATGCAGGTCCATGACCTTGTGAAACAGAAGCACATGACCCCTTAAACCCCATTGCACAAGTGGAAGTTCTTCCTCATGTGCAAGTAAGAGCCTTCCCCCAACCTGATGCCCTGGCTGGGAATCTGTCCAACTTGCTCGCACTGGATTAGATTGCAGCTCATGTGTACAGGAGGAGTCCCTTGAGTCAGGAATCATCATTACACAGTATTGGTGTCATATGATCAGACATCCCCCCCTAGCCTCCACCGATATCCGAGCAGCTGTATTCTGCGCCAAGTGAAGTTGCTGAACCACCTTCAAAGGCAGCTCCACATAAAGCACATTAGAGTAGTCAAGCCTGGATGTCACCAGAGCTTGAATGACTGAGGCAAGATCCTCCCTCTTCAGATAGGGTCATGTTTGGCATACCAGCCTAAGCTAGTAAAAAGTACTCTTGGCCACTTCTGCTACCTGGGCTTCCCCAGTCGAGTCCAGGAGCACACCTAAATTGTGCACTTGGTCTGTTAGGTGGAGTTCAACCCCATCTAAGACCTGATGTATTCCTCTGTCCAGAATGGGGCAATATGGAGAGGAGATCATTTTGGAACTAAAATGCTCGTGGGGGAGATCTGAGATATTCAGGAATAGGAATGGCAAATGTTAAGTTCCACAGCATCAACAGAAATGCCAACTGAACTAATCCAGCCACTGCCCTACCCCACAGGGCACACACACACCAGCAACAACAACAGTGCACCCCTCTCCCCAGACATCCCTCCATAGGTGGACAGCAAAATCCTCACATATCATGACCTCACCTGGGGAGGGTCTATTCATCCAGGTGTGTGTGTTAGATATTTAGAGAATAGGATTTTTTCATAAGATGGAAATAAACAATGGAATCACAGAGTCAAGAAAAAAAGGCGAAAAAGTGTGGCCAACCACAGCACTACCAATTTCTTTTATGTCTTTTTAGGTGGAAGGAGATACATATGAAGGACCACTATTTGCTACGCATCACTTGAGCTGAGTTGGGACCATTAATTTAAATGGGCTCCTAACTCTCCAATGGGATGACTCAGGTCTAAACTACCTGCTACATCAAAAACATTGCATGCAGGTGATCCTCACCACATGTAGATAGGTTTGAACCTTCCCACCCAATGAATTATCCCCCCCCCCAATCATGCACACACATACAGTGGTGACTTCAAAGGGGGACTCTGTTGACTGGAGGATGAACACTGATTTGGCTCAGCTCAGCACACATTTTTAGCTGAAGCATTTAACTGTATTTGCTCATGCATCAACATCCACATCTGAAGCAGTTGTCACTGTCAGCTTTATCATATTATCTTTTCCTCCATCCTCATCATAGATTTCTCCTTTGTCTTGCTACCCAGGTTTCTATTACTTTCCCATGAAGTTCAGGCTTCGACATGAATTTCTCTGGGATGCCATCACCTGCCAATCTGAGTGTTTCAATCTAAACTGCCTAGGCAACTGCCATATGTATAGACTTTTCCAGCAGTCATCCGGAGGATGCTGTTCTCACTCTGCAAAATTGCTTTGCCCTGCGCAATCTCTCCTGCGCTCGCCATTCAAATCACATAGGCAGCAGCTTGGCCAATTCGGAATGCCTGGCTACTGGCCAGCCAGCTCCTTCTCAGCAAAAAGGCATTGAGGACATTTACCAGCCCTTCTCCCCGCCCCCCAAAGAACCACTCATTCCTTTGCTTTATACCTGCAATCTGAACTCAAGTACCTAAAATGAGATGGATATGTTGAAAGCACGCAAGAGTGATAAAAGGGAAGCAAGAGACTATCAAGATTTTTTTTCAAAAGAAGAAGAAGCTATTGTTAAGTATTAGGAAGGGGGTTTGGATGGTTGTTGCAATGTGCTTACCCTTGTCCAGAGGACGTTAGATGAATTCTGCAGTCTAGCAATAGAACAGCATAGAGTTTCCATCAATTTATTGCGGGCTGTCATTACATTAACTGAAAGGGCACTATCTCACCAAAACACAGCTCACTCACTCACAAATACAGGTGCACAGCATATTTTACAGCTGAATCATTAATATATCTTGTGGGCAAAGGATTCCCCTCCCACCTTTGCCATGAAGGGATGGATATTCAACCCAGGAGTAGCTAAATCTATGTATCACATTGTATAGCACAGTATCAAAAAGACTTTGAAGAAACCTCAATTAGCAATGAGATCCTCCCCACCCATTTCCCCATCTGCAATACCCTATATACTATTTGCAAACTCTGTGTGCTGAACCTTATGGATCCAAATCCAGCAGTATCTATGCACAAGAGGAGGGTATCAGCAGTCTTGAGGGGACCCCAACGTTTGCAAAAGTACCAAAAAACTAGAGGAACAAAATTATATGGGCCAAGGTTGGGAGAAAGTGAAAAATAGCCCAATGAGACCCAAGCATGCTCAGTGCCCACTGAATGCTGGCTGATCATTGGAATGTGGTGGAAGGAAAAACAGAAAGGAAGGGAAGGGAAGGGAAGGGAAGAGAAAGGAAGAGAAGGGTAAAGAATACCATGGAAGAGGACATGGTTGGCTGGAGCCTTAATATAGCTCTTCTCTGCAACATTTTGTTACAGGTCCCACTTGTGGAAGTAATACTGACCTAGTCTAGAATTAGGGGTGTCTGAGAAATTGGCAATGGAATCAAATACTTTTGGATTTCTATGGATCTGACCTGCAGATTCTGCAGTAAACTGGCTTTTCCTGGGCCACATAGATTCCATGGACTCACAAACCGGTCTTTTATCTTTCCGGAATTTTATGCAAACGTCGTCATAGAAAAATATATAACGTAAAAACAAATCAACTGAAATGCACATTTTCTCCATAGGCTAAAGCATGAAAATGTCATTTGGGGGGATTTCTAAACTGGAGGGGGATTCCCACCTTTACGCAAGTGCAAATTTGTGCAAGTGAGAATTTGTGCAAATTCAGGAAATTGGGAAAAAACTCAATTACACCATTGAGAGCATGGCGGAACAAATGGCATCAATGATCCAGAAAATGCAGACAGAATGGATTTTACCAAATCCATACGCCCCTAACTTCAGATATATTTACCATGGCATATTTCATCAAATACATGTAGTGTTGTCCTCAGTTATAAGATAAATAGATAAGAAAGATAGATGAGAGAGAGAGAGAGAGAGAGAGAGAGAGAGAGAGAGATTATATGATATGATATGATATAGATAGACCTGAGAAATGATAATAATACTAATATCTGATGAAGTCGACTCTAAGCCAGAGGTGGGCAGATATCAGGCTTGTAGGCTCTAATTTGTGTTGTTCTAAAATACTGAGATCTGCCCAATGGAGGCTGATGCAAAAGACATACAGTTGGAACTGCAGAATTCTGAGCCCAGAAGTTTGTTTTGAGTACCAGAGCTTCAGTGGTGTCCAGGGCCCTGCAGCCAAAGGGAGGGGGGATGACCACCCAGAGGGCAATGAGGGTCACGTCAAACACACCAGGTTTCAGCACCTGGGATGGCATGAGCATGCCAAAGCTCACCAGGTCTGATGTTAGTTTTCATTGTATCCTTTCTTTCTTCTTGTTTTCTGAAACGTTTTCTCACTAGCAGCTCGTTATACATGCTCATTTTACTATCTGTAGTTTAGAAATATAGCATCACTTTCTACAACAAAATAGTGCTTACTCCCAAGGGAATCCTTTGAGTTTCCGAAGAATGGAAGAAAACATAATTGTATTCTAGTAATCATGATGGTGTGGTGATTAGTTAAGTATGTTCATTTTGATGATGTTTTGTACATGCTCAGAGTTTTATCAGAGTTGTCAAAGGGTTTTTTTTTTTTTTGCTGTTTTGTGGGGGGGGGGGGAGGGATATGACCAGGGTCTAAAATTACTTAGCTTGCACCACTGGCTGACCGCAGCCCACAGTCTTTCAACTCAAATCTCCATTCCTGGTTACCCAAAGTTTCAGCAGTAAAATTGAAGCCAGATTGAAGTTATTTTGTTGCTTCTTCAGAAATCCTTGTGGGTCTACTGCAAATCACCTAGAGTTTGACCAGGAGTCCAAATCTATCATCTGTCCACCCCTCTCCTAGTATACAAAATGTTGTCCTGTAGCTTGATTTGTCTTTAAGACACCACAAGACTGTCGTGTTTGCTGTAACAGACTAAGAGTGCAATTGTATGCAAGTTTAGACAGAAAACATCGTCTAACTCCCAGCATTCAGGAGGACTTCTTTTCTGTCTTTACATGCATAGGATTGTGCCCTAACAGAACTACCTCTGTGCTACCTTACAGTATTGTGGTTACTGAGATAATGAATTTGAATACTCATGCATCCCTGTGCTATGCATTCTGATATTTACTCAAGACCTACAGCATTCAATGGTTCTTGCTCCCTGGCAAGCATGCATAGGATTGCAGCTTCCGTCTGCTTGCTTATAATGTAAAACTAGCATTGCTAACTTACAAACTGATGGACTGACATATCTGGTCAATGGACTTGTGGATACTGCACATGGCATTATTGCATTACTCTCAATTCATCAGCAGCCATGCATCTTCCTTGCTCTCCTGTTTGTTTTGCTCATTACATTTGGTGTGCTCCATAGCCTTCCTTTTGACTTCAAGTCATTTGAGAGAGTGCTGCTGAAGCCCTCCGGCTATGGTGCTTATGCTAGTCTTGATTTTGTTATAGGAAATGATGATGGAGAAAATGAGTTTTACATTAAACAACATCCATTCTGTCAAAATAGGCAATATGCCATTAGAGGCTCACGGAGGAAATTCACATTCAGTTGACCTTTGGTAACTGTAGTGTCTGCTCATTGTCTTTCAAGCATTCTACAAAGAACTGTAATTAGCATATATTTACATACGACTTGCAAGCCTTTAACCATTAGTACTCTGGCTATAAGAAATGGATGTATGCATCTTTCAATTACATTATAGCTCTGTGTACTAATTGGGTGATAATTTACTTTCAATATTACTTTTCCGCTGCCTTCCAGAACTTGCTGCATATTCAAAATCGAAGCAAATGGTAATTTACTACAGAGAAAGGACATAAAACAGAAAATGAAATGCAGTGTCAGACACATGCAGTTTCTGCCCTTCGGTAAGATAAATACATTTCTGCTAACGCCTCTGGTATTGTTTTCTGCTTGAACTTGGTCACTGAAGGCTGAAGTGCATGTTCTAAGCAACATGCAACCACTGAAAATGGTAGTCTGGTGCTATATTTTCCTCTCCACCTCTATAACCTGAAGGGCAGCTTGGCTGCATTCAGATGTCAAGTTAAACCACAGTTTATCACCATTGTTTATCGTGACAGGGAGAAGCCTAGGTGAGTCTCTAGCTCACACATTCCCTTCTTCCCCTCTCCTCCTCCTCCAGCACAGCCACGTGGAGTTCAGAAGCTGTCAAACTTCTTTCAGCCCAAGGGCCACATTCCATTTTGTAGATGCCCACAGGGGGCACATTCCAATAGTGGATGGGGTAAAAGGTAAGGAGGCGGAGCCAAAAACACCACAAAGAAAACCAGAGTATTCCACTTGAAAGCTCTTCCTGCCAGAAACTAAGCCTTAGGATGGCATTTCAACCTTTTAGAATAGGGTGAAATGCCACAAAAGCCAGGAAACCACCACATGATCAGTGGTATGTGTCTGAGCATTCCCACCCCTGCTTTAGGTAAAGTTGCATCCAAAATGCATATGCGAGGGAAAGTTGTGTAGGCAAATGAATATGCATGTTCATGCATTGTTTTGGTTTTAATTCTCAGAATGGGGTGGAAATTGCACAGAATGGACTAATGAATGGACTAATGGAAACTGACATGGAGCAGATATAGAATAATTCATATATCCCTAGTTGGGTTTGGATTCAGATACCTCGAAGCTCTATGCCTGGTCACTATCTTTCCTCCTAAAGTTCCTCAAGTTTATAAAAACCTTGACTTGAATCCTAAGATAAGTGAACAGAATGAATTTCATGAAAGGAATGTTTCCCATCTCCTTCTCCCTTCCGCTGCTACCTGCACACATCCCTCCCCCCAAAAAACACTTTTCCAGAGATCAAGAGGGACTTCCTGAACAATGTGGCAATGTCCTCTGCCCACCCAATCACATATTGTTCAAGATGGCCCCAGACCCTTTGGAGAGGTTCTTTGGGTGTATAGGTCAGTGCAGGGGTGAGGAGGGGACAAATAAACTTTCCTTCCCTCAATTTTCTTCCATGCACCTATCTCATGACTCATTCAATTCACTGTTCTGTGAACTGAACAGTGTTAGCCACGCAGTCAGTCCATCAGGCATTTTTTAAATCCTGTTTCTCCAACATTGGGTCTACAACATGGGGGGGGGGGGATACAGTTAAAGAGTTCAGTACAAATGCACATGAACATAAAGCATCAGTAAAAAGATACGTTAAAAAAATAGGAACCAATTCCAAAACTAAATCAGAACAGTTAGTGCCCCAGACAGCTGAAATACAAGGAACCATTGAGCGAACACCATACCAGTCTTCCTAAGGAGGGGATTCTACAAATGGGAGCCAGCCACCAATAGACACCCTATTCCTAGATCACTCTTAAGGGCAACTCATTCATCTAGCCCAGCATTTGCCAACTTCAATGTGGCCATGCTGGCTGGGAATGATGGGAGTTACAGTCCAACACATCTGCAGGGCACTAGGTTGAAAGAAGGCTGACCCCACTTTCATCCCAATTTCCCATCATCCCATTTTCCACAGGGGACAACCAGCTGATTCCAGGAAGCCTGCAAGGAGTAGCCCTCTCCTGCTGTTGCTCCCCAACCACTATTATTCAGTGGCATACTGCCTCTGAATATGGCTGTCCCATTTTGCCATCATGACAATAGTAAGTAACCACTGATAGGCTTCTCCAAGAATTTGTCTAATCCCCTTTTAAAACAATCTAAGCTATTGGGCATCGGCACCATCTTACACTCAGAACATTGACGCCAGATGCCCAGACCAGATATTTTGGACTCACTGGATTGTTCATTGTATTATAACTGTTTGTTTATTTCTTCATTGCAGTGTGTCAGCAGTTTTCACAGAGTATACTGTTTTGCACTAACTCACCATTTGGGAATTATTGATAGATATGATAATTTGGTTTGACTCACAAATATTTTTTTTTCCTTGAGGGCCATCAACATTCTTTCTAATGACTTTCCCCTGAAAGGTTTTGAAAAAGAGAGACAGAGAGATGCACCATTACTGCTTCTGATATTACTGTACGCTCAAATTATTATGAGAATTTCTCCTTTCATTAGGAAGCAAATGGAGACAAACCACATACCAACAGGGGATTTATTTATTGCCTACTGAGATTTTCATATCTTTCTAGGACATCTGGATGGTCCTATTCCTGAATGCCCCAAATTAATGGAAACTTGGCATCGAGATTTCCTAGGTGGCTTTGAAAAGTTCAGTTTAAATGCTGACCAATTAATCATCCATTATCCAATTGTCCTCCATTACTTGTCCATAATTCAGAGAGGCAGTTGGAAATATCAACTCAGGCCTAATGGGAAAACTCTATTCTGGGAAACATAAGCTGTCTTTTTATGGGTAGGTGATACATGTACCTGACATGGTAAAACACCTTGTAAATGTATATTCCAACACCTTTAAATGATATGTAACAATCCCAAATTTGCTATTATTTGCTGTATTGTTATCTGCAGAGCCCCAATCTTTTTCTTGACTTTTGTTTTCAATGATCAATTGAATTATAATTGTACATTTTGAATTTAATTATAATTGTACATTAGGTATATGATTGTTGAACTATATTCATGATAATGTTTTTAATTTTTTGACAATGGGCGAAGCACTAATTGCCCCCAGTCTGTGTTAAAAAAACAAAAAGCATCCTTTGGGTCTTACAATGACCCTGAAAGAGAGGCTAGTATTTTCATCCTTGATTGCAGATGGGAGTTTGGGGCTTAGTGGCTTGCTTCAAGCCATCCACTGAGCTCTAGTTCACACAAATAGCAGGCACAGTTCCTAGACTGCAGGTGGGGGAATTGTAGATTGAATGGTACTCAGTATAAAAATCACACACACACACACACACACACACAAACACCACTAGAAGTCATGAAGAAGACAATAGCCTTGTCTTCTTTCTACTGTACTAACTGAATTTCCAAGTCAAAAGATCAGATAGGCATGTGGAGATACAGGACTGGATAGATCGACAGGGCAGAGAGGTATGGATGGGTGACAAAAGAGGAGAAGTGGTATTGTTTCTCATCAATAAGCAATAATAATACTACTCCTCAAATGCCTGAAGGGCTGTCACACTGAAGCCAGCAAATACATGTTCTTTGCTGTCCCAGAGGGCAGGGCTAGATGGAATGGGCTTAATTTACAAGAAGGGAGATTTTGCTTATGAACATTAGGAGGAACGTCTTGATGATAAGGGCAAGGGTCCCCAGTGCACCACCCATGGCAGCCATGACACCTCCAACGACACCCATGAAGGGGTCCCTACCACAGCACCTGTGGGCATATGTATTCATATGTATTCGTTGCTATGGATATATGCAAATTCATGTACGTATTAGAGGTGTGCACAGGAGGAAAAATTGGATCAGAATCATATCGGACAAAATCGGAGGTCCCGCATATCATATCGGTTCTGATTACGATACGAAAATCAGATGTCCATTTTAGAATCGGATGCCATTTTTGGTGTTTTTGCCATAGGCTTGCATTGGGGGAAAGAAAGCTTTTCCCCAATGCAAGTCTATGGAGAAAACATGGCGGTGGGTGAGTGGGGACTTACTCCCCCTCCCTCCTCCCACTCGCGCTCCCTACCTGCTGGAGCCATCCACTGCCATCCGCTGGTTCCTTACTACTGAGAAACAGGCTTTGTATCCTGTTCCACAGTAGAACTCCGGGTGACGTCATCACCTGGTGCTCTACTGAGAAGCAGGCCACAAAGCCTGTTTCTCAGTAGTAAGGAAACAGCGGATAGCAGCAGCCCACACTGGCAAGTAAGTGGGGACCTCCGCCTCCCTCCCCCCCCACTCGTGCTCTTTACCCGCCGGGGCTGGCCGCTGCCTGCCGCTGCTTCCATACCACTGAGAAACAGGCCTTGCAACCTGTTCCACAGTAGAGCGCCGGCGCGCCAGGTGACATCATCACTCGGTGCACTGTCATTCTATTGTGGAACGGGCCACAAGGCCTGTTTCTCAGTAGTACGTAAGCAGCGGCAGGCGGCAGCAGGCAGCGGCAGGCAACGGCCAGCCCCGGCAGGTAAGGAGCGTGAGGGGGGAGGGAGGGGGAGGGAAAGTTTGGTCCCCACTCACCTGCTGCCATGTTTTCCCCATAGACTTGCATTGGGGGAAACTTTCTTTCCTCCATGAAAGCCTATGGGGAAAATCATTCAAAATCGCGTCCGATTTTCCTATTTCTTTCTATTTGAATCGGACTGGAAAAAGTCGGATTGGAAAAATTGGATCGGAAAAAATCGGATGTCCAAGGGCCTGCATCGTAATTGGATATCGGATGTCCGATTACTCCGATTTTAATCGGAATCGGACATCGGATCCGATATGATGCATATCCCTAGTACGTATATTAAAAAATGGGAAATTTGTACTATTTTTTAATTATAATTTTCTTTGTTTTTCAATATACATACATGGATTTATATATATCCATAGCAATGAATACATATAAAATTCATACAACTTTCAAGCAACTAGGATTCAACAAATGAAAACCAAATACACAAAGAAGTATCCATTTGAAGGAGGCATCTATATGCCACCCATTCAAATATTGAAGATGCCTTACATTTCTATACCGCTCAATAGCTGAAGCTTTCAGGGCCTTTTACAAGGATTAAGAACTATTAAAATACATTTTACAAAGTGTAAGAGCTATTTATATATTAACATATAGACTGACAGCACAGGCACACATATAACTAAAACAATTTTAAAGAATCAACAATAAGAAAAGTGCAAGACTTGATTAAAACTTCATGATATGCTCCCAAATACCTGAGAGAATAGAAGGGTCTTAAACTAGCACCAGGTGGGCCTTGTCAGGGAGATTGTTCCATAATTGGGGGCTACCAATGTGAAGGATCTCTCTCTTGTTACCTCCTTCCAAGCCACCCTTGGATAAGGCAACATGGAGGAGGGCCTTAGATGCTAGTGTATGGGTGGCATGTGGGCAAGTTCATGCTAGAAGAGGCGCTCCATCTGATATTGTAGTCCTGAGCTATGTAAGGGTTTATAGATTAAATCCAGCACCTTGAATTGGGCTGACTGTTAATTTCTATGAAGCAGGTAAATAATTTGAAATAGCATGTACATCAGTGAATACTATAGGCTGTTCCAGTACAAAATTTATCTGCGTAATAACCTCCCCCCAAAGACAAGCAACTACTGAATAGTGCCAAAACATATGTTGAAAAAAAGCACTAGCTCTATTGCATGACCAACAATTAGCAAAATTAGGCAATTCCTTATTAAAGAGACATCGTGGTGTCCAAGAGACATGAAACAAAAGCTTTTACTGAATAAGATGCAGCCTAAGTTCCAGTGACCCAACAGGTAGACACCAAAGCAGTGATCCACTGATTAAGCAATTTTAGGCTGACCCTATGAAAAGGAGGACAGGGCTCATGCAACTTTAACAGATGCAGAGAAAAGGGAATTACAGCCGGCGTCATTTGTATGCAATTTGTACCTGATGAAATCCCCTCTTCAGGACAACAATTAAAGTTGCAGGCACTATATTAGAGTGACCATATACAAAAGAAGGCAGGGCCCCTGCAGCTTTAACTGTTGTAAAGAAGAAGAGGGAATTTCACCAGGTACGAATTGCATACAAACGACACTGGCTGAAATTCCCTTTTCTCTACAACTGTTAAAGTTACATGAGCCCTGACCTCCTTTTCATAGGGTCAGCCTAAGCAACATGGGGTGGTGCCCACAGTACTTTCTCAAATTCCCAGATGCTCCCAGGTGTCCAAAAGGGTTGGGGACCTCTGGGAAGTGTACTCTATGTTCACATCATTGCCACCTAGTGTTCAAAAGGCAAACGTGTTTCTTTGGAAAAGATGGAACTGAGCAGGGTCCAACTCTCTCTTAGGCCCCGTCTTGATGGCAGTGTGTTGGTTCTGGGAGGCCTCGGGCTTCTGCACTTGCATTCCTTCCCAACATCTACATGGGGAGGAGCGTGAGTGCAGAGTTACCACTGCCACCGCCGCCACACCAAGCACAGGGGGGAAGGAAGGAATGGGGCAGCCAGACCTCCCTCTGGCTGCCCCATTACTTCCCCCCTCCATTTATATGTGTGTGTGTGTGTGTGTGTGTGTGTGTGTATCTATATCTATATCTATATCTATATCTATATATATATATATCTGTAAATGCGAAGGTTCGCATTTACAGACAAAAGAAAACAATGTGGAGAGGAACGGGGCAGCCAGAGGGAGGTCAGTGGGAGGAGAGCCAGGAGGGGGGAAAATGGGAGAAAATCAAAATAAAAAATGGGGGGAGAGGAACAGGGCAGCCAAAGGGAGTTCAGTGGGAGGAGAGCTGCTCCTGTTTTAGGGTTTTGTTAAAAAAAAGAATATTTTTCTAGTATTTAATAGACTCACGGGTGCAGCGAGCCAGAGGCTCGCTGGACCGCCCCCTCCCCCCTGTCCCAGTGATAGAGCCCAATCAGAGGGCATCATTGTCCCAGCCCCGCCTCCACTGTAATATCGGAGCAAGGCGACAGACGACAAATCCGCTTCTGCGTCTCTCATTGGAAAAAGTCGGGGTAAGTACCCGACTTCTTGAAAGTGGAGAATCGGGGGCTTGCCCCTGGATGGCTTCGGGATGGTGGCTGCATCATGTAGATCATCTGCTGCCACTCCGAAGACACCGCGGGGCAAACTGTGCCCCAATAGCTGTGGTACCAAGATGGATGCTAAACAAAGAACTGCATGAAGAAAGCCCAAGAAACAAAACCAGATATTGTTTCACCTTGCTGGTGTAGACTATTATGTTATAGTAAGAGCCATTCAATAATGGAAACAATTATGAAGCAGTGGAGGGGGGTGAGATTCCGATGCTGGAGGTCTTCAAGCATTGGCGTTCTATCTGGGATGCCAACGTCTCCTCATCTCCTTTCATATTAGCAAATTAAACCACCATCCTTTCACCTCACAGTAATAGCAAGGCATTTCCAGTGTTTAAGAATGTGCCTCCTTACATACCTGAGAGGGCACATTTTGGTTCATGAGCTTTATAAGAATTTACAGCCTTTACGAAACAGAGCTGACGTTGTACCTTTTCCCGTTCTCGCCTGACATGATAAACTACTCTTGCATTTAGGTTCCCGTTTAATAATGTCATCATGAAGCAATGCCTCATCTTCCTCACAATGAGGTCAACATGTAGAAGAACAAAAGAAAGCAATCATGCAGAGAATCTGCCATGGGAACATCTGCTGACAAGAAGCACCTTTTAAAAGACAAGAAAAGACGAACCTAGAGGTAGGCTGACCAGATAAAATCCAGGTCAGGGCTCATGTAACTTTAACAGTTGTAGAGAAAAAGGAATTTCAACCAGTGTCATTTGTATGCAATTAGTTCCTGGTGATATTCCTTTTTCATCACAACAGTTAAAGGTGCAGGCACTATACTAGAGTGACCATATACAAAAGAAGGCAGGGCCCCTGCAACTTTAACACGGTAGTGCACGGTAGCACGGTAGTGCATGCGTAGGTAACTTCGAGGCTCGACTCCTGCAATGCACTGTACATAGGGCTACCTCTGTGCCTAGTCTGGATACTTCAACTAGTTCAAAATATGGCTGCCAGGTTGGTCACTGGTACACCTAGGAGTGACCACATCACACCAGCTTTAAAATCACTCCACTGGCTGCCAATTAGTTTCCAGGCGAAGTACAAAGTGTTGGTTATTACCTTTAAAGCCCTACATGGTTTGGGTCCAGGTTACCTTTGGGATCGCCTTCTCCCATACAATCTGCCCCGCACGCTCAGGTCCTCTGGGAAGAATTTACTACAATCAACAAGAATTAGACTGACAACTGTCACCCAGAGGACCTTCTCTTCTGTTGCTCCCAGATTGTGGAATGACCTGCCAGGAGAGATTCGCCAACTCACCAGTCTTCAGGAATTTAAAAGATCTATAAAGACTGATCTCTTCCGGCAGGCCTACCCAGACCTATTGGTGTTTTATTGGTATTTTAATGATGTATTGGTTTTAAGTGTTTTAATCAGTTTTGTATTTTATGTTTGATGCTGGTCCCCTCCTCGATCCGTTGGGAGAGGCGGGTAATAAATAAATATATTATTATTATTATTATTATTATTATTATTATTATTATTAACCAGTAAACCAAACAATCCTATGGCCCTCCCAGGAACATTCCAATCATCCTGCAAATATTTCGTGCAGATTCCTAGAAGCAATCAAGGTAGGAGATACAACCATTCATTGCCTCCCAGTGCATCATGAAATGTAAATGTTCAATGTGCATCCCCAGTTCATATTTTCCAGCACATTGCATTTACTTAGCTGAATATAATGTTTTTGGCTTCACTGCCTGTGAAAATGCAGCCTTCCCCCCTCTTCTTCCATCATACGTGTTTGTATTGTATTGTTTCAGTGGTAGGGTTTGTTCCTTCCTCTTCAAGGTCAGGCTTTCTGCAAATAATCTTCCACGGTGCCACTAGCTTTGATTCACAGATGTTTTCTTGGTGTACACTTGAGGTCAACTGAAAGTTAATCGAAGTTCAACTTCGCGGTGACCCACAATAAACCTGCAGTGCTGAAGGGCCCAGGATGTGGGGGGCATGAATGGGGGGGGGGAGTAGCAGTAGATTATCATGTACCATGATCTTGCAGATGAGAAGGAAGTTGTCCTCTCAACGAAGCATTCTACCAACCTTGAATAATTTTAGCTAATGCCAAGCTCACATGATACATATCCCTTCAAGACAGAACTAAAATAAATGTCATTGCCGAGTCTGGAAAGAAATCTTTTGGTCAGAAAAGTCACCTTCCAAGGATGGCAATAAATGTTTCCTCTGCTTTGTTCACTTTTCCTGGAGTTGGTTGAGAAAAATAAATACATATTCCATAGCCAAAACAGCCATAAGCACCCATAAAGACTCCATGTTAATACAGCCTTCCTAGATCTGGGTTGCCCTCCAGCTGTTTGGTCCTATCAGGCCCAGCCAGCAAGGACAATGGTCAGGAATGCTGGGAGTTGCAGTCAAAAACACCTGGAGGACACCAGATGTTTCCTCTATTCCACATACAGAAGCTGACTGAACTGCACCTGAAGGCAGCAGCCTAGCTTATGGGTTGCAGGGCACTGCCTCACTCTGCCTAATAGTAGGGCCAACTCTGGCTTAAACGCCTCCCTTTGAAATGTTTAATGATGGATGGAACATGTCCTATGTTCGTATATAAATGCACACCAAAAATATGCTTACTTTAAATAAGTTCCATTTAAAAATCAGTAAGATAGATAGATAGATAGATAGATAGATAGATAGATAGATAGATAGATAACATTAGGGTACCACTGGACAATTCATCCCATTTGGAAGTGTACTACGTTGGTTCCAAGTAAACATAGGATTGAACAATTAGTACCAAAAAATGGTTTAAACCTATTTGATGCTTTCCCCAACCCCATCTTTGTCAAGTTCTCTCTGAATGTGATTTTGACTTCTAAAACTAGCTTCCACGGCCTTGTGGAAAGTATCACTTTTTCAAGAATATTGCCAATGAAAGCATTTTCTTTGCTTCCCCCACTTCCCAGCTCCCAGCTCTTCGATGAATTCATAGGTGGATGTAAGGAAACAAAAACTGTTGAGCACTGGGTTTTTTAACGTTGTGGGAGATGTTGGCTTACAGGAAAACTACTCAATGGATCCTACAAATCTATGCAGCCGATTCAGAAGGCAACTGCATTTTTGTACATGTAGCATGGCCACCGTTATGCGATCAGTTTCCCAAGTGTGCATCGTACATACTGTATATTTCCATTTTAAATAATTCACCAAATGTATTAATAATGTATGTGCAAACTTAATTTCCCAGTGGCAAAATACATGAAGTAGATCTATGAGAATGAAAGAGTACCATTAATGTTACAGCTGAGACTTGTGGTTTATACGTTCCAGAGCCACAAATTAACCAAGGGCTTATTTGTCATGAGCTGACATTGACGGTATGTTTGTTCCCAATGAGATCTGAATCACTTACTCTTCATTTACATTATAGCTATATAATTTAAGCCTTAGTGTTGGATATTCCCAACAGTCTTCTGGCTGGACAAGGCTGTCTCAATCATTGATCAATAACTGATGCATTAAGGAAAGTGCATAGTTCAACTATGCAATTTGCTACCAAAATATGTAGTGATGGGCACCTTGGACATTTCTAAAGAGGATTAGATAAATTCATGGAAGATAAGGCTATCAGTGGCTCAGTATCGGAGACAACATGCCTCTCTATTTCAGTTGCTGGAGAGCATGAGCAGAAGGGTAACATTGTATTCAGGTCCTGCTTCTGGGCTTCCCATGGGCATGTGATTGACCACAGAATGCTGGATTATATAGGCCTTTGATGTGATCCAGCACAGCCCTTCTTATGTTCTTAGGAACTAATGTTTCATTGGAACCGTATTTGGGCAGAGCAAGGACTGGAAGGCCATTAACATTAGCTCCTACCACTTACTTTCTCCTGCAAAATATGTGATGCAGGCAAAGGGCTCTTTCACCATCCCTCTTGCACATGCGGTCGGCAAAGAATTCCATGGCAGTGAAAGCTGAGGTACTTGTGTCCTGGCTTGCACCCAGAGGTGAGCAGCTGAAAAGCATGAGGTGAGAACTCTTTGGGAATATCGGATGCTGCTTCCTAGGGGGAGGAGAAAGGGTTAAAGAGTCCTTTTCTGTGTCATTGCTTGAGAGAAAATGGGTGATATTCATAACAGTGGGTTGTGGGGGCAGAGATCCTTGGGACCAAGGCCTAAGCTGGGAGTAGGATGGGAGACTTTAGGACCCATATTTGCCACCACCACTCCTGGCGTCCAATTGCTTATCTCTGTAATACCCACCTGAATGCCTTGTTTGTCACTCATTCACATGCTTTCTTCATGTCCTGAACACAGTGTTTCTGAGTTGCATGGTGAGAAAAGATGACAACTTCCTACTGCACAGCACAAAAGCCTAATGGTCAGAGTGTGTTTGTGTGAATTGACCAGCCATGGGCTGTAGCCTTGCCCTGTATTGGTAGGCAACCCCCAACTAGCATGCAGCCCCTGACATGCTTGTCCAGAGTCAATTAAGCCTTCAGGCCAAAAAGGGTTCCCCACCCCTGATCTAAACTCAGCTAAAAATATTGGCAACGCTCACATCCTGTAACTATGACTTGCACAAGGGTGTGCTGGATGGAAAGGTTTTATGGTTGAAACTTCCCCTTTTATAAAAAGTCTCATTTATCTTTGGCTAAGCCAATGGATGCTAATTAACGACCCTGCTCAGACGACATGCAAAGCCACAGTGGTTATGCATTTTGAGCTAAACATTATGGCTTAGTGTGTCGTGTAAACCATTGCAAACCATTGTGGCTACATAACCATGGTTTAAACATGCTCACTAACCATCTGCTGCAAAAGGGTTAGCAGCCTAACCATGGCTTAGCGTGTTGTCTGCAAAGTCCCAGCGTATAATAGAGGACAAGTAGGGATGTCACATTCAACTGCCTGAGGGAGAGCTGAACCAGATTTGGACTGCTGGCCATAAAAAGAAGTCAGTTTTTCTTGGAAAGGATGCTGCCAACTTGCAAGCTTGAGGCTCCACACAGGTGTGTTATTGCTCAGCAAGGGTAACTGATGCTGCTTCAGGACTAATCATTTGGCTTGCCTGTGCACCTATTAAGGATGTTGGAGAAATCCACAGAGGAATCAAACAAGTTTGGATTGTTATGAAACTGCCCTGTGGATTCCACAGCGGACCAGCTTTTCCCCAGTCGGATGGATTTCATGGACTTGCGGACCATTTTTATAACTTTCTCAGATTTTGTGCAAATGTAGTAATAGAAAAATTGGGGGGGAGGGTTATAAAAAATCTGAAAATGTGCATTTCCTCCATGTGAAAATGAGCATTTTGGAGGGATTTGCACATTTGCAAAAAGCAAATTTGTGCATTTTCACAAATGCAAATTTGCACAAATTTGGAAATTTAAAAACATCCGATTCTATTGATGAGTAGAAGATGGAATGAAAGGTGCCCATGAAACGCAGAAGGAATGGATTTTACACAACAGATTTTGTAGGTACATCTCTCACACCTATTTGTTCCATATTTGCTTCACCTGAATAATTCGTAAATAAACAGACATTAGAAAAATGCAAGTCTCCACTATTCGCTCCTCATGAGGATAATAGGTCCCATACAACTGTCCTAGAATTTCCTACCTTTCTTGGAAGCAGGGAGTGCAAAACAATAACACTATTCTTTCAGAACATGCCAAAATCCAAATAATCCATATGTATCGGGAGATTTCCACAGTAAATGTGTCTTAACATTATACAGAGCTGTTGAACATGGAGCTACCAGAATCATATGAGCTACTTTTATGCATTAAGGGGTCCATGTTTATAAAGAGGTAGCATGGCCATGCCATTGGCCCCACCTCTGAGGTTGCGCAAATCCTCAGCCCCACCCCAAAGCCCACTTGTGTGGACCTCTATGTGTGTAGGCTTACATGAAGCCTGGAACCCTGCATGATCAGAGTTCCTGCTCTTGGAGAAACCTATATGCATGGAGGTCTATGCGCATGAGCTTAACGTAAGCAGACATCCATGCTCAATGTGTGAATGTCGGGAGGGCAGGGAAGACATGTAATATGGGAGCAGGGTCAGCAGCATGACCCCTTCATGGACATTGACTCCTTCATGTGATTAATACACGAAGGGGTCTATGGCTCCTTTTCCTTTCAGCACCGCACAGTATGCCATTTATGGCACTTCACATTGCTGCCACATGGAAGCATTTCCTGGCTGGCATAATAGATATATCACATCCTGGAAGCCAGATTCTTTTACTTGGATGATGGAGAGATGAAATCACCTGATTACAAATCTAAAGGGCCTTGATTCTAATTTCTAAACTCTATGGCTTGTCATCAACTATTGAAAAACATATTCTTCCGGAAGTTCATGTTGGAGCTCTTTGGTGGCCAGTAGCATTTACGTATATCTTCAGAGGGAATAGAAGCAACTCTGGAGATTTGCTCTCAGTGACTAAAATAAATTATGACTCCTTGCAGCAAGTTGTTACGAGACAAAGAGATTCTATCCATTAAAGTGCTGTAATTAAGAAGTTAAATAAAGTAAAAATTGGAGATGAACCAGGTCCCCGAACTCTGAGCTGCTGACTTGGCAGTAGAGGAACAGAAGGTCATGATGCCCACTGTCGACGGTTTGTCTTCATGAGTGTGAAATATTTTGTGACCGCACAACACAATATAGCAAGAAGGACCTGGAGAAAGCAAATGCTGCCATCGTTTAGAATACCATGACACAAAAGAGTGCCTATGTTCTCCCAAAAACAAGATATAGCTGATTATGTTTTGGCACTGCCGGCAGCTACATGAGATAACATCTGCAGAACATTGTCCTTTAGTAATGCCACATTTCTTGAATCATTCACAAGGTTTTTATTTGAACAGTGCCGACCTGTGAGCAATAAAAAGTTGATATTGTGATCGCAAAAAGCAAAACTCAGCAGATGCACCACTCTCGGGAGGGAACAGCAGAAAAGTCCAGGCTGTCAATTAAAAAAAATTCAGATGAAAAGATGGGAATGAACATTGTGGAATGTCAAGAAGTTCTGCTGGCAATTTGCTGCCCAAATGGTGCCTTGGGGAGGAAGAACCAGAGGGTGTTGAGAAAGGCTGTTTCTGTTTTCCCAAGTTGTGTTCCCTTTTGCTCTGAAATGACTGAGATAAGATATGAAATAGGGAAAGTTGTGTGTGATTCTTTTGCAGAGTTTAGGAGCTTTTCTACATGAGGCATTGATCATGCACTCATCATTCACTACTTATGGTTGTTTAGAGGCTCTTTCGATGACATCGTGACCTTCCATTTAGCTTCTGTGTCTTTCGGCAAGTTTATTTAGATCAGGAGAAATTCAGCATTATTTGTGAAAGCTAAAGAAAACACTTTTCTCACTTAGTATTTGTGCTACTCCAGTACACAACAGTGCCACCTAGAAGTTATGTAATGGAAAAGCAGGAAAGGAAATCCTCTTTGTGTAGTGTTTTGGCTGACTCTATCAAGCTGTGCTTTCTCTGGGCCACTAACCACCTGCCATCACAAAATGGATGATCACCCAAGCACCTTCAGTTGACACTACATCCTCTGCCAATGCATGACCTTTAGCAGCTGCCTGACCATGCTGAAATTTGGATCTGGGCCTATGATTCATGTAGCAGCATCTCATTAAAATCAGGCTGCAATCACTTTAAATTGTGGGTTAGGATGAGGCCTAACTTTTATTGTGATGCAAGGTAGTTTTAACTTTTGCTCTACTTTGGCGTTTACTTCCTGTTTTATTCTCAGTAAAATGAACTGAGTAAAATTAACCCATAGGTATTGGGTTGCTGTGTATATCTGGGACAGTATCTGGAATAGGCAACCTGGTGCCCTCCAGATGTTTTGGACTATAGTTCCCATAATATCTTACCATTGGCCATGCTGGCTGGGGCTGATGGGAACTGTAATCCAAAAATCTAGAGTGCACCGGGTTGCCCACCCTGATCAATAGAATTCCTTAGTCTCATGAGATGACATACATTACCCACATAAAAGAAGGTTTAACTAGCTTTCTTTCTTAAGAGGTATTTGGAGCAGTATTCCACAATCAAAGCATCATTTTCAGTCCGCTCAGTGAAACTAAATTCTGTCGGAAGGTGGTTAGGCTTCAATATTATTTTAAAATCCAAATTATGGTGATACAATAATGATGACGGTGATTATATGTATTTACAGGGTTTGTTTTTGTGTTTTTGTGCTTCTGACCTAATCTGAACCAGCAAGAAACACAAGGACTGATGTCATGCTTCCCTCTGGGAACAGAATCCATTTTCTTCTTGCTCAGTGGCACAAGGCAGGAGGCCCGCAGCAGCCCTGGAACTGAGGTCCCTTTGGGCTCTGGTAAAAACAGTTGATGACTTTTAGAGAGAGTTCTACTCTGTTTCCATTGCTCAAGGCAAAATAGGATATGCCAGCTCTCTGGGATGCAGAGGTAGAACAGTTTTAGCTTCTCTCCTGCAATGGTGACAAAGTCAGATGAAAAGAAAGGGAAGGGGAGTTTTGTTCCCCTGGGTTTATCAGCACTTCAGACTAGTGTGCCAAATATGACTTGCCAGCTATGGCTGAATGGCAATACTTTCATTGACAGCATTTGTTAGTAACTAGGTTTGTCCCAGCCACTTTTCCAGCATCAGAGTCACCGTCATTATTGGAAGCACTTACTGAGGCTGGTCAGGCAAAGCAACCCCTGATCCATGTCTGTATGTATTTGTTATTGGTGAAAATGATATGCAGGGTTTTAAGCATGAATGGAATATGGAATTATATCGTTCCATTCTGCCTAATCAGTGGATAGCTGCTTTGGCATCTACCTGTCATGTCAATGGATCTTAGGGTGCATCTTATTTGCTCCATGCCTATTAGATACCACAATGTCTCTTTAATAAGGGATTGTCTAATTTGGCTAATTGCTGGTGGTACAATGCAGCTAATGCTGCTTCCTTACATGTTTTGACAATGTTGAGGAGTTGCTTCTTTTGGGGAGGAGGTTATTATAAGATAAATTTTGTACCAGAATAGTCTTTAATATTCACTGATGAACACACACTTGCTTGCTTGATAGGCAGAGAGTCAGTGAGCAAGCAGGCAGAGGCATTTACTTTGCCTCCTTCTCAGTACCATCATAGTTTGGGCCAGGGCAAGAGGCAGGTGAAGAGGCAAGTTGTAGTGATGAAGCAGAAGAGCACGTTCAGTGGGGCCCTGCTAGGGTGTGGGCCCTTAGGAGGTGCCTGACCATGCCTACCTTTGATGCTGGCCCTGCTTGTAATTATCAAAGGCTGAAAAGGAACATACAGAGCATCATCACACAGGGAGAAATGGTGTTTCCTTATCATCACTTCTCCACTTGTGCTTTTGTCTCTCATTACTTCCTCTTTCAAAAGGGGAAGTAAACAACATGCATGTGGCCCCTTCTGATCGCGCTACTTCTCCTGCACACAGCAGGAGATAGTGGCAAGTTCCATCTCAAAAATCATTCGGGTTTACTGGAGGCTTTTTTTGTCATGTGAAGAAGGGTAGAAGGGCCAGGAGGCATGTGGGATGCAGACAAGTTCATGAATAGGACCCGCAAAAATCCATGAGTGCCCAGTAACAAGTATGCAATAAAATGCTCATCTGATGACGCCCGTGGACTGAAGTTTAGAGAAATGAAGTGATATTCATTCATTTATTTATTCATTATATATTTTTATACCATCCAATAGCTGAAGATCTCTGGTCAGTTCGCAGCAATTAAAACCATAAAATACAAGACAACAAAATACAAATGATAAAATACAATACAAAAGTTTAAAACTGCAATACCAAAATAAATATAATAAGTGCCAAAATATAAAATACGACACCAGGTATAAAACAAACTAAAAAACTAAGATAACCTAGAAAATCCTACTTGGCCATTCCAAGTGCATCCTTCAATCTTATGCAAATCCAGTTGTCTGGATTGCTTAATTTCTGCTATGGATCTCCCTAGCCTGTCATCTGTTTGTTCAGTGGCACATGCAAGAATAAGACTTGCATAATGCCATCAGTTTTCCTTAACAATACAATTGCTTGGCAACTCCAGGCTGATATAATGGACAATATGCAGCACTTCAGGGGGTATTTGCTTTAAAACAAGCAGCAAGTAGGACGTGTAGCCATGGCCATAGGCAAAATTCTTTTGGGTTGATGAATTGCAAAAACCTGCAGAGCTTGTGAAAGTTGGACCAATACTGAAAGGCTCTTGGCAACATTTTCTTTCATTATCTTTCCTGTTCTACTAATTGTGAGTTTTTCAATCAGTCACTGGGTTTTCTTCATGATTCAAAATCAATACCATTCCCCCCCCCCTTTTCCCAGGTTCCTCTGATTAATGCCATAGATCACATTTTATAAAAACAATAAGATGAGCCTTCAAATTATTGTTACTGGTTACAATCACCAAACCTTTCCCTTGCCAGATGTCAGTCATCATAATCAATCATAACCCTCTCTGGATAACTACCGTGTGCCCTGTGACATTTTTTCAATGGATAGAGTCAATTGTGTATTATGCGGTCAAACAAACGCAGACCTCTGAAATATTGTGGAAACAGTTTTATCCCCACACACTCAGCCATGACGACATTCAGTCTATTGTCACAGACACAATGCACCTAATCAGCTCGCACAGACACACATTCATGATTGTGTACACACAATACCAACACCACTCACAGCTCCTCCTCACGGCCATTAGCTAGAATGTTTTAAGTGTACACCCAAAAGGTAAATACAAGAAACTCAAGAAGATGGCAAATCCTTACAACAAGCCAGTGAAGTAGGTTAGTCTGTGACTGTCCAACAGTCACCCAGTGAGTTTTATGGCTGACTCGGGATTCAAACCTCAACCTATGGCCCTCCAGATTCTTTGGCCTACAATTCCCATCAGCTTTACTGAGTATACCCGATAGTGAGGGTTCATGGGAGTTTGGGGCCAAAGTATTTGGAGGATCACAGGTTTTCCACCCCTGCTCTAAACTAATCAAAGATTTTGATTGGCTATAGCTTCCTGTCGAGTGTACAAACTGTATGAAATGGCCCTTTTTCGCTCTTTAAGATTGTAAGAATGTGGGCAGGAATTGTGTTATCTTTTTAATCTTAGTACAGTGCCTAAAAATGACTACAACCATTATTTATTTATATATTTGATTTGCATCCCGTTACTACTTAGAAAAATGGTATTCAAGGCAGCTTCTGCTTCTACTACCGAGGAGGAGGAGGAGGAGGAGGAGGAGGAGGAGAATTTCCTATATTTAAACATCATTAGAGTCTAAACAGGGGGTTTTCATCTCCAGCATAGGAACACATGGATACTCAAACCATGAAGTATCTAGGCAAAGAGATGTTAGCAATATACTCAAGCCACATGTCTGTCCTAGAGGCAGACTCTTTTGTGCAAAGTGCCCTTTCTCCAGAGCCCACCCTTCTGAGTTCTAAGTGCGCACGAGACACCAAAGAGATATAGCCCCGTACTATAAGCCTTCTTATCTGAATTGTGATCGCTCCCTGTGTGGGGTTCATATACTTCTGCTTGTGTGCTGTGACGGTGCTGAATTACACCCCATCCTGTGCTCTGCCATAGCAATGTGAGTAGGGTGACTATTGAGATGGCATTTTAAAATTTATTTTTCCCTTCCATTGAAGTAAACAGGAAGGAGATTTCTTGCAGCAGGTCTGGGGCTGATATATAGTCAGGAGCATGGTTGTGGACTGGAGAAGTATTGGATAGGGTGGAGGTGTGCTCCTCCGCTGTGCCACTCCCAACCCTCCCACAACTAGGGATGTCAGAGAAACCATTTGATGGGGAGAACTTCAAAAAGTTTTCCTAGGCTTCCCCTCCACATACACACACTTCATTTCGGTTCCCGCTGCAGCACCCAACTTGATCTGCCAGTTAACAGATTTTCCAGGAATCTTTTGTGGGGGGAGGTGAAAGTTCTGCAATTTGCAGATATTTCTGAGCATTGTGTGCAAATTATGGCTGAATTTGCATAATATGTGCAAATCCTGCCACAATTTGTGAAAATTCGGCTATAATTTGTGCAGATTTGGACATAATTTTCTCAAATAGCTCCAAAACATGTGGAAATTGTAGAACCTTCCCCCCCAAAAAAGGTGCAAAAAGTTCCCAAAGTTCAAGGAAAGCTCACAGACACAAAGTGAGTTGTAATGCCACAAAACACCATCAAGACCAAAGGGAACTGTTTTAGCTATTACACTGACATCCTTCGCTAACAGAGCAAATATCTGATCAAATGTTCCGCTGGTGTATCTGTGGTTCCACTGACATATCTTTTGTGCCAGCAGAATATGGGATTGTTCTGTCATCCTTGATGTGTTAGAACAGGGGGAAAAGCATGACAGCCAGTTTCAAAACGTCCAAGGATCTAAAGGGTGCCTTAATACCCTTTATCTCTTCAATCTGAATATTCATGTGTTTTTTTTCAAAATGGCCACCAGATGTAAAAATAGTTGATCTTCCATTTTTTACATTTCCAGCATACTGGGCTATATGGACCGGCAACTGTATTCAGTGTAATTGGACTTGTATACTATCTACTCTTTAATTTATAACAACTCTCTCTTATTTGAGAACACAAATGTTTTTACCATATGACCTGATAAATTCCCATATGCTAATCATAATTGAAGTAATTTTGTCAACATGTATCTCACTTGTTCTCCCTGAAAGTATTATTATTATTATTATTATTATTATTATTATTATTATTATTTGTATATCGCCCCATAGCCAAAGCTCTCTGGGCAGTTTACATAAGATTAAAACATTTTAAAACAATATACAAAGATTAAAACTGCAAAAACATACATTATGCACATACATTTAAAATCACTGTTAAGCCTAAAAACAAAAACAGACAGGTACATCAGATATTGCCAAATGCCTGAGAGAAGAGGAAAGTCTTGACCTGGCACCTAAAAGATAACAAAGTTGGCTCCAGGTGGGCCTCATCAGGGAGATCATTCCACAATTGGGGGGCCACCACAGAGAAGGCCCTCGGAGTAGGCACTCAGAGGAGGACCTTAGATGTTGAATGTAGTGTTTGGGTAGGTTCAAGTCGGGAGAGGCGTTTTTTCAGGTATTGTAGTCCCAAGCCATGTAAGGCTTTATAGTTAAAACCAGTACCTTGAATCGGGCTCGGAAACATACAGGCAGCCAATGCAAGCGGGCCAGAGTAGGTCTTATATGCTCAAACGTTCTGGTCCCTGTTATCAATCTGGCTGCTGCATTTTGCACAAGCTGCAGCTTCCGAACCATCTTCAAAGGCAGCCCCATGTAGAGTGCATTGCAGTAATATAACTAGGAGGTTACCAGAGCATAGACAATAGTAATTCATATTTGAGGTGGAGGATGTATTATTATTATTATTAATATTAATATTAATAATAATAATAATAAATACTTTTACAGGGCGTACATTTTGTATCAATCAATCAATCAATCAACAATCCTTAGCCTCTGAAAGTGTTTCCTTTGCTTACTCAACTGGGAAGTTTGAGATCATGGTATATGGTTCTCTGATGTTGTAAACTATCTTTAATGTTATGCTGCTAAAATAAACCACAAAACCTGGGAAATGTTTTGAGAACTTCCATTGACAAAACTGTCACGATTAAGGTCCTGATTTCATTCCTCTTGTACACTCTATTACAGTGGTACACAATGTGGTGTCCCTCCCGATGCTTTGGATTACAACTTCCATAATCTCTAACCATTGACCATGTTGGTTGGGCTGATGGGAATTGTAACCCAAACCAATTGGAGGGTACAAGTTCTCAAAAATGTTACCCCTGCTCTAGAAAATGACACATAGCTTTTAGTTACAATATAGTGCCCTTCATCCAATCAGGATTTCAGGGTGGTGTACAATTAATTCTATCACAAAACAATAAAACGCCTTATAAAATCCTTTACAATTAAAATCCATAGATGAATAACAACATTTTTTGAAAAATATGTTAATATGTAAGCCTAATAACATTAAGATGTATGCACTGGCTTAAACTAAGAACCTGTTTATCTGAACACTCATATTTGCATAATGCCTGAGATAGTACAGTCAATAAACAAACTTTATTGTCATGATGACAAGCCATAATATCAATCACACAATGCAATAATAAAATGCTACTATTACGTATAGGAGGTGGTATAACAGGATACTACAACGGCTTTACTACAGCAGCTGCAAATATTGCTGCCTTGTCATCCTCTGCTTTCCACAGAGTAAATCCTCACATTTTTCTATAGATCAATATTGATAAGCATCTCTTCCATTCTTCAGCAAGTTAATAGAGAGAGCAACAAAAGAAATAGTGAACCAAATTATCCACGTCCATCTATACATAGCGAAAAATACACGTTGACTTCTATATTGACTTACAAGGAGCAGCTTTCTCGTTGCATTCAATTCTCAGCACTGTGAAAGGCCTTCTTGGGAACCATTTATGCACTCAGGAGAATGAATAAGATTGTCCTCAACTATACTATTTCAGTGGAGGGACAGCATGTTTGATTGCTTCCCCATGAATCAATTGGATGCTATACTGTCCATCACGTTGGGTTTGACCCAGACTCAGGTCCTTTACGCACCATAGGGGCGGAGAGGGCGGGAAGTGGGGAAACCCAGAAGTAACCACTTCCAGGTCCGGCACTCAGAGACCGCACCAGAATGCGACAGCCCGGGCTTCTACTGGGCCGTCGCAACTCGCGCTGGCTATTTTGTTTTACAGATCTGCAGAGGTGCACACAAGCGCTCCTGCACAAATGTACGTATATTTTTTTAAAAAAAACTGCGCAATTGCGCACCCCTCCCCCCTGCCATCCTGGGGATGGCGATTTCGCTGTCCACTCCCTGATGGCCTCAGAGCCTTGTGGTGCAGCTCCGTGGCCATCAGTGCAGCCACGCTTACTCGTAGGTAAGCATGGCTGCGCCCGGGATGAGCAGCCACACCAGCTGCTCATCTCATTGCCCTCCCAGGAGCAGAAAACAAACCGGGACAATAGCGTTTCCTGAACTCCTGGGAAAATGGAGAGCTGGCCCCTGCCAGCTTGCGGGATGCTCCGTGCGGACTCTCCATGAGCAGGCAGGGGCAGCCCCGGGAAAAATAGCTGTTGCGGAAAGGGCCTTAGTTTGAATTAGGGTAGACATATTGAATTTAATGGAACTTAGGTTAATTTTATTTATTTATTCATTCATTTATTTAAAACATTCTAATACCGTTTACTATTTGTTTAAAAATGTCAGTGCACTATACAACATTAAACATACATTTAAACCGTATCCAGAGGCAAAAGTATAAAACAACAACAAAACGTATCAAAAACATCTTAAAACACAGAACTCAGGTCTCACAGCAAAAGCCTGCACAAAGAGGTGTGCTTTTAATAGCCATTGGAAGCATACTCCTTTTGGTGCCTCCTAAGGAATGGGAAGGAAGGTGCTTCAGAGAATAGGAGCCACCACAGAGAAGGCCCATTTCAATGTTGCCACCAAATAACACTCCTTAGGTTGTGGTACACTCAACAAGCCCTCCTCTGAAGATCTTAAAAATCTATTTGGTCATGATTAACTAAAATCTCCTTGAATTCAATAGATCTATGCTAAGTGTGCCTAATTCTGGATCCATATTACTGTCACCCAATGTTCCAGATATGCTGTTGCACACAAATCTCTGGGACTACTAGGGTCTAGGATACAGATGGGTGTGTGGAATGACCTTCTTACACAGCATCCCAAGAATAACTGTGTCGCTGCAAATTTTAATATACAAACATCTAATGACTCTCTTAGTATTAGTGCCCCAAGCACTTAGCTCATACCCTTGTAATATATATATATATATATATATATATATATATATATATATGCAACTCCCAATCCTTTTTCTGCTAGAATATAAGTGTAAATCACAACACAAGGATTGGATATGTCCAGTTGGTTGGGATTGCTGCTCATGACTGCTTGGTAGTCTCATTTATGAGTTTTTTGTCTGCTGTCCCTGAATGTGTTTTCATTTTATCGCAGCCAAATGAATTTTTAATACAGGCAACACATTTTCAGGATTGGATCTAAGCTATTCATGAAGAAGCTCCGAGGTGTAACATCCCAGGGCCTCTGGCCGTTTGTTCCTTTAAGCATCATTGGAAACTGCGTACTCAGACTCAGAGGTTTACTCACAAGGAAAGTGTTTATTAGGCAAATTTACAGCATACAAGCGCTGCCTCATAAATGGTGGACTCAAATGGCAGACACTTTTGCATCAAGTTGCTGACCCATCTGGACCCCTGGGTGGAAGCGAAAGCAATGGTTATACTGTTTTGCGCTTGTTAGAAGTTCTCAAGCAATAACACAACGCGCATTCCCATAGAATACAATGGTGGATCTTAGCCTTAGCAAGCATATCTTCTTCTTTGGCCTTGTTTCTCAAAGCTCAACAGCTCTGGAATGTAAGTTCATTATTACTCTGTCCGGCCTGTTAGGCCAGCACAGATAAGGTGCAGGTGTGAGACCTCTCTGATCCATTTTCCCAGCAATTACCAAGATGCACTAGCATGCTGTGCTGTGGGAAGCCGAGGCAGCCATTTCCCAGAAGCCTCTGGGCAACTATGGCTCACAGGATTCTTGGTCTACAAACAAGGTATCTCAGAAGCTTTCCAAATACAGCAGCACTGCAGCAGAACATAAAATGTTACCATACCCAATTAAGGACTTTGTATATTGTGGTTCTAATTGTTTTAATTGTGAACTGCCCAGAGAGTCTTGGCTGTTGGGCAGTATAAATATGTAATAAATAAATAATAAATAAATAAGCAATCTCCAAATATTCAAGTGCAGAAGCACAGAAACCATAACATTCACACATGTACCTCCATTGATATGCCAACATATGCTGGTTAGAAGAGAAGGAAGGGGTGCTTTCACTGCCCTTCTACTTGGTCTTCTTCTCCTCCAGAGTAGGGATGCGTGAATCAGCCAAACTCAAGCTTCATCAAGGTTCTCTGAATTCACCTTGAAACTTATTCTGAGTCATGTGTCCATTAAATTAGGCTGACCATATGAAAAGGAGGACAGGGCTCATGTAACTTTAACAGTTGTAGAGAAAAGAGAATTTCAGCCAGTGTCATTTGTATGCAATTAGTTCCTGATGAAATTCCCTCTTCATCACAACAGTTAAAGTTGCAGGGGCCCTGCCTTCTTTTGTATTTGGTCACTCTAGTATAGTGCCTGCAACTTTAACTGTTGTGATGAAGAGGGAATTTCACTAGGAACTAATTGCATACAAATGACACTGGCTGAAATTCCCTTTTCTCTACAACTGTTAAAGTTACATGAGCCCTGACCTCCTTTTCATATGGTCAGCCTAGTCCATTAGATTATTTTTAAAAAAATTCCTGGTAGCACAAAAAGGCATGCAGGTGTGTGTTTGTGTGTGTGTGTGTGTGTGTGTGTGTTCATCTGTATGCATCAATTGTGCACACTTTTGAAATGTATGCATTTTTTTCTCTCATTGATGAAAGCATGTTTGTGCACATTTTTCAAAAGTACACATTTTGTCATACACATTTTTCAAATAGATGGGTTGTTGTCAAACCCATTTTGGGGAGTCCATGAAGCACATCGCAAGCTTGGAAATTACAGGTTGCCTTCAAGTCCATGTTCAGGTCCAAGAGGTGTAAATCAAGCAGGAACAAACTGAATGAATGGCATCCCTATTCAGGAGTTGCTGTCACCTGCTTCAAGAATTGGGAAAGAAGTGGGGAATAAAGTTGTTCTGCCCCTTCCCTGGTTTTAAAGTAAGTGGAGGCTGCAGGGAACAACTGGAGGGGGCAATATGACATGTTCAGTGGTGTAGGCACACACTGGAAAATACTGTGTGACTAAGGGATGGAACCTGTGTGTCTATCCATAAATTCATTAATAGCATGATCCTATGCATGTTTACCCACGAGTACGTCTCACTGTGTTCAGGGTCTTACTGCCAGGTAAGCATGCACAGAATTGCAGTCTAACACATTCATACTTCTTTACAAAAAGATATTGTACTGTGTAATTCAATGGACACCGTAGAATATGAATTTAAGTAGAGAAAAAATAACATGGCAATCATATATCTCACTTAAGGCTGGCTCTTTGTTCTTATCAAAGACAGTGGCTGAATTCGGACAACACATTAGTTAATGGTGGGGTAATAATCAACTTTACAGTTGTTCATCTAGGGGGTACTCCCTACACAACATGGTAATAAATAATCAACTGTGGTGTGGATTAGGATCAGCGCTGAGTTGACTATGGCAGCATTCGGACAATATGATAGTCAATACAACTGACGATTGTTTTCTCCCCACCAGTTGTTTATTGTGTCGTCTGAATTCAGCCAGTGTGATCCATTTATTACCCTATTAATTCAAAAGTGCCTCACAGTCTTGTCTCAGAGGAGCATCGTCAGTGTCACAAATTCTAATGAAAATCAAAATTATGTCAGAAGTTAATAGCAACAACCTCCCCTTGATTGAGTCTAATTCTTGTAAATATTTTACACCATCCTTCATTTTCTATCAGCTAGTCTGCAGGCAGGAATTAATTTGCTGTTTCCTTGGCCTTTAACAATGGATACAAACCTAATTTAAGCATTTGGTGATTGAATTAATGTGGTAGGGTATTCATTCTCCGATACTTCTGCCACTAATGGTATTCACTTCAAACACAATAAATGCTGCAAATTAAGTCCTTGACACATAATAGAAACATTATGTGACCATCTCTTTTTGCAATAATGTGTTACAAACTTGATTGCTTATAGCCAAAAGCCACCACAGTCCAAAAGTAAGACAAGTGGAATATACAACATATATAGAAATAAAGAGACATCAGTTATAATAATGACAACATTAATGCCTCTCTACATGTTAAAAGCAAACAAAAACCGTCTTCTTGCATTTTTATAGAAATTACTACAAACTATTTGGAAATCCAATATGTTTCTAAAATATTAAGTACCAAATAAAATTATCAAGAACACAGGACACGTATGATCTTTTATACTAGTGCAAAGACCATGTCACCATGGGCAATAAACGTACTGCTCCTTTCCTGCTTTTTTTTTTACCAGCAGTCCCCTCACCACAGAGGGGCTCCTGAATAATGCAGATGTGGCTCATGCATAGTGAATACCTGCTCCGAAATTTGCATGCGGCATATACCCTCCCCTTCCTTGTGTTCCCCAATTGGCCGCCTCCATCATCTTCCCCCTTTCCTCTGGTGGCAACAGTCTAATTGTGTGGCAGTGCCCAGGGCTCACGTTCATGCCACATTGATTGGCCAAGTAGGGCTGTCTTTCATCCCACTGGTAGAGCGGCTACCTTGCCTGTATGGTGCGGAGGAAATTAGTTACTATTAAAGCTCGAGCTTTGATCTTTTTCGAATTTAAACATTTTCTGCATGTCTGCAATGCTTAAGCTTCAGTTTAAAAAAAAATGAGCAAAATCAGTCTGGTAGATCTCTAATAATAAGCCTTACACTACCATATTCTTATATAGATATTAGACTCTGGATTTGTTTTTTGTAGGGAGGGATTATTCGTTCATTTTGCTGCCAAAGTAAATTTTGCCCCCCTCAGTGTAGTAAAGTAAAATAGAACTGTTGTCAAAGGACTATAAGATATTAGTATGAAATTGAGATGTTAGATCTGTTTTCTTACTTAATTTAGATTATATTGCCACCTGATATTTGTAATTGAATTTGACATAAGTATTTCTTTCATTTGTTTGTTTTTTGTTTGCACATTTAATAAAAATAATAACTTTATAAACAGATAATTACCTGAAATATAATACATATCTACTGTTGACAAGGAACTGTAAGATATTAGCAAAAAGTGTACACCTTGGATTGTTTATATAGAACACAATATGTGATGGATAACATATCCTTTGTGTAGGGATGGATGAATATATGATTCAGTTCATTACTTAATAAGAACTTTTGAAAACTCATGAATTTCTTCATAAAAAGGACAGAAAGAAGGGATTTTTAAAAACCTGAATGTGGGAATGACTGAAACGATTTGTCCATCCAGGTAGAGAGCTTAAAGTGCTTAGCTTTAAAATGTTTAGGTTTGAATCCCTGTGTATTCAGCCAAGTTTGTAGTGCTAAATTCAGATTGCTACCTGTCCTTTCTGTTAAGCTCCTCATCTTCATGGCAACCAGGTACAACATCGTCCTGTCTATGCTGGGAATAGCAGTATTTACTGAATTTGGCCAACACAGATGTGTGAGAATCTCATTTCTTTTCCTTCTTTTCAAAGAAAACTTATCAAAATTCACAGATTTCTACATAAATAGCACTAGACAAGCAGAGGCAGGCACTCTGAAGGGCAGCTGAACTGTTTTTGCCATCTTACCATCAGCCAAGCCCTATCCTACCCTGTTTTGCTGTCCTGGGCTGGTCCACACCAAGCAGGATATAGCACTATGAAAGTGGCATGAAAGCGGAATATGGTATGTGTCTATGGCCCCAGCAGTTGTCAGTGCACTTCAATGCTGCTATAAAGCAGTAGTGTGGCTCCTGCCTCTTATATACCATTTTCATACCACTTTCATAGTGCTATATCCTGCTTGGTGTGGATTAGGCCCTGCTTTCTTAGTTTTGTTTGTTTGACTGTTACTATCCCTGGCTAGAGCTCAAAATATTCCCCCAGGCTGATTGCTAATCTGGCCAGCTGTATTTGTCTCCTGGGAAAGCTTTTTTCTGCCAGGCAGGATGTGGGGCAGTGATACCTCGGTGGTGGTGGTGGCTGCAAAGGGGATGACATCATTGGGGAGGGAGTATTAGTCTGGAGTGTTTGCACCTGGTATTGAGCAAGCAGGACAGATTGTGGATTCTGTTGGTGCACTACCTATTCCGCTACCTCACAGTCTCCCTACCTGAACTGACAGAGGTGGCCTTGGATGTGATGCTGAGGTTGCCCATAAGAATATCAGAAGAGCCATGCTGGATCTGAACAAGGGTCCATCTAGTTCACACAGTGCCAACCAGCTGTCAACCAGGAACCCACAAACAGGACACAAGTGCAGCAGCAACTGCTGCATCTAGACTCCAGGTTCTGGGGGACATCAGCCTCTTGTCAGGGGTGGCTAAGGATTTCATGGTTGTCCATGGAACTGTCCAAACTTGTCATTGGCCCAACACATCTAACAGAGTACACAGTAGATTTGCTTTTTTCAGGTAGACATGGAAATTGTGATCTGAAGGGCTTTGAATCAGTCCCTTTGTCACAGTGAGATCACCTCGATGTTTAGACTTATGGAACTTTTACCTTCTACAAGGGTGAGGGACCTATTAAGTAGGGATGCCAGAAGAATCCATCCAGGGGTGAAGTTTGTTGAGATTTCAGCAGCTCAGCCCCTCGGACTCTGGCTTGCTATCCACAAGCTGGACCAACTCAGTCTGTAAGAGCCAGGCCATTTCATGGATTTCAGGGTTTTTTCTATCTAAAATCAGCATTTATGTAATTTGCAGCCATAATCTGAAGTAATTGCAGCTGTAAATTGCTTGATTTGTGCAAATTGCAGGTGGAATTTGTGTAAAATTAAGCAATTTACAGCCGCAATTTCTGCAAATCATGGCCCAAATTAGTGCAAATTACACAAATTGCAACTGCAACATGTGTACTAAATGGCAATTTTAGGAGGGTGGAAAAAAAACCAAGAAATTTCCTGGATTCCGGGGAGAAAAGCCCATGGCTGGGCTCACAAATACAAACCAAGCCAGGGGCTCCAGGGAAATCCATTGAGCCACAAAAGGTCCAGATTTCCCCACAATGGCCATCCATACTATTAAGATGGTCCACTCCTGGAAGATAATGGATGCAGATGGCTCAGGGGTAGGGTGTTCCAGATGATATGACTGGTTCTCCTGTTGATCTGTGGAATACAGAAATGACCCGGGCAGTTGATATTATTGCTCCTGAGTGCCCTCTCTGGAGGGAGCTTGTATGGCTCCATGGTATGCCCAGAGAAAAGAGCTATGAAACAAAAGAAGAGACAGCTTAAGTGCAGATGGTGAAAAATCACCAGTGGATGCAATGGAACACTAGTGCCTATACACAAGTATATTCAGGGGCAGAGAAGGTGGCACAGAAACACTATTGGTCTGCCTCTATTGAATCCTTTGTATGTCATCCAGCAAAGCTTTTTAAGGTTGTTCGGGGCTTAGAAGCATAGAATTTTGAAATCTGCACTGATCCTTCATTGCTAATGGATGACCAGATATAACACAGCTGCTTTCACAGAATTCTGTGGGCCCTACCTTCTAGGATTTATCCGTGTATGAGAAGTTAAATATTTAGTAAAAAAAAAATTGATTTCAGCAACAGAAGAAAATAGATCTAGTCCATCAACATAACCCTTTAATTAAATGCCATGCTTGCTACTTTTTGTTCTCTATAGAATAAGTCATTGAGAACCTAAGCAATTTCATTTTATGTAATTTCATTCCCTAAATCTACTAGCTAGTTATGGTGTAACATCTGAAAAAGCTGAGCTCAACTATTATGAGCAATACCATTTATATAACTTCAGACAATTGCGCTGGATCCATAAATGCTATTACTTTTAAAAGCCATTGCTCTATTGGATTATTCTGGTGGCTTTGTCGGTTACTTACATCATTATTATCATTATTCGGGTTCACTCTGTATGCTTTGCGAGACTTCCATAACCTTTCTTTAAATGTCTTTTCATTTTTATGAGAGAATATCAATAGTTCTGCTTCAGTATCTTTATTGTACATAGGCCAGACCATTGGGAATGTACGTTTAATCATTTCTATGAACCGAAAAGATTTTGGGGAGAAGAAAATGGAGGAGGCTTCTTTCTTTCTGTAGTCCAAAAAGCTTCTCATTATCCTTAAAAATACTGTAAAGGTTAAAATCAATCCTAAAGTTATTACTTTGTCTTTTTTATAACATCCAAAATGAAGCTTTAAAAAAATCACTTCAGAAAGCCCTCCTTATGTCAGGATTAATATTTCATGAAACAACAATAGCTAACTATATATATATATATATATATATATATATTGTTCTCCCTTAATTGAATCAATTTTGTTTTTACAGAAAATACAAAGGGAATAGTATGCTTCAAAGTTCTGATTTCATACAGATTCTCAGGAATGGATTATAGCAGATTTCATACAGATCCTCAGGAATGGCTTATAGATGATAGGAAACAGACATTGTTGTTGTGTGGCTGAACCTGGCACTACTACTCTGATGATGATGATGATGATGATGATGATGATGATGATGATGATGATGATTTTGCTGCTGTTTCCCCCCCAACACTGGCCAAAGCAGCTCAAAACATATCAAATAAACCAAGGCTTTGCAACTCCAGATATGTTGGCCTACAACACTTAACTTGCCTCACTCTGGCTATGTCTGATGGGAATTGTAGTAGGGTGACCAGATAAAATCCAGGTCAGGGCTCATGTAACTTTAACAGTTGTAGAGAAAGGGGAATTTCAGCCAGTGTCATTTGTATGCAATTAGTTCCTGGTGAAATTCCCTCTTCATCACAACAGTTAAAGGTACATGCACTATACTAGAGTAACCATATACAAAAGAAGGCAGAACCCCTGCAACTTTAACTGTTGTGCTGAAGAGGGAATTTTACCAGGAACCAACTGCATACAAATGACATTGGCTGAAATTCCCTTTTCTCTACAACTGTTAAAGTTACATGAGCCTTGACCTGGATTTTATCTGGTCACCCTAAATTGTAGGTAAAAATATTTGGAGAGCTACAAATTGCCCATTGCCCATGGGGGGGATTTTTTGGGGGGTGGAGTGGCTGGATGGGAAGTTTCACACACAAACACATTGATGCATGGTGGTCCCAATCCAGATGGGAGGATGCTATGCGCTTACATGAAGGTTTTAAAAAATTAGGATCAGCTGCAGGCTACTCATTTAACATAGGCCACATCCACACCAAGCAGTGTATAGCGGTATGAAAGCGGTATATAAAAGGCAGGAGCCACACTACTGCATTATAATGGTATTGAAGTGCACTGACAATTGTTGGGGCCCATTGACACATACCATATACCGCTATATCCTGCTTGATGTAGATCTGGCCATAGTGTGTAGTTTAGCCCTATGTCTCTCTCCACTGAGCACCGCTTCCAGCACTGTCTTCAGGCACTAGGCTCTATCAAGCACCAAGGATGTGGGCTGGGACAGGTGGAAATGCTCAGCTTCGTCATGTTAGTCTGCCTCTTTTTCCAGAGCACTGGTTCACCCTTGTGTGCGCTCTGAAAGGCTTTTGAGCACTTTTCCCCAACTCTGCTACCTGGGATCCTGACTGGCATTTGCCCATGAGGTTGTGGGTTTGAGCTCCTTGGCTGACTGGAAGAGCCACAGCTCAGGGGCAGAGCACATGTCTTGCGTTCATGAAGTCCCATTCAATCCTTGCATCTCTAGTTAAAAGGATCTCAACATGGATGGGGGTAGGGGAGATCTTGGACAGTCACTGCGAGGCAGAGTGGATTGAGAAGGTGAACCAGTAATTTAACTCTGTATAAGTTAGCTTTGTCTGTTCACACTTGACATTTGTTCTATGCTTCTACAAAGCTTTTGAGTTCCTACATAAGAACATAAGAAGAGCTACATTGGTCCAGATTAAGAGCTCATCCAGTCCAGCATTATGTTCCATCCATGGCCAACCAGATGTCTATGGGAAGCCCATAATCAGGTCCTCATGGCTGTTTTCCCTAACAGTTGGCATACAGAGGCATACTGTCTTCCTGATACTACAGGTAACATATAGCCATCATGACTAGTAGCCATTGATAGCTCCATGAATTCTCCTCCTCCATGAATTCTTCTCCATGAATTTGTCTAATTCCCTTTTAAAGCTATCCAAGTTGGTGGCCATCATCACTATTATCTTGTGGCAGTGAATTCCCATAGTTTAATTATGGGCCTGTTCAGACAACATGCTCAGCCATGGTTAGGCTGTTAACCCTTCTGCAGCAAATGGTTAGTGAGCATGTCGAAAACATGGTAATGTAGCCACCATGGTTAGGAACAGTTCACATGACATGCTAAGTCATGGTTCATGTGACACACTAAACCATAATGTTTAGCTCAAAACGCTTAACCACTGTGGCTTAGCATGTCATCTGAACAGGGTCCATGTGTTTGAGGTAGAAGTGCTTTCTGGTAGCGTGAGCGCTGGCAGGCTGGCATGCGGGTGGGCGGCAGGCAGGGAGGGAGGGCGGGTTTTTCTGGGAGGGGTTGTTGGAAAAATTGAAAGCTGAGTTGCACCTTCTGAGGGGGTGAATGCTACCAAATTTCAGGCAAACAAATACAGGGCTTTTCATCCTAGCCTTTAAATATTATTGCTATTGTTAAAAGAGGAACTACACCTAATCACAGTGAATGATTTTACCAAGGCTCCCCAATCCTCATGATGAAGTATTATATTGTGGGACTGTTCCAGTGTTCAGCTGCCTGTGGGAAAGCCACAAGTAGGACATGAGTGTAATAGCAACCTTTCTGATCTTATTCTTCAGCAGCTGTTGTTTCTGACTAAACTTGCGTAGGATTCCGCTCTTGGACACTTACCGTGCAATTCTGTGTATGGCTATTCTGAAGTAAGCCCCATAGTTTTCAGTGGGGCTTACTTCCAGGTAAGGGTGTATAGAATAGTAGCCTAAATGCTGTATCCCTAAAGTGCAGGACCCTTCATGTGCATCTTTAAAAATAATACGTATGCCATGCCATTATATGGACCTCTTTAAAAAAAAACCAGTCTAGTTCAGCATTCCTCAACCTGGTGCATTCCAAATGTTGGGGACTACAACTCCCAGCATTTCTGACCATTGGCCATAATGGCTAGGGCTGATGAGAATTGAAGTCCAAAACATCTGGAGGGCACCAGATGGAGAAGGCTGGTCTAGTTGTTTAAAAGTGAAGTAAAAAAGGCAATTTATGTTTAGTAATTTTAAAGAAAAGGCTGAAAATGTCATGACTGTACTAGGTTTTGATGATCCTTCCCTAAAACATTTTACCTTGGTCGTTTGCCGGAATTGTTCCAGAACATGAATTCCTTTCAATTACTGTTTGATGGTCCAGGTTAAATAAGCAGGCCTTGGACTTCAGTTGTTGCTAGGCAAACATCCCAGGCATCCCCTTCCCCCTGATAAAACGTCAGTGCCTGTGTCAGCGTAGGCTGGTGACTTGCATTTCAGTGGGGCAGTGAATCCACTCTGAGTATCAGTCAGAACCAGTCAGAGCTCTAAAGGAGCAATCCAAAGTGCTGAACCCAATCCCCAAAATGCTCTAGCACCTTAGATGGCTCCGTTAGAGTTCTGACTGGTTCAGATTGAAACCCAGAATATATTCACTGCCCCACTGCAATAGGAGACACCAGTCTCTACTGGTCTGTGTTTAAGGTGTGTATGTGCTTAAGCATGGTATGAGAGCTGCCAGAGTTCTTGAGCTTTCATTCATTGCACTCTTTCCTCCCCCCCCCCCCCGTTATTAATGTCATCCCTGCTCAAGATCTGGTTGGCTTTTACTCACACGTGGTGAGGAGAATGTGGCTAGGGAGACATTTTTCTCCCTTTCTAATCTTTCTTAACCACAAATTTCCCATTTTCTGTTTAGTCTAGCACTGGAGTACCCCCTCCTAACCACAGTGTTCTTTAGCTGTTTATTTTTTCTAATCCAGGACCTGTTTTCTTTAGAAAAATGGAAAATAATAGATTTCTTTTCTATTGATCTTGTATGAGGACAGCAAAAAGAAATTTGTACAGCAACTAAAAATTCATGTTAATTTCATAGACATTGAATGTCTTACCTGTTCTTTATTTCAGTGATTTTAACATTAAGATGTTATGTAGAACATATTTGTCTTCATTGTGTCTGTGAAATCAGACATGTGACCAAGGCCATGTTCAGGTGGGCACTCCCCCTTGGGGGCTGGACATTTTGGTGAGTACGCCCCTTTGGGGCGGGCATGTTGTCCTCCTTTTCGGTTTCCAAAATATGGTCACCCTAGGCAAGTGAAGGCGGTGGGAAACCCAAAGGGTTAGATTGGGACCCCAGGTAGACCCGAGTTGGCTTACAGGCCTGAGGCATCATACATGATTCTCCCTTTCCTCATTTTATCCTCACAACCATCCTGTGAAGCAGGTTACTCTGAAAGACAGTGACTGGCCAAGGATCATCCAGTCATCACCAAAAATTAAGCCAAGGATAACATGCAACCCTAGGGCTACAGGGTTAGGAAACCTATGGTCCTAGTGATGCATGTCTAGGCTGACCAGATAAAATCCAGGTCAGGGCTCATATAACTTTAACAGTTGTAGAGAAAAGGGAATTTCAGCCAGTGTCATTTGGATGCAATTAGATCCTGGTGATATTCCCTCTTCATCACAACAGTTAAAGGTGCAGGCACTATACTAGAGTGACCATATACAAAAGAAGGCAGGGCCCCTGCAACTTTAACTGTTGTGATGAAGAGGGAATTTCATCAGGAACTAATTGCATACATATGACACTGGCTGAAATTCCCTTTTCTCTACAACTGTTAAAGTTACATGAGCCCTGACCTGGATTTTATCTGGTCACCCTATGCATGTCACCCTTGCCTTAATTTTATGTCTAATGTCCAAAGACCCTGAGCATGCAATCAATTCAGACTTCTGGCAAAAGTGATCTGAGCCTTGTAAGCTGTTGTAGATAGAGGAGGGATAGAGGGAAAATAGGGTGGCAGAAAAAGAAAAGGATTGACTGAACCCCCTTTTGGCTCTGGTTCTACTCATGGCCTCAGGGGGCCAAGATGCAGCCCCCAACAAGCAGTTCATGACAGGTTACCCATGAGGGAATGTGGCCCTCAACAGACAAAAAAAGTTGCCCACCCCTGGCTTAATCGCTGAGCAGGGATGTGAACCTGGGCCTCCCCAGTCCTCATCCAACAGTCCAACCACTACACCACCCTAGCTCTTAATGATATTACAATAAGGGCCTTTTGCCTGGATCCTCATTCTAGACTATAATATCCTTTCTTTCTGCTATTTCCATCCTGCCCTTCTGCCAAAGAATGGCACTCAAGGCGGCTAACAATCAAATCTGAATTACAAATGCTATGCCTAGCATAGTTCCTATTAATTATATTTATTTATTATATTATATCCCATCTTTCCTCTAAGAAGTTCAAGGTATTATACATCCTTTGCCATTCAACCAATTGTCCTGTGAGGTAGGTTAGACAGATAGCTGACCCAAGGTCACCCACTAAGCTCATTGGGTGAATCTGGGTCTCCCCACTCTTAGTCCATCACTAAGCACTATGCCACACTGGCTCACGCAGGTACATACACACCGGACCGCAGGTAGATAAGCAATCCATATCCCAATTCTTGCTGCAACACCTTCATGTTCAATAGTTGTCTGTTAGGGATTGGCTTTACCAGTCAATTTACAAAGCTGGTTCTTCACCAGTTCCCCAGAGAATGGAATGAGGTTTGCAATCATTCACAGTAAAATATTTTCAATAATGACACAATTGTTGGACTTTTCCGCTTACTAACGAGAAACCCCACTTTTGGGCTGGAGGAAAATAACTCTTTTCAATATATTCCCATCACGCTTTCCTTTAGAATGCCTTATTTTTCTTAGGTATGGCTGCTTTTTGACTGAAGAGGATTATGTATTTTAGGCAGCGTTTCGTCGTTTTTAATGGATTGGGCTAACATTAAATGGCACTGTGAGTTGTACCCCTGAGGTCTTCTGTTCAGCCAGACACATTAAATAATGAATTCCCCTCCACAGACCAAAGCATACATACAATCTAGCAACCTGCTAAGCCTTGCTGTTCTCTCTGCAGCTATTTGGGACTTTGGCTTCACTCAACCATGCAAATAGTGTAATTGAAGTACCTTCACTTATATGGACAGTACAGAATGAGTTGCACTATGCTTAGTTAGATACTTTTTAACTGTTCAGACCAGATTGGGGGACAGCACTGAAGAAAAAGAACAGAAGAAGAGCCATGCTGGATCAGACCAAGGGTCCATTTAGTCCAGGATTCCTGAGGATCTCTGTCTCAAATACACTTTTTTGCACCCTGGAAGCACCGAGTGTTGCACCCATGATTTTTGTGGTCCAGTCTGTGGAGGCAGATGTGCTCTGTGATATGCTAGTGTTTTCAGGGATTTGCTCTGTAAAAATCATGAGGATCCCTGCCTCAGATCCATGTTTTTGTGCTGTGACCGAGTGATCGATCCATGATTTTTCTGGTTCAGTCCGTGGAGGCAAAGGTGTACTGTGATTAAATGGTGGTTTTGTTATTTCCTTCTTATGAAAATGAAGATCCCCGTTTGATTTCATGGATCCTTGTTTTACTTTCTTGCTCAACGTTGCCCTCATCTTCTTGGCGGCGGGGTGGCAGTGCGGCGGCGGCAGCAGGCAGCGTGCCCCACATTGACGCTCGTTCCTCCCATCTAAAGCAGAAGGAGCGCAACGGCGGGCTTTCCTGCCACTGCAACTGCAACCGCCCAACAGGGGCACCTGGAAGCATGGGCCCCTCTCTTCCAAGGTAAGTTTTTTTGTTTATTTCAAACATTTTTAAAAGGGGAAGAGGACAAGCTCCGGAGCAAGAGCGACAGACAGTAAATGCCATCGTCGCCACGCTCCAGCTACAAAAGTCGGGTTAAATGCCCAACTTTTTTACAGCGGAGCTTTGGGGCTTTGCCCCTAGACGGCTTCGGAGTGGCGGCAGCTTCATGGAAATGACCTGCTGCCACTCTGAAGCCACCGCAGGGGAAAGTACCCATCTAGAGGTACCCTGAGTGGGTAGGGGATCATTTTCCTGCAGTGATGGGGCATTTCCCTGAGCACTAATATTTTTGTTTTAACGAAATCCATTCCCATCAGAGCCCAATAAATTCATGTAAAAATCTTTCTATGGGGTTGTGACTGAATAAATAGGGGTTAGGGGAATGCATTTAAGTCTGTGCGCCCATGTTATGTAAAAAATTATTTGGGCTTGGCATATGTGTGTGATTTGCAGATTGAGAATTTTGTGTGTGTGTGTGTGTGCAATCGCGTATGCATCTGTAGTGCTTGGTATGGGTGGATTCTATTCTTTTCAATTCATGGTGCTGCACTTCTTATTTTTGTTATGATAGAATATGCATTGATTATTTCTTTGTGTGTGCCAAGTGTTCCATGTGCTTTTAAATGATGGGATATATACAGCAATCCTATGTAGATCTGCTCAACAGTCAGTCTCACTGAATTCATGTATAAGCATGCATGTGCGAGAGAGAAATGGGTGCTTTCCCTCCCCCCCACCCCCTCTTTGCTTTCAGTGTTTCAAGGGGGTTGCTGGTTTGAACTGGCCATGTTGTGGTGTCCACTTCTTTGGTTTCCAAAATATGGCCACCTTATGGAAGAATAAAGAAAAAATAAGGAAAAAAAGTTGATGAGAGGGATTTCAGGAAAATAACATGTTGGGAAAAGATTAGCCCTCTCCTCCTGGAGAAGCATGGTCCTGAACTGAAGACATGTGCATTTGCATAAAAGTAAGGAAAACATTCACACATAGCTATTAGCAATTAGCATAACATGTAGTTTGTAGGGATGTGCACTGGATCGAACCCGATCCACGATCCGAGTCCGGTCCAGTGGGAAATCGGATAAATTATCCGATTTCCGATCCCGCAGCTGGATCGGCCGATCCAATCCGAACCGGTCCGAAAAAGCTCCGAACCGGTTCGGCGGATCGGCGGATCGGCGGGTGCCCACTGGCGCCCACCGCCGCTTCCATTGGTGGGCGCCAGCGGGCGCCCGCCGATGAAAGTGGACAGTGGGGGGGGGAGGAGGGGAGCACTTACCTTCTCGGCCCGGTGGCTCCCGTCCGGCGCCGGCGCCTACTACTACTAGCAGGCTCCGCGGCCTGCTCTAGGGTGGCGTGCCGGGTGATGTCATCACCCGGCGCGCTACTCTAGAGCAGGCTGCGGAGCCTGCTGGAAGTAGTAGGCGCCGGCGCCGGACGGGAGCCGCCGGGCCGGAAAGGTAAGGAGGGGGTGCGTGGAGGGGAGGAGGGGGCGCGCGGAGGGGGGAGGGGGGCCCTTACCTTTCCGGCCCGGCGGCTCCCGTCCGGCGCCGGCGCCTACTACTCCCAGCAGGCTCCGCGGCCTGCTCTAGGATGGCGCGCCGGGTGATGTCATCACCCGGCGCGCTACTCTAGAGCAGGCCGCGGAGCCTGCTGGAAGTAGTAGGCGCCGGCGCCGGACGGGAGCCGCCGGGCCGGAAAGGTAAGGAGGGGGTGCGTGAAGGGGAGGAGGGGGCGCGCGGAGGGGGGAGGGGGGAGGGGGGCCCTTACCTGCCCGGCCCGGCGGCTCCCGTCCGGCGCCGGCGCCTACTACTCCCAGCAGGCTCCGCGGCCTGCTCTAGGGTGGCGCGCCGGGTGATGTCATCACCCGGCACGCTACTCTAGAGCAGGCCGCGGAGCCTGCTGGAAGTAGTAGGCGCCGGCGCCGGACGGGAGCCGCCGGGCCGGAAAGGTAAGGAGGGGGTGCGTGGAGGGGAGGAGGGGGCGCGCGGAGGGGGGAGGGGGGAGGGGGGCCCTTACCTGCCCGGCCCAGCGGCTCCCGTCCGGCGCCGGCGCCTACTACTCCCAGCAGGCTCCGCGGCCTGCTCTAGGATGGCGCGCCGGGTGATGTCATCACCCGGCGCGCTACTCGAGAGTAGGCCGCGGAGCCCGCTGGTAGTAGCCGCCGGCGCCGGACGGGCCGAGAAGGTAAGCAGTGGCGGGGAAGGGGGCTTACCCCCCCCCGGAGCCGTCCGCTTCTATCCGCTGGCGCCCGCGGGCGCCAGCGGATGGAAGCGGGCGGCCCCAGGGGGGGTAGGGAGCGCGGGGGAGGGGGTTTACCTGCCGGGGCCGTCCACAGCGGACGGCCCCGGGGGGGGAGGGAGTTAGGCCCCCCCTTACCCACCCGCCGCCATTTTTTCCTCATAGACTTGCATTGCAATGCAAGTCTATGGGGAAAAAAATGGCGGCCGATCCAAAAATGTACGATTTTTGGGTCGGGATCGGACTCGATCCGGTCCGGGGGGCCTCCGATTTTGTCTGAACCGGTCCGGGACAAAATTGGAGGTCCCGATCCGGGTCCCGATCCGATCCGGGGGGTCCGTGCACACCCCTAGTAGTTTGGCCCCTACTATAGGCTGACCAGATAAAATCCAGGTCAGGGCTCATGTAACTTTAACAGTTGTAGAGAAAAGGGAATTTTAGCCAGTGTCATTTGTATGCAATTAGTTCCTGGTGATATTTCCTCTTCATCACAACAGTTAAAGGTGCTGGCACTATACTAGAGTGGCCATATACAAAAGAAGTCCCCTGCAACTTTAACTGTTGTGATGAAGAGGGAATTTCGCCAGGAACTAATTGCATACAAATGACACTGACTGAAATTCCCTTTTCTCTACAACTGTTAAAGTTACATGAGCCCTGACCTGGATTTTATCTGGTCACCCTACCTTACTACCAGCTGGCCTGGAAGGTGCTCCGGGACCAGGGTGCTTTAACGTTTGTGGCTAGAATAACATTTAGCTTTAGATGACATGTATTGTTTTCCCTGCTTGTTTAGCCTGTTTGTATGACTATTTACATTTTGCTATGACTTGTTAATTAATTATGTTAATGAATTATCTCAAAATGTTGCTGTACTTTATAATGTCATTATGTAATCCCCTCCACCCCGATGTTGCTGTAAATCTTATTGGGTGTGGTTTTACACACAAAAGCAGCATGCAAATAAACTGATGAGGAGGATTTTCATATACACTGAAGAGCCACAATATAAAAATAAGAACCCAGAGAGCCATGAAGCACCTTAAAGCCTAAGAAAAGGGAGGTTTGCACAACATGCCCCTCCCCCATGTATTGAAAGAATGTGCTAGAGAGTCATTCTGCCCCGCTACTAATGCCAAACACTGAAACCATGCATCCCCCCCACCCCCCGCTGCACAAGGTGGCAACACTTCCCTTCTGTCTGCACATTCAGACAGTGTGGGAAAGGGCTAACTATGTATGCTGAATGTAGAACACCTCCACATGAGGAAAGACACCGGTCCAATCTGGTTCCCTTCTTGTAGGAAGAAGTTTTCCATATGTACATCACGATATATGGAGGGTCCTTCCCATGCCTGTGGGCATTGAGCAAGCATTCACACCACAAGTGACAGTGGGACAGGGCTCCAGTGTGTGGGGGCAAGGCTAGGCACTACAGCCCCACAATCCCCCCTCACAATTCTTTCAATGGACGTGTGTTGTATTTGGGGGGTGTTAATCTCACTTTAATGTGGGATGAGCTTTTGTATGCTGGGATGCCCACTTCAACAGATGGCCCAGCCACCAAGAAACCATGCCAGGTTGTTCATGTCTGTGATGGACCACAGAATCTATTCCAGCTTCTGTGATCATCTAGAGGTTTGATGTCCTTTTATCAAAATGTTTATCAAACGTTTGATGATAGGAAGAGATGTTGGGGTACAGCTCTAGACTTTGCATGAGCTTTGACCATCTCCTAGTGTTTGACAGAAGTGAAGGAGGGATGAGATATTTCTCCAGCCCTATGCTTCTACTTGTCATCCCACTGACAATTGCTGGATAGTAGGCTCTTCATTCTCATGTGCTTGGCTTCTTTCAACTCTGTTTGCTCTGCTGGGATGTTCAGTTAAAAAAAAGTGGGGGACTATAGATTTTGTGTGAGGATTCCATGTTCTCAATTTTGATCTCAGATTTTTAGAGCTGATTTTTTAACTCAAGATTTTTCATTAATTTCTTATACTTTTATAATATATCAAATGTATATAGCAGAAGGATGAATGAACAGACATATTCAGAGCAAATGAATTTATATATGCCAACTGGTTTCTATGGAAATAAGAAAGAATTCTGATCATCTGTCTTTTCTGTCTTCTCTGTATGTGTGGATATCTTCATGGTAAATTCCTGGATGGAAAACTGACTGTGAACTCCATGTATTCCACCCAAAATTCCAGCACAGAAAAAAGGCAAGATGTACACATGTTAAATACATACAAATAAAATATATTCAGCAACACAGGGCCAACACTGAAAGGGCCCTGTCCCTGGTACCCAGAGATTGGAGCCTCTGAAGCCAATCTTAAGTCCCAGGCAAATTTATATGGGTGATAGCAGCACTTCAAACAAACAAGTCTCAAACTCTTCAGGGTTTTAAAAGTGAGTACTAGCACTTGGAATAGATTCTGGAAAGAAATAAGCAGAAATTAGCAATCATATTTGCAAAATGTGATGCAAACTGGTCACAGCTGGCTCAATAGTTGGCCATCTGGACCAATTTGAAATAGGCCTCTAGCCACTCAGAAGAGCTCTGGTGTCTAACATTGAGCAGATTCATTGGTGGCAGAGAAGAACATTCTGCTTTATTTGCTACCCCCTATCAAATTCACCATGCTGAAATGCCCCCGCCTCAAATTTATCATGAGGTGGCAAACTAAGAGGAACTCACATTTTGGTCATGCCTCCTGGAGGTTCACAAGGTGTCCTTTTTAAATTGATGTCCTTGTCCTTGTCCTTCCCAAAGCAATCTGGTTTGTGTATGTGCACTCAATATTCGTTTCTTTCCCTATGTGGATTCGTGATGCTGTTCCTACCATTATGGTGCAGTCCTGAATTGCTAATGTGATAGGCATTTCTTGAATACATAATATCTCTGCGCTGTAATAATGTGTCCTTTTAAAAATGGTAATATATCCTTTGGGCAAAATAGCTGTCCTACTGAAGTCAATGAGAACTGCAATCATCTTCGGTGGAATTAGAATGTGTCCCCTAGAGCCAGATTTTCAGATTAGCTCAACTTCTGTATGAGCACTAAACAAACTGCTAGATTCCACACAGTTTATTCAGCAATAAATGATGTGCCGCAGTAGCTCTAAACTATGAAACTATTGTTTCGGAGCAACTTTTATGAATTTCTTGTAGGGAGCATTGTTCTTAGCGGTGGTGTAGTTCTGGTGTGACTTAGTGGCTGAAGCCCACAAAGGCGGTGGTGGAGCCTGCTAGGGGAATGACCTGTTTCCCTCAGAAGCACCAAATTGAAGTGATTTGTCTCCCTTCCCTCCAGTTATTTCAGATACGCACCTTGGCAGAAGCTCTTTGGGGCAGAGCCTGTTGGGAGGAGGGTCGTTTCCATTAAAGGAACTTAACTGAAGATATTTGTCCTTCCTTGCCCTCCAGGGATTAAGCCTCTGGTGCGAGCCAACAGGCAAGAGCCAAAGGGCTCGTGGCCTTTGCTTATAGTCTGTATCGTCATTGAGGATGGCAGGCTGTGCAGTGGGAACATCACTGGCTGAGAGGCTCTCTCCATTTTCTTCCTCCCCAGGATTGGTTGACAGCTCCCGTCATCTGTCATCTCAGCACAGCACAGCAGCAGCCAGGAGAGCGAAAAAACAGTTCGTGACATTTAGGACTATCTCGCACCTGCTCCTCATTACGCTATTGCACTGGGGCAGTATAAAGATCCACCAGTAATATCCTAATCATAGGAGACCTCGGCCATCACTGTCAGTTAACATCTGGCTAATGTTTTGGGGAGGGAGGACCTCTACCCAGCTAGAAGCTTTCTATTGTTTTTATATAGGAAATATTAATGTGTGTAATGAATGGGGGAAACTATGGAACTCCAGGGTGTCAAGCAGGAGACTTTCAGCCGTACCCAGATATGGTAGGGATGGGACCTGGCTGGATCCTTTTGCGTGCAATGATTTCAGCTGTTTTATTGGCTTGTTTAATTGATTTATCTTATACTTATTGTTCCCTGTCTTAAAGGTGAAGTATAAATGTGATATATTGTATCTCACTGCAGATATAGATACAGTGTGTGTGTGTGTGTGTAAAAGTCTACAATTTTGCATTTACAAAATTACATGTGTCTTTTTCCAGGGCAGAATTAGATGGTTGTAGAGAGAATTGGATTTTTTTCACAGACATCCTGCAGAATAACAGCAGTATCCATGGAATGTTAAGAACTAGGTTCTGGCAGCTTTCATTTGGAAAAACCTGGAATGGTGGTCCAAGCATTCCACCCCTGGCCACCCCTTTTCCATTGCTCTACTACTTCCTGTGGATTTTTAAAAAATATACATGGGACATAAGGGGAGGAAGAACATAAGAAGAGTCCTGCTGGATCAGACCAAAGGCTTATCTAGTCCCTCATCCTATTTCCCACAATGGTCAACCAGAAGCCTACCGGAAACCCACAAGCAGGACACAAGGAGGTAAAAAATATATATATGCTGAAATGAAATGGTAAAAGTAAGTCAAATTCACCAGATTCAACAATGTTGTGCATACGTATCTGGGCAATTCACTGTATTTGCACAATATATTCTGGCCACTGCTTTTCAGAAGTCTTTATTTTCTTGTTGCATTTATATCATAGGTCTGTGCAGGGGGTGTGCCAGGTGTGCCCAGGCACACCCTAATAACTTGTGAGGCTTCCATGCATGCTTCCTAGCTCAGCCCGGGCTTCTTCCTCCTGCAGTACAAAGGGACAGAAACAGGCAGCTGCACTGGGAAACATGCCACATTCGGGCCACTTCCTGTGGGCTCCATCGCTGTGGTGGTGAACTCAGCCCTAGGTGAGCTGCAAGCCCCATAGCAGTAGTAGCTCCTGCTGCTGCTGCATTGCTCCAGGTCCAGCCTCCCTGTCACAGTGGTGGGGAGGGGACCAAGCCTCCACCCCTCTCAGAGAGTAGGATGGGTGAGGAAGACGGGGTGACTCACCAGCGATGCCATAAAAGGAGCTAGTAAGGGATTTCCCTTCTCTCTCTTTTTCTCTCCCATTTCTGTCCCACATAACCCAAGACTAGCATCAGCAGCATCCCTAGCAGCGCTGCCACCCACACCTCATGAGGGCCTGGAGGTTGCAGCAGCACTGCTGGGCACAAGTGGAGAGAAGGGGGCAAGGGATGCTTCACTCTCGCATGCCTTCCCCCTCCCCATGACAACCCTTTACTCCGTCGTAGTTAAATGTGATGTGATTGAGGAATTCAAGTCCATAACACCTGGTGAGATGAAGAAACCTGAAATTGGTTTGGTCAGTCTGGGTTAGCTCATTATCTGGTTAAAAATAACGATCATGAAAATTGACTGCATCTTTGTGTACACCTGGTTATCACTACAGCAACAATTTTGTAGTTTGTGTCTCATTTTTTTAAAATTTGTATTATTTAAGTAAAGTTTAGTTGTTACTTTTTTAAAAAAACGTTTAGTTAAGGTTTAGGTTTTTTTAATTTGTTTGATGAATAAAAATTATTTATGAGTGAGTATTCAATAAATGTTAGCCTTTCAAAAAATAAATCCCTGGGTGTACACCCTAATAACATGTGCTTGTGCACGCTTATGATGTATATTTGACATGGTTGATCATGATCTTTTGTTGGATTCCCTTCGTGACTTTGGTTTCCACGACTGTCTATGACTGGTTTGCTTCTTACCTATTGGGTCATTCATTCAACGTGTTGGCTAAAGGCCACTCATCTTCTTTTCCTCTTTTAGTTGGGGTTCCACAGGGCTCGGTGCTTGGCCCATTGTTGTTTTCTTTATATATGTTGTCCTTGGGTAATCGTATTCGATCTCATGGCCTCCAATATCACCTGTATGCTGATGATACACAATTATATCTTTCATCTCCAGAACTTTCTCCTGATGTTCAGGATCGTATCTCGGCATGTCTTTCAGATATCTCAGCTTGGCTGCTTCATCATTGTTTGAAACTTAATATGGCAAAGACAGAATTGCTTGTTTTTCCTCCCAAACCTTCGCCCCACCTTTCATTCTCTATTGCTGTTAATAATCTTACACTTAATCCAATTGAGGAAGCTCATAGTCTTGGTTTTATATTTGATTCCTCACTTTCCTTTACTCCTCATGTTGAGGCAGTAGCTAAGTCCTGTCATTTTTTCTTATATAATATTGCTAGGATCCTATCGTTTTTATCTGTCTCTTCTGCCAAGACTATTGTTCATGCTTTGGTCATTTATCGGCTGGACTATTGTAACCTTCTCCTGACTGGCCTTCCTTCTTCTCATCTTAGTTCGTTGGTTTCCATTCATCATTCTGTTACTAAGATCAACTTCTTGGCTCATCGCTTTGACCATATCACTCCACTCCTGAATTCCCTTTATTGGCTTCCAATTCACCTCAGAATCCAATATAAGCTTCTCCTGTTGACTTTCAAAGCTTGTCACAGTCTAGCTCCTTCCTATCTTTCTTCTCTTATTTCACATTATTGCCCCGTTCGTGCTCTTCACTCATCAAATGTTATGTTTCTTACCCGCCCAGGGATCTCTACTTCTCTTGCTCGGCTTTGTCCATTTTCTCTCGCTTCCCCCTATGAGTTCAATTACAGTCTTTAAAGCCCAATTGAAAACTTTTCTTTTTTCTAAAGCTCTTAGAACTTGATTTTGATTTTACTTTTATACTGCTAGTTTTATTGTCCCCTGTGCCTATTTGGTGCATTCTCTTCCTTTTATTGTTTTATTGTGATTTTATCAGAATGTAAGCCTATGTGGCAGGGCATTGCTGTTTTATTGTTTTACTATGTACAGCACCATGTACATTGGTTGTGCTATATAGATAGATAGATAGATAGATAGATAGATAGATAGATAGATAGATGATGATGTTTGGGTCCCAGAATTCTCAAGCACCTGACTATAAACAGAACGTTGCTATCAGCTATGCTAGATAGGACTAATGGAGTGAGCTTTGATGTTTTTATTATCTCCCTTTCCTTTAAACTCGGGGTATAGTATACATTACGTGTGTGTGTGTGTGTGTGTGTGTGTGTGTGTGTGTGTAAGAGAGAGAAAGACAGAGAGTGGATGGCAAGGAGAAAGAGGTTTTTTTCTGATTGATTATTTTTAAAATTAGTTTGTGGGGTGGAGTTAGGAGTTTGGAGCAGTTTTAATTGGAAGGTTAGGGGAAAAAATGGACTTAAATAAATTCATTTATTTAATCCATGTTTATAATTATATTTAACATTTTTTCAATCACTAGCCTGGATTTTGGTAGATTAGGATGGACTGGAGATAGTCTGGCCCACAAGAGTTTCTGAATACATGGATATTTTTAATGGTATCGTTAGTCTTTTGTTTTGTTACTGGTGAAGGGCTGAAGGATGCCATCACCATGTTCAGAGTTCAGGTGGAAGGAGGCAAGGGCAGACGGGCCCATGTCTTCCTCTTCTGACCAGGTTTAGCAAGAGCTTCATTGATATCTTCCCTCATACTCTCCCAGCCTGCCTGTTTTCTTGCCTGCATGGGCAATGAAACATCAGGCCATAATTTTTCTGTTGATTGATAGGTTCACATTTGAATAACCTGCTTCTCCGCAGGAGGCACTAATGATATTCCATTCAGAAATGGTTGGCTGCGTTGGTTGAGCTCTGCTTTAAATGTTTCGGTACCAGACAACAATTAGAGCAGAACAGCCTGAGCAAGAGCACTGGATTTTGTCAATGCAACACTGCTGGGGGGGGGGGGGGGGGGAGGGATCAATACTGTAATTGATGTTGTTTTTTAAGAGTAGAAGAACAGTCATTTGGCTGTTGTAGCTCAGAAGTCAAATAACTGCACAGTAAGACAAAGAAAACATGAAAACCTGTTGGGGAAAAAATGACTGCAAGAGATGCACACAATTATAGTCATCCAAAAAACCAGCATAGAACTTCCCTTCATGTAATTTCTGCTGCTGATTCAAGCAATCTTGATTTTCAGTGTTGCTGCTGTGTTAATGTCAGTGACAATAGTCTAAGGCCATTATCACACGCGCGGTTTTAAGCACACTCACCATGACTTTGATCCAGTTCTTCAGCGCGGGGCTCGCATGATGTCATCCCCCTCGCGCTGTTCTCACGCCCTGAGTGCTCTGTTTTTAGTTTCTGTTTCGATTGAACCCTGAACGGGTAAAGTCTGTTTCAGGCAAGTTCAGGCAAGTTCAACAGGCTGAGCTGAGGTATCGGAGCAAAACTGACCAGGTGTGATTCAAAATGCTAGATTCGCATAGGAAACGGAAGGGGAACCCGCAGAAGCAATCCGGGGGGGGAAATGGTACGTGTGATAAAGGCCTAACTCAATGGTGCTTACTCCAGCATGAACTAGGGAAGCTGGAGAAATCTGCAATGGATTCAAATGAGTTTGGATTTTTATGAATCCATCATGTGGATTCTCCAAGACACCAGCTTTTTCCATATCTCGTGGAGCAGTTCTTCACTTTGGGGTGGGGGGTAGGGATTTGCACTAGCACAAGTCGAATGAAATTCTGGTAAAAACAAACAAACTGATTCTGTCAATAAACAGATGACAGAACATAAGACACCTGACAATCTGAGAAACACAGACAGAGCAGATTAACAAAATCTGTACGTCCTTAGCATATTCAAATATAAGACTGGACTGTTAAAGTACAACCAGTCTGAATACTAGCCCATGAAGCATGAAACTTCTGAATGCAACAGAGTGTTTCATTTGGCCTTGGAGGAGGTCTGAGGGGGGCAGTTTAAGTAGATTGCCCTTTGTTGAAGAGTTCAGGGGATTTTTGACTGGCAATCCAAGCCAACCTTATCCCTACCTCTGACCTGCAATATTCATGTAAAGTATACCAATTATGCTATTCAAAAAACTTAATACCCAGCTCTACAGTGTAGTAGGGCAAAAATCTGGCAAGCCAATGGAAGCAAGGCTCGCAGGGTCAAAGTGCTGGGACTTTTGATAAGCAGGGATGATGTCAGCTGCTAGACTTCCCTCTAAGCTGAGCTGAAATCTTCACAGCAGCTTGGGGGGATGGATTTTCCCAGCAACAATATATTGCTGTGAGCTATCCTTATTATAATGCAATTATTTTGGGGTAGCATAGGGCCTGTTCAGATGACACACACTGATCCACTGTGGATTGGTCAAAAACACGATCCATGATGGGTTAATGAGTCATTTGGCAGGAGAATTGCTCCACAGTGGATCAAGTACCCATGCCTGCTACCCATCTTCCGCAACATGGTTAGCTGATATCCACAGTGGTTCCCAGGTAATGTGATGGAAATCCTATGGGTTTCAGGGCTTGGAGCAACAGAGAAATGGGGAAAAAAATGGCAGTGACCATACAGTCTGCCAGCAAGAGCAACCACCACTTCCAGTGATGCTCCTGCCATTGCTGGTTTTCCACGGTCGGCGGCCATTTTCCCCATTTTTGCAGTACAGCTACCGGCTGCTGCCCATTGAGCACATGGAGGATGGCGGGATGCACAGCTAAACCATGTGAAGGTAAGTGATCTAACTACAGGGGTGTAGCGGAACCACAGCCTACGGCCTAGTTCTGTGGTCTTGTGGTGGGCCCTCCTGTCATGGTTGTGTTATCCCTCCCCTCTCCGTGGTTCCCCTACACATCCACCCATCTCCGTGCACAGCTGAATCAGGCCCTTAGTCTTGAAGAGGCAATTAAGATCTATTTGCTTTACCTGTTGCTGGTGGACATGAAAACTGCTAGAATTGGTTTGTTGTTATGGATAAAAAATGTGCCCGCGTTTTTGGACTCTCCTTGGGAACATGGCTGTCATGATGGCACCTGCATTTCAAAACATACTACTACACCACTGAAGCCAGTGCAGTTGGCTTGAGAGGCGAAACATTTCTACACAGCCCAGCTGTGACCGGCAACGCCAGCTGATGATAGGCGAGTAGGTGCCGTCAAAGTACTCGTGCTATTTGGAAGATGACCCTCTAGGGCCCTGGAGATGAGACGCATATGAGACTCTTCATAGGATGTGTGAAATGGCCTTGCCATCAATGGACGGCTTCCTGTTACATTCATGGCACAGCGCATGCCCTGCCAGCAGGGATCCCTGTTGGAGAACTCATTCCACGCAGGCGAAGGTAGGAGGAAGGATTCAATAGCTTGACATGTATCCGGATCAGTGCACAGCCTGCATGAGAGGGGATGGATCGTTCAGAAGGTCTCCTGTTCTTCTCCCTTTTGTGTAGATCTTACTAAACGGTTGGCCCTGGTGAGCCTGCGAGGTTAACGGGTAGCAATATTTCAGAGGTTTCCCATCCCTGCTCCTGGGAGTATAAATAATGCATGACTCAAACCCTGCAATCTCTGCTTGCGCTGATTCTTTAATTACAGGAGACTACCCAGCACCATTCAGAGCCAGGACACTCCTTGGCAAGTGCTTTCAACGGGGCTGTCATAAAGTTCAATTTCCAAGCAAGAGAAATGCTGGGAATCCATTTATTTTCCTCACTGGAACATCCCCCAGGGTTTAATTAAAGAGTGGTAATTAGATGTACTATATGTTTGCGTCTTCTGTCGTTTGTGCCTTGAATTTTGATCACAGCAATATGCTTTCGCTTTTTTGATCTCTCCTTTTTTCTGTTCTCAGCAAGATTAACCAATTTACCCAGATTGGGGGTGGGGAGCCCCCTTTTTTCAGTAATTTAGTGAGCTTCATATCAGATTTCCAAAGAGACTGGGAAAACAGAGGAGTCTGGTAGGCAGATCAGAAAGATGGGAGTGTGGGAAACAGAAAACATTAGAGAGTCACCTACTGGCATGCACAACTGAGTAAGTCAAATCATTCCTTTTGGATCCATTTGATCATATAGAGCTGTCTTCCCCAATAAGGTGTCCATGGAGCCCCACCACAGGTTTATTTGTTTAACAACAACAAAATCTTTTTTAAGGGTGGCTGAGAATCTATAGCTTTCCACTATATTCCTTTCCCCCAAAATACATCTGAGCCCACCCGGGAGTTTGTTTGCAGTGTGGAGTGCATAACTTTTCTGTTTGCAGTATTGGGTGGGTTTCTTTCTTTGTGTTGGATCCAGGATCTGCCTTCCACTATATGAAAGTCACACACACACAGAGAGAGAGAGAGAGAGAGAGCATTTTCAGAGGACTAGAGGGGCTCTTGCGAGAAGGAGGGAGAAGAAACATCCACATCCATGAGTGCAATTGATCTAGCTTAAATCTAGATTCAACCCTAGCTTAAATCTAGATTCAACCCTATGTGCGTGTATGTTTGGGGGAAATTGTTTTGGGGGTAGAAATTAGTGGAATTTATTTAATGGTGTTTGGGGGAAACTGCACATTTTGTGAAAGCTGCAGTTTGACAGGGTGGTTTTGTGTCTGGGGGTCAGATCCCACTTCTTCCTCGTGCTCAAATTCTTGGGAAGCGAGTTGTCTCTTAGCTCAGCAGCTTGCCTTCTAAAAAATGGGTGTTAGAGCAGTGTTTTGGTGTCTAGGAGCTGAGACCCTACCTCTGCCGTGAACTCACTTTGTTGAGCAACTTACTTGTCTTTTAGGCTCCCCAATTGCCTCCTGAAAAATGTATGGCAGCCATTTTGTGAAGAGGCCTAAAGCCATGGTACCCAAAACATTTTCTCAAAATGCCCATATGCTCAAAAAGGTTGGGGATCCCTAATTTGTATAGTAATATGGCTCTATTGATGCAGAAATATGAAATGGAACACTAAACGTTTTTATACAAGTGGGACCCGCAACGAAATGTCACAGCATATTCCCTCTTCTAAAAGAACTGTTCAGGTTTCCAGCAGCCCTTCCCTCCAAGCAAGGTATTCCACTCCTATTTTTCCAGGCTAATCTGTTTTCCTTTTCTAACTGTCACTCTGAAGCACCCATGGGAACCCTCCATCCTGTGGGCTAGATCTGGCCTGCAGGGGTTCCCCATCCAGCTTGTCTGTTTCTTGCGAGGTGTAGGGTGCAAATAACGAGTCGAGACAAGAAAGTTGGGTATAAAATGGGCCACTTTTATTCAAGATCTGCAGAAGGGAGTAAAACCTATGCGGGCATCCTCTCTTGGCCTCTTCCAGGCCAAATCTTAGGAATGGGCGAACGATTCTCTGACCTCGAGGTGGCAGCACACGTTCGCCACCCCTTGGTCTTACCCCATATGGGGTTGGGAGGCCTTCCTTTGTCACAACACCCATGCCGCAGGGCTCCGAATGTGTGAGTAGAGTTGGCCTCAAAGGTAAACCTTATTCCCATGATCTGGTGCTGCATGGCTCCCAGATGTGGGCCTCGGGTATTACCCTTTACCTCAACGGTTCCTGAGAATGTTCACCATTTGAAAATGCCTCTAAGGATGCCCGCACCTACCACCAAATTAAAGTGACCGAATTGATACAAATCCACCTATTTACTACTCCCCAGCTGTCTTACAGTATGAAGTAGGCGAAAAAACTCCTAACCAAATTAGGATAAGAGTAAAAAAATCCTACTTGGCCTCCTAATGACAACCGGCTAGCCCATACTGTTTACAGGGAGGGAAGGGAGGGAGCTTCGCAGAGATGAAGAGGGCGGGCAGGCCCGTTAGCTGGCTATTTAAGCCGCTTGGCCCTGCCCCGCCCAGTGGCACTATATGGATGCTCCAATCAGCAGCATCCACCTTGGCTCTTCTCCCCCCCCCCCCACCCGCAAATATCATCCCACGCCCAATTGGGCTGGGGATTTCACTTCCTTAGGTCCTGCCTAGAGATATGAAGGCCTAGAAAAAGACAGGAAAAATAATTTAAAAAAGTTTTTCTGAAGGCTTTTTTGGTTTTTTCCCCCCAAAATTGAAGAAAAATGAAGAAAAAACAGATCATGATATGTTTTATTTTAGCATGCTGCATAAAATGTTTAAGACAAGATGTTTAGATATTTACTTCTCCAAAAGATTTCTAAAACCTATGTACAGTATCAGATTATTACAATTTCTGTGCACTGAGGACAAGCAAGTCCTAGGTTGCAAACTGGGACTACAACTCGCAAATACAAGAGCAAGATGCATTTCTGCCTCTAGGGGCACTGCCATTGAAGCAGAGACCGAGACTGATAGTGATAGCTATAGCTCAGAAAAGAGTCTGATTAAATTTCATGCATATTCATTGAATCTTGGGTCCCCTCTACAAGGATTCGCTTTTGCGCCTGGTTAGGCGCTTATGCGCACGAGATGTGACGAGAGGCGGCGAAGTGCATTAAGGGATGACCAAAATGCGCTTTACAAGTCGTTAATGTGCATAAGCGCTTATTCACATAGTCAAAATGTGCTTTAACGGACAGAGCAAAATAAAACTCGCTGTTTAACGCGCATTTGATAATGCGCATAATCAGAGAGATAACGCGCCTCTACGCCCGATTTGCGCTCCGTTCTTGTAGAGGTAAATTTTTTTAAGCGACTTGAAAGAGCTTTAAACCTCTCTTGTAGAGGCAGCCTCAGTCCCCCTTTTTTCAGTCCTTTTTGTGGGTATGGTTGCTTTATGTCTGCTTGACACTGTGGAGGACTATCGGAGACATAAATAATGTCCCTTGTTACTAATATTACTGGTTTCTTCTGTTTGTTTGTTTGTTTGTTTGTTTGTTTAATTGTTGCCTGCTCCTCATAAAGTGGCAAAACCAAAGAGGTTCCTTACAGGTCAGGTGTTCCTTACAGTTCAGGAGCTTGTAGCTCAGTTTGTTTTTTTATTTGTTTTTTTAAAAGGTAAAAAATTTAAAATTTTAAAAAGTAGATTCAATTTGTAATAATTGCTTGAATGCACTATACTTTTAATATACCAAATGTGATAATTTTCTGCCAAACCAACTTGTACTTAACTACATTTTATGTTCCTAAAGTAACAAAGTGACTTTCGATCTGTAACAAGTGCTAATATTGCATTTTTTCAATTTTTTTCAAAAATTTCATTTTTTAAAGGAAAAAACGGAAAACCGGTTTTTTCCCATGGCTTCAAAATTTCCAGAAATTTTACATCTCTAGTCCTGCCCAATTCTCCCAGGACCCACCCCCTCTCCCCAGGCAAAAAGCCATATCTCTGATTAGCTACTGATCAGCGATAACACTTTTCCTCTTTCTCGGTGCTGAGCATGGAAAAGGTATTGTCTCAGATCAGCTGCTGCAGGAAGTAGCTGATCTTCATAGGGCTGGGAAATCTATGTGTGTGTGAATGGTGTATGGATCTGTGAGTGAATGGTGTGAATGGTGCAGGTGTGTCGATGTGAATGAGAGAGTGGGGTAGCCATTCCCACTTTGGGCTTTGGTCCCATCCCTTTGTTCTCGGGACATGCCCACTGCTGGAAGGTTTACATGTGGCATCTGACCCTCAGGCTACAAAAGGTTCTCATCCCCTGCTGTAAATGGTCTGCCCAGTGTAATCCTTCCACTGATGGAAGGTTCTTTGATCCAGCAGAAGCTTATGTCAGCAGAATGAAGAGAGGTTTCCAGAAAAAGCTTCCAGCAGCACAATCACCTCCCTTCCCATTTTGTTGATGGAAGCCTCCACTGGATCAAAGAGCCCTCCATCAACAATTTGATACCATTGGATACAACCATATGTCCCTAGCACTAGCAATATTCAGCTTCTTACCTTCCACGGCATGTGTGTGTGTGTGTGTGTGTGTGTGATGGAAGAACTAGCACCTCCAAAATCAGGGTCACACTAGATCAGTTGCTGGCACCAGGGCTTGGGCCTTCAGGACAGACAGCTCCAGGTCCTTCTCTGTCAGGGGGAGGGGACTCTGACTCTGGAATAGATGCTGAGCAACCCCCTGACCCCCCAGGAGCATCGTCGCCTCAAGCAATAGCCCAGTAGGGCCCCTGTAAGGAGTGCTCACTTACACAGATGGTCTCCTCAGGAGAAAGTGACTCCTCTTGAGTAGAGTTCTAGTCAGAGAGCTATAATGGACAGCAGCCGAGCCTTAGTAGGGCTCTGCAGCCTTTGTGATTAAAGTCAAAGCTTTCTAGTTGCTGCTTCATCTCCTGACCTTGCCTTGTGCTTGAACCCCTGTGCTACAGACCTTGGACTCCTGCTTGACTCTGCCACTGGATTGTGTATGTTTTGGACTGCTGAACTATGGTTTGGCCCTTTGCCTGTTTGGCCCTTTGCCTGTTTGGCCCCTCTAGCTTTGCCTGAACCCCCTTAAACAGAATCCTGTCTGCTGGAACATTGGCCTAAAATTATCAAAGGGCTCGGAGAACCTTCCCTATGAGGAAAAGTTACAATAGCAGGGATAGTTTAGTTTGGAAAAAAGAAGCTAAGGGGAGACCTTATAGAGGAGTACAAAATTATGTATGGTGTGGAGAATGTGAACAGGGAGACATTTTCTCCCTCTCCCATAATGGTGGAGCCTGGGGTCATCCCATGAAGCTGATTGGTGGGATGTTCAAAACATATAAAAGGAAATACTTCTTCATGCAGCACATAGTGAAAGCATGGCATTCACTATCACAAGATTGTGGTGATAGCCACCAATTTGGATGGCTTGAAAAGGGGGTGGATAAATTCCTGGAGGAGAAGGCTCTCAATGGCTGATAGTCATGATGGCTAAGTGCTCCAGTATAAGAGGCAGTAAGCCCATACACCAGCTGCTGAGGAACATGGGTGGGAGGATGCTGTTGCAATGTATCCTGCTTGTGGGTTGCAGGTCAACAGCTGGTTGGCCATTGTCTGAATAGAGTGCTGACTAGTTGGACCCTTTGTCTGATTCAGCATGGCTCTTCTTATGTTCTTATGTACTTGGCTTTGTGGTCAGCCCTATCACTGAGATTGCTACAGCCAATGCAGGACTGTGTGTGGCAATTAAATGCATAACATTAGATTATATAATACTTTTAGCCTAGTGAAACAGAACACAGGATCAATCCTTGGATGTTAATTCCTCGGTCAATCCTTGGATGTCCAATAAATAATGATGTCTGAGAGCAGGTGCTGGGAGAGACCCTGGAGACTTTCTGCAGTCAGAGGAGGCAATATGGTCTTACATGCAGCAGTGATCTTACTTCATGTAAGGAAGTGTCATAGATTAATACAATCAACTGACCAAGCATCCATCAATGTTTTGCAAGGGAATTTTCTCCAAATCAATTCAACCATCCTGAAATGCTATACAGAAATTTTTGCTCTTTTCCGGAGATTACACAAAAGCAATGGATATAAATACTCAATGCCCTGTTCATTATGTGAATGGAATAGAATGTGATTCGAATGAATAGATGAAACTTCCCAGGGATCTGCACACACTCTTAGAAATGCATTGTGCTATTCTTGCCCATTCATCCAACAGCACATCAGGTACAATCACAAATAACAGTGTGGTCAGGTACCTTCCTTTATTTGCCAACAACATATGTGAATCATCTTTATTCCTCCACTTTCTTAGAAAAAAAAGAATTAAATGTCTTCCATCAGAATCGATCTGGGCCTCTGTGTGTCTGCACCTGAATCCAAACTGACCTTCCTTTCCATCCACAGAGGTTTCTTTCTTGAGCACAGCATGTCTGTTGACCAGACAAAAGCAGAACACCAAACTTCTGGTATTTATTCCAGGTCTGCTGAATACAGATTCTTCTTAAACAAAGGCCAACAATATATGCTCCTATTAAGGACATAAGAACATACGATCAGCCATGCTGGACCAGACCAAGAATCCATCTAGACTAGGGCTGTGCATGGATCTGGATCCTGAATCTGGAACAGATCGGATTGATCCAGGCCTCCCAGACAGATCCGAACTGGATCAGATCAGGCCTGGATCAGGCCAGATCAGATCCGCAATCTGGATCCAATCCAGATCCATGCACAGCACTCCCTCCCACTCTCCCCACTCTTCCCCTCCCTCCCTCCCTCCCTCCCTCTCCTTGCTTACCTGCTGCCTCCTCCACACCATCCCCCGACGTCCTCTCTCCTCGCTGTGTACCGCAGCATTTCCTGCTCGTGTCGGGTGACATCATCACCCGACATGGGCGAGAAATGCAGCGGCACACAGCGAGGAGAAAGGACGACAGCAGGATGATGCAGAGGAGGCAGCAGGTAAGCAGGGAGAGTGGGGGGAGGGAGGGGTGGAGCGGGGAGAGTAGGAGGGAGTGCTGTGCATGGATCGGATCGGGCCTGATCCAGACCTGATGGATCGGGATCCAGATCAGATCAGGGGGTCCGGGCACAGCCCTAATCTAGACCAACATTCTGTTCACCCAGTGTTCACCAGCTGCCTGTGGGAAACTCACAAGCAGGACATGAATACAATAGCACCTTCCTGCTCATGTCCCCCATCAATTGGTTTACATAGGCATACTGCTTCTGATACTGGAAGTAGCATGCAGCTGTCATCACAAGTAACCATTGATAGCTGTATCCTCCATGAATTTGTCTTATCTCCTTTTAAAGCCTTCCACATGGATGCCCATCAATATTTCCTTTTGTGTTGGAAGGAAACGTGTGAGAAGATATGAGAACATTTAAAGAGGCTTAGTAGACAAGTTCCCAGCAGGGCTGGCCCTATCATGAGGCAGAGTAAAGCAGTGGCCTCAGGCACTGGATCTCGTCCTGTGCCTCAATCAACAAAATGCATCGGCTACCCCGACCCCAGGCTACGTTTGTGGTTCAAGCCCCCAAGTCCCTGGAACTGCTTTATTCATTTTTAAAGGCTTTGGCAAAGGTTGTACATTTTATCATTCTTATTTAAATATTCAGCGAATCTGTACAATACGCGATTCACTCATTAGAATTCATTCTATTTCTGCCAATTGCACTTACTGGTTTTCCAACACCTTCCGATGCGCAGCTGTCACACAAGTGTTTCTGTAGCATTTAAAATTGTAACGTTCATACGAAATTCAAAGAAAAAAACTCCTGGTTTTGCAGTGTTTTCTAATTAATTTTGTATAAACAAAGACTGAACTCCCCTAATCTATACTATTAATGTATTGTGTCTGTACAAAACCCTGCTCCCCAACAATCTCTCAAAGGTACGCCCCCATGAACACGTTTGTCCTCTACACACAAACAGAGCAAAAGTGTGTAGGGAGCACATGTGTATCCCTCCCCAACAGCGCCACACATCAAACCAGTGGAGGCTGGTGGCTTGCAGTAGGGCTGCGATTCCATTCCGTGTTTCATTCAGAATCAGCAGGTACTTTAAAGGACCTTTCCAAGGAGCTTAACCCTATCCCCAAACTGGGTTCAAACTGGGTTCTAATCTTTGCGCATTGAGCATATTTGGCTGAATGCACTTAACAGAGCTCCCACAAACACAAACCCTTCAGGCTGGACCCCCTGAATGCATGAAGATTTAGAGAGTGTGGCATATGTGTACACCCACATCCTCTACACACACTGGGCCTGTTCAGACAACACGCTAAGCCAAGTGAGGCCGCTAACCCTTTTGCAGCAAATGGTTAGTGATAGTGTTTAAACCGTGGTTATGTAACCATCGTGGTAAGGAATGGTTCACATGACACACGAAGTCATGGTTCGTTTATTTATTTATTTTTTATTTATTTATTGCATTTGTATACTGCCCCATAGCCGAAGCTCTCTGGGCGGTTTACATAGAATTAAAACAATTAAAAACAGTATACAAAAATTAAAACCAGCAAAAACATACAACATACACACAATACACACATACATTTAAAACCACTGCAACAACCCAAAAAGCTGCAAACCCAAAAACAAAACAAACCCAGGCTCCTCAGATATCTCTTCCACCTATTCTCCATCCATGGTCTTGACGGGGCTCACAGCAGACCAAGAGGGGAGACGGGTGTTGTTGACCTCGCAGCCCTAGAGGGCCGATGTCCGATGCTCAGCTTTCCAAGATTGCCTCATGCAGTTTCCTGCTGGATTTCTCTCGGCTGAAGTTCTGGATGAGACGTTGGTGCTCCACACATCTTCTTCCTGCAGTAGAAAGCAAGTGGGACCACCAGGATCTCAAGTGGAATAGCCCAGCATAAATAGTTCCCACAACATGCTGAGCCATAATGTTTAGCTCAAATGCTTAACCATGACTTAGTGTATCATCTGAAAAGGGACTTTAGTTCTAGTTCTGTACAGGCAAATGCTTGCATAGGGCATGGGATAGTCCAGGCGACCAAACAGAAATTTCCTAGGGTGGGTATGCAAATAGTGGGAAGTGGGTTATACATATCATATACCTACATAATGAAGGTGCTGCATTGCTGCTCTGCTGATCAAGGCAGATGTTGTCACATTGCATCCTTGAAATTAACTCTGTCTTCTTTTAAGCTACTGAGGATGTGGGAGACCCTGAAGACATGGCTCCTGCCACCTCGTCCTTACCTGGTCCTTTGATTTGCTCTCTTCCTCACCAGCTTTGTGGCATACCTGGAGTCCACAGGTATGAGCCCTCAAGAAGCTTTGCCTTACAACTCCCATCAGCCCCAGCTTTATTAGCCAATAGTGAGGGATGATGGTAGTTGTAGGCCAAAAGGTATGTAAGGCCACAGGTTGCCCATCCCTGAACTAAAGCAAGTAGAGGAGAGGGACCTCAGCCCATCCCACCCACCCAAAAATGGGGATGGAAGAAATGGGATAACCTCAGCTAGTGCACTGCCTGCTTACTCTGTAATCTAGGTTGCTGTCTGCAGATGTGTTGATATCTCTCCTTGCCATGTTGAAAGATGATTCAGACAACCAGTATTCTGGGTGGTTGTATAGTCACAACTGTAAGGGTGTCTTCTGATGTTATCAGATCCCCATGGGAGGATGGCATTAAGGTGGAGCTCCTACCTATGTTGGGAATGTAGTATCATAAAACCTGGGCTGCATAGAAAGTGGCTACTGCCCAGCTCCTTCCCAGACAACTGTCCTACTTCCAATGGTCACAAGGGGAGGCATTTCAGCATGGACTCTTCCCACATGACCCAAGAACATTACCACACTGCAGTAGCTCCGACAGTATGCTTAGTAGTTGCCACTTGAAACATGCCCATCTGTCTTCTCCCTCAGAGTGCTTTGTTAAGCTACCCACCCTACCATCTTTCCCCTGCACCCCACTAACATCTGCTACAGATTTGCCTGAGTACATGAATTGAACTCTTGTGATCACCCTAATTGCTAGGACGCTATCATGTGTTTACTCAGCAACATTACAAATGTGGCAAGATGTGGCATTTCTAATGCTGCCATTTCTAATGTTTACAGTTTTGGCAGGGATAACTTACTATTATTATTGTTGTTGTTCTTGTTGTTGTTTTGTTTTGTTTTGTTCTTCATTGAGTGGATACTTCATTGTCTGCAGAAAAATGTCCCCGTGATGCTCATAAGCAGATTAGGCTGACATGGCTGGTTGCCGACTCCTGCACACATCATGTTTACCAATAACGATAAGCAAGTCAAATGCTTCTGGTCCCCCTGATTTGTAAACATCTGAACCAAGGGCACAGCTACAACCCTGATTATTCATGCAGCACAGTGCAGCAAAACAGAACAAGAAAGCATTGCAGAAGTCTCTGACAAGAACAACAAGCCGCTAATAAATTAGGCGAGGCTTGTCTGCATCATAATTGTTTCAGCGCTGGAGTTGCTGAAGTTTTCAGATCTTGTTTATACTCCAGTCTGCTCTTCCTCCAGCTCCCTGTAAATTGAACTACTCTCTGCCCGACCTTGTCAGACAGTAGAGGTCTGCCTTTCATTGCCTTCGGAGGCTGTTCAGTTTTTAATTTGCCCTGCAAACCACGATCGAATTGTGCTGCATCTAAAAGACGAGGGCCACAATCCAGCCAATGTTGACTGTGTTTATATTGCCTGGAAACAATGGCTAGATCATGCCCAGGGTGGCATCACACAGTCACTTGGAGGCTAATTCAACCTGCCTCTGTCTTGCTCTCCATCATGCCCTATTAGAATGGGTTGACCACATCAATTTCAAGTGATGTATCAGTAGATCAGGAGTGAAGATCCCCAGGTGCGGGGGCCAAATCCAGCCCTCCAAGGTTTGTCAGAAGACCCCACCTCCTTTCCCCATATCACCAAGTATTTCGTGGTTTCCATATTCTAAAATGTTGAAATACCTTTCCTAAGGCTAAGTCACTGGCAGTAAGAGCTTGAACCTAAAATGTGTATTTTGATACGTAAAAGGTATTTGGATCCCTTTGGGCCTCCCCCTTTCCCTTTGGCTTCATCCACCACTCAAATGTGACACCTGAGAGCTTCTACAAAATAAAATTCAGCCCTACCTGTAGATACTATGTCAGCAGACACACAAAAAGTGATCCCATGATTCCCCGGTGCCTCTATGACCATTGTGTGGTTCACATACATGTTCTTGTTTCTTGATGACTGCATCATCAAGGGGCAACCTGCATGTGTCAATAAGTCATCAGAGATAAAAGACCAGTCCAGTTCACACTTGTTCCCCAGCAAGCCTTCCAATAATGTACAGGCCTTTGTGAACCACCCTGGAGGCATACACCATTCTGTATGCCTCTTGCAAAACCTGCGTAGTAAAACAGAGTAGGTTCTGTGAACTTTTCCATGCACCTTTTTTCCATAGCTCCGCTTGGCCTTGTCTTTTCATGCCTCTATCAGTGTGCAGAGGGACACGGACATCATTGGGCTTCAGGTCATGTAACATCAGATAACATCAGTCCATTCATCCTTTCATTGCTTGATTTATTTATATAACATCGGAGTACTTGGCACTTTACAGAGTAAGAGACTGAGCTATGGCTCCTAGGCAGCATCTGGGAAGCTGTAGGACATGGCAGATTCCATGCCACCACTGAGATTGTAGACAGACTTACCACTGGGGCATGAGGGGGGGGGAGATATTCAGCGGGTTTTCCCTTCCCACCCCCTTCACCTCTCTCAGCTGTTGCAGAAAGCTCCATGATGGCTCCTCTTCCAAAGATGCTGTTGCGACCTCGGAAGGGAATAGGAAGGGAAAAAGGGGTGTAACACTGTGAGGGCAGGGGAGAGGAGATGACATGGCCCCACCAGATCCACGTGCCTTCCTGTTCCCACCCTCAGGAAGGTAGGAGGGCTAAATGGGCCTCTGAGCACATCTAGCTCAAAATGCATCTAAAGAGGAATGAGGGGTTAAAACTCTTGGTCATTCTTCCCACTTTGCTGGGCAGGGCTTATGGTAGACAGAGGGATCCAAGATCAGAGCCATCCATCTATTGCATGTCAATCTGTTGGATTGTGGTCTCTGCTCCCTCTTCCCACAACCCACCACCCAAAACTGGATTGAGGAGATTAAGGCTAACATTCTCAAGAATGATTGGAAACTAATTTGCTCACAAAAGAATTAGTCTCATCCCAGGACAGTTGTTTTTTATTTATTGCTACATGCAATAGTCATAGATCCTTGGAAGAGAGATATAGCTTTGCAGCAGCTTAAATCTTATGTTAATATTTTGAAAATAATAATAATAAGACACCACTATACTTCTATTTCCCAAATTCCTTTCCCTTCGTATTTGAAAACCACAATCAGAAAAACAAAGCCCATAGAATAATGGGTTAATTCCCTGAATCTCATACAGGGAGGCTGTTGAAATACCAGATCTTATCTTATACTTCTTCCTTGCAGTTGTTGCTGCTTTTCAGTTTTTTCTTCTTTGGGGGAAAACAATCAGTCGAGAAGGATTTCTTTTGTTTTGTAATGTAAATCTAAAGCAAGAATAAATACACAGTCAGCCACGTAATGTTAGTCAGTTTCCGCTTGGGAGTCTCGGTGTATTATGAATTACATTTTACATGGCTCTTTAAATGTTGACTGGAACAATCCCCAAATTTGCTTTCCTTGCATTTTGCTATTGCCCTGCTCCATTTCTTATTTAGATCAGAAGTTTAATATTTCAAAGGTGCTGTATTTCTGTCATTATGCTAAATATCATAATCACACTGTAAGAGGTATAATGTATTATGGTACTGGCCTTCTAGAGGCGTTATCATGTTAATGCTGCATAGAGAAACAGAGCCAATCTACACAATAGCTTGAAACATTGTAAATTGCTTTCTTAAAACGTTTTTAAGTACTGTTTTCAAACATGTCAGGTCACATTGTGAAGTACTTACATTTCCGTGGATCGTTTTCCCAATCTATAAATTGTTTTGTGAGGTCTCACTCTCGTATTTGAGTCTTTTTCTGTGTTGTTTCTTCTTTACCACACCCACTTCCTGCTAGCCCTCACTTCCTTTCCCTTGCTTTCAAGGCATCAATCTAACGAGGCATAAGCTAACGAACTATAATAACAAAACAATAAACAATATATATTGGAAAAATAATGAACTGAAACCAGGCAGGAGAGAAGAGAAAGAGAAAAGACTGTTGCCACGAGGGAAGCCAACAGAAACAGGAAGTGTTTGGGAGCCTGAAATGAAAGCACCACCCACAGTTCTGTGATTGATTACAGGACGGTAGAAAGCACCTCCTCAGGTATGGTAAGGAAAGCCACATTATTCCACTTAAAACTATGTTAAGTAACAAAACAACGTAACATAAACTGTTAGATCGTTATAATGAAACACTGATATAAATCATTACAGTAACAGCATCATGTGGCCAAATGAATGTTTGTAACCCTTTTAAAACATAAACCTCTCAAGTGTAGATTGGCTCATAGTACCAGAGTTTGTGCACTGAATAGAGCATGAATGATGGAGTAAAATGATCCTATTTTACTGATGGGGAGCTGAAGCCAACAAAGAAGCAGCAGAAATAGATGAAACAGAACCCAAGACTAGGAATGACTGAGCAATTTTATCTTTGTGAATACCAGTACAACCTGACCCGATCCACATCTCTTGGACAAATATTCAGAGTGGAACTTAACTATCCACCCCATTTTGCCATTCTCTACGTGTTTTGACACAGTTTTCGACAGTTTAAATTTATCACACTGTGGCCTGGTTTGCCCACATAACTAGCTCATTGTATGGGAGGTTGAATTCTGGGTTGTCATGAATGCAGCCATGCTGACAAACCATGGTTTATTAACCATGAACAACCCAAAAAACAGAATCCAAGCTTTGTTGCTGAGAACTCCAGGCTGTTTAAGCCATGGGTTGTTGTTCTTAGAAAGAATCATAGAATCATAGAATAGTAGAGTTGGACGGGGCCTATAAGGCCATCGAGTCCAACCCCCTGCTCAATGCAGGAATCTACCTTAAAGCATCCCTGACAGATGATTGTCCAGCTGACTCTTGAATGCCTCTAATGTGGGAGAGCCCACCACCTCTTTAGGTAATTGGTTCCATTGTCATATTGCTCTAACAATCAGGAAGTTTTTCCTGATGTCCAGCCGGAATCTGGCTTCCTGTAACTTGAGCCCATTATTCCATGTCCTGCATTTTGGGTTGATTGAGAAGAGATCATCGCCCTCCTCTGTGTGACAATCTTTCAAGTATTTGAAGAGTATCTTTCAAGTATCTTCTCCAGGCTAAACATGCCTACTTCTTTCAATCTCTCCTCATAGGGCTTTCTTTCCAGATCCCTGATCATCCTCATTGCCCTCCTCTGAACACACTGCAGCTTGTCTGCATCCTTCTTGAAGTGTGGTGCCCAGAACTGGATGCAATACTCAAGATGGCACCTAACCAGTGCCGAATACAGGGGAACCAGTATCTTGCACGATTTGGAAGCTATACTTCTATTAATATAGCCCAAAATAGCATTTGCTTTTTTTGCAGCCATATCACACTGTTGGCTCATATTCAGCTTGTGATCTACAACAATTCCAAGATCCTTCTCACTTGTCATATTGCTTAGCCAAGTATCCCCCATTTTGTAACTGTGCATTTGGTTCCTTTTTCCTAGGTGTAGAACTTGGCATTTATCCCTATTAAATTTCATTCTGTAGTTTTAAGCTCAGCGCTCCAGTCTATCGAGATCACTTTGGAGTTTGTTTATGTCTTCCAGGGTATTAGCGATCCCACCCAATTTTGTGTCTCGTGCAAATCTGATAAGCATTCCCTGCACCTCCTTGTCCAAATCATTAATAAAAATGTTGAAGAGCACTGGGCCCAGGACTGAGCCCTGCAGTACCCTGCTCATTCCCTCCCCCCAGTGTGAAAAGGTACCATTGATATGCACTCTTTGAGTCAGATTCAGTAGTCAACTGTGGATCCACCTAGTAGTTGTTCCATCTAGCTCACTTTTCACTTCTCCAAACTTAAATTCAGTCCTCAGGTTGCAAGAGTTTCCCCATTCCTGCCTTGGCTCATCCTTAGCCATGTAACATCAACAATAAAAGGCAGGAATATTTTTGCCCAGCAAAAGGGAGATTCTTCCATTGCTGCTGACCCTTACCCCACCCTCTCTTTTGATATCCAATAACATTGGCCCAAGAAATCCAAACACGCATGCGATTTTATGATTTATGATCATAATAATTAAAGATTATGACCCTACATGGTCAGTTGATGTGAAAGGATGTCATTGGAAGTCTTTTTCTCTCCTATATTTCATTGTAATTATCATGGGAGAAAAGAGGGTTCCATTTTTTTTTTCTGCAAGCAGGTTTTCCTAAGGGAAATAAAAAGTAGATAAGACAAGCCAAAAGAAAGGGGTATAATAATGTATTGTGGGTCAATATTCCAAAGGCGCCTCTCCTCACCCCCCTCCGCCGCCGCCGCATCTTTGAAAAATTAGCATTGACAGTTTGACTTCCAGAACAAATAAATCAAACCAGGAGCACAGAAAATCAAGCGCAAGCTTGTTGCTTCCGTTTCAGCAGCTATCACATGAAAGAAGGAAGCTGGTGAAGCTGGAAGTGTACGGAGAAAATGAGTCAGGAACTTGCAGGTAGACACAGGTAAATCTCACTCTACTTTTTCCAGCATTCATTTCCTTTTAAAAAAAAACACCGCTCTCTCCCAATAGGATGAACTTTGGACATTTTGGTAAATTCTCCTTGAAAACAAACTGAAACAAAATTCTCAGCCAACTGCACCAGCCAATATCAATTGTTACAGCTATTCCCAGCATCGAGGAGACCATGATGTACCTGACTTCCATCTAGCTCTTAAAGATGAGGAGTCTCTCGGATAAAAAGAGGTAGCAACCCTAATTTAGCACTAACATGGTTGAATACACATGGATTCAACCCAGATGTTTAAGATCAAAGTGCTCCAAGCCTGGATGAATGAATTTATCCATTTGGTTTGTCCTCCGTTCATTTTTTTTTTTTAATCTCAAGTTCTTCTTGTCCAAAATACAGAGAACTTTGGTAAATCTTTATCAAAACCAAAATGAAATGAAATTCTCTCTCATCTCTATTTGAAAGACCACCTGTATCCATATGTACCTACTAAGGATGTATGGATTGTCTAAAATCTGTTCCCTCTTTGTTTCGCAGATTGTCATTCCATCATTCTCTTGAAATCAATTTCTTTTAGTTTTTGAAAATGCACAATTTCCCCTGTGCAAAAATGCACAGATTCCCCCATGCAAAAAATGTGCAAATCCCCCCCCAAATGTGCTTTTTCATGTTTTAGCCTATGGGGAAATCCACATTTTTGGCTGGGTTTTGTTTTGTTTTGTTGCGTATTTTGCGATGACAAAATTTGTGCAAAATTCCCAGAGGTTAGAAAAATGGTCTACAAGTCCGTGGAATCCACCCGACGGGAAAAGCCGACCCGCTGTGGAATCTGCAGATCAAATTCATTACAATCGGAACTCATTTTTTTGTGCTCCAGAAAGGTTCACCAGGGCAGGATCTAAACTACTGCTTTATAACGGTTTATAATGGTATTGACAACAGTTGGGGCCCATGACACATTCCATATGCCACTTTCAAAGTGTTATTTCCTGCTTAATATAGATCTGATGTCTTCTTTGCCCCAGGGTGGCTCCAAAACTGCACAGCATCAGTTAGATGATGCAGCTGCAGATTCAAAGCCACCCCAGGGCAAAGAGCTGAAGATGCACCACCGAAAAATCGGGGACATCACCCCACTTTTCCAGCCAGGGCAAGGGCAGCCTGGCTCCTCCGCCAGTCTGTCCTCGCTCAGGAGCCGCTCCAGGGGTGCTCCTGGTAGATGGCAACCCCTGTTTGGTCTCCCTGCACTGGGGCAGAGGGCAGGGGGGTAGCCAGCGAGCTGAAGGGATTGGGGAGGGAGAATGAAAAAAAGCAAACTCAGTCACCATTTCTTAAAGTTCCAACGTTCTTGTCATGGCCGACTGAGATAGAAACAGTTCAGGGAGATGAGCCAAAAGGAGCTGGTCTCTCAGCAGAACTGATGGAGCGGCCCTGCTTCCCTTCTCTCCTTCAACTGCAGGCTGATGCAATGGCTCTCGTGACATGACAGTCGATGGAGGCATTCTCTGCAGAGCTGATGGAGCGGCCCTGCTTCCTTTTCTCCTTCCCTGCAGCCTACTGGAATGACTGCAGCCAGGTAAAAGCTGATATCTGTTCACCTACCCTTTACGCATTTCTCATAAGGACATCAGAAGAGTCCTAATGGATCAGACCAAGGTCCATCTAGTCCAACATTCTGTTCCCATAGCAGACAACCAGCTGCCTGTGGGAAACCCGCAGCAGGACCCGAGTGCAACAGCACCCTCCCGCCCATGTTCCCCAGAAACTGGCATTATCTATCTAGCTATCCATGATATATTCCCCCCCCCTCCACTTACTTGGAGAGGGTCTGGGGACTGTTGCTCAGGGCCTCAGGTGCAGTCTCTGGCATCTCCAGTTAAAAGGACCAGGGAGCAGGCGATGGGAATGACTTTTGCCTCTATTCCTGCCTGTTTCCCTGATGGAAGAACCACTGCCTGTTAGAATGGACAATACTGGACTAAACAGACAAAAAAAAATTAGTCTGAGTTGGTATAAGACGGCTTCCCACGCATCTGCAGCGCTTCCACTTTCTCATTCTCTCTATTTTTGTCTCTGAAGATTGCTAGGTACATTTAAAGCAAAGGTGGGCAATGTACAACCCTCCAAATGTTTGGGCCTACAAATCCCATGATCCCTCACCACGTGCCCGAAAATTGCACAAGATAAACTCATCTGATAATAACAGTAAGCCTTTCAACAGACATCAGGGTTTTGTTTTGCTTTGTGTGGGTTTTTTTTTAAAAAAAAAAACTTTAATTAAATTAACATTCACTAATTTGTTCAAAGGCCTATTTTCATTTCAACATCATGCGTGTTTTAACCAAAAATGTTTTTTGCTATTTGATCGCAATCATAAGCAGCCATCTGTACATATGCATCTGCTCATTATGATATTACTGAATTAATTTGTAAGACAGGTTTGAAATAAAATAAATAGATCTCAAAGTCCATCCTGCTTGCCAATTTTAAAATAGTAACAATAAGAGAGTAGTTTGTTTACCTTCATCCACATGATACCCTCTTAACAGCCTTCCCCAACAGCCCTCCAGATGTTTTGAACTACAACTCCCAATATTCCTGAGCTTTGGCCAAGCTGTCTGGGGATGATGGGCATTGAAGTCCAAAACATATGGTGGGAGGAACGCTGCCCCCAAAAAATGATTTCGGCATGACTATTGAGCTGCTTGCTACATCCCACAAGCCTCTAATACATAAGGGAATCTTATGTATAACCTAGTAATTTCTCAGTGAGGATTTTCATCATCATCTGCATTTTAATTAAAGGGTGCCCAAACTCAGACTGACAAAAAACATAGCCTTCTGCCCTAATGTGACTTTAAAAAGTCCTTCTTTTTTTTTACTAGACTCCTGTGCCTGTTATTGGGGAACAAATGTTTAAACATAACATTTATAAAAAATAAAAATAAAAAAGGCTGCAAAGAAAACCTATGCATAAAAACAGTTCATGGTGCTTTGACATATATATTACACCAATCTAAACATCTCAAGTCTTTTTGAAGATTAGTTCCCCCCTTAGGTAACATTTCCAAACTCCTTAATAGAACCACTGATCTCCTTGTTTGGATTAAATTCCATTTACTTTGATCAATGTAACTGCAAGAAAGAAACATGCATGTACTGAACAAGTTTCTCAAAAAATGTGGCAGGTAGAGATACAAACATCCTGTGACTTGATAAAATTCCCCGGAAGGCTCAAAGTCCACATAGGGACTTTTACTCTTTGGGAAGAGTGTGTAACTATCGCTAGAGTTTCAAGCTTGTCTGCTTTAAATTGGCATAAACTAAGAGTTACCCACTTGTGGCACAATCCTATGCATGTTTAGAAAGGGGGGAGGTCTTTCAATTCCCAGCAAATCAAACATATTGTTTATTTGCATAGCAGAAGCCACTACCAAAATAAATTTTAAAAAGCAGAACGTTCAAAGAACAGAATAAAGTACATCGGTCAGTTAAAATAATTGATAATAAAACCAGGCATTGTAAGCAATGAAGGGTTACTCATCAAGACGCTTCGACTTATCATCACAAATTTTTCCCCTTAAAATCGCTGCACTAAAAAACAAAGCAGGCCTCCTTTTCAGAAACATGAGGGGACCTGCCCCCCCCAAAAAATATAATTCAATACCCAGCAGATGTGCCTGATGGCAGATCTAAATCTCTAAACAAGGCTATTCTCAAGTCCTCATAAATTGGACAAACAAGCAGATAATGAGGGAGGTTTTCAGGCAATTTGGCCTCACATGGACAGACTCTTAGTTTATGAGGAATCTGGCGCTCCAACTCCCAGCATTCCCCAGCCAAACATGCATAGGGTCATGCACTCAAACTCTTAATTCATACAGTGAGAGGTAATTTAAAGCAGAATCTCTCTCATATGTATTTATTTATTTATTGAATATCTGAGGTGCTTTTACTCAATGCATGTGGGAAAGTACAATTTTACATGGCTATACATTTTCCATAAAGGTGTATAATTATGAAATAGGCATTGCATGAAGTGCTAAGTAGACTTACCTAGGAAATAATAATAATAATAATAATAATAATAATAATAATAATAATAATTTCTGCACCACCCAATAGCCGAAACTCTCTGGGTAGTTCACAAAAATTACAAACCACAAATACAAGATCATAAAAACATAGCATAAAAAAATTAACATACAAAATTTAAAACAATTAAAAAAGCCAAAACAATTTCAATAAGATACTAATAAAGGACAGCTGACATAAATGTCCCATCAAATGCTGTTAAATGCCTCAGAATAGAGAACAGCCTTAACCTGGCACCGAAGAGATGACTGTTGTTGCCAAGCGGCTCTCAGTGGGGAGATCATTCCATAATCAGGGGGCCACCTCTGAGAAGACCCTCTCCTTTGTTGCCATCTTCCTCAGAAGAAGCAGTCAGAGGAAGTTCCATTAAACACAGTTTAAATTACTTCAGAGTAGATGTTCAGAGGATTGTACTGCACATTTCACTGTGCACAAGTTTAAATAAAAGGAAGCACAGCTCTAGGAATTTTTTTCAGAGCAGGAACCATGATATTATTTACCACAGTGCCAAGGTAATTGACAGAGTCTCCTTGAATGACATTTTGTTATCGTTTGGGACATTCGCTCGGAGGAAATCAGAGAATGAGGAAAATAATCAAGCAGAGACAGGATACTTCTTTCCTTTCCTTTGATGAGGTTGTACGTCGTGGTATCAGTTTAAGTAATAAAACATCTTTGCAAGACTGTTTGCATTTCTAATTAAAAGCTAAAAGCTGCATTCCAGCTGGATGAAGATCTTTTGTTAAATCTCAAGGTGTTTTACAAGTGGAACCGGTGCCTGCTGTCAGAAGTAAGCACCACTGAGCTCAACGGAGCTTTCCCACAGGTAACTATGTCAAGATTGTAGTCATGCCCCATAAATGTAACAATGATATTTTATTAGGAGTTTGTTTTGTTTTGTGTGTTGGTTTCAGATGCCTATGGTTTATGATGGAGTTTTAAACAAGAGTGTTAGTTTGTTGGAATAGAAATAATAGAAAACTAGGGGGGGTGTCTGTGTGTGTGCGTGTTCAGGTTCTCATTGTGATTGCCCCCCTTAGCATGGTTGGAGACTCTGTGGCCTTCCAGATGTTGTTGGACTACAGCTGCGCTTGTTAGGGCTGATAGGGCTTGCAGTCCAACTACATCTGAAAAGCCACACATTCTCCATCCCTACTATGAGGGCCATCACAATGAGGCCCTGAAGTTCAAAACTGATTGTCAGTATAATGTAATCAGCAGACTACTTTACAAATGACAGGACATTTATCTATGCATAAGTTTGCAAAATGGCGGGGCAACCGTGAATGTTGTTTTTAGCATATGGTGTCCTCTAGCCATGTTCTCCATCATGGTCTCTATCATCTCTTCCTCAGAGCAAGGCCATGACTTTTATTCAAACTTTCTGTTCTCTGAATTAGAGGAAACATTGAAACGCCTTTGATATTATCTCATATCTCACAGTAATAATTATAATTAGATCTGTTTTCTAATGGCCTCCTTTAGTTTTAGTACAGCTCATGCTATTAAAATAGCCTCGAAATCTATCCTGAGCACTATTGGGAAACCCTTTGGTGTTTCTAAATAGGATCACTTCATTTTCTTCCCTTTTAAAAGACGAATGGAAAAAGCAGGGTGAATTCAAAAAGCTTTTATCATCTTCTTCTGAGGTGTTAGACTGTCATTACTGTGAATTACCCTTGACCAAGGTGAAAATGGGAGTGGGGAGGAGGAGAGCGCCATTGTCATAAAAGCACTTTCTGGTAAAATGTTGCATGTTGTATTTTTGCAATCCATTGTAAATTGTGGTGTTGGCTCCTAATGCTTTCAACTGGGCCTATTTGGGGAGGGGGTTGTGATTACAATGTTAAAACAGCCAGTGGAGGCTGGTGGCTCTGATTTTGGTGACGCAGTGAATCCATTCTCGGTTTCAGTCAGAACCAGCCAGACCTCTAAAGGAGTTATCCAGGGTATACAACCCTATCCCCAAAATAGGTTCAGAACTTTTGATAGCTCCCTTAGAATTCTGGCTGGTCCTCACTGAAAACCAGAATGGATTCATTGTCCCACCAGAAACGGAGCCGCCAGCCTCCACCGAAATCAGCTAGACTGCATGGAAAGCCACTTCTCAGAAACAGAACCCATTAGGTGTAGCCCCCCCCCCCAGCAGTTTGGGAAAGCTCCCATACAGCATAATGCACCTCTTCTATGTGTATTTCATGTGTAGGAGACCTTCTATGAAGGCCAGTACATAGGTGAATAAGGCTAGAGACTTATAACACCAATAGCTATCACAGGAAAGCATTATGATTCACTGCCTGCATATTTCATGGTATGAATCAGGTCTCTCTTGTTGAATATGGTTCTGGTGAGGAGGGGAGAAGAAAAGGCCAGATGGGAAGGAAAGAGAAGGTAAAGGTGGTCTACATTCAACAAGAGCAGAGTTCCAAATTGCTGAGATCAGCAAGCGCAATCTGACTTCTTCTGGCCTACTGTTGCAGGGAAGCTTCCTTGGCCAGTATAGCAGGATTGAGGAAGCATCATAGTATATTGATAGATCACATGCATTGCATGCTAAAGGCTGCAGGTTCAATCCCTGTCATCTCCAGGTAGATCTAGGAAATACTCTTGTCTGAAAGCCACTGCCAGTGAGTGTATAGACCAGCCTGGTCCCCTGAAGCCGTTTTGGACTTCAACTCCCATCAGCCCCAGCCAGCATGGCCAGTGATCAGGAATGCTGGGAGTTGTAGTCCAAAACATCTGGAAGGGACCAGGTTGGGGAGGGCTGGTATGGACAATGTTGCTCTACAGTTACCCCCTTTAGCCAGAAGCAGATGAAAGGAAATTCCATCTCTCAAGTTCTACACCCACTCTAGACTGGAGTCCTAACAGTTCTAGTGAAACAGAGTTTTTTGATCTCAGGAGTAAATCCAGTTAGGTAATTTGCTTTGTTTTGTTTGTTCGGTGCAAAGGCTTGTTCATGATTTTGCCTCCATTCACATATGATTATCTTTTACACTCCAATTTTCCTTCTCCCTTATTTATGGCATCACATGAGAGGATCTAAAGAATTCATGTTATTCAATGGCATGCTGATAAAAAGCCAGACAGGGAGTTTTCTGATACAAATCTGGACTAATTCCATCAATTAATGTAAATGTATGGCTCTTGTGATTTAAACTCCATACCATGAATCTCAATTTGTCCTGAAAATAAAGCAGCTGGTTTATTTATTTATTTTTGTCCTTACAGCAGCAAAATGTCACAAAGCAACTAAATCAGAAAGCAATAGCGGTGTGGATCCGCTTCAGACAAAATCCGAATACCAAACTGAATTGAGCTGTTCTGGAAATATTTGGACTTCCTCCAAAGTGCAGCAGGTCTTGTCTGAAATGGCTTGAAGCAAAATGGGCTGCTCCTAAATCTTCAGACCAACTCTGGAGCTTCAAAAGGGCATCCAGCTTTGTTCTGGCCAATTGATACATTTATGAACCTTGCTCCCCCCCAATTCTCCCTCATCGACAGGCAGACGGAATGGAAGAGGTTGAGGAGGAGAGCATAGTTTTGTGACTGATGGCTGCAGCTTCAAACTTGGAAATGACTTAACCAGCCATGGAGGAAATTACTTCACCTTGGTCAAAGTTCTTTCGCAATGAACATACAGCCATCCCAAGCGATGCAGAGCCCTGTCCAAAGTACTGACATGGTTTCTTTCTGGCAACACCCCTAGGAAGCAAGTGGTGTTCTCTACAAAAATGTGGTTTGAGAAATCCAGTTTTTGTGTGTTTTTGACAAAATATCCTACCATATAAAAGCCTTATGATGGGATCAACCCTGATCACTTCCGAGCTTCTCAGATCCCTTTCAAGTAACTTATAACTTCTTCTAGCAGAGGGTAGACACCATGTCTTAAGAAGAAAAGCCAGACTGCTTATTTTTGGGATAAGGACAATGGATTCTGCCTAGAGTCACTCAACCGCATCTCATCTTCTTGCCACAGTGCCCTGGGTGGCAGATATCACCTCCCCCAAAAATATTAATTCTCAACTTATGGCAATAGTGCTGGCACATTCGTTATCCCACACACCTCTTCGATCATTTATCAATTCAACAAGTTCAGCATGGACAAATCACACAAAGAAGAATCAGTCTATTCCTTATGTCATTCTTTTGGGCAGTCTTGCTCCTGTCCATTTAACTCAACAGGAAATTTAACATTCGCTTGAGGTGTGACTCTGTGCATGTTTTGACAGGAAAAAAATCTGACATCTCCCAGCATTCCCCAGTCAGCCTTGCTGGCTGGGGAATGCTGGGAGCTGTAGGACTTTATTCTAACTTTAGTATATTTTATCCCACTTTTCATGCAATTATTGTTTCCTGCAGCAGCTCACATCAATCACAGAAAGACAGGCCATGACCTCAAACTTACAAAATAAAACAACAAGACAAAACTAGAACAAGGGGATGAACTACAAGTGAGCATTTAAAGACATGTCAGAAACCTCATCACAGAGGAAGGGCATGTGAGAGATTCGTTCCATCAAGAATTTTATAGATTTACCCAATTCTCACCTCCCAGACTTGAATGTGGGCCCAAATGGAATTTGCAGCCAGAAATCCATATATGCTTTCTGAAAAGCATCAAAAATGTCTTCGACAACATGTACACATTTGAAAAATGTGCAAAGAAAAAGACATACCTTTCCAAAATGCACACAAACATGCTTTCAGTTTGCAATCCCGCACCCTCTTACTTAGGAATAAGCCCCATTGGGCTCAGAGGGGCTTACTTCTGAGTAGACATGTTTAGGATTGCACTATTAGATAACGGGTGCTTGCATCCAAAAACACCAATGTTTAAAAATGGGCACAAAAGTATATACATTAACATGTACATCAATGTGTACATTACAAAACTGCATGTGAATTTCCATACAGACTTTTTCATTTAAAAAATTGCAAGCTCATGCGGAAATGGGATGGGGTGAGCTGGATGTCGAAAAAATGACAATCTCAGTGGGACCAAGATTGACAGATCTGTCCATCCCTATAACAGAGATGTTCCCGGTGAGATCAGAGTAGAGTATATCACTAGGGAAGAGTTTGGGGGTTTGTTAAAAGAAGATTCAGGCACTGATAAATTATTGATATAGATAATGTATTGCAATAAGATGTAAAGGAAAATTAATTCCAGAGGCAGATTTCTATTATTCTCCAGACTGTAACCTGTCATCCTCAGAGTGAATCAACTGCCAAATTACAGCTGAAATCCTGTTCTGCTAATGAAATCCTTTAGTCATGCTCATTTGAATGTTACATTTAATTGTTTCTCATTTTGCTGTTTCTACTACCAGCCTGGAAGTCAACTGCATCCATTGATGTTTCTCTGTTTTGCCGCTTTGTTTTGATTTTTCGGTAATGGAAAGGCAAAGGAATGTACCACTTTATAAACAGGGCATGCACAGATTCTGTGACATTTTTTAAAAAAATTCCAGTTACAATTGAGACTTCTGGGATATATACTCAAAGTTCCCTAATTCGAATACAAAATTTTGAATTTGACGTTCAAATTGGATTTTAAGCAGGAAAATTGCCCTCAGAATATGGTCACCATCTCTTAACGGCTCCATTTGAGCATGTCCATAATTCCAGATGTTCATTTTATTATCTTTACTATATATACACTATATATATACTATATATATATATATATATATATATATATAGGCACAGTAGTGCCTCCTTTGTTAAGCGCGAACTGGAAAAATAGCATTCCACCATGTTAAAGGGTTAATGGGGGGGGGGAGTCATTCTAACATTCATAAAATCGAAAACCATGGGACATACTGCCTTGTAATGATGGGAGTTGTAGTCCAACACCTTTGGAGGGCAGCAGGTTGGGGAAGGGCTGCTCTAAACAAAAAAGAGAAGTAGGTGGCCCTAAATTGTTCGTTATCAGTTTTCCACAACCCCACAGTCACCTCTGCATATCATATTCTCCACCCTGTCCTCATGGTTTATCTGCTTTGGGAGAATGAGAATTTCACTTCCACTTTCTGCCTCCTTAGGGACGATGTGGCATTAAGTCTTGTGAGCCTTAACTCTTAATTTCCGAGCTTTTTGGCGCTTGGTTGGAAACGGTAGAGCCTTAACGTTGTTTTGTAAACCGTATGGGTTTTTTTTGTTTAATGAATATATAATTCTTTTCTACCACAAAATCATGTTTATTTCCAAGTACATGTGTTTGGCATTAGAGCAGCAGAAACAGGCTCCATTTTATTCCTATAGTCACAATGGTGCTATGATTTAAGCAGTTTAAAATATGAGTCTGCATGTGCTCAGGCTATTTATTGTGCGTGTCCATGTGCGTGTGTGTGTGTGTATGTGTGTGTGTGTCAGCATTGGCAAACAGGTTTCCCCTCCCCTCCTTAATGTATCAGGAATATCGAAATGGTGTAAAGCATGGAATAATGAGGGGGTTAGGGGGAGAAGGGAAATATTAATTTGTGCTTCACAACTGAAGTAATACAAAATGGCTGCCTAAAAGGGGACACCATAAGAACATTAAGTCCAGGGTCTAAACTTACCTAACCCCATGACTGTACATGTCTATTCAGGAGTAAGTCCATTGAGGTCTATGAAGATTAATCCAGATAAGCTGCTATAGAATTGCACCCTATGTATATAGTAGTATGGAGTTAAAACAACAACAGTAGCGGAAATTAAACAGGATGGAATGGACTTGGGATTGAACACACAGCCAAAGTGGCACAGACCTGAAATAGACCAATCCATCCATCCTGATCATTGGTGAACAACAGTTTTCTTGGTTTAGTCCTAGACGCATTGATTGGGGTACTTGTTCTTCAAGGTTGAAGCATGGGGCTCATCTACATCTAAGGGTGTAGAGGAAGGGAGGGGGAGGATCACAGACTTACCTGCTTCTAGACAGCCGCGCGACATCCGGGAAAGGAACAGGGATGTCGCGGGTGCCATTTTTTTAAAAGGAGGAGCTGCGCACAGCAAAAAAGTAAGTGAAAAACTTCCCCGCCAAACCCTGTGCCTCCCCCAGCCCCTGCCATCCTGGGGATAGTGACATTGCTCCCCTCACCCCTATAGGCACGGAGCCACCCCGTGCAGCTCCGTGCCCATTTCAGGACTTCGGGAGTGTGCATCACACCAGCCGCGCTTCTCAGGATGGTCCCTGGACTTCAGGAAAATCGGGATATCCCTGGTTCTGGTTCTCCCAGGGTCGTCTCTAAGTCATCCCCAGTTGATCCTGGGATCCCGTGTGCATCATATGGACATACAGGGATGACCTGGAGATGACCCCAGGATAAATGGCTGGTGTAGACATGTCCATGACATCAACAAACAGAACACTACACAGTATGTTCATATTGAATTCCAGGTGTCCTGGAGCTCTTTGGAAGTGTATATGGTATTCCTCAGGGGAAAAAAGAGCTTGCCAACCACTACCAGTCATGGAAGGCATTCACCTACCTGTATGCTACATTCATCATCTGAGAACCTCTTCCAGGTGCCTACTCTGAGAGCTGCTCAGAAGGCAGCAGCAAGGGAGAGGGCCTTCTCAGTGGTGGCCCCCCAATTGTGGAATGATCTCCCAGCAATGCCTACTTGGTGCCAACATTGTTATCTTTTCAGCACCAGGTTAAGACCCTTCTCTTTTCTCAAGCATTTGGCAGCATATGATGAGCATTTAATCAGGACCTAGGTTTTGCTCTTGTTGAAGGTTGAAAATTGTTTCGAATGTATGTGTGTGTCTGGGTGTGCTGTCTGTTCATACGTTTGTATATAAATGGTTTTTACAATGTATTTTTGAGGTTTTAATCTTTGTAAACCTCCCAGAGAGCTTTGGCTATTGGGCAGTATAGAAATATCATAAATGAAATAAAGACATGAATCTGTACTCATGTAGCCCCACCCCCGTTCAGACTAATGTTTCACATGTGGCAGTAGGGGGGTATGACTGGTGCATGCATTGGTGCCCAGCAGGTGGGGCTAGCGCTTCACGCCTTCAGTACCCATGGAGGCAGAATGCCTGAACAGGACTAAAATTTGTTTGCGTATAGGGAACAATCCTTATTTCCCCCACCCCCCCACCCCAAAAAATGGATTATCTCAGGTGGCTTGGAGCTGAGCTCCCATACCTGCATTTTAAAAAGAGCAGGACGAAAGCAAAGAGCAAGTATAAATGGTGATATTTACCATACCAAGCAATGCATAATGGATTTAGTCGCATAGAACTTGCAAACAAAATTTACATAGCACTGCTATAGCTTTTGTAAGCAGTGTGTTGTGGGCTAGTTACAAAATGACTCTTTGTAGTATAATGTAACATTGTGATATTTAGAAAGGGCCATTTTGGAAGCAGTGTTTTAATACACTTTCATGCTAAAATCCCAGGCATACATAGGAGCATTTTTCCATCAAAGAGCCTTTGCTGCAGCTGCTGCTGCTATTTTTTCCCCCTTTTATTCAAAAACGCTTGGGAATTGCTTCCTATCGCACACATTTGTTGTTAAGAATACTTCAGAATATTGCTTTCACCATAGCATATGGATGTGAAGAAATTCAGAACTCTAGATCTATTGGGGGGACATTTCAACTTCCTTAAATTAATATGTGACTGCCTTAGAACAACCTAATTAAAGTACGTTTACTTGCCCTCCAAGGTGCTATTCATAAGATACAATGTGAGGGGTGTGGTGTGACCTAGTTTTCAGTGGGGTGGTAAAGCAGTGTACCTCAGGTAAAGCCTTCCATGACTGAAAGGAAACAAAATAAACCCTTTCATGTAGAAATGAACGCTGTAATCCTACACACACTTAGCTGGGTGTAAGCTCATTGAACTCAATGGGGCATCCTTCTAAGCAGGTAGATATGTATAGGATTGTGCTGTCAATGGCAGGGAGAAGAACTGGCATTCTGCCAGACGTGCCGGTTTTCAGCGTGGAGAGGATTTTCTGTATAAAGGAGCAGCCAGTCCTGTGAGTCCTCACTTGTATCCTGAGATGTTCCAGTCCAATTAACTATACAGCAAGCATATTACTACACTGAGGCCCTTTCCGCAGGAAGCGGGGAACCCCGGAAGTGCTTACTTCCGGGTTCGGTGCACTGAGGCCGCACCAGAAAGCGACGGCCCAGGCTTCTCCTGAGCCATCACAAGTCGCGCCGACCATTTTTTTTTTTTTCAGAAAAAGATCTGCAGAGGAGCGCACGAGCGCTCCTGCGCAAATGTAAGTACCCTAAAAAAAACTCCACACGCGATCCAGCCCCCTTCCCCCCCAACCATCCTGGGGATGGCGATTTTGCACCCCCCCCCCGATGGCCTCAGTGCAGCGCGGTGCAGCTCCGTGGTCATCAGTGCAACCGTGTTTATTCGTGGGTAAGCACAGCTGCGCCCGGGATGGGCGGCCACACCAGCCGCCCATCTCGCTGCCCTCCCGGGAGCAGGGAACAAACCGGGATAATAGTGTGCCCTGAACTCCCGGGAAAATGGAGGGCTGGCCCCTGCCTGCTTGCGGGATGCTCTGTGCGTCATGCGGACTCTCCATGAGCAGGCAGGGGCAGCCCCGGAGGAAATGGCTGGTGCGGAACGGTAGGCTGACCAGATAAAATCCAGGTCAGGGCTCATGTAACTTTAACAGTTGTAGAGAAAAGGGAATTTCAGCCAGTGTCATTTGTATGCAATTAGTTCCTGGTGCTATTCCCTCTTCATCACAACAGTTAAAGGTGCAGGCACTATACTAGAGTGACCATATACAAAAGAAGGCAGGGGCCCTGTAACTTTAACTGGTGTGATGAAGAGGGAATATCACCAGGAACTAATTGCATACAAATGACACTGGCTGAAATTCCCTTTTCTCTACAACTGTTAAAGTTACAGGAGCCCTGACCTGGGTTTTATCTGGTCACCCTAGGAAAGGGCCTGAGTGTCAAATGACACAATATGTGCAAGTGTGTGTGTTTTTGGCCCACATGCCCCAGTGCCTTTTTGTCTGATATGAATCAGCCATGTTGATTTTTCCTCTTCCTTTGTGTGTGTGTGTGGGGGGGGGTATTTATTAGCACAGAGGTAAGCAACTTGCAGCCTTCCAGATGTTGTTGGACCAACTCCTGTCATCCCTAATCATTGGTTATGCTGCCAAGGGCTGATGGGAGTTGCAGTCCAACAGGGCCAGAAGTTGCCCAACCCTGTACAAGCAGGAAAATTGCATGAGATTAAAAGTTTGGAACCTGCTTCCCCAATAAACCATTTCCTATTATTATTATTATTATTATTATTAATAATAATAATAATTTATTTATATCCCACCTTTTTCCCAGAGCTGGGGCTCAAAGCGGTTCACAAAGTTAAAACATGTACAATTAAAACATATAAATATAAACTTACAAAAGTTAAAACAGAATTAAACCTACAGTAAAATTAAAAACATTTTAAAAATTTAAAAACAGTAACACATTTTAAAAACAAAACAAAAACCATACATTAACAGAGGTCCAACGTATTTCAAAAAGCCTGCTGGAATAAAAAAAAGATTTTGCCTGCCTCCGGAAGTGCAGCACAGAGGGAGCCAGTCTGGCTTCCTTAAGAAGGGAGTTCCAGAGCCTTGAAGCAGCCATGAAGAAGGCCCTCTCTAGCATACCCAACCGGCATGCATTTTGCAGCTGCATTTTGCAAACAACAATAACTGAACATCAAGTACATCTCTCTATTCCAGTTGCTGGGGGACACGATTGGAAGGGTGGTGTTGCACACTTGTCCTGCTTGTGGGTGTTTGGCCACTGTAGGGACAGAATGATGGACTAGATAGGCCTTTATTCTGATCCAGAAAGGCCGTTTCTATGTTCTTAATATAGCTTGTCTATACGAACTAGCCCATTTGAATAGTGGGACTAGGCTCTGATCCCGAGGGTTCGGGATACCTCCTAGCTCACACATTGAAGGGGTAATCCTATGCATGTTTAGACGGAAAAAAGTCCTACGATTCCCAGTATGCCCCATGGCATGCCTACAGTATTACAGGAAAGTGTGGGCATAACACACACACACATACATTTTTCCAAGAAGCACAGAAGGCAGACATGTTTCTGTCCTAACCCCATTAACAACACAACAGCTTGGTGAGGTGGGCTAGACTGAGGGATGGTGACTGGTCGCCCAGTAAGCTTCAGGGCTGAATGTGAGGTATCTGACCTCACATCCTTCCCGTCTAAGTCCGACACCCTGGGTTGTATCCAGTAGTTCATAGCCGATGCTAGTCTAACATTTTATTTACTATTACATTTATGTCTCACCATTTTTCCTCTTCCAAGGAACCCAAGGTGGATTACATGGGATTCCTGATCTCCATTTTATCCTCACAACAAACCTGTGATATAGGTTATGCTGAGAGTAGGTAACTGGCCCAAAGTCACCCAGTGAGTTTCATGGCTGAGTGAGGACTAGAACTTAGAACTCCCAAGTCATAGTCCAACATTCTAACCATGACACCATACTAACTCCCATTCATTTCAATGGGTCTATACTAAGTAGGACTAACACTGAATGCAACCCTCTAACAACTACACAGACCTTCGAGTGCTACCTACCTGCACTTCATCTGAGCAGGAGAAATAAGCGCCACATCTCTGTTTGGCTCTATTTAGTCAAGGGGTTTTAAATGTTTGCAGAACAGTATGCTTATAATTCCCAGGTATATCCTGCAGTTATAAAGAAACTACAGCAAAATGTATTTATTTGTGAGGTAATCACATGGTTCTATTTTAGATAATCATTGCTTAGCAACAAAGAAGAGGCCTCGAGCACTGTTATCTTGGGAGCCCTAACAAAAATAACAAAAGGAATTTATATTGCCCCGCACCTTTACATGTTATCACCATAATGTTATCACTGAAGTGGCTTGATTGTTTTTCAGGCAGAAAAGACAGGCATTATCCTCTCTCTCTTTAAAATAACTTTTTTTAAAGAACCAATATTAAATGCTTATCAATACACAGAGAAAAAATCATTAAGGCTGCAATTCTATTTATGTTTACCTAGGAGTAAGCTCCATTGAACACAGTGGGGCTTGCTTTAAATGAATAGGATTGTGCTGTAAATTATGCTATCAAATGGACAATGGGTCAGGTGACACTGCGGTCTAATAGAATAGCACAAATACACAAGAGGAAATTGCACTTCATTTCGCGTTCACAATTAAATGCCACATTTTGTAAAAAAAAAAAAAAACTTGCCAAAAGTGGTAGTTAGTCACAGAAGTGAAACTGGAGGCTCATGACATCATCTAAAACCCATAAACAACCATGAGTAGGGAATGAGGAGTGCACGACAAGTGCCTCATATAGAAAAGCCTTTAAATCTGGTGGAAGAGGGGTAATGAGGCAATGGCAGCATAATGGATATCCAATGTGTTAAAGAAGGGGCATCTTTTTGTTTCTATTTATGGCTGATAGTGGCATGGGTTAATAGTAGGGCTGTGAACAGCCCCCCGATCCGATCTGGATCCAGATGATCCAGATCGGGCCAGATCCGATCCGGAACGGATCGGACCTCCCCTGATCCGGTCCAGAACAGGATTCGGATATGGATACGGGTCTCCTGATCAAGATCCAGAGACCCTCCTGTTCCCCATAGACTTGCAAGTCCATGGGGAAAAGGACTCACCACCCTCCCCCCACTCTCCCTGCTTACTTGCTGACTCTTCGTCACCACCGCCATCAGCCACTGCAGTTGTTTCCGCAGACAGCGGACAGCAGACAGCAGTGGCGGACAGCAGTGGCGGACGGCAGCGGCGGACAGCAGGGCAGACAGCAGTGGCGGACAGCAGTGGCGGATGGCAGTGGCAGGCAGCAGCGGTGGCGAGGAGGCAGCAGGTAAGCAGAGAGAGTGGGGGGAGGGCGGTGAGACCAAGGGACTCACCGCTGGCCTGGTGTCCCTGAGTGCCGGCTGTGCAGCCGTCACTCAGGGACCTGGAAGGGCAATGGGCTCCAGATCTCTGAATCGATCTGGATCGATCTGGAATGAGCTGATCCTGTCCAGAACTATCTGGACTTCCCCCGATCCAGTTCAGATCTGTTCCCAGTCCTAGTTAATAGATGAATGATCATTTCTCTATCTGTTCACAGGACCCTAAATTCACATTACAGAACAATATCATCACAGGATCTAATGACTGCAACTCGTCATTTCTCTAATATTTTCAAGAATCAGTTCCCCAAATACCTTAATTTGGGGACTATTCAAATACATATTAATGATGTCTACCCTGCAGTAATCCCCAACATCTCCAACATTCACCAGTAACTGCTAAGGCTCCGTCCATTGTGATGTCCTCAGTTGCTCATTTTGCCAGTTTTAAATTTCTCCCATCCCATTACTGCATCAGTCTTTGATTTCTTTTTAATGTCTGGATGAAGATAGCTGGGCATTTTCATGCTCATTTCTCCTAATACATGCATTTTTGCATTCAATTTTCCCCAACATATGCATTTTTAACACATTATTTCAATAGGAGGACAGCATTGCAAAATTTGGAAAAGTTCAAATGCTGAAAACTATTTGGTTCACTTATTGGTTTGGAGAAGTGCAAATTACTAGGAATCCCCAATCCCTAGTAGCTAAATAATAGATTCAGCCTAACTTGAATTCAAAAATGTGCATAATAGGAGATAAAATAAGTTTTCAAAGGGTGCTGGAGGAGGAAACTTCTGAGGCACATTCCCATTTACTCCTGAGCAGTTCTGGAAAGGGAGACAACTTCAGCTGGTGATGAGGCGAAAGGGGAAGAGAGAGAGGTAGCCGAACAGGTTAACCAGGTCATTACCGGCAAGTAACCCAGGTAACCAAAGGTGGGATATTCTGGTGGGCAGGGAGAATAAAGGGAGGGAGCCTGTTTGGGCAGTTCCTCCAGGATAAAGCACATTACTTTCAGCAATATTTGCATGCAATTCTCAGCATGTAAACAACTTTAAAGCACTTTTCATACAGCCCATAATGCACTTCAATGCCTCTCGTGTATAGGTATTAGGCGTAAACATGCTTATCAGGAAATGCACATAATCAGGGAACCAGGCATCAAAGGGAACTCTTGCAGAGGGAACCTAAAAGATATTATTTGTTAAAAGTTAAGTTTGCTTTACCTATGGTTTCTCAAAACTCAATTCCAGAGTAGCAAGGAGATGTACAAGCTAAGTCAGCAAGCACGGATGGTGGAATCAATGGGACCTGAGTGCACAGTTATGCCCCTATTGATTTCAATAGGATTTATGTGTGCTTAACATTCTCTGGATTGCACCCAGATAGCTTGATGTTATTGTTTAGAAAGCTAACAGCACAATTTACCTTTGCCCCATGCTGTTACTAGACCACATACTTAACCTCCTTGACAGGGAAATCCATAACGTGGCAGCTTTGGGGGTTATCTGGCATTAAGGAAAATAGCAGTGCATTACATACCTTTTGGAACTACGATAAAAATTCAAGCTTACAAACCTACTCTGAAACATGAGAATGTGGCTGTGGCAAACAGATCTATTGTGGAATAACTTGAAGTTATGGTTGCCAACTCTTGAAATTAGAAAATCCTGGTTCCTGGGAAGGGCAGGAGGGCAGAAACCTCTAGATCGAGGGCAAAAGGATGGAGGCAGGGTATGGAGACTGGGAGAGTTTGGTAGGCCAAAAGGTGCAGCCCAACAGATGTTGGTGGGTCTCCTTGGTGAAGCCAACAACAAGGAGGCACCAACATAGCTAAAGAACAAAAGTGATACAAGACCAGTTTATTTTGTGCCATTTGCCCAACATTTCAGAGATAAGCTCCTTCTTCAGGGGCCCCTGCACTAAGCAAAAACTCCTTGTTACCAAGAGCATCTTCTGCCTGAGAGGAGGTAACTACTAGCTGAGATTCTCCAGCAGAGACATTGCTAGTCCCTGGCCAATGGGGACCTCTCCCTGAAACTCTTTCCTTGGGACCCGAATCGATTCCCCAGAGCCTTGAATGTCCATTGAAGTTTTTTTTTTTCTTAACTAAATTGCCATGGTGGGATTTTCAAGAGGATTTGCAACTGGGGAGGTAAAGGTTAACACCCTCCTTCTTCCATGCTGGACCCAGGCACCACTATCTCTCCTTTTTAAAGTATGTAGCATGAATTGGCAATCTAGTATGCAGGGGGACAGATGCTTGGACAAAGTATGAAATCATACCCTGGGTTTCACTTTCCAACAGACTGGAGATAGCACATCCTTGCTGCTATCTCCAAACTGTTATTTCCAATCTCCATTGCTATCTCCAATGGGAAGGAGAGTGGTGTGAAGGGAAACCCTGATGTTATTCCAATCTGAGATCAGAGATAACAGCAGAGATTTCTCCAGGTCTTGGAGCCAAAGCCCACTCCCTGGAGAAACCCATGGCTCTGCGGGCTGGTTGTCATATCAATTTGGTTGTTGGATCAGGCCCAAGTGCTGGAGGTACTGTAGCCCTGGCATACAGCTTTCAAAACAATCAGACAAAAACTGCTGTGAAGTAGTGAACAGCTCTTCATCACAGCAGTTAGAGTTGCAGGGGCCCTGCCTTCTTTTGTATATGGCCACTCTAGTATAGTTCCTGCAACTTTAACTGTTGTGATGAAGAGGGGATTTCACCAGGAACTAATTGGATACAAATGACACTGGCTGAAATTCCCTTTTCTCTACAACTGTTAAAGTTACATGAGCCCTGTCCTCCTTTTCATATGGTCAGCCTACATTAACTGAGTTTCATTTTTGGGTTTTTGGGTTATGTTAGTTTTATTCATGCACTTCCCAACTGTATTCTGAAGTTGTACACTCCAGGAACACTTTTGCCAAGTGATAAGTTGATTGCCTAGAGAGCCTCTCAGTACATCATGAGTGGTGCTACCACAGAAAGCCTTGTGTTGCGAGAGCCCACACTGGAGAATGTGTCCACCATCAGAGGAAAACGCCCAGGAAGAATTAAGAGCTTTTGTCTCATCATAAAACTGCTGGACTGCTAATGAGCCGGTTTGGATTCCTACAGTACCATAAAGATGCATAAAGACCAGGCTGCTGTGAATCTGCTGCATATAAAAGCTAAAGAGTGACTCGCAACAGGGGAGTTGTTTTCAGTGTGTCATCCAAAGCCTAAACTCATGGCATGTCTATTCTGATTAGCAATGAACTGCAAGAAGTATAACTAGCAAGAGACAGAGCGGCATGATAATTAAATTAGACACTGTCATTTTCCTATCAGTATCGTCGCATGATGAGTGTATAAATACTGCATGCAGGAGTAATCCTTCACCTATCTCCTTCACCCAAAGGGAGGAACTGCTCTGCCTCATAAAAAGCATAGGAAGATTGATTCCACCACAAGAATAACACCTTTGCCTGAAGTCCCCTGGCCCTGTCATAGTACAAGTACCACATAAAGAAGCATAAACTATACTATCAGTGGAAAGATAGGGGAAGGGAGGTGGATCATCTAGGTTTCCTTTAGGAAGCCTCCTCTAGTGTGTGTGAATGCTACAAGTCCACAGAAGTGCAGAAAAAGGTTGCACTGGGTTGAACACTGAGCTTCCCAAGACATTTCAGCTTTCATTTTGCTTTGAAAATCATGTTTCTCGGCCTTATGGTTGCAAAGATGTGCTTGGCCTGTACCTGATGTAATCTCAGAAGTTTGTCAATTTAAGCTTCCAGTATTCTGAGAGTGCAATGCTCCTTGTCTACCTCCTCCCACAAAGAACAAGCAGAATCAATTATATACAACTAGCCCCCCCCCAAAAAAAGGAAAGGAAAAGGGGGGAGGAAATCAATGTAAAATAAGAGAGCAGGCACAATTCCATTATTTGCCTAATGAGGACATTTTGTCAAGGTCAGCTTGCTTTCATAAAAAAATACTTGAGTTGCCTTAATGTAGGGTGACCAGATAAAATCCAGGTCAGGGCTCATGTAACTTTAACAGTTGTAGAGCAAAGGGAATTTCAGCCAGTGTCATTTATATGCAGTTAGTTCCTGGTGAAATTCCCTCCTCATCACAACTGTTAAAGTTGCAGGGGCCCTGCCTTCTTTTGTATATGGTCAGTATAGTGTAGGGTGACCAACTGTCAGGATTTCCCCAGATTTGTCCTGGTTTTTGTTCTATTCTGGGTGTCAGGGGGGATTTTCTGTAATTTTCTATAATGTCCTGGAAAGACACGCTTTCCCTTTGAAGGCTGCATTAGCATGGTGGGAGGGAATGACACACCTTCTGGAGGTGGGTCATTTCCCTCGCACTGCTCCAATCAGGGCCTGAAAGGGGAAAGCGTGTCATTCCCAGACATTATAGAAAAGGCCCTGATTGGAGCAGTGGAGGGTGGGAATGACACACTTTCCCCTCCTCCACCCCATTTGGGGCCTTTAAGGTGGTGGGGGTGAATGACATGCATCCCAGAGGCCCCTGAAAGCTGCTTTCCCACCCCCATCCCACTGGGTGTCCTCTTTTTTGGTTTCCCAAATGTGGTCACCCTAGTATAGTGCCTGCACCTTTAACTGTTGTGATGAAGAGGGCATATCACCAGGAACTAATTGCATACAAATGACACTGGCTGAAATTCCCTTTTCTCTACAACTGTTAAAGTTACAGGAGCCCTGACCTGGATTTTATCTGGTCAGACTACCTTAATGTGCCATTTTGGGATGGGGGTTGTACAAAGAGAGGTGTGTGTGTGTGTGTGTGTGTGTGTGTGCCCGCACACTCATGAAGTTCTTTGTGAAGGCTAGGCACATCTAGAAATAAATAATTGGAGTTAAAGTTTACCTGGTTCATTCTCCCTAATTGGGGATAGGTTGGTAGCTGTGGTAATGCAGGCCCATTCCAATTGGTCCCGTGTGGTCAAATTTCCATTGGTTACTTAGGCTGACCATATGAAAAGGAGGACAGGGCTCATGTTACTTTTACAGTTGTAGAGAAAAGGGAATTTCAGCCAGTGTCATTTGTATGCAATTAGTTCCTGGTGAAATTCCCTCTTCATCACAACCGTTAAAGTTGCAGGGGCCGTGCCTTCTTTTGTATATGGTCACTCTAATATAGTGCATGCACTTTAACTGTTGTGATGAAGAGGGGATTTCTCCAGATATTAATTGCATACAAATGACACTGGCTGAAATTCCCTTTTCTCTACAACTGTAAGTTACATGAGCCCTGTCCTCCTTTTCATATGGTCAGCCTAGGTTACTTAACCACACAAGAGATATTACTTCATTTTGAAGATCAACACCTGACTGACGTGGCTCAAATCAAAAAGATTACAGCCCCACTAAATTGGCATTCAGGCACAGTACACTGACTCTTAAAGGAGTCCAGGCCTCTGTGCTTGAACTAGTGGGTTCCATCAGAAACACGTGTAGGAGCCCTTTTATATATAATAGGCTGCCATTACATCAATTGAATTACAGGGAAAAATACACTTTCTATTCACTCTGCCTGTGGGTTATAAAGAGGAAAACGTGCTTTGTGTATGACCCAGAAGATTAACACACTGCCACTACCATTATCACAGGAGGTCGCAACTTAGAAAAGAATAGGATAAATGTTTAAAATGGCAAAGTCATGTCAAGCTAACACCACAGACTTTGAGCCAATAGAACTCTCTTGTTAACAAAACGGGTGTAATTGTATTTCAAAGGTTAACTGATAAAATGGCACAGCTCTGAAACAGCAAAGAGAGGGAATCTCTCTTGGGAAATACTGACCTTTTTTAGAGGAGGGGCTATCAAAGCTGGTAAAAGTCATCACTTTCTTACCCAAAGAAATAATAATTACCTGATGAATTAGTTAGCAGAGATTCCAAAACAGGTGGAACAGCAGAGAGGTCAGTTGATATCAAGAGTGGCGATTTCAGTTCCGTGTCCTTTCCACACACGTCTGGTTTCTCTGGGGATCATTTTCAGGGAAACAGAGGAAATGGCATTCACACAACCTCCTTTTTGTGTGGGGATGTCTTTTGGATGGAGAATCTCAGCTTTCATTTTCTGAAAATAATAAAACAAACTCCTGAAACAGGAGTGATCAAGACAATATTCTAAGCACCCCAGAGATGTCCACTAGAAGATACCCTGAGACATGAATGAGGTGTGCAATGAAATTATGTATACTAAATTGTATTGTTACCAAGGAGCTCTGCTTCTTTGCCTTTTTAGTTTCGCCCTAGCATCTTGTCAAAACAATCACCATTTTGTCTCAGAAATTCGGCTAAACAAGGGCTTAGGCCAGGACAAGGAAATTGCAATTTCTACTTGCTGGTTTCTAATTCAATTAATCTATAGGAGAGACTTTTACCAGGTACCAGGTAGGGATGTACAGATTTGTAAAATCCATTCCACCTACATTTCACAGATTGTCAGTTACCTTTCATTCCGTTGTCTCCTCACTGGCAGAATTGGATTTTTTTTTCCGATTTCCCAAATTTGCACTTGTGCAAATGCACAGATTTCCCCCCCCCCCCCCCCCGGCCAAATGTGTTTTGTCATGCTTGAACCTATGGAGGAAATGCACATTTTCAGCCTGTTTTAATAATAATAATAATAATAATAATAATAATAATAATGTACATATTCTTCTATGGCTAAATTTGCGTAATATTCTAGAAAGGAAAAAAAAACTTGTCCGCAAGTCCACTGAATCCACATAGTTCAGGAAAAGCCGGTCCACTGCAGAATCCATGGGTCAGATTCATAGCAATCTAAAGGCATTTGATTCTGTTGCAGATTTCCCTGACCTCCCCCGGTATCGGTTGTGCCAGGTAAGCACTGCAGCCTGAGGCCTCTGGAACTTGCAGATGTTGCTCCCATTACCACGTCACTAACTTAATCAAGTACCTCCTGAACTGGCCAGTCCAGAGCCCTGCCAGAAGAAGAACTCCATACCTGCAGTATTGTCACTACCAGACAACACACCAGCCGTTGTTCACAACCATGAAAGGAAACCATTCAAGAGGTTTTCACATAAACCTCCTGTAGCACTAGCTGAGAGCCTATCTACACAAGTAGGATAAAACACTTTGAAAATGTTTTGAAAGCTGTATATGGGATGTGTCCTGGGCCCCAACAGTTGTTACTACTGTTATAAACAGTTTTAAACCATTTTAAAGCAGTAGTGTAGGTAGGCTCTCAGTAGGCTGACCAAATAAAATCCAGGTCAAGGCTCATGTAACTTTAACAGTTGTGATGAAGAGGGAATTTCACCAGGAACTAATTGCATACAAATGACACTGGCTGAAATTCCCTTTTCTCTACAACTGTTAAAGTTACATGAGCCCTGACCTGGATTTTATCTGGTCACCCTAGCTCTCAGCCTACATAACCTATTCAGTTTTGCACAATGCCCATATATGCAAGAAAGCATAGGAACCTTCTTTTCTTGATCTTCTTTTCAATTTTGCACACTGCCTCCTCCACCCATGGTATTGAACAGACTTAAACTAGACCACCACCCCTGCCCAGGGAAAAGTCTCTTTAGGGTGACCTACCTACAAATATTATTTCCTCCTGGAACTCCCTGTTCAATCTAGGCCAGTGTTCATTTTAGTCATTTGTTTGAACACTGGTAGCAGAGATAAGATTTGGGGGCATGAGGGATAGGGGCTTTTCTGTAGTGGGTCCTATTTCTTCCCTCAAGATGTATGTTTGGCTACCTCTCTGGCAGTTTTTAGATAATCCATTGAATTATTATTATTTTGGTCTGCTTTCAGTTGACTGAATAACAGTCCATTATGCTGATCTTATTTTAGTCAGCTGCATTTTTAATGCTGTGAAACTTTAGGTGTTGCTGTTTTTACTATTAATGTGCTGCTCTATTGATTTAGATTTTTGTTTTAATTGCTATATATTTATTCATTTCATTTATATCTTGCCTTTCCATCATAAAATGGAGCACAAGGCTGCCAAAAATAAAATCCAGATTAAAAATAAAATCTTAATGAACGCATAATATAAAAACACATAAACTAAAAACAAAATTAAAAACACAACAGCGAAAGAAATAAGCAACACCCATCCCCATTTTAAAAAAAACCTTTTGGAACAGATCAGCTTACATGCCATAGGACTGCCTAAATTAGGCTGACCAGATAAAATCCAGGTCAGGGCTCCTGTAACTTTAACAGTTGTAGAGAAAAGGGAATTTCAGCCAGTGTCATTTGTATGCAATTAGTTCCTGGTGAAATTCCCTCTTCATCACAACAGTTAAAGGTGCAGGCACTATACTAGAGTGACCATATACAAAAGAAGGCAGGGCCCCTGCAACTTTAACCGTGTAATGAGGAGGGAATTTCACCAGGAACTAATTGCATACAAATGACACTGGCTGAAATTCCCTTTTCTCTACAACTGTTAAAGTTACAGGAGCCCTGACCTGGATTTTATCTGGTCACCCTAGCCTACATAAAAATGTCTTTGCTTTCTGGCAGAAGAACAATAGAGAGGGTTCCAACCTAACTTCTATCAGCAAGGAGTTCCAGAACCTGGGAGCCACCACTGAGAAGGTTCTCTCTCACTTCCCCCACATGTGCTTTTTGTGGCTGGACCAAGAGAAGGGAACAATCAATTCCCGTTCTTAAGTTTTGTATACTTTGGGAAACTTTATTTGAAAAATCACAGAACAACAATAACACTTCTTTGGTTGGCCCAAGTTACTTGATTCGGCAAGATTCTGGTCTAATCATTTCAATTATGAGTCCTTAATAATTATTTTTACAAGATAAGACCATATAGACCTAGTAGTCACATGGCATGATGGAGACTCTTGTGAATTCACTGCTAGTGCGTACTTGGAGAACCTCAGTGTGCTGGGAAAATGGTGAATGGGCAATCAGTCATACTACAGCTGCATTCCAAAGCAGTCATAGAAAGCAGTAGCGGGGAGAGATCTGAGCCAGATCTATACCAAGCAGGATATAGCACTATGAAAGTAGTATGAAAGTGGTATATAAAAGGCAGGAGCCACACCAAACAGGATATAGCACTATGAAAGCAGTATGAAAGCGGTATATGGTATGTGTCTATCGGCTCCAACCGTTGTCCAAGCACTTCAATACCGCCATAAAGCAGTAGTGTGGCTCCTGCTTTTTATATACCACTTTTATACCGCTTTTATAGTGCTATATCCTGCTTGGTGTAAATTGGGCTCCAGTATGTTGTTGCATGATCTATCCATGTCCCAATCACATCTACCTGGTGACTCTCCATGGCAGCCTCACTATTTGATTTGTCTGGCTGAATCATCTGCTGCGGCATTACAATTGTATGGCTATTTTTAATTTTGTCATTAAAATACTCTTGTCAAAAGGAAGGAAACTCTGGATGTGACGACAGATGCCCAGCCACTTTTGAAAACAATTGCAAATGAATGTGAATAGTCAAAGAAAAATAAGCAATAAAACACCTCCAACACTGAATGGTGATTAAACACAGCAATGAATGTATGACTAGTTCACAGAGTTAAAGCACTTTCTGCAATAATACATACACAAACATACCAGCTAGATGTGAGTTCTAAAACATGTCCTGAGAATTAAAGGCTACATTTATTGAGTAAGCTTTTTATTGAGAGGTATGTAGTCCCCTTTAAATGGACAGTTGTGCTGTACTATTGTTACGTTCTCTCCATTGTCAAATACACAGCTGAAATCCAGACAAATTACAATAGGAAGAAATCAACACACGATATGTGACTATTGCTTGGATTTAATCGTGAACTCCAAATCATTCATTTACAATGACAGCAATTATTTTATACAATTCCAGCAGGGTAATTCTGTAAAATCAGTTGTGACATATTTCTCAAAGAATATGGAACCTTGCTATTTCAAGTGTTTCCTAGGAATAATATGGCACAAATGCTAAGATAGACAGTATTTTTGATAGCAAGGAGTGTATGCTTTGAGGTGGATTCCCGAATTCAGTAGCAGGCTGGACTAAATGGACTTATAGGCCCCTTCCAACTCTACTATTCTATGATTCTATGCTTAAATCAACAACCTGCCAAGTACATTTTTACTCTCATTGCAAAAACAAACTTTCTATCAAGCTTTTAAACATATATTGGAAAGTTCTTACATCAAAACCTTTATAAATATAGATGCATGTAAGGCATAAGAGCCAGGTTTGACAACAGTATAGTCAGAAGAGTCAAACTATACTTGAAGTTTATGGCATCAGGGGTGCTGAACTTCTTTCAGCCGGAGGATCAAATTCCTTTTCAGAGAAGCTCTTGGGGGGCGGAGGCTGCATTCCAGTGGTCAGCGGGGCTGAAGGCAAAAGGGGTGGGGCCAAAACACTAGCATATTTTAGCATGAACCCTTATTGCCAGTAACTAAGCTTAAAGAGAAGCATTTCAACTTTTTAAAATAGGGCTGTGCACCGCTTTGCTTCTGAATCCAAGTCCAAACCAAAGCACGGTGATTCGGACCGAATCGATCCAATTCTGGATTGGGTCCAGATCGTTCTGGAGCATGTCGGCTCAGTCTGAGGTGCTTCAGATCACTTTGGATTAATTCGGACGACGACAAGCTGCTGCCCCCACCTGCTGAGCTATGTGAGAGGCCGGGACTTACCAAACCCGTCTGCTCACACCCAGCAGCCACTTATCCCCCTTGTTTTTTCCACCCAATAAATGCAAATAGCAGCTTTAATGGAGCCTATGCTACTGTGGAGGATGAGAGGAGAGAGTTTAACCTTTTCCTGCCTTGCCATGGATCTATTCCCGTTGGCAATGGCAGCTTCTCTCCCCAAGGCAAATAGTATCTTTGGGAGGAGAGACTTTTGTCACAGAAGGGAGGGAGGCTTGAACTCCTGCTCCTCGCTTCATGCAGCATGGAAAGATGCCTTTAGGGTCATGTGCACTTTGGATTTCAGTAATAGGTTATCATGCTCCTTACGTAGAACTACAACACAGAGCTACGTCTCATGCCTGCTGCCTGAGTGGTTCTCCTGCTAAATCAGCAACTACTTCAGGAAAGGTGGTGCTTGCTCGAGGTTTTGGGGGGGGCTTGCCTCAATAGCCCCCCCTCCCTCAGTGAGTCTGCCTTCTCTACCACTGCGGCCTATCACTCATGCTCTTCTTTCTCATCACAGCTTCCATTTGTTTGCTTGACAAGCAGAGATCCAGTAAGCACAAAGGCAGTCTCATCTACTCCTCCGCCTTCTCACCATCACCATTGTCTGGGCCAGAGTGAGTGGTAGGTGAACAAGCAGGTTGCAGAGGTAGAGAGGAGAAGCAAGTCTAGAGGGTTCTTGTCAGTGGTAGGGTGACCATCCGCCCGGATTTGTCCGGACATGCCCAGGAAATGGAAAGCAAATCCGCATCCGGGTGGAAAAACTGTTTTGGGGGGCCAAATCCGGAAATTTAGCCCCCCAAAAGGGTGACCAGATGGCCCTGGGGCGATCCGGGCCAACCGGGGGGCGGCGGGGGCAAACCGGGGCGGCGGGGGGTCACGCGGCAGTGGCAGGAGGCTGGCGGCACGAGGCACTTACCTGCTGGGGCGTCCGCTTCCCTCCGGTGCTCGGAATCTACTGAGAAACAGGCTTCGCGGCCTGTCCCTCAGTAGTGCGCCGGGTGATGACGTCATCACTCAGCGCGCTACTGAGAGACAGGCCAGGAAGCCTGTTTCTCAGTAGATTCCGAGCACCGGAGGGAAGCGGACGCCCCAGCCGGTAAGGAGCGTGGGGCGGGCGGCGCGGCGCAGGGGGGCGGTGGGGGGCGGGGGGTGGGGGGATGGTGCAGGGGGGCGGCGCAGGGCGGGCGGTGGCACAGGGCGGGCAGCGGCGCGAGGCATGCAGGTGGGGGGCGGCGCGGGGGGGCAGTGTGGGCACGCGGTGGGGGGGTTGTTTTGGGTGGGTGGGTGGGGTGGCGGGGGATCTGGGATTTTGATCCTCAGAATCTGGTCACCCTAGTCAGTGGGCCCCTGCTGGGCTATGGGACCTCAGCTGGTGCCCAGCCATGCCTACCCTCTACACCACCCCTGGCAGATGGCACAATTTATATACCGCACCCCTTCCCTCATCCCACATCTCACATCCCACACTATTGCTTGAAGCTAGTGGCTGTGTTAGGAGGGAGGCAATGTGTCACCGATGTATTGCCTCCAACTGATCCTTCCCAAAATGGTTGCCTGATTGTTTCTCTTGCAAGCTCCGGCATGATATCGCTAGACTATGACAAAGAGCTTTTCTACATGAGGGGTTTATTGTACACTTGTCATTTCTTACTTATGGTTGTTTATAGGTAGCAATGGGGTGGAACTCCACCTGGGCCCACGAGGGCAGGAGACGCCCCTGCGTCCAGCCCTTCTGGGACACATGGATGCGCCTGGAAGTTTTTCTCCCAATCTCTGAATGCAGGACAAAGGGGGCACAGGTCTGGGCAGAACTCAGTTCCACCCAGACCTGCGCATGCCCTTTGTCCTTAATGCAGTGGGGGAATAATACGCAGTTTTCCCAAGGCTGGGGAAATTGAGTAGTTTCTCCCTCCACTCCAGCATTCCAGTGGAAGTGTGCACTTTCCATAGGCCCAGAAAGTGTGCTTTGTCTCACTCCCCCCCCACACACACACACAAATCGTGGCCTTAAAGGCCCTCTTCCACACTTCCCGGAGGCCCTGGAAAGTGTGCATCACTGAGTGCTCAGTCCGCCCGGCTCCCGGAATAGTGTGAGCTGAGCAGTGTTTGGTGAACATGTGGAGCAAATGCCCCGTGCATTCTCCAATCCCTATTTGCAGATTCTTTAGACAACATTGTAAACTCTTGTTTCACTTCTGTTTTTTTAAGAGCACTATCCTTGGGGTTTTTAGAGAGGGGGAAATGGAGTATTATTTCTGAAAGCAAAAGAAAATGTATTTTTCTACTTGTGCAATTGTGTTATTCTACGATAGCATAACACCACGTAGAGGTTATGAAGCCAAAAAGCAGTAAAGGAAAAGCACTTTGAGTGTAGCTCACATCTCAATTCGGTGAGAAAACCAAATGTAGATACAGCAAATGAATAGCAGTATATAGAAAACCACAAAGAGATCAAATATTAGGAATTAAGCTTAATTACGGAGAAGCCTCTTGCTTGGCTGAAGAAAGATATGAAGGATCAAAGGAAATGTTACATTATTAGCATGGTTAGCAATCACGCCTTTTTTTAAAAAAATGTCAGGCAAAGGAAGCTAATTTTCATTGAGACCACAACATACGAGGAGTTGTATGCTGTGGTCTCAATGTTAACCCTTCCCTCCCCAACTGTGATCCATGTGAAAATTCCCTATCCCCACTGAGCTATGAGAGGGGGGAGCTCCCATTTGTGCCAATGGGAGCTTTTTCCCCCTAAACCTCAGAAGCACATGGGGGGTCAGGAAGGAATTTTAATCAGGACTGCCACTGGGAAATTAAGGGTTGAACCTTCACTCCCTGTGTGCTGAAGTCCCAATTAAAATTTCTCCCCCCATTAAAAATTATAATGCCAGACAGAGTTGCTAACCGCATGATTAAAGTAATGCCTGCTTTGGCCCTCATTTCCACCATTAGCATTCCAATGGCACACGGAACAGGGCTGGCATGTTAGGAATGAGGATATAACATCCAGAATGGTTTATGAAGACAGTTTTGCCTGCTGGCTTTAAAAACAGTCAGCTTTTGTTGCATCTGCAGATGCTGCTAATGCTTATACAGCTAGTCGGAGTAGTGATGTTTACATGATGTACGAGGCAAGAGGTGACAGCTGCTGTAAAGATACTCCCATGTTCAGTCCCTCAGAAAGGGCTTGTGTAGTTTTACCACTGAGGAGAGATCAAGTAATTAGAGTCACTTACATGTCTCTCACTGATCATTCCTTGGTCTTTGTTGTGCTTTGCAAACACTTGTAGCAACCCTCCAATTAAAATATATTTTTTTGCTGTCTCCTGCAAGCTTTTAATAAGTCTCCGGTGTAAACTCCCTCCATTGTAAGAAAAACTCGAGAAACAAATTAAGAGCACAACTCAATACACAGTGTTGGCTCCGCAACTGTAGGCTGACCATATGAAAAGGAGGACAGGGCTCATGTAACTTTAATAGTTGTAGAGAAAAGGGAATTTCAGCCAGCGTCATTTGTATGCAATTAGTTCCTGGTGAAATTCTCTCTTCATCACAACAGTTAAAGTTGCAGGGGCCCTGCCTTCTTTTGTATAAGATCACTGCACCTTTAACTGTTATGATGAACAGGGAATATCACCAGGAACTAATTGCATACAAATGACTCTGGCTGAAATTCCCTTTTCTCTACAACTGTTAAAGTTACATGAGCCCTGACCTCCTTTTCATATGTTCAACCTACACAACTGAAAATGCACCACCCTTTAGTAATGAAATGTGTTGCATGACACCCCAGACTCAGCTGTTATGTTCTGTAGGACGTATATGGCTTCAATTTGTTTTTAAAACATTGTTTTTAGTTCTAGCCGTGGGCCTCAAGTTATTTACCCAGTATATATGTTGGGGTGACATGAGTCGAGGGGTGACGTGAGTTGTGCACCATGCTTCATGGAGAAAGAGCATGTAATCTGTTCATGAGGAGAACATTCTGCAGATGGCACCCGTGTGCAGAATGAATCCTTTAGGTTGATCTCACAGTTACTAGTTATTTTTGAACATTGTCTAACATCATTTGCAGACAAAGTATACTGAATGAACAATGTACATCCTTTCTTCTGTTGCGGATTTCTGCACATTTTCTGAGGTTCCTTGGAGAGACCATATTTATTCCACAGTCAAATCACAAAATTATGAACAGATAGTGCACATTCTCCAGGGTTTCTTGGGGACTATGCATATTAACTAGAGAATGCACAAAACAGTGTTGAGATATGTACAAGTCTCAAAGACTGTTGGAGACGATGTATATTGTCCAGAGAATGTACAAAATGTAGTTGGGATGTGTACATTACTCAAGGCCTGTTGGATATTATGCACAATGGGTGGAAAACGTGCAAAATGCAATCGACAGATGCCCATTCCCCAAGGCTTGTAGGAGATTATGCATGATGGGCAGAGAAGGTGTACAATCCCCTCCTCATGAATAGATTATATATACATTCTCCATGAAGGATGGTGAATGTGCACAATGGCTGGTTGTCATATACATTGGTCCCGTTCAGAAGACACCTTAAACCATGGCTTTAACCATGGTGGTTAAGCCAGAAAGTTGGGCCCTGTTCAGAAGACACCTTAAACCACAGCTTTAACCATGGTGAATATGGCAAAAAGCCTTATTCACCATGGTTAAAGCCATGGTTTAAGGCATCTTCTGAACACGACCTGGCTTTCTGGCATAACCACCATGGTTAAAGCCATGGTTTAAGGTGTCTTCTGAACGGGGCCACTAACTGTTCAACTCACATTACCCCTAACATAATTATTTATTATTTTGTTTATTTCATTTCTATGGCACCCAATAACTGAAGCTATATATAAGAGACAGGTTGTATAGTAGTACAGTGTATACAATACTGGATTACTAGTTTTTGAATAGGGTTGAACCTAAATGAAGGTACAACTCACAGACATGTTTTCCCCTTTCAAAAAGTACCCCGGTTTCAACCATTTTTCAGGGGAGATGTTCAAACAAGGGTGAAGGTGCTCTTTGAGTAGCAGCCATGCTCCTCCCTCCCCACCAACGAGAATGAAGTTAGTGTGATTCAGGAAGCATGTCACACAGCTGAATTTAATAGGCTACATGGTACCATGATGTCATCATGCTACATATGTGTTCCATGCTTGTCCGGGGTCACAGACCCAGAGAGTAGAATATGCAGTAAAAAAAATACTTATTCAGTGCTGAATAGAGCAAAACAAGGTGACCTATTGAGGAATCACAGGGAACATTTGGGATTCCTTCCAGACACATAGAATCAGTGTAGCCATAGTTTTGGATTATAAACCTTCTCCAGATACCAAGGAGAAGGCCTTTTTCAGTGGTGGCGCCCTGGTTGTGGTATTCCCTTTCCAGAGAGGCTTGTCTGGTGCCTACATTGCAGCCTTTTCAGTGGCAGGTGAAGAACTTCTTTTATCCCAAGCATTTTAGTCCTTCAGTTTTTTAAAAAATGTGTTAGTGCATTTTAAGATCCTTGCACTGCTGCTCACTTTTATCTGGGTTTTACTCTGGTTTATTGTTTTAAATATATGGTTGTCATATTATGTTTTACTATATTATTGTCTTTTACGGTTTTAAGTTTTGTTTTGTGAACTCAGAGAGCTTTGGCTAATGGGCAGTACAGAAATATTATCAATGAAATTAAACGAAGTAAGTACATTCTCTTCCTGCTGGTTAAAGCTTTTGGTTAAGCCGCAGGGTTTAAGGTGTATTGTGCGATGCATTTCGCTAAACCCTGCTCACTCACTAACCACAGTCGGACTGTCTGCAGCAGGGTTAGCATCTCTAACCGTGGCTTAAAGTGTTGTGTGCAACTGCACGGCTTATGATTAATGCTAAACCCAGAGAACCACAGTTTCGCTAACCAAAGAGCCTGAAGTGTCATCTGAACAGGTCCGATCTATTCTTAAGTATCGTCTATTATTCTATAATTTATTACTCCCAGCACTTCGGTGGTATTTGCATCTGTCCTAACTTTCTTTCTGGCATGCTGGTTTTGGATGCGCTGGGAAAGTTCAACTATGAATTGCCCATCTCCAGTCTGAACTGGACAGTCCATGACTAGCTACATCATATGAAGCTGAAGGTTGTCCTTAAAATTACGTATTTTGCCTCTCATTGACACATTTTTAAGAAGTCGGGTAAATTACACAGGAAGAGATCTAACATGAAAAGGGAAGGTTACAAACTGCCTTCTAGCTGAAAACATCACAACTGATTGCTAACAGGAATCATTCACTTTCCTTAGGTGCATAATTAATATATTTTGCATTTGTGGACATTCACTAAATGCTGGTGTATAACAATTCTTCTTTCATTTGGAAAAAAAACAACACCCTGAATATTTTAGATAACGCCCGGGCATGACTGAATTTCTGTGTCTGTTCCCTTTCAGTTTCAACTGTACTAGACTTGTCATTTGCAATTCTAATGTTGCTTTCTCATCTCCATTTTCAAGACATGTGTCCTAGTGCAATGTAAATGAAATGCTCTGCCGTCTTGATCTGCTGGTAGAGCAGCTTAGTCAGAAAATCCAAGTACAAACAGCCTGTCCCTGGTGTCACAAACACGACTGGAGCATCTTGCCAGCCAAACCACAAGGGTCCACATTTTTGCATTGTTGAATGTTTGAAAGTGACAGACTGGTTCACAAATAATTGTAAATCTTCGGAACTCATGATACACTCTCCACAAAGCAAAATGGTGGGGAATGATAGCAGGACTGAAATCCCTTTCTCTCTCAAGTGTTGAAATGTAATTTCTCGCAGTACATAAAGTGCCTCTGAGGGCTTAACCACGAAGACCTACATTTTTCACCAGATCACGTGTTAAGTGGAAACCTTCCTGGGAGCTGGCCAAGTGACACACTTGGCTTTTAGCCTTCTGTCTTGTCTACAGTCTCTGGACAATAGTATAAATCTGACTGGGTCTTGCCAAATGTCTTCTTTTGAACACGGTTCAAGAGAATAGGCGTCTGATCAGAAATAGAAACATAAGTCAGAAAAACAAAAGTGGCCTAATGGAGAATGAGGGATGCTCCGGACATAGGGCTCCTGGTAAGGGTGTGCACGCCAAAAAATATCATCGTTTATCGTTATCATCAGTTCGGACCAAAAAAATTATCGTCTTCATTCATATCGTAGGTGAACCGTATCATCTTCACGATAATTATCGTGAAAAAACAATATTTTTTGCAGCCCTATTTTTAAAGAAAAATGCCTATAACTTCTGTATTTTAAAAGTTAGAGGCTTGAAACTTGGTCACAGTGCTTATGGGGTATGCCTAAGTATGTGTATGAAATTTGAGATTGATCCCTCCAACCCTCAATTTTATATGAATTTTTTAAAGATTGTTTCCGTTCTGACAGGTCTGAATGAACGTACGTGGCGAGCTGTCATTCTGATCTGTCAGAACTGAAACGATCTTTAATAAATTCATATAAAATCGAGGGTTGGAGGGATTGATCTCAAATTTCATACACATACTTAGGCATACCCCATAAGCACTGTGATCAGGTTTCAAGCCTCTAACTTTTAAAATACATAAGTTATAGGTATATTTATATGGCAGTCCGATAAAATGATAAAATCGCCCGAAAATTATCGTCTCCGATGATTATCTTAGGTTTTTCTATCGTTTCGTCATCGTTAAACACATGCATGATAATGACCCTATCATATCATTATTATACATTTTAATGATATGATACACATCCCTAGCTCCTGGCGCTACCACTCAGAAGGCATTCTGCAGTTATTCTGTCTTTCCCTCCAAAATGGATTTTCTGAGGTAAGGAAAAAGTTTGACGAAGCACTGGTATAACACAAGAGTGTTACAACTGGAAAATGACAACGTTTGGATCCCCTATAAAATCTCGTGAATGGGGCAATGGCCCGATAAAAGGCTAATCTGAAGACATCCTGAACAATACCAGGAACTTAAGATTCATATCCCTTGTGATTATGAGCCCAAAAAAAAAGGCAATGGGGAAGAGGCAACCAGGTGTGAAGTATCTCAAGGCAATATAAAATTATCAGCCAATTGCTCTGGATTTCAAACAATTAAAACACTGGCACCATTAGGGCAGGACTTTCGGGGCAGAGGTCCAGGGCCCACTCAGTAGAGTGACCAGGGATGCTCCCAAATGCAGTAGAACCACGTTTTGTTGAAGTTGTACACATTATGGTCAAAAGATGGGCCTGAAGGGCAGCCCTTCATTGGGCAACATGCTAGCCTCCTCGTAATTAAAAATAAAGAAAGAAAATAAAACCCAGGAAGGGCAGGGAGCCTTGTGGGTTCCAAGAGAAGTATCTGCAGGTACATTGGTTCTCATAGGCATCATTTTGGAGACCCTTGTATTAAGGCTAACTCTGCTATGCCACAGACTTCTGAAGCCCTGTTGGATGCTTGTGCTAGGCTGATGAGGAAAAGGGGAGAGCATGCTCTGAAGACTCCCATTTCAAAACAAATGCCCGGCCTCCCAGCCTCTGTCTTCCCTTCAGCCTAGCTGCTGATAGCAGGCTGAAAGGTTACACCTGTGTGCTGCTGTTTGTTGCCAATGTTTGCTGCACTTAGGGGCACCTATCTCGGAACAGGGCTGATGGCTGTCCCATCAAGCACAGGGGTGATAATTGATGTGGCCTGTCAGGCATTCATATTCCAGGGCTAGGTAAAATGGCATGAGTGAGCCATATCGATATCTTTGCAGAGTAATCATTTCTATCAATTACTGTTCACATAAAACACAAATCATGAATAGATTTTTTTGCAAAAAAAAAAAAAAGGAAGAAAGAAAGAAAGAAAGAAAATGAAGCAACAGCTCCTCTAAGCCTGTTACTTGGATACCATGCTTAATTTCTTAAATTAAACCTCCTCACCTCTATCAGTTTCCTGTTAATATGTGAACTATCTCACGCCTATATAAAATTATCAGCCAATTGCCCTGAATTTCAAACAATTCAAACACTGGCGCCATTAGGGCAAGGCTTTGGGCAGAGGTCTAGGGCCCCAGTCAGCAGTGTGAGCCGGAGGGCTCCCAAATGCAGCAGGGCTGGCATACCACATTCTGTAGAAGTTACACACATTACCATCTAAAGAGTGGGTGGGAGATGATTAAGTCCAGAATCTAAAATGCACCACTACATTAAAAGGGAAACTCCTTTGTGTCAGTGATTCTAACAACACAAAGCAATGTTCAGTGCCTTCACAAAGCCCAGTTATTTTCTTTAGATAAGGGGGCTCCCTTTGACATAGACCTAGAAGTAGCTTCCAAAAAATACAGGCTGAAATTAATAAAATAGGGTTGGATCCAACACTGGTCATTTACTAGCGGAATGGATTTTCAGCACCTGTGTACACACCAAATCTGCTCTAAAGGTTGAGGGGAGAGCTTATGGAGCAGGTTTGGGGTGTATAGGGGGCTGCAAGGGAAGGACAGGATTAAGAAGTTGTATGGCACCAACAGAAGGCACGTTGTGCAAGCAGACTCCTGCTTGCATGACTTTTAGGTCCACCCCATAACAAGATCCATGTTGGATCAGACCAAAAGCTTATCTAGTCCAGCCTTTTGTGCACACAGTGTCCAACCAGATGCTCCAAAGAGGAAGCCCACTACATGAAATGAACGCAATAGTACTCTGCTGCTTGTGTTCCCCAGCAACTGGTCTGCAGAAGCCACATTGATCCTTTTTCATATGGATATGTGCTTCTATATGTTTAATTATTTTATCTCTAATTATGCAGTCCACCAATTTACCCAGGAAGAGACACTGAGTGTGCAACCCTATGAATATCTACTCAGAAGTAAGTCCCATTATGTTCAATGGAACTTAATCCCAAGTAGTGAATATGGGATTGCAGCCTAAACCAACTGACCTTTCATTTCCTGGGTCTACTAACCACCCAGCCTGACCACCTTTTTCAAAACTGGCTTCGCATTGGCCTGTCTCTAGACCTCCGGTACAGAAAATCAGGAATTTCACTTTTGAGTATTGAAAAAACTCTCAGATGGACCTGGTGATTTATCTGTTATCCATTTCTGAAGAAGGTCTAGAACTTTATTTCTTGTCACCACTATTTGCCTCAGTTCCTCAGATCCCCATCCCAAAACTATCAGCCCAAGCACGGGTACCTGCCCTACATCTTCTGCAGTGAAGAGAGTTGCAAAGAATTCATTCAGCTTCTCTCTAATCTCCTTATCCTCCTGTAGTACTCTAACTACTTTGTCGCCCAATGGTCCAACTGCCTCCCTAGCAGGTTTCCTGCTTCTGTTGTAATTAAATAGCTCATTATTGTTGGATTGGTTCTAAATTTGAGGTATCACCTAATTCCAGTCACTTTTAGAAAATGTTTCTCCACATGTAGGAGTAAATAGGGGAGTGGAATGGTAAACCCATGGGCTTAAAAGCCATTATTGGCTACTTCCCCCATTACCAGATAATTGTTTCACAGTTTTCATTTATTATTTCCTAACTTCCAAAGAAAGTTGCACGGAAGCTCCGCACCCCCCACCAAAAGCAAAAAGAAAGGATAAAAAAAGCAGAAGTGAAATGCATAAATTTGTCAAAGTTATTAAAATAGCTTTAGGGTCCCAAAGGAAAGCAAACTAATTCAGTGTGACCAATATGAGTTTATATTTCCTTTTGATAGTTCCAGAATTCCTGCCCAAGGAAAAGGCAAGAGAAAGGAAGAAGGGGGGAACCCTAGGATGTTGAAAAGCTAATCTTATTAACGTTGTTCAAAGGTTTGGCTGAATCTTTTCATACATAAAAGATTTCGTATAAATAGCTGTTATTCTGGATTGATGAATTTGCAAACAAAATGTGATTTGTGTTAAATGGAGAAGGTGGTGTGTATTTTTTAAAAAATTCAAGAGAGGGGGGGAGCATGAGAAGCTGGCAACTGAAAATGGATGCAGTATGCCTGAGCAGAACAGAGCTCAGCTGTAATGGCAAAGAGGTTAGGCTCACACAAACACTCACGTAAAAAACAGAGCCGACGTTGCCACATGGGCTGCTTTGCCTTATGGGCCAATTTGCATAATTTGATTTACATAATTAAACTTCATTATTCTTTGCCATCTGTATATCCTGGGCTCCGCCACCAAGGTTTAAAAGGGAGGGGGTGAAGAGAAAGAGAGAGGCAATGAGAGAGAGAGAGAGAAGTTAAGAACATCTTTCCAAAACGCAATATTCCACAACTATGCCTGTGTGGGGTAAAGTAAATCAAGATCTAATGTGTAGGACTAAATCGCAAGAGACGATTATGATGAACAACCGACAGTTGGGAAGCTGGCCAGCCCCATGCAGATTGTGTGTCATCACTTCTGTACTAAGCTGCAGGAAGCATGTTTGAGTACTATTAAGATTCCAGTCCTTCTCTGCATTTTTTTTCCCACAATGGTATTTACAGTGCTTTGACCTTTCTGAACTGGTGCAGGAGAGGGAGGGACAAAACAACTGTTTCTGCAGAGATGGCTGTGATTACTAAAGTCATTCTCTGGGTACAGATTGATATATATATATATATATTCCTAGCAGGAGGGGGAAGGGGACATTCCACACAATACATGACAGTAAATTACATGCATACTTGATCGCCAGTCTCGGATTTCTCATGAATGCTTCAACATCAACCATGTATTTCTGAATATGTTTTTAGTTCCCAGGCCAGTGGCTTAGTGCAGGCGCTCATCGTGACAATCCCCATAGCCACGCCCCCAGGGAGAGTTCAAAATTGCAGGCAGCTGTGTTGATCCATATCCACAAGCCCATTCTAGCGGTTTTCATTCATCTCCTCCAGAAACAGATCTTTTGTAGAGCTTAATTGCCCATTCAAGACCAAGCCGCCCCAAACTACTTCGCGTTACAACAGAGAACCACTACAGTGAGTGTCGCAGTTAAGCTCAGAGAGACAAGGAATCATCACATTATCTCAGCCAATCAGAGGGCTGGTTCCAACAATGCTCTCACACGCTCTTTAATGGTCCCAATGGGTGAAGAGGAACGGGTGCACATGGCTTATCCCAGGCCACCCAGCATGCCATCCTCAACATATAGGGACAGATTTATCTGATTATATCCTCTGCACATGCAAACACTATGGGCAGTATCCAACAGTGACATTCCACAAACTCAAGTAGCACCAGCGGAGCCCTGCTGAATTTTTCCATTGCACAAGCGGTTGCCCATTATGCTTGTGCAACCGGCCGCGCAACGTATTCCATAATACATTTCGCAACACGTTCCACAATGTGTTGCAAGCACTTGAGTAACTGTTGCACCAGTGCGATGCTCAATGGGTTGCGCCAAATCGCTTGGGCAACCCTGCTTGCACAAACGTTAACTTTAGTCGGATTCTTCTCTTCTGCATAGTTTAGAATCTAGTTTCTGCTGGTGCAACATCCTCCGTGGAATGCCAGAGTTGGATACTGCCCAATGTCAGCATCCCTGCTAATCTAAATAGGCCACTGCTGTCTTCTTGAGTCCTGGATTCACAACAACCCTGAATGGAAGAGCCATCTTTTAAGAATGAGGGGAAGGGGAACTGCACAAAGCCAGGGAACTGCCAAGCAGGCATGTTTTTAGTTTCAACGCCAAACCTAACCATGAAATGGCAGATCTGTGATCAGATCTTCCCAACTCCTTTTCTTTGTTTAAGAGCAGCCTGAGTGGGTAGGGGCCTGGACAGGGGCCATAGCACTGGGGGAGGCAGGTATTAACCCTTTGCCCCCAAGAGAGTTCCCAAATTTAAATTCTCCCCTTAGGCACATACTGCTGATAGCAGCTTGGAGGATGGATTTAAACTAGACTAGGGTGACCAGATAAAATCCAGGTCAGGGCTCATGTAACTTTAACAGTTGTAGAGAAAAGGGAATTTCAGCCAGTGTCATTTGTATGCAATTAGTTCCTGGTGAAATTCCCTCTTCGTCTCAACTGTTAAAGTTGCAGGGGCCCTGCCTTCTTTTGTATATGGTCGCTCTAGTATAGTGCCTGCAATTTTAACTGTTGTGATGAAGAGGGAATTTCACCAGGAACTAATTGCATACAAATGACACTGGCTGAAATTCCCTTTTCTCTACAACTGTTAAAGTTACATGAGCCCTGACCTGGATTTTATCTGGTCAGCCTAGCTTATTCCCCATTCAAAAAGGTTGAAATGCCTCTCCTTGGGCTCAGTTACTAGCAGTAACAGCTTGAAGCTAAAATATGCAGGCTACTGTTTGCCCTGCAGAGCACGCACACACCGGCAGTTGCATTACATTAAAAGAAATGCAAGATCCAATTACAAGTGTCTCACCTAAGCACCCCACTGTCCTCATGTATTAGGACAACAAAGGTCCATACTTAATATAATGACATAACAGCCTTGCTGGATCAGACCAAGGGTCCATCTAGTCCAGCACTCTGTTTAGACAATGGCCAACCAGCCATCAACCAGGAACCCACAAGAAAGACACATGTGCAACAGCACCCTCCAGCCCATGCTCCCTAGCAACTGGTGTAGATACGCTCACTGTCTCTGATAGAGGTAGCACATAGCCATCAGCCGGACTAATAGCCATGAGAATCATACTCAGCCTGCTCATCCTAGCAAAGGCCAACACAAAGCTCAATGGTGAAGCACATGCTTTGGATTCAGATAGTCCAGGGTTCAAATAAAAGGATCAAGTTGCAAGTTATGGTAAAGACCTCAGCCTGAAATCCTGAAGAATTACTGCCTGTCAGATGAGCTAGAAGGAGTTAGAGCCTTCTCCAAATGGGTGCCCTCCAGATATGCTGGATTACAACTCCCATCATACCCAGCCAACATAAAATAATGGGATTTGTAGTCCAACACATATGGAGTGCTCCAGGTTGGAAAAGGCTTGGTTAGATGAGCAAATGTCTGGCATATTATAAGGCAGTTTCCTACCCTATCAATTAGTCCACAATATCGGGCTTATAGATGAAAACCACTTTATCCTGAAATGACCTTGTTATAAAGCAGATGACACAACAGACTGCGGGTCTCTTAAGATCTATGATCAACGTTGACACCCTGATGTAAGGAAAAAAATTGAAATCCACACAAAGAAGTCTGATACACTACTTGACATTCTGTTTTAATATTAAAACAACTTATATCATGTGCTGCCTTGGAAGGTGTTATTCATGCTGCATGTTGATCATACAAATCTATTTTAATTATTAATTCATTTCCCCCAGCACCCCTTTTATCCAAAGAGCTGTCTTTCAACAATAAAGCCTACCGAGGCAAACGTCTTTTCTCTATAGATACTGTGATGGAAATTCTCCAGTCAATGAAGTTCAATTTCCTGTTGTCCTTTTATCTTCATTGCAATGGAATTTCCCTTCTGTCTCAAAAGTAACAGAGCACAGACATTTTTATTCTACATCGTAACTGCGAAAATGAAGGGATCCATGTAAACTGAAGCCGTGAAAATGACAGGACGCAATAAATAAGTTTCATTGGGGGGGAAGATATTGGTTTCTAAAGCAAAACAAAAATATCTGAAAATTTTGGCAGATCTAGACAGCCACAGATTTGCCCTCTGGGTTCTAGAAGAGTTTTGGTCTAAGGGCCAAACGTCACTTGATGTAAAATGCACATTCACGGAAGCTATTTATGTATGTATTTAAAATCCCACCTTTCCACCAAAACAAAAATGGAATCTGTAACAATAAAATACAGATTAAAAACAAAATCATCTTTGAAATGTAACATATAAACAAATAAATTAAAAACACATCAATAAAAAATAAACAGCACCCATCCAATTAAAAATAAAACCTTCAGCAACAGATCAGTTGACACTCCAAACAAAACAAATGGCTACAAGTAGCACATCCAATTTATAAATTTGTAATATTGTAAAAAAACAACAACGTATTGTTGTTTTAAAATATATAAACAGATTTTAAAATGTGAAATGTTTCGGTATCAAACACCAGCTTCAGTCACAAGCAAGAGTATGCTACAATACATTTATGTCCATTGATCAGCTTACATGCCAAAGCCCTGCATGAACAAAAAGTAACACATCTTTGCCTGCTGGCAGAAGGACAACAGAGAGGAGGCCATCTTAGTAGGGAGCAGCCACTGAGAAGGCCCTCTCTCACATACTCATCTAATGTGCCTCAGCTGGTGGTCATACCAGAAGTGCTTCCCCCAAATATCTTACACCCTGGGCAGGCTGATATGGCAGAAGGTGGTGATTTTAGTTGCCTGGTCCCAAGTCATATTGGGCATTTTCCCAAAGCAAATAGGATCAGTGGCAATTATTGGGACAACCAAATAAGATAATGTGAGGGAAACCCACAACATAAGTCTCAAGCCAGAAAATGTAAAATGTGGAAAGTATGTAAACCTTGGAACAATTGCTGTGAACTTTACAATTACCCTCCAAGCCACAGAAGCACTATTAGCCATGTAATTGACTATATTATACTTTTCATGGTCCTTTTGTTCTGGCAATTATTGGGATCACAGCCTCTGTGGAGGGGAAATCTAACCTTTTCATCACTTTCTGGATCCCAGTGGGGGATTTCCCCCGGAAACAAATAGGATTTTCTAAGAAGGGATTTTCCTCAGGGACTGCAATAGGGGAGGAAAGCTTTAAATTCTTACCTCTACCCTGCAGCATTCCCAGTAATTATCAGCCCTATCCTCCAGCTGATACTATTTGTCTTTTTAAAACCCCACACATTGAATGCCAAAACTGAAGCATCATCATATGGGGGGAAATCACATTTCCTTACTGTCGCTTCTCCGCCCCTGCTTTTGTCCCTCATTACTTCCTCATTCTGCACTGAGGAGAAAGAGAAAGTAAACAAAGACTGTGTGCCCCATTCAGGGGCCATTTTTATCGTGCCACTTTTCCTACACCCAGCAGGAGATCGCGGCACATTCCATTTTTTTTTTAAAAAAAAAAGAGTTGGATTAAAAGGGGTCTATTTTGCGATGGGAAAATGAGCAGAAGGAGTAGAGCCGCACGGGAGGTGCGTGGGAGGCGAACGACATTGTCTAAAGGACACGCACACCTCCGTAAGTGGGCAGTAGCGAGCGAGTGCTGAAATGCTCATCTGATGAACCTCCTTATTTAACATCCTGTCTAATGTGGCCCTAAGTGCTCTGAATAGAAACGCAGGGCATGACTATATGAAATGAATAATAAATACATTTAGGCTGCAGAATCCAGGTGTTAAACCTCAGTTTTCAATGATTTTATTTTTGTTTGTTTCTGGAATACAGCTATGAGCCAAATTCCTCAAAAGAACAGCTTCTCTCTTCTTTTACTAGAAAGGAATGACCTTGGAACTCAGCCTTGTGTTATTGAAACCATTAATTGGCAGCTCCTGGCACACTAGCAAGGTCCTACAGCCGCCAAAGCAGGAGCCTATAGTTAGTCATGGCCCTGCAAGGTCTACAATTGACACCTGCCATCAGTCAAACATCTTAGCAGGTAATTCTCTAACATCCAAATTGGAATTTCCCCCATGATACTTTAGGAGCCCAAATGTTTTTGATGCTGTACCACTACATTATTTGTGCAGAGACCAGGCACGAAGAGACAAGAGACAATGAGTTGGGCTTTAAATGGGCTACAATTGGATGGATTGATATAAAGATCTTCAACAACAATACTTGTAGGCCAACCAATCCCCGCCCCATTTCCAGAACTCATGACCAGGTGACACTGACCTGGCTTGAGACCCTGGAGTAAGTATATAGGGGATTTGGAGACAAGTGCCATCTGTATGCTGATGACACACTATCTCCCTATGTCATCTCAATCCGGAGAGACTATGCCAATCCTGGACCAGTACCTAGACTCAATAATGAGCTGGATGGGGGACAATGAACTGAAGCTGAATCCTGGCAAGAAGAAAGCCCAGTGGGTGAGTGGTTCCCAGGTCTGGGAGATAGGCCCATTGCCTGTTCTGGATGGGGTTGCACTCCCTCTGAAAGATCAAGTTCGTATCTCAGGGTACTCTTAAATCCATCACGGTTGCTGGAGGCCCAAGTGGCCATGACGGTTCCAAGTGCCTTTTACCAGCTTTGGCTAGTTCACCAGCTACAGCCTCTCCTGGACAGGGATAGCTTGGTACAGGCACTAGTAACCTGCAATGCCCTCTATGTGGGCTGCCCCAGATGCTGAAGGTACTGCAGACACAGCAGCAGCTATTGACAAGCGCTGACCCTTTCCAGCCTTCAACTCCTTCACTGAGGGAACTGCTCTGGCTTTCTATTTGCTACTGAGCCAGGTTTAAGGTTTCAGCACTAGTAGGCTGACCATATGAAAAGGAGGTCAGGGCTCATGTACCTTTAACAGTTGTAGAGAAAAGGGAATTTCAGCCAGTGTCATTTGTATGCAATTAGTTCCTGGTGAAATTCCCTCTTCATCACAACAGTTAAAGTTGCAGGCACTATACTAGAGTGACCATATACAAAAGAAGGTAGGGCCCCTGCAACTTTAACTGTTGTGATGAAGAGGGAATTTCACCAGGAACTAATTGCAGACAAATGACACTGGCTGAAATTCCCTTTTCTCTACAACTGTTAAAGTTATATGAGCCCTGTCCTCCTTTTCATATGATCAGCCTAGGCACTAGTATATAAGGCCCTAAACAACTTGGAGCCTGGATGCTTGAAAGAGCATTTTCTCCCTTATCAACCTGCCCAGTCACTAAGGTAGCTACATGCCTCTGGTGGTTCCATATGGACCTCTGGCCTGATTGGGGTCCACCTGGAGATGAGCCTTCAGTATGGTGGCCCCCTTTCTATGGAACTCCCTGTCACTGGAGGTCAGGCAGGTGCCAACACTGTGTTGTTTCTGACATCTCCTGAAAATAACTGTATTCCAGGAAGGCTTCCTTGACTGACCAACCACAGTTTTATCAGTACTCTGTTTTAAAATCAATTTTTAAAATGGCGTTTTATTGCTTTTAGCATTTTATTTTATTGTTCACCACTCAGTAGGCTGACCAGATAAAATCCAGGTCAGGGCTCATGTAACTTTAACAGTTGTAGAGCAAAGGGAATTTCAGCCAGTGTCATTTGTATGCAATTAGTTCCTGGTGATATGCCCTCTTCATCACAACAGTTAAAGGTGCAGGCACTATACTGACCATATACAAAAGAAGGCAGGGCCCCTGCAACTTTAACAGTTGTGATGAAGAGGGAATTTTACCAGGAACTAACTGCATATAAATGACACTGGCTGGAATTCCCTTTGCTCTACAACTGTTAAAGTTACATGAGCCCTGACCTGGATTTTATCTGGTCACCCTACCACTCAGGAATGTATTTTGATATATAAATGTATATATAAATGCTGTAAATAAATAAATACATAAATTCCACGCTTGGTTTCTCATAGCCCACACATGTTCTTATAGACAGTAATACAGTGGTAATTTTTTAAATGCAGGCACTCATCATGAAAGTCCCCATAGCCAAACCCCAAAGGAGAGTGCAGGTAGCTGTGTTGATCAATAGCAACAAAATCAGTTCTGGCCATTTTTATTTTTCTCGATAGCAGGTCTTCAACTAATGGATCGATGCCTTTAAATGGTGGCTACGGTTACATTTTCTGGCAGTTCCTGGTAGTTATCTCTTCTTACTGCTCTCAGATTCCTATGTCACTCATTGGATGAGAGAGATGGAGAAGAAGTTACTTAGGTTGGGCTTCTCTGTAGAAGTTGTGGGCAACTATGGTCTTCAGAAGGCCCAATCTCTTGTTGTTCAAAGACTAATAGACCTAGATCTACAGCACTTAAGAACTGCTGCTAAAAATCTTGTTCCCCATTACTCTATAATATCTTTAATAACTACAGACTCACTGCAGCTTCATATCTGTATACGTTAACCAACCCAAAGTACAGAAGAGCATTTACCCCTGCTCGTTTTAATGTGTTGCCATCAGTACTACTAGACGGATGGTTTAGTAAAATCCCGGTTAATGATCGAATATGTCCCTGTGGCACTGGAACAATAGAATCTGTCAAACATGTCCTTTTTCATTGCAACATGTACAAGGAATGCAGAAAGAAGCTAATCTTTCCATTATTAAGAGCCTCTTCTGGAAGTAACCACACAACTTTGGTATTAATTTGTTTAAGGAATGTGCCCTCCTGTATTACTGAAAGGGTCTCTAAGTTTTTTATGACAACAATGCAAATTGGGGGGGGGGGAATGTTGCAATCCTCCTGAGAGAAGGAAGTCTATAAAGCTGTATTTTATTTTCATGTCACTTTTTAACTATCTTTTGTATGTTTTATATTGACTTTGCTGGTCTGTAAGTGTAATAAATAATTGAAACTCATGATCTTAATTGCCTATTCAAGATCAAGATATATATATATATATATATGTATGTGTGTGTGTGTGTGTGTGTGTGTGTGTGTGTGTATATATATATATATATACACACACACACCCAAAAATACTTTGCATCATAACAGGGAGCAATGGTTGGGAAATTTCATGTCCTTCCACCTACTGCAGCTAAGCTCAGAGGGTACAGGAAATTATACACACACACACACACACAAACGCACATTACACAAACACACATTTGCAAGTACAATTGGGAACAGGGAGCTCTGAGACAGCTTCCAGGTGATGTCAGCAACCCTGCTAAAAGAAAATGTGCCAGGGCTGCATCCCTACAAGCCTTGGTTCCACTAAACCCCCCACATATAAGACCTCAAACATTTCTGAGGCTGTTCTGTTACATCTCTCATTAAGTCTGCCATTGTCAGACAGTGGCTGCATTGGGACAGCACATTAAGCAACTGGGGGGGGGGGACAATCATCAGTTGTGTTGCTTATTGTGTTGTGTGGAGGGTAACACACCGCTCACAAACTACTGACGGTATGCTATTCCACCCAAATAAGCAACTGAGAGAAACAACTGGTTTGCAAGTTGTTTAGCTCGAAGCCAGTTGTTTAAAGTGTTGTGTGGAGGGGTGAGTGTGTTAATGGCATGTGGTGAGTGGGTTAAAACACAAGCCCATAGAGTCCAAATGCAGCCAGTGTTTTACACTTCCCATTACCTTAGGCAGCAGAAGTTCTAGGACCTGCTTTAAAGGGTTAGCTTCTTTGTGAAGGGAGAGGACTGGAGACCTGTGGGATTTTATTTCATTTATTTATTTATTTATTTATTTATGCATTTCTTTACAAAATATCAGTGAATCAGTAAATATGCAAACTGAGCAGATGGGAAGCAGGAATGCATAAAGGCAGTGATAGTCCCATAGCCCAGCAGACCAAACATGATCTTCCTGCAAGCCATTTTTTTGCCAGACAGAAACTTATTAGCAAATTTTCCCCGTTCAATTTCAAACTGAAATGATGTTGTTTTTCCTCTCTTGTGCCTCTTACATTTTAAAACTGCAAAGAAAATAACGTGAACACCAAGAAGGTAGAGAATGATCCAAATCCCGGTTCTTCAGGTAAATCAAGAGACCATACCCTACCGCCAAGCATTAGAAACACAGAAACTTGGAATGTGGCATTTGTGCTATATAATCAGACAGCATGTTTGCAACAGTGTATTAAGTAACGTTACAAATGTTTCTTCTGTCTTCCAATCCAATAGCTCACCATCCAGCAAATAAAATAGCTGCTAGAAATTCAGACCACAGAGTGTCATCAGACGAGCGCTTTATCACACATTCGTTACTGGCCACTCGTGGTTTTTTGAGGGTCCTTTGTTACTATGCCATCCACCTCCCGTGCATCTCCCACTCCTTCTGGCTTTTTTTCCATCATAAAATAAGACAGAAAAAAATCCAGTTTTAGGGGCTATAGCGAAACATGCCGCCATTTCCTGCTGCGTGCAGAGAAGCCGTGTAATAAAAATGCCCACTGAATGGGCAATGTGGTCGTTGCTTCTTCTTTCTTCCCCATGTGAAGAAAGAGGAAGCTGTTCGTTGCTATTGTGAGACAGCAGCAGGAGGCAAAGGAGCAGTAGGGAAATATGATTTCCCCCCTGTCTGGTCGTGCTCACAGACTGTCTCTAATGTCCTCTATTAATTTCAATCCCACTTCAGATCCACTGACTAGTGGCTCTTATGGTGCAGTCATCACACCTAAGCTGGAAAGCATCCCCATCTTGTTGCCAGGAACTAGATTCCTTTAAACCAGGGGCACGGAACCTCTTTCAGCCCAAGGGCCAAATTCCATTTTGGATAAGGTCTCGGGGACCACATGCCAGTGGATGGGCAGGGCTGAAGGCAAGACAGTTGGGGCAAAAAATACCAACATATTGTAACTTAAAGATCTGGCTGCCAATAACTAAGCCTTAGGAGAGTGGAGTTGGGGGTAAAGGGTGGGTACTTCTGAGGAATACCTAAGGCCAGATTGGAACCTCCAGGGGAGCAGATTTTACCCCTGGGCCTGAGTTTCCACACCCCCATTTTAAAATCTCTTGTAACTCATAAGATGGTGGATGTTACCATATCACAAGACAGAGAAGAAATTTCTTTCTGGCTGAGTATTGGTTTTGCATTTGCCCCTCAATTGCTCCTGCTCTTGGAACTCCATGTTAGAGTTTGATGAAATATTGGGAGATTGGATAAAACAGTGAGAACTCGGTTTCATTAATAGATGCTGGTGGAATTAAATTAGGGTTAGCAAGGTTATGAATGCATTGACAAACTTTTCTAAGGTATAGATACTGTTAGAGCTCAGGCCTCTCGCAAAAACCTGACACCATCTTGCCTTTGTAACAAAAACAACTTTTATTCGATGACGCCATACTTTCTTTAGAGCAGCGAGCAGTGAACTCTACTGCCCTCTCTCATAGTCTGAGAGAATGTATTCCTGGCTTGTCATCACAAAAGTCTTTGGCTGAGATGTTGGTCCATTGAAGCAAGCAGTTGCCATAGATCCTTACTTTGACCCTCACCAGAATTTTTTTTCTTCACATGGCTTTCACCCATCCATCAGTTCACCATTAACAACATTCTTCATTCTTTTACTAAGCCGTGTATACAATCCTGGACACATTAAAATATGATAGATATTTTTTAACCCAGACCAGTTCTCACTGCTCAATGGCAAAATTCCTAGTAAATGTAATATTATAGGAAGCTGCCTGAAACCAAGTCATACCATTGGTCGTATTGTGTATTCACTGAGCTATGGTACTTCCCCATAATAAAACAATATAAAATGCTTGTTGATTTGTTTGCTTACTTAGCTTATATACTGCATTTTACCCATATAATAGGTTCAGTTTGTGCAAATGTAAAATTGAAACAATAAAACAATGTAATTTGGTTTTTGTTTTTATTTTAACTTAGATAGGCTGACCATATGAAAAGGAGGACAGGGCTCATGTCACTTTAACAGTTGTAGAGAAAAGGGAATTTCAGCCAGTGTCATTTGTATGCATTTAGTTCCTGGTGAAATTCCCTCTTCATCACAACAGTTAAAGTTGCAGGGGCCCTGCCTTCTTTTGTATATGGTCACTCTAGTATAGTGCCTGCAACCTTAACAGTTGTGATGAAGAGGGAATTTCACCAGGAACTAATTGCATGCAAATGACACTGGTTGAAATGCCCTTTTCTCTACAACTGTTAAAGTGACATGAGCCCTGTCCTCCTTTTCATATGGTCAGCCTAACTTAGACTCAACAGCAAACCAACAAACAACTCAGCAGAAAAAGAGCAGCTGAAAGCAGGCATGAGAACAGGGAAGCAAAAGCATTCTGAAACAAAACATTTCAACTTGCTTGCAAAACCTTTAGAAGCCAGATGTGCAGGCCTTTCCACGGCCATCCAAAGCTCTAGAGGAGCAACTGAAAAGCCCCTGCATCTTGTGGAGGTGAATTTAGCATCCGAATATGATGGAACCCAAAGCAGGCCATCCTTAGCTGATCTTAAATTCAAGGGGATTCTTATGGATTTAGTCACCTCGTGGAATCTCCAGTACCCAGATCACTTATGTCAAAGCCAGCACCTTGAATTGGAGGAAGAAATATACTAGTAACCAATGTGGCTGTTTCATTACTAGTGCCACATGAATATTTTCGAATACAATTGTTCCCTAGTCCTCAAGGACAGAAGATGCCATTACACATAAGCCCTTCATCCTGAAGTCATGTCGGATACTTTTATTAAACCTTCTGCTTCTCCTTCAGCAATGAATAAAGCTCTCTGGTTTTCCGCAAGCTTTCCAAATCCACCACGTTCATATTTCTGTGTCATGTTAAAGCTATGATCCTGGAGAAGCTTAAGCAATAACCATCAATCTGCTTAGTGTTTTAAGTCTTCACTGTTTAAGATAGGGCTCTTTTTATCATAAGTGTAACAAGTTAAGAACTTACGTCATGGAATAAAATGGAATCCCTTTTCCGTTATTTGTTTTACTCATTTATTTGGTTTCCATGCAACCTTTTTGTCCAATTGGAGCTGTAAACATATAATAAGGCCCAGTATATAGTCCCCGATAGTACTTCAGGTGGCACCATAGGGGCAAGACAGATGAAAGGAGGATCTGGTGCTGAATGAGGCTGTGGGTTCCAATTTGGGTTTTACGTCAGACAATTAAAATATCTTGAGTTTGCACTGCATCTACCACAATTTAAAACCATTGCAGCCATTTAGAATATTATAAAGAATTAATTCTGAAGTTCAATTAATCATTGAAAGACCCCTCATTAATAATAATGCTGTAGAACAGTCCAATGTTAACTCTAAGCTTTGAGGAGTGGGGGGTGGGAAGAGAGAGAGGAAATTCTTTGCTTATTCTGTCAAGCTCAAGAGACTGCCTAGAGAGGAAGTTAAGGGTGATACAATAGCAAAGACCCCACTCCATTGAAGCAATACTAGCTTGCTAGCTGGAGCCTCTAGTTACACTGTGGGGCAATTGAGGGGAAGGTGGATCCCTACGCAACCTTGTAGTGGCGGAAAGCAGCTATGGAGATGAGGGCAGCCTCACTTGGTACACCGCCAGCCATGGTTACTAACTGGACAGCAGCTGGATATCAGGGTCACAGCAACTGCAAGCTTGCACTGTGCTGAGTAATGCACCCCATGGCTTCACTGACACCTCCCAGCACTTAAAGTTATGTCCATTTTGGTTCCTCTCCATTTCTCTTTTTTTTTCAGTCTTAAGTTCAGTCCATCTCAAACATTGAGAATTTCTCCTGTCATCAGTTTACTAAGTGTACATAGAAATTTATAAGCATTTTGTGCCCATTTTTGCATGCACTTTAACCTGATGTACACATTTTCCAAGCAGTTTTCCTAATATATATTTCAACGTTATTTTCTCTAATATACACATTTTTTTAATTTCCATTGCAAAATTCGGAAAAGTGCGAATTTCAAAGGATAGACAAGTTGCGTAGTCATTCAAAAATGCAAAGGTGGGTTTGCATTAAAATGTGAACTGAACACATTTCTCCCCCTTCCACCTTCCTTGGTGACAGCAGCAGCCGCGGCCATCAGAGGTTCCTGGCTACTAGTGTACTGCTTTATATGTTGCTGCTTACATTTAACAATCAACCCAGCCTCCGATTTAAGAAACACACAGAGCCAAGGCCTCACCTAAAAATCTCTGTGGCTGGCAAGGTTCATTAAGGAGATTGCATTCTGAAAACACTTGGGCCCCAAGTTGCTTAGGGCTTTAGGGCCTGTGAAAAGCCATGGGCAGATGGAGACCCAGCTGGGCTGGATCTCCATCTGATGTTGCTGAACCCGAAAATGATTGTGGCATTCTAGAAATGGGTAGGGGTGGGATGAGGAGTGAATCTAAGTCGAAGAGGCTGTTACATAAGTTGCATGAGAGAGAGGGAAGTGGGAAGGAGGGAAGGAAGTGTGAAAGCTGGAAGTCCATGTTGTAGGGACTAATGAGGACTGTGCAGAATCCACCCTAGGCTAAGGCAATCCCACCACCATAGCCACCAATTGTGGAGAATCTACCCCCTCACTATTGCAAAATCCCACCATTCACTTCCACTGGCACCATACATCCACACCCCTTTATTTAATAAACCCTTTTCCCCTAAGACAGCTGGTCATAACATGTGAGACAAACAGACCAGAGACAATAAACAAAGATAATGAATATATTATGAAAAGGGAATAAAACATGAACGCTTATTATTTATGATTGCTGTTACTTCAAGAACAAGGTTGCTGCATTGTTACTGCTACCACCAATCAGAAGCCCCAATTCCTAGCCCAAGCCAAACTTCAGCCTATCAAGATCCACCCCAGTTAACTCACAGTCCTAGCAATGAGGGCTTGATAAGCAGTCTTCTCTCTGGTAATATTTCATTACAGACAGGAACCGCTAAGGTTGTCCCCTGAAGCCTTCAGTTCGGTCCAGCAGCTGCTTCGTCCTCAGACCACCACCACTAGCTGACACTCAGGGGTTTGCAATTTCATTCAAAGCCTGCTCCAGGAGTCATTCTCTCCTCGCTTGCAGACTCTCAGATTGGCTTCCCAGTTTTATGACTGCTCTTCTTCCTGGCAAACATCTTCTTCAGGTTCCAGCCTCTCCTGAAGACACCTCCTGACAAATTCTCCAGACAAAACTCCCCTCCCAGAAGTTTCACAAACAGCTCCTCATATTTGCTCCAATTAGATCTCTCCAGCCAATCAGCTTCAGTGTGGCCACACCACCTCCGTTCAAACTCAGAATGTTAGAATGCTTAGCTATCCTCCACTCAGATGGTACCAATTTCAATCTTACTTTCCTATATATAAAACAGAAATCTGGCCTTATATTCCCCTCTAATGGTAACAGTAACTGGCACTCTGCCAGCATAACCCTCTACTAAAAGGCACACGATTCCATTCTAAGGTGTCATCAGACAAGCGTTTTATTGCACACTCATTACTGGGCACTCACAGATTTTCACAGGTCCTATTCATGATGTCGTCTGCATCCCACATGCCTCCCACCTTCTTTGTGTGACAAAAAAAGATCCCAGTAAATCTGAATTATTTTTGAGACGGAACTTGCCTCTATCTCTTGCTGTGTGCAGGAGAAGCAGCACGATCAAAACGGCCCACCGATTGGGCCACGTGAACATTGTTTACTTCCTCTTTCAACAGAGGGAGTAATAACTGACATAAGCGCAGGCGGAGAAGTGATGGCAAGGAAATGCAATTTTCCCCTGTGTGATGATGCTCCTACTGTTAATCTCTTCTGTCCTCCAGTCATCAAAACAAAATGTAACAGTTGAACATTTCAAACTCTTACCTCACTAAGGACCTGTCCAGATGTGCACGGAGGGGTTGGGGGAGCCACAGAGAGAGAAGGGGTAACAGAACCATGACAAGTGGGCCTATCACACAAATAGGAAGCATGGCAATCCCCATGATTCCACTACCCACCCACTCTCCATAGTTAGATCACTTACCTCTGCATGGTTTAACCATGCAACCCTCCATCCTCCGCATGGTGAACGGGTGGCCAGGAGCCACTCCATTTGAGAAATAGAAAGAAAAATGGCGGCAGACCATAGAAAATGTCTGCAGTGGTAAGAGAATCATCGGAAGTGGTGGTTGCTCTTGCTGGCAGACTCTATGGTTGCCGCCATTTTTTTCCTGTCAAAATGCGCAGAAAATGTACATTTTTTTCCTGCCAGAAATGCGCAGGATTCCCACCACATGACACAGGAACCACCATCTTGCAGAAGATGATTAGCAGGCATAGCTACTCTGCCCACTATGGCAAGGAATTGTCCCCCCACATGACATGCTAACCCACCGTGGATCACATTTTCAGTTATCCACAGTGGGTAACCATGTTGTCTGAAAGGTCCAAAAAGTGAGTTTCTTCACAAGGACGAAGGCAAGTTTTGTTTCCTAGTGTCTGGTGGTGGTTAGATTTACTGTGCTGGCAAGGAGGTATAGAAAAAGCTTTGACTTCTGTGATAAGGTAGCCCATTCTAGACCGCGGCCAAGGCTGGAAGATATTTAGCTAGGTTGACCAGATAAAATCCAGGTCAGGGCTCATGTAACTTTAACAGTTATAGAGAAAAGGGAATTTCAGCCAGTGTCATTTGTATGCACTTCATTCCTGGTGATATTCCCTCTTCATCACAACAGTTAAAGGTGCAGGCACTATACTAGAGTGACCATATACAAAAGAAGGCAGGGCCCTTTCAACTTTAACAGTTGTGATGAAGAGGGAATTTCATCAGGAACTAATTGCATACAAATGACACTGGCTGAAATTCCCTTTTCTCTACAACTGTTAATGTTACATGAACCCTGACCTGGATTTTATCTGGTCACCCTATATTTAGCTCTCTCAAGGACCACAGAGATGCTAATGTGGCTCTGAGAGATCTTGTTAGTAACGGAGTTTATCATGTTATTCTTATGCATAGCAGCTGCCGCAGTTCACTTCTTTCCCATGCAGTGATGGTAGCCTCAGAAAGCCCAGGCCAGGAGGGCAGAGACCCTGAACATAAGAAGACCCATGCTGGGTCAGACCAAGGGTCCATCTAGTCTAGCATTCTGTTCATCCAGTGTCAACCAGCAGGGCGTGGCTATGAACGCGACGGGGTAAAGTCATAGATCCTCGGTGCTCCTTAAAAAAGCTTTGAATTAAGCACTAATTCCTTACGGAAGAGTCTCAAGAGAGGCATAAAGACATGTTATGTTGACAGGGAAAGGCTGGAAGTGATTAATTATCCGACCGGGAGCTGAAAAGCGACAGAGCTTGATGGTTGTTAAAGTGAAACCAGGCGCTTCGAGCTAACAACAAAGAAGGAAGACGTCGGTGAGGTAATTTATTGACTTTTACGAATGATACAAGGAAGACTACTTGATTAGTTTACTGGGGGAGAGTTTTGGACTTGAAATAGAATAATATGAGCAAGCTCCAGTAAACTGGCAGTTTGGGCTGACTGGCTGTGGCAAAAAAAAAAAAAAAAAAAGTAAAGGAGAACCCAGACGGACGGAGAGAGGGGATAATTTACGAGCAACAAGGAGTGATGTTATAAGAAGCTTTATTCCCACTCCAGCCTGGGTTAAACTTGTTAAAAGAAAGTCTGTTATTGTCTCTGGAACTGATTGATCTCTGGAGGGACAGAGGAGGGGTTGTAAGAGTCGTCAGCTCTTGAAGGAGAAACGAAAGTGAAGCGGCCATATTTGAGGCGATTTATGGACTTATAAATGAGGATTTAAGGCAGACTGGCTGAGTAGGTTACTGGGGGAGAGACTGTTGGAAATAAAACTGATTATTGAGAAGATGATTAAAGTCAATCCCCAGTGAACTTGTAATCCAGTCTGACGTAAACAAGAGGAACAAGCAGACAGGGTGGGGGATAATTCATGAGAAAGAAGGAGGGACGACAGAAGAAATCTTCTGCTCCCACCCCAGCCTGGGTAAGATCCTCAAAAGAGCGCGGTTCGGATCGTACCTGGCAGAGATTGACGCGCCTGGAGGAGCAAAACATGCCAGACATTCCAGATAAGAAGACAGCAAAGAAGTCTCCAGTAAAAATACCAACTGCAGACCCAGTTGTAATTCCAAAGACTACCAGAGGAGGGCAACCAGACCCAATGGACGAGTTAAAGGTGGATATAAATAAAATGCTTGTTGGGCTTGAAGAGCGCTTGGCCAAGCGCATTAAAGACACGCAAGAGGAACTTATGGAGGGCTTAACACAAGTGGTGAAGGATGTTGGAGTGCTGCAGACAGACACAAGAGCTCTGGCTGAAACTTGCAAGAAGCATGAGGACCAACTTTCTCAACATGAACAACGCATTATCGCTATGGAGGATCGGGACAGACGAGCAAATCTGCGCATAAGAAAATATCCGGAACAAGAAAGAGAGAATTTAAAAGATTTAAGAGATACAATTCTGTCGTGGTTAAAAACACAATTTCCGGAGGGGGCCTGGGAGGAAGATGATCTTGAACGGGTGCATCGAGTTGGTTTCAAAGGTAGAGGAGTGCTTCCAAGAGACATAATTGTTAAATTTGCAAATTATTATAAAAAAGAAAAATTGATGCAAGCAATCAGGAAACAACCTCAACCAATGATTCAAGCAACAGCAATTGAGATTTTTCAGGATCTTTCCCCGCAGACCATCCAGTGGAGGAAGAGTGTCAAGATATGTACAGCAGCATTGAGGAAGAAATCGATAACGTACAATTGGGGATATCCAGTATTTCTGAGATTTGCTTGGTGTGGGAAGCAAGAAAGAATAACATCGTGTGAGCAAGGAATTCAGCTGTTGGAGAAGTTGGGCATAATCGATCCCAACGACCCGGGAGAAGTAGTCCAAGAAGAAGGAGCGGTTGGAGGGGCTAGTCAATGAAATGGGATCAGTGGGGAAAGGGTAAAGGAGTGGAGGTTCGGACTTTGCTCTGAGGGTTGGGCCGGTTCCCCCCCCCTGAAGAGTTCTAAAATAATTGGGACCAGTGCCCAGAGGTCTGGTGAGCAGGGGGGTAAAAGGAGGGTAAGTGTAGGGGGAGGGAAGGGAGGGGGGGTGGGGGGGGATACTGAGGGTCTGTGTGGGGGGAGGGAGGGGAAGGGGGGTATGGGGTTCACCGACCGAGATCAATGGATACATATGGTTGAAATTAAGAGATGGAAAATAAATTGAGATGGGCAACTTTAAATGTTAAGGGGCTAGGAACGGTGGTTAAAAGACGAAGAATTGAAACAATGTTGAAAAGGGAAAAAATTGATATAATCTTCTTGCAGGAAACTCATCAGACAAAGGAGGGGGTTAATGAGTTGCGAATGAGGGAAATAGGAGTGTATGAAAAGTCATGTGGTACTTCTAAAGCGAGAGGTGTGGCAACCATAATCTCGAAGAAATGTGGTATTGACATTCAAAGTGTAAAGAAAGATAAGAATGGAAGGATCCTTATAATCTACTGTACGATGGAAGGGGAAGAATTTGTGTTGATTAATGTCTATGCTCCAAATGGGAATCAAATGGAATTCTTTAAAGAAGTGTTTGATATGGGGGGAGATTTAGGGAACAAAAATATTGTGATGGCAGGAGATTTTAATATGGTAATTCATAAAGGGAAAGATAGGGATAATATTATTAGAGATGCTAGAGGTGGGGGGAAGACGGAATTAGCTAAATTAATGGAGGGGAAAGAATTAATGGATGTATGGAGAGTATTAAAAGGAGAAGAGAGGAAATATACCTTTTACTCACCTAGATTTAAGAGTTATTCAAGGATTGATTATATATTTATATCAAAGAATATGCTATCAAATTTAATAGATTGCGATATAGGAGTAATAAAGATCACTGACCATGCATTAATGTCGATGGAGATGAAGAGGAAGAAGGATTATAAACAAGCAAAGAGATGGAGAATGGATGGAAGAATTTTTAAAAATAAAAATATAGTAGAGAAATTTAAAAAGGAAGTACAGGAAATATGGCAGATAAATGAAAAAGGAGTTAATGCGCAAGGATTATTATGGGATACAATGAAAGCAGTAATAAGAGGGATGTGTATTAGGGAAATGTCCACACTTAAAAAGCAACAGGAAGTACGTAATAAAAACGTTGAAGAAGAGATAAGGAGACTAGAGGAGAGATTAAGGGAGACTAAAGATAAGCGGTTATATGCCTTAATTCAAGCTAAGAAAAAGGAATTGGAGACAGAAGAATTAGAACAGGTTCAGAAGAACTTGTTGTATTTAAAGAGAGATTTTTTTGAATATAATAACAGAAATTCCAAAATGCTGGCTAGATCCACGCGGTCAGAGAAGGCTAAGAATATGATAGGGACAATTAGAGATAAATTAGGGAATAGATGTAATTTAATGAAAGATAAATTAAAAAATTTTCAGGAATTTTATAAAGAATTATATGCATCAGAGGCGGTTACAAATGATAAGATACAGGAATATGTAGAAAGAAATTGGAAAATAAGACTGGATGATCAAGATAAAGAGAGTATGGAAGCCTTGGTTACTGAGAAAGAAATTGAGGGAATTATTGCAAAACTAAAAGGAGGTAAGTCTCCGGGGATTGATGGACTGGGGCCGGAATTTTATAAAATATTTAAGGATATTTTAATACCTAGATTATTAAAATTATATAATAATATAATAGAAGGAGGAAGGACCCCGCCATCTTGGGATCAGTCCATGGTTATTTTAATACAGAAGCCAGGCAAGGATATGACGGATCCAGCATCTTATAGACCAATATCTTTAATAAATCAGGATGCAAAAATATTTTCAGCAATAATGGCTAAAAGAATGGGTTCATTTATTTTTAAATATATAAAAAATGATCAATGTGGATTTATTGTTGGTAGGAAAATGCCAAATTTAATTGGGAGGGTTATAAATACAATAAATATTATAAAAAGAAGAAAGTTAAAAGCAGGATTAGTAGCTTTGGATATTTTCAAAGCCTTTGATTGCGTGGAATGGCCAGCGTTAATAATAATAATAAAAATGTTTGGGTTTGGAAATAAATTTATGGGAGTGATTAATCAGATGTATAAAAATAATAAAGCGGAAATAATGGTTAATGATGGGTTAACGCAACAAATAAATCTAGCTTGAGGAACTAGGCAAGGATGTCCACTTTCGCCGATTTTATTTGCAGTAGTTATAGAAATTTTAGCAAATGTAATTAGGGAAGATGATAGATTAAAGGGGATAGGTAGTAATGATAAGATTAAAGTAAATATGTTTGCGGATGATACGTTGCTGACATTAGAAGATCCCCTTGAAAGCGGGGATCTGATTCAGAAACATCTGAGAGAATTTGGGGAAATTACAGGATTACAAGTTAATTGGGGAAAGTCAGAAATGATGTTGTATAATTATAACAAGGAAGAGATGGAGAAATGTAAAGCTAATTTAGGATTAGGATATAAAAACATAATACGATATTTAGGAGTTAATATAGATAGAGAATTAAATAGACTAGAGGAACTTAACTTAGTAAGGTTAAGAAAAGAGGTAGGGGAGAAGTTACAGATATATAGAAAATTAAAACATTCTTGGTTTGGTAGAATAGCGGTTATTAAAATGAATATATTACCTAAGATTAATTTTTTGTTTAGAATGTTACCTATTAGAATATCAGCAGCTGAGATTAAAAGTTGGCAAAATATGATTAATGCTTATTGTAATGGGGATAAAAGAGCTAGGATAAATAAGGGGTTATGGTATAAGGCTCAAAAGAAAGGAGGTCTAGGACTTCCGAATATTAAGAATTATTATATTGCGAACCAGTTAAGATATGTTATTCATGCTATTTTAGGGGAACAAGACATGGAATGGTTAGAATCGCAAACAGTAAAGGTGGAGTATAAATTACGAAATATATTTTTTACTAAAATGCAAAAGAAAGAATTGAAAGTACTGGACAACCCATTGTTGGAAAATATATTAATGATCTGGGAGAAGTATAGAGGGAAGTTGATACCAGGGGAGTCTCCGCTTGCCCCAGTTGTAGTAGTGGGTAACTTCCCAAGTGTATTAAAATCAGAGATAGAAGGGAGTCTGAAAGAACTAGATATTATTAAATTAAGGAATTGGATGGAAAAGATGAAGGATAGTGAGCATATTAAAAATTTATTTAAAGGACAAAAGCTAGCGTGGTTCAAGTGTTTGCAGCTGTTAAAATGGACACAGGATTGGACCACAAAGAATAAGGAATGTAGAAACAATACTAGATTTGAAGATTTAATTGAACAATCGTGGGATAAAGAAGAAGCTAGAGCTAAGAAAGGACTCACTAGTGAGATATATAAAATATTAATAGAGGAAGAATTTCAGGACTCACTTAAGGTTATAAAAGAGGTTTGGGAAGAAGATATAAGGGGGAAAATTAATGAAGATAATTGGGGGAGGATATGGAATGGAAGAATGTTAAAGGTATTGTCGATTAGAATTAAGGAGAATTATTATAAGACAGTTTGGAGATGGTATTTAACACCTGTTAGATTTCACCAGATTGATAAAAAATTGCCCAAGAATTGCTGGAGGGGGTGTCAGGAGGTTGGGACATATTTTCATATGTGGTGGAGCTGTGAACAAGTACAAAAATTTTGGGTAAGGGTTTGTAAAGAAATAAGTGATATAATTGGAAGTAGGTTGGAATTAAACCCGAAGCTAGCTCTACTAGCAATATGGGATAGTAGGAATAAGGATGTAATAAATAAAGAATTGGTAAACAACCTCCTGGCACCTGTTAGAATACTGATTGCTAAAAATTGGAAAGGGCAACGAAGTTATACAATAGAAGAGTGGTATAAAGAAATTTGGGATTTAGCTTTGAATGATATGTTGACGTGTAAAATGAAAATAAAGAGGGGAATGTCCAGGAAGAGTGATTTTGGGGAAATATGGACGCCCCTTTTGAATTACGTTTTAAGATCGGGGAAGGGACAATTGCCTTCAAAAGAATCATTAAAATTTTGGAAAGAGGATGAAGGATAATGAGACGGTCTCGGAAGGGGGGGGAGCACGGGGGGTAGTTGAGGGGGGAATTGGTTTTATGTTATTGTATGTTATATTATTGTTTATTTGTGTATGTGTTTGTTGGAAAAATTAATAAAAATATTAATCAAAAAAAAAAAAAAAAAAAAAAACCAGCTATCGATCAGGGACCATAAGCAGGACACAGTGCAACAGCACCCTCCCATCCATATTATCCAACAACTGGTGTATATACACCTACTGCCTCTGATAATGGAGGCATGTTACTCCTTTTCACAAAACCATGGCCCTGCTTCTGCGAGTAGTAATATTGGTGTTGGGAGGACCCACAAATTACTTCTTCTTCTTACATAACCTTGAGCTTCTGACATTTCCTTCTTAACTGAGGAAATAGCTATGCTGCAGTCACAGAATATTGGAACTTGCTTTTGAATGTATAGAGAAGAAATATAGATAATCAGGTACTAAGGAAACATGAGCTACATCCATAGCTTTACTAGCTTCTAAGAGGAGCTGACACGCAACATTTTCAGGGTTGTACAGTGCAAGTATTTAACTCAGTACCAGTTTGTGTATCTTTAATTTGGTGTTTTGTCCAGTCATTTTAAATAGATTTGGGTGGCTGCAGGATCTGAATATTGTCACTAAGAGGGGAAGGTGGAAAAGGACAAGCAGGAGTGAAAACAAAGTGATGTGTGTATGTAGAAGACACCACAGATGACAAGTGTTGTTGAATATATATATATATATATATATATATATATATATATATATATATATGGGGTGTGCACAGACCCCCCCTGAATCGGATCGGGACCGGATCGGGACCTCCAATTTTGTTCCAGATCAGATCAGAACAAAATCGGAGGTCCCCTGGATTGGATCGGACCCAATCCCAATCCGAAAATCGGATGTCCGATTTTCGGATCAGCCGCCATTTTTCCCCATAGAATTGCATTGGGGGAAAGAAAGCTTTCCCCCAATGCAAGTCTATGGGGAAAAATGGTGGCGGGGGTGAGTGGGGGTCTAACTCCCCCCTCCCTGTCCCTCCCCCCTCGTGCTTCTTACCTGCAGGGGCCTTCTGCTCCTGCCCGCTGGCGCCCGCAGGCGCCAGCGGATGGCAGCAGACGACCCCGGAAAATAAGCCCCCTCCTCCCCTTCGTGCTCCTTACTTGCTGGTGCTGTCTGCTGGCACCGGCGGGTGCCAGCGGATGGCCCTGGCAGGTAAGTGGGGGGGCCCTCCCTCCTCACGATCCCCCTTACCTACTGGGCCCGTCCACTGCCGCCCGGGCAGCAGCGGATGGCAGCGGACGGTCCCGGGAGGTAAGCCCCCTCCTGCTGTCCGCTTCCATCGGTGGGCACCCACTGGCGCCCACCGATGGCAGCGGACAGCCCCCCCAGGTAAGCCCCCCCACTCCTTACCTGGCGGTGCGTCCTCCTCCGTCCATTGCCAGCTGTAAACTACTGTGAACTAGGCCTCGTGGCCTAGTTTACAGTAGAGCGCCAGGTGATCATCACCTGGCGCTCTCCTGTAAACTAAGCCGCGAGGCCTAGTTTGCAGTAGTTTTCAGCCAGCAACGGGAGGAGGAGGAGGACACCCCGCCAGGTAAGCCCCCCCCCCCGCTGTTCGCTTCTATCGGTGGGCGCCCGCTGGCACCCGCCAATGAAAGCAGCAGTGGGAGCCAGCACTCACCCGCAGAACCTCCGATTTTTCCCAAACCAGATTGGGTCCTTCCAGACTGGTTCGGAAAATATCGGACGATCCAGAGGGGGGGATCAGAAATCGGATAATTGTATCCGATTTCCCCTGGATCGGCTCCGGATCGTGGATCGGAGCCGATCCAGTGCACACCCCATATATATATATATATATATATATATATATATATATGTACAACACTGTGCAGCTGGGAGCACAGGCATAATTTATGCCAAGTTATGTGTAAAATGAAAAGATTTTGTTTCATTAATTAGGAAAATGAACTGGGAATTTAGTTGCCATGTAAATCAAAATCAGTCTTAGAAGGTTCCCACGAGGATTCAAGCTGCATTGCTATAGAGGAAATTTAAAATTGAAGTCACAATATGATTATACAGACATAAGAAAATGCCCCCCCCCCCAGTTAAAGTACAGCAAATGACTGCCAACATCCTGCCCACAGAGCGTGACTTGATGGCATTTGTCAGGAGCTCTGATATAGGAGGAAGCAGGAAAGGGGTTTCTAAGCCCTGCAAGGTGCTTCTGAATGGAAGATTGGCTGCGGAACATCTATGATGCCAGCAACACTGGCGCTCCAAGTAACCACATCATTTACTCTATTTCTACCTATCTGTTCAGCCCTTCAAAAATAACTAGCAGTGGTGTAAGAACAACAGCTTTGCAGTTCCTGTTCATCACTGCAGTTCATGCATGCTCTGGTCTTAAGGTGACCTCCCTTGTTATTGGCCTTTAAACCTCTGGTCAAAATGAGTGCTGTGCTCAAAGCCCACCTGCCCCATCACAACCGCTTCATTTCCCTGTGAAAGAGGCAGATTTTTTCCCCCTGCTTCTTTTACAGGATGTTGAGAATTTCAGAGCAGTTTCTCAGGCTTCAGGGCTTCCCTTAGGAGTTGCCTGTGGGGTTCAAATGGCCTCTTTATTTTACCATTTTTATTCCATTCTATCCCTGCAGCCTCTCCTGTCGGGATGTTGCAGGCACCCGATTGGGTCCAGGAGTGCCCAGTGGCTCGGTGACCACCTAGCAGCCAGCCCCCCTCGTCTGGACCCACCGTTGTTCACAATTCCATATTTCCAAAGTTGCACAAATGGCAGTCATAAAGGCCCCATTTATTCAATGTTAAAGGCATGAATGCTCCTTTAGTTCTGACTGAAACCCAGAGTGCATATACCATCTCACTGACATCAGAGCCACCAACCTCCCCTGGATTACTGTTGCCCATCTTTCCACCAATGGTAGACCCCAAATTATGACATTCCAGGGGTGTCCTTGGATCCAAAGTCCCCTTGCCCACCCCCAAGGCATCCAGACTGGGCCTCTCACCTACCTCAGCCTTCAGCTGGTCTAGGACATTTCCTCCCATTCATTTCAATGTAAGGGTAGAGGAAATAGAAACAAAGCTGCCAGATAATAAAAAGAAAACACACCCACACCTCCCACTCTGGCCAGCAAGAGCTGGCAGGGCTTTGAAAGTGGTGGATCACTCACCATGGGGGAAAGTGGCAGCTCTTTCCTCTGTCCCCACATAGGATTGCTCAGTAAGTAAGCAATATCCTTCTTATGACAGAATGACTAATGACATGTCTAATTTTGTATCACTGAATATATCCACACCATGCTGCGTTCACATCTTTTTGTTCACTTTTTCCTATTACGGTGCTCACTTAAAGTTTGCTCAGTAATAAACCTTTGCTTCCAAGTATGTTTAGGGCGGAAGCCTTGCATTTCAATCTTATGGGTGTTTACTCAGAAGTCCCCCTGGCTGGGATCCCAAGTTTGCTTTCACCAGCATAAGCAAGGGTGTCCTGCTTTGGCTGTAGTAAGGTGTAAATGCAGTTGAGTCAGCAAACAGTCAAGCCTATAGGTGGTTTGCCAGTGGGGTTCAGGTTACAACAGAGGTGGTCTCAGTACAGGCAGAAGTCAGAACACTGGCAGTCAAGAGGAACAGGCAGCAGCAGGAGTGGTCAGGATAACAAGCAAGAGGTGAAAACAAGCAATACATTACACAGTCCAGAAGCAGAGTCATTTGGCAGTCCAAAAGTTCAGGAGACAGGGCATCAATCACAGGCACAATTCAGGATGCGAGGCAAAGGCAGGATGGACCAAGTTGCTCCAATCCTGGTTGGGTTTCTGGTGAAGGCTTTGAAGCCCAAAGCCTGCTGGGCTTTCCAGAGCCCTACTCTTGAGGAATCACTTTCTCCTGAGGAGATCTTTTCTAGAGGTGAGTGGGCCTTCACACAGGAACCCTACTAGCCTGTTCCTTGAGGCAACGATGCTCCCAGGGATCAGGGAGTTGCTCAACCTCTGCCTGAGAGACAGAGTCCCTTTCTCCTGACAGGGATAGTCCTCTCCTGAGGGCTCAGGTTCCTGTGGGCCTGATGGTGGTCCCTGGTCTGGGCTTCTGGGGCCTATGGCTCTTCCTCTGAAGACAACTCCTCAATTAGGGGCAGAACAGGGGGAAGCGGCAACCCCTGGAACAGCAGGGGAGGAGGGAATTGGCAAAAGCCACCTCCCCATCCCTCCAATTCCACTGCTAGGGTCCAAGCCAAGTAAGTATGCAAGAGTGCAGGCAAAGTTTTTAAATTTCATCAGCTTGTTCTGCTGGAGTGATTAGCAAAGCACTCATCACATCCTGTGTCTGAATGATAATGTGCTTTAATAAGGCAGCACAAGATGTCAGCTCCAGCTGATTATATACCCAAGTTCTGTTGTTAATGACTACATTATCTGCCTGAGAAAGTAAACAAACACCTACTTGGCAAGATCCAAGATGTGCCACTTTCTCTATTGCTTAATAGTATTAGACTGACACGGATATGCTCAGTGGAATCAACACTCCCCTAAAGTGGAAATTTCAGTAAGAATATTTCTGGAATACAGATCAAATATGTGCTAGCACTTGTCGCAGGGAGGAATGGCAATATAATAATGTCCAATATAACCAACACGGCCCTTGTTGCTATGTTCACAGCAGTGTCCTGTTGGATAGACCAGGGATGGCAACATGTGGCCCTCCAGATGTTGTTGAACTACAACCAGCAGAGGCTTGTGGTTCCAATTCAGTGGGGCTGTGAATCTGCTCTAATGCAGCTATCCAAGGTGTTTAACCTGTTATGGGGCTTCGGTTCAGCACCTCAGATAGCTCCTTTAGAGTTTTGACTGAAGCCCCAAGTGGATTCACAGCCCCATTGACATCAGAGCCACCAGCCTCCACTGACTACACTCCTGGTAATCTGGATGATTGGCCATATTGGATAGGGCTGATGGGAACTGGTGTCCAACAAAATCTGGATGAAATCAGGTCTTCCACCCCTCGGATAGACACATGGAAGCATTTATTTATTTATTTATTTATTTGTTTATTTATTTATTTTAAGTAATAAATATGGCACTCAAGGCATCTTACAGAACCAATTAAAATGGATTAAAACAATACATTAAAATGCAATAAAAACATAACAATGACAGAAAAACATATTATTAAAAGCAGCATCCAGCACACCAGACCTACTTGCAGGCTAAAAGTATTTTTAAATAAAGTGGTATTTGCCTACGAGAGGAAGGACAGCAGAGAGGGAGCAAACCTAGCCTCCCTTATGAGGGAGTCTGGAAGTGGCCACCAAAAAGTTGTATCCAATGTTAGTCTAACTTCAGTCCCATTCATTTCAGTGGGTATACTCCAGGTAGCACTAACATTTGATACAATCTGCAGTCTGTGTTTTAACCTGAAGCAAGAAAGCTTGGATATCCCATTGAAAGCAATAAACTCTCAAAACAAGTCAGAGCAAGGGCCAATGAAAATATGCTAGTGAAAACAATTGTTAAAGTTTTAATCCTGTCCCCACAATATACACCTGCAAATATTTTGAGGTCCAGAGATTTTCTCTGCTGATACATGATCTTGAGGTATTGGATTAACACAATAATTTGAGTAGATAGTCTGATTCTTGTGCAAAACCTTTTGGGCATTATTTTCAAAATGGCGGACAATTTCCTTTTGGTCGCTAGTTTTCATCAACCACAGAAGTTTCTATCTTGTGTTTGGTATCAAATTATACGTTTTTGGGGTCAAGGAGTTCAAGGAATATGCTATTTTAAATGTCAGAGTACTCCTTCCACCATTTTCCAAGATGGCACTGAAATGCTGTCTCATTTTCTCATTTACTTGACAAATCAGCTTACAAATGTGATTTTGGCTTCAAACCATAGGTTTTTTTGGGTCAAGGAGGTCAACATGGCATTAGTTGTGATGGAAAGGCTGTCCTTCCACCATTTTTAAAAATGGCATCCAAACACTTATCTCTACAATAGGCCATTTAATGAAAATGTGTAGCTTATATGGTCATTTTTTCATGATGTATGATAAAATATTATGGTTTATTACATCATTAATTTAAAAAAGGAATGAAATTTGAGCATGTTTTATTTTATATGCTAGTCAGCTACTACTATTGGTTCACATTTTTATCTTTTTTCTCAGTATGAGCGTTCAGATGACACTTCAGGCTCTGTGGTTAACAGGCCCATTATGGCTTAGCGTGTTGTGTGAACTATTCCTAACCATGGGGCTACATAAGCATGTTTTATACTTGCTCACTAACCATTTGCTGCAAAAGGGTTGGAGGCCTAATCATGGCTTAGCACATCATCTAAACAGGCCAGATATCAGCAACAGGCATAGAGAAATGGAGCTACAAACTTGTTTCAGACTTGCCATGCCAGAAGGTGAAAAATGACTACAGTCCAGTCATTTGACCTAGTCTTCCAGAGACTTTCATTGTATCAGATGATATGGATATCATGTCTTCTGATGATGTCGTTGCAAAAGCATCTACGAATGATTTTTTCATAATGCTTTTTAGGTGTGATCTGTCAAATAAAGAAAAAAATAAAGTTCCTACAAGGTGTGGAATTTGTGCCATAATCTCCAAGGATACAGTTCCATTGTCAAGGGTTGGTTTCTTGCCAGTTATACCACATCCACTTACTGACTATGTGACTGTGTATACAGCTCTAAAAAACATTCAAAATGTTCATGTCCAACTAAGACCAGACTATCCTACCAGTTTTCTGTGATGAAGGGTTTTTTTCATATTGTAACAGACATTTTTTGTCTAGTCCAGAAGAATTCACTGATCTTGAACTTCCTGCCAAGTGAACTTTGATGTGTATGTAACTCTAAGGTTTGTGGTACAATGAGATGTCCGTGTCAAAACACAGTGGTCAAATGCACAAATTTTTGTAAATGTTTGGAAAACAACTGCAAAAATGCTTATGTTAAACTGCTTTAATATTTCTGACTATTATATTTTAGTAAGTCTTTAGATACTATGGGCCTGTTCAGAAGACACCTTAAACCCTGCTGGTTAGGGCTTTTGGTTAAGCAGCAGAGTTTAAGGTGCCCTGTGCGATGTGTTTTTCTAGAGCCTGCTCACTCACTAACCACAATCAGACCATCTGCAGCAGGGTTAGCGGCTCTAACCATGGCTTAAAGTGTTGTGTGTGACAGCAGGGCTCGTGGTTAGTGCTAACCCCAGAGAACCACAGTTTCTATAACCACAGAGCCTGAAGTATCATCTGAACAGGGCCATTGTTTAGGTCAAAATGTCTGAACAGGGCCAGTGTTGGCTTGCCAGGACCTACTCCACCACAGCAATTCTGAATGAGCACAAAAGCTGTATCATGAGTGCCATGTGTCCCTGATAATAAAGAGTTATCCTGGAAATCAAAATTATCAAGAAAGCACTAGTTCCAGCCTTTTCAGTCATAGTTTCATATTTTTCATTTCACCAAACCTGAAAAGAGAAGAACCCATTAAATATGTTCACGTATATCAATAAATGTTCGGACAACATTTTTTTAAATGGTGGAAGGACAGCTTTTCCATCAAAATTACTGCCATGTTGACCTCCTTGACCCAAAAAAACCTAGAATTTGAAGCCCAAATCACATTTGTAAGTTGATTTGTCAAGTAAACGAGAAAATGAGATAACATTTCAGCGCCATCTTGGAAAATGGTGGAAGGAGTACTCTGACAATTAAAATAACATATTCTTTGAACTCGTTGACCCTGAAAACCTATAATTTGATACCAAACACAAGATAGTAACTTCTGTAGTTGATAAAAACTAGCGACCTAAAGAAAACTGTCCGCCATTTTGAAAACAGCACCTAAAAATGTTTCGCACAAGAATCAGACTGTCTACCCAAATTATTACGTTAATCCAATACTTCAAGATCACATATCAGCAGAGCAAATCTCTGGACCTCAAAATATTACGGAGGTATATTGTGGGGATTGGATCATTTGGGATAAATACAGAGATGGCAAGCTTCTACTCTTCTCCCAGGCATTTAACAGCATAAATTGAGTTTTAATTGACCCCAGAACTATATTTAGGCCTGGCTGAGAGTTTGCAGCTGTTTTGAATATACACTGTTTTCATATGTTGTCTGTTTTTATGGTTTTATGGTTTTAAATTTTGTATATCGATTTTTAATGTCCAAAGTTTTAATTTTTATAAACCGCCCAGATAGCTTTACATTATATAAATGTAATAAATAAATAAATAAATAATACTCTTTCACCAGTATCTTTAGTAATGGATAGTAAATATTTTATGCTGAACAGAAGGACAAATGATTTCACTGTTCGGGAGAATCATGTTTTACAAAATGTATGGATGTCTTCAAAGTGGACAGAATTATTACACCGGCAGAGCACTCTTATGTATTTCTACTCAGACATAACCCCATTGAATTCAGTAGCACTTACTCCCTTCAAATGTGTATAGGATTGTAGCCTTAGTAAATGAGGTAAGAGATGCTAAGGAAACTCAAGCTCCAAAGTAACATTTCAGAGAGGTTATGAGGTGAACAGAAAACTAACAAGGTTTGAACATTTACAATGCAATGCCAGACATGTCCAGTCAGGAGAAAGCCCAAGTAAGTTCAATGGAACATACTATCAGATATATATGTATAGGATTTCAGTGATAATATTGACTTTCACTATCTATAAATTGGTCCTTTTAAAGTTTTATAATATGGCAATGGAGATGTCACCCATGAACTTTATAAAAGGAGGTGGGAATATGTACAGCTCCAGATCTGTATGCATCAGAAGCGATATTCATATATGACCCCCAAATTTACTATAAATACCGCAGTGTGAGAGAATTTTTTTTAATGTTGATGGTATTACACTCCATCAAGGATTAATTGGATGTTCAGAAAAGCTGCAGGGCAAAGTTGGAGATATTAAAAAGATCAAGCAGATATTATGCATGTTTGGTGGCATTGTAAAAAGATAAAAACACTGGAAAGGTGTAATAAATAATGCAAAAAATAACAGTGGGTTATCTCATTTCAAGTTTTCTGATCATTATTTTCTTACACTTTTTGAAACATAGTCCAAGTTTAAACGTTGACAATTAATAAGCAATTTATTGACATCGATAGAAATGAACTTGGCTAAAAATAATTTTAAAAAACCAAACTAGGAGCTCTAATTGTGGAAGAATGGGAAAGGGATTGGAAAATTGTTCTTGAATAAACTAACATATTCTAAATGGTAATGGGAAGGCAGAGTCCCCATGACTATGTAGCTGCCGGGAAAATGGCAAGCTTTCGTGGTTTTTGGAATAGGGTCAAACCACAAAACAATGTCAGACAGGAAGTATTAGCAATGTTAGATTGTTTGTTGTGGAAATGCATTGGAGTGCATGGCTTGATTTTGTTGATGGTGTTTCGGAATTGTATTTTTGTATATACACTTTTATATATTCTATAAAATTGGGTTAGATCCAAAGGCTCCTGTTGGAGGAAGCTACTTTCTTTAAAGAATGCTCCCCCTGCACCCATGGCTGGCCTGTGGAAGGGGGGCATGTGATGGCAAAGGAGGGAGCACTCTCCAAGGACCCATGTAGCCTCCAGCCTGCTGTTCAAACAAAGGCCACACCACACTTTCTGGGACCTGGCCGGGGGAAAGCGTACAATAACTGATGAGGACAACACCTCAGGATTTGTGTATCTTACAAGAAGGGAGTGTTATACGGCCTCATCCCACATGGCCCGGCCTCCATTTGGCAAGCTGGAGGAATCTCCTTTCATGGGAAGAAAATAACCTTTGGATCCAATCTATTATTCATGAAGAGGGCAATCCTATGGCTCCTCTAACAGCATCTGAGGAACTATCTGAGAATACTGGTGATTCACACACATGCACACTGGCTGTAGACAGAGCTATGACCTCAGGATAGGGGAGAAATCCAAGTGGGGATTATTATTTACCCCTCCACCCCTCCGAACTGCCACGGAATGCTCCATGGTGGCTTCCTTACCTGAGGTCACTGCCAAGGGAGGGAGGAAAGAGAACATGCTGATGGGTGGGATCCAAATTCCTGTCCTTGCCCATTGGTAAACAAGCTAGTGGATGGAGAGACTATGAAACACCTGTACTGCTTCTCCCACCCTGCCTGGCTCTTGCCAGCAGGGCTTGGATAGACTGAGGGCTCCGAGATCAGAGCCCTTCATCTATCAAGCATCAGTCCCTTAGTAGTGGGCTTTTAAAATATCAAATATATGCAGACGTTGCTCAAAGAAACCCAAGGCTTTTTCATCCTGAATGGTTAGTGTGGCCTTCTACTGTCTGCAACCACCAAAGGTGAAAATATGCAAATAATCTTATAAATACAAAAGTGCAATATAGATAGGCTGACCATATGAAAAGAAGGACAGGGCTCAAATAACTTTAACAGTTGTAGAGAAAAGGGAATTTCAGCCAGTGTCATTTGTATGCAATTTGTACCTGGTGAAATTCCCTCTTCATTACAACACTTAAAGCTGCAGGGGCCCTGCCCTCTTTTGTATCTGGTCACTCTAGTATAGTGCATGCAACTTTAATTGCTTTGATGAAGAGGTGATTTCACCAGGTACTAATTGCATACAAATGAAGCCAGCTGAAATTCCCTTTTCTCTGCAACTGTTAAAGTTACATGAGCCCTGTCATCCTTTTCATATGGTCAGCCTAAATATAGAGAAGAATACATATTAAATATGGTGACTAGGTGTAAAAAGAAGAAAGGGCTTCTGTTCATTTAGATAGGTGTGTAGAAGGGCAAATTAAGGCAGCTTCCCCTGCCAACATTTCCTCTTCTAGACAAGAGAATTTCTTTTGCAAGAGACCCGTTGTGTATTGTATGCACCTAATGGAACATCCAGTGTGTGGTCCTTTTAAAAGAAACAGCCATGACCCAGGAAGCTGGCTCCTTGGAAGAGGTGTGTTGATTGTGGCTGGCTAGAATACCGAGTAGTGTGCAGTAGGCTTCCAAGCCTCATTTGTAAGAAATAAAGTTTGTTCTATTTAACTAGCTCATCTACTGGGAGCAAGGCCATGCAGGGCTGGTAATATGCCCAGGCCAGATGGGAAGTGTGCACTCCCCACACACATTTCGAACTGCTCATTAAGTATTTTTTAATCAGTGGCACTGATTCAGTGCTAAATACATATATGAACTAGAACGATTTATAAAAAAGTTAATGGGAAGCACTTTTATTCAAGATGTAAGACATCACTTCTTCACATTTGGAATTTCACAACGGAGGCTTCTGCGCTATTTCTGCAAGGCGGGCTCCTCGCTTCTCAATGGGCTGCTTACGTTATGGAAGCAGTAGCATAAGCTAGGGGGGACCTCCTCGTCGGAGTGCCCCTCTCAAAATCTTGGGCCCCGGGCCAACTGGTCCCACTGCCCCCCCCCCCCCGTACGGCCCTGACTGAGAGTCTCTATTCAGAAAACCAAAACAATTCACTTAGCACATTTTTCAGCTCTGAGCATATGAAAATAGATGAAGTGGCATGGAACACAAAATACCCATTTTAAATTCAAACAATAGTTCATAGTCAGAAAGAGCCAGTCCTACTGATGTCCGTGGATCCATGTAAAATTACATCATTTTGGGATCAGGACTTTTCATTTCCATTGCGCATCCAGCAAAATCGCAGAAGAAACAGCAAAGTTTATGAAACTCTTTGTTCCAGTGTATGAGTTAAATCATTTTTCAAAGGATGTGAATTTTGGAGTACGGGAAATATAAGCCAGCACTTTATTCAGTTAATAAAATTAAAGAGCCCTCATAAATTATGAGCAAATAACCCTCTCTGATGGCTTTCTGTAAAAGTAAAATGCTATAAAATCTGGTACTCACATATATAACAAAGGCTGACATTGCTTTGTCTGGTGTGTGATTTATTACAAGCTGCACCGTATCCCCTTTCACCGAACATGTTGCAAACAAAGTGTAAGCCTTAACCATAAGCACAACAAATGTACTTGAAGACCATCAGAGAGACATTTAGCAAGATAATAAACGAATTCGACCAAGTTTTTGGATCATGGCTCAGGAAAGCTTTCATAAACAAGGGAGGTAGAAATGTGAGGCTATATATCATTCTGTCCAAGCAAGAGAACCCATGAAGAGAATCCAGCAAGATGCTCAAATGCAATTAAATGGATCACACAATTGCAGAGCTGAGTAGTTTGAGGTGTGTGTGTTTTTCTAATCAAACCCTCCATTTTTCTAATTCTCTGTAATCTTGGTGGCTGCCTTCCACTGCCTTTAACTTTCTTGATACTAAAAAAGTAAGAGAATGGTGGCTTTACAGTGCAAGCCTATACATGTCTACTCATGACTCTCACTGAATTCAATGGGTGCCTACTCATAAGTAAATGGTTATAGAGTTGCATTCTGCTATCTGATTTTACATGCAGGAAGACCTTGATTCAACTGCTGGTAATTTCTCCTCTTCTGTATTTTTCAGAGATGCAGTGGTCTATGCCTCAGAAGAAGAGGGCAGCATAAGCTCCCAAGATTTTATATTTTAATAGGGGGACCAGATAAAATCCAGCTCAGGGCTCATGTAACTTTAACAGTTGTAGAGATAAAGGAATTTCAGCCAGAGTCATTTGTATGCAATTAGTTCCTAGTGAAATTCCCTCTTTATCACGACTGTTAAAGGTGCAGGCACTATACTAGAGTGACCATATACAACAGAAGGCAGGGCCCCTGCAACTTTAACAGTTGTGATGAAGAGGGGATTTTACCAGGAACTAATTGCATACAAATGACACTGGCTGAAATTCCCTTTTCTCTACAACTGTTAAAGTTACATGAGCCCTGACCTGGATTTTACCTGGTCACCCTAATTAATAATAAAATCTTTGTTGCCTGCTCATCATAAAGCAATCATAAAGCTAGAGATAAACTATTTCAGACATTTTCATTCTTTCAATTATTATGGAAGTGGCTTTTTGATGATGACGATGACAATGATGATGATCCTATCCACAAGTCTCTTGCTTATAAGTATTTGTGGGGAGAAAGAATCTTTGCTGTTGTAGAAAGTAACACTGCTGAATCAATTCAACTAAACACAACGTGAAACGGTCATCCACTCTAAAGCAAATCGCTCATTGCCGGTGTTAACAGAGTTACAAGATTTGTTGGGATTTAAAATGGACTCCTGTAGGTAATTGCTAAATTGTCACTGTTCTGTAGGATGATTAAGGGGTCTATCACACCTACTTTTTTTTCCTACTTTGCCTCCACGATATCATTCATTAGCTAATGGTCCCTTTCATGTGGGTTTGTGGTATCGGTGAAGCCTGCTTTCACTTGTTCATCTCCCACTCCACTTCATTCTGTGATGTATTTCTTATTGTCTTCTATTTCATATTCATTTTTGACTGAATGAAGCTTCTTTTAAACAGCAGCAGCAGCAGCAGCAACCTTCATAATAGAAAGCTACTCTGCAAGGGTTGACCACTGGCATAAGAAAAAGCCCACCTAATTAAGGAAAATATATGAAAATGTGAGTGCTGAATGCAATTTCTTCTTCGCACAGAACTGGAGGTTTGTGTTCGCAAAATCTTCATGATATGAGCATACATCTTGTTCACAGCAACATCAGACTGTTTGCTCAATCAAGGTCTAGCAAAAGCAGCAAATAGCTTAAGGATGTAAGCTAACTGCTCACATGAAAATCAATGGCTTTGTGCTTTCATCCAAGCATAGATTTCTTCAAAAGCTGAACCCTGTAACTTTAATCCATAAATCTCTTTCATACAAAATGCGGCCTTTAATACAAGTCTTCCTTAATAAAAACATCCAAGATGCTATATGAATTAAACCACTGTCCTGAATGCCACCTTATCAATTACCCTTATTAATGCCTCAATCCTGATTACACTTACTTGAGTGGAACACATGTGTTCATATTTGTCATGCCTAGGCTGACCATATGAAAAGGAGGACAGGGCTTTTGTATCTTTAACCGTTCTGTTGAAAAGGGAATTTCAGCAGGTGTCATTTTTATGCATGCGGCACCTGGTGAAATACCCTCTTCATCACAACAGTTAAAACTGTAGGATCTCTGCCCTCTTTTGTATCTGGTCATGCTAGGCAGGGCTCCTGTAGCTTTAACTGCTGTAATGAAGAGGGAATTTCACCAGGTGCCACATGCATAAAGATGACACTTGCTGAAATTCCCTTTTCGACACAACTGTTAAAGATACAGAAGCCCTGTCCTCCTTTTCCATATGGTCAGCCTAGCCATGCCCCCTCTTTGGAGAATGACTGGGATAGGGTAACTGTGAGGTTCATTAGATGAGTGTTTTATCACACACTCGTTACTGCCCACTTCCAGATGTGCACACATCCTTTAGATGACATTATCCACCTCCCACATGCCTCCCAATCCTTCTTCTCATTTTTTTAATTGCATACATGTTTATATCATTTGGTGAAGCTTGAAGTGATGACCTGCATCTGTGAATGGGCTATTGAGGTATAACACTATGGCTGAATTCGGACGACACAATAAGTGTCGTGACTCTGGCTAACTCTCTAAAGTTCTTGCTCACGACTTCAGGTACACTGATACACAACAATAACAGTGAGATTTCTTTTATTGTAATCACACGGAATTCAAAGCATAACGGTTTCATTTCTGCAAACACACACTTGAAGCTGAAGACGGACCACACAGCTTTCAGGTAGAACGGCTTAATGAGAACAGCACTCACTCAGGGACTGACATTTAGAGATTAACTCTAGTCCTTAGAGGGCAGGAGCGGCCACGCTGCACTGGAATCCTCTGGAACATAGAGAGACTCTAGGATTAGGCCTCCTAACAGTAGTATATCGGTCAACTGGCAACTAAATCTTCACTGAGCCTGTCAGGGAACGCTGAGCTGACCACGGAAGCCAGAAGCCAGGGAATGAGCCTCTTCGACCTAGGGAGCCTTCCCAATTCACGTAGCTTTAGCTCTGAGGAAGGTCCTCTCACAGGTCTTACACACACACGAGTTTCAGAACAGCAACGATCAGCTTCTGCCTCCCTCTGCCCGTAACTTTGGCTCCATGGAGAGAGACAGCAAGCTATAGAACACGAATCCAGAACAGTAATCTCAAGTCCAAATCTATGAAAAGCCACAGTGCACTTTTCATGGCAGAGTTCTTTAGAAGTAACAAGTCCAAACAGCAACAGAACATGTATAGAGTGCATCTCACAATTCCAAATCAGATAGTAACTCACAGCAGCAGCAGAGCAGCAAGAGGATAGACGAGATAATTCCTAGCAAAGGAATTACTCTCAGGACAAAGGCAATATAGTGTGGAGGCTGGGCAATTCTAAGCTACTTTGATAGACAGGGCTTCAGGCCTGTAATCTAAACTCACGTGCCAACAGGGCGGCACGGTTCAACCTCTTCTGATGATGCCACAGTGTGAGGAAGATAGCCCCCACCTTTGCAAAGCATAGTTTAATTCCCAGAGAACCTTCAAGGCCATCGGCCTACCATTTGAGATAAGCACATAACAGAGAAGCAGAGATACATTTTCTCATGACAAATTGCCAAGTCTTCAGTCTACAATTCACAGGGCCAGCCCTGTGAATTGTCTACGAAGCACCTGACACCCAACAATAAGCAACTGGTGGGGGGAAAACAACCGTCAGTTGTGTTGACTATCGTGTCGTCCGAATGCTGCCATAGTCAACTCAGCACTGATCCTAATCCACACCACAGTTGATTATTTATTACCATGTTGTGTGGGGAGTACCCCCTAGATGAACAACTTTAAAGTTGATTATTAACCCATCATTGACTATCATGTTGTCCGAATTCAGCCTATAAGTAGGAATAGATGAAATTTCCAATATTTCCTTGCAGCATCTCAGATAAGAATCCATCTTTGACCCCACCACTATTTGATGTTGTCAATTTTTGACTGGTGAAGAGTCTCCTTGGGGTAGGGATGCAACGGTTTCAACCGTTGAGGGCTGACTGAGCAGGTTGCTGGCAATGTGAGGCTATGGACAAACCCTTGTATGTATGAGGACCACAACTTGTTTTCTTAATCCTTTCCCATCTTGACTAGTGGAATTTTCCAGGACTGGGTTGAAATTTGGATCTCAGAGGTGGTTAACACATTGTTGAGAGATGGCGTTTTTGAGCATGTGGTTCTTGCTGTATATGTTGTATTTTATAAGGATTGTAAGCCACTTTGAGGACTCTAAATCTACTGAGTGGCTCAATTCGGACAACACAATAAACAACTGGTGTGGGGGAAACAATCGTCAGTTGTTTTGACTATTGTGTCATCTGAATGCTGCCATAGTCAACTCAGCGCTGATCCTAATCCACACCACAGTTGATTATTTATTACCATCTTGTGTGGGGAGTACCCCCTAGTTGAACAACTGTAAAGTTGATTATTACCCCACCATTGACTATCGTGTTGTCCAAATTGAGCCAATGACTGGCTTATTTTCCATTAATTTTTCCTAAAATGTTTTTATCAGGTTGCAGGATATATGTGTGAATAAAGCCCTGTTCAGGCATTCTTGCAAGATTCATTGAACATATGAACAGAAGAGCACTCCAGCCCTGTCTGTCCCCATTGTCGCATCTGTTGCCCTGTATGTATGGAGGGTGACAGTCTGTCTGGTCTGTCTTTGTGGAGATGCTCCATACAATCCAGGACCCTGATTTACAGAAGGATCAGTACATTGCCCTTACATGTACAGGGATGTACATGTAGAGGGCACACAAGGATAGAGGACAGAGCTGAAGCGCTCCTCTCCTCGCCCATCCAATGAAACCAGCATGCCTGATCAGGGTAGAAGTATATATGCAATGTGTTTCTTAGCTGCAATTAGTCAATGGATTTTACTGCTTTATTTGGCTAGATGTTTTTTTCTGTTAGTGATATTGCTGGATATTAATATTTTTGGATAATTGTTTTATGGGATATATATATATATATATATATATATTCATTTATGTATTGTATTTCTATATGTTGGGAACTGCCTTTTTAGCCTGAAAGGAAGTCTACGAACCTTTAAAATAAATTCATAAAATAAAGGCACTATGAGCTAGATAGAAAGGTTCTCTTTGCTTAATGGTAGGGATGGATGGATTCACCTCCATCCATGCTGCAGGGCAGTTGCCAAGCCCACCCCTGTTCATTGTTGCATAAATGGCCCCTTTATGGCCATGATAAATGTAATGGAAAAAACATGAACCACCTTTTTTTATTTTGCAAAATGGCAGCTTGCAGAAGGCTCAGGCACTCATGGACTGCATGGTGGCTTGGCAAATGGGGTCTGGTAAGGGCTGGGAGGCTGGGGGGGGGGGTCCACCAGACTCCACCCCCTCTCAGACTCCTGCAACATCTCTACTCAATGGAAGAAGTCTTCCACTGGTGGGGGAAGCCTTCCTCTAATGGAAAATGTTGCTTTCATTGGAGGAAGGGAAGCTGTGGATATAACCCTGTATTGAGTGCTGGGGATCATCTAGAAGGAAAATCTTCATGCTATGAGAATTTTCCAGAAATATAGGGCTGTTTGCTGCTAGAGATAGAATGCTGGGCTAGATGATCCTTTAGCACATAATCCTATACATGTTGAGATAGCAAAATGTCCTACAACTCCCATCATTCCCAGCCAGCCATGCTAGCTAAGGCATGCTGGGAGTTGTAGGACTTTTTTCTGTCTAAACATGCATATGGTTGTGCCCTTAGTACTTATGGTCTAACTCACCGGGGAAGTTCTTACATTTTTGAGTATAGGTTCCAGCCTCTCTGGCAATCTTTATTAGCCTCAATTCAACATACTGATTGTTTCATGGACCACCTGTCTTAGCATTCGGAATGTGCATGTTCAATGCTTTTTCCTTTCATTCTTGCATAGGGAAGACACACAAACAGATTCAAAAGCAATACTAACAACAATGGTACGTTTTTCTTTCCTTTTGCTTTACTTTAATATGATTTAACTGGTGCAAATAAGGAGTAGGCAGGCATTCTATCTTATTAGGCATCGCTCCCTGAACTATAATTTAGTAACTTCAGCTTTATTTGGCACATCATAAAATGTGTTTGAAATCCAACTTACCTTTCATACAATTAGTTGAGAGGAGGCATTCCTTAAAGGCGAAAATGTTGCAAGATACTGGAATGAGGTAAATCCACCAACCAATATATCAGTTACTTATATTATCTACAAGGGCACACAATAAATGTAAGTTTTAAAATGCTACCAAATCAGTGCATAGGCATCAATGGTGTATGTGTGTTTCTATTATTATTATTATTATTATTATTATTATTATTATTATTAACACTTATATACCGCCCCATAGCCGAAGCTCTCTGGGCAGTTTACAAAAATCTTAGTGGAGATCTTCAAACGATTGATTGTTTCTTCCATTTAAACCACTCTACTTTTCTTTCTAAATGTCAGAAAAAGGAGAAGAAAACCAACCCTTCCTGCTTAACCTTAGGTGATCACAGAACGTTTTGTCAATTGCAGATTAATATCGTAGCTTCGACATTTCTCCCCTTACCTTTTTGAGAGGAGATTGTTTCAAAGTAAGATAAAATAATATTGTTAAGTTAGGTGTGGGTGCGGGTGAGCATTGGTGTTGCAAAATTAAATGTCTTCCTTTGTCTCTACTGTGATGGAAATGGGCAATTGGACAGTTTCAGATTTTATAAGAGAACAGACCTAGTTCTAGAGTTGCTGTTAACAATTTGCTAATCAAGTGATGACTTATTGTTTGTCTAGAATTTATATTGACCTGGTTCATTAGTCTAGTATTATATTGATCTGATTTACACATCATGCTTCATAATCCATGGTTAACAAAACCTTGGGTTACTGGGAAGACAAGTGGGAGTGACCATGTGTGCTGGTTTCTGTGAACCCACTGTTCCTTCTGCAATAAACAACCCACCACATGGGCCCATCACCACGGTGGTGGGTCATGTGGGGGGGGCACCAAGGATAGTCTGCCCAGGGCCTAAAATATGCAGCCAGACCTCCTAGGGTTGAACCAATCCAATTAGCCTGGAACTCAGAAGCTTAGGACAATGTTTGTCCTGGTGTGAAATCAATTGTCTTCCATCCGCCCCCCCCCCCTATTTTGATGCATTCTGCATGAGTGAATGAAGTGAAATTTCCTTCCCTTCACTGAATTTACTTGGATGGAATAAGGGGAAAGGGGTCTAGTCATAAAAACCCTCGAGGAGAAAACACACCACACACACCACACACACCACACACACACACACACTTGCATAAACGAGTTGCAATAGAGGTAGATGAAAAGTTTCCTAGGGCCACAAAATATCCTGTGCCAATTCTGCATGTCATTATTGCACTTAAAAACAAAAACAACAAAAAAGATTGCATGAAAATTCATATGGACCTTGATGCATGTTTCTTCTAAGACATGCATCTTTGCCTAATATGCACTTTTTTTGCAAGCAATTTGCTGAATATAATTCATTTTTAATATTATGTCCCCCTAATATACAAATATTTGTATATAAATATTTTGATTGGTGAACGCGATTGCAAAATCCGCAGAACTGCGAATTTTGAGAGGATAGCTGAGTTCTGCTGTGTGAAATTAGGTGAATGAAATTAGGTGAATGAATTTCTCCCCCATCCCGAATTTTGTCAATGGTTCTCCAGAGGTCTGCCTTTGAGAACAGCAGGGAAAGACTTAAGGGCTGGGAAAGGAAAGGGTACTATTTTTCCCTGCCACCACCTCAACACTCCCACCCACCTTATAAGGCTTCAACAGGGATACAAGGCTTTCTAAAGCCCTAGCCTCTCCTCTTAGGAGCTTACATTCCAAAAAAAAGTGGAACTTTGAGCCTTGCTGAAAATTTTCCGCTGCCCCCCCCCCCCATGAAATGGTGGCCCTGATGAGAACAAAACAATTTTCTGATTTCTTTTATTTTTTTGTTAGATTTTTATTGTATTGTTCTGATGTGAAAATGATTCTGTGCTGCCTATTGAATTTGCTTGATAGCATCCTTGAAATACAAATATTAAACAATACCTTGTTCCCAACAGGACACATGCTTAACTGGTGGCATTTAGCTGGTCTTCTTTTGAAATGCTGTTCCTGAAGATCTGAACTGGTGAAGAATTATCCAAGTTTAGCTTTTTCGGTGCTCTTTCAGTAAATGCATCCGTTTGAATGAATTCTTCTTCATGATGTCTATGTTTGTCAGTTTTGCAGTTCTAGCAGCAATGGGTGTATTCCTCCCCCCTCAATACACACACACTACCCTTCAAATCTGGCTTTTCTCTAACACCATGAAACATTTTCAGTTCTTCGTCATGACTCCCCTTGTGATCTTCGTATAATTTCAGCCACTTCAGGATCCTTTAACACAGCAGGGAGAAGTCTTTATCTCTCAACAGGGAAAGGAAAGAAAGGTTCACAGGCCAGCGCTTCTCTGTAAAAGCAATCTCTGTCATGACTTACTGTATATAAAATATGGATTAAAATTCAGCTGTCCAATATATATTGGGGACTTGTACCATGTTACAATTTTTTAAGGAAGTGCTAGGTTGCTTCTACACTAGGCATCTAGTGTAGAAGCCAATGTGGTGTAGTGGTCAGAGTATTGGACTGAAAGTCAAGAGATCCAGGTTCTAGTCCCCATTCTGCCATGGAAGCTCACTGGGTGACTTTGGGCCAGTCACTGACTGTCAGCCCAACCTACCTCACAAGGTGGTTGTTGTCAGGATGAACTGGCGAGGAGGAGAATTATGTACACCGCCTGGAGTTCCTTGAAGGAAAAAAGGCAGGATATAAATGCAATAAAGATATAATAATAAAATAAATAAATCTACTAGGCCACAGGGGTTAACCTGGTAACCTCCAGATGTTTTGGATAATTCCTGGCCATTGGCCATGCTCTATGGGGCTTATGAGAGTTGTGCTCCAAAACATCTGGAGGGCACCAGGTTGCCTGCTCCTTTGCTATGGAATAGGCATGCTTTGTTCACTCATTCTTCATGGGGCATCTTCATAACGTCATTAAACCATTGACCTCCCATGTTTTCCCATTCTTTGGTTTTCCAAACTACAAGTCCCATTTTGAGGGAAAGATGGAAACAGTTTTGCAATGTTCCTAGGTGTAGAGTAACTTAGCGATATTCTTCCATCTTTTCTTCTCTTTTGACATGTGCCGTAGTGTATCAGATGAGAGTCTGGTCTTCTGCATTTGCCTAGACAACAGAACAGTACTTTAGCTCACCCTGCCCAACTAGAATAACCCTGACAATTACATCAGTTATGAAGAGCACACATGTGGGGTTCAAACATTACCATCACTCTTTAAAATAAATAAATAAATAAATAAATTATGGTGGTGGCACAATCCCTTCCAGCTCTTCACTTCTTTATATATTTTTTAAAATATATTTTATATAAAAAAAGTCCAATTGACTTCAATATACAGTGTTGGACCATACATGTACCTTCATCCTTGACATGTACATTGTTCCCAGGTATTTAAACATTATTTAAATGTTTTTAAATATTGTTTTTTAAATATTTTATTCAAAATATTATTAGCCCAACTTTCTGCCTGACAACAGTCCTCCGAGGTGGCTTACAATAAAAGAAAACTAACACACACAAATAATATTAATTTTAAGAGGAAGGTATTGGTAGACTGACCAGATAAAATCCAGATCTGTGCTTATGTAACTTTAACAGTTGTAGAGAAAAGGGAATTTCAGCCAGTGTCATTTCTGTGCAATTAGTTCCTGGTGAAATTCCCTCTTCATCACAACAGTTAAAGGTGCATGCACTATACTAGAGTGATCATATACAAAAGAAGGCAAGGCCCCTGCAACTTTAACTGTTGTGATGAAGAGAGAATTTCACCAAGAACTAATTGCAAACAAATGACACTGGATGAAATTCCCTTTTCTCTACAACTGTTAAAGTTACATGAGCCCTGACCTGGATTTTATCAGGTCGCCCTAAGTATTGGTGATTGCAAAAGGCTCTATGCTACAACCGCTTCTCTTTAAGTGCCACAGTGATCACATGGGAAAACAGTTCCCCATGATTTTGTTCCTAAGGGTGGAGCATGTCCTCCCAGTCTGTGGCTCTTAGCTCTATCCAGGTGCCTAACTGGCAACAGGGAGAGGTCTGTTATGTTAATTGTTCATTCTCCAGCCCTTAGAAGTTCATTGTTGCTGCTCCTTCAAGGTTCCGCAATGGCTATAGGAGAAAATACAACTCTCACACGCACACATTGGAAGTGAGCTACCTAGCAACTGGTGCCAAATAACATTGCATTTCTGGAGCCAGGGTACTTCACTTTGGGCTTCTGGATAGTCTGTGAGCATCTCTACATTAAGGGAAATTGTTTACCTGGGGCTTTTGTGCTGCCTGGTTCTTTGGCATGATTGTTATGGGTTGCATTACACGTGAGGAGAGGAATAACAAGAGGTTTGAACAGAATACTTCCCCTCCATTCAGATAATAATAATAATAATAATAATAATAATAATAATATATTTATTTATTTATTACCCGACTCTCCCTCTGGATCGAGACGGGGAACAACATCAAACACAAAACACATTGACTTCTATTAAGACAGCTCCATCTAGTGGCAGAAGATTCTGCGGTTTCCTGGATATCACCTTTTTAAAAGTGGTTCTTTTTATCCCGGGATTTCCAGAGGATTCCGCAAGAGATGTCCTGGTTGTTGACTATGTCATGAAATTGACCCCAAAAACTCTGTGAGTGGCAAATCACAAGCATGCAATAAATTGCTTGTTTAGCTCTGGGCTTTTCCCAGGCAACAGAGGTGACTGAAGCAGTTACAATTATGTTAGCCGGCCCCTCCCCAAACCTTAGATGTTGCTTATACAAAGCCCAACATATTTAATCATAAGAGCCCCTTAGGGTGCACTCCTACAGGAAAGACACCACTATGACTGAGGGCTCCTATCTCAGAGCCCTCCATCCTTCCAAAACCCTGAGCCTTGCAGGGAAAGAATGGCAGAGGCTTTTTTAGCCTCTTCTCCCTCCATTTGTGCATTCAAAGCTAAGCAAGACTCTCAGCCCATCTAGCTCAGAGGCTTGCTTAGGAACCAAGAGATTTCCAGCAGATTCCTGTCCTCTCCTCACCCTGCCCTGCCCCCTTTCCTCTCCCCACATTCTCTTCCAAGGCCATGACCCTAACCTTGGGAGAGGAGCTGCCATGGAACTTTCCACAGTGGCTGGTTGGATTTCCCACCTTAACATTGTAGCTCTGACGGTGGCCTTGAGGGAGAAACCCCCCAACATCCTATGGTCTTTCAGATGCCACCTAGGGGCCATAGCATTGCTCTCTTAGTTGTACTGATATTACACAATATTTACTCATAAGAATGTGCACCTCTGCCTATCTCAGCATTTGGGCCTTTTCCTATTAAGTTTGGTCTTGAAACTTCAACTTTGTTCTGTGTGTGTGTGTGTGTGTGTGTGTGTGTGTATACTGAGTCATTTAGATTTCTACATTTAGTAGTTAGCAACCTTGATTATAATAGTGCTGTTTAGACTGCAGGATATGAACTGCAGCATGCTGTGGGCAATATTTTCCCTTCCCTGAACCACCTACATCAGCATGCCCATAGGGTAGGCTGACCATATGAAAAGGAGGACAGGGCTCCTGTAACTTTAACTGTTGTAGAGAAAAGGGAATTTCAGCCAGTGTCATTTGCAGGCAATTAGTTCCTGGTGAAATTCCCTCTTCATCACAACTGTTAAAGTTGCAGGGGCCCTGCCTTCTTTTGTATATGGTCACTCTAGTATAGTGCCTGCAACTTTAACTGTTATGATGAAGAGGAATTTCACCAGGAACTAATTGCATACAAATAACACTGGCTGAAATCCCCTTTTCTCTACAACTGTTAAAATTACATGAGTCCTGTCTTCCTTTTCATATGGTCAGCCTACCATAGGGCATAATCCTATGCATGGTTACACTGAAAAAAGCCCTAGAACTCCCAGCATACATACAACACCTAGGGCATGCTGGGAGTTATAGGCCTTTTTTCTATCTAAACATGCATACGATTGCGCCTTTAACGACGGATGGAGTTCCAGAGGTTGTGTGTAGATGAGGATGTGCCAGGCAGCACTAGAAATGATTCACAAATTTTCCTCATTTGAAATTGTCTGAAGATTTCGGAGTTCAGTATTATCTGGTCTTGTTTTCAGAATAGACAATTGAATCAAATCGGATTTTTTAAAAAATGTATTCTCCTAATTAATTCCCGTGTGACAGTTTGCTACAGCTCTCAGTTCTTTCGTTGCGTTGTCCTCCCCTATATTACTAATACACATGTGCGCACCAAGAGTGGAGTGGGGTGAGGAGAGAAAACCATTGGGGAAAACAATAACACATGAGCCTCCTGCACCTGTGATTCGTTTTAAAAAAAACAACCCTGGCATGGTTGCTAAAGACACTATTCATGTCATGTCTACTTTGGCCCTGTGGTGAATAATCCACCTAGGGCATTCCATTGTCGGACCCTCCTTCCATTAGAGAGAGAGAGGGAGAGAGAAAGAGATGATAGATAGAACAGATAGATTAGACAGACAGACAGACAGACAGACAGACAGACAGACAGACAGACAGACAGAGATGATAGATAGATGATAGATAGATAGATAGATAGATAGATAGATAGATAGATAGATGATGATGATGATAGATAGATAGATAGATAGATAGATAGATAGATAGATAGATGATAGAGATAGATAGATAGATAGATAGATAGATAGATAGATAGATAGATAGATAGATAGATAGATAGATCTCTTCTGACTGGAAAGTGTTACCATTATCCTGAGCCGCAAGTGCCTCTGTGAACTTCTGCAGTGTCTAATCCAGAGGCAACACAGCAGGCTTAACTTCCTCCTCTTCACATACCAGTAGATTTAACCGATATGTTTTGGCTTCACGTCTGCCTTCCCACTTCCCCCGGCCAATAAAGGGGTGCCTCCAGGTGCCTCCCTGCTTGCCAAGAATTTCTCATTTGTTTGCAATAATATCCTTCCTTGCGTTCCTGAGTTGGGATGCCTGCACGCATCAACAGAGTAAACAAAGAAAACTGTCTGCTTGGCCTTTTCTAAAAACATCATCGTGCAGCAGTTAAAGGTGATACTCCTCCAAGTTTTTACCAGCTATGCTGGTCTCAGAAATATGCAAGCAGAGGGGTGGCTGTGGGGGTGTTACCTATGTGGTTAATTGCTGAGGTAACTGGTTTCTGCTCTAGACTACATACAAGGCGGGGTAAGGGGATTAGTTGCTGCCTTATTTTTCCTGAAAGAGACCCTGTGTCTTTTAACAGCTGTCGGCCAGAGAGAAATCCAACAGGTTTAGCTTTCAACCCCTCTGCCTGCCAGGGGAAGCAGGCCTGTTGGATTTATGCCTGTCATGCATTGTTAAAATCTCAGAGCTTCTTTGCCAGGGAAAAATGTAGCAATTCTAGGAAATAAAATGACCAAACTCAGATAACAGAAGTGACACAAATGAAGCAGTCCTTACTTTCACTAGTCAGTTGATGGCACAATCCTATGTATGTTTAGACAGAAAAAAAGTCCTACAGCTTCCAGCATGGCTGGCTGGGGAATGCTGGGAGTTGTATGACTTTTTCTGTCTAAACATGCCTAGGATTGCACCTCTAAGCAGATAAACAGGAAAAGCTAGGGATGGACCAACCTGTTAGTTTCGCTTTCTCCTGCATTCAGGTTTTTGAAGTCTCAAATTCTTTCCATCCCAAATATGAAGACATTTTTGAAATTTGGCACACAAAAAAAACATTGTTGCAAAAAACAAATTATATCTTCTCCCATTCAGCAGTTATCTGCTCTCTAGTCCTGATAAGTTTTGGAACTAACCTTTCCTAACCTTTCCCTATTCACAATACCATGGGTAGTTAGGGCAAATGGTGCAAACCCAGGGTTGCCATGTTCCAGTTCCCCAAATGTTATGCAAATACTTCCTAATTATGCAAATACATTTATTTATTGCCATTATTTATATGCTACTTTTCAGGATACCAATCCTTCAAGGTGACTTACAAGTAACAAAAACAATGAAATCACAATAAACAATATTAACAAATAAAAACTCATCAGGATCCTGCCCTCAGAAGTGGTGGTAGATGACCAGTAGGGTGGTCAGACATTTTAAACATTCAAAGCATTCAAAAATACAATTCCATGCTAGTCAACGGAGTACAAGGACTGTTGCATTCATCTAAGAATCCTAGAATCATAGAATAGTAGAGTTGGACGGGGCCTATAAGGCCATCGAGTCCAACCCCCTGCACAATGCAGGAATCCACCTTAAAGCATCCCTGACAGATGGCTGTCCAGCTGCCTCTTGAATGCCTCTAGTGTGGGAGAGCCCACAACCTCCCTAGGTAACTGGTTCCATTGTCATATTGCTCTGTCAGGATGTTTTTCCTGATGTCAATCCTGAATCTGGCTTCCTGTAACTTGAGACCATTATTCCGTGTCCTGCATTCTGGGTTGATCGAGAAGAGATCCTGGCCCCCTTCTGTGTGAGAACCTTTCAAGTATTTAAAGAGTGCTATCTTGTCTCACCTCAATCTTCTCTTCTTAAGGCTAAACATGCCCAGTTCTTTCAGTCTCTCCTCTTAGGGCTTTGTTTCCAAACCCCTGATCATCCTCTTCTGAATATGCTCCAGCTTCTCTGCAACCTTCTTGAAGTGTGGTGCCCAGAACTGGATGCAATACTCAAGATGAGGCCTAACACATGCCAAATAGAGGGGAAACAATACCTCGCACGATTTGGAAGCTATACTTCTATTAATACAGCCCAAAATAGTAGGGATGTGCATCGTATTGGATCTGATGTCTGATCCAACTACGATATGTCAGATATTGGACTTCCGATGTTCGATTCTGATGCTGGCTGCAGGAGCTTCAGTTTCACCTGATCTGGGTTTTTTTTATCCAATTAATATCGGAAAAAATCAGAGAATTGGACCTCCATTTTAGGTGTTTTCACCATAGGCTTGCATTGGGGGAAAGAAAGCTTTCCCTCAATGCAAGTCTATGGGGAAACATGGCGGCAGGTGAGTGGGGGCCTCCCTCTCCCTCCCTCCCCCCACTTAGGCTCCTTACCTGCTGCCGGCTTCTCGCTTCCATCCGCTACCGCCCGCTGCTTCCTTACTACTGAGAAACAGGCCTTGTGGCCTATTCCACAATAGAGCGATGGCACTCTGGGTGATGTCATCACTTGGCGCGCCATTGCTCTACTGAGAACCAGGCCAGAAAGCCTAATTCTCAGTAGTACAGAACCAGCGGGCAGCAGCGAGGGACAGCGGCAGGTAAGGAGTGCCTGGTAAGGGGGGCATGGATAGAATCTTGGCAAAACCCAGCCTATTTGGCTATATAAATTAACAACCTTAAGAACATAAGAAGAGCCATGCTAGATCAGACCAAGGGTCCATCTAGTCCAGCATTCTGTTTACACAGTGGCCAATCAGCTGATGACCGGAGACAGGCAGGGCACAATAGCACCCTCCCACCCATGTTCCCCTGGTGTACACAGGCATACTTCCTCTGATATTGGAGGTACCATATGGCCATCAGGACTAGTAGCCATTGATAGACTTCTCCAGGAATTTATCTAACCCCCTTTTAAAGCCATCCAAATTGCTGGCCATCACTACATCTTGTGGCAGAAAATTCCATAGTTTAACTATGTGCTGTGTGAAGAAGTACTTCCTTTTAGTAAACAGGTTTTTCTTCTGATAGGTGAAGCGCAGCTAGAAGTGTTACAATTCTGGCAAACAAAAGAGGATGCCCAGCCTCAAAATGGAATCTTAGAGCCTATCTACACAGTACCTTGGAATGTTTTAAATAGTATTTTAAAACATTCTAAATAGGTGTGTTCCAAAACATCTTAGGCCACATTAAGGAATACTCATGTTACAGGAGAAAACTTCTTCAGTCTTCAAAGCGGTGTGTGCAGTCTCACACCCTTCTGCCCATCTCCTTCTGTTTCGTTTTTACAATGAGTTTAGGGCAAGGCATTGTGGGCACTGTTGTTCACTCGCCCACTTCCTCCTTAGTTCCCCTTTCATTCCCTAGCTTTCAATGAGTATAGGGCTAAGCATTGTGGGTGTTGTAGTTCACTTGCCCACTTCCTCCTTAGCCTTTCTTTCTTCCCCACCAATCAATGGCTAAGCATTTGGGCACCAGTAAACGAAGCACTGCCCCCACAAATCACAAACGGTAAGGAAGGACACATTATTTTACTTAAAGCAACTTATTAAAAGTAAAAACCGTTATATATAGCTGAAGTGAGTTTTAAAAAACCTCGGGTATACATCGTTCAAGGGAATGCGTCATGTGGCCCAAAGAATGTTCGTAACCCTTATTAAATGTTACAAAGCTAGAGTGTAGATCGGTTCTTAATCAAAGATACACTATAGTTCAAATCATTCATATAAAAATAATGAACAGCTGGAATTACAACAATTGTTCATATGCTTGCTTCTACCATCTCCCGTTTTCCTGCTTTACAAGCATAATACTGACCGCAGCAATTTATAGCTGTCCCCAGATTTCAAAAACCTCTGCAAGTAAACATATCAACAAGCTGTGCCCAGCTATGCAGATTAAGTGTCCTTGCAGCCAATTCTGAAGGCATTTTCTGCCACTAGGTGGCTGATATTTGGAAACTTTCCATTTCCTACAGGATTGCAGTGACTTTTGCAAGATTCAGTGTTGATTTCAGGATATAAGAAAATGTTGCATTCCATTGGGCATAATTCATCTCCTCTTCTATGCCTGTACCCGAAAAGAGTTCCTAAGTTAGTTTTCTTAACTTGTCTAACTACTTGTCTATATTTGGATGAATGTCCTGTTTCATTCATATTCTTGATATCAAAGTACTTGTCAATGCTGCCAGAGCGTCTTTCCATATGTGACAGCCATTGTTCTTGTAGTCTGAGGCTGTATTTACATCTCAAGCCCATAGATTCCCACAGTAAGGGCTGTGTGTAAAGCAATGTACATGGCAGGCATTAAACGAAGAGGTACATTCTGATTGGGGTGGAAGACCCTAAAAATGGTTGTTCTTTGTGGCTTGGGGAGCCAGCAGTTTGAAAAACAGCCAAGGTGGTGTGGGTAGTGTTAGACTTGAATTTGAGGTACACGGGTTCAAAACCTCCCTTAGCTAGAAAGATCACTGGGTGTTTGGAAGTTAACGTGGTCAACTTCCACTTATTATACCACCTTATATCTGAGTTCCTTGGAGGAATGGTAAGATATAAATAAACGAAAGGGAAATGTCATTAATAATTTCTCTTGCTTAGTTGTTTGAAGATGTGTGCTGTAGATAGCTGATTAAAAATCTCTAAAATATTCAGTAACGTTTTACTAGACACTGAGTCTCCTCTTCGTGGTTAAATCATTCAAAACAATCATTATTTCATAGTCTATTCCATTACTTCATTTATACAAATACTGAATCTGCTATCTTGGGTGTAAGAGCGTTGCCTAACTTAGCATCAAAAACATTTTAGTATGACAGCTCTGTTAATATTTCTACTAAAAATTCAAACATTGTCATCCAGAGGGCTGTTATGTGATGCATTCATAGAGTTCTATCCAACAAGGAGTTCCTGAACTGGCAGTTCTCCTAAGGCAGAGGAATCTGATGAAATATATTATTTAGTGTGCTGAACACAAAAGGGAGAAGACAGAAGAAAATGACTTTTTCCCAATGAAAGCTTAATTCTTCTGACCCACTGAAAACATTAGAATTATCCTTAATGTGTTATTCAAAAGTGTCAGGTAGTTTGCCTTCACCTTCGGATATGCTTTGGTTCGAAACCAATTGCTATAGTTCCTTTTCTGCCTTTGGGGAGAAAATGTTACAATTTAGAAGGGAACGAATTTAAAAGTCAGTGTAGGGGAGGAATATCCTCCCTGTTGAAGTCAATGGTAATTTTCTCCATTGATTTGAATGGACTGGTCCAGTGCTAGCCCAAGGCATTTTGCTGCCTATGTGGAATCCAAATGTCCTTCTCTCCACCAGCTGGGCCCAATACTTTTAAAAGCCTTGCTAGACCATCCAGATACCACTTCCTACCTCCATCTACACACCCCCAACTCCTCTACTCATGGTATCACCTGAAGCACTTCACCTTGCTGCATAGCAGACTTGTCCATAGGCCTGAAGCAGAAAGGGGAACTGCTTCTTTGTGGTTGGATCCCAAAGAGCACTGCTCACATCTCTAATAAAGAACCTTGTAGACTGGGTAACTAATAGGGTTTCTTCCTACACCAGTGTTGCCTGCATGTTCCCCAAAAAAGGGTGACATCAGTTGGGAAGGAACCAGGCATATCCTTCAGCATACGTGATTCCTTCCAACAGACGTTGGTTAGCGCATAAGAACTTAAGGAGAGCCATGCTGGATCAGACAGAGTCCATCTAGTCCAGCAATCTATTTGTACAGTGGCCAACCAGCTGCCCACAGGAAACCCACAAGTAGGACTTGAGTGCAACAGCATCCTCCCACCCATATTCCCCAGCAACGGGTATACATAGACATACTGCCTCTGATGCTGGAGGCAGCACATAGCCATCAGGACTAGTAGCCACTGAGAGTCTTATCCTCTATGAATTTGTCTACCCCTCTTTTAAAGCCATCCAAACTAGTGGTTATCACAACATCTTGTGGTAGTGAATGCCATAGTTTAAATAGGCCCAGGGTTAAATTCATATGTATTATTCTGCCAGCAGAAGAGAACTGTTGGAGGATAGAATTTCCCCTTCTCCCTGCAGCCCTGCATGCATCCCCTAAATCTGCTCCAGAAGGTTGGGGGATCCTCTGGAGAAGATTAGAGGTCTCTGTGGAGGAGGGGCTGAAATACCATTGGGCAAGTGGAAGTGTTGAATCCAACCCATTGTTAAAACAGGGTATTCTCTAAAGAGAATAAATTCCCATGCTGGTCCAAGTTGCCCCTACATTGTAAAAATATATGGGGGGGGCTTTCCTAAGGAGAGGGAGGAAATTCATCTGCTGCAGCTGCAAAAACACCACCCTGTTTGCAGAGCAACACATCATGTTTATTTTTGAGAAAGGACCAAAAAAAGGAAAAACAGGTTCTCAGGATGCTAAAGTACTTGATGGGCTTTGAAATAAAGTACGTTAGCATCCTGGGAACCTGTTTCTCCCCCCTTTTTTTCTTGTCCTGATTTGGATGCTCTCCTCCTTTTGGTTTTATTTTTGAGAAAACCTATTGGGTCAAGTTGCCTGGCATAGGCTCTTCAATCTGAGCTGAAACACCTGTGCAAGCTATCCCTGCTCACATTGGCCTAGCTTGCATTTATGGAGGTCCTGCTTCACACGGAGGTTTCTATTAAGGTGGAAGAAGAAGAAGTGTGAACCAACCTACACTTGGGGCTGAATTAGATGTAGGAAATGAAATGGACCAGAGAGGCTATTGATACCAAAAGCTTGAATTTTGAACCACATTGAAGGGCATACATATTGTTCTGAGGTTATTCTGTTGGTAGGAATTACATCGTTTTCCACCCAATGACTTCACCCCTGCCACATGTTCCCACACACTTTCAAGGATGGGCTACCACCATCCAGGTCTATGACATCCAAACTCAATGGACTAGATAGAGAGATTCCCTTCCTATGGAAGAAAGAACTTCTCCATCTTTGGGAATGGGGACTTTCAACACAATAAACAATAAGCTTATTTCCCCAGGACAATATTAAGGGATGACCATGCTAGCCAATACATTTTTTGTTCTGTGATGGCCACTTCTACCTTTCCTTCCCCTCCCTTGCATGTACAAACAAACTCATGGAGGATGAGGCTATCAATGGCTAATCATATTATCTGCAGTTTCAGAGATAGTATGCCAGTTGCTGGTGAACATAAGTAGGAGGGTGTTGCTGTTGTATCCATGTTCTGCTTATGGGCTTTCCGTGGGCATCTGGTCAGCCAGTGTGCCAACAAATGTTAGGCTGGATAGACCAGCATTACTCTAATGTGTATAATCTTTTCTCTCTCTCTCTTTGTTTGGTATTTACTTAGTTTGGCTTGGATTGATGTCCCCTCTTTTGCTTGCCTCTCCAAGAACAATAGCCTCTTTCCATTATATAAAATCTTAAATGGGAAGCAATTTGGGCTGGGTATGTATATTGTTTATGTATCTTGAAATAAAATAAAAAGTTGTGAATCTTTGCTTTAAAGCAGGAGACTAACTGGTTCACACAAGTGCCAGAACTCTCTTATCAGTAGTATACATACCATTTTCAGTGACAATGACAAAATGTGCATTTCATGCAGGGCTCCCATGGATTTTTGGCACAGGTGATCAAGGCAGAAGTAACTGAACAATGAAAGCTTAATATGCCATTCTGCAGATTTACCTATTTCCCTGAGGTGTATACACGTGTGTTTTTGTTAAACTCTACTGCCGTAGAGCTTGAGAACTGTAAGATAATGTCTGGTTCGGTTATTTTTATTATTATTTTTACTGTCAAAGTGACACGGTGACTTTCCTAAGCTTTGAAGTAAACGAAAATGTCTTCTTCAGAAAAATCAAAAGAACTTATAATGCAATGCATTAAAATACACAATAGAACAGCTGCCCTTCATATCTTGCTTCAGATTGCACATGCCTTGAATGAAAAATTGGTTATCCGCCGACAATTCCATTTCTTCATTACTATTCTAGAGATTTTTTTTTGCAAAGTTTAGAGTCGAATGGTAACAATGGGCAATAAAATATACACACTCACACACACATACACGCAAAAAACTTTCAAAGGAAGATTTTCAGAAGGGCTTGCCCATGGCCTCTTCCTCTGTTTTTATACACTAGTAGCTGAATTCCACTCTCCATAGATGGAGGATTGGGGAAATGCTGAACATGCTTTAAAAATATATTCTTTTCAATGGAGTATTCTGCTCTAACACTAGATTGTTTCAAATGCAGCAAGCTTGGAACTACCTTAAATAGAACATGCTTAAATTTTCATGGAAAGAGCCAGTCATGAGCAGCTTCTGCTGTGTTTTTCCCCCTCCCGTTACAGGTGTCTGGCACTAGACTCTTTCTAATGGATATGCTGCTCACAGCCTCCATCTACTTAAACCTAAGTGCCAACACAATTCATTAACAATTTTCTATTGTCTCAATATAGCAGGTTGTTTGGAATTCATGGAGACATGTTAAGCTAACAGATAGAAGAAAATATTTAACACAGCTCCACCTTCTTTCACTACCGTTCCAATGTACAAGGCAGGCATGTACATTGGAACAACAATGTACAAGGCCCAACAATGTGTGAAATGAGATTGGTCGTCTCAGTAAGTAAACTGAGATTAAAAGCAATTTCATTTGGGCTGGTCTCTATTGCCCCACAACAGTGGCATTAGTATTTGTCAAGCCTTTGATGTCTGTATATAATCCACTTCTGTAGAATGGGATCATTGAACAAGCAGAGCTCCTGATTGCATGAAGAGACAGTCTGGGTTGTATCCATTGAGCATGTTCAGACAACACCATAGTTAGGCCATTAACCCTTTTGCAGCAAGTGTTTAGTGAACGTGTTTAAACCATGGTTATGTAGCCACCATGGTTAAGAATGGTTCACATGACACACTGTGCCATAATGTTTAGCTCAAAATGCTTAACCATCATGATTTAGTGTGTTGTCTGAACAGGGCCAATGTGAGTCCTACTTAGAGCAGATGCACTGAAATGAATGGGTCTTAAATTAGACTAACATCAGATACAACCCATTGAATATGATCCTATATATATAGCATGTATACAAGAGCATATAAACATGTTGAACATAACCAACACTACTTTGTGAATGAGCACTGTTCCCCATACAGTTAAACTAGTGCTGTGCCAAAAATTTCTCCCACATTTTTTTTCAACCATTCTCATTTCATACCTCTATCAATTTGATAGAAGAGAAATTGCTTTCAAAAACAAATTCAGTGGTCAAGACATTTCACAGAAATTCTCATGGGTTGGATTTGGGTTTCTTGGGCATAGCTTACTTTGGAGGCAGCCGAGGAGTGGTTGCAAATGTCCTGTTTTCATTGTATAATCATCTCTCTGGCAACCTGTAGCCTCCTCAGCTTCCTACAATTCCATTAAAATCCAGAAGAAGACAGGCCTGTTTATTAAAATAATGTATTCGTTTTATATGTTTTAATCAGTTTTATGTATTTTATATTATTTGTTTTTAATCTTGTTCCCCGCCTCAATCCAGAGGGAGAGGCGGGTAAGAAATAAATAAATAAATATGTTATTTATTATTATTATTATTATTATTATTATTATTATTGATTACATCATGAGGTAATTCCTCCCATGGGACTTTTTAAGATCAGCAGTACAGGCAGACTGGGTGACTATTTATGGTTAGGTAAGCTCAAAAACAACACAAAAATAAATTATAAAACACTCTACGAATGAGGCAGGATAACGAAAGCTCCTTCCATGGGGGAAGAAAACTCTCAGGAAATTGGAGAGCAGATTTTGCCAGATTTTACCTCATCCCTGGAGCTAAGCACAACACTGCCTTTCACCACCACACTGGCATTGTGATGGATGCAAAATGGAGGCCAGTCTGACAACACAGCTGATGCTGTTCCAGCACACACACAAAACCCAAACTCCATAGCAATAAAGAAAGACACTGGCTGAATTCGGACGACACAATAAGCAACTGGAGGTGGGGAAACAATAGTCAGTTGTATTGACTATCGTGTTGTCCGAATGTTGCCATAGTCAACTCAGCGCAGATCCTAATCCACACCACAGTTGATTATTTATTACCATGTTGTGTGGGGAGTACCCCCTAGATGAACAACTGTAAAGTTGATTATTACCCCACCATTGACTATCGTGTCATCCGAATTCAGCCACTGTGTTATAAACCCTGCCAATGGGGAGCCCCACCTGTGAGGAAGTGTTGAGAATTTCTCTTACCCGTGGAGAAATTCTGTGAAATTGTCTCCCAAATTTCTCTGCCCCAAGTAAGGTGGAAAATTTCAAGAGGCCATTTGCACACAGCTCTGACTTAAACATTAATGCAATTTTAATGTAGTATTTTAATTCTTTTTTTTTCATTTCATTCCCCTCTGACTTCACTACTGACACTTTTTCTCTCTGCCTAGATGTGCAATTACCTGACAACATAGAATAGCGCTTCATGCATCTGACAAATGTGTAGTCTAGCCATGAAAGCTTATTCCAGAATAAATGTGTTAGCTTTTGAGGTGCCATAAGACTCGATCATTTTTGCAATAAACACAGCTGTTCCTGTGGGAATTATATCAACATGGGAAGGTTGACAGATGGGACAGTGGGTGCGATCCTGATCCTGCCCACACAATGAGAAGTATCCAAGCCTGCTTGTGCACCGGGAAGACCCACTGCTAGAGCAACAGGGAGCTAGGGGCTCTAAAATCAGCAGAGCTTGCAGAAGGAAGCTGACTGTCTCAATCCAGAAACGAGAGTTTCTGCGTGTTCGCAGGGTTGCTTTTTGAACCACTAGCTTTTTGTTGTGCAAGCAGTGGGTTCAACTTGCACAACAGATTGACTGGGAGCACAGCTTCAGTATTGGGTGCTGTCCACTATTCAGAAAGGAATGTGAAGATCTGAAAGGGGCTTTGAGAATAGCTGTCCGTAGTAAGTGCATGTTTTTTTGTTGTAGAGGAGCAGTGCAACCTCCAGCAGGTGAGTGGGGCCAGATTGTGCAAATTCAATCAAGATGCATTTTATCTAAGCAATCAATGATTTTCAATGGCAGGGTAGATTCCCATTGATGTTTATTCATATATTTACTAAACACTATAAATCTGGCCACTAAAACATGTTCATTTACAATTCAATGGTGTCTTATTTACATTATTGTTTCGTTATCACAAGCGGAGCTTGCATCTCTTTATCCTACTATATATATATATATATATATATATATATATATATAGCATGCTTCCTATGGAAGTCAAAGGGATGTCTTTAAATCATTCCCTATAGTAAGGATGGGGTACCTCTGGCCTAATGGCCAGATACGGCCTACAGGGGTTACCCCTCAGGTCCAGCAGCTTCTCCCCCGAGGCCTCGCACCTTCTCCCAAGCCCTATCTCCCTTCAGTCCTGATTTTTTTAAAAATGTCCAATCAGCAGCTGATCAAAGATAAGAGATTTCTCCTCCTTGCTTCCTTCCACTGCTGAATGTTGGCTTTTCAATGGTCTCCATCATTGCCAAGGCAAGCTTTTTAAAAGGCTAATTGCAGCATGGGAGGACTTTCGGGGGGGGGGAGTTTCTGGAAAAGGGAGGGTGAACCCTCTCCAGTGCTGTGACCTCCCCTCAAAAAAACAACCCTCCCCTACTGCAATCAGACTTTTGAAAAGCCTCTGTTGCCATCACTGGAGGCTTCTTCTTTTTTAAAAACTAACCGCAGCATGGGAGATGCCATTTCGAGGAGGGGGGAGCGTGTGTTTTGTGAGTGCACATGAGTGATGTGCATTTGGTCTCACCCACATTTGCCTTTGCCTCCACTAACTGCTAGAAGGAGGTCCCCGAGCTCTTTTCCAAAGTGGAATTTAACCCATGGACTGAAATGGGTTGATCACCCCTGCCCTATAGGGCCTTTCTAACACCAGCACCCATGACAGTTTGTGAGGTCCAGTATGGACATATAGGAACCTAGTCAATTTTGCTGTTGAATGTCGTTAACTTACTTGGTCCAGCCTTACCCCTCACAAGAACAAAGTAGCAAACAAATATGAAATGTCCATGACAGATAGGTAAATATAAGGTGTGAAGTTACTGGGCACATTAGAGCAGTACATTTTCACCAGGTGAAAGTGAAATACCTATGTTTGGTAGGTAGAAGACAAGTATTCATGTTTGAGAAATAACCTAATTTATCTCTTTTAACTCAACACATGTGGTAGAGGCATTGATTCAGTTTAAAGATTAACTGTACGGCTAATATATGCTATCCAAGTTGTTTAGTATTAATCTTGATTCTTTGGAGAACAATTTAGGAAAGTAAATTCAACATTTTAGAATTGAGAGGTGGACTGCACAGAAGCTGGGAAGTCACCAAGCAATTTGTGGTTGGGTAAAGGGATGGGGCCATGGGAAAGGGAGGGGCCAATGCCTTCTGGGAAACCCTAGGAGGGCCAGGTTTGGGTCGCAGGCCTGACATTCTCGACCTCTGGTGTATGACCTTTGCTAGGCCAGTTCAAAGATACCAAAAAAAGGTGCAAGCATTTGAGCCTGGAAAAACCTATCCTGCCACCGGAAAAACTATGTTAGCCTGCCACACTGATCCAATATCAGATCCAGGAGTCAAGAAACCAACCTAACTGCTGAATGCCTTGAGGCTACATCTAGTCACTGTAACAATGGGCAAAGGAGTCAGTTGGCTATGACTGTCGTAGTCAGAAGGAATTGCAGGAGCCCAGCCACAATTCTGTTACCAAGTAAATTAAATTGTTTTTTCCCCCTTGAAACGATGCCACAGCTCTTGTTAAGCAATTCTCAGGATATTTACAAAAGCCCCCAGCGTGTTTGCTTAGGCAGTCTATTCTTTTGTATGCTTGTTTATATCTCTGCAGCCAGTCAGCACTGGATGGCGATAAAATATTCAACACTTTTTTTTAGAGTTAACCATGGGTAGCCTTTCTTTAGTTTCCAGCTATTGTATAACAAAGCAATAATAAAGACACTTTCCCTACATTTGTATGTAAATATTTATTCCTCACAAATAAAAAACCAAAAAACCAAACACAATTAAGCTGAGACATATTCTTCAGTGTTCAGTCTCCCAGACATATACAACAGAGAGCGAAACAGGACTTAGGCTAGGCAAACAATTGCATTTGGACGTATCGTTGAGTCCTGACTGTTCAATGAATGAAATGTCAATAACAGGTCTTCACCACTGCATTGGTGGCTCTAATGTCAGCGGGGCTGTGAATCCATTTTGGGCTTTATTGAGAACCAGCTAGCACTCCAAAGGAGCTATCCAAGGTGCTGAACCCTATCCCCAAAATAGCTCCTTTGGAATTCTTGGCTACATCTTTTAGAGTTCTGGCTGGTTCTGACTGAAAGCCGGAGTCTGAATTTCCCTCCCCCTCCAGCCAGTGCAGAGAAAATCACGCCAGTGGTTGACCTCAGGGAAGAGGGAAAGTAAGTGGTTCTGTGGATGGGAAGGGGAGGTGACTGGGGAGGCTGGCTTTTGAAGAATCCTCCTGCCTCCCCTGCCTTCCCTTCCTTCCTGATCTGCAGAGCCTGAGCTAGATGGCCAAAGAAACCGTCTAGCACAAATGCAGAGCAGGAAGAGCTTGGAGGCAAAGATTGCCTCCATGCTCCTCCCTATCTGCATAAGATGCCCATCAGCCCCCAAGCCAGGTAGCTGATGGGCATCCCAATAGGATTGTGCCTTAATAGCTATGAATGGCTTTTTAAAAAATTGATTTCTGTTCTGTTTGCTGTTTTGTATCATATCGTATTTTTATTCTTTTAAATAGTTGTATTGTATTTTATAATGGTTTGTATGGCATTTTAGTCTTCTGTTTATAACCCACCCAGAGAATGCTAAGTATTGGGCAGATTAAAAATAAATAATAAATAAATCCCCTCCCCAGCTACAATTCCCTTGAAAAGGGGCCCCTTCCTGTGCACTATAATTAAGCTGAAGGGGGGGGGGACTCAGTTGGGACAAATGGGCACTCAAGGTAGGGATGCTAGAGAAATTTGCAGTGGACTGGTGCACTCTGCCATTACTGGGAGGGTGTGCATTACTTGTGGATTTTGTCTTTAAAAATTTCCTTTTAAAAAGGCAATTTGGATATCTTGGGCAAATGAGAGCTACAATTAGCTTATTCTATGCAAATTATCTCTGTAAAGTGCTTAGTTATGTGTAAATTATGACTGCAATTTTTGCATAACTAAGCACTTTTTGGCTTTCATAATAACGGGCTTGCAGCCCAGGTTCTTGTATCCTGGTGACGTAGTGTGTGTGTGTGTGTGTGTGTGTGTACATGTGTATACACACACACTCACACAATCAATGCTTGAACCCCAATCCTGTTCCCTGACAGTTTCTCCAAAGGCCTGAGAACATACATTCCCAGCCCCAAACTCTTGAGATTTCAGGAAATGGTGACATAAAAAGGGTGTTTGAGAAAGTGAAACAGCAAATCCACCTAAGTCAAAGGCTTGATAGAGTTGATTCTTGCCTACCGATAAGCTCCTTAAACAGGTGAGCATGCAGATTTGCAGAAAAGTATGATTGTGCTTTCTTTTCTAATGAAAGGAATAATTGAGATTGATTGCATGATACTCCAGCCCTATCACTTTCTGATACAACAACCAGTATAGTGTTGCTACAGGGGCCTTTTTGTTGACACGGATTCGTGGGGGGGGGGGGAGCTTTTGTTGAGCTAATTGTACCATTTGAAAATAGGAACTTATTTGACTGTGTTCACAGAATACCATTCTGTGACAAAACCCGGCCTATACAATAGTGCAATTGAATCCCTTTGAATGCTTGCTTGCTTCATTTATTTTTCAGCAACGAAAGTGAGCGCATCCCATGGTTTCCAAGCATGTGAATGCAAAAAATCACACAATGTGCAATCTGACACCAGGATAAATGGTACCAATCAGCTGAGCTTGCAAGAGCAGTCAATGAAGACACTGGGCCGGTGGGCGTTTAAATCACATTCATTGCTGTGGTGGCATCAGAGTAACAAAATTAAAGGTTCAAGATGCATTGTTGCAATTCCGTCTTTTCAACTGAAGCTGACAGATTTACTTTATCCCATTGTTTCTCAGACCGAAGGGCAGGAAACCCCAGCAGCAACACGGGGTGGGGATTCAAAGAAAGTACAGTTTGGTATGCTTAATAATAACCCTCAAGCGTCACAAGCTTTCTGGAATCGCTCATGAGCAGGTACACAGGGCACAAGTTTTTGGCTGCTGTGTGAATCCCCTTAACTCAGGCAGGTAATGGTTGTGTCTCTCTTGAAGATAGTGCTAGTTTGGCCTACAACTCCCATGATCCCTCACCATTGGCTATGCTGGCTATGGCTGATGAGAGTTATGGGGTCAAAACATCTGGTGGGCTAAAAATTAACTATCCCTGATTAAGTGATTCAGTTATGTCGTGTACCCAACTGTAACTGAATGGTTAGTTTGCACCTTAATCTTTAGAAACTGAAGGGGCAAGAGGAGTTGAGCCTGCCTGCCATCTGATGATTTTTCTCTACAAATGCCAACACACATGTGTGAAGGCAACATGGAGTTTCACCCTCCGTAACATTATTCTATTGCAGGTTATCAAAAAATGGTAGCATACAATCCAGTTTCAAGAGAAGTGTAAGTGATATTAAGATATAATCAAATGCTGATTAGATTAATGTGAAATACATCATATGTGAGTAGGGGGTACAAAGAGGTATCATTATTGCTATTTATGTGGCACCATCAGGGTACACATTGTTCTGAAAGCTAGTTCCAGATATCAGAAAGAGCAAGTCACAGTGGATGGCTATTTCAGAGAGCAGGAAATGGGGTGGGTTAATATGGTAGTACTGGAGCACCAAAGGTAACTACATCCAGCTTTGATTGCTTGTTTTGCAAGAATGAGGTTGTAACCCTATAAAAGAATTGTTGATTGTGAATGATACCGAATGGAAGATAACCTGCACCCATTTTTTTCTGTAGGGAAAGGAAGCTGGCCATCGTGCCGATATCATGATATGGAACTAAACTTCACATAAACCTATGCAAGTGTTTGCCTGCAACGTGAGTAGCGCTAAAGTAGAGGCAGAACATGTGCAAGTGTCCCAACACTCCTGGCTACCTCATAATCTTCACACTTTCAGTGAGATCTAAAAACAGAGGCTTGTAAGCATGTCCAACTGAATGTGTTTACAAAGCTCCTGCAATCGAGATCTTGCCTTATGACTATTCCGGGTCATGAGAGCTTTGTAAGTACATTCCGTCAAATGTGCAAAGATTTATGCATCGCCAGAGATGTGGGGACACTTGGGAACGGGGTGTGCCTGCTTGCACATGTCCTGCCCCCACTTTACCCTTGCTGATGTTGTAGGCTTTAATGATAAGTAATATAATGGAACAAATCTATATCTCCCAATTTTTATGTGACTGTAATTCCATGTAAAGGGAAAAATGAGATTCATAGCAGTAAGAACTACAAAAGTCTGGAGGTATGCGGCAGTTGTTCTTGCCCCCTCCACAGATTCATTGATTCAATTTTGTCTTATCAGCACCATGTTATGCTTAGTATGCTAACAACATTTTTTTCAGGCTGTTAAATGCTTCTAACTGTGGGGGTGGGATAGCTCCACAAGTTAGGGAGGGAAGCTGGGAAGGGGATCACTCCTACTCTTAGTACAAGTAAAATAAGGGCACTTTGGCAGAAATGTACATCTGATTAATTAAGTTATGTTGACTGTTTATAACTTTTTAAATTGTATTATATCTATTATTTCAAAGGCCTAACCTCCATAATGAGTGGATTTTTATGGCAACAGAAGCAAAAGTATCATCTAAGGAAAAGCTCCATTTCAGATTTACATAGAATGAAGAAATGTTAAGTTTTCGTGGAGATGACTAAAACAGGATGTTTGTGTTTTATATAACTTTATCTGCATGATAAATATTAAATGAAACTTACCTCTAACAGTTCATTCAGCTCAGAACTATTTACACTGAAAAGTGATCAGTGGAGCAGTGGGGAAAAGAACTTTAATTGATGTTTCCAGTGATTTAAAGCTGTTAAACTTCCAAGAGCAAAAACACTTTGGCCATAATCCACTGAACTGCACAATTAGTTCTGAGTCCCTAAGGAGTCTTTAGATTTTTGACACTCAAACTGTAAACCCTGCCCATGCCAAATGAGGGGCCACTTTGGAAACTAAGAAGACTTTCAAAAGCAGTTTGTAGCAAGGCATGGTGAATGAGGTGGAGGTGAGGTTGTTTTTAAATTCCACTAATTCATCCCGTTGGGTGTATCCTAAGTTGTAGTTAGCTTTGTATAAGTTCCCAGGGTTAGTTACTTTAAAATATTGTTTCTGACCTTCAAAATTCCAAAGCAGGGATAGCCAGTAGGCAACCTGGTGTCCTCCAGATGTTTGGACTACAGCTCCCATCAGCCCCCACCAGCATGGAAAATGGTATATGGAATGGGGATTGAGCCCAGCAGTTATCAGTGCACTTCAATACCGCTATAAAGCAGTAGTGTATCAGCATCATCACACGGGGGGAAATCACATTTCCTCACCATTGCTTCTCCACCCACGCATTTGTTCCTCATTACTTCCTCATTCTCAAGGGAGAGGAAAGAGGAAGTAAACAAGGTGCAGGTGGCCCATTCAGTGGGCTGTTTTGATCACGCTGTTTCTCCTCCGTACAGCAGGAGATAGTGGCAAGACTTACTGGGGTGGTTTTTTGTTGCATGAAGAAGGCTAGAAGGGGCAAGAGGAACACGGGAGGCAGGTGACATCATGAGGACCCGCAAAAATCCGTGAGTGCCCAGTAATGAGTGTGCAATAAGACGCTCATCTGATGGAGCTCTATGTTCAGCTGCTTTCTTTTGTTCTTATATTCATTCTGAGTTAGTACATTCCTTAGTTGTTAAGTCCCCTTTCAGAATTCTTTGGCCATTTCCTTAGTCAAGCAAAGACCAGCTGTTCCAGAGCTGCCAGTGCACAAAAAGGTGAACTGTCTGCCTAAGTCTGTCCAATCAGTTTTGGCCTCTTTAAAACTGTGTTAAAACCACAGACTCACAGAGGTCGAGGGGAGATATCGTCTTGATCACACACACGACCCAATGTCATTGGAATCTCAGTAGAATATGTCCATATACATTTAAGACCCCCACACACACACTGCAAGCTTTTTTAAAATTGGTGCCAGCTCCTCTCCTTTACAAAAGAGCCATTTAACCTCCTACATCAAGATTAGTTTCTTCTGACATGATTTCATAAGCTGGCAAGCATCCAAACCCCAGGTGGTTGCATGGAGCTCCTTAGCCAACCTGTTCCCATTCTCAGTTGAAAGTATCTGGAACGGATTCAATCCATTTGACAAGGGGGCACTAAAATTACCTCCACCTGAGATTCTGTATCAAACGGTACAGAATCCAAGTCAGACCAGATTGGTACTAATTTTTCCATAGAGTGCATAGCAAACTGGTCACAAAGATCTGCAAAAGCACCAGTGTGCAAGCAAGGATGTCAAAGCCCTTTCACACAACTGTCAGGATCTGATTCAAATAATAAGGATGGTTATTGCACGGCGTGCTTTGTTGTCAAGTATGAATCACTTCGTAGGAATCAAGAGGGAATATCAAAAATCCTTAGCAATGGGGAGAGCTCCTTTTTATAATTGAATACATCTATACAATTGAATATAATTGGACATTTATTTTGAAATTTAGTCATACCAAACAACACCCTGAGGATTGAATCCGGACTTAATCATGTTTCGAATCGATCTTTTGAAATCATAAGTAGTTATTGGATTTTGTGACTAACCTGTTCCATTGATTTCTACTCTAAGCCTGACTGAATTTGGATCCAACCATTAGAGCAGGAGTGGGCATCTTTGGTGGCAGTGCCAGCCCTTTCATGAAGCGGCCTGATGCAGTTGCATCAGGTGGCAAAATCTGGGAAGAGCGGTGGCAAGCAGGTGCTTCAGGCAGCAACCTGCCTTGGGACAGGCTTTTTTGGGTGGCCCAGAGTCCTGGCCCCCTGCTGAACAACTCCATGAAGAACTAACAAAAAAAAAAACAAGATAAATGTGTCATTTTTAGTGCTCTGTAGTGCTAAACTGATGGGTTTCCCCACCACCACCAAATTTGATGGGGACTGCACTGGGGTGGGGGGAGGCAGATGCAGCCACAAGAGTAGAGGGAAATGTCTGAATAAAAGCATAAATGGTGAGGTCATAATCATACAAACAATTACCAAAGTGCTTTGGGGCCAAACTAGCCACAACACTGAGCTCCATGTAGTTTTCCTTTTGAGTTTTTAAAAGCATTTTTAAATACTGCCTCCAGTGGTGCAGTTAGGTAATTTTAGATGCTGGACTTCATGGTCTTGCAGAAGCTCCCCTCCTGAGATGATAATGGGCCTGTTCAGACAACACGCTAAGCCATGGTTAGGAATGGTTCACATGACAAAGTAAGCCATAACGTTTAGTTTAAAATGCTTAACCACCGTGGTGTAGTGTGACATCTGAACAAGTTCACTGTGTATTACTTCACTTACTTTAAAACGTGGCAAGACGGCTTTGGTGAGTCTGGGGCTTTCTGGCTCATTCTGCTGAGTGAGGCCCTGGACTTCTAACCCAAAGACTTGTCAGCCTTGGAATATCTGATTTGAGGGGGAAGGGGATTTTTTAACCTTTTGCTTTCTTTTTCTTTTTTTTTTTGCTACCCCCCCCCCCCCAATATTGTTTGATCCCATATTTTCCTCCATAGAGGGAGGAAGCTTGGGGCAAGGGAAAACTGAAACATTATATAATAATAATAATAATAATAATAATAATAATAATAATAATAATATACATTTCTATACCGCCCCATAGCCATAGCTCTAGAAATTGCTAGAATAAATATTTCACCCACCCACCCAATAGATCTTCCATGATCTTTAGCCTCCATACAAAACTACAGTTTCATGGTTGCCTTAGATGAATGAATGAATGAATGAATGAATGAATAGTAAATCAATTGAAGTCTTCAGTATAGTAACATTGGCTGAATTCGGCCGACACAATAAGCAACTGGGGGGGAGGAACAATCATCAGTTGTATTGACTATCGTGTCGTCCAAATACTGCCATAGTCAACTCAGCGCTGATCCTAATCCACACCACAGTTGATTGTTTATTAACATGTTGTGTGGGGAGTACCCCCTAGATGAACAACTGTAAAGTTGATTATTACCCCACCATTGACTATCGTGTTGTCCGAATGCAGCCAGAGTTTGTGTCAGCAATATAATCTAAAACACTAGTTTTAAAACAATGCTATTGTTTGAAAAAGGAAACAAAGGTGGAGTTGTAGCCCCTTGGCTGTTAACCCTATTTCAGAACAAATGTTTCAGAACAAAGAAACCTGGAACCAGCTGGGTGTTATTGAGGCACCAAAAAATAAAAATAAAAAGGTGGCAAATGAGTGATGGTCCTTACAAGTTCTGTTTCTGCATTGGTGGACAGTCACTGGCGATGAGGGAGGCGGCAGGTAGCACTGGCAGGATCATGAAGAGTAGTGTGGAGTTTCGGGCTACTTTTGCCAAGTGACTCTGTACCTGCTCCCAGCAACCCATGATAAAACCGGTCTCTTGGGTTTGGATGCTATGACAACCAACCATAAGTATGACCCTACAACAAGTCATGGGTTTTCAGGGGGGCTTGTTCATAAAATTTAAGCCAACCTGTGGAGAATACATCAGGTTTGGATGACACAACACTCCATCATGGCTAGCTGCCCATGGTGGGTTGTGGTGTCATATGAACCCAGTTCGGTGTGTGTTTCAGTACCTTGCAGTCACTTTCTTATTGACCCAGGCATCTAAAATTGTTAAATTTTAGTGAGATTTTAAGTATTTTGTCTCATTTTAATACTTTATTTGAGCTACAGTGAATTGGCTGCACACTGCCCTGGAATCCAGACAGGATGAAGGGCATCATATAAATGTTTTAATACATCCATAAATAAACAAATGCCTCAGAATTCAAAAGACATTATCACAGTGATTCATGAAATTCAAATATCAATATGTGTTTTTATACCATTCTGTTGTCTAAGGAATTTTATATGCAGAACTTCCAGCTGGAATATGTATTTAAGTGTGTCTGCCTCCATGTTGAAATTGGCCCTGATGAATGTACAGACACACCCTCCATTCTGTGAAATGATTATCTCTTAATGAGCCCTCCTGGCTTTATAGTTGTACATCCATCACTCCTTACACAATGGAATCAAAGGACGGTAATTATCTAAAGTATCATACCTGTTACAAATTAATATCCTATGTAGACTTACATTGTTACTGATAGGTTTTAAAATAGCAACACTTTAAAAAGCAGAGTCTTTAAAGTGGGAGTCCTAGGTACCTTTTAAGAGACACGGATATTGAGCAAAATAGTCAGAGCAGCAAATGGGCTTTAACAGGTACTGGAAACCTCAACTAATCCTAATGAACCAAACTTGTTTAAGGTAATATGGAAAGGTAAGTGCTAAGAATTAAAAATAAGGCATCTTTTTCTAATTATTAATGCAATACATAATACTCTGAACATACCATATTCCCTCCCCCTTAATGTGAGGAATTTCTCCACAAGCTAAGTTAGAGTTGGGATCTCAGAGGACTGTTTGTACTGTGGAGAAGTTGAATTAACTGTTTAATTAATTAATTAATGTAATTAATTAACATTAGCACTGCATAGTGCACAAGGGGCTTCATGGATGAGGTGAGTTGAGAGAGAGAGAAAGATGGCACTGCCATGCACCATATACGTAGGTATTCCGAGTTCTAGGAACAATGACAGAAAAGGTTGGAGGTGTTAAAGGCAATGTATACCTCTGGCTGGTGAGGTTGATGAGCTGGTGGAGCAAAAATCAAGGGCAGAAAGAACTCCGCACTCTCCTCCCATCCGCCATTTCTCGGCTTGAAGTTACCCTCCACTTTACAGCTATTTAATAACAATTCACATTTGAAGACACTGGGGGCTGTCTACTTGCGTATTTGCCCCGCAGTGGCTGCGTGGTGGTGCTAGGTTGGTTATCTGACACAGTGGCCAACTCATAGCCACCACTGGGCTTTTCCCCAAAGCTGAGATTTTAAAAAGTTGGGGACTTAGCCCAACATTTTGCTTTGAAGCGAGGTCACCGTGGTTTTTTCACTGTGTGACCTTGCTTTGGCATTGAACTGGAGGCATTCAGCAGGGCAGATGGCGACCACTGATAGGTCGCTGGAAGAGTAGGAAGGCCAGGCGGATGGCGGGCCTGAATAGCCGTAGTTGCTGGAAAACCTGCACTCCCTCCAGCCATGGGGATTTCCTGCCTGCACCCTGCAGCAGCAATACCACTGGGTTTTATGAGGAAGGAGCAGGAAAGCGGCAATATGAAGATATCCCCCAGGTCTGCCACTGTCAGTTTTACTTCCGCCTTAAGAAAGGTATATATTCCATACTGGCTATGAATTGATCACCGTCAATAATTGCAACACAGAAAGGGGTGGGGTAAATGCAGCTTCTGCCATCGCTCCACACAACATTGTGACAGAAAGCATCTTTGGCATTTCTCCCTCTTAGACAACCAGTTTGGATTCGATATTGATTTAAAAAGAACAGGAAGCACAAATGTCTTGTGCTTTCTGTCTTCCTACATCTGTCTAAAGTGAAAACTTTTGCATGTGTGCATAGAAGCTTTCCAATATAGTCTTCTTTTCTCCCGAAATTTTGCCACTCTGTCATGCGACCAAGAAACTGATGAAAAGATGGGAGTGTGCAGATAAACAAGTTTGATTCTCAACGGCTGGAGTTACCAAGGGCAAGGAGCAAGTTTAGCCTCTGACCACTAAGAGCTCCATCACACCAGCGATTTAGTGCACTCTTGCCATGCCTGGTGTGTAGATTTGCAGCACGGTACTCACATAACGCCGTACCTATCCTGCTGACACCGCCTCTTCCCCAGCCTTTCCTAGAATGCTAAAAATCTGGATTATTTTCCCTAAATGCATTTAATGTGCCCTAAGCCTGGGGACTTGAATAGATTGCATCAGGTCCTGGCAGGGAAAAGCGATCTCTCCCAGCAGCCAGCTCGAAGCCTCAATATAAAACCCAAACTTTGCATAGCTGCCTGCCTCTACAAGAGAGGTTTAAAGCTCTTTCAAGGCGCTTTAAAAAAATTACCTCTACAAGAACGGAGCACAAATCAGGCGTAGAGGCGCGTTATCTCTCCGATTATGCGCATTATCAAATGCGCGTTAAATCGCGAGTTTTATTTTGCTCCGGCCGTTAAAGCGCATTTTGACTATGTGAACAAGCGCTTATGTGCATTAACTACTTGTAAAGCGCATTTTGGTCATCCGTTAATGCGCTTCGCCGTCTCTCGCAGCCTCTCGTGCAGAGGTATTAGCTGTAAATGCGCTTCAGCGATTATGCGCATAATCGCCTAACCGGGCGCCCAGGCTCAAAAGCCTTTTTTTAAATCAAGCAATGCCTGAATCTCTGCAGAGACAGGATTGTACTCCCTCAATGCCCCCTAAGAGCCAGACTAAAGGATCATTCCATTTTTTCCCCGGCAGAAAGGTGGTCTGGTTGAAGTACTCATCTGACAGGATCTGACTGGAGGGAGAAAGAGAAGGGGTGGGGTGGGGTGGAGTGGAGCGAAGGACCAAAGGAGCGAAAGAGCAGCTATTCAGGTGAAAGGGATCATAAGCTTGACACGCTTCTGCCTCAGAGGTTAAAAAAACCTGGAGGCAAGCCAGGGGGTGGGATTAGGTGTGATGGAGGTCCAATAGTGTAACCTTTTACTTCAACACATATAAACGAATAGTTGCTATTTAACCTTTTAAGGCAGAAAAAAAAATTCACTGGGCTTCACTAGAAAAACAATTCGCCGATAGATCACATCTGCTATCGGATGTGAACGAAAGATGTAAAGACTATGATTTGATTGCAATTAACTCCTATAGTTAAACTCTAGTATTATTTTAGTAGATGGCAACTCTCAGCTGATTTCTCTTTTTGTTGTTGTTGTTGTTTAGATTCTGTATACGAATCATCTAGTGTATAATATACGAATGGAAAAATGTATAGATTAATAAAATTTCTATTAAAAAAAAATTGCTGGTGACACTCTTGTGGGTGAAGGCAACTCCATCTGGGTGATCCACTTCTCTCTGACAAGGATATGCAAAGGGAGACTTCCTTCTACCCACACCATAATGATGGGCATTTTGCTATACAACTAATTCCCAACAATTTGTCCCACTCATGAATAATTCTTTCGCTCAAATCTGATCAAGAAACAGAGTCCATCATGGGACTTCAACTGCACAGAAGACCAGACATTATTTTTAAGCACTCTCTGGTCACTGGGAGCAAGGAATGGATGCAGTCTCCCTGCCCAAACCTGGTTCACAAGTTTGAGAAATTGCAACTTACATTGCTTTCCTAAATTGCTCCAGTTCTCCTATACAGAGAGCAACATGTTTTTGCTCCGATATCCATAGCTATTCTGCAACAGTTGTTTATGGAGGGAGGAGAGCAAGAGGAAACCTATCATTAGGCAGACTGAGGCGGCATCTCAAAGGCAGAGTTTGGGGTACCAGTTAAAGGACGCAATGGCCCATTTGTTCTTTTGTTTATTCATATATAAACAAATATGGACACATATGGATTTCCTTTCTTAAGACTTCAAAATGTGACAGGCCATCATGAAGGTGGGGGGCACTGGAAAAAAGTGGCAGGAGAAGAAGAGCTAGGTAATAAGTCAGGCAGGGGCACCATTTTAGCGCTGGCAGAAGGATTTTTTTTGCCCTGCCTCTTGTCCCACACCAATATGATTACACTTCAAGAACACATGTATCTGTGGTTATGTTAGAAAAAATTGTAACCACATCACAACAAAGGCTGTTCACATGCACCATTCACATATGAGTTTTGTTGCTTTCATCTTGGCCTGATTTCTTATGTGCATTTCCTAGTGCTTTTGAACCTCTTTCCTGTGGTTAGTGTACAAGTGTGAACGCCAGAAATGCCATTTTAAATGTGCATCTATCTGGTTCTTAAATTGATTAATGGCCATGCAGGAAAGTGGATTTCCATTTGGTTTTCCAAAATCCTGCATTTTTCTGTGCCACCTGTGAACAGAAGTATCCTATCTGAAGCACATTTTAGTCCTTTACTTAGCACACACACCCATAAATGTGAATACATTTGGGAATGCCTTCTTCCTTTCCCTCTTTATATTATAACCCCTTCTTACTGCATGGAAGTGTCTCTTTGGTCACCATTAACAGACCATAATATTTTAAAAGTTCATGAATTGTGCCACTACAGTTTTGCCTCCCTAACAAAAGATCTGATGTTGCACTTCTGGTTTATTATTATTTCTTATATTCAAGTTATATCCCACCTATATACAAAATACTCTAGACAGCAAAGCTCTTGAGGGGATGAGCTGGAATAAGTAGAAAGTAAAGTCCAACAAAGGAAACAGGCAGCAGTAACAGAAGCTACCAGTCTACTGGCTGGCACTGACTTTGCCTTCCTGAGGCCATTCACGCACATTTTATTCATGTCACTTATTAGATTTCTATATTGCCCCATAGCTGAAGCTCTCTGGATGGGTTACAAAGATTAAAAGTACATTATACAAAGTGTAGAACCATTTACAAACATATAAACAGACGACACGCAGACAAACAACATATATGTCAAGCAACTTCAAATAATCAACAATAAGACCACACACACTCATATTCTGCCCCCTTAAAGGAAATATATGCAATAAAGGAGGCAAATCAGCACATGGATTTCTTCCACACCTACATTAATCATGTCATTTATGGTTTCAGTTTTTGTGAACTGCCCAGAGAGCTTCAGCTATTGGGCGGTCTAGAAATGCAATAAATAAATAAATAAAACTGGAAACATACTCAACCTCTCTCCCACATCCATGTCTCCAGTCCTCAACCACTTAAAATGTTGCTGTTGTTGTTTTTGTTATTGAAAAGGCCGTGAATGTTGACCAGCACTGGAACAGATATTTTACTTTGTTGTGGTTTTTAAGAGAAGAAATGGATTAGCTCTGTTCAGATAAAATAACTGGATACAATGAGGGCTCATGGTGGCAGGCTCTGCTTGTAACCCAGGCACATTCAAGTTGGCTGCCTGGGCAGATGGTGTGTGTATCTAACCAACCTTTTCAGACCTTATTCCTCATGTGAGGGAGGGGCAGCTTCTGACCCTGGAATGACGAACAATAACTCAGAAAGGCTGTCATTGGCTCTGTACGTGTGGTCAGGATCCATGCCAAAACACACACACACAGGACTACCATAGAGGCTGAATTGCCAAGAGAAAGCCATGACATGTGTACCCCAGGACCCAACTCACTGGGACTTTTTGTCAGGCACAAAGCTTACTGGGTGACCCTGGGCTAGACATACTCTCTCTTGCTCTCATCCTAACCTACCTTCCAGGAATGTGGTGAGGATAAAATGAGGAGCAAGGGGGAATCCTCAAGAGGAGACTCTTTCCAGATGCTATTAACAAGCCACATCTGGATCCTGGGCAGGTTCTGATAGACGGTTTAAGAACAGAAATTGGGAGCTGGAAGAATTGCTGGAAATGTTTATCCTACTGTTCTGGCCAACCCTTTTCATGTTGCTGCTCCAACATAGCAGGTATGTCTAAGCAATTATGTCAGATGTGTGTTTTACAGCTCAAGTAAATACTCTTAAAGTATATGTTTTATTACCCACAGGATTAAAGAAAAAAAACCCTTCTTGATCTGTAGGGATGGTGGGCAACACATACGCTGAATTTAGACAACACGATAGTCAATGGTGGGGTAATAATGAACTTTACAGTTGTTCATCTAGGGGGTACTCCTCACACAACATAATAATCAACCGTGGTGTGGATTAGGATCAGCGCTGAGTTGACTATGGCAGCATTCAGACGACATGATAGTCAGCACAAGTGACGATTGTTCCGCCCCAGCTGCTTATTGTGTCGTCCGAATTCAGCCATAGACCCACTCTAGATGGATTCCGTTTGACACCTGGTTAGCCGATTATGCGCATATTCACTGAAGCGCTTTATCGTAAATGCTTGTATGCAGGAGGTAATTGAGCACTCAACTGGTGACCTTACTGGTTGTTTCAATTGCACTTTACAAGTAGTTAATGCGGAGAATCGCTTGTTCACATAGTCAAAATGCGCTTTAACGGCCGGAGCAAAATAAAACTTGCCATTTAACGCGTATTCGATAATGCGCATAATCGGAGGGATAGCGCGCCTCTACGCCCGATTTGCACTCCGTTCTTGTAGAGGTAAAAAATTTTTATGCGCCTTCAAAGAGCTTTAAATGCCTCTTGTAGAGGCAGCCATAGTGTCTACACTTATAATGGCCAATAACATTATGGGCACCAGTCTGTCACTGAGGTTGGAGGTCCTGCGAAATTCCACAAGAGGAAAGTTACCGCAGCCTGGTACATCCTTGGCCAAATTGCCCAGGATGACTAACTTAAGTTCCATTTCTTTCAGTGGGTCAAGTCCAGGACTTATGTTGGCTTTTGCCCGGTATGTTTGATTGTCTGAGGAAGGCGCTTAAATTCTAGAGACCAAATCTACCTGTCAGTCTTTGCCTTAGTTTGGGATTCAGAGATGCAAGTAAGACACATGGTCACCTAAGACGCCCCCCCCCCCCATCATTATCTAAAATTAGCTGCGCCGCTGCACTGCGCCCTCTGTCCCGCGGCGCCCCCTTCTGGAGCGCCCCTTTTGCCTCACTGGTTTGCTGCTGCTGCTGTTGCTGCAGCTAATGGTCCCTCAGTGGCGCGAGCGCCTTTGCGGAGAGGGCGCCTGGAACCTGGCGGGACTGCAAACGGAGAGCCTCTCGAGGGACAAGATTTCGCAAGGGCGTGAAGACGAGGAGGGCACGTGGGTGACGCCCCCCTTTCTCAAGTGTGCGCCGAGCCCCCGGGAGAGAGCGAGCGCCAGCCGGAGCCCGAGGAGCCGGCGGTGGCTGCGGGGCCGTGGAGGCGACGGCTCAGCCTGGCGGCGCTCTCGGTGCCTGCCTCGGCGGCGGCGGCTCCTTCTCCTGCCTTCCCACCCACCCACCGCTGGCTGCTCTCCGCCTTCTCTCTTCCCTGCTGCTGCTGCTGCTTTGCCAGGCGAGCCAGCCTCTCTCTCGGTCTTCACTACCGGGTCAGGCTCGGAGGAGAGCGAGTGTGTGAGCCAGACAGACATATCCCCACCTCGCTCCCGCCTCCTACTCCAACATACACAGCCCTCCCCTCTCCCTCTCTTCTCTCCATCCAGTTACTGTACAACTAGTATACTCTCTCTCTTTCACACGCACACACTCGCGCACAGCATCCTGGCTGCAGCTGCCATGGCTCGCCGCTCATACCGCACACGCAGCTAAAGCAATAGGGGGAAACAGCCAGTCACCCACCCTTCCTTCCTTCCTTCCTTCCCCCATTCCTCACCCCCCCCTCTTTCATCCTCCCGCCTCTCCACCTATTCAGACGACAGGGAAGAGCAGAGGCGGCAGCAACCCCCGCCCGCCCCTCCGAGCCTGTTCCCCCTCACCTCCCCCCCTTTCTCACCTCCAGCTAAAGGAAACTCCAAGGACACCCCAAGGCACAAGGCGAGCGAGAGCGAGCGAGAGCGCCCATCCCTCCCTTTCCCCCCACCCCACGGCAATGTCCAAGGGCTTGAAGAAGAAAAGCCACTGGACGAGCCGAGTCCATGAGTGTGTCATCGTGAGGAACCAGGAGGGCCAGCTGGGCTTCGAGCTCAAGGGGGGAGCCGAGAACGGGCAGTTCCCGTACCTGGGGGAGGTCAAGCCTGGCAAGGTGGTCTATGAAAGCGGCGGCAAGTTGGTGCCCGAGGAGCTGCTCCTGGAGGTGAACGAGACCCCCGTGGCCGGGCTCACCATCAGGGACGTGCTGGCTGTGATCAAGCACTGCAAGGACCCCATCCGGCTCAAGTGTGTCAAGCAAGGTAAGAGGAGGCGAATGGGGAAGGGCGGGCAAGGAAGCAGGGGCGGGGAGGGGGCGCCTCCACCCACCCACCAGCCAGCCAAGGCGTCAGGGGCGCTCCGTGATGCTGCGTCTTGGGAGAACCAACTTTTTCGCTTCGGGGCAGTTTGCTTCCTTCCCCATCCCCTCCGCGCTTGTGGCCGGGAAGACAGCGAGGCATCCTTGTGCGTGTATATGAATCGATGCGTGTTCTGGTGTGTTGCACGAGCGAATTAAATGTGCGTCAGTAGTGGTGACAGCGCTCGAAGCGGAGAAAGTTCGGCAGGGCCCAGCTGGGACAAACGCACACTCTGGCAGGCGGGGCAGCGGTTGGTGGCGGTGGGGTGGAAGAGAGAGATGTGTAGGCAGGGCTTAAATCTGCTTCCACCTTCCCACCCATCCCGTTGCTACCGGTGTTGCTGAGTCCTGGGATGTGTGAAGTCAGTAAAGCAAACAAACCGTGTGCTTCTGAGCAAGTGCAAAGTGTCGCCGTTTCCGTCATTCAGCATAGCCTTTCCTCAGGGTACACAGCTGCAATCTACACTTGGGGGGGGGGGGAAGGCTCTGTTTGTGGGTGTTTTGGTGGCATCCGTGGTCGGATTTGAGAGCCATTGAAGTCTATAGGACTTGCTTTTGATAAAAACATGCGCAGGATAGGATTGGACGGCTTTAAGAACAGATGGTGTGGCTTCCAGGCTGGCTTAAGCCCCGGGACCGATCTCTCCGATTCGCCGTCCCCCCCCCCCCTGCAAATCCTGGATCTGGGTGGAAGAAAACTATTCCAGGGGATTTTTCTTCTTTTGCTTTTTGCAAAGGAGGGCAGTAGCTCAAACGCATGCCATGCAGAAAGAGGAAGGAGGGGGTGAAGTGTGGATAAACATTATGACAGCTCCTAAATAAAGAGGCTTCCCTGGAAGGCATCAGCAGTGACTAACCCTCCAGGGTGGTGGTAGTAGCCATGGTGGGGACCAGTCTGTGCTAGGAAGCCGCAACATGCAATAGAGCCCGTTCCAATCGCTTGGGATGATAGTTTTTATTCTGAGTGTGGATCTTCAGCGAATAGGAGGGCGGGGCGAGGGGCGGGGCGGGGCTTAGTTTAGAAGGTGGGTTTTCCCCTGGATCTACATAATACGAGGGGCGTGTTCCCGCCAAAGGCTGTGGCTTGCTGCTGCTTGCTAAGCTCTTGACCACTTTGAGCTTTTCACCTCTGCAAAAATAAATGGAGGGGTTTTTTTCCGGTTGAAAATAAAGGCTTGTGACATACTAAAACTGTGTCATTGACCCTTGTCTTCAGTTTTTTTTGTTTTTGTTTTAAGGACAGAAAGTTGTGCTTAAACGTCAGGGAAAATCGTGGCAGTGGGGAAACAGGATTAAACATGCTTCGTTTGTTTTCCCTCCTTCCTTTCCTTATAGTTTCGTTTTGGTATTATCTTTCTGACTCTACCTTCAAAGAAAATAGGGACTGCAATGGAAGGTTGCAACAGAAAGCTTGCAATAAAAGAGCATTTAAGGAGCCCAACATCTGCAAGCTTCAATGAAAGCCTAGCTCATAAATGTTGCTTGTTGCAGGGATGGAGCTGCGGTTATGGAGCTATGTTATTATACTTCACTTAATGAAACTAGTGTACTTTGGCACAAAAGCTAAACTCATGTTAATAAATCTTTAACTGTGTTGATATCAGAGAAGGGAATGTTAGTAGATAAGGTAAGGTGTCTGGTCCTTCCTATTCCTAAATAGACCTAAAGTACCTGAGGGAAGACAGTAAAACAGCCACCCTGTGGGAATAAGTGGCAGTTGTTAATTATATAAAATCAATGTCTGTCAAACATATAATTGGAAAACTGGCCTCAGGTCTTAGAGCCCTAAACAAAGAAAGAAAGAAAAAACAAACCGGAAACTTAATAATAAAACGGTATCTGTATTGGAATAAATATACATTCTGTTAATCTCTAAAGACTGACAATTGCAGAATGAGAGGGCTCTTCGGTGCTTCTCTAAACTACAAACATAAACTACACTACGAACATGCAGGTTATACAAAGTTTAACTGTAATGGCTTCATCTGTGGAGGCCTGGTAATTGTAGTTTTGTGTGGTTGTTATGAATTCACTTAAGAGTTCCCTAGAGATCCTAGGCTGCAGTCCTATATACATTACCTAGGGGTAAGCCCCACTAAGTTTAATGGGCTTAGAGAAGAAGGCATGCATAGAACTGAGCTGTTAAATAACAATTTCTAAGGTTCCACAGGGAAAACTATGGTAGTTCAACTGGATTGAGTTTCTACTGTGGACATGTTCTCAGAAATTCATTGTATGGTAAATAGTGCTAAACTGTAATTATTCATATTCTGTGCAGTGTGTATACTACTAACTTATATAAAGTTGAATGATAAAGAAATAATCATTGTAATGGGAAAGGATAAGGGATAGCTTGTCTCATCTAACCCCTAACATTCATCTTCCAATGGCAAAGCTTAGATATTCTGTTTGACTTCTATCTTTTGATTTCTGTCTTTTTGCATGCCTCAGATGATGGATCTGATCCAAATTTTGAATCAGGCATTTGAAATTATACAGCTGTGTCTTATATAGTAAGGTCAAACCTTTAAAACTATTATGTCCTTATTTTTTGCGCATTAAACTGGATATACAGTGCAGTCCTAAAGATAGTAGGTCAGATCTCTGTATTGGTAAAAAAAAAAAAAAAGTATGGAGGCATGGAAAAGGTTTATTGTAAAGCAAAAAAAGGGGGGAATTGGGGATCAGTCATATATTACTGTTGACTGCACATAGTTACTGACTTCAATGAGATTTTCATGTGTGTGACTCCATGCAGCATAAATGTAAGTCATTCCTTAGTTTTTAGTTGTTTAGTAAATGGATTTGAATGGCAGATAATGTTATTGGTAAATTACTGTTATACTGCTATTACTTTTGCCTCTACATAAAAGAATGAAATTATATTTTAAAATCACTTGTGTCTTTGTGCATTGTTGGAACTGCTTATGATTATATGGAAATCTTGTGCCAATGTTGTAGCATATGCATTAGATTAGATTATATGTTCCTCTCAGTAACCGGTTCTATTCTGCACTGTCCTTCAGATGGCACCTTCAAAGGGAGTAAATTACACCACCCAGTTTATGTGCACTTCATCCTGCTTCATCCCCTCTCTAGTTGTTAAACTTTTTGGGAGTTGGTTTTTAGTCTAGCAGTGCATTATTATCTATGAGCCTATCCACATTGCCCTTAAAACAACTTACATTCTGTTACGTGGTAGGACACACTGAGCAGTACTTATGTTTCATAGTGACTGCTTCCTCCGCCCTCAAAGTATTCAGTGGTGTCACACAGGGCTAATTCTTTGTCTCTTCTTCTTTTGTTTTTGTTTTGCAGGCTGCTTGACCTGCCCACTTCTGTCTCCATAACTCAAGCAGCCTGCAAAACAAAAATGAAAGAAGAGACAAAGAAATAACCCTGCGTGACACCACTGAACGCTTTGAGAACGGAGGAAGCAGTCGCTATGAAATGTAAGTACTGCTCAGTGTGTCCTACCACGTAAAGAAACAACTTTAAAAAACACATTTTTAAACAGAATATAAGTCGTTTTAAGGGCAATGTGGATAGGCTATGGAACTCAAAAATACTTGGCTCAATGATATGGTATGGGGATTGTATAGGTCACTTGCATATCACATGAGACTGTGATACTGGGCACCAGATTCTATATAAACTACATTAACAAGGCATTCAGTGCAAATGCCCATAGATTAGGGAATATATTTACCACAGTTGTTGGTTTTATATACTGGCTTTGTTTCTTGGTAATTCCTCCAAAAGGAGAGAGTTGCACAACTTATCTTTGTGATAGAAGGAAGCCTTGCTTAATAGTATATGGTCAACTGGACCTTTAAAAATACAATCCAATTTAGTTTCTAGGCTCGTCCTTATTTGAAGTACATCTATAAAATTTACTCACAGTGATTTTTATCCCAAACAATGTGCGTCATGAAGAAGGATGGTCAATAAATAGTGTCTGTTTTTGTAACTTTGTACTCTTTCTGATATGAGACTTCTTGGATCAAGGTTAATGAAGTCGTTATAATTTCTGCATAAATTTATCAGTGATCTCTCTGTAAATTCTTTCGCTGCAGACAGTTAATTAAAATATCATGACCTTGAATGGGCCATGTGACTGTTTTGGCTTCTCTCTCTCAGAACTAAGTGCTGTCAGAGTGAAATCGCAGTATGATATGTGTAGGTAGAGCATTTCCACTTCTAATATGGTTCTTAAAGGTCTTTGAGCATATTTCTTCTTCTTCTTCTTTATGATCTAAAAAACAGTTGGCAGGTTCTCTATTGAAATGAAATTACTGAGTGTTTCATTCTGTTTCACAGTAACTTGTTGAACTCTTTTAGCCATACAGAAAATCAAAACAGTATTTCTTGAATGATTTGTGGTTGTACAGATCCAGCTTTTCAAACAGTAAAAAAAAAAAAGTTCATCCAGTTATATGTTTGAGTGGCATATTAAAATTACTTTTTGTCTCTAGGATATTTACTTTAGAAGAGCTGATTCTATTGATACAAATTTGTTAGGTGTCATCCTTTACAACACTCTGACCCTGAACCTCTTTATTTTGAAATAAGCTTGATAGATTTCAGTAATGTCTAAGTGAGTGTACCTCCAGTTTTGTCCTTAGCAAGCTGGTGTTTTTAATGATTGGTTACATTGTTAGCCAAGCCATATTGCATGAGATTTCCTCAGCAGGCACCTTGGTGCAATGCACTTTCTTGTTTTGAACACAAGAGGGTTGAACTTGACATTTTGGGGCCTTTGTAATATAGGATACCATCGACCATGGTATCCTTCTGGAGCGCCTGGGAGAATTGGGGATTGGGGGCACTGTGCTTCAGTGGTTCCGATCCTATCTCTCGGGCAGGTTCCAGATGGTGATGCTTGGGGATAGCTGCTCTTCAAAAAAGGAGCTGCTATGTGATGTACCACAAGGTGCTATCCTTTCCCCAATGCTGTTTAATATTTACATGAAACCGCTGGGAGAGATCATCCGGAGGCATGGGGTGGTGTGCTATCAATACGCTGATGACACCCAAATATATTTCTCTATGCCTTCGACAACATCGTCAGCTAAGGATAGTGTGTCTCCTCTGAATGAATGCTTGGAGGTGGTAATGGGCTGGATGAGGAAAAACAAACTGAAGCTGAATCCAGACGAGACGGAGGTGCTTGCTGTCAAAGGCCCCAACCTGGGTTTGGAGGTGTGTCAATCAGTTCTGAATGGGGTTACACCCCCCCTGAAAGACTGTGTTCGCAGCTTGGGGGTACTCCTGGATCCGTCGCTCCAGATGACAGCTCAGATTGATGCGACAGCCAGGAGTGCCTCCTATCAGCTTCGGCTTATACGCCAGCTGCGCCCCTTCCTAGAGTTGGAAGACCTAAAGACGGTAGTGCACGCACTGGTAACTTCGAGGCTCGACTTCTGCAATGCGCTGTACATAGGGCTACCTTTGTGCCTAGTCTGGAAACTTCAACTTGTTCAAAATATGGCAGCCAGGTTGGTCACCGGTACATCTAGGGGTGATCACATCACACCAGTTTTAAAATCGCTTCATTGGCTGCCAATCAGTTTCCAGGCGAAGTATAAAGTGTTGGTTATTACCTTTAAAGCCCTACATGGTTTGGGTCCAGGGTACCTGCGGGATCGCCTTCTCCCGTACAATCTGCCCCGCACACTTAGGTCCTCTGGGAAGAATTTACTCAAGCCAGCCAGAACTAGGCTGGTGGGTGTTACCCAGAGGACCTTCTCTTCCATCTCTCCCAGACTATGGAATGGTCTGTCGGAGGAGGTTAGACAAATTGACAGTATCCATGAATTTAAGAGAGTCATGAAGACTCTCCTCTTCCGACAGGCCTATCCAGATGAATTTTAAGATGTTTTAATGTTGTATTTTTCTCTTGCTTTTAAGATTTTAACTGTTGTGATTTTTGTGTTTTATATTGTTGCTGTTCCCCGCCTCGATCCGAAGGGAGAGGCGGGCTATAAATAAATAAATATTATTATTATTATTATTATTATTATTATTGGAAAGGTCTAGGTGGAGGTATTGATTGAAACTCTACTATAGACAAAATGAGTGGCCTTAGTAGCTGTCTGAATGCAAGCTTATCCATTCAATTGCATATTTAGTTACTTCTCACACTTATTTTGGAGTTCATAATTGTCAATGGCTTCTTAGAGGGTTTTCAGTCTGCACTGCAGAACGCTACCTTTGCCAAATAATTTTGAGAGATTTTATATGTGTTGCTGTCATGGCACATAGTGTAGTATAAGTTGGCATAGCTACAGCCACATCCTTTTCATGGCAAGTAGATTCTGCTAGGCTGCCTGATGATTGCAGACTTTCTTTAATGTTTCCAGTGTGCAGAAATGCAATAACATAGATATCTTTATGGTGGTCTAAATGCATTTCACATAACATCTGAATTTACTCAGAAAGCTGTAAAACTTGCAGATCTAGAAAGGGCCATATCACAGTGCTAGATCACAAGTGTTTCATCCAAAAAGTTCCAGCTTCAGTCCCTGGCATCTTTGGGAAGGGCTGGAAAAGTCTCCTGTTTGGAACCCTAAGTCAGGGTGAAGCAAATGCTTTTAATAGGAAGATCTTGTAACATCTATGATGACAATTTTACTGCTTTTTACAGCAGTACATGTGTACAACTTTAAGTTGACTAAGAAAGTTTATTAGCTGGTCGATTTAATTGTCCTATTGCTGGATGGGGCTGCTACATTTGTGATTGCTAGGGATTTCATGTAGTCCAGATAGGTGGCAGCTCAGAACATCCTTTGTTATCACAGCAGTATTAGAAAACTTCAAACAAATGATTACTGTTGCCTGTATTTGTCATGAGTCTGCCTGTTTTGAATGATCAATAAAACCTTTTCCTAATTTATTGGATACTTTAATATTGGGATTAAGATGTTCCTGAGAAGGCTCTGGACATAGTGTTGTTATGTATTCTTCATGTGAAGCCATGTCTATCAGCTGTTCTCATACAAAGAAAGAACTTAAACATTTTATTTGTCTAATTAAAATGCTTTTATTTTTGTGATGAATAAAAGGTCCATGACTTCACTGAAAATTCGATAGCGCAGACCACCATAGTATGCTTCTATGTTATGTACAATTTTAATCAGTAATGTTGTTGTGGACCTCAGCTACTTTAGTGCATTTTTATTGCCTGTTTCTTACTTTAAAAACACAGGAACAAGGACACAGGAAGCTGTGCTATTGGTCCATCTAGTCTAGTCACTGTACTGACTGACATTGACACTTCAGAATTTGAGACAGAATTTGAAGTGTTTTTTCCCCAGCCCTACCTGGAGATTGAACCTGGAACCTTCTGCATGCAAATCATGTGCTCAGCTACCTGAGCTACAGCTTTTCCCCCAAGGATTTTCTTTTCCTAAAAAATGTGTACTTTAATTGCAAAGCAGTTTCATCCAGTGACATTTTAATGTATATTATTATTATTTATTTATTTTAGCACTTATATCCCGTCCTTTAGCCAAAAAAAGGCTCTCAAGGCGGCTTACAAAAGTATTTCTTAGGACAGTCCCTGCCCACAGGCTTACAATCTAAAAAAACTGGATAGAAATTTCTACCCAAACACATAAGTAGAAACAAACAAACAAACAAACAAATGTATAGCATATAGCAGGCATGGGCAATGTATGGCCTTCCAGTTATTTTGGCCTACTACTCCCATTATCCCTCACCATTGGCTATGCAGGCAAGGACATGGGAGTTGTGGTCCTCCAGATGTTTTGACCTACAAGTTGCCTCCTCCCTTCCCCCGGTATATAGAATACAACAGTGCAGTGCAATGTTGGAGGTATTTCCAGAGCAGAGCATCTGGCTAGCCAGCCTTTTCCTCATACTTTCTAAGAATAAATTCAGGTCCTCAATTCTTAGTTGCAAAGTTCAGCAGCTGCTTCCTTTCCGTCTCCCTCTAATAGCCTCATACAGATCCAGGCACGATGGAGAGGTGCCTGGCTGCCGCTTCCTTTCCCTCTGATGGCCTCAGCAGCGACAGCTGGTAGCAGGAGGGTGGGGTCTCTCAGCTGGAGCTGGACCCAGGCACGATGGAGAGGTGCCTGGCTGGATGGAGAAGTGCCTGGCTGCCACTTCCTTTCCCACTAATGGCCTCATTAGTGTCAATGTATATAATCTTTGCTTTCTTTTACCTTGCCTTGAATACCCACGTAAGATACCTTGACTTTTGAGTTATAGAGTTTATAAATCCTACGCCAAAGTTTCTTCATGTGTGTGAAAGCTCAAATAACCTAAATATGCAATGGTTTTGTCCTTCCATTGAAAACTATGGGAATATCCATTCCCATTGCGTATGTAGAGCTATCCCTGATATTGCACTGAATGGAGAAGCCCATGCTCACTGAAAACCTTATGTGACATTAGAGTGCTCCTGAAGCTGTGAATTGGGCTGATCATTTTCTCCCCAGAGACTGTCTGACCCTCAGAATCCACCATACGTAGGTACATAATTAAATTTTTCTTGGCATGGCCTGTCCATAGTCTTAACTTTGATGATTTAATATTATTGTTCACCAGGAGCTAAAGCAATTTTTATTTTAAGGCCTCATCTACAAGAATTCGCCTTTACGCCTGGTTAGGCGATTATGCGCATATTCGCAGAAGTGCATTTACGCCTAATACCTCTGTACGAGAGGCGGCGAAGCGCATTACTGGATGACCGAAACGCGATTTAAACTGTTGACATGCGGAGAATCGCTTGTTCACATAGTCAAAATGCGCTTTAACGGCCGGAGCAAAATAAAACTCGCTATTTAACGCGCATTCGATAATGCGCATAATCGGAGAGAAAACACGCCTCTACGCCCGATTTGCACTCCATTCTTGTAGAGGTAAAAAAAAAAATATGCGCCTTCAAAGAGCTTTAAATGCCTCTTGTAGAGGCAGCCTAAGTCTGCGGCTTCTTATTATGGGTAATTACGTTTGGGGTTGTTTATGTAGCCTTTCGATGGTGTATCTTTTTCAAGGTCAGTTGCTCATACCACCTTTCCAAACTCCTCAAAGTTATCAATCATTAAAAAAAATACACACGTAAAGAAACATCTCTAAGGGCACAATCCTATGCATGTTTTGACAGAAAAAAGTCCTACAACTCCCAGCATTTCTTAGCCTGCCATGTAGGCTGGGGTATGCTGAGACCTGTAGGACATTTTCAGTGTAGATGTGCATAGGACTGTACTCTCAACTAAACATCTAATCATATATTAGAATCTTGCTTCTTTACTGACATTGACTTGGTACCCAGAGTCAGACCAAGCAAAGAGATCTTAAAACACTCTCAAAAGATACAGAACTCAGACATTGGCCAAAACAGACAGTACAAAGCGTCATGAGCAGCAGGTCCTGTGCTTTTCTGTATAATGCATAATGCGACATCATCTCTTTTTGTGCCTTCCTGACTTCAGTTCACATAATGTGGAGTAAGTGGGAAGACACATATTGATTGCTTTAAATGTTGAGAAAATAGAGTAAAGAAATAGAAGCTTTTCTTCTGATCTGTCTTATGTGCTTGTAAGTGGATGCACTTCCAAGCATAATACTTTTTTATTAATTTTTTTGGTGATTAAAAAAAAATCCTGTTGGGGAAAATGGAAAAGATGGAGGGGGAAAAAACAAAAAACTACATACATAAAAATATCAGTATTCCATGAAAAACAAAATTCTGCATAAGCATCAAGAAAAGCAAGCCAAATACCCATATATTTATCCATTAGTGAGTGACGCCTGTATACCACCCATTCAAATGCTGATAGTTTGTTCGATGCTTAATCTATTGCATTATAGGAGGTGAGCTTTTGTCCATCCAATACTGTAATACCAGTCTTTTGGCAGTCAAAAGGGCTCAGAAAATCCATTTGTGCTGACCAAACCTTAACGTCAAAGAAACCGACAAATAATTTAGGAGGACATATACATAATTCAATATTAAAGATTGTTCCAATACAAAGTTTATCCATATTATGAACTCTTCCCAAAAGGAGGCGACTATTGGACACTGGCAAAACATATAGGTAAAAGAAGCATTAGGTGTATTACATCTCCAACAATTATGCAAATTAGACAAACTCTTATTAAAAAGACATTGTGGTGTCCAATAAACCTGAAACAAGATTTTGTGCTGGATAAGGCCTAGCCTGAGGTACAGAGATACTTCAGGTACAGATGCTAAAACGACGATCCATTGATTAGGCAGAATAGGGTTACCCAATTCTCTATTCCATTCTCATCTGAGACCCTGAGTATCTTATTTACTGATAACAAGTACTTATATATAGGAATTGTAGATTGATATGACTGATCAGATGCTATAAGTGTTTCCAATAACAATGGAGACTCTGAAACTGTAAAAGTGGTTGACCAAACAGAGATTCCAACAACTGTTACAATTGCAAGTACTGCCATTCAGCCATAGCAGATAAATCTTATTCAGCACGCAAATCAGAAAATGACAGGAGCTCGTCGTCCAGACCCAATAATTATTCCAAGGTAAAAATCGAGTTATCCGTCCAAGTCCGCCACAAAAACATTTTCTTTCCAGTTTTTAAATCTGGATTTAAAAGTCTATTGAGAATGAGAAAATGGATCAAACTGTAATTGAGGTGATGCTATATGCTATGTCTCTCCCACAGCTGGAATTGCATTTGTTCAATCTAATATGCCAAGAACTTAATAATAATAATAATAATAATAATAATAATGCCATTTTGAAAGAGAGTCCAAATGAAAGGATTCTAAAATTGACCAGGTTGAAAAATCTAATCAAACTGGAAAAGACCAAAATCGAGTACAAGTCAATAAATAAGCTTGATGATATAAAGGTCCAGGAAGCCCAACCCACCTTCCTTAATTGGAAGTTGCATCTGTTTCAGACATATTCATGGTGGAGTGGAACCCTTCGTCCCCCAAATTTACAAAACAAAGCATTGAGTTTATGGAAATATTTGCCAGGTATAAGTAAAGGAATCCCATGTATAACATAAACAATCCAAGGTATAATATTCATTTTTAGTGTGTTAACTTTACCCCACAGACTTTACCCCATCTATATCTTGTGCAACTTCATTAATCGGTTTATTCAAATTTAGTTTAATCAATTAAGTTATATCCCTGGGAATACATATTCCCATGTAGCTAATGAATTCTAGGCACCAGTGAAATTGCCTACTAGCCAACACAACAGAAGATGTATTTTCTCCAATCAGCATAATTTCAGACTTTGACCAATTAACTGAATAGCCAGTCAGATCGTCAGAAGTATTAATTAATTTCATGAGTGCTAGATTAGATGACTGGAGCTTTGAAATAAACAACAAATCAGCGACATAAAGACTAATTTTAAATTCAAGCACATGATATTTTAGTTACAGGTAGACAGAAGGTAGACTGCAGTCCATGGGCCAATGTTTGTTGGATTACCTTGGAGTGCCTGCTGATTGCTGTGGTTCTTCTCAAGAATGCTACGTTAGGTGGACATGGTCGTATCCAGAGAGGTGGTTCTTAGGCAAAAGTGTATATTAAGTATCATTCAAAAAGGATGAATTATGCCTTATCATCACGAGATTAATTATGAAGGTATTGTGAGCATGCATTCTTGTTTCATAGTCATTTCAAGGGATAGGGGACAAATTTGTTTGGTTCAGATTTTAATATAAACTGATCTAATTAGTACTTCCCAAACAAATACTAGAATGCCATCAGCCTTTCATATTGGAACTTCTCCAGATTTTGTGATGCAGATCACAAAAGGAGCACGCTGGGAAAATAGGGCACAAAATGCATAGGAACATTCATATCTATAAAAATGCACACAAACATTAATATGGAATCAAAATATTCACAAACTGATAGGTTTGCTTAGTAAAAAATACAAACCTTTTAGAGAGCCAAACAGACAGATTTGGCGACCTCTAGTTATTTCTAATAAAACAACAACAACGTAGGCTCAAATAGCAGAAGTCAGCCCACCCATGTTTTAGTGATCTTTTTTTAAAAAGCAAGCATAACAGTGCAGTTGTAAAAATAATGTAATTAAATGTGTTCCTATCATCTGGTAGCTGTTTTCCATATGAATATAGTAGTTAAATAAAATAATGCATATATGATGATAACCCTCCATTAAAATTACAGAGAAGCACAGGACAAGATATAATTTTATACTACAAAGCATAATATTAAGTAGGAGTGGTTTTATTCCTTTATTAAAGCAAATTTCCTTATAAAAATAGGGTGCAAATGTTTGATAATAAGGCATAGTTACTGGAGACTAAGAGCCTATCTACACGACTGCTTTAAAATGGTTTATAACAGTTTTAAACCTGTTAATAATGGTTATAAACTGTTTTAAAGCAGTCGTGTAGATAGGCTCTAACAGTAATCCTTAGCAGATATGAGCTGAAATTTGATATTATTGCTGTGCCAGCTAAGTTATACATGACTTCTAGAAAGTTTTTTTCCAAATCCTATTTAATGGTTTTGCAAAATGCTGACATCTTGTTAGGCTCATCAACTTTAGCTATTTCTCTTTGGGTAGTTAATAATACTATTGTGTATATACTAGTAAATGAACCTTCTGCGACTATAGACCTGGGTTTCTAACTGCTATTGAAAATGCCTCCTCCCCCAAAGCCAAGCCTGAAGAAGCAATGTTACTTCCACACCCCCACATTCCATCCGCTGTGATGCTTGGCTTGCTCTGTGCTGGAATGTTGGCCTCTCTTATGAGGTAAATTTCATGCCTCATGTTTTCACTGTTTGTGTGCAGAAATCCCCAATTTGTAGTAATCAGTTTGTCTTGGACTACACACACACACAACAACAGATTTCAGGTTTCTGGGGAGCCTAGAAATAACTATTTGGGGTTATGCTTAGAGATGTAAAATTTTCAGAAATTTTGAGGCGATGGAAAAATGCTTTTTTTTCTGGTGTGAAAAAAAGGTAATTTAGGAAATAATAGAAAAATAAACAGTACTCATTTTTTTACCGCTCTTTACAAATCTAAAGTCACTTTGTTGCCTTAAGACAGTCTTCCTCAACCTGGTGCCTTACAGATATTTTGGACTTCAGCTTCTACCATCAGCCTCAGGCAGTATGACCAATGGTCAGGAACATTGGGCACTGAAGTCTAAAACATCTGGAGGGCATCAGGTTGGGGAGGACTGCTTTAGGGACATATAGTAGCCTTTCTGTTGCTAACGTTATTTTATGTTTAGCTTAATCTGCTCATAAATTATCATTATATTTTAAAACTGTTAAAAGTAAACTCAGTAAATTTGCAATTATTGTCTGAATGGATTAGAACTACATTAAATGACTGCTCCAGCATCAAAAACAAAACCCAAACTGTCAGGGATGCACTTTTAGGGCTTCTCTACATTCAAGCAAAAGTCCTGCATCGTTACTGGGACTTCATCTTCCCATGTCTTTGCGTGATTACGCTAAGCACAGATACATGCGCTGGCCCCTTTTTCCATTTTATTGTGAGCAAGTTTCATATATTTCATTTATACAGCCAATAGATGGTGTTGTGACATTGCATGATTCCAGAAGTACACACCGCTTTGATGGCGGCTTATATTTATTGATGCATTTTTGGCAATTTATAAAATGGCAGAATAAAGCTTTAAAACAGCAGGAGAGGCACTGGAGGTTGACAACGTTGTGGAAAGGAACCATGAACTTCCGTGACTAAACAATCATGAGAGCACAATAATTCCTTCATTTAGAAATAGCCTTATTGTCAGGAATGCACAATGGTGACTCTACTCATATATTGGGAAACTGAGCATAAATGTCAATCAGTAAAATATACTTTAGATCAATAATTTTAATAAGGAATGCAAGAAATAACTATACTGGGAATCTTACAGAGAGGATTAAAAAAACATTTTACCCCATGGCTTCATTATTTCCAGACATTTTACATCACTGGTCTTTCTGTATGAGTGTTCCTATTATATAGTTTTTAGAAATCATCTTGGGGGAGTAAAGGCTGGGTAACAATATATAAATATTTTGTCTTAAATTGTAAAAGAAAATATTTCATAATCCAAAGCTGTTGAATTTTTCAGGGGGAAAAACGATCTTCGGGAAAATGGGGGGGGGTCAGTAAAACATATACAGATATACATGCGTACAGGCTTTCAAATGATCAAGAACCCCAATTGTGCAAGGATTCTTTTAATCGCATGAAAGCCCCAATGCACACAGACATTGGGAGCATGGCTAGCTTGCTTGAATCCGCACCTTCAGGGAAAGCATGAAGTGTAAGGCCTGAAAGGGATTATACACATGTACACGCCTGCACACACACACAAACCAAGAACCATATCTTGGGTCGGTTAATGCAGATAGGAGTTCTCATCTGTCAATGAATCGTATTGATGGTGTTTGTTTTCGACAAAAACAATGATCTATAATAACAAGTCAGTTGGGGAGCAATCCCTGGTTTCACCAAGAAACTCAGATTTAGCCCACGCTCCAATAAAGACCTCAGAATATTTCCCCTTATTTTCTCCTATTTACCTGAGGACTCCATTGTGGTGGAAACACTGTCTTCTTCCTCCTGCCCTGAAATACGGGGCCTAGGCTCATCTGAGAGGAGCAGAGCATATAGACAAGCATTTCTTCTTTATTTCTCTTTTGAATTGCTGTAATATATAACTCTGTCTGCATAGATACACGTGAAATACATTTTTCTGATATTATAATGTATATGTCCTCCACAAATATTATCTAAAATATGTTAGGTGTCTTGTTTTGATAATTCTGCATAGTTGCAACAATGGTAAATATGGCTTGAACCAACTGAGCTACAGTGATATAAATAAGGCAAGTTTGATCAGCTTTTCAGTTGCACTCCCATGGTAACAGTTTATTAAGACATATATGATAGTGCTTTACAAACACATTATATGCAGTCATTTTGGAGGCACGCTGGAATATTAAGTTCCTCCTAGGTTCACGCTTTCAATGCTAAAAACATAGGACCAGCCTGCAGGATGCTAAAAGATCTATGACAGTCATTTCCTTTCATTAAAAACAGCTGTAGGGCCTCCCAAATTTGGATCAAGGCTATCGCACTAGGGTATGAGGGGATTAAATTTTTCTCAATTTAAATATTGCCCTTCTCCTAAACTACTGTTAGCTATGGGGGGGAGGGAAAGTCTCTGTACTACTCCATTAACAAGATAAGCATACAGGGATGGGGTTAAATTCATTTGGTTCACATAAATTTTAATATGAACAAATCGCATTTATACTTTCTGAACTAATATGTGAACCAGAACACAATCTCCCTTCAATTTGTGCAAAGTTGCTTGTGAAAAAAATGTATACAAAAATGTGCAAATTAAGGAAAATTGCATACAAAAATGCATACATTAGGAAAAATGGCATTCAGAAAGTTATATATTAGGGGAAAGTGTTTGCAAAAATGTATAATGGGAAATTCCATACTAAAATTCACATGAGTTTTCATGCAAACTTTAAAAAGAACATTTGCAAACTGATACACAAAGGGATGAACCAAACGTGCTTGAAAAAAATGCAACATGATAAAAAGTGAACCAGACAGATTTATCCACCCCTATAAGCATCGCATAGCAGTCCTTGCTTCTATACACGTATTAATCTTCATGCAAGCAAATATAATTTGGCGTTGATTGTCTCAGAGGTAATTTTATGTTCTCTTCATTGGTCCATTGGTCTTTTCCAAACCTTCAATATTGTAAAACTGTAAAAGAAAAAAGAAACCTAACAATGAAGCTGTGCCAGAATTAGCAAGGTATTTGGTTTAGTTGTCTCCTTGGTTCTGTTCCAGGGACATATAACACATGTTTACTTCCCTTAGGCTGTGGTGTGCTGTGTTGTATTGATAGTTTTACAAACTAGCCCTTGATCTCAGATATGATTTTATAGATTGGCCATTTCAGCTTGTTTGGACCTAATCAAAATGTATCTCCAGTTAAATATTGGAATGAAATCTCCTCCTCCTCCTCCTCCTCCTCCTCCTCCTCCTCCTCCTAAGCTGACATGTTTGAGCAATAACAAACAGTCCACGTACTCCAAAAATTCATTTTGGTAAATGTCATGTTATTCTCAAAAATAGCATGTGCAGTGCCCAAGAATGCCTATTAGGCTGCTTCTTGGGTAGATGTTTCCAGGAAGCAATATGAACACATGATGTTGGTAGTATTTAAAGCAATTTAAAAAATTATTTCATTGTCGTCTCACTAATTAGTCAAATGATTGATAGCTAGTGCCCTCTTTCATGAGGTCCTTGCTGAATTCTTGGTTTGCAGTGGGGACATCATAGAAATGGCAGTAGAAGCAACTGTTATCCATTAAGCACGTGGAGCTTCTGGATAGAAACTTCTACCCAAACACATAAGTAAAAACAAACAAACAAAAACAAATGTATAGTATATTAGGCTGACCAGATAAAATCCAGGTCAGGGCTCCTGTAACTTTAACAGTTGTAGAGAAAAGGGAATTTCAGCCAGTGTCATTTGTATGCAATTAGTTCCTGGTGAAATTCCCTCTTCATCGTAACTGTTAAAGTTGCAGGGGCCCTGCCTTCTTTTGTATATGGTCACTCTAGTATAGTGCCTGCAACTTTAACTGTGGTGATGAAGAGGGAATTTCACCAGGAACTAATTGCATACAAATGACACTGGCTGAAATTCCCTTTTCTCTACAACTGTTAAAGTTACATGAGCCCTGACCTGGATTTTATCTGGTCACCCTATAGTATATAGCAGCATGGGCATGGGCTACTACTCCCATTATCCCTCACCATTGGCTGTGCAGGCAAGGACATGGGAATTGTGGTCCTCCAGATGTTTTGACCTACAAGTTGCCTCCCCCCGGTATATAGAATACAACAGTGTGGTGCAATGTTGGAGGTATTTCCGAAGCAGAGCATCTGGCTAGCCAGCCTTTTCCTCATATTTTCTAAGAGCAGGCCTGCCTGAAAATGTAATTGCCAACTGCTTCTTAAGATCCTACTGTTAGGTTACTTTTCTAATCAATGAACTACATTTTTTCCCAATGACCTTGTATCCATACTTCAAAACTTTCATGAAAAGCTTGGTTGGCATAAGGTTTTATATAAATCTGCCAAGAATTTACAACGAGTAAATGAATCATAAACTCATTAATTTTTACATATAGGTTAATATAACAAAAATACATTTTTGAATCCAATAAAACATCTTATTAAAAGTGTGTTGATGCCAAAGTAACACTCCAAAGTATTAATTCATCCATGTGTACATTTTTTAAACAACGTGATGTGTAAAAACAAAAAAAATTATACTCAGCATTTCAGTATCAAACATGTCAATCCATGTTTTGCCCCAGAATTCTGATGGTTTCCATCTTAAGGTTGTGAGTGCACTTGAGCAAATCTATAGATTAGCTGCACATGAAATGCATAAGGATTTGGAACTTACTTATGTCAGAATGTTACCTTGTGGAGTTCCTCATGCCAGCCATCCCAAACTGAATCTGCAAGTAGCTTCCATAATAATGATATTTATTTATTTCCTATACTTATATTCTTCTTATTCAACATAGTCCTCTGAGAATTTATCTTTTTTTAACCATGCCTATAAATCAGCGCTGAAAGACAACTCTGTCTGCAGGTTCAATAGCTTAGTGTAAAGGCAACACTGTCCAATCACCAGATAATGTACAATACCTTGTAGCTCACATGCTTCTTTCCCCACACCCCTTTCCCTGCCTTATGTGGGCATTCCCTCCTTTCCTTTTAGTTATGGGGATAACTATGGTTGGTATTATTTCTACAGTAATGTGTCTGGTAACCAAAGTTAGTTCCAAGCTACAGTTGCAAACCTGCTTTTGACCATCATTTTAAACCATGGTTTGGCGTTTACTAGTGTGTGTGTGCCATTGTTAGAGGGATGAGGAAGGAACGTATGAGTCTGCTTGGCATTCCCAGTCATGTTTTGGCAGTTGTAGGCTGACCATATGAAAAGGAGGACAGGGCTCCTGTATCTTTAACAGTTGTAGAGAAAAGGGAATTTCAGCCAGTGCCATTTGTATGCAATTAGTTCCTGGTAAAATTCCCTCTTCATCACAACAGTTAAAGTTGCAGGCACTATACTAGAGTGACCAGATACAAAAGAAGGCAGGGCCCCTGCAACTTTAACTGGTGTGATGAAGAGGGAATTTCACCAGGAACTAATTGCACACAAATGACACTGGCTGAAATTCCCTTTTCTTTACAACTGTTAAAGTTACAGGAGCCCTGTCCTCCTTTCATATGGTCAGCCTAGGCAGTTGGACAGCATTAAGTCTGCACTGACCCAGTATGATGCAATGCTATCTTACACATATTTATTGAGATTTAGGTTCCACTGAGTTCAATAAAAATTCAAGCATTTCTACACTAGGCAAAAACCCTGTAACTTTACTGGGGCTTCTGTTTCCGGATTCCTTGTGGGTTTAGATCAGCTCCTTTCCGCATGTTTTTTTCTTTCTTTTTTCCCTTGGGAAATTCTATGTGTTCCATTATAATGTCACTAGAAGGTGCTGTTGTATTATTTGCAATTAACTGCCATTCGTTTGCAGCCACAGATATAGGAAAAATAGAGGTGGTATAACTTCACAGGCCTGGGGAAACCGGGCTGCCGCTGCTTGTGCCTGCACACACATACGCTCATCCCCCTACCTCATCGTGAGGACTTTCTGTAAGGGCAGGGGTGAGTGAGTGAGCGGGTGCTTCTTGGGGGTGGCGGGAGGAGGAAAAGTATGCCGATGCCCGATGCATTTTGAGACTGGGCTGATTGACGATGGAATCTGAGGAGCAAGGAAAATGGTAGGAAAGAGATCTGGGCCAAGGGATGGGGGTGGCAGAGAGAGAAAAATAAAGCACATGTTTGGAATTTTGTGGGCTGTAACCAAAGTTCAGTCAAGATTTTGGGTTCTGTGTCTTCTAAAAATTAGCAGTCAACTTTGTTTGGGTCATTGGGAAGATAGTTTGGTTTTGTTTGTGAGTAAGGGGCACACCTATTTTGGGGAACAAAAAGAAAGGGCAAATACTTGGAAAACGAAGTTTAGTTCCTAATTGAAAGTGTAGAGGAATTTAAAACTTTTACTTCCCATTAAATACTGTGGACACTGTACTGTTGAAATTAAGCATTTTTATGTCCTACTGATTCAAATGTTTAACAGTACCATCCTGTGTTTGTTTACTCAGAAGTAAGTCCCACCTATGTTCAGTGAGGCTCACTCCCAGGAAAGTGTAATTGGATTGCAGCCCAACTGTCCTATTGAAATGTTACCTTCTGCCAACTCATCCTTTTGCATGATCTTTAGCCTCACATGTCAGGAAACTTCTGCCTGGAATGGGAGTCATTAATATTCTTTTTCAATGGAAACTGTGGCTAAGTTGTGATAACAGTAGGCTGACCATATGAAAAGGAGGACAGGGCTCATGTAACTTTAACAGTTGTAGAGAAAAGGGAATTTCAGTCAGCGTCATTTGTATGCAACTAGTACCTGTTGAAATCCTCTCTTCATCACAACAGTTAAAGTTGCAGGCACTATACTAGAGTGACCAGAAACAAAAGAGGGCAGGGCCCCTGCAGCTTTAACTGTTGTAGTGAAGAGGGAATTTCACCAGGTACGAATTGCATACAAATGACGCTGGCTGAAATTCCCCTTTCTCTACAACTGTTAAAGTTACATGAGCCCTGTCCTCCTTTTCATATAGTCAGCCTAGATAACAGTAAGTGGCAGCAATCCCATGTACACATAGTAGCTACTAGGAGGAGGGCTTTCTCTGCTGTAGCACAGCGGCTGTGGAATGAGCTCCCTAGAGAGGTTCGCCTGGCAATTACATTATACTACTTTCGACACCAGGTGAAGACCTTCTTATTCCCACAATATTTTAACAGTTTATTATCATTTTCTTTTAACTCTGCTGTTTAAATCTGTACTTTAAACCTGTATTTTAAATCTGTATTGCTATGCTGTTTTACCCTGGTTGTGTTTTTATATTGTATTTTTATATCGTGTTTTTATACTGTTTTGTTGATGGTTTTAACTTTTGTTGAACCGCCCAGAGAGCTTCGGCTATTGGGCGGTACATAAATGTAATAAATAAATAAATAAAATAGTTGGAACCCTTGGAGTAAATCTCATGGAACTCTGTGGGACTTCTCTTCTGGCGCTCCCAGATTGTGGAATGACCTGCCGGGAGAGATTCGCCAACTTACTAGTCTTCAGGAATTTAAAAGATCTATAAAGACTGATCTCTTCCGGCAGGCCTACCTAGATGAATTTTAAAGTGTTTTATTGGTGTTTTATTGGTGTTTTAATGATGTACTGGTTTTATCTGCTTTTAATCAGTTTTTGTATTTTGTGTTTGGTGTTGTTCCCCGCCTCAATCCGTTGGGAGAGGCGGGTGATAAATAAATATATTATTATTATTATTATTATTATTAATTCTGAGTAAATATACATGGCCTTGGCTTTACAACTGCTTTGCCACAGTATCTCACTGGCAAGTCTCCCATTAAGGTATTTCCACTGGAGTTCTACTAAGAAAAATCCTGACCAGCAAAATATCTCAACCTATGCCAATATGAGCAAGTTTTCCTGGGATCAGGAATTTTGAGTCATGAAGGAAATTCCTTCCCAACAAAGGTAGTTGTTTTTAGCCATCCTCTGTGGTATGTGATTTGGCTCACTTGCTTGAGTTATTTGTGCCTGCTTGCTCCATAGTGCAAAGGAGAGGTGGGTGTCTAGCTGGTGCTAGAAGATAGTAATTCGTTGTTTAAATAATGCATTTTGACCCATAGACTTTCCTCTCCAATTTGTTTGATATAATTGGCATGGCCTTAATTTTGTAACAATTGCTGATAATTTTTCATCCTTCTTAAAAAAAAATCTTTAAAAAAATTAACAGGGTTGCCATTATTATTATTAATAATAATAATAATAATAATAATCTCTTTCTCACTCGAGGCGGTTTTTCTAGATGGACATGACGGGCTTTAACAAGTGATGCTGTCTTTTATTGATTCAGGAATTTCCTGACGATTGAGCATATTATGACTGCTTTCTGCATGTTGGTGTGGATGTATTCTGGTAGGCCCAGTTTCTGGAGGTTTTCTGTAAGCTGACCATATGAAAAGGAGGACAGGACTCATGTAACTTTAACAGTTGCAGAGAAAAGGGAATTTCAGCTGGCGTCATTTGTATGCAATTAGTGCCTGGTGAAATCCCCTCTACATCACAACAATTAAAGTTGCAGGCACTATACTAGAGTGACTAGATACAAAAGAGGGCAAGGCCCCTGCAGCTTTAATGTTGTAATGAAGAGGGAATTTCACCAGGTACAAATTGCATACAAATTATGCCTGCTGAAATTCCCTTTTCTGTACAACTGTTAAAGTTACATGAGCCCTGTCCTCCTTTTCATATGGTCAGCCTAGTTTTCTGTATATTTTTTGATGTGATGCTGTTGACTGATGTGACTAATGGGATAATTGTAACTTTTTCCTGTGGCCATAGTTATTTAACTTTCATAGCCAGTGGTTTATATTTCTCTCCCTTTTCCTCTTCCTTTTCTGCAACATTTTTGTCATTGGGTATTGCTATGTCAATGAGGTCGGTGTGTTTTTCTTTTTGTTTATGACTGTTATGTCTGGTCGATTGCAAAGTATAGTCTTGTCCCAGAATTGTTCTGTCCTAGCAAGATAATATATAAGTGCATAGTGTGGCTTGGCTTGACTTGACTGGTTTGAGTGTGTCTGGATTTATGAGGCTCTAAAATCATCTTTCTGGAGAGCACCTGTTGGTTGCATGATCCATGAGGCCAGGTTCTGGTGAGTGCATAGTTGTCCTTGACAGGAGGGGCTTGCACTTGCTAAAGTAAGATGAACAGATGTGAAGAGGCTGCAATCCTATATTCATTTATCTGGGAGTAAGCTTTATTGAAATCAACAAGACTTATTTCTGAAGTTTCTTTGGGCAGTTTTCTTTGGGTCCCAGATTGGGATTTCCATTCTCTGCTCACTGAGGCAGTGTAAATTCAGGAGATATTTGGATAAAAGGAGGGAAAGATCCTTGTCTAGCATTGCTATAATGGGCATCCATTCTGGCCTTTCTTTGTATTGCTACTGACCATGGTCTTTTTTACATAGCTAATGAACCAGAGGTATAATGACATTGTTTTAGATTAGTTAATCACTGATAAACCAGAAGTTGAAACAAGCTAAAAGGTGCTAGTGAGAAGTGACTGCAACAAGGCTTTAGTCCATTTTGTTCCATGGCTGATGTTTGCAGAGTAATAGTATTTTATATTCTTTCTGAATGCTAGGTTGCTAGTTTGTTGTACTAGATTTTTATGTACTTGTCAACTGCTTCATTTGTTCAGTGGTAGCAGTATGTTGAATCTGTGAGTATGGATATGAGAAAGGTAATGGGGAATGAATGTGAAATGTTAGGAAAGGTGAGACTATGGTCATCCAGTGAAGGATTTGCAGTCAGAAAAGATGTTTGACGGAAGGGGAGACTGTATCACACACAGTATAGCAAAAGCTTCGAAGTACAACAAAAGCTACAAAAGTAGGAGTGAGTAAAGTTAATTTCAGATACGTTGAATGTCTCACTTGTTCTTTATTTCAGTGATTTTAACATCAAGATGTTGTATAGAACAGGTTTGTCTTGATTGTGTGCTGTAAAATCAGACATGTGACCAAGGCTATGTTTGGTGGGCACGTCCTCTTGGGGGCCAGCCATGTTATCCTCCTTTTTGATTTCCAAAATATGGTCACCCTACATATGCTCCATAAAAGCCAGCTCTGGTCAAACTTACCTGCTGTGTTTTCTGCCAGCTGGAGTTTTCAAACATATTTCAAAGGCAGCTTCACATACATCAACTAAAGTATATGTAACCATGGATAGGACTTGGCACAGTTGGTGAAACAGCCTATGCTGTACAAAGTATTTCTAGTTCCCAGTACCACCTGGTCTTCCAGAGCAAGGCTGGGTCAAAGAATGCTTTCAATCTGCAATCCTGATTATTCAAAGGGGTAGTGCTACCCCACGCAAAAGAGGATTTTGCAAGAGTAGCCAACACCTATCCTTGAATCAGCAGTCATACTGACAAAACAGTTCTGTTTTGTCTGGATTAAATCTCAGTGTCACATGTACTTCATTACTGATCTTAGATACTGTTTCAAGATATGCATGATCTGGTATATGATGGAAAGTATAAATAGACCTTTGTATCATTTGCAGATTGTTGACACCAAACATCAAATTTCCAAATGAACTCTTCCAGAAATTTAATATAGATGTTTTTTTAAAAAACCATGAGAACCTGCCTCCCCTGAATAACTTTTTGAGACTTTCCTCCATGAAGGATTGGAACCATGGTGCCAATCAAGACTCATCTCAGCTAGGTTGTCCAAAAATATACCATGTTTGATGGTATCAGAAGCAACGGAGAGATACGGCAGAACCATGCACACTCCTCCTGTCTAGCTGCCTGCACAAACTGTCCACCAGGGTGACTGAGGCTGTCTTAGTCCCAAATCTGGATCAGTCATTAATTGAAATGGACCTTGATAGTCAGGATCATCCAGAAGTACTTGCAGTTGAATCTCCACCACATGGATGAGTGCCTTGCCACAAATAGAATGTTTTAGGCTGGAGTTTTATGTTAAATGCATTTGTCCCATGCCCTCTCTCAAAGAAGGATTGATCTTTCATTGTTTTTTCAACCACTTGGCCAAACTTTCTCAAGCAGCCATACCATCCAGGAACGAAAATGGTAGAGTGTTCAGATGATCTTCTTCACATCTGTATGGATTCTGTCCACATCCTCAAGCTCTGCTAATAGAAAGGCATCCATAACAACAGAATAAGCATCTGCCAGAGCTACATCAAATGATTCTGTAATCAATGTAGATATATTGATTACAGAATCAATTATTTATTATTAATGTAGAGTAGAGACTGGAATGGATTTTCTTTATTTCTTTCATTTAACTTAGACATTTATATGCCACTCTGTAACCCAGTTCTCAGGACAGCTTACAGCAAGAATAAAATGCAAATAACCTGATCTACAAGGTGTTTTGAAAATTAGTCACAGTGAGCTACTGAGGAATTCTACCATGATCGCTGAAAGCCAATCACCCATGGCTTCCCAGAAAACCAAGTTCTTACAAGAGGAAGAGGTGTATAGTCCAGATAATTCTTCATTCTACTCGTAATCTGGAACCACCTCAACTGAGCCACCAGCCATTGTTATAGGAACTTTCCAAGTCTATCAGAAATTCATCCAGATCCACCTGTCTCCAGTGATAGACCATTGTTATAGCCTACCTGCTAATGCACACAAGGATCCTTGATGGCTTAAATCCTATTTGACCATGACAAAGGAACAACAACAAGATTTCTGCACCCAGATCATTATACTGTCCAGCACAGACTAGTATAAGGCCTTCTGGATGAATAGGACCATCCTTCAATGGTGACAGACCTATAATAGTCATGGAGGTCATAAAATCCTGAGACAAATCGAATAGGGGAGGCTCACCATGAATATTGAAATCATTCTAGGACAATCATCCTAGAATACCACACCTGAGACCACCCCAGACAGCCAAAGCCAGGAAATGGTTAACTTCTCATGTTTCTTCCAACCAGGCCCCCATTATGTATACTCAATGGCGGTTGTTTTATTACTCACTGATCTGGCATTCAACAGCAATACTTTTTAAACTTGAAGAGTTGTTACTGTGGCAAGCAGGACCCCATTAGTTGGGAGAATTGTAAAGAGAGCATAGAATTCTCCAGTACAGAGAAGTTGCCTTAAGTGTAAATTATTCCTTCCTTTATATTCACATTCATACTTTACATTGGGAAAAGGATGTAAGGAGCTTGTGAGTGAGTCTCAGATGTATTTGTGTTTGTGGAATTGCCACTTAAATTAAAAACAAAACAAAAAATGAATATTTTCAAAAAATTTTTGTTTTAAAGCGCTGTAATTGTATGTCAGAAGTGTAGCTTCTTCAGTAAAATCTTTCACCCAGGCACCACTTAAAGGACAGTAATATCTAGAGTAGAAATACACAGCAGCTGCTTAACAGTACACAGCAGACCTACCTAAGAGTTCAGGACTAAGAAGTAAAGAGTACCCTGTTCATTTAAAACTACCAGGGGATTTGAATTAGGCAGAGTGTAATTATCCAGCTAATTATCTGCAAAGCCTCTACATTAGCCTCCCTAAATCCTTCTTTAAATGCATCTCTGCTGTGATGCCTAGGAATTCTCTGTAATGGCTAGTCAGTTGATGTGCTGTGACTTCTGCAATATTATGCATAATTATTTCACTGTTTCTTCTCTCTCCCGGCTCTCATGCTATACAGTACTTACCTGTTGTGGTTCTTAATGGTTCTTAAAAATGTCAGGGATTGAACCTTGGACTTTTTGCATGCAGTGGCCATTCTATTAAGAACCAGGGGATCGCTATAATCTACTGGCCATAATTGTGTCACTGAGAGAAATTTATGATAAGGGAAAATGAGCATGTCTCATATCCATATTACGTAGTATCAAGAAGAAAATAAACAACCTCTAACTGCTTGATTGCTCTTTAAAAATCTAATGTGGTGATGACCATGTGAGGGTCTTCTCTCTAATTCTAAATACTCTGGACCTATGTTAATGTATGGTTTTGTTTTGTTTTAAAATTTGTTACTGCTTTAAATTTTTAAAAATGTTTTTAATTTCACTGTAGGTTTAATTCTATTTTAACTTTTGTAAACTTATATTTATATGTTTTAATTGTACATGTTTTAACTTTGTGAACTGTCTTGAGTCCCAGCCCTGGGAAAAAGGCGGGATCTAAATATAATAATAATAATAATAATAATAATAATACCACCTTACTGAGCCATGGGAGGCTTGTCATGGTGAAATAATAATAATAATAATAATAATAATAATAATAATTTATTTCTTACCTGCCTCTCTCTCAGGATCGAGGTGAGGAACAACATCAATATAAATGACATAAAATACATAAAACTAATTAAAATGTATACAATTAATACATTATTAAAATACCAATAAAACTCTTAAAATTCGACTGGGTAGGCCTGCCAGAAAAGATTGGTCTTTATGGCTTTCTTAAAGTCAAAGAGACTATTAAGTTGACAAATCTCTTCCGGCAGGCTATTCCACAGTCTGGGAGCAGCAGAAGAGAAGGTCCTCTGGGTAACAGTTGTCAGCCTGGTTTTGGCCAACTGTAGCAAATTCTTCCCAGAGGACCTGAGTATGCGGGGCGGATTGTATGGGAGAAGGTGATCCCGTAGGTAACCTGGACCCAAACCATGTAGGGCTTTAAAGGTAATAACCAACACTTTGTACTTCGCCCGGAAACTAATTGGCATCATGTGGAGTGATTTTAAAGTTGGTGTAATATGGTCACCCCTAGGTGTACCGGTGACCAACCTGGCTGCCATATTTTGAACTAGTTGAAGTTTCCGGACTAGGCACAGAGGTAGCCCTATGTACAGCGCATTGCAGAAGTCGAGCCTCGAAGTTACCAGCACGTGCACTACCAATTTTAGGTCTTCCAACTCTAGGAAGGGCCGCAGCTGGCATATCAGCCAAAGCTGATAGTAGGCACTCCTGGCCATCGCATCTATCTGAGCTGTCATTTGGAGCGACGGACCCAGGAGCACCCCCAAACTGAGAACACAGTCTTTCAGGGGGAGTGTAACCCCATCCAGAACTGGTTGACACACTTTCAAACCCGGGTTGGGACCTTTGATAGTAAGCACCTCCATCTTGTCTGGATTCAGCTTCAGTTTGTTTTTCCTCAAGCATTCATTCAGAGGAGGCGCACCATCCTTAGCTGATGCTGTTGTCAAAGGCATAGAGAAATATGTTTGGGTGTCATCAACGTACTGATAGCACCCTGCCCCATGCCTCCGGATGATCTCTCCCAGCAATTTCATGTAGGTGTTAAACAGCATTGGGGATAGGATGGCGCCATGAGGTACACCATACAACAGCTCCTTCTTTGAGGAGCAACTATCCCCAAGCATCACCATCTGGAACCTGCCCGAGAGGTAGGACCAGAACCACTGAAGCACAGTGCCCCCAATTCCTAATCCCCTCAGGCGTTCCAGAAGGATACCATGGTCGACGGTATCGAAAGCCGCTGAGAGATCCAGAAGTACCAGCAGAGACACACTCCCCCTGTCAACACTCAAGTGTAGATCATCCACTAAGGTGACCATGATACAGGGGAGTATGCATGGATCAAGCAACCATTTGGGTAGAGCCAATTGCATACTGCTGGGTAAGACCCATGTGATAATCTTCTAGCCATTAGCTGAAATTGATATGTATATACCAAAGCTCCATAGAATAGCACCCTGGAGAAGTGGCTGCCATTTAACTTTGTCTGTGTGTGTGTTTGTGTGTGTGTGTGCATGCAAAACTAAGGCACACACACACTACAATTGGCTGGCTCTCCCATGTATACATAGCTACTATATGGGATATAGCAAGCGGTTGCCTATATTCATCATTAGAAAAATATCAAGAGCAAATGTTGAATTGTGCTATAGGGCCTGAGTTTTGTTATCTTTTGAGAGCATTTTATACTGCTGTCTAGCCTACCATTTTTGATTTATGAAGCAAATATTTTAGTTGCTTGTTCTGCAAGGTAACCAAGTGCAATGTGCACCTCATTTTGAAAAACTGCTTGCAAACATTTATATTTGGAAGAATAGTTCAAGATTCAAGCTGTAGGGTTTTTATCATGGTGCAGTTGTTGTTTTGCCTTTTTTGCATTACTTTCTTGAACTGTCTGATAGATGTATGTTCTGACCACATGTATTGCATATTTCGTAGTTTAAAATCAATATTGAACAGACTAATGGAAGATTAATCTACACAATAGCTTTTAACCATAAAGGCCAATAACAGCATTACCTAAGTTAGGAATATATTAATGATTACAAAATGCTGAAAACAAACATTGAATTGTTATCTCCATCATACCCTAGTTCTGAACTTCTCAGGAACATTAACTTGTCCACTGTTGGAGACCGAATGCTGGACTGGGTAGATGTTGGATTCTATATGATGGTATTTGTTGTTTCTTGCCCATCCCCTTGAGACCATGCATAACGACACCTTTTTTTGTACTTTAGGAATGAGATACACAAATATAGGTTCAGGTCAGAAATGGGAATTCCTTTAGATCACTGAAGGAAGCAGCATCAGAGTTGCAAGCCACACTCCTTCAACCATCCACCTTGACATGTTCATTATGCTCAGGCTACACTCTGCTGGGAGTATTTGAGCCGCCTTCATAATTCTCAGAGTTAGCCTGAGAACATGAAAAACGATTGCAAAATTGGAAAGTGGCCTTAGAGATAGACATGTGGGTTCCCAAAAGCTGCTTGTAAGACTTTGGAAAATTTGGGAATAAGCTCCAGGTATTGCAGTACTTGCAACCCCAGTGTACTTCCACTGATGAAAGCTGTTTTCTAGAAATGATTCTAACCATTAATACCACCAAATTGTGTTGCTTTCTACATAGTTACAATGTTCTGTTTGTTGCCCTGCATCCATGACTACCACTCTAAAGATAGTAACATACTATACTTTGTTTTTGAAGGCCTCCTTCCTTGCTGTTACTAACATTTGTTTAGTATATATCTATAAGGTGTGTATTTTAATCCCTTCGCTTTTATATTTCTTCCCACTGCACTATTTGGTAGGACAGGAAAGGCAATGAGACAAAGGAATCTAGAAAAGCAGGGATGGGCACTTGTGGCCCTACAGACGTTTTGTCCCACAACTATCATGATCCTTCACCATTAGCTATGCTGGCTTCTGATGGGAGTTGTAAGCCAAAACACATGGAAGGCCACAAGTTGCCCATCCCTGTAGTAGAGAATGGGTGTGGTTAAAATCAGTGGAGGCTGGTGTCTCCGATTTTGGTGGGGCGGTGAAACCATTCAGCAGTTTCAGTCAGGATCATCCAGAACTCTAAAGGAACTATCCAAGGTGCTAGACCTATTTTGAGGATAGGGCACAATCCTATTCATGTTTAGATAGGAAAAAGTAACTTGCAGCTTGGCTGGCTCTGGACTTTTGTACAACTTTTTTCTGTCTAAACATGCATAGTATCGTACCTTAAGAGTTAGAATAACTATCATGCCACTTACTATTTTGAATACAGAATTAGACAAATCAGTACGTGTCTATTGTTTCACTTGGGTACTTGCCAAGAAAGATTCATATCACCTTCCAATAGGCTCTCACTCTAGGGATGTCGTGGGAGTTTGAGAAGGGGTGGAGTCTGGTGGACTCCCCCACCTGGCCTTCCGGACTCCACTCGCTGAACCACCACTCGTTGGGCCTGTTCACTGATTGGTTGCCGAGAGCCCAGCGAGAACGGACAGAGGTGAGTCTGTCCATCCCTATCTCACTTGTGCAGCAGCTTGGATAAGAAAAGCAGACATTAGCCTAATAGAGACTTGGCTTGTAATCATGGCAGTTGTAGGCCAAAATATTTGGTGGGCCACAAGTGCCCAACCGTGTTTTAGATGAACATACTATTGATGTACGAGGACAGAAAATGTTTCAATTTCTCTGTCTTGAGTGATGCTTGGAAAGTGGTATGCCCTAGCAGTAAATAATTCAGAGCATCTTATGTTGGTTTACGGAGGCTTTTAATTTCTTGAATTACACATTTTTGGAATTACTGCCTCAGCACACAGAGCTCTCTTGCAATTTTATGTAGCTTGCATTATCTTCCTTTTCTGGAATGATCACAGGGGTTTTTTCCCCTTCAAGCAGAATGCTCCAGGTTCAACCTGGACATCTCCAGTTAAACCGATCTGGGATACCTGGGTTAAGAGAGATCTCTGTGAAAGATCTTCTTGAGCAGCTGCCATCAGAGGAGACAGCACCGGGATAGATACATCCAATGGTCTGACTCAGGATAAGGCAGCTTCATATGTTCACATGCATCAAACAACCTAGTTCAGATTTTTTTCAACTTGGTATACTCCAGATGTGTTGGAGAGTAACTTCCAGACCAACACGTCAGTAGGCACCAGGATGAGGAACGCTGTCCTAATTCCTTTTCACTTAGATTTTCAATAGCCTATTGTTGACAGTAGATATTTGAAACACCGTGTTTCAAATGGGTTCTTAACCTGTGATAATAAGATTGGCAGTGTTTGAAGCAAATGGGGGAAGCAATGGTACAAGAATCATAGAATAGTGGAGTTGGAAGGGGCCTATAAGGCCATCAAGTCCAACTCCCTGCTGAATGCAGGAATCCACCTTAAAGCATACTTGAAAGATGGTTGTCCAGCTGCATCTTGAAGGCCTCTAGCATGGGAGAGCCCATGACCTCCCTAGGTAATTGGTTCCATTGTCGTTCAACTACTCAATGAGGATGGCAAATTGATGACAGATGACAAAGAAAAGGCCAAAGTGCTGAATTCCTACTTTGGCTCAGTTTTCTCCAGAAAGCAGGTCTGTGACACCCCTGGCAAAATGAAGTACAACCTGAAGGGGCAGGATTGAAGCTTGAGATTGATAAACAAATGGTCAAGGAACACCTAATTTCTTTGAACGAGTTCAAATTTCATTTGTCTCCCAACTGATATTGGGGTAATTGAAGTCCCCCATTACTACTACATCACACTTCCTTGAAATACTGACAATTTGCTTATCAAAAGTTTTATACTCATCTTCTCCTTGATTGGGTAGTCAGTAGTAGACTCCGACTATCATGCTCCTTTTATTCCTTGCCCCATTAATTTTAATCCAAATGCTCTCAATGGGGCTACCAGGCTCATCCTGTATTTCTGTGCAGGGCTAAGTATTTTTTTAACATATAGTGCGACTCCGCCTCCTTCATTGCCAGCATGGATTGCTGTACATTTAGAAGGCTACTATGGGAACGCTATCTTCACTGACAATGAAAAATGGTGTGATAGGAAATGTCTTATTGTCCATTCCTTCACAGGCTTTGGTACTCAGCTGGTGCAAAGATAAAGTACCAGTTGGAAATGGCATATGCTTATGTGGCATGGTCAGTTTGCATGTTTATAATTTACATATCAGTGTATATTTTGTATAATTTTCAAAGTACACTGTCCAGATTTGTGGGGTTGAAATATGGCAAATCTAGTCCATGATAAATTCTCTCTAAAATTTACCTGAGGAGGGCTGCATCAGTCTGTCAATTTCAGTTTCACTATTTCATTTTCCCTGTCTTAAGTTCATTCCATTCCATTTCTAAATGAGCTTGCAATTTTTAAAAAGAAGTCTGCAAAAGATTTGTACACATTCTCTGCGCATTTCCTCAAACATATGCATTTGCCTAATATGCACACTTTTGAAAGCAATTTCTCCTAATACGATGTGTTTTTGTACACATGTTTTTGAATAACTGTGCTTCAAAATTTGGAGAAGTGCAAATAGCATAGGATAACTGTACTTTGGGAAGTGCTATTGCTAATGCAAACCAAACCAATTTCTCACCTATCTCTAGCAGCGAAGTCATGGATATAGTGCAGGCTCTGCATTCTATTTATATATGCATTCTCTTTAGGATTGATCTTTAGGTTCTCGTGTTTTCAATAGAAGTTAGCCATGCAGAGCACTGGTTGGCTGGCTCCTGTTTGGCGTTGTAAAGTCACTCCTGCCCCCATCCCAGAGCATTTTTTATGTTTTAAAGTTTGTTTTTATTCGTTCATTTATACAAATAAGTCTTAAGATGGAAGTTAATCAGTTAATAAAACTTACCTTTGTAATTTTAAAAGGAAAGGGGGAGGTGAATTTTAAAAAGCAAAGTGGAACAGGGCAGACTATGAATCAGCAATGATCCAAATGTGTTGTCCATGATAGCGGTGAAGCTGGGCTTGAGCTGCGGGATAAAGAAGAGCAGAAAATGCTGATTTTAATATATGTCTGCAAGCAGCCTCAGATATTTATCTCTTCTAATCTAGTACTGTTTAGAGTTGGTTTCAAACCCTTAAGAAAAAATGGATCTGCTTATAACTCAGCACCAGTTTTTGCAATGTGCTATTGCTTAAGGGCCTCTACATGTTATCACAGATGTGTTTAGGCCTGCTTTATCTTGTGAGACCTGATGAATCCCAGGACATACACATGATTGCTATGTCACAAAGTTCACTGCACATTTCTTATTATTTGCATTTAGTGGGGCACAGAGGAAGGAACATCACAAAGAAGAATAAAAGGGTGGCAAAAGCCGTTGTGGTTGTTGTTGTGGTTCATCATCAACTTTATTATGGTCACTGACCAGACTTTACACATACAAAGATTAGGGCGAAAGCACACACAAATTAAGAAACATACAGCAAAATCAATTCCAGAGAGACCTTATTCTCATAGCATTCAAGAAAAAAATTGTTGTTGTTGTTGTTGTTATTAAACATTGCTGAAACTCTCTGGTTGGTTCACATTAAGTAGAGGGGGCAATGCTTGCAGGCATGATCCTGTTCCCCTCTTACATGTTCCTTGAATACATGAGAACATCCATCCCTATTTTGTAATACTTTCAATCATCAACTTTATTGCGGCCGACAGGCCAGAAAAACAGATAAACAGTCAGTAGTATTTATACAGTATATTCACGGGTACGTTAAATCTGAACATCTTATATAACTACTTGAGCTCTGCAGACCAGTATATTATGGACAAATTTGGCTACTTGGGTTGTAATATATTTGTCTTTGCCCTGAAGTAAAAAGACTACTATTTCGCGAGGGTTCTTATCAGCTAAATCTTTAATTAGGGGGCCAATTAAGGTGATCCTATCATCTCTATAGAAGATGCACTTAATCAACATGTGTTCGACCGACTCTACCTCTAAATTATTACACGGACAGAGTCTCTCTTCGATAGGGGTTTTCTTAAATCTTCCTACCAGTAAGTTAGAAGGGAGGGCATTAAATCTTGCTAGAGAGAAGGCTCTTCTAAATTTGGGCACTGTTAACCATCTCAAATAGTTCATTCCATCTTTGCCATCCTCTCTCAATAGCTCTAAAGAGTGTGGGGAACATGGGCCGCGGGCCTTACCCTTCAGCTCCTGAAGATCTATATCTTTCAGTCTTTGGCTCACAAGACTCTTAGCTACTCTGATGTCCGAATTAAGTAAAACAAAAGGAGGAAGCCCTATCAAGTGGATCTTCTGGGCTATCTCTTTCACCCATTGGGAGACATAAGTGTCCAAGAGAACCTGGGACACTAAAGAATTTGGGGAAAGGCCATGATAGAGTTTAAGCCAGAATTGTATTGAATGGGTCCATGCCAAAGAGCTCAAAGAGGAAAGACCTGCTTCCAAATTAAGAACCGCCCCCGCTACACACCTAGGAGTTCCAAATAAGAGTCTTAGATAGGATGTCTGAGTATCTTCTATCGAACGTTTGTTGAGAGGGAACCAGATTGGTGCGCCAAATAAAAATTGGGCAACTAATTTTGCTCTGAATGCTCTAATAGCCGATGGTAAAAATCTACCTCCCTTTTGATAGAAAAAGCGACATAACGCTCCCAGAGTCTGTTCAGCTTTTCCTTTAATAAAGGATAAGTGCTTTTGCCAACCCAAATTCTCCTGAAACCAGATCCCTAAGTACTTAATGGCATCAACCTGGTCGACTTTCCGCCCATCCATTCTCCAAGGGAATCTAACTTTTTTCTTCGCAAAAACCATGATTTTGGTTTTTTGGTAATTAATTGACAGTTTGTTAACATTACAATATTCTGCAAAGCTATCTAGCAGTCTATTAAGGCCTAGGCGTGTTTGGGATATCAGAACCGCATCATCAGCATATAAGAGTAAGTTAACCCTAGAGTGACCTATTTTGGGCGGATGTGATTGAATTATGGAAAGCCAAGAGGGAAGATCTGCAAGATATAGATTGAAGAGGGCTGGGGCCAGCACACAGCCCTGCCTAACCCCTTGTGAAAGGGTGAATTCATCTGTAACCTGTCCCTGGGATCCACAGCGTACTTGGCCTGAGGTATTAGAATACAGAGATTTTATCAGAAATAGGAGCCTGCCATCAATCTCAAGTTTCTCTAACTTCAGCCAAAGGCGTGCTCGGGATACCGAGTCGAATGCAGCCTTAAGATCAATAAAGGCGCAAAAGAGTTTCCCTCCTTTAGTATTTGTGTATTTTAAAGCCAGGTGAAGCAGAGTCAAACAATGGTCGTTGGTGGAACTCCCAGGTTGGAAACCAATCTGTTCCTGCCCCAGGATGTTTCTGTCAGTGATCCAATCTCGCAATTTTATATTTAGGTAGCTAGCGTAGATCTTGCCCACCACTGATAACAAACTAATTGGTCTGTAGTTGCTTGGGTCACTTCTAGGACCTTTTTTATAGATTGGGATTATCACTGCTTTCCTCCAGACCGAAGGTAGATGACCAGAGTTATTTATCTTGGTAAAAAAAGGCGCTAAGATCGATGCCCACCACTCTGGGGCGCTCTTCAGCAGGTTAGTGCTAATTCCGTCCGGGCCTGGAGCCTTACCAGACTTCAGGTTGATTATCAGTTTCTCAATTAAAGAGGGGTCCACCAGCGGCCATACTGAAAAATTTGACTCAATAAGAGGGCAAGGATTTATTTCGTTGTGTTTGTTAAATATAGATTTAAAGTATTCTTCCCAAGTTACCGCTGCTATTTGGTTAGGCAATGCACCAATCCTATCTCTTGTAGCCCCTGCCACTATTTGCCAGAAGACTTTATTATTTTTAGAAATTGTGGCAGCTATTAATAGTTGCCAGGATTCCCGGTCCGCTTCATACTTCTTCCGTCTAAGAAGCTTTTTATAAGTCTTCTTTAGGATGAAGTATTGAGCGGGAAGTTGTTGTTCGTTATTCTGGCGGTAAACAGCATACACCGTCTGAAGCTTTTTTCTTACTTCAATACAGTCTCTATCAAACCAGTTTTTACTTAGTCGTTTGGGCCCTATCTTATTGGTTTTAGGCTGTAAGGCATCAGATATTTCTTGGATCATCCTCTCATACGCGTCAACAGAGATTTCAGGGGAATGTGCGGCTGTTATTATATTGGTGTACTTAAGATAGCTGTCTGATTTTAATTTTTGGGCAAAAATGTCAGCCGACTCCTTCGTCCATCTAGAATTTATTCTATTAGTATGAGTTTGAATATCTAATAATGGGGTGCAAATATTCAACCGAAAGGGTCCCTCCAAGGCCAGTGCTAGCTCTAGTGGGCGATGGTCACTATCCAGTCGGTTGGCCACACTAAAATGTTTAACAGTGTTTAGCATCTGGTTATGGAGGATAAAATAATCAATAACACTAGAACCCCTACCTGGGGTACAAGTGAATTCTCCATACTGGTCCCTATCAAATCGGCCATTCAATATACTTAGGTTATTTCTGGCGGTCATCTGTAACAGGCAGTGGCCGGCAAAATTAAAGTGCCGATCTTTAGATTGGCGAGCAAAATTTATCGGGGATATTTTATCTGCATCATGTCCCACTGGGCCCTTTGATGGAGGAACTGAATAATTACTAGTTCTGGCATTAAAATCGCCCGCTAGTATTGGAAGGGCTTTTGGGAATTTAGCAAACAACTCCGTTAAAAAGCTTTCAGCCTTCAGCCAAACCTCACGGATAGCTTCTTTGCCAGATAATGGGGCAAGGTAAAAATTACAAAGCAACAGTTCAGACCTTAGGGTACCCAGATGTATATGCAGTGCCTGTATCGCCGAATCGTGGGTAGAAAGTTTTGTTATGTCAATGTCTAAGGTCGTTGAAATTAAAATCGCCAAGCCTTGGCGATACCTGCCTTTCCCCTTATTTCGGAACGCTGGTAGGCATAGTGAGACAAAACCATTTACGAAAATCTCATCACTGGACCAAGTTTCCTGCAGGAATATTATATCAAATCCCGCAAGGTATTTAAGAAGGCTGGGGTCCTTATTTTTAGGGCCCCAGCCAGCAACATTCCACGAGAGGAGCTTAAGTATGGTATTATCATCTCTGGCGGTTAGTCAGATCATTTCATCTATTAAGTCCAATTTCCCTCCCTTATTATCAATAATACATCCATTCTTAGGTCTGCCAGGTTGTTTTCTAGCTTCCAGATGATGCAAATGAGGCTTTGAAAGTCCATCAGCGCTGTCATCTGCTGTGGTCCGGGCAAATCTTGAGCAGGTGTTCATGCTAATATTAGTATTAATGTCAGTGATATCAATATTGTTAGTGGGTCCCGTCCCGCTGCAATTCCTACGTATGTCGGCTTCATTATCTCCGTAGCTCTTACTAGGTGGATTGCTATCTGTAGGATAGCAATCTAATGAAGCAGTTACAATTGCCCGATGAATCGTTAAATTATTTTTTTGAGGGATTAAACACTCGTCATTTCGTGATCTAATGATATCAAATTGAGTGCTTGCCATATCTTTTGCCATATCTTCCTGCTCAGGCTCTGAATCTTGATTGATCAATCCTACCTTTTCTGGCATTCCACTTGTCATGTTTCTACATGGCTTAGAGTTGGCGTTCTTTGCCTTAGATAATAATAATTTCTTCAGTGCAGATAATCTGTCCAGGATGAACTGTTGCTCTTGGGCAGGTAAGGCCTCAAAACTATTTATTAGTTGATTTTCCTCCTGGAAAGGGTCTTGTAATAGAGCACCCGGGTTAGACTCGGTACTACCCTCTTTACTGGGAGTATAATTGGGCACATGATTTGAGAGACTCAATCTGGTATCAGAGTTCCCTTCAGAGCAAATAATTGTCCTGGGGCTGATGGAAGTATTAAGATGTGGTCCAGGACTTCTGTTCCCGTACGTCGACTTAATGGGATCCCTAACACACAGTTTGGTCGGAGGGGCTGTGTTGAAGAAGTATCTGCTAACCAGCATACCTCTATCCCGCAGCCGCTCTCTTCTGCTGTATATCTTGGCGGCTGTATTCAGGGAATCAAAAGTCACCACTGCCCGAGCTGAAAAGTGATTAAAATAAAGATATTCTACTCCCAAAACTCCAGCTTGAGAGAGGCATATTTGTGCAGACTCTGCAAGAATTGCAATGAGGTGATCTATTCTAGCAGGGTGTGATATCACTCCTTTTGGTTTAGGGAAATTTGAGATTACTAATATCCTTGGGTTCCATTGTAGGGACCAATAAATCTCATCACCTGGATTAGATCTTTTCAACTCAGCTTTTGGCTGGTTAGGGGGCTGTTGGTTAGCCACACTTGGGGGCTGAGTAGGTTCGAGGAGGTCATCCGCCCTGCACTCATGTGTATTATCTGTAGTAGTAGATTTACTTGTACTCTTTTGGATACTGCCTTTCTTGACTTCCGAGGCAGGAGTTTTAGTTGCCTTGTTGTTTTTAATTCCTGACCTGGCAGGTTTACTTTTATTGTCCGTCTTATACTTAGTTCTTGACTCCGGCTCTTCCATTAATTTAAAAAGTCTGTCAAATTTCATTTTGGTGGATCTCCTGGTTTTGCTATTAGATTTTAAATTTTTTGACTTTTTTTCCAGTGCACCAAGAGATTTGCTAGATTTGTTATTCTGAATTCTCTTGGATTTAGTACGTCTTGCCCTGGTTTTTTGAGCTGGGCTTGCTGGAGCCTTTATACTGCTATTGAATGAGGGAGCTTGATTTGGGGCAATAAAAGTCATTTCACCTAACTTGACTTGAGCATTGGTTTTAGTTTGCTCAAGAGCAAAAGATGTTAGTGTTGTTAAAAGATCCGTGGTCTCGGACAGATATTGCTTTATCAATATTAAATCGCACCTCCACTCCGTAATCAGATTCCTAATTTCTTTGAAATGAAGATTCATTTGCAGTTCCATATTGGCTAAGATATTATTTTGCTCAACCTGTGGAGTCATAGAGCCATTTATTTTATATATTGCTAAAGCTGGTTCTTCATACACAAGACCAGATGCTTTGATTTGGTTGGGAGAGCTAGGACTAGAGCCTCCATCTGCCGTTGCTGAGTCAGCCGTTTTTCGCCCGTTCATCTTTTCGAGCATTGTATCAGCATCGGCAATCTCTTCTGCTAGACTGTGTGTATATTCTTCAAGACTTTCAGGGTCCTCAGGCCGCATGATACATTGAGGACCCAGGGACCAGTCTAGAGGTGGCTCTGTAGGTGCTGTTTCCTCCAGGTTATTGTATGCTTTAGCCCCTGGGTTATGTTGGAAAAAATTTGTAATTTTTAACTGCTTATGGGTTTTAACATAAACACTCACATCTTCTGCTATAGGGATCATTCCCTTTGATTTATAGCCAACTCTTGTTAACACCATTGCAGCTTGTAGGCAATTAGGACAATTATTAAGCTGTGACTAGAGCTTTAAAAGTCAGTTATTGCCTATCAATGTGTTGACAATTTTCTCTTGATGTGTTGGTTAATTGTTATTCGAACAACGCCAGGATTTCGCTCCTGGGGAGTCAGAAAAGGCTCTGCACGTAGTGGTCTAGCAACGCCCCTACTGGTTTCCAAATTAACCTCTATCTTGTTCTTTACTATCGTTGTTATTGTTGTTAATTCTTAACTTAAAGTTCATGCCAAATTCAATCCTCACTCTTTACTTTGTCGTTATCTTTGCTGCTGGCTTATTAAAGCTTCTCAGAACTTGCAGGCTGCCTTATCTTCTTTGCTTGTTATGTTCTAGTGTCTTTATCTCCTTGTTATTCTTAACATCTGTTACTTCCTATGGTAATATTTTAAAGTGCAAAGTGCCGTAAAAGAAATTCTTAAAAATATTTGTTAGTGCCAGAGCTGTTTTAAAAGGTTTGACTTAAAATAGCTTAAAATTTCTTGGCTTTGAAGTATAAAATTTCAGAGAAGCACTTAACTGAGTTTGTTTGTTTGCAGAGCCCCAGGCGTCCTCCTAGCTTCCAAACGCTTCACTCATTTCCCTCCTAATATACTTACCTGGCAGGGGAGACACCATGATCATGAAGGTGGTTTTCCCAGGGTGAGGCTCATCCATTGCACTTCGGGTGTGCTAATACTTTCAATGTGCAAAATATTTACAATTTACTTATTGTCCATTCTCACATCATCTCTGATTCTGGTTAGTTCCAGACTGAGAATAGAAGCATGCAGTGCAATCCTATCCATGTTTATTCAGAAGTAAATTCTCTGTGTTCACTGTTGCTTATTCCTTGTGAATATGTTTAGCATTGCAGCCTTTGGCTTCAGTTCTGTTCACACTTTCCTTTAAGACCCATTGAACGTCTGCGTAGACATGCATAATATTGCATTGTTAGAATTTTCCCCAAAGCTACCTCATGAACAGATTGACTTATTTCAGGTCCAATAATGTATCTATTGAGTGGATTTCATCATCAAGATCAAATTAGTCTGGACATTTTTATCTCTCAAGCTGACCAGCAACAGTTTAGCACAGTTTTGCTGAAGTCTGCTATTTGTACAATCATTCTAGATTAGCTAAGAAAGGTGGCAGAGAAGGAAGAGGCATGAGATTGAGTTTTAATAATTTCTTCTACTTACAGAAAGGATATATGTTACATTTCTCAGCAGATCTTAGAAGTGTATTGCTGCTATGGTGTTACTACATCAGTACTTTATTTATTTTTTCACCACACGTTCTGCAACTGTGTAAAAGCTGTTTGGTTGCTATGCCTCTTGTATTACATTCAAGAAGAACTGAACTGGAAAAATCTGGCCAGTGCTCAAAGAATACATCTTGTTCATGATCAAGTTGAGGATCTGAGTTAAACAAAGTGTGAAAAATCTGAAAGTCTTTTTTGTGGGGTGGGAAGTTTTCAGGAATGCTGACAGCTTTACACTGTATGTGGAAAGGCAGCTTTACACTGTATGTGGAAATAGCTCGTTAGGTCTACGGAGAATCAGATAAAGAGGCATGGGAGCTCAAAGGTGTCTCCTGGAGCAAATTGGCTTGAAGTTTAGAACAGGGAAGATAGTTGAGGATTGACCCTGCGAATAGCCTATTAACTGGCTTCTAGCCATATCATATATACTATTACAAACTATATTTGTCACGAGCTGGCCCTTTCCCTCAGGCATTCTCACGAACTGGCAAACGGACAAGACACGCACGTCAGTGAGACTTCTTTTATTGACGAAATCACATGGTCAAAAGCATAACGGTTACATTTTTCGACATCCACGTAACGCTGAACGATAGTTAGAACACCTTGAGCATCTTTCTTGATATGAACTTTTCAGGCAAGCACTTGGGGGAGGTAGGGTTAGGCGTAGCTATTATCTTATCTGAACTTCTCCAGGCGCTGCATACGCTGGTTCTTCAGAAGGACTTGGCCAGAGCCCAAACAAAAACTCAGGGAGGAGAAATGCCCAAGGCACAGGGCCGCCTTTGAGCCGGGCAGAGAGAGAGAGAGAGAGAGAGAGAGAGATCATGCACTAGCCAATCTCAGCTTGCTGATACACTGAGCTGACCCTGGTAAGCAAGATCACAGGGAAAGAACTTCTCAGGCTCACACACACACAATCCAGAGAAAACGCAAGTCCAAGTCTATGAAAAACCTCAGAGCACTTTCTAGGGCACAATCTTTAGAAATTCAGAGTCCAAATAGCAAATGAGCAAGCATGTGCAGAGTGCTTCCAAAATCAACAGGTAGAATCCAAACATGAGGGGTTTCAGGCCAAGCGTCGAAAGATGATCTCTAGCAAAACTTCTTCAGCTTTGCTCCCCCGTCTTATAGACTGGAGGCCTAGCTTATTCAAAGCTACTTGACAGACAGGGCCTCTGACCTGTAAACTGTGCCCATGTGCCAACAGGGCGGTACAGATCAACCTCCTTTTGATGACGCTACAATGTGAATTACAGCTTGTAAGAGAGGCCCCCTCTTCATCCAAACATTCTTTCGCTCCCAAGGATACTAGCAGCATCTAGCAGCAACTCTTGTGGGAAACAGAGACAGATGACAAGCTTGCAGAGAAACAGACTTTGTGAAAACAATCTCAAATCCTTCAACTTTCAATCCACAAGGCCTCCAGCCTTGTGGTACACCTGACAATACTGTATACACTGCAAGCTAGCAATAAGTCTCAGTGCTCAGTTATTTTATTTATTTTATTTATTTATTACATATCTATACCACTCAATAGTTGCAAAGCTCTTTCTTATATGCAACAGGAGCAACACAGTTGCTATCCTAAGAGCATCATTTCAGCTGCTCTTTAAAAGCAAAATCTATGAGACTCATGCCATTTAACTAGTCTTGAGCATTCTACAGTCTTTAGATCATTACATAACCAAGGCCTTAAGTATGTATTCTGATACTCTGTACCATAGTTCTTTTACAAAAACAAACTTAACAAAAAACAAACGTAACACTTTAGCTGTTTTCTCCTCTCATATCAGACCTAAGGTAACATATTGACCTGGTTTGCACATAAGCTTGCCAATGGTTCATTTAACCCATGGATTGTTGAATTCTGGGTTGTCATTACGTATGAATCCAGATCCATTGGTTTTCATGGGTTGTTTTCCCAGGCTACAGAGGCAGCAGGCAAGAATGGTAAAACAACATCAACAACAAAAAACAGCTGTTCTACATGACAGTCCTGCACACTGCAAAGCCATTGTGAATATAGGGAGGTAGTGGGCAAAGGAGGAGGGGGAAAAACAACCCAGAGATTGAGAAAACAAACCAGGGTTTGTTCATCTGACAGATAAACCCTTGGAAGATCGTGGGTTAACCATGGGTTAAATAAACCATAGGTTAGCGTTATGTGTGAACCAGGTCACTGGTGCTGCAGCTGTGATACTTTCTGACTGTCTCTCCTATTTTATTTTAGAACCTGAATGAATGTCTTTTGGAATATAATCTAGGTACATTGTAAGAATGTAGGAACAGAATTCAGTTGCAATATATGTTGCAAATGTTTGTTATGGATAGTTGTAGGATAGCCTCAGGAAAATACTACTTCAGTTTCTGCAATAATTTAGTTATTTTTGTTAACTGGAGAGGTGAATGGAAGGAACAGAAATGTAATTTAGCTATTGTGGCTAATAATGGTTTTCTTTTGTTATGTACCTATTTAAGCACCAACCAGAGTTGCTTTATATATAGATTTATCTGTTCTCCTATTTGCTCCCCATCCCTGCAAATTTTAGGGTAGTTTATCTAAATCTAATTTGAGTGTTCAAAAATATAAGTAGAGTTGTAGTTAAAAGTAATTTCAAAAAATTCTGGCTCTTTTAGTGAGAATTGGTCCAAATTTTACCCAGATCTTTCTTGTTGAGTATAAACCTAAAAAGCTTTGAATTCTTAAGAAGATTAAGTAGGATAATTTTACTTTTTGTCATACTATACTTGTAGAAATGGCAGAGATGCCAGAGGCAAAGTCAGGGAGTAAGACAGGACATTTTGACTAAGGTTGCAATCCCACTTTCTTGGGAGTTATACCCATTGAACACAATGGCACTTACTTCTGAGTAAACACACAGAAGTGCTCAGTTCATGTGCAATCTTTATGTGTTGTGAAAATAGGGAATGTCCCATAAACACAAGTATCTAATTTGATTTTTATGACTAAGACTGCAACCCTTCGCATACAAATATGGGAATCAGATTGCTTCTCTATAAACATTACAATGAGTACAAGAATGCAGCCTAAATGTGAAACATTCTTTTCCTTTGTGTCTGCAAATGCTTTTTTCCTTTAAAAAATATTTAAACTCATAATTAAATGAGTGAAAAGATACTCTGTTTTCCAGTCATGTACTGATTATGCTATGTTAACAACAATAACAGCAAGTGGCAAAAACAGAATGGACCTTCAACAGACATAATGCCAAATTAAGATAAGTAAGTTTTCTGTTTAATTTTACTCATCCACAAATTTCTAGGGCAATGCATGGTCTTTACGATCTGAATAAACTACGATCAGAATAACAAAAGCAGAACTATTTTTAAAAGACTCTCATATCAATAGGCATAGCTTTGTTCTCCGAAAGGGTTATCTAAAGCAGCTGACTTTAGATTAGGGTTATCTACTAGCTGTATTTTTTTTAAAAGGTTCATGGAAGAAGTTCCCTAATGCTAATATTTTTAATAATACGGCCTGGGAACAAGACCATGTAATGATTTTGCCTTCCAAACAAGTGTGCATTCTTTCCAGCTTGATTCAATCACCATTGACTGTTGAGGTACTACTTCTATTAGAGTGAAGACTTATTGTTATCATAAACATTTTTAAATGTATTTAATAAATTTAGGGCCAAGTGGAAGTTATCCACATTGCTGAGACAGATAACATGCTGGAAGAATTTCTAACCATGGGCGTAGAGATACTTCTTCCCACAATATGATTTAACCTCAGCATATGTAAGACATGGCCCTTGCCTACACCCTCCACCTCTTCTCAGATGGAAACAGGGGCTTTTGTGTATTTGTAACACTTATTCTCACACGGATCACTGTCTGGAAATTCTGGCTCATCATGAATGGACTGTGTGTTGCTGCATGCAGCTGAGCACCCCCATTTGGCTCCTTCCACTAGCAGGAGAAGCTTAACTAACCACAAATTAAAAGCTTAGTATTAGGTCTGAACTGGGGCTCCCAGCAAGCTGGAATCTTCTGAATTTTGGCTCAGCACTACATGCAAATACAGCCATTCTCTGCCCACTGTATGTTGTATTCATTTCATGCTAGCTATCGAATAAAGAGATATTTGCATACTGTATTTATATTCTGCTTTTCTGCCAATGAATTAAAGGTTGTTTACAATGTAAAATACTACAACAAACCAAAACAAAAGTCACAAAAGACTAAATAATAAAGTAGCAGGCTTCTGCTTGACTATTGGTGGTATCTTCAGGACCTGATGGTATGAGCTCCCTGGCCTGGCCTTCTCTTCTTCTTCTGTCTTCTCCTCAGGGCACACTGGGGCCGTTTCTACACCATAGGGATGTAGAGGGAGGGAGGGCGATCCCGGAAGTACCTAATACACACCATCGGCGCACAGGGACCAGCCAGGGGCCATCCCAGGCAAAAAGCCTGGTGTGGAAAAGACCTGGCTCTGAAATATCTCATTTCCTTTCCTTTTTAAAAGAAAAATAATGTGTACTTTGAAGTTTAATCTCACAAAATTGACCTGGTTGTATATATAGTAGACTAGCTGCAGTTTACATGTTCAGCAACACTTGTTAGCTGTTCAGTTGATCAAATTCTGGCTTAGTAGGCAAGGATATACATGAGCTTCATGCACTCACACTAGCCCATTTGATGACTCTTCACTTTTCCCATTTCACAAGGAGCAAAACATATCAGGAAGCTGCAGTTAACCATAGTTTACTGTTACATCCCGATGGGGAGCTATGGTTAATAGCTTTCGAACGAGCTACGATTCAAAAACCAGCTTTATGAATTCAGCTGTTTGGAAGCCATTAACCATAGTTAATGGTCTTGTTTGCAGGTGCACAAAGCTTGTGTATATCCTACTTTATTAAGCCAGGATTTTATTGTCCAGAGTGGGCCACTGTCTAGATTATGGGATGAGAATGAAAACAAAGCAGTAGACTGGCTTTTGTGTGATTATGCATTTACATGTATCTGTCATAAACCCAAGTTTTGATTGCTCAGTCAGATAGTTATTGCTACAGATCTATGACTCCTACGAAAACCTATAGAATTCTAGTCTATAGAATTTTAAAAAGGCACCTCCAGTATCTCTCCAAGCTTGGAATTAATGTATTTTCTTAGAGATCGTTTCTTTACCTTTGTTCTGGCTCAACCACTGTGACTGGTCAAGGTTGTTCCAAGTCTGGTTCATTTCTAGAAGCAGTTAAGAACATTTTAATGTTTAAATAATGATTTTAGCAATGAATTTTTTTATATATATATATATATATATATATATATATATAACTTTTTTAAAATATTAGTGATCAACATTATACCTTATTGCAGATTGCAGATATTAGTAGTGCGCCATAGCTTATATAAGGATAGGCACCCATGCCTGCTTTATTCAAACACCAGCATTAATTAATGTAGAACATCCCAAGACAGTTTACTGTGAGGAGACTTTTTTCAAGCATGTTTATTGAATTTGAAAATATTGTTCTGGAATCTCAAGTTAAATAAAAAGGTAAATTAAATCAAACTACTTTTGAATGCATGCAATTCTTTGCATATAGAGCTCAGTTCCAAATCCTGTGAGAATCCTGTGGGGAAAGGTTCCCTTAGAGAGCATGAATCAATACCCGACTTCTCTGTTTGCTGGAGTCTTTCTGCTTCTTTATAATACATAATTTAATATAAAAAAGAGCAATTAAAGCTCATTGTCAGATAACTATACGTGGTCCTGTGTGGTGTTCCTTAAGGATATGGAGACATTCATTTCTGAGATTCTTTTGTGTCCAGAAAAAAGAAGATACTTTAACCAAGGTATTTTATTGAGGTGCAGGATTAGCCAGGTGCTAGGGGAAGCAAAATGAAAATCAATATTAATGGTTTTGTCTTTACTTCCTAAAAGTAGCTAATAAATATACAAGCTATATCTTGCTAACACATCAGATTCAGCTCAATTTGCTTTTGAAAAGCACGACCTTCTCACAAGTTTTTTTTTTTTTTGGGGTGTTGTGAATAATCCATAGCAGATGTAGTCACCCGTCTCACTGCAAGCTAAAACCTTTCCACTCACCGTGTCTACAAATAGTTCCTGATAGTCTTCAGAACAGGAAGAGCAGCAGTTGTATGTACAAATATCAAGTCCAGTTTTGGGTCAAATAACCCAAAACACATTTTGTACTTCTAGCCAATGTTACTTTTACATATGTTTACTCTTAAGTCAGTTGCCTTGTTTCCTATTTATAAAAAATTTGCAAGCGAAAATATGCATTTAAATATTTTTAAATGTATTTTCTCTCAAAACTCTCCATTTAAAAGCATTTTAATATGTTTTTTGAGTCAAGAATTGTGCAGGAAAATTTGGGATGTGCAAAAACTGGTGGGTAACTAAGTTTCAACCCACATTTTAGTCAAGGAGTTGTAGTTCAGGTCAGTTCATATCAAAACCTCCAAAACTGGAATTTTTCAAGCAGGTCTAGTTGTCACTGGGGTGAGGCGGGGGTGGCTGTCTATACACAAAGACGGCCCCGCAGTGGCTGTGGGTCTGCACTGCAACTTCACTGATGCAGGCGCAGCTTCGCAGCCATTGCGGGGCTTTCCCACGATGCTATGGTTTGAAAAAGTCGGGGATTTAACCTGTCTTTTCCAGTCAGAGCGACACAAATACAAAGCTTCTGCCGTCTGATGTTACTCCGGGGGCAGTGACAGGTGGAAGGCGACCGCCGATTGGTTGCCTTCCACCAGAAAGAGGGCAGGGGTGGCTCTGATACCTGGATGGCCACCTAGAAACCTCGTGCTCCCTCCTCGGCTTCGGGATTACCCACTGCCGATCCAGGAGAGGGAAAGTGCAGGTTTTGACAGCTACCCAATTTAAAACATGGTTTGCTAGAGGCACCCTGATGGAAGACACTATTGGAATATTTGCACAAGGGAAAAGTATAATGACCACTGCAGTGTGGAAGGTAGAAAGACTGGGAGGATTTACTCTAAAAGATGGGGGTATACATTTATTAAGGTTAGTGATCTTCATTTTCTTGGGTTTGGGATGGAGTGGCAGCCTACCACATAGACTTGTCTAGTGTATTTTTAACAAGATGCCATTATAGATCAAGTCATTGGACACTGATACAGCTATGCATTCCTACAGGATCTGGCTTTTAAAAAGCATTAAGAGCTATGGCTTCTATCATACAAATTAAGGTTTTATTCAAATATGGATCATGAGTATAGCAAGAGGAAGGGTCCATACCATACTGTACATTGGCTTTCTAACATATTTTTCCAAGGAAGGTAAGAGTTGTTTTTATTAATGAGAAAGATCCAAATGGAATACTATTTTTGCAATATAAATTGTAGGCATGGGATACCTGATCCAGATTGGGTCCACACTGGGGGAAATGTTTAAAGCCTTCCATCCCCATGCTGGGGTGCCAATCTGGATCAGACCTGTGCTTGCATTAGAGCAAAAAAAAACAAAACCCAAAGAATATAGCTACTTGCTACATCATTAACGTAATGATCCAGTTCACACAATCAAACAATCATGGCATGTGTGTCAGTTTGAGTGAGTGTGCTGGCTCCCACCCACTCTCCCACTTCTGCTTTTGGTTGTTGTCATGATGAACCTGGAATTCTGGATTGTTTAGGGTCAAACAACCCAAAGTTTTAACCTATGGTTTGTTGTTGGATTAAAACTCTGGGTCGTTTAACCTAAACAACCCAGAGTACAATGTTCACACATCATGACAGTAACCCAGGAATAGTTCTTGGGTTATTTCAGAAATCTGAATGAAATCAAAAGTGGTGAGCAGGCAGAAGGCAGTGTGTGTGCTTGCTCCTGCATGGCCTCATGAATTCCAGGTCATTGTCTGCTTTGGTCCTGTGTTGTGCCAGCAGCTGAAGACATTTCCCTTTAAACAAGCATTTGACTCTGATATTGTTGATATTGTATTTAGCTTATGATAGTGTATTTTAATGATTATTAGTTTATGTTTTTTATATTCTGTAAGCTGCTTGAGGGACTCCTTTTTTAATGGAAAAAGCAAGGTTAAAATGCCTTAAATAAATAAATTAAAATTCCTGTATGGTTTGAATCAAGCAGGAAAAACTGGTTTCCAAAGGCTTACAATTTAGCACAGGGTGCCAGATAAGTATTGGGTAAATGTTGGGCACTTGGCTATTTTATTGCCATTTTATGATTGGTAAAAAATCATTCAATTTGTTGAAAATATATTTATGTTGACAATTTGTCTTGCCCTCTTAGAATTGAATCTTTGCATAGCATAAAGGAAGAAATATACAGTGTTGGTATAAAGCATGTTGATAAACACGTAAAGGTAAGCTACAAGTTGGAAATCCAGAGATGACTAAGTTATTTATAGGTATTGAATCCTGGGTGGCTTAGGGTTTCCTTTGAATTTTTATTTCTTTTATACCTCTTGCACTGACATTTTATATGGAAAGACCTCTTTTGGAAACACATATAGGAATGGTAGATCAGCACATAATAAAACTAGATAAGTAAATAAAATACATAAATGCTGTTATCTAGTGTATGCAGCGAGAAATGTGCTGGATTCGATTATGTCTTAGATATTTAGGGACTGGCTTGCTCTTCTGTGGCTGTTTTTATTGTAACCAACCTGCCACGGTTCCTAATTTGTGGGTATAACTCAAGGACTTAATGTTCATAAGCAGGAGAAAAAGAATAGACATATTTGACTCAGACTAGATTTCTCTTTATTTTCTTCATGCGCTTCAAGGCAGACAGTTTATGCCCCAGGACCTAAAGCACTGTGCTCAACACCACCACTGTCATGTTTGACATCAGATAGTATCATATTTCATGAGCATTAACATTTGCTTGTAAAAATTTAAAAGGCAAGCAAATGAAGAAAGCATAGCTGTCTGGAGCAATGCTGGAGTAGTGGGACTTCTGTCTAAACATGCTTAGGATTCTGCTCTTAATCTTATTAAGCACAATTTTAAACATGGCAGGCTAGATTATTACGATCTCATCATATCTCTCTTGTGCATTTATACCTCAAAGGACACACAATGACATTTGTTATAATATTTTGGATAATGTGGAATAAAAAGTAGGAAATAACACTATGAAAGAGGTATATGGAATGTGTAATGTGCTCAAACAGCTATCAAAGTACTTCAATACCACTATAAAGCAGTAGTGTAGATCTAGCCCAGGTAATTGCACACTAGAATAGTATAGGGAAGTACTTCAAATACTTCCTTGCACCTGTAGAGAGGGTTCACATGCAGTAGCTGCTAGGTGTGAGTCCACTTCTTGCAATTGGCAGTTGTTACCACAAACAGGATGCTGACCTTGAAGAGTTTAGCGTTACATCTGCACCAATATGAACACTGTTAATAGTCCCCATTTTAAATAGTGTTTGAAACTATTGAGTTTGTAATGAGCCAACAAAGTACACATTCAAAAAGCAGGCTACTTATTTGCAGCACTACATCTGCAAATGTGATGCCGCAATATGCTCTACCCTGAAGAGTGTCCAGAAGCTTCAGTTAGTGCAAAATGTGACATCTAGGCTGCTAACTGGTGCCACGTTATCAGGATTATACTATACCTCCCCTGAAAGATTCCTGGTCACCAGTTGCTTTCTGGTCTCAGTTCAGTGTGTTGGTTTTAACATTTAAAGCCCTAAACAGCTTAGGATCTGGCTATATAAAGGCCCGCCTGCCTTGCTATCGACCTACCTGAGAATTAAGATCTAAAGAGAAAGCCCTTTTGAGGGTGCCTTTACCTGCAGAAGCCCATTTGTTGGGTTCACATGAAACACCTTTCTCCTCTGTTGCCCTCAAACTATGGAATACACTCCCTCAAGAACTACAATTTGACCCCACTCTCTTGGCCTTCAGAAAGTGTGAGAAGGCACATGGTTTTAATTTAGCCTTTTAAATTATGTAGTTGTTTTAATGTTTTATTGTTTTTACTGTTTTCAATGTTCTTGTTTTTATTGTTTTCAGGTTTGTTTGTTTTTTAATTGTTGTACACTGCCTTAATGGCATTTTAGCAGATAAGGTGATATATAAATAATAAATAAATAAATAAATAAATAAATTTGGAAAAGTAGGACAATATGAATATCGTTGACCATAACAAAACTGATATGTTAGCTAAAACTGTGTTTGACAAATACAATAAAACATTTTTGCATAAACCAAATTAGTATTTTTCCAAATCTTCTGAAATCACAAAAGTCAATTGGCATGGCAATTTGTAATAGAAAAAAAAGTAAAGAAATCGTCACCTCGTATATTTGCTATTTAAAATCCTGGAGTTAGCCTTCCACCCTTCTATTTTACTCAATCCTGATTTTTGCAAGGCACCCAGCTTAGCCACGTGCTGAAAGCCATAACCTTCTGTTTGACTTCAGACACTGAACATAGGACGCTCAGTATTACTTGAGGTCAGGTGCAGGATATTGAGGTCAACCTGCAGTGATTTGAGCCATATGTGCTGCTGTATTTGCAGCACAGGGAACAGTTAATAATGCTGCTGCTGGGGGAAGGTCTAGTGAAGAATGGCCTAGAAATATCCTGATGCTAAAGGAGTGTTAATAAATACCGTTGGGTATGCTGCAAGGGATTAACTTTAAAGCCACTTTGGTATTTTTTTGCTGTGGAGCTGATCAACATAGCAATATGTGTTGGTTTTCAGCTCTGCTTCCAAACTGAGACATCTGTATTACAACTGGAGCTTTAGCTATTACTATGAGAGGGAAGAAATTTATCCTAAATTAGGACAGGGTGCTAGCAAGTCCCTGAAGGAGAATGGACACACATTTTGCAGTATCAGCTCATTTTTCCTTCTGCATCCAATCGGTGAAGCCATTTATTTTTATACTCTTTGTAACTTAGCCCTACTTATTTTGTGAGATACAGTAACGTAATAATGGTAATTTTCATCACATCATATGTAATATCTGAGTCTCTGAACTATGTTGGCTGAAAGCAACAAGATAATGCTGGGCAAGGCAAAACAACACATGGGCTACACACACACACACACACACACACACACACACACACATATATATATATATATATATATATATATACACACATATATATGTGTGTGTGTGTGTGTGTTCTTTGCACCAGAGGAGTCAAGTACAACCTGGCACTAGCAGACAGCTCAGTCTGCCTATCCCTGCACTAAGGAATAGCTCTGGTTGGTTCAGTCATTGTTTGCTCCAGATTGCTTTCCTAAATTGGCAACCTCCCAACCACCAGTTCTTGAAGCATGGGGCAACAGGTGTGATCAACAGCCCGTTGGCCTTCACTAATTGATCCACACATAAAATTGACATCACAGGACAAGGTGTCAGGTAATCTAGCCATGAGGCACAGAAGAAGAGATCTCTTTCTCTAGTTTGGAGATGCCAGATCTGTGATGAATCCATTTTGATGAATCTGAATTTGATAAAGCAGCTTCTGGGAAGTTCTTCTGTTGGTTACTAAAACCAAAATGCTGGGAGTGTGGGGATATTGGAATACGAAATGGTGATATGCCAGGTAAGATTGTGGTCAACTAACTGTGGGTGGCTTTGCATAGGATATGGAAGGATGAAAAGAAAATGCTTGTATGATGCATTTTCTTTCCATGCTTTTGTGGTCTCAGGCAATGGTGGACATGTAAATTTTACTTTTAACTGGGGCTTTCCACGAGACCCCAAACCCCACTTTTGAGCTCCTTCCCATTCTCCACACGAAGGAGTGAGCACGGGGGGTTGCATGAGAGGAGGAGCGCCTCCTCGCATCCCCATTTGTTTTGGGGGGGGGTCCTTTACTTTGGAGGTGGTGCCACACCCATTCACAGGGTGCCCACACTTCCTCGCATCCCCATTTGTTTTTGTTTTGGGGTTTTTTTCCCCTTTACTTTGGAGGAGGTGCTGTGCCCGTGTCTCCTCGCATCCCTGGTTTTTAAAAACCTTTTTGGGGCTTCTCTCCATGCCGGAGAAGCGTGGAGGTGAGCCAGTGGCCATTTGGCTCGCTGGCCCACCCCCTCCCCCCTGTCTGGGCAGATGGTGACCAATCAGGGTTCACCATCTGCCCAGAATCGCCTCCATCGCAGCTCCAAAGCAAGGCGACAGACAGCAGATGACATTGTTGCCTCACTACAAGAGAAAAAAGTCGTGGTAAGTCCCCGACGTCTTTAAACTGGAGCTTCAGGGGTTTGCCCCTGGATGGCTTCATGATGGTGGCTGCGTCATATAAATGACCTGCCACCACTGCGGATCCACCTGGGGGCAAACCCCTCATCAAGACAAGCCCTAACTCTTACAAGGAACAAGGTGAGGTGTGTCAATCCCCCACCTTACCCAAAACTCTAAAATTGCAACACATATATGGGGAAGACATTTACACATCTTCTGTTCCTGATTCCAAAGCATCTGTCTATGGTTTTTATTTAAATTCATTTTGGGGACACTTTGTACTTGCATAAGAGAGAAACTGTTTATGTTTATATGTCAGAAATAATCATTATATATTTCACTTATCTCCATATAAAACAGAAGTGAAGTGACAGGAATTAAAGTAGTAGATCTTTTAGTTCTTCCCCTAGGCCCAAAAAACCCCAATGGAATTAGTTCCTTTAACCTAGGAATGCACAAGTTTTTCAGCTTCGAGGGACACGTCGGGTGTCTGCTGGGGTAGGAGGAGCCACAAATGTGCATATATGAATTCAGGAATTTAAACGATCTATAAAGACTGAGCTCTTCCGGCAGGCCTACTCAGATTAATTTTAAGTGTTTTATTGGTGTTTTATTGGTATTTTAATATTGGTTTTATGTATTTTTAATCAGTTTTGTGTGTTTTATGATGATGTTGTTCCCCGCCTCGATCCGGGGGGAGAGGCAGGAAATAAATAAATATATGATGATGATGATGATGATGATGATGCACATAAGCCACTTGCTCACTCACTGTCTTGCATTCACATTTCTCTCCCTTTCCCTCTCTCTCTTACACACACGCGGGTTTATTCCCCTAAATATGCATACAGTAAACCATCTGATAAATTACCAGAGCAATAAATCATAGATACCTGTGATGTTCTACTGTTTAGGGATGTGAATGTGTGGCAAAAGTTATTATTGGGAGATGCATTTAGTCATATGTCTTTAGAAAGTAAAGTTTATAACTAGTGGGTTGAATGACTAAGCCGGAGTGTACTCACTGTTTGGAGTTGCAAGTCTGGGTGAGTATGAAATGAGTGGTAAGTGAGTGCTGATTGGCTAGTTGTTTGGAGTGCCTGGATTGGTGGGATGTGTGAGAGTGGGAGGAGCTGGGGAGCGAGTGAGTTATATATGTGTCAGACAGGGTTGATCTGACAGGAGGGGTTGATTTGGGAGAGGGGGGGAGGGAGAGAGCGGGGGAGAGGCAGAGGCAGAGGCAGAGGCAGAGGCAGAGGCAGAGGCAGAGGCAGAGGCAGAGGCAGAGGCAGAGGCAGAGGCAGAGGCAGAGGCAGAGGCAGAGGGAGAGGGAGAGGGAGAGGGAGAGGGAGGCTGAATTTGGATGACACAATAAGCAACTGGTGTGGGGGGGAACAATCGTCAGTTGTATTGACTATCATGTCGCCGAATGCTGCCATAGTCAATTCAGCACTGATCCTAATCCACACCACAGTTGATTATTTATTACCATGTTGTGTGGGGAGTACCCCCTAGATGAACAACTGTAAAGTTGATTATTACCCCACCATTGACTAGCGTGTTGTGCGAATTCAGAGAGTATCTGGTGAGGTGTTTGATTGATTTAATATTGTGAGAAGAAACAGTTTAGCTTTAAGAACAGTTTGAAACATATACTGTAAGCATTGTACTTGAAGCCGCTATGCAAATGAACTAAGGAAACCAAGAAGCTTACTGAGACGCAATACACTTATGTTAATAAATCTTGTTAATTTCATCCAACTGGTGTGGTCATTGAAGTGTACCTGAAGAAGGTACTGGTGGCAGTGGGAACAATAGAGGCTTGTCTGAGGCCAGGTTGCTGGGCTGTGGAGCTGTGGGACCTAATAGTAAAGGCTGGACAGGGGCAGCAGAAGCAAGAGGCTAGAATAAAGTGTCACAATACCATATCACAGTTTCCAGTGGAAGAAATCTAAGCTAACATGCCTTAGCATTAGTTAGCCACAGAGTATTACTGCCTCTCTTGTAGATGCCCCTGAAATAGGTTTTGGAACAAGTAGAATAAAGATCAGAACTGAGGCTGAAGCTCCCTCCCCACCTAAGCCATTCAACCTGATCATAAAATAGGGAAGAAATGCTCTAGGAACAAGCTTTATGGTTCCTGCTATAGAAGCAGAAGCATTGTTTTTAGAACTGGCAGGAACCTTCAAACGCTGCTTTCTAGGATGTCCTGGGGACACTCTAGGAACGCAGTGATCCTGTTCCTTGACCATTTCCCCCTTTTGTTTCCTTTTTGTTTTCTGGCAGCCAGAAATAACATGTGTCTCAGGAGCCACTAGACAAGGCTGGGGGTGGGGTGGAAAGCTCATGGGACACATTGTTTTCCACCCCTGCTCTAGCCCAAGGAAACTGTATACTTGTTTTATTTAGACAGCAGCACTTTCTCCATAGCATGTGTCAAACTGCTTTTGAAATTAGGGGAATTTCAAAGGCAGCTTGTGATATGACTTGTAGGAAGGGATGAGCTGTTCAAACAGAGAACTCAAAAATTCAGTGGGGCTAGTAACACACACCTTCTGGTGACCCTGTGCAGCTCTTTGGACCCCTAGTCTTGTTTAATTTTTGTAAGCCTCCATAAATCCTTTGATCACGTAACGGTTCAGTGATTGAAGTGTGTTGCGGGCATTGTCATGATCCTGAAGAGTGAGCAAAGTGGTACTTTTCTTTGTTCCCATAAAATTTAATGTGCTTTAAGAGTATTGTACATCGTAAATAGCTGGACAGATGTGAATTAATAATATCTTCCTTAAGTAATTCGGCAGAGAAAATTAGTGCAATTGTAGAAGTGTTAAGGAGCTTGCTATGTAATACCTTTTTGTCACTCTCAGTGGAAATGAAGTGCATTTAGATTTATACTTGAAATTTCAGTATTCAAAGTCAACGGCTTTGAATATTCTTTGAACATCTTTTAGGCATTCATTTTTCTTTTTGTAAATGTACATGGATTATTTTTTAAATGTTACCTTAGTCATTTTAAAGGACGCTAATTAGATGTCAAAGACTGTTCTAAAGAAATGTGCATATATTTGTCACTACATTTATGTGTGATTAAGTTTGAAGAGACTGAAAGCAAAATTCTTCATTGGGGAGACTTGGCTGAAATCTTATGCATAGTTATATGGGTGTTGGTCCCATTGAAGTCAGAGTGCCATACTTCTGCATAAACATTCATATGATCATGCTGTTTATTTCTCTCACTCTCACGAATGAATGAAAACAACTAATTGCATGGTATCAAAAACATAAGGTATCTTCATATTTTCTCCTGCATGGTACATCATTGCTGGGATGATGGTGGGTGGTGATTGTAATTGGGAAATTGGCACAGGGAAGGGCTAACGCCACACACACCCCACCATCATGATCCAATTCTCTCTCTCTCTGGACCGATCTTCACCAAGCAGGATATGACACTTTGAAAACGTTTTGAAAACTGTATATGAAGTGTGTCCTGGGCCCCAAGAGTTGTCACTACTGTTATAAACCATTTTAAACAGTTTTAAAGCAGTTGTGTAGATCCTCTCTCTCTCTCTCTTTCTCTCTCTCTCTCTCTCTCTCACACACACACACACCTGAATCTGAGATTATGTAAAGCATAGACATTTTGATACTATATTAGTATCATATATAAGATGTATATAACTCAAAGACTATTTGCTAAGAACAAATTCTGGAAATTGGAACAAAAGTGCATGTCTGTTCTAATTACTCATGCTTTATTCTGCATATGCTGTTGAAACTTTAAGAAGTTAATGAAATGGGAAGAAGACAGGCGTGGGTAAATAATGGAAAGGGATTGGTAGTCATGAGATAGAGACATGTAATAATGCAGGTCATGGAAGCTGTGAACATGGGAGCCTTTACAGACACTGCTGTGTGTTGATTCAGGCAGTTAGACTCACATCCAATCCACACTTTCAACAGCAAGAGACTAATAAATGCATAAGTTCTAAACTGTAGAGGGAAGATGAATAGAAGTTGAAGTAAAGGTAATGGTATGGATAAAGTGAAACAACAATGCAAGGCCAGGCGAACCAGGATGTAACTCAGGACAACAGCAGAGAACCAAGCCAGAGGGAGACTTGCTTCTACTGTGGAAGAGCTGGTGTTGCAAACAGGATTAGAAATTCTTTCTAGGGAACAATCAATCCATGTGTGATAGTAAATGGTAAGGCTTGATCAGCTCCTGATATATCAATAAAGGGAAAAATGTTTCAATGATGCATTTTCTCTTGTTTTCAAAAATTTTTAACTGTTTGTGATTTTTGTATTTTACATTGTGTTCCCCGCCTCGATCCGAAGGGAGAGGCGGGTTATAAATAATAATAATAATAATAATTATTATTATTATTATTAAAACTAAAGCAGTTCCAAATGCAACGACTATGGGGCAATATGACAAATAATGCGATGCCCAATTGGAACAGAACAGACACTGTCCAGGATCCAAAGAAATGAACGTCTAGTTCTATATACTAATGGTGCTTTGGGCTTGTGTTTATTTAGTAGTAGCAGCTTTTCTTCCCAGCTCCCCCAAATCCCACAAGGCAAATCAGATTTTGGTACGACATGGGAGTCTTCTGTCCAAGGGGGAAAATTAAAATCTGATTAAGCGTTCTCAAGCCTTGGGTCGTAGCAACTACCTGCATGTTGTCTGCAGCATATGTCTGTAAACATAAGGAAAGATTTCAGCTGGGATTATCTGAATTGTGTATCTTTTGCTATTTCCTCACCAAATGTTAATCCATCTCCCAATTTCCCTGTATTTACAGATGAACAGAAAACTTTGAGCTGTGCTTACAGTAACACACACACACACACACACACATATGTGTGTGTGTGTGTGTATACATGTCATCACAGGATAAAGACCATGAATAGAAAATGTGCCATCTATCCGCCTCACCTGAAGGCCACCTATCCACTTTCTAGTTTCTTTAGAAATAGGCTTCAATTTCTTGGTGCTAGTTAAGCACGTGGCAAGTTGTCCATTTATAGATTAATAAATAAATAAAGAAGCGAATATTGAAAGATGAAATTTTATGTTTCTTTTATCCCCTTTGCCTGAAAGGAATGAAGAATGTAAACTTGACTTGTAAAAATCAACATTACATTAGAGATACTTTTTTCAATGTTTGTCTGGTCTGACAATGATAAATTAACTTTTCTTTCACATATCAACTGTTATCTAAAGTAATATTTCCAGTTGAGCACGTAGCATCAAGGAACTTGGTGTTTGAGAAAACTTTGTTAAACTTCAGCTATCAAAACGGATCACAGTTGTGATAAAGGCAATGTTTGTTTGTTTTTTAAAGTACTTTTAAAAATCTCTTCTCCTCTTACACTTTCCTTCAGGTCTCAAAGGTGTTCAGCTGTGTGAATGAATTCTAGGCATTACATCAAATAAACAGATCAAAATATACCTTATCTATTTCATAGATTTGATGGTTGCATTATCCTATATGGCTGATTGATTTTAGGGGTGTGCACTGGATCGGGTCCGATCCACGATCTGGATCCGATCCAGGGGAAATCACCAACATGTCCGGCCCCCAGGGGGCGGGTCCAGTCCCAAGGGGTGTGCCCACCCGAACATAGCCTTGGTCACATGTCTGATTTCACAGCACACAATTAAGACAAACATGTGCAACCTTAATATTAAAATCACAGAAATAAAGAACAAGTGAGACATTCAATGTATCTGAAATTAACATTTAACTTTACTTTCTGTACAAACATAACACCTTCATATTAAAATCACACAAATACAGAACAAGTGATGCATTCAATGTCACAGAAATTTACATTAAACTTTAATTGTTGTACAAATTAACTCTTGTCTTCTTCCTGATGTCCCTTGGAATATTTATCATTTGATCTGATTTTTCTTGGAAGGGGTGGGTTGTGCATCAGCAAAGAGTAGAAATCCTTACAAGACATGGCTTTGTGGTTGTATTTTAGTTGTAGAAGTCCTTTCAGCATCTCCACAGACAGCTGGCTCTTTTGTGTGGTCCACTGGCTTTGCATTACGGAGAAAACCCGTTCCACATTGGCGTTGTGGGACGGAATTGCAAAAAAAGAACTGTGCGATGTTCAGCAGTTCGGAATGGAACTCCACGCTTTTGGACCACTCAAAATATTTAGTCCACTTTTGGTGTGCCATTAGGTTCTTGAAGTTTTCCTGGCCACACATGCTTTCAACAAAACTGTTCAGATTTGAGACCTGATCAGAGCACTTCATTTCATTGATGAAAACTCCCTTCTCATTCAAGTAGTGAACACAAGGCTCCACATCACACCATTTGGGTGCCTCAGTCAGGTCAGTCCATCTGAATATGGAGAACTCTTCCAGGGGTCTCATCCATGCCTCCAAATAGTCAATACACGTGTTGTACTGATGTTCCAGTTGCGCACAGAATGTGTCACATTTTGCGCCAAGTCCCTCCTCACGATGTTTCCTCAGGAGTTCCTTGACTTTAAAGGGCATAAAGTTTTGTTCCTTCCGATCACGCAGGTTCTGCAGTACAGTGTTCAAGCAGGTCAGCACTTCCACCACAGAGTTGCTTTCACGTTCAATCTGTTTTATGTGTGCTTGGAACATGCTGAGGAGTGAGTGCAGATGCCAGAGGTAGATCTCATTGAAGGGATCCTCAAAGAAGTCCTTGAGTACAGCAGGTTGATTTTCTTCAGACAGAAAGAAGGACTTCAAGGCCGGCAACATCTGCAGGAGCCTTTGTATGGCAGGGAATAAGGACAGCCACCGTGTCTGGCTGTGAGAAATTATCTTCTGGTATTCAATGTCCATAAACTCACAGTACTCCTTCAGGGTGTCATTTATCATGGTGTAAATGCTGAAATGCTTGTAGACCTTAACAAGAATATGCTCCACAAGAATATGCTCCAAGACACATCCAAGCCCTGACAGTCATTTTGGAGCAGCATTTGCTGCCAAACCTAGCCCCTTACCTTATATGGTAGGACAGCAGAATTGACCTAACTAGAGAGCATACACAACTTAACTGCCTTATCTCCTAGGTCTCACTGTGGTTCTCAGTATTTAGGCAGCCAGGATAGTGCCATTCACGTAAAAGGATATATTTGGGAATATATAGAGATGACCTTGAAATCCTTTCTCAGTGTTTAATTGAGAACCAATCTATAAACAAACCTCAGATACGCAACCAGGCAAACCAAAGGAGTTCTTTAACCAAAGTTGTATCATGGCAGCGTCATACCATTCTGTCCACACTATTGTGGCATATATACTATCGTATATGCAATTACATTCATACGACCCGCACAGTACTGCATCAAAACGGCACATTTCTATCAATTTTATTTTTAACAAGCTCTGGCACTGGAACATCACAGTGCAGTAGCAAAACTTGGGTGTCACCTTGGATACAGAAACCACTCTTTAACTGTTCCCTCCTTCAGAACCCTCAAATTTCGCCTTGCCCTTATTGCAAGCAGCAACGTGACTTGATCTGTTCCTGAATATACTGCAAATCATGAAGATAAAAGCATTGCGCCACATCTTCTAGCACTCAGGAGAGCTACACCTGTCATGGTTCCCTAGGCTTTGAGCCTGACATTCTTTAAGCTATTGACCTGATTCGCACAACACGGCACGTCTCATTGTAGGTTATTTAACCCACAATGAGCTGCAGCAAATACAGGCACCACTTTTCATATCCAACCCCCATTCAGTGGTTGTTGTATAGTGCGAGCTCAATGAGTAGTTGGGGCTCTCATATCATGCAAACAGAGAAAAGGAGGATATTTCACACAGTGGGGGCTGGTAGATGGGGTTTGGGAGAAAAGTGGACATGTACAGGAGGCAGGAGAAAGCTAAGGTGTGTGTTTGTTTTTCTCACCAGCTTGGATTTCATCTGGGATGGGCAGAAGATAGATCTCTACAAGTTTTGGACCAACTTCCAGCATTCATGGCCATTAGTCATGCTGGAAGAGCTTCTGGGGGCTGAAGTCCCAAACATTGGAAACCTACCTTCTGCCCAACCCTGATTTAATCTACCAAATTTCAGGTCTTGTAAAGTTCACATCCCTTTGAAGTGGTATTATGCAAGTTCCCCAGAATTCATTTACTACTGACTTCAGAGATATTAGTTCTGGGCTCCCCAACCTTTTTGGAGCTGTGGGCACATTTGGCAATTTGAGGTACCGCTGTGGGCACCACCACAAATTGGGGCTCCCATGGAGGATGTGGGTACTCATAGAATGGGCATGTTCAGACAACATGCTAAGCCATGGTTAGGCCGCTAACCCTATTTTAGTAAAAGGTTAGTGAGCATGTTTAAAGCATAGTTATATAGCCACCGTGTTTAGGAATGGTTCACACGACACGCTAAGCCATAAGGTTTAGCTCAAAAGTGCTTTGAGCTAAACCATCCCAGCTTTGGAAAACTGGGATGGTTGGGCAAGAAAAAAAAGACTTTGTTATCTCGAAGTTCAAACTGTATAAAGAAGATTTTTCATATACATTATTTAATATGTTATTCTTGAACATTTTCACTCATACAAAGCTCCTGCAAAAGCAGCATGCTGCATCGTTGACAGTACAGCAGTATAGCCACTGTTACACATTATCCCAAATAAACACATGCCAACACAGCATGTCCTAGGGTTAGCTCATAAGCCTGGTGAGCACATTTATATTTAACTTATAATGATAAATAATAATAAAACAATCCATAATGCTATTTGTTGCAAGCGTTTTTATTGTAATACTTCATTTGGGGGTGGGGGGAGAATTCATCTTCAATTTGTCATAACAGAAATGTATTCGTTTGCATTGCAACTCTAAGTTTACATAGAAAACATCAAATACTACCCTGCAATACTATGTTTGCAACACAGTCCTATACATGCTTTCCTTGGAGTAAGTTCCCATTGAAGTCATAAGGCTTGTTTTTGAGTAGACATGTATAGGATTGCAGCGTAAATGCCAGTTGTTTCTAGAAGCTGATATTCTAACTGAACATACAAAGTCAACACTACTTAAGGATGTTTTGACATTGTTGCTGGCTGTCCCACTAGTATTGTCATTGAGGATAAGGGATGAGCTGCTGGAGAATATCCAAAAAGTCTTGTATTGGTAATTCATTATTCATTACAGGAGCTAACCTAGGCAGTATTTCTAGGATAATCCAGTCTGATGTTGCTTACATATTACTTACCATCACTTCTCTTCGTGTTTTATTGATTACAAATATCGGTGTATGCTTACTTGATGAGAAAGGCAGCTAATCTAAAATAAGAGGCAATTGTATTACTTTTTTAAACCTAACAATTATAGCTTAAAGAGCGTTTACCAAACATCTAATACTTGAAGGGCACCTTTTTCTTAAATTAAAAGTGGATGCATGCTTCCCTCGTACACCAGAAAAGTTTTGCCATTAAAGTGTAAAAAGAACAAGAATGATCCACCCACTGTGTTTCTGCATAAGTCACTGATCATAATTCCTAACTGGAAGGAGGCCAGGACAATGACTCATACAGACACGCAACATGCAGTCTCTCATTGAGAGCTGATAATTTTGCTCTCTGCCTGCATCAGGTCAGGAATGAATGAATGAATGAATGAATGAATGAATGAATGGCACAATATTTACACTCAGTACATACATGTGGCAGGATTGCCTGCATGAAAAGAGTGAAGACTAAAGGTTTCTCTCCCATAGCACAGCAGTGTGTCCAAGGACACCATTTGTAGGTTACTAGCTAGACGTGAATTACACTTCGCATTTATAGAGCATTTTAGAATGTTTGCATGCATTATTCGTAATTCTTACAACAGCCCTCTAAGGTTGACCAGCAATACTGCAGCTAGAGGAGCAAGGCTGAAAGCGAGTTACTTGTTTAACATGGGGGATATTTGACCTGGGAACTTTCTAGTTCATCGTGCAGTCTCTTAGCCCTATGCTACAGAATGGTCTGTTGTAGTCCAGTATTTGATAGGAGTTTTACAGGGATTAAATTTTGAGCATCAACTTTATTTCTACTTTTCTGAGACTTTTTTAAAATTACTTTCCCTCTTCATCTTCGTACAAGGAGCTTATCTGGGATTTACGAGCATTCAGAATAAGGCAGTGGTGCATTTAACACTATGACAGACCAGGGATGGGAAACTGTTCTAGCCCTCAGAACTGGATTGCCTACCAGGATTTTCCCTGGGGGCCAGATGACATTGGGGCAGTCTCCTCCCTTCCAAAGCCTTCCCCAGTCTTATTGGAATGCTCTCTCTGCACGGAGAAAGGGTCAGCCTTTCCCTGTTCATCACTGTATGGGGCCTGGGAGAGAAATTGGCAGGCTGGATGGGGAATGCCACAGGCTGGATCTGGCCCATGGAACAGAGATCACCTATCCCTGACCTACATCATGATTTAGGTGATTGGGAATAAGTCAGACTTAGCCTTGGGCTTATTCTCTACATCCTTTGCTCATGGGAGGAGGAAAATAAGAGTCATTTTTACTTTAGAACAAACCAGCTAGGCCTGAACTTGGAAAACTGTGGCACAAACGAGCATCCGAAACCACAGTTTGATCCTTGTTTATTTTGTCTAATTTTGGTTTAAGCAAACCAAAGCTTCCTGAGTGCAGAGAAACTATAACAAATAAATTCAGCCACTGTTCATCAGGCAAAAAAAAAAAGCTTCTAACCTGGTGCCTACAACTTAACAATAAATGCACCTCACAACATTTCTAGGTAGGGCATTCCATAGCTCATGACCACTGAAAAGTATCTTTTCTCAGCCCTCATCTGCCAGAACTGTGAAGGCAAAGGGCACATGCAGAAGGACCTCAAAAATCTTAGTAGCTTGGCAGATTCCGATGAAAGTAGGTGGCCTTTCAGGCCCTTCAGCAGTTGAAAGTGCTGACTTTCCTTTTATTATTAGGCAAAATATGTAGTTCAGATACACACCTTTTCCAGACCAGTTGCTATTTCGAAAAGATTTAGAAGAAGTAATTCCGCATAACGGCCTATTTCACTATTACACTAGATATTAGATATTTTGTAGAAATAAAGTGAAAGAGAAATTTATTGGTAGAAGGGATTTAGAAATGCACTGGTGGTTTTAAAAAGAAGGAAAATGATACATGTAAAAACTACTCACGCTTCTTAAGCGAATGGAGTGTAAGCTATAAAGTGATGTGTAGCTAGACTTTCATGTTTAAATAGGCTGCTTAGCCATTTAGATCCCTTTACTTTGTTTTGCCTGTAATTGTAAATAAATCACATTGGAACCTCTGGGTATGAAAAGAGAAGCAGACTTATTGGGCTAAATTCATCACTAACGCAAGCCCATTGAAGTTAGCAGAATTTTACCATAAATTTCTTTGATCCTCGCAGTATTAATTATTCATAAAGATCTCTCCTTTGATAGAAGGCAAAAAAAGAGAGATACACTTGAAAGATACCATGTCTTTAAAGAGTTGGTGTAATAATCCTGCTGGTTTTCCAAATGTATTCCGGCATTGGTAGCATAACTGCGGCGTTAAAATGCTGGCTCCATGAACAAAACTCGGGCTCTTTTGTGTCGCTTTGAAAATAGAATTCTCTCTCTCTCTCTCTCTCTCTCTCTCTCTCTCTCTCTCTCTCAGGGTGTACTTTCAAAACTCTGAAGAGATGCAGTTCTGTAGCTCTGCCTGGTTCCATCACCAGGCTTTGACTTCAGAATCCTTTGGGTTAGTCTTTATTAATCTAAGAAAACTCCTACCTTCTGGCTAATCATGCTGTTTGAATTATTAAGGTTAATAATTATTAATGCCAGATTGCCATTTCCAAAGGCATACTCTGAATAGTACAAATGACCTCGGGTCCTGTGTTTAATGCCGGATTATAGTGTCTCCATTTAGATGCATTCTGCATATCCTGGCGGGATTTCTAGCAGAAACTAACCCTTACCTTGTCTTATATCTCATTGTGTCTAGAGTGTATTTGATGTATCCACCTGGAAAAGGAATGACTGAAATTCTTTCTCCAAATTTTTATTTTCTCTTTGAACTGGCAGCTGAACTCAGGCAACCATACATAAGGTGGAAAAGCCACCATAGGTGAACATTATCTTCAGATTCCCATCATAATGTACCTGTGGTTGTGAGATTTCAAGATATGGTGATATGCTAGACAACATGGCGATATGCTAGAAAACAATTTCAGGATGTGGTAACATGATTTTAGTATGAGGTCACTGCAATATTTATTATCAAATGAATATTGAAAGTGACCTTACAGTAAAATCATGTTATCTCTTCCTAAAATTGTTTTCTAGCATATTGCCATGTGTTTTCTAATGTATCCCCATATCTTGAAATCTCACCATATCTTGAAATCTCAATATTCATTATCACTTGGAGCAGCAGTCCGGGTTCAGAATGCGCTTCGGATGAGGAGCTGGAAACAACTCAGGCTGGAGCATCATGACCAGGCTTAAGCCTGAGTCTATGGGGTTAGGTGCCTTTGATCCAGGGACACCTGAAGCTGAACCTCTAGAATCCATATCCTCAGAGCCTTAACCCACTGAGAAATTTATCCTCTCCACACCAGGGACCCACATCCCCATGTCAAAGCCAGTAATGAGCCTGGAGGGATTCCACAGAGAGTTCTTAAGTTCCATACTAGAGGTCTACACTTTTAAGGCATTCCAGTTCTTAAAGAAGGGTTGGAGCCTGAGAGGAGTGATTTGGACCTGGAGGCATTAAAGGCTGCAGAAATTGTTAAAGCAAGTTGCTCATTTGGAGCTCTCCATGATGCATTTAATTACTAGCTTGGCTTACCTCATTGTACACTGTGTACTTCTAATAAGTTAAGACAGGATAGGAAATATGAGGGTAAAAGTCACTGGCCCAAAGTGACTGACCCAATGTATTGTTCCATTGGGTTTTGTTGAGTAAAGGCTACCGGGGCAGCAGTAACTGGCAAAACTCCAGTCAGTCCTTGCTCAGCTGTGAGGGTTATTAGGATAAAATGGACAGGCAATTTCCTTGCCACCATGAGTTCTTCGAAGGAAGAATAGGATGCAAATGTAATAAATATAATGATGGGAATAACACAGGGGTAACAAGTTCTTACATGATTCTGACTGACATCCATGTGTAAGAATGTACTTGAAGCAGTCTCAAAACCAAAGAGTATGTGTTCTTATAGTTATTGATTTCATGCTCATCATTTTAATAGATTTGGCTGTGAAACTATTTATTATTATTATTATTATTATTATTATTATTATTATTTATTACATTTATATACCGCTCCATAGCCGAAGCTCTCTGGGCGGTTTACAAAAATTAAAAAGACTGAACATTAAAAAGACAATATACAAAATTTAAAACCATAAACGTAAAACACCTGTCATTAAAACACTTTAAAACATTTTGCAGTACTTAATCTATTTTAATCTACTTTCCTTTATTTTAATGTTGATATTATACTGGATAACTTTCCTATGATAATGCTTCCCTGGAAAATAGATGTTTCTCCAATTCTCTTCATTAGCGGCCACTGCTGATGTAGATTATTAAGGACAATGGGAGATTTGCAACATAATAGGTTATTTATTAGTTGTTCCAGTAAAGGAACCAGACAAAAAATCATTCCAATTTAACGACTGTTTACCTTCTTAATAAAATTAGTTTAAAGTCTTGAATAAATTTTTACTTGTTTGTCATACGTTCTGTTGTTTTATATGTAAATCATTTTGACAAATTTCTCCTAGAGTTTTACATATTTTCCCCTTCAATCCACCTTCTTCTACTTCTGGACCACATTTTTCTTCTCCACTTATTCAAAAGCTGATGTCTTGCATGCTCTCTATCTTTGTTCCTGCATTGCCTCAAGAATCCATAAACTACACTGGGCTGAGCAAACTTAACTTGGAGTGAGTTGATTGTCTGTAGTGAACCTTTTGACACACAACAGCTGCAGATGTTTGCTAAAAACGTAAATGCTATGGGTTCCTTCTCTTATTTCTGCTACTACTTTATTTGTAGCCACAATGAGAGCCAATACCAATAATCAAACTTTACTCTGAACTGGACTCTGTCACCCTAGAGTGGCTTGATCATCTACATCCGCTTACCATGTGGTAAAGAGAATTTTACTGCACATCGACTGCTAAAAGATAGTAGAACAATCACTTGCATGGGCTCATGGGTCCTGTTTTTTGTTTGTTTTAACTGCCTTCATCAAGGCTGTATTTTCATTTCTTCCTAAAAGCTGTACAAATTCTATCAACCTCTTGAAGATTGTAATGTAGTTAAGAGGGACACCATTCTGCTTTGTGTGTATTCTGATGGTTTATTTGGTTATTTTAAATTACTGTTATAATGAAAAATAGTATACCTAGCTGTTCATTAGCAGGTCCAGCATACTATACACCAGAGATGGATGACTTAATCAACACAGAACATACATTAGAATTAAGAAGATAGGTGCTCGAAGGTATTTGGCATATTACGTTGTATATTATTAACACAGTTTATCATTTACATAATGGCATTGGATGACATATTGTCCTTGGTAGATATGTTTCCCTTATCACATACCTTAGCCACTAAGAAAGTATAACTTGGAACTCTATGATGTGAAAAGGAATACTTGCATAGTTTAATTTAACAAAATGTGCCTTTGGACATTGAGATTCCATTTCTATAGTTTCTCCCATCCTCACTAGTTCTCTGAAGCCTAGCCCAATGCTACTCTGCCTCTCTGTGACACCAGAAGGTCAAAGACCTTCTGTTCAGAAAAATAAATCCTTGGGATGGGGTGTGTTGAACATCTGTGCATCGCAGTATGTGTTGTGTTGGAGTTGAGTTCTTTCTACATGTTTAGGTGGTATAGTTTTCATTGATAGAAGTGTGAAAAATATATTTATAAATAGCCAAGTTACAGCTCCAGTCTTACAAATTAATTCACCAGTCTACAGAATGGAGTTGTATTTATTTATTTATTTATTTATTTAAACTTCTATCCCACTATTATGCCAAATTGCTGGGGGCAGTATATGTTCTCCCCTTCATTTTATTGTCACAACAACCCTGTGAGGTAGAGGTTAGGTTTAGGGAAGGGGCTGGCCGAAATCATCCTATGGCCAAATACAGGTTTGGATCTGGATCTCTCTAGCAGAAATCTGAAACACTCTTTATTGTTCTAGTCTGTACCTGATACACTATTCATACTATTTACTATCTATCCAAGTACAGTGCCTTCTGGTTTATCAATGAGAAACTCTCACAATGTTAGACAAGGATCCTTTTATCCAAATATCTCCTGAATTTACAGTGCCTCAGTTTGCAGAGAACAGACATCCCAATCAGAGAGTGTAATGCTCAGCCCAAAGATAATTGCCTGGAGAAAACTCAGAAATAAGGCCCAGTAATTTCGATAAAGCTTCCTTTCAGATAAATGAATATAGGATTGCAGCCTTAAATGAAGGTGCTTACAGGACCATTAGTATTTTTATTGCTGTTCATGATAAATCTTCATTATGATAGAATTTAAGGAAGTTGAACAGTGCAACATTATACATGCCTACTCAGAAATCCCACTGACCTGCAATCCTAAAGTATTACCATAAACATAATTACAAACACAAAACAGAAGCATTGACAGAAGAGGGGGGAAATTGTTAGGAGGGGTAGGTTTCTGCAATTGTGGAGTAAGTTATCAGTCACACACAAGATGAACATATTTTGCAAATATAATCCATGCAAATAATATTTCAAAGCCCTGAAGACATTCAGTGTAAGTATTGTGTGATACAGAAAATGCTACGCAGAGCCTCAGCTATCAGACAGTAAAGAAATTATATCACTCAATCCATCAATAACAAGAATCTGTCCTTCCAAGCAAAGTCAGGAGTCCTGCTGGACACATCCAAGCACTTCTGTGCCTCTAAAGTTACATTTTCATTTGTTCCTTTGTAAACACTTTAACTGCATTTCAATTAATTTAATCTATTTGCAGCAAAAAATCTATGAACATGGAGGGCAAATCGTTTAAGGAAAAAGAGAGAAAAGGCAAGGATATGTTGTTTCCGGGATAAGAAAGGGGACCCCTGCTTGTCAACTCACCAAATATTTGAGGAATTTTGGTTTTTTTATTCAAACTTTTATACTTCTTCCTCCCCTTCTAAAACAGATATTGATGAATATTTGGACTCAGTATCTCTCCCACCACTGTCTGCCCAAGAGAGAGAGAGAGAAAAAATAAATGCTCGAATTGAGTTGGAGGAGATTTTTTTAAGTATTAGAGAAATTGAAACCCAATAAAGTCCATGGGCCAGATAGATGGCTTTTCTGCTCTTTTCTTTCAGCCCTTAAGGAACTTGTAACTCCTCATATGGGTAATCTATTTAACAATATTCTCCCTTACCCCAGACCTGGAAACACTCCAAAATAGTGACCATTCCAAAACCTTTTAAAGACCCAACATTAGTTAAATCATACAGACTAATTGCATTATTGAATGTGGATTATAAGATTTTTACTGCAGTGATGGCTAATAAACTGAACAAGATGGTGAGCACCTACGTTCATGTAGATCAGGCTGGTTTTGTTCCACACCAGATTAGTGATTCCATTCGCAAGCTGCTAAATATTATACATTATAGTAATACAACTCCATTGCCAGTTTTTCTTCTAGATACATTCAAAGCATTTGATTGCGCAGAATTGGATTTTTTGATCGGTGTAATCCAAAAAATGAGATTTGGCTCCATATTTATCCATATAGTAAAACACATATATTCAGATAATTGGGCCAAATTGAGAATAAATAATTTGGATTTAAATTATGTTAGTCTTCGGCCTGGAACAAACCAGGGATGCCCCTTTCTTCCCCCCCCCCCCCCGGTTTGCACTGGTGATAGAACCACTAGCAAGGAAACTTCGCCAGAATGGGGCAATCCCAGGATTGTAGGTGGTGGGAGAGGAGTATAAACTTGGGTTATATGCAGATGATATAATGATTAATACCACTCAACTAGGTAGGACATCACAGTTCCTGAAATTTGAACTACTTAAATTTCAGAAGTTGGCCTGATTAAAGGTCAACTTTAGAAAATCAGAAGTAATGTTTTATAATGTTTGTCCGAAGGAATAATCAGAAGTGGCAAAATATTTAGAGATAATAGTCAGCAACTCTAAATGTCAGTACCTAGATATAATAATTACTAAGAATTTGAATATGTTATACAGTGCAAACTATAGTAGGATCTGGAAATTGATTTCTTCAGATGTACATAGATGGAGAAAGATGATCCTATCCATTATGGATAGGATAGCAGCTGTAAAATGATGGCCTTTCCCCGATTATTGTTCTTCTTTAGAACTCTGCCATTTACTGTACCAAAAGGACAGTTATTGTCATGGCAGAGACAGCTTAATGGGTTTATTTTGGGGGTAGACCACGAGTGAGGAAAAAAATCATTATATTAGTTCACAAATCAGGGATGATGAGGCATCCCAAATTTACTTTTTTATTATGAGGCCTGTCAATTGCAGCATCTGGTTTTCTTCATTTCGGAGGTTCCCAACAGACAATGGGTTGCTTTGGAGAATGTTAAAGTAGATGGAGTTCCCTATACAGTTAACTCCATTTATGAAGCATAAACTTTAATCTCTTCATTGGATTTTGAATAGGTTCACATATTCCATGTTTAATATATGGGTTAGGAGGTCTGCAGTTCTTGCCCCAGGTGTCTCGCCATTGCAACCCCTTTGTTTTCACCCAGTTCTTCTGAAAGGTGTAGATATAGGTGGTTTTAAAGGATGGAGGGATAGAGGGCTTTATAAATTGAAAGATTTTTTATCGAAATAAGATCCCTCTTTCATTATCTGAAATTAAACAACAAGTAGCTAACCCTGGTATTACATGGTTCCTAGGGTATCGACTGCAGTCTTTCCTCTCCAACAAGGGTGTAAGGGACCAGGCTGTTCATGTTTAACGAGCTTTAAGAAACTAATGGATAACGATATGGGCTGTGTAAAAGGGATGGTGTCCACCATATATAAGATACTATTGCTCTTTGATGAGAGCAACAGTGATGGTCTTAAGTGTTGGTGGGAGGCGAATTTAGTACCTCTATTGACAACACAGTTTGGACTAACTGTGTTGTCCAAACTGTGTTAAATCTATATCTGCTAACACAAACAAAACGTCTCTGAAGCTATTACATGATAGGTAACTGACTCCTAGAAAATTAGCATACATTAAATCTGGTTCTTCTTGCATGTGCTGAAAGGGATGCCAAGTGGTTGGCACGTACCAGTACATGTGGGAATGTGCTAAGATTCAAAAATTCTGGACTGCAGTGTTTTCTGAGATTATCCAGATTGTAAAAATTAAAGTACATATGGATTCAGAACTGGGTGTATTGAATTTATTTGTTGACGTAAATATGAATTTGAAGTATCAGGAGCTAATTTCGCATCTTTTGTTTGCTGCCAAGAAAGTAACAGCATTGCATTGGAAGGATTTCATATTTACAGTCTTGAATGAGTAGTATAAATTGGTGTGGACGATTGCAATAATGGAAAAAAATTGTCATATAAAGTACTGTGGCTGTTCAGTTACCATTTATTGAATATGCTAATATGGCAGAACATGGCTGGATGGTACCTGCACATTATAAATCCTTATGGTTGTTGTAAATTATTTGATATTGTTTATTTTCAAAAGTTGAATATGCTTCCTGAGGGATTGTATTTTCGTACATCGTCACTCGATCTAGGGGTGGGAGGGGAGGGTGGGAAGTGTTGTATGATATTGCATTTTGTTAAACACAATAAAAATAAAAATTAAAAAACTGCATTTGAAGTTTCACGTATCAGCACTTCAGAACATGCAAATCAATCAAATGAAAGTCAGTGCAAAGTAGAGAAAGTTCACCCCAGAATACTACAAAAGGTAGATTCCCAGAAGAACCATCTTTTCAATATAGTTAATTTAAAAATGAGTCCCCCCCCACCAACTTTCATACATGCACCTTTTATTCCAGCTCATCCCAGCTACTCCTGAAAGCAAAACTCCTTATATATTTTAATTACAATTTAAAAATAAGCATCTGTGACCATGTACAGAGTTTTCCCCATAGAAAACCTGTCTGGTTCAGTGTTGTGATTATTTGACTGGGACTGAAATGCAGTTATAGAGGATTGAAGGACAGGCACTCGGCATACGTTTAGGGGCATTAATCATGATTAAACATCCCATAGCATGCTATTTCTGCAGTGCCTTCAATGATACCCCCTACTCTTCCTTTTCTCCGCCCTCTCTACTTTTCCATTATGTAATTTTATGCATATTTGCTTAAGTCCTATTGAATTTAGAACATGCTTCTGAGTAGACAGATTTAGGATTGTGCTGTAACTCTGTTTTTAAGGTGACAAAAGACATAGAACCTTCCTAAAGGGAAAGGAAAAGAGGAGAACGATCAGGGAAGGGAATATCAGAGCTCAGGAACACCCCCTTCCAAGAATAAAGCAACAGACAGAAAAGGGGATCTGTGTGGGGCATAGAAAAGAAATGGAGTTGCAGCCAGACATCCCAGGAGGACCAGCAGCACTTGCCTGGTTCCAATTGGGGTCCTGCTGCTTTTGCACCAGACTTGCACTTTGCAGCTCCCTCCTCATGCCTGTTCCTTTACCTGGAAGCAAATTCTGCGTGGAGTCTCTGGGGATGCACCTTGCTTCTTTCTCTGGCACCTTTGTGAGGCTCCTGATGAGGAAGGTGAGAGAAGGGGTGGCAAAGAGGGAGATGAGGCCCAGAATTGCCGCCCCAGTGGTGGCGGTTGGCCATCTAGCAGGGTTTCAAGGCAGCAGCTCTTCTAGTGAGGTCCCAGCTCTCGCAGGGCAGCAACTCTTCCCTTCATCGTCCCTGGTGCGCATGAGGAATAGGAGGCAAGTGATGATGGTGGCCTTGAGTGCAGGCAAGTACCGGAGCAGAGCTGAGACAGGGCTCAGCTGTGCGCTCCCCCTGGAGATGCCTGCTAGCAGTGAGGGGAAGGGCAGTCCCGTCCAGCTGCTGCTGCTGTTGGAGGCATAGGTGGCAGTGCGGCCATGGAGCTGGGGAGGTGGGATGGCAGCGGCAGCAGCAGCAGCAGCAGCAGCAGCAGCAGCAGCAGCAGCAGCTACAGCACAAGTGTCTCTGGCCACTATCATGGTGAGGTGAAGGGGCACAGCATTTCCAGCAGACACGACATGCCTGGCTTAAGCAGAGCAAAGATGCAGCTGATGCTCCCTGGCTTCCCTGCCTCTCAGTCTCGCGAGATTTTTGGGATGTGGTCTCTAACGTCTTGCGTCAGACACTTCTCCCGGAAGTCTCATGACATCGCTGGCTCAGGAGGCAGCAGGTCGGAGCGCTAGGCAGATGCGGTGCTTGGTGGCTACCAAGAGTTGGGGAAGCTAGTGAGTGAGCAGTGGTTTCCTACCTCTCCAGGAAGTCTTGCGAGACGGGGGACTTCTGGGAGATGTGGGGAAGACATGGAGCAATGCGTCTGCCTTGTGCTGCATCCAACTACCTCCTGAACTGGCTCAAAAGGCAATGGATAAGAGTGATATGCAGACGCGTTGCTTGATGGCTTCCAAGAGGTGGGGAAGCCAGCCAGTGAGCAAGTGGCGGCTTCCCCACCTCTCCCGGAAGTCTTGTGTCTTGTGAGACTTCTGATATGAGGTGTCTGATGTCTTGCGAGATGTCAGACACCACATCCTTGAAGTCTCATGAGACATGAGATTTCCAGCAAAGCTGGGATGTCAGGCTTTTCCCGGACTTTTTAGAAAATATGAAAAGTCCCCCCAGGTCTCCTAAAAGGGAGGGGGGAACTGGACAAATCTGGGGGAAACTGGGTGTATGGTCATCTTAGTATCTACTGTTTAAAGTTACAGGCTACGAAATGTTTTAGCTGCAGGTGCAAGTTCAGAATAATGAAATGAAAACACTGTAAGGCATTTTCTTGCTAAAAACAAAGCATTAGAAACTTTGCTATTAAAAAATGTTCTTATGAACTCATTCCATTATCCAGTACAGAAAAAGATATATCCTGAACCCAGATTTTGTGAGACACATTTTAATCTTCTTTTAATTAAAGCAGAGAATCTGTAAAACACAAAGCTATGTGAATTTGTTTTATTATTAACCGGATTAACATGTTGCCTTTGGACAAATCAATTGCAAATTTCCAGAAAAGTATCATTTATCTTTTTAATTAGCTGTTACTCAAAATCTAGGTGAAACACAATGTAATAATGCAATCCTGAGCATATTCCCTAGAAGTAAAACATATTGAAATCAATTATTCTTAACTGCTGAGTAAACATGGTTAGGATTAGAATATGTACGCTCAATAAGGATTTAAAATATTTCTTCCATCTGTCCTCTGTAATCTCAGAAGTCCTCTGTAGTCTTTAAGAGCCAGTCTAGAACTGAAATATTGTTTTTAGAAATATAAACAGAACTGCACTTCTGGACTGTACATGGTTTGGGTCCAGGTTACCTGCGGGATCGCCTTCTTCCATACAATCTGCCCTGCACGCTTAGGTCCTCTGGGAAGAATTTATTACAGTCAACAAAAACTAGACTGACAACCGTTACCCAGAGGACCTTCTCTTCTGCCGCTCCCAGATTGTGGAATGACCTGCCGGGAGAGATCAACTCACTAGTCTTCAGGAATTTAAAAGATCTATAAAGACTGAGCTCTTCCGGCAGACCTACCCAGATGAATTTTAAGTGTTTTATTGGTGTTTTATTTTAATTTTAATTAAAATTATGTACTTTAATTATGTACTGGTTTTATGTATTTTTAATCAGTTTTGTGTGTTTTGTGATGATGTTGTTCCCCACCTCAATCCGGAGGGAGAGGCGGGTAATAAATAAATAATAATAATTGTTATTTATATTGAAAATTGGGGATCACATATTTGAAACAATACAGCAATAATAATAAAAAAGTACTGCACCACCCAGAGATCTTTGACTATTGGGTGGTATAGAAATGTAAGAAATAAATTAATAAGTAAAAATACCTAAAAAATATAGAATTCCTGTACCAGTACTGCTAACTTTAGATAAGGATGAACAACTGCTTCCTATCAGCAGCCAGAAGCAGCAGATAGGAAGCTGTGTACCTTGGAAGCCTTATCAGATTGTGTGTGTGTGTGTGTGTGTGTGTATGTGTAAGCTTTGATTGCAAGTAATCTAAATGTAAGAAGGTCCACTTGTGGAGTGTCAGTGATACTTTCTGGCAGATGGATGCTAGAGAAGGAAACGGAAGTAGCATCTTCCCAGCAGTTGCAGAATGGGATGGGGAGTATGTAGATAGCTGTGCACACTTTGTGAGATAAGCATTAACTTCCCTCAAATTCTGCCAAAAAGTGGCCCCTCCAAGAAATTCCTGTGGCTGATAACTTTCTCCTACAGAAAGTGGAGGAAGGAACTAGAGCATTGGCTATCCTTGACTTGATACTGACCAAGAGATGACTTAGTGGATAAAGTGGCAGTTATGGGGATCCTGGAGGAAAGTGACCACATTATACCTGAGGTTTTTTTATTATTATTTTAAAGAAAGCAACAGCTGAGTGTAGCCATATGCGTATTCTAGATTTTAGGAAACCACGTTTCATAAACTCAGAACTATGATGAGTAAGGTCCAATGGCAAGTGACCTAATGAGAAAAGGAGACCAAGATGGGTGGGAGTTTTTAAAAATGGAAATTTTAAAGGCACACTTACAAACATTCCAACAAAGAAAAAAGATAGAAGACAACAGAAGAAACCAGTGTGGCTCCACAAAAAGCTTAGAGATGACCTGAAAACAAAACAAAAAAAGGACACATATAGGAAGAGGAAGGAGTGCCAGGCTACAAAAGAAAAGTACAGACAGGTAGCACAGAAGTGCAGGAATGGCATCAGGAAGGCTAAAGCTGAGAATGAGCTGAGGCTAGTGAGGGATGCTAAAAGCAACAAAAAGCATTCTTCAGGTATGTGCATAGTAAAAGACAGAGGAAAGAAACGCTGGTTCAGCTACTCAGTGATGATGGCAAATTGATAACAGGTAACAAAGAAAAGGCCAAAGTGCTCAATTCCTAGTTTGGCTCAGTCTTCTCCCAAAAGTGGGTCTATGACACACACACACACACCGATAAAAGTGAAGTACAAACTGAGGGACAGGACTGCAGCTTGAGATTGATAAACAAATGCTCAAGGAACACCTAATTTCTTTGAACGGGTTCAGATCTTCAGGGCCCGATGGACTGTATCCTAGAGTAATAAAGGAACTGGCAGAAGAACTCTCAGAACTACTATCTATTATCTTTGCAAAATTATGGAAGATGTATGAAGTGCCGGATGAGTGGAGGAGGGCTAATGTTGTCCCTATCTTCAAAAAGGCAAAAAAGAAGAACCTGGGAACTACAGACCAGTTAGTCTGATTAATCCCTGGGAAATTTTTGGAACAGATTATAAAGAAATCAATCTGTAAGCACCTTGAGAATAATGCAATGATTACTAGAAGCCAGCATGGATTTGTCAAGAACAAATCGTGCCAGGCTAATCTGATCTTTTTTTAAAAAAATTGGGTAACCTCCCTTGTAGACTCTGGGAATGCTGTGGACATAATATAACTTGATTTCAGCAAAGCTTTTGACAAAGTGTCCCATGACATTCTGATTAGCAAACTAGCTAAAAGTGGGTTAGATGGAATGACTAGTAGGTGGATCCACAGTTGGCTACAGAATCAGACTCAAAGAGTGCTTATCAATGGTACCTTCTCAAACTGGGAGGAAGTAGCAAGCGGGGTACCGCAGGACTCAGTCCTGGGCCCAGTGCCCTTCAACATTTTTATTAATAATTTGGACAAGGAAAGGAATGCTTGTCGAATTTGCAGATGGCACAAAATTGGGTGGGATAGCTAATACCCTGGAAGACAGAAACAAACTTCAAAATGATCTTGATAGGCTGGAGTGCTGGGCTGAAAACAACAGAATGAAATTTAATAGGGATAAATGCCGAGATCTACACTGTGGGGGTGGGGGTGGGGACAAATGCACAGTTGCAAGACGGGGGATACTTGGCTCAGCAATACTATAAACAAGAAGTATCTTGGAATTGTTGTAGATCACAAGCTGAATATGAGCCAAAAGTGTGATGTGGCTGCAAAAAAAAAAAAAAAAGCAAATGCTATTTTGGGCTGCATTAACAGAAGTATAGCTTCCAAACCACATGAGGTACTGGTTCCCCTCTATTAGGAACTGGTTAGGCCTGATCTTGAGTACTGCGCCCAGTTCTGGGCACCACTGCAGCCAAGCTGGAGGGGGGTTCAGAGGAGGGCAACGAGGATGATCAGGGGTCTGGAAACAAAGGCCTATGAGGAGAGACTGAAAGAACTGGGCATATTTAGCCTTGCGAAGAGGGGAGACATGATAGCACTCTTCAAGTACTTGAAAGGTTGTCACACAGAGGAGGGCCAGGATCTCGTCTCGATCAACCCCCAGAGTGCAGGACACGGAATAATGGGCTCAAGTTACAGGAAGCCAGATTCTGGTTGAACATCAAGAAAAACTTCTTGACTGTTAGAGCAGTATGACAATGGAACCAATTACCTAGGGAGGTCGTGGGCTCTCCCACATTAGAGGCATTCAAGAGGCAGCTGGACAGCCACCTGTCAGGTATGCTTTAAGGTGGATTCCTGCATTCAGCAGGGGGTTGGACTCAGTGGCCTTACAGGCCCCTTCCAACTCTACTATTCTATGATCCCTTAAGAAGTGACAAATACAAACAAAACCCTCTTGTTATCCAGCAACAATGCCCTACTTTGATGAAGTATTTCTTTCTTATGTAATTTCCCCCCCTAGTGAGCACTTTACTGAATGTCTCCTGATTTTAAAAGTGGGGCAGAGTGGGAAGGAATAGGATCCCCCCTCCCCCCCAGCTGCACCAAGGCTTTTACAGCAGATGTCAACACTCCAGCCCATTCTATTTTGTCTGAACTATTATAGGCAGAGAATTGGCATTTGAATGCGTGTGTTGATGGGGGAGCAGAGGGATAAATATGCTCCCCTTCCTAAAAAAAAGATTGTTGACTACATGTTATGATACATAATTACTGGAATAATGCACTTCCTATTTTTGAAATGGAGACCTTACTCTTTTTCTTTTATCTTTATGTTAGCTAGTTGGTATGCTAAATACTTTTCTAGATTACAGGTGGGCAATTTCAGGCCCTCCAGATGTTTTAGTCTATAATTATCATCAGGCCTAGCCAGCATGCCCAGTGCTGAGGGATGATGGGAGTTGTAGGCCAAAACATCTGGAGAGCCACCCCTGCTTTTGGTCATGCCACAAGGCCTTTGATCCGTCTCTTCCCCAAGCATTCTATAGCTTCCCTTCTACCTGGGCGCTGGTACAAACAAAGAGGTGGGTTTTTTAAATCATCATTTAATCAATGATTTGATTACACTGGGGAGGAAATAAATGGTTCAGCAAACTTCCTTAATTAAATTTAATTATACGTTTCTAGTTTTAGTTGCCAATGGTAATATAGATTTCATGTTGACTAAAACAGCAAACGTAGATGGATGAAGATGCCATTACTATTGACAAATATATTTAAGGCACAATCCCATGGATGCTTGGACAGAAAAAAGCCCTGAAACTCCCAGCCTTGCCTAGCCAGCCATGCTGCCTCAGGCATGCTGGGAGATGTAGGCATTTTCTAGGCTGACCACATGAAAAGGAGGACAGGGCTCATGTAACTTTAACAGTTGTAGAGAAAAGGGAATTTCAGCCAGTGTCATTTGTACGCAATTAGTTCCTGGTGAAATTCCCTTACCATCACATCAGTTAAAGTTGCAGGGGCCCTGCCTTCTTTTGCATATGGTCACTCTAGTATAGTGCCTGCAACTTTAACTGTTGTGATGAAGAGGGAATTTCACCAGGAACTAATTGCATACAAATGACGTTGGCTGAAATTCCCTTTTCTCTACAGCTGTTAAAGTTACATGAACCCTGTCCTCCTTTTCATATGGTCAGCCTACCTTTTTCTGTCTAAATATGTATAGGATTGCACCTTTATTCAGTTTTGTTCAGTATCTTCAATGGAAGTGGATTAATTGGTTCGAATTCTTCTTACTGCTTTAAAATGGTTTTAACAGGGTGTGAAATACACAAATTGAGTAGTTTTCGGCACATTGATGAAACTGTTTCATGCCAAAAATGTAGATATGAAATTGGAGAGTTTAGGAGCACAAAGTTAATATTTATGCTACCATGGCTTATTTTTTTTCTTTTAAAATAGTGCTATTATTATTAATATGTAGGAATAAGGATGCAATCCAACCTTAATGAAGTTCCATCCATTTTAGTAAGAGAAAGTTAATTCTGTCCTTAATTCTCTTATTGATTTCCATCCCAAAAAAAACCCAATTAAGAGTGCAATCATATACATGGACAGGAAAAAAATCCTACAATTCTGAACATGCTCTTTCCAACATGATTGGCTGGAGGAATGATGAGAGTAGGAGGACTTTTTTCTGTCTAAACATTCATTGGATTACAGCCTAATTGTATTTTATTGGCAGGTGCCTTTTGAACTGTGTTCATGTAGCATTATTACCTACCTACCTTTATGCCAGACATTCTGTTAGGGTGCAATCTTATGTATATCTAGACAGATAAAAGTCCTACAGCTCCCAGCATCCCCCAGACATTTTTCTATCTTTTTTCTGTCTAGACATGCATAGGATTGCACTGTTAGTGTGTTTTTTCTTAATGCATGCCTCAATTGCACAGAGTTTATAATATTTTGCAATAAAGTTGCTTCATTTTATTAATTGTCTTCTGCTTCATAAGAATATGTGATTAATTAATTAATTAATTAATCAAGAAACAAAATCTCAGTGTGAAATTGCTTATGACTACTATTCTGTAATTCAGTTTCACCTTTAGAAACATGTAGGCAATAGTTAATGAAATGCAATATTTATTTTACCTGATCAGAAAACCAGACATGAAAAGAGAAGTAAATAATTTTGTAAAAATATTCCTATCATACTAATTTTGGACTGGACTTCTGAGTATGTGGTTCATTAGCACAGTGATGATTTAGATTTTCAGGCTCGGATCCAGTGGTGCCCTAGTCACACAGCATTTTGAGTTGCATAAGCCCCCACCCATTCCCTTCTAACTGTTTCTCCCTCTGTTGCTACTCTCTTATTCTGTTGCTTCATGGGATGGATCAGATCCCATGCCAATGCCGTTTTGCAAAACTCTGTAGAGAGGTCATGCAGGGGGCTGCACCAGAGAGAGAGTAGGGGGGGAAGGGAAGTCCCTGTTCTGCAAGTGGACTTATGCTTGTAATTGGTAGGATTCAACTAACTAGGATAGAATTTGAAGGCTGATTTTATCCTCGGACTGCAGTTGAATGTTGTCATTAATAACGTGCATGGTTGTTTGGTTTAAATATGTCAGTGTGATGGTGCCAGACTGTAGTATTGGCATATAGAATGGCCAAGGTTTTTTTTACTGCCCTTGCCCATCACCTCTGTAGCCTCAAAAAACACACATGAACAACTCACAGTGGTTCACATTTAATGACCAACTATGGTTTAAACAATACGCAGAGTTCACAACAGAACAATAAACCATGATTTTGCCTTCTGGGTTATTGGTGGTTATCAAAAGACAGTTTAGTAGCATAGCTGCATTCATCCATCACGAGAAGCCAGAATTCAGCAGCCCATAGACGAAATAAATCATGGCTTAGCATAAAATGTGAATCAAGTCAATATCTGTAACAGTCCACTGTACTCTTTGGTAAGTTCATTAATTTTCTATTGTATACAGTGCAAAGTTATATAATGCAAACAATTATTTTATTTGTTTATTTCATTTCTATACCAACCAATATCCGAAGCTCTCTGCGCGATTCACAACAATTCAAAAGATAAAATACAACATAAAAAATAAATATGCAAAATTTAAAATCAATTGAAATAGCTAAAAAAAATAATTAAATACGAGACCTGTTAAATAGCTGTCACAAATGCTGCATCATATGACATTAAATGCCTGGGAGTAGGACAGTTTTAAACTGGTGCTGAAAAGATGACAATGTTGGCACCAGGCAGGCCTCAGTGGGGGAAGCTCAGCCCGCAATTGGGGGGCCACCACTGAGAAGGCCCTCATCCTTGTTGCCACCTTTCGAGCCTCCCTTGGAGATGGCACTCGGAGGAAGGCCTCAAACGTTGACTGTAGTATCTGGGTAGATTCAGGTAAGTTCAGTCACATATTGTCGATAGTGCTAAAATCAAAGAAGCTCTTAACTATAATTTAGACAGTAGAAGCTTCTGACCCTTTTACAACCTTGGAAAATGAACTCTATTCAGTTTACTGCTGTGTTTAGAACCAACATAGTTAAAAACACTAGACATGTATGTATTTCAAAATTTGTAACAAAGTTTCAAAAACAGAGGTCCATTCACACAATCACTTCCAAATTTGCTTCCTGTGTGAGGAAAATGAGCCTGTACAAAATTTATGAAACCAGCATTACACTGAAGTTAAGATGGATCAGGGCTTGCTACTCAGTCACAATTTCAGATTTTCAGCACTGTATAATCAATTTACTATCAGTAGAGATATATTTTTGAGAGATCTGGTGTTTCATTTGCCTAGATATCCTCGAAGGAAGTGTAATAAATAATTCATATATTTGGTGTTCCAAAACTGTCTATAGGATTTGAGTAAAGTGTTCTGTTTATGGCCTTTGCATTATTATTTTGAGTGTACTGTTTATTTGTAAGTGTGGTTTACCGTTCCACACATATCTTGATGAAACCTTATCTCAAACTAAACTGGAGGGAAGAAGGGAATACTCTGGACCCAGCCTGCACTAATGGAAAATGTACTATTTAAATGCAGAGCCATTGTTTCCCATAGAGTACACATCATTTTCTTATATCCCACCATTATTTCTGGTTAAACTGGCTTTGCAGGTTTCCAAAGCACTCAATTCCCTTGAAAAACCTCTTTGACCCCAAAATTAAAGTGAGACAGAAAAATGACAGTACCCACCACAGACAATACTTCTGTCATGTTGAACGCTACATCTTCAACCATAAATTAAAAGCCAAAAGTATTTCTCTCACAGTGTAGAGGATGGCTCTGTTTCCCTTCAGGCTGGATTCCATGTGGCATCATAAAATGCAGACATTGCTGTTTTTCAGAATCATAATTTTATGTGATTCAAATTATAGTGTTTTGGATAAAACGTTATGGACATGATTCATCCAAAGTTAAGCACATTTAAATCCTGGAGAGAGTTAAATATATGCTTAAATCTCTGTAGTTCAAATAAGAGGGATGAATAATTGCATAATTTTGATTGGATTGTACCCTGCATATTGACTGTGTGTACCTGTATGTTACCAGTAACAGCGTTTAATTCTGTGGACTCGGTTATTTGAGATTTTGAAGTCCCTGTTTTCATTACCTTGTTCAGATGACATTGTGGTTCTCTGGGGTTAGTACTAACCACAAGCTGTGTGGTTCTCTGGGGTTAGCACTAACCATAAACCGTGCTGTTGCACACAACACTTTAAACCACGGTTAGAGCCGCTAACCCTGCTGTAGATCATCCGACTGGGGTTAGAAAGTGACCAGGGTTTAGCAAAACGCATTGCACACAACACCTTAAACCCTGCTGCTTAACGAAAAGCCATAACCAGCAGGGTTTAAGGTGTCTTCTGAACAGGCCCAATAGGAGCAATGGAATAAAATGACTATACCTGATTTAACCATTCAAATCAATTGCATATAATTATTATTACAGGAGGTTATTTCTTTTCTTGTTATATCTTGTTGCAGGTAAAGAAATAATCTTGATAGAGGGACATTTGCAAGAAAGAAGGGGGGAGGGAGAAAACTGCCCCCCCCCATCCAACTAAAATCAGTTGTGATGATCTCACTAAAAGCAAAAGGTTTAAGTTAATCTCACAAATATTTTTTTCCTATGGGTTTCAATGGCACGTAGTAACAACTAAATTTAGCTGGATTTAGATTGCTGTTTAATTCTTTAGGGAGACAAGTGCAGATAGAAACCTATGACAGGTTCCTAACATGTTTAAATACAAATCCTAGCATTGCTGCTTTCCATATTTATATATTTTCAAAGGTTAGGGTTAAATTTTCTTTAAACCCCTTAATCTTTAATTGCAACACATGGAAAAAGGCTTAGGCTTAGGCATCACAACTGTCGATCTCATGTATAGCAACAACAATGAAGTCAATTATCACTTAAGTTTTTATAAGCTTTTATAATGGTTGTGCATATTTTTAAAGGTATCTTTCTACCATTTATTTATATAGCGCTTATTTACTCTGTACATGGCACTGTACAGAGTAAAACAATAAACAGCAAAACCCTGCCTCAAAAGCTTACATATAAGTTATTTTTATCTCCCAATTGTAGATTACATCCCTTAGCAACTAATTCTTTTATAAACTATATACACTGGTTTAACCTTTACATTTGTGGGGGCTATTTGGCATATATGTTGTGAGATTCAGAAGTGGGAGGAGAGCTAATCTACTTTTCATACATGAGTTTGGGTGAATTAAACCTTCCCTTACTCTTTGTGAAATTCTCAGTAGAGGTCTACATAAATGGTTCCAGTTTAATTGATAATGATCCAGAAAGCCTGGGTCCCATTAATTCATGTAAGCCCGTAGGTATGGGCTTGTGGACTCTAGTCCTCCAATGTTTTTCCAGTCTTGTCTGTATTTTTCCAGGTGGAAAGCCCAGGATAGAGCATTCTTCCAGCCCTGTGGAGTCCTGAGCAGTGGTAAGGCCCTGTGGCGTCGCTCTGTCTCTGATTATGTACTTTTAACGAATGTTGAGTAAAGTAGATAAAGAATGTGGAGAGTGAATAGGCATCCCTGAGGAAAAGTGAACAAAAATGCTTTGTAAAGAGAAATTTTACAAGGAGAAATGTTGTGGTGCTCAGCCTCTTGATGAGCATGAGAATGAAATAAGTTATCCATTGGTGCAGCAGATCTGAGAAATATACTTCCTACTTTCCCAGAACTCCTTGGTTTGCTCACCGTCTTTTGTCTTGTCTTGTCTTGACTTGATACACAAAGTGCAGTCTGTATTAATGATGAAATACTGCAATCCCTTTGTCTGTCCTCAAGACGAGACTTTGGCAAGGATATAAAGAACTGTTCAATTTGTTGTGTATATCCAAGGTGAGTTTGGGTGGATGTTTTTCAAACAGTGGCTTTCTTCTCTCCCCACCCCCCACCCCCACAGCACCCATTCAACTATCTAGTTTTATTGAGGACATAGTTGTTGCTGTTGTTGTTATCATCAGCAACACCCAAGCTGTTCTTGCACCTCAAAAGAAATTGAGTAATTGGGTCAGCAAAGGGAAATGTTAATAAGCAGATTCTAATAAGTTACTGCTGAATCTCGCTTTCCTAGTAATACCTTTCCTTCCTGACTTTTGACCACTGTATCCAAGTCTTTTAAATGAAAAGTGCAAAATAATTATCTGCTTGCACAAGGTGGGAAAGAAAGGCCAATCACCAGTCTGCCATGTGGAGGTATTAAAGGACTGTTGCTCAGTAGAGGGGAATGGATCTCTGACTAGAGCAATGCTTGTAACTTGCTCCTGCTTCTTGTGAAGTCTGTTTAAGCCATAATATAGCAGTAACAATTAGTCCAGTATCTGATTCATGTGGTCAGGTACAGGAACAGCTATTAAGTTATCAATTGGGTACAACTGATAGATTAAAAACAATGTTCTGTGATAACTGCTAATGGCAATTTCTCATGACCAAATTATGTTATTATAGCTCCAGATTTTTTGATTGGGTCTTACGTTGTAAAGATCAGTGACAAAATGATAGGGGTTAAACCAGGGTTTAGGAGTACATGGGTATATAAAATGTATACACACATATGTTACACACACACACACACACACACACACATATATATATATACACACACACACACATACGCACGCACACACACACACACACACACCATACAGGGCAGCATAGAATTACCCTAGTACAGGAATAGCAATATAAGTATAGGTTATTAAAAGTCTACTAATGAAGGTCTGCAACAGCTTAGCAAGAGCAGGAGGTCACAGTAAAGTCATAAACTGCAAAATCAGGAATTAAGTTGGCATACTTGTAAGCAGGCGACATGGAAACTATAAGACCTAAGACCTTATAGTAACATCACAGAGGATGTGTGATCTTGTGGTTGAGACAGGGGTATGTGGACATTGCAAGAGTATAATCTCCTTGGAGTAGTTATTTGAGAGGGGTGGTATTGGTGGATGAAGGTCACAGGTAGAAAAGGGTGATAAAACAATTGATGTGAAGGGGAAGTATGGGTAGAAGGGAAGAGGTAGGAGTAAAAGGGCACAATAACAAATCAGTGGTCAAAACATACATCATAACCAGGTGTAAAACCAGGTGTAAAAGGAAGAAACTGGCAATATCTGAGTTGTGTTCTTACAAGCTTATCTTTTCCTAAAAGTCCTCGGCGACCCTCCCACTAGCGGGAAAAGGTTTCTTTTTTCAGGGCACCTGGGCATGCTGTGAGGCACCATGCTGGTCCAGGTTCTAGCCATCATCTTAATGTTTGTGAAGTGTTTCTTTCTTATTTTATTTATTAAATATATTTTTGAACATCCCTCCACTCAATGGATGCCACATATCCCCAGAAGCACTCTAGGGAAATTAAGATGGTGGGGCAAGTGGAGCCTGGGCCAATGCAGTGCTTCGCAGCATGTTCTGCCACCCAGAAGGATGGGAGAATTAAAACAGAAGTAAGGGGCATTAGTGCTATGACAGGGCTCTATGGACACCATGTTGGAAATGCTCAGGCTCAACAGTACTTTTAAAGTACATTTTTTATATCTATACAGTCTCAGGTATATATTCAAGTCAATTAAAGGAGCCTGAGAGGCAGGGATAGTGAGAGACATCCAGTGACTCAAACTCTTGGAAACTGCTGACAATTTAGGCTAGAAGGATCATTGAGGATGAGCCTACTCCTTATGTCTTCTGTATCTCTGCCAACCTGTCCAGTACTGCAGAAGCGTCTCTGGATGATACTAGATAGGTTTGGGGTCATGGTGCTGAACTTACAGTTTCGAATTTGCACTTGCTTGAAGAAAGTCAGAGCTGCAGCAGAGACAACTCAATGTGGATTGCGTGCTTACTGAAAATAATTTTGATGTCTTTTTGGCATTTTGTGTTTATCTATAATCCTCTGATATCAATGGGATCTGATTCCAGCTCGTGTAACATTCCCACAACTGCATGCTATGTTACTTACTGCGGCAGTAGCATATCTTTTCCCCTATTTCTAGCAATAGCACACTGTATGCCTGAGGCATTTGTTGTCTTCAGAAGCTTCTTATCAGATGCATATTTTCTCTTCTTTATATGTTTGTATTGAATGGCAAAGCTTGAAGGCATAACTGGACATCTGTTGTAATGGGATATTGTTATGCCTCTGGACTATTGTGCTAAAAAGACTGTATCACTTAAGCTAAACAAGAAGAGGCAAGACACTGGTATGTTAAGCCCTGGGGTATACTTCTTTTTCTTAGTATTTTGGATTGCAAAAGATAAACTGTCTTTGAAGACAGAAATATTGAGGGACATAAAATAGATAAGAAATTCACTGCATTTTTTTAAGACATGGAAGCTTAAACATTAAAACAGGTTTTAATGTGTATAACTATCATGGATAAGTGACTGAGATGTAACTCATGAAGTTCCTGGTTCAAATCCCACTTATATTATGAAAACACTGGGCAGTCTTAAGTAACCCACTATCTCCATAATACAGGTCTACCCTACATAATTATTATAAGGATTTCTAAAATCTTAAATGGTAAGTTGTTATTTCTCAGTAATATGTGTAAGACATTAAATACGATGTACAGAACTTATGTCTTATTAGATATAAATGATTTAAATAAATAAATAAATAAATGCAAACTGAACTGCATCAAGGAATAAAGCAGTTGAGCAAGCAATTCCTGAACATGCTGCCCTCCACCTATAGACCCTCTTCCTTTTGCTTACTGCTACTTCTTTCACTGGTGAAGAACTGCCTGATACTTTTGCCTGACTTCCTAGTCCCCCTGGTAGGGGGAATGATTCCTTGTTACAACCTCACCAGGCTCTTGGAGCCCAACAAGAGCTCAAGCAGGAGGAGCATCTACCTGCTGTTTTCCTTAGGCCCAAGAGTGCAGAGGACTTGCAAGTTCTACCTGGCCAGTAATAGCATTTCCAGCCAATTTCTTGAATGCCGTGTAGCTATCCATTCATAACTGATTCCAGAGTTACTTTAGCATTGTAGGAGCTGGTGCAGTGATGGCCTCTCCCACATGATGTTAGGATCTCAAAATTATTGGAAAAGCATGGGAAGAAGCAACACTGACTGGGCCTCCATGCTTCTAAACTAATGATAGGTTTTTTTCCTTGATATTCACCAGTAGGCGAATGGCAAATTGCCAGTCTGGGGTAAAGGCCAAGACTGACAACTAGAATATTTTATTTTCCCTGTATGGTACATATTTTTCACTTCAAATCTTTCTAACATTAGTTACTTGGGAGCAAATATTGAAATCATTGGGACTTACTGCTCAGTAAACGTAGGAAGGAGGAAGTGGGGAAGTCCACTTTTGTTAGCATCGTTGATTCAGCATAAATCTGGATCCATCCCTCTTAGCTTTATTATAGTACGTAGCTTTGTGCTAGATAAAATTTTATTGTAGAAGAGAATTATTTTTCCCTATTTTTCAGTATTTTATGATGTAGTGGTCTTGGCCAAATAATAAACTTTAATACATCACCAGTTATGATGCATGGACTAATTATCCTCCCTTCCCCCACAATCTGCTCTTCTCAACAGCATCTTGCCTACTATGTATGTTTTTGATCTTGCCCATTTTCTGATTTCCATTTTCTGTATCCAAATTAGACACACTTTAATCTGGCTTCTGTGTCCCAAGCAATTTCTCTGCGCTCTTGAAAGACTGATTTGTATGGCCTGTACTAATGGCACACATGAAAAGACAGCACTTTATTACCCCTCCCCCAAAATTACCCTTGATTTTTCTCATATGTTCTTCCACCAGCAGCTAGTTTTTTGGTCCACACTAACAAACAAAATTGTTTCGATTGGTTGAATGATTTAATGTGCTGCTGCCAGGATAGAGTAAACAGGATTAAATTGCATAGTAGAAAATACCATGATATGCTCTCAGTAAAGATCACAGGGAATGTGATATCCATATAAGCTCCAAACACAGCAGCTCAATTCGGATGACATATTAGGCAACGGAGGGGTAAATAACGTACTGACCGTGTGTTAGGCAGATGAAGCTGTGAACCAGCAAAGCTCGGCACCGGCAAACGCCTGGGCTGCTACGAACTTGCGGCGGTTGCAGCCTCTCCTCCCTGTGTCCTCCAGCCGTATCCCAGCAGGCACCGTGAGTTCTGCTGGCTGCATAGAGCTGCCGGGGTTTTTTGGCTGCTCTAGGCAGCAGAACTCTACTCCGAAACGGAATAGTCCACAGAGAGAGGGGGGCCTGAATTCGGACGACACTTTAAACAACGGCGCTTCGGGCTAAACAACGTGCAAGCCTGTTGTTTCGCTCCATTGTTTAAAGTGCCTGATTAACGTACTGTCAGTTGTGTGTGCGCGTTGTGCGTTGCCCTCCAAACGACACAATAAGCAACACAACTGACGATTGTTCCCCCCTCCTCCGTTGCCTAATGTGTCGTCTGAATTGAGCCACAAATTGAGATTTTTCTTTCTTTTTTTTCTCTTTCTTTTTGCTTGGAAAATTAATGTTTTGTTTATGTCTCAAAAAATAAAGAAAAGGGTGAAGAACGAATGCTACAGATAAATTATAATTGGCATTGTTTTATACTGCTTAATTTTTACTTTCCTATTGCCAAGATACATAATGCACTTCAGAGATCATTTTGAAATCACATGATGACTTCTCATTTGTTCAAGCTTTGCTTTAAGTATTGAACAGACCAGTTTGGGGTGGGTGGGCACAGCTTTCTAGCACTGATTACTGAAGCTCTATCTATTATAGGAGTTGTCAAATCTTCCAACCCTGAAGAATTCTCTGTTACATTTCACAGGAGTTCTGTAATTCCTTGTTTTCATTAAACTTAAACTACGATTTTCAAATTACTTGGAACTGACTCAATCTTCCAAACGTTACGTTGTTCACATTATGTGACCAGTTAGAAGTACAAGATTGCTGACGGGAGTAACATATGAACGGATTCTTTTCCAAGTTTTTTTCATACATTCCTTGGTTCTGGGTGCTGGGGGAATTCACTGTATATTTAATCTAGGTCTCATTATTCATCCATATAGTCATCTTATTGTTCTCTTATGAAGTCAGATTAATTTATGCAATGTGGAGAGTGCTAAAACAGCCTGCATTATGCAAATATATCTATTGGATGACCACTTTGCCATGGGACCAATAATATTGGAAGTAGTTTTTGGTTGTATGAATCAGTGATCTTAGAACTGCCTCATCTTGGTATGTGATAGAAATCTGTAACTGGATTATGCTGTTACATAGTTGTAGAAAAGTGCTTTAATAAGACTTGTGGTGTTTTTTCTGTACAGACGGATGAATCTGTCAGTTTTATTTTCTCCTATATTCAATTTTTCTGTCAAAAATATATATATAAAAAGCAAATGTTGGTGAATTTTTATCAAGCATAATCTAAAAACAAAATCTCACACATCCCTAGTTTTATGTGCTTTCAACAAGAGCCAGGTGTTCCTCCTACTGATGGCAATGATGCAGCTAGGTAATTTAGACCCTGAACTTAATAGTCTTGTCCCTCCCCCAAATTTACACAGCAAAAAAAGGTGTGGCAACTGCTCAAAAAGAGTTACTGAACATCTGCACAATTTCATGGTTTAAACACTTTATTACTTGTTTTCAACACACTTAACCCATCATGGCAGCTGTCACAGCTACAGGAATACAGTTGTGTTTACTTCTGTTATCCTGATACTAAAGCATTTACTTTTTGTTGTAGAGAGGATTAATATCTTTCTGAAGTGAAAATAGTTAAATGAGCATCTGTAACCATGTACATGGCCCACCAGCCCCTAGCTATTAAAACAATTCTTATAACAAGGAAAAGGGAAGCATGCTGTGGCTTTGACATGCCCGTGGTGACCCAGGTGGTGACACCTGGCTTGTTTGCTACCACCCTCATTACTTGTCACTCTCTGGATGGTCATTTACCCCTCCCAGGGCTGTGAGGCTTGAACTCCAACCCAAGGACAAGCCTTAGCTGTACTGTTGGCGGATGCACTGCAAATATAGACAGATAGTCTTAGAAGATCCCCATGTCCTGTCTTTTATTACCCTAGTTCTTCGATTCTAAGACACACTTTTTCCCTCATATGAACGTCTCTAAAAACGAGGTGCGTCTTAGAATCGATGGCAATTTCTCCACACTTAGAATCAAAGCTTTTTTTCTGTTGGTGGTACTGAAATTAAGGTGTGTCTTACAATTGATGGTGTCTTAGAATCGAAGAAATATAGTAACTTGTCTCTTGAACTGGCAAAGGGTCTAGTGAAATCATCATATAACATTGAAATAAACAAGGGTTTGTAAATGCAATAGCTCACATTGTCATTGGCAATGGCTAAAGTAATCTGCTTCTAGTAGCTGTCAGTTTTGCATAAATCCATTCCATCCTATTTCTGTCTTCATCTGCATTTTTTCCTTGTAAATACATCATTTAAACACATATTTATATATGTACCTTAAATGTATTTTCCTCTCAAAATATGCATTTTAAATATACTTTTATAGTTGTTGTTTTTAACTGAGCATGATAAACACCTAGTTAAAGTTGTGATTTGTATTACTTGTGCCCCCTTTCTTGCCTCTCATGTTAACCTATCCAACAAATTGACAGAAGGAATTAAAGTGTGGACTGGTTCCGTTCATTAAATTAGATGTGTACATGTATCATGTGTTTCTAATCTCCAAAGTATCTGTCTGCTTTTGAAAGCCTTAGTGCAATGTAATTCTTTCTCAGGTTACAAAACCAATTTAGATAGATCAGGGATTAAGTCCATGTACTGTAGTACAGATGCCATCCTTTGTAATCTTCTCTTGCAAAATTGTCCCTTGCCTTAATTAGGTATTTAAATACAATAGTGTACACTGAATTTGCTCTGATTGTTTCTGAACTTGGTACTTTCAAGACACAGAAAGAAGTTTATCATTAATATTCGAGGCTTGACTTCTGCAATGCGCTGTACATAGGGCTACCTTTGTGTCTAGTCTGGAAACTTCAACTTGTTCAAAATATGGCAGCCAGGTAGGTCACCGGTACATCTAGGGGTGACCACATTGCACCAGTTTTAAGATCACCTCATTGGCTGCCAATCAGTGTTGGTTATTACCTTTAAAGCCCTACATGGTTTGGGTCCAGGTTACCTGCGGGATCGCCTTCTGCCATATAATCTGCCCCGCACACTCAGGTCCTCTGGGAAGAACTTACTCCAATCAGCCAGAACTAGGCTGATATGTATTACCCAGAGGACCTTCTCTTCTACCGCTCCCAGACTGTGGAATGGCCTGCCGGAGGAAATTCAACAAATTAGCAGTCTTCATGAATTTAAGAGAGCCATGAAGACTGCTCTCTTCCGGCAGGCCTATCCAGTTGAATTTTAAGATGTTTTTAATGATGCATTGGTTTTTATTGGTTTTTAATGTCTCATCTATTTTGTGGTCTTTGTGTTTTATATTTATTGTTGTTCCCCGCCTCGATCCAGAGGGAGAGGCAGGTTATAAATAAATATATTATTATTATTATTATTATTATTATATTTATTCAGATTATTATTTGGGTGTTTTGTAATTTTTTCTTATAAATCTATCATTGTTTCCATTTTAAGCCAATTTCATGGGTTAGTTCCAAAATTTATGTGTCATAATAAGCTACAGAATAAACAGACAGTTTTGAGAACTGTTGGGGCCAAGGACACACTCCATATACAGTTTTGAAAATGTTTTCAAAGATAGGCTCACAGTTTAAATTATAGGACTCTATCAGCATTAATCCTGCAGCAAGTGGTTTGTGTTTTGAAGTGGGCCAGTCTCCGCATAGCTTCAGATCTTTGTCATTCTTAATAGTTTTCAAACTTCCAGGTTTGTAAACATGCATTTTTTAAAAATTTAGGAGCACATATTTTATTTTGGCAAACAATGAAATGTGTTCTAGTTTTTACAATGGTGAATTCATAGATCATCCACTGAGATCCCAAGTATAACAGAATGAGTTCCACTGGTCATTTATAAAACATATATTAGCTGTGCAGTATCTGGTTGTTCAGGTATTTATGTGACTCTTATAGGGTGAACCTCTGGCTGCTATTTCTCTCTGAAAATGTTATTTTGGAAAGTTGTTGTACAGTCTCAGTCACACTGTTTCTCTTGTTAAGTGATGATACTTTATTAAGTTAACCGGTATTTGGAATATCCCAGGGTTTATGCCGCAGTGTCTTATATAAAAAAGAGAAAAACGAAACCAACCCCCTCCCCCCACAAATTATTGCTATGACACATGCCAGGAGAAATCATGCCAGGTTTTTACCAGCCTCCTTGCACAGCAGACTCCTCTTATAGCTTGTTTTGAAGAGAGAGGGGATATCAGTCTTTCAGGAAAGGCTGGCTCTGTTCCCTGAGCCTCTTCCTGTAACAATCCCAGTCAGTTTAACAATCCAAATTAGCTTAATCAAAATTAACAAGCAAAAGTGGTTTAGTTTGTGAATGGCAAGAGGCTTGAATTCACCCTGATCTTAAGGTGCCGAATAAGGACATGAGAATTAAATGGCATAGAAATAAAGGCAGAAATATTCCTAGCTAATTTCATCATAAAGGCATTTCTGTGGCACAATTTGTAGTATTGGTCAAATTGTCTACCAATGTGTAGTATTGGTAGACAATAAGCTCTGTCTAGCTTATTGTCTACCAATAAGCTAGACAGAGAGTTGTTTTAATTTTTATTCATTTTAGTTATTTAAGATTATTTTTAGGCAACATTTAAGAGTGGAATCCTCCCAGGATGGCATACAAGATAAGAAAAAAAAACCAAAAAAAAAATAGAAAAACATAAAATTCAAAGCAGGAATAGTAAGTAAAAGCTGCAACCAAAACATTGAGAAAAGGCCAGTGTATCCTGATTTGTCTCCAGAGCTTTCCTGAAGACCTGCAAAGAAAGGTAATGATAAGCCCTCTCTCCCTCCCCGGGAGCTCGTGGAATCCACCTGTGGCACAACTGCTGCACATTGAACCATGAAACCATAACCACGATCTACCACCACACAATGCCCTCAGTGTATGTGGGATATTTTGCCCCAATATGCATCAATTTGCTCATACTTACATTGAATTGTATTTGTCATTTTAATGCCCATTCCCCTAGTTTGGGGAAATCTAGCTGAGATCCTGTTGTTGCGGTTTTGACTAATCCCCAAGATTTCTGGAGAGGTTTGAACCTCTTGATTTTTTCTTCCATTTTCCTTGTTACAAATCTCCCGATTCTCTCTCTCTCTCTCTCTTGAAATCAAATGTGACTGTGTTGGGAGTCCCATGGCAATTATCTGCTTAGCATATAAAACTCCTCTGCTGCATCCTGGAAATTGTAATATGTAAAAAGTATGTGACATAGTAATAATTTCCACATGCGTAGCCATGTTTTGGTTTGGAGGTGTTTGTTTTTTTTTAAGAAATGAAGGCTAATTACCATCTATTGCTGAGACTGTTTGGATTGGAAGATAGTTATTCAACATTGAGCTGCCGTCCTATACATTCCAGGTGCAGAATCTCATACTGGTGGGGGTGCTGGATTGTTTATGTGGGCTGGATGGCCAGCAAGTGTGCTACAGCCATTGACATCATCTGGCCACACTGCCTGCCCATTTTAGGTTTTTCTCAGTGCTTAGAGAGGCATGGAGTTTAGTGTAGGCTCTGCTGGTAATGCTGGTGCTAGGAAGAGAAGCAGAGTTTCAGGCTTTGCATATCACCCAGCATCCACATGTGAAGCAACTCTGCTGGCGTGGGGAAGAGCAGCAAAACTTCCAGGCACCAGCTGAGGGTACCTCTAGACAGACAGTTTCCGTCAACATGTCTTTGCACTGGCGGCAGTTGCGTCACATGACGCACCTGCCAATGTGAAGACATCTAGGGGCAAAGGCCCTTTGCCGCGAACTAAAAAAGTCAGCTATTTAACGCAACTTTTTTAGTTTGCGGCAGTCCTTCCCCCTCACCGTTAAAAGTGTTAAAAGTTAAAAAAATATTGACTAGTCTGGCAGGCCAGATTAGGCCTGCAGACTGGGGGTTCTGTATCCTTGCTATACACACTTTCCTTGGAGTAAGTCTGGTTTAACTAAACGGGACTATGTAAGATTGAGCTCTAAGTGGTCCTTAAAGTGTTTTGTTTTATGCCCACTGCCTGAAGCAGTAAACATGAGGCTAAGGAGCATGAAGAGTCTCTCTCTCTCTCCTTCTTAGGCACACTGAAGCATGACAAAAATATACAAATTCGGAATCCTTTCATAAAAGCAAACGCTAACAAGTTCTTTTTTTAAAAAAATCCTTGGAGCAAAACTTTAAAAAACCCAAACTACTACAGGAATTAAAGAAGGCTGTCTAATTTTTATGACTGCATGACTTACAGCAGATAAAAGTATAAAATGTTACCTAACAAGCGGTGGTTGTTTGGTACAAAGATGTTAATAGGGGATTCTTTTCAAGTTTGGATCTTCCTATCTGTATTGTACAAACTTGATAACCAGAGTATTCCATGGTGATTATTGAATCTGTATATACGCAGTAGGAAGCTGTCAAAATATTCTTGCAGTGTTGTGCTCTAAAGGAAAATGTATGTCAGCAATGAAATAGTGGGAAAACATGTCTTGTATCAATCTCAGCTATCTCTGCTTCAATTAACTCTCCCTCTGGAGACATGAATCAAAGTTTGCTCTATGTTTTTTATGATTGATTTATTTGCTATTGATCTCTTATTTCAGGGATGCAGAATCTCGGGCCTAGGGTTCCCATCCAGCTCTCCTGAGGTGCCAATATGGACCTTTGGGTTTTCCCAGATGGCCACACTGCCTTCCCCTGACTCCACTTCATTTTACCCGGCCACCAATCATTTGGTGGTTTCCTAGCAATTCCATGGGTTCCCCCCTATTCTAAAGTGTTAGTTACCAGAAGCAAGAGCTTTAAGCTAAAATATGCTGGCATTTTGGCCCTTCTCCTTTTCCCTCTTGCCCCGGCCACCAATGGAATGCAGCCCCTGAGAGCTTCTCTGAAATTGAATTTGACCCTTGAGGTTCAACACCCCTGGCTTAGTTAAACACATCGGTGTTAAACTGAGGGCGCCACTAGTCTCAAACCATACATGTTCTGTGTCAGGGTAAAGTGGGACAGATTTGGTCCGTCTGTCTCTAACTTCAGAGATCTATTTCCTCCTATTTGTGAAATCAGACAAGCATTCTGAAGTTTGGTGGAAGTGATTTGAACATCCACTTGGTGCATTCTGAAGCATTTCTTTTCAGGACAGAGAATGGCTGAATTTGGACAACACGACAGTCAATGGTGGGGTAATAATCAACTTTACAGTTGTTCATCTGGGGGTGCTCCCCACACAACATGATAATAAATAATCAATTGTGGTGTGGATTAGGATCAGCGCTGTGTTGACTATGGCAGCATTCGGATGATATGATAGTCAATACAACTGACGATTTCCCCCCCCCCCCCCAGTTGCTTATTGTGTCGTCCAAATTCAGCCAATGTGTGTTAAAAGCGCTTCCATTAAGGTCAAAGCAGACATATCTTTATTCCTTCACTTGTATCCTAGCATAAGCACAGGGGCCCCAATCTAGGTTGGGACCCTAATGTGGGAGTGGGGGCTCTAACGCTTCCCCCCAACTATGGGTCTGATCCAGATCAGGGGGCCTGCACCAACAATTTATATTGAAAAATAGTGATCCATTAAAGAAAGTTATCGCTAGCAGTGATATATTTCTTATTTTACATGTATTATTATTTTTCCAAGTAATGTCTGCTTTGGCTCTTAGAGTGTCTGTCGTCAGACTCTGATTGCTATATCACCATGGGCCCATCAGGAACCTTGCAGTTATTCTGTCTCCTTCTTCGTGGACAAATACTTCACCTCAACTCTAGATTTTTCAACAACATTCATTTGAAATGAATTCTGCTTTGGCGAAAACTTTCTAGTTAAAACAATTTGATGGAAAACATTTCAAAGGATGTATATCTAAGACCTCTCTTAGTAATTTACAGTGGATATGACCTTACCCACAGGCACTACTACCGTTAGCAAATCTGATCCGTCCTGTACATGTGAGTTGGTGGCCCTGCAAAATGTAGTGCCTGAACAAATAGAAATCATAGGGAATGCATTACAGTATCGCATTAAATCTGCTGTAAATTATTTAATTAGTCATAAAATCAACAAGTATTACTAAAAGCACTTCATACTTTCTTTTGACAACTGTTTAAATAATATATGTATGTCAGTGATAAAGAATAGCTGTAAAGAGGATTTTGCATAATTAAAAAGAGTTAGTAAAATTAAAATTTAATTGCATCTGATTTCTCTAATGCAAATGTGTTTATACATCATAAAATAAAGCAATCCCATACCTTAACAATGTTCGTAACTTGTCATATGCTTGTCAGGTTTTTTGTTCTTCACCTTTTAATGGTAAAAAACAATAAATCACGTACTTTCTGGAAACACCAGTTTAATATTACAGATCCTTATTGTAATATACTGTTATGGATATTAAAACAGCTTTACCTGCAATCCTACACCCACGTACCTGGGACTAAATGTACTCAGCGGACCTTACATCTAAGTATACATGCATAGGATCACTCTATTAATGGGGAGAAAATAAAAAGAGTGTTATCTCTTGTAAATAACTACATGCTTGGGTGCTCCTACTCATGGAAGGTGCCTCCATCTTCAGGAATCTCCCTTTCTCCCTGTACCACAGCAACTCCATTCAACAGGAATTGTCACAGGGAAGAAGGGTAGGGAAGTCCGCTTCTGCCAGCCCTGGTTCTGGATCAGACCCAACAATTTTTAAAAATATTGGCTATGTCATTAAGAAGAATTCCAGACATGGGAAAATAATAGTGGGAGGGTGGGGTTTAAGGAAAAAAATCCTGATGCTAGCAGCTTCTTAAGATGCTACAAAGATACATTTGAAAATTAAGTCAATGTAAAAGGGCAAGAGTGATAGAAGTCTGGTTAGGTAAAGACGTGGATGCCCATCAAACCAAGGAAAAGATACAAGGGAAAGGTGGATGGAAAGAAAGGGCAAAATGATTATGCAAATGCACACAATAATAGTCTAACCCAAGGAAAAACCAACTCCACAGTTTGGGTTTTTTCCTGGACTTGGCACAGGCTATTGAGGCATGGGTGGGAGCAGTGGCCAGGGATGCCTTCTAACAGATTAGTCCGGTAGGGCAGCAGCAGTCCTATCAAGATGAACAACCTGCAGTCCTACTTCGGTAATGTATATGTTACTTATATCCAGACTAAAGAATGTAATGCACTCTACGTGGGGCTTTTCTTGGAAGACAAACTGAAAATTTCATCTGATGCAGAATGTGACTGCTCATCACCCCCCAAAAAGAGGACACCAATTTGCATAATATTTGTATATGCAGATAGATAGATAGATAGATAGATAGATGCAAATATAGACATAATAGGCAGCATCCAATGAGGCACTTACATCCTTGCCTATTCTACTTGTGCAACAGAGATTTAGCACTTCCCATAGGGAGCCCCAAAACGAGCAGAAACACTCATTTCTCAATCAAACTCTGCCGACCTTCCCTGGTACAAAAACAAGGGATTCTCCCTGTTTCTGGTTGCCTCAGGAAGTGCTAAATCTTTGTTCCATAAACGTGGGCACTGCTTGTGGATGGGAATTGGCGGGTTGCAGGATAATTGGTGGGGACACACACACATGCTTATCATAAACAACAAACTTTGCAATACCATTATAACAATAAGCAGTAGAACATCACAGACCTCTGTATATGTTGGCTCTTCTGGGTCCTGGAACCTTGATTGTCAGGTTTCCAGGATCCAAGGAAGCCTAGGCATATAGAGGTCTCAAACATCCATACTGACACATGCACACAGACTGGTCATTGGGAATGTTGCCAAACACATGGCACTCCAGCCCTTTTCTATACACCTTGCTCCTGCTTTGTGTCTTCATACAAGTAAGACATGAAGAGGGATAGGGCTTACCCATACCCTTGTGTTGGGGAGTGGGGAGGACTCTTTCTGAGTCCTGTAGGACTCCTCTATACATATACCATGCCTGGATGGAGCATAAATGATGAACAGAATCAACTTAAGCTGCAAGAGCAGCACATTTGTTGAATAAGAGATAAGCTGCTTAAGAATATTTAGCTGTTTTGAATAATTTCAAGTCAGCATGTGTGAGTGTTATCCAGCTGAAGTCTTAGGTATGGTAGTTTTTAATGCTGAAAAGGTGTTTTGAACTTAGATGTAAACCTTTTGAGGAGTACAGCAAGGGCTGTTTCAACTTTGACGACTGGCTGTCGCCAGCAAAATCTAGTCATTGCTATTAAGTAAATGCAAGTTCAGTGAAGTAATTAAAGATTAAAGCAGAAAATCTTTATTGTGGCATTAAATCAATCTATAGTTCTGAGAAGCATTATCCCAAGCACCCAAGTAATTAAAGGGCACTTCAATGAAGCACATGCTGATAAATTAAGTGATTTGCACAAGCTGATTTTTGTAATGATGTCTTATTAAAATGTCCATAAAATATCCTACATACAATTATAGTTCTGTGTTTTTAAGGGAGAATATAACAGGCTACTACTTTTGAGTTGCAAATATATTTATTAGGTTCTACATTATTAAACAATATACCTGACACATTCAAACATAACTGAAACATGAACATAACAGGGTGCAAGGTTTACTCTCTTTTATGATATGTTAAACAACAGAAATTAGTCAATTAATTGGTGGGGCCAATTTTAATCAATGGAACAGGTAGTTAAGGACATAGTTGTTAATTGAGTACAATGAAGCTATGAAGCAACAGTAGCAATAATAATATTATCATGTCTGCAAAAAATTGGGCACTGATAATTTGGAAAACTTACTTGTTTACCCTGGCTTTTCCTAACCATTAACTTAACTAAATGCTATCATGTTTTCAATGATGCATTGATTTGTAATATGTTGTGAACAGCTTCGGGAAATTTTAAAATGAAAGTGGTATATAAATTTTCTAAAGTAAAAGATAAATAAAAACTTGAACTTTCCATAATTTGGAACAAATTTTCATGGTTCGCAGCATATCTCCAGCTCCAGAAAAATAATTGTTTTGAAGCCAAAGCTAAATTTAGCTACGTTTTTATAGGCTTTCAGGCTTCAGTCCATCCATTTTAAACAAACAATAACCCATGAGGAAGTTGAGTACTAAACAATGGAGTTAGCACTGCGTAACTACAATTTTTAAAGCAAGTTTGAAGCGATTAACTAAGGACTTCATTTCCACTTGTTGCTAAATCACTATATTGAGCGAAACTGTTTACAATGCTCCATAAGTGCCCCAGAGGGTGCTGGGAAAGTCTCTTATGTGAAACTTTGGAGAACTACTGCTAGTCAGTGTGGACCATATTGAGCAAGACTTGATGGACCAACGTATTTGTATGAAACAGCTTCCCATCGCACACTGGCAACAGAGGAGTTTCATGCCCCAGTAGGGTACAATCATCCACCCTAGTAAATAGCAGGATCCAACAAAGTGATCAACGGTAACTGAAACATCAGTAATGAACATCAGATAAATGTAAAGATTTTCTATCATTTCTGCCAATTGCTGCTCGCCAGACAATCACACATCAGTGGAAAAAACTGGACAATTTGAATTTACCTGCATGGTATCAGAATGTATGGTTTGTGGTGATATCAGAAAAAAAATCTCATGATTTGCTTTTGATTCAAGGAAAGACAGAACTGTTAACATTTTATGTCATATGGTGGAGTTGTATTCAATATACATCACAAAAGGATTTACAACAATGTATGCCTGCTTCCGTTTTGAGCATCTGGACTTTGTAACAACTAAATGAGGATTATGCAGCATACTTATTATTTTCTTTTGTTTGTTTTTCTTTATCTTCTTTAAATTGTATTAACTAAGATTATACCCCATTTCTTAGGGGACTGTTCTCTCCACCCCACCCCACCCATTTTTTAAAAATATAAATCAGATAGATACCAATATGCATACATTCACCTAAAATATATTTAAATGGCAAGTAAGGATAGTGTATATAAAACATATTTAAATCTATTAAAAATATAAAATGCTAGCACAGTAAAAAAATACTTCCCATGAAATGCAAATGCTCTGTGTCAATATAGGGATGCAGCAATAAGTGGAGACTAAATCCTTAGTTAATCACTTCAAAATTTGCTCTAAAAATTGTAGTTGCTCAGTGCTGACTCCAGAGCTTAGCATGCAACTTGCTCTTTGGCTGATACAGATTCAAAACTCTACATTTACTTCACAGTTCAAAAATATCCACCACTAAAAACTTTGTAGGAGATTACTTCACTTCTTCTCATTTGAAACAGGTCATGGGTTTTTAAGCATCTCAGATCCTGCATAACAGTTATAAGACATCGAGTCATAAAATTGGAATAGACAGCATCAAATCGATATAAAGCTCCAACATCTTTATGCCTAAGCCAGTTAAATTGTATAATAATGCAGCAGTTCCAAGGTCTTCAAATTCTGGAATCAAGAAGGTCCTTACAGACAGATAAAGGAATCCAATCACTGTCAGGCTTGTAAATGGATTAATACCTTTCAAACAATGAGGCTCCCCAAGTAGATGGTATGTACTCAGAAGGGAAGTACTTCTGCCATCAGCCAGGCACCTAGGGCCTTCGGGAGGGGGCACCCTCTGCTTACCGGGAATAACATCAAACCAAGGGGGATACCAACCTGGCCCATCCATTGAATGGAGAAGGAGTAGTTGCAGAAAGCTCACTTCTTCAGCTCCAACTGACAGTTAAAAGTAAGAGGGGAAACGCTCTAGCCCCATCCATCGGCCAAAGTAGGGTGACCATATTTTGGAAACCAAAAAGGAGGACAACATGGATGGCCCCCATGGGGGTGTCCCCACCAACATGTCCACCTCCAGGGTGTGTGTCCAGCACCAAGGTTGTATGCCCACCTGAACATAGCCCTGGTCACATATCTGATTTTACAGCACACAATTAAGACAAAACTGTTCTACATAACATCTTAATGTTAAAATCACTGAAATAATAAGCGAGATATCCAATGTATCTGAAATTAACTTCACTCACTCCTACTTTTGTAGCTTTGGCTGTACTCTTTGTGATACATTCTCCCCTTCCCTCAAATATATTTTCTAATTGTATCCTCACTCCGTTGCAAGCTGCTGCTTAACAGGGCTTGCTGCCTGGCTGTTTTATTTTTTAAAGTTAATTTTTTAAAAAGAAATCATAAAAATCAATGGATGAATGGATCTACTTCAAACTTGGCATGGCTAAAGCCCTACTTAAGAGCTATCAAGGTGCCAAAATCTCTTATTATGCTAACAGGAGTTTTCTTGTCATCAACAGGAGTCTGATTTCACCTTTTATTTAGTTTAAATTTTTTAAACTAAATAAATTTAAATTTGGTTTTAAATTTTGTATATCGGTGTTTTTAATGTTAAGTGTTTTTAATTCCTGTAGACTGCCCAGAGAGCTTCGGCTGTGGGGCGGTATATAAATGGAATAAAATAAATAAATAAATTTAATTTATATCTTGCCCTTGGGCAGTTAACAGAATTTCTGGGACGTACTGCTATAAGCTATACTTTTTCTCATGCATAGTGGAGAAATGACTCTTCTCTAAGCTTAGTCATTGTTTAGTCATTATTAAAGCACAATAAAGACTGACTGGCTGTACCAAGCACTGGAGTGGTAGGGGTGGAGTTAGGCTTGACTAGAAAGCTGAAGGAAATGGATTTCGATTGGAAAGCTGGTTAAGAATCTGGGAAGAGATTATCCTGTCATTTCCGTTACTCTAGTACTCTCAGTGTGCTTGCTTCCTTACCTCCATAATAACCACTCATTTGCGATTAAACAAATTATTTCCAGAACATTATAGTGTTACAAGAACACTATAAAAGTAGTTTTAGTTTTCTCGCTGCTCATAAAAGTACCCAAACCCTCAGTAATGGACAGGATTTATAGCGTCGATACCTAAAATGGTACTTGGGACTTAAAGCTTCCCCTGATGTTTCTTGATATGTAGCAAAAATGTATACACAGTGTACTCTGATGTTCTACTGTTCGTAGTTGTAAATATATTGCAAAGTTTATTGTTTGTGATATGCATTTGTTTCTATCTTTAAAAAGAAGAAGAAGAACAGGTAAAGTAAATAACTAGGCCGAAATGTACTTACTGTTTGTGGTTAAAGGTCTAGGTAAATATGGAGTGCCTGGATTGGCTGGCTGTGTGCCTGAATGGAAAGTGAGTGCTGATTGGCTAGTTGTTTAGAGTGCCTGGATTGGTTGGTTGTGTAAGAGTGGGAGGAGCTAGAGAGCGAGTGGAGTGTATATATGTGTCTGACAGAGAGAGCTGACTGATTGGGGAGATTTGAGGAGGATTTTTGAGAGAGACATTGAAAGGGATTTGAGAGAATTGAGAATATTGTGAGACAGAGAGAGTCTGAAGCAGGATTATTAGATGAGAAGAGTGTTTGATTGAGAGACTGAGATAAGATTTTAGAGCATAGATTAAATAAGGAACAGGTTGTTGAAGTATAAAAGTTCTGACAGAAACCACTAAGCATTGAAACCTTATAACCGATATGCAATTGAACTGAAGTAACCGTTGACACGCAATTTCTTATTAATAAATTCTTGTTAATTTCATCTCCTGGTGTGGTCTGTGGGTGTACCTAAGAAGGTACTGGTGGCAGCGGAACAAAGAAGTTATCTGGAGGCCAGGTTGCTGGGCTGTGGTGCTGTGGAGCCTAAATAGTAAAGGCGAGATGGGCAGCAGCAAGTGGTCGAGGATAACCTCACATGTACATATGCCCGCTTCTCATACATCAAACCAGTCTAGGGGGAAACATTTGACATTAAACTCTAGACAACTTTTGAAGATGGATGTGTGTCACTTCTACCAGTGTTTCTGGTAATGTTGTGCATTTGTCCAAAATGTTTGGAATGCTAGATCCGTTCCTATTTAAATGTTCAATAGATATTTAAAATTTGCTGCTTTGCATTTCTAGGCCTGTAAAATAACATGGACTTCAGATAGGAATTCTTAAAATCCCCTGTTAATAGAAAATCAGAACATTTAGATCAATACCTTCACTTTAAGCCTTAGTCAACATCCACCTTGACTAATAAAGCCATATACATTTTTAAAACTGGGCAATTTCAATAAGAACTTTCTCATACCAATATTTCTTTATGTGTTCCTAAATCTCTACTGTAGAGATTTTTAAAAGCATATTTAGGTCATGTTTAACTTTTTTGTTTAAAGCAGACAATATTAACTTTACCTCTATAATTGTATTGCTTGTTTAAGTGAACCACTAGACTGTCTGGATTGGATTCACTGGTAGAACTGAAAGTAACATACAGGCATTTCTTGAATGAATTCAGGAAGCAATCAATTATTTTACTATTAAGAAAGGAAATCAATGTCTGTAGTTAAACATTCCAGATCAATTTTGCTATTTCATCCATACAAGAGTCCCAGAGAAGTCAATGAGTGATATACCCCCTTACAGGGCAGATTTTTAACCCATACATGATACCTTGCTCAATAATTTACATCAGTTGCTATTTTAGTAACTCCTTAACTACCAACAATGGAAGTGTTCATATTTAAATATGAACACCAATTTTACAAAATAATTGAATTAATACCAATAAATCAGGATGAATCCAGTAGTCCCTTCAGTCTGAGCAACATAGCCGATGGTGACAAGATTATGGGAGTTGTAGGCCAAAACATCTAGAGAGCCACAAGTTACCAACCCTTGCTTTAACATATCCCCTCCTGCTGTTTTAATCAATATTACCCTATGATAACCACATTCTGTGTAAATTTTAGCAATCCATTTTTCTTTTAGAACAACCTTTCCCATTTGGTGCCCTCCAAATGCATTGAACTATAACTCCCATAATTTCCATTATGGGATAATGGGCATTGTAACCTAATACTTCTGGAGGGCATCAGGTTGGAGAAGTCTGATTTAGGTAACTCATGTTACACCAGGAACACAGAAGCAACAGCAGTACTGCTCCTTCCCCCACCACTGAGTGATGTGAGACGCTTTGGAGACCATGTTGCCTATTCCCCGTGCTCATGTTAACAGGTTTTTTCAAGTTTGTTTGGGCTTCCCCTAACATATTCCAGAACTCCTCATTTTGTCCTGGTAGCATGAGTAATAGCGGCTAGGCTTCCACACTGCTGGAGTAAAATGAACGAACAGCTTTAGAATACAACTTTTTTTTTATCCAGGGTAGCCATTTTGGCATTTGGTTGGAGAAGAACAAAATGCTTATTGTGATTTTTTTTTCATAACCATAGTTATGTCATCCACTCAAGACAGTCATTTCACTCTTTGGCACTTAGTACTTAGGTCCATTTAATCATTTATAACAATAGGTATACAGTTATAGGTGTTCCTGATTAATAATCATATGGGTCTGAAACAAGGGGGGATTTGGGCCTTTTCACCCTCCCCTTTTCCCTAAATGACTTTTCTGTTGTCAAGCTTTTCAAGATTAGAGAAAGATTCCTTCATACTACCTTCAGTCTTTTCCACCACCTTTCTGCATATTGTTTTTATGGTAAAAGAGACCCTCAGGGATGAACTTTGATGAGCAAGTTTATAGAAATGCCAAAATGCTGGGGATAAAGCATGCTGATAATTATTGGGGTAGCAACAGGTGGAGATTGGAAACTTAATCTTTTTCTCCCCTGCTGAAGTTCTGACAAAATACTGTTTGCATTGGGAGGAAATCCACCATTAGCACCAAAGTCATTGGTACCAATGGGGATTTTGTATCAGTACAAATAGCGGCTTCAAAGGAGCAATTTAAATGCAAAGACACATTTGACATCATGTTTAGTTTGGTCCTCAGTTGGTCAGAAATCTTATTTATAATTACAAGGGAGAGAAACTAGCTACTTAAATGACGGCTAAACCGCTGAGCCTTGGACCTGTACTGTAGTAGACCTGTTTAAGAAACCTATGCTCAGGATTCTGTTACGGGTTGTTTTATGCAAGAACTGTTCTGACTCATGCGGCAAGAGAGAAAAACAGACCTCTTTCCCCTGCAGTTCTTGCACTTGAAACTACGCCATCACAATTAATTGTATAGCTTTCTTTTGCTTCATGCTTCATCTGGGCCATTTTGTTAACGTAATTTTAGATCTGCTTGGAAAGTGTATCTACATTGCCCCTGAATCATTATCATGCACTGCACATATATTAAGTTTATACATAATACAGTAACTACATTTTTGCTTATTCTTTCATCAGTACTGCTAAATCACCCAGTACTACTTCTAGGCACATTCTCGCAGAGTTTATTTAGGGGATTTAATGCACCTTCAGCACTTGGAGTTATTTTATTTTTTTATCTCTAATCTGGTTTTAGTACTTTTGGGGAAACATATTTAGAAAGAACTGTATGAAATACTGTATGTAACATTTTCGTTTTAACATGCAGAGCACACTTGGTTAGAATAATCTAATCTCTATTTACCTATTGGGATGGGAATTGTGCCTCACGTAGGAAATTTCAATCTGGTACTCACAAAAACATCATCAGTAATGCCTTACCCCTGTGCCCGGCTTGCCTGGGCGCAGGGAGGCCATTGCGGGTGGGGGTGGGGTGATGAGGCAGCCATTGGCAGCCTCCTGATGGTGCCACCAGGGCGGAGTTGGGAATTCAACAGCCATTTAGGTGTTTTCACCCCTCCCCTTGGCCTCTTTGCTGAGTGGCTCCCTCCCTCCTTCCCTGTAGGCAGTGTGGGTTCGCTAGTCGCCCTTTAGGGGCCAAGTAGGAATTTTTTGCTCACAACCCAACTGCGATTGTGAGGGGTTTTTTGTCTACTTCACACTGAAAGATGGGTACGGAGTACTAACTAGGTTAATCTGGTTATTATTAACAATTCAGTCACATTTGGATAGGTTGGTATGCACGGGCATCTGGAGCGGGTTTAGGGTTGGTGAGCATTCACAAGCACCGTTGTGGTGATAGGTAATGCCTGAGGCTCCCAGCTGTGAGTTTTATGGCCTCAGCTGGAGAGATCAGGGTTTACCTTTGAGGTCAACCTCCCTCATCCACTCAGAGCTTAACGGCGTGGGGGGAGATGACAAAGGAAAGCCTCCCTACCCCATTTTGGGTGGCAAAATGGCAGGCACCATTTTACAGGCAGCGAATGTCTCACCAAGAGAGGATGTCCGCTTAGGTCTCACCCCCTCTGCAGAACTTAAATAAACGTGGCCCTACTTTAAATCCATTACTGTGCCTCACCTCGTTATATCCCAGTCTCCACTCCCCAGCAAAGGAATTTAACGGAGCTCAAAATCTATGGTGGTGTTAATACAACCTGACAGACATGGTTCCCTTTCACTGAATCTATCCCGGCGTTAGATTACATCTTTGCTTAATTTAATTATTGAGATAATCACAGTGGAATCCTAAGAAAGGTCAGGGAGGAGCAAGAGGGTAGATCTACTGCTGCATCCCCAGTGTTGCAAGCTCTTACCAGCCAGGTAGATTTGTTGGACTTTTCATCTGGCAGAGCCTTTTATTTTAAATGCCTCCCATTGGAAGCAATGCAGGGTGGTTAGCTATGCCAGCTCCAAGCTAGTATAGCTGAGAACTCCAATCTGGGCCCCTTTTGACAAGTTTTGGATCCAGTGCTTTCATGGCTAGCTCTATCCCACCCTCAGAATGCCCTGACTTGGGTCTTACACATGCTATCACTTGTGGGAATGCGACTGGCAGTAGCTTTCCATCTGGTGAACTTTCCATGAGCAGAATCGGCTGCTAGGGTGGATGGAGCCCCTCCCCACCGCACAGGTGGAGCTCCTCTCAACCCGCAGGAGAGTACCGTCATCCCATCCTATCCTCCTGCCAGCAAAATACATTTGCAAATATGCCCCTGGATCATAGGTAGAGACGTGTCAAATACATCTTTAAAAACAAAGGACCTCACAATAACAAAATATTAGGTGTCTTTAAAAGGACAGCATATAGTTACGACCTGGGGACTTTCAAATTTTCAGGAGATCTTTAAAGATAAATAGGAGTAACTCTTACAGAGGAATATATTGATCTGATGTGACCAAGCAAGGCATTCATATAATTCATGAAAAATAAGGTTGAGATAACATATGGGGGCATCATTTGAGATTTTTGGTTATAGCTTTGTTTTTAAATTTATATATACTTCTTATAATGTCTATAATATTTGTAATTCTTATAAGGTTATTCCAGATGGCTCCTAGCACTAGCAATCAAAAGGTGTTGTACAGCTATTCCATATTTTCCTCCTTAACATAATATTTTAATGGAAGGAAAAAAGACAGAAGCAATGGGAAAACATGGAAGGGTTACAACAGAGCAGATTTTCAGGGAACATCGGGGGCTGCAAGGGAAAAGGGTAGTCGTTGAAAACTGAAAATCATGTCTTTCCAGGAAGAGTATCCTGTGCAGAGTTCCACTTGTAGAAAGTTAGGAGCCAAACCAAGGTGCTTAAAAGAAACATGCTACTTTTCTTGTTGGTGCCAATTCAGTGTTAATCATTTTGTTTTGTAGATCTTGTAATTAGTCAAAAAATGTGTTGTAGCTTATGTTTAAAATAAAACTCATTACAATAGTAATGCAATAGCAACTAAATAAAAAACGTACAACCACGAATTAATTGATTGATTAAAGACTTTGACAGATCAAAAGGATTTTTTTAAAAAAATGGCATGATCACGTTTGTCCCTTCCCCACCCACAGCTATGTCTCTCCCACTTGTGTGGATAGAATATAATAGAATGTATTCACAAAGGAAGTATTATAACCCTCTGCTGAAGTTTGGAAAGTTAATTCCTATATAACATGCAAAGTCAATTGTGATCAGCATATAAAGTCAATTGTAATTCAACATATAAAGACAGTTGTAATGCTGCATGTACCTTACAAGACTGATTTGTAGTGCTATGAGCTGCCATTATGAAGGCAGATCTATCATATTATACTATGTTGAATTTTGTTATAGGAGACTTGGATGCTGCATGCCAATGGTAAGTAAGAATTGACCAGCAAGGGAAGGTTTACAGAAACTTGTTTCCTCCCCACACAAAGCTAGTAAAATGTATGCTTTTATTTTTTTATTACATTTTTATTTATTTATTGCATTTCTATGCCGCCCAACAGCTGAACCTCTCTTTTATCCCACCTATTCTCCAAAGTTCACTCCCTGACATCTTTGGAGGGAAGGTGGATTTTTTTTTTTTTAAGCTTGTGAGATAAATTAGGCAGAGTCCAAGGCTGAGCAGGGATGTGAATTCAGGTCTCCCTGGCTTAAGTCCAACCCTCTAACTGCATTACTCTGCTTTTCAGTTTCTATAGATTTTATTGGGTATGTAGTAAAAATTATTGTGTTCTAGTAATTTTATTTGTGAAGACAGCCTTGCAGTCAACATGACCGATGAAAAAGATCCAACAGTTTACGTTTACCATCTCTGCATAAATGTAATCTTTACTCTCCCTTGAAACTGAAGGAGTATTGCGTTGTTCAATTAATGAACAGTACAATAAACTTCATGGGATGACCCCGGGTTCTAATATTATGAGAGAGGGAGAAAAATGCTTCCCTATCCACACTCTCCACACATGCATAATTTTGTATACCTCTATTATGTCTCCCCTTACTCTCCTTTTTTCCAAGCTAAACAGTCTGAGCAGTTGTAACCTTCCCTCATAGGGAAGATGCTCCAGCCTCTTGAACATTTTAGTTGTCCTTTTCTGTACTTTTTCCAGCTCTACAATATCTTGTTTTTAAGGTGTGGTGACGTAATATTATTCTGAAGGCATATTTAAGTTGTAGTCCACTCAGTTCCTGAATGCTCAGAATGGCTTTCTGTATTTACAACTTCATGAGAAAAACACTTACCACTTTCTAGTGATAAGAAAGGGGATAGAATGTTAATATTTTAACATCTTATTTGTTAATTTATTAACGTCTTATTTGTTAATTTAAAGTTAATATTTTCATATATGTTTATTTAGGTAAACAGTTTTAAATGAATAAAATAAATAAAATATAAACAGATAAAAGGAAGTACTTTTTCACACAATGCGTAGTTTAACTATGAAATTTGTTACCACAAGATGTACTGATGGTCACCGATTTGGATGACTTTAAAAGGAGATTGGATACATTCCAGGAGGAAAAGGCTATTAATGGCTACTAATCCTGATGGCTATGTGCTATCTCCAGTATCAGAGGCAGTAAGCCTGTATACACGAATTGCTGGGGAACATGGGTGGGAGGGTGCTGTTGCACTTGTGTCCTGCTTGTGGGTTCCTGGTCGACAGCTGGTTGGCCACTGTGTGAACAGAGTGCTGGACTAGATGAACCCTTGTTCTGATCATGGCTTTCCTTAAGTTCTTAAAATATTGAAATATTTGTTATTTCCTTTAAAATGGCTCATTTAATAAAGTTTGACGCTTGTGGTACATGGAATAATTCATTCCATTATAACTCATTATTTATTCTTTATGGGTGGAACTAAGGGAAATTTTTAAGCAACACATATATGAACGTGCCTTCATAATACTTTGAAAATAGAGTATAGTTTCTTGTTCTCAGAGACCTATAAAATTATGATCACACAATTATGATTACACAGTTGTGTATCTGTTTACTTCTTTTAATTCAGTGAGCCTCACACATTTGGCTATAGAAATTTTGAATGACTCCTCCAGTAGGATCAACAACTCTAATGTCAAGTTTGGACTTTTGTTCATTACTGGTTCCTTAGTGCCATCTACTGTATTGCTGTATGTACTTGTTGATTAGACTTCACTATTCTAGGGCCAGAATAGAGAGATGATTTGCAGCCTCAAGCTCATGTATCACTAACACTAATAGACACTTATAATTGCTGCTATTAATTATAATTATACTAATAGCAGCTGATAATTATAATTTTAAACTAGATGTGTTAAATGGTAGTGTAGGGTTAAACAAGCACACAATGAAATTATACTTGCAAATTGGTTCATACTCACTGGGTGTCCTTCTGTGCCCTGTTAGATGAACTCCTGTAGGAAAGTCTCAGATCTAGTGAAGGAATAGAAGAATATGACGTATTAGAATTCTACCATGCCTATGAAATACTTTAAATGTAATAACATGCATACTATCCACCACACATTTACCGAACAATCCTGTGCATGTTTCCTTGGAAATAAATTCCACTTATTTCAGTGAAATCTATTCCCTAGTTAAGTGTTCTGTTTTGATTATAGGGGGCTTATTTCTGAGCATACTTGCATAGGATCGCTGTGTTAAATCTCTTTTAGTCTAGTATAGTTCTATTAAAGTTGATGGGATTATTCTAGAACAGAGAGAGGCAATGTTTGGAGGGCCCATGAGCACATTTGGCATTTGAGGAATTGTCTTGGGCGCAACTACAAAATGGCTTCCAGGGGAAATGTGGTAAAGGCCAAGTAACCTGCCTGAAAGACTGAATACAAGGCAGAGGTGAGGGCTGAGCCAGAATACACTAAATAACTCCTTTGAACCCATACTTTTTAACACCAAGAGAAACCTATTTCAGAGAAGGATTTTTTCTTTCTTTCTCTTATCCCCTGCCAGCTCATTCCACAAATCATTTTTTTCTTTCACACTCTGTATCACCACACATATGCACCCTCAATCCAGCTCACAGGCAAGTGCCCTATATATCCATCACGCATGCACACATACACGGACATGTGCATATATACTAGGCTGACCATATGAAAAGGAGGACAGGGCTCATGTAACTTTAACAGTCATAGAGAAAAGGGAATTTCAGCCAGTGTCATTTGTATGCAATTAGTTCCTGGTGAAATTCCCTCTTCATCACAGTTGCAGGCACTATACTAGAGTGACCAGATACAAAAGAAGGCAGGGCTCCTGCAGCTTTAACTGTTTTGATGAAGAGGGAATTTCACCAGGAACTAGTTGCATACAAATGACACTGGCTGAAATTCCCTTTTCTCTACAACTGTTAAAGTTACATGAGCCTTTTCATATGGTCAGCCTATATATACTCCTCTCTTCTTGGCATCACCACAGGACTACAAACCCCTCCCCATCATCCTTTTTCAGGATCCCTCCAAAATCCCCCTAAACCCTTTCTCTCTCCCTCTCACAAGCATCCATCCATTCAGATACAAGCACACAAACTTACCCAGTCTCCTGGTTGCTCCCAGCTGGTGCCATCCCCACTGGCTTCCTGATGCTCTTGCTTAGGGTGACCAGATTTTTAAAATAAAAATCCCGGTCCCCCCCGCCCCAAAACAACTCCCCCACCAAGCCACCCCCCCAAAAAAACCAGCCTGGACCTACCGCCGGGTTCCTCCTTCGCCGCCCGCGCGGCCGCGCCAGGTCCTCCATCGCCGCCCACGTGGAAGAGGCGGGAGAGGGCCAGATCCGGAAATGACGTCACTTCTGGATCCGGCCCTCTCCCGCCTCTTCCGCGCGGCCTCTGGCCTTACGAGCCCGGCAGCGGCGGAGGAGCCCGGGAAGCGGCCGCCCCAGCAGGTAAGTGCCCCCCTTCGTGCTTACCAGCTGGGGCGGCCGCTTCCCGGGCTCCTCCACCGCCTTCGCCGCCGCTCCTTGCTTGCTGCCACCGCCGCGTGACCCCCCGCCACCCCGGTTTGCCCCCCCGCCCCCCGGTTGGGCCGGTTTGCCCCTGGATTCCCGGTTAGGACCGGGAAATCCCGAGCCACCTGGTCAGCCTACTCTTGCTGCCTTTCCCTGCTGTCTTCCCTGACACTCTAGCTGGGTTATCACTGCCCTTTCTTAGGTCCCTGCTCTCCTTAGCCGTCCACTGTTTCCTTTAGTTCCTCCTCCACAGCTTACCAGTCAGAAGTGATGGAGTCTCTTTTTCTTTTTTCGCTTCTTTTTCTTGGTGGCTGGGTGAGCTGCAGAGGAACCTGGAGGCCTGCAGAGGCCTGCTGTCTTCATTTCCTATGAATGACTCTGAGCTCCATGTGTGACCCAGAGGCGCTTGTGGGAAATGGAGATGGCAGGAGCTGGAGACCCTCTCTTTGAAGTGATCTCAACTTCCGTTAAGGAAATCTGTTATTTTTTTTAAAAGTGGGAGGGCTAGTGCACGTTGGCAGGTGAAAGGAAGGCACCGAGGGGTGCATACCTCATTGGCTACCCCTGCTCTAGAATAAATGGTTCGAAGAATGCAAGCCATACATCCCTTAGGTATGTAATACTTAAAACTACATTGCTTTCTTCATTTCTTCTTCCTTGCCACCCTTTTACTTTTGCATCAAATATAATTGAGTCAGTTCTTCTGCCCTTAATGCTGCTCAGGCAGTAAATTTTCAGGTAATGTCACGCATCATTTCTTTTGATGCGGAAGGTATACAAATCAACACTCATTCTAAAACTGAGGCCTATTAGTATACACAGAATGGAAAAGAAAGTAGACAGCATCAGTTATGAACCAAATTGCCCTGCTTAGATTAACTTAATCGTTTGCAAATTTTAATATCTTACATTTGTTCTGTCATCAATGTTGCGAAGTTGATATTATTTTCACTTAACAGATTGGTGGGAAGTGAGCGTGAATTGCCCAAGACCATTCAGTGTGTCGAAGGTGGAGTGGAGAACTAAATCCATGTCCCTGTTCTAAGTTCAGTACTGTACTTCATTGATCCCTTTGCTTAGTTAAGTTTGTCTTCCTGTTAACTGCACACTAGTACTTTTCTTGTATATTATATAGGTAAAAGGTATACATCTCTATTTGAAGGAGTTGATCATTTAGGTTGCTGAGTAAAGAACTGATGGATGTAATGAAAAAGCTTTAAAAATATATGAGTACCTGCCAAAGGATTTGAAATAGGTAACTATTTAAATATGAATGTACTCTCTGTACTCAAAAATGAAGTATAAAGAACATTCCTCACAAATGTTTTAAAAACTTAAGTATTTCCATGTAGATACATCGCTAAAATAGAATGCTTATTTTGCTTTTAAAAACAATTGTAATACATTCTCAAAATTAATACAAGAACAACACAAATGGCATTTGTTGATTCCTGCCATTCTTTAGTTTTGACCTTTTTTTCTGCATTAAAATTTGTACTGCATAATAAGTCTGTCTTTATACAGTTCACAAAGTGGACTCACTACCCAATAGCAATTCCCTGCTGACAGCAGGATTCAAAGCCTTTCTTAAGTATATCTCAACACAGAGATTCATCACTGGTTAGAGTTAAATCCTGGTAAACCATTGGGATAGATCTGATGAGGAGATAGGCTTTTATAATCACTTGAGCAGACATTCAAGAGATCCTAATCAGTGTAGCAGAAACCTGAGCTGATCTTGCTTTGTCATGTATCTTAGGAACAATCTGAGGGATTTGTTGTATACATATTCTAAAGTAGTTGTGAAAGCTTTATTGCCAGTGTTCAGGTGGACGGGTTTCCGTGCCATATGTCATAGAAAATTATTTTGTCTTGCTTTCTGAACTCCCAATGGCATCCACTGTAATATTTATATTAATTTTAATAGCACATAGCCTAAATCTATAGGTTCTTCTTCGTGGTCTCTGTGCATCACACATATGGGCTCTGCGCCAGCGCCGAGCCCCAATCGGGAAACTTCTCTAGCTAGCTTAGTGCTTTTTGGCGGGAACCCCTCCCCCACCATCCATCGCGCATGCTCCGGGTCCCGCCTTACCTCAGTTCTTCTTCGACCGCGTAGCTGATCGCCTCGCGGGAGACTTCTCCGGACGAATTCTTCGTTCGTAGCATTCTGAGGAAAGTAAAACAGTTTTCTATTAGCTTAGTGTTAGTGTTAGTTTATTGTTAACAGATATATATAAAAAAATAAAAAAAAAATTAAAATTAAAAATTAGTTAGCTAGTTTATTATAGTTGTTTTTGGACACCCTGTCCATAATAGTTATGGCGCAGGCAGCGCTTTTCAAACATTGTTCCCGTTGTAGGGCTAAGCTAACCCTAACCGATGGACACTCTTTATGCCTTGTATGTTTGGGAGAGGGGCATGTGGTGGACTCATGCCCCCATTGCTTGACTTTTTCCCGCCAAACCAGAAAAAATCGAGCAGACAGGCTCAAGAGCCTGCTATGGAGTAAGGCCTTGTCCACGGTGGACCGACCACGACAGTCTTCACCAGTGGACTCAGCGACTGGCCAGTCGCTATCCGGTGAGCGTGGGCACAAGTCCGTAAATCGCTCTCAACCGGCATCTCCCTGCTCCTCCCTGCCTGGGTACGCAGCAGAGGCACCTTTGCCGCAGCTCCTGACGGAACCATCCAAGAAGTCCACCCTAACGGCTAAAAAGTCGGGCAAGACTAAAAAGTCTACGAAGTCGAAGCATGCGACATCGACACCGAAGCTTCCTTCGGTATCGAAGCAGTCGAGGAAGCACTCGACGCCGAGGGAAGATCGTACTTCGACTCTTAAAAGACCGTCGGCATCGCCATTGGAATCCTCATCGGCACCGAAGCGACCCTCGACATCGACATCGAGCCACCATTCGGCGTCGAAGGCCCGGCCATCGGCATCGAGCCACCCCTCGACATCGAAGGATCGGCCGTCGGCATCGAGCCATCCCTTGGCATCGAGGGACCAACCAAGAAAGTCAGCGTCGGTATCGAGCCGGAAGTCAGCATCGTCGACGCCACGACTTTCCGATCCCTCGGTACCGGCGAGCCAGCCCACGCCGATATTGAGAAAACACCCGACTCCGACGCCTACCCGCCCGGCATCTTCTCCGATTCTTTCTCAAAGGTCTGCCCCTTTGACACCACGAGCTTCGTCGCTGCCAGCCCTCCAAACTTTGGATTTGGAAGTATACTCCTCGGAGTTAGAGGTAGGGGATGTTATCCCAGCGGATATCTCTCTCGATCACGACGCAGATGCCAGACCTAATGAGGAGTATCCTCAGCCTTCACCGCTCGGTATCGTAGCATCCCCGGCGTCGAGAGCCTCTAAGACAACTTACCGCTCTAGATCTTCCTCTCGGTCTCGCTCTCGGTCCCGACATTGGGAGTCGGCTTCGGATAGATCTAGAAGTAGATCTCGGCACCGTAGAGCTCCGCGGTACCTTTTTGATCCCTATACAGGGAAGAGGATTGGACGATCATCCTCGCAGCGCAGGACTAAATATCGCCCGCTGCCTTCTACAGCACACTCTTCGACGGCTCTTGTACCGAGACCTCTATCGCCAACATCTGGTGACGACTATGCCTCCGACACATCGTCGGTTCGATCCCAAGCCCCGTCAGTCCCGTCTCCTCCGGAAGGGGTAGGTTCTAGCAATAGACCGTCACCGTCGTTAGAATTAGGATCTTTTTCGGACCAGATGCAAAGGATGGCACAATCTCTTGGTCTAGATATTAATCAACCACAAGAGGACTTAAATGACAAAATTTATGATGTCATGTATGAAGAGCCAGCACCTCAGCTCACTCTACCGTTGGTACCTACTCTTCTAAAGACTTTTAAAAATGCGTGGGAAACACCAGCTACAGTGTTTAGAGACATTATACAAAGTTAAGGACACCGACGCGCCCTTCCTGTGTAACCATCCCAGACCTAACTCCATTGTAGTGGAATCGTCACAGGGACGCACCGCGAGAAGCCATTCTACTCCTGTCGATAAAGAGGGCAGAAAACTGGATACATTTGGTCGCCGCGTTTACTCTTCAGCTACACTGGGTTTTAAAGTAGCTAATTACCAAGCTACCATGGCTAGGTACCAGCTGTTTCTCTGGAACAAAATTTCCGCATTGACAGATTATCTTCCAGACGATCAACGCGAGCTGGCCAGAGTTTTCCAGGCTGAAGCGACTAGACTGTCCAGACAGCAGCTAACGACGGCGAATCACCAAATGGATTGCGCAGCAAAGGCCCTCGCGGGGGCAATTGCATTGCGTCGCCATGCCTGGTTGCGCTCCTCCACGTTGCCAGCTGAAACTAAAGCTCGGATTGAGGATCTCCCGTTCGACGGTGAGGGTCTCTTTCATTCGTCAACGGATAACACCATGGACGTGATCCATAAGTCAAAAGTGACAGCTCGTAAGATGAGCACACCTGCGCAACAGCAGATGCAACAGCAGTCTCGTTCACGCCGCTGGTACCGGCCCTTCCAGTATCAACCTAGACGACAGCAAGAGCGCACCCAGCGCTTTCAGGCACAACACTCTCAATCTTCCTTCCAACCTAGAAAGCAGGCCAACAGATATAACAAGGCACGTCGTCAGGATCAGCTGTCAAAACGACGTCTTTGACTCCGTTCCTATACTCCTACCACGGAATCAGACCACAAGGCTCCAACCCTTTCTGAATCGCTGGCGATCCATAACAACCGACGAGTGGGTGCTCTCCACAATTTCCGAGGGTTACCTCATAGAATTTCAAGCCTACCCATCTCTAGGCACTGTGAGAACCACTCCGCCTTCTCCTACACTGCTGCAGGAAACGACAACCCTGTTGCAAAAGAAGGCAATCGTCCGCGTCCCATCGAGACTTTTAAAAGCGGGTTTTTACTCGCTGTACTTCACGGTTCCAAAGAAAGACGGCGGCCTTCGTCCCATAATGGACCTCAGGCACTTAAACAAATTTATAAAGCCAAAGAAATTTCGCATGGTTACGTTGGCCCAAATCCTGCCCCTCCTAAAACGAAACCGATGGTTCACCTTGGTGGACCTCAAAGACGCTTATTTTCACATCCCAATACACCCAACTCATCGCAAATATCTGAGATTTGTCGTAGGAAAGAAGGTGTATCAGTTTTTAGTCCTTCCCTTTGGCCTCCGGACTGCGCCAAGGGTATTTACCAAATGCATGGCGGTGGTATGCGCCCATCTCAGAGCACTAAATGTCGAGCTCTATCCTTACCTCGACGATTGGTTGATCGTTTCTCCATCCCGGTCGCAAGCGCTCTCCAACGTCAACCTCGTCACGTCTTGTCTGGACAGCCTGGGTCTGCTAATAAATGAAGAAAAGTCCATTTTTCATCCCACACAGACAATTCAATTTATAGGAGTGATCCTGGACTCAACCGTGGGAAGGGCGTACCGGCCGTCCGAACGCATTCAAAACGTCGTATCTCTTGCTTCAAAGCTTCACCAACACTCACGTACGACAGCGTTCGCAGTGCTGCGCATGCTAGGTTTCATGGCCTCTGCGGTATTCGTTGTCCGCTGGGCACGTCTCCACATGCGTCCGCTGCAGCAACTCCTTCTCAAACACTACCGTCCTTACCTAAATCCGAGGAGGATAATACTTACCATCCCGTCGACTGTCCTTCCGTCTCTCCGGTGGTGGTCGTCCGCAACACAACTGGCCCATGGCATGCCGTTCCATCAAAAAGGTCCCACTCGAATTGTCACTACGGATGCTTCTCTGGAAGGGTGGGGAGCGCACTACAACGACCTACAAATTCAGGGAAAATGGTCACAGTCAGAGTCCCGACTCCACATCAATCTCCTGGAATTTCTGGCCGTAAAGCGAGCACTACACGCCTTCCTGCCACACCTCCGGGGACAGAGGGTTCGCATCTTGTCGGACAACACCACTGTGGTGTGGTACATAAACAAGGAAGGCGGGACCAGATCTCCTCGCATTCTGCATTTGGCCCTAGACATTCTTCGGTGGGCCATTCGCAAGGACATCTGTCTAACCGCACTTCACATTGCGGGTACGGACAATACAAAGGCAGACACACTCAGTCGGGAATTCACCGATACTCACGAGTGGGAGCTGTCCCAGGACGTGCTGAGGCGCCTTTTCACGAAGTGGGGCAAGCCGTCGGTAGACCTGTTTGCGACTTCTGCAAATGCCGTTTGCCAGGACTATTGTTCTCGGGCAGGGATTGGACCTGCATCTCTCGGAGATGCATTCCAGTGGGACTGGTCCAACGGCTTCCTATATATGTTCCCCCCGTTTCCACTGATTCTGAAAACGGTGGCCAAAGCCGCAAGGTGCCCTCTGAATGCGATACTGGTGACCCCTTGGTGGCCAAGACAGCACTGGTTTACCACCCTCTATCGTCTGTCGCGAGGACAGTGGTGGCGCCTGCCCAGGGTACCACACCTACTGTCCAAGAACGCAGGAGCTATCCTGCACCCAGATCTACAGACACTACGCCTCACAGCGTGGCGGATCCAACCAGTTGACAATCCTTAGAGATGCCTCCGGCGCTGCGTTCCATCTTCGAGGCCTCCATTAAAACGTCTACGAGGGCCTCCTATGCTAGAAAATGGAACCGTTTTACGAAGTTTGCTAAGGACAAAGGTTTTCCAGTTCACGATGGCCCCATATCGGGGATCGTCGAGTTCTTGTATTCACTTCATGCAGCAGGCTTAAAACCCTCATCTATCAAAGTCTATCTAGCAGCTGTTTCAGGACAACACGCAAAGATTGACGGCTATACAGCTTTCACGCACCCAGTGGCAAAGACTTTTATGAAAGGGCTGCGCCACATGTTCCCACCAGTGCGACAAATTGTTCCTCAATGGAGCTTATCAGTAGTCTTAACGGCGTTAATGACTAAGCCTTTCGAGCCGTTAGCTACGATTGATCTCCGGTTGCTAACGTTTAAGACCATTTTCTTGGTCGCCATAACATCCGCTAGACGTGCATCAGAACTGGCGGCACTGATGGTGGGACCTCCTTACACACAGTTTTTTCGGGACAAGGTTGTGTTACGTCCTGGCCCCTCGTTTGTTCCCAAAGTGTCTACCACGTTCCACGTTAATCAAGATATAGTTCTTCCAACGTTTTTTAAGGCTTCTGCAGACCCCCTCTCTACGGCTTTACACGCCTTGGATGTGCGACGCGCCTTGGCTTTCTATAAAAAGAGAACAGAGTCTATCCGTAAATCGGATAAACTCTTTGTCTGCTATGGTGGAAAGACGAAGGGATTGGCAGTTTCCCCCCAACGCCTGGCACATTGGATTGTGGACACTATTGTCCTGGCTTACCAAGTTCTTGACAAACAGCCCCCTGTTTCTTTCACAGCACATTCGACAAGGGGGCAAGCCACTTCGTCGGCCCTGATCCATGGCTCATCAGTGCCGGACATTTGCAGGGCAGCGACATGGTCCAGTGCCTCAACCTTTGTGAAGCACTACAGGCTGGACGTTAGAGCGGCGAGAGACGCTTCGTTCGGCCGAGCGGTCCTGTCTTCCATCTGTCAGTGACCCACCAGCGTGCATCCCCTCCTCCGGTAAGTTTGGCTAGTTACTCGCCCATATGTGTGATGCACAGAGACCACGAAGAAGAAATGCAGGTTGCTTACCTGTAACTGTAGTTCTTCGAGTGGTCATCTGTGCATTCACACAACCCGCCCGCCATCCCCTCGTTGCAACGCTATGGTGTATGCAGGAGGTTTAGAGCGCATTTGTCTCCTATTTATTACCTGGTGCGAGGCCATAACGCGGTCTCAGAGAACTGAGGTAAGGCGGGACCCGGAGCATGCGCGATGGATGGTGGGGGAGGGGTTCCCGCCAAAAAGCACTAAGCTAGCTAGAGAAGTTTCCCGATTGGGGCTCGGCGCCGGCGCAGAGCCCATATGTGTGAATGCACAGATGACCACTCGAAGAACTACAGTTACAGGTAAGCAACCTGCATTTACCTTCTCCTCGCCACCCACCCTTCTTTCTTTCCATGGTCTGATTCAATTAGCTACTTCGTCTTTAGCTGAAATCAGACTTTACCACTACATCTGAATTTACTTGCAGGGTGACTTACCATGACGTGTAAATGCAACCAGTGTATTTTTTAAAATGTTTCATTAAAGGGACAATAGTGTGAATTAGGCCTTAATTAAAATGAATAAGAGTCAATGAGATACTGCAACATCTGAACTCTAAATGATCCCAACATGGGGGGAAAATCTTATTTCACAGTAGCTATTTGATTTTGATGCAGTGCTTAGAATATGGAAATGAGTGACCACAAAAGAATTAAAAATTTAGAGTTGTTATAGAGATCTGTATACTTGCACTCCTTTACTATAAGCAATTACATAAATATATTTTTTTTATTTTTTAATTGCCTGTTGTGTGAAATATGGGTGGAAAGCTGCCAGATATGCCAAGCTGGGAGATACTGGGCCAACTAGCACCAACGTTGAAATCCAGCAAGACTAGTCAAGGATTGGGGGAGATATGAGCTTCCCCCCCCACACACACAAAACTATTTGTCTGTATTGAGGGAAGTTAGTTAGAGGATCGGAATGTTTCTGGTGAGCTATGGAATGCAGCCATGGAGTGAGGGTTTGAAGGAGCCCTCTGGAACCCCATGACAGAGCCCCTTGGTCCAACTCAATCAATCAGGGTTCAAGACTGGGAGAGGGAATTAAAGAGGCGGTGCCCCACCCCTGCAGAAGGGTGGTTGATTCACATTTTTTGTTTACTGAAGGGTGGTGGTGCGGAGGACAGTTGGGGATGATCATGCCTGGATCTGTGTGGTGAGCACTTAGGGGGTGATGCACAAGGGTGGGGCCAGGGGGTCAGAAGCCAGGCACTTCCTTCCCCCACCACAAAACCCCATGAATTATCATCCCTATACTGGACCACCCAACCCATCCCCTAGCCCATATATCACCCTCTGAGACCCCACCCTAGACATTACCCCCATCATCCCCACCACTGAGCTGCCACTGTGCTGGTGCAGGCATGAGCTCCCAATCCACAGACCTAGGTACAACCCCTCCCACCGCCCCCCTCCTGGAGCCCCCAACCAAGCTTCCCCCACACCCCCATCCCAAGAATGAACCCAGACACCATCCCTAGCATGAGCTCCCACCAAGCAGACCCAGGCATGATCTCCCACCACCAAACCATTGTCCCCACCCCAGGCATGAGCCCTTACTTCCATGCACCCATCCCCCAGCCTGACCTAGGCCTTAGAGTGAGAATCTGTTTTGATTCTGAGCAAACCCAGTGGGTGTGGGTGGGTGCTAGTGTATCACCATTTATATAATCCCTCCTTTAATAGAAGCCTCAGCAGACTGTTCCTTTTTTAAAGAAGTTGCTGAGGTTAAAGTTCATATTGGAAGCATCCGGACGACACTTTAAGCAACAGAGGGGGGTATAACGTACTAAGCAGGGGGTACTCCCCACATGACATGTTGCTCCGCCATCCGTCGAGCAGCTGAAAGTCCTGGCATCCATCTGGGCGGCTGGTGCTCCTCCCTCCCTCCACCATTAGTCCTCCTGGCCCCGCCCCATCAGCCATAGAGTTCTGCTGGCTGTGTAAGAGCGGTTGGGGTACTTCTGGTCGCTCCTGCCTGAGAACTCTATTGGAAATGGAATAACCAACTCAATGGAGGGGGAATACCCTCCACATGACATGTTAATAATCGATTAACAGATAGTCAATTCAGCAGCCCGTTGTTTTTCCGCATTGGTTAATTCACTAACATAGCGTACCGTGAGTTGTGTGTCCGTTTTGTGTTGCCCTCCACACAACACAGTAAGCAAAACAGCGGATGGTTGTTTGACCCCCCTTCCGTGAGTTATTGTGTCGTCTGAAACAGGCCATGTTCAGTGTAAGCCTTCCAAAGATGGAGGTTTGGCAGGCTTATGTGAGATTTAAGATCAGATGGCTCGCTGGAACATTTTACTGGGTGTCCTCATAAGAAACCTTAACAGCAACAAGCTGTGCATTGGAGACACATTATTTACCACACTGGCAGTAGTATTCCATCTTGGGCAAACAGCCACATCTAGTCACTCTGTCACCTGGTGCAAGCAAGCAGATGGGTGCTGGCTTGTGTGTAATGACACCCACCTATCTGTATGCAAGCGACTAATGACACATCTAAAAGATGCATACATTCCGTTTCTTGTTAAGAAATAATAGACTGCTGTTGCATGGTGCTTTATGTGAAGAAGTGATGGGAGAGTGACCAGGCAGGTTTTAATCATTACGTTATTATAAATTGATGATACAGGAACACATACCAGTCATAGACAATGCTTCTGAAAGGTATTCAGTTGACCAACATTTATGCCCAACTTCCCTGCTCACAGACTTTGTAGCTTCTCTAGCCTTCTGAATTATGGCTGGTACCTGGTATTCCAGGGTAAGACACAGCAGATGTGTCCTCCTACCACTTCTGGCATACCAGTAGGCTGACCAGATAAAATCCAGGTCAGGGCTCATGTAACTTTAACAGTTGTAGAGAAAAGGGAATTTCAGCCAGTGTCATTTATATGCAATTAGTTCCTGGTGAAATTCCCTCTTCATCACAACAGTTAAAGGTGCAAGCACTATACTAGAGTGACCATATACAAAAGAAGAGGGAATTTCACCTGGAACTAATTGCATACAAATGACACTGGCTGAAATTCCCTTTTCTCTACAACTGTTAAAGTTACATGAGCCCTGACCTGGATTTTATCTGGTCACCCTACATACCAGTAGCCAAACATTGGAAGGGCCTGGGAAGCTGTGAACTCCTCACACCCAACTTCCACGGTCCACTCCTGCCCCCAACAGACTTCATCTGACCGCTACTTGTGCGCAACTTCCCTGTCCTCTGACGTTTAGCCTGCCAGTTTTCTTAGCCGCTGTAGTCTCCAGATGACACGTAAAATGTAGAAATGTTCTAAACGTGGGGAAATCCTCTCTTACAATTCTAGTACTAGAGTCTCCAGCCTTCCAGTCTCCAGATTCTTAATCAATATTTATTGGCATGCATAATACTTCGCAGGTCCTAGCTGTTGACTGTTCGGTCCCAGAACCCTATGGTTCAACAGTCACATGTGCACCCAATGGTATCCTGCCCTTTGTCACTTGCCACACATGTGCTGGTCCCTTTGCTCAAGGCATGTTGTGATTTGAAAGGGGGGAACGTTGTGTTTGAAAAAGTGATTTTTCAGCTTTTTTGTGTTCAGTTCAACCAGAACTTATGAACCGCTGGATGTTTTGCCACTGATACATTCTTTAGGTGCCATAGAGTTTTAGCACCTCATTCTACATTGATTCTTTTGCTCATAGTTCTAATCTTTTAATCATGTCTCCTCTCGGTCATCTTTCCCCTCTCCATTCTAAGCCAAAGAACTTCATCCTCTTAAACCTTTCTTCATGGAGAAAATGGTCCAACCCCTCCCACCCTTGACCATTTTAGGACATTCACACCTGCTTGCCTTGCTCTGATTGTTCCTGTTTTGGAACTCTTTCCCATGGGAAGCTCATCTGGTATTGAGTCAAATGTCATTTAATTCAGCCAGATCTTTTAGTTGCTGTCTTTTAAAATGTTGTTTTAATGTGGTTCATATTGCTGTTCTTTTTTAAACTTGCCCATTATTGCGAATTGTTATTTTTCAATTATGGGTTAGCTGCTCTCTGAGAAGTTTTGTCCTCAAAGAGTGAAGTATAATTTTTTAAACCAATAAACCTCAGCAACAACTGCTGCTGTTTGCCCCAGAGTTGGTATGTAGTCTACTATTCAGTACTATTAATAACCTATAGTATTAGATGTGCTGATTCAGGTAGGGGCTCCTTGTGGAATGCCAACCTAGTATTCCTGAGAGGAAGGTGTTACAGTGTTTTTCACAGGGGAACTGTTGTCTGACTAGCTATAATTGGAAGCAGTAGCAGATGTGGAAGAAAATGTGTTATTGAGAAAAGTCAGCAAAAAGAGAAAGGAGGCAGAAGGAAATGAAACACAATAGGTATGATTGACTGTGGATGGTTAAGAAACTGGTTCATGCTTTTTTAAATGCATGAAACAGATAAGTTGGATCAGTCCCACAGGCCATGAGTCCAAGCCCAGCATTCTTTTTCCAGCAGTAATCAGCCAGATGCTTTTAGGAAGTCCACAAGCAGGGTATCAAGGTAACAGACCCACCCTTGTCCTCTTTGCCTCTATCTCCAACAAAGTTCTATTCAGCTACGATAGCCGTTGATTAAAAAAAAAAGTATTGTAAGTAGCCTCAAACACTTTAGCAGCCATCCCCTACCTTATTTTGCTTTCTGTTTTATGCACATTGTCCTGCTCTTTCTTTTCTAAGATAGGATGACCACACAGTTTTCAAATTGCGGCCACACCACAGTTATATAACAGCTTGCAATGTCTAATTATTTTCTCTTTCTTTATAATCCCCATGGAATTTGCATTCCCCCCTTTTCTTTTCTTTTTTTTTGCAGTCGACACACACTGAATTGATATTTTTTTATTGATCCATGACAACCACAAGATCTCTTTGCTGGTTAGTTCAGCCAGTTTAGACTCCAATGCAGTATCCAACGGGGCACAACCACTAATGTAAATTATGTTGTACTAGTTTGAACTACCTCTAGTGCAATGCCAATAGAGATAATGGTGAATTAAGAAAACTCAGTGCACCAACTACCTCTGTTGGCATTGTGCTAGAGATAGTTTACACTAGCACAACATAATTTACGTTAGCAGTTGTGTCCCAATGGATATTGTCCCATCAGTGTCTACGCGAGTTCAGGATTTTAGGAAACATAGTTATGCTGAACAGCTGATGATTTGTAAAGTTACCTTTCATACTCTGATGCCAAGGCAATACCATGCTAATGTAGAATGTAGTTTTGGTTCTCTGACAAAGCTTGTAAACTGAATGTATCTGTCCAATTTCTTGGTCACTGTCCCACATTAAGATTTAAATATACATAATTCAATTAATTTTGCAGGCCAGTACTGAGTAAATACTTTACCATTGTGCTTCCCGAGTAAACTCACGATCATTAATTTACTCAGTCGTGGATCAGGCTACAAATAGTTTCTAACTATTTGGCTATTTTCAAATATGGCTATCATCTATTGTTAGGTGATTACAACAAAAACAAAAACAAAGTACCTAAAATAAAGAAATGAAATAGTAGGGATTAACTGGCTCTAATTTACTTCCCCACCCCTGCTATTGCATGTGGGAAATATACTGATGCTGATGTTGTGGTGGTGGGATTTTGAAACACCATCTGAAGAAAGTGGTCACACCAGTCTTCTACAGAAGCATATTCACATGGGTCAGTTTTTGTGGGTGAAATTTCAATTGGAAACCTTACCCTTTACCGTATTGGTGTGTTTGGGAGAGGGATGGGTGGGCAGAAACCGAACTCTACACACCCACCTATGCCCTACTTGCGCGTGTAAGCCTGAGCCAATCTACACACTAGCTTTATAACATTTTATAAGGGTTACGAAAACTCTTTAGGCCACATGACGCACTCCCTTGAACGTGAGGTTTTTAAAAACTCACTTCAGCTATATACAACGGGTTTTACTTTAAATAAATCGTTTTAAGTAAAATAATGTGGCCTTCCTTACCGTTTGTGATTTGTGGGGGTAGTGCTTTGTTTACCAGCGCCCTAATGCTTAGCCGTTGATTGGTGGGGAAGAAAGAGGGGCTAAGGAGGAAGTGGGCAAGTGAACTACAACACCCACAATGCTTAGCCCTATACTCATTGAAAGCTAGTGAATGAAAGGGGAACTAAGGAGGAAGTGGGTGAATGAACTACAGCGCCCTCAATGCCTTGCCCTAAACTCATTGTAAAAACGAAAGAGAAAGAGACGGGCAGAAGGGTGTGAGACTGCACACACCGCTTTGAAGACTGAAGAATTTTTTTCCTGTAACGTGAGTACTCCTTAATGTGGCCTAAGATGTTTTGGAACGCACCTATTTGGAAAGTTTTAAAATGCTATTTAAAAATGTTCCAAGGTACTGTGTCGCTAGGCTCCCTGTCTACACTACTGGTTTAAAACGGTTTAAAACAATTTATAACAGTTTTGAGAACTGCTGGGGCCCAGGAGATATTCCATATACAGTTTTCAAAACGTTTTCAAAGTATCTTATCCTGCGTTTGTAGATAGGCTCCCTGTGTGTGTTTTTCCCTGAAGAAACCAAAATAAATCCTTTGGCAGCATTTTTCTGCACATCAGCACAGGCATTGTCATCAGCTGCAGACAGATGCTGTACTTGCGATGGCAGGAGCAGAAAGCAGCAGATGTTGCAATGGCAGACAGGATGACAGCTGCTGTATCAGCACTGCATTTCCTCCCTCAACTCCTGATGAGAGCCCAGGCTGGCAACAGCAATTGCTCTCACAGTTGCTTCTGATTACAACAGTCCATCAGTCCCTAATTGCCACAGTCTTTCCTGCTAGCCTGTAGTATTTGTCGTCGTATTCGATCAAACCTATGCACCGTTTAGCTTTAGGGATATGTATGACTACAGTTACGAGCGATCGCTGCAGATGTACCTGGGTATACATTTTGGAACAGCGATAGCGCTGCCGTTGTTTAAACCTGGGATTACAGAGAAGTGCCATGAGAATGGCATAGATCAAACCCAGGAGTGAAGACATCATTCCAAATGCCGTGTCAGAAATGCCGGGCTCGCCTTGACTGCACCAGCAACCAAAGTGGCTTCTTGGGGCAACAGGGTTTTTCAGAACACAGTGAAGCCCCACATGGTCCAATAAACTCCTTACAAAGAGGATGCTGGAGTGCAATTCTCAGATCATTCATAGCCATGTCACAGAATTACACTGAAGCTTTGCCTTTTGCTACTTGGGGCAGCAAAATGTCCTGGGTCAGCCTCACTTAGGTCACCTAAAGCCTTGGGTGACCAGATAAAATTCAGGTCAGGGCTCATGTAACTTTAACAGTTGTAAAGAAAAGGGAATTTCAGCCAGTGTCATTTGTATGCAATTAGTTCCTGGTGAAATTCCCTCTTCATCACAACAATTAAAGTTGCAGGGACCCTGCTTTCTTTTGTATCTGGTCACTCTAGTATAGTGCCTGCAACTTTAACTGTTGTGATGAAGAGGGAATTTCACCAGGAACTAATTGCATACAAATGACACTGGCTGAAATTCCCTTTTCTCTACAACTGTTAAAGTTACATGAGCCCTGACCTGGATTTTATTTGGTCACCCTACCTAAAGCCATTTGGATGATTATGTAATTAGGGAGGAAATTTGACACATCTAACGTTGGGTAGCAAGTTCTTAGTATGATAAAGCTGCTGATGTTCAATGTAGTAAAATGACACTCTGTGCTAGCTGCACACAGAGAGAGCATCTCTCTTTATATCTGCACTTATAGTGTTCTCTGTGTGATACTGCAGCTATGAAGATATTTAGGATTGGGGGTTGGTGAGCTAAAATATATCTTACGTCTCATAAATAATGTTTGTATCCAGTCTAATATTTCTTACAAAGCTATGCACATTATGTCAATAAACATTAGATGCTTCCAAATGGAGAGCTCCTAGTGCTAACAAGAAGGTATCGTGCAACTATTCTTTTTTAACAGATTGTCTCCAGTAAGACAAAAGGAGGATGAAACTATGAAAAAATACATGGTATCTCTAATTTCATAAGAATGACACACACCCCTCTCCCCTCCACCATCAAATTCTGTGAATGAGGCAGGACCATGGTGCAATAAAAGTATAATCTGGAATCACCCATTATAATGACCCTATAAAATTTTGTCCCTATTGCACTAGGGTTGAATAAGTTTTATTTTCCTACCCTCTCAGTTCATAGGAGAGAGAAGATTTGTTGAAGGGACCATCTCTTAGCTACCATAATGCATTTAGTTTAAGCCAATCCCTCTGAATTTGATATGCATTTATGGATTCGACTGTGTCATTAACAGGAGATGTAAACCTAAAAATCCAGAGTGCAAGCTACAAACATGTAGTAGAAAGGAATAGCATTCTAGTAGTATCAAGAATAGTTTGGTAGGCTAAAATAATGTTTGGATTCTATGAGCTGTTATGCTATAGCACAGCACATAGGATCTGGCATAAGGATCAAAGCAGTTGGCATGATGGAACAATTCATCCCATCACAGATGTGCAAGGATATGATTCCTCCTTTTAGTGGGAAGTTTAATGCCATAATAACCAAATGTCAACAACTCCATTTCATAGCACTGCATCTATGCTCTGGTCTATTGCGATGACAGGAGACACATGCAATGTGACAAATTTCAGAGTTAGTCATGTTAGTCCGTTGCAGTAAAAGTAGCAAGAAGTCTTGTGACACTTAAGCTTATGCTTAGTCTAAATGTGGTAGTCTTTAAGGTGCCACAAGGCGCTTATTGTTTCACAAAGCTTGGGTGACCGACTATTCAGCAGGCTAAGTGGTTTAACTTTCATTGGCAAATCTATTCAGACAGACTAATGTTTTAGTTGAGGACTGCTTGACATCCAGTAAAATTATATGCAGCTCCAGATACAGGAAAATAGATGAATTTGAAGAAAAGCACTTTGTAATCCTTATCCAATGTTTCCATCTTTTCACACATTTTATTAATTCATCAGATTTGTATTGGGGTTTTTTTTTGGTTCCTCTAAAGAACTTAGGGTGGTGCACGCACTGGTAACTTCGAGGCTCGACTTCTGCAATGCGCTGTACATAGGGCTACCTCTGTGCCTAGTCCGGAAACTTCAACTAGCTCAAAATATGGCAGCCAGGCTGGTCACCAGTACACCTAGGGGTGACCATATTACACCAGCTTTAAAATCGCTCCACTGGCTGCCAATTAGTTTATGGGCAAAGTATAAAGTGTTGGTTATTACCTTTAAAGCCCTACATGGTTTGGGTCCAGGTTACCTATGGGATCGCCTTCTCCCATACAATCCGCCCCGCACACTCAGGTCCTCTGCGAAGAACTTACTACAGTTGGCCAAGACTAGGCTGACAACCGTTACCCAGAGGAGCTTTTCTTCTGCCGCTCCCAGACTGTGGAATGACCTGCCGGAGGAGACTCGTCAACTTAACAGTCTTTTAGAATTTAAGAAAGCTATAAAGACTGTTCTCTTCCGGCAGGCATATCCAGTGGAATTTTAGAATGTTTTTAGGATGTTTTTAGGATGTTTTAGGCTGTTTTAATGCAGTTTTAATAATGTGTGTCATGTTTTAATCAGTTTTATGTATTTTATCATATTGTTGTTCCCTGCCTCGATCCAAATGGAGAGGCAGGTAAGAAATACATTATTATTATTATTATTATTATTGTTGTTGTTGTTGTTGTTGTTGTTGTCTCTTGACTCTCACATCACACCTTCGAGGTGGTCGGATTATAGGCCACCTTCACACACACACACATATAGTCACTTGTCGAAGAACATCCAGTGAGCTTCATGGCTGAACAGGGTTTCGATGTGGGATCCCACAAGCAAATGCAGTATTTGGTGTGCATGCCATGTAACAGGAAATGTAACATTTCCCACTTAAAGCAGGCTACTAGACTTAACTGGGTCTTTGGTAATAAGGAGTGGCAATGGGCACATAAGATTTGTACCTCAACCAATGTAGGTGTACAAAACTAGCAAAATCACTCACCTGCAAATGGATGCTTGCTGCAATACAATTCCACTAATATCCTCCCTTTAAAAATAAGGAGATCATACTTGTAAACAGCAGGTACCTTTTTCGTAATGCCTTCTGAAATAATGGATTAAGCATTATTATTCTTTTATCTTTCGGTCACTCCAACTTTGTAGTTATCACATAAAATTAAAGGCAGGAGTCATGTATGTGATCAGCTGAGTTCTTCTAAAAAATGGTAAAACTGGCTCTATGACAGCAGGTGGTAAATTAGTTCTTAACAGTTTTATCCACTGAATTTGTAATTACAATTCTCTATCTTGCTCTTCAATGCAGTTCTTAAGTAATAATCATAATAATAATCATCATCATAATAATGATAATAATAATAATAATAATATTTATTTTTTAACCGGCTCTCCCTCCGGCGAACAACATAATACCAACAATATAAAATACAATATACAATACATAAACTGATTAAAAGCATATAAAATTAATACATTATTAAAATCAACAAAGAATTCAACTGGGTAGGCCTGCCGGAAGAGATCAGTCTTTATAGCTCTCTTACATTCTTGAAGACTGGTAAGTTGGCGGATCTCTCCCGGCAGGTCGTTCCACAGTTTGGGAGCGACAGAAGAAAAGGTCCTCTGGGTAACAGTTGTCAGCCTAGTCTTGGCTGACTGTAGTAAATTCTTCCCAGAGTACCTGAGAGTGCAGGGTGGATTGTAAGGGAGAAGGCGATCCCGCAGGTAACCTGGACCCAAACCATGTAGGGCTTTAAAGGTAATAACCAACACTTTATACTTCACCCAGAAACTAATTGGCAGCCAGTGAAGTGATTTTAAAGCTGGTGTGATATGGTCACCCCTAGGTGTACCGGTGACCAAGCTGGCCACTATATTTTGAACTAGTTGAAGTTTACGGACTAGGCACAGAGGCAGCCCCATGTACAGCGCATTGCAGAAGTCGAGCCTTGAAGTTAACAGCGCGTGCACTACCGTTTTTAGGTCTTCCAACTCTAGGAAGGGGCGCAGCTGGCGTATCAGCCGAAGCTGGTAGTAGGCACTCCTGGCCATCGCATCTATCTGAGCCGTCATTTGGAGCGATGAATCCAGGATCATCCCCAAGCTGCGAACACAGTCCTTCAGGGGGAGTGTAACCCCATCCAGAACTGGTTGACACACCTCCAAACCCAGGTTGGGGCCTTTGATAGTAAGCACCTCCATCTTGTCTGGATTCAGCTTCAGTTTGTTTTTCCTCATCCAGCCCATTACCGCCTCCAAGCATTCATTCACACTATCCTTAGCTGACGCTGTTGTCAAAGGCATAGAGAAATATATTTGGGTGTCATCAGCATATTGATAGCACCCTGCCCCATGCCTCCGGATGATCTCTCCCAGCGGTTTCTCTAATGTTAAACAGCATTGGGGGTTGGATGGTGCCTTGAGGTACACCACACAACAGCTCCTTCTTTGAGGAGTAACTATCCCCAAGCATCACCATCTGGAACCTGCCCGAGAGGTAGGACCGGAACCACTGAAGCACAGTGTCCTCGAGTCCCAATCCCCTCAGGCGTTCCAGACGGATACCATGGTTGATGGTATCGAAAGCCACTGAGAGGTCTAGAAGTCCAGCAGGGACACACTCCCCCTGTTAACACTCAAGTGTAGATCATCCACTAAGGTGACTATAGCAGTCTCAACTCCATATCCTGCCCTGAAGCCGGTTTGAAATGGGTCTAGAAAATCTGTATCATCCAAAGCTGCCTGGAGTTGGAAGGCAACTGCCTTCTTGATCATCTTGCTCAGAAACAGAAGATTTGATATTGATCTATAGTTATTAAGATCCAGGGGGTCCAGAGAGGACCTTTTTAGAAGTGGCTGAACTACCACTTCTTTTAAACAGGATGGAAAACTCCCCTCCCTGAGAGATGTATTAAGAATATGTTGTAATTGTAGTCTAAGTAGTATTTTCTTTAAAAATTTTCAGCCTTTTCACCTACTTATGTATTTTCTTCCACATAATGGGTTATTCTTAGTAAACTGAGAATGGAAAGCAATATTACCTACAAATGGAAAGCCCTATTATCTACAAAATTATGACTTGAAAATATTATTGAACAAGTTACAGGTTTTCCAGCTTTTAAAGGTTTTTTTATTATTATTTGAAGAGGGTTTTAAGAAAGCAATCTTGTGGCTCTCAGGCAGAATCTGAGGGATCACAGAATGCTGTAGGTCTCCTCCTCTGAGGCCGGAGACAGAGCTCTGACTGAGGAAGAGGAGGAGATATTATTTATTTATTTATTTATTTATTACATTTGTCTACCGCCCCATAGCCGAACTTTCTGGGCGGTTTACATAGGATTAAAACAATTAAAAAACAATATACAAAAATTAAAACAGCAAAAACATACAACATACACACAATACACATGTACATTTAAAACCACTACAACAGCCCAAAAAAGCTACAAAAACAAAAAACAAACCCAGGCTCCTCAGATATTGCCAAATGCTTGAGTGAAGAGGAAAGTCTTGACCTGGCGCTGAAAAGATAACAATGTTGGCGCCAGACGGGCCTCGTCAGGGAAATCGTTCCACAATCGTTCCACCACAGAGAAGGCCCTCTCCCTTGTTGCCGACCTCCGAGCTTCCCTCGGAGTAGGCACTCAGAAAAGGGCCTTAGCTGTTGAACGTAGTGTTCGGGTAGGTTCATGTCGGGAAAGGCGTTCCATCAGATATTGTGGTCCCAAGCCGTGTAAGGCTTTATAGGTTAAAACCAGCACTTTGAATCGGGCTCGGAAACATGCAGGCAGCCAATGCAAGCGGGCCAGAGTAGGTTTTATATGCTTGAACCTTCTGGTTCCAGTTATCAATCTGGCCGCTGTATTTTGCACAAGCTGCAGCTTCCGAACCACCTTCAAAGGTAGCCCCACGTAGAGCACATTGCAGTAATCTAACTTGGAGGTTACCGGAGCATGGACAACTGAACCAGGTTATCTCTGTTCAGATAGTGACGTAGCTGGGCCACCAACCGAAGTTGGTAGAAGGCACTCCGTGCCACTGAGGCCACCTGAGCCTCAAGTGACAGAGATGGTTCTAGGAGAACCCCCAAGCTATGAACCCGCTCCTTCAAGGGGAGTGCAACCCCATCCAGAACAGGTTGAACACCTTCCATCCGGTCAGCGGAACCACCCACTAACAGCATCTCAGTCTTGTCTGGATTGAGTTTCAGTTTACTAGCCCTCATCCAGTCCATTGTCGCAGCCAGGCACTGGTTCAGCACATGCACAGCCTCACCTGATGAAGATGAAAGGGAGAAATAGAGCTGCGTGTCATCAGCGTACTGATGACAACGCACTCCAAAACTCCGGATGACTGCACTCAACGGTTTCATGTAGATATTGAACAGCATGGGGGACAAGACTGACCCCTGCGGAACCCCATACTGGAGAATCCACGGGGCCGAGCAATGTTCCCCAAGCACCACCTTCTGGAACCGACCTGTTAAGTAGGAGCGGAACCACTGCAATGCAGTGCCTCCCACTCCCAACTCAGCCAGTTGTCCCAGAAGGATACCATGGTCGATGGTATCGAAAGCCACTGAAAGATCAAGGAGAATCAACAGAGTCACACTCCCTCTGTCTTTCTCCCGACATAGGTCATCATACAGGGTGACCAAGGCTGTTTCTGTACCGAAACCAGGCCTGAAACCTGACTGAAATGGATCCAGATAATCAGTCTCATCCAAGAGTGCCTGGAGCTGGCTCGCAACCACCCGCTCCAGGACCTTGCCCAGGAATGGAACATTTGCTACTAGCCTGTAGTTATTAAGATTTTCAGGGTCCAAGGAAGATTTCTTTAGGAGTGGTCTCACTGCTGCCTCTTTCTGGAGGCCTGGGACCACTCCCTCTTGCAAAGAGGCATTAATCACTTCCCTGGCTCAGCCAGTTGTTCCATCCCTGCTAGCTTTTATTAGCCAAGACGGGCAAGGATCCAATATGGAAGTGGTTGCACGAACCTGTCCAAGCACCTTGTCCACATCCTCGAGCTGTACCAACTGAAACTCATCCAAGAAAACAGGACAAGCCTGTGCTCTGGATACCTCACTAGATTCACCTGCTGTAACACTGGAGTCTAAGTCCTGACGGATGCCAAAGATTTTATACTGGAAGTGCCCAGCAAATGTATTACAGCGGGCCTCAGATGGTTCTACCATGTCCTTGGGGCCGGCATGTAAAAGCCCTCGGACAACTCTGAAAAGCTCCGAGTGGCAGTTTGATGATTGAATAGTGGCAGCAAAGTATTGTTTTTTTGCTGCCCTCACTGCCCCGAATACAGCTTACCATAGGCACTTACCAGTGTTTGATTACATCCATCAGGAATTCGTCTCCATCTGCCCTCAAGCCGTCTCCTGTTTTGTTTCATCACTCTCAGCTTCGGGGTATACCATGGAGCCATAGGAGCGCTACACAGGAGAGGGCGCTCAGGAGCAATCGTGTCAACCACCCGGGTCATTTCTGTATTCCACAGATCAACCAGAGTTCCGACAGAAGAGCCAGCCCTATCAGCCAGAAAACTCCCCAGAGTCCTCTGGAAACCATCTGAATCCATTAGCCTCTGGGGGCGGACCATCTTAATGGGTCCCTCACCCTTGCAGAGAGGAAAAGCCACTGTAAGTCTGAACCTCAGCAGGTGATGATCTGACCATGACACAGGGGTTGATGTAAAACCCCCCACTTTCAGATCACCATCTCCATGTCCAGTTGAAAAAAACAAGTCTAGAGTATGCCCTGCTACGTGCATTGGGCCAATGGCATGTTGGGACAGTCCCATGGTTGTCATGGAGACCATGAAATCGTGAGCTGCCCCAGATAAAATGCCCTCAGCGTGAATGTTGACATCCCCCAGAACCAGGAGTCTGGGGGACCTCAACAGTACACCCAAGGCTACCTCTGTCAGCTCAGCTAGGGAGTCCGTTGAACAGCGGGGTGGGCGGTACACCAACAGAATTCCTGAACTGTCCCGTTGGCCCAATACAAGGTGCAAACACTCTAGACCAGTAGTCATATGGACAGGGAGCCTGCAGAGGAGGATGGAGTTCCTATAGACCACAGAAACCCCCTCTCCCCGGCCCTCAGATCTACCCTGATGCTGAACCAAGTACCCCGGTGGGCACAGCTGGGAGAGACTGACTCCTCCCTGCTCTCCCACCCAGGTCTCGGTTATACATGCCAGATCAACTGCCTCATCCACAAGGAAGTCGTGGATGAGGGAGATCTTATTATGCACCGATCTGGCATTTAAAAGCAGCATCTGGAGGCCTGAGGACTGGCTGATAGGGCAACCAACAAGCCTGTGGGTGTGAGGGGACCGGAACAAGGCACAGCCATTAACTGTCTGGGCCTCGTTCCCCTTACCTGGCAAGTCCTACTCACAATGCCATATCTCCCTCTACCCATCACTACACTGATTATGCCCTGTCAGATCCCCCCACTTGGCCCTGTATCCTCCCTCCCAGGCATAGCTCAAGCCTGGGGAAAGGGAAACAAAACAAAACAAAAAACAAACAAAGACAAAAACAAAAAGCCAGCAGGCAGCCCTTCCTCCCCCCCCCCCCCCGGGCAGTAGGCCTCCCTCTCCTGCAGGATTGATGGCTTCCCAGGCCCCCTCAGCCAGCCAGCTTAAATATCCCTCCCAGGAAGGGGAGGGGACAGGTGTAATTGTCCACAGCAGCTGGCTCAGTACTTGGGGGCCTGGTCCTGCAGGGAGTGGCAGTCAGGCAGCAGTCCTCGGGGAAGAGCAGCGGTGATGGTGATGGCAGTGGCGGCAGCAGCAGCAGCAGCAGAGTGGACTGGCAGCAGGCAGCCCTTCCTCCCCCCCCCCCCCCCGGACAACAGGCCTCCCTCTCCTGCAGGTTTGATGGCTATGGATTACCTCTCCCAGCTGTTGTGGAACACTCTGTAGCAGCTCCCTCTGCAGAAGGAAGTGAGGTGTTGGGGGTGAGCCAATGGATGGAGAGGGGAGAAGCCAGAGATCAATCGGTCCAAAGGCCTCTCCTCTCCCATGCCTACCACCAGCAAGGTTGAGTGAGTTAGAAAAGCTCAGAGGCTGTCTAATGTAAAATGCATCATAACAGAAAGGAGAGACTAAAAAACCTTCTGTCATTCCCCCCACCCTGCAGGGTGCTAGTTGGCAGGGCTCCAAGATCAGAGCCCTCCATCCTATGGGCATCTATCTCATAGCATTTCACCCTGAGTTACCTTGAAGTAAGAATTTTTTTCAAAAAGCCCAAGGGAGCTCACATTAAAAAAAAAATCACTTCTTAGATCCAAGCTACTGTCTCCAAGCTATGGCTTTAAATCTGTTAATGCTAATTATAAAATTAAGTGTTTAATGTCTTCTCAAAAATCATTCTCATTAGAGAAGCCTAATGAAACTTGCTTAATTCAGCAATAATCGTGAATCACTGTGCTGAAGTCCTCTAGGAAAGCTCATGTGAACTTCTAGATTTGTATGATCTTAAAACTGTTTTACACCTTTGGTATCAGAATGGTATCAATGAGTTCCACTCTGACTGCTTCCATGGCCCTGCCTCATTCACATAATTTCATTGAGTGTATAGATATAATCATCCACTCATAACACTACCATGTTTCCCCACAGCTTCTCCCTTGTTTTCTTACCGCAAAAAATCCATTAAGGAGGAAAAATATTTATTTATTTATTTATTTATTTATTTATTTATTACAGTTCTCTACCACTCAATATCCAACAGTCCCTGGGCAGTTCGCAACAATTAAAACCATAAAATGTAACATCATAAAATACAATATAAACATTTAAAACTCTGCAGTATAAAATAAAAATGCAGTTTGTTCCACGAATGTAGAGTGGGTTTTTAAGGGTGTAAAGCATTTTGCTGGGCTCGTGTGCCCTGGAAAGAGCAAAATCGAACTGATGAAACTCCAGATTAAAACAGAAATGGATCATAAATTGTCTCCTTGTAGATGGCCTTTGCCTGGCTAAACAGAAGGCTGAGGGACTGCCTCATAGGACCCTCTCAGAGCCAGGCGGTTGGGCCTCATTAGCTCTTTGAGGGGCCACCCAGCCACCCAGCCATCCTTTCTCTCCCATTGCTTCATTCATTGGTTTCATTAAAACATGTTCTGTTTTAATGAAACTAACATTTGCTGTTATTCCATTCTAGCAAGCTCTGGACTGAGCAATCCCTCCAAACCCGCTGGTTTACTATAGAGGCCTGAGTATTGCAACATTAATTTATCTACCATCATTCAGAAAAAAGGACTACTGCTTTATTAAGAAAGCATTAGGATATGCGGAAAATAATGTGAATACTAAAAGCACACATGCTTTCCTCTCTCATCTTTGTTTTATTTGTAAGTAAATGCGCTATAATTTAGCTAGCCGATAATTTAATCCAATTGGGAAAATATGTCCATAGCTTTTATGTACATGACTGTCTCTAAACAAAATGTTACTCGGAGGAAAATAAATATATGTATAATGTGGATAAAGGATATTTATTTGCGTTATATTGGTGACTCCTGACAGCTGGTGATTTCTAGAAATATAAACAAGTTCCTGAAAGTACTGTGGCACTCCTATTTCATCTATGCTTTGTTGAAAGGGTTTTCTTCCTTTTCTAATTGAACTTTTTGCTGCTTTGGTTTTGAGTTCACAGGTACATGCTTACGGATCAAAGATCAGAGCTTTTCTTTTTCCTCACATCGCTGAAACAAAACATTTCTTCATAACAGAAGTGGCAGTTCACATATTCAGTTTTAAGCTAACAAATGATATGGGCCAGGAAAGTGATTAATGCCTCTCTACGAGAGGGAGTGGTCCCAGACCTCCTGAAATAGGCAGTAGTGAGACCACTCCTGAAGAAAGCTTCCCTGGACCCAGAAAATCTTAATAACTTTAGGCCAGTGGCAAACGTTCCATTCCTGGGCAAGGTCCTTGAGCAGGTGGTTGCTGGCCAGCTCCAGGCACTCTTGGATGAGACTGATTATCTGGATCCATTTCAGTCGGGTTTCAGGCCTGGTTTTGGCACGGAAACAGCCTTGGTCACCCTGTATGATGACCTATGTCAGGAGAGGAACAGGGGGAGTGTGACTCTGTTGATTCTCCTTGATCTCTCAGCGACTTTTGATACCATCGACCATGGTATCCTTCTGGGACAACTGTCTGAGTTGGGAGTGGGAGGCACCGCATTGCAGTGGTTCCGCTCCTACTTGGCGGGTCGGCTCCAGAAGGTGGTGCTTGGGGAACATTGCTCAGCCCCGTGGATTCTCCAGTATGGGGTTTCGCAGGGGTCAGTCTTGTCCCCCATGCTGTTCAACATCTACATGAAACCGTTGAGTGCGGTAATCCGGAGTTTTGGAGTGCGTTGTCCTCAGTATGCTGATGACACGCAGCTCTAGTTCTCCTTTTCATCTTCATCAGGTGAGGCTGTGGATGTGCTGAACCAGTGCCTGGCTGTGACAATGGACTGGATGAGGGCTAATAAACTGAAACTTAATCCAGACAAGACTGAGATGCTATTAGTGGGGGGTTCCTCTGACCTGATGGAGGATCTTCAACCTGTTCTGGATGGGGTTGCACTCCCCCTGAAGGTGCAGGTCCATAGCTTGTGGGTTCTCCTAGAACCATCTCTGTTACTTGAGGCTCAGGTAGCCTCGGTGGCACGGAGTGCCTTCTACCAACTTCGGCTGGTGGCCCAGCTTCGCCCCTATCTGGACAGGGAGAACCTGGCAAGGAATAACCAAAAAGTTAAGGTTTACAAATTTAAAATATATATATATTATATAATTATGTCCACAATCAAATAGAGCAATTGATATACACATTCAAATTTCTCATCAGTGATGATCAAGCAAATTGCTCTATAAATTAATGAAAGAGGCAGGCTAAACGCGTTTCGACGTTTTCAGTCTTCTTCAGTGGCCTGTAATTACCGTCACAAGCTGATGCTGTAATTCAAATATTTAAAGATGTAAGTATCTAGACACGGGGGCTGCCTGACAATATCCTGAAAGTAGGACAAATTGTATCACTCCCCCAGACCAGCAAATCCTACAGCAAGTGCTTGCAAAACAATCCTGATCTCCGTTTCCCAAAGTCAAATGCCGTGATCCAGGAGAACCTGGCTTCAGTTGTCTATGCTCTGGTAACCTCCAAGTTAGATTACTGCAATGTGCTTTATGTGGGGATGCCTTTGAAGACGGTTCGGAAGCTGCAGCTTGTGCAGAATGCAGCGGCCAGATTGGTAACAGGGACCAGAAGGTTCGAACATATAAGACCGATTCTGGCCCGCTTGCATTGGCTGCCTGTATGTTTCCGAGCCCGATTCAAGGTGCTGGTTTTAACCTATAAAGCCTTACACGGTTTGGGACCACAATACCTGATGGAACGTCTTTCCTGACATGAACCTACCCTTACACTACGCTCAACATCAAAAGTCCTCCTCCGGGTGCCAAGGGAGAGGGCCTTCTCTGTGGTGGCCCCTCAATTATGGAATGATCTCCCCGATGAGGCCCGCCTGGCGCCAACACTGTTATCTTTTTGGCGCAAGGTCAAAACTTTTATTTTTTCCTGGGCATTTTAATAGCTCAAGTTGAGGTTTTGATTGACATTGGGGCCAGGCTTAACAGTTAAAATGTTTTAAAGTGTTTTAATGACAGCTGTTTTATGGTTATGGTTTTAAATTTTGTATATTGTCTTTTTAATGCTCAACCTTTTTAATTTTTGTAAACTGCCCAGAGAGCTTTGGCTGTGGGGCGGTATATACGTGTAATAATAATAATAATAATAATAATAATAATAATAATAATAATAATGGGCTCTTTTTACATCTGCTTTCTTAAGTAATTGGCTATACTATATTATACTATAGCATCATGTGATGACTTGTATACATGAAATGAGCAATTCCAAATTAGTTGCTCCTTCTACTTATATTACCTGTCATAAATGCAAGCACAATGTCTTTCCATTGAATGAGGTTATATATTTTGCTAAGATTCATCAAATGATGAGTTATCAAGAAGTGTATGTGCATTGAGTGATGATCTATCAAATGATGTAATTCACGTGTGCATCATTTTAGTCAATTCAATGTGTGCATCATTTCTCTCAAAATTCTGTTCAAAAGTTAAAGTTGCATGCTTCTATCAGCCAGCATATTGAGCTCTATTTAATTATGATTTTTGTAGGGTGACTGTTTGTATTGGATTTATAATTGTATGTTAATGTTGTAGGGCAGTGATGGGCAACTGCAGGGGGTCAGGGGTCCATTTGTATCCCCTGAACCCACCCATGGGCCACACAGAATTCCCTCTGCGCCCTCTCGTGGTCACCAGAAAGTCTGCTTTTGCCATCGACAAGCCACCTAACTTCCTAATTACCACTCTGTAGCCTCTACTGCACAAATTACATCAGCACAGCAATGGTGGCCATTGGAGGCCAGTGTTGGGGACACAAAGGCAATACAACCTTGTGCCAGTATTTACTCTGTAAGTCAAATTATAAATAACAATTACATTTAATACAAGTTATTACTGTGTGCTAATTCCAGCCCAGAGTTCTGTGTGCTGTGATAGCTTCTCCATGCGGTGGTGGGAGAAACCAGTGCAGGCAAACTCCATGCAAATATTCTTTAGGGTTTGAAGTGAACGTGAAGTAGGGTGACCAGATAAAATCCAGGTCAGGGCTCATGTGACTTTAACAATTGTAGAGAAAATGGAATTTCAGCCAGTGTCATTTGTATGCAATTAGTTCCTGGTGATATTCCCTCTTCATCACAACAGTTAAAGTTGCAGGGGCCCTGCCTTCTTTTGTATATGGTCACTTTAGTATAGTGCCTGCAACTTTAACTGTTGTGATGAAGAGGGAATTTTACCAGGAACTAACTGCATACAAATGACCCTGGCTGAAATTGCCTTTTCTCTACAACTGTTAAAGTTACATGAGCCCTGACCTGGATTTTATCTGGTCACCCTACGTGAAGGCCCTGTATAAGTAGGCCTACGACAGTAGTAGAATTATGGCAGTTATAGTGCAGTATGTAGGGTGACCAGATAAAATCCAGGTCAGGGCTCATGTAACTTTAACAGTTGTAGAGAAAAGGGAATTTCAGCCAGTGTCATTTGTATGCAATTAGTTCCTGGTGATATTCCCTCTTCATCACAACTGTTAAAGTTGCAGGGGCCCTGCCTTCTTTTGTATATGGTCACTCTAGTATAGTGCCTGCAACTTTAACTGTTGTGATGAAGAGGGAATTTTACCAGGAACTAATTGCATACAAATGACACTGGCTGAAATTCCCTTTTCTCTACAACTGTTAAAGTTACATGAGCCCTGACCTGGATTTTATCTGGTCACCCTAGCAGTATGCAGTGCTGCCCTTGAATTAGAAGGAATGGCTGCTGACTGCCTTGAGTCCCATTTTTTGGCAGAAAAGCAGATATAAATCAAATAAATGAATAAAAATAGCACAACAGGAAGCTAGTGTTTAATGCAAATGGAAACTAACCCAAACTAACACTCCAAGAATGGAATAAGTCAGCAGAGCTCTCAGAAAGGAGCTCTGCTGACATTTCCTGTTTCAGAAGTGCTAGTTTGAGCTAGTTTCCAGCATTGAGGACCTTCTCTTCTGCCGCTCCCAGACTGTGGAATGACCTGCCGGAGGAGACTCGTCAACTTAACAGTCTTTTAGAATTTAAGAAAGCTATAAAGACTGTTCTCTTCCGGCAGGCATATCCAGTGGAATTTTAGAATGTTTTAAGGGTGTTTTTAGGATGTTTTAGGATTTTTTATGCAGTTTTAATAATATGTGTTATGTTTTAATCAGTTTTATGGATTTTATCATGTTGTTGTTCCCCACCTCGATCCAGACGGAGAGGCGGGTAAGAAATAAATTATTATTATTATTATTATTATTATTATTATTATTATTGTGCTATGAAGCACTAGCTAGATGTGCTAGTAGATGTGCCCACTAGTGCAATGTGATTGGCCCTGGCAAACTGCTAGCATTGGATACTGCCCATAGTCCCTTTCTAATCATACTCATCCATCCATCCCCAATAGCAGAAAAGAAATATAGTGAAAGAGAAGTATTTTTAAAGGTGTTAACTGCAAATACTATTATCCTTCATACATTTCTACGATTGGGTGCCTCCTTAAATCAAATTTTGTCTTGGCGATTTCCTTTTGTTATCAGATTTTAGTAGCCTGGTCTAACAGTTAGACCATTTAGCCAACGTGTGGAATAGCCTTCCCCCTGATATTATGCATACACTGATAATCCTTATTTTAGGCAGATGCTGAAGACACAACTGTTTATGCAAAACTTCCCAGTGCAGTTTAGCCTACCATCTACATTAGTATTAAAGATATGTAGATACAGTATATTAACTGTAATGGTTTAATAATTTACGTTTTTTTTATAATTTGTCTAAACTGCTTTGAAACTGTAGATGTAAGCAGATTATAAATACTCATAAATATATTAAATAACAGATCTATAATCCATTGGTCTCACATAAGCATATATTGTGACATCTAGTTGGTTCATCTTTAATCAGTAATAAAACTGAATATGAGTACTGCCTCAATAGGTATAGCATATTGCATTCAGAGCTATGCTCCAGACGTAACTATCAGGAATACAAGCAACATGCTCCATCTACAAGTATTGCAAATCTAGTTCCCTTCTGATTAATTCAGTGATCAGGCATATGTGGCTGCGAACCACAAAAATATGTAGTCCAACAATTTTCAGAAGTATTTTCAGAAGAACCTGGGAATCTCTTTCATCAAAGATGTTAATTACAATAAGTAAGGTGCAGAATCCCATTAGCCTTCTATATTCTGTTTGAGAAGCTTGAAATTAATAGGAAAGAAAAGACTTACAGATTATATTTTCAATTCATAATGCTTTATCCGATTCCCACTGGAATGCTACAAGTGTGTGTATGTATGTATAATTTCCTAATGGTTATATAACAAGCTCTGCGTTGTATTGCTAAATGACATCAAAGCCTGTGTTTTTGAAGGAAATGTACTGTAATAATCTGCAGTTTGGACAATGTAAAAGCACTCAACTAAAACACATGCAGGCACATAAACAAAACCACAGTGATTTGTTTTTAAAATACAGAATTGAGCAAATGCCACATAGAACACTGTAAATTTTTAAATGAAACCTACACGCATATTTTCGAGCTAATTCTCAAAGGCATGAAGTATTTCCATTGTTAGAGGTTAAGAATGAAAGAAGCTCTGTTCATAGCATTTGAGAGAGAGAGAGAAATTAAAGGCCACATGGAACGAAAGCATTTCCCAATATATAACCCATACTGTTCTACCCAAAGTAGTCTGCACACGCATTTATCGTTCTAGGAGCAATAACAATTTTTCCACTCACTGAAGATTTCAGAACATGGTATCTTCTTTTGCAGGTCACAATGATTGTGGGTTATATCATGCATGATGCTGATCAGTGACCTTCCATCCAGGGTTTGGTTATCATAACATGCAAACCAGGAACTCTGGCTTGTCTCCCCTACAGTATTCCAAACTATGGGTTACTTCTGTGACTTGTCAGGGTGGAGACAATACAGAGTGCCTAGTTCACACATAACGCTAACCAAACTATGCATGAAAGGACTGTGGTTTGTTTAGCTGCTCCTGCTTGCAGTGGAAGCAATTCTGTAGTATGCACTAGTACGCTGCCTTGTTCAATACCAGGTTATCATGATGTGCAAACCAAGACTGTGTACATTTGTGAATGCATTTTGCACAATAAGATCAGGATACAACGTGTATTTTCTCTTGCCATTTCCAGCAGTAGTAGTTTACTTCAGAAACTAATATCAGACTAAAGATGGCCATCACTTACGTACTGTCCACCCATGATGAGCAAACTGCTGCTGTTCCTCTCTGCTTTGTCCCTCAGCTGAAAAGTAGTGACCATGTGACATTCCCAGTGCATTGGTTATGCAAGTATACTTTTCCAAAGGATTAAAAATAGCTTCTCTCTGTTTGTAAACCATTGGTAAGCAAATGTTGGTGGAATAGGAATCAGACAATGGGAGGACCAAATCCAGTGGTTAAACAATGATAAGGTGGAATTGCACAGTAACCCTCAGGAAAGGCCAAAACAAACTTTTCTTCTTTAAGGATAAGCATGTTACAGAAAGAAATAGCTTTACCTTACCAATTGTTGTTCGGCACATACATAGCCTTTGTCATTTCTAACAGTTTTTGTTTGAATTAGCTGCTCATAGGCTAAAGTGAAGACAGGGAAGCAATAAGTGACAAGTGCAGGAAGCTCTGTTGCCAAAGGGAATATCATAACTAATGCTCATTTATACCAAGGCCATTCATGACCTTTGATTTCATCAGTCTTATTTGTATCAAGCAGGTAGCTTGAAGCTGAACAGTCTCAACAATTAGGCAAGCAACATAAGTCGTGCACACCAGAATGTAAATTTGAAAAATTAGTTGTATTGCTCTTTTTGGAGCAAGCCAACAATCATGATCAGGAATTCAATAGTTTATACTCAATAGTTTAATTCAATAGTTTATACTCAAAATAAAACAGGTATACAAAATACCCAGATCTTGAATGTAGAGAAAGAGAAAGCTTAAGTGACAGAAATGGAACAAGAAGTTAGCTAAAGATTCTGGAGCTAAAGGGCACCAATCAATCCTCAAGTTTTTCAAAACAAACAAGATTTCTGTAGTCTGGCTGTGGTTATAATAAAACAGGCGCAAAATCGATACCTTTATTAGGACTAATCAAAAAAGCTATAAAATAGCCAGCAGACTTTGTAGGACTCTTCATCAGGCTAGATGCTATGTTAAAGAAAAATAACAACACAGTAGAGGTGTTATTGGGACATAGTAGAAAATCCCCAGTGGGGGCTAAGGTGCAATTTCAGAAATATAGAAAAATGTGATTCCAGAATTAAAATAATATATTTTCTTTCATTTAAATCAATTTCATTGTGAATTTTTAACAAAATAAAACCATAAAATAAAAAAGAAAAACAATAATAAAAATGGACATATGATAGATATATATATATATATATATATATATTCTCTTTTATGACTTATGAAATTGTACATACAGGATAGGATCATGATATGTTTGTGAGAGGGTAGCCATCTTACAAGTTTGTACCTGGGTCCAGAAAAAATTGCTTGTGCAAGTGCAAACCTGAGAAATTTGACATTTTTTATTTCAATAATTAGCCGGTTTTAAACATGCCCATAGAGGGCAGCAAAGAGCTTCAGTTGAAAACATCAAAAGAGTGTGATGTGCAATTACTGGTTTGGCATTTGACTGCATTTTTATTTTATCAGAAAATTGAAGCCTTGTGAAAGCATATTCAGACCTTTACCCACTCTTCAAAGTTAGACACACAATGAATATTTTTGCTCTGTATAGACTGAGGTTTCTGGACAGAGCAGCTGGAATTAAAGCTGTCTGCAGGCAAAGAATGTTAGCAAATCAATATAGAGACTTCTGTGATAGTGATGAACTAAACATGGTTCACCACCCTCCATGCTTCCCAGCAATTTAAGATATATTAGAAAGTAGATTTTTAATGGACCCTTAAAGTCCTATTGATTCATCACAAACACAGAAATAGACATTATGCTTATTTTACACTATCTTTCTATCTTTTTAAACATAGGCTGTGTTTGGACAACACAATAGTCAATGGTGGGTTAATAGCCAACTCCACGGTTGATTATTGATGGGGTAGTACCCACATTACATGATTATAATCAACCGTGGTGCGGATTAAGGCCAGCGTCAGGTTGACTATTAGTGTGTGTTTGATGTGTGTTTGATTGACACATCCTGCCCTCTCTCCCCCCCAAGTCCTCCTGCTGGTTTCCCATCAGCCATTGCGAGTTCTGCCGGCTGGACTAGAGCAGCAGCTGCTGCTTTGGTTGCTCTTGCTGGGGGACACTGTAGTCACCAAAAATAACCAACCGTGTGCGACTAAATAGTCAACAGTACCTGACACATGACACACTAACCAACAGTTGTTCAAATAATCAACTCTGCACAGTGTTGGCTATTTGCATTGGTTATTTTGGCCGAATAACCAATGGTGGTGTGAAAAAGTCCCGACAGATGACACAATAACCATCCATTGACTATTGAACCCACTGTTGACTATTTAACCCACCGTTGGTTATCGTGTCGTCCGAACCCAGTAATGGCCTTCAAACATTAATTTGGTATAGTTTAAAATGGGTAGATCATTGTATCAGCTTAATGGCCTACAAACAGTGAAAACTACTGTTGGACAAAATCTATTTCTTAAAGTTGAAGTGTTAATATTTAAATGATTTTTCTAGCACATCTGGCGCTATTATAAATACTTTACAGTTCACATATGTGATCTTCAGCCAGATTACTTGACCTAGACTCCTTAAAGTCCATTTTAAAGGGGTTTGGGGGGGTATGGTCTGAAAATGCACTGTTTCTTGGAAACATGAGTGATGCTTTTCCTTCAACTATATTTTATACTTCGAAGTCATCATTTTTCCTGTTGACATTTATATGCTTTGTATAAATTAATATAATGAATGCTACGGTGATTGAACTGACATTGAGTTATAACGTTTTACAGATGTTGCCCCGATGCAGAACTCAGCTTGAAATGCCATGAGGCACTTATTGTTTGAATAAGCATTTTGACAATACCAGTGGCTTCTTGCCGCTCTAGGGTGAGCCCTTCTGGTTCTGTTTATCTATGTTTTTGCTCATGTGCTATTTATCTAGATTGCTCTCCCAGAAGAGAGATTAGGAAAAATGGCTTTGGGGGGTGGAATACAGCATTAAAAGATCGTGTATCTATGCACTTCTTGATCTTTTGAGAACACAATCTTTTTTTTTTTTTAAGCCACAGCAGTCTCAAAATAGAGGGGAGAGGCAGCTTATTCCATGTCTGCAAAAAGGAGAGATCCCATGCTAATTCCCAGGCACTCAAACCATTTAAAGACCTTGGGTCATTTCAGTAGCAACGGAGCAAGCTTTCTCTAAACACTCAGTTTTGTGGAAAGAGTACCCAGCCTGGTATAACAGCATGGTAGATGGTAGAGAGTCATGAAGGCTCCTGGCCTAACAGTAATATGAACTCAATAGAGCTTGAAGCTGATATAACTGTGCCCCACCTGTATTTCAGCCTAAATGGCATCACCACTCTCATTTGCAAATTGGAAGAGCTGGACCTCCAAGACTAGGGTGACCAGATAAAATCCAGGTCAGGGCTCATGTCACTTTAACAGTTGTAGAGAAAAGGGAATTTCAGCCAGAGTAATTTGTATGCAATTAGTTCCTGGTGATATTCCCTCTTCATCACAATAGTTAAAGTTGCAGGAGGCCTGCCTTCTTTTGTATCTGGTCACTCTAGTATAGTGCCTGCACCTTTAACTGTTGTGATGAAGAGGGAATTTCACCAGGAACTAATTGCATACAAATGACACTGGCTGAAATCCCCTTTTCTCTACAACTGTTAAAGTTACATGAGCCCTGACCTGGATTTTATCTGGTCACCCTATCCAAGACACAAGGCACCAATTAAATCCCAGATGAATATAAAGACAGAGCTGGCAGCATATGAAGAAGCATTTGCAGTGACTAATATTGTGTAAATGATGTCATGGTGGTATAGGATTTATTTTTAATTATTAGACTAGCCTAGGGAAATGCTGTCAGAATGCAGCGATAGCCTGTCCATTGCTCACTTGAGCATACACAGAAATAACAAAGGGCTTGGCTTGGAGCTAGTTGCAGTGCAGACAAAGCATCCTTTGAGCTTTTTTCGTTTTGTTTTGGTTTTGCCCTTCTCCTACTCAATCAGCACAAATACAATTGAACGCTGCCATAAAAGAGGATGTTTGGTCAGATCCCTGTGGTGTAGTAAATAGGTTAACTATGGCTTGCACAAATTAACAACAATCTTCCATTAGGTGATATTTTATCTCCCTGTTTTTGTATTTTGATAACTTTTTTTTTAATGTAGGAAATCATTTTCAGTGTAGCTTGACTTATGGTTTTTGGCAAATACTCCACCACCAGGTATAAGTGGAGGCTAGGTGAGAATAACATTTCCTCTTTCAATATTTGCATATATACCTAAATGAGATGGTTTCTTGGAAGACCCAACTACAGAACATCAAAACAATAGTACAGAAGGTAATTCAGACTATTCTGATTTTTAAAATTTACTCTAGGGGTAGGAAGTCGTGGTCCCAGCATTGAAAGCGTTTCTTGGAAAAGCGGTTGATCAAATCCAATATGGTATTGAGGTTTTGGGGTCAAGTCATAGGCTCAAATTACAGGAAACCAAATTCTGGCTGGACATCAGGAAAAAACTTTCTGACTATTAGAGTAGTACGGCAATGGAACCAATTTCCTAGGGAGGTTGTGGGCTCTCCCACACTAGAGGCATTCAAGATGCAGCTGCTGGATAACCATCTGTCAGGCATGCTTTATTGTGGATTCCTGCATTGAGCAGGGGGTTGGACTCGATGGCCTTATAGGCCCCTTCCAACTCAACTGTTCTATGATTCTATGAAGGAACTGAAGTTTGCTCAAAACAAATTCCTGAGATATGTATTGGTGGTACCCCCAGGGATCCTAGCTCTCTTCCTTAGGGTAGAGGCAGGTTTGTTGTCAGTTAGTAGAATCTAGATCTCAGAGGGCAGCCCTTTTATATGATAAGAGAATTTTGGATATACCTGAAGAACAACTCCCCAAACTTGAGAGAACAAATGAAGACGGGAGGAGGCTGGGCTAAATCATATTGAGTGCTGTTTGCCTCTAAAAATCTATTGTAATCCACCCAATCTAATCCACCCAATAACTAAATTCTCTGCTGCCTAATATTTTCACTATTCTTTGAGGTGAAAATAACTTTAGAGATTGGATATATGGGCTGGATAATCAGGCCTTAAAGCTTATCCAATTCTCTATTTTTTCTTAATGATACTATTTGTTTAAAAAAAATCATGAAAGAACCCAATATCTGCACTCAATTTTGCTTCCTTGAGAATTGCATTTACAGAATTCTGTTTTCAAAGCATGCCTACAGCATTCTTGAATGGAAGATTATAGGCTGGTTTTAAGAAACCTACAGCTTTTTATCTGTAGATTGGCCTTGAGGATATCTCACATTAGTTATTGTGCTGCCCTGTACAGCAAAATGCTAGTGAATAGTTTTTGGGGCAGATTTTAACATCTTTGCAGAGTAAAAAAGTATCTATGTGAGATTTACTAGTTATTGCGAGATTGCGATCCTTATGCTACATTTAAAACAGCCTTGTTTGCTAAGGCAGCAAAACTAGGGTGACCAGATAAAATCCAGGTCAGGGCTCATGTAATTTTAACAGTTGTAGAGAAAAGGGAATTTCAGCCAGAGTCATTTGTATGCAGTTAGTTCCTAGTGAAATTCCCTCTTCATCACAACAGTTAAAGTTGCAGGCACTATACTAGAGTGACCATATATAAAAGAAGGCAGGGCCCCTGCAACTTTAACAGTTGTGATGAAGAGGGAATATCACCAGGAACTAATTGCATACAAATGACACTGGCTGAAATTCCCTTTTCTCTACAACTGTTAAAGTGACATGAGCCCTGACCTGGATTTTATCTGGTCACCCTAAGCAAAACATATTGTGCAGTCACTCTGAATGCAACACATAGTTGAGTGTGCAGGCAAAATGTTAACTTGACTCATATTTGGTGTTCCGGTATTATATATTATTTTTAAATTATGTTGGTTGTAATGGCTATTAATCAAAATGTTTGACTGACTGGCTTGAGGTTAGAGAGAGCAGAGCACAAAACCTGATTTGGGCCGCCATTTTAGATATCTAAAATTCCATTTTCTCACCATTGTTGTGTCATAGAAGGCTGTCTATGTACCAAATTGTGTGTCTCTGAATGTTCTGCGACTTACTCATTTGGTTTCATAAGATATTTTGTACAGATTTTGCATTGCTGCCCCAAATAAATTTCAGTTGTTCACCATTTGGTAGATTTACAAGTTAGGCTTTTAAAAACTGTTGGGATTAATGTTAGGAGTAAAATTACATTCCCTTCAAAATTTCATCAAAAATGGTTAAAGAGTGAGATTCCAAGGGCAAGATTGTGATGTCAAGTAGTTGTAGGGTGACCAGATAAAATCCAGATCAGGTCTCATGTAACTTTAACAGTGGTAGAGAAAAGGGAATTTCAGCCAGTGTCATTTGTATGCAATTAGTTCCTGGTGAAATTCCCTCTTCATCACCACAGTTAAAGTTGCAGGGGCCCTACCTTCTTTTGTATATGGTCACTCTAGTATAGTGTCTGCAACTTTAACTGTGGTGATGAAGAGGGAATTTCACCAGGAACTAATTGCATACAAATGACCCTGGCTGAAATTGCCTTTTCTCTACAACTGTTAAAGTTACATGAGCCCTGACCTGGATTTTATCTGGTCACCCCAAGTAGTTGACATCAGCTTTCTTGGGTGCCACCATTGGTTTTAGGGTCAACACTACATTCCCTTAGATAGCCTCAAAATGTGGGGAAATTCTGACTAAAAGTCTTCTTTTTTCATTTATCACCTCACATTTGTACATTTTGGAAATTGCCAAGTTAAAGCTGCTTGAGCAAAATACATGGGAGAATATTTTTTTCATTTTCATGTGAAACTTGATGCTAATAATATAGGAAGATATCAAAATAGGTAATTAGATGTATAAGAAAATGCAGATTGTCCTCAAAGAGTCAAGATTGCATTGAATTTAATTAGATTCACGAAAGGAAACTAGTGTTTTGTTTTTATTTTTGTAAAGTAAATAGCACATACAGATGTCAAATAGCAAAGCTACTATTTCATGACTTCTGCACTGTAGGAAATAAAAAATAATAATTGATGAGGTGGGCTTTGTGGAGACAAGTATGATGAATTTTAAGACCTACACATCACTAAGACATATGCTTCTTCATACCTAATATTTTTTTCTTGCTAAAAGGAGCAATCTATGTCCTCTAGACAGCATCTGTGGGGACATAGGAATGTTTGGTTTCCTGGTATTGAGCTCATAGACAGGAAACCATGCTCCCCTCCCCCGCCCCCTTGTATCGTGTGCAGAGAGAACTGTGCCAGCTACTTCTCCGTGCTGACAAAGTCCAGCATGGAGATGAGGAAAAGGAGGTGTTCCAGGGAGGAGTCTGGGGATGTGGGGCTATATTAGCTATTCCCAGCCTTCTTCCCTCTCCCTCCTCAAAGCCTCCGCTAGACAGGCGAAATTGCCTGTCTAGCTAAAATGCAGGGTGGCTGGATCACCGCCACACTACAGCCACCCTGCATTGCATTTTCGGCAGCTTTCGTGTTTGGAGGCACCCGACTATCTTCATAGGATTGTACCCTAATTGTCTTTAAGGGTTTTAGGAGTATATGCTGTATCCCTGCATCTCTTGTAAACCCTAAGGGAATGTGAGAAGCAATATGCAGGGTCTCAATAGCATCCTTATTCTTTCGCGGCCCCCATGCCTGTTGTTTATACTCCTGTTTGCTGTAATTGCTACTTTGCTGGGAGTTGTGGAACTTTTTTCTGTCTAAACATGCATAGAACTGCTCCCTAAGTTATATAAAACATAGGAATGTTACTAAAAGAAGTAGAGAGTGGTTTTTGTCTGCTGAACAAGGCAATTATTTATGTTGCTTTAGAATTTAGCCCAAAAGAATGAGCTGGTCAATTTCTGGATTGTCAACCTCTATATAATCAATTTCCTAACCTGGATGATCACAAGGTAAGAGATGCCAAACACACACGGGGACACACGCACACACACACACACACACCTCTAAGAACATTTGCATATTATTTTAATTCTTTTTGTCTCAAAATGTCTAAAAGAGAAAAAAAAACCTCTTTTGTGAATTAGTCTTCCAGAGTCTGAATAGACCCTTCATAATGTATGACATGGATCAATATGGAATTGGGGAGGATAAAGTTGGGTTGGGGGAGAGAAGAGGGTGGAGCAAAATTGTTACAAAGAAGGAATTGGCTACGATTAATTGAGAGTGAAAACGTACATAAATTGTGACTTTTTTAAAAAAAATCCTAAAAGATCGGATCCATTTTATGAATGGGCACTGTGGGTTCCCTAAAGAGCACTGTACAGGGAAATAAGCACCAACTGCTGTGATAGCTTAGACTATCTGATATTTTCATCAAAATGGGTTGGACCCAGACTTAGTCATACTTAGAGGAGACCCATTGAAATCAGCCTATGAGTTACTTACATGCCATTGATTTCAATGGGTTATATCAGGAGTAGGCAATCTTTTTATGGGTCATGGGTACATTTGGCAATTGACAAACTGCCTAGGGCACAACTACAAAATGGCTGCCAAGGGAGTTTGGCAAAGGACAAGTGACCTGCCCGAAGATTTGAGCACAAGCCATTGATGGGGTCTAAGTCCTAACACACTAAAGAACTCCTATGAACCCACAGTTTTGAGCACCAACAGAAACCTATAATCCTTTCAGAAGTATTGTTCCCTGTTATAATGCAAAATATTTGGGAGTAACTTGGTGTTGAATGGGCAATTAAGACCCATTAGCTTCAGAACAGTCCTGTTCCTGGTTGAGAGAGAAAATGGCTAGAATTGGTTTGTTTCATATGGATCAACACAGCCACCTGCATTCCTGGACTCTTCTTGAGGGTGTGGCTAAAGGGACTGTCATGATGAGAGGGTGCACTTCAACATTTACAACTATGGTGTGTTTTAGGGTAACCAGATAAAATCCAGGTCAGGGCTCCTGTAACTTTAACAGTTGTAGAGAAAAGGGAATTTCAGCCAGTGTCATTTGTATGCAATTAGTTCCTGGTGATATTCCCTCTTCATCACAACAGTTAAAGTTGCAGGCACTATAGTAGAGTGACCAGATACAAAAGAAGGCAGGGCCCCTGCAACTTTAACAGTTGTGATGAAGAGGGAATTTCACCAGGGACTAATTGCATACAAATGACACTGGCTGGATTTCCCTTTTCTCTACAACTGTTAAAGTTACATGAGCCCTGACCTGGATTTTATCTGGCCACCCTAGTGTGTTTAAACAAACCATCAAAACTTGAATTATGATCCAGGCTTGTTCACTAACCATAGTTTGAACTAACTACAATTCCCTGAGTTTGAACATAAATGGGGGGCTCTCCTTAGTTTAAAAGAAGAAGCAGATGACTCATAGCTGCACCGGAGGAAGGGAGGGGAGGAAGACTGTATGAGCCCAAAACTTGTTTCCATAGTGCTAAACTGACCGCTATTCTGTAGTATTTGTTATGTATTACATGCAACATTGCAGTTGTCTGGTACACTGAATACAACCACATTTGTGAAGAGAATTTTCATCTGGAGAAATGGAGATTTTTGACTTTGGACAAAAAGCTACATTGGTGTAAACAGAAAGGTGGCAAAAGACTCACATTCTTTCAGGATAAAGCTGTCCAACACCTATAAGCACTGTTTACTATTTTTACAGTTTTGTCTTCTGCCAATACCTCCACGGAGCAGATAATGCATACAAAGGCCTAAGGTGTTAGGATATTTGCTGGATATAGAGGTTTCTATTGAGCCAAAGAAACCTTATAATTCCGACATTGTTAAAAAAGTAGTTATATTTTTCTCAGCTATGAAATAAAGGAAGGAGAAAGCTTAGTCAGTGACTGTGTGTGTCTATTAATAGCTGCAATCGATTGCATTGCTGAGCAGCTTCATCCATAGGATTTGTTGAACCCTTCCATCTGCTTACTAATCCATCCATAAATAATTTGTGCTCTTTGGTTTGTAGAATATGAAGATATTTTACAGAGGCTGTCTCCCTCCCCCTTCATTTTTTTCCCGTCCTTTAGTCAGTGTGATATTTCAGTCTATCTTCTGTTATGGCAGTGTTAATTAATAATGTTGATGTATTTTATGCATAATAGATAATTAGAATTTTTAAGCAACTCAAAATCATCTTTGTGGTCCCAATCTTGGTGGGAAATATTCCCAAGACAGATAAGACCAGCTCTGTGGGTGGGTTAAATGTAGGATGAATTAATTTGATTCCTTTGAGATCTGTTCTGCTTTGTACATCCCATGATGAAGAATACTGAAGGGCCAGGGAGAATAATGTTAACTCCAAGGTATTGTATTCATTTATTCGTCATTAATACCTCCAGTATGTAGAGTGCAATGGATTCTGTAGAGTCTGTTCCTTGTTCCACTGTGCAAAGGCAATGTTTCATGCTAAAATCCAAGTACTGGTATAAGAGGGAAACCCCTGAGATACAGATTTTATAACTAGTGCAGGTGCCACCATGGGTACTGTTATACCAATGTTAGTCAAATCCCTTGTAGAAGACAGCTATACCAAAGAAGGCATGAGCTGGAATTCAGTGAAAAGTGAAAAACTTATCTACTATTGGCCACTTGTATGGCATCTTAAGGATAGTTGGAGATGCCCTGTTTTTCTTCGTGCTAGCAAAATATTTAATGTGCAAAGGAGAGTACTAAGGGGAGATAATAGTGGTCTTCAGTGGGTAGAAATGGCAGAGAAGTGGATTTCGGAGAAACTAGCAGAAACATCCTAATGCTAAGAGCTGTTTGACAGTCCAACAGACTCCTTTGGGAGGTGGTGAGCAGGGCCTCTGAGAGGAGTTTTTTTAGGGAGTACAAAGTTTCTTTTGGGCCCCTTCCCTTCTCCATTAGTCATTCTGTTTTTATCCACTACAGTTTTATGCAATGAGCTGTATGTAGCCTGTAAGGTCAAAAAGGGTATGGAAGACCAGAGAGGGGTGGAGTGGAGCGCTCTGTTAATTTTCTGCATTTAAGGCCTTATGCTCTTATACTCCCTCCACGATAAATATAAATAAAATAAAAGAGGATCAGGGATAAGAAAGCACATTTGATTTGAACATCTTTGTTTATGCTCCAATACAGATAAGGAGAAAGAATTCACATTGGAACATCCTTTTATATTGCAATGCAGATCAGATCATCAGAAGACATCAGTATTAGTAAAAAAAAAAAAAAAAGGTAGATAAACTTACTATTTACTTTAAAAAAACCCAGCTTTCCTGGCCTTTTTTTGTGAAAAATTTCGAATCACAGCATGAAAATTAATTGTTCTGGCAATGTTTGATTCAATACTTAGCCTAGCCAAATCCACAAGACGTTCCTGAGACATTGAAGACCTTAAATAATTCTTAATTAGCTTAAGTTTGCTAAATGACCTCTCTCCAGAAGCTACTGTTGCTAGAATTGTTAATAGTATTCTTAAGCTAACACAATTATTTGGAAACAGGTCACGATCTACACTGCTGCTTTAATGCAGTTTAAAGCGGTTTATAGCAGTAGTGACAACTGTTTTTGGAGTGTGTCCTGGGCCCCAGCTGTTGTTAGTACTGTTATAAACCACTTTAAAGCACTTTAAAGCAGCAGTGTAGATCCTGCCCAAGTCTGTACTCTGTTAACAAGTTCAACAGATCTAATGGCTTTAACTGTACATTTGCAAAATTTGCTTTATGTACTGAGGGTAAATCTCGCATTTCTTTTCCAAAATCATCACCATTAAGGTCAGCAGGATATTGCTATGATAAAGATAAAGCTTTTCTCTCCACATCACTTTCAGACATGGTGAGATATTTCCACAAGAAATCAACTTTTTCTGCCAACTGCTTAACAGCATTGAAGCGGACAGTTAATCCTGCTAGAACATTGTCTACCAAAACGTAAAACACACACTTTCTGAAGTAGGCCTCTTCTGGAGTTTCATCTGTGTCATTCATTTCTTCCAAGTTAGCATCAATTGTGCTGTCGTCATGTGGCCTTGCCCTCTTGCGCCTAACTCCATCACATCTACGGGAGAGTTTTATTTCTATATTTAGGTTTGACACAACCAATTTGGCTTCATTCCACATGCATTTCCAGTTGTTTTGAAGTTTTTCCAGAGAGTTTCTATGTTGGCTACTTCAACATCCAGTGTGGCATCTCTAGCTTGGATGACCTTGTTGCAAATATCTATGCCAGCTAATATTTTGTACCACTCGGCTGACATTAACACACAGGCAAAAGATGTCACATGTAATAAAACTCCATGGACCATTTCTTGCTTTGGCTGTCAAATTTAGTTCTAGGAGGTCTTCCAGTGATAATTTAATGCCAGGTAAGTGAGCTGCAAAAGGCTTTCCATATTCAACATGATCTGACCATCTTGTTTCAGACATACCATGAAGAGAACAACCAACACGGTTTTGTAGTAATTCCCACCGCTTAGGACTGGAACCAAATAGGTGATACACAGTTCCGAAAAAGGCTATTGCTTCAGGTATGCATTCAGCAGCATCATTTCCACAGTTCCGCCACTTCCTATTAGAATCCCAGCCTTCAGCAGATACCAGTGCAGACATAGACGCAGAAGTGCTAGTCTTGACTGTCTTGTGCCAAAATAATCAACATGGAAAGCAATATAAAGCTTGTTTCTGTTGACTCCAGACAAGAGCCAATCTCTTACATGTAGTTCTCCATTAGTGCTTCGAAATTTCAGTATGCTTTCTGGGAAAACTTGATTGCAGGTGTCTTTTGGGAATGTTTTAGGCAGAGGGATGTGACCATTCGTAATATACTTTTCCATTTCCTTTTGAGATGGAAACTCGGTTGTGATACATCCAATGTCAAGGCCTACATTATGATTACTCCTCTCATCTTCCAAATTCACTTCCACATGCGTCTGTATGTCTGTTTATTTCTGTTTTCCATTTTCATTTTTTGCATCTGCCCCGTCATCAAAATACTGTGCACGATTACCCAAATCAACTGCTCCTTGTTTGGGAATGAGGATTTCAAAAGTTTCTTCTTGCTCCAATTCTATAGGTGAGTTCAATGAAAATCTTTTTGAAGCCGCTCTTAATCCAAATTGAAAGAGCGTTTGTTGACCCCTTTTTTCATTTTCTGCTCATTCTTTCTTGTCTTTTCTTTTCTGGGATCCTGATTTGTGAGAATACATTTTGGAGAGATGATTTATAGTTTATACTTTCATATGGAGGCTCTGTCCAATCCTTTTTAAACTCCTTTCCCAGTTCTTTCACTCTGTTTTCACTCTAGAATCTGATTTGACTCCGTTTTTACTCTGGCGTTTGATTTACTCCTTTTTTACTGTGCTGTCTCCGTGCCTATGTGCCCTGCTTATAGGCCCTTCTCACCCAGATAAACGCAAGCCTCTTCTTAAACCTCAACAGTCTTCATTAAACAACTTCTTTAACAGACAAGAAAGAATAGTAACTTGCATTCTTCTATAAACTAAAGAAGTAATCTGGGGAAAAATGAACACAGAATGTTGAATTAAAAAGGGTTAAGGCCTGTTAAAAAAGGAGTGCTCTTAGCCAGGTCCTCTGAGCCTCTTACTTCTTTGCTGTCTAGGCCAAACTGAGGAGAAATCTCCCGCCCAAATGGAAGCCTCCACCAATCCACTCCAAACTTCTAGATCCCTGTCACAGCAGGCCTGGCCAGCAGATCCCCGATCTCTCTGCTCTAAAGAGCTGGGGCCTGGGGGCAATAGGGCCTTAACGTTCTTTATGTAAACCATAGTTTTTTTGTCTAATGAATAATATTATGGATCATAATTTCTACAAATTATGATATATAAAACTATGTAAGCTTACACAAAATGTGAATGCTAGGCTTCACACAACATATACAAACATATTCTGAGATCCCAGGAAATTTCCAGCTCCCCTCTTTTGGGGGCCCCTTTTTGACCCCAGGCCCAGATACGATGTACCCCCTGCACCCCCCTCTCATGGGCCCTGCTGGTAGGTAATTTATGAGTGCTGACGAAAAGGGAAAGAAGCACTACTGAAGCGGAGTAGAAAAAGAGGCAGGCTCTGGTGCTATTGAAATTGTTAAAGTCTAAACAAAGTAGAAAGGATGCAAGCTAGCAAGTAACACAGCACAACCTCATGGCTTGGATATTTTTGGATTTGATCCCAATTAAGAATGATTGGGCTCCTTTCTGACGAGCTGTATGTAAAAGAAATTATTTGATTGAAGCACATAATAGCTGAATAATAACAGGACCCTCTCTGGGTCCACATCTAGGACCTCCAGGCACTCAGTAGGCTCTTTCGATATCCAGCTGAAAATCTTCAGGGAGTGCTCACACAGAAATTTCTCCATGAAATCTGCCAGGCATGTCAGTGCAAGCTGTTCAGGGACACCAAGAATGCACAGATTACATCTCCAGGAATTGTTTTCCAACTGGACGTTCCTAGTAGATAGCACTCTATGTGAAGCAGTTGTTGCTGTTTAATGAGCAATCACCAGATCCTCCAGCTTGCTGAATTTAGACTCCGTTTGCTTAAGACGAGTATCAATTGAGTCCACAGTCCCCTGTGAGGTATTTATGGAAACCAAAATTGACTGAAGCTGATCCAGCTGTGCCAACTGTTGAGACAGATGTAATTATATGTTTTTCATCAAAGCACTCAAATCTTCTTCACTGTCTGTCCGAGAAGTATTGGCAGAGTTAGCAGCCAGAGGCTCTGGAGGTGTGGGCGGCTTTTCTGTGGCTTTCTTGATTTTCGGTGGAGCCATCTTCACAACCTCCCACAAAATACAACAGGTAATTATGTGAAAACTAAAAGCAAACAAAATAAAGTTTGTGCGAAAAAAGGGGAAAAAATCTAATAGATAGCAAGGCAGCCAGAAGGCTTTTTAAAGCAGATAATCGGGAGCAGAGCAGGAATGAACTGACTACACTGCCATCTCAAACCGGAAGTCCCATAATGCCTTGTCTTGTAGAACTGACAGGATGACTCTAACAAGTAGTAACTGGAGTTTGAATATTTCTAGCTTTTTCTAAACATGTTGGCTGCTAATTTGCACAGCATGCTGAGATTAAACTCATTTGTTGAAGAGGAACAAATGCCACCCATGGAATCTGGGAATGGGTTACATCTCTTTTCAAAAACTAGTAATTTGTCACACATTACACTTCATTGCTCTTGTATTTCCCCCCTGAGAAGAACTTGAAATCTATCACAACTGCAAGCCAATTTGCAACATGAGAATCGCTATCTGCACAGTGAAATATGTTGACTGATGTTAATCAAAGTTGAAATGTTGGTGTTGAAACCACTCCAACATGACTATACTGTCTTGTACATGCATTATGAATCTGCTTAAGATAACGATCACATGTTGTAGCTTATTTAGCAGTTTTTATGAATGAGTGATGTAAGAAATAGCACTGTTAGGCAGAAAAGTAGGTTGCTACCTTTAGTTTTCCGTAAATATGGAATCTGGAATGGATTAAAAGTTTCCCTTCATCTGATGGAAGAAACCTTCCACCAACAAAAGGAGTCTGCCATTGGAGAAAGACTCCATCTGTTGAAGCAAGAGAAATTTTGAATCTAACACTCTGCTAAATCCACAATATCCTTCTTCAGATCTTGTTGCCTTCAAGAGAAAAGAAAGTGTGAAGGCCTGACTGAACTGCTCTACAATGAATGCTTTGCTCTGGTTTCACTGCCTTTTTCAGTGGGACACATTTTTGTCAATAATATGTGTCTGGTAGGGGCATGGGATGGGAACTGTAGTTTACATCTAGAGAAACTGACTTTTTTAAAAAAAAAAAAAAGTGGGGGCAGGAAGGCTGGTTACAAATCAAATGAATGGAATTCTTAATTCCATTTTTCTCCCTAGGCAAACAATAAAGGTTTGAACAGAGTGAAGCAATGTTGAGAATTGGCTCCCGAGTGGCAAAAAAGATGAAATATGGGGAGTGGGGGCTGAATACAGGAGGTAGCTTGAGATGCATTCTATAGCATACATGTTGTCATTGCTGGGACATTTTGATAACAAAAGTTCAGCAAAATGACGTCGATTATGAAAACTAATTATGTAATGAAATTAAGGTATGCACAAACAAACACTCATGTTTACAGCTATGTTAGCAGACTATAAGCTATTTATGCCTTCTAAGTAAAATAGTAAGTTTAGGGCCACATAAATGTCATCTTAAATGTCAATTCCTGTACAATTATTGAAGGTACCAGCATCTTCATCTCCTTTGCACTGAGCTGCCCTGTTCATATATTGCTGTGGAACAGCATTCCCACCACCTGGTAACTTCCAGATAGGTTTGACTAGCCATGCTGACTGGGAATTATGGGAAATAAAGGCCAACACATCTGGAGGGTACCATGTTGAGGAAGGCTGCTGTAAACACTCAGTTTGAATCACCACTGGTGCCTACTGGGAAACAATGTTGCTTACCAAATGTTCTGTTTGCTGATAGTGGGTACAAAGTAGGCTGACCATCTGAAAAGGAGGACAGGGCTCATATAACTTTAACAGTTGTAGAGAAAAGGGAATTTCAATCAGTGTCATTTGTATGCAATTAGTTCCTGGTGATATTCCCTCTTCATCACAACAGTTAAAGTTGCAGAGCCCTGTCTTCTTTTGTATATGGTCACTCTAGTATAGTGCCTGCACCTTTAACAGTTGTGATGAAGAGTGAATTTCACCAGGAACTAATTGCATACAAATGACACCTGCTGAAATTCCCTTTTCTCTACAACTGTTAAAGTTATATGAGCCCTGTCCTCCTTTTCAGATGGTCAGCCTAGTACAAAGTAATTCTGTCAGAGGCACCGCTGCATCAGACTCTTCCTCTCCTTGATTTTCTGAAGCACTTCTGACTCAAACACAAACTGAACTGGTTAGGCTGTGACTACCTAATAATTTAAGATAGCAAAACCATCATCCAGAATATGTGGTGTAGTCCCCCACTCCGCTTCTTTAAATGTTTCAAGCTATAAAGCTTCCACTTAACTTTCTATTTGTCTTTTGTGTCAAGTGCAAGGCATTTTTCATGATCTCTCTCACTTTCTCTCTCTTATGTCTTCAGGTTGTTGAGTTCAACAAGAGCTTAAAAACTGACATTAGTGGTACAAAGCTTAAAGCAGCCAATTGATTTGTAAGCTGGAAGAGCCAAAGGCAAAGTTCTTGACAACATACAACTGCTGAGCCACAGGATTCTGCTTCTGGAATGCTGTCACAGATCATTTCCATTTGTAGTGCAAAGTGTATAGGACTAATGCAGATCTTAGTGAGCGCTTTCCTTAAAATCCCTACAGCACAAAAACATTAAGATCCTTTATAGTTTTTTTGAGACACATTATTCAAAGAAAGTGTCCTAATGGGAATTAATAATGATCTGTATCCAGGCAGGAATATATTTGTCAGTGAAAAGGTTCAGCAAGTGTGGTATATGAAAGAGCAGTTACCACAACATATGTGTAGTGAGGGGGATGTCCAGTTAAAAATTAAAATATTGGAGCTGATTTTGTAACCTACTGTTCCTCCATGGAGCTCAAGAGTTTTAGCATCACATCAATCCTGTGAGGTAGGTTAGATTGAAAGAGAGTGACTTAGCCAATGTCTACTCAGTGAGCTCCATAGCTAAGCAGGGATTTGAACCTTCAATATTTTTCATGTAGCACCACCATGGCTCCCTAAGGGCTGATTTTGAATCAGCCACAGTGTAGGGTGACCAGATAAAATCCAGGTCAGGGCTCATGTAACTTTAACAGTTGTAGAGAAAAGGGAATTTCAGCCAGTGTCATTTGTATGCAATTAATTCCTGGTGAAATCCCCTCTTCATCACAACAGTTAAAGTTGCAGGGGCCCTGCCTTCTTTTGTATATAGTCACTCTAGTATAATAATAATAATAATAATAATAATAATAATAATAATTATTATTATTATTATTATTATTTGTAACCCGCCTCTCCCTCCGGATCGAGGCGGAGAACAGCAACAATATAAACATAAAAATCACAACAGTTAAAATTTTAAAAAAGCAAGAGAACAATACAACATTAAAAACATCTTAAAATTCATCTGGATAGGCCTGTCGGAAGAGGACAGTCTTCATGACTCTCTTAAATTCATGAAGACTGTCAATTTGTCTAACCTCCTCCGACAGACCATTCCATAGTCTGGGAGCGATGGAAGAAAAGGTCCTCTGGGTAACACTCACCAGCCTAGTTCTGGCTGGCTTGAGTAAGTTCTTCCCAGAGGACCTAAGTGTGTGGGGCGGATTGTACGGGAGAAGGCGATCCCACAGGTACCCTGGACCCAAACCGTGTAGGGCTTTAAAGGTAATAACCAACACTTTATACTTCGCCCGGAAACTGATTGGCAGCCAATGAAGCGATTTAAAAACTGGTGTGATGTGATCACCCCTAGGTGTACCGGTGACCAACCTGGCTGCCATATTTTGAACAAGTTGAAGTTTCCGGACTAGGCACAAAGGTAGCCCTATGTACAGCACATTGCAGAAGTCGAGCCTTGAAGTTACCAGCGCGTGCACTACCGTCTTTAGGTCTTCCAACTTTAGGAAGGGGCGCAGCTGGCGTATCAGCCGAAGCTGATAGTAGGCACTCCTGGCCGTCGCATCAATCTGGGCTGTTATCTGGAGCGACGGATCCAGGAGTACCCCCAAGCTGCGAACACAATCTTTCAGGGGGGGTGTAACCCCATCCAGAACTGGTTGACACACCTCCAGACCCAGGTTGGGGCCTTTGACAGCAAGCACCTCTGTCTTGTCTGGATTCAGCTTCAGTTTATTTTTCCTCATCCAGCCCATTACCACCTCCAAGCATTCATTCAGAGGAGACACACTATCCTTAGCTGATGATGTTGTCGAAGTATAGTGCCTGCACCTTTAACTGTTGTGATGAAGAGGGAATTTCACCAGGAACTAATTGCATACAAATGACACTGGCTGAAATTGCCTTTTCTGTACAACTGTTAAAGTTACATGAGCCCTGACCTGGATTTTATCTGGTCACCCTACCACAGTGGGGTAGATGGTGCTGTCTCGTGCCACTCCAGGAACACATGCAAGAATGAACCAGGTGTGCAGGGCCAATTGCATGGTTTCTTTCCAGGGAAGAAAGGCAACTCTTGTGTGAAAAGGAACTGCATAATTTGTCTAGTCCACATGGTACTTTTAGGCACAGGTTGCTTGAGCAGGGGTGGAATTGCACTAGTCTTCCTCAATGTGGTGCCCTCCAGAGGTTTTGGACTGCAACTCCCATCATTGGCCATGCTGGCTGGGGCTGATGATAGTTGTAGTCCATACATCTGGAAGTTAGTGAAGGCTGAATTACACCATTATAGTTTTTACCTCTAGCTACTTTTCCTTTAGGAAATAGGCTGAGGTGATGTAGAGATAAGTACCTTCACATGCCAAAATGAGATGAAAACTGTTTTATTACTAAAAGGATGAAAAAGCTCTCACAAGCCTACATTGTATTTAGAAACATTTTAGATCTGCACTGTGGGCATTAATAACAGGTAAATAAGTAGAGAAGCGTAGAGTGTTATCAGCTTAACTCTTTAGCACATGCAATACTAGTACAAATCTGTATGTGAATACCAGCAGTTCAATAAGTCAGTTATGCTGCTGAAAGATTCATTCATGCTTAAATATTAAATTGTTAATTTTGTATTCTATTGAAGTTTATTTAGTGCTTTTCATGTACTCAGTCTGAAAAGCACTTCACTGAGCAAAAAATCATGTTTTACTGAGCAAAATACCCGGTGAATGAAAAGTCAAAAACTGCAGCTCATCTGAGCTATTTATTAAATAATCCTTTATCTGTCACCCTTTCCTGCTTCTGTTGATGGAAATGGATTAGTGATGCATAAAGTCATTGTTTATTTCCTTTAATGTTATATCCAGCAAGTGTGGATATAACATTAATATGAAGAATAGACAGGACGATGACCTAAGTAGTGAAATGTATTTTCTCAGAGATTGAGAAGTTGGTTATTTTGCTAAAAGAATAGCGTGTAAGAAATTTAGTTTGGAATAAAAAATTAACCTGTTTTGTTGTTATTATAATAATGGTTTTATTTTGTTTTAAATTAGAAGGGGTGGTCAGAAATGTCCCGTCTTATTACATTTTGACAATTTCCCCCTTCCCCTTAACAAGGGAGCAGGAATGACTAATAGCACATGTACTTATAGCCTTGATGAATGTTGCTAAAACTGAATTTATTTCCAATAACTGCCTCCTTATTTTGGTCATGTAAATGTGTCATTAGTTTTACTTTCATTTCACAATATAGTATAGTCCTGCATTTGGACTATAATTCTTATTGTAGATTAGGCATATGAAACTTTTGGCTCAATGACCAGATCTGGCTTTCAGAGCCTCTGAATCCAGTCTGCTGCAGAGCCCATTTATTGGGTGGGCGTGAAAGAGCTTTCTCCTGCGTTACTCTCAAGCTGTGGTATACACTCACTCAAGAACTATGATTGGCCCCCACAATCTTGGCTTTTAGAAAGGGTGTGAAGATATATTTCTTTCAATCTATCCTTTTAAAATATGTCGTTCTTTTCATGTTCGAATGTTTTACTGATTTAATATTTTTATTTTCATTGTTTTAAAGTGTTATTGTTTTAAATTGCTCTCTTTTTAGCAAATAAGGCAGTATGTAAATGTTAATAATAAATAATAAAATAAATAAAACAAACTTGCAAAAAAAGCACCAGGTATAGAGATAAGAGATCATACCTCTTTTTCTTGTTTCTTTAAAAGACATGTTTTATTGTAATGATTTAATGTAGTTAAAAATAAGCAAGTAATGCCAATTTATTTATTTATTTATTTATTCACAACATTCATCTGCTGTTCCGCATCTAAATAGATTCTGGAGTGGTGAACAATAAAAGATAAAAGGAATAAAATACAATATTAAAAGTTTTAAAAAAACAAATACAGAATACCGAGAAAGAACCATGGTTGGTGAATCAGGGATGGCTCCTGTCTGGCCTCCAGGGGCAGGGAGTTCCAAAGAAAAGGGGCCGGCACACTGAAGGTTCTTCTCTGAGTGGCTCCAGTCAGGCCGTAGGTCTATGTGGAATCATCAGGAGATTGTCCTCTGATGACCTCAGTGACCAGGCAGGTTGTTCAGGGAGAAGGCGTTCTCCCAAGTATCATGGTCCCAAGTTGTTTAGGGCTTTATACATTAGTAACAAAACCTTACAATAGCGAATAGACAGACAATGCAGTTCCCTCAGTAATGGAGTTTCATGCTGCAAAAGGGCAGCTCCTGACAACAGTCAAGCTGCTGAATTCTGCACTAGCCACAGCTTCTGGACTAGCCTTAAGGGCAGCTCCACACCATATATTATACAATACGCAGGGAAAAAACCCATCTTCTTCCAATATCTTCAGAATTAAGTCTGATACAAGAAAAAACCTTGGTTTATGAGGCGCTCTTGTTTAAATAAACCTCAGTTAAGGTTAATCACATTTTAGAGTTTGGATGTAACACTAAACTTTGGTTAAATGGAAGTGAAACGTTCTATTTCTTCTGCATTGCTACATTAGAGGAGGAGAGGGGAGAGGGAAATGATACTGACGTTCACCTAACTATTTTCCTATGATGAAAAACTACTTCGTTGCTACATCTGAACTGGCTATAGTTATGATATGCTTGAAGTTTCGTTTCTATGTGATTCGTGCCCTCACGTCAAAGTGTATCAGAACAGGTGCTTTTAAAAAAAAATGGGGCATAATCTTTTCCCAGCATAAAGTTTTAAAAATCCTTTGTACTCAGCTAACATTTAAAGTTGTCTCATGTGATATGTTCTGCTGCTGCTCTTGGCCAAATGAACTTTCCTGTTGTCAGTAAAACCTATAAAACATGACACAGAAATTCTGGTTCTTCCACAAGTGAACTTCATTTCTCATGAGACAATAGTCATGAGTGAAGCCTAGGGTCTTCAATTAGTATTCTGCTTTGGAATAATTGCCCTGTCCAGAGGACACAGGAAAAGCCCCTTGGTACTGAATGATACAAAAGACAGTTCTTGAAGTGACTGGAGAGGTTGTCAGGGAGACCAGCTTTTTTATGCTTCAAGATTTTTTAGCCTTGAATCCATGTCGGAACCCAAAGTAACGAAAAAAGAAAGTCCTTTTTTCCAACAATTCAGTTGCTTTTACTTGTATAGTTTTCTATGGCTCGGACTTCTATTATAATTCAATACGGAAAGGTGCCATAACCAAGAGATATTTCGAGATATTTCAAGATCTTGTCTCATTAGCAAATAACAGTGCCACAGATTTTAAAGAACTTTTTTTAAAAAAACAGCAACCTGAAATTCATTACTTATAGATTTCAATTTTTAAAACCATCAATGTAAAGATATTTAACTATGATTTGCATTATTTTGAATTGTACTATGCTTTTAGGGTGACCATATGGAAAGGAGGACAGGGCTCCTGTATATTTAACAGTTGTATAGAAAAGGGAATTTCAGCAGGTGTCATTTGTATGCATGCAACACCTGCTGAAATTCCTTCTTCATCAGAACAGTTAAAGCTTCAGGAGCCCTGCCCTCTTTTGTGATGAAGAGGGAATTTCAACAAGTACTGCATGCATACAAATGACACCTGCTGAAATTCCCTTTTCTATACAACTGTTAAAGATACAGGAGCCCTGCCCTCCTTTCCATATGGTCACCCTATTTAATTAAATTTATTCTTAGAGGGCAGTAGCCAATGGGTCCCAGGAAACCCATTGTAACAGCTTACAGTATTAGCATTGTGCTAGAGGTTGCATATATTAGCATTACATAATTTGCTTGAGTGCAGTGCCTCTTCATTACAACAGTTAAAGCTACAGAAGCCCTGCCCTCTTGACCAGATACAAAAGAGGACAGGGCTCTTGCAGCTTTAACTTTTCTGATGAAGAGGCACTGCATGCATACAAATAACAACTGCTGAAATTCCCTTTTCTGTGCAACTGTTAAACATACAGGAGCCCTGTCCCCCTTTTCATATGTTCACCCTAGATAAATGCTCTGCAGTTTAAATTTTTAAAAAGAAAGGTGAAAAGGAAACTCTCAGGCAACCATGTAGGTAGCATATTGTGTACCAGCCCCAAAGCCCCTGAAATTCTCCCCCTATTTGCAGAAGATTTAAGTGAAAGCATCCTTGCCCCCATTTCACAGGGAGAATCCTGTGCTTCTAAGATATGTAGATAAAACCATATAACATTCCCCATTAACCGGTTGCACTGTCACAACGACTATTTGAGGATTAGGTTGCTCATATATAATGCTTCCTTAGAATTTTATTGTGAATGTCCTAGTTCAAATATAATGGGAAGGCATGGTTTTCCTACTACATGAATAAGCATCCACAAGCCTCTCCCCCTTTTTTTTTTTTGCTCCAGGAGGAAACTGAAAGCATTTTCTTCCCAGTTTTAAAGAAATCACAGCTCATTAGGGGTGTGCACGCCAAAAAATATTGTCGTTTATCGTCATTTCGGACCAAAAAAATTATCGTCTTCATTCGTATCGTAGGTGAACCGTATCGTCTTCATGATAATTATCGTGAAAAAATGATATTTTTTGCAGCCTGATTTTTAAAGAAAAAAATGCCTATAACTTCTGTATTTTAAAGGTTAGAGGCTTGAAACTTGGTCACAGTGCTTCTGGGGTATCCTAAGTATGTGTATGAAATTTGAGATCGATCCCTCCAACCCTCGATTTTATATGAATTTTTTAAAGATCGCTTCCGTTCTGACAGGTCTGAATGAATGCACGTGGCAAGCTGTCATTCTGATCTGTCAGAACTGAAATGATCTTTAATAAATTCCTATAAAAATCGAGGGTTGGAGGGATCGATCTCAAATTTGGCACATATGTGTAGTTTAAATTACAATTAGCGCGAACAGCTAGACTCAAATCCTGGTTTCAGATCCTGGCTCGTTCCGAAATTGTAGTTTAAATAAACCACAGTTCCCTGAGTTCAGACATCCTTAGAAACTGGTTATTTTGAAACCAGATGTGTGTGCTTCTGATTGCCTCCTCTGGCATGAGGAAAGGGAAGAATGCATGAGCCTGTCATTTGCCACATGTATTGTTCATTTATTGGAAAAAGTTTGTTTCCCATTACATCTGAACTAGACCTACATGTTTACTAGCTACCAATTTCTGATAAGAGATAAAATATAAGAGAAGAAAACTCAAAGCCATGTGACTGAAGAATTGGAAATTAATTTCTGCTTTCAAGTCAGGGGGGGAAATTATCTTTCTCTGCAGTATTCCGGTTTCATCTAAGTCTCCAATCATTATTTAAGTGCTAGTCTTTACAATGTAATTATTTTTAAGACAGTGAAAGGGAGAAGCTGTATATTTGTTGTGATGACACTATTAATTGTATCTTTTAGGCCTATATGTCTTTCTGCTCTGAGTAAAAAATCCATTCCTGGAACAGTGCCAGCCCAATTTGTAGGCTTGAGTGAAAAACATTAGAAGTAGAACATTTATTTTCCTGCAGATGGTATAGCTTAAGACTGTAGCTGCAGCCTTTTAAAATTTCTACGTTCTCATTGCATCCCCCTCCCTCTCTTTCTCTCTTAATATTGTTCTTTCCACCTATGTCTCATATAAAAATTAGACACTTTAATTTGTGGGAAAGAAATAATGTAATCTAATGTGCATAGTTCAGAAGAAGAAGATGCAAACATCACAGAGCAGAGGGAGGAGGGATTTTACAGAGCCTTTCAAATGTGCTGCAGGATAATAAATAATAGGAAGAATTAAGATTATGTGAAGAAAAATACTTTAAATCTAAAAGAAGTGCTGGGAGGAAGATTAATCAGTTTCTCAGCATATACGGCATTGCTGAAAAAGAACCATCTATTTGCATCAAAGGAAACATTAATTATTCCTAACCTAAGGGCTTGTTGTCATGTTACTCTTCAATTTACAGTTATCTACCACATAGAATGAACCTCAGTGTTTACATCCTGGAAAATCAGTTATTTCCATTGTGGTGACCAGCTGCAAAGCAACATTAAAATACTACTGAGAAATCATTTGTTTTGGGCTTTTTAAAGATAATTAGAGAGCTGTTGTTATTATTATTGTTGTTGTTGTTGTTGTTATTATTATTATTAAGATTCCTTAGTTCTCTGTCTCAAAAGAGACTAAAGACAAAACTAAAACATACAACATTTAAACCTGCTAAACAATTCTCCACTAAAATACAACTTTATCTTATAACCACTGAAACATCAGTGTGGAAAAGCAACCCAGCTGATGTATTAAAGAGCTCACTATATACCATCAAACACCTGGAAATAGTGGAAAGTCTTGACCAGGTGCCAAAAAGATAATTATGTTCGACCCATATGGGCCTCATTGGGAAGAGCATTCCATATAAACAAAAGGTATATAGACATTACTAAGTATATTTTCCCCCAAAAATAGTTGATAGGGCAGGCGGGCATAGGCTGTGATCAAAAGGGAAGTTGGCAGTAATACACATTTGCCATTTCTCACCCCTTGCAAAAGTTTCCGTTTCAACAGCTGTCACTTACTGCCATCCCTCAAAAAAGCAGTTTAGGGGGTTCTTTGAGAGTAGCTACTCAGTAGGTACATTTGGATGATGCACATGCATGCCTTTCTGGGTAAATGTGGATTAGGACACGATCCTATGCATGCTTAGGCAGGGGAAAAAAGCCCTTCAACTCCCAGGATTTCACAGCCAGCCATGCTAAGAACGTATAGGGTTGCCAAGATTATAATCTGCTAAAATTATCCCTGAAAAGGATGCAGTTTCCAATTAAAGGAAGTGGATTTGGATTATCAGGTTTATCATCTGACTGATGTTTAATTTTGGTCTTTCCTGTCTGCATTGGATCTTCCACTTTGGGCCATTTTGGAATCATCTTGTCTGGTTCCCCTCTCTAAATGGAAGGGCATTAGGTTCTAGACTTACAAGAGCACATAGGGCTCCTCCCAGAGTTTCTCCAGTTAAAGATGTGTGGTGTATAATATCACATCAGTTACACTTTGTTTCATTTTCTCATGCTAACTTGACTTTATGAGGCAATTCATGACGATGGGTAAGAAAATGTGGCAGATGTGGACAGATCATGTGATTTTTCCTTTGGATCAACCGGTGGATGCCAATGCTGAGTTCTTGTCTTTTTCAATCCTGCGGGCCAAATAAGACTAGCCAGCTATGGCTGAACTTGCAATGCATTTATTTGTATCTAGGTTTGGTGTGGTTGCTTTTCCAGCGTCAGGGCCTCCTTCAGTATTGGAAGTATTTATTGAGCTGGTCAGGCAAAGCAACCACAATCCATGTTTATAAGTACTTCTAATTGGTGAGTAAATATGATATAAAGGATTTCTTTTGGGAGGAGGCTGTTATATGGATTTTGTACTGGAACAGACTTTAATATTTGCCGATGTACACTTGTAAATTATTTACCTGCTTCATAGGAATTAACAAACTGTTTGTGTCCTTTTGAATGCTAAAAGATTGATGTTACAACATTGGAAAGATAAATGATCACCTTTTATAATGCAATGGATTGAGGTCCATATAGCACTTCCAAAATTTGAACAGGTGACCTATAGATACCACCTTCAAATGGATACTTATTTGGATATCTGGTCTGCTTTTGTTGAAGCCTATATGTAATTGCTAGTAAGTTGTATTTTTCATATATATGCATCATATATATTCATTGCAATGGATATACACAAATTCATGTGTGTGTGTGTGTGTATGTATATATATATATATATATATATATATATAATTGTATATTATTTTATATAAAAAAGGATAACAGTACTTGGTGAATATGCTGCAAGAAACTGCCAAGAGCAAGCCATGCTGGTGAATCTCAGTTTGTTACAAGATGTACAGAATCTTCCGTGATCACACTTAACACTGTTATACAAGCAGACAAGTTAAATGCACAGTTAATTGTTTTGTTTGCTGATTAGAGGAAATGCTACCTATAGAACTCAGCAAGGATCGGGAAGGGTTGAAGACAGCTATGCATGTTATGTATGTGAAGAATTCTGGGGAAATGATGGAGCTGTGGCCAAGTAAAGTTAAGGTGATCATATGGAAAGGGGCTCCGGGCTCCTGTATCTTTAACACTTGAATCGGTAGGGGAATTTCAACAGGTGTCATTTGTATGCATGCAGCACCTGGTGAAATTCCCTCTTCATCACAACAGTTAAAGCTGCAGGAGCTATACTGGAGTGATCAGATACAAAAGAGGGCATGGCTCCTGCAGCTTTAACTACTGTAATGAAGAGGGAATTTCACCAGGTGCTGCATGCATACAAATGACATCTGTTGAAATTCCCTTTTCTATTCAGCTGTTAAAAATACAGGAGCCCTGTCCTCCTTTTCATATGATCACCCTAGTAAAGGGGAAGAACTGGAGAACAAATATTTTAGTAGTAAGCTTGCGTGCTATTAGGCCCCATAAAGAGAGGTTAAGGACTAAAAAAAAGTACTTTGTAGTTGATTAAAAGATTCAGCACTGAAAAAGGGATGTAGTATTAGAAAAGCAAATAGAAAATGCTCCTGTGTGAATTAATTTTCAGGTGAGTAACAGATGAAATCTGCAGTACTTCCTTGTCTGCCCTTTTTATGCATCTATTTCATTTATATAGTGCTTATGTAGTGTCTATTTCATTTGTTAGAGAAACATGTTCTTCCTTCAAGATATCTTGAAAATGCATAACATAAACCATGGAGCAGTACTGCAGTTGTATCAAAAAAGGCAAAGCAATTCTGAAGATAATTTCTGAAAATACTTTATGTTTTATACCAGCAAAACCTGCACTTTATTATATTGCATTTTTTATTTTGGTCTGTGCATGAAAAAAGGGCAAATATAGTTTCTGGGCAACTTTGACTGCTCATCCTGGTTGTAGAAAACAGAATGGCAGTGAAAATTGCCCTAGAGATTATTCATTCTTACAGAAAACTTCATCTCGGCAACATTTATTTCTTAGTGCTAGCTAACAGATTTACCATGATGTTAAGAGTAAATCACAGTGGATTGCACAGAGTGGGAACACAGAGCTAACTGATCCATAGAACAACTAGCCTACTTACACATTGAGCGTTTGTAGTGCTTTGTCACATTTTCACCCACAAATTGTTTTGGGGTTAAAAGGCCACAAAATCCCCTGAAAACCTCATGTCCCTCTGTGCATACTGTTCCACTCTTTGGGGCAGCCCTTCCCAAATTATGCAAGTGGGGAATTGCTTTTTCGGGGATTCAATACTGTTTACAAAACTCAGCCCTGTGGTTTGACTTCGCAATAGTGATTTGCTGTATTCAGTGAATAGAAAACCCTGGTATTGGGGTGTGGCGGGGGGGGGAGGAGGATAAATTAGCATGTGCAATTACCAGATGCAATCACCAACCCAGAGCCAAAGCCAGAGATGGGCTGGTATTCCTCGGATCTTGACTTAGGCCCTTTCCACACCAGGTGAAATGCCTGGGATGGCCTCTGGCTGCTCCCTGTGAGTCTAAGTGACGCACAGGGAGTCCCGGGGGTGGAGGCGGGGACGGGATTTTTCTGGGAAATAGCAAACCAGAAAAATCCCAATTCTTCCCAGGACCACGGAAGAATGTGCCTGCCCATCCCAGGCGCAGCTGTGCTTACTCGTGAGTAAGCGTGGTTGCAAACTGGGCATGGCGCTGCTCTGCGCAGCGCCATGCCCAGCAGGGGAGGGAGTAGCACCTCTTTTGCCACCCCCAGGAGGGCAGGGAGGGGGGGGCAGCGCACGCGCTTTAAAAAAAAACAACTTACCTTTTCGGAGGAGCATTCCTGCGCTCTCCAGCTATGAACAAAAATGGCAGCCGCAACTTGCAACAGCCCAGGAGAAGCCCGGGCCATCACATTTCTGATCTGTATTGGGCGCGCCGATCCCAGGATCCCCCACCCTGAGCCCTCTACATCCCTCCGGTGTAGAAAGGGCCTTAGTAGAACCATTGGGCTCTGGGCTCAGTGATTGTGGGTGGAATAAAAAGCTTGAATGTCAGCCTAGGCAATGACTGGCACACTGAAAGCAGGGTTGAGCGGAAGGCATTCTGTGGGTTAAGGTATTTAATGCCTAACATGCTTTTTAAAGATGCATTGTGTGGCTGTTTATTTCAGGCCAAATTAAAGGTGTTTTGGCCCTAACCCAGTGGCAGGACAACATCTGGAGGTTTTCTGAGCAGCTGCTATTTCTGTAGTAATTGCATACTTTTCTGGAACAATGCTTCTTCTTTGTGTGCCATGAAGGAGGCTACCTAAATAGGTCTGTCAAACCTGAAATGGCCATTTACACAGCTCAAATGCCAGCCCTTGCTTTTTCTTTGTGCATCTACATTTGATGTACAATTATGTCTTGTTAACTGAGTGTTAAAACCACCTGGATTTCACACTAGTCATCTCCACATAGGTGTTTTTAATTCATGTGTACACAAAAAGAGGTTAGTGTTACAGTTGTTCTAGCAATTTTTTTAATGGGTCTTCTCTATATATAAAAAGTTATTTTTCTTGGTAATCGTCTCTAATTGTTTCAACAGAATCTTTAAGATGGATAATCCTGATCGTTTTATTTTGTAGGTGCCGTTTGTTTCTCCTGTGTTTACAGTTGGATTATATAGCGTTATGGATTTAAGTTGCACAAAGCTCAATATGAATTGACCATGACGTGATAATGAAAAGCTTCATGTTTTGATTTCTGCAAAACAAGATTCTGTTAAAGGCAAAAGGGGAGGCCAGGACAGACCATTTCCCCCATGTCAATTGGCAACCGCACCCACATTTCAAGGCCACATAAGCATTTATATCCCACCTTTGTCCCTCCAAGGAGCCCAAGGTGTGTACATAGTGCTCCTCCTCTCCATTTTATCCTCACAACAACCACCCTGAGAAGTAGGTTGGGCTGAGAGCCTGTGACTGGCCCAAAATCACCTAGTGAGCTTCCATGGCAGAGTGGGGACTAGAACCCAGATCTCCCGACTCCCAGTCCAACTCTCTGATTAGCACTGTCATCATGGCAGCCCTCTTATTTCCCTTTTCCCTAGAATTCTAGTTGCACAATAGCAGTAACTAGTGTTACTGCTGGACTGTTTGTAAAACAACAGATGACCCAGAGACATTTGCCTCATTCCCCCTCTCCAAAATAAAATATTCCATTATTAGAATGTATTGCATTGTTAAGACCACATCCAGAGTGACACAGTAGACCTGATTATACATACACTAAGCCATGTTTAGGCCACTAACACTTTTGCAGCAAATGGTTGGTGAGCATGTTTAAACCGTGGTTACATAGCCACCATTGTTAGGAATGTTTAGCTTAAAATGTTTAACCACTGTGGCTTAGTGTGTTGTCTGAACAGGGTCTGAGTGTTACCCAGAGGACCTTCTCTTGCGAGGTGTAGGGTGCAAATAACGAGACAAGAAAGTTGGGTATAAAATGGGCCACTTTTATTCAAGATCTGCAGAAGTGAGTAAAACCTATGCGGGCATCCTCTCTTGGCCTCTTCCAGGCCAAATCTTAGGAATGGGCGAACGATTCTCTGACCTCGAGGTGGCAGCATACGTTCGCCACCCCTTGGTCTTACCCCATATGGGGTTGGGAGGCCTTCCTTTGTCACAACACCCGTACCGCAGGGCTCCGAATGTGTGAGTAGAGTTGGCCTCAAAGGTAAACCTTATTCCCATGATTTGGTGCCGCGGGGCTCCCAGATGTGGGCCTCGGGTATTACCCTTTACCTCAACGGTTCCTGAGAATGTTCACCATTTGAAAATGCCCCTAAGGATGCCCGCACCTACAGCCAAATTAAAGTGACCGAATTAATACAAATCCACCTATTTAATACTCCCCAGCTGTCTTACAGTATGAAGTAGGCGAAAAAACTCCTAACCAAATTAGGATAAGAGTAAAAAATTCCTACTTGGCCTCCTAATGACAACCGGCTAGCCCATACTGTTTACAGGGAGGGGAGGGAGGGAGCTTCGCAGAGATGAAGAGGGCAGGCAGGCCCGTTAGCCGGCTATTTAAGCCGCTCGGCCCTGCCTCGGCCAGTGGCACCATATGGATGCTCCAATCAGGAGCATCCACCTCGGCTCTTCCCCCCCCCCCCCGCAAATATCATCCCACGCCCAACTGGGCTGGGGATTTCACTTCTGCAGCTCCCAGACTGTGGAATGGCCTGCCGGAGGAGATTCAACAAATCAGCAGTCTCCTTGAATTTAAGAGAGCCGTGAAGACTGATCTCTTCTGGCAGGCCTACCCAGTTGAATTTTAAGATGTTTTTAATAATGTATTGGTTTTTATTTGTTTTTAATGTTTTATCTATTTTATGGTCCTTGTATTTACATTTATTGTTGTTCCCTGCCTCGATCTGGAGGGAGAGGCAGGTTAGAAATAAATAAATTTTTTATTATTATTATTATTATTATTATTGCCTAAAAATCTTCCCCTGTGCATCTTATATTTAATGAAACAATTGCATACTGTTTGTTCATTTTTGTTTTTAAATAATTTGGTATGATCCTACAGTATCATGATCCTACAACTCTTACTGTGCCAGAAAATAGATGTTTAGGATGAGGCAGTGATAGTCAAACATCCTAGAATCTTAGAAATCCTTGCCATACAGGCTTTTTCGCCACTGAACTTATGGATGTCTGCTGCGGGCCCGGGGGGGGGCTACCCTCCCCAAAAGGGGTATGGCCTGGGTGTGGCGATCGCAAGACGACACTCAACAGACATAGAATGTTTTCGCCCTATACCACCCCGGGCATAGTTGCTGGGGTAGAACAGGGCCCACCCAGTCTCCCTTTGCAGATCGTTAATAAATGTGGCCCATAATTTATACCATATATATACGTGTCTCGTCTCTTTATTTCCCCCTTTATCCCCCCGCAACTGAAGGATAATAATAAATCATGCCCAACCTTTTCTCTTTTTCTGCCATTACTTCTGTTCCCTTTATTTTCCTTCCTATTGTGCTGAAAACCTTTCAGGCAGGGAGACTGTCTCTTGCTCGGAGTTTTGTTAAGCATGCCTGGGGCATGGTGCTAGAAAAAAGATTTTCTGAACAACTGACACAAAAATCCAAGTGACAAGATTGCTCGCAAGCACACCTGGTTGATTTGCTTTCGTTTTCACTAATGCCAGTTCCCTTACTGTTACTAATTGAAGCAGACCTAGGCTGCCGCTAAATGATTCAGAAAATGCTTGTCTTACACATTTCTGTTCACTGTGAATATTTTGATAAGTTGTTCCATAGTCCAGAAAACTATATCCCTGTTACTTATCCATATAAAACTACATTGGGAAACAACCCCATTTAAAAGCCAACTCAATACTTTAATTAATCTTGAAATGTCAGTTTAAAAATATACACTTTTGCTCAACTGGTGCATTCATTTGGGGCAGCCATGTTGTCCTCCTTTTTTGAAATGGGGGGGCACACACTTCCCATCTGGCCTGGGCATATTACCAGCTCTGCATGGCCCTGTCCCCACTCCCCTATAAACAATCCTGCATGGGGAGGACAGATGGTGGGCAGCTTCTCCCCACATGAAGGTATTCTCCCTTTGTTGTCTCCCTGCTCGTCGGTGGATGAGGGAAGGACCAGCCGGTCCTTCAGTCAAACCTGCAGCCTTTTGGCGGATGGGAGAGCTGTGTGTCGTGCGCTCTTGCCCAGCTGGGCGGGAGCCGCTTCCCCTCACTTCCCTTAGGCCCCCTCTATAAGATTTCGCTTTGACACCCGGTTGTCCGATTATGCGCATATACGGAGAAGCGCATTTACTCCTAATACCAATTCACGAGAGGCGGTGAAGCGCATTACGGGCTATAAGAAACGCGCTTTAAAGTTGTTTACGTGCGGAGAATCGCATGTTTACATGACCATAAGGCGCTTTAACTCCTGCGGCAAATTAAAACTCGCTATTTAACGCGCATTCGAAAATGCGAATAATTGGAGATAAAAAGCGCCTCGACCCCCGATTTGCGCTCCGCTCTTGTAGAGGTAACATTTGTAATGCGCCTTGAAAGAGCTTTCAATCGCTGTTGTAGAGGCACCCCTGAACTCACCGCCCCCGCTGCTGAGTGAGAGGAGACTGTTGGGAGCTGCTGCAGCTGTCGCTGCTGTGGCCTCTCCTTTCCTCTTTTTCTGCCAGCACCGCACCTCTTGTTCATCTGCTGCCACCAGGAGGAAAGAGGGAAGATGCTGCTTGCTGGGCTGATCAGAATAGGAGGCCAGAGCATCGCCGCTGTGTGTACCTTAGAGGAATCGGCTGCCGAGCACAGCGCTGGTGCTCGGAAGCCGTGCTTTGAAGAGGAGGAGGGGAAGGGCGAGAGTCAATATATGGGCTCGGATTCCCCCTCCCCTCTCCAGTGGCGCCACAGGGAGACCGCCTAAGGCATGCATTCCCGCCTCGTCTCCCACCCACACCCGCAATAGCCTCTCCATGCCCAGGCTGCGCTGGGCGTAGAAGTAAGGCATAGGCATTCTGGGGTATATGGTGGCCATATGGTTACCTCCCAGACCAACAGATTCCAGAACCTGTATGGTTTCTATTCCAGCTGGTCATTATACAAACTGCTGGTTACCTAAGTTTGCTTCCCCCCCCTTTTCCCTCCTCATCCCCCTTTTATTTTCTGTCATGTACTTTAGATTTGTAAGGCTGCGGACAACAACTGCCTTCTTTTTGAAAAGGAAGGTAAACATGCTGTAAATAAATAAATGCAGGGAGGAGTAAACAGGGGAGAAATGTGCATATATTGTAGTTATTTTTTCCTTTTGCATCATTGCAACTGACGGTAAAATAATTCTTTGGTTGAGAAACACAAAAATGTTTCTCAGCATCACATTTGTATAAGTGCTTCTGCTATGCCCAAAATATCAAGAGATGGGTGGCTGATATTTTGGGCATAGGCATTACATCTCAAATAGTTTAGAGAAGGCTTTGCTAAAATTTTGATGGGAAATCCAGGTGCAATAGCATGTCTAAACAACTATTGACAATATTATCACTGTACCATATGTTGAGGGATGTGGAGTTAAATATGCACAGATAGAGAAGAAAATGTGTTGCTATTAATTCAGGCTTCAACAGCCTGCCAAATATTTTTATTGTCCCTAGATTTTGCTCGCGAGTGTGCTGTCTTAATTAAGCAACAACAACTGTTGAAAAATGTCATAAATGCATAATGAAATGATTAAGAATATTTATGAACTATAGTGTGCATTCATTTCAAGTAGAATATAGCAAATGGTAGCACGTGTCTTAGATGAACTGTCATCTCGCTGTTTTCTCTTTTTGTGATGCCTCTATTTTTAAAAAAACAAAAATCCTCAGGGCAGTTCACACAATGAGGATGCAAAATGGAAAGCAGGGTGGAGTAGTGGTTAATGACCCAGTTGGCATGTCACAATAACCCAGATTTTTTTTTAAAAAAAAAAAGGAGGAAAAAACTCATTTATTGTGAATCCCAAGTAGTAAGAAGGCTTCCTGGTCATGGCACACAGCCACAGATGACACACCCTCTGGTTGTTTAGTCATTACGCTAGTAGCAGAAGGAGCGAAACCATTAAAAAAAAATCTAGGTAATTGTGACATGCAAACCTGGCAAGTGTGTTGGTCTTGGACTGGGAAGATCTTGATTTGTATTCCTTTTGTGATGAAGCTCTTGGAATGTCCTTCTGTCAGGAATAAACTCTCGCCTAGTGATCTCTCACAGATTTGTTGTAAGGATAAAATAGGGTAACCCTCATGTTGTATAGTACTCTGCACACCTGTGGAGGTAGAATGGGATACACATCTGAAAAATGAATACATTTTCATCAGCCAACCAGTGTTTTTCCTCTGTTTATCACTGAGATGGGGTTAAATACAAACAAACAAATAATGCAGCAGTGTTTTCCCTCGAAGTAGAAAGCACCACTTTTCTCTTCTAGAACAGGATTGGGGAAGTATGGTCTTCCAAATGTTTGTTGGATTCCAATTCCCACCAGCATGGCCAATGGTCAGAAATGATGGGAGTTGTTGTTCAACAATATCTGGAGACCACGGATTCCCTATTCTTGTTCTAGAGCATCCACACTCTGAATATGTATAAGCTTGTAGGATAATGAACATTTATTTCTGAGAACAGACTAATTGCAAGTCTAAATAATGTACTGCAGATTTAATCATTTACATTTTCAAAAAGTGATAATTAGAGGAACAATAAGAGCCTAACATAAGTCGTTTAAATCACTAAACAGCTGGTTCAACTCTAGAAGGTCAAGATAATACAATTTGCCTTTGACTTGCTCATACGCCTTCTTGACGATTGGGGTTATAATCTTCCCCCCTAACATCCATAATGAAGCTTTTGGGATTATCTTGGGGTTGGTGTTTGTTTGTTTGGATTTATTATTTTATTTTATTTTATTTTGGATAATGAAATTATATGAACATTCTGGCTATTTTGTTTCCACTTTCAATTATTATTATTATTATTGTTTGTGCATTTATTTCTGTGGTATGCCTTCGACTACTTAATGGTAAAGATGCCATATCCCACTGGGGAAAAGGCTACCTAATATTTAATTCGTCAGGGTTTTTTACATGGTAACTTAATAGCTTATGAGAACACTACATAGTAAAAATATAGTAAATACATAACAAAGTGTATATCAATATGTTTGTGTACTGCTATTATGTTCAGTGTGAAATCATCTGTATGACCCTGTTCAGATGACATGCTAAGCCATGCTTAGGCTGCTAACCCTTTTGCAGCAAATGGTTAGTGAGCATGTTTAAACCATCGTTATGTATGGTTATGTATGGTTCACATGACATGCTAAGCCATAATGTTTAGCTCAAAATGCTTAACCACCATGGCTTAGCATGTTGTCTGAACAGGGTCAGGAAAAACCAGGACATGTCAGGATTTTTGGTAACAAATCCAACAAGGGGGGGAATTATGAAATTTGGAGAAAAATCTGGATTTCTCCCATCCTCCCCCCCCCATCCAAAGGGCAGCTCTACTTTATAGTCAATGGGAATTAACAAAAATGCTTACAGCTCCATCATTTTTAAAGTTAAAGTGATGAAACGTGGGAGCATGATAGCCCTTAGGTAGGGCTTTAGCCATTCCAAATTTGAAGCAGATCCGTTCATTCATTGATTTTTAGGATCTTTTTAAAGTTTGAGGTTTTAAAATCAATTTAAAACAAAACAAAACACTGGAGCCATAGCCTTCAAACTCAGGTTGTCAAACCTCCTCTTTGGGGTCTTGTACCTTGAGGAGTTTCAGCCCTTGGCATCAAGGGGATCTCAAGTTTTTAGCTAAGAAGGGCTGGGCGAGCAGGGCACCTCTCCTGTTGGAGATTTGGTGGGCAGTCGGGCACCTGGAGCTCAGCAGAGGCGAGGCGTCCACAGATCAAAATGTGGGAAAGGAGAGGTCAGTCAAAGCAGTCACATGTTTGTTCAAAGTTTGGGTGTGAAAAGTGGTGCCAATGCAAAAGTCTTGAGAAGCTAATGTATAGAAGTGAGAAGTGTGAATGGGCAAAGTAGTGTCCGTCACCCATAATACCCACCCTAATGTTAAGAGTAGAGAAACTTGTGATAATCATACACAAGTTTTTTAAAAAAATGAACTTTAAAAATAAAGTTAAGCAGCAGCTTGCAGCAGGGTGAGGATACAATTAGAAAATATATTTGAGGGAAGGGGAGAATATATTACACAGAGTATAGCAACAAAGTACAACGAAAACTACAAAAGTAGGAGTGAGTGAAGTTAATTTCAGATACATTGGATGTCTCACTTGTTATTTCAGTGATTTTAACATTAAGATTTTATGTAGAACAGATTTGCCTTATGTGCTGTAAAATCAGACATGTGACCAAGACTATGTTCAGGTGGGCACACTCCCTTGGTTCTGGACACCCCCCCTGGGGCGGACATGTTGGTGGGCATGCCCCCTTGGGGGCCAACCATGTTATCCTCCTTTTTGGTTCCCAAAATATGGTCACCCTGAATCATCCTATAACAGCACAATCCTATACATGTCTATTCAGAAGTTGACTTCAATGGAGCTTATTCCCAGGACAGTGAGTATAGGATTACAGCCTAAAGCTGTTTGCTTGTTTCTTCCTTACTTTTTCTATTTGGTTTTGCTTTACTGGTGCAATTTGGAAGAGTTCATGTAGGCATAAAATATTTTAATCAAGAGTAATTTCTGGAGATGGTTTCTAAATAAAATGGATATATATTCTCTGTTTAACAGAAAACTCAAAAAATCCACTTATCTTTCATTTTTACATGTCTCAACATTGTAAAATGTTAGTGCTTATTTAATTGTATTTTGACTACCCAACTTTTTAATCTAGCCTAGCAGGATCGATTCTGCCATAAAACGGTTTCAGTGGAGTTTGTGTAATGGTAAAACAAAATACCATCTGTCTGGTTGTTAGGCTGTTTTATCCTGAGGGGGAGAGCCACAAATAGACAGATTGACTTCTGTGATACTGGGATGGGAATGATGCTCTTTTTGACTTCAATAGAGTCTGGATTGACATTGATTGCCCTTCTTCTAAACATTTTAAAACAAAATACATTCAAAATACATACTTTCCAGCTCTACTTGTAGTTTTTTAAAAAAATAAACTTGTTCTGTTAAGGATGCTCAGTTAAAATTATCTGTCATCTTCGAGAGGGGTGTGTGGTTATGATCATTTGTTCATCATATTTCACAGTATAAGCTGTTAAAATTGGATGGCTAGTTTTGATTTGAAAAAAAAGTGTTTCAATACTCTCAGAAATTACTTTGGTTTGCCTTCACATATTCTAAATTGCTGTTAGCAAATCTGCAGTCAGTATTTACACTATAGCATATATATATATATATATATATATATATATATATATATTGCAATGGGTATAGTGTGCCTCTATGGTATTATTGAGAGATCTGTCAAACCCAACTAACCTGACTGTGGCAGTCCTTCGTAATGAGGTGTGTGGAATGCTTTATTGGCCATTTTTAGGGATGACAGAATCAGCGAAGCTCAAGCGAGGTTCTCTGATTTCCACATCAAATCTCAGTTCACCTTGTTCCTATTCCCATGTGTGCATTTTTCACACTCTTTCTTTCCAAACAATAAAAATGTGCATTTAGGTGCACATTTTTTTAAAAGCACGCACCCAAATGTATACTTCCCCCCCCTTAGACGAAAGCATGAAAACATGCATTTCTTTTTCAAAATGTACATTTTTTCTAGTTGAACACATTGCTGAAATGTGATCACATGCTGGAAATGCGTTCCTGTTCATGTATACACTTTGATACTATTTTCATGTTACCATTAATGAATTGCAAGGGCATCCATGTAGCCTTGTATTTTATTCTCTGATCCCAACACAAACCTGCAAACAATCAGATCATGCTTGTAAACAGCAAACACTATGCTGGCCTACCTAGGCTTCTAGTGCTAAACACTAGGCTTCTAGTGCTAGGCTAAACTACAAAATATCCTGAGTAAAGCCAGCTCTTAGAAATGCTACACATTGAGCATGCTCCTAGCAAGTATCTGGAGGACCAGAAGGGGGCAATTGCAAACATGCCTGCTTTCTGTAGAGGGAGTGATCTGGTATTTTTATTGGTATTTATATAGAGTTTTCTGTATGATAATACATTATTTAAATAATAGGTCTTTTTCATAATGGATGAATGTAATTATTATCGCAGTAAACTACAGCAGATGACTTACCAACAACAAAAGGTTTCCCTACCTCTCTGGGACAGATCTTGCTTATTGCATACAATTAAATTTCATTAATTTTTTATTTCATTTATTTATTATATTTCTATATGCTCTCTGGGCTATTCACAAAAAAATACATCTTTCATACTTGGCTATAGGATTTACTGTTGTGAAATAAAATGGCATATATACAAAACAAAGTCCCATTTGCCAAAGTAATTTAGGCAGGCGATGGTTATTTGGTGATGAAGGCAGATCTGACCAACAAGTTGTGAGGTCATGTGGTTGAAATCATAAATTGGGTTTACATGAAATAGTTTTAGAATCTCAATGAAAATTGATTTTTTTTTACCCACTTCTAATCTTAGTATATCTGAGCTCCAAGGCAAATTGTTCATGGTTGAGATGAAATTGATTATATTCTCAAAGTAAAAACACACACACACACATACCATACCAAGTTGTGAGTTGTGATAAAAGATGAGTAAGTAGAAGTGCATGTGTCATTCCAAATACATTTTATAAGGAAATATAATAAAAATGTTTTAAGGCAAAGAGATATTTCATTTGTGAGCAATAGCAATAAAAACTGGAATGTTTGTTTTATAACCAGCCCTGAACTGAGAAATAAAACTCAGCAATAATGCTCCATCTGTAATACCTGTGGGTTAGGGAAAAAATCTATTTTTTATAACACTCTGGCTGGAGAAAATTATAACCCTTCCTGTGTTTCTATTTCATTTTCTCAAAAAAATGAAATTGATCCTCTCTAAGCTTGGATCTTTTAATGAGTTACAGACAGTTTAATATCCCTTTGAGTCGGATGCTTATTATATTTTTCAACAAACTGTGCTGTGTTAATAGCTTTGGAGAAATGAACTGAACTAGGTATATTTTTTCAATATTATAAAAATTACTTTTCTCATCGAAGTCATGGCTGGAACATGCAAACTGCAGTTTTTAGTCTGACCAAATTTATCTCGTTGTATAATCTCTGGAATTATGATTTTCTATAGTTATGAGTGTGCAACTGACATTGGTAGTTATACTTCAAACAGATTTATATTATGGAGGACATTATAGGAAGCATTTAATTCACACCCTTCATACCTGGCTATGGGATTTACTATTGTGAAATAAAGCTGCAATAAAGGAAATACTTTGAGCCAATGTATATTTCTTTAAGAGCTGTGGACAGTTCTACACATGCTCAGTAGAAAACTCAGTGGTGAGGAGCCCACTACTATGGGCGGGGAATGAGGAGTAAAAAAGGAAAGTAGACTCCATAGTCTGCATAGTAAATTGGTCAACCTCTGTGTTTGGAGGCTTCCGAGTAGCCAGGGTGCATCCCATAGGATTGCTTCCTTAAGTAGACAGTATTTACATTTGGTTTGGGATTATATTGATTTATCAAGTACTATGTGTGGTGGTGCTAAATTGGACCAATGATTAAACTATTGTGCTACATAAGAGACTTGTAGAAGATTTTGCCTTTGCATAGATGCCTTTGCTATGAGAGCCCTCTAGAGACCCTGTATTAAAAACCTTGATTTAGAAAACGTAAAAAACAAATTGAAAATCGATGGCTGGTTTTATTAACACTTGAACTTGAACATGTTGTTGAAGACTCTACAGTAGTAAGACCAATGATGCTCAAAAGCAAATTAGCAAGTACTTCTTGTTCTGCAAGGGAATTTTTTTTAATTAATTATGTTTGTAAGTACTCTGGAAAACTGGTTCTATAATTTTCTCTCTCTTTTTTAATAATCAGAAGTTTTATATAGTGTAGAATTGTTGATAATAAACAATTAGGTCCAAGCCGCTTTACCATTTTTGCGGTATTGTATGTCATCGTGTTATGTCACTACATGGAAAGATGGCTGGATATGACATTCTAAAAACACCCTAATATTTACAGCACCTTTGCCATACCTCTTCAGAAATAAATTTCAGCTTTGTGCTTAGATGCACCTCTATAGGAAAGCTTCCTCTCTCCTACCTCTGTTCTTTCCCTGCCCTTCATCTGGCTTTCTCCACATTTGTTGTGTTAGACTGAAGTCCCCTCCATATTTCCTACATTCTTTAAATTGTGTTGCTTTGAGATCCCAGAATATGGGTGGAATCAGACAATAGTACAAACCTGCCCTACCCACCCTTGTATTCCTATAGGTGATATCCCACTAATCCCACTATACTTTCTCCTACCCATCACATCCTTAACAAGTTTTTTTTTCTTATTTTAACCCTGATGTGGTAAAATGGATGAGATTGGCCAGCAACACATGCAACTTTGAGGCAACTGAGAGGGCAGTGCAACTGTGTGTTAAAATATGGATGTCTAAAAATATCTAGCAACTTTAACTGAAACAAGCAATTGGCATGAAAAGGAGACTGTATATAAGGACTTCAAGCGCAAATGAAACTGGATGGTTTCAAACATGTAGGTGGGCATTTTTCATGCCAATGTTGCACGTGAGTTCCGTACTCATGTCTTTTCTAAAAGTGAATGATTCAAGTTTTTCATTCCACTTTACATATAGCTGTGGTCAATGCCAGTAAACGTCTGCGTCACTGTGCATATTCTGTGTGGGGATGGGTGAAGGAAGAGATGCAGGATTTCTACTCTTTTCAGCCAATCAGGAAAAACAGCTAATTGCTATAATTAGCAGAACATTTTTCTGCAGTGTGTCTCCAGAACTAATTTCTGTAAAAGCATGTAGTAAATTATAAATCACAAAAGAAGTCAGAAAGTTAAGAACAGACTTTGTGATTACAAAAAACGACTCGAGTAACTTGAAAACTTCTAGATTTGGATACATATGGATGTTCTCATCTCAAGGCAGATGTCTATGGTGTCCATTTTTTCTGAGATCAGAAGAGTGTAACTTTTTTGCCTTTAAGTGTGTATTGCTTTTCATGATTTGGAAATGAAATGGATGAAATGTTGATGAAGTCTGGAAACAAAGCCCTATGAGGAGAGACTGAAAGAACTGGGCATGTTTAGCCTGGAGAAGAGAAGACTGAGGGGAGACATGATAGCACTCTTCAAATAATTGAAAGGTTGTCACACAGAGGATGGCCAGGATCTCTTCTCGATCATCCCAGAGTGCAGGACGCAGAATAATGGGAAATCAGGAAAAACTTCCTGACTGTTAGAGCAATACGACAATGGGACATATTACTTAAGGAGGTCATGGGCTCTCCCACACTAGAGGCCTTCAAGAGGCAGCTGGACAATCATCTGCCAGGTATGCTTTAAAGTGGATTCCTGCATTGAGCAGGAGGTTGGACTCGATGGACTTACAGGCTCCTTCCAACTCTAGTATTCTATGATATGATTCTGTGATAAGTGAGGGAAAGGATATTTCCTCCCTTTTGGCTTTGCCCTTTACAAACAAACAAACTCGTTTAAAATATATACAAATGTACTTCTAAAATGTTTTGAGTTGAATGATATAAATTGCTTCCCATATATATATATATATATATATATAAAATTTAATCCAAGTAATGTAGTCAGGAATAGCAGTAGATGGATATTTGGTGGGTACCAGGTTGGGGAAGGCTGTTCTTGATTTAGCATATGTTTAGGCATTAAATATTCTTGTCTTCCTTTTCAAATCCAAACCCAAATCCCCTGAAGCTACCTTCACAATATCAGGAAAGAAAGCCTACACACAGTATCCATTGTGTGTTCAATTCCATTCCAGTACTGAACATTTCTCAGTAGTGAATCCCAGACATGTGGCAGTTCTTCAAATCCAGCTGTTAGGGTACCAATGATAGCACCAACCAGCTGTTTAGTAGATGGTAATGTGGTGAGAAAGCTGGTTTGTTAGCCACTCTGGGAGCCTTTCTTGTTATAGTGTGGAGTATACATGATTTAAATAATAATTATTAATAGCAATAATAATATGTTTACTCCCATTTCCATCAAGCAGCTGATCTGCAGAATTGCTAATTAACTGAAGTGTGCAGAAATTTGGACTTGGGTTCCACTATTTTTTTTTCTGGTTGAAATGTACCGTTTATGATACCACAAATGAAAAGGAAAATGGTTTGTGAAGTTATAGAACTGGGAAGTGACGAATTGATACAATTAGAAGTAAAACCTAAGATTTAAATGAAGAGAAAATAATCTGATTGACCCTGTTCCCTTCTTTTCTGTTAATCAGTATTTGCTTTGTTAACTTCACCAGGAGGCATTGTGGATAAGGATCTTCGTCACTACCTCAATTTACGGTTCCAGAAAGGTTCTGTGGACCACGAGCTCCAGCAGGTCATCCGAGACAATCTCTACCTCCGAACAGTGCCATGTGAGTCCTTGCGTTTTGCTTTTTATGGCATGCCAAACTACAGATCATTATGGGTGTACTGGTTAATAGCAATAACAATACTATTGTATTAGTAGAATCATTTGAAAACTATGGTGGCTGGACAGACAGATTTCCTTTTTTTGGTTGGATGGAGACTGTCCTGAAATTGCTGGTTTGGGAAATTCTGTTTCAAGTTGTAGCTGCAGTAAAGAGAATATTTCCTAGTACTAATGGCTTTATTCTATGTAAGTAAATAAAAGGTGATCCTAGTATTGGCTGCTGAGCGTGGATATTAATAGACTAAATATCGAGTACACCGAATTTTGTTGGCAGTTTTGAGAGCCAGAGTAAAGTCTACTAGTTTTGGAAAGAAAAAAACAGGCGGGGTGGGGGAGAGTCTGAGAATATGTCCATGGAACAACATTTGATTTAGTAGCAGCAGGATCTACTGTTTAAGTAATCTTAAGTATTTGGGGAGATTGATGTTAACTCCACTCTGAAAGAGGCTTAAAATGCTAACAAACCTAAACCCAGAAATATTGTTTGTGCTGATTATATTCCAAAACTGGGTGTGGGGTGAGTGAGTAATATAATTAATGACAGTGGAACAGATACATTTTCTGCAGATAAAAATGAAATCTAGTGCTTTTAAACCAGCACTGGTAATGAGTTCTCTATCACGGTTGTTGGTTTTATATCAGAGAGAGATAAATGAAAAGACGCGATAATGGCTGTTTATATTGTAACACATGCATGCATTCTGAAAGCTCCAATATCAGTTTTCTTCAGTGAATTTAACATTTTTGTGTCATGAAAGAATGTAGCACCAAAGCACATAAAGCTGCCTAGAGGACGGTGTGTTTGTTTAGTGAGGAAAGTAAAAGATCAGGGTTCACTATTTGGTCTTGTACATGAATGATCAGCATGTTTATTTGTTGGAAGTCTATAGTTAGCGCGGCAAAATTTGCTTAAATAGTGTGAAAAACAAGGCTATTATAAACCAGTATCTGGCATTTGAAAAGAAATGAGATGCAAATTATAAGGAACTCTTAACAGAAGCTGGCTCTTTGCTTTGCTAGGGTGGTTATGTGGACCTGCACAGGAGGGAGGGGAATGGTGACGTGGACACATCGCGCCCATTTGCTGGCTAGCTCAGAAGGGCTAGGGCTGGGAATAAGTCTGAGAGGGAATTCCTTTCTTCTAGTCACTTCCTGGACTATATATTGGGGGCCAGTCCAGGAATTAGCCAATATCTTTACAGCCTTCCCCCCCCTCTCTCCCTCCCTGCTTTGCTTCGTTCTTTTCAGTATGGCTTACTATGGTCTACTCTTCAATTGCAGGGAGAAATTTCGTGCTGGTTTCGTGTTGTTGTTGTTGTTTTGCCTTGCTTGTGGAAGCTTCTTCTGATTCAGTTTTCTCTGCCTCTTGATGTTTTCACACTTTGCACGCATGTCACAACTGGTTGTTATGGGTGTGTAACTAATGGCAGTGACCATAGCCACCCCCACCACGCCGGTGGGTGGCGATGGGTGGTAGGAAAAGCACCATATGCCACTGGTTGCCCTACTCTAGGCTTTGTCTCCAGACTCACCTCCACAGCAGACAGGCTGAGTGCACTACTGTCAGCCATACAGCCAGCTGCCCACTTACTACGCCAAATATGTTGTAAACTTCTATCAATAAAGTTGTGCCCCGTTCAAGACAACCCCTCTGCCCTTCCTTGGACCCAACCACGGGCACAAAATGAAAATGTTAAAGATAAAGACATATCATGAACTACAGCTAGCTTATCAGTCAGAAATGACTGGTTAAGCACTGTGATAGAGCCTAGTTTGGGATGTATGTATACAAAATGGATAATATTGGCATCAAGTAGAAAAGTCTGTGTCCAATAGATGGACTTTGTTGTTTGGCTGTGGCTTTATTGCTAAGATCATCAATGTGACAAGAATGTAGGGTACATCTTGGATTACTCCCATCCCCTTGGTGATGTTAGTTATAATGTTACATATACAAGAACTGAACTAAAAATATCTAATAATTGTTTTGCCATCCCACCAACCAGCTCTTCTTTTCATTATCCTCCCTTCTTTCCCTTTAGCCTTTGTACACAAAGATAACAAAACACACACACAGAGCTGAAATGCTGGTGAAATCTTCACGTCTGTATCCATGTCTATTATGTCACAGGGCCTCCAAATGGACGTAAAATGTATTATGTCACAAGGTCATCAAATGGAAGTCAAATCAGATGCCTCATACCTTCTGTAACCTATTCTTTCATTGTTCACTAAATCTAGTTTCTATTTCTTGCAGCTATTCTGTTTTGGGTATGCTAATCATTTTTTTCTTTTGTTGGGAAAAAGCCCAGGTAATGAGTATGAAGCATAACATTAAATTATTACTCATAAATCTCCTTTATTTTGATATCAAATGACACAGGAAAGTACTTCATATTTGTACAGTTGCATTTCACAGTGAAATGCTTAACAAAGCAGGGGCTGATTTGATTGTCAATGAGCTCTTGTAGACAAACTGAAGAAAAAGAAGAAGAAAGTAAGAACATTAATTTCCACACTACCTCCCACCATTGATAGTATGTGAATTGAGTTGAAACGTACTGTGGTAAATGTAGAGTGGAATGAAGAACAAATCATGAAAATCACTGTTGTAACTACTAGGATAGGCTAGGAAAAGTGACCAGGAAATTATTTATAGTGATAAGGCAGCCTGGCAAAGCCTAGAGCATCAATCATAACAGATTTCAATTACTGTGATAGTGACATGAATGACAATAGCAACATTTCTAAGTAGGAAGACATGCTTTTCGAAATGGCGTTAAACACTTTTGTCCCCCACAGTTTATCACCAGCAGGAAAAAAGAAGTGAACACTCTGGAGAATCATGAGGCTTCCTTTAAAACATTTCAAAGTATTTGTGGGTGTGAAATAGTCTCATAGTGCGAGACTTTAAAAATGAAGGTCTGATTAATCAGGGTGGCATGCTATTACAGCTGATGCTGGTAAAAAGGTATATTAGAAATGAAGAGAAACATGGAATTATGAAGAGTGGGCTATGATACTGCGTAACAGGCCGCATACTTAAGATAGTACTACTTTTAAACAACTCCCATATTATCCTGAAATAATGCCACCCTCTGACTCTGGCTGCAGGCAAAGTTAAACATGCCTCTTTTGAGCATGCATGTGAATGGCTCTAATGACACAATCTTCTCATTTATTATTGACAATATGTGTATGCCACCCAATAATAGTGTCCTGGGGGGCAGCTTCCAACAAGAAAACATTAAAATATGATAACAGTAATATAGTATATCCTCTACTGTATATTTATTTGAATGTTTATTGAGTACTTAGTCAATGTTCACGTATTTAATTCTTCATATACGTTTTAGTGAACTGTGAGTGGATGCTAGTTGACAGGTTCATCAGTAATGAGGTTGACATATTTGGGCTTTTCTTCAGATGGCATGGCCTCCTTTAGTTTATTTTCCATTCATTAATTATTTGATATATTTTAAAGTTATAATACCATACATAACAAAAATCTTTCTGTACTCTGATTCAGGTTTTCCAAAGATGGGAAAGTGAGCCCATCTACCCTTTTCAGCCTTGCTGAAGGAGGTGATTTCTCAAGGTACAACTAAAAGGCAGAGGATTCCCACACCATTTAAAAAAGGAAACATGAATTTATGCTTCAGAAACATGACAGGCTTTCTGAAGCATTGTAGGACCCAGTGATGTGAAATGCAAATATAATCAATATGGAGGCATGTGTATGACTTTTTCCAAATGGTTCCTAATAGAGGAAACCTAGGCAAGAACTACACTACTGCTTTAAAACGGTTTATAACAGTAGTGACAACTGTTGGGGCCCAGGACACACTCAATATACAGTTTTCAAACCGTTTTCAAAGTGTTATATCCTGCTTGATATAGATCTGGCCCTAATGACTTGATAATTACCTCTAGCATTTACTCAAGCCATTGTAGCGAATTAGGTAATTTGTAATAAGCACCAAGCATGGGCAGTCTGCACTGAAATGGTTCTGTCCGGTTTATGTGATTATAAATGACAAAGGACCCCAAGCAGGGCCCCCTCAAAATGGGACCCATGGGCATATTTGGAAATTTGAGAAACTGCTGTTGGCACCACCACAAAATACCTCCTATGGTGGATGTGGCTAGTCACAAAATGGTTGCTGTGGGGAGCTGGCTAGCCAAAAGTGAGCTACAGAAGTGGGGTGGAGGAGAGAAATAGCAAGGGCAGAGGCTGGATGGAAGAGGGAAATAGCAAGGTAGAGGGGAGAAAAAGAGCAAGGCTAGAGGTTGGAAAGGGAAAGGAAAAAGAGACTGTCCTAAAATTTCCCAAGGTTTTTCTTACAACATTTTTTAAGGGGGCAAGGAGAGCTTTGTGGGCACCACTGGAGGTCCCCACAGGCATCACATTGGGGACTCTAATCTAAAGAAATGTCTCCTCCCACGTGTACCTGTTCAGACCCTTAGATCGTCTTCAGAGGACCTCCTCTGGGTGCCCCCATGGAAGGTAGTTTGATGGGTGGCTACGAGGGGAGAATTGTAGAATGAACTCCCCAAAGAGGTTTGCCTAGCACCTACACTGTTATCTTTTTGACACTAGGCAAAGACCGGTCTTTTCTCCCAGGCAGTTTTAGAGACTTACTTCTAGATGTGTATGGATGTTTTATCAATTTCTGTGTTATTTATTTATTACATCTCTATACTGCCCATCAGCTGAAGCTTTCTGGGCAGTGCACAATTAAAAACCATGAGAATAACAATAAAAATTTAAACATTAAAAAGTTAAAAAGGCAGTGTAAAACGAGCTACATGAAAAACCATAATGTTTTGCATTATGTTGTATTTATAATTTTAAACTGTTCTGTGTCATTTTAGTTTTTTTAACTGTTTTTAATCTGGCCAGTAAACATTAATTATTGGGCAGATTAGAAATGTAATGAATAAATAAATGTGTTCTGTTTGTATAATTGGCCAAGAAAAGTGAGACTGTGGTATAAGTCACATGTTTGGGCATTTGCTCTGTGTTTGTCAGTCAGCATTTCTGTTGACTATTAAGGCAATATAAGTTGGCATGCACATCCATAAGAAGTTTTGAAATTTGAAGTTCAGGAGCTAGCTGTATCCCCCACACATTCCTTCTTGTAATGACTTTAACATTATTCATCATGCAGAAAAACATGAAATAAGATTCAACTGGAATCTTCTGAAATGGCAAACAAGACAGCATGTGCTTTCCTTATCATATCTGTTTTGGGTGTGTTTGTTTGTTTTAAAATCAGTCCCAGGGAGGCTGATCAGCATTTGACCTGCAGAATGCAGAAAAGGGGGATTCTTTCCCCCTGGACTGTGATTCCATCCCCTTCCCAAAAAATCCCCCCAGATGCTATTCACCTTGTGAGGGTAGCTACCGTTAGACCACATTCATTTATAAAGTATAGTCCCTCCCTCCAACGCCCCTTCCCCCAAATTGATATTCATGCTATTGAGTAGCAAGAGTTTTAAAAGAACCTTGATGAGACAGATAATGTTATTGAATCCTTGAAATTCAATACAGAGACTCTAAGGACAGGTAACATAACATTCCAATAAAGTCCCTGCATCTGGAAAAGATGAGAAACAGCAACGAGGTGAATAACTTGTTAAGCAGGGTAGATAGGAATGCACAACCTCAAGGAAGAATTCATTGTCTTACTTTTAAGACGTAAATTCCTAAGTGGTATGGATTCTGGCTTGGCACTGGCAGATCTTTCCGTGGCATCCTGCCAAAGATGAGTGCAGTTCTGAAGCAGAGCAATCTTCTGATGAACCGCATTGGCGAAGAGCATATTAGCTCTAACCTAATAGCTGCACAGCTAACACGTGAAGAATTCTATTTCAGAAAGTGACCTAATCAGTGTGTGCATGTTTGTTTTATTAATTTAGTCTTTGAAATTAATCATTATGTTCAGCTCGCTGGGGTCACATCTACACCAAGCAGGATATGCCACTTTAAAAAGGGTTTGCAAACTGTATATGGAGTGTGTCCTGGGCCCCGACAGTTATCACTACTGTTATAAACCGTTTTAAAGCAGCACTGTAGATCCTGCCTGGGATTCCTCGAGCAAATCACTATCTCTTAGCCTATTCCTATTATACTGTGTTGTTTTGAGGATGAATTGGTATTAACCCCAATATATGCCACCCTGCCGTCCTTAGAGGAAAGACAGAAAATATGATAAATGGATAAAAATTGTTGAGCCTTTGTTCCCCATTTCACTGATAAAGGTATTCCTCTGAGCTGTTAAATATAATGCAGATACCTGTATACCCCTGCAGGATTAATAGCAGCAGCTGCAAGAGGGAGGGACAATTTAGACAGGGGAATTGCATGGGAGCAAAGAGTTAACCCCCTCTCACAGCGCTGCTGCATCGCTCAAATTTGGAACCCTCCAAGTCTGATTTTAAATAAAAATATAAAGGTTGGGAGATCCATATAAAGGTTGCCTGACTTCACTGAAAATGAGTTCTGGGACCCCATGACTTCACTGAATATCATCCTATTTATCTGGAAAAAAGAAGGGGAGATGATCCTAGTCACATAAGTTTTAAATACAGAAGAGAAGTAAGACGCACTGTTGTGGAAGTGGAGGTTGTAAATAACGAGACGGGACAAGTTGTGAGTTTAAAAGAGGGCCACATATCTTGAAATAATCTGCAGAAGGGGGAAAGGCCTAAGTGGGCATCCTATTCTTAGCCAGGGTGCTGGCTATAAATGAATTGGGCGAGCATTCATCGACTGTGCCATGTGGTGCCTGTCTTTCACCACTCCACAGTCTTCCCCCTTTTTGGGGTAGGAAGGCGAGACACCATGCTTCGTTCCCACCCCCACCCGCAACGGCCCCACCGTGCCCAGGCATGGCTGGGCACGTGCATAGGGGCACTTCTGAATAAGCCTTTCAGAGGTATTATTAATGTGAGCAGAGCCATAGACATTAGGATTCAGGGCTTTTATTAAAGCAGAACATATTTAAGCATTTTTTTAAGCGCTACGTTGCTAATAGTAGCGTCCTGGTAATTCATAAGGAAACCAGTGCTGTGGAAGGGGCATCCCAGCGATGCTGCTTAAACCAAATTCAGAATGTGCGGTGACTGTTTTTAGGGGAAAAGTGAAAATTCATGATCAGTCTGTTTTTGTCCATATAATTTAACATAACTTGACATAGCAACATAAGATAGCAACATGCAGCGTTGCTGGACATTTAGCTCTAATGAGGCCTCCACCAACTGGAATATAGTACAGAACCAATCAGCTGCTTGAGAAATTTTCCAGAGAAATTCCGTGAAACCAAAGAAATTTTCCAGAGAAATTCCGTGAACCAGATAATGCTGTTGAGTCCAGAGTCTAAATTCCCCAAGTGTGCTGCTGGCTGCCATGCCGTACATGTGCTCTTCAAGAGAAGGCCTGTGTGGTAGGGATGAGTAGGGCGAAAGCATCAGCGCTTGAGGGGCAAGGAGGCAAGTGAGGGACAAAGGCTGATATGGAGCTATATTAAAGGCATAGGAAAGAGTTTGATACAATTAGTGGAGCAGCTATGGTACCCAATCATGTGCAAATGCTTTGCTAATAAAGTCGGTTTTGAGGAGAGCTTAAAAGAGAGGATGGAAGTGACTGCAAATAGCTAAAATAGGAATCCTGTGGCTTAAAAAAAAAATCTAGCGCTCTCTCCGTTTGATTATACTGGCTCAAAGAAAGATTGCAATGTAATACATTTTAAGATAGTTCCGTGTCTTTTGGCAAAAAGGTTCAGAGTTGGATTCATTGCACTCTGGTTGATTGTGCTCAGGCTGTGAAATGAGCACATTTTACCCTTTTTCATTATTATTAAACATGTACACCTATGTATTATCAACATCAATACCTAATAAGTCTTGCTTACTTATTATGAATACTAAAAAGGATTTAAAGGTTATCTGTTGCTTTTTAATTTTAGGTCACAGTTTTACTGCATGTAAGATGATAGCTCATAATTATAGGCTTGTTTTTCACACTGGAAAAAGAGAGAGAGAGAGAGAGAGAGAGAATGCGTGATCCAAAATATGTTTGAACTTAGAGCAACAAAGGGAATCCTAATTAAAGGAAATTATCTGACTGTGCAATTAGTGCTGGGGAAGTAGAGTAAGAAATTAATAATAGGTTGGAAGTAGTAAGATTAAGCTGGCATATCATAGCTGTTAGATAGCCAACCATGACAAGGTACAAATATGTAGAAACTGGCAGCATTGTTACACAGTTTATTAAAACATATTTATTATGACTACAGGCAGGTTCTAAGTGCCAAAAAAAATTAAGTTTGGCAAATGTTTAATGGAATATAGACATTAGAGCACTAAATTCTAGTATCAGCAAAAGGAAGTATACCAAGGGTGTGAACTTCCAGGTGCACAGCCACCACTGGTGAGTTGGTCATAGGTCACTGGATACAGATTTCTCCTCCATTCACGTTTGCTGTGGATAAAACTTAGACACCTCCACTCCTTACTTCCTTTCTTAATAGAAGGGAAGGCTTCCTATGACTCAGTCCAGAACCTCTTTTTTAAATTCAAGTGTCCTAATTCATCCAGAACAAACCTGATTGGTCAGCATCTATCAGGCCCAGAGAGTGACTGACACTGAGAAGATACAATGATGGTGGAAAAGAAATGATTTGCCACCACTACTTTGGAATGGGCTTAATAATGGCCTGTAACCTGTGTTTAGCCAGAGTCTGCATGAATCCTTCTCCATCTCTGTTCAAGCCATCTTCTGTGTCACTTCATATTCCCCAGCACCATGGTATACCATGATGCCAAGTGGGCTCGGTCAAAGCGAAAAGGACACAATCATGTCAACAGCCCTGGTCACCTGTATCCCACTGAAAGACCAAGGCTTTGACAAGAACTCCAGCCATATCCACAAGAAAAATCCCCTGGAAGCCTCAGGAATCCATTGAGTTCCATCATTCTCCAGGGATGGATCATTTTAATAGGTTCTCCACCCTTGCAGAGGGGAAAGGAACAAAAGTCTAAACCTCAATATAATGTTATCTATGACAACGAGACCAATATGAAGTTCTTATTGTGAACTGATCTGGAATTAATTAATAGCAGCAGCAGACCTAAGGGCAAGCTGATAGGGCAGTCAGTCTCGATCCAGTTATGGGTGGGTGGGACACCAGATGTGGGAATGGACACTAATGATCTCTTCCCACATCTCCTTAGCTGGAATGTTGACCCACCAATGCTATATTTCTCCCTGCCCAAAATTACTTCAGTAATGCCACTCTACTATTGACTTGCTACTGAATTTAGACTTTCAAGAGTTGGCAATCCTACCGATGCCATAAACTGCAAGAAAAGCCATAAAAACAGCAAAGCCAACTAGAAGTAATATTATGCTTGTCCTACCATTATACTTTTAACACATCTTAATTTTGTTTTTGTTTTCACCTAATAAACCAGGCCTGCACATTTGTGCCCACCAATTGAAACCCATACCCCCAGCAATGTATGGGTGGTATGTGGAGGGTCCATTCCTCAGTGGTATATAGCCCAGAGTCAGATAATGTGCCATCTTTAGTTTTGAAGTAGCAGGTGCTGGGAAAGAAACTTGCCCAAGGCACTATTTAGAAAGCCACCGACAGTCAAAGAAGACCATATTGGCCTCAGTAAATAAATAGTCTGAACTCATATCAAACAACTTGTTACAGTCCTTCCAACCCACTAAGAACTCAGTAAACAGGTTTTGATAGTTGCCTGGGATTGCAACTCGAATGTGTTGCCAAACATCTGGAACATGGCTGGTGGGCTGTGGTCAGCTTGGTGGTTCACAGCAGGCTTGATCTAACCATTGTTTGTTTATTATTTACTAGCTGATATGCCCGGTGTTGCTCAGGTCCATGAATAATGTTTATAACATTTATTTGATAAATAATAAATTTCTCTGCAACTTATTCATCTTTAGGTTGGTTGATTTTTTTTTAGTTTGGTTGAGTTAGTAAATTGTCTTGTTAGAATCAATGGAAAATTGTGTTAATAAGAACTGTATTTTAAATTAGAGCTTCATGTAGGGTGACCAGATAAAATCCAGGTCAGGGCTCATGTAACTTTAACAGTTGTAGAGAAAAGGCAATTTCAGCCAGTGTCATTTGTATGCAATTAGTTCCTGGTGAAATTCCCTCTTCATCACAACAGTTAAAGTTGCAGGGGCCCTGCCTTCTTTTGTATATGGTCACTCTAGTATAGTGCCTGCACCTTTAACTGTTGTGATGAAGAGGGAATTTCACCAGGAACTAACTGCATACAAATGACACTGGCTGAAATTGCCTTTTCTCTACAACTGTTAAAGTTACATGAGCCGTGACCTGGATTTTATCTGGTCACCCTAGCTTCGTGATAAAACACATTTTTTATTTTACCTGAAATGCCTACACCTCCCATCATGCTTTGGCCGGAGCAGCTGTCTAAACTTCAAAAACAGTCAGGACACACAACACCTACCAGCTAAAAAGATGCAAACCTAAAATATGTTTTCAAAATATACCCAGCATTGCCCAGATATCCGAATAACATATAGTAGGGAAGTGGATCTTAGTGGACGTGGGGAACTGTTGTATGCATGTGCTCTGAAGTTATTATTATGAAAACAAGGAAAGCAACCAGAACACAGGCCAATGCTAGGCCTGTGAGTTCACTTTTAAACAAATTAAATTCATTTCTTTTTTTTCCTCTCTCATCCTCACAACAACCCTGCAAGGTAAGGCAGTCCTAGGCATGTGAGGTAACTTTAACACAAATTAAATTAATTTCTTCCCCCCACCCCCTCTCACCTTCAATGCATGGTCAGGGCCGCCTTGAAGTTGTCACCATGATTTTCCTTGTCCCCCACAGAAACCCCCCCCTACAACTCCCAGAATGCCTGGCGCCAACATTTTCGGCGCCAGGTCAAGACTTTCCTCTTTTCTCAGGCATTTGGCAATATCTGAGGAGCCTGGGTTTGTTTTGTTTTGTTTTTGTAGTTTTTGAAGTGTTGAAGTGGTTTTTAAATGTACAGATTGTGTGTATGTTGTATGTTTTTGCTGTTTTAATTTTTGTATATTGTTTTTAATTGTTTTTAATCCTATGTAAACCGCCCAGAGAGCTTCGGCTATGGGGCGGTATACAAATGTAATAAATAAATAAATAAATAAATAAATAAAATTATGCTGTGGTGCCCGACTTGCCCAATGGGAGTCCTGCTACTGAAGCTCATGGGAAGCGAAGTCTTGCTAAGCCAGTCCACACTACACTGAGGGAGCTGGCCCGAAGCTGTGACTTCCGTCCCTTCTGCTCCCAATGGTGCCTAGTAACCAAGGCAGCCAGGCCAGGCACTCTCTCTTCAAGCGCAAGATGGCGAGCTACTTCCAGATGATGGCCGCCAAAGCCCAATATGTCTTCTACACCACACTTCCCTCCCGCCCAAGGCATGCTGGGAGTTGTAGGCACAAGCCTAGCTCTCTGAATAATGTTAATCTTTGAAAACATCTGGGGTGTCATGGGAGAGCGGGCCTTCTTAGTTGTGGCACCCTGCTTAAGGATTTCTTTTTCCCAGGCAGGCTGGCCTGGTGACTGCATTAATGGCTTTTAAGTGCCAAGTGATTTTGTTAAAATATATATTTTCCAGGGCCTTTTAACTTGATGAGACTTTTTATACTGGGTTTTTTTCCCTGTTATAACGAAACCACAATATTCCAAGACAGATGCAGGAATTACTGGATAAAGTTTATGATTTTTATGTAAAAGCCTAACTTTACTATTGAAACAGAAGAGGGAATGGAGGAGTGACAGATAGCTGAGGCTAAAATGGAATAGTGGGGTGGGGGGGAGTAACAGTTGGGGAAAGTCAGTTAGAAGGAGAACAAAGACAGTTAGTGAGAGGTCAAGAAAGTGGGGGCTGAGTTAGGACTGAGAGAGAATGACCTGGTTTGCTAACCCCTATTTAAAATCAGCCACTCTACATATCAGTATTACACCTCCCAGCATGCCTTTGGCAGCACGCAGGTGCCCACATCCTCTGAGACATCCTCTTGTTGGTGATGCTGCTCCTCGATAGAGCTTGAAGGAGTAGCATCACCAAGGAGGGGATATAAGCAGCTGTCAGTGCACATGCCCAGCTCCAGCCAATCCTGCTGGGATTGTCTCATCCTGCACTTCTTGCCTACCAAGTGCTCCATTTGGAGCCTGTACTGAAAGGCCAGGGCTGGGCTGGGCACTCCCCCCCCCCTTTGTTGGGTCTGTTTCTGGGCATGCGCAGAGTGCCTCCCCATCCTCCCTCCCTCTTAAGGGCAAAGGTTGTGCACTTGCTTCTGAGAAAACAACTATGTCACGATGGAGTGCCTTTGAGCATGTTTGGTCCCTCAAAGCCACGCTGTTGTATCTAGTCACAATTTTAAAACCACGCAGAGTGTGGGAGGGGGTACCTCAAATGGACGCAGCCCATTTATGTGGGTTGTTTCCTTTTATGTGGAATTGGGTTGACTGTTCGACACCAATCTTAGGAGCGGCGGCAGCGGGAAAGGCCGCAGGTAAGGAGCGCGAGTGGGGAGGGAAGGTTGGGAGGGGTCCCCCCTTACCTGCAGCCTTCCCCACTGCCGCCGCCGGTCCGTAGTACTGCTAAACAGGCTTTCCAGGCTGTTCCTCAGTACAGAGACGCAGAGAGTGATGACATCATCACTCGGCACGTCTCTGTACTGAGGATCAAGCCGGAAAGCCTGTTTCGCAGTACTATGGACTGGCGGTGGCGGCAGAAGGTAAGGAGCACGAGTGGGGGGAGGAAGCGCGAGTGGGGGGAGGGAGGGAGTGCCGGGCCAGTGTTTTTCCCCATAGACTTGCATTGGAGGAAAGCTTTCTTTCCCCCAATGCAAGCATATGAGGAAAACACCTGAAATGGCGGTTCGCAATCAGATCGGAACTTCCGATATTTATCGAATCTCGGATCCGATCAAATCCGGGTACCCCCCAATATGATCAGAAGCGATATTTTTAATATCGGAAATTCCGATCCGATTCTGATTCTGAAATTTCTGGCCGTGCACATCCCTAGTGAATATTTATTTTGACATTTCCCAGCTCATATTAAAGTATCTTGCATGTTGTCGTGCACCAGGCTTATCCCATTCTCCATTTTGCTCCTACAATCATCATAGCAGGATATAGGCATCTTGAGTTTTATCCTCTCTAATCATTCCCCAAAGTGCAGCAGAAGCAGGAATTAATTTGATTCCTTTTTTTTGCCCCTCCTTGCATTTTGTTAAAACAGTATAACAACCTTTCAGTGCCCCCTGGACACTGCTATAATGTTTGTAGCATCTTAATTTCTTTTCACTGTGTAAATTCCTTGTGGTGTCTTTAAGGATGTGCTGTACACAAAATCTGTGATACTTCAAAGCTGAAACAGCCACAGATCAATTTAGTCAGGTCGGTTAAATTAGAGAACACAAAACTCTTCATGCTGCTGGCCAGGAGGATTAATAAAAGCACAAGATTATACTGAAGAGGAGACACACATAATTCTTAGAAATGACTCTTAGCCTTCATGATTCAGAAGCAATTTTCAGAAGTGCTTAAATATTTCTCATGTGCTATTCTCTGTCTTTATTTCTTCATCCTCAATCTTGCAATAGCATGCAATCACGGGCAAATTTGTTTCAGTCTCCTGTTAAATTGCTATGAGTGCTTCATTTGCTTAAATTTGGGTATAATTTTGACTCCCATTGCTTACAACACATTTTCATTTGGTTAGTAGAGTCACTGTGCTTGGAGATGGATGTGGGAAACTAGTTCAGATACCTTAGCTATGAAGCCCACTTTTAGCTTAACCTACTCCTTAAGATATGGTTATGAAGTTAAAACACCATTCTAAAGCCCTTGGAGAAAGGGTAGAATAAAAATGTAAAGCCAGCTATGTTTTTTATCTGATCTATTGCCATAAGTATGTTTTAATGTTTTGTTTTGTAAATTGCCTTGGAGGTCCTATTAGGGCAGAAAGGTGTTGTATGAATATTCTAATTGAAGCTCATTTAACATAAATAAATGTAACAAATACATTAATCTGGACCTCTGTTATTCCTGAATCCTGACCCATGTTTTATCTATTGATGGTGTCCATGTTCACCAAAGTTAGGCTAGTGTATAGCATTCTCCCATTGGTGCTATTTGGTGCTAGTGGTTGACCAAGGGTTGACTGGTTTTGTCTGTCAGCTTCACCTCATTTGATATCTTTCTTATTTTATTTATTCCTGAAAGAATGTGCATTTGTGGATAAATGTAATACTGAAATAGCACTATTCCTGTACAAATACATTTTCAGAATACAAACAAAACCCTTGTATTACAAGTGTGAAAAAACATTAATCAGCGTATTTACATGTACTTTTTTTATATATTTACAAGTTGGTACCCTGCAAACACAATTCGCAGAGAAAAATCAAATCTAACAAAAGGTTTAACTTACCTAAAGCTGCACAGAGACTTTTAAATGTTATTTTGTTTAAATTTAACAGCTTTCTGAGCAGTAAATAAAGTTTGGCTAGGTTACTTTAAACTGTAGGTGTCTGTGTTCTGGGATGATTGAGAAGAGATCCCAGCCCTCCTCTGTGTGACAACCTTTCAAATATTTGAAGAATGCTGTCATGTCTCCCCTCAATCTTCTCTTCTTAAGGCTAAACATGCCCGCCCAGTTCTTTCTGTCTCTCTTTATAGGGCTTTGTTTCCAGACCATTTATCATCCTTGTTGCCCTCTTCTGAACCCCATCCAGCTTGACAGCATACTTCAATGAAGTATATTTCATGAGAATCGGTCAATGGGAAGGCAGTCAAAAAGGAATGACCAACTAATTCCCGACTTTGATTTATATTTATAAGATTATTACATTTAAGTCCCACCTTTTTTCCTCTTGCAAGGGACCCAAAGCAGCTTACCTGGTCCTTCTCTCCATTTTATCCATGCATTAGTGTGTGGTCTTGGACAATTAATGGAGATGAGCTGGGGAGAGACTCTTGATCTATTCACTTCTAATGTCAATTCTAGCATACATGCATAACCCCTGTGCTCACCCATTCCCCTCTCTTTACTTTTGCAGAAACCTTAATTTGCTGTTGTATCTTAAAATGGTAAATTATGAACCAAATCAATTTCTCCCACATTTTTTCAACCATTCTCATTGAATTTGATAGAAAAGAAATTGCTTTCAAAAAAGAAACTCAAGGGAGAAGCAAATTTCCAACAAATTCTCATGGGTTGGGGCAGGATTCTCATGCTTTTCTTACTAATGAGGTAGCCAAGGATGGTATGTCCATGTTCTTTCTTTCACTGTACAATCTCTTTGGCAGCCTGTAGCATTTTAGATTCCCATGCTCCAATTAAAGCCCAGGGGAAGACGTCATCAGGTAATTCTTCCAATATGACTTTTTCAGGAAACACAGGCACAGAGCTAACAGAGAGATGTGTAATAGAAAGAAAACACAAACACAGCACCCTCAACTTCCACCAAAATAAATTATCAAATGCTCTTGAGAATGAGGAAGAAAAATGGAAGCCTCTTTCATGGGGCAAAAAAACTTTCAGAAAATTGGAGGAATATTTTGGCACAGTACTAACTCCACCTATTCCTTGGAGCGGGACAAAACAATGCCTCCATGGCTATTTACAGGGCTTTCAGGGATGTAGTGCATTATCTACAATTACTGTGAAAATGTAACATTGGGGAGAGCGTAGGGAAAGTTTTGAACTCTGAAGAATAACAAGTAGAGGTGAATGAAAACCTCTCGAAGAACTTTTTTTTACCCAAGGAAGGTCTAAGATTTTTCTTTTTTTACCCACCACTCCTAGAAATAAAAGGCCACTTTGGAGAATTTTCTTTACTATGGTACTGTTTGAGCCATAGCAACATAAGGCTATATGCCTACATCAAGTTGTGACTAAACAACAGTATGGTGTAATGGCTAATTAGTTGGGTTTGGATGTTTCTTCACTCATTTATGAAGCTCACTGGGCAGGGTTGCAGTACAGCTAACATGGCACCCAAAGCTTCTTCGAGGAAGGTTCAGATAAAAAATATAATGAAATAAAACATGTCTACTTAATGTTAAGTCAGCTGTAGCGTTGGTAAACCAGTAAGCTTGTAGAATGTAGAACCTACACTGTGGTATTTTACTGAAACAGTAAAGTTTTGCATGAGTTGAGTTTGGTTGTTAGAAATCTGAGTTCAAACTCCACTTGGAGTGGAATCCTATGCATGTTTAGACAAAAAATGTCCTACAATTCCGAGCATCCCTTTAGCCAGCCTTGCTAGGAATTGTAGGCCTCTTTTCTTGTCTAAACATGCATAGGTTTGCACCCTAGGTAGCTTTGGGCAGATCACTGTATCTCATCCTATAATATCTTACAGGACAGTAGTAGGCAATCTTTTGTATAATTATTTGGCTGCCTCATCCATATGTCACATTCGATACTATACAATATTTCTTTTTATTACAATATCTTTGCTTGTAAATTGATTTGAGCAGCGCAGCCTTTATGCAAGTCATTGCAGGTTTTCTTATTGCTATTTCTCTTGTAGGAAAACATTTTGTGTGTGTAAGTCAGTTCTGGCTCTAGCAAGCTAATTTTGGAGCCCAAACAATAAAGTATGTGTCTACTATAATTGCTGGTCAGGGACAAATAACTGTTCCCAAGGTCAGTTTTGTGTCATTTGCTTTTTTAAAAAAAAGCCTAGAGCAAGAAAACTCTGCCGGCTTGTAGTTATAGGTCTATAATAAGGACTCTATTGATATTTTAACAACATGTTTGAGTGTTACTATACTAATAGCTCTATTCGTATTTTCACCATGAACCTCTTTTGTGTTGGGGGCATACATTCTTATAAACATCCAAAACATTTCCAGTTATAGACTTTGCTACTGTATGTACAAATAGATGTCTCTTTTTGTACATACAGTAGCAAAGTCTTGGGTCAGAAAGTTTCAGGATAAAGTCTACAGTCAGGAAACAACAAAGTTACTGCAGTCAGCCAAGACTAGGCTGAAAACCGTTACCCAGAGGACCTTCTCTTCTGCCGCTCCCAGACTGTGGAATGACCTGCCGGAGGAGACTCGTCAACTTAACAGTCTTTTAGAATTTAAGAAAGCTATAAAGACTGTTCTCTTCCGGCAGGCATATCCAGTGGAATTTTGGAATGTTTTAAGGATGTTTTTAGGATGTTTTAGGATGTTTTAGTGCAGTTTTAATAATATGTGTCATGTTTTAATTAGTTTTATGTATTTTATCATGTTGTTGTTCCCCGCCTCGATCCAGACGGAGAGGCGGGCAAGAAATAAATTATTATTATTATTATTATTATTATTATTATTAAGTCAGAATTCAAGAGCTTTGTGATACGGGAAAAGGACCAGTTCCTAGATTTTCCATTATTACATGTGTAAAAATGGTTGTATCTGAGGTTAATGATTTTATTTCTATCACACAATGTAGTGACACACATTTTATCATTCAATGGATTCTTTTAACTTGGAGGGATGATACTGATCCCAAGCTACCTGGTCTGAGTTCTCTCAAGCTGAATATGTTTTATCCTCCGTATGGATTCCCTGTTTCAAGAAGTGCAGTGTATCCATGCATAACTCTCAAGTGTCCCTAATGATTAATTGTTTGCAATTACAAACTTTGTAATTTCTTTTCTCTTTTATTAATCTGTCCTTTGTTACATTTGTCACCATGTACCTGTTATTTGAATAGGGAACTCTGCTAATGGCGGCTAAAAAGCCCAATGTAATGCCTACTAAAATAACAATGAAGCCTCAAGCTATTCTATCCCATCTAGGCTGTGAATGATACTTAATAAACGTAGCCCTTTTCAGAACATTCATTTGCTACCCAATGACTGTCATGTGCTCTATAAACTATAGTGTACCCTTTTAGCATCCCCCCAAAACACCATTTTATTTTGGGTTTAAAAAATGCAGCAAAGTGATTCTTATATTTACTCCCATCCTGCACATAAACCCATGTTTCCCTATGCAAAATATTGTTTGTTTTATTTATATGGCAAATGTTGTGTCCCTTATTCCACAATCTACTGACACTGTTCGTCCATCATTTTGATAGTTTGTGTCATTCCTATTAAAGTTCAGAAATGGAAAGGTGTGTTTCTGCATGTCTTCAAAATGGCCCAGGACATGGCCACACAAACCAACACTTTATAAAGTAAAGCAAAAATGCAGCAAAGATGTGATCAGGTCCAGAGTGGGTTTTTGTTTTACAGTCCATCTACAAAACTACCATCTTGGCAAGAATACACAACATATACTGTTTATTCATGGCTTTATATGTGAACTGAAAATTAGTGCATTCTGTATACCTGTTCAAAGTCATGGTGCTGTAAGCTTTCTAAATGTCCAAGGGTTTTTCCTTCCTTCCTTTCCTCTCCTCATCCAAACCTTCTAATTGGGCCACACATATTTGGGATAGTTTAAATAGGTCATATGTCCCAACAAACAGCTGTTGAGTGGAATGCATTGTCCTCTTTGTCTTGTTAAAGATGCTGAGGAGAGTGTTTTTTCTTCTGGCCTTTCTGGTCTTTATCCCCTATCTGCCAAGTCTGGACTGGGAGAAGCAGCCTGGAGCCAGGAACAGTAAGTCCAGACTGAAGAACAATGAGGATCGGAGAGCAAACCAGGAAGCAGGACCAGAAAACAAGCCAGAAGGCAGGATGAAAGAGAAAAACCAAAAACACAAAACATGTCACAGCTCAGGTAGACCTTGTTGCGCAAGTAAAATTCCATGGAGAGAGGAAGTCATCCTTACCCAGCCTGGTGCTGTCCAGTTGGGTTAGACTACAGTGCCCATCAGTCCCCTCCCACATGACGATTGGTTGTGCTGGCTAGGGGTTATGTGGGATGTAGTCCAACACAGCTGTAGGGCACAAGGCTGTGGAAGGCTGCAGGAAATGCTCCTATACGCCTTTCTGTGCAGGATGAGCCAATGGCCAACATGGGCTGAGTCAGTCCAGAAGATTATACACTGTTAAGCTGTAGTGGCACGGCTTGCCACAAGAGGCAGTGGTCAACAGTTCCTGATACAATCATTCCACCAGTAATGGCTGCTTCTCCTGCCCAGTTTGTGCTTTAACACCCAAATTTCTGTCCTTTCCTGCTTTCCCTAGTTAACAGTATGTTGTGGTTGGTGCCTGGTCACTGTAGAGTTCTTTTCCCCCCGACAGTTGCTTTCATGTTTACTGATCACTTCAGTGAGGGCATTATAGATTCTAGGTCTCTCTCTCTCCCTCTCTCTCTCTCTCCCTCCCCCCCTCCCTCCCTCCCTCCCTCTCCCTCTCTCTCTCTCTAGTTTTACCCTTGAACTTTCAGTTATCATTATTTTAAGAAATCATTTAAAAAAATAATGGGGTTATTTTCAAACACATATTAAATATCTGTGACTTTGTTTAGGATTTAAGGCAACCTTCCTCTGCCTGGCATTCTCCAATTGTTTGGGGCTATAACTCTCATCAGCCCCAGTCAACATGGCCAGTAGTCAGGGCAATGAAAGTTGAAGCCCAAAACATCTGGAGGGCAACAGATTGAGCAAGCCTGGAATAAGGTATCATTTGCATAAAGGTTGTATGGGAAGGAAAAAGCGTTTGCTAGAAAACAACTAGTGTAGAAAAACAAACAGGTAAAGATAGATTTGTGAGAAAGAGAAGCTTCAGTTTATTTGAAACCATTTCAGATCTGCATAAAATGGAGATGTTCCCAGATTAGATTCTGATGGCGCTGTGCCCATTAAATACGAGAAAAGGGAAATGCAGTACAGGAATTGTCAGAATGCCAAGTCTGTAGCTGAAGGTGTAAATGTGGAAGTTTTCTGCTGCAGTGTTCCTCAATAGGATATACGCAAGACACCTTGATGTAGAACTGAAAGAGAAATCAATGCTGCTTCACAAGAGGTCATGGGACGTCTGACCAGATATTACCACTAAGTCAGATAATTACACAGTGCTGGTACATAGAAAATATTTCTTGATCTGTTTAGTCTTTGAAGAGTTGGAGCCATTTGGAACAACCGGATTGTTTATCTCAAACCAGCATTGAAGCTTAAATTCTCTTTGAAATTCTGGTGTTATCCTTTGTCCTGTTTCACATTACATTTTCTTCTCTACCTTTCCTATGTACGTAGAATAGACCACATAGACATATGCTTCCCACTGGCTCCTTTTTAGCAACAATGCTCTTAGAAAGCAAGTCTTTGTGAACCTGTTAATCTAATACACAATACATAATGATATGGAGTATTACATATTCCCAGTAGGTGACATTTAAGGGCACATTCAAGAAAATGTTTCATGATTTTTATAATGCATTAGAGGGGGGAAATGATGATAAATGTTCGTTCAGAAACCAATATAAGTTGCAACCACACATTAATACCTAAGCTGTGAAATAATAAACCACTCTCATTTGCAACTATACTCTCAATTACCTGTAATAAAATAGAGCCTTTGGAGTTCCTTCATTAAAACAAGAAACCATTATACTCATGTCAGGGATAGAAAATTATTAAATCAAAGGTCTGGTTTAGACATTACACTCACTTAAACATATAAGTGTTTTCCATGGTGCTTATGCTCAATTGTAATACTTATCACAAATGGCTAGAATATTGGATCTTCCACTTTCCACTTCCTCATCCCAAATTATAATAATAATTACATTTATATACCGCCCCATAGCCGGAGCTCTCTGGACGGTTTACAAAAATTAAAAGATTGAACATTAAAAAGTCAATATACAAAATTTAAAACCATAAAACATAAAATAGCTGATATTTAAAATATTTTAAACTTTTAAGCCTGGCCACAAAGTCAGTTAAAATCTCAACTTAAGCTGTTAAAATGCCTGGGAGAAAAGAAAAGTGTTGACCTGGTGCCGAAAAGATAATAGTGTTGGTGCCAGGCGGGCCTCATTTATATTATTTATTTATTTATTACATTTGTATACCGCCCCATAGCCGAAGCTCTCTGGGCGGTTTACATAGGATTAAAAACAATTAAAAACAATATACAAAAATTAAAACAGCAAAAACATACAACATACACACAATCTGTACATTTAATTGGGGGGCCACCACAGAGAAGGCCCTCTCCCTTGTTGCCGTCCTCCGAGCTTCCCTCGGAGTAGGCACCCGGAGGAGGACCTTTGATGTTGTGCGTAGTGAACGGGTAGGTTCATGTCGGGAAAGGCGTTCCATCAGGTATTGTGGTCCCAAACCGTGTAAGTCTTTATCGCATGGTAAATTTATGTCATGGTAAATTGTTGCCAATGTGGGTTATCCACCATTGTCATCCACTAACCCCACGGCTGGTATTGGCTTTTAAAAATGTGCATATTAAATGCAAATATGAAGTTATATGTGTGCTTGGTTCTCTATAGCTTACTGATCCACACCTCTATCAAATAATGCTTGTAGAAAGATGTTGTTTGGTTGTTCATAGTCATATAGGTGCATTTAAGTATCTTAGACCCAAATGAACCCACTGAGCTGTTTATCATGGTTTATTGTCTTCATTTTTTAATTCATTTTTAAATGTAATTCCCATTTGCCCACCACTCATGCCCTCACTTAAAAGCAAAATAAGTAAAACATCATCATAACATATAACTTCAGACTTCAGTGGTTACATTATTAATGTAATGTTGGGGCACTATCTAGCTCATAGTCTTTGCATACTCTCCCTGGTCAGGTTAATTTTGTTTTTGCGTTTGCGTTAGTGTGAATGTGTATAATTTATGCCATTCATATGTAGGCTTTAAACTTATAAAATCCACGACAAGACACCAGTATATTTTACTATGTGGTATGCTAAGCTGTCTTTTTTAAAAATGTATTTCTTGTACATTTTCAAAGAATTTTAAAGAGCTGGCTTGTTCTTCTCTTATGATAATAATTACAATTGCAACCATAATTCTTCTGGTATTTTTATTTTATGGATATCTGAAACGATCCGGATAGAATCAGTATTTCCTTTGTATTCACATCTGATAATAATTTACTTTATCTAGATCTTAGATACCTAGCCTGGGCCCAGACAAACTCTTTGTTATAGCCAGAACATTTTAAATGATCCAATTGTTAAGTGTATAGAGTACTCTGATTTTGATCAGTTGCCATTCTCAGCCCATGACTTTAAGCTGTCAGTACAACAGAATTCACATTGATTTGAGTAAAAGTTCAAGCTAAAATAAAGGTTATATACTAAAAATCTTTATATGTATCTGTTTCAAATGAGGTTTTGACAAGAAACAGTCTGAAGCCAGCTCAGATCTCCAGTAATGCAGTCCTCTGTGCCTCTCTGTTTTGCCATGCTTAACCTCTAGCTGTCACAGAAAATCAGTTTATGTAAATGATTCTTGGGCTTGATCTTAATTAGTGACTAAATATCTCAAGGTAATAGGGGTATAATGCTTATTAATAAAGGAGCAATCACACAGCAATTTATTCTGAAGGCAGTTCAGACTTTAGATCAGCAGGCCATAGTTTCCATAGGAACAGCATAGGGAAGGCCCATATATCGCATGAAGGGGACATACATCCTGTGCCCAGTCACAGCAGGAGGAGATGGGAAGCACTTCTTGATTGTACAAATTGTCTCATATGGGTGAATGATATCAGGTGGGGGAAAGGTGAGAATACATTCCCTGGGCTGGAGCAAAGTAATACCGAAAGATGTGCAGTTATGGAAGGGAACAGAAAGTATAAAATTAGAAGACAGCATGACTAAGTCTGGTAGGAAAGCAGGAACCAGATTTCCTTGGACATATAAATCTAGAGGGGGTAAACTATTTGTCTGTCCTTGGTACCAACATTACCAGGTCTGGCCTCAGAATACTAAGAAATGATTTGGGTTGGCAAGTATAGCAGATGTGAGAATAATCCACATACACACATTCACACATGAATGCCACAAAGTAGGTGGTGCATGGGTTTTACTATAGTTAGATACAATATGCCCCAGAGTTAATTTCCAGCTCACATTTCACCTGTATCTCCACAGTGTGAATGTATAAAATTCACTCCAAATGAAATCCTTGTTCTGAAATAATTGTTCATTTCTCCTGTGAATTGGCACTAAGTTTATTTTGGCACTTCAAGTCCATTATATATCACTTTACTGCTTCCAACAATTCACATGAAAGTGTTTAAAGTAGTGTACTTTATTCTAATATCACTATTGGAGGGGAGATTTTCTGCCATCTTGTGGCAGTAAATTCCATAGGTTAGTTATTTTGCATTATGTGAATAAATGTTTTCTTTTCTGTCCTGAATATAGTACCAATAAATTTTATTCAGTCACCATGAGTTCTGGTATTAAGAGAGGGGGAGAGGAAATGCTTTCTACACCTTTTTTAAAAATTGTGTGGGTTTTGGTTTTTTTTTACAATTAATACAATCTGCAGTTAAACAGAAAATGAAACAATCAGAGGAGAGTTCCAATACAGAGTGTCCAGATAGCTCATGATAGTTTGCAAAAAAAAAAAAAAATCCAGACAATAGTTACTAATTAAATAAGGATGTCTTTCGAAATTGATTAATAATCAATCAGGATCGAGGCGGGGAATAACATTTAATACAAAATACCATATAAATCATATGCTTAAAATTGATTAAAAATATACAAAACCGATACAATATTAAAATAACAACCAGGCATCTTAAAATTAATCTAGGTAGGTCTGCTAGAAGAGATCAGTCTTTATGGCTTTCTTAAAGTCAGAGAAATTGTTAACTTGGTGAATCTCTCCTGACAGGCCATTCCACAGTCTGGGAGCAGCAGAAGAGAAGGTCCTCTGGGTAACAGTTGTCAGCCTAGTTTTGGTTGACTGAAGGAACTTTTTCCCAGAGGACCTGAGTGTGTGGGGCAGATTGTACGGGGGAAGGCAATCCTGCAGGTAACTTGGATCCAAACCATGTAGGGCTTTAAAGGTAATAACCAACACTTTATACTTTGCCCAGAAACTAATTGGCAGCCAGTGAATTAATTTTACTGTTGGTGTAATATGGTCACCCCTAGGTATGCCAGTGACCAACCTAGCTGCCATATTCTGAACGAGTTGAAGTTTCCGAACTAAGTACAAAGGTAGCCCTATGTACAGCGCATTGCAGAAGTCGAGTCTTGAATAAACTAAGAGCGTCCATAGGAACAATGGGTTGCTGTTAACCTAGGTAATAAATGGAAATCACATACTGAAAAAGAGGTTAGGTTTAACTGTACTTCTAGATAAATCTAGTACAGTGAGTTAATTTCTCTAGAAGAGAAAGGTGCAGAACCAGTTTTCAAAAGTTGTGCAACTGCTATGCCCACTTCAACTAATAAGAAGGTACAGGGATCTTTGTATGCAACTACTACATTTTCTTTCTCAAAAATAAAGAGAGCTTACTTTTTCTACATTTTTCTACAATTGCACAAACCCTCTATCATATTGCCATTAATAGTCTCTATTCCCACCTCAGCTAAAAAGCTTAAAATGCTTTTGCCTTTCCTTGGCATTGTCTTTAATTAAAGGATCGGCGAGTTCAGACTACAAAAAGTTGTATTACGTGTCGTAATGTGTTTTCCCTTATACAATTGCATACTGATTCTAAATACTACGTTTCATGGATGGCTACCCAGCTTTTACGGCTTTCAAGCTCTGCTGGTGCTCACAGGGGTTCAAGTGATGCTGATCCAGTTAATGGAGCTTCACTGTCCTTCTGTTGATTGTTTTACTAGGAAGAGCAGGACTAGCAAAACATTCTGGCTGGGTGCCAAATGGAAGTGATGAAAGAACCCAGAAATTGTAGAAACAGGGGTGGGGAATCTGTGGCCCTCCATAAGTTGGACTATGACTCTCATTTGCCTTGGCCATGCTGCCTAAGGCTGATGGCAGTTGGAATCAAACAATGTTTGGAGTTTCCCAACTGCTGCTGTAGAAGCTATTGGTGAGTGAACAGCAGCCAGGTGACAGCTCCATTGAGAAATCCAGTGATCAGTTCCTCATAGCAAACAATACTTAAACCACTCCATTTTAAATGGAGTCATTGAAATCCCTTCATGTCATCCAGAGTACTGACTGAAAGATTGTAGCTTTCGGCTACAAGGAGGCTCAAGGCACAGCCAAGAAGCTCTAACAGGAGGTGTTGACTAGTAGGGATGTGCACTGGATCGGACCCGATCCACGATCCGAGTCCGGTCCAGTGGGAAATCGGATAAATTATCCGATTTCCGATCCCGCAGCTGGATCGGCCGATCCAATCCGAACCGGTCCGAAAAGTGGACAGCGGGGGGGGGGGAGGAGGGGGGCGCTTACCTTCTCGGCCCGTCCGCTCCCGTCCGGCACTAGCAGCTACTACCAGCGGGCTCAGCGGCCTGCTCTAGGGTGGCGCGCCGGGTGATGTCATCACCCGGCGCGCTACTCTAGAGCAGGCTGCGGAGCCTGCTGGTGGTAGCCGCCGGCCCCGGACGGGAGCGGACGGGCCGAGAAGGTAAGCAGGGGGTGTGTGGAGGGGAGGAGGGGGCGCGCGGAGGGGGCGCGCGGAGGGGGGAGGGGGGCCCTTACCTTCCCGTCCCGGCGGCTCCCGTCCCGGCGCCTACTACTACCAGCAGGCTCCGCGGCCTGCTCTAGGGTGGCGCGCCAGGTGATGTCATCACCCGGCGCGCTACTCTAGAGTAGGCCGCGGAGCCTGCTGGTAGTAGTAGGCGCTGGCGCCGGCCGGGAGCCGCCGGGCCGGGAAGGTAAGCAGGGGGTGCGTGGAGGGGAGGAGGGGGCGCGCGGAGGGGGGAGGGGGGCCCTTACCTTCCCGTCCCGGTGGCTCCCGTCCCGGCGCCGGCGCCTACTACTACCAGCAGGCTCCGCGGCCTGCTCTAGGGTGGCGCGCCGGGTGATGTCATCACCCGGCGCGCCACCCTAGAGCAGGCCGCGGAGCCTGCTGGTAGTAGTAGGCGCCAGCGCCGGACGGGAGCCGCCGGGCCGGGAAGGTAAGCAGGGGGTGCGTGGAGGGGAGGAGGGGGCGCGCGGAGGGGGGAGGGGGGCCCTTACCTTCCCGTCCCGGCGGCTCCCGTCCCGGCGCCGGCGCCTACTACTACCAGCAGGCTCCGCGGCCTGCTCTAGGGTGGCGCGCCGGGTGATGTCATCACCCGGCGCGCTACTCTAGAGCAGGCCGCGGAGCCTGCTGGTAGTAGTAGGCGCCGGCGCCGGACGGGAGCCGCCGGGCCGGGAAGGTAAGCAGGGGGTGCGTGGAGGGGAGGAGGGGGCACGCGGAGGGGGGAGGGGGGCCCTTACCTTCCCGTCCCGGCGGCTCCCGTCCCGGCGCCGGCGCCTACTACTACCAGCAGGCTCCGCGGCCTACTCCAGGGTGGCGCGCCGGGTGATGTCATCACCCGGCGCGCTACTCGAGAGTAGGCCGCGGAGCCCGCTGGTAGTAGCCGCCGGCGCTGGACGGGAGCGGACGGGCCGAGAAGGTAAGCAGTGGCGGGGAAGGGGGCTTACCCCCCCCCCCGGAGCCGTCCGCTTCTATCCGCTGGCGCCCGCGGGCGCCAGCGGATGGAAGCGGGCGGCCCCAGGGGGGGTAGGGAGCGCAGGGGAGGGGGCTTACCTGCCGGGGCCGTCCACAGCGGACGGCCCCGGGGGGGGGAGGGAGTTAGGCCCCCCCTCAGCCACCCGCCGCCATTTTTTCCTCATAGACTTGCATTGCAATGCAAGTCTATGGGGAAAAAAATGGCGGCCGATCCAAAAATGTACGATTTTTGGGTCGGGATCGGACTCGATCCGGTCCGGGGGGCCTCCGATTTTGTCCGAACCGGTCCGGGACAAAATTGGAGGTCCCGATTCGGGTCCCGATCCAATCCGGGGGGTCCGTGCACACCCCTATTGACTAGTACATCAGCAACCTCTTCCTGCTTACTTTTCCAGGGACTCCTGACAGGCAGGAGCCAAAGAAAGCATGGATACTAAAGCAGTCTCAGGTGAGTTTGCCTTCAAGGAAGGCAAATCCGAGGAGCAGTGTTTTCTGAGACAGGACCAAATGTAGGAATCTACTTGTAGATCATCCAAATGTGGATGTGTCTATTCTGAAAGATCAACAACCATAACAATAATAATAAATCATGCTTCTTTCTTAGATTTGTTCCATGGCATTGCTACTTTACAATTGGCTGTGGTAAATGTTACATGGCACTAGTAATACTTAACCAAAAGTGACAGGAATACTAAAAGTTCTGTATAATTTTGAAGACTAACCTTTTAGATTGGATTTTTTAAATAGTTGCCCTATCTTAGTAATATGCATTGCTTGTGAAGGTCACAATAATGTTGTCAAAAAATTCATATTTTATCATTATAGGTGTCAGTAACTTAAAAAACAATATTTGTATTGTAACATTATGCCCTGAAAAATTCATAATTAAAGGTCCTGTCAGCTCCTTGGTGAAAGATTTTGACATTTTGAAAAGTGTAGCATTTTTTCTCTGCAGAACAAAATCTTGTGTACAATACAAGACCTCAAGGAACAAATTTTGTATTGTGCAGTATTTACTACCTTGGCCTTGAAAGCACAGTGAGCTCGGAAAAATGGTGTCAGATGTTTGTGGCAGCACCATTAAGCTCATGTTCTGATGTCTGCTGACTTGTCCCTCCTGAGAACAAATAGTTCTTATAAAGCAAACTCAAGGCTCTACCTTCTGGAATAAGTATGGTGAAGACTGCACACTCAGAGCAGAGTTTGCAATAAATTACATTTTTCAAATGACATTATGATGGAAGCTTTTAGAAGTCCAAAGATTAAAAATTCCTTAACCCGATGGTAAAAAAAAAAAAACGGGAAAAAGAAAGGAAAATAATCTTCACCCAGCACTGCATTTTTCTGTATGTAAGTGAACGAGTGACTTTACATTGCATTTATTTTTATTCAATTGTATTTAAGAACTAACTTACTTAGTGCCTGATATTACAGGGTGCTTACCCATCAAAGGAATGATAATGACTATGCTGGTGGAACATCTTAGTTCATGGCATAGCACACATTGCAGACCAACTCAATACCAGCGTGAGAGCCAATGTGAAGAAATGATGGGTTTGGGCAATGGATTTGGAGGGATGGTTTTGGGTGGTCAGACCTGGGTTTAAATTCCTACCTCTCAAGAAGCTCACTGGGTGTCTTTTGGTCAGTCATATTCTCTGAAACTAAAACTCTAACCTAACTAGGAGCCCCAAGTTCATCTCCTTAAGCTCTTTGGAGCAAGAATATAATACATATATAAACAACAATAAAAGTATTACAAACTGCACAACAGGGCAGGTAGTTCCACAGTGTAGACAGCAACCATTTGTTGCCAAAGCAAGGGAATATGGCATCACATAAGGCTGTTGTGTTTGCAATTATGTGGACAGGACTGGAAACAATACATTTGTGTATCATCATATATAAAGTCAATTCCAGCCGATTGGGCCTTCCTGTTAACGTGCGTGCATTATGACTATGTCCTTGAACAGGAGTGGAGAATAAGTAGCTCTTCAGCTGTTGGGCTACAACTCCCATTATCCCTGATCATCTGGAAGGCCACACATTCCTGATCCCTACTCAAAGACATACTCTGAATTCTCACAAGATGATCGCAAGCCCCAACTGTCCAGACCGGTACATCCAAATGAAAGTATATCTAAAATATGATCAGAAATCTGCAATGTGCAGAGATCCTAGACCTACTGTCCAGGGCTTCTCAGTAGATAAATAAGGTTTTCTGGAAAGTGCTAAGAGTAAAAGTAGGGAAATGACTGAAATAACCAAAACGATTGATGAATTAGATACTGAATTAATTGAAATGGTTCACACTGCAGAATGAAACTGTCACCAGCAATTCCTTTGCTTAATTTTTTCCATTGCTGGTTTAGTAAATTGTGCAATATTTTTTTCTTGTTTTATAATTTAAAGCACAACATTTTACATGTCTTCTCAGGAGTAAGTAATGGGTACTGGATTACAGTGTTCCACAAACATAATAGCATTTTTAAGTAATAGTCTTTGAATTGTGTATGAATCTCCCTGATTTGCTAGGATGAGTAATAAATAGCCTTTCGAGTTCTGTTTTATTAAAAAGTTTACATAGGCAAAACTGTGTATATAATATCCCACTGCCATTTCTATTAAACCAAGAAACTAAACATCTGCACACATCATCTGCAGACATGACAAGTCTAATAAATGGGTTTTTAAAAATTTTGGGGGTCTCACTGCTAAGTGAATGGCCCATAACATTCAGGAGCAGCACTAATAAAGTAATGTTACTTATCAAACTATAATCCTCTCCTTTCCACCCTTATTTCACCAGTTTCCAACATACGATGCCCATATATTAAAATTAAAGTTACTTTGTGGGGTACCATAAGTAATATATAGATTAAATATAGCAATATGCCTTTAGAATATAACATTTTTCTTGGCTGTCAAATGTAGAGATACCTGTCTGTTCTGTCTACTACAGGAGCTAGTCAGCAGTAAGATATTTCAGGTGTTATGCAAAGAGTACCTCAGGGCACGCTGGCCGAAATATTTGACATATCAGCCACTTCATTGATCAAGGGAGACAACTAAAGAAAAGGCTTTAAAAAAGCGTAAAATAAATCCATCCGTCTGCGAGAGCATATTATTTTAGAGATGGTTTTTTTATTTTGTAATGGCTTGTAGCATGTTCAGTTATTCATTTTGCTTTTAATTTAAATGAAACGTTTGATTGATTAGGTTACTCCTAGCTTTTATGAAACCCTGCTGCTTGTCAAATGCAAAACTCGCTTTTGTCAACTGCCCCGATGTTCAAATAAATTCATAGCAATGCTGTTTATTTTGTTTCAACAAGCCCTTCTGCCCCACTGCATGCTTTACATCTAGGTAATTGGCTTGGTGCAAATCACGGATCCAGAACTGCAGGGAAATAAAAGCTAGAAAGACTGAATAGAATGAAGGTCAATTATTGCAGACCACAAAGACCAATCCAACAGGGCATGATTAGGAGAATGCCACAAAAGGAGATGTAGCTGAAGCAAAATCATGAAGCATGGCACAGAATTCAAGAAGCAAGTCTTTTCTAGAAATGGGAGGAAAATCCTTGTAAACTGTTGGCATGGCAAAGCAGTCTATTGAAATCTTTTTAGCAAAATACTGTTTCAGTAGGCCCTAAAAAGGGAGTTGGAGCCCGCTGAAATTTGTGCTTCATGGAAATTCTAGCCAGCTGGCCTATTGTTTTTGACTTGTTTTGATAAACTATATGATATGGTTTCACTTTTTGTTTCCAGGGTAGGATTTCTGTTATGCACATGGAAAGCTGTGATCATCATCTTCTTTTGTACACCTGTCATTGATAACTGGTAGTGAATAAATGAAAACAACCTAGTTGATTAGATTAGTTCATTAGATATCCATATAATTGATGCAAACTGCCACCATTTCGCATGTCCTGTTTCATATCCTGAAAATGATGAAATTACCTTGTTTCGAAGTAGTAGTAATAATAATAATAATAATAATAAATATATTTATTTATTACCCGCCTCTCCCTCCAGATCGAGGCAGGGAACAACATCAAATATAAAATACACAAAACTGATTAAAAGCACATAAAACCAATACATCATTAAAATACCAATAAAACACCAATAAATAATAAGTAGCGCTATTGATTTCACCTCGGGTGATGCATGGTTTTGATTCCAGCAAGGATTGAAAAAAAATGTCTTTGGTAATTATATGAAATAAAAGGTTTATATTTCTTCACAAGACTTATGATTCTCCCAGAAAGGGGCAAGTTTCCTCTCTTGTCTTTTGCTTCCGATAATCAGTGGAAGAACAGTTCTAGCTGCAGTCCTATGCACACTTACCTTTGAATAATGAGCACTAAACTCAATGGGGCTTCATTCTAAGTAGACATGTGTACGATGGTGCTGTTACAGTTGACAGAAATAGGTTTTTAAAACTTGGCTCTAATTTTCTTAGCTGCAATTGCAAACAACGCAACCCATTTAGTAATATATCAGATAACAGAAGTAGTATTTTCTGAGCTAATGTTTTACCAGACATTCTTTTTAATAGCGGTGCAATGGCTTGCTTTCTTGGGGATATAACTCAGAGAACAGCATATAATGGACAATATTCTTAATTTGTAAGGCTTTGCAAATGCATAATCACTACATAATCAGCAGCTTAGCATACTTTCCATTTAAATAGGCAGAAGCCATTGTCTGAAAGTGTAGTTCATTGATGGCTTTCCTCAAATGAGAAAATGTCAGGATTTGAAGGTGAGGGAATAGACTAGTGTCTTTTAAAAACAACACTGTATCATCTACTGAAACCTTAGGATTGGATAAATCTATCCTGACTTGTATCCATTAGATATATCCAATCCTGGTGTTTTGTTTGGAAAACCTGCTCCTGAAAGAAGGGGTATACTGTCAGGGAATATTGGGCAAGTTTTTCATCCGTATATGGGATCACCCTTCTGTACTATTTTGTTCTTAAAAACAGAGTTTTGTTATGATTATCAGGCATATCCAGCAATCTTTTAAGATACAACAACCGGGACTAATTTGCCCTTGCAGCAAGGGAGGGTAAACCCACCTAAAAATGAAGGATAGCAGCTGGGGTATATCTTGAAAAATTGTTTTGAATAATCCGCCATTACCCCATATTTCCACATCATAAAAAAGCTTAGCTAACGCTTTCTCTACAAATGTTTTTAGTGCTGGAGGTTTCAAACATCCACCTTTCCCTTTAAAGAAAGAATAACAAGCTTTCATAGATCTAGTTCCCATTAACATAACGGTAGATTTATGATATTTCCAGGAAAATGTTTCTGAAAAGTGGATCCCTAGATACTTAAAAGAGGGGGTGCATAATAGGCTGGCTATCAAATGTCCATTTGTGTTGTCTTGGTCATTTGGCAAACACTACTATTTTAATTTTGGAGTAGTTAATGTTGAAATATTCTCCAAAATGCTTCAGTAATCTGTATAGTCCTATTTGGGTGGACAGTAGAAGGACCATATCATCCACATACAGGAGAAGATATATCTTACTATCCACTATAGACAGAGGATAAAAGGGAGGAGGTGTCAGAGCTTCCATTACATTGTTGATATAAAAACTGAACAAGAAAGGTGCGAGTAAACGGCCCTGTTTCACTCTCCTTGTCCTGTTGATCTCCTATGTTAGTGTTCTCAAATGGTCTATGGAGACTTGCATAGTTGTATTTGTATGAAGTTCTTTAATTAGAAATAAAAGTTTTTTTATCTATATTCATAGCTTCTAGTTTATTCTATAATCTAGATCTGTTCGCTAAATCAAAGGCAGATGAGAGCTCCACAAATGCTGCGTAAAGATGTTTACTTGGCCCACTCAGGGATTTCTGGATCCTTCATCTGGTGCTTTACCACTAGCTAACTGTCTTATAAGGACTTTGTCCTCATTTGCCCATTCAGTCAGACCTTGTGCCATTTGCTTAGTGCCTATGACTAGATCTATGTCCTCTTCAGATGTTGCAAAATAGACTGAAAAAGCCCAACCCACACAGAGGATGTAATATGAGACTCTACTATTGTTTGCACTTATCTAAAACCATGTGCTTCTAGATCGGAGAACCTACTTTCATTCTTCTGTGAAGGCAATCTGTCACCCCACTGATCTCCTTCACATGCATATTTCCCAAAGTTACATGCCGGGTGGAAGAGGATGACCATCCCAGATAAAATAAGTGTACCCTTATTCAGTCAAGGGAATATGATTCTGAATTAAATCGAACATATATATTGAGTCAAAGGCAGAATAATCAACAAAAGCATTAAGTCAACACCTTCACAGTGTTAGTTTTAACAAATTAATATCTGGATTTAGCTGCTGCCACAGCTGATAACGAATTCGTAAGTATCCTATAATGCAGGGATATTGAAGATCTTTCAGCCCAAGGGCTAAATTCAATTTAGGGGAGCCACAGTCCAGTGGTGAGTTAGGCCAGAGGCAAAATGGGGCAGGAACAAAGGCAAAGGGGCAGGGACAAGATACAAAAGATATCTTACTGCCAGTAACTAAGCCTTAGGCAGCACATTTCTAGCTTTTAGAATGGGAAACTGGGAAACTACCAAACAATCAAGGGTGGGCTCATCTGGGGAACCCTGGAGAGACAGATTTGGCCCGCAGGTGGGATAAGAGCCCTGCTGGATCAGACCGAAAGCCTATTCGTCCAGCATTCAGTTCCCACAGATGACTATGGCAAGCCTACAAACAGGACATGCATGCAATAGCCCTCCTACTCATGTTATTCCAGCAGCTGGTATTCAAAGGCATACTGTCTCCAACACTAGAGATCACATATGGCCATCATGACTTGTAGCTATTGATAGCCGTATCCTCCAAAATACTTCAATTTCAAGCTCCCATTTTTTAAAATAAATTGCTGTGCCTGAAGGGGGAACCATGTTATGGGCAGCTTTCTAAGGCTTCCTAGGTTTGAAGCCCACAAGCTGTAAATGGTTTGTATACCACAGGGATATTTATATAAAACAAATAAAGATGTGAGGTTGAAAAGGTTTGAAATAACAGAACTGAATGACTGTAAAATCCTGGTGAATTGCCAGATCACAGGTTATGATTTTAACCTGATGCATTAGCTGGCTTGAATTTTGATCGAATAATATATACTTGAAAACTCCAGTTCAGGGATTTTGTTATGTATCTGACCCATGCGTTGGGAGTGGCTTATCTACAGAAACCTTTATTCCAGTGGAAACGGCATGTTTGTGCATGCAAACTTATGCGGATCTGCTGACTCCATTGAAATTCATCCCTTAGAAATGGAAGAATTCTATATCTCTAATAATTAATTGGACTAGGCTGACAAAATCTAAGGTTGTGGGGTGGAGCGCTACTGCTTAATAATAGTGAGAGTAATGAACCAGTAAAATATACCATAGAAGTAATGCATTTGCTCATTGCCTGATTTAAGCTGGCAAAGCAAGAATTGAATTGCATTATGTCAGCCAGATGACATTTTAATCTTGTTGGAATTCTTTGTTTACACTACTGAACTTCCCTGTTCTTGCTACACTTAGGAGATCATAATGCTTAGGATATACATGTGAAATAGAACTATGGAATTAAGTGCTGTCTAGTAGATATAGCTTGGAGAGACTTGGGCTTTTGAATAGCTTAATACAGGGGTGGGCAGCTCATGGAACTTCAGATGGGCAACTCCCATCAACCTAGCTCGCATAACCAATGGTGAGGGCTGATGAGAGCTGCCTAGTCCGGCCTTAATAGCTTGAGTTTTGTGAAGTTAATTTCTTTCAGTTCTATTTCCTTTTATCTAACTTTCTGGAAGAGCTTGATTCTAATACAGAGTAGGCTGTTCCCTGCAAATCATTGTGAAATATTATGAAAATGATAACTGAAAAAATATTCAGTTTAACATTTTTCATACTGAAATATAGGTGCATATAGCTGGCTTTACTTTCGTATAGCAGAAAGTTTGCAGAGGCTGTAACAAATGTAAATGTACACAGAGCACAATTAAAATTATTTAATTACCTGCTGCTCTTTTTGTCACATGCTGAGATTTGCATGGTGTTGAATTGAGGAAAGTACACAATTTGCAGTAGAATTCAAAGTTCTCTCCTTCATCCTGCCTTTATAATTAATGATATTAATCTACTGGTTAGAAATTGAGAAAGCTGCCCTATTTTGTCATTTATTTACAGGATATTTACATCAACTATAAATAAGCAGCGCTTCTTGCTGTGAGAACAAAAATGCTGCTTTCCACTTGGCTTCTTCATGTATATTAATACAAGAGCGTTTCTTGAAAAAGTAACGTTACTGCAACTGGCCAGTACTGTTCCAGCCTCTATTACATTTAAAAGAAAATAGCATTTTAACTCTTAAATTAGAAGGATGCATAAATGCAATATGGTCTATGTATGTTTTTGCTTTTTCCAAAGTGGAACCAAAATATAATTTTAAGGGATCTGTCTGTCTGTCTGTCTGTCTATCTATCTAATATCTTGAAAGGTCTAGGAATGTCAGCAGTGAGAAGGAACATCAGAAGATTTAGTATTGTTAGAAGACTGGGGATGTCCCATTGACTTCTGTCATTTTCTCTCTTGCACTGGGATTCCATACAGTTACATTGGCACTATAAATAGCCTCAGCCACAGTGTGCAATCACCTCCAAACTATGGTTTCAAACTTTTATTTCGATGCAAACTATGGTTACATAAAATGCAAGCGGCAATATAATTATGGCCCCCTGCAAACTGCAGTTTACACATTGGAAACAAACCTCAGGAACTAATGTTCCATCCCTTTCCTTGACTGTTTCCCCCATTCTTCTTTTGCATGTCTTAATAATGGTTTAGCATTATTAACTAACCAGGTTACACATTTTAACCAGGACTTGAACCTGACTCAAAGTGAGTTGGAAAAAAAATTGGTTAAGAAAGAACGAGTGTTGTATCTGAATCGCTCCCTACGTAACTGCTGAGACATTTGTTGCTAGAAAAGCTTGAAAGACCATTAAGTCTGCTTGGTCCATAAAAAAAAAAAAGATAGACAGATAGGCGGACTGTAGTTCAGTCTAGACATAAACCATGTTTTGTTTGTTTTGAATCTGACCATTCTCACTAACCTTACTTTGTTAGAGGCTGACAAACTTCAGTCTTTAATCACAGTATGAAGCTGCTTTGTGAAACAGATTGTGCTAACTGAATTTTGTTGTTACATCTGGATTTGGTATCCTGGTTTAATCCTAGTTTGCTGCATCATTCCATCTCCATCTGGCTGCAAAGATGTGAAGGAAGAATGGATTAAAAATGAAACCACATATTCAGCAAAGAGACTCTCACTGACACTTTCAGATATCTCTCATTCTCTCCTCACTCTGCCTAGCAACAGGCCCCTTTTCCGACCTTTCCACCATGTCTCTGGATCCTGGTAGCTGTATAATGGTGCTCTCCAGTCTGCTGCTGCTGCTGCTGTTGAACGCCAAGTTCATTTATAAAAAGGCCTCCACAATATAATAATGGATGAGGGAGTTGACCTGGTCTGCATCACCAAGGCTTGTGTTGGCGAGCGAGGGTGGGTTGACCTTACCCAGCTGTCCCCACCTGGGTACTTGGCACAGCATCAGCGCAAGCTCGAGGGGGAAAGAGAGTCACCATGGTTCATAAAGGTTTGATCATCCTCAGCAGGAGGCCCCTCTACCCAGAATTAGGGTTTGAGGGACAGTACCTCGTGCTGCTACCTTTGTCCATCCCTATCTTCATTATACAGGAAATCAGAAAACTGGGTGGAAAGTTGCTTAAATGTGCAAGTCTCTGGATGAGATTCAAAAGACCAAATGTAACCCTATGAAAAGATTAAATATCTAGGATGTAGTGCAGCGCAATTACATCTAGGGTGGGGAACCTCCCATGACTAAATTTTATTTGGTCTGCAACGTTGGCTAGTTGGTCCATCCTGATCTTCCCCTGGCAATAATTGCTTTTGTGCTCTTGGGAGAGTGCTGTTGCACTCATATCTTCCTTGTGGGTCTCCTGTTGCCAGGTGATTGGCCACTATGTGAACAGAATGCTGGATTAGATGGACTCTTGGTCTGATCCAGCATGGTTCTTATGTTCTTATGTTGAAAGAGAATGAAAGAGACAAAAGAAGCATAGAGTCTTCACAAAGCAAAAGCAGCAGCCAGGTGATGGAGGGCAGGGGTGTATTTCAACACCATTACCATCCCCCCCCTAGTGTGAGCACTGTCCCCATCCCAATCACACCCAGAATTCTGAAGATGACAAAGCCAGCTAGACAGTCTTCACTTCTGCATTGCTGACTCTTCCCACTTTGGCCTCTGGCTCCACCCCCAACTGATTTTTCCCGTAGGTCAACAGCCTTTTGTAGAGAGAGAGAAAAAGGTTTCCTACTCCTGACTTATATAGAAAAGAAGAAAGGAAGGTATACTTAAATAGAAAGGTATAGCAAAATCACAATAACATTTCTGGGTGTGTGTTTTACCCACTCCTGAACATCTTAAAAAGGTAGAGAGTGGGGTCTTTGTTAAAATATTATATTTTAAACTGTTCTACATAGGGGGAGGTTGAGATGCAATCTGCTTTTAAAAGGACAACTCTTCCAAATCTGTCAGAACACATCATGCAGAAATGTGAAAGATGCAGTATATTTACTTTAGAGCAAATGGCCTACGGAATAGATGTTAATTTTGATTAATTCTTTGCGTAGCCAAGTGTATGTGTGTGGTTTTCCAGTGGAGGACAACTTCCCCAAACAGTTTCAGTTCTGATTCTGACGACCTCCTAGCTTATTAGTTCCTGTGACATGCACCCAAAATGTAGCTTTTAAAATATATGAGAGGCAGCTACATTTTCTTAGGATTACTGAGGAAGTATGTGCTTAGATAACTAAGTGCTTGGATAAAATGAAGATTTTCCTTGAAACTGTTATGAGAAAGGATCCACCGAATACACCAAGGACAAGAAGTTGTTCCTGTAAGCAGTTGTCTTCCAAACTCTTAACACACTTTTCCTGAATTTTCATTATGTTTCACAGTGAGAGTCCAACATTAGATCCTTGAGATTTCCAATTTCATGCTTGGACAATAATTTTCAGGAAGCGTTTTATTTTTAACAGTGGAATTAAGCTACTATGGGGGCAATTTATGTTTGTCTTAGCATACTATAGTTTATATTTTAATGAATATTTTATTCCACTAGTTTAGTTTGAGAGGCGTTTGTGTGCATGTACATGTGTGTAAAATGCTACTCACCTCAAACTCTCAGGATAGAGAGGATTAGAAAAAATAATGGATAAATAATAAAGTACTATAGGCTAGCAATCGTAATCCAGATACTGTTGCATTTTAGCTTTCAAATGCAGCTTAACTCATATTATTTTATAAGATTGCCTCACATATAAATAGAATTATTAAAAGTCTTGGAATAAAAGCAAATGTAAACCCTTAGCAAGTAATATCTTATACCCTTTTTTACATCCTGATCCTAGGCATGTTCATTTAAGAGTAAGTCACATTAAATTAAACAAAACTTGCTTCCAAGGAGTGTGTTGGGATTTCATTTGCCTTCAAACGATTAAGGAAATATTAGCTAGTATAAGTGTGGAACAGTGCTTTTTCATTGGAGATGAGGGCACACTGGATCCCAGCTCATGATCATAAAGGGTGGTTTCCTATGTCATGTTATGAATATGAATTAAATTACTCATGTATCTAAAGACATTTAGAGCCTATCTACACTATTGCTTTAAAACGGTTTATAACAGTTTTAAACAGGTTATAAACTGTTTTAAAGCAGCAATGGATAGACTCTTAGTTAGAAGGTTTAATATTAGAGTGAACATATATTAACCATTTATTAATGTCAAATGTCAAGGAATGACTAATGAGAACACACAAACCTATACAATAGAAAAAGTCTATACAAATCAACACACCACCATATGTATTCATAGGATGGTGCATGTTGATGGCACAACCAGTGTGAGATCACTAGCCATGATAGGTCACTGTTGCATAGCAATTGTTAAGGACTGGGATATCAGTATAATTCTTGCTTCTCTGAGCATCATCAGATGGGGGGGGATCGCGTTTCCCTACTGTCGCTTTGGCCTCCTGCTGCTGGCCCACAATAGTGACAAACAGCTATCTCTTTCTTCACATGGGGAAGAAAGAGGAAGCAGCAATGACCATGTGGCCCATTCAGTGGGCATTTTCATTGCGCTGCAGGAAATGGTGTCTTATTTTGTCGCTGAAAAAGCGGGAGGCAGACAGTGTCGTCAAAAGGACCCGTGAAAAACCGTGAGTTGCCAGTAATTAGCGTGCGATAAAACGCTCATCTGACGATGCGCTCTGTCTTTACATCATGTTATCTTCAGTGCTTCTACAAGAGAATTGCCCAAACATTAGCACAAAGCAACCCACCATTTTCAAAGCAAACTGCGGTGGGGGGATCTGTCTTGGGCAATCTCTAGGAGGAAAAGTGCCAAATCTAGCGTGGAGGAAAGACTATATGAATTAAGCATCTAAATGAAGCACTCTCACAACATTGTTTGTGTGGCATATCCATTCCACCACCCATACAGTGGCTAAGTCTGCACAGTTAAACAACCCATTTTTGTTAACTATGGGTTGTTTGGGAGTATGCAAGAGCGAGCAAGCATCTTAACTCCTGACCACTCACCCATTTCTAGTGTGTTAAACAACTCAAGGACGTGCAAACCTGGAACGCTAGGCTGTTGAGGAAGAAACAACCCAGGGTTTTAACCCATGTCTTGTTTTTGGATTTTAACTTTTGCATGTTACAGAGAACAACCAGTTCAGTGCACAGAAAGTCTCGAGCCAGTACACTCCTGCACGCTCCCATGACTAAGATGTGTCATTCCTTGACATTAAAAAATGGTCAAAATATGTTTGGTTCTTTAACTGTGTGAAATGGATCAGCACCTTTTCAGAAAATGTCTGAATTGAACTCGAGGAGACATTATGTAGTTTTAAAATCATTATGTATATATATATGCATTAATGTTCAGGAACTTTTTCTAACAAATGTGGTATTCAATTTTTTTCTAGTTTTATACATTAACATAGTTCATTTTCTATCTTATAATTATAGTTCTGATTTGCTTGAAGGTCCTTTTGACTGAACCAACTCCACTTGACGGAGTAACTGGAATCAGTAATTTCCATTGAAGGCCTTACATTTCAAAGGAAACCAGGTCGGTTTTTGGAGAGGGATAGCAGAACCATGAGTTGAAATTTCCAGGGTTTTTTTTTTTTTTTTTTTAGAACATCTGTGGATCCTGGCAAGGAGATTCATGAACATTTCTAGTTTTCGTTTTTCCTTCTTGATACTTATTTGGGTGTCAGCTGATCAAATAGAAACATCAATTTCTCACAGCCCAATCTTGGGGGGGGGGGGGGGGAATCAAGTGCTAATTGTCTATGACTGTCAGAGATTCTAGTTGATACAAAGTCTGCAGTGATTGCATCCTTTAAAAAAACTTTAGTAGCTGTGCTATGGTTGCTAACTTTTAATCAAAACAAAACCATACCAATAATAAGAGGTCTCAGTTCTAATATTCAAACAGGGTCTTTGTGGATAGAAGTGATTTCTCATATCATAGCAAAACTAAGTACTACAGGATATCCCAACAGGAGATACTTTCATCGTTTTGTGAATTAGTAGATGAAATACTAACTCCAAACTGGGAGATATCTAGGGAATGAATTGTTTAGATTAAAAAGAAAATCCACCTCTATAGCAACCTTTTCAGCAAAATTGTATAGAGAAGCATCCAAAATGGTAAGGCTACTAAATTGATCCCATCTCAAATAAATCTTTAGTAGTGCTTGTAGACATTTGAAATAATCCAACTAGAATAAGTTAAGCACTGATAATAATGTTATGTTTAAGATTACTTAAATAGTCTAACACTTTAATTTTCAGGAGTTGAGATTATTTTGCATAATAACAGCTCAATCCTATATCAATTTACTTGGACATATGTCCCATTGTGGAGCTTACTTACAGGTAAGCGTATGTAGGATTAAAAAAGAACTCCTTCAAATAAATAGGCTTTCATCCATCACCTGAAAGCCGGTAGGAAGAGTGCAAATAAATTTAGTGAGTAGCATGATACAATACTGATCATCATCACTGAAAAAGTTACTAGATCTTCTAGCCACATACCCTGCTTCAAAGGAGCTTCTTTTGATGATCTCAATGCCCGATAGATAGATATGGTAAGTGTGTGAGTTTTTGATTTATCTTCCAGGTTTTTTTAATGCTGCTTTTTATTACGTTTGTCTTAGTTAAATTTAGCCAGGGTTTTAGCCAAATAAGAACCCTGTGAAATAGTGTAACATAAGATATGATGACTTACCGTAGACCTCTCTGTGAACTACATTCAACACTGCAGCCATTACTCAACACACTGGTTCTACTGGTGATTTTTTCTCTCTATAGAAGAAATTTGTGAAGCATCACTTTTTGTGCATTCTTGCCATTAGAAATTGGTTCAATAATTTCTATTGCCGCTATAATATAAATAACCAAATATACTTTCGTATGCTCATAGTGTCTTGAGTGCTGCATTATAACAAGTTGATCATCACTTTAGTTGTTCTGCTTTGTGAAGGTTATTCAAATAGACTATATTTCTTCCTGGAACACGCCCCCTTCCTAACTAAATAGGGTTCCAAGAGTAAGCTTTAAGATGTATTTCAAATGTAAACTGCAAGAGTAGATGCACCAGCTCGACCAGTAGAGGGAACTGCAATACAATGCATGACAAAGAGGTCTGTGATTTCGTGATAGGGTAATAGAGTAAATACATGCAAACAAGATCAAAGATAAACGTCTGCATACTGTAGATGGGTTGATTTGCTCATTGATGTTTAAACTTTCCAATAAGCCATTTCCCCACATCAGAATTTACTCTTCTGTCTAATAACATGAAATGCTTTTAACGATTTTTCTCTTCCCACATTATTTTATGAAATAATCATTTGATCCACTCGATGTTGAGATTGCATCAGTATAGTTCCCAGAATTCTGCATGAATGTGGTGAAACGCCATAAAAACGTGGGAAATAGGTTGATGCTTTGGGTTAGTGCTTGAATATTCAATACTTGAATATTGATTGTATGCTAATGATTCTTGCAATGTTGTTGTAGATGGTTTTATGGGTTATGTTGAATTGTTTTATTTATTATGTTTTGTGGTTTATGTTGAATAGTTTTATTGATTTTTCCCACCCTGAGGTCTATCAACATTTGGTGTGTTAAAAGTAGTTTTAATAAATGCAAATGGTCCTAGGTTCCTTCCTAGGCATCTGCAGTCAAAAGATCTCAGATATCACAGTTGAGGAAGACCTCTGCTTAAGTCATAGAGAGCTGCTACAAATCAGCGTAGTCAATACTGGGCTGGATGGACCAATGGTGTCACTCACTATAAGACACCTTCACTGGTGTATTTTTGAAAACTGCCCATGGATAAAGGCAGAAGAAAAAAAATGACTAAGTCTGCAAGAAGTGTTGTGGCATTTATATTTTTTGCAGTAAATGAAATGTTTATTATGGACTAGCCACACTAGTTGGTTCACTCATCCAATACGTATGGCATAACTACATGACATTATCATCACATTTTCAATGAACTGCCCAGAGAGCTTCTGCTATTGGTATCAAAATGAAATAAATAAATAAATAAATAGCCTTCCTGTGTTTTCTTCCATCTTTTTTTCAGACTGCAGAAAATTCAACTTTTTAGAAAAAGCAAAATAGCACCTCAGTCTCCCCAGGTGTTCATCACCTTAGTATTGCTCACGAGTCTCTCTTAAGAGGCATAGTTTTGACGTGTCTAGTGATGCATCTGGCAGGTGCTCTCTTCGCTACACATCTATACCTTTGCACACATTCAGTATATTATCTCACCAGTCAGTGCCATTTAGCTGAATTTTTAATTAATGTTTTAATTATTCCTCTTTGCCTGTATTTTTTAAAATATTAAATGTTCACATAATAGCACTTATACATTACTTCCAATTATATATATATATATATATATATATATATATTCACATAACAGCCCTTAAATGAAAAAGTGTTTTAGCATAACTTTTAAACTTGATTAAAATGTTGCTATTCTGATTTTTCTAGCAATATTTTATCACTGTATTTTGTTTTGTTTTGTTGCTCTCTGTGTGTATGTGTGTGTTCCCATATTTTTCTTCTACTACTTAATGTTATCGAATTGTGCAGTACTACTGAAATTAAAGTGTTTTAAAATGATTTTTAAACAGTGGATTTAAAAAGAAATGGCACATGCAGGTGAATTGTCTCTTCCCTATCCACAAGGCTAAATCACACCCATCAGTGTGGATGGAATATAGCAGAATGTATACAAAAGGGGCTATAGCCTCTGAAGTCTAAAAACTCAGTTGCAATTCCATATGTAGGTTATAGCAGAAGAGCAGTGCTGTAGAACTAGGAGAACAGAATAGGCCTGTGGTTTGTAGTAAGTAAAAATGGCCTCCTGGCAACCATGCAGGACACTGTTTTAAACTGAAAGAGTTCTTTTAGGTTGCCTGATTTTGACAGGGGGAACAGCTGGAGGACGACATTTGATGAAGATCTGAATTGGTCCTTGTGATATCCAAGCTGTGAGAAGCTTCAACTCTTTGAATTATCCCCCAAACAGACTAGAAGTCAGTAGAGCTGTTTTAAAACTGGTGGTATGTGTTCCAACCATCCAGTCTCGATCAATACTTAGCTACCATATTCTGAACTAATTGTGGTAGTCTTCCAAATGATCTTCAAAGGTGGATCTGCATATTGTAGACACATTGCCGTCTCTGTCCAGGAGATACTGCAGTTGGCACACCAGGCTTAGCAAGTAGGAGATGCATCATGCTCAAGCTGCCACTTGGGCATCAAGAGTAAGAGCCAGATCTAATGATGCCCATGAACTGTGAACTTGGTCCTTTAAAGGGAATAAAACCCATCCAGAACAGATGGAACACTACCTCTGTCTTAGCTGGGTTGAGGCTCCGTTTATTGGGCCTTATCCAGTCTGTTGGTGATATCAGTCACCTATCCAGCATATATGCCACCTTATTTGTAGTTGATAAGAAAGAGAAGTAGACGTGGATGATGATATCTCATCTTGAAGTTCTCAGACATCACTTTTTTTTAATTCATCCTGAATGTTGTCATGAATCTCACTGTGTGCTGCCACTGCCTGTCAAGTTGGTTATAATTTAGTATATTAGCAATTGATTGGGAGTGAGGTTGTAGTTTGATATAAATAATGAAGTGTGTGATAATTAACTTTTTTGGAAATGAACATGGCGCACAGCACACCATGTAATATTAAAGTGGAAGCGTGACATGGCTGCAAGCACCAAACATAAAGCAGTAATTTGATATCTATTAAATTATTCACAAGGCATTTCAGTTTAAACGTGAATGAATGATAAGTAGCGAGAATGGGACTCTGCATGTTTGATTAGTGGGTTTCTATTAATGACTCCACCTGGATGCTGTTTGGCATGCTTAAAGATTCAATAGAGATGTATGATGATGGAGCACCCAACTCTTACTTTGGACATGTGGGAATCAAGGATGAGTAGGATTTATTTGTGTCAGCTGATATGACTCTGTACAATAGAGATCTAAGCCATATATGTCCCAACCTCCCCAGGAAAGTACTTGCATGGGTAAGTGATTCCTCAGGCAATACAACCTCTGACAGCAATTCATATGACAACTGAAAATTATTATTATTATTATTATTATTTTATTTATATATTTATTTATTTTATTTCTAACCCGCCTCTCCATCCAGATCGAGGCGGGGAACAGCAATAAATATAAATACAAGAATAATAAAATAGATAGAACACTAAAACAAATAAAAACAAATACATTATTAAAAACATATGCTGCCATAACTATTGGGAACTTCCACTAGGAAACAGAGAGCTTACAGTTATGTCTCTGGGCCAGATGGGATGCATCATTTTTTTAGGGGTGGGGGATCTAGTTTCACAAAAGTTAATTGGACAAGAAACTGCCCTTCACTTAGCATAAAATCTATCAGACCACCAGGGGTTAATCTACATGGAAGTTGTAGGTACAGGGCTGGAGGTGGGGGAGATTAGTACAAGGGCACTGGGAGGCAGAGGGCTTTAATCCTTTAACCCCCACCCCACCCATATTGTGTTCCTCCCATTCACACCAGTGGAAGCAAGAATAAGGTGCCTGGTATGGATAGGGGCCACAAGAGAAGCAATGGCTTAAAGCATCCCTACACACGCCAGGTTCCAATCCATATTTGCATATTTACTTTTATTTGCTAATTGAATGAATGGTGTCTTGATTAGTTTGACTCTATGACTCGGGTTACATACCATTATATGGAAGTCACTGATGCTGGGTGGACTTCCGTGTGTGTGCACAAAATTCCCAGCATCCAATTGCCCCCTTGGATGCCATCTATGAGCCAGCCCTAATCTTTGAGCCCCCAATCTTCTCTGGTGGCTTCAGTCTCTCTCTTTTTCTCCTTCCTCCGCTCCCTGCAATTCATCATCCACATTGCATGAGGAAGGGAGGATTTCTTACCTTCTTTCCCTTCCTTGGAATGCTGCTATAGAAGGTGATGGTGAAGAGAAAGACCTAGGCCTTGTCCTGACCTAGGCCTCTGGCTTCTGCATTTGCATCCCTTCCCGGCATCTGCATGGGAAGGAGTGTGAGTGCGGAGTTGCCACCACCACCCTGAGCACCGGGGGGGGAGGGGAAGGAATGGGACAGCCAAAGGGGGAGGAACAGGGACGTGCAGCCAGCACCCAAACTGGCTCTCCTCCCTCTCACCCTCTCTAGCTGCCCTGTTCCTCTCCCTCCCCCCCCCCCCCGGTTTTTTAAAATCTGTAATTGCGAAGGTTCACATTTACTGATAAAAAAAAAAACAACCGCAGGGGAGAGGAACGGGGTAGGCAGAGGGAGGTCAGTAGGAGGAGAGCCGGAAGACAATAGAGATTCCCCTTTCCCCTGTCCCAGCGATAGCACCCAATCAGGGTGCACCATTGTCCCCACCCCGCCTCCAACGTATTATTGGAGCAAGGCGACAGACAGCAAATGCGCCTCTGCATCTTGCTCCATGGAAAAAGTCAGGGTAATTGCGCAACTTTTTTTAAAGAGTAGCAACTGGGCTTTGCCCCTGGATAGCTTCAGAGTGGCGGCTGCATTGTGTAGACCACCTGCCGCCATTCCGAAGCCACTGTGGGGCAAACCTCTTGTCTAGAGGTACCCCAATAGAGAAAGACAACCCTCCTGATGGCCTGTGATATGCTTCCTATCCTCTTTCTCACAATAATAATTGTGTCCTGTACTATATTTGGTATGCTGTGTACCATAAATATTATGAAAATAGAAATAAAAAGGACAAGTTCACTTTCCAAAAGTAAAATTTGAGTAACTTCATAAGGTATATAGGGTTATTTTCCTCCATGAAAATGTTTGTAAAAAAATCCACTCATCAGTGGATGGTAGTTCCATTTGTGAGGGTAGTAATATAACCCTTTTAGGCTACTGAATTTATAAAGCTGGGGAAATATCTCCTGTTGTTATATGAATGGAATAGGTTACACTACAAAAACAATCCTGCAGTGGACCAGGTGGGGATCAAAAGAATCAAGCTAAGATGATGGGGGAAATCTTTTCACTGTAAGAACTGAGCTAAACAAAAGCTGGTCTGATTGGTTTTCTGCTTAAATGGAGGTGAAAAAGAGAAAGTGAAAGCTTGCTTTAAAAAGTACTATGTGAGAAGATGTTTCAGGAGTTTCAACCTCTTCTATTCCATATCGCAAACCTGTCACATCTGATCAGTTAAAAAAATAAAAGTAAATGCTATTTCTGGCTAAATGCAGCTAAATCGTTTTATATAATATTACAGCAAACATAATTTGTAAAAGAGGATATTGCTCCCAATAATTTTAATTTAAGTTTCACAAACCATGTTTGAAATTTCATACAAGTGTGTATTCTGCCATGATAATGTGGATTAGGCACAGTGGTACACATGCTTTTTGCTACCTGGAAATAGTCTCCATATTTTTTACATTATCCTTTATGAAGCAGTCTTTAAGGAAACCTCCCTTAAAAGAAGAGCTAGAGCTACATGCCAATATTTGACAATGCAAAAGAGATTACTTAGGCTGTCCTTGAGTTGACCTCCCCCGCCCCCGCCCCCCGAAAGGTATCTTGAAAGCTACAGGGTTAATACAATCCTTTTTTGGCATTTGGTTGTTTTTAATTTTTTTGTGAACTCTCCAGAGAGCTTCAGCTATTGGGTGGTATAGAAGTGAATAAAATGAATAAATAAATAATTTGAACAGAGCTTTTCTACAGAGATCTGATTTGATCCCATCAATTAGCTCTTGCCAAACCAATTGTCATAAACATTGTTCTGTACTCTTAAGTGCAGAAACAAACACTTTGCAACTCTTTACAGAAAAGTAATTGAGACAAAACCAGGCAATTTTTTTCTCCATAGTTCATATGTCAGGGGTGACCAAACTGTGGCTTGGGAGCCACATGAGGCTCTTTGACACTTCCCCTGGGGCTCTTGAGCCAACAAAGGTGTCAACACACTTTGTGTTTTCCAGCATCCTCTCAAGAGACCAAACTGGTCGGTCCCTGCCCTCTTTGGCCACTTGGGCTGCAGGCTCTGCAATGGGCGTAGGAGAAACGCCTGGTATGCTGGGCAGAGAAGACGAAGATACTGCTGAAGAAGATTTGATGGAAAGGAAATTTGAACAGCTGCCTAAGAAAAGTGGAAAGCAGAGAGGGCTGTCGCACTATCCCGTGAAAGTGTAGAGAGGAGAGAGAAAGCCTAAGCCAAAAAGGCATGAACACAAATCTAGTGGAGAGAGAACATAGAGGAGGCTACCATGCCTTGGAGAAGGGCAAGGATATGGGAACCTGTCTGCTATTCTCTTGCACCCGATTTCTGCAAGGTTCACTTATGAAGGAAGGGGAGATTAATCTGCTTCCCCCAAGTCAGTAATTGCTTTGCACTGTATGTGTGTAGCATTGAAAAAGGAACTTGTGGGAAGGATTTGAGCAGGCAATGAGTTGGGCATCTCACCTCCCTACAGTGCACCCTTTCTAATCTGACGTTGGAGCTTGCTGTGGCATCTAATCCCACATCTTTTATTCATGTAAGTATCCTGCAAAGCGTGACATCATCAACTTGCAAGATACAAAAGTATAAAGAAAATTAAAGCTTTAAGCCCGCTGAAAGGTTTGGCATTCACTGTTTAAAGAAGCAAACCCCTGTGCCTTACCTGCAATGCATCGCTCCCTCGCTAGAAAGAAAGCGACTTGCAATGTTACTATGAAACAAATTGCAAACATTTTTCATCTGCATACCCTCCTGGGCTAAGAGATGAAGGAAAAACAAGCTAACCCAGCCTTGCAAATAGGCCCACAAAAGTTACTAGCCTGCAAAAAAATAATAATAAAAGAAGTGTGCGAGTTTTCCGGGGTGTGGCAAAGAAAATCCATCCCTGCTCCATCATCATGGTACTTTTCTTTGCTGGGTGCAGAGTAAGGGTGGAGCGTTCCCTGCCCTCTGCCTGCTGCTCTTTCATCCACTTGAAATTCTGTGTTACCTGTGGCTACTAGGTGAATGCAAAGCTGTATTACCTTCATTAAAATCACAATCACCACTTTAGCATTCACTGGAGAAGCTGACACACTTAATTAAAAATAGTTAATATATGCTCATAAACATTGGACGGTTGTTAGAAATTTCGGCCACTTCGTCTTATCTTAGCATACGTTTTGGATGAGTTGGGGGTCCCTAACCTGCTCAATTGAACTGGTGACCTTATGTATGAATATGATCTTCCAGTCCAGATGATCTTCCCCACTCCTGTTTATTGGGTGAGGGATGAAGAATCATGCGAATTGGCTGCCTTTGTAATCAAAGCACTATAGAGCATCCACTCCAAGGTCAGCTTTGGGTGGAAGGGATTTTGTGTGTCAGCACGCAAAGCAGAGCACACCTGTGACTAAAATATGCAGTGTTTAGGTAAATAAGTTCATAAAACAGTAAAAGAAAGATGGACTACCAGTGTAAGATACCTATCAGAAAGGAAATATAATCGGCAAGGCTATGCTTATAATCAAGCATCATTATTTCACAGTGTTTGCTTTACATGCTGTGTAGTTGCTAGTAGCAACTGGCCTCTTTTCAAGATCTTTCTGTCAGAATATGCAGCAGTGGCTCTTTGAGTCCTGCATGAAGGGAAGGCAATGGACCAGTTTGTATGATTTCCAGCATTGTTAACAAGCCATGGTGGCTCATTAACCACACTGTGGCCCTGTTCAGAAGACACCTTAAACCGCGGCTTTAACCACGGTGAATAAGGCTTTTTGCCGTAGTTTAAGGTGTCTTCTGAGCAGGGCCATTGTGTGCGAGTCACATGCCAACCCAATTAACTTCATTACTCTCACCAACACAATTTACCATGTCCGAACCGGTGAGGGTGGATTGCTACCATGGTTGATAAACCACCCCAGAACCTAAAACAGCCCATAGGTTATGAATGGTTTGTTAATCATGGCAGCAACCCACCCTCATTGGGTTTGGATGGCACAATGAACTTCGCCGGGTGCTGGCAATCGTCCAAACTAGGCATCACCTTCAGTGAGCACTGTTGCGATTCTTCTCTGAGAGAGGAAGTAGATAATCCGTGAAATGCTGCCAATTACCTTGCTATCATTCAGATTATCAGATTATATCGTTTCCCAAGGGATGAAGCTGTGCTCACTAGGAGCCAAGCTAAGAGGTAAGGGGGCTGCTGTTTGCAGGACCTTCAGAATGCAGGTGAAAGGTATCCTAAAGGGCAAGCTGGCTGGGTGAATAAGGCAAGAATAGGGGATGGAGGAGGGATAAATAGCCACATGAGTGTCATTAATTTTGATCCATTGTCCTGGATATAGGTCTCTATGCACAAGTAACAGCGCTTTAGTGCTAAGCCTGTTCAGCAAAAGTTAAAAATTTGGGACAGGTTTATTTCCAAAAATTGGAAAAGGTCAGTACTGTCCTTAGCCACAGTTTTGCAGGTGTCATCTGAATGGACAGTAGCCAAAGAATGAGGCACAGGCTGGTATTGTAGCTTCTGTTTGAGTTTCGCATTCAAACACATTCGTAAGAGTCTTTCCTGACAGTTCTTTTTCTGACTAGATTCCCCAGTAATCCCAAACGCAATGACATTTTTCTTAGGTTTAACTACAGTCAAATTATTCTTCATCCTTCTAGGATAACATCTTATGAGTTAAATGGAAATAACCCTTAATGCTGGCCGCTGTTATGGGATGGTGCCCTGGTGTTTTGTTTTCTTTTGTTTTAGATTTGTTTATTTGTATATAGTCATCAGCCTATCACAAAATAAACATTTAATTAAAGGTACTATCAATATAAAATAACATATTTACGTAAATAAAATCAAAACAAACCCATATAATATAAAATAAAGTTAAAATTCTGGTTTTCTAGCTAAAATATGTAAATTTTCACAAACCTGTATACAATTATACATAACATTATATATAATGTATACATAACATTATGAATCAGCCTGTTTCCCTAACATCATTTACTGTGGTTAAAAAAATGTGCATTCTTTGCAGTTAGATTATCTATCTTGCCCACAATGCAGATATATTACAATCCCATGGACAGATCCCCCCAATATCTCTCTAAAATCTGACCAAACATTGTTCTCTCAGCACATTATACAAATAACAATATATAATAATATATAGAACTTCCATCTGTTTTGAACCACAAGGGGAGGTATGCTCAGGATATGGCCTAATCCTGTATCTTTCTTCTAACACAGCTCAAGGCATCAGATTTAACTGGGCTTTAATAAAGGTCATCCTGTCTCTAAATCTCTACAAATCTTTTAAACAACAAGGTAAACCAAAAGAAGTGTAAGGAAATTCAGAAAACAATAAGGAAATAATATTTCAGGTATGAGTTTGTTTATCATATTTTTATTCATCCGTTCTTCCAAGAGTTTCAGGATGGGGCACATTGGTGTCATCCTCACAACAACCTTGTGAAGATGCTTAGACTGAGAAAAAGTGACCTGTCCACTCCACTCAGACAGATACATAGAGGGGAAAGATTTGAACCTGGATTTCACTTCTGTCCACTACAGTTGATAATACTGTACTTCTATAGCTTCCAGTTCAGTCTGTATGTCTTCTTGATGTGTAGCAAATAGTTATTTCAAAAACAAAATGAAGATTCATTTACTGTAGTTACGTTCAAATGTACAAAAAGCTGTCTCTTCGTACAATGAAAAGTCTTTATACTTCAAGAGCAAAGAGAATCCATTTGATTTAAAAATTCACTCTGGTATTGATGGTTCCCCGTTGCCAACCACCACGGATGTGTATTTCTTTTTAGTTTAAAATACAATCCCCACCTTTTTTTTAAATCCATGTTTAACAAGGATAATTTTCAGTAAAACTGCCCCCTTTTCTTATATAATGCTAAACTTTGGATGAAACCATTACTGACTTCATTCTATATAAAAACAGAACGTTGAGGATTATTTATATATTTGTATTCTGAACTAAAATTCAGGCTAAACATCTTTTCCTCATGGCACTGCTTCCTGGAACCTTTATTATTGTTGTGCTGACATTTGTAAAGTTTTAACAAATGCCTCAGGAAAAGGTCACCTAGCAGAGACGTTTTTCTCCCCCCAGAAACCTCTAAAGGACAGTGAGTGAAGGTTCACCTGATAACTCAGTTCTGATGATAAAGAGTAATTTTCCTTTCTTCAAGATAAGAACATCTATGCTTTTCATCATGATGTTGATTGGTTGGCTGGAATGCTGTCCTCCCCATGATGTCACTAGCTTAAAAGAAATATTAGAACTGAATCCTCATATAGCTTTCTTAGTCCCTACGTTTTCATTATAATTGATTCTACATACACTGGTCATGGATCTTTAAATCTCCCAGTGCAGCAGGAGATAAAGCCTCCACATCTGCAGTTGCACATGGTCTCCTCCAGCTTTTAATTGCTTTCTTACCTTCTTGCCAAGTAATTCTCCAGGTAAATGGCACAACTTGTACAACAGGCGGTTAAGATGTGATTGATAGGAATAAGGAGCAAGCTAGTGGGAGCAGCTCCACCAGATTTGTTTCCTAATGCAGCTGGAGAGCTTGCAGGATCTACTTTGGGTTTTTATTAGAATCCCAAGATCCACCAATCAGAGCCTGATGCAAGAGGCATACACTTAGAATTAAAAAAAGTCTGAGTCTAGAGTTTGTTTTCAGTATCAGAACTGAACATACCACGTAGTCCTTACGTAGTAAAACCCACTCCTGGTTACCCCAGGTTTTCTTCATTTCAGCTGCATAAATGACGGTTGGGGGATTTTCTTGTTCCTGCTGCTGTTAAATAATTGGGAGTAAGAAATCCTTGTCAAACTCCTGGAAATCATCCAGAGTTCTACATGTAGATGCAGATATACCTTCTGCTCATCTGTGATTTAAAGGTATTGGTAAACAGGTGGCAACCCTATTCTTCATGTAAATCTAATTTTCCAGACCTTTAAAACAAACGTGTATGTTTACAGCGGTTCAATACATTACTTCTTAAGGTTTGATTTTAGTGAGAGGACTGACTAAGATTCACGGCACAATAAAATAAGTATCTTACAAGATTTCCATCTACAGTATTTTTGGCTTGAACTGAACATCCCCAACAATATTATTATAGTGAAGCCATTTGTATTGAATTGATCTGAGGTCCTACACATTTGCTTCAATAGAGTGAGTGACTCCATACACATCTCTTGGCATAGCCAAAGCTGTTTCTTCTATTTGAACAGAAAGAAAAGGTTATTGGAGGCACGTTGTCTTTCAATATGGCTAATAGCTTGGATTTGTCTTTTCTTTTCTACAGAAATGTTTTTGTCCCACTTCAGTCATCTCTTTTGTAAGTTTACAATCCTCATTTTTGTAAGCCTTTGCTTCTTCCCACCTATCATTATAGTTGCTATTTTCTGTATCTTCACCGTCAGGGATGAAATAAGAAGAATGCTGTTGGTACAGACCAAGGATCCAGTTTCTTGTTTCCAATGGTAGCTATCCCGATAGTACCAATAAGAAGCTCACAAACAGGGTACAAAGTTGTCAGTCTTTCCCCATTATTTGTTTCCAGCAACTGGTATTCAGTACTGGTACACCGCTTTAGAAAACTAAGCTTACATTTTTAGCTATCATGGCTAATAGCTTCTGAAAGTCCTATCTTGTATAAATTTGTCCAAACCTCTTTTAAAGGCAGCTAAGCTAGTGGCCATCACGGTATTATGCAGTAGTGAATTTCATAAGTACATTATGCAAGATTGGAAGAAGTAGTCCTTTCTGCCCATCCTGACCCTACTGCCAATCAATTTCACAGGGTGACACCCTATGCTCTGTTATTATAGGAAAGGTATTGTATTATGGACAAGCTAACCCACAATGTAAAATATGTCTTCTTTGTTGTTGTGCTTTTTAAACAGCAATTGCAGGGAAATCAGGATCAGGACCCCAGATCACTGAGTGAAAGTTAAGCATTCCCTCTATACCCTAGTCCTGACAAAAATGCCACCCCCAACTGCTGTTTGCTTGCTGTCCAAGTTTTTATTGTAAATAGCACTTTGGGAAGGGTGATTTTCCTTGGCATATGGCTTGAGAGAAGGATTAATCTCTGTGGTTACTATCTTTTTTTAAAAAGCACCTTTACAAACTACATCTTAAATAACATACATTTAATGTAACATGTAATGACCATTAAAAGTGCAGCCCCCTGGTTTTCTCCTGCAACATGGTTAAAACTAGCAACCTTCAGAACTTGCAAGCTACCACTCAGACTGAACAAACAAGTTGCTAGTAAGCATGCAGCCAGTGAACAAGGATTTGTACATAGTATTCTAAATGTAGATATGCCTAATTTGATGGGCCCACACTTATTTTCAATTCCATATGCAATATTGAATTAATGAATTAGTGTAACATGACAGCAAGAAATTCGGAGTTGTTATTGTGGGAATGTGGAGTGTGGGAAATAATGAGGCAGACACAAAATTGGGATTTAAAGCGAGCACCCTCATCAAACTACAATTCCCAGGATTCTCCAGGGAAAGCCTTGTTGGTTCAACTTCTATCAGCAATAGTAGTGGAGCTAATGTAGTATGATTTCTAATGTGACCCAAATTTCTGTTTCTTTTTAGTTTCAGTCATTTAAAATCCCTCATTGAAGGTATATGTGAAGTTAAGGGGGAAATTGCCCCAATCTCACTATCTTAAATTAAATTGTACTCTGTATATGATTTTCCTAGTAGCTTTGCAAGCTTCAGCACTGGAGAATCTGTAAACATAGCTCTTTGAATATGAAAGCCTGTGAAAGAACACTTTCATTTTCATACTGTCAGCAAAAGGTGATACACTAGAAACTCGACCTGTGTGTGTGCCTTAAATCCACATAAATCAAATAAGCCACAAAAGTATGCCATGAGAGGACAGGACTGCTCAGGATATCTCAATGGCATTATTTATTCAAATATTTTATATTCAGCTATCAGCAACGAGAGAGCTGGGATTAGGCATACTTGGTGAATGTGATGGATGAAAGAAATGCCTAAAGCAACATTCCTCATTTCTTGAAGGTCCATCTTTGTCTGAATGATCTGGATCTCAGCTCTCAATATTTTCCCCTGTCCCTGCATTTTAAAAAGCAGTGTATTTAGTGTCATTGGTCTTATTTCCAAAATTATGTATATTTTTCTCTGGCTCTGTGAAGTGACAGCAGGCATAAAAAGAAGCCGGTGTTTATTTTAGCTTTTCCTGACCTACTTTGGCTAATCATCAGACGCAAGGACATCACCAACAAAAGTATGACATATATTCGTTGCAATACATAGATGCACTCTTATTCATGGGGTGTCTTAGATCTAAAGTGGCTGCAGTGAGATCTAAAAGGTGGCTGTGTCCTAGAACTCCAAAATTATGTTCACCTTTAATTCTCAGTGTTCCGAATTGCCAAAAAGGCAGCACCAGTAGCAAAACAAAAAGTACTGCCAGCTAATTCATCCCCCTAATAACATAATAGCCTTGCACTATTTTGTTCATTAACTGCTCTTTTGGAATACATTTGCATAATATGACTTGAAATGAATTATTTTGCTGGATTGCATTTTAGCATCACAGAAACAAAGTCGAAAGGGATCAACTGAGTTATTAAGTCTAATCAGCACTGAAATTGGGAATATATAAGGCACTAAAAACCAGCATCTGTCTACTCCCTCTTATAACAAGCCATGGTAAAATATATTTTGCACTTTATCTAGGTACTGAGTGTTCCATTGCCTATGTGCTTTTTAAGGGGTTCAGAGAAGGCCGAAGGTGCAGCCCCCCTGGGACTGTAAAAAGTCAGATAGGCGATTGCATATTTGAATGCTCCTACAGCATCAACACTTCTTAAAAGCCTTGCTGTCTTGGACCTTCAACCTGTGTGTAAATAATTGGAATCTTTGCACACTGGGCATGAACCCCTATTAGGGTAGTCCCTGAAATCTAGGTAACAGTCAGATGGACGATAGCATATTTGAATGTTCCTACAGCATCAACACTTCTTGCATATGATGGCAGAGACAAGCCTCCTGGAGATATCCACACTAGGAATTTATGAAAAGAAATTGCAAGATTAAATCTATTTTAGAAATGTTCTCTTGTTCTGTTTTTCTTACCCCCAGTGAAGACAGAAAACCTACTGTCCCCATTTTTATGGATGATCTGTCAGCTGCCGTACATTAATCTTTCAGTAGTGTTGCTTACCAAGCCTGTAATGATCAATTGTAATACTTCATTAGTTTTGTTTTGCTTCACTATATGCCCCTTGATGGTGAAGAAAATTAAGTATCATGTAATCAATATTAAATTATAGTGATGGCACAGTGTGTTTTTTACTTGCAGTATATCTGTGTGCTGTGCCATTAGATGCATGGGTTTGTTATGTGATGTGCTCTCATTAGACCTGTGTACAAACTTGCACACATTCTAATGAGACCTACACACTGACTTATAAGGAATCTTTAGACATTGGCAATAGAGCGTCTGTGGCTAAGTAAGGCGATTCTTACCCAAATAAATCCACACTATTGAAGAAGATAACACCACAATGGCACATTTATTTAAGTATAAACAGATTCAAATGCACAAGCTAGTTTTGGGGAAATTAGCTGAGCAAATGGAGGCTTAAAAGTACTTTCAAGACTGTGAAAGGAGTCTTATTGAGACTTAGAGCACAAACACACACAGACAGTAGGGGAAAGAAGGGAGGGAATCTCTAAAAGCAATATACCTTTCCCTGGACTGAAGCCCTTTCCTGAAGACAGCAACTAGCGTAGGTTGCAGCTCCTGGTCTCAGTGGAGAGGAAAGAAGGAGCAGGAGCCTTTCCTCTGAGAGGAGAGGCTCAGCAATTTCAGCAGCATGCCCCCATGCTTCTAAGAAGGGGGTGGGTGGGGCAGAGACTCTCAAAACCTGAGGGGTTTTATACAGTCTAAAGAAAAACAGTGACATCACTGTTCATAAGCACTGGAAGTGATGTTACTTGCCATGGGGGAAAGACATAACAAAAGAGGGTATTTGGGGATAATGGCTGTAATTGCCAGAACTATTCTTTTAACAAAAGATGATTTCACATGCGAATGACTGCCTCAACGACTGGTGTCCAGACTGGAGTTCAACAATAGGACCCATTGCATTTGCATGACCAGGTGCATTACCAGCTATCACTGTTGCCATTCAGCATTCATATTTAGCTCAATTTTATTCCCACCTTTGCCTCTGGGGAATGCATTTTAAGCCTGACGTGATTGCTCACAGCCCCATTCCTGTGCCGGAAGCGGGGAATGAAGATACCTTGACTTTTTGGCTGCTTCAAAATGGAGTCAGTACTGCTCGTAACAGGTTAGCCTTATAAACACATCTACTTTTTTCCAAATGTAATCAAATAAGAATTCACAAGCACTTGCCCATAGTTGGTATTTTCCCCCCTTGCCTCCCAATTGCCATATCTTGGGCAGACATCTACACTGATATTTCACCAGGTGAAAAGGTTGATTGGAGACTATTAACCTTTAGAAAACCAAAAGCTCCTGGAAAACATTTTGTGCAATACTGCAGAACTTTGAAGATGCTGCCTTCATCCTTCATCTAAAATGCCTTGCATTTATTTTCAGGACTGAAAAGCTGTCAATTAAATTATGAGGTCCCAGCCTGGGTTAATTTATAGGAAAAATGCATCTTCATGGTTGCAAAATAAATCCACCATTCCAGGCTCTGTGTATTGACTTGAGATAGTAATAGTAATAATAATAATAATAATAACAATAATAATTCATTTCTTACCTGCCTCCCTGTTTGGATCGAGGTGGGGAGCAACAGTAAATATAAAATATGATAAAATACATAAAACTGATTAAAACATGGTGCACATTATTAAAATAGCAATAAAACATCATAAAAAACATCATAACAACGTTCTAAAACTCCACTGGATATTTCCAAAGCCCCTTTAATTTTAGTATAAGCCATTTTGGTTTCAGTATAAAGAAGCTCTTCTCTGGAATTTGCCTGTAATGGGGGTGGGAAGCGGGAAATGATAAACATAACAATTACATTTAGAGTGAAAAACCTGCACATTTAGGACCTGTAATTGGTTTCTGTTCAATTAGGAAGTGCTCACATTCATGTAGATAATGTGTGTGCGTGTTTTAAAAAAACACACACGTGGAGTCAAGCAATAATTCCCTTTTATCATCTTTTCCCATACCTTGCTCGGCTTGCTTCTCCGGCAGGCAGAATTTACCAACGGCCCAATTCTAAACTTGTTTGCTCAGAAGTACCACTGATTTCAGATCTGCTGAAGGTTTGCAGCCCAAGAAGCTGCACTGAGCAGGGGGTTGGACTCGATGGCCTTATAGGCCACTTCCAACTCTACTATTCTATAATTCTAAGCCTATAAACCACTACTTCATTCTGAGTACTCAAAACCATTATTACTGATTTTATATATTTGGAACATTTGGTATAGGTAACCTGGAACTGGAAGAGGGCAGGTGTGGTTGAGAGCTCATGGCTTATCCAAGATACCCAATTTTACCTTTATTGCCATTAACCACGTTATGGAGAAAGGATTATCAACTGACTCTCAATAGCTGTTATGATAGCTAAATAAAGCCTCCATGTTCAGAAATAATATATCTTTGATTGCCAGATGCTGGGAACAAGCAGGAGAGATCTCTCTTTCTGTCTCGCTCTCATGAGCTCTCCGAAGGCATCTGTTTGGCGGAATGCTGAACTAAATGGTCCCTTCCTCTGACCTGGCAATGCAGTGTTTTCCTCAATGAGAGCTGTGCTGAATGTCACTTCATTAACAAAAAGACCTGATGATAAAGGTGATGTATGAAAGATGTAGAAAGGAGAAGAATAGGCATGCTGGTCACTACAGTAGCAATAATTGATAAGAAAATAAGTAATACTTATTTTCTTAATCATGATCAATAACTTGAAAAAGATATATGCATTCTCCTACAAAAACTTGAAAATAGTTAATCCAACAAAAGGACTGTGTATGAAATTTGGTCCTGATCCTGCAAACTTCCATGGGTTTATTTGCATCACCCCTTTTTTGGTGCACCCAGGGGGGTTCACTCCTTTGCGTGTAATCGCACAGGGTTTTGATGGTACATTGGATGCCTCCTGACAAGGGAAGGCTGTGTATGAAGTTTTGTCCTGATCCTGCCAATCTTCAAGGGTTCATTTGTGCCACCCCCTTTTTAATGCATCTGGAATTAAGCCCCTGTAGTTTACCTCATACCTCTCCCCTCTCATTGGAATGTTGTGGATGGTTTAAACAGGCAGCTACAGTGTTTTCAGTGGGTGAAACAGCACCACTGCTGGGGCGAGAAGACTGCAGCAGGACAGGGGCTGCGGGGATGATTTAGATTATGCACAGTAGTTTAATAAGCTACACATAGAGCCTATCTACACTACTGCTTTAAAACGGTTTATAACAGTTTTAAACCGGTTAATAACCGGTTTAAAACTGTTATAAGCCATTTTAAAGCAGTAGTGTAGATAGGCTCATAGACAAAAAAGAAAAGAGTATCTTATTTGTCTGATTGTGTGGGTGATAAGAGTAGATGATTTTCAAAACGAGCTACTGTAAGTTTACTGTCAGTAAAACTGTAAGTAAAACTATTATAAACCATTTTAAAGCAGTAGTGTAGATAGGCTCATGGACAAAAAAGAGTATCTTATTTGTCTGATTGTGTGGGTGATAGCTGATTTTCAAAACGAGCTACTGTAAGTAAAACTGTTATAAACCGTTTTAAAGCAGTAGTGTAGATAGGCTCATAGACAAAAAAAGAGTATCTTTGTCTGATCGTGTGGGTGACAAGAGGAGCTGATTTTCAAAACAAACTGCAATTAGCTTATTAACCCATCATGGCTTAAAGTGACATCTGAATGCAGCCAGTGGCAGAGAATTGGTCTTGGGCAGGGGGCCTCCAAGGATATGTACTAAGAGTCCAATACAAAAGCACCATTTGCAATTCCCTCAGAGTACTTCTACACAGAAGTTTTGATACATGATCGATGAAGAACTTTAGCAACTATAGAAGACATTGGAAAAATGCTAAGTAATCTTTACTGTGTGTCCTAAAAAGGATTTTTGATGTACCGGTTTTATAACTGAGTTTTATAAGAGATCCCTGGAGAACGTGGAAACTAATTAGGTTTTTAGACCGCACCATAGTTAACTGTATCCTTCCGTCACTTGGCTGGCACACTCTAATATTGCTTTACTGTAGTGATGCAAAGTGGGGTTCGCTCTAAGAAATGGGAAACCAGTCAGTTGTTGGGATAAAGTGGAGCAATGTAAAGCTTAAGTCAATTCATACAATCATCTTCTCGCCACAGCCTCACGTTTGGAGATTCCAGTAGAAACTGTTCTTTTCAGTAGGTTGCCTGCATGCCTCTCTTCCCACCATTATGTACCCAGTGAGCCTAATTTTTGTGCTGTGTCAGGTGAATCTATCAGTGTATAGAAAATCCAGATTCCACAAGGAACTCTCCCATTTGGTTCCTGCCAAACACAATTATAACAGTTGATTACCTTTTTTCTGGAACTATAATAATGTTTCTATGGACCTTCATAATATTTTACTGGTAAACTATCTACATGTTCCTGGCCATTTTCATTATCGGGCAGAAGGTAGTGCATAGTGGAGAAAGAAAAACTGGGTGAAGCAATCCTTACTTTTTGTAGGTACAATGTGCCTTCATTCTTGGACTATTCTCAGAGCAAATGCCTTAAACTTAGGACGGTCTGGAAGATGCAGGCTCTTTCATGCAACATAGTCTCATATCGGTGCCTAACAGATGATGCTAACCAAATAGAATGGAGTTGTGGCTGAGCAGCCATGCGCTAAAGAATTATTATATAATGCATTTTTCTTTCCAATTACTTAGCCGTGGAAGGTATATAGTGAAATTATTAAAAAGTGAATTAATTCAGCTTTCTAATTAAGAAGAAAATTAGGAAGGGGACTGACTTATTTATTCCAGATCTGTAGTTTACCATTTTTAAAATGTGCACCGGGCTAGAGCCTTCTTAATTACTTAGCTCTTGTCACTTTTCATTACCATGGAAATCATGTTATTCACATGGTAAAGGTGGAGTAAAATATGTCCTAAGGGGAGGGGGCAGGCAGAAAAATTGCTGTGGGCAGACAGTTGATGCAAGTGTTCCATTTACTCCTCATCTGTATTCTGGTCCCAGGAGGGGCTGCATGTATGAGTTCAAGGCAATTGTACTTTTATTTTTGTCCTCTGCAAGACAGGTTGTTGGCTCTTGTATGGAATTGATCTGCAGGATTCTATTTGCAGGCAGGTAATTAGCATACAATGCCAGCCCATATCAGACACATTTGGAATGGGAGTTGAAAATATGCTGGCTGAACAGTGCAATTTTATTTTTCATAAATGGAATGAGATAAACAGAGTTGGCTTACTCTCTTACTCAAAGCCTATCAATATAGCTCTTACTTACATCCCATATAGTTTAACCATGCTAGCTGGGAATGATGGAAGTTGCAGACCAACATATCTGGAGGGCACCAGGTTAGGGAAGGCTGCCTCGTCGGATGAGGCTTCTGTGGTTTCCACAATGGGGTCTGTGTAAAGATTTCCACTGGCCATTCACCTCCCGGTCCTTGGGACTTTTCTCACTGCTTGCTCGCTCACTTGGGGAGAGCAGATGAACAAGGAACAACAGCAGAGAGAGAAATCAGCAGAGGTAGCAGGCTCCAGGGCCTGGCAATGGGTCCGTTATTGGCGTGTAGGCCTTGGTAGCTTCTCAACAGTGCTGAGCCCTAATGCCAGCCCTGTGCCTCTCCATGGAAAGTGCAGAAACGTGTCAGTCATACGGATGTGTAGGTCTGGAAATAAAACCTATCCTTAAGACGACAATACATTTGCAAACCTATTGTTCCATCTCCCCTGGCTAAAGGGCATCGCAGTTAATAAGAACAAGTAACACTAAAACTATGGGAAACGTCTCTCTCTTTTTTAATGCAGCGTTTGGTTGATTTTCCCTCATGGTGTTATCGATGTACCCACATGAACAACCTTGCACTTCTCCCATGCGGGTGAGGACATTTGACTGGAATAGGTTGCTGTTTGCATAATGTTTAGCACTTCTTCCGTCACCCTTCACAATTTCAATATGCTGCAGAGACAGTAATGTCATAAGGCTTTTGCAAGTTAGCAAGTCTGTTTATAGATCAGCCTTTCCTATTTTTGAGTGCCTGACATAGGTTAGAGAAATATTTATGTTCACATGCAATGTCCCCCTGCACCAAAAGTTAACATAATCTTTTGACACAAGCAGTGAGAAAATCTAATTTCTTCCCATTTCTCTGGCTGCCATCTTTCAAGCCTGATATTTATTACTGTATTGTCAACCATCTTCTTTTGATGGCAAGATATTAGGCTGACCATATGAAAAGGAGGACAGGGCTCCTGTAACTTTAACAGTTGTAGAGAAAAGGGAATTTCAGCCGGTGCCATTTGTATGCAATTAGTTCCTGGTGAAATCCCTCTTCATCACAATAGTTAAAGTTCCAGGGGCCCTGCCTTCTTTTGTATCTGGTCACTCTAGTATAGTGCCTGCAACTTTAACTGTTGTGATGAAGAGGGAATTTCACTAGGAACTAATTGCATACAAATGGCACCGGCTGAAATTCCCTTTTCTCTACAACTGTTAAAGTTACAGGAGCCCTGTCCTCCTTTTTATATGGTCAGCTTACAAGATATGCAAGCTTTTGAGAAGTACAGGTATCAAGCAATGAAGAACAGATTCTTCGACATAAATGTATCACTCATAAAAGCTTTTGTCTTTGTTTCACAAAGACAAAGTATTGTGCTATGAGAAACAAATTGATTAAATAATTAAATGAGCCCAAATCATGTGTTCCCAGAGAAACCTTGCAGTCTGCCTCCAGTGGGAAACTGAATTTTACCACATCCGTCTGCAGGGATATGGTTGGGTTATCCAGTAGCTCCTGATACAGCAGAATAATCCACCCTCAGAAAAATGGTGGGCTTCACTGAAGGTAGGTAATTCTCAGTGGTGCAATTAGATCATTTTTGACTCTGGATTTAATGGCTTTATGGGAATTCCCTCTTTAGCTGATGGTAATGTGAATTACTTGACTTACTTCAAAATGTGACATGCCAGCCCTGCTGCGGTTTGGGTGCTCCTGCTATTCTGCTGAGTGAGACTATGGACCTCTGCTCCAATGTACTGTCCAGATGGGCTGGTGATTTCTTAGTCTTGGGAACATTTAGAGATGGGGCACAATTCATTTGGTTCACATTTTAATAGGAACCAACCTAATTTGCATTTTTCAATTCCCGTGTTGTTTGTCCCTGTATCCCAAATGTGTTACAGTGCTCTAGTACTGGCATGTAGAGTAGCTGGGGGTTTTTTTAACCACTCTTGCCCACTGCGTCTATAGCCTGTCGAAACAACTCATGAACAACTCATGGTTCTGGGTTTGCAAGTAATGACAACCCATAGTTAAAACATTCTGGAATTCACAACCCAACAACAAACCATGGGTTCTCTTCCTGGGTTGTTCATGGTTAACAACCTATAGTTAACCCATAGTTCTGAGTTCGCAAGTAATGGCAAACTAAGATTCAACAATCAATACTCAACCCATACTCTTGGTTGTCATTACATGTGAACCAGGTCAAATCTACTTCCTCAAGGCTCTTATTTTAAAACAGCAATTTTAACATTCACGGTTAACCTTGAAAGGTTTTATAGAACTCACAACAGACAGGTGAATGAAGTTAAGCAATATTTAGAGCAATACACAAAAATGATACAGTGCATTAGACTAAACTGACAATTGTTATCTGTTTGCGGGGTGGGGACATTTGTAAATATATAAGTTGGTTGAAATTTTACATGTGAAGTGTGACCTATTATTAAAATTTTCTGAGCCAGACAGAAAACTGAATACAGACTGGGGAACAGTGCTTAATAACAGTGACATTTCCTGACAAAGCAATTCTTTGCATATCAGCTGTTCTAATTATGCTGAAGCTGAGAGCAGCTGTTTAACCCATTCACTAGAGGATGCTTCCTCTTGCGAAACCCACGATATAGACATTCATTTAAGTGTCACTCTTGCTTGGCACAGGACATTTTAAGTGCATGGTTTGTTTTAAAAGTGATGAACGCAAGTCTAGATGGAATCTTTTATTGAAGGAAAGCCTGAATAGGAGCAGATTCGAGAAGGGAATTGGGTTGGAAGGCAAACCTTAAGACAAAATAGGGTTGTATGTCAGGATCAGACAGGTGGTCCAAGATTTGAAGAAACAAACAGACAAGCAGGTTTAGGGAGAAAGAAGTGTCTGTGAAACTGAAAGAACAAATTGGTTGATGAATGTCTTGTCAGCCTCTTCTTGACTCTTTTTGCTGAAGTTTGTAAGAGGCAGTGGCTATGCAGACAGCCAAAGTAGTTCTGGGGGTGTCTATACATGGGGAAAGCCCTGGGGTGGCTCTGCACTGCCACTGGGTTGTTTATATGGCGCAGAAGCCACTGCAGAGCCATCCTAGGGCTTTCCCCTGAAGCTCCGAAATGAAAAAGTTGGGGACTTACTCCAACATTTTTCCCTGGAGCTAGGCGACGACTGTGCATCTGTCATCTGTCGCCGCTCCAGAGGCATGGCTGGGCAGATGGAGGCCCCTGATTGGTCGCCATCTGCCCGGACGGGGGGAGGGGGCGTGCCAGCAAGCCAAATAGCCACTGGAATGCCTCTGAGCTTCTCCAGCATGGGGAGAAGGATGCTTCTCTTGGAAAGTCAAGGTGAAAAAAAAAGCTTAAAGAAAATGTGGAGGGATGCACGACTGCATAGCGGCATTCGTGCGGCAATGCGCAGTTGCACGGCGGTGCACAGGCTGCGGTTCATGGGGCAGCGGATGCTCCTCCTCCTTGGATGCAAACCTCACATGAACTCCTTAGCATGGGGACAACCCTGCAGGAGCTCATGCGTGAGGTTTTGAGGGCCTCGTGGCGCCAATGCATCATTGTGAAAACAGCCCCCGGGGATGTTTCTTATTCTAGCTGCAGAAGAAAAAGTTAGATGGATGAATCCAGATGCCACAGTACCTACAGGGCTTTTGCATGGGGTTTCCATCTCATTGGACTCCTACCCATTCGATTCTTCACAAAACAGCTCAACAGTGCAATCTTATTCGTGCCTACTCAGAAGTAAGTCCCATTGAACTCATTGGGACACCCCCAGGTATGTGTGTATAGGATTGCGGTAAAAACGAAAGATCATCAAATTGTATGCTGGAGCTTAGTTAATGAAACCGGACAGGAAAGGCTTTGATTGGTTGGGAATGGCTGTTCACTCGTTGAGCTTTCTCAAACCAGGGGACTATCCGAAGAAGAGGGTCTTCAGCAAAGTCAGCCATCTTTTATTCTCAGAGTAGCCCAACCAGCTCACCTGGCCTTTAGTCTGGCTGGTTTTTGCATCCTTTCCTTCCTCCTTTCACTTACGACCCAGTTTATATATGCAGCAGAATGAAGTAGTACGGCCTTATTTTTTTTTACTTTTTATTGTACCATTGCAGGCTACATGTGCAGAGATTTATTTTGAAGCTATATGTGATATGCCTAGCTTGTATTCACCGGCTGATAATCTTTCAGGGTTAATGACTATGTGCTTTTCTACACCACTTGCAGGGAGCAAACAGCTCTAGGCAGTAGTTGTCCCTCATGCTATCCCCTGGGTTCGCCTTTATGGATTTATAGTGAAAGTGCACTGCAGATATTATACTCATCATTTTGTATAGTTGCCCAGACTTAAGCTTAGGTCTCGTGCATCTCACCCACAAAATGACCCTAAAATCTCTCTGAATGTTTATTGCTTATTTTCTTTATGTGGGCAAAAATCTCATTAGTATCAGCTGCTTTCAGCTGAGGAACTAGCCTTTAACCTTGCAGGAGGCTCTTAATGGCTGTAGCTCATCTATTTGTAGACCGAAAATAGTCTTCCTGATGTACTCAGAGTCAGTGTGTTATCAATGTATCATGATATTAGTCTGCAAAAGCATGCAAGACACCTGCAAGCTTAAAAACATCTCTTAATCATTCTGTGTCACAATTTTGTCATTAAAGGGATAAAATATATTTGACATAACAAAATTATGATATTTAATGACAAGGAATTCTATTAGCATTTATCTTGCATATTTTGTGGTCTACCAGAGAGTATCGTGATGTGTTCTGGTTAGCATGCATTTTGGTTCAGATAAGACCTGAATTAACTAAAATTTAGCTCATTTGAGTCTTATGTATTGAGGCGTTAAAACTGCTTCCAAACTGGTTTGGGAATTTAGTTCTGTCTCTACCATTCCCTTGCTGACTCTTGAAAGTATGCTACCAGATATGCTGAATATGCATGTGCAGTATTTTGGAGACTGCTTCTCAATTTATTTCTATCTCTTTTCTTCTCAGCTGCAAACACCCAAGTCTAAACCATATATACTTTGAATCAGCTAAGAATGGCATGTTGGAGGAAATACCGTTTAAGCAGTAACTGGGAAGGGGTCTTATGTTTTGCCAAGAAAATGTATGTAAATACATGTATGTAAGACCCATGACGATGATGATTACTGCTTATTACTATTATTATTATTGTTATTATATTTTAAAACCACCCTTAATTCAAAGTTATAAGGGTGTTGTGAAAACAGGACTCAGTCTAAAATGCAATAAAACCCAAACGGAATACACTCAGTTTAAAAGACGGCAAAATATATAAGGACAAATTAACTAGTTAAGATGCTTGAAGCAAACAAACAAAAATCAACCTGGTGTGGAAAAGATAGTAAAGTTGTCACACCTCTTTCAGGAGAGAGTTTCACAAATGGGTATCATAACATAATAGAGAAGCCTCTCTTCCTTGGTAACACAGTGTGGAAAGTGCTTTGAGGAAAGTTTCCCCAGAAGGTCTTAAGTTCCATGACTTGTATGCCTGACTTCTGATCCATGAAGCTAAAAGCAGTGCACTAGCTTTGTATGATGGCCTACCAGATAGGGTGACCAGATAAAATCCAGGTCAGGGCTCATGTAACTTTAACAGTTGTACAGAAAAGGGAATTTCAGCCAGTGTCATTTGTATGTAATTAGTTCCTGGTGAAATTCCCTCTTTATCACAACTGTTAAAGTTGCAGGGGCCCTGTCTTCTTTTGTATATGGGCACTCTAGTATAGTGCATGCACCTTTAACTGTTGTGATGAAGAGGGAGTTTCACCAGAAACTAATTGCATACAAATGACACTGGCTGAAATTCCCTTTTCTCTATAACTGTTAAAGTTACATGAGCCCTGACCTGGATTTTATCTGGTCAGCCTACTACCAGAAGTTTGACTAAATCTCATGCTTTTTGCTGACTGAATCTGCATAGTCGGGATTGTCAAATGAGAATACTCAACCAGATGGGCCACAAATTGTATGGTCTGACATTTGCCCCTCTCAGCTTTCATGAAGTGCAGTTATTTCTCATCCAAGTACAAAATGTAAACTGAGGAGCAAACTTGGACGGCTAGTGGCTTAAAAACAGCAACGGCCAAGTAAAGAAGAGTCACAACATGGTGGAGAAAGTTAATGGGCATCAAACTTTTTCACAGGAACTGGCGACAAGCATAATAAGCATAGGTATATATCCCCTTTCTTCCCAAGATCCTAGCTGAATCTCAGTCTACTGCACACAAGTATATCTGTTCAGCTAGTTTGAAAGATGGTTTGCGTTTGGAACAGTGTGGGAGGCAGCTGCTCATCTGTTATGCAGTTACTCTAATCCAGCCATATGCTCTTCACATGGATTGTTGCCACTAGTGACAGCTTCCCCATTCATCTCAATGGAAGTTTCAGGTCTCCATGGGCATTCCTCTGCATTAGAGCATAATTCTCTGGACTGAGATGGATGTGTTTCAAATAAAACGTATGCAAAGCTTTTGTATTTGCCAGCCTAGGCTGCTCCTTGATGGTTTATAGGTTTTGCTTTGACAAGTCTGGTAGTTGTACCAATGAGCCATAGTATTTAAATGACAAGTCTTCAAGCCCCTCTTGTTTTGAAAGTTAGGCACTAAAGTGAAGTGAACACTTTTACAATACCGGCTTAGGCTGCAACTCTATATCCACTGGAGAGGAAGTCTCACTGAATCTTCCATTTGAGTAGGCATGTATAGGACTATGCTATAACTGCTCACAGTTTTGTTTTCTCTGACAGGACATCATGAGCCTATGTTTGTCCACGGTTCATGTTTTGATTAGAGAGGAATATAAGATCCTGACTCATAATACAGTATGCAATTTTAAGACAGTTTCCTAGTCTTACAACACTTTTAACATAATGAAAAAGGTATCTTTAACTTATACATAATATAATAACCATGCCACTGGCAGCCATTTTGGTTGGCCAAGGGTGTGAGAGAAGCAGAGCACAACAACTTTCCAGTGTCTTTTCTTTTTGTGTTTTTGTGTTGTTGTTGTGCTTTGACCCAGAAGGATATTGTAATTTTAACTTGTTTTTATGCTTTATGCTTTTAAATTTTGTTTATTGGTGTTTTAATTGTTCAATGTTTTTAATTTTTGTAAACCGCCCAGAGAGCTTCGGCTATGGAGCGGTATATAAATGGAATAAAATAAATAAATAAATAAACAAATCACCAGCATCAACAACTTGCAACCTTGATATAAATGAAGCACAGTTTAATTGCATAAGAGAAAATGTCATTCATAGTCAAGAGTCATTGAGTCATCATTTTCACACAAGTTGTCAGTGCAATCTGGCCTGTGTTGAACTGATGATAGACTGTAGCAAAAGAACTTGTCATCAAATATCTGCAAAGGTCCTCATGAATGCTCACCTAAGATTTGGAACATAACTTTTTTGCAGTACTTTTAGTATGATGATTAGGACGGCAGTGACTTGGAAAGTAACCAGAGTTCCCAGAGGCAAAAGACCTTCGTGTCATCCAGCGAACCTTTAAACCATAAAAACATTTTGTGTGTAAGATTAATATTTGGTAAACTTGATCTTGCTTACATGACTGAATAACAGATGGAGCTTCAACGGTCACTTGTGCAAGTCAAAAATGTTGAACATGAATTAAACCGTGCTTTGTAGATTACAGAGAAGAGCTCTATTTGTTAAAACAAGCAATTGAAAGTGGAGCGATGTATACAGTCCCTTCGTGATTTCTCCCATTCCGTCATAGGTTGAGGTGGTAGAATGTCCAGTGTTGCAGTTGCCAGTGGTCATCTAGATGTTCAATTCACCATGGAAGTGATTAGTGAAAAATAGAACATATTAGAAAGAGCTGAAAAATAGTTATGAAAAATGAGCTAAATATTTTCAAGATCCCTGGTAGGCTTTTTATGGTTTAGTAAGTGGGTCAATTGACACCTTTACTTAATGGGAGGAGAAATAATGGCAAAAGGTGAAGAAAAGATTGCTAATACCCTGGAAGACAGAAGCAAACTCCAAAGTGATCTTGATAGACTGGAGCGCTGGGCTGAAAACAACAGAATGAAATTTAATAGGAATAACTGCCAAGTACTACACCTAGGAAAAAGAAACCAAATGCACAGTTACAAGATGGGGGATACTTGGCTAATCAATACGACAAGCGAGAAGGATCTTGGAATTGTTGTAGATCACAAGCTGAATATGAGCCAACAGTGTGATGCGGCTGCAAAAAAAGCAAATGCTATTTTGGGCTGCATTAAGCTTCCAAATCGCGCGAGGTACTGGTTCCCCTCTATTCAGCACTGGTTAGGCCCCATCTTGACTATTGCATCCAGTTCTGGGCACCACACTTCAAGAAGGATGCAGACAATCTGGAGCGTGTTCAGAGGAGGGCAACGAGGATGATTAGGGGTCTGGAAACAAAGCCCTATGAGGAGAGATTGAAAGAACTAGGCATGTTTAGCCTGGAGAAGAGAAGATTGAGGGGAGACATGATAGCACTCTTCAAATACTTGAAAGGTTGTCACACAGAGGAGGGCCAGGATCTCTTCTCGATTAACCCAAAGTTCAGGACACGGAATAATGGGCTCAAGTTACAGGAAGCCAGATTCAGGCTGGACATCAGGAAAAACTTCCTGACTGTTAGAGCAATACGACAATGGAACCAATGACCTAGGGAGATGGTGGGCTCTCCCACATTAGAGGCTTTCAAGAGGCAGCTGAACAGCCATCTGTCAGGGATGCTTTAAGGTAGATCCCTGCATTGAGCAAGGGGTTGGACTCGACAGCCTTATAGGCCCCTTCCAACTCTACTATTCTGTGATTCTATGAAAAGCCCACAACAGGAGCCTTTGTGTTTCTGCTGAGGCTGTGAATATTTTTTTCACGTGTAACCTTTTTTTAAAAAGGCTAGAATATGTGCTAGGTAGATGCATAAACATATATCACTGTGCAATATTGAAACACCAGCCCTATTGGGGAAAACAATGAGCAGAGCTAGCATTATAAGGTAAGTGGAATTCACAATATGGTTTTGTCTGGCAGCGCTCTGTTTTCCACCTGGCAACCTGCAACTATCACTTGACTGCTTCTTACCAGACACTCTTATCAAAGTCTCCAACCCCTCCAAACATTATGTTATCATGTTACAGCTCTGCTTCCTTTGCCAGGCAATGAGCTAATCTCATTAAAAAGGGACAGCCCATGACAGAGGATCCGTGATAACAGCCTTACTCAATCCAGCAATAACTGCGTAGCAATGTATTCACAATCTGGAAGAAGGTCACAATGAAACATGTGTACTTTGCATTTGTTTTATTGCATTATTTTATTTTTTTTAAAACCACCTTGAAAACTCATAGTGCTTGTAACAGCAGCTACATAATAATATAGAGATTTCTTTGCATTCAACATGCTTTTCATATGTTTGCTCAGTAATTCCTTCAATAAATTAGTAACCTTGCAGGTGCCATAGAACTCTGTATCCATTGAATAAGGGCATAACTATATATCAACTTGGCAAATGTATCTTCTTAACCATGAATTTGTTCAGCCCCAGGATGGTACAAATGTAAGGGCATTAGGTAGTTTTGTAGGGGAGGATAACGTTCAGCTTTCTTGTTCATCTTCTTGGGAACACACATAAAAATGGCTTCAGTGGAAGGATTTGCAGCAGATAGCTGGTGGGTCATGCCCCCGCTGGAGGAATCCTCCTCTGAGGAGGTAGAGTTCCCAGAGATAGACAATGACAAGAAGCCATCCATGTCAATAGACCTGGGGAACATGGGTCCTCAGAGGAGATCACTTGTAGTCCATCCCTGCAGGAGGAGGAAAGTTTAGCCCCTTAGGCAAAGGCTGAGTGATCACCTTAACCCCCGTAACCGTCATTGCCCCAAGATGCAGGCAATGATGCCGGGAGAGATCCGTGAACTTACCAGTCTTCAGGAATTTAAACGATCTATAAAGACTGAGCTCTTCCGGCAGGCCTACTCAGATGAATTTTAAGTGTTTTATTGGTGTTTTATTGGTATTTTAATGATATATTGGTTTTATGTATTTTTAATCAGCTTTGTGTGTTTTATGATGATGTTGTTCCCCGCCTCGATCCGGAGGGAGAGGCGGGTAATTATATATATATATATATATATATATATATATATATATATATAGACATGCTCCTCTGAGAAGGATTACAAAGGAGGACTTTTCAATGAAAAGATCCCTCTCCTCCTGAGTAGGACTTTTGCCAGAAAGCCTGTAAGACACTGTAGCTGAGACTTGGGTGGGGCTCTGAAAATTCTGGCTAGATAAGCCTGCAGTTTTAGTCTAGCCAATGCTATAACAACATTGTTCTGTTGTCTCCAGTGTCTTGTACCTTTCTTTCCAGACCTTGCCTTGTGACTGACCTTCTGTGATACTGAACCTTAGACTCCTGTTTCACTCTGTTTCTGGACTGTGTAAAATATACAGCTTCTACTACCAAAGAATACTTGCCTATAATATATATGCCTCAGACCATATTTTAAAATGTGCTTAACTGTGCTTGTATCTTGACCACGTCTGCCTTTTCCTGTTCCCGTACTGGATTGAAATTTTTGTGTTTGACCATTTGCCTACTTTGTAGCCTTGTCTTTTGGATTGCTCCATAATTTGCTGTAACAGTGATTCTGATTCAGCCATAACAAGACAGTGGGCATGGAAAGGACTAAGTGCCCCTTCCACCATTTTCTTATCCCCTGGAAGTGAGCCATCCTAGCCCTATATTTGCATGATAATGAAAGCATGAGATTAGGAAGTCCATGTGTCCCTAGAATGTGTCATTTAACCTTTATTTTAAGACTTTATAAGAAAGAATATAATTTTGAATTAACTAATTATTTTATCTTGGAATTGTATTTTTAGCACAGTGTCTAAAAATTGTAGATTTGTTACTTTCCTCTTTGTATGAATGTCTCATCATGTAGGGTTATTAAAATTGGTTAGGATCAAATATGAGCAAATAAACTGAAAGCCTTTGAATTTCTTGGACACATTTTAAATTGGTTCGTCATTTGAGGCATTGTATTCTTTGGTAGTAGAGGCTGTATATTTTATAATCTGATTTCCATATTTTAGCATCTAAGAACAGCATACAATTCATGACTCCTAGAGTAAAATTACACCTGTGACACTAGTAGAAAAGGAAACGAACATCACTATTGTGCTAGGAGTGTGTGTTTGTGTGTGTGTGTGTGTGTGTGTGTGTGTGTATGTGTGTGTAAACAAAGAATCTGCAATCCTTACTGCTTAAAATTCATGATCTCTCACTAACTACAGTGCATGGCAAGCAGTAAATTCTCCAAGCAGAAAATTAGTATTAGATTAAAATTTACTAAGTAAATTGAAACTTGATAAGAAATGCAATTTTTCATTATCATTCTAATTAATTAAGTTGCAGAGATGCCCCCCTTTGCCAATATGGAAGCCAATGAGGAAACTACCACACTTCCTTCTTACATTATTCATGATAGGGCTCAGCATGTTAAAATGACATTTTAAATATGCATTTTTTGGAAATAGATGGACGCCTTTTGGAAGTTCTCATTGTGACGAAATGCAGAAACCAAAAAAAGGTTGAAAGGCTATTCCTCTCTAAGTCGAATTTGAGTCTCCTTGAGCTGTTTGTCTCTATAGGTTTCCTTCCCATTTGCACCATACGTACCGAATCGTTAGACCAGTATTCTGATTGGCAGCTACTTTCCTAGCCTCAGGAAGGTCTTTTCCAGTCCTGCTCTAACTGCAGCTGCTGGAAACTGTAGCTGGGATTTTCTGCATGACTGAGCTATGTTTAAGCTTGATCTCTTCCTCTCAAACAAAGCGAGCCATAACCGACGAAGTTTTATGCCACTATGCACTGCATGTTTTTAAGGAGTCATATGACTAGTGATGGGTGACCATAGCCCTACAGAAATCGTGATTTGCTCTTCAAGTTACTAATTCCTCTGTCCAGTCCAAGATAAAAGTTCTCCATTATTTCTAGATCACATCTAAAGAATGGTTGTGCATGCATGTCATTAACAAAGTTCATCCTGAGAACTGTAGCGTGGCGTCATGCGATGCATCATGACATGTGTAACTATGTTATATTTCCCTATCTGATTGGCTGTTTTCACATGCCCTACAGTTTACCTTATAGTCACTATGGAGCTACTGCATTGGTCCCCTCTTGACCTCTTTTTTAGATTCCCTTTTCAGTATCCCCTCACAGTGCAACCCACCAGGTCTAAAATAACATTTTACTTATCAGACCAATGACAACAACAAAAACCTGTTTGGTACTAGAGAGAAATGGACTTGCTTGACTAGATGAGTGCAGAAAGGGAAGGAAACCAAATTGTCAGGAAATATTTCTTGCTTCCAATAAATATTTAACTCTTCAAGAAGTGGCTTGAGTTGGAAGCTGGGGAGGGAAAGCCGGCAGCACTATGATTTGCGTTACAGTGCAAGTGGAGAGATTTTCTGTGATTTTCTATGCAAATAAGAATTTGCATAGAAAATCCTGAATGTACTCCTGGTTTAGAATACATGTTCTTTGCAGAGTCAGACTAAGGGTGCCCCTACAAGAGCAATTTAAAGCTCTTTCAAGGCGCATTACAGATTTTATCTCTACAAGAGCAGAGCACAAATCGGGGGTTGAGGTGCTTTTTACCTCCGATTATGCGCATTATCGAATGTGCATTAAATAGCGACTTAAAATTTACTGCGGGAATTAAAGTGCCTTATGGCCATGTAAACATGCGATTCTCCGCATGTAAACAACTTTAAACCGCATTTCATACAGCCTGTAAATGCGCTTATCTGTATATGCGCATAATCGGACAACCGGGCATCAAAGCAAAATCTTGTAGAGGGGACCTGAACTACACCTAGTCCGGCAATCTTTGCAAGAATTCCAGCAACAACAACTAGAAGGTGGTCCACTGACTGCTCTTGGCCTACTTCTTGCTCACTCTTGATCTAGTTGAAGCCCATCTCTCTCCTGCATATTGTAAAGTTCATGAGTGACATGTTTCTGTCTGTCAATGAACTTCGTTTGTCATTACTAGATTTCTCATTGATTGACCTCTGATAAGCTCCCAAAGTACTCCGTGATTTCCCAGAACACAATTCAAAACTGCAAAGTTAGACTTTAACTAGCCTAATGGTTGTTCCAGACTTGGATAAAATTGTATTTAAGCATCCTCAGTCTCAGGTTAAAATATTAATTTTATACAGACTTTAATTTAATTATACTGCAAGTTGCTTTTTAGATTTGAAGTTGCCTTTTATTTGATATCCTGAGCAGGTATTAATTAAGGAAAACTTAGGCATTGTTGATGTCCATAAGATTGACAGAGAAGACAAAAATAGACTTAATTATCTTTCAAAATCTTAATTTGTATTTGAACATGCCAGTTAGGTCATCATTTCATTAGCGAACCATCAATGATATAGCTTTTCATTGTGCATTGAGAATTTCTTTAGTTTAGCTGTCTGTAAAAGGAGAATTCTTGTTTAGCTATTTCCCTCATTGCACAACTTCCTTGGTTTTCTCTCTGCTAGGTTAATTGGACCAGATACTTTCTCACACAGTTTTCCCCTATTCACAGTTCAGAGGGTCCATTTAGGAGCTCCACATCTTGCCTTACTTTATCCACATGATTGCCGATTCTGCACAGTCTCTTCTCATACTGTACTAGTAACATCTGAAATAGGGCGATGGAGATCACTTTGGTGAGATATGTTGTATTATTTCCTTTACAGGTGCGGTCGATGTCATCAGCAGTGGCAGAGGCAGTAACCAAACACCCTCCCTCCCTATTCATTTAATTTCTGTACTATAGATATTACCAGAGTATCATGGGATGCAGCAACCATGTTGCTAACATTACACAGAAACCACTCCCTGTTTTTTTCTCATGCTCTTTCTTACCTGTAGCTGCTCAACAAAGTAAGGCCTGCACAACTTGTAAGCTACCACTGAAGCAGACTACCAGCCCTGCATATCCGCCTGTCAAGGATTCCGTAATCTCTCCTTTTCCCTCTCTTATTATTTTTGCTACTTCCTTAGACTACAAAAACAGGCTCCTGAATGAAATGCTACAGTATATGGCTGGTGAGCTGCATTCAGCTTGGTAGATCAGAAACTGTGCCGGGCCTTTCTAAAGGCTTGACTCCCTGGAATCATACATTTCACACTCCTTCCAAGTGAGCTGCTGCAGCTTCCACTATTGTTTTTCCCTCCTCACCCTTCTATGCTTGTCGTGTATATTTGCATTCATTCCCTTTTTCCCAGGGAAGAGCTCATAGCTTAGTGGTACAGAACATGCTTTGCATGCAAAATGTCCGAGGTTCAGTCCCTGGTATCTCTAGTAAAACCAACTCAAAGACACAGTACTGGGCAAGAAGGTCCAATGGTCTGAAGGACTAGTAATTTAAGGAACTTCATGTTTTCATGTATTTTATTCCTTTTCTGACCTTATTCACTTCCTCCTGAAGTATAACAACTAGATGTGCAAATAACATTAGCATTTTGGTGCAATTTTTGTTTTGTCTGTGATGTGCAAAGACACATGACAATTTTCTTTCGTTGAATATTCAGAATAATATTACAGCAACAATAATATTCTGGTTGGTAGATGAAATAGATTGGGCAGGGCATGTGAAAGTGGTTAATGAAGGTCAAGCCATTAATGAAAATAGTTGAACTAAATTTATGTTTAAGATCCCCTTTTAATAGCAAGCAATGAATGAAATCTGGAGATAATTTCTGTTGTATAATGACAATATAACAGTGAATGATACATTCCTAAAGCTGAAGAAAGTGAATACGTTAGCCCGTAAACAATTTTATTTTTTTAGAAAAAGCTATTTACATGGAGAGGAGGAAAGAGCAAGGCTCTTGCATACAACGGGAAATTTTCCCATTACTTATGAACTGGCCCACAGAGTCCAATATGTATATCACTGAACACCCAATCTCTACATCTTGATTTCTGGAGCATAGCATGAAGGCTGCATAGATGGGTCTAGCACATGGTCAGAAGTGAGCAGGTGTACCATGAAACAGAATGGGTGCTATTCTGCTCCATCAACTTTTGTAGGCTCTACAATTCTGAGCCTCATGTGCACAGGGCTTGTATCTCCTCAAATTGGGAGTACAAGATGAATCCATCAAAAGCATGAACTGAAATAATATTTTAAAGAAACTAGTAATAGATTGGGGGAGGTAGTAAAGAGGATTGAATTTTTCATGGAATATATTCATGATAATATTGGAGCACTTCCCATTTCAAATAATTGGAATAATACTAGTACAACAAAATGAAACTGTGCTACTTATCGAGTCACAAGCAATATATAATGCAAAAGAACCTGAATTTCTCTGGAAGGTTTCTTAAACAAGCTTTAATAACTCAGTCTGACTATTCCAGGTTTGTAAATTGTTTTGTTCATGTGTCATATTTTTTTTAAAAAAAACTCATAAGAGGGATCATGTGGCTACAGCTTCTTTGTAAAATTACAACCCTAAGTAAGTTATTTTCCTTCTTTAAACACAAAACGTCATACATCTTAAGTATTATGGGGAGAGCCAAATAACTCAAGGTGATGCATTTTATTTAGATCACCTCGCACTTTCTATTCTAACAGTTTTAATAACTGTTTCTTCTAAACACACACCTCTTATATCTCTAATATTTATTGGAGTGTTTTATAGATTTGCAGTAGGGTGTGTTTTTCTTACAAAAAAGTACCTTTCCTCTGTTCCGGGAAATTCCATTCAAACACAGTTGAAATGCACAAGTTTTTATTCAGGAAAATCAAGGAAAATAACAGCATATTAAGACATTGACATTGAAGGCTCAGGCGAAGCAATTGCAGATGCTAGAAAGGGTATCTGGCACATCAGGGAGAAAGAGAAGCAAGAACCCATATTGCTGAGGTGATTGTTTCCCATGTACAAAAGGCTCCTGATGTAGGGGAGCATTAAAATATGGCAGAATCCTAGAAGGACTATAGCTTATTTTCTGAATACATCAAAGAGGAATGACTGGTTTTAAGCCACAGATTTTGCTGTTCTCAATTGCATAACTACCAGGCTGGGAGCAGATTTGAGAGATCAATACAGGTAGTCTGTGAACTGGGCAGAAAAATTTAGGAATCACATTACCTGGATTAGCAGTGTCTTCACATGTTCTCCCATCCACCTTTCAAACAGACCAGAATAACATATGTTACAGTGCTGGGGGATTTCTGATGTACCCCATAGCCATTGACCTATGGAATGCACAAGGTTTTATCATATGCCCCATGTTTTTCAACATCTATGTGAAATGTTACCCAGAGGTTTGGGCTGAAATGTCATCAGTATGCAGATGATATTCTACTCTACTCTTATTTACATCAAATTATCTACTTATCCCAGGAATGATGTGGAACTTTTACTATTTCTGTTATGAATTAGTGCTGTTATGAATTAGTGCTGTTAACATATGAACTAGTTTCATTTGGAAATGTGAGTCTTGGAATGTTTGAAACAGTATTGTAAAACTGAGTGAACTAATTGTAATCCAATTGGCACCAATAAGTATACATACTTCATTGTAGAACAGAAATAGTATGTTAACACATGAATGGGTGTTTTTTGTAATTGTTTATGTGGCCAATTGCATTGATTGATATTGTAATATACAACTGATTGAATTAATTACAATTTTTGTAGTTATATGGTTGATCTATGTGGTTGAGTGCACTGCACTCCTATAGGATATATGAAGTTCAGGTAGCAGCAAGTTCAAGGAGTACTTTTTATCACCTTAGTGTTATGTACCTGCTGTGACCCTTCTGGAAAATCCTGGCTTTGCCTCAGTTATCCATGCACAGGCCCATCTTTAGGTATTTTTGTACCCTAGTCAAGGTGCCCCAGTGGACATGCCACTCCTGCTGCCCCTAACTTCTCCCCCACCCCATCTGCTGGCTTGTGCTCCTGTCTTCTTTCTCCCCCATTCCTGGCCATTCTCTTTTCTCTTCCAGTAGAGAATCATCCTCTGTAAAATAGAACATCTGGCCAGCCTAGTGTTGTTGGTGAGATCTCACTGATTTATTTTAACTAATCCTGAAGGGTCTTATTGTTGCATTTATTATTGTGCGCCACCTTGACAAGATTTATACCTCAAAAATAAATATGTATTTTACTAAGATAGAAAAAGTTATTAAGCACACCTTCAAATTGAAGGCTCTTATGTTCTAAGGTTAAATGTTCCATGTCAGAGGGGGCAAGGAAGATCCTCTCTGCTTTGGGCCACGTAAAGTTAAGTTGTTCCTATTGAAAAGCATCACCACAGTTCCCTAAGAACTTTGTATCGAAGCAATTGCTTTCACTGGTTATATTTATGATAAACCTCTGACAAATTGAACTGCAAATGGATAAAAACCTTAGCTACTTTAATTCTATCTATAAATAGGAGGCGGGGGAACAGGGAACTAATGAATCAAGTCAGTATATTCACTCATTCCCTGAAATTTTGAGTACACAGCCATTTATCTTGCAGTACAAGTCAAGTGCCTAGCAGATACAATTACAGCTGCAATAAAAGAAGACTGTCCCAATGTACAAAGCTAATGATATCTCCAGTAATTAAGATACCAACTAGTCTGATCACTGTTGTTTTGTAATGTACAGTGGAACTGCTGGATGCTTTTGTCTGTTCTCTTTTTCTTTGTGAGTGAGCAGATAATGGGAACACGATTTAAGCTGAAAAATAAACGGCATTACAACATTAAGTTCTTAATTATTTGACCATTTGGAGCACAATTAAATGTCTCTTAAAAAGTGGTTGTTGGGTTAGTTAGCAATCCCAAGTTTTAAATGAAAATCCAAATGATCTTTTAAAACTAATTTACTTGAATACTTTGCTGTAATGTTGCAAATACCAGCCAATGCCATTTAAGGATTGGGTTGTTTATAAAGTGGAAGAGACAGCTGGTTTCCACTGCTCATGTTAGTCTCTTGTACTGTTCATTAGGCATTTCGTTACGCTATTGTAGCCTGTTGCTTAACGTAGCCAGCAACATTATGGATATTGTGTAACGGCATATGCAGCTTACTATTCACTAAAAGTACAATTCATTTTGTGTAAACACCCAGTTCTTTGGAATGCAGCCGATACTCTTAACTGTGGAGCTGTCCTATAGACAAGTTGCTTGGTCTCTTTCCAGCTTGGTGTCAGTTCCACTGAATGCCATTGAACTTGTTTAATGGAATGCCCTTCAATGGCTGAATGGGCCAGAGGAGACCCAAGATAGTATAGGGATAATAAAGTGTAGATGGACAGAAATAAGTTCCTCGGGGAAACATATGGAGATGGAAGACTTTCACATAGCTGGACTGCTCGGAAGGGTAGCTGCTACTTCATATCATGAGGAAAGGGAAGCAGTGAGGTTGCTGGAGGTACAATGGGACTCACACCTCCTTCTCTCAATGTGAGAACATAAAGTTAAATTGGGAACTCTTAGTACACAGGTGGGCAACTGGTGGTCCTCCAGTTATTTGGACCTATAACTTCCATCAGCTGAGGTCACCATAGCCAATGGTGATGGTCAATGGGAGTTTTTAAATTTATTTATTGCATTTATATCCTGCCTTTTTTTCCTCCGAGGAACTCAGGGCGGCATACACAATCCTCCTCATCTCCATTTTATCCTCACAATAACAACCCTATGAGGTAGGTTGGGCTGAGAGTCTGTGACTGGCCCAAAGTCACTCAGTGGGCTTCCATGGCTGAATGAGAACTAGAACCCAGATCTCCCGACTACCAGTCCAACATCCTAGCCACTATAACAAACTACAAACTAGCTCTGCAGTGAGTTGTACAGTAAAACATCCCTTAGCAGGTCAGACTGTGGATCAAGGTCAGTCCTGATTCATGACCAAGCAGTCTACCCCTGACCAGACATAAGAAAGATTAGTTTAGAGACTTCCCTCTCTACTGGCCTTTCAGCAGTTGAAAATTAGTTACTGTATTCTTCAGTAAGGCTGAGGATTTTTATTTCCATGTCCAATGTTATTCTTTTTTGTTTCTGCCTCTTTCTTCAGCTTAGAACAGCAATGAAAGTAACGAAAACAGGATCCTGTTATTAACGCATGCTGTATTTTCACATTCCGGAAGGTCTGCTCCACTCAATAGCAGTTTCCGGACAGAGCAAAAAACACGTTTGAGGATAATTTATGTTCAAAAATGATGCAGGGAAAAAAAGATTATATCACCCTCCCTTCCACCCCATGATTCCAATCTGGATTGGGTCCCCACGGCTGCTATCTTAAATATATATATATGAATACAGAATTGCAACCATATATTTAATGTATCATGTAGTTTCAGTGCTTCTTGAGTTTTAATAAAATACCCAGTCCTTTTAAAAATTCAAACAATACATGCATGACCACTTACAAAATGCTAGCATAAACATAAAGTCAGTTAAAATTTCGTAGGACAAATGTTTTCTGCTTATAGTCAGATTTGAGAACCACCAAATCATTTTATGCCTATAGCTGCTTAGCTCATGTGGCAAATATAAGCTGGGTGGGGGTGTTATTGGGGAAATGGCAATTATTTATTTATTTATTTATTTATTACATTTGTATACCGCCCCATAGCCGAAGCTCTCTGGGCGGTTTACATAGGATTAAAAACAATTAAAAACAATATACAAAAATTAAAACAGCAAAAACATACAACATACACACAATCTGTACATTTAAAAACCACTTCAACACTTCAAAAAAACTACAAAAACAAAACAAAACAAACCCAGGCTCCTCAGATATTGCCAAATGCCTGAGAGAAGAGGAAAGTTTTGACCTGGCGCCGAAAAGATAACAATGTTGGCGCCAGGCGGGCCTCGTCGGGGAGATCGTTCCACAATTGGGGAGCCACCACAGAGAAAGCCCTCTCTCTTGTTGCTGACCTCCGAGCTTCCCTCGGAGGAGGCACTCGGAGGAGGGCCTTAGACGTTGAACGTAGTGTTCGGGTAGGTTCATGTCGGGAAAGGCGTTCCATCAGGTATTGTGGTCCCAAGCCGTGTAAGGCTTTATAGGTTAAAACCAGCACCTTGAACCGGGCTCGGAAACATACAGGCAGCCAATGCAAGCGAGCCAGAGTAGGTCTTATATGTTCGAACCTACTGGTTCCAGTTATCAATCTGGCCGCTGCATTTTGCACAAGCTGCAGCTTCCGAACCACCTTCAAAGGCAGCCCCACGTAGAGTGCATTGCAGTAATCTAACTTGGAGGTTACCAGAGCATGGACAACTGAAGCCAGGTTATCCCTGTCCAGATAGGAACGTAGCTGGGCCACCAACCGAAGTTGGTAGAAGGCACTCCGTGCCACTGAGGCCACCTGCGCCTTAAGTGACAGAGATGGTTCTAGGAGAACCCCCAAGCTATGAACCCGCTCCTTCAAGGGGAGTGCAACCCCATCCAGAACAGGTTGAACACCATCCGGTCAGCGGAACCACCCACCAACAGCGTCTCAGTCTTGTCTGGATTGAGTTTCAGTTTATTAGCCCTCATCCAGTCCATTGTCGCAGCCAGGCACTGGTTCAGCACATCCACAGCCTCACCTGATGAAGATGAAAAGGAGAAATAGAGCTGCGTGTCATCAGCGTACTGATGACAACGCACTCCAAAACTCCGGATGACTGCACTCAACGGTTTCATGTAGATATTGAACAGCATGGGGGACAAAACTGACCCCTGCGGAACCCCATACTGGAGAATCCACGGGGCCGAGCAATGTTCCCCAAGCACCACCTTCTGGAGCCGACCCACCAAGTAGGAGCGGAACCACTGCAATGCAGTGCCTCCCACTCCCAACTCAGCCAGTCGTCCCAGAAGGATACCATGGTCGATGGTATCGAAAGCCGCTGAGAGATCAAGGAGAATCAACAGAGTCACACTCCCCCTGTCTTTCTCCCGACATAGGTCATCATACAGGGCGACCAAGGCTGTTTCCGTACCAAAACCAGGCCTGAAACCCGACTGAAATGGATCCAGATAATCAGTCTCATCCAAGAGTGCCTGGAGCTGGCTCGCAACCACCCGCTCCAGGACCTTGCCCAGGAATGGAACATTTGCTACTGGCCTGTAGTTATTAAGATTTTCATGGTCCAGGGAAGATTTCTTTAGGAGTGGTCTCACTGCCGCCTCTTTCAGGAGGCCTGGGACCACTCCCTCTTGCAAAGAGGCATTAATCACTTCCCTGGCCCAGCCAGTTGTTCCATCCCTGCTAGCTTTTATTAGCCAAGAGGGGCAAGGATCCAATATGGAAGTGGTTGCACGAACCTGTCCAAGCACCTTGTCAACATCCTCGAGCTGCACCAACTGAAACTCATCCAAGAAAACAGGACAAGCCTGTGCTCTGGATACCTCACTAGATTCATCTGCTATAACACTGGAGTCTAAGTCCTGACGGATGCCAGAGATTTTATTCTGGAAGTGCCCAGCAAATGTATTACAGCGGGCCTTAGATGGTTCTACCATGTCCTTGGGGCCAGCATGTAAAAGCCCTCGGACAACTCTGAAAAGCTCCGCTGGGCGGCAGGTTGATGATTGAATAGTGGCAGCAAAGTATTGTTTTTTTGCTGCCCTCACTGCCCCTGAATACAGCTTACCATAAGCACTTACCAGTGTTTGATTGCATCCATCAGGAGTTCGTCTCCATCTGCCCTCAAGCCGTCTCCTGTTTTGTTTCATCACTCTCAGCTCTGGGATATACCACGGAGCCGTTCGAGCTCTACACAGGAGAGGGCGCTCAGGAGCAATCGTGTCAACTGCCCGGGTCATTTCTGCATTCCACAGATCAACCAGGGTTTCGACAGGAGAGCCAGCCCTATCAGCCGGAAAACTCCCCAGAGCCCTCTGGAAACCATCTGGATCCATTAGCCTCCGGGGGCGGACCATCTTAATGGGTCCCCCACCCTTGCAGAGGGGAAAAGCCACTGTAAGTCTAAACCTCAGCAGGTGGTGATCTGACCATGACAGAGGGGTTGATGTAAAGTTCCCCACTTTCAGATCCCCATCTCCATGTCCAGTTGAAAAAACCAGGTCTAGAGTATGCCCTGCTACATGCGTTGGGCCGATGGTATGTTGGGACAGTCCCATGGTTGTCATAGAAACCATGAAATCGTGAGCTGCCCCAGAGAAAGTGCCCTCGGCATGAATGTTGACATCCCCCAGAACCAAGAGTCTGGGGGACCTCAACAGTACACCAGAGACCACCTCTGTCAGCTCAGCTAGGGAGTCTGTTGAGCAGCGGGGTGGGCGGTACACCAACAGAATCCCTAATCTGTCCCGTTGGCCCAACACAAGGTGCAAACACTCCAGACCAGTAGTCGCATGGACAGGGAGCCTGCAGAGGGGGATGGAATTCCTATAGACCACAGCAACCCCCCCTCCCCAGCCCTCAAGTCTACCCTGATGCTGAACCAAGTACCCCGGTGGGCATAACTGGGAGAGACTAACTCCTCCCTGCTCTCCCACCCAGGTCTCGGTTATACATGCCAGATCGGCTGCCTCATCCACAATTAAATCGTGGATGAGGGAGATCTTATTATGCACTGATCTGGCATTTAAAAGCAGCACCCGGAGGCCTGAGGGCTGGCTGATAAGGCAACCAACAAGCCTGTGGGTGTGAGGGGGACTGGAACAAGGCACAGCCATTAACTGTCTGGGCCTTGTTTCCCTAACCTGGCAAGTCCTCCTCACAACGCCATATCTCCCTCTACCCGTCACTACCCTGATTGTGCTCCCCTCAGATCCCCTCACCTGGCCCTGTATCCTCCCTCCCAGGCACATAGCTCAAGCCTGGGGAAAGGGGAAAAAACAAACAAACAAAAAACAAACAAAAAACAACCAAAGACAAAAACAGAAAGCCGGCAGGCACACTCCTCTTCTCCTCCTCCTCCTCGTACTCTGGCGGCAGACCTCCCTCTCCTGCAGGTTGATGGCTTTCCCAGGCCCCATCAGCCAGCAGCTTAAATATCCCTCCCAGGAAGGGAGGGGGACTGATGTAATTGTCCACAGCAGCTGGCTCAGTACCTGGGAGCCTCGTCCTGCAAGGAGTGGCAGTCTGCCAGGCTGAAATCCTCTAGAGGCTGGTGGTGGTGGTGGCAGCAGCGAGGCCAGGAGGCAGGCAGGCAGGCAGGCAGGCAGGCAGGCAGGCAGGCAGGCAGGCAGGCAGGCAGGCACACTCCTCTCCTCCTCCTCCTCTGGCAGCAGGCCTCCCTCTCCTGCAGGTTGATGGCTTTCCCAGGCCCCCTCAGCCAGCAGCTTAAATATCCCTCCCAGGAAGGGAGGGGGACTGATGTAATTGTCCACAGCTGCTGGCTCAGTACCTGGGAGCCTGGTCCTGCAAGGAGTGGCAGTCTGCCAGGCTGAAATCCTCTGGAGGCTGGTGGTGGTGGTGGTGGTAGCAGCGAGGCCAGGAGGGAGGCAGGCAGGCAGGCAGGCACACTCCTCTCCTCCTCCTCCTCCTCCTCCTCCTCCTCCTCTGGCGGCAGGCCTCCCTCTCCTGCAGGTTGATGGCTTTCTATACTGTATATGAATTTGAAATGAATTCTATGTACTCTATATGAATTTGAAATTCTCCATAATACTTTATGCATCTGATGAAGTCCATGAAAACTTATGCCAGAATAAATGTGTTAATCTATAAGGTGCCACAAAACCTTTGTGTTTTGCTGCAATGGAATAACATTGCCAGCACCTGGAAATTATAAATACTAGGTTTACTTTTGGGTAACACCTGCTGCACTTTACATTTTGTAGAATGGATGGAATGCATTCTGTGAGTTTTGGCTTTTGCCTTTGTTTTCAAAAGATTGAGTTTAATAATTTGGCTAATAAGGACTAATCTTTTATTGCTGCCTGTTTCAGCTCTGACTTAATCATCTTTCACTCTTCATACCAATTAAGCCATGATATTCAGGACACCCGCTCAACTCCAGCAATTACAGTACAATCATCTAAGTGCTAAAGGCTGGTATGCTTGAAAAATAAGGCTAGAATGAATAGATAACCTTTGGGAAGCTTAACTATGTAGTGCTATGATAAACCACAAAATTATTAGTTGTTTATATTTTTCTACAAAAGAGTGCCTCTGTATCTTATTAACTTTGAGATATTTATTATAGGGTGACCAGTAGGGTGACCAGATAAAATCCAGGTCGGGGCTCATGTATCTTTAACAGTTGTAGAGAAAAGGGAATTTCAGCAAGTGTCATTTGTATGCAATTAGTTCCTGGTGATATTCCCTCTTCATCACAACAGTTAAAGTTGCAGGCACTATACTAGAGTGACCAGATACAAAAGAAGGCAGGGCCCCTGCAACTTTAACTGTTGTGATGAAGAGGGAATTTCACCAGGAACTAATTGCATACAAATGTCACTGGATAAAATTCCCTTTTCTCTACAACTATTAAAGTTACATGAGCCCTGACCTGGATTCTATCTGGTCACCCTAATAATTTAAACAAAGGGATACATTATGGCTATTAAAATATGATGTTGGCTCCTGTAAGTCAGCTAATTCATGGATTTGTTTGGTGACAGTGGGTGCCTCTACAAGAGAGGTTTAATGCGCTTTGAAGTTTCATTAAAAATTTTACCTCTACAAGAACGGAGCGCAAATCGGGCGTAGAGGCGCGTTATCTCCCCGATAATGCGCATTTTCGAATGCGCGTTAAATCGCGAGTTTTATTTTGCTCCGGCCGTTAAAGCGCATTTTCCCCGTGTGAACAAGCGATTATGCGCATTAACTTCTTGTAAAGCGCTTTTTGGACATCTATTAATGCGCTTCGCCGCCTCTCGCCGCCTCCCGTGCAGAGGGATTAGGAGTAAATGCGCGTCTGCGATAATGCGCATAATCGCCGAACCGGGCGCAAAAGCGAATCCTTGTAGAGGGAGCCAGTTTCTCAGTTGTCCAGCACCTGCTCTGGCTTTTCTAAATGTAATATGATCTTCCTTTTCAGTTGTTAAGTAATCTGCATGTTTGGATTTTGCTTTTCTATCCAGAGCTATGAAGTCAATCCAGGCCAATGAATGGCACTTCACTGGTTGTTTGGCACTCCTCCTTCTTTCCCCGAGACTGATTTTTATTAGAATACTTGTAAAAAGTTAAAAAACATTCGTATGTATTTCGCTTACATTGTTTACATTTAAGGAAAACACACACAACGGCAATACATTTCAGTAATTCAAATATTTGTTCATGAAATGCTGACAACCGCTTATCTAGTTCAACTCTCTTCCACTGAGCCTGTTGGGGCAACTCCAGTGTTCCTGTCACTAGCTATCAGTTCCCTTTCACAAGCCTGATCCCCACCCAGCCGGAACGTCTTGGGAGGGGTCGGATTTTGCAGGCGGGAAGAAGAAAAGAAAGAAGACTATACACATGCAAGGCATGTGTGTAGCCTGAGGCGGAGGCGGAGCCCAGCCTATAAAGGCTCGCCCTGCATGGACATCCGGCCTCTTCTTTTCTGGCTCTGGCAGAGAGAAGAGGCAGCAGTAGAGAGGAAGTGTGCGGCCATGAGGCACTTACTCGCGAATGCACGCTTATACTAGCGACGGGAGAAAGACAAAGGTAGAGAGAAGAGACAGTGTGCGGCTGCACACACATCGAGAGAGTTTGGGTGGCAGTTGGTGGTGGGGCTTCAGGGGGACTTTCTTTGCACACCCCTTTTTTCATGGTTTAGCTCTCAGCGCCTGGATTGCTGTTCCCCACCCTCCCTTAAGTAAGCTGCAGAGGGTGCCCACGGACGCCAGCTTGGGGAAGCATGATCTGGCTGGATCATTTCTAGTCCAGTGTGGGGCTGAGAAGCAGAATCTGCTGGAGTGCCGGGGCTCTAGCCAGGCCTCTACTCAGTAGGCTTCCACTTTAGCAGCCCTGGGGATTGGTAGGCCGCAGTTAGGCCCCTCCCCAGTGTTTGGGCCTGGTTTTGGTCTAGCAGCCATTTTGTGGGCACAAGCCATTTTAACTGGAGCAAAGAGACTTTTGTAGGCAGCAGCCAGTTTAAGGAGGCTTCATTTAGGAACTGGGCGGCTGGGCCTTTATAGCGGCCTACTAGACTTAATGAGCCACAGTCAGGTGCCCTCCCCCAACTGGGCCGACTTTATTTATTTTATTCCATTTATATACCACCCCATAGCCGAAGCTCCCACTTTAGGATGGGTGGCCATTTTGTGGACCATAGCTGAAGGACATTATAGGCGGCCATTTTGAGGAGCGAATTGCTAGTTAATCTATAAATTATCTCGCTCTTTGCATTCTTTTATTGCCTCATAGCTGAAGCATTGGGGTGACATTATTATAAATTTGCATTTATATAGTGACTCATAGCTGAAGTTATACAGCTGGTTGCAGAGTGGCATAAATAAAATTGAAGCTTGAGAAGCTAGAGAGTTATGCCGCCTAAGAAGTGCGGGTGGGAAGAAGAGCAAGGGTAGAGCTCAGCGCCCGCCAGCCAAACACCCCACAGTACAACCCTATGCTTCCTCTGATGAGGAGGTACCTGACATGGCAATGGTATTAAAGTGCATTATAGCTCTAGAACAAGACAATGCAAGGCTTAAACATAAATTGGTAGGAGCCAAGGGTCCCAGCTCAGGTGTAGGGCGCTCATTTAGGAAGGCAGTGGATAAATCTCGGGTTCCCATTTCAGAAATTATGGCCCCAGTTGGGGATTTTGAAATGCACGTGGAGCAAACGATGACTTCAAAGGAACCAATGCCGGAAGCACAAGTCCATGAGCCAGCAGCATCTATGGCTGCCAGCACAATGGTTCAGGGTGAGTACAATGCAGCACACACCTCAGGATGTCCAGGGTGGCCGCCTTATGGGCCTTGGGGCATGCCTACTTGGGGGACAGGACACACGTGGCCATTTTCACAACCCATTGGGGTTGAAGAAAATGGTATAGTTGAGAGGCCAGGGCAGGAGTCCCCATCATTGGCATGCACATCTGTTTTGCAGCCATCTATGAGCACTCCAAAGCATAGCTCAACACAAACTGCATGTAGGTTGGAGGTGAATAACACCCTTCCAATAACTCATGTATCACAAGAGTTGCAAACAGATGGGGAATTGGTATCGATGCCCAAAAATGTTGACCCTTATGCGTCAGCAATGGGGTCCAAGGTGCCTTATGGAGTGGATTCAAATCCATTGGGCTACCACCTGTTGCCTGTTACCAAGGAGAAGATTTGGAGGGGTGAATACATAAATGTATTCTCTCTTCTATTTCAAGAGGAAGAAAGTAAGGATAAGGATTAGGATAGGGACCAGGAGAGAAGTAGGAAAAGAAGGTGGACCGCAAGTGGGCAAATTGCTTAGCGGGATATATAATCTTTATGGGGGTGGTTCAGCAGAAACACCCAGAGAAAGGAGCCATACTTACAAAATACTTAGATAATATTTCGATGCTACTCTGAATCCTGGGGCCAGCATGGATTGGATATGATGAAGCATTTAGGCTTAAAGCAGCTTTTAATCCCAAAATACACTGGAACATTAGGGAGCCAGAATTATGGATGCAATTCATGACTCCAGCTAGGTCAGTGTAGGGGCAGGGTTCCTAGCCGGGACCATGCCAGCCTGCGGATTGGCCGGGCAGGCGGTTCAATCCCACCTACTGTGCTGAGAATTTAGTTCCAAAGGCAGTTGTGCTAGGAATCCCTGTGAATTCCAACATGAATGCTCCACATGTGGTGGAGTGCATCCATTTACCAGGTGTCCCAGGTTCAGAGGAGCAAGAGGCTTCCGTGAGCCCATTCAGGGAAGTAAGCCTAATGTTCCAGGCCCTATGCCAAAAGGGCCCCAGTCCAATTAAAATGGACATATTGGCTTCCCTGCTGCATATGTACCCACTCATGGAGGATGCATCATTTTTGTTTGAAGGTTTGTTACTTGGGTTTAGAATCCCATTTTTTAGGAGTGTGGGAGCATAGCCTTGCTAGGAACCAGGCTTCCGTTTCCGGGTTTCCATAAGACCATCCTGCAGTCTCCCGAGGGAAAAATTGGAAACGCTTAGTAACTTAATTTCCCAGACACGTTTGTCATGGAAGATTACCCTTCGGCAGCTGCAGGAGCTTGTGGGACATCTGAACTTTGCTTGCTGGGTTATAGCTCCGGGAAGGGCCTTTGTAGGGCGTTTGTGCAGTGCAGTGGAGGGGGACAAGATGTCCCCTTCATCGTATCCGGGTATCTGGGGAAATGAGAGCTGATTCAGAAGTTTGGGAGAGCTTCTTGGCCCACTATAATGGCGAAAGGAATTGCTGTTGGAAGCTCAATCACAGGTACATTTTGACGCCTCGTGCTCTTTGGGTTTTGGTAATTTTCCAAAAGCATTGGTGCACGCAGCAGTGCCGCAATGTTGGAAAGAGAGCATGAATTGCCGTAATTTAACATTTTTAGAGCTTTTTCCCCATTGTGGTGGCAGTGTGGCTTTGGGCTGCGCCTCTTGCCAATGCAGCGGTGCATTTCTGGTGACAACATAGCCACTGTCCAAACAGTGAATTCACTGACATCTAGGAATCCTCGGGTAGGACGTCTGGTGGGAGTCATGCTGCCTACAATATAATTCTACCTTTTGGCAAAGACACATTCCGGGGCTGGATAAGGGAATGGCTGGCGCTTTGTCGCGTAACCAGATGTTCAGGTTCTGGGAGCTGGCCCCTACGGCCAGGTTACACACAGATTCCATGTTAAGTTTTACATGGAGTTTTGGAGAGATGAGGCGGCAGAAGCTATTATGAGATTGGTGGCTCCCATCACATGTGCAGCCTTAGAAAGAGCAGGTAGGGAGTTCGGCATTTTCAGGGCTGGGTGGCAACTCCCGGCCCTCTTTCCTATACCAATGGAGCACCTTATTGAGTTCTGTGTGGTTTACACTGCACTGGCCTGTCTACTCGTACCATCAGAGGTAAAATGGCTGGACTCTCATTTAGGTCAAAGGCAAATGGGTGGCCTGACATCACGTCGGAATTCTGCATAAGAAGATGCTTGAGGATAGGCTAGGTTGGCCTTGCCTGCTCCTGACTCATGTCAGCCTATTACCCCCGACTTGTTAATGGTTCAAAAGTCAATGGGTATCCCTCTGTTTTCAGTATTTAAACAAGTGTTATTCCATGCCTTGGCTGTTACTGCCTTTCTGGCACGTTTAGAATCAAGGAATTGCTCGCATGCTCCAAGTCAGATCAAGCAGGCGGAGCACTGCAGTGGGGAAATGTGCAAAGGTTGGAGGACAAAGTAGTCCTATGGTTGCGAAGATCTAAGACTGATCATTTATTCCATTAACGGAGACCCCACTTATGGAGCTCTGCCCGGTTGCAGTCCTGAAATGCTACTCGGCTCTCAGGAGAAGCGAGCCTGGCTTCTAATCCTGTCATTTAAACAAGTCCCTATAACTAAATATCTGTTCTGGATGGTGGCTAAGAAGGCATTAAAGGCACTTGGTTTGGGAAATTACCATTTGCATCCATCCATTTAGGATTGGCGCAGCATCTACTGCAGCTGCAATAGGGATGGGCAGTGCTATGATTCGCGCCATAGGGAGATGGTGGTCCGGTGCCTTCAAGGCTTATGTTTGGAAAGAGGCGCTCAGGAGTATATTGTAAACAAATATTTGTCCTCTGCAGAAGCATGGGAGGAGACCAGCGCCTGTGAAGGTCCTCGTCGGTGTACACAGTTGGTGTTCCGGGCCAGCCGTAGCGTGACGCGAGCAGCTGCCGGCACACAGCTGGGTCTCAGTCCATCAGCCTCCGTCCAGTGGTTGGGGAGGCGCAGCTTGTGCTGGGGTGGTCTCCTCCACCTGCTGTTCAGATCTGGTAATGTGCCTGTGGCGCCCAAGGTGTTGATGTACACTTGGGTGGGAATGACTTGGGCCTTCTAAGGGGAAGGCCCTAATTATACAAGCTAAGTTAGATTTCGAGTTCATATGGAGCCAGTGGCCAGACACTTGGATAGTGTGGTTGTATATGCTCCCTAGAGTTCAATGGCATGAAGGTTGGAACGCCCGCAGTGTAAATAGGACAGTTAAAATGTTACTAGGGAATTTAGGTTATTCTTTCATGACAGGCGGGGAATAGCCATCCCACACCCGGATATTCTAATTGCCAGAGGGGATTTATGCAGGGCAATCGGAGTTCACCTCTCTTTTTTTTTTTTTAATAATATTTTATTTTTCAACATAATACAACATAAAACAACATCAAACACAATACATAACCCACATACCCCCCGTGCACCCCTCCCCCAGGAGACTTTCAATTATTCATTATTCCTCTTTCCAAAATTGTAAAGACTCTTCCGTTAAGGTATTTGCCCCTTCCCCGTTCTTAATACATATTCCAAAAAGGGGCTCTATATTTCTCCAAAATCATTCTTACTGGACATTCCCCACTTTATTTTCATTTTACACGTCAGCTTATCATTAAGTGCCATATCCCATATTTCTTTATACCATTCTTCTATAGTATATATCCCTTGCCCTTTCCAATTTTTAGTAATCATTATTCTGACAGGGCCAGGAGGTTGTTTACATTCTTACTTACATTCTCATTTCCTTTATCCCATATTGCTAGTAGAGCCAGCTTTGGGCTTAATTCCAGTTTACTTCCAATTATTTCACTTATTTCTTTGAACACCCTTTCCCAATTTTTTTGTACATATTCACAGCTCCACCACATATGAAAATAAGTTCCAACCTCCTGACATCCCCTCCAACAATTCTTAGACACTTTTTTATCTATCTGATGAAATCTTACCGGTGTTAAATACCATCTCCATACTGTCTTGTAATAATTCTCCTTAATTCTAATCGACAACAGCTTTAACATTCTTGCATCCCATATCCTCCCCCAGTTATGTTCATTAATTTGTTCCTTTACATTGTCTTCCCAAATCTTTTTAATAATTTTAAGAGAGTTCTGATAATCATCTTCCTCTATCAATATTTTGTATATCTCGCTGGTCAAACCTTTTTTAATTTTAGTTTCTTCCTTCCTTCCTCTTAATTCAATTAAATCTTCAAATCTTGTATTATTTCTACATTTCTTATTTTTCATTTTCCATTCCTGTGTCCATTTTTCCAATTGTAAACATTTGAACCAAGCTATCTTTTGTCCTTTTAATAACTCTCTAATTTGCTCCTTATCTATCATTCTTTCCATCCAGTTCCTTAACTTAATAATTCCCTGATCCTTCAGACTCCCTTCCAACTCTACTTTTAAAGTCCTTGGGAAGTTTCCCACTACTACCACTGGGGCGAGTGGAGAGTCTCCTGGTATTAACTTTCCTTTAACTTTCTCCCAGATCTCTAAAATATTTTTCAGCAACGGGTTGTCCAGTCCCCTCAAATCTTTCTTTTGAATTTTAATAAAAAAAATATTTTGCAATTTAAAATCTAGTTCCCCTGTTTGCGTTTCTAACCATTCTAAATCTTCCTCCCCTAATATACTATTTATAACATATCTTAACTGATTAGTAATATAATAATTCTTTATATTTGGAAGTCCCAAACCTCCTTTCTTTTGTGTAACTTTACACTCCTCCAACTCCACCTTGTTATAATTAAATAACATCATTTCTGACTTCCCCCAATTAACTTGTAAACCAGTAATCTCCCCAAATTCTCTCAAATGCTTCTTAACCACCTCCCCACTCTCCAGGGGATCTTCTAATGTCAATAGTGTATCATCCTCAAACATATTCATTTTAATCTTCTCCTTCCCTCCTATCCCCTTCAATCTTACATCCTCCCTTATAACATTTGTCTATCACTATTGCAAATAAGATCGGTGAAAGTGGACATCCTTGTCTAGTTCCTCGAGCTAGTGTAATCTGTTGCATTAACCCATCATTAACCATTATTTCTGCTTTATTAGTTTTATACAGCTGATCCATCACTCCCATAAATTTATCTGCAAGCCCAAATGTTTTTTAAATTGTTTTGAGTGCTGGCCATTCCACGCAATCAAAGGCTTTGAATATATCCAATGCTAACAAGCCTGCTTTTAAATTATAGTTATATATAAACGTGCCCATTCTTTTTGCCATTATTGCCATAAAAAATTTTGAGTCTTAATTACCTCAATAGCACAGTCTATAAGTTTAGACATCATATTCTTTGACACAAAAATAAAATCAATCCTAGAATAACTCTTAAACCTAGATGAGTAGAAGGTATATTTCCTTTCTTCCTCTTTTAACACTCTCCAAACATCCATTAGTTCTTTTCCCTCCATTAGTTTGCTTAACCCCGTCTTCCCACCACTCTTAAGATCTCTTAATATATTATCCCTATCTTTCCCTTTATCTAGTACCATATTAAAATCACCTGTTTTCACAATATTCTTTTTACCCACTTCTCCCACCGCATTAAAGACTTCATCGAAGAATTCCATTTGTTTCCCATTTGGAGCATATACATTAATCAATATATATTCCTCCTCCCCCACCATGCAAAAAATTATCAGAAATCTTCCCACTTCATCCTTCTTCACCCTTTGTATAGTAATACCACATTTTTTTGAGATTATTATCACTACACCCCTCACTTTAGAAGTACCAAAAGACTTTTCATAAACGCCCACATCCCTCATCCGAAGCTCATTTACACCCTCCTTTATTTGATGAGTTTCCTGCAAAAAAAATTACATCTGCTTTTTCTTTTTTTAATAACATTTCTATTCCCTTCCTTTTTATAACAGTTCCTAGCCCTTTAACATTTAAAGTTGCAACCCTTAATTTATTTTCCATCTCTTCCTTTCACACAAATCTCTAGATTGGTCTCCCTCTGTGACACACATACCCCCCTCCCTTACCCTCCCCCCCACACTTACCCCCCATCTTCACCCCCCTCCTCACCAGACCTTTCTGGGCAATGGCCCCAAATATTTTTAGAACTCTTCAGGGGGGGGAGAAGCAACCCAACAATCCCGGAGCACAATCCGACCCTCCCCTCCCTTCTAATCTCTTCTTATTCCTATTACATTAACATTTCTCTATTGACTACTTCCTCCTGCAGCGCCTTCATCCTGCTTTGTTTCTCCAACATCTGTGGGATCAACTAAACCCAGCTTCTCCAAAAGATCCATCCCTTGCTCACATGATGTTATTCTATGTTGTTTCCCTTTCCACATAAATCTCAAAAAGACTGGATACCTCCAACTATATGTTATCGACCTCTTCCGCAAAGCCACTGTACACAGTCTAACACTCTTCCGCCACTGCACTGTTTGAGGGCATAGATCCTGATAAACCTCGATTGGTGTTGCTTGTAGCATCGGCTGGCCTTGACGTCTAATTGCTTGTATTAACTTTTCTTTCTTGTAATAGTTGGCAAATTTAACAATTATATCCCTTGGGAGCATCCCCTTCTTCTTGTAGCCCACTCTGTGGATCCTCTCGGTATCACCCATATCCCAAGATTCCTGGGGTTCCACTTCCTTAATCCATGCCAAAATTGTGTCTCTTAAAGCCTTAGGGTTCTCCCCCTCTTGCTCTTCAAAAGATCTAATCCGAATGTTCACTCTCCTGTCTCTATCTTCCAGGGCAATTAAACGCAAGTCCATCTCCTTCAAATGCTCCCCCTGCTCCTTGCTATCTTCCTTCAGCTTTCCAGTCTCCTTCTCCAAATTCTCCATATTTTCCACCACAGTTTGAAGGCCTGTCATAAATTCAATCTGTGAGTCCATAATTCTTTGCATTAACCTTTCCTCCTGCATCTGCAAGGCCATCTCTAACACCTATTTGTCCATTAAATCATCTGATATCCCTGCTTGACTCTCTTTGGCCGCTTTAGGAACTGCACCTGGCTTGCTTCCAGATTTAGAACTTCCAGAATGACTTGGAGAGATTTTTCCGGCTTTGTCTGAAGGCTGCATCCTGTCCGCCATGCCAGTAATTCTAGTGAGCTGAAGCCAGTTCCTATCTGACAGATGATCTTTTGACAGCCTCCTCCAGGCTGGGGCACTGGACTTTTCACCTTTTTGCTTTCTTTTCATAAAACTAAACTCATAAATCCGCACCCCTCACCTAAATCTTAGCTGCCACCCTCAGATATCCTCTCCGTTCTTATCAAACAAATACATTTCGGCTTCTAACACTAACAATGTCTCTTTTCCCACATATAATCGCTTCAGTCTCTCCCTCCAGTCTTATCAGTCAGCCTTACTTCTTCCAATTAAAATCCATTAATTACCGTCACTGGTCACCTGCCAGGGATCCCAATCTGTTTTTAGTTTCGTTTTTCTCTCTGCTGATACAGCAGCTATCCAGCAGCTTCCTTCTCCACAGATACAGCAAAGCTTCCGGACCCGATATCAAATCTTTAATCAACAATCCATCCTCTCCAAAATAGGGATTTTATAATTATTTTGGTCACTTCTTAACGAGAGCGAGAGAGTTCCGACTCTACTCCATGTCCATTAGGCCACTCCCCCGGAGTTCACCTCTCTGATGCAGGGAATGACATTTTCCTGCAGGATCTGAGCGTGGCCCTGTTGGAATTCTTCCAGTTCAGGTGGGGGTAGGGAGCCGAAGCCGAGGCTTGGCTCCCTTCTTTGGCGGATGGTGCGGGAATTTTGGGGGGATGAGAATAGGAATGGTGAGCACTCTGGCACCTTTATGGTGGGGGCAAGTCAGAGGCCCTGCTCCTCGGGGGCTGTGCAGCTTCCGTGTCAGGATATGGCTTGCCTTTGGGGACCTATTTGACTCATCTACCCAGAGCTCTGCAGCCCTGGGTGTGGATGACGCGGTAGGTCTCACCAAACATGCAAGTGTTGTGGGAATAGGGGGGCCGGTTCTACCGACCCCTGTGTTCAACGAGTAGCTCGCCCTGATTGGCAGGCTAGTTGCCTGAGATAAATAAGAGAGATTCCCACACGTTCACGCTCAGATCCATGGAGGGGAGAATATCCATGTTAAATAAAGAGGCCCTAGTTTATCCCAAGCTCTGTTGTTTGTGTCTTATTTCTTGTGTTTTCTTCTCCACTCGCAAGCCTGATCCCCACCCAGGAACGTCTTGGGAGGAGTCGGATTTTGTGGGCGGGAAGAAGAAAAGAAAGAAGACTATACACATGCAAGGCATGTGTGTAGCCTGGTGCGGAGGTGGAGCCAAGCCTTTAAAGGCTTGCCCTGCGTGGACATCCGGCCTCTTCTTTTCTGGCCCCACCCTCCCTCCCTATCAACTAGTATGGGATTAGCCAATTGTCCTCTTTGTGGAGGAGGCTGATTAGGAATTTTCCCTGGCATTAGTATGCAAAGGTTTCACCTACTCCATACTGGATTTAATCTTTAAAATGGAGGATAAATAGGTAAATATAAATGATAGGCGGATGGTGCGGGAATTTTGGAGGGATGAGAATAGGAACAGTGAGCACTCTGGCACCTTTATGGTGGGGGCAAGTCAGAGGCCCTGCTCCTCGGGGGCTTTGCAGCTTCCGTGTCAGGATATGGCTTGCCTTTGGGGACCTAGTTGTCTCATCTACCCAGAGCTCTGCAGCCCTGGGTGTGGATGACGCGGTAGGTCTCACCAAACACTCAACTGTTGTGGGAATAAGGGGGCCGGTTCTACCGACCCCTGTGTTCAACGAGTGGCTCGCCCTGATTGGCAGGCTAGTTGCCTGAGATAAATAAGAGAGATTCCTGCACGTTCACTCTCAGATCCATGGAGGGGAGAATATCCATGTGAAATAAAGAGGCCCTAGTTTATCCCAAGCTCTGTTGTCTGTGTCTTATTTCTTGTGTTTTCTTCTCCAATCGCAATGAGATATGTAATGTACATGTTAAAGTGAGTTCCAAAAACAATATGATTCTTCCATTATGAGCTCAGCATTCTACTGCTTGTAAAAATGGCACCTGCTGAGCTAATAACGTGAACCATGGCGCCCATGATTTACCTGATGCTATGTACAATTGTGCAGATTTTCAAACCAATCCAATTCAAACTACCGCAGGTGCAGGCAAGTTTAAAAGTGCTGAAAATGACAGCGTTGTCCTTTTTACTCCAAGCTGCAGCTCGGCATATCATAAGTTGTAAGCAAACACAACTTGTGACGTTGCACAACATCATCACTGATCATGGAGCAGGTTTATTTATTTATTATTTATTTACAATCTTTATTTACCGCTCCCTATCCGAAGATTTTGGAGCAGTGAACAAATAGGATAAAAGAATAAATATCAGTTAAGGCACCGGCTTTCCATTTCTTGGCTTTGTGGAGCACGAGACAACAAACAACAATCCTATGCACCTTTTCCAAGAGTAAACACTACTGAATTATATAGAAGTTACTTTGAGTAAGTAAGCAAGCAAGGCAGAGCAGAATGTTAAATCCTTTTAACAGAGTTAACAGATATAATAGTAAATTTACTTCTGTTACTTCCTAAAAGCAAAACTTCAAATACACTATATCAAAGGCTGCTCTAAGACAATGTTGAACTACCCCCACCCACCTCCCAAAAATAGCCCAAGGACACTTTTATTGTTGGGATCTAGTCTTCAAATATACCTGCAGTCCTGCACTCAGTTAAAATAAGAATCTATCTAATTTTGAAAATAGCATTTTGACACTATGATGCAACATATTTGGCAAAATAGTTAATTGAGCCCTGTATTGTTTAGAAATACTGGGAAAATTTTGTTTGTATATTTGTATATTTTATTTTCATTATTTTCATATCTTTCTAATTGTGAAAAGGGCATATTTCCACTAATAATTTTTGAGATATACTGGGAGGATGGGTATTAATTCCATGGGAAAGACTCCTCCCACATGGTTAGATAATTTAAATGTTTCCCATGCCATCTGAAAACTGCTCATGGTTAGGCTGACCATATGAAAAGGAGGACAGGGCTCATGTAACTTTAACAGTTGCAGGGAAAAGGGAATTTCAGCCAGAGTCATTTGTATGCAATTAGTACCTGGTGAAATCCCCTCTTCATCACAACAATTAAAGTTGCAGGCACTATGCTAGAGTGACCAGATACAAAAGAAGGCAGGGCCCCTGCAACTTTAACTGTTGTAATGAAGAGGGAAGTTAACCAGGTACAAATTGCATACAAATGATGCCAGCTGAAATTGCCTTTTCTCTACAACTGTTAAAGTTACATGAGCCCTGTCCTCCTTTTCATATGGTCAGCCTACTCATGGTGTCCCCCACAACTGGAAAAATATCTGAAAGCCAGAGCACTTCTTGAGTGCCCTGCTGTGCATTTTAGATAAAGGCCTACTCAGTTACCAAGTTCACTGAAAAATTAAGAACTTTTGGAAGGCAAGATATTGGATTAGGTGGGGGTTTTCCAATACCTTGCCAGAAAAAACAATACATCTCTAGCAGTGTTCACTGAGACATATTAACAAACACCTTTAACAGAGAAACTAAATATTCTGGCACTTACCAAGGGACAGTTAAGAAATAAGGTGGAAGAAATAGCTTCCACTGTCGTCTTCTGATGCAGAAAGAATGCAAAAACTAAGTAATATGGATTTTCCATAACTGTAGTAAATTACACTGTTTATTTAACTGGGATACCATACTGCAGCATACTTGGCAAACAGTTAATACCACCCCGCAGAAAGTAAATATCAAACTCTAAGCACACCTTTTCTGGATGTTAAACAGCCTGCAAATAACTGACTGATGTTTCTCCTGGTTTATCTTTGAGCCTATCTACACTACTGCTTTAAAACGGTTTATAACAGTTTTGAACCGGTTAATAACCGTAATTACCCGGTTTAAAACTGTTATAAACTGTTTTAAAGCAGTAGTGTAGATAGGCTCTTTGTGTTGCTTGAACATTATCCACTGTGTAAAGAAATTGACTCAAAAAGTATTGTTTTATGAATGATGGAATGGGTGAGCTTTGTTGCTCTCATATAAATAAGGGAATGGGGGCATGACAACCATGGTTGAATTTTTCTTTTGAATATCATCACTGCTTGAGAACATAGAATAAATCATCCATCATGTTTCTCCTATTTTATTATCAAACAAGGTAGAAATAAGTTGATTCTTCATGAGTTATGGCATTCATTTCACAAACAAGAATGTAGCTAATTCATTTCTCCAGAAGAAAAGATAAAAAAATCATTAGGGAAATATGTAGGCTGTTCAATCAAAATGATTATATTGTATGGAAGTGAAAACAAGTTTTGACAGAGAGTTGTTTTGATTTATGGTTTAAATGTGCTTGGTAAGTAAAAGCAGTTACGTGTGCATATTGAAATTACTATTTCCTAGGTGAAAAACATACAGTGAACCTCCAGGGAAACAATAATATTCAGGGAAGGGGGAGGTAAATATTTTTATTGGAATTTAAAATTCATTCATGTGATGGCAGGATCAGTGAAAACATGTTGAACGATGTTTCTGCTGAGGTCAATGGTAAATTAGCATTTATTGCAAATAAGCCAAGATTGTACCTACCAAAAGTTTTAGCACACAGAAAGCTCTCTCATGCAGGGTAAATATAATGGATGACAACCTTTATTTGCAGAATCATTGAAGGGTCTGTGTAGAGCAATGATAGACAGTTTCTATATTCTTAGGGTCCATGCTGCTCTCTGAACAGTGACCATGGAGAATAGAATAATATTTTGCCACATAAGCTGATTAAGCTTCACAACAGAATTGTCATTTCCTTGCATTTAGAACTTCACAGTTGTGAAACACCTGTACTCAGGTGTAAAAAGGACATTACATACAAGGTCATAAAGAAATGTAACATTAAAATCTGGAATATCCTTTTTTTTTCCTTACAACTTTTCCCTACAAACCTACAGTCAAATGTATTAAGCATACCATGACTAAAGGCATGATTGGGCCATTAAGACCTACTAAACATGCTTCAGTGAGTTCAGATCCAACCTACGGACCATGAATAGGCCATAGAAAATGTTTATTCCTCTATTGTCCCAATGTCAATAGCCACCATATTCTGAAAGTACAGAAAGTATTTATTACTTATTAAAATATGTTCATATTGCTTTTCTTAATAACAAATTCAAAGATATTCAGCATTCAGTAGAGACATAAAACACAGCGCCATTAAAAACACTTCCACACACAATTCAGCATAACAAACAATGGTTATCCTGACTGAACACACAACTAAAGGCAAAATGTAAGAAATATAATGCAGGGAAAAGAGAGAGGGGTAAGCTGAAAGTTGTTCTCAAAAGGATTTTTCACTAGCCTTAGAAAAAACCCCAACGGCAGAAGTACCTCTCTTGTCACAACTAAAAAGGAAACAGGAAGCAGCCTTATACTGAATCAGACTATTGGTCTATCTAGTCCAGTCTTATCATGACCAGCTGGCTGTGGCTGTCCAGGGTTTCATGCAGGGATATTCCCAGCCCTACCTGGAGATGGTGAGGAGTTAACCTGGGACCTTCTGCATGCAAAGTATGAGCTCTATCACTGAGCTACAGCCCCTCAGAGGGAGCCTTGCTACTTGACTTCAAAGATCTGGGACCCTTTGAATTGCATGGTCAGTGCAGAGACATTCCAAAGCACAAAGATACTGGCTATATTTGAATGCCACATTAAACCATAGTTCACCATGATGAGAACAAGACTGGGAAACCCTTGGGCCTGTACACTCCTCCCTGTCACGATCCTGGACCAGGAATCTTCAGATGCCGGGGTTTTGTGCAACAGTAGCCTGGAGGAGGAGACAGGTCCACTCCCTGGCCCTTCCCAAGTGGATCAACTGACACCAGAGTCCAAACCTTGTGCCTTGAACCACAAGGAGGTACTCGTGTTAGCAAACTCTGATGGCTGCTTCCCAGACACCTTAGAGGATCAGGAAAATCATGAGGAGCTCTCCCCAAAGAAGTTCCAGCAACTTGAAATCCAACAGCACCAGCCTTTCATCTGGGGAATAGGGCCTTAGTCTTAATTACCTAGCTAGCGATTGTTCCAAGTCAGTGCTGGGGCAACTTGCTTCTTCTGTCCTGCCCTTTTTTGTATCTAGTCATCTAGGCAGATCTCCTGTAGCTTTAACCGTTGTGATGAAGAGGAAATTTCACCAGGTGCTGCATGCAAACAAATTACACCTGCTGAAATTCCCTTTTCTCGACAACTGTTAAAGATACAGGAGCCCTGTCCTTATTTTCATATGGTCACCCTAGAAGTGAAGCACAGCAGAATTACTTCGGAACACTTGCTTGGGGCCCAACGTTCCTCTAGCTGTTGCAGCACAAGACTCAGCATGAACAGCAGCACTTTAAGTTGGTGATAGATTTGGGTCTGAAAGTCCTTCAGATATCTCCATAGAAGTGATCACGGCAACTTGCTTCTTTGTCCAATTGTTCTTGAAGCAGCTTGGTATTTTGAGGTGCTATTTGAAAGTGCTGAGTGATACATTTCTCCTTATTTCGGAGTGGACATGCAGAGGCTTGTCCTGCTTCCTTCTAAGTAGACATGCAGAGGCATGGGTATTCGGGATGCTATTTCAAAGTGCTGCTGAGTTAGGGTGACCAGATAAAATCCAGGTCAGGGCTCATGTAACTTTAACAGTTGTAGAGAAAAGGGAATTTCAGCCAGTGTCATTTGTATGCAATTAGTTCCTGGTGATATTCCCTCTTCATCACAACAGTTAAAAGTGCATGCACTATACTAGAGTGACCATATACAAAAGAAGGCAGGGCCCCTGCAACTTTAACTGTTGTGATGAAGAGGGAATTTCACCAGGAACTAATTGCATACAAATGACACTGGCTGAAATTCCCTTTTCTCTACAACCGTTAAAGTTACATGAGCCCTGACCTGGATTTTATCTGGTCAGCCTAGCTGAGTGATTCTGAGTAGCTTGTGGCGGTGTATAAACAACACACCCTCTAGTGGAGACGTGTGCATGTCTGCATGTGCTCACATCCATAGACCCCATTTCTCAGCAGGTATGGGTTGTGACCCTGAGGGCCAAAAACATTGTGCTCCCCTTATTTAGCACATACCTCTCATCCTTAAAGTTTCTAGGCTGACCATATGAAAAAGAGGACAGGGCTCCTGTAACTTTACAGTTGTAGAGAAAAGGGAATTTCAGCCAGGGTCATTTGTATGCAATTAGTTCCTGGTGAAATTCCCTCTTCATCACAACAGTTAAAGTTGCAGGGGCCCTGCCTTCTTTTGTATCTGGTCACTCTAGTATAGTGCCTGCAACTTTAACTGTTGTGATGAAGAGGGAATTTCACCAGGAACTAATTGCATACAAATGGCACTGGCTGAAATTCCCTTTTCTCTACAACTGTTAAAGATACATGAGCCCTGTCCTCCTTTTCATATGGTCAGCCTACTTAAACCTTTTTTTAAAAGAGAGTTGTGTATGAGAACCAGTGAGTTGAGTGCATAAATTAAGACTCCCCACCCACCCAAATGTGCAACCTAAAGCTAGAATTCTAGATGAAACACAATGAGCATAATCCATAGAGACATAGATGTTCTATATAGACCATTATAATATTGGAATTTTTAAAACGAGTGACATATTTGTAGGTATATTTTTATTCTTGTTAGTATAACACTTCAGGTATCCTTTACACCTCCGTTTTGCCAAGTGTAAATGAATATTGTAGAGCAAAATTAGAGTGCCTTTTGGCTTCCTGTTTATGCTATTTTTGTTGGGATGAAATTGCATGCATTATGTGAGTTTTTTTTTTAAAGTGTAATTAACACATTACTGGCAGCTTCAGCTGGACATTAATCACCAAAGTGAAGCTGAATCTCCCTTCTCAACTCTCTAAGATGTGATCAGCAATTCAGAGGCTTTACAACTAGTGCTTGCCCACTCTTGCATATCTGCATGTGACATTTACACGGTGTACTGTTTTCCCTGTGCCTGTTCTGTGACAACCTACAGTAGTGCCTTCATTGTCACACACCCTGCCCCACTCCAAATATTGCTCCTTCTGCAAGCACAGTTATAGAACTAGCACTGATGTCCGAATGAAATGAATACCTTATGGAGTGAGGGTACTATATAAAGGCTCAACACTTAAATGTCTGTTTGAAGACATGGTTGTGTCCATTATCACACTATTGTTATAGTATTCATGATATAAATACTAACAAAGGGTTGTTGTTGTTGTATCATCCAGCCTTTTCCCCAATACTGGGACCCCAGGCAACTTCACAAAATTAAAACATATACAATTAAAACTTATAAATAGAAATATACAAAAGTTAAAAGTGTAATTGAATCATCTATACTATTAAAAAGGATTAAAGGCAAATGACAACTAAAAAATAATCCACCGCATTAAGAAAGGTCCCAAAGGCTTGCCAGAACAAAAGTTTTTGCCTTCCTCTGGAAATAGAGCAAGGGAGTTCCAGAGCCTTGGACCAGCCCCCAAAAGGCCCTCTCCAATGTTCCCACCAGGTGTGCCTTTGATGGTGGCAGGATCGATATCGTCTTTCAGATAACCTGGACCCAAACTGCATAGGGCTTTATAGGTCATGTAGGTCAGCACTTTGAATTGTGCCCAGAAACAGACTGGAAGCCAGTAGAGCTCTTGTAACAGGGGAGTTGTATGCTCCCTGTAACCAGCCCCTTTTGTTGATACAACCTGTTAAAATGTGCTCAATTCAGCATAACTGACAATGTATATTTGAGGCATTTTGGTGCAGCATAATTTCTGGTACTAATGTTGCTTTCTCTTCATATTTTTCTTTTATTGAATAATAGAGACAAGAATCTTTCAACCATATCCATCCAACTGCATTCAAAATTAGCAGGTTGTTTTCTTTGTTCTCTTCTGTCTTAAATCTGTAACATACATATAATCCAATTAGAACTTTTTTTTTCTTGACAAGCTCTTCACATGTGACTAAAATATCTAGAACTGTTAAGGAAGGCATGTGATTTTGTCTGTCTCTGGGTTTTCAGTATGAGTAACTTGCTAAATGTGGAGGTGGAATATGTAAGCTTCAGAGCAATAGTAAATGATCAAAAAGAGTCTAGATAAAAGTCCAACTGGCCTTTCAAAATTTATAGAATATTTGCATAATCACTAAACAGCTTGGATTCTCCCAGACTCATATTTAGATGCATCCATTCATCTTTCAAAACTGGGGTTTCGTTCAAAAATCTGCTTTCCAAGACCTTCATAGTTCTGTGACTAATTCACATGGCTGACTTACGGAGAGTTAGGGAGAAGAAAGAAAGATAAGATTAAAGTACGAAGTATGAAGCACAAAATAAGGGGATAAGGGAGTTCTTCTGCGACATGCTGTTGACCAGGAGATTGCCCTCTGATGCCAATGTTCTCTTTGCAGAGCCCTTATCAGTCCCTTGCGTCTTGTGCAATACAAGCCTGTGGGGGCAAAGGCTATGGAGAAGAAACAGAAGCACTTCAAAGCTAAGTGTAGCCTTGGAGCCATATCTTAAAACCCAATATAAAATAATAAACAGAGGTAGGGAAGGAGCGCTGGGGAAGAAACAAAGCTAATTTAGGAGAGGACTATCTCACAAACTTGACAGGAAATCATGACTTGAATTCTAACTGAAAAACATCCTTTTTTAAAACCTAATTTTGGGAGATTTCCCCTCTGCCCCCAACCTAGGTTTTGGAGCAAGGAAGGGGATCTAGGTAATGAGGGCATGTTTTGGTTTCCCCTCAAAGATGTGCAACAGTACAGTGTGCAAGAGGAGGGAGGGTGTGCATGTTCAAATTTTAAGTGTAGTTCTCTAACCTCAGTGGATGTTAGTATTTACTGGTGATGGCAATAATTTAGGCGTGACGCTTTTGCTCATCAGAGCTCTTCGATGGCCCATTAAAATGGGTGTGGCTCGATTGGCCTGGTTGGATAGGAGTCTGAGAGAGGATTCTGAGATCGACCCACTCCTGTTATAGATGCTAACTGAGGATAGCCACTATACACAGCTTTGCTTGATTCCCAGAGAAACTGGATGTTTTTCAAGTCAAAGTGTTAGGGAGATACTTAAAATGAACTGCTCAGGATCCCACCCCTGCACATGGTAGCCAATAAAGCAGAGTGGGGTCAGGCAATCTTTCACCCTCGTAACATCAAGTGTCATGGTTTGCATCACGCAGTGTTTCCAGGGAGAGAGGACAAGAGGGTCTGTAGCTATTGCTTCCAGTGGCAGTTCTACATCTGTCAAGCTGTCTAGTTCTGAGCTAAGAAAAGGGATGGCAAATGCAGGAATGTATTTCCACATGACTCCGTGGACCAATTTGGAACATGGATGTAGCTCAGTTTTTTTCCAGATAAATAGCAAGTAATAGGCTCAGTTCGGATGACACATTAGGCAACGGAGGAGGGGGGAACAATCGTCAGTTGTGTTGCTTATTGTGTCGTCTGGAGAGCCACACACAACGCACACACAACTGACAGTACATTAATCAGGCACTTTAAACAATGGAGCGAAACAATGGGTTTGCACGTTGTTTAGCCAGAAGCCCCGTTGTAGTGTTGTCCGAATTCTGCCCCCCCTCTCTCCGTGGACTATTCTGTTTCGGAATAGAGTTCTGCTGCCTAGAGCAGCCAAAAAACCCCAGCCGCTCTATGCAGCCGGCAGAACTCATGATGCATGCTGGGATACAGCTGGAGGACACACGGAGGAGAGGCTGCAACCAAAATGGCCGCCACAAGTTTGTAGCAGCCGGGGTGTTTGCTGGTTCCAAGCAGTGCCAGCTGCAGAGCGTCGTCTGTGGAGCTCTTCCTGCCTAATGCACGGTCAGTATGTTATTTACCCCTCCGTTGCTTAATATGTCATCCGAACTGAGCCATAGTCTTAGGCTGCAATCTTAGGCACACCTAGCTGGGAGTAAATCCCACTGAACATAGTGGGACTTACAACTGAATAAGCATGCATAGGAATACACTAATATGTTGTTCCGTTATAATGACCAGCATCCACTTGGTTCCATTCATGTAGCAGATTCTTTATTTGGGGGGGTTAGGTAAGAATAATATACTTCTATGCAAACCAGCAAACCTTTCATTCATAGGCTCATACAGCTCACTTTGCTTCCCAAGAAGATGGCTTTTTCCCCACATTGTTCATCTTAATGTTTTATTTAAGCATTAGAAATGAGGAAATTGTCCATGCTACACTGCAGTAAAGGCTATTTCCATTCTCTATATCTTCATTAGTACAGAAGGATATTCTCATAATACTTTCTATAATGATTCATGAAATGTGCTCATTTTTGTGCAAGGAATCATTTTGCTTCTCAGGCACCCATCTGTACGTCCTTTGCATTATAGAAAAGATACATATATACGTTTCAGCTTCAAACTAATTTAGCAGTTTGGTGAATTAATTATTTCAAAACCTTCTGATGAAAGCCTCTTTAGAAATACACTCAAATGTTCTAATTTTCGTTTTCTAATTCCATACCCATGGAAGTGTGACAGGGGTGGTGCAGTCTGCTTTCGGCAGGGCACAAAATACTCTGAGGCTAGGAAATCAGGAGGGCAATAAAACTTAGAGAGCTTTGGGATCTTTTCAGCCTCATTTTGGAGCATGGTGGCCAAATACACATCATGACAACAAATCCTAGGTTGTTTAACACAGGAATTGCTGGGAATGAGCAAAGCGACAAGCAAACTGCCTCCCGCCTGCTCATCATTTCCACTGTCAATTCGCGACCTCCGAAAGAACCCATTCCTGGCTTGTTCATGTGAACCTGGAACCCTGGGTTGTTGTTTTTAAGGACTAAACTCAACCATTTCCCATGTTATCTTGTTCCTGGGCTGTTATTTAAAAGTAGAAACAATAACTGCATTAAAAAATAATAATAAGGGGAGGGGAAGACCACACAAGACTGAAGTCATCCCAATGCTGTTATATGCCGCACTAATTGCCAGATAATGTTAATTGTAAAATGTGCTTTATCACTCAAAATTAAAGAATGGCGATATTAATGCCCATGTCTTTCTCCTGCTGCTGATAAGCTATATGATTTGTAGGGTTCTGAAACATGGGCATTTTTTTAATATAAAAATGGAATTATATCCCTGACTTTCTGCCAACCAAACTGTCTAGCCATATCAAATGTCCTTAAGCAAACTATACTCGATTACCTTGGAAACTGTGGCTGTAAGATTCACATGGACATTTAGTATAAAATTGGCATAGACTGATATCCTCCTGTGCCCTACTTCAACCCTGCTCTATATATTGAATTGAATTGAAAAGTCGTATGATCTGTGTTAGAATCAAATGTGCTCTTATGGGATATCTGGGACCATTTCTGTGCATGTAATGAGCCTAGAAGCCTGGAAATGCTTGCATGAGTAGATATGGCAACTTTTGTATCTATTTGTGTATGCTTCCAGGTAATGTTTGATCGTGAAGTATTTTATAAATAATAACTGAGTTCTCTTGGCACATGGTCTACTATTTGCACATAGGAAACGTGGCACCCTGTATCTTAAATATATATAACTAACTACAGTAGCACACAGTGTGGCACAACTGGCATAGCTATAGCCATATCCAGTGTTATATTGGCCAACTATTTCAATACTCTCATACTCTGCATTCTGTTACTTGCAATCCTGTTACAGAAAAAACAACACCTATGGATTGGGTAATATGTGTGCATCCACTGCATGATATCCCAAATTTTGCAGTGAGTCCTACTTTACAAGACTTCAGAATGAGTTGGGAAAATATACCATAGAGATGTTAATCCTTGTAGTAAAAATAACAGCTGGTAACCAAGTTGACACTAGCGCTAACATAAATTAAATTGCACTAGCATAAGCAACGTCTAGTACACTGACAATAGTGCCAGCAATAGTGCCTAACACTATTGGTATTGCACAAGAAGTCACTTACACTAGCACAATGTAATTTGCATTAGCACTTCTGTTGACCTAGGCATTGTCCAATGTCCCTGTCACATGAGAAAGTGCATAATAAGGTTGGATCAAGCACATGGGGTACAGATTGAGCCTCTGGGCTTCTAGTTCCCTGTCCCTACTGCTCAGAATATTGATAATTTTCTGTTAAAAGTATGTGTCATTTATTTTGTGCCAGGATTAATGTAGACAGGTTGTTTTTGCTCAGGTGCCCCAGACTTTGCTAATTTTCTAACTTCTCATTCAGATTGTTGTTCACATGTTTATAAAGTTCTCTTTGAATTGTTCCATTACAGCTGCACTTTCGTGCACTTCTGGGAACCATCAGAAATGTACATCCTTCCACTGCACTTGAAACTTTTTTATAAATATTATTTCCTGATGATTTGTTTTATCAGTAATATTCTTCAGATCAAATTTACCTGACCCATAGTTAAGCCTACTAAAAGGAAATTGGTTGAGTGAACATGAATGGATATAACAAAAGAAAGTGCTCACTTAGGGAGAACCCATAATACTTTGCACATTGAAAAAAATGCTAACCTCCAGACTTTTGCTTACTCTAATGCCCTGTTGTTTCAGTTTGGATTTAGCTGCAAATGAAAGACTCCAAAAAGCCCTCTAATCCATCAGTCTCCTATTTGCTGAAGCACAGGTTTCCTGGTACCTCAAAGTTTGCCTTATTTCTTTGGATATCTATTTCTTCCCCTAATTATATCAGCTATGTAGGTATGCTGCATTTAATTCTATTGTCTATTCTGCCATTTGTAATCAACTAAAGTAGAGTCATGTCCTTTTATTTTAGGAATTTTGGACATGGGCCTGCTTTCCACACAGTTTGTCAAGATGCTGATATTGTTGAGTGTCTGCCTTCTCCGAAATATAACTGCAAAATTAACTGTTCCATTTGTGCATTTTTTTCTCTCCAAACCTAATGTTCACTGCATTCTGTCTTCCAGGTATTGCATTATAGGCTGTAATCCTATACACACTTGCCTGGGAGTAACTCTAATTGAACTCCATGGAGCTTACTTCTGAGTTGATATGCATAGGATTGTACTGTAAGAGGTCCTATTTTACCTATCAACACGATGGTTGAATTGCAATTTCATCTATGTGAGTGCGAACATCGTCATATCTGTGGAAGGGCATTCATGGATTGGCATTTTGTTTAGGATGTCCTAAATCCCATTAAAATCAAAGAGACAAATTAGGATGCTATGAATATTGAAACAAGTGCTTCCCATGATTACAGTGTTTTCATAAGACTCAACAAATGTATCCAACTTTGAGCTAATGTGGAGCAGTTTAAAAAATGTTGAACTTGGACCTGCTGCCAATCAGCTCAATCGGGATTAATATTCAGAATGGCCCCAGAATGCAACCTCGCACATGCCATTGCAAATCATGGATTAATTAACCCATGATTTGCTGTCATTACATACAAACTGGTTCATTGTGTTAACTGGCCGTCAGATGGGCAAGCCACAGGCAATTTCTTTTTTACCATTGTCAAATTCTTTCACCAAAAGAATTTGGTAAATTTACAGAAGATGCTTACAAAGGGGATTTCCCCTTTCACGTTGAATATATTTGTTTTTGTCTCTTTCTCCTTTTTATTTATGTTTAAACATTATAATCTTGTGTGCCTAAATTTACAGGTTTCTAGAACATTGATGCTGGCACACAAGCATTTCAAATACTTTTCCAACCAAGAGGCAATACCTAAAAATATATAAAACTGGGATTTGCTACAATTTCTAAAGAAAAATGATTAAGTTTTCAGAACTCAGCAACATAATAACAGAAATTATTATTTCATAGCTTTCATAGTTTTTTTAAAAAAAATTCTGAGCATTCCGTAGCTGAAGGGTTAAATGAGCATGTATGCAGTCTCCTTAGGTGCAGAGTTCCAGTGAAGTAAAGTGTGATTTTAGAAATCTTGACATGCATGTCAAAAATGAGTTTTTGTTTATGTGAGATTCTACCCTTCGAGTGAAGAAAAATATAATGGAAGATTTAAGCTTCTGGTATCATGACTGACAACCATGCAAATTCCCAGTTTGTGGGGAAAGCTGCATTGTTTACCTTTCTCCTTCCATGAAAATACAATATAATAATAAATCCAAACTCATGGAGCAGTGAAACAACGCAATAGATCCAAAACCAGAGTTTCCCCAGTATATATACAAGATGAAAGAATAAGAGAGAGATTATAGTGCAGAACTATAGGTTGAGATAACTGGGATTAAAAATCAGTCATCTATGATATTTGGAGATCCTCTCTGTATGGTGCACCTGGGGAGTTGTGCTAGTCTCAGGATTCTCTTCTCCTGCTAAATATAGGGGCCCCCAAGGAATAGTGTGCCTCCTAGGTGGCCGTCTTTCTAGCCTCTGGAATACTGCTACAAAGACAGTATTCCAAGAGGTATGCTGGCTGATGTGTGTAGGGCAGGTGGTTGTCTTTGCAAATTTAGTCCCGTGGGTTGGGTTGGGGCATTCTCTTGATAATATCAGGCTCAGGCCTCTGAGGCAACAGTGTCACTTCTGCCCTGAAAGGCCCCTGGAGAAATGATGAGAAATTTTCTGTTTCTCTGCTGTTATCCTGCATATTCCTGAACAGCTGCTGTTCCTAGTATAACTGTGTTAACCACTTCATCTCTGGTGGTGCATTTTTAAAGGTGGCCTCACTAGCAAAGCGGTTTTGCTTGTGCGATTGGCCAACAGGTTCCAGATGGCTGCTGGAACTATGTCCTAAAAAGGTTTTGCTTTCCTTTCAGATGGAGGAGAGGTTTAATAATGTGGAAACATTCATTTTTTTTCATGTACAACCTCCATGTAAACAGGATTGGAAGTGGTGGTGGTAAGGGGAAGGAAATTCCTCTCATATAGCCAGGTACCCTATTCCCAGCCTGTTAAAGATCATTCTCTTATTTTCAGAGGTGCAGTCTTGTACACTTATCAGGATGAAAGCTGCTCTTGTTGTAGTCAGCCTTCCTCAACTTGGTGCTCTCAAGAGGAACAAGATGTCCTTTAATGGGGAGAAATGTCAGGTATTACACGTACAAGATGGGTTGGATGATTCTTGGCTTGGAAGCCCTACATCGGAGAAGGATTTGGGTGTGCTTGTCTACAGCAAGCTGAACATGAGTCAGCAGTGCAAGATGGCCGCTAGAAGGGCTAATGTAGTTCTGGGCTGCATTAGAAGAAGCATTGTAGCAAAGACACGTGAAGTCCTTAGCACTCTCTACTTAGCACTAGTGAGACCACACCTGAAGTATTGTGTATGATTCAGAGCACCACATTTCCCAAAGGGCATTGGAAGGTTAGAAGATGATACAGGAATTTAAATACATGCCCTATGAGGAGTGGCTGAATGAACATGGGATGTTCGGTCTGGAGAAAAGAAGACTGAGGGGAGACATGTTAACAGTCTTCAGGTACATAAAAGGATGCCACAGAGAAGATGGTCAAGAATTATTTTCCATTGTCACAGAAATTAGGATCTGAAATAATGGGTATAAGTTACAGCATTGTAGGTTTCAATTAAATATAAGGAAAATGTTCATAACAACAAGATCTGTACAACAGTAGAACAGTCTACCTATGGAGGTTGTGTGTTCTCCATCTCTGGAGGATTTTAATAAGAGACTGGACAGCCACATCTCATGGATGGTTTAATTGGTTTTCCTGCACATTGCAGGGGTTGGACTAGTTCCAACTCAGCAATTTTACAATTCTAAGATGGTGCCCATTAGCCCCAACCAGAGGGAGAGGTGGGTAAGAAATAAAGAAATAAATAATTATTATCCAGCATGAGCAAAAATCTGGAGGGCACCAGATTGGCAAAGGCTGTAGCAGATAATCCTCCCCAATACATTATGAAGAGGGAGGAGGTTAGCAGTCTAATATTTGTGCAAGAAGATACTCTTTTGGTGATCAGGGTTACAATCTTGTACTCAGTTAATTAGAAGTAAGCTCCATTGAACTCAGTGGGAATTATTTCTCAGTTGACATGTGTAGGATTGTGTTACAAATCAGTTTTCTTAGTTATTTGCTTTTGTAGTAAAAGATTCTTAAAGAAAAAAGAATATAACTTCTAATTGACTTATAATTGAGTTATATGATTCAAAATTATATTTGTACCTAGGAAGAATTAAATCCGAAGCTAAATATGTGTTTATTATTTAAGAGGAGAGAAATATAATGTAGAATATGTAAATTTTCTGAATGAGAGAAACTACAGGTTTAAACCTCTGATTAATATGCCACAGAAGTATGAGAATAAATACAAATTTTTAACATTCATCTGAACTTGATCTTTCAGCCAACTGGCCAGCCATGCTGACAATCGCAACCCAACTAAAATTCATTCGCCTTTGCTGATTTTGACTTAAGATTTGCAGGGCAAATGTGGCTACTGATTTCCATATGTTGTAATATGGGATGGCTAAAGTATTTAATTTTTTTAAGGCAAAGATTATCAAAGGGAATTCATACTATTGATGTAAGTAGAATACAGCCCCAACTGTTACTCCTTTCAGTAAAAGAGAGACTCAAACATTAGCCTGAATTTCATATAATGCACTGACCAAGTGAGCCTTATAAAGAAATCATAGGATCATAAGAAGAGCTATGCTAAATCACACCAAGGATCCATCTAGTCCAGCATCCTGTTCACACTGTGGCCAACCAGCTGTCCATGGGAAACCCACAAGCAGGACATGAGGGCAACACCACCATCTCACCTATGTTCCCAAACAACTGGTGTACATAGGCAGAATTCCTCTGATACTGGAGTTAGCATACAGCCATCAGGATTAGTAGCCATTGATAGCCTTCTCCTCCATGAATTTGTCTAATCTCCTTTTAAAGGCTTCCAAATTGGTGGCCGTCACTACATTCTATGTACTGTGTGAAGAAGTACTTCCTTTTATCAGTCCTGAATCTCCCACCAATCAGCTTCATTGGGATGACCCTGGGTTCTAATATTATGAGAGAAGAAGAAAAATGTCCCCTATCCACTTTTATCACACCATGCATAATAAGGTACACCTGTGTCACACATACCCTTACTCACCTGTTTTCTAAGCAAAGCAATCGCAGCTGTTGCTCCAGCCCCTTGATGATTTTAGTTGTTCTTATTGTGGTCACACCATACATTTGTATAATGGCAGTATGAGCTTGGTAGTTTTGTTTTCAATTCGTTTACTAAATATACCTAATATGGAATTGGTGTTTTTCAGAACTGCTGCAAACTGGGTTGAGATTTTCAGTGAGCCGCCCACCACAATCCCAAGACCTCTTTTTGGGACAGTCACTGCTAGCTCATATCTCATAAATTTACACTTGAAGTTGGGATTTTATTGTATTTTATTTTATTTTGCCCCAATGCACATCACGTTACACTGGTTACATTGAACAACGCTTGTCATTTTGATGCCCATTCTCCAAGTTTGGAGAGATGCTTTTGGAGCTCCTTGCAATCCTGATTTGTTTTAACCACCCTAAATAATTTGGTGTTGTCAGCACACTTGGCCAGTTCACTGTTCACTAATAATAGGTAATTTATGAATAAATTAAAAACCTTTCGTCCCAATACAGATCCCTGTGGAACCCAACTGGCTACCCCACTGGGAGAATTTACCATTTATTCCTACTCTTTGCTTTCGGTTCTAATCCTGTTATGGATTAGTCCAGTTACTAATCCATAACAGGACTTCTCCTCTTCTGCTGTGACTGCTAACTCTGCTCAGGAGTCTTTGGTGAGGGACTTTGTCAAACGCTTTTTGGAATTCTAAGCAAACAATGCCACCTAGTTCAATCTGCCCACATATTTATTGACACATTTATTAAAAGCTTAGTAAAATAGGACTTAACCTTGCAGAAGCCATGTTGTTTCTTTTTCAGCAGGGCTTGTCCTTCTATATGCTTCCTAATTTTATCTTTAATCATATCACCACTTTGTATGCAAATTGCAAAGTATGATTTGTCACCCCAAATTTCAAGAGGTGTGGCTACTCAGTGTGGTTATGCATATTTAAATAGGAAAAAAACCTACAACTCCCAGCATTTTCCAGCCAGTCATGCTGGCAGGGGCATACTGGAAGTTGTAGGATTTTTTCCCCTGTCTAAGCATGCATAGGATTGTACCTTTAATATCTCAAGTTGACCATGATAGCTTTTAATTTCATATATTTTATATCAGAAAGCCATCCTCTACAGCAAAGGGTTTTAACCCCTAGATGTGAAATATTCATTTTTATTTGTATTTGTACTGATATATCCAAAGACTATGAGAAGTTTTCCTATTGAACATCACATGGGGAATCTCATCGTATCTAGGGAAATTTTGCAAACATTAACTAAGGCTTAGTTAATGGTTAGACAGTTTCTCGGAAAGTAACATTTAAGGTGAGATCATAAGTATTAAGGGCTGGAGGCATTACAAGAAAATAATGGAGAAACAATCACCTTAAAAGGCAAGCTTATGGTGTAGCTGTCCAAGGTCCTGAACAGAAACAAAGAACCAGCTGGCACTGAAATCCTAAGCCGTCATACCAAGTGTTGTACACAAATTGCTTCTTGGAATTCTCTACCCACTGTGTAGTCACAGAAACTAGAAGAACTATTTCACCAAATTTCATTGAGGTGGAGGGTGGGGAAGAAATTCTTCCAACAGTTTCTCACCACTAACAGTGGTAGTATCACCAGTGTGTGTGTGTGTGTGTGCGTGCGTGCGTGCGTGTGTTTGGCTATTGCTGCAAATGGCAGGAGTAGCAAACATGTTGGAAGCCTGGCCACCATTTTGCATCTTCACAATGCCGTAGACCAAGACTAATTCCAATAGACTAAGGAGTAGGACTAAGGAGGAGAAAATAGTAGGTGCAACAAACATTCTATAAAATTGCCTTCTTTGTCTAAAGAAATGAGAAAACTTTTGGAATCCAGGTTGCCATATCAAAATGACAACAGGGCTCCTGCACCTTTAATAGTTGCGCAGAAGAAAGAATTACAGCAAGTGTAGGTTTCATGACAAGTTACACCTGCTGAAATTCCCTCTTCTATACCATGATTAAAGGTGCAGGAGCCCTGTTCTCTTTCACAACAGGCCACCCTATGTAGAATGCTCTTTCTGAGGAGGGCTTGCCTAGCATCAAATGTGATGTCCTTCTGACACCAGGTGAAGACCTTTTTCATTAGTCTTTTTTATTCCTGCATCTCATCTAGCTCATTTTCATCAGATATGTTTTGTCTTTCTGTTGGCTTTTATAGATCTGTATTTTACTGCTCTACTGTGTGTTTTATATGATGGCCATGATATTATACTGAAAGCTTGCCTGCTGAGAGGCAACATAAAATTCTTTTCATAAATAAAATTCCCATAAATAAAATAAGTTATTGAAATGTATGACCAATACTGATGTAATGGAGATATCCTGATAATATACTGGAACAGCATTTGGTACTCCATATTCTAAACCACGAGTAGAAAACCTGGTGCCATCCAAATCTTTTAGACTACAGCTCCCATAATCCCTGACCATTGGAATTTATGGGAGTTGTAATCCAAAGCAGTTGGAGAGCACGACCCCTGTCCTAAATATTTATGGCTGGCATGTAGCACACCAGTTCTTTGAGTTTGGTGAAATGAGGTGAAGTTCAACAAATAACGGAGTCATTAAAAAACAGGTATTTGATGAAACAGGAGTGAATCAATATGAATAATAGTTAATACAGTTGACTATGCAAACAGTGTGTGTGTGTTGTGGGCAGGGTTATTTTATTCTATAAATGGCAGTAGTTCACACTCCTGGTACAATGCAGTGTGCATGTGTTTTTATTAAGTCTGATTATGAGCCCTCAGCCTCTCAGAGACAAAGCAAGCAATGTCAATGTAATGTTACCATTCTAGTGCTAATGCTAAGTTAATCACTGTTTCTGTTAGGCAGGCACACGGAGGAGTACTTCATTTGTTTGCCAGAGGGAGAGCAAAACATATTACTGTTAATTATTAGAATTTCGATTCCCAGATCACCTGGCTGCATATTAGAGAGGGAGAGAGGGAGGGAGTTCTGTGCATGCACTGCTTTACTATCCATACTCATGACTCGGTAGTCTCTTAGCATCCAGAGTTATGCTGGACAGATTAGGTAAATTCTATCAGAAATATACTTCTTGAATAGTCACATCAGCGATATTAACAGAAAGTTCCTCTGTGTTCTTTAGCCATTAAATGGAGCTGGAATTGGTTGGATTTAAACATTCATTCATCTAAAGCGCAAAATATCTCATTTGCAAGTGAGCTGTTTTAAACAGGATCCATTTTAATGCAGATTCCTGAGCTATTAGAAAAGGCAAGATCAATAGATCCACAGGCATGGAAATGCAGGTAATTCAAGGTTTGTTTGGTTTATCAACAAAGGACTGCAGTGACAGTTGTAACCTCATTGGGTACACCCAAATCATCCTAAAAGGTAACATGATAAAAAAAAATGTTTTCATATGTGTTACCTTGACCATACAAAATTGAAGTGTTAATGTCCGCCCAGAGGAATACGACATAGGTCACCTTACCATTGTGCTGGCCTTTGCATGCTATCCCAGGCACAAGGCTGCCTCCCATCTATGAGTAGCTCTGCATGGCTGAGAGCATATTTAAACTATTCACTTTAGTTTCATTATTTATAACACAAGGCCACCTGGGGTCAATTATATGGGCCTTTCCAATAAAATCAATACCCTGGTGGGAGAGAGGAGGGGTGCTCATTCTGTGGAACACATAACATGCTTGGAACATTTCAATCTAGAGCAGGGAACCTTTTTGACCTGCAACCTCCTCCTCCTGCACCAGTCAGCTGCTGCGTAGAAAACAACTGAGCAGTGGGGAAAAGGGGAACCCCATACCTGCATTTTCCCACTGCTCAACTGTTTCCCAGTGATCAGCTGAGCAGCGCCAGGGCGCGGGGGCTCATAGGGAAAGTGAGGCTTCAACCTCATTTTCCCCATGATCTTCCCATTCCATCCCCATGTTGCTCAGCTTATCAGTGGAAAACAGCTGTGCGGTAGGCGAAAGACCCCTTTGCCCTGCTTCTCAGCCATTTTCCTCTGCCCAACTGGACACTACAGGTAGATGGAGATTGCAAAGGGGCAGAGCAGTAAAAGGAAGTGGGCAGCACTTGACAGGAGATGCCAAATTGACAGACATGTGGACTGCATCAGATCACAAGCCAGATGTTTCCAAACAGTGATTTAAATTAACTTTCCATGCACATGGGAACCATTTACTGAAACAGTTCCGATTCGCTTGGGAGAATGTGTAGAGGGAACCACCGTCTGTACTAGATGAATGGTAAAAAATATTCTCGCACCTTGCCATGATTATGCTGATAATCAAGCTAGCCCAGAGGTAATAAACTCACTCCTTAGTGTTTCGTCACCTGTATCGACTCAATGAATTAATCGTATAGATTTGTAGCTGCAACAGTGTACAGTAGCGTAGATCATTCTGTGTGAGGCAAATGGGACAATTTATCACCCTATGTTGTACTGCAGTTCCAATCAGATTCTACTGCTTTCCTACAAAGTGTTTATGTGCTTCAGTGGCTCCATGATGGCTGAAAAGCCTTTAAGATTCCATGTTGTAAGTATTGACCAATTTCAGAGTATTGTTGCTACATTGTGCATGATTCCAAAATTCTGAGCATCTCTCTTTCTCATGTAAACTCATCAACTCATACTTCTTTGGTAGGGGAATATTCTGGGTCTATTCATAGGAACATCACAATGGCATAGACCAGGACAATACAATAGGATACTAATCTGTGTGCCTTATTTCTAATATATAGCTGTGATAGAACTCCTCCTGATACTCTGTACCTTTAATGGCATTTGGGGGTAGTTCCAGTGCTTTTGCGTGGAGCAGTCTATGGCAGGGGTAAGCATCATAGTGCTCACTGGCACCAATGTGCCCCTGGACACCTTTCTTAGCATTTGCCAAGGTGCCTTAGCTCTCCTACTTTTCTTTTAAATCAACATCTTTACTTACTGGCAGCTGAGATGTCCTATTCCCTGTTGGCATGACTTGGGTAGGAGAAGGCATTTACGAGCAGGGAGGAGGAAGAAAGGACGCTGCATATGTCTTGGACATATGGACAATGTCAAACATGGGTCAGGCAAGCCTATAAAGGCAAGCTCCCCACACTCCCCGGGCTCTTTCGCTTGCTGGTTGCTAGAAAGCATCACTGGGACCGAGGAGGCAAAGAGCTTCGGCCGCCCTTGCGTTATGAATGGCACTGGGCAGGGGTGACATGGGGTGGTTCCTCCCAAGCACACAAGTGTAGCTCAAGAAAGGAGGCAGGTTTTACCTGACTCCTGGCTTGGCCGAGTGGCTCGCCCATAATGCAGGCTAGTTGCCTGGAGAAAGGATTAATTAGATCCCCGCGCTCTCACATGCAAATCCAGGGAGGGGTGAATTACCCAATTAAATAAAGAGGCTCTAGTTTTCCCAAGCTCTGGTGTCAGTGTCGTTCTTGCTGAGCTTCCTTCCCTGTCCGCAATGCTGTGCTATACATTTCTATTGGTGCTGAAAGCTGAGGATTCAAAGTTGTTTAGTGTGTTGGGGCTCTGACCCGCCTCTTCCTTATACTCAGTCTTTTGGGCATGCTACTTGTCCTTTGCTGTGTCTCCCATTGCAGCCATTCTGTGATGGTCCCATGTCAGTTTCTCAGATTGCTACTTGTGCCCACAGCCCAAACATGTTGCCTACCCCTGGTCTATGGCTCACAAGACTGAGGATCAGCAATCCTATTACTTCCATTTTTGGAATTCAATTCTGGGGTACTTCCAGAAGATTTTTTTTAAAATTAATTCATGCAGTATTTTAGGGCCAGTCTACACACTACAAGAGAGATCAATCTCTTATTCATTTGGTAAAATCAACTTCAGGGATGAGGGCTGGAGAGATTTGAATCAAAGCTACAGTGTTGGGGAGGAGTTAATGATTTCTCCCCTCGCTGATTCTCCATTGCAAATCCTAGTGCAAAGCTGCTATTAGCCCTGGAGGAGAAACATGCAGGTAACAACATGAATACTGATATATTTTCTGCTCTGCAGTTAATAGCAGCTTCGGGAAGGGGTGATTAGAATGTAAAGTACTGTACGACTTTTATTGCACTCAGTCTACAAGTTACCTACTGAGACTGAATTGGAAAGATACTGACAAGTCCAAGGCCAACCCACTGTCAGTGAATGGCTGACTAGAAATTTCAGCTTAGATTAGCTCCAGGTGACACTTGACTTGCACACTATATTCTTACTCATTCTTCTCTCTTTCTAGAAAACAGAACAGAACAGAATGGGTGACAATTGCTTTTATTACACATCAGCATAATTTCTTAATTGGTTCTTATTAGTTTCTGATAGTTACCCTCCAGTATCAAGTTTGCCATTCATGAGCAAGGTGTTGGTGTTTGTGGTAGCTTCTCAACTCCAGGTAGTGAGGATGTTTCTGACTATTTAGGTTCATTCCAATCTGGTTTCAGGCCAGATTGGAAGACAGAAGCAGCCTTGGTCATCCTAATATATGGCTTACAGTGAGAAAGGGATTGGGTGGGGGAGAGGGTTCCTCAGCAACTTTCATTACCATCAATCATGGCATCCTTCTGTCTTGTTTATCCAGATTGGGCATAGGAAGCAGTGTTGTGGTGGTTCTGGTCCTTCCTGGATTACAGTCTCAGAAGATGGTGTTTGAGGACTTCAGCTCTATCCCATGGCTATTGGGGGCCACAAAATTCCATCTATTCCCCCTATGCTTTTCAGTATCTTCATGAAACAATGGGGGAAATCATTTGGAGGTTTGGGCTCCAAATGACTTCTCCCAGTATGTGGATGACACTCAGCTCTACTATGCATTTCCATCTAATGATTCAAGGGAGGCTGTTGAATTCCTGAAGCATGTCTGGAAGTGGTTTTAGGATGGATGAGGGAAAACAAGCAAAGACTTAATCCAGAAAGACAAAGTAGGGAAAACAAATTTAGACTTAATTCAGAAAGACAAATGCATGCTAATCCAACTAATTGTGATAGAGGATTATGTCTGGTCCTAGACGGAGTTGAACTTCCCCTCAAGGACCAAGTGTGCAGTTTGGGTGAGCTCCTGGACTCGGTGCTAACTGGGGAAGCTTGGATTACAGCTTCTCCAGAGATGTGGAATACTTGGAACCATATCTGGAGAGGGAGGATCTGGTTCTGAACAAAACTGAAAGCACTGGTTTTAACCTTTAACACTTTAAATAGTTTGGAGCTAAGTTACTTTGAGGGCCACCTTCTCCCATATCAACTTGCCCATGCTTTACAGTCATCAATGGGGAGTCATTCTCACTTTCTCACTACCAAGGGTGGTTAGGACAAGAAAGATGGCCTTCTCAGTTGTGCTCTGCACCTTTGCAATCAGCTTCGATCAGATGTTATCAAGTCTCTTCTTTGCAGGTCTTCAAGAAACTTAACAAAACCACAGAATTCCACCTTGTAAATCTAGCACGTTTTCACAGTAGTTGACCTACATATGGGGGGGGGGGCGGGAATAATTCAGTGTTATACCAATTTTATTTAAAGCTATTGTGGGAATATCCGTCTCCATCTGTGACTGTATAAGGAAAAATAGATGTTGGACAATCTATTTACTTGGGCAACTACATTATTATTAAGCATGCACAATCATATTTTGCACCGTTAAACACAGTCTATTTTTTCTTCAGTGCATCAGAGGACAAATCTAGCAGACTCCAGTGATCCCTCTGTTCGTAGCACCCTTTTTCCCCCTGATGAAGAGCCCTTGTGGCTCAAAATGCTTAGCGATATTTTTTATCCTATTACCACTAAGCACCACTTACTAGTCCTAAGAACAGCACGCAGGACACTGGGGCTGCACATGAAATCTGATATGCAAGCTTGCAGGTATTTATTGGCATACATTTTAATGTGGAATTCAGGTACTCATTTATACTCTACTTAGCTTCTAATGGGAAATGTATGTAGCGAGTAAGCAATGTGAACAATACTGGGAAGTGGTAGTGCAGATGTCCTCTTTAAAATGGGTTTAGATAAAGTGAGCACACACTGGGAACCTGTAGTAAGAGGTGGCATTTCTTGGAAATGGAAGTGGTAATTCCTGCTGCATCAACCAATCCTACAACGTATAACCAATAAATATCATTATACAGTAATAGCTGATGGTACAAAGCTTAAATTCTGTTCCAGAAAACAGCTAAAAACTGACACAAATCTTTGATACAGGCTTTCAGTGAATATAAGACAACATTGGTTTTGGGGTGTTGAGTACTGAGTAAGTGAATTATTCACCCGTGGATGGCCCTACAAACTGATTATTAGTGCCACCAAACAGCACACAATTTTCACACAGGTTTTGAGTGCATCTGACAACATTGGTTCTGGGAATATTAATCTGGATCTCAATTATACTAATGAGTGGTGGCACAAAGCCTGGTGTTTATAGCACAAAAAGCAGAAAATTAGCATAAAACTTTATTGGTTTTGAGGGGACACCACATTCCAGTCTTTGTAGTTAACAGTTTTTGGTAGGGATCTGTCTTCTAGGGATGGGTGGGTCTTTGTTGCTTAAAGAAGGAGAAACTGGAACTTTGTAGCCAAACACAAGAGCCTGGATTTGAACTGTTTTAGTAATAATCAAGAAGCAACCTTTGAGATTTTCAGTAGTTCATGAATCACTGGCTGAAAATGACAGTCCTGAAAGGATGTAGTGTGATCACGATGCTACGCAATACAAAGAGTAAAGTAAAAAGAAAGTTGGTTTGAATCAGAACAAAAGGTGTTTCAATGAATTTGATGGATTTCTTTGATTTTGCCTGTTTATAACAGTGTGAAATTGCACAAAGCAACAGTCGGGCACTTTTAATATAAACCAAGTTAAAGAAATAATATCTTCCTATGGTTTCATTGTTCTTACTGTAATTTACAGTCGCTAAGAGCCCTTCCCACATCAGCATGTTATTTATTTGTTTCTCCCTATTAATAAAACATAATTACAAGCCCCCAGACCAGTGCTCTGAAATGTTTTTCTTCTGTATTACAATGTGAACATAATCATGGCTTTCTTCTCAGAAAATATGTACTTTCACCTTTCACCTACACTCACTTAACTCAAAACTTGCGGAAAAAGAAACAATACGGGATTAGGTAACATAATATACAATTTAGCACGATGGAAATATTATGCGCATCTCTATATTAATGTGGCTGAATACAAGTAGCATAAACCTTAAATTCTATCCTAATAACACTTTCTTGACAATAATCACAATACATCATTTGAAATTATTTTTATTGATGAAGTCAAACAAAACTTGCATTAATTCCATAGTTTTGTTTTACTGTCATTCCATTTTCCATCTGTAAATTGAAAATATTTAATTCGTATAGAAATATTTTCTATGGTAATAAAAAAAACACTTTACAATATCTTTTTAAAAAAGACTTTGAGCTATTTCTTACAAATAAAATATTTTATAGGAATTTTGTGGCTGTCATATGATCATAAAATAATACAGTGCTTTTGTTAGTAATACTGGAGATGTTGAGAATAGTTCTTTAATAAGTTCCATGAAATGAGTGTTTAATGGACAGTGTCTGGATAATTTGTAACATTTATCTGCTGTACTGCCATTGAAATCATAGCTTTTTAAAAAATAAGTCTGATTGAGAAGTACTGTTCTTTTTAGAATATTATTATGTTACTCCTGTAACATATGCATTCTAATAATAATATATTGTAATCTCTTCACAATTAGTTAAAAGCTAATCAGCTAAAGGCTCAATCCTGTTCACCAAAAAAAGACCTACAACTATCATCTGACTGGGGATTGCTGAGAGTCATAGGACTTCTTTCTCTATAAACATGCATAGGATTGTGCCCTAGAATTCGTAAGTTGATTGGTATGGCTTCACAGTGTTCTGAAACAACAGAACCCCTATTATCCAAAGCTCAAATATCCAATCTCCTGCTTGTTCTAAACTGTTGAACGCCTTTCAGTCATGTGTCAGTTTTGCTCAGTGCAGACATAACATTTCCTAAACTCTTAACCACAGTTAATAAATCAGGAGCACCACAGGAGCTCATGCCTTCCATCACTTTGCTTCTCTGTGCTGCGCACAGCTCCTTTCCCTTTTCAGCCTTTAGTATAGCATTACTTCTGCACCAAGGTAATACTAACCTTGGTTATCTTTAACCAGTGTTTGCAAAGCAACTAGTCCCAGAGCCAGGCAGGATTTATTTACTCTGAAGAGTGCAAAAGCTTTGTGAATATTTTCTGTTTATATATGACAGAAGAGTCTCAGAAAAGTGAGTCTTACAAAATTCCAGTGGTGGGGGGGGGCTGTGTGATGGCGTCATCAATATGGCCGCCACTAGGCTGACCATATGAAAAGGAGAACAGGGCTCACGTAACTTTAACAGTTGTAGAGAAAAGGGAATTTCAGCCAGTGTCATTTGTATGCAATTAGTTCCTGGTGAAATTTCCTCTTCATCACCACAGTTAAAGTTGCAGGGGCCCTGCCTTCTTTTGTATATGGACACTCTAGTATAGTGCCTGCAATTTTAACTGTTATGATGAAGAGGGAATTTCACCAGAAACTAATTGCATACAAATGACACTGGCTGAAATTCCCTTTTCTCTACAACTGTCAAAGTTACATGAGCCCTTTTCTCCTTTTCATATGGTCAGCCTAGCCGCCGCGCTATTATGTAGTTGCCATATTTAAATATACATAACTTCTCACCCGTTTATGCTACAGAGATTATTTTTTTTCTGAAATGTTTCAAATTGAATGGCAAATACTTGTCATAATTACACATTTTTGTTAACTCCATTAGTTTTTGAGATAATTTCATTTGAACGTATAAAATCTGTGTTCAATTGGTTATGTGTGACGTTTAACCATGATTTACTCAAAAACTATATGACTTTCGAAAGAATACTCAAGAACAAAAAAGTTGCATTTTTTAATGAGGATTAAGAAAATGTATAATAACATGGGGTTTACCCCAACGCTTAGGGAATTATGAGTGATATCACGTTATACGTTCACTTTCTCAGGATTGTATGATTTTACAGTTTATCATACAGGGCTTTAATTTCAAAAGTATCCACCCTAAATATCTCTCGATCTGATGCACAGATCATTTTGAACATGTTCGACTGTGATTTTTACAGTTGAACATGTTCAAATGTTCTTTACAAAATTTCAAACAGGACGAGTATGATGATATATTAAAAAAAGATTATTTATTAGGTTGAATTATTTTTGACAAATGTTTTTTAAATTCTCCAAAGTTAAAGGGATTGACCCAACAATGATGCCCCCATCTAAACCTGCATTGATCCAAAAGACTAAAAGAAGCAATTCAATGTCCTGGCTGTGGAAACGAGTAGATTGTAGAAAATCTGACGACGGGCTTGATCCTACTGAACACGGTTGGTACTTGGAAAATGGCAGGAACGATAAAATGGTACAATGGTCCAACACTCCCAGAAAATCTTGAAACGGCCACAGAAGACGACAGTGAAAAAGAAGATGAGGAAAGTGATTTTGACAGTGATGATAGCAGTTCCAATGAAAGTAAAGAGGACATCCAGTGAAATTTATTTGTTAACCCTTCTCGCACAACATAGTTTTTATTTTGTAAATTGTAAATTTTTGCTCAAGATTTTAAAAATATTTGTTAAAAACAATTCAACCTAGTAAATAGTCTATATATATATATATATATATATATATATATATCATCATACTCGTCCTGTTTGAAATTTTGTAAAGAACATTTGAACATGTTCAACTGTAAAAATCACAGTTGAACATGTTCAAAGTGATCCGTGCATCAGATCAAGAGATATTTAGCATGGATACTTTTGAAATAAAAGCCCTGTATGATACTGTAAAATCATGATCCTGAGAAAGTGGACGTATAACACAATATCACTCATAATTCCCTAAGCGTTGGGGTAAACCCCATGTTATTATACATTTTCTTAATCCTCATTAAAAAATGCAACTTTTTTGTTCTTGAGTATTCTTTCGAAAGTCATATAGTTTTTGAGTAAATCATGGTTAAACGTCACACATAACCAATATGAACACTGATTTTATACATTCAAATGAAATTATCTCAAAAACTAATGGAGTTAACAAAAATGTGTAATTATGAAAAGTATCTGCCATTCAATTTGAAACATTTCAGAAAAAAAATCATCTCTGTAGCATAAAATGGTGATAAGTTATGTATATTTAAATGTGGCAACTACATAATAGCACGGTGGCCATATTGATAATGTCATCACACAGCCCCCCACCACTGGAATTTTGTAAGACTCACTTTTCTGAGACACTTCTGTCATATATAAACAAAAAATATTCACAAAACTTTTGCACTCTTCGGGGTAAATAAATCCTGCCCTGGCTCTGGGACTAAACTAACCATATGGGAAAGAGGTTGGAAGAAGGAAGAGAGATGGTGCAAGACAACCAGTAAAGAGACTGGGGCATGTTATGTTTTCATTGGGCCTTGAACTCCAGTTAAATATCATGGCAGTATTATCCAAATAATTTATTTAAAAAATTAACTGGGTCAAATGATAAACTGTGCAGTGATCTGCACAGCGCCACAATAATTTATTTGGTGGGAAATTAAATTGGTGAGAAGGTTTTCCACCTTAACTTTGTCCTGCTCAATGCGGATTTCTGAGTAGCTACAGAAGTATTGGCTGTGATGTGTTTTGAATGTTCCAGCAGTCCTACAAATAGGAAGGCAAAAAAGAGCCGGTCATCAACACATCAAGGAATGGTAATCTTTTTCTTATCTTGTCTTGTCTAGACAAGAATCTGCAGTATTTGATCCAGACCTTTATGGGCATGCTTTATTTCCCCTATGAATTCCAGCGTTTCTAGGCTTCTGCCACCATTGCAAACATTCTAACTCACACAGAGAGTTCTGATACTGGGATGGATTATACACCAAGCTGCGTCACTGTCTTAACAGGGATACTCTCAAACAGCAATAAAATGATAGTTTTTTGACAGTAATAACCAATGACAATTTCCAAGACCTGTACTTTACTTTTATTTTCTTTAGCTGTACAAGTGCTTGGAATATCTGTTCAGAGCAGATTGGATAAGGTTGGTTGATGACTGGGTTGCTTCATAAGATATATAGCTGATATCTGTATAATGGAAGTAAGCCTGAATTCCACAGCAGGAGGGTGAATTCACAAGAGTTTCTTGCCTAAGCTACAGCCTAATCGATGGAAAGCCTCTCTGGTTTCCATATGTACTATTTCTGTAGATTTAAAATTGAGGCTGATTGAAGAAAAATTGGTGTTTCGTGTATATTGGACACCGCAGTGACTTCATAAGAAGAACCAGGCTAGCTCTGCTAGATGCTGGAGATATAATATGGACAATGCCTTGTTGAGGCATATGATGTGGGCATGCCCTGCAGTGGCTTCTTTTGGTTGAAAGTCATTGCTCTCATAAATTTCATTCTTGAAAAATCTTTGATAATTGCAGATGCGTATGCACTTTCAAATGATATTCCCATCATGTGAGGACTAGCGGATAGGGTGACCAGATTTTGCAAACCAAAATCCCGGTTCAAAATGGCCACCCAAAGGGGGGGTGCCCACCAAACCACACCCCTCCCAACATAAAATAAAAAAAATTAAAAGGCCGCCCTCCATGCAGCCAACAAGCAGACACCACTCCCCCCACCCGAAACAAACCCCACCACCAAGCCGCCCCCCCCCAAAACCTGCCCAGACCTACTGGGTCCTCTGCTGCCGGGTCGTCCTCCACCGCTGGGCTCGTGAGGCCAGAGGCCACGCAGAAGAGGCGGGAGAGGGCCGAATCCGGAAGTGATGTAATCGGCCCTCTCCCGCCTCTTCTGTGTGGTCTCTGGCCTCCTCGGGGTTTGTCGCGATGGCAACGAGCCCCGAGGAGCCCGGATGCCCGTGCAGAAGTGGCGGGGGAGGCCGATATCACTTCTGGAATTAGCCCTCCCCCGCGGGCATCCGGGCTCCTCGGGGCTCGTCGCCATCGCGACAAACCCCGAGGAGGCCAGAGGCCACACAGAAGAGGTGGGAGAAGGCCGATTACGTGACTTCCGGATTCAGCCCTCTTCCGCGTGATCTCTGGCCTCACGAGCCCAGCGGCGGAGGACCCAGCGGCAGCGGCGGCGGACTCGCCATCCAGGCTCCTCAAGGCCCGGTTTGCCCCCGCCGCCCCCCGGTTGGCCCGGATCGCCCCAGTTTTCCCAGTTAGGACCAGGAAACCCCGGGCAATCTGGGCACCTTACTAGCGAATGGACGGCAAAAGTGGAGTTTGAGAGCCCTTACAGTCACAAAAAGACTCATACTACAGATTGGAAAGATAAACATCCACCACCTAGCATTTCAGTGGTCTAAAGATCTTACTTCACTAGCTGCATTTGAATGTATATCATATCAATTTCATATGGATGCTTATTTAGATATATGGACTGCTTATATTAATGTATATATTTAAAATAGATGTATAGGAGCCTCTTTTTTTTCTTTTCTTTTTTCCTCGTCCATTTGGTTTTTTCATTGTTCTGATATGAAACGTTACTGTAAATGGATATCGGATCCCCCCCCCCCCCCGGTATGTTTTGTTGTTGCTGTTGTTTCCCTGCTATTTTTTTTGTTTTTGTTTCTGTTATAATTGAAATTTTTAAAAAAGTTTCTTGCCTTTACAATATTATAACATTATTTTCATCTTTATATCATACCATAGCTGAAGTTCTCTGGGCAGTTTACTACAATTCATAAAAAAATGCACCAACATTACAGAAAATACAGTATGATAAAAATGTCTTTTTTAAAAAACACAAGTTAAAACAATATAAACTGGTAAAAGTGAAGTAAACAATATTTTCCCTAATAGGCCTGTTCAAAACAGATGACATATTTATTTTATTTATTTATTTATTTCATTTCTAACCCGCCTCTCCATCTAGATCGAGGCGGGGAACAACACCAAATATAAATATAAAACAATAAAATAGATAAACCGTTAAAACAGATAAAAACAAATACATTATTAAAAACATCTTAAAATTAAACTGGATAGGCCTGCCGGAAGAGAGCAGTCCTCACGGCTTTCTTAAATTCCAGAAGACTGCTAATTTGTCGAATCTCCTCTGGCAGGCCATTCCACAGCCTGGGAGCGGCAGAAGAGAAGGTCCTCTGGGTAACACTCGTCAGATACCCCATCATATACCATTAAATGCCTTTGAGTAGAGGATGATCTTTAACTAGCACTGAAAAAAGATGACAGTGTTGGCACCAGGTATGCCTCAGTGAAGAGTTCATTCCATACTCAGGGGGCAACCACTGAGAAGGCCCTCTCCCTTATTGCCACCTTCCGAGTCCCCCTTGGAGGTGGCACTTGGAGGCAGGCCTCAGATGTTCATTGCAATGCCCAGGTATCTTCAGGTCAGGAGAGGCGTTCTGTCAGGTATTGTGGTCCCAAACCATGTAAGGCTTTATAGATTAAACAAGCACCTTGAATCGGGCCTGGAGCCATACAGGCAGCCAATGCAAGTGAGTCAGGATCAGTTTTATACGCTCAGACCTTCTGGTTCCAGGCATTAATCTGGCTGCTGCATTTTGCACAAGCTGGAGTTTCTGAACAGTTTTCAAGAGCAGCCCCATTTAGAGTGCATTGTGGTTATTGAACATGGAGATTATCAGAGCATAGATTACTTAAATCAGACTGCCCTGTCCAGACAGGGCCGTAGATGGGTAACCAGCTGAAGCTGGTAGAAGGCACTCTGAGCCTCAAATGACAGAGATGACTCCAGGAGAACCCTCAAGGCTTGAACCTGATATTTTAAGGGAAGTTCAGTTCCATCCAGAACAGGTTGAGTACCCTCCATCCAGTCAGAAGGACCACCCACTTACAGCATTTCAGTCTCATCTGGATTGAGCCCTCAAGTTCATTAGCCCTCATCCAGTCCGTTGTTGCAACCAAGCACCGATTTAGCTTATCCACAGCCTCAACTGGTGAGGAGGAAAAGGAGAAGTAGAGCTGCGTGTCATCAGCATACTGATGACAACATCCTCAAAAACTCAGGATGATAACATTCAGCATTTTCATGTAAATGTTAAATAGCAAGGGAGACAAAACCAACCTCTGAGAATACCCATGTTGGAGAATCCACAGGACCAAGCAGTATTTCTCCACACAGCATCTTATAGAGCTGGCCATCAAAGTAGGAGGGGAGCCACTGCAATGCAGTGCTCTCCTCTCCCAGCTCAGACAGTCACCCCAGAAGGATGCCAGGGACAATGGTGTCAAAGATGATCAATAGGGTTACACCCACACCCCTGTCTCCCTCCTGACATAGGTAATCATACAGGCCGATGAAAGCTGTTTCTGCGCCAAAACCTGGCCTGAACCCCCACTGAAATGGACCAAGGTAATTGGATCCAGATATAAATTAAAAAAGGCTGGTCATATCCCAGCGTTTCTTTTTCTCTCTGTACAATAGTAGAACATGGGTGGGTGCAAGACAGATGAAAACGAGTAACAACCCCCAAGCAAGGAAGCAATATGGGAATGTGTTATGTGTGAGACAGCAACATAATGAGCCAGGAGACTATTCTTTCATAACAAATTCTGGGCTAGTTCTCCTACAAAATATGACTCAGTTGAGATCAATGAAACGTTTGACTGTAGTTCCTCCAAACTTGATGAAATGAGCATTTTCCAAGTCTTTGGCAAGAGAAATCTTGTAAATATGGAAGCAACTCTGAATCAAGCCAAGGGAAACTCTCCCATCACTAATTATTACATAGTGCATGTGATATATTGTTGATATTGTTACTGACCTTGAAATACTATCAATAGTGGATAAGGATGCACTTCCTGGAGGACATGTTGGGTACCACTCCCAGTGGGAAGATATTGGCACAGAGTGGGTAGAGAAGCAGATTCAGAAGTGAAATGGAGAGACTAAGGCTGAATTGAATCTTCACAAAATTGTCAGTTCTCTGGAATTGGGGTGGTCACCACTCACCTAATTCCAGAGATGTTAACTGCTGCCACCAGTGCCCACTGCCACCACACCTAGGCTGACCATATGAAAAGGAGGACAGGGCTCATGTAACTTTAACAGTTGTAGAGAAAAGGCAATTTCAGCTGGCATCATTTGTGTGCAATTTGTACCTGGTGAAATTTCCTCTTCATTACAACAGTTAAAGTTGCAGGGGGGCTGCCTTCTTTTGTATCTGGTCACTCTAGCATAGTGCCTGCAACTTTAATTGTTGTGATGAAGAGGGAATTTCACCAGGTACTAATTGCATACAAATGACGCTGGCTGAAATTCCCTTTGCTCTACAACTGTTAAAGTTACATGAGCCCTGTCCTCCTTTTCATATGGTCAGCCTACCTTATTGTAACATGGGAAAGAGGTAATAAAGACACTAAGTAGTCTTGACAGTTGTAGCTTTACTCAGGTGTTGTTCCCACGACCTGTGTGTGGTAAAGCATGTTTAGGTCTCTTCCCTGCCAATTGATACACAGGTATTTAATCAAAGACCATAAATAACATCTGTATATCAGAATAAGTTAGATGGATTATGTGGTTACTTTTCCACATAATTCAAAGCCAGGAGTTCATTTGTCATCCCTTTTTAACTGTCTTCCCATTGACTGATTCTCATGAAATATACCTCACTGGAAAATTTGAAATGCAGATTCAAAGGCAGGAGTTTATGTCCATGAAGCTTTACTTTTTTAAGAATTAGGTAATCTTTTTTAACAATGAACTATAAAATTTTATTTTTGATATCAAAGATGTCAGGTATAATTAAACATAATTATTTGCAAAGTGGAACAAAATGAAATATCAACACACACAAAAAAGTTCAGGTACAGGCCAAAGTATAAGGGATTAAGAGAAACTTCCAGGTAAAAGTAACCCAATCAAAATTTAGTTATTGCTGAGAAAAGCAACCTTCAGCTGTTAAATTTAACAAAATAACATTTAAAAATCTCTACACACCTTTAGTTAAGTTAAACCTTTCATTAGATTTGATTTTTCTCTGCGAACTGTATTCACAAGGAACCAACTTGTAAACAGATAATCAACTCAAGCCATACTGCTCTTCCTCTGTACTAATGTTTCAAGAACTTCTGGCACACAGCTGAGGTACCCTTTTTTCTGAATTGAAATTGTTAGCACACTTTACTCTTACAGCTGAAGAAGCTTATGATTAGTATAGGTGTTAACTGCCTGCCCTGGAAAGAGCTCACCTTTTGTATTTCTGCACAAGTCACTGATCTAGGCATATCCTTGGATTATAAGGAAGCAATCCCAGAGTCCTGCAGAAACCCCTCACAGAGAAAATTATTTTGTCACATCTCTGCATTGAAAGAGATGGAGAAAGTGATCTAGCTCAAACACCAGTTCCCTGTAGCGACAAGACCAGAACAGTAATGCATGCAGAGAGGTAGCCTCCTCTTCCTCCTCCATGAATGGGTACTTTGATCTCATAGGTGTTCACAGTGTGGTGTAGTGGTTAGAGCATAATCTAGGACCAGGGAGACCCCACTTGGCCATGAAACCCACCGGGTGACTTTGGGCTAGGCACTATTTCTCAGCCCAACCTGCCTCACAGGATTGTTGTGAGGATAAAATGGGGGAAGGACAAAAAAACAAAAAAACTCTGCATCTTATTGGAACAAGACTGCAATATCAGTGTAATAAATGCAACTACAATACATGATTCATTTACTTCTCTACTGTGCTGTGATACACTGTTTGGTCAATACTGCTGCATACAGATGTTATCCATGTGGCACGGGTTGCAACCATGCAAGAATAGCATATGTCCAATCACACCTGAATAGCCCCCCTGCTTGTCTTGGAGTGATCATGTGAGGCCACAGCATGCACCTAAATGAAGGGATTGCCTTTGTCCACCTGACTGAGAACATTCAGGTCTGTGGCACTAGATTAAAATTGTGTGTGTTTCAGTAGGTTTGTGTTCAGAGGACAGAAACGAACGACAGAGATGACCTATGACTGTCTGGCTCTTGATACTGAAAAAAGTAATTATATAACCCTAACCTCTTCACCACACCACACTACCTTCCATTGATAACTGGTGACCTGGAGAAAAGATCGAGATGAGTGGTGGAATGAAACACTAATGATCTCTCCTGAGAGCTCTCTCGCCCGCTCTCGCTCTCTCTCCCCCCCCAGCCCATATTTCCCCATTTTGCTTTGCAATGCAAATGCATTCACAAAAAAGGCTCCAGTGGGGTGCACTCTGCTTTTAAGAGCGGAAGGGGGTCACCTGACCGCCACCTTGCCACGCTCTTTTCTCTGAGGGGAAAGCAAGAGTCATAGGCAGAGATGGGCATAGGATAGGTCGCCGCCGCCGCTCAGAAGCGCAAAGGACCCTGCCTGAAGGAGAAGGGAGTTGGGCTGCTGGTGGGGGTTGGGGGGGGGAGAGAGAGAGAGAGAGAGAGAGAGAGAGAGAGAGAGACTCGAGGAGAAGCTGCTGCTGCTGCTGCTTCTGGCTTTGCCTTTTCGAGAGGAGGGAAAACAAAAGCCCTCAGCTGCAGTTTTGTGTCGCTGTGTCTGGTTTAAGCGGAAAATTCTAGACAGCCATGCTGAAAAGTGGCAAGCACAGCTGAGGCTTCTTCCATCTCCAGAAGGTTATCTTCTTCCCTTTCAAAATGGGTTGGATCAGTACAGGTGGCTTCGTTATCAAGAGGAGGCAGACTGGCTGAGCGAGGACCATGGCATGGTAGGCGAAGGGCGCTCTCTCTTTCTCTCTGCCTGGGCTTTTGGTTCTCTCTCTCGCTCTCCTTTTTTGTTCGTCTCTCCACCTTCTGCCTCCCTTTCCTGTATTCTTGCCTGGAGCCGACGCTTCAGTGAGCTGCCACTGGATTTGCGGGGGGGGGGGGCTGTCCAGTTGTGTGGCCATTTCAATCGCACCACGCCAGATCAAGAATTGGGAGTGCTACCTGTAATTGCGAAGACGTGGAACCCAAACTTGATCCCTAGTCCAGCCGGGCTGAATCGGGGATGTTGGGTATTTGCTGTAAAGCCTCGTGCTGCTGTTGGTATGGCCAAAAAGCAAAGCCCCAAGCCCCTTCTCCCTCACGCAGGAAGTGTCAGATGAGTGTTGTTATGTAGGGAACAAAACCAGCCGCAAGGACAACAACAAAAAGCCATAGTGCTAGGAACGCTGAACAGAGGCATCGAGTATTAGGTCTTTAGCAATGAAAAGGAGAATTGACTTCTTTAATTTCTCAAGATAATAATAGTAGCGGCATGGTCAGGAATTGAGGGGTGATTTCATTTGGGCTGTATGTTCATTGTCTGAATTGCAAGATAGGCAACTTTGGAAGGCTTCCTTTTTCAGCAATGCCCAAAAGCAGCTTGTTCTTTTAAAGTGAGTTTCTGGCTACAATTAAAAGCAGAGAGACCATTTAAAATGATTGCGCAAGCTCCCCGTGAAATAAAAGCTAGAGGTGCAGAATAGCCGGGATTTTGTGTTTTAGACTTCTGTATCTGTCTGACCCTTGTCATGTAAGATAAAAGCTAGTTCTATCTAGCATATCCAAACGCATTTGTTTTTGCTTTCCGGGTAAATGACGGGTTTCCTTTTGTTCTTGAACATGCCTTTTGTCTCTGCCTATTGGAACAAAGCAAACAAAAAAATAGTTGCATCTGAATGCATAGGAGCTTTGTGTTTATTTTAATGTTAGGCAGAGCCATGTAGACAAATCACCCATTGTGTACTAGGTTATGCTCTGCTTGTTTCTGAAGTAAACTGCCTGGGGGCAGGGGGTATTGGAAAAAGAATCACAGCTGGGAGGTGGGTAAGAGATGGCTGGTACCTTGGATGCGTTCAATTTGTGTAATCTGAAATGCATACAAAAACATACATTTAGCAGTAGCTGACATTCAGCTCTCCATGTCCTACTGAAGTCTGCACACAGAGAAGAGAGTGCCTTAGGAGCACACCAATAAATCAGATTTGTTATGGGCCCTTTAAAATTTTCTCCGTAAGGGGTGACTGGCTGGGTCCCCCCCCCCCTTGGCCAAAGTAAGATGCAGTCTCACAGTGTTCGGAGCAGCTGCATGCTGACATTTTCTCATGAACCTGGTGAAAAATGGCTCCACATCCTGATCTAAGAAGATGGTCTCTGAGTAGCCATGCAGTTCCCTGGAAAAATGGTTTGTTCTAATCACTGTGCTTTGCTGAGGCTGCCTGTCCAGTTAATTTCAGTTCACTTGTTTGAAATCCGTGCTGTGTATTGTCAAGGATACTTGGGTGGGAGGTAGAGGAGAGAAGGTTAGTGGATGTTTTTTTTCGTGGAGTGGGAACCCGTGGCAATATGACTGCTTCAGTAGACAGGAAATATTTATTACAGATGGTCTTTATGAATGCTGGCAGCAGCAGCACTTGCAACGGTATTAATGGGGAAGAAAGTGCATTTAAAATGTACATGGCTTAGATAATGCACCACCCACTGGAAAGGTGGAGGTAAAATATGCAAAGCAGCACTTACTGAAAACTGAAAGGTGTATCCACCAGTCCATAGAAGATAATCAATTTCTGAACGAATAAATATGTTTTTATGGTAACATTGCTACTATGGAAGTCCAAAGGGAAAGCTTATGGTTGCATGTATACTACTGGGGAGTGAAGAATGAGGAAAAAGTATTATTTTTATGGTATTGTGCTACAAGTCAGGTTCATTGAAGAAAATCACTGAATTAAAGGGCTATTAAATGTTATTAGACCTGCACATTGTTGTTGACTTTGTCTATATATTCTGGACAGAAGAAGTAGAGGAGCTGTTGCCAAAGGCATGGAATGGAAAAGATAGGAGGTGTAATCTTGATGGTCTTCCTATTCCTCCATAATGCCATGTGTGAGATCATTTGCTGAGTTCTTCTGGAGTTGGCTTAAGAGGAAACGGAATCTCCTTCCCACTCCCTGCAGTGCTCAACAAGAGTTAAAGTGTCAAAATATTAGATCCCAGCACAAGTGTGTGCTAGAGAAATGGGATGAGTAGTAAGGATATTGTCTCCAAAAATAGTAGCTAAATTGATTTATGAATGTGAAATCAGCATTTAAAAAAACACCCACAAAGCACTCAGAAATGAGTCTGCAAATGCAATAGGTTCTATTTGATTTCAAATATGACTGGCAGCAGGCAAGCAGCAATTTTCAGAGCTTCTATTCTAGTGGCACAAATGTAGCACGAATTACTCAGTATAAAAGGCGCAACCTTTTAGAAATGATGTAATGTATCAAAACACACTACCCCAATGTATGTTTCAATTCATTTTCACAGAACTAAAAGCCTAGAGGTGCAGTGTAATTCCACTTCATCTGAAAAAAATTGCGGAAATGGAACTTTAAGTGTGCACATGCGGTCTGATTAATGTTTTTATAAATGTAGATAATATACCCGCTGTAAATGGCCTGCTCAGAGGAAAGTGATGCAATTTGCACAGTTGGGAAATGGAAGAATAGAGCGCTGTACCAGTGAAAAGCCTTTTATGATGCCACCAGAGTAACAATAACATGTCAACGTTACATATCCCTCATGAACAAAATTTTAATGATTAGAATGGTGAAGAAATTCCAGATGCCAATTCCAGCTGACCATGTTTGAACATGGAGCAGTACAGCTGCACTCTTGGATACTAGACAATCCAGTTGATTTTCAAGCACATATCTTCATAACTGTAAACAATGAAAAGCAAATGCTAAACAGGAAGTGATTAGATTACAAATTTGGATTCTTTGTATGAAAGTATTCAGCAATGCTGATGAAAATCTCTCAAGTAAAAATGAAAAAAACTTAAGTAACCGAGAGCCAACCAATCTGAATAGAACAGACAAGAACATTCTGGTCACCATTGATGTAGTTGTAGCAAGGATTTTTTTTTATATAGCAGGATTAAAGTTGTGCATATTTTCTTTTTCTTCTGGAAATAAATATGCAAATTAACCTTGCTCGGTAGTCATACTAACTCAGTAACAGCATTGGAAGTCATGCCTCCAAATGTTTAATCCATAAAACACATCTTCTGTAGACATCAGCAGAAACCCCTCCATTCTCTCACTTTTGTGCTGTTGTGTCAGTGCAGAATATAGCATTGGATTGCATGTGTGACAGCCAAGCTAGAGAGAAAGGCCATCTTTGGTGTGTTCCTTTTATTTATTTATTTATTTATTTATTACATTTGTATACCGCCCCATAGCCGAAGAGACAAAATAGCTTCAATAAATACAGCAGTGTGTCCTTAAAATTCAGAGCCACCGATTTTGACTTGTAGTCATCAAGTAAAATTGGTCCACTGCTAATCAACTGAAGCAGAATAGCCAACTTCTATAATATCAAGGACCATTTTATTTTCCAGACGATAATATTGGGGCTGGAAATGCATCTTGCTGCACAGACCGATCTCTTGACAAGCGGTCAAACTCCATAATAAAGTTGGCACTATTTAGCAGTAAAGACATATTTAATTTAAAAATTCACAAATATGGAGCACATGCACCCAGATATAGCCAGAATATTATACATAAAATCCTATAGAACGGAGATGTAAAATCAGTTTTTCTGCTTGTTTGCAACCTCATAGCATTTTTATTTTCCTAACAATTCTTTTATGCAAACTTTTTTTTATCATGGTGTGACTAAAGTTTATATAAGTGGCCAGCCATGAACGAGGTGAAATGGCTCCGGAGGCCAGGGCCAGCCTGTGGGCTGCTATTTAGCCATCCCTAAACTAAAGTTTAGTTGATTAATCTGCCAGGTAAGCCATCTAATGTTTGCAGACCTAATATTCAGTACATCAAAAAGCTTTCCTTGTAACAGTTGTTCACTTCCTAACAGTTCAAGCTGTAAAAAAGTAAAGTCTGTTCAACCATGCCAGACTTCACAGACAGGTTTGTGTAGTGAGAAAGGCCGTGAAAAAACTTGCAACACACATCATATCACTCTGATAAATCTTCCAGTCGAATACATAAACCATAGTGGTGCGCGAAGAATGACAGAGCAGCAGAATGACTCATTATACAACAGGAAACAAAGGCTGCTTTCTCTTGCAGAACAAATGCTTTGGAACATAGCAAAACAGTGGACATGACTTTTCCCTTCATCTTTGATTATGGTATGCAGCTAGCTATGAGTTCATTAAAGCAAGTAGATGATGGGACCATATTGCTAATACTTCAACTTGTATTCAACATTCCTTTAAAGCACTGAAACTAGGAAATTTATTTATTTATTCATTTCAAAGATTGCTATAATGCTTCCCTTTTTAAACATCCCAATGCAGTTTGCAACAAACTATAAAATAATACATTGTTGCAAAAGCACAACATCATGGGGAGAGCGATCCTATAGTCCCTGGGTGAATGTCCCAGGCACCAGAGAATGGCTCAGATTCCCCCCTTTAAGGTTTAAGACAGCATTCTGACCTCAGAAGAGGGAGTCAGAGATCCAGCCCCTGGCAACTGACAGGGAGAGAACTGCAGCCAGCTTCCTCTCTGAGGTCAGAATATTGGCCTTGGAAAAAAGGAGAAAGAGGGTGTTCTGATGGGTGGGGAGGGAAGGTGATCAGAGAGGCCAGGATATGATCTATCCTGAGCCTGCTTCCCTCTCCATCTGAAGTGCCAACTCTAGACAGGCTAAAAAAAGTATATCTAGCAAAAAATTAAAAAGGGGGGGAAACAAAGATGGGGAACGGAGAAGCAAAGATAACCTCTGCTACTCCTCCCTGCTGCTGACTTCAGCCTGACAGGGCATAGGAATCTTGGACACCGCGAGTTTAGAGGTTTCTGAGCAGTGAGGACACAGTCCATAAAATTATGGCCTTAGACAAGTTAATGATTGGGTAAAGACGTAATTTTGTAATATTTTTCAGAAGCACATGATTGTTGGTGCTTGTTCAACGTGTTACAGAGAGGAAGTCATTCCAGAGGAAGGGCACTACCACAGATAAGGCCCAGTGCTGTATTGCTACCTGATGGGAGTCTGCAAGGTTTAGCATGGGCAGCAAGACTTCCTCTAAAAGTCTTAGCCGGCTAACGGGTCTATATAGGGGGAGATGATCTTTCACATAACCTGGTCCTAAGTTGTTTATTCTGGTTGCACTTTTACACTATGGTTTTAAGCTTTGATATTTTATATTGTTTCTATGCTGTATACTTGTGGTTTTAATTTTTGTAAATCTCCCAAAGATCTTCGACTATTGGGCTGTATGGAAATGTAAGAAATAAAATATTAAATTTCTATATGTCGATAATAATACCTTGAACCTGGCTTGGTTGCAAATTGGCATCCAGTACAGCTCTTGCAGCCCCATTCTTATGTGTGCATGGCAAGGCACTCCTGTAACAATCCTGTAACAATCCTGTAACATGTTTACTCAGATGTGAGTCCCACTTAATTCAGTGAGACTTACTTCCACGCAGGGCCGTGCAGAGCTGGTAATATGCCCAGGCCAGATGGGAAGTGTGCGCCCCCCCCCCCATTTCAAACTGCTCTTTAAGTATTTTTTAATCAGTGGCACTGATTCAGTGCTAAATACATATATGAACTAGAACGATTTATAAAAAAGGTAATGGGAAGCACTTTTATTCAAGATGTAAGACATCACTTCTTCACATTCAGAATTTCATGACGGACGGCGTCTGCGCTGTTTCCGCAAGGCGGGCTCCTCGCTTCTTGATGGGCCGCTTACGCTACGGAAGCAGTAGCGTAAACTGGAGGGACCTCCTTGTCGGAGTGCCTCCTCAAAATCGTGGGTCCCGGGCCAACTGGCCCCCCTGGCATTCCCTCTGCACAGCCCTGCTCCCAGGTAGGTGACTGTAGGTTTGCAGCTTTAAACTTTAAAGCTCTCAACAAAGTCCTTTGTAAGTTACTGAAGGCCATACCAGTCTTGCTTTTGTTTCTATTAATTTAATTGTCAGTCTGGAGACCTTAGCGTTAAGGTCAAGGGTGAAATTTGTAGTAGATCCAGCTTCTTGGCTGACAGGTTCACCATCAATCTTATTGGCTGTAACTGAAATACAACTGTCTTTGCGTTTGCGTTTCCTTCTATCGAAAAGGTCTAAAATGGGAAATAGCTTCATGAAGTTAATCCTTCATTAAAAGTGTTGCTTTTGTGAAAAGTCTCGTCTTGGAATACCATGATATGAGATTAACATACACCTTTGCAGTTATGCAGCTTGACTTGAAAGCCATTAGATTAGATGACTTACTGTTAGAAGTTCAGAGTGGCATCAGTTTTTTCTGACTTCCATAACAAGCAACCTGAAATTGTTGATGACGTCAAGTGGCCAAGTGGTGAGTGCAGAAGGTTGAGATTAAGCTTGTGGCATTTGCCCTTCAAGGAACAAGTGCTTAGTGGTTGATTTTGAAAGGGGGAGGGAGACATGATAACTTCGTAATTTATAGATGGCATCATGGATCAAGTAAAGTAATTTTGATTGGTCTGGGAAACGTTGGAGTCTGGCTGCGGTTTCTCACTAGGTGAAAAAGGACAGTTGGAGCTAGAGCTGACAGTGGGGAAGAGTCTGGTGTGTGTGATGTGAGAGGACGAGGAAAAAGCTGAGGAGAAGATAACTGATGCCTTAATATCACTGTTCCCATATGTGCAAAATATCACTTTAATAAACCAACTAAGAAGATAAGGGTCCATTTACTCCAGAGTTCTGTGCACACAGTAGCCAGCCAGCTGCCCATGGTAAACCCACAAGCAGGACATGAATGCAACAGCACCCTCACCCCAATGTTCCCCAGCTACTGGGATTCAAAGGCATACTGCCTCTGATACAACTATTAAACATGTAGCATACGTAGCCACATGTTTAATAGTTCATACTTACTCTAGTGTTGGTTCCCCTCTTCTTATAACAAGCTACTACAAGGTTTTAAAGTATTCCAAGAGAATTGGCGGCAGCAGAAGAGAGTCAGTTTGTAGAACTCTTGAGTTTTAGTAGCAGGTAGTCCCTTAGGATCTGAAATACAAACATTTCTTTAAAAAAAAATTAAATTAAAGGATAGAAAATTAGTACCAGGGAGTGGGGATGTGTTCACGAAGGGCTATTCAGGTTTTTCAGTTATGCAGTGTGTATGTTATCAAAATGACAAATGGGTGTTGCTTGAAATTATTCAAAATTTGCTGACGTAAGGTAAGCCAGAAAAAATTGCATGTTGTATAACTAGAGTGAGGAGGAGTCACATCAGAAACTTTGTTCTATGTGGAGTTCTGGCTAAGATCTCTTTTGCCCCATTTTGCCAAGGGTTTCTATGTAGTTGTGTATTACAGCGGGAAAAGGGAATTCTTGCAATACTGTAAGGGCCCCATTGTCAATCCCTGAGCCTCCAGGCCTTGTTGCTCTTCTTCCATGCTTTTTCTGCATAACTACCTGTCTTTTCCAAGAAAATGAGTTGTGAGAAGGAGCAGTAAACTCCACGTGTCTGTTTTATTCCTCTGGGAAGGGGGCATGGATTGTTTCTTCCTCATGACCAAGTCATTGGTGGTGAGGAGGATGGGAAGGTGACCTATCGAGAGCATCCTGCCCAAACTCTCCAGAACAGTGAAACGGCACTGTACAAAGAAAAGTTATTAGTGCTCATTGATGTTGAACTCTCTCAGCATGGCTTTCTTAAATTCTCAGATTGAATTTGAGGCATTATTTTCAGTGGGCATTTATTATATCACATCATTAGTCATTGGTGGCTTTTTTGTTTGTTTGGAAGTCGGGCGAACTCAATTTGGTTCCAGAGGTTGGGGCGGGGGGTTGGGTGTTCATTTGGGAAGCATTACAAGTTTGTTCTGCAGATTCAGCAGTCCCAGTGGTTAATCCTAGTTATAACCTTGAGCTATAGGGACTGAGGACATTTGGTAATTATGCTTCCCAGCTGTGGAAGTTACTGCCTATTACATTTAGAATTGCCCACTCGGTTCTTTTCCTTTAAAACTGAAGTGAGAAAATAGATTTACTGCTGCTTTCAGGTGTCCTTCGCAAGGGGGAGGGGAAGCTATTGATAATTTTAATTGACCTAATGAAAAAATCCTGATGACTCTGTTGCTGCTAACAAGAAATCATTTGTTCCTGAATCATTATGAAGATGTCATTTATCAGTTCAGCCAGACCTAGAAGTGTTTAATTTATTAAAAGACAGAGATGCAGAGGATAGAAAGAATACGCTGGGCTGGGATTTAGCTAGCTAGCTAGCTGTGGTCACTTGGTAAAGAGGGAATTGTGCTCTGTGCATGTTCAAAGCGCTCTCTTCTCCAATCAGCACAATGATGTCCATGATGTAATATAATAAATGACCACTGAAAATAAAGCCCCAAATTCAATGCATGTACAGAAAGAAATAGTTCTGGCTAACTCATAACACCAGGATGACTGGGATTAAGTTAAGGTTGCAAGCTAGGCTGACCATATGAAAAGGAGGACAGGGGTCATGTAACTTTAACAGTTGCAAAGAAAAGGGAATTTCAGCCAGTGTCATTTGTATGCAATTCGTACCTGGTGAAATCCCCTCTTCATCACAATAGTTAAAGTTGCACGGGCCCTGCACTCTTTTGTATCTAGTCACTCTAGTATAGTGCCTGCAACTTTCACTGTTGTGATGAAGAGGGAATTTCACCAGGTACTAATTGCATACAAATGACGCTGGCTGAAATTCCCTTTTCTCTGCAGCTGTTAAAGTTACATGAGCCCTGTCCTCCTTTTCATATGGTCAGCCTATTGAAAGCTAAATTAAGCTCTAAAGACTCAATCCTGCACAAGAGTTAGACGTTTTAACTCCCATTTTACATCAGTGGGAGTTAAGTTTAGCTCCTTGCAGGATTGCTGCCACATGCTGGGTTTCTGTTATTTTCCTGTAAAATAATATAAAGTCTTCAAAGGTGTGTTCCTATTAAAGTGTTATGATGTGGAGTTGCTGTTCAGTGTTTATTTCTTTAAACAACAAGCATTTCTATCCAGAATGCTGACATCCATCGCTCATAGTCTCCTGAGACTTCCAGATCCACAAAACAGGAAGGCTCTTGATGTATAGCTTCATAGCCCATCTTCTGGACCCAAAGAAGGGTTAGGAATGCCTAATCTGAGTACAAGCCCATCATTGGATTGGCTAAACTTGTTTATTTGGGAAGTTTAGCCTCTGTTTAACCACAATAAAAATGAACTAAGGTTCCTGTAGTTTTTTGTCCATCTGGTTACTTCTCCCTTTGACCATCCAGAGATGCTACATGTACTGCAACTCCAGGTGACCCCTGCATTGTGAGTATTTTACTTCCAAGATTTAGTGTCTAGTACTCATTCTGCTTTCCTGTTTCATTTCTTATTATATTACTTTAATAAATATCTTCTTTCAATTTGGACCTGAGGCTTGAGCATGAGTTTCTGACAATACCCAAAGAAGCTTCTCTTTCCACCTGCATAGACACTTTGAATCACCTACCTGTGCCTTTATACTTGTTGTGCCTAAGGGGAAATAAGGGAAAACAAGCTGCCTTGCCTGTAGTGACCAGGGGTTCCAGCTGGATGTTACCTCTCCCAGGCACATAATCATCATAGAGTTCTGGACGATCCTACTGGGACAGAGTTAGAGGGAGAAAGGGGAAATTGTGGCAGAGATCTACCTGTCAGAGAAAAGTATGCAGCACTGGCCTGCCTCACAAGGCAGTTGTGGCATGGTAGTCTTTAGAAGCGTGTTTCTCTATAAAAGTATCTGAAGACATATCTATGATATCTATGATAGTACTTGAAGACAACATAAAGTTGTGCCTATAAACATATGTCATGGAGGATATTTTAATTAGATTATATCTTGGTAAAATAGATGAAGCAATGACTGAAAAAGGTATTAACATAAGGTGTTGGCAAAGACAAACCCATGATCTAGACTTTGTGAATATGACTCAGAGTTGGAATACTCCTTTGCCCAAAATCTATACATTTAAATTTCCCCTCATTTCTCAACTGCAATGTTGTTGTATTGCAAGATTAAACAGCTGTGATCACATGCTGGTTATTTAAAAAAAAAACATCGGTGTTATATTCAAATGATTTCACATTGACACAGAGATCTTAATTTTAGCAGGTGGAGTTTCAGATGCTCAAGAATGTGTGATGCTTTAAAGGGTAGAAAATCAGGTTAGAGTACATAAAGCTATGGCTCCATTGTTAATAATTCCTTTGTATGCATCCAAGGCGTTTGTCTTCTGTGAGGATGACTATCAAGTTCTACAAGTTCTGACATAAGTTCGATTTAAAAATGATATTTTGGTGTTTGAGTGTGCTTCATTCATATTTAGGGATGCTTGAAGAATTTGAATGTTGCAAATTCCAATACAAAATTATCTGATCCTTGCCCCTCAGACTAATGTGTCAGTTAAACCTAGCTGTCTACCATATTTCACTTTTCTACCAATGTTTTCAGCAGTTTAAACATTTGAAAATGTCCATCAAATAAAAAATCCATCAAAATACACAATAAGAGTGAAAAATACACATTAAAATGCTTATGAAAAGAAACCAAATACACAAGAGAGTGTTGCAGGCTTTTTTTAAATTATAGGTTAATGTGAGAATAGAATGGAATTATAGGTAAAATCATGCAAAAATGATACAATTTGTCCCGCACTATGTGTGCTATAGAACCATAAAACACTTTATTGCACTGAAGTTAAACTATTACAGGCCCCATTTGCAGTTTTTCGGGAGCCATTTATGCTTTCCTCTGAGACTGAGGTGGAATGTTAAGACTGAAAGTTGTGAATGAGGAAGAGATTTTGCAGGGGGAGTGCGGGGGGAGGGACGGAAGCTGTTTTACTATTAATTGGCGAGAAAATCTTCCAAATAATCCCATTACAAAGATTCCTAGCCTAAATCCAGCATCAGAAAAATAATTGTCCTGCTCCAACATCTTACTAGAAGGAGTCAACCCAAAGTAGGGTTTGATCACTGAAAGAGAAAGGGCACACTTCCAGTGGCCCATGCTCCCCATCTCTGCATTTCCCCTTGTTTTGGCCTTTTGCTGAATCTATTACTCTAGTCAATAGGAACGTAGGGAGAAAGAATGTGATGCCAAAGCTGCTTGGGCATGCAGTATTTTTGTCCTCTTGGCCTTCTAGCTCCTTTGAAAATTGTTATCTATGCTCAGCTATTTACACTCCCAGTATGTTCATCTCGAGGAGATGAGTTCTGTAATCGTTACAGCTGTAAGGGCTAGCTTCAGAACTTCTAAGAAGGGCACTGGAAGAGACCACTTTACAGAGAACAGACATTTCCTTAATGTGAGTGTATATGGAGAGGGTTAAGGTGGTACTGCATAAAAAGATCCACTGCATAAAAAAGGTCTCTAATAATGGAAATGGGGCATTTGGAAAGAAATGAATGTGGCTCACATGAGTATTTCCTTATTTATCCCTAGAAAGAAAATACTCTCTAAAAGCTTTTCTATTTTAGTCATCTGTGAAATTGTTCAGTGACAGGTCATTATCACATAAAACCTACCTTTAATGCTTGCTTCTGTCTTGTTGATATGCATTATAATTGCAATTCTGCTCCTGTATGTGAACCAATGGTTCCAATTAAAAATGCACCACCTAAACTAGTTCTCCAGACATGGTGGAGATAAGTGCAATAAATATGCCTAGCCAGAGTGGGAAAAAGCTACATTTTCTTTCCAGTGGCAACATTTTGTACAGTGTTGAATGCTGCTCTGGATAGTCTCATGATCTCCTAGAAGGAGATGCAAAGAGGCCCCAGTACATGAGATAAACACCATGCACAACCCTGTTACGGTTGCATGTTTTCTTTCATAGATATCTCCTAGATTTAGGATTGTGCTATTGAATTTGGGCCTAATTTAGCTTTTGGTGAACAAGGCCAGCTACTAAAGAGTACTCCTTTCCTTGTTTACTCTCCTTATCTATTGACAGTGTTGTCAAGCAGCCTGTTGAATTGGTACATAGTAGGGATGTACCAATCGTTATCGGAATTTTGGACCAAAAAAATTATCCTCTCCAATAATATCGTAGGTTAATCGTATCGTCTTCACGATAATTATCGGAAATCCGATATTTAATTTGCAGCCCCATTGTGCCCTATAGAGCTGAATTTTTTAAGAAAAAAAATGTCTATAACTTCTATATGTTCAAAGTTACAGGCTTGAAACTTGGTCACAATGCTTATGGGGTATGCCTAAGTATGTGTATTAGATTTGAGATCAATCCCTCCAACCCTCGATTTTACATGATTTTTTTAAAGATCGTGCAACTTTTTGACAGGTCTCAATGAACGCACGTGGTGAGCTGTCATTCTGACCTGTCAGAACTTAAACAATCTTTAATAAATTCATATAAAATTGAGGGTTGGAGGGATCAATCTCAAATTTCATACACATACTTAGGCATACCCCATAAGCACTGTGACCAATTTTCAAGCCCCTAACTTTTAAAATACAGAAGTTATAGGTTTATTTATATGGCAGTCCAATAATCTGATATAATCGGGTTGAAAATTTTCGGATCGTATCGTTATCGTTAATCGGATGTCCGATAACGACCTTATCATATTGTTATAGGACATTTTAACGATACGATACACATCCCTAGTACATAGCCTTAGCTTTACTTTTGACTCTTTTCACTCTCTCCTTTGTTCAGTCTGTTGCTGAATGTTGTCACTTCTCAGTTTACAACATTGCAAAAATATGACCCTTCCTCTCTATCCCCTTGGCAAACACTCTAGTCCATTGCCTGGTCACATCTTGCCTAGACTGTTGCAGTCCTCTTCCCTCTGGTCACCCATTGGTCACCCCACCATTTATCCAAGACTTTGCTGCTCAAATCATCACCTCTTACCACTCTGATTACAAGATGCTTCTCCTTGAATCTGTCCACTGGTTTCCTGTCGACTCCAAGATCCATCAGAAGTTCATTGTCCTTACTTTCAAATATCTCTGTGGCCTCGCACTCTTACATTCCAATACATCCCTGTCTGTGATCTTGCTGCCCCCTGTGTTGGTAACTCTGTAACATCACTTCTTCTTCGTGGTCTCTGTGCATCACACTTACTAACTATGGGCTCACGCCGGCGCCGAGCCTTGCCGGAAACTTCTAAAGCCTAGACTCTTGGCGGGAACCTCTCCCCCCACTGTCCTATCGCGCATGCTCGGGTTCCCGCCTACCTCAGTTCTTTTTCGACCGCCGTGCAGTTTGCCTCGCGGGAGACTTCGTCTTCTTTCGGTGTTCCGGTTAGCTTTAAAGACTCTTTTTCTCCTTATTCTTCCTTCGTAGTCTTTTCTTCTTTCTTTCGCCCCTTCTAGTTCTAAAAATAAATAAATAAATAAACAAACCATATATATATATATATATATATGTGTGTGTGTGTGTGTCTGTCTGTCTGTCTGTCTCTCTCTCTCTCTCTCCTCCCTTTCCCTGAGGGATTCAAGGCGCGAATAGCGCACAGTAAAATGGCAGGCACAGCCCTATGCAAGAATTGCACACTGTGCAAGGCCAAACTTACTTTGTCTGATGGCCACTCCAGATGCCTTGTTTGCTTGGGCGAGACCCATGTTGTGGATGCCTGCGCCCACTGCCTGAACTTCTCTAGGCAGACCAGAAAAAATCGTGCCAACAAACTGAAAGCCCTACTCTGGAGGAAGGCTTTGGAGGCAGCGGACACCCCGGCTCGCCCTTCGGCGATAGCCGTGGACCCGGGCCGCCCGACCAAGGGGCAACTCGAAGGCCACCCTAAGATGGCCCAGACATCGGCCTCGGCAGACCAGCCTAAGACCCGAAAGCGCAGAGCGCTCACGGGGACCTCGGACGAGGGCTCCCTAAAGAAACGGAGCAAGGATTCGAGGAAATCCTCGAAGCCGAAAAAAGGCAGTTCGATACCGGAAATACCGCCTCCAGACCCACCACGCTGCAGCTCCTCCTCGGTACCGATGCGATCACCAGTACCGATGGTGCCGCCGCTCCCGTCTCCGTCGGCATCGGTTTCGATCCCACCGCCGCCTAGGAAAAAGTCTCCCTCTTCGACATCGAAGAAGGCCAGGTCTACCACGCCGATCCTAGCCTCGGCCTCGACACCAAAGGTTTCACGGCCCAGTCTACCCGACGTCGAAAATAGGGAGCCCATGCCGCCGCCCCTGCAGGGACTGTCGACATCGATGCTGCATTTGTCATTGTCCCCACCGGAGGAGCATCGATTCGATCCACTCTCTCCGAGGGCTACGCCGACTCCGTCCCCGGTACTGAGAACCTTGGCTCAGCTGTCTTATCAATCCCGATCTCCGACTCCATCTAGAGACTGGGATCGTTTTTCAGACACCTCGGTCAGATCCTGGGGGTCGCGCCAAGGATCGGTGGCACAGTCTACCCAGAATCCTCGCTTTATCTTTGACCCCTTTACGGGGAAGAGGCTTCATGGAAAGGAGGACATTGTTCCACCACGACCTCCCAAAGCCCCTCCATCGGCCACTGTCTCGGTTCCACCAAGAGAACAATCGGGGTCTAAGAGGTCCCCGACACCGACGCGCCCTCTCGACATTGAGGCTCCATCTTCCCCACAGTCAGTGGAGGACTATGTTTCCGATTCCTCCTCCCTGGCCGAGAACCCACCTTCGGTGCCATCCCCAGGGGACGATGTAGGCATGGACAAGAGGGCCTCACCGTCAGTAGAGGTAACCTCCTTCACGGAATTGATGACTCGCATGGCACAATCCTTGGACGTCGAGTCCCCACAGCCAACTGACCTATGTGTGGATAATATCTACGACGTCATGTATGGCGACTCGTCATCTTCGCTAGCCATCTCCCTGATTCCTACGCTGTTGCACACTTCACAGGAATCGTGGAAGAACCCTGCCACAGTAGGACCAGTATCCAGACGTCTGGATGCTCTATACAAGATCAGTGAGAAGGATGCGGGGTTCCTGTTAACCCATCCAAAACCGAACTCCATTATCGTCGAATCCGCGCAGGGCAGGTCGTCCAAGTCCCACTCTGCGCCAGTGGATAAAGAGGGCAGAAAACTGGATGCTTTTGGACGTCGAATTTACTCCTCCATGGCATTAGCAACAAAGGTCGCCAATTACCAGGCGATGATGGCACGATTTCACCTTTTCATTTGGGACAAGGTATCCTCACTACATGCACACCTGCCTGACAATATCCGAGCAGCAGCCAATATTTTCCAGCAGGAGGCTGTAGCACTGGCTAAGCAACAGCTTTCTACAGCAAGGCACCAGACAGACTGTATCTCAAAGGCTATGGTCGCGTCTATCGCGCTCTGCTGCCACGCATGGCTGAGATCGTCAAATCTTCCGCAAGAATCAAAGACGAGGATAGAGGACCTCCCCTTCGACGAAGAAGGCCTTTTTAACTCGTCTACAGATTCCACCATGGACACGATCCAGAAGGCCAAGGCCACGGCGAAGAAGATGGGGTTCTACCCCACTACTTCTACTTACCAGTACCGCCCGCATAGATGGCGCCAGCAACCTTACCAACAGCGACAGCCGCAGTTTCATCAGCAGCAGCAATCTCACCCACAGAGTACGCTGGCACAGTTCCCACAACAGCAGCGGAGGGGCTTCTCACAGGGCTGCTTCCGTCAACAGCACGGACGTGCGGACCAACACCAGAAACAGCGGGTTTGACTCTCTCCGGGTCACTCCCTGTCCTCCCGGGATCAGCCACAGACTTCAGCCATTTCTCCAAGAGTGGGCCCTTATAACAATGGACAAGTGGGTCTTACAGATAATATGGTGCGGATACCGCATAGAATTTCACTCACCACCTACCATGAACATCGTGAAACACGCACCTCCATCGGAGACTCTCCATCACGAAGTATCCACACTGTTACAGAAGGGTGCCGTCGTTCCAGTGGATCTTCATTCGGCAGTGCCGGGTTTTATTCCCGGTACTTTACCGTTCCAAAACGAGATGGGGGCCTTCGTCCTATCATGGATCTAAGGGATCTCAACGATTACATCGTTGTCAAGAAGTTCCGCATGATCACCTTAGCGGTCGTCCTGCCACTACTCAAACGCAACAGGTGGTTTACACTCATCGATTTAAAGGATGCTTACTTCCACATTCCCATCCACAAGGACCACCACCATTTTCTTCGGTTCGTGATAGGCGGGAAGGCGTTTCAGTTCACAGTTCTGCCTTTCGGGTTGAAAACTGCGCCGCGAGTGTTCACGAAGTGCATGGCAGTGGTTTGTGCATTCCTCCACTCTTTAGGGATCGAATTATATCCCTATCTGGACGATTGGCTGATTGTATTGCCCTCCTACTCCCAGGCGGTCAGGGACGTGACCACAACCTCAGACCTCCTTCAGCGGCTGGGCCTCAACATCAATTACAAGAAGTCAGTGTTTCAGCCAATGCAATCGATTCAGTTTATCGGGGTGATCCTCAAGTCCACTATAGGACGAGCCTTCCTCCCACAGGACAGAATTTCCAGGATCACTCAACTAGCACAGAGCCTCACCGTGGTCCCGAGCGCAAAAGCTATCACGTTGCAGAAGTTCCTGAGACTGATGGCACACTGTCAGGTGGGCCAGGCTCCAAATGAGGCCTCTCCAGCAGCATCTTCTCTCTTTATACGACCCAGCCTTGTCACCAAGCTGGATCATGTTACCTTTGCCAAGGCACCTTCTCCCGTCTCTGCAGTGGTGGGCTGACCAACGGAACCTCGGAGCTGGTTTACCATTCACGGACCGTGGGCCCACCATCACGCTCACCACGGATGCGTCCCTGATGGGATGGGGAGCGCACTGTGGCCAACTGTCAACTCAGGGCCAGTGGTCTCAGACGGAACAGTCATTTCTTATCAACAAGCTGGAACTACTGGCAGTCCAAAAGGCCCTACAGACCTTCAAGGACCGAGTCAGAGGTCGCCATGTTCAGCTGCTCTCGGACAACACAGCCGTAGTATGGTATATAAACAAGGAGGGGGGCACCAGATCCCCGACCTTATTACGCCTTACTCTACAGATACTCCAGTGGTCAATGCGACACGGGATACGTCTCTCGGCGGTTCATATAGCAAGAGAGAACAATGTTCGGACGGATTGGCTGAGTCGGCAATTTTGGACAACGCACGCGTGGACGTTATGCCCGACAACGAGGTCTCACCTGTTCGATATTTGGGGTACGCCTCACATAGATCTCTTTGCATCGACGGACAACGCTGTGTGCAAAAGGTTCTGCACGAGAGCGGGTCTGGGAGATCGATCACTGGGAGACACATTCAGCACGGAGTGGGGTCCGGGACTGGTCTATGCCTTCCCTCCATTCCCACTGTTACCTCGAGTGGTGGCGCGTCTACAAAAACACGAGACGAGGGCGATCCTGATCGCACCTTGGTGGCCACGCCAAGCCTGGTTTGCACCTCTTCTGAGGCTGTCGGAGGGAATGTTTTTCTAGCTACCACTTCATCCACAGTTGATATCAATGGACAATGGATCGATACTTCACCCGGATCTATGCAAGTTGAGGCTCACAGCCTGGAAGATCCACCCATCTGGCGGACATTAAACATTCCATCGCATGTACAGGCCATTTTACGGGAAGCTAAGAAACCAGCCACTCGTCTATCTTATGGCAGGAAGTGGAAGCGGTTTTCAATGTTCATACAAAGTAGAAACAGAGACCCAGCGTCCTGTGAGATTGCGGACGTTCTAGCTTTTCTTCATACCCTTTACGAAGCAGGACTAAGGGCTTCTTCGATTAAAGTGTACTTGGCGGCCATTTCGGCTAGACATGATCCTATCCAACAGTGCACAGTGTTCTCGCACCCGTTGTCTAAATGTTTCTTGAAAGGGCTCTCTAATTTACACCCTCCGATTCGAGAGGTCGTGCCACAATGGAGTTTGTCAGTGGTGCTGGCGGCGTTGACAGCTAAGCCGTTTGAACCGTTAGCGACAATTGACTTGCGGTTGTTAACTATTAAAGTCGCCTTTTTGGTGGCCATTACATCAGCCAGAAGAGCGTCTGAGCTTTGTGCTCTTATGGTGAACCCACCCTTCACGCAGTTTTTCCGAGATAAAGTGGTCCTGCGGCCGGGTCCTTCATTTCGCCCTAAAGTGGTCTCTAGTTTCCACCTCAATCAGGATATTGTCCTTCCCACTTTCTTTCAGTCTACGCAAGACTCGACAGGTGCCAAGCTGCATACCCTTGATGTTAGGCGGGCATTGGCTTTCTATAAAGACAGGACCGCCTCATTTCGCAAATCAAATAAGCTGTTCATTTGCTACGGGGGCAAGATGAAGGTCATGTCAGTTTCCTCTTAGAGGTTTGCAAAATGGATTGTGACAGCCATTAGGTTAGCGTACCAAATACTAAGGAAAGAGCCTCCTGAGGCCCTTAGGGCGCACTCGACAAGGGCTCTTTCGACTTCCACTGCTCTGGATCGGGGGATCGCCATTCCAGACCTCTGCAGGGCAGCTATGTGTTCCAATCCATTGACTTTCATCTCCCATTACAGACTGGATGTAAGAGCACGAGAGGACGCCTCTTTTGGTAGGGCCGTCCTATCATCTGTGCTTCAGTGACTTCTCAGCGAGCTCAACCCTCCTCCGGTAAGTGCTTGCTGGTTATTCGCTCATAGTAAGTGTGATGCACAGAGACCATGAAGAAGAAATGCAGGTTGCTTACCTGTAACCGTAGTTCTTCGAGTGGTCATCTGTGCAGTCACACAACCCACCCACCGTCCCCTCTTGACCTCGCTAACTAAGGTTCAAGGGGCATTTGTTTTCGTGCAATGCTCATCCTTGCTGATGTCAGTTATGTTTCAGTTTAGTTATTTGTGAGAAAATATATTTCTATCTCAGTCGCGAGGCAATTACGGTCTCTGAGAACTGAGGTAGGCGGGAACCCGAGCATGCGCGATAGGACGGTGGGGGGAGGGGTTCCCGCCAAGAGTCTAGGCTTTGAAGTTTCCGGCAAGGCTCGGCGCCGGCGCGAGCCCATAGTTAGTAAGTGGGACTGCACAGATGACCACTCGAAGAACTACGGTTACAGGTAAGCAACCTGCATTTCTCTTACTTCAAATTCCTCCTCATGACCTATCTTTTCTGTGAAGCTTCATGAGGGATGTCTTTCAGAAGGGCTAATTTTGTCTTTAGTGGAACTGACAAATGTATGGCCTAAAATGAATATAATCTAGAAATATACCCGGACTGTTGATGTGTTTATCACATTGAAAGAAGGGGCTGGCTTTAAAAAACAAAAGATGTGTGCAAAGGAGGAGTACAGGTTCTCCTCTTGTCCTTAACTTATCTCCTGACATCTTATTTCTCTGAATAATTTCCTTTTCAGCCAAGCTCTAAGTGAGAAGCACTTGGGGAGGAAGGCAGGGGAAGGTAAGCAGGGATGCAGAAAAAGTTTGGTGCATTTGCTTTTTTCTGTTAAAATCAGAACATCCCCTCTTTCTACATGATTGGAATAGGTCTGAATACATGGTTCTGTCTCCATCTTGTCTAGTTGGTTTCAGAATTCCAAAGAACGGGTTGATTTTTCTGTACCAGGGGCTTTCATGGGAAGAATGTCTTCAGTTGTTGGCACCACAAGGAAGAATGGGTCTGCTTTATGTATAATGGTTTTTGTACTAGTTGACCTCACATTCATATAAAGATGAGGAAGTAGAGGGTTTTTCCCCCTTAAGTTTGGCTGGAAAAGATATTTGTTCTATTTGAGGATTTTCCTTTCTTTCAAGAGCTAGCCTTATAGCCTAGGAGGATTTGATATAAGAGTTCCGTAAATGCTACGTTCCCCAAGCAAAATTCCTATCTTGGAGGTATAAATTTTACTTCCCCAGTGAAAAAAGGAGATGAGTATATCTGATTTCCTGACTAGCCTTAAAAAGAGCAAGGCGATCTGTCATTTTAAAACCACCTAAAGGAAGTATTCGCTGAAGGTTTTCAATTTGAGATCAGAAATCTAGATTAAAAGAGCAGCTTTGGAGCATCACTCTCACAAAGGTTTATAATCCAAGAGGAGCTGTAGTTTATTGTACATCTCAAAGGCTGGTTGGTGCATAGCTGCCATCTCTCTCTCTCTCTCTCTCTCTCTCACACACACACACACACACACACACACCCTCTTCCAAATGACCTTTTAGTGGGAAAAGTAGACAAAAATATTGGTAGAAGCTGCTGCAAGAACACACATCTTTAGGGAAAGGAAGGGCCATTTAATGTTCAGGTTTGCTGTATTTCATTGTTGCTTAATTTTCATGCTCAGCTCTCAGTTCCTGTTAAATCTGTTGCTGCATTCTAAATGCCCACAGGGCTCCAATCCACATACAGATCTCCATAAAAGCAGGGTCTCTCTCGTTCTCTTCAATATCAGGAATGCCTCCCATGCTCATCACTATTGAATGGGCAGACTATTGGTGAGATTAGGGCAGCCCTTATTTGTGTGGCGCTCCATATGCATAGCAAGACTACCCCAGAAACATTATGATTTGGTTCGCTCAGCATGCTGTTCGTTGTGGTGCCATCTTAAATATTCAACCCCTGACCAAGTGTTGTTGTGTCACACGATCCCAGCTAGCGGGTGTTACGTAAGGCTTAGACAACCCTTGCATAGCCCGTGCCCTGTTCTTGAAGAAGCCACGACGAGCCATGTTGTGTTGTGTGAACAGCCCCGCTGTGTGGGTTTGGCTTTTCCTGAGAACTCAAATTCAATTCACAGAGACACTTGTGAGATGGCATTGCACCTGCCACAGCAGAGAAATTCACACGAGGCAGATTATTTGTAACGTGGATGAAAGGAAAGTATGAGGAAATATGAAAAGGCTCAGAGGACTACCTCCCACATTATGTTTCTTTAAAGGTGTGTAAACTCATCAGTAGGGAAAGTTACAAGCCCATAAACAAATAAATATTTATGAATAAATAATATCTATGTAAATATTGTAGGGAAATTGATGTATATCACTCCATGATGCAGGCATATGATTACCCCACATCTGACAGGATAGTTGATGCATGTATCATTGGGGCAGCCGATATGGTTATCTATGCTCTCCTACTTGCAAATGTACTACTCACATTTAGGGTGATCAAGTTAAGAAGGAGCAAAGATCCATAATTTTTAGCTGGTTTTGGTAGCCAAGGCAAAATTTGATAGTCACCAGGACTCCTCTGCTCCTTTGCCTCTGACAGTGGTTGGTGACAATCCCTCTGTTCTGGTGATGAGCCAGTTCCAGAGCTGGAGGGGAAGGCTGGGCTTATTTTGGAGCTGGGCTGCCAAGGTATTTGGAGTGCCAAAATGGCAACTGCAGCCTTCATCTCTAATGTCTGCAGCGAGGAGAGGAGAAGGACAGGGATCTTCTCATAACAGCATAAGAAGAGCCATGCTGGATCCGATCAAAGGCCCATCTAGTACAGCACTTTAGTCACACAGTAGCCAACCAGCTGTCGACCAAGGACCCACAAGCAGGATGTGGTGCAACAGCACCCTCCCACTCATGTTTCTCAGCAACTGGTGTATATAGGCTTTGTTTCTTTGCCCAGGGCAGCTATGGGAATGACAGTCCCCTTCTCAGCTCTGAGCAAGAATGGAAGGCTGGGGATCCTCTTTGATAGTCACCAAAGGGCAGAGGAACACATATCATGGTGAGTGAAGAGGGTAGCATTTTCCCAATAAATTAAAAACTGTCACAAGGGGGGAGGGGGGAGGGACACACCATGTATTTAAACCTGGAATTGTGGTTTTTTAGTACCTACTGGTAATATAATACCAGTTGACTTCCGTGGAGAATAGATTCATATGTAATGGGCTGGCTGTCATTAGGCAGCCTAGGTATTTGGAACTTGCGTTTTGTATCCACATGGCCTGGTAGTACCATGCCCATCAGGGCAGTGAGCATGCATATGATAGACTTGTCATGGAGTAAGAACTGTACAGGCTGCCATGCAAATCTACCTAGAAACGGTGGCAGTCTCAGAGTTTTAGGTTTTTCCTTTTAAAGCTTCAAGTGAAGTTCTTGCTGGAGGGTTCACTAACTGATACAGACTTTTCTGAGCATGGCCCAGTTTTTGCTACTATTATTTTTTTAGTAATTTCAGCCTCCCAACCCCTTTCATTTTTTAAGCCTTTCCCCAAGAGGTGTTCAGTCTTGAGCTGAATAGCTGCTTAAGGAACAGTTGCAGCCACAGATTAAATGAATATGCATCCATGTGTTGCCATGGCAATGTGGTGCAGACAGCTCTTCAGTCCTGTAGGAACCTAGCAGAAACATTAACTTTGCATTATGTGATACTGGCATTTGTAAAGCCTGGGAAGACTTGTTGTCTCAGTCTTCAGTCTCTCCTTTCTAATTGTACTGTACTGCCTCCTGGTGGCTTTCTGGCTAGAATACCAAACATAAAGACCAAGTTAGTTTGCTGTATTTGGTTCCCTCAATATTCATACCAAGCATCAGTGTATGATGGTCCCAGAAATTGCAGACTAATTAGAAGTCTTAAATTTTCCTTTCCCCCAAGGGCGTAGCCAATTGTAGGAGGATATGCAAGACTGTTGAAAAATCATTGAAGTTCAAGCATGACAGGTGTGGCAATAGCTATTGCCACATCGTTACAGGATTTTTAAAATTATTATTTGCAGCCTAAAGATAATTTGGCATCTGGCACCAGTCTACATTATGTTGCATTTGTGGCAATGAGGCCTTTGACACCGATTCATTGAGCTGATTGTGATGGCACAGAATGTTCATGAACATTTCCTTGCACAGAGATAATGCTGTCAGAATGGTAACAGCCTAGCTTTTTGTGGCTGGGACTGAAACCTCAAATAGGCCCAAGGAACAAGTGTAACACAGTGGCTGAATTCGAACGACATATTAGGCAACGGAGGGGGAAATAGCGTACTGACCGTGCATTAGGCAGGCTGTGCTCCCCAAACGACACGCTGCAGCCGGCACTGCTCGGCACCGGCAAACGCACCGGTTGCTAAGACTGGACGGTGGCCATTTTGGTTGCAGCATGTCCTCCTTCCCCCTCCCTCAGTCCCCCAGCCATATCCCAGCATGCACCGTGAGTTCTGCCGGCTGTATAGAGCAGCGCAGGGGTTTTTGGCTTCTCTGGCTGGCAGAACTCTATCCCCAAACGAAATAGTCCATGGAGAGGGGGGGGCTCAATTCAGACGACACTTTAAACAACAGGGCTTGGGGTTAAACAACATGCAAGCCCATTGTTTCCCTCCATTGTTTAAATTGCCTGATTAGTGTACTGTCAGTGGTGTGTGCATTGTGTGTTACTCCCCACACGACACAATAAGCAACACAACTGACGATTGTTCCCCCCCCTCCTCCATTGCCTAATATGTCGTCCGAATTGAGCCAGTGTGTGAAGACTGGAAGAGGCATCACAAAGTAAGGAAATTCAAGGACAGTTAGTCCCGAAGCGAGATAGTTGAAGAAAGTGAGAAATGGAAACCTAAGGGCCTTCTTAAGAGAGTTTAAGGGAAAAAAGGCAGAAAAGAATAGCTGCAACCTTCTAGTTAGTTTTAGCATGAAAAATAGTGATTTAGTTGCAGCGTGGATTGTATTTTGTCATTTTTCATGAAATTTCACAGATTCACGTAAGGCGTGTTTGGGGAGTGTAGGAAAGCCAGAGCTCTTCTGTTTATTCCCTTTACTTCTGGACAGCTTCTTGCCTGCTCCCAGCCCCATTGTCTTCCCTATGCTCCAGCTCTTTACACAGCCCATAACATCGCCAGTGTTGCCATGTCCTCATTACACTCTCTTTCAGTGTGTGCAAATAGCATTATGGAAAGGAAGACATGCCCCCTAGGTTAATGAGCAGCCCCTCCCTTTGCCAGCGCTATTCATGTGTGGCGAATTATGCATGTGTTCAACCCAACAATTGGCTTCAGGAACGTGGGAGACAAAATGCCTCTTCTTTAAGGGAAAAGTGTAAGAATGAAGCAGCCCAGCAACAAAGGACCCATTGAAACGTTTGGGAAAGTGGGGTAGGATGAAAGGTGGTAGAAACAGCCACGCCAACCTCATGGGACTTGCATTTCATGGGAGAATGTATCATCCCCTATAGCCATACTATCTGTCAAAATGTGTAGAAGCAGCTCTAACGTCGTATTTTCTTATTGTATGTGAGTGATGTTGGGGATCCTTCTGGATTGGAAGTCAAATAAAGCCTTCTCCTCTACCACCCTCTAGTATGCTGCTTCTAGAGTGTAACTAAGAGAGAAGGTGTTGGAAAAAGTTAAATAGATATGTAATGATGCTCTGTTCTAGGTCTTGGCTAGTATAGAGTCATAGTTCTGTGTACAGATCCTATCAACTTTTACTGCTTGTTATATAAATTCTTTCACCCAGACAATCCATCTGTGATGTATTTTACAATGTGTGATTACTCTGGGATCCATTTTACATCATGTGTTCACGGTAAAAGTGACAAACACAGGACAAAATGATAGAAGATTTTCTTTAGAAATTCATCCCCAATTTATCCTATTACTGCAATTTTTTGATATATGTTTGTCATGCATTTATATTAGGGAATAGGCTTACTTTTAGCATGTGGAAATGCAGAAAGAAGAAATTTAAATGGGCACATATCATAAGTTAACACTGTACATTCAGAAAGCAAAATGTATAATAAATATGTGCTCGATTTTGCAATTTTCAAAATCAATATCAGATGTAACATGGATGACTGAGGAAAAAGACCATCCAGAATTAACTTTTGGAATGCCCTCAAATAATTTAGTTGGAAGCTAGCTATTATGTTTCAGTTTGGAAAATTGCTGGCATCCATTCAGTTCGGGTCTGTTCTATGGGGGGTGGGGGAAATAATATAATTCCAACGTTATCACATTTATTTATTTATTTATTTATTTACTATTGCATTTATATTCCCACCTTTTTCCCTTCAATGAACCCTAGGCAGCGTACATAATCGTCCTCCTCTCCATTTTTATCCTCACAACAACCCTGTGAGGTAGGCTGGGTTGAGAGTCTGTGACTGGCCCAAAGTCACCCAGTGAGCTTCCATGGCCGAATGGGGACTAGAACCTGGGTCTCTCAATTCCCAGTCCAACACTCTGACCACTACACCACAGATCTAGAAGTGCACTAAGAATTTTGAAGCATGTTACATATGACTCAGTGTTTTCCTCTGGCACCCATCTTGACAATGAGTATACATTGTCTAAAAAAACAGAGAATCAATGTTACGCATGTTTTGGCATTAATTGCACAAAGGAAAATTTTCCAGTAAATGCTATATATATACCTGACAGTTCTTTTTTCTTTTAGAAAAAGCCCCATCATTTTGATATCGTCAAAGGTTTTTGAGTGAGGAATTATTCTTTTATTTTTATTTGATTAAGCACATTTGAAGTAAATACATCCAATTATTCCTAAACCCAGTGCATTGGAAAAAAAATATCCAAAAAGTATGATAAATGTAACTGATGTTTTTTTTATCAATGTTCGAAGCAAGAAATTACCTGACATACATTTACAACATGTGGGTGCCTTTGTCTTCTTCATTTGTAGCCATTTGCTTCTTTTATTTAAAAAGGCAATTTGATTTCAGTCATCAAAACATTTATTTCCAAGTACTCCAGATTAACTGCGTTGAAGGTGCATGGCTGGGAAGGTTCCTGGTCAACAGCTGATTGGCCACTGTGAAAACAGGAGTCTGAGCTAGATGGACCCTTGGTCTGAACCAGCAGGGCTCCTCTTATGTTCTTAAGACTGAGGCATTTGCCTCACTAGCTGGAAGATAAGGGGTTACAAGCTTTTCTGGGATATAGCAATTACATATGGAAGCGATATTATTTATAGTTTTTAAAATCTTTGCTTCTAAAGGTCTTAATCCATATGGTCAGCCTCGTGAGCAGCAGAATGTCTGCTGTTTGTAATGGCCTGGGATCTGCTTGGAACATTGGTACGTCTAGCTTTACTAACCACACAGAGATTAAGCAATGGGTAGATATATCACCACCCCTCTTACCATGGGCTGCCTCTTTGTGAATATTCTAGAGCATTGTTTTCTAACCTCAACAGGAGTGCTTCAGTGGCACAAGAAATGGAAGCTTGTGGCACACCTGAACACAAAGCAAGGGAGATGGCAAACCTGGCTATAGAATCAGGCCCGTACTCCTGACTGCTTCACCTGCACTGTGCTGCTGTCGACATCTTCACTTAGCAGCCTAGAGACAAAACCATCTAAGCCCTGGAGCATGCGTATGCCCTGAAGTGCACACCAGAGGGACATGATTTCATTCTTGGGCTTGTATTGTATCCATTCGCCACCACTGTGCTACAGATTTGGTAAAGCACAAAGCGGTCAGTAATTTCTCTTTCTAAAACGGGTTGACACATAAGAGGATGGGACTTTGGGATATGGAGGTTCAAGAATGATTTTATTGCCTTGTAGCTGCTTAGGAGATAGATGTGGAAAGGGGACAGCAATGGATGTTTCAGTTACTTTTTAAACATTACGGCCACACCGTAGTGGAAAGGGGACAGCAATGGACATTCAGTTACTTAAACATTACGGCCACACTGTATTTTCATCAGAACGCAAAGCTGTAACATAGAAAGCCACACAAACACATGGGTGGAGACAAGCGCATAAAATTATCACCTCTATCCTGGCTGAGCAACTATTTTGTTTTACAGTTCTCTGTGCTTGAGCCCAGCCATGTGCATGTAAGCCTCTAAATATTACAGTCATGCCATGAGATGAACCTATAGAAAACCGCTTGCCATGGCATAGCTGTGATTTTTTAAAATGTATTTCATTATCCATCTAAAATGGTTTATGCGTTTAAAAAACACCATGATGTTCCACTCTGCTTTACAACAAGAAGGTCAATAGTGTATAAGTGCAAATCATTAATCCTATACCAAAGCCAGTCCATAACCAAACTCTTATTTGTTTTGTGATGCTATGGCGTGGGTGGGTGTAATATTACTGTAGTGTGCTATTTAGCTTGAATTTATCTGACTGTTGCTATTATAGTAACCTTCTACTAGAGAGAAGGGCAAAGATAACAGTCAAACATGTTAATGGTTTCTCTCACAGTGCGAACAGCAGTAATGAGGAACCAACTCATGAGTAATATGCTTACAATTCCCACCATCACCACTTTAAAAAGCAGATGTATAGACTGCTGTAAAATACAGAGGCCGAGTGTGACAACGCAATACTTCTCTCTTTCTTCTGGTTTAAGAATAAGCTTCATGTAATCTAGATGAGAAGAGACATGACAAACTGCAACTAAATAATAATAATAATAATAATAATAATAATAATAATATTTATTTATAACCCGCCTCTCCCTCCGGATCGAGGCGGGGAACAACAACAATATAAAACACAAGAATCACAAAACAGTTAAAATTTTAAAAACAAGAAAAAAAATACATAATTAAAAACATCTTAAAATTCATCTGGATAGGCCTGCTGGAAGAGAGCAGTCTTCATGACTCTCTTAAATTCATGAAGACTGCTAATTTTTCTAATCTCCTCCGGCAGACCATTCCACAGTCTGGGACCGATGGAACAGAAGGTCCTCTGGGTAACACTCGTCAGCCTAGTTCTGGCTGATTTGAGCAAGTTCTTCCCAGAGGACCTAAGTGTGCGGGGCGGATTGTACGAGAGAAGGCGATCCCACAGGTAACCTGGACCCAAACCATGTAGGGCTTTAAAGGTAATAACCAACACTTTATACTTCGCCCGGAAACTGATTGGCAGCCAATGAAGTGATTTTAAAACTGGTGTAATGTGGTCACCCCTAGATGTACCGGTGACCAACCTGGCTGCCATATTTTGAACAAGTTGAAGTTTCCGGACTAGGCACAAAGGTAGCCCTATGTACAGCACATTGCAGAAGTCAAGCCTCGAAGTTACCAGCATGTGCACTACCGTCTTTAGGTAGTCCTGTTCTCTAGTTGTTCCTCCTTATTTGCCTTTTGATGTTGCAGAATGACAGATGCATTGTTGCAATAATGTCAAAGGAAATCAGAGATAAACACGTTTTTACAAACCACTTTCTCATATCTATAAAAGAGTGCTTTGTAATGTATGGTTGACAGGTAAAATATTAAAAAGAACATCTGAAAAGGAGGGAAGCACCAAGGTTGGAAATCTGTGTAGAAATAGGCCTTCATAAGTGCTATTTACTTCATAGCAACAAATACCTATATAGGAACAGTTGTCAGCAGTGGTAAAATTAAGTTAGCTTTCCTTATTTAGATGCTCTCAAACATCTCAGACACTGAGCCAGTTCAGACATCATGGCAGCAATTCCTGGATTGTTTAAGCCAGGATTGTGGGGATGAGCAAAACACTCGTCATTTCCTCTTTTAATCAACATCCAAACCCAGAAACTGTAACCCATTAACAAACCAGAGTTAACCCAACAACTACATATGGCTGATTGTTGGGATATGTCTGGGTTATTTAACCCATAGACAACCCAGAGTTCCTGGGTTTTGATACCATGGAATAACTCAAGAATGTGCTGTTCCTGGGTTGTTTAAAAGTGAAAATGATGAGTGCATGGCTTGCGAGCTCCACTTGAGCCTTCAATTCCCGCATTAAACAACCCAGGAATTGTCATTGTGACATCCAATCCTGGTTAATATCTACCATCCTAATATTGCAGCAAGGATTAGTTGCTTCCTGAATTCCAAGGCCCATAAAATACTTTCCTGCCTAGAGGGACTTTGAAGGAAAGGAAGAGGCCCATCCTTTTCACAGCTGTTTTGAAACTGAGTTCTGGAGAACTGTCAGTGTTTGCCTCATTGATAATCATTAACAGTGACAAGCTTCCTTGTAAGATAGCTTGACCACCACTGATGATTTTCCCCTGAAGAGCCCTAGAACTTCAGCAGTGCACTGGGGTTCCATGATAGATATATGCAGTGGTTCCCCAGCAGACAAAAGGTTTAAAGGGTTCCCTCAAGGTAGACAGTTTCAACGCCACTCTTTTACCTCTCATTGTTGCTATGAAGGCCTTTGTTGCCCTTAAGAACTAAAGAGGCAAAGAGGCAAAAGGAAGAAGTGGGTGACAACGTTACAAGCATGAATTGGAAGGATTCACTGGGAAGGAATTGTGGGGGAGCGGAGTCTTTGGCAGCTATTGCACCAACCACACATGGCCTGCAGATTGCATGAGGCCTCTGCCTCATCTTGTTGCCACAAAAATTCATGGTGGCTGCAAAAAAAAAATTAAAAATTGGTGGCTTGCTGTAAAATTTTACTATGGAACAGTCTAAAAGGCCAAATTTAGCTTGAGAACTAGCTAAGTTTTGCCTCTTTACCTCTCCCTAGGAAATCGCTGGATTTCTGCCAATCTTTTTGAGGGAGGAGTACAGTCTATGGGAGAAGGATCTACTGGCTCAAACGTGGGCCCCAGACTGGTTGAAGTATACATTGGGGCACAGAGTGCAATGGGATCATTAGGAACATAGAAGCTGCCTTATACTAAGGCCATGGGTCTATCTAGCCCAGTATTGCTGACACTGACTGGCAGTGGCTCCCCAGGGTTTCAGGCAGATGTTTTTGCTGTCCTACCTGGAGATACCGGGGATTGAACCTGGGACCTTCTGCATGCAAAGCAGATGCTCTACCACTGAGCTATGGCCCAGTTCAATTTTTTTTAAAATTAATGTGTCATTGAAAATGCTTTGGATTCAGACTTAGTTTGGATTCAGACTTAGTCACACTTAGAGTATGACTAAGCCAGTACAGTGTAGTGGCTAGAATGATGGACTGGGAGTCGGGAGATCTTGAGTTCTAAACCCCACTCGGTCATGGAAGCTCACTGGGTGACTTGGGGCCAGTCACAGGCTCTCAGCCCAGCCTGCCGCACAGGGTTGTTGTGAGGATAAAATGGAGAGTAGAAGGATTATGGGTTCCTTAAGGAGGAAAAGGTGGGATATAAATGAAATAAATAAAACAGAGTAAACCCATTGAATGACTGTATGAGCCCTATTAATAGGACAAGTAATTCATGAAATCAGTGGGATTTATCTAAATATGATTAAGTTTGAACCAAACCAAATATTTGCCATCTCCCATCTCCCTCTGAAGCATAGCTGTTGTGGAGCAATTATCAGAAGTTACGAGCAAACAATACATTATTGTTCAGGCATCTATGGGCTTTTAATGTTAATGCTTTGTGTGTTGAAGTTCAATCTTGGTTGTTTAAAATATTATTCTGTGCTTTCCTGAAGGGATATGGCTGTGAATATAAATATAATGTTTTAATAGTTTTAAAATATTGTGCATATATATATATGTATGTGTGTGTGTGTGTGTGTGCTTATATTTTATTTATCATTTAACATTTAACTGTGCTCATAAATGCAGCTGATAATAAGGCATACTAATTTGAAGGGAGGAACATTCACTGCCTGACCTTTACTTTGGGGGTTATTAAGTTTGGTATAAACCCCTCTTTTGCCAAAGAACATACTATAAATCATGTCAGTCTTTCCATACTTAGGATGCAAGTGAGCTAAGGACATAATCTAAATGTGAGGAATTAACATTTATCACATACATAAATAAATTTGGACTCCCACTCCAACTATTTCATTTAAAGTGCTTCAATCAATTATAGCTGAAACATTGTTTAGATGTGACATTTGAAAAATGTAGAGTGACACTCAGTCTTTTAGTTTTTAGAATACGGATAGCTATGCAAATACTATAGTCATACATATGAAAAATTATCACTTAGCAGTTTTTACATTGTCACCTAGCTGTACATTCTATTATTTGAGAGATGTGAGTACTTGAAGGAGAAAAGAAGAGATTTAAACAATGGGAAAAAACATAATAAAATTTCTGTGGGCTGCTAAACATCCAGAGGGCTACAATAGACTCCAGACTAGGTCACAAAAGCCACCTCATAGCTTCTTTTCTGGTATCGGTATTTACCAAACATGCCACAATGAATGATGTACAACTTTGATAACCATCTAGAGCAGGATTTACAATAGGGTAACAACTTTTGCATTACCGCACTGGTAGATGTTCTTCTGTTTCACATTAGCAATACTTGGGGGTATAGGCATAGCTTCAACTCTGGCTATGAGGTCAGGTTTACCTTGGTTGATTCAGCCATGGTCAAATTAGCCATACTTAGAGTAGACCCACTGAAATCAAAGGAACTGAAGTTAGTCAAGATGATGGGGTTACTCTGACTAAATCTGGATCCATTCTACCATCTATAGCACTGGGGGGGGGGGGGGGATGTTTAGACCAAAGTAGGAAGAAAGGAAAGCAGAGTAAAATTGCCGAAAGAAGTTCAAAGGATGTTCTGTGGCTAAAACAAAGAATGTGTCAGATGGAAGGCTACTCGGATACAAATGTTTTGGGCCTGTGGGCACATCTGGAAATTTGAGAAATTGTCATGGGCACCACCACAAAATGCTTTCCATGTGAATGTGGGTGTTACAGAAGATTGCCATGGGAGTGTGGCTAGTCACAAAGGTCAAGAAATTGAGTATAAGGCCAAGGTTGGGTCTGAGCCCCAAATGCCAATCCATATATTGACCTCACATAACTGAACAAAAGACTTACTTCTTAAGATCATTAGACGGCGTCTGAAGGCAAGTTGAAAGGAGGAGGTTCTACCATTCTGTTGACACTTGTTAGTCTGAGAGGTAGAGATTTCTGTCAACCCATGAAATAAGGTGTGAGACAGACAGATAGCCATAGATAAAATATATTCAATGTAAGGAATGGAGGAGCAATACATAAGGGAGAATTGCTGATGTATGGTGAATGTTGTGACTGTGGATCCTGGATGAGGCATGAGTAACTGAGCAGTAACTTTGTTTTGAAATGATTGAACCATTGACTTGATTAGAGTGACCTGTGACCCCGTAGGGTAAAAGTAAGTGTCAAGTTGCAGTCCGCACGCTGCCTGTGCTACACAGATTGCATTTCTTGATGTACTACTTGTTTCTCACAGTAGATTCAGCCCTTTCTTGATTCTTGCCTTATAAGCAATTCTGAATCTAGCACCCTGCCAGACCATGGACAGCGTGTAGCATAGAGATATGAAGGCCCAGAAAAAACCTGGGAAAATTCAGAAAAAAACAGGGTTTTTCCGGTTTTTCCGAAGTCTTTTTTGTTTTGTTTTTCCGAAAAAAATGAAGAAAAAATGGATTATGGAACGTTTTATTTTAGCATGATGCATAAAATGTTTAACACGAGGTGTTTATATATTTACTTCTCCAAAAGATTTCTACAAACTATGTACAGTATCAGATTATTACAATTTCTGTGCACTGAGGACAAGCAAGTCCTAGGTTGCAAACTGGGACTACAACTCGCAAATACAAGAGCAAGATGCATTTCTGCCTCTAGGGGGCACTGCCATTGAAGCAGAGACCAATAGTGATAGCTATAGCTATAGCGCAGAAAATGAGTCTGATTAACTTTCATGCATATTCATTGAATCTTGGTCCCCCTTTTTTCTCAATTCTTTTTATGGGAATGAGCGCTTTATGTCTGTTTGACACTGTGGAGGACTAGTGGAGACATAAATAATTTTCTTTGTTATTAATATTATTGATTTCTTCTGTTTGTTTGTTTTTTATTGTTTTTTGCCTGCTCCTCATAAACTGGCAAAAGTAAAGAGGTTCCTTACAGTTCAGGTGTTCCTTATAGTTCAGGAGCTTGTAGCTCCATTTGTGTATTTATTTATTTATTTTAAAAGGTAAAAATTTAAAAAAGTAAATTCAATTCGTAATAATTGCTTGAATGCACTATACTTTTAATATACCAAATGTGATAATTTTATGCCAAACCAACTTGTACATAACTACATTTTATGTTCCTAAAGTAACAAAGTGACTTTCAATCTGTAAAAAGTAGTAATATTGCATTTTTTCAATTTTTCCTAAAATGTTTGTTTTTTCCCAGAAAAAAAAACGTATTTTTCTCATAGCTTCAAAATTTCCAGAAATTTTACATCTCTAGTGTAGGATCCTGACCGCATAATCTCAGCACGCAAGGTTACTATAATACAGATATTAAATGATTAAATGAAGGAGACATAAATGTTGGTATCACATTTTAGAGGTAGCATTTCATAAAAGAATGAAGAAAAAGAATTCCAGTTATTGTCTGAACCATCACTGTCATCATAGGTACGCTGCAACCATCCCCACCCCCCCTGGTGACACCTTAAAACTTTCAAAATGGCTTAGGGAGCAATCCTATCACCCCTAGATAGCATGGGGGGCATAAGGTTATTTGGTTTTCTGGCTCTGAGGTCAGAGACAATCCTCTGAGCAGGGAGCCAAGAAAACGCATTCCCCTCCCCCTCGCAGCCAGTTCAGAGTGAACCACAGTGGCTGCTTTTCTGTAGAGAGAGTGAAAAGGGGGCAGTCACATGGGTGGGGAGGGGAGGAGACTGTGGAAGCTGTTTTAAACAGCTTCCTAAGCTTCCCCACTTCCCATTCCAAAGCCCCCAGCTGGACAGCTGAAATTGCCCGTCTAACTGAAAAAGCAGCCTGAATCTAAAACTGAATCTAGCACCCTGCCAGACCATGGACAGCTTGTAGCATAGAGATGTGAAGGCCCAGAAAAAACCTGGGAAAATTCAGAAAAAAACAGGATTCACTCCCTGCTGAAGCCACCCTGCACTAAGTAATCATACATTCCCAAGTCTGGGGGCTTGTGAGCACCCAGGGTGCAACCCATAGGATTGTAGCCTTAATTGTTTATGTTGCTATAAACAGCAGTAAGAAGGTTTTTTTCGCATAGACCCTCCCACATTTTTTTTAAAAACAAAACTAAGCCTTCTTGTCTGGCCCTCTTCTCATTCTTTGAAGATTCATTTCTGGCAGTATACAATCTACAACAGCACATCTAGCTCCAGATCTTCCAAAGGGAAGACCAATATTAGTATTAATATCCAAACTGCCTCCGGTATATCTGTGCCGGTCTTTTACTCACAGCCTATCAGGATGTTCCTTAAGGATTTATCAGCTTCTCTATTGGCACGCTGGAGCATCCTCAAAGAGAATAGAAGGCAGCATATACAATTTACAAAATACTTTTGGGAGAGAAACAGTTACAGCGGCAAAATGAAAATTGTCAAGTATATTACTTACTAGCAGCCTTATTGAATTGCTGGTTTCTCATAAGAGGGCACTTCTGACAAGGGCAATATACAAAAACAAAATACATTATGTGCCTTGTGGAATGCTTCAAATGCAGCTTTTCTTGGAAATGTTGATCTCTTACAGCGGAAAACCTATGTACATTTACTAAGAAGTAAAATCAACTATATTCAATGGGACTTTTTCCCCAGTAAGTGTGTTTAGAATTACAGGTTTAATTGTACTTTTCAGCGAGGAACAACAAGCAATGTGGAATGTCCAGAAAATAAAGCCAGACATTTCAATTTTTTGTCCAGTTGAGTACCAGATTTCCTTGCAAAACAAGCTGTAGGGTGGCCACTTTTGTGTCATCACTAGAGGATATGCACACCAAAAACTGCTGACAGAAGATGGCACAGATTCACATAAAATTTGCATTTGCAAATGTGTGTGTACGTATGCAAATTTAAAAATACCAACTACAATTTACAAGCCAATTAATTTCCATCAAAATCACTACAAATACAACAAATTCTTCAGTTATTTTGGACCCCACTCCCAGATTGCACTTAGTAGCTTCTCTTCAAATAATTTGCTACCGTTACATTTATTAAAATGTTTTGAGGATGTAATCTTATTGGGAGTAAAGCCATAGGAGGATTAAGTACTGGTGTAAAATGAAAAACAGCTCCTGCTGAAATTCTTCTTTTTATGCAACTAGGCAGCAATCGTATCTTACCGCATCGATTATTATTATTTTACCACAAAAGATTAAATAGTTGCATGATGCCTTTTGATTGGTAGCAAGAGAAGCTGTCTGGAGGAAAGCTTTATCTTTCTTGGGTGAATGCCACTGCTGTTAAATCATCACGGGCAATAAAAGATCCTGGTCGTGGACACTCAAAGGCAAACTCTGGTGGTTCTTGTGAGTTCCTTCTTTACAGACTTTCCTATGTAGTCATAATTCCTTCTAAAACCAAGTCAAGCCTTCCCTTGCTCATCAGACTGGGGGTTACTCTAGACGATCAATTTACGGCTCCTTTAAGGTGCATTACCAATTTTACCTCTTTACGAACGAGGCTTAAATCAGGCGTACAGGCGATTTTTATCCTCGTAAATGCGCATTTTTGATTTCGCATTAAATAGCGACTTTTAATTTACTTCGATGGATCCCCATTCGAGCATCGATATATGCAATTGATAATGCAATTAAATGCATGTAAACAACTTTAAAATGCATTGTATGGAGCCCGTAATTCGCCTCCATGCCTCTCATTTATAGGCATTAGGCATAAATTCGACTGTAAGCTAAAGCGCATATTCGGAGAATCAGGCGTAAAACCGACCTCTTCTAGAGGGAGCCTTAGAGTAACCCCAAGGTTTGGAGAAGTACCAAATGTCTGCAGGGGGGGAACAGGAAGAGCCCCCCCAAACATCCCCATAATAATTCAATGGCATATCATCTTGAGGGACTCAGAAGGGGAAAATATGACAACTAGGTAGGAAGAGAAATAGAATAGAATGATTGAGAGAAAAAGGGACAGAGAGAATTATCTCATTATCTGAATCATTGCCTCCTTCGCACTGAGAAGCTATTTTAAAATGTCGCCACGTACACAAGGGAGAGGTGGTCGGTGGGAGGAAAACTGGAGATGAAGGGGGTGGAATGGGGTGGCTGGAACTTTGAATAGCAGCATTCCCCCACTGCAACTGTTTGATGCAGGGCCCCACTGGTAGTTCTTCTATTAGTGTGTTTGTGGCAGAAGGGATTTTTTTAAAAAAAATTGTTTGCATGGTGCCTTGAAAGCAGCTGCAGCCCAAGGAAGGCAAAGCGGAGATACTGAGAAGATCAATGAGACAAGGGACAGTATACTACTGTGAAAAGTGTGGAAGTAACAGTGATAATAGAGTAGAAGTGCAAGATGTCGGAGAGAACAGAATTATGACTGCCTTGAAGAGTCTAGCTATGGATACACTTCAGTGAAGGCAATGACTGTGCATAAGAGTAGGTACGAGGCTCTTGAAGTGTTGTTGTGCAGCGGGAGGACTCAGCCAGAGAAATATTTACTCAAGATCACCCAGCAGCTGTCAGTATGTCTCAGAAAGAACCTCAGAGTCTCCCTGAAAATGCAAAATCAACTCTTCTCTTTCCATTCTAACACAGCTTGATAACTGACACACAGATCTGGAGTGAGAAACTGCCTTTTCTTCACAGCATTTCAAACAAATTTACTAATTGAGACATAACGCGAGCACAGGTCAACCCACACTGTGTCAGTTGGCGTTGCTGCTCCTACCTTAGGAATTGCATTTGACATTGTATTTCACAGTTCTGTGGAAGGATTCTGGTGAGGAACAAAGTTTTGGGATGCATTACAGAACGGGTCATGTAGTCAGTGAAATTCCCTAACCACGTTAGTTTTCAAACAAGGCAGCATTGTGATTTGGCAGAGGACTATGTCATTTCCTCCTTTTAGTATGTTGACTAATTATAATTTCAGAGGAAATGTTACACTGAGTGGGCTGGCTAACGGAAGCAATGCAAGAGTATGGTGAGAAAAGCCTGGATCCTGGAAAATAATCTTTGGAGATGTGTTGCAATCCGGATCTCCATGCATGCTATAGTTTCCAATCTTTTGCATGCATGTCATTGCACTGACATTTTTCATTATGTGCATGTGGAGCGCTGGATCCTTTGAATCACACCCATGAAATAATGAATTTACTAGGATTTTTTTCAAGGCTGAGAAAAAATACTTACGAATTTCTGACTCTAGTCAGATATGTGGGACATCCTTCCATTCATTAAAGAGGTTTTCTTAGTGACCAAGGAATTCAAGTTTGGGCAAAGCCTAAAGTGGTTAAGAAATGTGGGGCGAGCACCTCTGACGTCCGGTTTTTGTTTTAAGTGATTTTGTGTCGCCAGAACTGTAATAATTGGCCCATCATGCCTCTTTCCAGCTCCGTGATAACAAAGGAGGTGCTTTTTTATTGCGCTAACTGGATTTAGGTATTATTTCACCAAAGGAGACATTCTCTTGAAAAGGTTTTGACAGTCCACCGATAAGTTCTGGAATTTTAGGATGCTTAGACTACCCTTGCCAAACTATATGTAACCCTTTCACTGAATAGAAGTGACAGGGTTGTCCATTTGTGAACAGTGCAAATCTCAACCATTGCCCTTTGCATGAACTGCGCCGAGCAAGTAGCTCTTTTCCACACATCACTTGTGATTTAAACTGGCAAAGGATTGAAACTGACCTGATTTAGAAGTCAAGAGTTGAATTACGGAAATTATTTTTTTCTCAGTTTCAGTTTGGAAAGATACTGCTAGCAGTTATTGTGGTTGTTATTTCCAAGGAACACAATTTAGATAGGGCAGGAAGCACACTCTCCCTTGCATGTTGTCTTTCAGGCAACATGTGTTTAATTTTCAGAAAGATCTACATTCCTGGTTAGTTGAATTTTAAGATGTTTTTAATGTATTTATTTTATTTGTTTTAATTTTTTATCTATTTTATGGTCTTCGTATTTATATTTATTGTCGTTCCCCGCCTCGATCCAGAGGGAGAGGCGGGTAAGAAATAAATATAGTAGTAGTAGTAGTAGGATAGATAGATAGATAGATAGATAGATAGATAGATAGATAGATAGATAGATAGAAAATGCTCTTGAAATATACTGGCTTATTGTACTTCGAAATATATTGAAAAATAAGCTTTTGAACCAAACCTAAAATGTATTTGTATGCAGTTAAACTAATGTTTGAACAAGGGGAAACCACTGATTTTCAGCGATGCCCTTTTCTTGCTGTGCTTCCTCTGCAGCACCAGATTTTCGGGGGTGCAAGGAAAGGAGAAGTGGGAACGTTCATTTTATTTCCAGAGCAGAAGCTATTCTTTTTAATGGAAGGGGCCACTTAATGTGCTAGCATTGGCAGAAAAATAGCTATCTTGACAGCCCAGGGAGCTGAGAGAAGCTTTCGCCTTTCGCAACCCCAGTGAGATTACTGTTGCAGCATTGCTAATTACAGTGCCAGAACAGTGTGTCCGGGCTAATGAGCTGGACTGTGGAGAAACAGAGAGCCTATCTACACTACTGCTTTAAAACGGTTTATAACAGTTTTAAACCGGTTAATTATTAACAGGTTTACAACTGTTATAAGCTGTTTTAAAGCAGTAGTGTAGATAGGCTCTGAGTGTGTTGTCCCCACGGCTCCTTAGGCTGCTGCAGGAGCGTCTGAGGGCCGTGGGTTGTGCACTCCTGTTCTAAAGTGCATGCGACCAATCCAGATTGTGACCTTAATGTGGAGATAGGGGAGCTGGTCCCAATTCTGCTAATGTCTAATTTTCATTGCCCGAAAGTGATCCTGCTCAATGACAGGACACCGTAGCCCCCTTTCTCCACTCCTCAGACGTTTTTCTGTTGCTCAGTGTGAGGGCAAGATTGTCAGGAGGGGGAGGATAGGTCTCTTTAAAAGCAGGAGAGCACTCTGTTCACTTATTTATTTATTTTATTTATTTATTTATTTATTTACTGCATTTTTATACTGCCCAATAGCCGAAGCTCTCTGGGCGGTTTACAAAAATTAAAACTGTAAAAACCATTCGAAATATAAAACAATGACAGTATAAAAACATAATTTAAAATACAGTATAAAAGCACAACCAGGATAAAAACAGAGCAGCCATGCAGAAATTGATAGGGATTTAAAATACAAATTTAAACGGCAAGGTTAAAAATCAAACTGAAGAACTGTTAAAACCCTGTGAAAAAAAAAAGGTCTTCACCTGGTGTCTAAAGGAGTATTATGTAGGGGTGTGCACGGACCCCCCGGATCGGATCGGGACCCGGATCGGGACCTCCAATTTTGTCCCGGACCGGTTCGGACAAAATCGGAGGCCCCCCGGACCGGATCGAGTCCGATCCCGACCCAAAAATCGTACATTTTTGGATCGGCCGCCATTTTTTTCCCCATAGACTTGCATTGCAATGCAAGTCTATGGGGAAAAAATGGCGGCGGGTGGGTAAGGGGGGGCCTAACTCCCTCCCCCCCCGGGGCCGTCCGCTGTGGACGGCCCCGGCAGGTAAGCCCCCTCCCCCGCGCTCCCTACCCCCCCTGGGGCCGCCCGCTTCCATCCGCTGGCGCCCGCGGGCGCCAGCGGATAGAAGCGGACGGCTCCGGGGGGGGTAAGCCCCCTTCCCCGCCACTGCTTACCTTCTCGGCCCGTCCGCTCCCGTCCGGCGCCGGCGGCTACTACCAGCGGGCTCCGCGGCCTACTCTCGAGTAGCGCGCCGGGTGATGACATCACCCGGCGCGCCACCCTGGAGCAGGCCGCGGAGCCTGCTGGGAGTAGTAGGCGCCGGCGCCGGACGGGAGCCGCCGGGCCGGGCAGGTAAGGGCCCCCCTCCCCCCTCCGCGCGCCCCCTCCTCCCCTCCACGCACCCCCTCCTTACCTTCCCTGCCCGGCGGCTCCCGGCCGGCGCCGGCGCCTACTACTTCCAGCAGGCTCCGCGGCCTGCTCTAGAGTAGCGCGCCGGGTGATGACATCACCCGGCGCGCCACCCTAGAGCAGGCCGCGGAGCCTGCTGGGAGTAGTAGGCGCCGGCGCCGGACGGGAGCCGCCGGGCTGGGAAGGTAAGGGCTCCCCTCCCCCCTCCGCACGCCCCCTCCTCCCCTCCACGCACCCCCTCCTTACCTTCCCGGCCCGGCGGCTCCCGGCCGGCGCCGGCGCCTACTACTACCAGCAGGCTCCGCGGCCTGCTCTAGAGTAGCGCGACGGGTGATGACATCACCCGGCGCGCCACCCTAGAGCAGGCCGCGGAGCCTGCTAGTAGTAGTAGGCGCCGGCGCCGGACGGGAGCCACCGGGCCGAGAAGGTAAGCGCCCCCCTCCTCCCCCCCCCGCTGTCCACTTTCATCGGCGGGCGCCCGCTGGCGCCCGCCAATGGAAGCGGCGGTGGGCGCCAGTGGGCGCCCGCCGATCCGCCGATCCGCCGAACCGGTTCGGAGCTTTTTCGGACCGGTTCGGATTGGATCGGCCGATCCAGCTGCGGGATCGGAAATCGGATAATTTATCCGATTTCCCACTGGACCGGACTCGGATCGTGGATCGGGTCCGATCCAGTGCACATCCCTAGTATTATGTAGATGCTAGGCGAACCTTTCCGGGGAGCTCATTCCACAGCCCGGGTGCTACAGCAGAGAAGGCCCTTCTCCTAGTAGCCATCTGTCTCACTTCCTTTGACAGGGGCTTACGGAGAAGAACTTGAGGAAGATGGAGCGGTGATGGTAAAGCGTGTGGCCTTGGGAAAGGCGGTGGAGGGGGAGGTCTGGATTGAGAGGCTTGGTAGCTGCATTCAATACTTGGTCTGCAGGCTCCCCATCCTTGTTTTAGAGGCTTGTAATAGAAGACAAGACAAGACTCCTATAATCTGATACGAAGAAAGATTCTCCTGACTCCAGGAAGTTCTGTAATTAGCTACCATATAACAGAGAATTTTATTTTACTCAGACCAAGCTGTGAACTGGAATTGCAATCCCAGATCTTCCCACATTCCGTTTCTTAACACTGATGATAAATATAGGTGTACTGAAAAGCAAGCCGTGAACAGTGAAAACTAATATTCGTCCATGCTGTTATGAGAAAAATGTGTATTTTTAAACTGTTAGTAGCAGGGTTGAAAATAACTGCTTTATAAAATCGAAGAATGTAAGAGAAAATGAATATACAATTGATTTAATTGGGGGGGGGGTTACCTTGCTTCCAGTTTATTCTTTCCCCAGCCATGGTAACTGATATAAGCAAGAAGCAAGGTAAAATCCAACCTGGTCAGTGACAGGAAATGTCAGGGGTGAGGAAGGTAGACTCCCCTTTGACGTTAATATTGTATCAGTTGTATATGTTTTTCAATCAATTTTATGCATTTTATGGATTTTTTGTATGTAATGTTGTTCCCCGCCCCGATCCGGAGGGAGAGGCGGGTAAGAAAAATATTATTATTATTATTATTATTACTACTACTACTACTATTTCTTTATTTGAACAGCTAAAGATAATTTGGGGGAGAGTAGCAGAGCACAAGCTTTGCATGCAGAAGTTCCCAGGTTTAATAGAGCCAGTATGGTGTAGTGGTTAGAGTGTTGGACTGGGACTCAGGAGATTCAGGTTCTAGTCCCAACTCAGCCATGAAGCTCACAAAGTGACTTTGGGCCAGTCACTTTCAATCTAACCTAGGTCATAGTGGTGTTGTGAGAATAATATGGAGAGTTGGAGGACTATATGAGCCGCCTTCGGTTCCTTGCAAGAGGGAAAATGTGGGATAGATATGTAATAATAAATAAATAAATAAGAAGAAAATACTGGCATTTTGAGTTAAAAGGATCTGAGGAAGCAAGGCTGGGAAAGACCTTGAACATTGCCTGCCAATGAAGGAAGTTAGATGGGTCTTATTTGATATGTTCATATGATTTGTGGAATGTCACTCGCTAGATTTTCCAGAGCAACATCCCCAAGTATGGAGCTGCTGCACCTAAAATAAGAAGTCTCAGTTGTGGAAATAAGGAATAGCCATGGTTTTCATTATGCTACAATCAGTACTATGTGAATGTCACACAGAGGAAGTATGGAATTTCCTGATAATTCCAGGTATTTTTTTTAAAAGCAAAGTTTTAGCCCTTTTGGCTAGGATGATAAGCTTTGAAATTCATGAGCAAAACCTTGTGCTTCTCTCCCACCCACTAAACACCAGACTAAACCAAACAAAATAGGTTAAGTGCAGAATAAGGTTTGCACATGTTGCATAATTTTTGCAGGTCACATAATTAAGCTTTTTTGGCACAGAAATCCATTTTTTGTTTTTAAAGTGTGGTGTACGCACAGCCCTGCCTACAAGACTTGCTAAAAAATATACTACTAGAATAAAATTAATAATTGAATATCTGTTCACACTATTTTCTAGTTACCATATAAAACCGGATAATGACGCTTCCGGCAATAAAGTGTGAATCAAAAAAAGAATGTTGAGGTATATATATATATAGTTTTTGTTTTCTGTTTTCAATACGGTTGCAAACTAGGGTAGTGCTCATGTGTAGACTGTGGCTGCCTCTACACAAAAGGTTTAAAGCTCTTTCAAGTCTCATTAAAAAATTTACCTCTACATGAGCGGAGCGCAAATCGGGAGTTGAGGCGCGTTAATCTATCTGATTATGTGCATTATCGAATGCGCGTTAAATAGCGAGTTTTATTTTGCTCCGTCCGTTAAAGCGCATTTTGACTATGTGAACAAGTGATTCTCCGCATTAACTACTTCTAAAGCGCATTCCAAACAACCGGCAAGGCCACCAGTTGTGCGCTCAATTACCTCCTGTGTACAGTCATTTGCCATAAAGCGCTTCCGAGAAGATGCGCATAATCGGAGAAACAGGCATCAAACCGAATTCTTGTAGAGGGGGTCTGTGTTTTTCTTTAGCTGTGCATATCTTTCCTGCTACTGCATGGAGAAAGCAAAGTGAAATACAGAAGAAACCTGCTTTCTGAAGCACTCACAAAGGCAGGATCAGTATGCATTTCACCTTCCTGCTACAACGCAGGAACATAACAGACAAATACTGCCGAGGTTTCCCTGTGCTATGAACTCACCGTGTAAAATGATTTGAGATAGCAGTGGCTTCAGCTTACTTTCTCTGTTAACAATGTTTTGAATAAACTATGGGTAGGGAATGGATCTTTTGGCAGAGAAAAAAAATGTGATTTACATCAGCACCAGATTGGGAGAAAGCTTTGCTACATGATTATGGAACAAATTTGAACACCTTTATGCTACCAAAACCCATCAGGGCTTTTGCGAAACACAAAATGTGATCCATGCATGTAGGCCGAAATTACCTTCAAAATGTACTTTCCATTTTAAGTTACAACTTCTTAAATATATATTTTTTCTGGAAGGGTTGATTGCTTAATAGTAAAGATTTACTGTTTGACAGAGGTGTGGCAAAGAGATAAGCTGTGATGGATGTTCTCCAAAGCAAGTATAACCTTGAAACCTGCACTGTATCCCATTTTCATTGTGCATTGGTCTCTCCACCTAAAGATGTGGGCAATCAAGGAAATTGCATAACCTGCACACAAACAGGAACAATTTCAAGATAGAAATCTTCTATTTTTGTGTTTTTGGCCCACATTGTCTAACAGTTTCTAGCAAAACAAGCAAATGAGCATTCTTAGTGAAGACAATATGCCTTACATGATTGGAGATCTTCTTGGTGGGCCTAGAAGGAACTATCCATCCCAAACCAGGACTACTGTACCTCTAACCATCTCTCTTTCGGATTAATTTATTTTGATAAATTCAACCCTCTCTAGTTTTTCCCTTACGGATTTGTGTTTTTATTTTGCACTTCACATTTTAGATAGTTAAATTATGTACTTGTTTATGTTAGCTATCTGTCTTATGTCCAGCTCAAAGACCAGAGAAGACATGAAATTAAAAACAGAGAGCCCCCCACCCCGATGTGACAGGAAACTCCCTGTTCCTATATAATTACCTTTCTATTGTACAGGATCCAGTGAAGTGAAGCAATTGCACAGGATCCAGTGAAGTGCTCTGGCATCCACTGTAGGGGCAACCATGGGATGAGCCCTACAACCCCATTTTTGCATTTCTCTACTCATAAACTGGTGCCAGTACTTGGAGCGTTCAAAACACACACATAATCTTAATGGCAGCATTTTAATATGCCCCCCCATCTTCAACATGGCAATCCAAAGGGAGAGGTGGATAAGAAATATGATGATGATGATGATGATTAACAATAATAATAATTATTAATATTATTATATAATTTCACTGTGCACTCCGTATGAATGAACTGCAACAGCAACAGCAAACAACAACATTTATAGTAGCTACTCAGTGTTAGTTTGCTATCAGAAAAAAGAAGGTTCTTAGGCCAAATTTTTTACTGAATGTCCATGAAGTGTATATTATCCATTGTTCTCGAGTGATGATGTCATGTCTGTTCACAGGTAATTATTCCAGAAGTTAATAAAATATAACCTCAGCAGTCCATTTGTTTTGGTAAACAAAACATAATGCATAACATTGAATTTGTTCTTGAGCACAGAGTTCTGAAAAGCCCCATCAAATCCAGATGTAAATCCTCTTCCTATCACAACCAGATGCTACCAAATCCCCAATCCTACCTTTCCCAAGAACAGCTACTGTAGGTTTTACTCGTACCATCTTCACACACACACACACACACACACACACACACACCTACACACCTTTTCCCCATCTTGAATCTCTTCAGCACCAAATTTCTATGATAGGCTCTTGAAGTGTCCCCACTCCTTGTAATGTCTACACAGAATGTTTAAATCTGAGATTTTCTAAGACTTGTTAAAAAGTCACAGGCACCAGAATGGTTGATTTAAAAAGCTTATTCAATATGGATATGTTTGGATTGCTGAAACAAATCTAAGAATACAGTATCAGTAAGAAGAAAAAGGATTACTTACCCTTTTCCCCAGCAGCGTAACAACCCAGCGTACTGCAGAAAATGATGTGGGGTGAAAAAAAGTCCAGTGCTTTATTTTTCCATGGAAAAGTTTCCATTTTATAAGCTCATTGGTAAAAATGAATGTATGCCAATTGCAGATACAATATTAGCAAGCCTGGCAGTTTTAAAGTTGTAATTAACATTTTCCAGGTGATTATCCCTAGCAAATATTTGACAGAATGCATATATGTCATTGAAATCTATATCTCAGTATGAAATAGAATGAAAAGTGAAGGTGTCCCAACAACCTCAGTGGATGAGAGTGGAATTCTGTTGAAATAGATGAGTGGTTATATCAGCGTATCACATTTATTTAGATTGCTAAAATGTATTAGTGTGTAAACAGCTTTCAGTTCCTTTGTTTTTTTCCCTTAAATTTAAACAATGTAGCAAAGTACATGCTATTTTCTTTAAGGTTTTACAGGTATTCCAATGATAATTCCTACATAATACAATATTTAAATCACATTAAGCGTTCTTTAATTTCCCCCTCAAATATTTCAGGTCAAATACTTGTGGGGATACCCTTTTTTTTAGCTTTGTTGTTTATTAAGTACAACTAAACATGCCAAGTTAGATGTCTCTTGGGCAGGGCTGGGTAACATGTGGCCATCCAGAGGTTTTGGCCTAAAGTTCCCATCAGCTCTAGTCAGCATAACCAATGGTGAGGGATGATGGGAGTTGTGGCCCTCCGGATATTTTTGCCTACAAGTGACAATACCCCTGGTCCTAGGTATCAGAACATTTTATGATGCAAACTGAAAATTCTCATAGTGAATTCCGTAGTTTGACGTTGTCCCTGTTCAGTTGACACGCTAAACCCTGGTGGTTAAGCATTTTAAGTGAAACATGTCTTAGCATGTCATGTGAACCATGACCTAGCATGTTCCTAGCCATGGTGGCTACATAACCATGGTTTAAACATGCTCACTAGCCATTTACTGCAAAAGGGTTAGCAGCCTAACCATGACTTAGCGTGTCGTCTGAACATTCCCAGTGTGTTGTGTGAAGAAGTACTTCCGTTTATCTGTCCTGTATCTCCCACCCATCAGATTCATGGGATGACTCCTGTTCTAATATTTTGAGAGAGAGAGAAAAATGTCTCCCTATCCACATTCTATACACCATGCATAGTTTTGTACACCTCTATCATATCCCCCTCACTCGCTCTTTTCTAAGGTGAACAATCCCAGCTGTTGTAAACTTTCCTCATAGGGGAAGTTGCTCCAGCCCCTTGATTACTTCAGTTGCCCTTTTCTGCACTTTTTCCAAGACTACAATATCCTTTATTAGGTGTGGTGACCAAAACTGTACACAGTATTCTCAGTATGATTGCGCTATAAATTTGTATACGAGGAGTATGACCTTGGCAGTTCTATTTTCAATTCCTTTCTTAATTATGCCTAACATGGAATTAGCCTTTTTCACAGCCACTGCACACTGGGTTGACATTTTCGTCGCGCTGTCCACCTAACCAAAAGCCCCTTCAGTTTAACCATTGTTTCATACAAGTGTATTTCAGAAGGTGATTATAGAACAGGTAAAACCATAGAAACATACCTTATACCATGTCAGAACATTGTTCCATCTAACTCAGCATCGTCAACAAGGACTGGCAGTGATTCTCCAGGGTTTGAGGCAGCTTTTTTTTTAGCCCTACCTGGAGATACCAAGGATTTACCTTGGGATCTTCTGCATGCAAACATGTACTGTACCACTGACATAGACATACAGCCCTATAAAGGTTTACGATTTAGAGGGTCTGTATTTTGCCTGTCATCGTATTTTTTAAAAAATTAGAGTTCTTCTGTCTATTGATGATCCCTGGTATATATTTTGCATCTTTAGAGTGCTGATACAATGTAATAAACACTTTGTCTAATATTTTCAACATGGGAAGCTAACTACTGGGACTAACTGTAATGATGACTCCTGGGACATTAATGTATTTATAAGCATATGGCAACACTACAAAGACCGCCCATCCAATGGGACCTCTCCAGGGTTTTATACAATAGAATTTTCCATTATTTGTCCACTTACACACAGATTCATAGACATCAGCCTCCCCTTGGCTATTTATCTCATTCTCCATCACAACTGATACTCTTAACTATTCTACCTCATGTGCTACTTCCTCAGACCAGCATTTGCTAGCTTTCCAAGCAGACATGTTCAGTGGTAAGCACCTGCTTTCCAAGCAAAAGTCCCCAGGATCAGTCCTTAGCATCTCCAGCTAGGGCTGAGAACAACTTCTGTCTTAAGCGCTGGAGAGCTGCTGAGCTAGATGGATCAATGGTCTGACTCAGTATGAAGAACATAGCTTCTTATGTACCATGTATAAAATGCATTACAGTAAAGTGATGGTAATGCACAATTAGTGAGAAACCTTACTGCATGGGCTGAGAAGGCAGGTTTTAGCCACTTATTTATTTTGCTGCACAGGTACAATGCGTGCAGTTTAATTTCTGACCTGACTCAAGATGGTGTGTTCCTGCTAAGTATGTAAACATTTCTTCCTCACTGATCCTGGCAAGAATCCTCCCAACGAAATTGACCTATATGTAGCCATGTAGATGAATTTTCCCTTAAATTTGAGAATACAGACACGTGGGGAAGTGTTCATATCTTTAATGTAGGTCAGCAACATATTGTACATGTCAGCCTCCTAGTATTATATACTGTAGATCCTGTATTGATATAATTGTTGCTGGACCTGGGAAGAAAGAGATTTGAGTTCAAAGACTTGCTCAGCCATGAAGTGTAGAGCAAGTCACTGGCTCAATTTGGACAACATGATAGTCAATGGTGGGTTGACTAACCCTAACCCTCTCGCTAACCCTAGGGGGCACTCCCCACACAACATGGTAATAAATAATCAACTGTGGTGTGGATGAGGATCAGCGCTGAGTTGACTATGGCAGCATTCGGATGACACAATAGTCAAAACAACTGACGATTGTTTTCCCCACACCAGTTGTTTATTGTGTCGTCCGAATTGAGCCACTGTCTCTCAGCCTAACTTACCTTACAGGGTTGCTTTAAGGATAAAATAGGAAAACTCCATGTACCCCACTCTGGATTTCTGGCTAGTTAGTGGTTCATGTGAAGCTAGAATTCACATGGTTTTCTTTTAAAAGCCATTTTATAGTCATACAAAAAGTAAACAAAGCTATGAAAGAAATATGTATACTTCTAGCACTGTAACAGTGCAATCCTATAAATTGCTACTCAAATATAAGTCACACTGATGTCTATGGGATTTACTCCCAAGTAAGTATGTATACTCAGAAGTAAATCCCACTGTTTTGTTTTGTTTTTGGTTAATATTTTTTATTTCAACTTAAATAAATCCCACTGTGTTCAATAGGGCTTACTCCCAATTAAATGCGCATAGAATTGCAGCCTAATACGTGCCATGCATAGAGGATGACAGAATAACCCTTTATAATGCAGTAGAAAAGGTGTAATTACAACAAACCAATTACACTATGATGATGTTCCTAATAGATTTTTAAGTTCCAATAGAACAAGTTCTACTGCAGAGGGGATCATTCTCCTCCTGTTTCCTTCTGAGTACAGCATTTTAATTGGTGGGTCCAGTTCCTTGTCCCAATAGGAACCAATATATTAAAAGTTGGTCTTTTGGATGCTCTTTTTCATGTAGGAAAACTCATAGAACTAAAAAAATAAGCGAGGCTATCCTGAACCACAGAAATTTCTTTCCCCATTTCTGTAACAACCTCACTGTCCAGTTGAGACACTTTATTAGCAATTACTCCTTCAAAATCTTAACTAGACCTGTTAAGTCATGTTATTTTATGGAATGTTTAAAGAGAACACAAAGAATAATACACTAAGGAAAGCCTTTAAACCTTAAATAATTTAGTTTGAGCTCTAAAAGACTAAATGTACTCTAAAGACCTAAGTGGGTTTTTTAAAGAAAAAGGGGTTTTCATTCCTATTTCCCTCTGTGCCCTATATTTCATTGCCATTTTATGACTGCTGTTACATTCCCAACTTTCCCTTTTTCCTTACATCTTTTTCACTGCAGTTTGTATATTTTTAAAATCTGAAATCTTAATTTAAGTAATAATAATTTAACACAATGCCTGTATATTTCTGTCATGGCTTACATAGCAATACCTGCATTATTTTTACTGTAAAAATGTATGTTCCATTTTAAAAAGCAGCATACTTATATAAAAAAATATAATAAAAGTAAACAAAAGACAAATAAGAAAATTACCTCAACTATTACATCAAAGTTCAATATAACACACAACACGTTTGTCTAAAACAGCATGAAATTATGCCAGTAAAAGTCCTTTGAGGGGCGAGAATAGCTTTATACCCTATTCTAACCTGAGGTAGAGACATGCTTCTGCTGAGAAGGTTCTGCTAATCTTCTGCTGAGGTTCCACAATAAAGCTACTACTACCATAAAGGCCCTGCTCTGAATCCTAACCAAAAGTAACTGTTTGAGAGATGGCAATTAGAGAAGGCTCCTCCACTGACTTCTAAGGGGTGTGGCGGGGGGGGGGGGGATTGTTCATGTAGGGAGAAGAGCTCTGTCTAAACATAAACAAGAAACCTGCCTGTGGCTTTAGAAATGACACTATGCCAGAACTGTATTTGTAATTGGATTGACCCTTATAAATCTGTCTGGCTCCTATGCCTTTAACAGCAGCTTGATTTGCAGAAATCAGCAGGTGATGCTCTTTACAACCTAGAGATAAGTATTATCATCCACTAATGTCTGCAGGTCAAGCTTCTGCAAAAGGCCCAGGAGCATAGGGCTGATACAAAGGTTGGCAGTCCTAATTGGATGCTGTTGACAGAGCATGTTCTTGAGAGCTTGTCAAGAAAGGACCTCTATTGTCATGCTTCTGACAACCAAGAATAGCAGTGATTGTAGAATACCCAGTAATCCCTGAAGTGGAAGGAGCTATTCTTCCCTGTGCGCTTGGAGAAACACTTTCAGATTCATTAATCCCAGTTTGGTTTACAGTGAAGAGTGTTTGCTTCGGACTTCGCTCTTTGACAGCCTGCCATAGCCAGCTATGTATTGCTACTAGGTGTACTTGACAACATAGCTGTGAGGCTATAGATGATGGTTCCTTTTTTTCCCTCCTCAGTGCACCTTTAAACGTGAGGAATCTTTCAGCCTGTCCGCTGGGAGGCTGTGTTCTGAAAAAGCTCCAGTGGCAAAGTCTTAATGAGCAAGACACAAATTCAGCTTTCTCTCTCATGGGCGAAAGCAGATTTTTGTTTGTCCTTTTGCTGCAGTTCTCGCTGCTGTCATCTAGAAGTAATCTGGGCAGAATAGAATGGTGCTGCTCACTGGGAAATGAAAGCATACCATCTCTCATAGTGCCAAACTCTTTGCTGTTATTTCCCACATTCCTTGTCAATGGAACCCATGCTGTTGGCCTAGCTCCAAAGATGTCCATGTACAGACAAAATTGTCTGAAGCACCTCCCCCACAAAAAGAAACCTCCCAAGAGCTTGTAGCAAAACTGGAGAATATATGATTTTAAATTAGTTAGTCCTTTGAAGAATCTTTAAATGGATGTGTTCTTAGATGTTTCAGTTGTTGAGGCCCAAGAATGCAGACAAGGTGCTTGGCCAAGTCCAGTCAACCACCTGTGTGCTTGACCCTTGTCCTTTATGGTTTTGGACATCTAATAAGGACAGGCTATCCAGCTGGGTTCAGGAAGTTGTAAATTCCCTTTGAGAAGGGAGTGGGCCCAGCCTCCTTAAAGGAGATGTTAATTAGGCCGCTGTTGAAAAAACTAACCTAGACCTGGATACTGCTAACAACTATAGCCAACATCCCCTTCCTGGGTAATGTGTTTGAGCAGGTGGTTGCTGGTCAACTCCAGGCACTCTTGAATGAAACTGATTATCTAGACCCATTTCACTTGGGCTTCAAGCCTGGTTTTGGAATGGAAACTGCTTTGGTCACCCTGTGGGATGACCTTTGCTGACACAGGGACAGGGGGCGTTGATTCTCTTGGACCTCTCAGCAGCTTTCAATACCATCGATCTGGGTATCCTTCTGGATAGGTTGGGAGTTGGAGGTACTCCATTACAGTGCTCCTGCTACTATTTGGGTGGTCGATTCCAGAAGGTGGTGCAGGGGGGTTATTGCTCTGTGCCTTGGCAGCTATGCTGTGGGGTTCCACAGTGCTTTATTCTATTCCCCATGCTGTTCAACATCTATATGAAACCAGTAGAAGAGGTTATCCACAGGTGTGGGCTGAGGTGTCATCAAAATGTGGATAACACGTAGCTCTGCCTCTCCTTTTCATCAAATCCAGAGGCGGAAGTGCCTGTTCTGAGTCAGTGGGTGTGTTCTGATGACACTTTAGACAACGGAAGGGTTAATAACACACTCACCGTGTGTTATTTTGCCGGTGTGCACCTCATGACATGTTGCCCCTCCCACGTCGCACGGCTGAAAGTCCCAGCATCCTTCTGGGCTGCTGTGTCTCCTCCCTCCCACCTCCCTCAGTCCTCCAGCCGTATCCCATCATGCACCACAAGTTCTGCCAGCTGTATAGGAGTGGCTAGGTTTTTTCAGCTGCTCCTGATGGCAAACTCTATGATCGAGTGGAACAGTACACGGAGAGAGGGGGTTCCCAACACATGACACTTTAAGCAATGGATTTCGGGATAAACAACTGAGCAGCCTGTTGTTTTTCTCCATTTTTTAATTGCCCGAAATAGCATACCGTCAGTTGTGTGTGTGTTGTATGTTGCCTGCCACACGACACAATCAGCAACACAACTGACTGTTGCCTCTTCCCCCCCTCCATTGATTATTGTGTCGTCCGAACTGAGCCAGTGCCTAGGCATGGTAATGGACTGGATGAGGGCCAATAAACTGATACTCAACCCAGACAAGATGGAGGTATGGTCAGTGGGTGGTTCATCTACTTGGCTCACTTATATTCAATCTGTTCTGGAGGAGGTTGCACTCCCCCTAAAGGATCAGGATCACAGTTTGAGGGTGCTCTTGGATCAAGTATTTTTACTAGAAGCAGAGGTGGACTCAGTGGCACAGAGCACCTACTATCAGCTTATGCTGATAGACCAACTACATCCTTATCTGTACAGAAAGAGCCTATCTACAGTTATCCACACTCTGGTAACCTCTTGTTTACATTATTGCATTGCGTTATATGTGGGCTTGCTTTGAAAATAATTCTTAAACTTTAGCTGGTCCAAAACAGGGCAGCGGGGTGTTAATGGAGACTGGCCAATGTGATCATATTATGCCGGTATTTTTCCATCTGCACTTGCATTTCCAACAGCTAATTAAATCTGTTACTGTATTTTGAGTCTTTGCATTGCTGCTAGGTTTCATTTTGTTTTTGTTTTGTTTTGTTTTTTTAATTTATACTGTAATGTTAAACTTTTATATTGTATTTTATCATGTTATACTTTATGGTTTTAATAGTTGTGAACTGCCCAGAGAGCTTTGGCTATTGGGTGGTATAGAAATGTAATAAATAAATAACAAAAACAATAAATGTCAGCAGTTAAATCCACAATAAAATATGTAAATAACTGGTCTGAACCTTTCGGGGAGGGGGGTTGTTGCTGTTGTTTATTCTCTTGCTGTTGCTGCTGCCTGTATGGTAAATTGGAATATTCAGGATAATGGAAAAGAAGGTCACTAATGTATCATTTGTATATGCCTAACGCTGAGGATCCGTTATTGAAAACTGTTGCTGCTAGAACAGAGCCATTCCATGAAGCTGCTTTCCTGTCACTATTGAATCTTTAGTCATTGGCTTCCCTGTTTAGAGTGGCAAAATGTTTTTGTTTTTTTTTAGATTACAATTTTAAGCATAAATAGTGTAAGAGGTGTAACCACTTTGTGGAACCACATAGTCATTTCTGATTACTACTGAACATATCCAGTTCCAAAACACTGCCCTAAAAGTAAAAAATGTTGTCTAGTATCATCTTCCCAGAACCACTGCAGCTGCTAATTATCCACGTATTAATTTTTCAAAACTAGCTGGTACAATGTAATATCCTGTGGGAACAATGCCTTATACCATGTACAATATCAATCATATGAAAAGAATGATGAGCCACTAGAATACAAAGTAGGTTATGTGCATGGTGCCTCCTGTGTTTTTTTGTTTTTAAAAAAAATAGCAGTTAACAAGTAGACGCTTAAACTTTCTATGTGAAGATGCTGATTTTGGTCATAGGTCATCATTATTTGAAGAAAAAAAGAAAGAAGAAAAAATCAGCTTTGTGACTTCCACTGTAATCCTATACATATCTACTCAGAAGCAAGTCCTATTAAGTCCAGTGGGATTTACTCCCAGATAAATGTACAGGACTGTAGCCTTACTATTGGAAATGTGGAGTTAATTTAATCTTTCTGGTCAGAACTGCTTGTTGGACCTACATGCCCATTGCTGTGCATTTGATAACAGCTAGATATTCTTACATTGATATTCTTTTCTAAGAATCTCATTAGCATGAATGAGTAGCCATTAGTGTTACTCCAAAGAAACAATTATAGATACATAAGTAAATCTGCAGCTGAATGCTCTATTCCATTTCCCTACTTAGGTATTTGGAGTGAGGAATGGACATATTGCCTGAAATGTCAATATGGGATGCATTGCATATGTTCCTTTGAAATCAACACAAAACAAACAGTTGGATCATTTTACCTGGTTGGGAAAACGATCATTTTTTAAAAAAATTCCCATAGCCTTGAATTATTTTTGTTATTATTACCCTTAATGGAAGGATGGGGATGAGCTTGATGAAGAACATCATTTGCATGCAAGAGGAGTAGTAGAAGAATAAAAGAAAACCAATGAAGACTCATTTTGTGTGCGCAAGATATGTAATTGGAGGAAAAATGCTAAACAATTTAATGTTTTGATGGTTTACAGTGCTGTAACCTCTGTCAAAACAACCTGATGGGATAATTTCAGTGACAGGTATTCTGTTGTGTTGTGGTCAAACACCAACCTGAACATATCTTTAAAGGTGCAGGTGTAATTGCTGATTGAGATTAGAGCCTTTCATGAAAGCAACAACAGAGCCATGTCACAGGAGATGTTGCCAGTTATGAATATATGTCTTAGATTCAATGCTCTTTTATTTTGACAGGTAACACAATTTCAATTAATTTAATAACTTTAGTTGTCAATATTTTCTCACATTTTCTCTTATTTTCTTATTATGCTTAGCCTGATTTCCTTGTCTGTTGACATTTTGTATTCTTTCTTGTTTTGTTTTGAGTCTGATGTATATTGAGCAATGAACTGAACTAAATGTCTCTAAACTGTAGGACAAACCATCTATCCCAAACCCATTTCTTTGGGCTAATCCCAGTCCTTCCAGACTTGTAGAATGATACACTGGAAAGCACTGGAGAAGTTATTCCCAAGCATAGCTATACCACACATTCTCTCTTGAAGCCACAGACAGCTTAGACCGCTGTCAGAGAAAGAAGGCAATGAAAGAGAAAGTAAATGGCCACACGGTGGGTTATTTTGGTTGCCTACAGAGTCGCTTCGCAAGAGCGGTCAAAACCACTGCCACCACTCTCCTCCAGTCAGCAGATCTCTGTTTCTATGATCTGCCTATAGCAACTGATTGCACGCACAGCCCAGCCCCAACCCCTAACTCTTCCCCTGCCGGTGCACTCTGCAACCAACCTGAGTGTCAAACATTGGCTGAATTCAAACTACATATTAGGCAACGGAGGAGTAAATAGCGTACTGACCGTGCGTTAGGCAGGCGGAGCTCCACAAACGACATGCTGCAGCCGGTGCTGCTTGGCAGTGGCGAATGCCCCGGTTTCCAAGAACAGATGGCAGCCATTTTGGTTGCAGCGTCTGCTCCCTCCCCCTCCCTTAGTCCCCCAGCCGTATCCCAGCATGCACCGTGAGTTCTGCTGGCTGTATATAGCGGCCGGGGGTTTTCGGCTGCTCTGGCCGGCAGAACTCTATCCCCAAACAGAATAGTCCACTGAGAGAGGGGGAGCTCAATTCGAACGACACGTTAAACAGCGGGGCTTCAGGCTAAATAACATGCAAGCCTGTTGTTTCCCTCCATTGTTTAAATTGCCTAATTAGCGTACTGTCAGTTGTGTGTGCGTGGTGTGTTACTCCCCACGCGACACAATAAGCAACACAACTGACGATTGTTCCCCCCTCCTCCGTTCCCTAATATGTTGTCCGAATTCAGCCATTATCTCATTTGGGTGGTGGCAGCTGTGCAGGGCTGTCATTTTGCTTTGTGTACATCCCTGCCAGGGGAGGCTGTGTATGAAATTCGGTCCTGAACCCACAAACCCCCAAGTATTTATTTGAGCCACTGCCTTTTTGGTGCAGCCTGGTTTTTTGCTCCTTTGTGCAGAATCAAGCAGAGTTTTGAATGGTGCATTGGGTTTTGCCTGTGTATGAAATTTTGTCCCGATACTGCAAACTTCCAGCATTTTAAAGCCGTCGCCCCCTTGTAGGAGTGATGTTTGAATCGCTGAATTGAGCCCCTGTACTTTACCCCACAACTCTCCCCGCTCATTGGGATATTGCGGAAGGTTAAAACGAGCTGCTGTGATGTTGTCGATTGGTGGAACAGTGCCGCTGCTGAGGTGCGAGGACTCCAGCATGTCAGGAGACAGGATGATGATTCAGTTTATGCCCAGTTACTTAATAAACTAAGCACAGCAGGGTTTTTTTGTCTGGTTGTGGGGGATAACAGTAGCTTATTTTCAGAATACTGTGAGTAGCTTATTGACCCATCATGGTTTAAAGTGATGTCCAAACGCAGCCTGTGTCTCTCTAGTGGATACTATGTATAGTATGTGCACTGTGCTTTTGAGGCGTACTGAGCCAGGGAGCAAGCAACTGCATTCCCCCACTCTGCAGAATCAGACAGGAGCGTCAGCCTGACTGTGCCACAGCCAAGGCCAGGGTCCCTCCTGCCACTGTATAGGAAACCCCTGTTGCTTCCTGCATTTCTGCCCATCCACAACATAGCTCAAAGCAGCAAACCTGTACTTTACCTACCTTACATCCTCTGATTGGAGCAAGCCTGTATGCCAGATCAGTAATCACTTGCCACAGGAAAGCAATTTTTAGTCTAATTGGATGGTTACTCTTAACTTGTCCACCATTCCTAGCAGTTAGTACAGTAGTCACTTACACTTAATTTGCTTAATAGAGAAATACTTAAAATAGCTTGGTTACAACCATTTGTAATAAATCACGAAGAATATGGTAAAAAAAACCAAGCACGACCACTCACACTTGCAGAGAAAAAAGAAAAATTAGCACAAAAACACTCCATGGGAAGCACTACAACATAATACAGAACCCACTAATAAACAAAGAACAATTGTACAAATGGCTCAGGAAGGGTGAGCTATTTTCAGAAACAGAAGGATTCCTAATAGCTATACAGGATCAAGCTATAGCCACCAAGAACTACCAAAAGTATATCATAAAAGATAACAGTGTAACAACAGATTCATGAAGGAAATGCCATTAGTTCCAAGAAACAATAAACCACATCACAGGAGGATGTAAAATTCTGGCAGGAATAGACTATACAGACAGACACAATAGAGCTGCAAAAATAATTCACCAACAACTGGTCATCAAATTCAACCTTATCAAACAATCTACACCATACTATACATACTCACCCAAAACAATCTTGGAAAATGTAGATCATAAAATATACTGGGATAGAACAATTCATACCAACAAGACAATACCCTGCAACCGATCAGACATGATGGTCATAGACAGAAAAGAAAAACGCACATACCTCATCGACTTAGCAATACCGAATGACAAAAATGTTGATGAAAAGGAAGAAGAAAAGAGAGACAAATATACACCACTGGCCATGGAAGTCAAAGAACTATGGCAACAGGAAAAGGTCACCATTATTCCATTAGTCATCTCAGTCACCGGCATCACATCAAAAAATTATACAGAAAAGCTTCAGAAACTGGGCCTACCAAAATACATCCACACCAACATCCAGAAGGCAGTCATACTTAAAACATGCTCAATTGTCAGGAAATTCCTGAATCTGTAAAAGACAGCATGACTTGGCAAAGCCCATCATGTCGATCTAGAAAAACCACCATGAGCGAGAAAGAGATGACATAATAATATATTTATTTATTTCTTACCCACCTCTCCCTCTGTTGGCAGCTTTAGCCATCATTTTGTATCCTCCACAAAGTCCCAGAAACAGCATCATTCCAGTGCATTGACATAGGTGGTCATATGGCAATTGCCACAAAACATGGTGGAGAATATTTGAAAAAAATATTGTGCAAAGTGTTTTTCTTTTTCTAGGGGGTTGAGAAAAAGAAAAATCTCAGAAGGTTTCTCAGAAAAATGTTTTTAAAGAAAGTTTGGTTCAGCTCCTTTCGATAGCAAACGTTTAGATTGCTTGGACTCTATCTTGCAAATGTATTATTACTTTTTTTTGATGTCTGGCTATTTGACTGTGGTCCCATTTATCTTTTTAATAACTGTGAAATGGTGTGTACTGAGTTCTTAATTACTTTCAGTTGCCTGGAAAAGGGAACAGAAGGCTTCTGTGACAACAGAATACAGATCCATTCATCTCTCATGTACCAGTTTCAGATTTAGCTTTGGCCACTCTGCATTTACATTTTTATCATAATTAACAGTAAAAATCTAATGGTTTTCTGATTTATTGGACACCTGTGGATGGCTATATTATATTCCTGTTATTCAGTTTCCAAAATACTGTAGAAGTGTTTTCATTATAATGTAGTGTTTGTAGGATACATTACAGGGCTTTTGGGGACAAATGACTCCATCACTGAAAGATACCATCACCATCTAAAACTGCTCAATTAGCAGTGTCTGAAAAGTCTACGGGACTTGCTGTGATCCAGAAGAGCAATCTTTTTGTTTGAAAAAAAAATCCTTTCATAGGGATCAATAGATCACTTTCAAAGAAGAAATCACTATAAAATGCTTAGGGACAAATTTCAAAATATCATGAGTGCCACTCTTTGCTTTTCCTTTGGATTTCAGTGTGTAACACTATGGCCAAGTTCAGACAACACAATAGTCAATCCTGTGTTAATAGTCCACTCCAAGGATAACTATTAGCATGTAATGTTGCAGTACCCCCAATGCATCATGCTAATAGTCATCTGTGGAGTAGACTATTAACACAGGGTTGACTATTCCTCCCCCCTCTCTGCTCTTTGTGCTGAAGGGGCGGGCGGCTCTCCTGCACCTTTCTCTGCAGCGGCCCGCTATGGAAAGTGGGAACCAGCACTGCTGCATTCGGTGTTGGGGGGGGGGGGGGAGAGGAAGATGCAGAAGAACCACTTCCTAGCATTCTCCACCATGCATGCTTGGAGACAGACACTGTCAGAAGAGCTCTTCTGACAGCATCTTCCATGTATTCAGGGGATCCCTCCACCATGCATGCTTTCTCCATTTGTGGGTATGGGGCACGTGAGGGAGGACACCATCAGAATTGCTCTAATGACAGCAGCCTCCGTCGTGCAGCCCATACCCACGAATGGCAAGTGGAGGGTGTGGCAGAGGCGGACGCTGTCCTGATATGCTGTCAGGAGAGCGCCCACCTCCACCATGCCCTCTTTCGCCAGCTGACCGGACTGACACCAGGAGAGGGGGAGGAAGAGAGAGAGGAGGAAAGATGCGGAGAAGACAATGCTGTCCTGCCCCTTCCTGCTTCTCCTCCTGAGCCAGCTGACTGGTGATGGGAATGTGTCAGGGAGCGGCAATATGTGTTGTGTGGGGCAAAGGGAGATATAGCGATAGCAGGGCGAAATGCAATTACAGGGGAAGGAGAGATAGATATCTAACACCCATCTTACCTTCCGGTTGCCCTGCTACCCCAGGGATCTTGGAGAACGAACCAGGCCACCCACAGAACCTCTCCTTGCTCCTATGCAATGCCAGCTCAGTTAAAAAGAAAACAAACATCATCCATGATCTTCTTCTAGATGAGAAGGCCGACCTGGCATGTTTCACAGAGACCTGGCTGGGAGATGACAGAGGCCCGACATGGGCCCAGGCCCTCGCAGCTGGGTACTGTGTCAGTGAGCAGGTGAGGGAAAGTGGGTGGGGTGGGCGGAGTAGCTGTGGGCTACAAAGATAACCTTAACCTGACCAGACTTCCTGTCCGTGAATTGAAGCACATTGAGTGTGTGTACCTGAGTCTGAAGACCAGGGATAGACTAGGAATTCTGTTAGTGTACCAGCCACCCCACTGCCTATGAGACTCCCTGGCTGAGCTCACGGAACTGGTCTCGGAGCTGGTGTTGGATTCGCCTAGGCTTTTGGTTCTGGGCGACTTCAACATCCCATTCGAGGCTGGTTTGTCAGGTGCAGCTCGGGAGTTCATGGCATCCATGACAAACGTGGGCCTATCCCAATTGGTCTCTGGACCTACACATTCAGCAGGTCACACCCTTGATGCTGTTTTCAGTTCCGAACAGACAGATCTGTGGGCGGAGGTGATAAATACCTCCATGTTGTCATGGACAGACCATTTTCTGGTCAGGCTTAGTATCACGGCTACCACCTGCCCCTGCAGGGATGGCGGACCAATTAAGATGGTCCGCCCTCGAAGGCTGATGGATCCTCATGGATTCCGGAAAGCCTTAGAGGATGCTATGGCTGGTATCGTCGACAATCCTGTAAAAGCCCTGGTTAACAGATGGAATCAAGATCTAACTAGGGCTATCGACACAATTGACCCCAAACATCTTCTCTGATCCACTTCTAATTGGGCACCTTGGTATGCTGAAGCTCTCAGTGAGTTGAAGCGGGAAGGACGACGACTGGAGTGCCTATGACGGAAAACTCGACTTGTATCCGACAAGACATGACATAGAGAACATCTTCGTTCCTATGGAGTGGCAATACGTGCAGCAAAGAAAGCTTTCTTCTCTGCCCGCATTGCGTCTGTGAACTTGCATCCAGCAGAACTGTTCAGGGTGGTGAAGGGTCTAACTCAGGCACCTTCCCCCCTGAACCCAATTTTAGAGCCTTTGGCAGTTCATTGTGATGCCTTTAATGACCATTTCACAGATAAAATCTCTCGGATAAGAGCCAACTTAGACATTGTCATTATAGCAGAAGCTGACCATGGAGTGTCCAGCAACTCCACTAGTAGAATTACACTGGATCAGTTTCAGTTGGTGTATACTGAGGACGTGGACAAGCTGCTTGGGTGAGTGAGGAAGACAACTTGCCCTCTCGATCCCTGTCCTTCTTGGCTGGTCATCCAGGGAGGAGATGCAGTTAGATCACATCTACAACATATTATTAATGCATCTCTCAGGGAGGGTTGCTTTCCAACATGTTTAAAAGAAGCGGTAGTATGGCTGCTTCTAAACCCACCCACCCCCCCGGACCTTAATAACTATAGGCTGGTATCAAAACTTCCATTTTTGTGCAAAGTGATCGAGAGGGCGGTTGCCTTCCAACTCCAAGCAGTTTTGAATGATACAGATTTTCTAGATCCATTTCAAATCGGCTTCAGGGCAAGATACGGAGTTGAGACCGCTATGGTCACCTTAGTGGATGATCTATACCTGAGTATTGACAGAGGGAGTGTGTCCCTGTTGGTGCTTCTGGACCTCTCAGCGGCTTTCGATACCATCAATCATGGTATCCTTCTGGAACGCCTGGGGGGATTGGGAATCGGAGGCACTGTGCTTCAGTGGTTCCGGTCCTATCTCTCAGGCAGGTTCCAGATGGTGATGCTTCGGGATAGCTGCTCTTCAAAGAAGGAGCTGCTATGTGGTGTACCACAAGGTGCCATCCTTTCCCCAATGCTGTTTAACATTTACATGAAACCACTGGGAGAGATTATCCGGAGGCATGGGGCGGGGTGCTATCAGTACGCTGATGACACCCAAATATATTTCTCTAAGACTTCAACAACATCGTCAGCTAAAGATAGTGTGTCTCCTCTGAATGAATGCTTGGAGGCGGTAATGGGCTGGATGAGGAAAAACAAACTGAAGCTGAATCCAGACAAGATGGAGGTGCTTGCTGTCAAAAGCCACAACCTGGGTTTGGAAGTGCGTCAACCAATTCTGGGTGGGGTTACACCCCCCCCCCCGAAAAACTGTGTTCGCAGCTTGGGGGTACTCCTGGATCCGTCGCTCCAAATGACTGCCCAGATAGATGCGATGGCCAGGAGTGCCTACTATCAGCTTCGGCTGATACACCAGCTGCGTCCCTTCCTAGAGTTGGAAGACCTAAAGATGGTAGTGCACGCACTGGTAACTTCAAGGCTTGACTTCTGCAATGCGCTGTACATAGGGCTACCTTTGTGCGTAATCCGGAAATTTCAACTACTTCAAAATACGGCAGCCAGGTTGGTCACTGGTACACCTAGGGGTGACCACATTACACCAATCCTAAAATCACTCCACTGGCTGCCAATTAGTTTCTGGGTAAAGTATAAAGTGTTGGTTATTACCTTTAAAGCCCTACATGGTTTGGGTCCAGGTTACCTGCGGGATCGCCTTCTACCGTATAATCTGCCTCACACACTCAGGTCCTGTGGGAAGAACTTACTCCAATCAGCCAGAACTAGGCTGACGAGTGTTACCCAGAGGACCTTCTCTTCTGCCAGTCCCAGACTGTGGAATGGCCTGCCTCAGGAGGTATGACAAATTAGCAGTCTTCTTGAATTTAAGAGAGCAGTGAAGACTGATCTCTTCCAGCAGGCCTACCCAGTTGAATTTTAAGATGTTTTAAATAATGTATTGGTTTTTATTTGTTTTTAATGTTTTATGTATTTTATGATCCTTGTATTTATATTTATTGTTGTTCCTCCCCCCTTGATCCGGAGGGAGAGGCAGGCCTAGAAATAATTTTTTTATTAGTAGTAGTAGTAGTAGTAGTATACATCTTGGGACAGCGCAAAGGACGGGGGATGGGAAGAACACCTGCCACTGCTTGAGAGCGGCAGGAGATCCTAGCGTTCCCCCATCTCCCAGCACTTTGCAGCGAATGAGTGCAAGGTGCAGGAGGATGCTCTCTGCAGAAGGATATCTCCTGTGGTTTGATGTTACACATTAAGCCTCATGAGATATCCTTTCCCCCCACCCCACCCCGCAATCCATCTGGATATCGACATTGAGGGGATGGAAGGAGCTCCTTCCATCCCTTCGAGCCAATATCTAGATGGATTGCGGGTTGGAGGGGCAAGGGATGTGCATGTCCCTGGGAACATATGGGTGCTGCCGATTGTGGTGCCCCGCCAAGGGATGGCATGAGTGGCGGCTCCCCACATGCTCCCCAGGATGGGATTATTTTACATGCCTATAGCACCCTGCTGGGCAACAGCAGCAGGGGATTCTGTTGCTCTTGCCTCGCAACTCTTGAGGCATATGAAATAGTCCACAGAGCCCGACACATGACACAGTAATCAACAGTTGTGCAAATAGTCAACTCTGAACACCGTTGATTATTTGCATTGGTTATTTCTGGGAAATAGCCAACCGTGGTGTGGAAAAGGCTCAACAGATGACACAATAGTCAACGGTTGACTGTTTAAGCAACTGATGACTATTTAATCAACCGTTGACTATTGTGTCTTCTGAACTCATCTGTGCCTGCTTAGACAGAACTAAGTCCCACAACTCCTAATGCTGTTAATTGTTGTGAGCCGCCCAGAGAGCTTTGGCTATTGGGGAATATAGAAATGCAAAATAAAATAAAAATAAAATTGAATTAAAATTAATTAATTAAATTAACCATGCATAGGATTGTGGCATGAGGTGGTAAACATGGTTTAAGATATAGGTGCTGGGAACAGATTTAAACAGATAAGCATGCATGACTTGGTTTTTGAAATGACTGTGTGTGTGTGTCCATTCATATTTAGAAAACAACAACAATGCAGTTGGGATCTTAAAATCTGGAAAACTTTTTAAAGCAAATAAATGTTCTTTGTGAGGGGCCTTAGTTGTTGATCATGTTAGATTATCTCCAAGGTTAGTGCAAAAAATCACTGGGATTCCTCACTAATTCTCTTCAAAAAGATTCAGTTTCTTTTTCCACTTCTAAATAGATCCTTTCGGGCTTCAGCATCTTTCTAAAGATGCCCACTTAGTTGCTAAGCCCACCAAGTGTTTGAATGCAGATAAAGAGAAGCCTGGAGTTTGCTGAATTGCTATTTAGCCTTCATAAATATAAATAGAAAAGTTATACTTATCTTACCTTGCAGCATGTTGTCCAGAATATTGTCTATTATCGCCCTGCCTCTCCAAAAGATGCTAACCTTCTCATTTCCAGACAGATAATTTTGTTACATTTGCCCATATTTTCATAGGTCTATTAAAATGTATATTGAAGCTGGATCAGCAAATTATGGTGCATCAGTTGTAGAGAGGCTTTTCGTGCCTTTTTTTTGATTACCCAAGAGAAATATATATTTTCCTGTCTATCATTTAAAGTATAAAATATTTGAAGACCTACATAAATATTTCACTTACCTCTAAAGCCAAGGAAAGAAAAGAGAGAAGGATTATGCTTTTTTGCCCAGGAAAAGTAGCTCAGAGGAAGTGCCTGCTGTTGATTGGTTCACATAAATGCCTTCTTCATTCATAATGATTTGTCATTGCTTAAAGGAGACCAGATGGAAAACAGATTTATAAATACATTAGGCAGCTATATTTATATCCGTTCAGAACAGATGACAGATGAAGGTGTGTTTTTATAAAGCCCTTCATGATATGCATTATTGCTAATATTTAAAAATGAAACAAAAACACCCAACTCAAGAAAATTCATTAAAATGAACCACGGCACCCTCTCTCACTCTAGTTGGAAAAATGAATCCAGTGTAACAAACTTTAGTCTCATAATTGACATTATTGAGTCGAGTCAAACATCACTAATTTTATTGTTTTTGTACTGATACGTACTGTATTAATAGTAGTATAGCTGAATAATGCACACCACAGAAAATATAATGTGCACACAACAGAGAATTATGTATACTTTTATATGTTTTCTCTAAACTCTAGATTTACCCACATTACTCCAAATATTTCTCCCACCTTTGCGCAAGAATTTGTGGAACCATACTCTTGCTCATGATATTTCCAAATTAACCCACCCATATATCTTAAAAGCTGTCAGACTTCATTCTTTTTTGTTTTATAATTTAATATAATTAGCAACTCCATAATTACAGCATTTCAAGGTTTCTAACTAAATTGCTGTATATGACATACTTCCATATGAATATGTTAATTGAATGTGAGATTCTCATAAGGACCTAATGAAAACACCCAGAGAAATCAACTTAAAAGTTACCATATTTGACACTCAGACAGACATTGTTAGTGTCACTCTTAAAGCCAAAGTGACACATAACTTTTAACTTTTCCTGCAAGTTTCATGAAAATGATATGACAGATGAGTCAGATTTTTCTCTCTGCAAGGCAAACTTCAGCATAGACATTAATAAAGCTCAGTACCTGAGATACTTTGGACTGAATGGATGTGGAATTCATGATAGTCAATTCATTTCATCACCCTGAATGTGTTATTTGACATGTCTGTTTCTCCAGCTGTACAAAGGTTTTATAGTATGTTTTGAGGACTGTGCTTCTATGATTCTTACATTGGAGAACAGATTTCAAAAAAAAGCCTGCAACCATCAAGTTCTGGAGCTCAGTAATGTAGTAGCTCCATAATCTGAGTTTTCTTTTAATGGACAAACATCCAGTGATTTAATAACTACATGACAAGAAATCAAAATATGTTGTTTTCCTGATATAGTGAGGACATAACTCTTGATTTTTGATAGTCATACCTCTAGTGAAGGCCCAAAGGCATAATATGTGTAATGACCCTGTAGAGCTGAGGTCTTCAAAGTGATCCCCATGAGGCCATGGACACCCATTTGGCAACCCTATCCTTCCTGATCATTACTTTATTTTTAAATACTCTTTTTAACCTGGGCAGCCTCCATGCTGCAAAGTGAAGTGCTAGCCTACAGCACCATCTTTATTTCCAAGAATGCCTGTGAGCCCCATATCTCTGAACCTTCAAATTTTTTGTCTCTGAAATTAGTGTTTGAGCAGAAAAAAAATGTGGGTTCAAAGAAGTGGTTTTGCATTTTTGAGCTCAGCCCCCATGTCAGCCTTGAACTTAAGTTTTTGGGCAAGAGACTTTCCATTTCACCACTTGCCTTCTGGGAAATGGCTTTGTGTCCAGGCACACCCAGCATAGCAGCCATTTTGTGAACAAGCAAGTTCCCATGGCAGATATTTTGTGAGAGTATTAACAGCACTCTCTCGACATTGCAAATAGGCCCATTGCTCCGAAAAGGTTGAGATACCTGGTATAAAGCATTAGTGTACCAAAAAAAAGATAAAGCAGAGATAAGTTGACACTTTCTCACTAGAGATTCTTGTTTGGCACATCTTGCCGCCTTCCTTGGCAAGCATTCAGCAAAGAGCTATTTTTGTCTGGGTCTGACAGAAGCCTCATCAGACAGGATTGGAATTCCTCTGTAGCTCAAGGCAGATTTAACTGAACATTTCCCCCTTTCTGTATCTTCAGCATGCCCTCATTATACTTTGAGTGGCTTTGCAGCTTAGCTGCTCACATGGCTCCATCATCATCACTTTCAAATATTTAATAGGATAAGAGAAAGGAAAGGTTATTCACCATATCTGCTAAGAGTATGGGTTTAAGCTAGCGGAAGAAACCTTTTGATTAATCTTTAGTTGGGAAACTTTTTAATTGCCAAAAATATTTGAACATGTAATAACTTTCATTTGAAGGTTGTATAGCCATGTGTTGATATGCTTTAAGTACTGGATATACAGTCTTAAACCAACCAGTTGAGCGAAATCACCTGTTGCTTCTCTTCAAACTCTTCTCAGGTGAGCCAGTACACAAAACAGCTGCTACATAAAGGCCACATTTGTCTGTATTTCTCTATGGAAGCTATCTCTGTGAGGCGTCCTTCATGAGCAGTAGTGTGTCGCACTGAGAGGGCAAATCTTTGTTTCGTACAATTATATTTAAGATGACAGAGAGAAGATACTCTAATCTGCTTGGTGATTCACAACACAAGAACAGTTTACTATGCAAAGAAAGCTGTTACCAGGATCAAAGAGACTCTGTGGCTGCTATTTTGTGTCTAGGGCACTCAGATTACTTTTAACAATGCATCCAGAAACTGGAAGAACAGGGAATGTTGTAGTGACTAACACTACAATTGTATTTATTGTTTTCAGTGTACAGAACAACAACAACAACAACAAAAGAAATGCTCCTTAGTATAGTTTATAGGATAAAGATGGCAGATGAATAAATATTTTTAAATTATGCACTGAGTCTTGCAATGAGAGGTAGGTAGGGTACTGCAACAATTACCTAATACCTTCCCTTCATAGCAAAATGAGACCAATGTTCTTGATTTCACATTTATTTTCATTCGTACCTGTGTTTTATAGCTACAAAAAAACCCTTACTGATCTGCATTAATAATTGTAATTAGGTATAAAATAATGTGGGTATAAACATGATCCATTAATTTGGAAAAAAATATATATCTCTTAGCTTTTAGCACAAAATATATTCTTCCTTTCACACAATCTCTGAATAAAACACATTTTTGAATTTTGGAAGGAAAAAAGAGGTGTGACTTAAAGCTTGTAGTTAGGTGATCCTAACTGAACAAGCAAAATCTTAAAGTGTTCTGTGTTTGCCCTGATAAAAATCAGAAGCAACAAAAGGTTAATGTTTCAGACTTGATACTATTTAGGAAGCTCCGCATCTTTTGCAGAAACTCATCAATTTATCAGCAACAACAGGAATCCTGAAAGCAGGTGGTGTTATGTGAATAAAAGGTACCTAGTATCATGGTTTTATTTTTTTAATGTAGTATATTTTTTCAACAGCTATCAATTCTTCAGAATCTTTGCCACAGTAGTCCTCATGATACCCGTGGAATGTATCATAAGTCATTGTTATTTTTCACAGTGCTATAAATGGGTAACAAAGGCTTCAGCAAAGTGATTTCTTCAAGTCTAGACTATGAATCTATCATTGACTTAGTATTTTATATGTCTCTGGTCTATGCGTTGAATAGGTCCAACATGATATTCCAAAGACTAAATGTCTATGAGCACTGAGAATGGGATGGAAATCTCCAAAATAAGTGGAAGGGAGAGGTGACACTGTATTCCGGGTATCAACTACCTCCAAGACCCAACTGAGATTTGACACAGTGCTCTTTTCTTTTTTTGCACACAAAAAAATGTTTGTTTGCAACAGTACCTGGCAAATGAACCAAATACTCACCTCCAAAATAATAGAGGTGGGCAGAATATGAGAGAGGAAGAGCACGTGTGTGGTGAAGATGTTTTGCAGTGTAGACGAAAAACAAAACAAAAAGAAAACAGGATATAGTGTTCTTACGTTTATTTAAATAGCATCATTATCTGTGAAGAAAGACTGAATACTTAAGCATTCTCTTCATGCCTGTTTCACCTGAATGCTGTGAGTTCAAAAGGGGATAGGCAGGGGCTGAATTAGGACAACACAATAGTCAATGGTGGGGTAATAATCAACTTTACAGTTGTTCATCTAGGGGGTAGTCCCCACACAACATGGTAATAAATAATCAACCGTGGTGTGGATTAGGATCAGCACTGAGTTGACTATGGCAGCATTCGGATGACGCGATAGTCAAAACAGAACTGACAGTTGTTTCCCCCACCCCAGTTGCTTAATGTGTCGTCCGAATTCAGCCTGTGAATGTCCATGACCAATTGTTGGGACAAGGGTATGGCCTTTTGGAACATCAGGAATTTGATCGTACCCCAAAATGATCAATCCACAAGTTGTAACCAAGTAAAAGGAACCAAACTGAAAGGGGTGTAAACCAGCAAAAAATATTTATATTGTAGCATTTAAGTGGAATTGTTCATTACAGGCAAAAACTATCCATTTCATGACCTTGTAACGTAATGACAGTTTTGGTTCAATAACTGCACAAAATATTGATCCATTTCATGAAAATGAGACCATATTTCTCCACTTAACCCAACTCTCAGAAATTATATATGGTTATCACTCAACAATATTCATTGATTTTAAAGTGTGTATGCACTTGCTTTCAGTGTTATTCCAGTTGGTCGTTTTTACTTCCATTTCACGCAATGAAATATCAGAAATGCATGTTTTATTTTTAGTTCAAATTTTCAAAGAATGTTTAAATCTTTCAATACAGAAAAGACTTATCCTGGCGCAGTAGCCAACGGTGTCATTCCACTAGCACAAATGATGTTGCACTAGCAGGTTCTGAACTATGTGTAAGAGGAGAATCCAACTAATGTCTCTTCCGGCAGGCCTACCCAGTTGAATTTTAAGATGTTTTAAATAATGTATTAGTTTTATTTGTTTTAATGTTTTATCTATTTTTATTGTTGTTCCCCGCCTCAATCCAGAGAGAGAGGCAGGTTAGAAATAAATACATAAATATATTATGATGATGATGATGATGATGATGATGATGATGATAAGGGTGGTTGCAGAAGCAATTGTGCAACGAATTATTCGAGTGTGCGAGCAGCTGCTTGTGCAGTGCAAAGATTCAGCTGTGCTCTGCTAGCGCTATTTAAGTTTGCAGAATGACACCATTAAATACTGCCCTATTCCTTTTTTAAAATATCATCTATTTAGTTTATCTAAAGCATAATGATAAATAAGTATTGGAAATTATAGGCATCCCTTTTTGTATGTTTTTAATTTCTTTCTGGAAATTTTGCATGTTACCTTGTGGGGTAGTTCTTAAAAAACAGTCCATGCATTCATGCCACTTCAGTAGAGATATTAACTAATCTAAAAACAAACAGAGAACAATCATATGAGCAAGTTAAAGACTGCCTAATCCACAGCTCAGATGTTGTCCACATTTTAGCCTTTTGACATTCAAGTCTACTGATATTTATTTATTGATGTCATGTTTCTACAATTAGAGACCCCCACCCTGAAGGGAGTGTGGGGACACCAGTGAATGGGTGCAAACAATTATTCACATCTTTTACGCCTTGTCTTGATAACAGATACTCAAGTTTTTTTTAAGTATATCTTACTCATAAATCCACTGAAATTGTTGAAAATTAAGAATAGAATAATGAACCCCAGGTTCAGTTCATGAAGTTTGAAAAACACTGAGTTAATATTACCAGGACTCTTCTATAATTTAGTACAGTGCCTAGTTTGGGTGACCACAATCTCTTGCAGAATGATAATGGGGCTTCTCTGCAGCCATTTACAACACCAGCCCTTCAAGGATTTGGTCTATACAGCTAAAGTGCAGCATACTTTGCTGCTTACCCCCCTTTGCTTCCATACTCTGTTATCGCAGTCTTGAATAACACAAATACTGAAGTAGTTAACTATCAAACTTTGAATAGCTGTATTAAAATTTGTTTTAAAAACCTTCAGATGGATTGTGTGTGTAAGTACTGTGCTGGTTCCTAAATGCTTGCACGCTTTGATTAAATCTATTTAATAAAATGCCATACCAAAACAAGTAGAAATATATGAAGACAGAAGTCATACATGGACCAGATATTGTGTACAGTTTATCTGAGATAACCTTAATTATCACCCTGTGACATGGAAAATATGCAAGAAAACAAATCTATTTTTGTATGCCATTATTAGTCATGCCAGTGCTCAGGCCACTCATTAATCACATAACTGAGCCTTAATCATGCAAAAACAAACTGTAACAAAAGTAGTGCCTAGTGTGCTATCTGCGAAAGGATGGCTCACTTTCACTGCACTTCATCACACTGTGAATTAATAGTTCTGAGGTCTTGTGACAGACTATGTTAACTAACATGACGGGCAATCAACACAGTTTGCAAGGAGTCCGCCTAACGACGCTGTATTATCTCCTGGTGTCAAACCTGTTAACATATGTCACCATTTCACGTCTATAATGCAAATCTTGAATTAGTTGGTGTCTTGTTCACTGTAAGATGAGAAGGACATTTTCAATCAACATTGAAACGTTTCATCCTCATCTTTTTTTTCCCCCTTCCATTTTCGACATCTACAATGCAAATGTTAAAACCTGCATAGGCTAGAATATACAGTCAGGTTGTTTTGTCTTCTCTTTATCCCATACTTTTATCGTCATATATGCACACAAATAGTGCTCAAAGACATTCTATTATCATGCCTGAACATTAGGCTGACCATATAAAATCCAGGTCAGGGCTCCTGTAACTTTAACAGTTGTAGAGAAAAGGAAATTTCAGCCAGTGTTATTTGTATGCAATTAGTTCCTGGTGATATTCGCTCTTCATCACAACCGTTAAAGGTGCAGGCACTATACTAGAGTGACCATATACAAAAGAAGGCAAGGCCCCTGCAACTTTAACGGTTGTGATGAAGAGGGAATTTCACCAGGAACTAATTGCATACAAATGACACTGGCTGAAATTCCCTTTTCTCTACAACTGTTAAAGTTACATGAGCCCTGACCTGGATTTTATCTGGTCACCCTACTGAACATGCTCCAAATCTTCAGATTTATTTTTTTTATCAACATGACCTCACAAACATCTTTTAGCAAAGTAATGAATTTAATAGTGCTTGCTCTCCTTTTCAAAATTATTTGAAATCACTTTATCTTTTGTAGTACGACACAGCTCATTCATCATGGTGTGTTTTTGCTGGCATGGCGCTATGATTTGAAGGGTTGTAAGGAAGTTGTATAATAGTGATACTCATTTGATATGAAACTACCTTTCACATGTTTACTACCTCTTACTGAGCCTATAGATTATTCTAAGAAGCAGAAGACTTGTGAGATTATAATTAACACAAACTATTCAGGCCATCACTATTTAGATGTTCTCACCTCTTAATAGTGCATAGATGAAGGGACTTGTTTGGGTAAAATTCTTGGGAATCCCTGAACCTCCCAGATAAGCTGTGCACAGAGCTGAAATGTTGGGTTCAAGTAACTCAAAGATTCTTAATATTAAACAGAACTTGATGCCCTTTTGGCATAACCCTGCTTAATCATATGAATTGCTATCAAAGCTTTTGTCTCATTTTAGAGTTAGACTGTCATCTTCCTGATAGCGTTTGCACATTATAGTGAAGGCAATAATGTTTCACTCATTACTTCTCTCCTGACATTGTTCCCTCCATTTTCTTTTTCTTATCTTTATTTTATTCTTCACACAATAGAGTCTGATGAAGTCACTTGTAAAACAGACCTTTGCCAGGAGTAGCTCTGCAGTGCTGTGGTTAATTGGAAGTCATTTGTGGCTAGCTTTTCCTCTCTCTCTTTTTTCTACAGTAGAATAAGGCAAAGCTATTTGCGAAGTGTAAGGTTATTAAACAGAAAGACCCTATCACATAATAGTCATGGGAAATAAACTGGCTGCTGAAAGGTTTTAACTTTTGCTTGTTAAAGAGGATGTGCTTTTCATTGTTTACAAAATTGTCGATGGAAATCGTTCAGTACTTGTTGATTGCATTCATTTAGGAATCCATAGCATTTTCAAATTGCTTAACATCTAGCAACATTAATAAAATTCTGTTGTAAGCTGCTCTTCCTTGCACCTCAAAGAAGACTTGCCTTCCTGCGGTGAAGGAGAAGCATTTCAGTCATCCTGAACATTCCACTCTATGTCTTATGCAAAATCTTTCATCAACTCACTCATCATCAGTAACTGTGCAATAACGAATACATGTCTACTCAGAAGTAACTTGCATTGAGTTCAATAGGGCTTATTGTGCGTATAGGGCAAAGTGTACGTATAAGATTGCAGCCTAAACCACCGTCAAAGGACGCAACCCTACCCACCCTTATCTGTGAGCAATCCCCATTGAGCTCACTGCAACTTACTTTAAATCAAATATACATAGAATTGGATTTCACATCAGAATCAATATTCAGCAACATTATTCAATTAAAATTTCTATTCCACCCTACCTCAAGGACTCAGCATGACCCGTGGCTCACAAATCTCACTGTGGGTGAGAACTGCAAGTCATGAGAGTTTATAAACAGAAGGTGCTGGTCAAACAAGCGTGCAGTGCACTGCATTTTGGCTTTCTTTGTATATAAAGTTTGAACTGCTTTGCTGTAAGCCTGGGCTCCCAAGGACACACAAAAAAAGCTCCAATAAAAATGTGGGGGCAGTACACTGAATCTCAAGAGAAACTCACATTGTGTCTACACTGCACTGATCGAGAGTGGGCGGTGGCTATTCAGGCAATCTAGACACATACAAAATGTGTGGTGGAAGAACTAATTGAGAAGCTTGTGCCACTTCTAACAACCACACATACTGCCTTTTGAACATGTATCAGTGATGGGGGTGGGGACACTAGCCATTTTAAGTCAATCAGAAAATGATATGACTTTAGCAATTCTCATCTCAGGCTGACATTGAACCTATCCATATTGCCCTTAAAACGACTTACATTCTGTTTAAAAACGTGATTTTTAAGTCGTTTCGTTACGTGGTAGGGCACACTGAGCAGTACTTAAGTTTCATAGTGACTGCTTCCTCCATCCTCAAAGTGTTCACTGGTGTATTACAGGGTTAATTCCTTGACTCTTTTTCTTTAGTTTTTGTTTTGCAGGCTGCTTGAGTTATGGACACAGAAGTGGACGGGTCAAGCAGCCTGCAAAACATAACCGAAAGAAGAAGAGTCAAGGAATTAACCCTGTAATACACCAGTGAACACTCTGAGGACAGAGGAAGCAGTCACAATGAAACGTAAGTACTGCTCAGTGTGTCCTACCACATAATGAAATGACTTAAAAAAACACGTTTTTAAACAGAATATAAGTCATTTTAAGGACAATGTGGATTGGCTCATTGTGTAAACAACCCAGGTCTTTCTTAGTAGAAATCAGACTGTCTTTTTAATTATGCAAACGTAAATGCTACATTTGCTATAAACAGCCAAAGGTGCAAACACTAGGTGCAGTCGCCATCTTGGAACCTAATTCCTTGTACTTCTTGACAATTGCTCCATCTGTTCAATTCAGAAGATGAAATCCTGGATCGGATGAGATTTCATAACATAGAATTCTTTCTACTAGATCATTAATCCTTTCCTTCTCCTCCCCCTGCATTTTGTTTTGGTAAAAGACAGTCTCACCATATGTGGTAGAATAACCAGCAATTGGAAGAACATAAGAAAAAGGGGGATTGTGCCATCTAGTCCTGACTTCCCAGAACATTTCTTTGTCATGTTCAAATAAAATTAATGGCGTTTTTCTACGGCAATATTCTCTCCTTTATTTTGTGCCCATGTAATTATAAAAACCTTGAAATGCTTTGGTTCGGTATCATATTTTAGTAACAGCTTAAATATTTCTGATAATAAGGGCTTCTTAATCCTAATCACTTTTAAAACTCAGTAAATGTCCTTAAATATTGATTTGCTCTTAGCTATTAATTTACTACTTATCTTATTTGTAAAGATCTGAATGGGATAGGTAAGTTAATATAGTATTGTGAAAAAATGTATCCTGATATCAAAAGTATTTTGAAGCCATCATTCCCAGAAATCAGATTCAACCTGTTAGCTGACTCTTCTCATGTTCCAAGTCATATCAGAGATCTGTGAGAAATTATCTTCTGTATTTTCTGTTCCACATGGTTCAGATGATATCTATATGATGGAACTATGTGCGTTACCAAAATGATGTGGTTCAGCATTGCCTGGCCTCCAAAAGCCAAAGAAAAGGACCATTCAGCATATCCATGAAGTTTCTTTCTACAGATATTACTGGACTGATTAGGGCCTGGCCAGAGGGAAGATGTGCCCTCATAATTTCAAAATGTATGATTCAGGTACATGGAAATTATTGCCTTTCTGAAAATGGAAAACATTAAAGTAATAAAAACAACGAAGTATTATAATGGCACAAATGCATAAAAGGAAAGTTAACATCAGCGGATCTAAAAGATCTGGAAAAATAAAAAGGTTTTCTTTTGGTGTCAAAAAGATAACAAACCCACCCCATGTAAACTTCCCTGAGAAGAGACTTGTAGGTTAATATAGAAATTTGTACCTCTTACCTCAAAGACAACTAATGCTTTAAATGAGGACTGTCTTATTTTGCAGCACCTTTTAAAACCTGTAAAGCAGATTTAGAATAAAGCAAACCATTTTAATAGCTTATGGACTTGAAATGTTCAGAAATACTCTCTTTTTTCTGGAGTACAACTACAAGATTGTGTGTTAAAGGTGATGGCATTCCACCCTTTGGAATAAACTTGGCAAGTATTGTAAGCTCTACTGCTTTGTGATTTCAGATAAAAGAAGCTATTTATATCTGAGTGCTGCTCCAACAGGAAAGTAGCTCATCACATCCTGTGCTACAGGTATTTAATGTGAATTGAACAATTCAATTAAAAAGAAAAGTACTACTCACCATGATGGTTCCCTTATATAGCTTTATGACGAAACTTTTACTGCATCTCAAAGAACTGTAGAGCTGAAAGCCTGACTTAACTATCCTGATGCAAGCTATCTGTAGTTTTGAGACTGTTTTTTAGACAGAGCTAGTGAATCTTTGAGATTTATCAGGGATTCCACGTACCTGTTGGAAAGTTAACATGTTTATCTTCAAACAGTGTTTTGTATCATACAATTACTACTAGTAGGTTATTTTTCACACCTGTAAAAGTTGGATATGGAGGAAAAGAGAAGGGCCAGTGGGTGCAATCCTGCCCACCCTCTCTAGCTTTTGCTCTATATGTGGGTGGAATGAGATAAGAGGAAGCCCCCCCCCCCAAAAAAAACAGCAAAAACACATATAAGTAATGAAATGAATGTAAGTCTAATAAATGAATAATGAAACAAATGTTACTGTAAAGTTTGAATAATGAATCAAAAGAAGCATTTTATAATGAAAACGAAAAGAATAATGAAACCAAAAAAATTCTGGCATGCTTTTACGAGTCATTGTATCTGTTCACAAAAAACAGACCATAAAATATACATTTTTGTCTGAATCATATTCATTAAATATTTTTGGGGGGGGCTATTCAGCATCACTTGCAAAAGTGATTGACAGAAGGTTATCTAGTGATGATATTGCACTTGCAAGTGTTAATTGTAATACTGCACAAAAGGTATGCATTTAGATCTTGAATTTTATTGGTTGTGGGTGGGTGTGCTTTGGCTATTTGTAGTGAACTGCTGCTTAGCATGAAGCAAACATGCAATGCTTAATTGTTTACAAGGGATATAGCCATTTAAAGCAAGCTGCCCTACATTAGTTTATCTTGGTAAATTTTAATTACATGCTGGAGGTCCAGTGCCTCATTGTTGCATATTTGTGAACAGCTAAAAGTGAAGAGAAAGAAGAAGGAGGGAGGGTACAAACAGATTTCACATAATTGCTGTTGCCTGAGAAACCATTTTCCTGTTGTCTGGGCATGTTCCGAGAAGCTAGATCAATTGGAGTCACAACACTAATCTGGATGTGTGTGTTTTTGGCAGAAGGGAAAAACAAGCAGAAGAAAAAAAATACTTGGGGATAAAAAACCGAAGAGGAAAATTTAAATATCTAAGCCATCTTCCCCCCCCCCCTTATGTTCCATTCGTTTGTTAACCCCCTTGTAGAGTATTTGTAAATTCATATAAAGATAGAGGCAAAATCAGGGTTAACACTGTAGATAGCCCTTAGCCCTGGTGTATAGACTGGGATTGAGCCCTTAGCTCTAGTGTATAGATTAAGCAGGTAAGCAGACTACTGAGGCTATGTTTTCAAAGTGGGCGGCAACTTCCTTCAGGAGGTTGTGTTGTCTCTAGGAAAGGGCTCTGTTTTCTCTGTCTCATACAGTACAATGGCCCAGACAGACAACCATTTCGCTATTCCAATCGACCTCAAATCCTTCTCACTACTTGGCAGGATAAATCAGATGACTAAGCTATCCCTGGGTGAGCTCATGACAGGGTATTTTGGTCATGAGCTCAGAGTCACAGAGCTGTATTCATCCTGGTTGTTCGAAAAACCAAATGTAATCCAAGTTCTGTGGGTGTTTCTTTTTAATTTTTCTTTACTGGGAGGGTGGTGGTCTCTTTTGGGATTGTATTTGTAAACTCCTTCTTTCTACTGATTTACCTGTGCAGTCCTCACAAAAGTTGAGAGAGTGATGCTAGTGAAATGTATGATTTCTGCTAGCACTGATTGGTATTTTAATTGATCAGTGACAGCGTACAAGACTATTCAAAGATTCTCAATTAACTAGATCTGCTTTAAATATGTGCTTCCTCTCCAATCTTGTTTTTACAGTTACTTAGCTATTCTTTTGTCAGATGATCCTGTTCACACTCCAAAGCATTTTTAACTGCTTTCTTTTGCCCTGCTGGTGACAGGAGTATATACCGTACTGTTGTTTTTGTGTATAGCTGACATGGTACCATGAATGGATGACTGTTCTGCTTGGATTTAGGAGAGAGAGGTTTAATTTCAGATAAGCTACAGGGTGTCTAGCAGAAGACACAATTTCCTTGCTTCGGCTTTTAATGTACACTGAATGCATGCACATACATTTGATGAGATAAAGGTTATGAAACGCTTTGCACATCAAAAATGCTTAGGAAATTATAGGCAACCAGTGTGATGGTGCCATTCCAGCAACATCAGCACAAGTAGAGTTTGTGTTGTTCATAGCTAAAGTGGCTTGAAGTGATAGACAAAAGTTTATGCATTTGCCAAATCCTGCTATTAAACATTGTTTGTGCAGCATTGGGGAATAATTGGGGTTTAAAGGGAGGGGCAGTGTACTAGAAGGATGGAGGAACTCTCACATTTGTTCCCCATCCAGCCGTCAGACATTCGTTGGATTCCTCTGGATGGGTGAGGTTTGCCATCAGCAAAGAAAAGGGCAAAATGCGTAGGATAATTACATCAGCAGGCATGGCTGCCATCATCTGCCAACATCTGATCCAGGAAAGACATGGTGAAGGAAAATTTATTCCCCCCCCCCCACCTAAAGCTGGTTCCTCACCCCTGGCCTAAAAGGTCATACTTGTGCCATGCGATACCTCCAAAGGTATACCTACGCTACAACCTTATATTGGTTTTATACTAGTAAATGTGTCGTGACATCTCCATCCTCCATCTGAGGATGCTGAGGGCCAAATCAGACATTGATTTAAATCCTTATCTAGGAGCTACATCCAACCCAGATCTTAAAATCCCGACCCTTCACAGGGGGCTAGAGTAAAAATGGTTGTAGGAAAATATAGCTGCTAGATATGGATTTAAAGTAATATCTGTTTTGGTCCCGAGAATTCTTCCTTCGAGATCTTGAATGCTTTCACCAAACTTCAGTTCCCAGTTTTCCCTGAATAGAGGAAATGAGTGTTTGTTTCCCCTATTTCCTAGCTGTTACATTTCTGGTTCCATACACTAGTAATTACTGTGTACATAGTACAGAAGAGAATATTATCTCAGTTCATATATTCAGTTGCCTGCCAAGTACAGAACTCCTTAAAGATCCTCCATAATTCCAGAGCCTTTAGCAAGAACATACCCTCTTAAACTTAATCTGCAGCCACGAGGATTAGAACTTGCTTTACATTTTTTAAATCAAAACCTCTGGTGTTCTCTGGATACGATGTTGCCTAGAAGCAAATGTCTACAGTTCACAACATGGCTGTTGTGACTATGCTGTAAATTCGTGTCCACGTTTTTGGAAAATAAGGCCTATGCAAATGTCTGTTACTGTTTTCAATAGAAAGAAATTGGACAATGAAATTCAGCAGGAGGATATACTTATAGGCAGTTTAGGTCTCCACACTGCATCCTACAATGAGCATACATATTTAATTTTAGCCAGTTTGTCCCAATGAATCAATCTTACCTTGACCAACCCCTTGTTAATCTAATCCAGGCAGTGAGTCATTCCATTTCTTTGAATTATTTCTTTTTCTTCCAGGCAGCCATTTTTTCCTCTGCTTCTTGTGCAAGAAAATAACTTATACTGTCAATGATTTTGTTTCCTTAAATGAAATTTTGCTTACTAGAGCAGCCTCAGGAAAGGTACATCTCATTCATCTAGTCTATGAATGCCGACATTCCCATGCATACGCTTCCAAGAATGTATGAATCCCTTGTATATTGTTCCTGTTCTCTTCCTTTTCTCTTCATGCGGCTTACAATCTGCAATTTATGTTTTTGTTCATTTTTTCCGAGCTTTAAGCCTGAACACTTACCATGGTGGAGTGCTTGCCAACATGTATAATCCCACTTACTTCTACTAAGCAATAATTATAGGAAATATATGAGTCATGAACTTGAATTGTTAATTTATTTGACTTTGTTCCAGTCTATATTGTAATACACTAAGGAATATCTAGGGGGGCAATTTGGGGGTGGGGGTGGGCAGTGAAGCCTCTGACATAGTGACTGGGTTGTAGACAATATGACTACACACCATGGGCAGCCAGCCATGGTGGGTTATCATGTTGTCCAAACCCAGGCATTTTCTAAAGGATGGCTTATTTTTTGTGAATAAACAATCTGTTTTTGTGGGTTGTCAGGATCGGCTACAAAGCCGCTTGGCAAGAGCAACAGAGAAGCCCATGCCAACCCTCTGCCAATGCCCAAATGATATTTGGAAGACCATCACTCATTCGTCACCTGTTTCAGGAGTACACAAATGTGTTGTTGCTATTGTTGTTATTTCCCATTCTTTTGCAAGTTCACTTTTGTCTGTCTGATATGTGTAGACTTGCATGGTCAATCTCCTTGTCAAAAGGGAGCGCCAAAGTGGAGTAGGTAACATACGAGAAATTTGTCAAGACAAGGCTGCATATATGCTAATTTGTGCACAATTGCAAAGAACCAGGGGAGAAATAATAATTAGCCTATATGCAGACATGTTGTTAATTCTCTTGTATGTTCCCTACACGGCATTGGCCTCCCCTTTGCAGCTGCCATGTGCAAGGACATTGACTAGGCAAGGTTACACATACCAGACAGGTGATAGTTTCTCTTACAAAAAAAATGAGCACATTTGCCTACTCCCAAAGCATCCCCTAAAAAATGCAGTGAATGCAATCGGAGTGGAAGGGGCTGGGATGAGGAGACAAGTCCTGCCACAATGGCACCTGGGATACATGGAGCTGGCTGGAGGACTGAGGGGGGAGGAGGGGGGAGATCAAGCCAGAGCAACTCCGATTGTCTGTCGGGCATACCATGGATTGTTCAGTGAACAATCAATCCAATGTGGCTTGTTTGCAGGTGGCTTAGTGTGGCATGCAAACCAGCACAATGTCATAGGAAGACAATGCAGGCAAAGGCTCTCTGTCATTGATTGAGTTTCACTGATCCTAGAAGGGAAGGATCTAGGGAAGTTGGGGAGGAAAGGCAGAGGGAAGGAGTAGCTAATGGCCTAGGAAGGCAGTAGGTCAAGGTAAGCAGGAAGCATATAGAAAAGGCAGTTTATAAAAGGGAGTGGTTTGAAGGAAGAAAAGAGTGCAGAGTCAGTAGCTTACAGGGGAAGACAAACAGGAAAAACAAAGGGCAGTAAAAGGAGGCGGACCACCTTGAGACCTTGAGTGTGTATTCTCAAACCTAGGTTCACTACATTCAGATGTTGAAGTGCAATGTGTAGAAAATGGGGTTTTCTTGACCAGGCTCCTGATATCACTTATATCTGCCCTGGACAATCGTGTTGGCCAATCAGAGGACCTGATTTTCACTCTCTTTCCCATTCTGTGGCAGCAATTGGCTGACTTGCTTTAGTGTCACATGAAGAATCATAGAATCATAGAATAGTAGAGTTGGAAGGGGCCTATAAGGCTATCGAGTCCAACCCCCTGCTCAATGTGAAATCTACCTTAAAGCATCCCTGACAGATGGTTGTCCAGCTGCCTCTTGAATGCCTCTAATGTGGGAGAGCCCACGACCTCCCTAGGTAATTGGTTCCATTGTCATATTGCTCTAACAGTCAGGAAGTTTTTCCTGATGTCCAGCCGGAATCTGTTTTCCTGTAATTGAGCCCATTATTCCACGTCCTGCATTCTGGGTTGATCGGGAAGCGATCCTGGCCCTCCTCTATGTGACAACCTTTCAAGTATTTGAAGAGGCAGGCAAAGCCAGTCTGTCATTGGCTGACCTGCTCTGATTCTAGAGGGGCAAGTATGGGGTTGGAACACACATAGTCTCAGGCTGGTCATTAGACGAGGTCCTGAATTTACTTCATATTTCATTACAGTGCCTGTATAATTGTGCTTATGGGGCTTACTCTTGAAGTATGCAGTTAGTATAGGGAGCAAAACATTTCCACTAAAATAATCTGTATGCCACTAGTGCATATTTATTTATCTATTTTTATTATCTTATTATCTTATGGAAATGGTTAGAGTTTGGAATGTAGAGTGATACTAGTATGACTATTGTGTAAGATGTGTTTTACTGATCTTTATATTTCAGTTTTATCGGATTCAGTAATGCATGACCCTGGTGCACTTACTTAACCCTCCTAAATTGTATGTCCACAGGCATAAATCTGACCCTGGCTGATAAGCTTCTCTGTCAGAAGTCACAATTTTCTGAAATAATAAGCCTATTGGGTGTATTTGATCTGTAGAAACCAAGAGCATTAAATTAATTCTAATTGAATGCATTTAATATTATATAATAATATTGAATGCATGAGCTTCCAGCAGTCAAAGCAAATATAATTAAGTGCTTTCTTTTAATACAAGGGGATGTCATGATGTTAACAAAAACACCAGCTTGAAAAAAGCATTTCTTGCAAACCCAGTATTAATGGCATATTAATTATTAATGGCCCATTCCTTTAGTAGCCTATCAGGTACTCTTTGGCTCTGACATTACTGCAAACCATAGTTTATTCTAACCATAGTATATAAACAATACAAACAAAGGATACAATAGTTTTAAGGTTCCAAATGAATCAGTAAACCATGGTTTAGAGCTACTTGTCTTTCTGTTTTGTTTTGTCTGCTTAGCACTTCATTCTTTGGGTTTCTGATAGCAGAGCAAAAACTACATCTCTGGTTTTTTCTCCAGACATGCCAGATCTCATCCCAAACCATTTGCAAGTGGTTTGTAAACAATTTCAAAGCATTGGGGTTTTTTTATACTGATAAGTTAGCTAACTGCAAACTATGGTTTGTAAAAGCTTTCATAAATATTGTTTCTAATTTGAACTATTGGGTCACTTCAGATTTAACATTCCCAGTTCTTCTTCTTGGGGTCAAATGTGCTGTAGGCTCACATGCTCCACGGACTCTTCTTTGTTTTGTGGACTCTCCCTCCCTTCCTTATTTGATCAAACTATAATTTGCCAGACATTCAAACTGAGCACATTTTTTGTTTACAGATACCTGTGGAAGATGGGATATTTACCTTTTTATGATCCCACTGCTCTCACAACCAAATGTGGAAGACTGGATTGGTTTTCTTCTAATCCCACCTAGAGCCACCAAAATGTCGCTAATTAAAATTGAAGCCTATTTCCTTATTCTCTAATTCCTGTTGCAACCATTTACATGCCTACAGAAACCTTATCCCATGAGCACACTCTCAGTAGCGATGCTCTAGGCTCTATGCATGGGATAAACAGACAAGTGGATGCATTTAAAAGTTAAAATGTGTTATTTTATGTAAACTTATTAACATATTGGGATGTTCAGTTGGTTAAATATTGGTTAAAGTATTGTATAGTATTTATATCCAGCGTTTTAGCCAAAAAAGGCTCCCAGAACAGCTTACAAAGGTAAGTAGAATGACAGTCCCTCCCTTCAGGCCTTCAATCTAAATTTCAGACATGACACACGAGGGATAGAGAGGGAAGAGTTATATAATGAAAAATAGTGATGGTGAAGTTTACTCATTCTTCTTCCCATCTCCTCTGACCCAGTCCCAGCAGCAAGAGTGTGGGGTAGTCGGGAGAGGAAATTATGACAGTCAGTGGTGTAGTGTGGAAAATTGACCAAAACTGGCATTTTTTTCTAACATTTTTCCATTGCTCTATTTTTATGTGGGGGAAATTTCCGCTTTATAAGTTCATTCGTAAAAATGAATGTATGCTAATTGCAAATACAATATTAGACAGTCTCAATTGCAAATACAATATTAGGCAAGCTTGTATATCTCAAATTTGCAATTAATGTTTTTCAGTTGATTTTTTTCATTCTAATGGAGCTAATAAATAGTGACAGCGAAACTGAAGATGCTCCAACAACCTTAGTACAAAAGAGTTAAACTTTGCTGAACTAGATGAGTGGTTGTCAGCATCTTATGCACATTTCTTTGGGTTGCTAAAACTAATTAATGTGTCAACAGTTTTCAGTACTTCCCCCCCCCCCCGAAATTTAAATAATGTAAGAGAAAGACGTGCTATTTTTACAGGTATTCCAATAAAAAATTCTACATAATGCTAAAAACAAGAGGAAGAATAAGCAAATAAACCATGAAAAATAAAATGCCAGGGTGAAAATTATCTTCATTGCAAGCCAATTTTGACACTTTGGGGACACTGTAACAGGTATGGATCCCCCAAAGGATCAAAATTAGTGTGCAAACAAGCTAATTGTAACCCCTTTGGCTCTCCAGAGCATCTCTCGATACCATTTTTACACACACATGCGCACACACACACACATACTTTTTGTAGGGTAGTATTGCCTGCGCTGTGGGATCTGCATGCGTTTCGTAAACTGTGTGCTGCCCACCCCTGTTCTAGCCAGAAACCTCTCACGAATGATCTTCTAACACATCCTTAGCTGCTAGCCCATTGGGCTATTTTTAAGAGCCAGTGGGTGGCTATCTGCCCATTGGTTGTTAACTGGTGATTAACACAACCTGCTCTTTTTTAAATTCTCCTGTTGAGTATAAAAACACCTGGTCCAACTGTAAAGCTGCCAAGGTTCATAACCTTCCTCATAATGCGATAATAAGAGTTGTACTGGCACTTGGCAAACTGCCAACAGCGGACCTCATATACAAAAATATAACTGTTAGACCTGAGTTACAGAGAACATTTACTTCTTCGTGGTCTCTGTGCATTCCCGCATATGGGCTTCGTGCCTGCGCGGAGCCCATATGTGTGAATGCACAGATGACCACTCGAAGAACTACAGTTACAGGTAAGCAACATGACTATCTCTTATGGTTATAACTAGTGTTGAGCTGAAATTTCGACCATTCCATTTTCAGCATTTCATGAGCGGTGGGGGGAACGAAAACTCAGGCGAAAGAGGCTGGGAGAGGTGAGAATTTTGGAGAAGTTTTTCCTTAGCGAGTTGTTGAGGGGGTCTCCTATATCTATTTTTATTTTTTTCAAAACACCCCCGGCACTTGCAGGAGCCCAATAGTTCTTCCCGAGTGCTTATTGGAGAGGGAGAGTTACATAATCTCCAATAGCATTCACTTAGAATTGCTGGGCTCCTCCAAATGCCGAGTTAAGTGGGGGTAGGTTTTGTTGTTGTTGTTCTTTGTTTTGAAAAGCTAAAAATATAAGAAGCCCCCTCAGCATCCAGCTACTTTTTAAAAAGGTATGTTGAAACCCTGGCCCTCTCCTCAAGGAGATAATTCTCTGAATTCCCCCCTCCTCCCTGTGAAAGAGGCAGAAAAAACAATCCCCCTTTCGCAGGGAGAGAGAAAGTTCCTGAAAATAAGGGGCAGGATTCAGCCCAGCACTAGTTTTAACCACTTATAATCACAGCAAAGCTATAATTCACAGCATACTTATGTTTACCTCAGAATTCACTGTTTCTCCATGTTCCCACTTTAGAGATTGGAATTCACTTCAAACTGGCTTGAGGTCCACTTTGCAGACAAACTATAGTTTGCAAAAACCATAAGTTTCCAAGTTTGGGCTATAATGGAAAACTTGGATTTTCTCAAATAACAAAAGGAAACAAGCAAGGAAGAGGATGGAGTGCATGAGGCAACAGCACATTCCCAATCCTCCAAATCATTGAGTGAGTTCATATGTAACATCAAACAATGGTTATCTTTGGGCTTTCCTGCTTCCTTCTCTACTTTGCCCCCCACCCACCCCAGGTTTCCAATTTCAAGATCAAAACTGAATTTGCAGATTTGGATGTAACTGTAAACTATTCTTTGCTTCAACCAGGAAGTCAAGAAGAGAATTTGAGTGTAGAAGAGTAGGAGAAAGTGAGAGCATGAACCCAAGGCTTACAACTGATGGCCAAATCATATTTGGGCTATCATCACCAAACTCCAAACAATCCTATTATGTTGGACATTTCAACAAAGAATGCAATTTCTATCATAGATTAAAACAAGAAGAACAACAAAGCTAATATTGGAAAAGAGATTAGTATCTCGAGTAGTCATGTTCAAACTGTAGAATTGTTGTTTTTTAACAAGGAAACAACTTAAATAAGAAATTGTACAGGTGTGCATATGGATATGTGTGATTTGTGCATGCATTTAGGAGGTGGGAGGAGAGGTTGGATTTCAGCACAAGTTTCAAATTTTGTGCTGAGCCCTGATTAATCCACGTGCCTGTCAATTGACCTGCTGAGTGATATTATTTATTTATCAGTTTATTTATAGGAATGTATAATGCCTTTCATCAGAGATTCCATGGCATTTCATTAGGGTGACCAGATAAAATCCAAGTCAGGGCTCATGTAACTTTAACAGTTGTAGAGAAAAGAGAATTTCAGCCAGTGTCATTTGTATGCAATTAGTTCCTGGTGAAATTCCCTCTTCATCACCACAGTTAAAGTTGCAAGGGGCCTGCCTTCTTTTGTATCTGGTCACTCTAGTATAGTGCCTGCAACTTTAACTGTGGTGATGAAGAGGGAATTTCACCAGGGACTAATTGCATACAATTGACACTGGCTGAAATTTCCTTTTCTCTACAACTGTTAAAGTTACATGAGCCCTGACCTGGATTTTATCTGGTCAGCCTAATTTCATGAAACGTTATCATTTCTAAAAGACCAAACACAACAATAAAATAATAGGTAAAAGCAGCAAGAAAACAAGCATGTTCTCCAAAATAGTTTAAATAGTTTAAAGACCTGGGACAATGAAATGGTTCCTAATAGAGAACAACAGGGGCACCAGGCAAGCCTCCTTGGGGAGCGAGTGCCACAATCAGGGTGCCAATTCTATGTATTGAAGACAATGGGATTTAAGCTGCCTAACTGTGCAGCCTAAATTGCAGACTACGTGGTTAGGCTCAAAGGTACTGCTAATTTCAGATAGTAATGAAAGTGCATGAATGCCAAATGGAGATGATCTCATTTAAACCAATAAGAAGCTCGAGGGGAAAAACGGAAAACAGATTGAAATCCAAATAATAAAATCTATAATAGGACATAACAATGCAAATTACTCAGGGAAGAGTTTTTCCATGTGTGGGTGCCTTATGTCATGAAAAGACATATACAGAAACTGCAATCTGTTCAACTATTTGAATATTGGAAACACAACTTTCCCCCAAGTATATGAACTTGGAATGGGCTAAACAGCCATGAATATGAATGTGTTTTCTACTTTTGTGTGAAAATTCAAAATGAGGTGTCTATGCCAGTTTGGTGTAAAAGTGAGGATTTTCAGTTGGATCATCTTTGCAAGGATTTTTATTTAGCGATATTTATATACACACATCACATAAAGTGGGTTTTTAAAAGCTCCATAAATAACATTAAAAATATTGTAAGACTAATACAGACACTGTAAAAACACTTTAAAAATTAGTGTCCCTGTAATTATACACTTTGGTTGAGATTCAAGAAGAAGGTGCATATGTTTACAGATCTTTTCCTTCCCTAGGAAACATTATGTGTGCAAGGCTCTGAATCATGGGATTTGTCTATATGGCATGGATTCAGGGGCTGATCTATTTGAGTCAATAAGTTTTTCATACTTGGATCCAGCTCTAGGATGCTTTAAGAAAAAAATAAGCCAATCATGTTTCGCATTGGAATTGCTGTCAACACACATCTTTACTCCAAGCAGCTTGTCTCATTCCAAATATATACAATTCAGACAATATAAATCCATGGCACATTTTGTCCTGACCTGAATAAAGTAACATGTGTCAGATAAAAGATGACATTCTCAACCTTACTGATATATTGAAAGCAAATAAATCACTGGGCCCAGATGGCCAACGTAACATCCCATGATCATCCCATGAAGTTGATTGGTGGGAGATTCAGGACCGATGAAAGGAAGGACTTCTTCCCACAGCACATAGTTAAACTATGGAATTCATTACCACAAAATGTAGTGATGGCACGAATTTGGATGACTTTTAAAAAGGGTTGGATAAATTCCTGGAGGAGAAGGCTATCAATGGCTACTAGTCCTGAAACTATGTGCTACCTCCAGTAGCAGAGGCAGTCTCTGTTCACCAGTTGCTGTTGCACTCATGTCCTGCTTGTGGATTCTCCATTGGCAGCTGGTTGGCCACTGTGTGAACAGAATGTTGGACTAGATGGACCCTTGGACTAGATGATCCAGCAGGGCTCTTACTTTCTTAATTATCTCTATATAGAAGATTGAGAGTTTTTTCAAGAAGTTGACTAGGGCCATCCAATAAGATAATAGCCAAGGTGAGATTGGAACCAAAGACTTCCTGACTCATAGCTGTTGTTTTCTCAGATTTGATACACAGTTACCTGGGAGTAAGCTCCATTGATATAAGTAAAATGTATAATGTGTTAGCTACATAGCAGTGCCCCACTCCTCTCTCCACTAGGCTTTATACATACATTTTTCTGGATCAAGCTTCTATTCCGTCCTTTCAAAATGAGAATAATATTATTTTTCTGGGGATGGTATGATAAAAATATTAAAGATGCATGGAGCTCCACTATGATAATAGAAATCATACATCTATCTGAAATAGGTACAACCTCCAAGATTTAATTTAACGTATGAAATAGCTAAAGGAGGCAGTGTTCAAAAGATAAGAGGAATGATTCTAAAGTCAGGCTACTTAGAGACATAAAGATGGTTCAAAGGAATGATGTAAACATGCAATCAGAAATGTTATGGTTTTATTTACTGTTCTATTAATATCCAGTTCTCCTTTTTGTGACCCCATCACGTAATAGCAAGTCTGTCTGGCTTTTTACCTAACTGCAGCCTACTTATGGGCTGTAAGAAGAGTCAAATTGAAATGTTCACCACATCTTTCAAAAGTAGAAAGTTGGGATTCAGAGGGGAAAGAGCAACAAATATTTACATATTTTTGCCTCTTTATAATGAGCCATTGTGGAGATTTCAATGTTTCCCTTTTAGCAAACTGTTTCAATATCTATACCTCTGAAGATTTCCAGTGATTAAGCACATTTTAAAAATGCATGCTATTAATAACTAAATATTCAAAACAAGTTGCCAAAGTTGATATGAAGCAGAACAGCTAGAACATTTTAATTCCATTGTAGACACAAGCATGTTGTAGATGCAAGATTAAATCTTCCTACGCTTTGTTAATTAAATCTAGAATAACTATCATCCCTGTGAAGAAACACTGTATTTTTATCTATTTATGTTTTCTAGTGTTTATATTCTGCAAGTGACCTCTTAATAAGGTTATAAAGTATCTGAATACGCCAGAAGTTTGGCTTTGCCTCTGTGTGTTGGCATAAGACAGTTGTGGCTGCTTTAGTTATTGTTGCTATTAAAGGGAGGCTTCAAGCTTTCAATAAAGCTGATAAAGGAGCAAACTTTCCCTGCTGGAAGAGGACCTGAAGATAACAGGGTTTGCAATCCTTAAAACATCTGAATCATCCTAGAAACCAGAAGCAGCAGGAAGAGCTTAATACAGAGGAAGGATGCTGTACACAGCATCAATTCCTGGTTGTAAAGGGTTGCCTGAGGGGAAAGCTCTTGAAAGTTTATTTAGCTTGGGAAAACTCTTACATACTAGGAACAGTATCTGGGCATATTTAACCTAAGTACATTTAAGCAATGTCAACCTGTTACACTGCCCCTTTATTCCGTCATGTAAATGATTCCCTTAATAAATATCTTAATGTTGTTCATTTTATAAGATTGTCTCAAGTGGTGGTGTCAATCCCTGCCTATGACCAGGTTTGCACAATCACAGTGGGGGAATAAGCCACAATGGACTTGCATAATTGCCCTCCCTGGCACGTATGTGAACCCAAGCAGCATGGCTTGTTGGAGTGGGCAGAAATGCAAGAAACCATGCTGCCCAGATTTGCATGAAACGACAAATCACAGTAAGCTGGGCACCCACGGATGCCGTGCAAAAATGGTGCTGATGGGTGCCCAGCACAATGCAACAGCGCCTCCCCAGCTAAATTAAACCAATGCGGCCTGTTGTGTCATGCAAACCAGCCCACTGAGTTTCTACACGGTTTATAGATGACATACCTTAACTGTAAGGTCTATTTGTGAACTTTATTAAAAACAGCTGCAAGAGGTTCCTCAGATCCACCTATTGAAAAGGGAAAATAGGTGATGTTTCATCACAGACTCATTGAAATCAATAGGTCTTGAAAGCCCATGTGCTTATGTGCTGGATTGCAACTCATGTTCCTTGCCTAGGGTGACCATATGAAAAGGAGGACAGGGCTTATGTAACTTTAACAGTTGTAGAGAAAAGGGAATTTCAGCCGGTGTCATGTCTATGCAATTAGTACCTGGTGAAATTCCCTCTTTATCGCAACAGTTAAAGTTGCAGGTACTATACTAGAGTGACCATATACAAAAGAAGGCAGGGCCCCTGCAACTTTAACTGTTGTGATGAAGAGGGAATTTCACCAGGAACTAATTGCATACAAATGACACCGGCTGAAATTCCCTTTTCTCTACAACTGTTAAAGCTACAGGAGCCCTGTCCTCCTTTTCATATGGTCAGCCTACTAGTGACAGATAATCTTTTCTCCGGAGAATTGAAGTTGGTATGCATACTCATACTATTATCATCTTTGTCCTCAGGTTTTATAAAGCTGTTTGGCCAGAGATGACACTGGAACAAAAGTGATATAATAATGGTGTACCATGAAAAATCATGCCTCTACCATATCACTTCAGATACTTGTACCATGTAATCCTATGCATGTTAATTAGGATGTAAGGCCTGTTGAGTCCACTAGGATTTACTCAAGGTCCAAGTATATGTGTGTAGGACTGTAGTCAAAAGCAAAGTGCTACTTTAGCCACAAGTATCTGAATGATGAATGTTTGCATAGGCATAGGACTGAAGTCTTAAAACACTATTGCCTCTATTTCTGCAGATACCTAGTGCACATTGCTTTGAAAAAAGACTTAAGCTTTTCAGTCTTATCATGCCTCTTGCTTTCTTTAAATAATTGGTCCCATGTGGATAAAAAGACTTAATGATCTGCTTAATGCAGCAGGCTTTTATGTCTCAAATCAGTTTGAATGGCCAGGTAACACATGCAATAAATGGCAGACTCCAGGCAGCACAAACCTCATCTGGCAGATGTTTAATAATCTTTTCGTGCATGAGAGATTTGTTTTCACATCTAAAAAAGGTAATTCAGATATTGCCTTGATCTATGTTGGGATAGTAATCCTAAACTAGTAGCTTGTCATCCTAGCACATAAACCTATGTCTCAGAAGTACTTAAAGGAGGTTTTTTGTGGGGGGGGGGGGGGTTGCAGCCACCTTAAAATACTCTGATTTAATTTATAGTGCTCTTTTAGTGGAGGCTCTTTTAGAGATTACACTTGAGTAGTCCCATTACCTAGTCATTATTTATTTATTTGATATATAGAAAAATTTTATTACAGCCTATTGGCCAGCAGTACATAATTTAAAAATACATAATAAGGACTGGTATTAAAACACTTAAAATAGAAAACATTTTAAAATATGTATATACCATTTATATACTGGGGAAGAATTCATAATTATCTGCAGTAGTGCATAGGCAAGCCATTGCTGCATATTCAATGGGGGAGTGGGGGAGAAGCAAAACACACAGTTCCTATGTTTGCTATGAAATTTTCACGAGAGCAAATGTCCAGGGCCAATGTGGAGATTCATATTTCAGCAAGACATCTGAGGAATTCTGCTTGAAGCAAAAATAATTGAAGAAAAGCTACTGAAATGCCTTGGGGTGGGCGTGTTCTATATACCCCTAGCTGGGATCTGTAGAAAATACCGTATTTCATCGAATCTAAGACGCCATCGAATCTAAGGTGCACCTTAATTTCAGGGCCACCAATAGGTAAAAAACTTTGCGTCGATTCTAAGATGCACCCCGTTTTCAGACATGCTTATATTTGAAAAAAAGTGCATCTTAGAATCGAAGAAATACTGGAGGGATGAATCATGCTCGTAGGCCGGGCAAGGATCCTTTGTTGCTGCTGCTGCTGCTCCTCCTCTGCGTTTTCTTCTCCTCCTCTACTGCCGCCACCGCCACCGAATACCAGGAAGGGGTGCAAGAGCAAAAGCAGGGCGGGCGGGGGCAGGCAAAGGCGGTAGAGGAACCCAGGCGAGGGAGGAGTGGCGGCGGCAGCTGCAAGGAGGAAGAAACGACAAGCGGGAAGGGGAGGGAACGAAAGAGCATGGCGAGCCAGGCGGAGGCAGCGGCCGCAGCAGCAAGGACCCGCATGCGCCCCCCCCCCCAGCGACTCGGCTTCCCCACTTACCTCCATCGCGCCCCAGTCCTCGCTGCCAGCGCGCGGGATCGCGGCCTACGTCATAGTAATGCCACGTTTCCAGACATCCCCTACCACTGCTGCCATCGCCACTGCAGAATCCCAGGAAGGGATGAGATAGCAAGAGTGGGGCGGGTGGAGGCAAACAGAGGCGGTAGCGGGGCCCAGGCGAGGGAGGGGCGGCGGGAGGAGGAGGAAGAAGTGACAAGCGGGAAGAGAAGGGCATGGAGAACCAGGCGGAGGCAGCAGCCGTGAGGACCCGCATGCCCCCCCGCGACTCAGCCTCCCCACTCACCTCCATTGCTGCCCTGGTCCTCGCCGCCAGCGCTGCTGGGAGCAGCTTCCCCAGCCTGGAAACACGGTGTTATTACAAAGTATGCTGTGATCCCGCATGCTGGCGGTTAGGACTGGGGCGGCGATGGAGGTGAGTGGGGAGGCCGAGTCGCTGGGGGGTGCATGCGGGTCCTCGCTGCCTCCGCTGCTGCCTCCGCTGCTGCCTCCACCCTGCTCTTCCTGCTTGTTGCTTCTTCCTCCTCCCCACCGCTGCCACCACTCCTCCCTCGCCTGGGCCCCGCTACCGCCTCTGCCTGCCCTCGCCCACCCTACTCTTGCTCTTTCACCCCTTCCTGGGATTCAGGAGTGGCGGCGGCAGCAGCGGTAGAGAAGAAGGTCTGGAAACGCAGCGTTACTACAAAGTAGGCCGCGATCCTGTGCGCTGGTGGCGATGGAGGTGAGTGGGGAGGCCGAGTCGCAGGGGGGGTATGCAGAGCCACTTTGTAAAGGCTCTGTGGGGGGGGGGTGTATCTTCAACCCCATTCCAGCGCTGGAGAAATATGGGGGGGGAAGTGCATCTTAGAATCGAGGAAATATGGTATAAATTCAGGCTGTTAGTCACACTGTGCTGTGAGTATTATTTGCTGGATGTAGGAAACTCTCCTGCCTGGTTCTTGTTTGGGTGGTGCCTCTGAGAAATTGCATGGGAAATTTTGATTAGATCAGATTTGTGGGGGGATGGGAGGGGGAGAGAATGGGTTTACACACCACTAAGGTTGCAATCCTGTATAATAGATATGTGCACTTACACCGCTACTGCTTGGACTCGGACCCTCATTCAGTGTTTTGGAAAGTGGTCCACTTCTGTTCTGACCAAATCAGAGTTTGTCTTCTTCAACTTTGTACTGAACCCAAGCTGAGGTTCAGAAATCTGGGGGGTTGTGTTTCCCACTGACTATCACAGGGAATTAAAAAATGGCTATGACTTTATTTCTTGGCAAAATTGGGTGTACATTGCAGGGATAGTTGCCCAAGCGGATTATGCCTGTCAAATTTTAGAGTGATCCTAAACATGTTTACCTGGGAATAAGTCCAATTGAACTCATTGAGTAGGATTTACTGTGAGTTTCCCTTTGCAAGACTCCAGCTGTATTCCATGAAGCTTATGGCTAAGTAAATATGCATAGGATTGTGCTGTAAACATACTATCGGTCAAAGCTCCAATGTACCAAATATTATAGAAAAATTCCATCTGCTTCCATGACGCCAGGAGTTCACTCAGTCACTTCAATGCTAAGCTCTAGAGCCATCCAATGAACTCTTAGAATTCCAGGGGAAAGTTGTTATTATTATTATTATTATTATTTATTATTATTATTATTATTATTATTATTATTATTATTATTTCTATGCCACCCAATAGCTAAAACTCTCTGGGCAGTTCACAACAATTCACAAGATAATAAAATACATCATAAAATTTAAATATACAAAATGTAAAACAATTTAAACTTGGAGGGACCAATTATATGGCCACAAGGCACTCTCTAGAGGAGGTCAATAGGATTCTTTGGTTTCTGGGAGCCCAGAAACCTCCCTCCCCACCTCCCATCCTTCTTGCCATGTCTCCAGGCCCCCTTCCCTCCCCCTCCCCAAAATCACCCATCTAACCTCAGATGTTGATCGTGATGCCCGGGAAGGTTCAGGTCAGGAGAGGCACTCTGTCAGGTATTGTGGTTCCAAGCTATATAAAGATGTATAGGCTAAAGCCTGTACATTGAAGCGGGTTCAAAAATATAGAGGCAGCCAATGCAAGCAGGCCAGAATTGGTGTTATAGGCTCAGTCCTTCTATTCAGTTATTAATCTGGCTTCCGTATTTTGCTCAACTGCAGCTTCGGAACAATCTTCAAGGGCAGCCCTGCATAGAATGCGCTGCCGTAGTCTAATCCACTTGCCAGGGACAGTTAAGGCACTACCATGGGGTCTTATGATTATTTAACTAAGATTTAATTAGAAGTAGTCTGGAAGGCTTTAGGCCTGTTCAGCCTCTGGAATGTTAGAATCCCAGGGTATCTCTAGACAGACAATTTCCTTCGACATGTCTTCATACTGGCAGCAGTTGCATCACATGACGCAGCTGCCAATGCGAAGACATCTGGGGTAAAGTCCCTTTGCCGCGAACTAAAAAAGTCAGCCATTTAGTATGCCTTTTTTAGTTTGCGGCAGTCCTCCCCACCCCCCATTTAAAGTTTTTAAAGTTTTTTAAAAAATGACGCGCCTCTGCTGTCCTCCCCCCCATTTTGTAATTTTTTTTTTTTTTTTAAACCTTACCTGGGAGTAGGGGAGCCGAGGCTCCCAGGCTCCCCTTCAGCATCTCGGCGGCAACAAAGGAAAAAGCACCATCGCGCCCCTTACGTCAGGACCGGCGTTAGGGGCGTAAATGCGCCGCGTGATACTGGGATGGCACCAGGGCACAGCGCTCCCGGCATTATGAAGAGGGGGCCTATGTGAGTTGATCTCTGACAGTGTTCTCAGAGCAGGAATAGGGGAGTTGCCGTACTCCCTGTAGCCCCCTGCTTGCCTTGGCCAAGAAGCTGTCTTTGCGAACTTGATAGAGAAAGGGTGGGATCGCCCAGATTGAAGCGTCATCTTGATGGGCTGAGCTGTGCCACCTTGTTTGGCAAGGAGCATTGCTGAAAGACCAAAAGCCCCTGTCTGTCAAATGCTCTGGAAGAGATCTACGCCTTCCTTTTTAAGCTGGTGCAAAGGCGAGGAGCCTTTGCTAGAAATATGTGCTCTGCATTCCCGGAAAACCTCCCTATTTGGATCCATCGTGGTCTGAGAATGATGAGATGTTACTGTGAGCTAGATGAGAGCTACCATGTACAAAATCAGAGAACAGTAATAGTCAGTTATAGAGGGCACAGGGACAGCTGAGGTAAATTTTGGCATTTTTATACATCTGTAGTTTTAAAATCAAATTAAGATAGTTCTGTCTGACTTCCACATCCCTTGAGAATTGATCTGGTTTTTACTAGGTTTTTAACAACCCCATAATTTAGTTTGCAAAGGGCACAGGCATTTGTGGAAAGCAACGGCACCATTGGAAGAAACCAACCACTGCCACTACAAATTCTTATACAAGTAAATTAAAAGAAAATGTTTACAGCTCATTACAGAAGGTTTATTCTTGGCTGTCTTACTGCCATTTATTACTCTTCTTGTACTGCTGAAGGTTAGAATTTCCCTAGTGTACCCTCAAAGATTTCGCTCTTCTTTCCTGTTTTAAAACCACCTCCATGATTTACCTTGCTCATTCTGAGAGAGTTTTAAGTATGAGCAGAGTGGAAACAGATATCTCCCTACATAAGACAGAAATCAGAGAAAAATGAATTTCGTAATTAATACAAAATACAGATTAATCCAGCTCCTGCATATTCATGATATATGGGCCTCGGATAAGGCTCTAATAAGGTAATTTTCTAGTACAGTCTGACACCTTGACTATTTTGAAAGTACAAACCAGCAAAACAAGATGAACCATTGCAAACCAGCAAAACAAGATGAACCATTGCAACCTACATGTTAATTTCTGTTGAAGTGAGAATGAGAAATCGGTTTCCTGCAGGTTCACTGGGAAGGTAGATATGAAAGCATGATTCAGATGAACACCCACATTCCTTTAAAAGAAATCTGTGTATCTGCCCATATTCAATTCAGTAGATTTGGTCAAACAGGAAATGTAAAAGTATATGGCTCTCCAGTTTATTTGGAACTAACATTTTGTCAGTGGAGTCTTAAAAAAAAATAAGATTATAAAAATCTACATAAAAAAGTACTTATTCACATATATTGGAATAATCCGCTGAGACCCGCTCCTGCACAAATCGTATTAAAACAAATGGGGAGTTTGCCAACAACGTGGCAGCCATTACTATTTTAAATCCTGTTACCAATATATAGCCCTATATACCCTTTGAGTCGGGCCCAGCCTAAGCTTATTGCAATTAGTTACCAATGAAATCAAGAGGATTTAAGTCATGTCCCATTGATTTTAATGGGTTCGTACAATGCAATCCAACCCATTGTTTAGAGAATCCCAAGGGGATGTGAGGGGGTGAGATTGGACCATGTAGGGGAACCTGATTGGATTTGGAGTGGCTCAGTAAAATAAAAATTTCAAGAACTGAAATTTCTCTTGGGAGCATTTATCTATTTTAGAATTTCCGAAAGACGCCATGTACTTCCATCATTCCTGATCAGGAGACAATGTTCCAAGTGCCTAAAGACTGTCCTTTTTACCAGCGTTCTATTTGGCATTATTCTTCTGGGTTCTTTTGTACAAGAGGCAAAAACTGAAATTGTACAATGTAATTATTGTCCCATTTAATTTTACCATATTCAGATGAAAAGTACATTAGGCAGATGGAGATAGACACCCTACCTTGTCCCCAAGAACCAAAGGACAAGACTTGCTATATGCATTTATGTCTGTCTATATATTGTTGACGTGCATTTAAGAGTTATTTTAAAGGAATACTCTGTGGCTTTTAACAGAGGAAAAAAGGCTAAATCTGTCCATAGCAGCAGGGCCATGCAGAGCTGGTAATATGTCCAGGTCAGATGGGAAGTGTGTGCCCCACCATTTCAAAAAAAGAGGACAACATGGCCACCCCAAGGGGGCGTGCCCACCAACATGTCCATTCTACATAACACCTGTTCTACAACACTTCAAGTCACATGCAGCATGGCCCTCTGGAGCTTGTAGCCTGACCGTGATATTCACGAGAGACAGCTTCTGCGCTGTTTCCGCAAGGCGGGGTCCTCGCTTCTTGATGGGCTGCTTACACTACGGAAGCAGTAGCATAAGCTGGGGGGACCTCCTTGTCGGAGTGCCCCCTCAAAATCGTGGGCCCCGGGCCAACTAGCCCCACTGACCCCCCTCTGCACAGCCTTGCATAGCAGAGCCTTCTCATGAGATGTAATCTGCTTTGGAAACTGAATGTTTTTCCAAAGGAAGAATTCACCCTAAATAAAAGAAAGCACTGTGGGACTATGGATAATCATAGGGTGACCAGATCGCCCAGGGTTTCCCAGTCCTAGCCGGGAAAACTGGGGCGATCCGGGCCGACCGGGGGGCGGTAGGGGTAAACCAGAGAAACGAGCCTCGAGGAGACCGGAAAGAGGTGGGAGAGGGCCGATTCTGGGCATCTGGGCTCATCGCCATCATGACAAACCCCAAGGAGCCCGGATGCCCGCGTGGAAGAGGCGGGGGAGGCCAATTACATCACTTCCGGAATTGGCCCTCTCCCGCCTCTTCTGTGCAGCCTCCGGCCTCTTTGGGGTTTGTCGCAATAGTTATAAGCCCCGAGGAGCCCAGAAGCCAGCGCGGAAAAAGTGGGAGAGGCTGATTCCAGAAGTGATGTAAACGGCCTCCCCCGCCTCTTCCGCGTGGGCATCTGGGCTCCTTGGGGCTCGTTGTGATCGCAACAAACCCTGAGGAGGCCAGATACCACACAGAAGAGGCGGGAAAGGGCCGATTTCATCACTTCCTGATTTGGCCCTCTTCCGCACGCCTCTGGTCTCCTCGGGGCTTGTCGCGATCGGGCCTCTGCTGGCCCGAGCCCTGCGGCAGCACGAGCCTGGCAGCAGCAGCACAAATCCAGCAGCTGCAGCACAAGCCCGGTGGCAGCATGAGGACTCGGTAGGTCTGGGCTGGGTTTTTGGGGGGGGAGTGGCTTGGTGGTGGGATTTGTTTCGGATGGGGGTGGCAGGGGGGTGTCCGCTTGTTGGCCGCATGGCAGGCAGCCTTTTTAATTTTTTTAATGTTATGTTTTGAGGGGGTCTGCTTTGGTGGGCATGCCCCCTTTGGGCAGCCATTTTGGACTGGAATTTTGGTTTCAAAAATCTGGTCACTCTACTCTAGCATAACAACTCACACTAGTAGTAGCTTGTCACCGTTAAATGGTATGTATATACATTATTGTGGCAGTGCATAGAGGGCCTTGTACTGGAGCAGCTACAATGGTAGGTAAGACAGGTCTACAGCGTCATTACAAAGTCCCATTTCAAAGAGTCAGTGAGGTATCCTGAGGGTTAATCTGCTCTGCAGCAGATGTAGCAGGCTATTCTACATCTTATTAAATTTAATTATTACCTTTGAGTGCCTAGAAGACAGCTGTGTCTCCTTTATTCCCTGCATCCTCTTTGCAAGTTAGGCCCATCTTAACAATGTTCAGTGACAAAACCTAAACGTTTCCACTTTTTCTTAAGTCGTAGCACCACAGAGCAAGTGCAGTGTATGGGGAGCCCATCTTACAATGCTTGGCAACTAAGCTAGCACCAGTGTACAGGATACAGTAGCATATGTTTGCATGGGACAGAGCTTGTTTTGCTTCATGAAAGGGAACTCCTAAGTTGGTGTGCAAGTATGTGTGTGCGTATAGATATGCATAGTCATAGAGAATGGAAAGGAAATTATACAGTAGGGCAAAAAGGGAAAGCACAGCAAGAAACAGCAATAGGCATATTGCATTCTTTGAATAGCACAAATGTGAATATAAGATTTAGAAAGTATGTGACCATTCCCAAATAGCGGCCATTGGTGACAAATTTGCATAGCCAGAGAGGTTAAAGGGTCAGACCTATATTGGTTCAATTATTTCAGTAGCAACATTCCCAATGAATTTGTACATGAATTGCTGTTTTTGCTGCAACAAGCTAACATGGCTCCTCTCCTAGAATTAGTGGCTAGAGAGTTGAATTTGGTTGTATATGAAAGCTATACTCAAATCTGTGTGAAAGCCACATTGAAATCAACAGTCCGCTGAGAACATGGTATATGCTAGTTTGACATTCTGTGCTATAGTACAGTGGTATAGAATATATTTGCGTGCATAAGAACTAACAAAAATGTTGCTCTCCGGAGCAATTTCTTTTCAGAACAATGTTCCATTTAAGTTACTACAATTACAATGATATGCCTCTTGTTTCATTGCAAGTAGCAAGATGTTTGGTTCCTCTTCAACCAATAACCTGTCAGTTGCTTCAAAATAGGAGAGCAGAGCTGTATTAATAATGTCATAATAGGAACATAGCAAGCCACCTTATACTGAGTCAGACCATTGGTCCATCTAGGCCTAGTATTGTCGACTCTCCAGGGTTTCAGGTAAGAATCTTTCCTAGCCTTACCTGGAGAAGCCAGGGATTGAACCTGCGACCTTCTACATGCAAAGCAGGTGTTTTACCACTGAGCTATGGCTCTTCCCATAGAACATGTTAGCAGGCACAAGCTCTAAGGATTGGACATCTATGATTAAAAGGGATGCTGATGTTGAATATTGTCTAGGATTGCTGCAGACTTTGTATCTCTTAATCCCATGAAAATGATTCCCCTAATACCTGGATACTTATATGTGAGTAGCGCATGGATCGGACAGTACTGCATTTTTTGCAAACAGTCATTCTCCGATCAGTATTTCTTTGTTTGTTTGCCTTTTTTTAGGCTGGCAATGATGGTAGGCAAGCATAACAAGTTAGCAGGGATGGAACAACTGGCTGGGCCAGGGAAGTGATTAATGCCTCTTTGCAAGAGGGAGTGGTCCCAGGCCTCCTGAAAGAGGCGGCAGTGAGACCACTCCTAAAGAAATCTTCCCTGGACCCTGAAAATCTTAATAACTACAGGCCAGTAGCAAATGTTCCATTCCTGGGCAAGGTCCTGGAGCGGGTGGTTGCGAGCCAGCTCCAGGCACTCTTGGATGAGACTGATTATCTGGATCCATTTCAGTCGGGTTTCAGGCCTGGTTTTGGTACGGAAACAGCCTTGGTCGCCCTGTATGATGACCTATGTCGGGAGAAAGACAGAGGGAGTGTGACTCTGTTGATTCTCCTTGATCTCTCAGCGGCTTTCGATACCATCGACCATGGTATCCTTCTGGGACGACTGGCTGAGTTGGGAGTGGGAGGCACTGCATTGCAGTGGTTTCGCTCCTACTTGGTGGGTCGGCTCCAGAAGGTGGTGCTTGGGGAACATTGCTCGGCCCCGTGGATTCTCCAGTATGGGGTTCTGCAGGGGTCAGTTTTGTCCCCCATGCTGTTCAATATCTACATGAAACCGTTGAGTGCAGTCATCCGGAGTTTTGGAGTGCGTTGTCATCAGTACGCTGATGACACGCAGCTCTATTTCTCCTTTTCATCTTCATCAGGTGAGGCTGTGGATGTGCTGAACCAGTGCCTGGCTGCGACAATGGACTGGATGAGGGCTAATAAACTGAAACTCAATCCAGACAAGACTGAGACGCTGTTAGTGGGTGGTTCCGCTGACCGGATGGAAGGTGTTCAACCTGTTCTGGATGGGGTTGCACTCCCCTTGAAGGAGCGGGTTCGTAGCTTGGGGGTTCTCCTAGAACCATCTCTGTCACTTGAGGCGCAGGTGGCCTCAGTGGCACGGAGTGCCTTCTACCAACTTCGGTTGGTGGCCCAGCTACGTTCCTATCTGGACAGGGATAACCTGGCTTCAGTTGTCCATACTCTGGTAACCTCCAAGTTAGATTACTGCAATGCACTCTACGTGGGGCTGCCCTTGAAGGTGGTTCGGAAGCTGCAGCTTGTGCAAAATGCAGCGGCCAGATTGATAACTGGAACCAGTAGGTTCGAACATATAAGACCTACTTTGGCCCGCTTGCATTGGCTGCCTGTATGTTTCCGAGCCCGGTTCAAGGTGCTGGTTTTAACCTATAAAGCCTTACACGGCTTGGGACCACAATACCTGATGGAACGCCTTTCCCGACATGAACCTACCCGAACACTACGTTCAACATCTAAGGCCCTCCTCCAAGTGCCTCCTCCGAGGGAGGCTCGGAGGTCAGCAACAAGAGAGAGGGCCTTCTCTGTGGTGGCTCCCCAATTGTGGAACGATCTCCCCGACGGGGCCCGCCTGGCACCAACATTGTTATCTTTTCGGCGCCAGGTCAAGACTTTCCTCTTCTCTCAGGCATTTGGCAATATCTGAGGAGCCTGGGTTTGTTTTGTTTTGTTTTGTTTTTGTAGTTTTTGAAGTGTTGATGTGGTTTTTAAATGTATAGATTGTGTATATGTTGTATGTTTTTGCTGTTTTAATTTTTGTATATTGTTTTTAATTGTTTTTAATCCTATGTAAACCGCCCAGAGAGCTTCGGCTATGGGGCGGTATACAAATGTAATAAATAAATAAATAAATGAATAAAAATAAACAATGCAGGTTGCCATCTGAACTTGCAGTTTCGTTTTGTGGAAGTGCCGAGCATGGTTCAGGTGTGCTGAGGAAAAGTTGCCAAACTGAGAATTAAGCATACTTATCTGAGAAATGGAACGTGACCTGTGTATATCTCATGAAATAGACTCTTGTCTGCACAAAAGCTTATGCCAAAATTAATGGGTTAGTCTTTAAGGTGCCACAAGACCTCTTTGCTGTTATTTTTCTAAGGAAGTACTTAATCTTCCTCTTGTATAATTCTAAATGCCTGGCTGTCTTATAGCTTATGCACACAAACATTCAGTTAAAGCTGATGTATACAAGCATGCATACAATTGGAATTTTCTGTAAATTGCTCCCCATGGTTACTCCTCCATCTGACACCTCTTTCATATGTAGCAGCAGTTCATCATATGAATCAGGAAACTTCATCCACATTATGAGGAAGTTCCAGTGGATGGGGGGGGGGGGGGGATAGGCAAATACATGTATATTGTTCTAGAGCGAGTTAAATCTTTGATTTCTGATCTTCCAAAACCATACCAAAATGTAATGGCCTAGGATATTTGATAATACTAGCAAATGAAGATTGTTCTTCAGGGAATGTTTACAGACATCTTTTGATCAGGGACTGCCAGTGTAATATTTTAAAAATAATTCTTATTTTACTAAAATATAACTACTTCTAAATATCCCAGATTCTATATGAAAACAACAGTGGGAGACTCAGAAAGCCAGATAACAGCCCAAGCTTCTAAGCTGCCAGGGAATCTAAAGTATGTCAGCCGCCAAAGCAACTGTGTACAAAATGTGTATCTTTCAGAATTTCATGCTGTCAATGCTCCGTTCAAGAGCGAGAGAAAATCAACAAACTGTGCAAATATTTCCTGTACTGTTGATGCACTTTTTAAAATATAGAGTAAGCTCTAGCCAAAAGTAGTTTTAAGAACCATTGATTTAAATGGAAGAATTAAACATATGCTTAAATCTCTCCCATTGAAATATTGGGGATATCAAAACCTTCCTTATTTTTATGGAAATATTTCCATCTCACTGAAGAGGAACATTGTATATTTAGCATATTTATCTGCAAAAGCACCTATGTAATTTATTCCACTTTAGCAAGATGGTGCCTTTGTCATTATTCATCCATTTTAGATTGCATTTCAAGTTCAACACAAAGTTCATTGTGTTAAAGGCCATGGAAACCAATGAGCTTAAGTTAATTGTCGCATAAATGTTTATGCTCTGTTGTGCACCATTATAAACAGTGCAGAGTAATGTCTAGGGATGTGTATCGTATCGTTCTGATGTCCGATAACGAACCGATAAGGTCGTTATCGGACATCTGATTAACGATAACGATAAACATTCCTGGAGGCCCTATCTGATCAGATCCTAAATCCATATGTCCAATAACTATCGGACATATCGGATTATCGGACCGCCAGTTTAGGGCCGGCCCTCCCTCCCCCCCTGCTCGCGCTCCTTACCTGGGCCTTGAACACCACCGTCCGCTGCCGTCCGCTGCTCCGGACTACTGAGAACTAAGCTTTGTGGCCTAGTTCTCAGTAGAGCAAGGGCGCGCCGGGTGATGATGTCACCCGGCGCATCATCACTCTACTGAGAACTAGGCCGCAAAGCCTAGTTCTCAGTAGTACCTAGCAGTGGACGGCAGCGGGGAAGGTCCAGGTAAGGGAGATCCCTCCCTCCCCCCCTCGCGCTCCTTACCTGGGCCTTCTCTGCCCCTGCCGCCCCATAGTACTGCTAAACAGGCTTTCCGGACGATTCGTCAGTACAGAGCCGCACCAAGTGATGACGACATCGCTCGGCGCTTCTCTGTACTGACGAACATGCCGGAAAGCCTGTTTAGCAGTACTACCGGGCGGTGGCAGTGGTGGCGACGGGTAAGGAACGTGAGTGGGGGGAGGGAGCACGAGTGGGAGGAGGCAGGGAGTGCCGGCCCAGTGTTTTTCCCCATAGACTTGCATTGGGGGAAAGATTGCAAACCTTTGTGGAAAAACACTGTTATCGTATTGGAATTTCCGATATTTATCGGATTTCAGATCCAATCAAATCCGGGTACCCCCCCAATATGATCGGACCCCAAAAAAATTTTATGTCGGAATTTCTGATAAAAATACGATGCGATAATTTTGGCTGTGCACATCCCTAGTAATGGCATACTCTGCATACTCACTGACAGTACAAAATGTTGCTCAGCATTGTTCCCACAAGCTGCACCACCTTCTGCTTGACTGATTTTAGATAATACAATAAAAGGCTAAATAATAAATAAGAGGAAGGAGAGGAATTTAAAAGAACAAAAGAAGAAGGAAATGTATTTCCGATGAAGCAGAGCAGCAGGAGATGGGGGGAGTTTTGACTGATACAATGCTACATGCTATTTCTCAGCTGCTTAATTTTATCCAGAATGGCACACTCTTAACCCTTCCTCTTCTCTCCAAAATGCCCTGCATTACCACTGCATTTACACTGGTTGCACAGCAGCTCAAGAAAATTCTAGTCAATAATCAGTTCTGTGGAGCGCTTTCTTATGGCAGTCTGCAGTAAGTTTGTGTGATTTGTTACTCAGTGTAGAAGAAAGAGGTGGCAAGAGTTTGAGATACTGGTTGAAGATGTAGCAAGAGACTGGGGAGCTGCTACCAGTCAGAGTTGACAGTATTGGCCTAGAATTCCCAATATAAGGCAACATCTGTGAGTTCGCATTAAGGCCGTAGTGTTTAATGAATTAATTGGTTAGATGAATCAATTGAAAACACTTTTCATTGACTAAAAAGTGCCCCTGATTCACTGGACAGTCTGTCTCTCTGTGATATGTCTATATATTCCACACACACACACACACATTTTGGCTTCTGGCCTTATCAGTAGCTATGATGTTAAGAGTTGCAGTTTGGAATGCTGGGAAATGAAAATTCCTATGGGCTAAAACCAGAGCTATGACTGGTATAAATCTTATGAATTGTCGTTCCGATTAAGGCCATACGGACAAAGAGTTCTGAGTTTGTAGATCCAGAAGTTTTCATTTCTGTCAAGCATGTTAGTGTCTTTTGTTTGTTCGACTGAAAGCAATTTTAAATCTGAGAGACTATGTGCTGGTGAGTTAAAATGTCTTGAAACAGGCTTCGCTTCTTTTTTGACAAGAATCACAAATTTGTGGTTACGGAAACTTGTTCTTTGGTTGATTGTAGTTTTTCCCTACATGTTCCATACAACCTCCATCTTTTTTACTTTCAATTAAATAAATCACATGAGTGGAAGAGCATGTTACTGATAGTGTAATGCAATAAGTTTTGTTAGCAATAAGTTTGTGCTCCTAAATGAAGTGGTTTCTTGGAGGCAATTACAGGTAATGCAACATGTTGATTGGCATTGGTATGATCCTGGGTTGCAAATACCTTGTATAAGTGCTGTTTTGTCTAACAATTTCCGGAATCTGAGTGGTTTTCTAAATACGATGCATAGTGGAGAAATAATGGCTTATGTTAAATGAGCACAATAGGAAGTAATAGGGTAACTATCTTTCATTATCTGGTGGTAATTAGGGGCAGCAGGATGGTAGGCCACAACAAATGGAATGCAATTTTCTTTCAAAGCATTAGTCTTTGCTTCATAAAGGAGAGTATCGCTGGATAGTACTGATGCTCAATTGATATTGTAGTCAATAATGTAACTAGGGTTTCTGCATTGTTGGAGATGTTCTTTAAGTTTGTTACATCTTCTTGAGAAGTTTTCTTCATTATTACAAAAGTGATTTATCCTAAGAGCCAAACCATAGATAATGTCTTTCTTTAAATGGTTTGGATACACAAATTGTCTGTGACAATTTGATGGTTTTCAATGGGTAAGAAGAGCACATCCAGGAAGGGTAATTTGGGGTTTTCAATTGTGATATTACTGGTAAACTTTATAATTGGGTGGATACTATTGATAAACTTAGTACAATCCTCCAAGTTATCCTTTCCTTAGTTCCAGATGACAAAAATGGCACACACAAACACACACACACAAAAATTGCAGATGGTAATCTCCCATACTGGAAGAATGCTTGCTATGTCATGTGGGCATCACTGAACACAAGAAATATTCAGAAATTTTGTTTTACCCTAATGTTAATACATTCAATAGATTAATCAAGTAATATCCTAAAACTCATGTGGTTAATCAGTTATAATTTATTTAATTGCATTGCATCCCTGGTTCATATGCAAATTCAGGGAGACGCTCTCTGGTTAGGCTATTCCCATCTATAGTATGCTGGGGGGTGAGGGGAGTTGGGGCTCAAATTCACTCCTAAGTTGTTATTATTGTTGTTGTTATTACGTTTATATACTGCCCCATAGCCGAAGTTGGGGAAATGAAAAAATCTAGCATGCTGAAGATGTGTTTTTGAATGGTGTATTTTCTTCAAAATTCCATTCCTGATTTGTGTGAAACATCCATTCCTGACTTTGCCTTGTATTAACTTTGTGACTCCCTTGATAGAGAGGATTGAGAACTTGGGGATATCTAGGAGAATTAGTGCTGGAGAGAGAAAAGCTTGGTATTTATTCATTCATTTATATCATTTTATAAACAAGCCACCAAGGCAGTGCACAGCAATTCAAAGCAATAAACCTTAAAACAATAAAAAGAAGAATATTAAAAACTGTACAATCACTACACATTTTTAAAAGTTCTATTAAAAAAGATGTGTCTTCTTCACGCTCTTTCTAAAAGCGTGTAGAGTAGGCGGCCAACTGTAGATCATTCCACACTTTGGGAGCGATACAGGAGAAAATCCTTTCATGCAGGCCCAACAAAGGTCCTCTGCAGGCGATGGCACCTTCTTGTGCAGATCTTAACTTTCAGGCAGGTTAACAGCAAGATAGGTGAGCCCTTAGATAGTTGGATCCTACGTTGTTTAGGGCTTTAAAGGTTTAAAGGTTGAGGGCTTAAAAGGTTAAATTTGAATTGAGCCCGGAAAGCAATTGGCACTGGGGGGCAAGTCTCTCAAGACAGGTGTATTGTAGTCCCCATACCCCACACCAGTTAGCAGCCCATGGTAGGAAATACGTTTTGAAGGCGAGTGAGGTGTTGATTTGAGAGAAGTGAGGATGGGAGGAATACGGAGAAAGCACATTTTCGGGATTTTGTCCTTCAAATATCGTGACTGCAGGCTTGCATGCACATACACACATTTTTAAAAGGATATGAATTTATCATGCAAAGCCTACAAGGGTGCAGTTTGGAAACACTGTGGGAAGGGCAAAACATGCTGCCTGTCCCAGAATCTAAGGTTACCATTGGCTGTTCTTGCTTCTACTTCAGCTGTCTCTTTGAAGCCTCCTTAATTATGCCATAGAACTCACTGGAAACCATTCACTTTTTATAGTAGGAAAAAAAAAGAGATAATTAATCTTTTTGATGTGATGAAACTTCTGATATTTTTTCTCTTCCTTTCTGTAGTTTTCCTTCAAGTGAAGTTAGTATTACTTTCCCTGCATATGCCATGCATAGATCCATATAATCACTTGTGTTTTTTATTACCTTTATTTCCAGATGATGCCCAAGTGTTACTTTTTCAAATGTTCTCAAATGGAGTGGCTCAAAGCTAAAGTTGCATATTACAGAGGATTATTTTCAGGTGGATGAGCCAGTGGTGGGAATCATAATTGACTGAAAGAAATACTGATAAACCACCAGACCCTCAGCAGGTCCTCAGCCAAAATCCATAATAATATGTCAACACGTAGACCTGGCAGTCCGTGAATAAAGCTCTATAATCAGTATACCCTATTGCATTTAGATCTATAATCTGTGACTCAGCAATAGACCTGTTCTGCATGACCTAAGTTAGTGACCTGTTAAATGTAATAGCTTGAAATTAGGGTAGAAATGTCTGTCTCGTTTCTTGTAGATAGATGTTCTCCCTGTGAAATAGCTTTAAATGGCATTATTTCTTGACAGTGTCAGCTGAAAAGGCCATGTGCAGGGAAGTAACTGAACTTCAATAGTTGCCTCAATTAGTAGAGTTTTCTTCAAATAAGAAGTATATGTACTACATCTTATGCTGTAAAACAGAATCGCCACCACATTTCACTGAAAGTGAAATTCAAAGCAAAATTCGGGCAGGGGATGTTCTAAAGTATCTGATGAATTTCAAATGAAATGAGAATTTTTTTTTGTAGAGATGAGTGAAACTGGTTAGGATGGCCTTTTACAACCCAAAGGCTACTTTCTCAGAATAGAGGAATAATATAAAATACAGTCAATAACATGATGCTACGTAGGGCCAGATATGGACCAGTTTGGTAGATTTACTCAGGTTATTATTATTATTATTTTTCTATTTCAGATCCCTGGCAGCAAAATTGGAATAATACCAATCTACTTTACGGGACTGTGCTAGGGAACATATATGAAAGATTAGGAAAGACTTTGGTCATACTCCACCACCCTCCTTACCAAAACTAGAAGTAAGATCAGAAGTGGCGATCCAACCATGGGCCCTAGTATATGTGGTGATCAGTGTGAGTCAGTAAGGACTGACACCCCCTCTGAGATTAACACTTCAGGATCTTCATTTAGGAAGTCTGCAGAATGAGAGGACTCACCACACACTTTGATTGGTCCCACCTCCTGCCCCACACTTTCGAACATTACCCTTAGACCTGAGAAGCATTGATGATGGTGGATACAGAGCGGAAGGGTTAGTGCTTGTCTGGCAACATGAGTCCTCTCTTCACTGAGCCATATTTGGGAAGAGCGAGCCAGAACCAACCTTTATTCTGGATCAAGGCCCTTCACTTTCTTGATGAAGAGGTTGGGCATCAAAGATAGCTCTTCAGAGGCTGATAGAATACCTCATATGAATCAGTTCCTTGTGGAACAGTTCAGAAAACACGCCAAGCCATGGTTACGCTGCTAACGCTTTTGCAGAAATGGTTAGTGGGCATGTTTAAACCGTGGTTATGTGTAGGGTGACCAGATTTTGGAAACCAAAATCCAGGTCCAAAATGGCCACCCAAAGGGGGTGTGCTGCGCCCACGAGATTGTGCTGGGACTTCAAGTCCCATCATCCCCAGCAACATGGCCAAACCACCCCAGTTGGTGTTGGACTACAACCCCCATCATCCTTGGGGATGATGGTATCTGGAGCCCTACACCATGTTTTGGAGCAAGGCATCAGGCTGCCCAAGGAGCAAAAAGCTTCCACCCCAGCGCTTGCTCGCTCGCTCGCTCCCCTTCCTCCCTGTTCAAAGCACCGCCGCGCCAAGCCCCTCGTGGGCGACACTCACCTGCAGAGGTGTGTGCAGAACATTGCATTAGGTGGTGCCCCCAGGAATTTTTTTTGTTAAGGTAAACATTGATTGAATATTCAGTCATAAAAGACTTTTTTTAAATTCATCAAACAAACTAAATAAACTAAAACTTAACTAAACTGTATTTTTTAATTAACAACTAATCTGTACTTTAAAAATACAAAACTTATTCATTTTATTATATAGAGAAACCTTACATTTCAGCTTAAATCTGTTCTCTATCAGTTCAGAGCATGAAAGGAAGTTGGGAGGAACCTGGATTCTGCTCAACTTCCAGCAACTACTGTCACTTGAGGAAGTATGCCACCAGCCACAGAAGTAGGGTCCTTTAGAAAAGGAAGAAAATCAACCACAAGATCACACCCTCCCATGGCAACTTGAGAGTTAGGATACTGCAAACACACACACACACACACACACACACACACACACATGTGAGATGAGGATGGGGGAAGTCACTTCAGCAGGGATACCTTTCCAGGGATTTATATGTTCACTTTTGACTATAATGCTGTTGCAGTTTGTGTGTTGAAGTTCTTGCTTCTCTCTAATAAACTACTTAATCAAAGCCAAATGACATGATGCTTGTACATACACATGCCCATCCTTCTCTAGAGCGTGACTCTGTTTGTGAAGCTAGGTCTGAAGCCTTTGCTTGTTAAAGAATTCATGACGTTCAAAAGCTTACCAAGCATTTAGAGTACTAGTCTGACAGATAGCACATCCCTTATTCTGTGCCTGAAATCTTTCACTAAATAGATGAAATGACCTTAGCATTAAAAAAAAAATCCCCATAAAGTTTTGCAACAATATGGGTACATAGCAGATTTTTTAAAAATGAAACAGGATGTATTTTATGGACTGATGGTTAAGGTTACCTATTTTATCTCTCAGTCTGGACACCCTGAGCGTCTCCTGTAAGATGTTGGATCTAGAAATCCAATTCTGCTTGATTCATAGAATTTTGTCTCCTCCCTTGAAAGTTTTGTTTCTCCACCCTCATCTCTTCACGAAACATGGCAATTTTGGGGGAGATGCCAACCCTCCCATTCCCTCCCACCCCCTTTTAAGTTACATTTTATACTGGGGGGAGTTGTGTGTGTGAAGGCAACAATAAGAAGAGTTAACATTTTAACGGGGTGATTAGCAGTTCACATCTCTTTACTAGTTGTGGGGGGAGGGAACTTGTCCACCTCACGAGGCTGTCGTGAGGTGTGCCCCCCATGTTAAGCCCCTCGGGATTTACACCAAGCAAAAGTGCACAGGATGGCAACCTGAGAGAGGGTAGTGTAAAACTAAAGAAAGGATAAATAAAAACATATTTAGTTTAGTTAGTTGCAGAGGATGGATTTGTTCTCATGCTCTTTTAGCCCATCAATGAGAGATTGGGGGGGATGCTGAGTACAGCCTCTTTCCCATTCTTCCTTAGAAATACAGGAATACCTTGCTAAATCTGATATTTGGAGAAGTGAAGGTGGAAACTGGGAAGAAGGGCTGGAAACATTCAGAAGTGCATTAATGACAGCCTAACAAAAACATTTTTACAACTGCTTGCCCAAGTTCTGACTTACATCAATGAAGCGGGGCAAGGATAGAGCAGCAAGTGACACAGGGGGCGGGGAGCGAGAGAGGGAGAAAGAAAGAAAGGGGAAGGAAATCTCTCCAAAGGCAGCGCCAGGCCCAGCGCATGGAGCTCACCAGCCACAGGAGGGAGAGGATGAGCAGAGGAAGAAGTCAATCCCAGCCCGGTCAAGGGGAGGGGAGTTGCTCCCGGGGTGTGGCGAGCGTGAGGCAGGCTGCTACTGGGCTTGCCCTGCTGGGGGGGGAGCTCCGCAGCATGGAGTGCTCGCCGGCTGCATCCCCCCAGCTCCTAGGCCCTCCAGCCGGCTGCTAGGCCCTCCAGCTGGCTTCCATGCGCACATGATGCCAGCAAGCCCAGTAGCCGCCCGCCTCGCCCTCGCTGCACCCCAGGAGCAACTCCCCCCCTTGACCGGGCTGGGGTTGACTTCTTCCTCTGTTCCTCCTCATCCTCTCCCTCCCGTGGCTGGCGAGCTCCATGTGCTGGGCCCATGCTGCCTTTGAAGGGGTTTCCTTCCCCTTTATCCCTCTCTTGCTCCCCGCCCCCTGCGTCGCTTACTGCTCTATCCTCGCCCTGCTTCACTGATGTAAGTCAGACCTTATGGGCAAGCGGGTGGAGGGTGAGCGCGACCTATTAGGTGGCACCAGCTGTGCGCATGCCTACCTGGGCTCATGTCGCTTGCTCGCTCACGCCGCTGCCGCTGCTGCTGCCCCGCCTCGCCTCACAGGGGGACGTGAGGGCGCCCAGCTCAGGTGTCCCATCGTCCCCCCTCAAACCAGCCCTGGAGCCGGTGCGCTTGGGGCGCCGCCGAGGAAACTTCCCCCTGGGCGGGTGAGGCAGACTATCGCCCCTCCTCAGCACACTTCCTCCAGCCCCTCCCCCGGGCGATCCAGGGCTTCTTCTAGGCCAGAGCGACGGCGCTTCCTCCAGGCCGAGCTGAGAAGTTTCCAGTCCTGCACGGTCGCGCTGGCCTAGAGGCGACAAGGGGCTGCAGTGGCGGCGCGAGCAAGCCAGCGACATGAGCCCAGGTGAGTGTTGCCGGCAAGGGGCTTGGCACAGTGGTGCTTTGAACAGGGAGGAGGGGAGCGCTCCAGATCGAGCCAACCGTTTCCCCGGAGGTTTGCCCCCAGGGCCCGGTTGGCCCGGATCGCCCCAGTTTTCCTGGTTAGGACTGGGAAATCCCTGGCGATCTGGTCACCCTGGTTATGTGGTCACCATGGACAGGAATGGTTCACATGACACGCTAAGCCATAATATTTAGCTCAAAATGCTTAAACACTGTAGCTTAGCATATTGTCTGAAAAGGGTCTTTGACTCAGTAACTGAACAGCTCACCTACTCTCTTATAAACCTTGTTTCCTTACCTTTAGAACAGTTCCTTACATAGCCAGTAAGAGGGAAATCTAAACCATATGGAAACAGAACAGTTTTAAACACTGGCACTCTAAAAGTTTTTTTTTTAAAAAAAGAACTACACTGCATAACAGCACTGCATTGCATCCTACACTGTAATGGAAATTGTTCCTGGTTTCATGAGCACAGCTCATGAAACACAACCCCATCCGTTATGACAGTGTACCAAGATTCATGCAAATTTTCATTTCATTTGCTGGTGAATTGACTCAAATGTTGAGCAATAAAAGCCCCAAGTAAACAATACATTACATCTATGTTGAGAGCTGTCAACGCTATAACATTCACAACATTGAGATTTTGCTTGTGAAATTACATAGGAAGCTGCCTTAGAGTTAGACTATTAGTCTGCCTAGCTCAGTATTACATTCATGGATTAGCAGCAGCTCTCCAAGGTTTCAGGCAGGGCTCTTTCCCTGCCCTACCGGGAAATGCCTGGGATTAAACTTGGGACCTTCTGCATGCAAAGCATGTGCTCTAACACTGATCTATCTATCTATCTATCTATCTATCTATCTATCTATCTATCTAATATGTGTTTATATATGTGCATTAATGTTATGATTCTATGTTTTATGGTAAATAGATCTAGAGGGAGAGTGGCACGACTGACAGCAGGCATGATGTATTTGCATATGTAAGATGATTGGCTGAGTGAGTTGGGGATGAAATGGTGTGTGCTATATAAACAGGGAGCTGTACTTGTGTAGTTTAGATGGGCATTGGATACTGATAGGGAATAGAGAGGGCTTGGGAAGAGAGAGAGATAGGGTCTGTAAAGAGGAAGAGAATGATTAAGATTCATGTGTATAGGTGGAAAATAGGTGTGCATGCATGTGAGAGGACATGCATATATAGAAGCTTTCAAAGTGACTTATTTACTGTTTAGCCTCTTAATGCTGTGATTAATAAATAATTCTTGGTTTTATAAAGTCTACGCTTATGGTGTAAAGTAGTAAAGGGAATTATACAGGTTAGAATAAAGCCAGTGTGACCTCACATCTCATGAAGTAAAAGGGTTGGACCTTAGGTAAAGCTGGCAGCTTTACTATGTGAGGGGGGGGGAGTGTTTTCTGCTGTGGGAAAGACCTTATTGAAAAGATATTCTCACTGGTAAATAGGCAGAAACATTGCACCTTCCCTCAAATTTTTAGAGACTTTTAAAATTGCCAACTCATAGCGTTAGTAATTTAATTTCTGACCACCCATCTACCCTTGTGCTGTAAATTCTGAAGTTTGAAAATGATGTCCATGAATTGAAAGTGTGCTTGAGAACTGTTCTGAGGATACAAGCCTTCGTCTCATAATGTGGCCAATAAGCTGGCTTTTATTGTTTCAGTCTTCAAAACATCAGCAACCAAATTCAAGTCCAGAATATGATTTTGTTGTTCATAAAAGCACTGTGTGAAATGATATATTGCATTTCACTACGCCAAGTTGAAATACCTTTGTATGTGAGCAAACTGTACAAGATTGTACTGCAAATGGAGCAGGCAATTTATACGCATATATTGATACGTTGGGACCCCAAGGGGAACAATGTGCATTTGGAGAAAGGGTGTCAAGCAAGAGCATCTTCTAGACTGATGTACAGCCTAGTAAGGTAGGGGAAGTGGAATGTTTCTTAAAACGCTTCATGCATAATTAGGGACACTTAGTCTGTTCACCTTTAAAGATTGAAAAAGCTTCCCCATATCTTAGCCAACTTCTCATGAATACTGGAACAGATTTTAGATGTATTATATGGTAAGTTCAACGGGAAGTATTCAGTTTTGCTACATCAAATGTGACGCCCCTGAGCTAGAAATCACCATGGCGATGCTGTACATGTGCCTCATATAAATGAGTATTTCCAGTCTCTTTCTTTTGTAGTCTGTTTTTCTTCTTTTCGGCCAATTTTTCTCCTGCATTCATGTAGCAGACTAAAATGAAATGTGTTTTATTATGCTTCTGCTTCAGTTTGTAATCTCCAGTTGTGTGTTTGTATTTCTACTTCTTTCTGTAGAGTAGACCATTCCTTGGGTGGCGGGGGAGGAATACCCAGACATAGCCCTGGGTCCTCATTTCCTGCCTCCCCACCCTACCCAGAAGCCTCTAACAGCAATAATCTGCTGGAGGGAGTATCAGGTAAAACAGCATACCTCATCAAATTGTGCCAAGTGCACAGGCAGGTCTCTGTGGATGGGGATCCCTTAACAAAGAAGCCTATTGCACGTACGTACATACACTTTGCAACAGATGCATAAACCTGTTTTAGTCTGTGTGTGGATTAAGGTTGCTGGACTAGTGCAGGTATTTATAGATTTTATGGAATAACTCTTTAGAATTAAGGTCTAAGCTGATTAAGAAATAATGTCTGTGCCATGTCCCATGAAGCCAACTACGCGAGGAGACTCAGATTCAGATGAATCACAGGCTGCCCTACTTAAAAGAGAGGCCTTGGCACCCCCCTCCTTCCATATGCTTTTTTGTGAACCGTTCTGAAAGCTTGGGCTATGGGCAGTATAGAAATGTAATAAATAAATAAACACTGCCCTGCTCTGTGGTCTCTTAAGGGTCACAGTGGAATCTGGTAGTATGATCCTGGCATGAATCATGGATAGTTCCAAGTGGCTGCTGCAGGTTACAACTCTCCTACTAGAATAATAGGAGAATGTTGTCTCAGCAGGTAACTAAAACCAACTGAAGCGTTATATAGGCTGATGAGACCTGTGGTGTGATCAGTTCTACCCCTCCTGAAAGGACTGGATTTTGTAACCCAAGACTTCTTCAAGGCTGGGGAGATGGTGGATCTGCTAGCGACTCACCCTCTGAGCCAGAGGATAATGTCAGGTTGTGTCCTCTGGATGGAGGGCTCTGAATAAGGCACTGACTGCCCTACCCCTGAGAAAATAGCCAGTGCCTCGTTGTCATCAGGATCCCCTCCTTCACACAGGAAGGCCTGAGGCTGGGAGTCATGACACCAGCTTAAGGACATAGCTTTCTTTTTAACCTCTGATTCAAGACGTTCTGCCCAAGATGTTCTCTTATCCCTCCGCCATAAAAACAACCCACAGAAAGACCACACTTTGTCAGGCTTTTTAAGGTCTCAGTTGGCTAAAGTCCTTTATTAACACTTCACTTAGCTTACAGAGGACCTACTTGACTCAACCTAACCTACCTGACTTGATAGGACTTACTTTACCTACATCTGTTCAATTTAACCTATCTTTTGTATTATGGGTCTAAAGCTCTGTAATTAGGATTGGTTAGTTACTGTGCTAAGAAAGAATATGGAAGGGCAGAATGAGACTGGAGAACATTGTTTGAGTTTTCTCCTGCGAGGAGAAATATATTTGTATAGTCACTTGTTTAATGTATCATGTAGAAATGAATCAAATATTTCTGTTGCTTATAAATATAAGGAGTGGTTGCTGATTTGTTCATCATGCTTTTACAAATACCTTGGAATAAGATTCCAAAACTCATATTAGGCCAACCAAAAGATCACCAAAAATATGCAAGCTTTTTGAGATTCCCAGAAGTCTTCATCAGGTAAGATGTTATAAAAAACATGGGGATAAGAGAGAGAAAAAACAGATTTGGTGGTGAAGTCAGAGGTTCTGCTTGTTCAAGGCTCATGATGGAAGGGGTGGCCAAAGGGGTCTGAAGACATTCAAATTAGTCTGAGCAGGTCATGTGATGGTTATAGGAAGTACCTGAGAGCAAGAAAAGGAAAATATTGGACACTCTGATTTTGAAAATATAAAATCTGAGGGTTCTCAGAAGTGTTTTTCATCCTGGATAAAACACAGAGGCCCCATTTTACCAGTGGACCATGACCACACACACACACACACACACACATATATACTGGGTTCACACAACATTCTAATCTACAGTCAGTCGTTGAGTGTGAGTTGTTGTTGAACCATGTGTTATTTGTTGAACTGTGGATTAGCATGTGGGTTAGTGTGTTGTGTGATCAGCCCCAGAGAGATGTTATGCTAATGTGACCCATAGGTAGGAGTGTATACATGAGTTGATGGTGGTAAACACAGATCCCTTCCACCCCATTCTGATATAAAGCAGGAGGATTCCTACCTTAACTGTCAAAGGAGCATGTGAGAGATGGGTACTGAACCATTGCTCCCTTTGCTCTCCCTCGCCTCATCTCCTGCAGCTGGTATTCCTAGCTCTCTTCCAGTCTTGGGCCCAATAAGGAAGAAAACTAGCTAAATAGTGGTTGTGGAGAGTTGCAGGAGTGGGTGAGTCCAGCATTCCCATGCCGCATCCTCTTTTCTGTTGAGCATTCCTAGACCGTTCGGACATTGTAGCGTATAAAGGAGAAGTGGACAGACTTTAAACTTGTGTAATCTATTTTAAGTTTTTGCTAGAACTCCAGGGTCCACCACTATTAGAGCCAGGGAGCTCCAATTTATATATGGCTATAAATGCATAAGTCAGTTACACAGAGATCAAAGATTTATTTATTTATTACATTTTTATACTGCCCAATAGTTGAGGCTCTTTGAGCAGTTCTCAATTTGAACTCAGAACCCGAAAAATTGGCTTGGAAAGCTGCACAAAGACCCGGTCATTGCTAACTAATTAATATTTATATTTTATAGGAGAGGAATGCTGACTAGCACAAGGCCAGCCATGGTGGAAGAATATCTTCTTTCTTGCCATTTTACTTGCTATTGTTAAATCAACCAGAGATCTACCTTATGCATATCTCTGATCTAAATTATAGGGCAGCTTATATTATGTGAATAAATTACAATGTATTTACTTTGCCCTTTTTCTTCTTCTTCTCTCTTTTTGCTTTAACCAATGCACATTTTTCAATTAGAATTAAATACACCTATAAAACCAACAAATATCTACCTGCTTTGTTTCTTTTCTCATTTTCCAGCTGATGGGCCCTCTTAGCAAAATATAAGTCAGCATTATAAAACAAGTTCTTATCGAGGAATTTTGAACCTATAAAATATATTTTTTTCAGTTCAAGCATGACTTTTCAGTTAACATTACAGAGGAAATATTAAAACAATATTAAAACATTGTATATTCTGCAGCATCTAAAGGAAAACAAAGCGCTGTAAAAAAATAAATAAAACAGAAATGAACACTGGCATAACCCTTTCCTCTGACTTAAAGTCTAAATAGACACATGACGGAAAGAAAAGAAGGTAGTAAGTACATGGAAGATCATGGCTACAATCCTCTACACAATTACTTGGAAAAGTCCCACTGATCTCGGTGATCTTACCTCTGTGGAAACATGTGTAGAATTGTGCTGCAAATTAAGATATGTCTTGAGACATATCCAAAACTCCATAGTTCTCATATCCCATTTCCTAAAGTGTGGGAGGGAACTAAATCAATGATCATTTATTTATTTATTAATTTATACGCTGTGGGGAGGATAAGGGCATAAGTCTTCACATGTAATCATTGGCGTAATCAAGAGATTTATATTTCTGGAAAGCATCTATAAAAAAAAATTTAAAAGACAAACAAACACAATCAAATGCAAGCACTTAAATTAATAACTATTTTAACATGAAATTAAAAATTAATCAGCCTATAAAATGTTCAACTAGTAATATCGTACACTGTAATACTATTTATATAATAATAATAATAATAATAATAATAATAATAATAATATTTATTTGTAGCCCGCCTCTCCCTTCGGATCGAGGTGGGGAACAACAACAATATAAAACACAAAAATCACAACAGTTAAAATTTTAAAAGCAAGAGAAAAATACAACATTAAAAACATCTTAAAATTCATCTGGATAGGCCTGTTGGAAGAGGACAGTCTTCATGACTCTCTTAAATTCATGAAGACTATCAATTTGTCTAACCTCCTCCGACAGACCATTCCATAGTCTGGGAGCGATGGAAGAAAAGGTCCTCTGGGTAACACCCACCAGCCTAGTTCTGGCTGGCTTGAGTAAATTCTTCCCAGAGGACCTAAGTGAGCGGGGCGGATTGTACGGGAGAAGGCGATCCCACAGGTACCCTGGACCCAAACCATGTAGGGCTTTCCTCAGTATTCCTAAGTATTTAAAGTTCATCTCAGTGATCGTACAACAACCTTGTAAGGTGGATCTGCCCATAGAACAGCTGTGGGGGAAGGGTTCTAAGGCTGAGAAAATAGTGGTTTGCTTAAGGCCCCTGGCGAGACTGAGGCAGGATCTACACTACTGCTTTAAAACGGTTTAGAACAGTAGTGACAACTGTTGGGGCCCAGGACACACTCCATATACAGTTTTCAAACCGTTTTCAAAGTGTCATATCCTGCTTGGTGTAGATCTGGCCTGAGGACTTTCTTGCTCACTGTCATACAGTGAGCATGTTAGACCAGAAACCATCAGCATTATTCAAAACAATTAGCACGATCTTAAAGGTGCAGAAAAAATTGGAGCACCAGTTCCAGGCAAGTTAAGAGAGACACTTCAAATACCATGGAATTTTAATGGGAACACCATGCACTTCTCAGAGCAAACTACTCATGTTGTCTGGCCCTTCTAATAAAGAGTTCAACTGCTCGTTTTGAGGTGCAAATTCAGGTCAAAAGGGGTTATTAAAACAAGACTATAATCATAGAAGCATAGCAGCGAAGCACATTATTCTTAATAAAAGGCATTAGTATTAATGCTCCTAATCAACCCAGGCTTGATGGGCTATGATGACTGCACATAATAGTTTCTTGCTGGCATAAAAATCACAACAGCCATTTGGTGGCGGTCGCGGCCGCATAAATATTTATTTGGCGTCACTTTATTTGGTTTTCAACCCCCAGCTGGCCTTTGGAATCACCAGCATTTAATTTCTCCACAGCAACTTGTGAAACCAAAAGCTTTGGCTACTTCTGGTTGGCTTTCTGTATGCTCCATAACTTACTGGCAACAGTAGCAGACAGTGGGCAGTCTGCATTAGCATTCTGCAATGCCAGCAACTTAGGAAAAGAGCAGATTGTCTCTGCAATTGCTTCCTTTTTTTCTTTTCCAGACTCAAGGTTATGAAGATGGTTGCATCAGTGGTGGCCCCAGAAAAAAAAATTCAGGGGGGGGCACAGAAGGGGCAAAACATATTTCTAGTTGGGCGGGCTGTATCCCATATGTAAGACCTCTGAAAGAAAAAAATAATGGTATATCTCATGCTAAAACTGCCATCATATATTCTGAAATAAGTCGTATATTGATAAATTTAGGGTTATATATATATATATATATATATATAGCATGTATTAGCCAAATTCAAATTACTGTAAGGAAAAAAGGTACAGTCACTACTCAAGTGTTTCCTTGATGTATATATTAAACAGACAGAACACTTTATTTTGAACCAGTGCAGGCAGAACCAGAAAGGCAGACTCTTGGTGTAAGGAAAGAACAAACTGAGACACCTGGGCCCTGTAAACCTAGGAAACCCAATGCATGTGAAGTACTAGTCCAAAGATCCAAAAGAGGAAGTTTTTGAAGATGAAGCTCCTGATGAAGCTGGGTGGTTTTTTTTTATTGCAATCCATTACTTTTGTAATATGGAATAAAAGAAATAAGAGGCATTGAATATGGTGGGATTAATTGATGAGTAAACATTCATAGTCTTGCACTGTGAGTAAATTCTCCCCACCCCCCATTCCTGTCCTAAAAGGAAGATGTGGAGAAGGTACAGATTAATTCTTTCCTCCCCCTCTCAACTTTTCTGGCCTACAGTTCTGAGGAAAAAAGGAAGAGATCCATGGAATAAACAGATTAATTCTTCAGAGGGCATTCTTGCTGCTCTGGCTACTGGTGCCGGAGCATAGTTTGGAGAACTGCCAATACTAAGTTTTAGTATGATGCAGTTATGAGTGCCCCACCCCAAACCTCAGTTACCTAACTGTAATTGGTGGAACAGAAAATGGTTTCACTGGAGGCAGAGCCAAGGGGATCATCCCCCTCCCAGAAACCTCTCCAGAATAACACAGAGAAAGCAGTGTGTGGCAGAGCCCACTTATTGAAAGGGAGGTGGGAAAGGAAGAAGCCCATTTCACACACAGGCAAACTGAGGCAGCAGGCAAATAAAAGTCAATGACTGCAAGAGAGAGTGTGTTTGAGTTACATAATTGCAGCATACAAATTTTAAGTAATGATGGAATATAAAAAATACTATTACCAGTACCTGGAAAGTGTCAGTGATTATCAGCAGAAATCAACCAGTGTCTGGGCTTGCCTGTCTCCCTGTGCCTGCTGCTGAGTGAGGGGGAAGAGCTAAGGGGCTGAAGGTGGAGAGGCCACCTCTCTCTCCTCTAAAACAGCTGAGGTTTGCCTTCGAGAAGGCAGCCACAAGCCTGGCCCATGTGGCTCCTTTTGGCTCCTTCTCTGACACCTAGGAGAACAAAGGCGACAGCGCAGGTGCCTGGCTTCCAGTGAGGCTAACTGTTAACCCTTGCTGTGTCTTGCCGAGCCTGCCTTGCCTGGGTGAGCCCTCCTGGTAAAGCCAGCTCTACCAGCAACTGGGGTGGCAAGTTCTTGTTTGGGGGCGCTTGCCTCCCCGTGCCTCCCCCTGGTGCCGCCCCTGGGCAGCATCTCACTTTAATTTCCCTTGTCTTGTCTTGCTCTATGCCTTTGGCCACTCTATTAATGCTTCTCTGGACTCTCTTAATGTCCTCAGCTCACTAATTATGTTCTGTCAGGAGAAGCAGGCAAAAGCTAGCCTAAAAGGCAGGGTCAGCCCGACTGCTAGGCAGAGTGAGGTGGTTGCCTCAGGTAGCAGTTGTGGGAGGTGGCAGGAAGGTGTTGGAGAAGAGAGCTGTGGGCTGTATAGCCTGCCCTCTAGCCCTGAAGCTAGCCTGCTGCCTTCAGGTATAGGAGGATGCTGTGCCATTGACAGTGCTGAAGAAAGATTCAACTACCACTTTTTGTACATGGAATGGGAGGGACCGCCATCTTGTCCTTCATTTGAGGCAGCAACATGGCTTAGAATATGCCAATTTCTGGGCCTGTTCCTACTGGTGTTGAGGGGCTTCGTCACAAGTAGGAATGCATGGACTTATCTCCATCAAGTCCCTACAGGCATTCACTGAGCCTCTGCTACCACTCCCCCCACCTGCTTACAGAGCCCCCACAGGCACCTGGCCTGCTCACGGTCCAGCAGCCACCTGTCGCCATAGTGAGCCGCCGTTTCGCATGTGGAACATTCACACCTGTAAAGTTGCGTCAACGGCCCCTTTTCAGCCGCTATTTGCACAACATTACTTTCAAGAAAATCCCTCAACTGCCATTTCTATGCAAATGGCATCTCACTATGGGGTCGGGTGGCTGCCAGACCCACTTGTCGGGCACGTGGGTACTTGGCGAGCAGGTCCATGAGTGCCCCTTGGCTTGGCGAGCAGAGTCCAGGAGATCAGGCAGCAGGGAGTCTGACAGACTTCACCCCTGTACTGGACGCCCATGACATCCTAGTCACAAGCTACCAGTGTTTCTTCTTCAACACAAGCTTATCAGGCAATGCAAGGTGTGAACCAGGAATGCTGTGAGCAGGTGACTGATTTCTAATTCTCTGTGCCACTGCAATCACGTCTCAGTGGAGAAAGCGGCAGATAGTTCAAGCCAAAACCTTAACAATGCCAGGCCAGAATTCTCCTCTCCTGGGAATCAGATGATCTCAGAGAGCCAATCCCATATCACTGCTTGCTAACTAGCTCCAAAGTCTGCTGTACTATCTCAGCCTGGGTAACATGTTGAAGAGGGAAGCCAGTATTCCAGCCTTCCTCTACCTGGTGCTCTCCACAGCATTTGATGACAGTGTTGGTCTACAACTCCCAACACCCCACTCCCGCCCTACCTGTCTGTACTGCCACCCTGTTTCCACCTCCTTCTCCAAGTTCTTGATCTGAGGCTGGACTGACAGCCTTTAGACCTGGGTACCTGGCAGAGTTTTATTCTGTAAACGTCTGTGCATATTTAGATAGCAAAAAAAGTCCTAGAGCTCCCAGGACCTGGAAATCGTAGGACTTTTTTCCTGTCTAAACTTGCATAGAATTGTGCCTTAAAATAATATCCCCTTAATAATTTTATATTGACTGGCACCAACTACATATGGCCAACAATATCCTGTCAGTTACTCTTAGCCTTGGGCCAATAACTATTTAATTGTAATTGCTGTTTTATCCTTGTAGTGTTTTGCATTTGTGCTGTTTCTATTGTTTGATTGTAGAGCTTCTACAGAAAGGTGGCATATCAATCTTCCAAAATAAATGCATTTACGCTGCAGTTTATGTTTATTCCTGACTTGGCATCTTGAGCCATTATATTTCCATATGGCTTCCCCAGTTCTTTAAAAAAAAAAAAGTTAACAACCATGGATATTGATTTTTATATTCATAGAGAATAATCTTCTAGCAAGGGAAGCAGATAAATGCAGGCCTAAGAGAGGTAGATGTCATAGCTATTAGCTGTGACAGTACAATGGAACCAATATATTCACAGGCCCTCTATACATGGTACTGGGCAGAAAGAAAAGGGAAAGCCATCGCTTTCCAATCCCTGATTGTGAGGATCCACAGGCATCTGCAAAGCCACTGTTGCAAACCGAATGCTGTTTCTTTGAAGGCAATTCTTCTGCTTCAAGAATCCAGGGTGAAAAATACTTATCTCCTAAAGTGTCTTTTCCCCTCGAGCTTTTAGAGCAACTGCAAGTAACTTAATTGCATTCACTTGTCAAATTTCTATGTGAAGCAGCTGTGTGTTTCGGTACCTTGAGAAATATCCTTATTGCTGCAACAGTTAACCCTATTACTTCTGCCAGATACATTTAGGCTCATTGGAGATCATCCACACTTGAACTAGGCTGGACGGTTTCAGTGTCTTTTTGTGTCAGAGTTGGCAGCTCCTGCTGGGTGCAAATTGCTCTGAAACACAAAAAACACATGAGGATCAATGAAGATTTAGCACATGATTGAACAGAGCCTTGGGATGTTTGTGGTGTTCTGTACACGCCTGCTTGCTTCATACAATAGATGTCCCAGCAGCTGATAAACAAAAAACAAAACAAAACATTACCTTTGTTTGGGACTCTCAGGTGCTTCCAGAAAGTTTTTAACATTTGTAATGATGTCACCTGAAGGAGTTTGAAACATATTCTTTTCCACAAAGCCTTGAGGATTATGACTGGCAATCTTCTGAGTGTGGGTCTTCCCAGTCTTACCCAGTATCCACTCTTCTTCAAATCAGTAACATTATTTGGGTATATAGTTTTGCTTCCAGCACCTTGTTAAAGCATTTAATCTCACTCCACCCTCATTTTTATTAGATACCAAAATCTTATGCTAGCCACTCTGGGAGGCAGCCTCCTGAAGAACAGGGTATAAAATCCTCTTTATCAGTGCATCAGCAGGTACAACATGTACCTTCAAAAAGAAACCAAAAGCCAAGCAGATTACTAACATCTTCTCCCTGGCTTTGCCTTGTTGGAAGTTGACTGAGATGTTTCTAGGCTACACCAACAGATCTTGATATAAAACATGACCGATAACATTTTCCCAGTACGAGTGATGATGTCTGCCTCCTCCCATCATGGGAAAAGCCCCTCATTTGCAAATATAGGCTTTTGGGGGATCAAATTATGCTTTGAGACCCTGGGACAATCATGTTTTGTTTCACCCAGTATGGAAATTAGTTTCAAAGCTGGTTTGGCCAGGAAAGTATGGGACAAGCCAGTGGCCTTCTTTTCATTTGCCACTTAGCAGGATGTTTCTTTGTTTGTTGCCTAATTGAGCAAGTTGGACCCAGGAAATGTTAAGGTTTGAAGGGACAATGGGTTTGAGACATGCTCCTCATAGGGGTGCGCTTGTGAACTGCCAAAAAAGGGGACATCTATTTGCATAAACCTTGCATATGCTAATTTATATGTATGGCTGCAAATTTAGAAATAATAATGATGATTTAAATAGAAATATAGTACATCTCACCATAGGGTATGTGACCTATGTGCCTTTCTCAATCTGCTGTCCAGTGTTATTGATGGACAACGTCAGTGGCCAATTTTTCCTTCTGATGTTTCTTTATATTGGACAGCCCTCCAAACAGAGGATGCATTCAAATGAGAGGACAGTTCTCTGGCGGCCCATCAAATAGAGGACTGTCCTCTGTAAAACAAACAAACAAACAAAAAACCCAGGACACATAGCCATCCCAGCTCCCCACTTTCTGCTTCCTGGATATGACTAATCCAGCATGCTCTTTGATAATCAAGGGGTCAGTTGTACGGCTGTGCACTATTTCAGTTCTAGATCCGAATCTCAAACTGAAGCGGGGCGATTTGGACTGAATTAGTCCAAATCCAGACTGGGCCCACAGCAGTCTGAACCATGACGGATCAATCCGAAGCATTTTGGATCACTTTGGGTTGATCTGGATGATGGCAAGCCACTGCACCCAGCAGCCACCTGTCCTCCATGCAAGCCATCGTTTTTACGGAAGATGGAGGCTCTGTATAGTCCTAGATCTAATGTTGCACACAACATGGGCCATAACCGGCCATTTCCAGAATTGTAATTTATAGGTAACTGAATATCAAAACATATCCAGAAGGCATTCTCCATCACAGTGGTATTGTAGAGTATATTGTCATAATACTTGTATTACATCATATTAAATTGAAAACAATTGAAAATACAAGAAGCCTACTCTTCATCTCACAAAATTGTTATGAATGTCATAAGTGTAAAAAGAGCTAAGTATCTGTGAGTCTGGTGTTTTTTTTTTTACATTTCTATCTGGGATCCCACCCATCCAACTCACTTTTTCCATTTAGTATACAATGGAGGAAATGCCTTAGAGCAGTCTTCAACTTGGCACTCTCCAAATGTGTTGGATTACAACTCCTTACAAACTTAATCACTGGGGCTGGAAAAAGAAAATCTAGATGCTGCAGGTTAGTGTGTTCTTCACATTCATGTGTAAATGGATTGAGATGGAGTTGATAACGGAGAATAGCAAGAAGTATTTTACATATCTAAGGCATTGAGCTTTCGTGCTGTTTTTACTGTAGCTTCCATAAGCCAGTTCTGCTTATCTTTGCTTACAGTCATGTGAGGTCTACTGTCCATCATAAACCATTTTGTGTATGAGTGGTGGAAAACCAAAGCCCATGTTTCTCCCCAGAGATCCCCATTCCTGCCCAAATACTCTCTTCATCCATGATCCCCCAGGTAAGCCATGTTTCTCATGCGTCCTCTGAAGATGTGTCTCTTTTAGATATTCTAGTCTCACAAAAACCAAGAGGAAGTTATTCTGATTCACTCGTAGCCCACCTCGCTGTGTCATTGGTTTATGCTAATGACACATTCTCCCATCTACCTGATGTCTCTCGGGTGTTCCAGGAAAAGTTTACTCCCCACAATTGGCTGGGTCCCTCCTTCCTCCATGCCCCTCTTCTTGAACCCCCAGAGATAAATATGCATTCTCCCATGCTGTTTCGTCACTCTCCGGAATGTCAACCATGTCAGTTGAAGATATTTTTAGAGTCTTCCTTTGATGTTACAGATTTCAGTTACTAAAGATATGTTTTATTTCTGTTATTGCAGCATTGTTTTCCAACTACTAAAAGCACCACTAATACTCTGCATTTGAGGACAAAACATAGCAAACCTCTCCCACGTCTTAACTCCTGACACCGTGACTCACAAAAGGACCTACTTCTTCTTGACATAAAGTTAAGAGCTCAGGCATAGTTTTGTATGGCTTAGCTCTTAACTTTCCTTCTGTGGATGGAACAGAGTTCACATTAGTGGAATGGGGCTTTCCTGTCAGCTTTACCTGTCTTCACCATCTCCCCCAAATCTCCTGTGGGGAACGGAGTGGGATATAGTGGGGGGGGGAGGGGACTGCAGATGGAGGTGAAATTGATGGAGGAGTTCTCCCCACTGCCATATGAACTGAGAGCAATGTGTTTATGTGAGGATAATTCAAAGATGTGAACTTCCACTACTGGAAAATCATCTGCCATAGCTGGCTGGGGATGATGGGAGTTATAGTCCAACATATCTAGAAGGCACCAAGTTGGGGAGGGCTGCTGTAGAGTCTGAAGTGGTATAATCCAACAAGTGCTGCCCTGATAGATTCTACTTGTCCTAATCCTAATGCTGCAGTATCTGACAAGGTCACATGAAATGAAAATCGTGAATGACCATGAGGCTAGAAGGCCATGGTATGCATTTGCTAATACAGCTTTTATGCATCGGTTGTCTCCCTTTGTTAGATATGGAACGTTGAGTCTGTGAAGTGCTCTTCCGCTTTGCAGAACGCTATTTTAAAGTAGGTAACTACGGTAGGAATTTGTTCATCCTTTTGATTTACAATGAATAGATAAGTGTTGTTTGCTGCAGCACCCTTCAGCTGAAATGAGAAGGGGAACACAAAACATTAATTTTTTAATATATATATATATATATATATATATATATATATTCTTAGGACACAATGTGCTCTAGGATACCACTATTAATGGAAAAGCAGTCACACTGTCAATAATGTCAAATGCATTTTAACTGGAAGGTATTGGCCTTATCTCCGATGTTTTCTCTCTTTCCCAGATGAAGTGGGGGCAGGAAACCCAATACAGTGATATCTTATAAATGATCATTGTTCAGAAGCAGTTTCCACTGGTCAGAGTTCCAGTTTTTTTTCTGGAACAAGACCATAGAGCATTAGCAGCTTCAGTTGGGCCAGAGACAACCCAAGGGGCTGTGAGAATACTTAGTAAAGGAGGAAAATGGAAGACGTGCATTCAATAAATTCCAGAGCTCTATTATGATTTAGAAATCACTTATAGGCCAAGTCTGAAAGGGAGATGCGCAATATTCCACTTACATACACGGCCTTTTCACTCTCCCCTCCACTTCTTACTATACTCCGTTATCCACTCCATCTCAATCCATTTACACATGAATGTGAAGAACACACTAACCTGCAGCATCTAGAATTTCTTTTTCCAGCCCCAGTGATTAAGTTTGCCAAGCCAGGAATCCATCATGAAATGTCCTAAGCATCAATGCACAAGGATTGGATTGTAGGAAAGGAAGAAAAACATCTCAGGTTTACACCTTCTAAAGCAATTTCCATTGGTTGAACAATGTACAAACTTCTATTATCAGTGTATATCTGGCATGTATTGACTGAAATCTGTCAGTCAAACTACCGATGGCACTCAGGATGTTGGTGGGGTGATTTTTACTAAACTTTGGCTTCAACCGAACATGTTTGAGACCCATGCAATGTGGTATGTAAGTTGGGATTTTAGTTTGCCCAGGTTAGGCTAGCTAGATGTTATTTTTGCATTTATTTTCTGCTATACCATGCATATTTCTTTCCTATTGTATTTTCCTTGTTTTAAAATAAACTCTTTCTTATTTGAAATGATGGAGGTTGGCTAATTGAAAACATCCTATGTAAATCTCCCTACCCACCCGCTTATGTAGATGCTGATGTAACAGGCTTTCGGCTATGTATATTACTTTAAGGAGAAAAGGGAAAAAACAGACTGATTGGTTCCATTGGGCACTGGAGGTTCTGCTAGCCATTCCCTCTACTTTAATTAAAAGTCGAAGAACCTGAGAGGTTTCTCTGCATCTCATTGGCTGGAGAGCAATCCCAGAGCAGTGGCAGAATTTAAGGAAGGAGACTCCACTACGCTACTGCAGGATAGGGATCAATAGAAAAGTAGTGGAGGGACAGGTGAAGAGCAAGAGAGCAGACAAAAAGTGAGGGTGCAGAAAGAGGGCTAGAAATGGGATTGAGCTTCAGCTACCAGGCAGAGGAGAAATGAAATAAATAAAACATATAACAAGATGGCTGAATTCGGACAACACAATAAGCAACTGGGGGGGGGGGGCAGAAAACAATTGTCAGTTGTATTGACTATCGTGTCATCCAAATGCTGCCATAGTCAACTCAGTGCTGATCTTAATCCACACCACGGTTGATTATTTATTACCATGTTGTGTGGGGAGTACCCCCTAGTTAAACAACTGTAAAGTTGATTATTACCCCACCATTGACTATTGTGTTGTCCGAATTCAGCCGATGAGTCTTAAGGGGGAAAGGCAGCATAAGACAAGACTGACTCTACATCTTAATTTGGGACATTGTTGACTTTTTCTATTACCGACATTGCCAGCTAAGACCACCCCAGGTCTGCTGGTTTTCTTCCATTTGGGAATGGAGAAAGGATCACTTGAGTGTTGCCCGGCTCCTGTAAACACATTATCAAATTCAAAGGCAGCTGCAGGAACACAGGCAGCATATCTCCAAATGTTTCCTTCATGAAGCGTTTTGCTTGTGCCCGCACTGTCAGTGGAAGAACATAGCTAGGATATTTGGGCTGCCATGTTCAGGTGGAGTTCCAGGTAATTGACTGGAACAGTTATAGCCATAATTGATACTCAAGCAGTGATTAGCCCTATTCAGGTGTTATGTATGTGAACCCATGTGCCAACCCTGCTGCCTGCATCCTTGTCGGTTCCACCCCTGATCTCATGTTGGGAACCCCAATTGCACAAGGAATTGGCAGAGAGAGAGAGAGAGAGAGAGAGAGAGAGAGAGAGAGAGAGAGAGATTCCTATCAGCCCTATATTTCCCCCCCCTTCATTTCATTCTTACCTCTCTCTCTCCTTCATGCTGAGTATGCGGTTTCCATGATGCTTAAAAAAACAAACAGCCAGGGGCCCTGAGACTTTACACTTCTTTCTTATATCCTCCAGCACGTTGACAACAAATTAACTGCCCAATCTCTTCATTTCAAGCATTGCAATATTTCTTGCCTCATTTCTCAAAAGTAGCCCATTAATACATGCTTAATGTACATTTTTATTGTAGCACACTTTTTTCCATCTCATTTTTCACAAGTTTAATGACAAAGGTTTTCTATAGTCCAGGCAAAAGTAATACAGAGAAATCAAGAATTCCTTGGCCTTGTGTTTTACTGCAGGGCAGATTAAATTTGCTGCATTGTCCACTACAAGCAGAGCTAAAATGAGATGTGGGAGAAATATACTCTTATTTAAAGAGTATCATATACTATACAGAATGAGCAGGTATAGGGCATAGAGGAACTGATATTTTCAGGAAGGGAGTCTGGAGTTAGAAGTGGGCAATGAAGTGGCCATGTTTGATTACTTCACCAAATATTTAGGGTAGTTATAACAACAAGGGAGGTTGCTTCCCTCTGTGTTACCCTTCCACCAGCAGGCAAAGACTTGTAAGCTGGTCAGTTGCTGAAAGGGTATTAATTGGCTGGATGCTTTCTAGTTCTTTTATTATTGTAACTTTAATTGTGTTTTAATGAATGTTTTATTTTATGTTTTAATTGAGATTCTGTATTGAATTTGTATTTTATTATTGTTAGCCGTCTAGTGGACCATTTTTGGCAGAAAGGCAATCTATAAATTGGAATACAGCCTCTGACAACACACCTCAAAAAATAAGGATATTGGAGAGGTGGAAAAGGTGCAGACTGGGACAGCCAAAATGATCAATAAACTGGAGTAATTCACCTATGAGGAAAGGTTCCAATGTTTGGGGCTTTTAGCTTCGAACAAAGGGAAACATAATAGAGGTGTATAAAATTATGCATGGTGTGGTGAAAGTGAATAGGGAGACTTTTTTGCCTTCTCTCACAATCCTAGAACCCAGAATAATCCAATGAAATTGATTGATAGGAGATTCAGGACAGATAAAAGGAAATACTTCACTCAGTGTATTGTTAAACTATGGAATTGCCACTACATGTTGTGTAGTAACATGATGGTTACCAACTTGGTTAGCTTTAAAAGGAGGTTAGTGAAATTCATGGAGGATAAGGCGATCGATGGCTACTAGTCATGATGGCTATATATTACCACCAGTATCGGAGGCTGTGGGAACAAAATGCTGGACTAAATAGGCCTTTCCCATTCATGAGTGCACAGTCTCTTCTTTCACACATAACCTGCCATTTTATTACATGTTTTGCTCTGCGTGAGCCTATTCAAGGCTGCTACCTTTCACTGAGTGGCTGAGGCAAGAGACTGAGGTCCTTCCTTACCTATCAAGGGACCATGAGACCATCCATCATACCATCTTCCTCCTCATATTCCACCTAGGAGTAAATCCTTCAAACCAGCCTAACATCTGTTCCAGGGGAATGGAAAGGAACTAAAGAAAGCTCATAGTTGCTACTTCATTTTTGTTTCAGTTGAATTTTCCTAGTCCTACTGTTCTTTTAAAAGAATATTGAGGGTGTTTCCAGACAGAGGGCTCCTATAGCTAACTCTCAAAAGGCCCTATTCTGATTTTTCTTTGCTAACTGATTTTTTCTGATTATTATTATTATTATTATTATTATTAGGATTTCTTAGTCACCTTTCTCTTTAAAAAGACCAAAGGCAACTTACAACAAAATTATTAAAGCATACAAAATATAAAATTGCTAAAAACAAATTCCATTAAAATATATAAACATAATACAATAGGGTGACCAGATAAAATCCAGGTCAGGGCTCATGTAACTTTAACAGTTGTAGAGAAAAGGGAATTTCAGCCAGTATCATTTAGTTCCTGGTGAAATTCCCTCTTCATCACAACAGTTAAAGTTGCAGGCACTATACTAGAGTGACCATATACAAAAGAAGGCAGGGCCCCTGCAACTGTTGTGATGAAGAGGGAATTTCACCAGGAACTAATTGCATACAAATAACACTGGCTGAAATTCCCTTTTTTCTACAACTGTTAAAGTTACTTGAGCCCTGACCTGGATTTTATCTAGCCAGCCTATAATACAACAACTAAGACATCAGTAAGACCATAACCAAAACTAATTAATGCCTAATGCCTGAAATGCTCATCAGATGCCTTCAAATGCCTCGGTGTAGAGGGAAGTCTTGACCTGGCACCAAAAGGATGACAATGTTGGCACCAGGTGGGCCCTCACTGGGAGAGCATTCACAGTTGGGGAGTCACCTCTGAAAAGTCCCCCTTCCTTGTTGCAATCCTCTGAACCTCCCTTGGGCAAGGAGAGAAACATTGGGAAAACCCGGGTGGGCTTTAAATGGAAGAAAACGATGTCTGAACCCCTTGTGAATGAGGCAGGTGATTGCACAATAAAAGCTTTGTTTGAAAGCACCTTGACTAAGCTTATGTCCATGAAATCTTTTGGATGAGGAGTATATTACTATAAGAGGTTTTGGTATGGGACTGAAATGTCTGATTTGGTAAAAATGAACAAACAAAACCCTTACCTTTTTTCTTTTCTTTTTTGTTGCACATGAAACTTTGGAGTTTCACAATGAAAACTATTTCTAGCCTTTTGCAATCCATGAATTGCACTTGAAACAGAGCCTTTAGGCTGAAATTGGGTGTTTTTCTGAACCATTGAGCTATATCTGATTGCTGATGATTAGAACTAATTGATCCAAAACTAGGTTAGCCAAATGACATCTCACCTATTTAGCTGTGGCCATGTTTCAGATATGCTATTTGCAGGGAAATTGTGTTGAGGTAATTGGGGAAGTTCCTGGCTGATTCCCCATTTATATTTTTGGAAAGGAATTTGAAGAACTTGGGAGGGAACAATTTTGCCTTAAATATCTTTATCATGCTGAAAGCACCTGAACCGAAGCCCTTTACTAAAGAGCTTTATCTAAAAGTAGATCAATTTAAGTTAAGGGGCTTTAGCTAAAGTGTTTTTTGCCTCAGCTACTGGCTGTCCGTGCCAAAGTGGGTAATTGGAGACACCAAGCCAAAGAACAAAGAAATACAGCTAAGATTAACACAGAGAGGTTTAGTGGCTCTCAAAAGAATTATTAGACTTGTACTTTATGATGACACAGCATAATAACATAAAATATATGCTTTAAATATAAAATGGCCAGGCGAATCAGAATAAGCATAATCAATATGAAACCAATATGTAGCCTATGCAGTTTAAAAAGACCCCTTGCGCTGTAATAAGCTTGGAAAAGGCTAATTCTAATCAGTTCCTGACACACACCTGGTCTTATGTGTTTTGGCACCCAGTATTAAATACTTCATATGCTCTTGAGAGAGCTAGCACTTTCTCTACCCTACCCTACCCTACCCCACCCTACCCTACCCCACCCTTTCTCTCTCTCTCTCTCTCTCTCTCTCTCTCTCTCACACACACACACACACACACACACTTATATAACTCACACTGAACTGTGGGATTCCTGGATATGGCATTCTTACCTCATCAGCCTCCTTGCCGTCTTTATTTATTTATTTATTTAGCACCATCAATGTATATGGTGCTGTACATAGTAAAACAATAAAACAGCAACGCCCTGCCACATAGGCTTACATTCTGATAAAATCACAATAAAGCAATAAAAGGAAAGGGAACGCACCGAACAGGCACAGGGGACATTAAAACTAACAGTATAAAATCAAAATCAAGTTCTAAAAGCTTTAGAAAAAAAAGAAAAGTTTTCAACTGGGCGTTAAAGACTGTAATTGAACTCGTGGTCCGCAAATGCTGTGGAAGAGAATTCCAGGCAGAAGGGGCAGCGAGGGAAAATGGACGAAGCCGAGCAAGAGGAGACCCCTGGGCGGGTAAGAAACATAACATTTGATGAGTGAAGAGCACGAACGGGGCAATAATGCGAAATAAGAGAAGAAAGATAGGAAGGAGCTAGACTGTGACAAGCTTTGAAAGTCAACAGGAGAAGCATATATTGGATTCTGAAGAGAATTGGAAGCCAATGAAGGAATTTCAGGAGTGGAGTGACATGATCAAAGCCATGAGCCAAGAAGTTGATCTTAGCAGCAGAATGATGAATGGAAACCAACGAGCTAGGGTGAGAAGAAGGAAGGCCAGTCAAGAGAAGGTTACAATTAGGGATGTGAGAGAGTAACCATCCTGAGAAACTTTGCTAGTTGCTAGGTGAACGCCAAGCACTAGGGATGTGCGATACTGGGAATTCTGGGCCATTTAAGCCCCATGAGATTCTGCAGTGTTTCCATTCTGGGAAGCCGCAGCTGACTTCAATGGCTTTTTTTTCTCATTCCGTAAAATTTTTGCACACACACCTGCCATTTGCGCAAATGGTAAATTCACGCAAACGGGGGTCGTAATTTATTTTATTTTTTTATTGGCAATCTTGCTATATAGGAGGGCCTTTCCTGATGTGGTACCCCGGCTGTGGAATCAGCTCCCCAGAGAGGTTCACCTGGCACCTACGATATACGCCAGATGAAGACCTTTTTATTTTCCCAGTGTTTTAACATTTTACCATCCTAGTCTTTTAACTTGCTATTTTAAATCTGTATTTTAAATCTCTGCATTGCTGCTTGGTTTTATTCTGGTTGTATTTTTATACTGCGGTTTTATATTGTGGTTGAAATTTTATATTTAAATTGTATTTTATGGTTTTAATTTTCATGAACCGCCCAGAGAGCTTTGGCTATTGGGCGGTATAGAAATGCAATAAATTAATAAGAGGCCTTGTCCTCTTTTGTAAATATCCCTGTCACTTTCACTGTCTCCACACACTATTTTCTTTAGCCCATCAGAGCCATATTCCATACTTGTCAAATTGTCAATTTCATCCTCCACTTCAGTGCTTCCTAAAGGAAGAGCAGGTGGGTGGGATTGACAAATGCTTTGACACACCACAAAAGAAGACAAAGATTTGCATAGGGTTTGCATGTGTTATTTTATGTATAGATGCAAAGTTAAAAATAATTACTATAATTTAAATTGCAATACAATACATCTCACCACAGTATGTCTTAGTTAGATTTTGCAAGAATTTATAGGTAGTATCCAGCAACATCTCTGTCTAAATTCAATCAGTTGCTTTACCTTAAGGGAAGCAGCATGTTTTAGCCTAAAGGTCTTACCGTCAGTAACTAAAGGCTGGGAGGAATGGGAGGAAACTGTAAATACTGGAAAACAAGCAAACTATTAGGGTGGCATCTGGGGAACTCTAGAGAGTCAGATTGGGACTCCAGGAGGGTCAGATTCAGCCCATGGGTTTAAACCAACTAGAGTTCCCCTGAATTCAGATGTAAGAAGAAACTCCAGTTTGTTTAAAATAGGTAGCTCTTTGTTACCACTCCGGAGGAAGAAAGAGAATGGGGAGTGTGCAAGCCTGAGATTTGCTGCTGCTCATGTGCACATAATGCTAAACCACAGTTTAGTCTTTGGTCCAAAAAGGGCTACCCTATTGATTTTTGTGAGGGAGATTTAAGGATCTGCTTAGCTTTTCTGTTAAAATCAATAAGCTAGATCAGTTTCGCAAGACTGGGCTTGCCAGAAGGCAGCAAAACACATAATTATATATATATAAATGGCTGGTATCAAATATTTCAAAACACTCTCTGTGCCTTGAGTCCATCCTTCTAAACTATCTCCTCACCCTGCATTTGGGCAAAGAGAAAGGCATTGCTTCTTGCTTACCATTATTTGCTGAGAGGGAACAAATGCAGCCCTTCCCTAGCTGTCTTTAACAATATCTGATATCCCGCTTTTCTGCATTGCTTTTTAAAAATATTATTGTAAAATGAACCTTAGAGATGAGAACTTTATGAAAGGATCTTCAGGGGCACCCCTGAGTTCCAATAAAAGAAGCTCTCTGGCTTACAGAGGGTTGCTGTTAGCTTTCCTGAATCACATACATTATACATCCTTTTGAGATGACAATTTGGAGTTTGGTGAAATTCAAAGATAACTTCCTTCCTTTTCATCTTTCACTTCATCTTTCACTGAGGAGACCCTCAAGCAGTTAAACTCATAACCTCTATGTGGGTCTTAAATGTTTAAATGCCCATAATTTCCAAGGAATTTAACTCAAGGAATTCACACCTCTACTATTAAGGAGTGGGGAGGAGGTTACCCTGTGAATATGATTATTAACATCTTGAAAAAGGCATTCTTGGCAAAGATAATGGGGAGAGAGATGTTTTATGGGTTAGGAGCAGAGCTAAGAATGAACTCCTTTGTAGATGGGTTTAATCCTTGGTCAGAGCAGTTCTTGAAAGTAGATGCATTGTAGATAGAATTGGGAGTTTGCCAAGAGGACAAAGATGGCTCAATTAACACTCTGATTGCTAGTCTGCAAGTCATGGGGCTGGATCCAAGAACCATGAATGGAAGGGAAATAATCACCATTAGCATCGTTCAGCAAATGCTTGCGGAAGCACTAGTAAAACAGTACTGCTTATGCAGTGCTAGGTTTTGTAGTTCTCATTTTTCCATTTGCACATGCAGAAGAACATCTTTGGATTAAGTTTCCTTTTCTCATGCACTTTAGTGCAAGTTGTAAATCAACCAGAGTTACATCTAGTTTTATGCTGGATCAACTAACTGCACTGATGGAAATGGATTTCCCTGCCCCGTCCTTCCCACGGAAGACTTTCCAGCGCCCTGAAAATGCTTTACAGAAATTCAGGAGACCCTGCTCAATGGAGCGAGCTGGGATGTGAAGTAGAAGGGGGATTCCCAAAAATCGGGCAAAGGGACCTTCTGCGAGCAGAGCCTTTCCTCTCACAGAAGGCCCCTTCCTCTCATGGAAGGCAAATCCTGGATCCACCCCTATTTTGTAAGTTGGTTTCCCCATGTGAAAGCATATCTTTGGATCCAGCCCCTGTTATTTTGTTATGAAAATATCCAAAATTTTATAATATGAGGCTAGTCCCTCAGCTGATCTGGACTGTAATGATGCTAAGCCATACCAGTTTGGCACTATATGGAAACATTTTAGCAAACTAATAATTGCAATACTTTATACCAGATCAGATCATTGGTCAATCTTGGTGTGCATTGTCTATGCTCCCTTGCAGTGGCTCTTGCTATTGCATGTATGTCCTGCTTGTGGGCTTCCCACAGGCCGCTGGTTGGCCACTGTGTGAACAAAATGCAGGACCAGGTAGGTTTTTGGTCTCATTCAGCATGGTTCTTCTTATGTTCTCATACTATGCTTACCTGGAGATGGCGAGGATTAAACCTGGAACCTGTTGCATCCAAAGCATGTGCCATTGTCTGTGCCATGGTCCTTCCCCAAATCTTCCAGCTGTATGGGGTATTTTGCTGGATTTCATTTCCATGATTTTTTTTTCATATATCCCTAAGAATGACTGGAGTCATCAGGGTCAACCAAAACATTTTAAGCATAGCTATACCTATGCTACACAGTACTCTCCCAGCGTATTGCTCCCTAAAACCCAGTTCGTACATGCAATGGCCTCAATGTGATCACCTTCATGAGTGTGCAGGGATGCTTCTTGGGACATGATGCCATGGAAGCAACACTGACCTGACAGTGTATCTATAGCCATAACATGCTGGGGCCATGACCTTTTTCTCATTGCAACCCTTGGCTGGAGAACAATTTCTAAACCATTACTGTGGTGTGTTTTGCTTCGCAGCTCTGAACAGGTATCATAAATACCTTGGTGCATCCCACCCTGTAATACATATAAAATCAACTTCCTTGAAAAAGATGTTCACTGTTTGCGCCATCTGGGAGTTTAGAAGAACAAGACAAATGTAGAATTTCTCTGTTTTATGTACTTCTTGAAAGGAGGTGGATGGAAATTCTCTTAACAGTTTTATTCCTTGTGGCAATATTATCCCAATGTAAAATGGCAGAGCGAACAAAAAGAGCTCATTAAATAATGTTAAGATTTGCTGTGGCGAGATGTATACAAGGTCATTTTAAGGTCTCATCTGATGTTTATTAAAGATTAGCAGTCCAATTCTGTAGGAACCCTCTGGCTATATTAAGGTGTGATAAACCTTGCATATATCAGTTACAAGCTGCTTCAGCTGCTGAACATGCATTCACCAGAAAACCCATGGAGGAACATATACTTAGGAGATTTCATTTCAGTCCATCTTTCTATAAATGGAATAAAAGATAATTTTCCTAAGGCTTTGCTTTACATTAATAGATTATTTCCCCCTCCAACTGGAAATGACACCATATCATACTTAAGCAGGCTGACCATCTGAAAAGGAGGACAGGGCTCCTGTAACTTTAACAGTTGTAGAGAAAAGGGAATTTCAGCCAGTGTCATTTGTATGCAATTAGTTCCTAGTGAAATTCCCTCTTCATCACAACAGTTAAAGTTGCAGGCACTATACTAGAGTGACCATATACAAAAGAAGGCAGGGCCCCTGCAACTTTAACTGTTGTGATGAAGAGGGAATTTCACCAGGAACTAATTGCATACAAATGACACTGGCTGAAATTCCCTTTTCTCTACAACTGTTAAAGTTACATGAGCCCTGTCCTCCTTTTCATATGGTCAGCCTACTTAAGGTTACTCAAGGCATGTCTCCAGTTTTACTTTAGCAGTTGCATAGTGAGATTTCCCATCCTCAAAACACAGATCTTTTTGCCTCTAGATGGGTACTCCAGCGTAGGAGAGTGGAACTTGCAAGGTCTCCAAAGAATTTAATACAACTTTTAAAAAAGTTCACAAGATACCATAGGGTTGCTCCATTGAAAATAGCCTTGGACCTGGTTCACACATAAAGACAACCCATGAGTTGTTTAACCCATTTTTGGGCAGGAGTGAGCAAGTGTGCAGCCTCTGGCATCCTTCTGCTTTCAGTAAACAACCTACAATAACCCCTATGTTTGTAGGTTGTGAGTATGACATCTGAACCTGGACACTCTGGGTGGTTAGGGGTTAAAAAACCCACAGTTAACCTACCATTTGTCTGGTTTTTGGGTGTCCAGATTTGGATATCTGGGTCCAGAGAGCAGTGTCTGGGTTTGAATGTCATGCTCACAGCCTATGAAATTAAAGGTTGTAGGTTGTTTTACTGAAACTGAAAGTGAGGAATGTGCCGAAGGCAGCATGCTTGCTCACTTATGGTCACCAATGTCATTTTGTAGGTTAAGTAACCCATGAATTGGTAGTATATGTGAACTGGTCAAGACTTTCCTGTCATCCTAACCATATATTCTGAAATGAGTCATATATTGATAGATTTAGGTGTGTTTTTTTTTAATATAACATGTTTTAGCTAAATTCAAATTGCTGTAAGGAGAAGGGCTTTCAAACAAGGTATAGTCACTACACAAGCATTGCCTTGACATACAGATTAGACAGACAGAACACTTCCTTTTGAACCAGTGCAGTGGAACTAGGAAGGTAGACTCTTAGGCCCAATCTACACCACACAGGATATAGCACTACCCCTCCACACTTTCCATTTATCTCTACTGAGAACTAGGATATTTCCTGTCCCTGTATTTGAAGGGTCGCTTCAGTCCCCACATTCTAAGCACCATATAAACAGCTAAGAAACAAAAGGCACATGAATTATACACCTCTCCCATATGCATGCCTTCCTGCTTCCCATCTGCCATGCAGAGAACCCAAGGACTGTCATGGTGTCAGCAAATTGAGCATATGATTCAAGCCGGTTGGGAGTACATCCCAAACAAGCCATTACCAAGTGGCAAAAGACAAGAAAAGTCTTTTGAGGACAAGGTCCCCCTCAGGCCTGGAAAAGCAGCCGTCCCCCAGTTGACCTCACAGGAACTATTGTGTCAAGGCACTACAGGATGAAGACATAAGGATCAGACAGCTTGGCCCCAAATGATTTCAGCCTGAAAAGATCATATGCAGGACCTTAAATTTTATGACAATGTGAAGTATAGAGCACCAGTAATATGCACGGCATACTAATCTAGGCCCTTATGAATAGCACCTGTCATGTCAGTCTGGAACTCTGTATTTAGCAAAGGAGATGGGGTATCCAGGGCTCATTCACTGTGTAGTGTCTGAAAATATATCCCAAAAGGCTACAATTGTGAAGGCAATAGTTCAATTTAAGCACATCCACATTGGTTTAAGCCAGGGGTGGGGTACCTGCAGCACCCCAGATGTTGGGCTACAGTTCTCATCATCCCTAAGCATTGGCCATGTTGGCTGGGGTTACTGGGAGTTGGAGTCCAACAACACTTGGAGGGCCACAAATTCCACACACTGGTTTAAGTAGTTTATTTATTTATTTATTTATTTATTTATAGCATTTTTACTCCTCTCTCCAGTCAGAAGTAAAAAGTGAGGAGGAGGGAACAGAAAAACAAGCACCATTCTTAAAGATACAGTGTCATTATAATGACCAAGGAGGAGCCTAATATAGCTGGTCTTCCAGGGGAGTTGACCTGCTTCCATCTCTCCTTCAGCTGCAGCCAGATAGAATGGTTTATATATCATTCCTGATATTATACTGATCGACTAATCAGAATGATCCATAATAAGCAATTACTGTCATTACAAATCTTCTAGGTCATATCTGGGTTATTGGTTTTACTAGGATTGGCTCCAACTGCTACAGACCAGTACCTGCTGGTTCTTACCTGTTAGTGATTCAGTGCCCTTGGCACAGGGGGCATGCTGGAAGAAACAGTGTGGAATTTCCCATGCTGTGCTTGTCCTTTAGCTAGGCTGACCAGATAAAATTCAGGTCAGGGCTCATGTAACTTTAACAGTTGTAGAAAAAAGGGAATTTCAGCCAGTGTCATTTGTATGCACTATACTAGAGTGACCGTATACAAAAGAAAGCAGGGCCCCTGCAACTTTAACTGTTGTGATGAAGAGGGAATTTCACCAGGAACTAATTGCATACAAATGACACTGGCTGAAATTCCCTTTTCTCTACAACTGTTAAAGTTACAGGAGCCCTGACCTGGATTTTATCTGGCCACCCAACCTTTAGCCTCTGCTTCCTTATCATCCTGCTTCCTTATCTTAATCTAGCAATCTGTAAGAGGTGTGAAGACACTGCCTTTAGATCAGGATGACCCCTTCTTCCTTCCTAGCCCGTTCAGGGATGTGTGTGCTCTGCTGTTAGAAATAAATAAATAAATTCTGCATCAAGGTAGCCCAAATTCTGAGCCTAAGGTAGCTGAATGCCTCCATCAGGATGAATTATGCAAATTTGCATGAGGTATTAGGCTTTTCTAGTCATCACAGGGAGGGACAAGGAACTCTGTGTGGCACTGAAGCCGCACTGCACATCATATTCTGCACTTTAAATTCCAGTGACCAGACTTTAAGCATATTTTTGCACCCACCAGGGCTGTGCAAACACAATTATGATGCCAAATAGCAAGTGTGTGTGTGTGTGTGTGTGTGTGTATGTATGTGTGTGTGTAAATATATACATATATTTGTGATTTTGTCAGTCTTGATTACCATGAATTGGTCTATCACTATGATTTTGCCTAATGGGTAGTCAGCCACACAAAAGAGCCTTCACATTTCTGAGTAACTGTGGATGTGTGCATTTTTCCTGAATGGGCAATTTACCTGCAGGGATGTCATTTGGGACTCGTGCTCTGCACTGCCTTGTTTGAGCAGTTTGAATTTGGAGTACAGCAAGCTGATACCATTGCTAGAGTTCCCTAAATGGTGCAAGGGGGTGGGGGCTTTCTGGGCATCTGATGCCAGGTTTGCAGAGTAGCTGCCTGTTTGTTGATTTATTTATTGAACTTACACTGCACCTTGTCTACCAGGAAATGGCCCCCATTTTATATGGGTGTTGTTTCTTCTAGGCTCCTGCTTCTCCCTTTGTAAAGAATACAAATATTATAAAGGTACCATAAATCTCCAAAGTGCACTCTATCCAAAGGCAAATGGACACTATTGAATTTCTTGCCAGCTGGGGAGGGAGGGTGGGTGGTGGCCATCGTAGCGGCTACCACCCATGGTAAAAGGAAGCAGCAGCTGGTGGCGGTTCACCCAGCAGGATGCTCTTGAGAGCCCTACCAGTTTCTCTCTTGCTGCAGCAAATGCCATAGCGGGAAAGCAACTGGCGGGACTCTCCAGGGCACCCACTGGAGGTGGCAGGGACATAGTGGCAGGGCAGGGAGAGTGGTGCAATTCACTATTCTTCCCACTACACCTCCAGATGCAGGCACATCTGCCTGCGTAATGGTAGGTGTTGTGTTGCAAAGGGTGTAGCACCAATGCTGACCAGTGGGAAAGAGACAAAGTCTGGTGCTGGTTGACGTGTGTTTTATTATTTTACATTAAAAGCCCAACGTTTCAGATGTACTCCTTCCTCAGGAGCTGTGTCTCAACACACGTTGCCTAGACAAATTAACAACTTTTTTCGGAATAAAAATCCTTCAGCAATTCTCTTTGAAGGCTGCGTTCTCTCTGCGAGTGTCCGTAATGGCATGTGAGTAATGGCCCTTAGTGAGTCACTGAGATCTTTATTGAGAGGTAGCCTACCTAGAACCTTAGTGTCCTTCAATTGCTCTGAGTAGCTGTTTCAGCATTAGAGGTCGGAAATGCTTTAGCAAAAGAACCAAACTACATGTTTTAGAGAGAGATTGCTTTAATTTTGAATAGCAACTGCTTTCAGCATCAAATGCAGTAGCGTATTAAATTGTGTTGTATCATTTAGGGAAGCATAACAAAGGCAGGAAATTCCATTATTTGTTAGAATTGAGTCATTTGTTGCAACATCTGATTCAATCAATGGACATATTGGCCATATCATGTCACACATCTAGTAGACAGTCCAAGTAGCCTAAAGGCGTTTGTTAGTATAATGGCAGAAAATAGGTTAGTTACCCAATTAAGGGGAGAAATAGTGAATAACTTGCTGCCTACATACACACTGGCTGAATTTGGACAACACAATAGTCAATGGTGGGGTAATAAAGAACTTTACAGTTGTTCATCTAGGGGGTACTCCCCACACAACATGGTAATAAATAATCAACCGTGGTGTGGATTAGGATAAGCGCTGAGTTGACTATGGCAGCATTCAGATGACATGATAGTCAATACAACTGACGATTGTTTCCCCACCCCCAGTTGATTAATGTGTCGTCCGAATTCAGCCAGTGTCAGTCTGACCGTGAAATAAATCTGCTGCCTCAACTAAAATGACTGGAGGTTGAGCTGGGATGGGCAAATCATATCCAGGCTAGCACACCCGGGGTCAGAAGTTGGTCAAGTTGGTGTGGTAGCTGTTCAGGAATTCCCTTCTTTGTTTTTTCCTTCTTCTTCCTGGATGCATTTCATCCATGATAGTATTACATCTTAATAACAGCCACTCATTAAAAAATTCACATCATACTAAGAATTGATGTAGACTAAGTAAACTATGCTCATACTAATTCATTAAATATAGGAAACTGCTGAATACTGAGTCAGGTCATCCCAAACCTGTCCAAATTCCCAAAATTCCTTATCATGGGCCATGCTGGCTGGGGCTAATGGGAGTTGACGTTCAAAACAACTGGAGGATAGGGGAAAGCTGATGTATTTCATTATTGTCTACTAGACTGACTGGTAGCCATCTCTCCAGGGTTTCAGACAGGTTTCTTTCCCAGCCCTACCTGGAGATGCTAGGAGTTGAACCAGGTGTGTGTGCTTTACCACTGAGCTGTAGCTCTTCCCTACACTCCATACAGATTTTTAGACCATCTTAATGTTTAGATCATTGTACTGCACCTCTAACAACATTTATTATTTATTTGTTTACAATATTTATATACCGCTCCCCATCCAAAAAGATTTCAGAGTGGTGGATCACATATGAAGTTCTACTAGTCTCATTGAGCAGAAACATTTCTGTTAGCACACACACACAGGCTAAATTCGGACGACACAATAAACAACCGGTGTGGGGAAAACAATCGTCAGTTGTTTTGACTATTGTGTCATCCAAATGCTGCCATAGTCAACTCAGCGCTGATCCTCATCCACACCACAGTTGATTATTTATTACAGTGTTGTGTGGGGAGTGCCCCCTAGGGTTAGGGTTAGTCAACCCACCATTGACTATCGTGTCGTCCGAATTGAGCCACAGAGTTTCTTTTTATGAAAGCCTGCAATAAATCAAACCTGAAATTAAAGTCTTTCAAATGCCAAATGCCCATTATTGTGCATAATAGCAGTATGTTTTGTTTTCTTTCAAATTAGGCACTACAAGGCCTCATAAGGAGGGGGAAGTCCCTGGTGTGGATTATATTTTCATCACTGTTGAAGATTTTATGGAACTAGAGAAAAGTGGTGCTCTTTTAGAAAGTGGGACATATGAAGGTAAGTTTATTCTTACTGTAGAGTCTTGCTTTATTTTTTCAATACATTCCCCGCATCCCATGTTCTAGAACTGTAGTAGGATGTCCCATTGGCACATGTCATGGTAGACATTATCTTAAATTTGTGAGGCATCAGATGGCAGTTGTGAAAGTTTGGCTTTTTTCGTTTGAAAAGGCTAGGCGTAAATGGGCTCATTGTAATTGGCATGTTTCATCAGACGGATCGCTGGGAAGAGAGAACGACAAGTGATTGCTAAACCAATCATCCACCTGCAAAGTTAAGGTGTCATGCAGCTGAACAGCATCCTACTTCATAATTGTTTGAGATGAGTTTTCGCTCATTATACCAAATACCTGACTTGCTCATTCAGCACATTTCCAGGACAGAGGTTGTGAATGAAAATGCTCTATTGGAGTGGACAGTTCCCCATCATCACCAACACACACGCACATACACACACACAGAATTCCATTGCACCTTCTTACATGTTATCGCTGGTCCTGCAGGTATCAGTTTACGCTGGAAGCTGAATCAGCGCTTTTAAAGCAAGGAGGGAAAACTTTATAATATGGTGTCGTTTTTTGCAAAAAAATGTAAAAGGAAGTGGTGGTGGGGAATCTATCAACTACCCCGGTGCAAGGAGACAGGGAATTTCAGTGTTATGTAGATTTTAAAATATTTGCTTGAGAGGTGAAGAGCTGACAGTTTAATGATGCCCCTCGGGTTACTGTGGATTCACCTCGTCAACCTTGTTCAAGAACATAAAAAACCTGGGCGTGAAATGGATGGATGTTTCATTCTACTGGAATAGGAATGGCATCAAAATATGCAGAAAGGCATAGCAAGATGGTATAAACTAAATGCTTGTTGAAAGTGCAATAGAATTTGGAAATTAATATTTGAACAGAATTATGTAAAGGTTAATATTTTGATACAGACAAGTACTTTGGACACCTACGTTTGTACAATCTAGACTTGTTTTGAAATCCCTTTTTCTTGAATTATGTTTTAATGAAGGAGAACAAACCTGAAGTTATTACTGAAGCTGCCCTACGAAAACAATTTCATTACAGGTGTTATAAATAGCCTGGATGGAATAGTGTGTCCTTCTTACCTAATCAGCCCAGGCTACCCATTGAAAAATAAATACATTTTCATGTCAATAAAAATAGAAACAAAGAGTTCCCATTTGTTTAAATTTCCTTATTGTCACTTGTTGCTATCTTGTGTCTAAGAAAGAAACGTGAATAAATAGTGTTATACAAGATATCATGCCTGAGGCTGTATTTTGACAGCTTATACTTTGATATTATAGGTTTGTGAGCTGTACATTAAAGCCATGTACTTTTGGGTGACAGTATGATTTCATTTGTCTTTCAAGGAATAATATAGGCTTCAATTTGATTGTTTGCTTGCCTCTAGGAGTATATGGGAGTGTATTTTCTTAACAGCTTTATCCTGGGACAGAGAAAAAAATCAGAATATAAAAATGTACAAGTATAAAAAAGAGTTTATTTAGGTGGGTTGGGGAAGGGAAAAAAACAAGGGAAGATAATAATTTCTCTCTCTCTCTCTCTCTCTCTCTCACACACACACACACACACACACACACACACACAAATAAAATCCAAAGTCAATCTCTTTACCTCCGAGAGTAGACTCTTGTATTAGCATTCGGGCATGCAGAGTTCATTGGAGTGAGGCTGATGATATATGGATGGCTACTGAGGAGTCAGCTAACTCTTACTTTCATGGGAATTCAACTTCAGTAAAAGCCGCCCCCTTAGTGGAGACTGAATGGTGTTTTGTCCAACCATGCAATAGCCTGCTTTTCTGATGTCTAGCTAGAAAATGACATAGTGGCTGGACCCAACGTCCTAATGACTCTAAATTTATATATCAAAGAGGTCACTCAGAACCAGTTAGCCTATTCAAAAAAAGAGCTTAAGGTTTTGGATGCATCTTGGGCTAAGTCTATTCAGGTGTCCTGTTATGGTGTCAGTTTACCAGATGCTCTAGCAGACACCGTTTAGTAATATCAGAACATAGGGGTTTGATGCAACCCACAGCACATTTAGGAAAGGGGGATTGTAATTTGCAGGAGTAGGCTGAAAGTAAGACTGTGTTCTCTCTAATCCTGTGTGTTGAGTTTGGGTTCTGGTTCTGCCAGGTCCAAGTCATCACTCAGGTTCTTCTCATTATCAAGGTGAAACACGCCACTTGTGCAAAAAGATGCGTTTGTTGATGGAAAATGGATGTAGAATATATACATGCAAAGACAGTTAGCACCTCCTTTCAGCTCATCAAGCTCTCATAGCTGGATGTCTGTCAAGGCCCCCAGGATAGATGGAAGCCGTCCCTTTGAGCCAAAGCAGGTGCTGCAGGCCGGTTGCGCGTTTCCTCCTGGAGCGAAGCCAAAGCATGAAGCTTGTGCCATGGATCTTATAGACTTACCTGCTTGGTGCCTGCTTCTCTCTCTCAGGAGCTGACAGGCTACATCCCTCCCTACTCTCTCAGAAGAAACGGGGGCTCCATCTCACAGGTTCCCAAAACATGTAAGCTGGAAAAATAATTGGCCTGGCTAGGAGTGAAAACCTCCTAGCTCATCCCAAGATAAGTCTATGAAAAAAAGAGTGACATAACTATGAGAGGCCCATCAACTGAATGAGACCTGCTCTTGCTAGCTAAAGCTTGCTAAAATCTACTCACTGGCTGAATTCGGACGACACAATAGTCAACTGGGGGGTGGGAACAATCGTCAGTTGTATTGACTATCGTGTTGTCCGAATGCTGCCATAGTCAACTCAGCGCTGATCCTAATCCACACCACGGTTGATTATTTATTACCATGTTGTGTGGGGAGTACCCCCTAGATGAACAACTGTAAAGTTGATTACCCCACCATTGACTATTGTGTTGTCCAAATTCAGCCACTGTGTTAGGCTACACAGGTGTCTTAGCATATTGGAACTCTATGAAGTCCATATTTTTGCTCATTAACAAACTCAATACATCCTGTTTATGAACTTTCAGGGATTGGGAGGTTCCTAATGCGGTCAAACTGAGCCACTGTGTCTGCACCTGTGGCCACAGCTAAATATCAGTTTAAGAACCACTTTCCTAATCTTGTTGGCTCATTAATCCAGAAAAACAACATGCTTTTCACTTTATACAGATAACACAAGAATAGCTTCTTTTCAAAATCTGTTATTGCTCGTTGCTTTGATAAGTGCTGATAAGATCCAGTTTGTAAACCAAACAACTTGTAAGTTGTTAGCCCACCATGCAGTCACTGTTAAACTTGTAAGCACCATTGGTCTCAATGGGAGCATTAAATATGTTTAATACTCTTTGATTCAAATCAGTGGGAGTTCAAAGTAGATAGCATTAGTTGGATTGTGCCCATCTTTGGCACTTGTAGCAGTCATGACAGACACCTATGTACTCAGTTTGTTATTTGCTCAGTATGTATTCATATTCTGAACTGAAAAATTAAATTAAACTTTCATTATCCTTTCGTCAGTTTTTCCCTTCCCTCAAGAGGGAAAACTTGCCAGTCTTGTTTGTATTATCAAATTGCAAAGATGACTTTTTCCAATATCTTGCATGTATTTTTAAACTTTAGCAATTTAAAGATTATTTGACAGATGGTTCCCAAACCTGCCTGAGGTGAATTTTGCCTACTGTATAAATATTGATTGCCTTAATAATTGGCATTCTGTATCTCTACATCTTAACAAGATATTTTTCTCTAACGAGCTTTGCGGCATGAAAAGAGCTTAATTCAATTAGAACATTATTGACGTATTTCTAAAAGGGCCTTGTAGTCGCAGCATTCCTCAAGTGCTTTACTAGTCAAACCTGTACAGGGGTTGGACAGAATGGTCACAATTCATCAGAAACACTTCTGCAGGATGTTCACTAAAATTGATGGGAGCGTCACATGAACACACTAGTGTCTTTGTGGAGCTCCTATTCATTTAAGTGGAGCCTACCCAAGAAAGGTTCACAATTACTTGGTTTGCATGACATGGCACAGTCAACCTACAATGAGCTTCGATGCCTGCAGGCTTGGAGGTGCCGGGTCTTGTGAACCAGGCAAGCATGGGTTATGCAAGGGTTAAACAAACATGATCTGTTCTAGCAGGGGTTTGGTATGCAAGATGGTGGTTGCATGCACTCCACATGCACTACAGCCTCACCATGCGTTAAATAATCCTAGGTGGGCTATCGTGTTGTGCGTACCAGCTCAATGGATTATGTCCCAATGCAGTAATTGTTTGAAATGAAATATGAACTTGAATATTTTCCCTGGAGTAAGGCATGCAACAGTATGTGCCAGTAGGAAGCGAGCCTCTGATATTGGCTCTGGGTTTCATTATAAATTGTATAATTGGATTATAAACTGAAGTAAAGTAATATTCAATGTGCATTGCATCTGTGGATATAACTACTTGCTGTGGTGTTTCACTGAAAGAGAAAAATGTGCCTAATTGTCTTTAGTTACTGGTTTTTAATTGGATCAGAGTATTACTACATTTGCTGTTAAAATTGATGATCAGAAGTGCAGAGCAAGTAAAACGGCACTTTTTATTGGATCAACTAGTCATCTGAAATAATGCAGGGATCTTTTCAATGATGCATTCTTCTTTGGCCATTGAAGCGCAGAACAAAAATAGAATGTTAAAGCTACAGTACAAGACAAGTGACCCCAAAACAAAGCAAAACGCCACCTGCTTGTTTAATGAACATTAGTGGGCCTTGCCTTGGTGAATTCCAGCCATTGAGCCTGCCACATTTGTAATCTATTTGGCATTTGTTTTAAAATCATCAGGGAAGTCTGTATGGTTCTGATCAGCAACTAGTTTTTGTCTTCCCTAGTGGTCCATTTTAAGAAGTTAAGCGAAGTGTGATCACCCCCAACCCTCTCTAGCGGATTACCAGCCAGTTCTTTTGCTTTTGGAGACCCTTTGTCAAATCTGCTCCACATTTGGATTGGCAACTTCAGGCCAGCTTGACCCCTAAACAGGGGTGCAGAATATCAGGCCCTGGGGACAAATCCAACCCTGCTTGGGTCCCAATCCTGTCCTCTGGGATACCCAAATCTTTAGGCAGTTTCCTGGCCGTTGTGCCATTTCCCCCCCCCTCCCCCCCCCCCAGTGTAAAAGATCAAAATGCTTCTTCTAAGGCTTTAGTTACTGGCTTTAAAAGTAAAAGCTTTAAGTACATACTGGTACTTTTGGGTGTTCTTGCTTTTGGCTCCACCCCCTTTGCCTTGAGCCTCTCCGTGACTGGAATGTGACCCCAAAAGCTTCTCTGAAATGGAATTCGGCCTTCCAGATGAAAGAGGTTCAACACCCCTAGCCTAAAGTACAGCATACAGGATACACGGATTTGCTTGAAAATGTCACTTGATTTGAAATCCAGTGGTAGTACGGAAGCTTCTGCTCAGATGAAACATCACGTCAGTTTTCTGAAGGACAGAGTTTGAAAATTGAAAAAGATCGTTGTGCGTCTGTTTGGGATAGAGGAGGAAGGCTGAACAGCACCGGGTGAAATTCATCCTCAGGTGAAATTTCAGAGGAAATAATAATAATGATAATGATGGTGATAAGTGCTCCAGATGGTTTTTGCACATCTCTACAGCTGACTACGCACACAGAAATGATAAATATGAAAATTAAGTGTTTCTATCGTAATTATTATGTTATGTTTGTCTGGGCTGTGAAATTTCTCTGCACAACTGTAATGGAAAAGTATGAGCTGGATAATTCATCTAAGGGTACCTCTAGACGGGCACTTTCCCCCACGGGGGCTTCGAAGTGGCAGAAGGTCATTTACATGAGGCTGCCGCCACTCCAAAGCCATCTAGGGGCAAAGCCCCAAAGCTCCGCTGTAAAGAAGTCAGGCATTTACCCCGACTTTTTTAGCTGGAGCGAGGCGACAATGGCACTTACTGACTGTCGCCCTTGCTCCGGAGCTTATCCCCGCCCCCATTTAAAAAAGTTTTTTAAAAAACAAAAAAAGTACCTTGGGAGAGAGGGGCCCATGCTTCCAGGCGCCCCTAAAACTGCTGCTCGTGTTCTGTTGGGCGGTTGCGGTTGCGGTAGGATGGGCGGGCGTGGCAGTGGTTGTCTTACATTAAATATCTTTTTTTTTTAGAAATTAGTATCATTTTTATCTGCAGTGAGGTAGAATCAAACACACACACATACGCACGCACACACACACACACATTTCAATAGATATTTTCTAATGGAAGCCAGTAGTGGATCTTCAGGATTGACAATTCCGCTTGTTCACAGTTATACTTTACAGCTGCCTTGAAAGTTCTTCAACATTGCAAGACTTGATAATTGGGCTCAGGGAGGTCAGAGAGACACGTACTCCTGGTTACATACTGTATTTTTTCACCCCCTTCTCGATTTCTTTGTCTATATCAGACTTAATTCTGCTGCAGTGGAAACCTGAAAAATTGAAGGCAGCATTATAACATCTTCTATATCATCCTTCTTCAACCTGATGTCCTTCAGGTGTGTTGGACTACAAGTCCCATCATTCCTTTCTAGAGAACATAAGCAACCCAAAGGGAAAGATGGAGACTTATCTCCTCAGAAATATCTCCCATTTCTGTTGTGGTTTTGATGTATTTTCTTTAATTCCAAGCTGTTGTTTCCAGAAAGATTTTTATAAGTTCAGAGGCGAATGCAAAGATCATCTGGGTTGCGTGGATGACCAACTTGGGGGGGCCCAGTCCAAAGATTGAGAATACTTTAATGCTAGAAGAATGTTCCAAGCTGCAGTTCACATGGAACTAAAGGTTCCTTATTCTATCCCAGTGAGTTCCCAATATAAACAGTCCAAGGAGCTTGGTGGATATGGACTGTGATGAGACTTATGAAGGAGCAGGGGTGGTGTCAAGTCTGAGCAGAAGTCTGGGGCTGAAGGCAGCATGGGGGTTACACTCCTAGAGTCCTGTTCAAGATGAGGAATGTGCTTAGGAGCACAAGATGGGCTGGAGCAGCTTTAAGCAGTTCATTTGGTGCCAAGCAGTCAGTGATTCAACACCTCATTCTGCTCAGGTTAGCTGAAACCCTTGGTCACTGTCCTACTGGACAACTCCCAGGCCTTACTGATAAGGTGGGAATCTGAACCCCAGAGCAATGGTGGTGGGAACAAGACAAGTTGACTATGCTGTATGGTTACAACAACCAGGGTAGCATTCAAAAATTAGGTCACTGTGAGCCTCTCTACACTACTGCTTTAAAATGGTTTATAACCGTTTGTTATAAACCGTTTTAAAACAGTAGTGTAGATATGCTCTGTGTTACATACCCCCAAAGTACCACATTTGTTATAGCAGTGTTTCAGAAACATTTTTGGATGCATTCTTCGGGACTTCTCTTGCCTCGAATTCCCCAGACTGAACACCAGTAATGTGTTTCACATGTGAACATGTGGAGCACCTCATGTGCAGGTCTACACCTCCTGCTGTTGCATAAAGATCTATGGATATTAGAGGAGGACATTAGAACAGGACATCTCCCTTGCAAACCCATCTGCAGGGAACTACCAGGAAAAAGGGAAAAGCTCTTCCTGTGCTTCTGTCTATTCCAAGCCATGCGAAGAGGACACAGATACCGGGAATGCAGCCACCCTCCCAAATCAGATGTGGATCCATCTTCATTCAACCAGCCCAGGTGGTGGGAGGAGGAAGGCTCCAGATCCTGTGCCTCCCTGAATATTGTGCCTTCCTCACACTAGAGGAACCCATGCGCAATGCATGAATATGAAACCCCACCGCCTCTCTTCTTACCTATGCATCTTCTGACATTTTGCCTCGTCTGTTATGCCCAGGCTTTGGGTCATCAATGATTGCTGTGGCTGTTGTATTCTATTTTATTGTTGTTTTTCCTGTTTTATTGGCATTGTTTTATATTTTAATGGACATTGCTTCGGGTATTTGTAATAAAAATGTAGATAATCTCATTGAATAAAAAGAATATTCTTGCCTGCACAGAAGAATTCGCGGGGTATGGGCGGAAGAATATATAAGGAAACTTGCTTGTAAAACTGCTGTTAGGTTTTAGCAGTTAATTTGCAAAGCTGCTGTTATGTTTTAGTAGTTAATTTGCATAGCCTTGATGATGCAAAATAGACAGAAACAAGATTTAGGCTGCAATCCCATACACAATTAGCTGGCACTAAAGCCCATTAAACTTAATGGAGCTTACTTCTGTGTAGATAAGAATAGGATTGTACTGTGAGTGAGTCAGCTATAGTGGGCATGCATTGACAACATAATACAAGTCAGTCAAGTTTAAAAGTGAACTTAGACCCTGATAGCTATCATTTATAACTTAAAATGACTGCTATCTGAAAATGCTATCTTTTTGACCCAGTTAAAGAAAACACCATTACTGCCAATTTCGGTCTCTAAAATTGCCCAAGAGCAGTTTTATTGCTTCATTAATATATAATTTACTCTAGCACTGGCCCTACCATTAGGCAGAGTGGGCCAATTGCTTCGCGTGGATATTTGAGGGCTGTCCCATTGCCGGCGCTAAAATAAGATTCAACTGCCAGTCCAGTTGGCTTGTATACATGGAATGGTCCTTTGCCTCAGGCAGCAAAATATCCTGAGTCAACCCTAATTTACACACAGCACCAATTAAGTCTTTCCTATAATGGTTTGCCCGCTGGCTATTAACATCTTTACATTACATGGTCCCTTCCTTTCAAACTGTTTGAAGATGTTTTAAAAAGAGTAAAATTGATATCGTGCTTCTTTCCCATCTACCACATATGATACTCAGAAATGTGTTATCTTCATGATACCCTACTAAGTAGAAAGACAACATATTCAGCCTTAAGGGAATAATTCTCACTTCAGGAGCATGATTGAGAAACATGACATCCAGACATCTCTTATTAAAGATTCTACTAGAGAAGTTAGTATTTCCCTTGGGGAAACTTTAGCATGTTTCATATTCTTAATGGATATTTAAAAAATGCTTTCTTCAGAAACTATCACAAGCTTCTAGAGTGCCTAAAGAATGTGGCACCTGTCTTTTGAAGGTAAGAAAACATACCACAAAAATTAATGGCTGAACTACAAGAACGAAACACAATGAACAGCCAAGCTTCTGAGTGTGGATCCAGTCACTTCAAATATGGACGTTTTAAATGTAGGTCGAGGCAGCCACCGCTTAAATACAGTTCATTACTGTTGTGATATGAAAAAGTGCAGCAGAAACATACAACAACCTTAACAGTGCCGGTTACCAAATCCGTTACGGTATGCCATTTATTACCCAACACACCTTGTTACATTGGACTGATACATTAATAACTTGAGAGTCTGCTGTTTTGGTCACTATAAGTGGTCTTTCTGCTCAGCAATCCATCTGATGATTCTGAGAATCCATTTTATTCCTCCCTCTTCTCTGCATTGAAATAAACATCAGTAAGACACTAATGAAACATCCAATTGTGATTGTTCAGGGAGTTCATTCAGACCATTTGGTTGGTTCTTTATGTGGATTGTATTTCATTGACTATTAATTAAATCATCTGGATGAAAGGTTGGTTCAGTCAAAGGGCACTCACCTGCTGTTATATAGCATCTCTCTATCTCCTAGGTTTGGGTGAAGGGAAACATAGGCCAATCCAACTGTAAAATAAACCAGATCACAGCTTCATGACACTGTCAGCTGTAGTGGATATTTAATTTGTTGCACACTATTGATTACATCAGGGGTGAGCAACTTGTGGCCCTCCAGATGTTGTTGGACTGCAGCTCCTATCAGTCCTAGCCAGCATAGCCAATAGTGAAAGATGTCAGGAATTGCAGTTGAACAACATCTGAAAGACCACAGATTTCTCACTCCTGCATTATATGAACCAATCCAGAGGCAATTCAAGCACCAAGGCACTATGGAAGAATTCGGCCTATTTTTATAAGAGTTATCAGAACTTGTTCTTTTGTGATTGCTGCCTTTTTTGTTTTTATTATGTTGATATTTTTGATGTTTTTATTACATTATGTATCATTTTAATTGTACTTGTACACCGTCTGGTATCTGTAACAACGAAGGGAGGTTTAAAAATCTTTGATAAACAAACTAGCAGAATGAGCCCTAGAAAGCCAACTCACTATAGCAATATATTTCCTATTTTGGCACCAGAAGGAGGTTTAAAATGTTTCAGTAAACAAACCCAGAAGAATGATCCCTTGAGAATGTGATATATTTTCTATATATATATTCTATTTTGGCTCTAATTAATTATCCTTGTGTTTACTCTAATTTATTAATTTAAAAGATTAAAAATACTATATTAAAAGTAAAGGCTATGTATATAACAATGTAGAGGAGGGGAGGCTACAAGGTAGATCTCTAGATGCTTTGGACCAACTCCCATAAGCCCCTGCCATCATGGCCAATGGTCAGGAATGCTGGTAGCTGAAGTCCCAAACAACCAAAGATCCTCTTTCTGCCCCCCCAACATAGAAAACGAATTATACAAATTAGTTTTTTAGCTAAGTATGAATTATATTGGCATCTCTCTCTCTGCCATTATTCACCTGTAGTGATGCCACCAAATGTTGTAATTAGTTGGCTCATTGGTTGAAAACCGTCAGATCTTATTGTGCATCTTTGTAGTGAACCTGGATTTGAAATTAAGTTTGGAACTGATTGTGAGCTTCGGAGCATGTGCAGTAACATAGTACATAGATTCCCTTAAATGTTCAGTCATCTTTCCATTTAGAACCCCCCAAAATTACTTGAAGCAGTCTCATTAGCTGCTTCCCTCACTTCTGCCGCAGCTCTAGCTCTGAGGAAGACTTTGCGAGTCCATCTTCATACTGGTGATGGGGACTAAACATCATATGACATCATCAGGCCACATGAAAACAACCAATCAGAAAAGGGGCACACAATGCGGTGATGCACGATGAAATGCTGCGCTACATGATTCCAAACGATTCACCTTAATTTTGGGCATGCACAATTGCACTACATGATTCCGAAGATCCGCCTGAATACTAGGCGTGCCCAAAAACTCTTATACATGGGAAGAGATTTCATATTAAAGGAGAATTCTCATCTGAGGTTAAATGGATGAATTTGTTACTTTCTGAGTAAATAAGGAATTCACTCTGGGCAAGTCACTATTGGCTTGCAATTTGCCAGAAATGTGGGGGTTGATTTGGCATTGCTAAAATTGGTCTGAACCACATATGCTGTTTAACACAAGTGGTTAAGCATGCACTGAGGTTCACCCAGTTTAGCTTCATGATGGCAGTCTTTCTGCAAAGATAGTGTATGAAGCAGGCCCTCTTCAGTTTTACCATTTTCTAAATAGGTGAGAATGTAATTTTTAGAAAGGACTTGGGGTTATAGCCTAGGCCTCATTTAAAGTGGGTGAGTTTGTAGAGGTAGCACCTTACGAGGGCTTTTAAGAAAGATCTCCTGCTGTCTGAGAACACGATGTACCCTTTTTCTGGGACATGTTCCTCCCAAGGAGTGCTGTCAGTTCCATGGGAGCAGTGGTTCTGTCATTGAATCTCATATGGAGTAGAAAACAGCTCCTGGCATGAAAAGATTAAAGGGTAATATCTTTGGGGAATCGTTCATGTTTCAGAATGTTTCTTTGGTGCTTTATCTTACATATATAGAACTTTTGTTAGCCGTGTTTACTTTAACAGAACACTGCTTGTAAAGGGTCTTTAAAACATACAGTGTTTGCTGGCATGACAGCTTATAACCACACACGAGACATTGTTTTTGAAGTGCGGCACTCTGATTAGATCAGGAACACCAGGGAAAGAAACTACATTATGCAGATAGTACTTTTCACAGAATCTATTTTGTTATTCACAATGTACCCTTCTTGTTGTTGTTTTTATTTAACTCTCCTTGCATTGTTAACATGTACACTGATCTCCTCTGCCCAATTTCCACTTTGCAACTTACCCATTTGTACCATTTTCTTCATGGAAAGGATTGAGCAAACCTCAGGAATGCTTGTGTTAAAACTGCAGTTGTATTTAAAGTGCAGTGTATCCAACAATATATTCTCCCAGTCTTTGTTTAATTTCTAGATAGGTTCATTACTACTTTGCCCCAGGCTTGCAAATAAATAAGCTCGCAAAAGTTGCTACATAAGCTCACCTGTGTGTACAAAACCATTTGTTCACCTTTGGGGCACATTGATTTAAGCTGCCCAGGAAGTCCAGCACAGTCACATTCGACTTAAAAAACAACAACAGGAAACTTCTCTATAATGAGGACACTGGAGAAAACGAAGTCAAGAGGGTTAAATCCCTTCACAGTGTGTGGAAGTTACTCAAAACCACAATAACAGAAACTCAGCTAAAATGTATACCACAAGTTAGGAAAGGTAGCAGCAAGTCCAAGATGGGACTGATATGGTTAACTAACAGAGTCAAGGAAGTTATTACAAAAAAAGAGAGCTTCCTTCAGAAAATGGACTAGATTACTGACCTCGGATCTGGACATTCCTAAGTGGCATCCTTGAAATACGACACAGTGCTGATATACAATATGTCTATATATATTGGCTGTTCCCTTTTTTTAAAAAACCCACAAACTTTAAAGGCTCCTTGCACAATCTCCCAAATCTATTTGTCTGATGTGCCACAGCCTTCATCCCCTCTGAAGTATCTACTGTGCCTGAAAATTTCCTTTTGTGGTACCAAAACCAAAAAATTACAGACGTTTGTTGATTTTCCCTTTATAATCAACGAAGAGACATCAGAATGTTTGGATGACCAAAGTGAGACCCCTCCTTGGATCTGAAACAAAGCAAGTCATGTCCAAAGCAGTTCAAAGTAATGCACTGAATTAGGTTCTTTCCCCCCCCCGTGCGCAACCCTACTTATATTATTATTATTATTATTATTATTATTATTAGCATTTATATAACGCCCCATAGCTGAAGTTCTCTAGGCGGTTTACAAAGATAAAAAACATTGAACATTAAAAACCGATATACAAAATTTAAAATCCATAAAAAGCATAAAAACAGATTACAAATACAATATCCATTTAAAACAACTATTCTGGGTCAAAATAATAAAAAAGAAAAAAATAGAACAATGGCAGAGGTAAGTTTTTATAGAGAATGAAGATGTACTGTAGGCATAGATTGTGTTCCTTGTGCGTAAAGTGGATAAAATGAGAGGCTGTTGTATTGACTGGCTGAATTTCATCCCACACTCCAAGGGAAGCAGGACTTCTGCGGGAACAATATAGGCTGTGATCAACATATTTACAGCCTTGCCAAAGTCCTGCTGAGGCCCTATGAAGTTTCAGGATCTATAAGACAAGCCGAGCCAGTCTTCCTGCAGATGGAACTGCAGGACCCAGAAAAACCAAGCCATGAGCACAGGAGGAATCACAGATGTTATATGATTGTTAATTTAGGAAGGAGCACTTGCAATAAGTGCCATGTGTCTTTGTGACAGAAGATACAAACAGACACTTACAATAGTCGCTTCCTTGCTTGATGTCTGTGATGCAAGAAGATTCCCTTAACTAAAAGCCGTACCTCCTGGTTAGCAAAAGGCCTCATAATAAAAACCTGGGGAACTCAGAAGGGAATTGTTCCTTAGCACAACACAGTTTTACAGCGGGTTTTTTCTTTCTCTGTGTTAATATATCTCATGAAGCCCCTTGTCCTCTGGCACATCCAAAGCCAACAACTCACGTTGTCCTGTATAGCTTCAGTTGACTGGGTCACATGTGTCTTCTGTAGGTCACCTGGCTAAGTAATATGATGCTCAGAAAGGTCAGCTAACCACACAACTGCATCACAATTAAGATGGCCAAATACGCATCACCAAAAAAGAAGAAAAGTACAGAAAAAAGACCCAGATTTACATAAATGTTGCATGTGCTGATTAATATCTATACATGGACATTTAGAAGCAATTACTAAAATTTAAATAGAAATTCTCACAATGGGGGGGGGGGAACCCTGACCAGGTGATCTGTGCCTTTTTCTCAGACTCCTGTCCAGGTGCTAACTGTGGATGGGCAACTTCAAGGCCCCTGTTCTCCCTTCTTCTTTATGTTTAAACCAGACTTGGACTGTTCAGCCCTCCAAATAGAGGTTATCTTCAAATCAATGAGTGTTGTCTGTAAAGTAGGCCACATGGCCAATCTATCCACAATGTGAAACTACTGTTGAGGGTCACTAAGTGTGGGCCTCAATGCTATCTTAAACCTCAGTCAGGCAGCTTAATGGCAATAATAATAATAATAATAATAATAATAATAATAAATTTATTTATTTCTTACCCGCCTGTCCCTCCGGATTGAGGTGGGAACAACATCAATACCAACGATATAAAATACATAAAACTGATTAAAAGCATATAAAATTAATACATTATTAAAATCAACCAAGTCATAAAATTTGGCTGGGTATGCCTGCTGGAAGAGATTAGTCTTTACAGCTCTCTTAAATTCTAAAAGACTGGTAAGTTGGCGGATCTCTCCTGGCAGGTTGTTCCACAGTCTGGGAGCGGCAGAAGAGAAGGTCCTCTGGGTAACAGTTGTCAGCCTAGTCTTGGCCGACTGTAGTACATTCTTCCCAAAGGTCCTGAGTGTGCGAGGTGGATTGTATGGGAGAAGGCAATCCCGCAGGTAACCTGGACCCAAACCATGTAGGGCTTTAAAGGTAATAACCAACATTTTGTACAAAAGATCTCTGTGACAGCCAAAATACTTACAAACTCATAGGGAGAGAATACATATGAGAGATCCAGAACTGAGAGAAAAGGCTGAGGTTTATACTGTTAAAAAATGATGCGAACCCTAATATCAAATCACAGAAAGTTATAGCAAGTCCCCTCTGCAATCTACACCTGATTTCTAGGGATGTGCACTGGATCGGTTCCGATCCACGATCCGAATCCGATCCAGGGGGAAATCGGATAAATTATCTGATTTCCGATCTCCCCGCTGGATCGGCCGATCCAATCCGAACCGAACCGAAAAGGTTCCGATCCGGTTCGGATAGATCGGTGGATCGGCGGGCGCCCGCCGCTGCTTCCATTGGTGGGCGCCAGCGGGCGGGCGCCGATGGAAGTAGACAGCGGGGGGGGCTTCCCTAGCGGGGAAGGTAAGCAGGGGGTGGGGGGAGGGGAGGAGGGGGCACGCGCGGCGCGCTTACCTTCCTGGAACGTCCGCTTCCATCCGGCGCCGGCCGCTACTGCTCCCGGGCTTCACGGCCTGCTCCCGGGTGGTGCGCCACTCTAGAGCAGGCCGCAAAGCCCGCTGGCAGTAGCCGCCGGCGCCGGACAGGAGCGGGCGTCCCGGAAAGGTAAGGAGGGGGCGCACGGAGGGGAGGAGGGGGCACGCGGAGGGGAGGAGGGGGGCCCTTACCTTTCCGGGACGCCCGCTCCCATCCGGCGCCGGCCACTACTGCTCCCGGGTGTCACGGCCTGCTCCAGGGGAGCAGGCCATGAAGCCCAGGAGCAGTAGCGGCCGGCGCCGGACGGGAGTGGACGTTCCAGGAAGGTAAGCAGGGGGCGGGGGGAGGGGGCTTACCCCCCCCCCGGGGCCGTCCGCTTCCATCCGCTGGCGCCCGCAGGCGCCAGCGGATGGAAGCGGACGGCCCCGGGGGGGTAGGGAGCGCGGGGGAGGGGCTTACCTGCCGGGGCCATCCACAGCAGACGGCCCCGGGGGGAGGGAGGGAGTTAGGCCCCCCTCACCCACCCGCCACCATTTTTTTCCCCATAGACTTGCATTGCAGTGCAAGTCTATGGGGGGGGGAAATGGCGGCCGATCCAAAAATTTCCGATTTTTGGATCGGGATCAGACTCGATCCGGTCCGGGGGGGCTCTGATTTTGTCCGAACCGATCCGTGACAAAATTGGAGGTCCCGATCTGGGTCCCGATCCGATCCAGGGGGTCCGTGCACACCCCTACTGATTTCTTTAGGATTTTTTTTTAGCTGCTTTGGCAAACGTTGCAACCTTGATTGTAATTGCTTTACTATGATCTGCTAACAGATCACAGATAATATCAGCAGTGGGCCAACCCGCTCTTGTTCTCAAAAGCTCTCCCAGGAAACGATTCCTAATATCTTTATACAAGGAGCAGCGTAACAAGTAATGTACAACATCTTCCACTTCCCCTACACCACAAATACATGTCCGCTGGATATAGGGAACCCCTTTATACTTCCCCTCCAGGAAGGCTGAAGGCATTTTTGAAAACAGAGGGCGGTAAAGGTCTTTCTGAAATCAAGAAAAGTCAGGTATTGGGAATAAAGCTGGTGTGTACCTAGGTGTACCGGTGAGCAACCTGTATCCACTCTCTCACATTTAGGGATGTATGAGAATTCCATTTCAGGGGTGAAAACTTGATGGATTTTTCTGGTTCGGACTGGTGGATTTTGTTCTGTTTCCCCTCTGTTGGCATCGACTCAATATGAAGCAAGTCAAGCCAATACACAATTTCTGGGTTTTGTTTTTGTTTTTTAATGGCAGCAATTTGTGTAATTGGTGGGGGTCTTGAAGTTTATGCAAACAATGGCATAATGTATTTTAAAAATATTGGCGATATTGCGCAAATGTGTACAATTGCAAGTTCGCCTGTCCGCTATGTAGCCCTGCAGAGCCATATTTCCTTCTTGTCGATATCCTTGTCAGTTTCATCCTCTCCACACACCACTTCATTTGCCCCAGCAGAGCCATATTCCCTACTTGTCAAAAAACTGTCAATTCCTCATGAAGTGGAGGATGAAAGTGACACGTTCTTTGTCAAGTATGGAATATGCCTCTGCTGGGCTAATCAAAGTAGTGCTCTTTGCCACCAAAAACCATTTAGCAAGCCTTGGTTAAGCAAAAAAATAAATAAAAATGATTAGCCTTCATTGCAGACAACTGTGTAAATGTAATGCTTAAGAATGGCCAAGGCAGGGCAAGGTATTGATGAGGGAGAAGGGGTTCAGGTGGGGCAGAGCACATGATCCTTGAAATCATGACTTAACTATTGTAATGATCTGCAGTGTGATGCTGTTCTACATGTCTAAATGTGTTGGAGTTCATTATTGTACCTTTCCATTGCTATGGTTGCTCACTTCAAGCATCCTTTGTGTAAAACGACTAGCAGAACTAAAACATAATAATTGTATTAATTTGGAAATGAATGTTCTGATGTTTGGTGTCTAAATATATATTATGGAATGAAAATAAAGTGACTTGCATAACACCTGAAGGTGTAAATTAGGAAAATAAAGACAGACACTTGACTGCTGTTCCAAGTTTTTATTATTTTTAGATGTTTGATTCATGAACATTTTGATAAATAAAAAAAAAGGTTTTAGCAAATATGGTGCTATTTCACTATAAGTAATAAATAAAATAAACATCCCCATTCCCTATTTTCACGTGCTTGAATTTAGATTGCTTCAGTAATTGATAGAACTGATTACTTGTTTATTTACATAAATAATTAAAGGAAATGTAGGGGCTCATGTACAGCACAAGAGCGTACATGATGTTGCAAAGCGATCTGTGGGTCTTGGCAATCAAATGAGTAGACCATCTTTTAAAGAGTCTTTTTAAGTCCCTCTTTTTAAGTGTGGACGCTGCAGATCTGAACTCCCTGTTTTCAAGGGAGTTGTGGAGTGTCCACACTTCTTTAACTCTCTGTGGCCCTCACTTTAGTTGGCCCTACATCTACCAGTCCTACTTTAAGAAGATCTGACCAGCTAAATTTGTGTCTTGTTTGTGAAATCTCTTGAAGTAAGATTACGTATAGGTATGAGCTGAAAAAGGGATGCTGTGTGACGAAAAATCTTCATCAGAAACAAAAAATACCTCTGTCTTTCAGAAATTGGCTGAGAAGAAAGGCAGTTTCCTATGAGCAGGGCTTGGGGTAGATCACATCCTGCCTACTCCTATACCAGCAAAATTAGAGCATTAGCAGAAGGTTCAAGAATAATGTTGTCAATCTGGGCCCAGCCTGCTTAAGTTGTGAAGGCAAAGCACCCGCCATATATTGTGGATTGCCAGGTGCACATAACTCCCTTTTGAAGTCTTCTGTGCTGGAAAAACAGGAGCCTGGTTTGAAAGCACCATATGAGGCTGGTTGGCTGAGGTCAGTTTTGTTTGGTCACAAATTATGCAGGCCTGCTGTAGGCTTCTAGAAATCAATAATGATATGTGAATAAAATAAGCATTTAGATCTAAACCAAAATACTGATATATAGGCCATCTAGTATGAGGCTGTTCTACATGAAATTCAGTTACAGACATATATTTCACTGTTCCCTTTTTAAAAAAAACCCTTACAGACAATAAAAGCAATCTGTTGGACTGTTAGAAGGCCTTAATTTTCATACTTTTTGTAATTCTGTTTCCATACATTAACATTTTCATTTCCTTATGTTGCCTCACAGCTAACATGTAGAAGGCACTAGATTTGATTCTTAAAACTGTAGTGGGACCACTCGAGGCCTTGTGTTTTCACATATAGATATTCAACAGTTTTGTCTTTCTGCTAAGACTCTTGGATAAACAATAGTCCATCAGATGATGGGAAACTAAGTTCAAAGGTTACAGTACATAGAAACATGTTTTAAAGTTCAACAGTATGGAACTTTGGAACTGAAATTCCAAAACAGTATATCAACTTTCTGACCGTAGTTTTCCCCACTGTTTTCAATTCCCAAAATGGTTGCACTTATTGCGAGATTCCTCCATTCATGTGTAAAAATGGTTATGCAATGAAGTTTTAATTTTTAAAAAATAAATAAACAGATGTATAAAATATACTGATTAAACCTGAAGGGTTGCAACAGCTTACTTTTCCAGTAATTTTTCAAGACAACATTCTGTGTTTGCTTTGTTTCTCCTTATTGTTTTCTTATCTTGGTAAGATTACAGAATGTAATGTGGGTATATTGTTTGTACCCTGATTTGATAAAAAGGCCAGTATAAATGTCTCTTCTAGAAATGAATGTGAACTTAAAGCATGCTCTGGGTTTATAAATAACACACACACACACACACACACACAACCTTTTTCTCTCGCACATGTTGTCTCTCTCCATGGCAGTACATTCCAGTCAGATCCTTATTCTTCTTCTGTACTGTTTGGATTACTCAAGCCCTGCATGAGCAAGAGAGAAAATTCTGAGAGCTTTTGTGCCATTATTGTTGCTAGGGAAACCACTTCCTTTTTATTTCAGTGCATGGGACATCTGTGTCACTTTAGAGTCTGGCTTGCAGAAAGACAACTTCACAGCACGGCATCAGGGGATGAAAAGTAGAATTAATGAAATCTCAGTGCTTATTGTAAATAAAGAAAGGGTTCTGTAAAGTGTTTCCAAAACTATCTGGTGACATGAGACTCTGGGTTCTTTAGAATGCTGAGCAATGTTGAGGTGTGCATATTTATCTTCCTTAAAAGGGGGGATATGAAAGCTTCTGGGTGCCATCAAATGTGTCTCATAGAAGGATTTCTGTTCTACTGTTAGTCACTGACAGGTTCCATACCTTGAACTTAGAACAAGTCCGTCTTCCTTTTCCTTGTATAGTTTTTGATTGAAGGTAGCTTTATGTTATAGTACATATAAGCAGCCACTAGGAGCCTATCTACACAAGCAGGATAAAACACTTTGAAAACGTTTTGCAAACTGTATATGGAGGGTGTCCTCGGCCCCAAGAGTTCTCAAAACTGTTATAAACCGTTTTAAACCGTTTTAAAGCAGTAGTGTAGATAGGCTCTTGGTTACATTTCTGCTTTACAAGGTTGTCCTTCCATTGTTCCTGTAAAGTTCTTCCTGTTCTAGAACAGAACGCTGGGGTTATGGGTTGTTTGTAACTAGGCTGAATAAACTATACTTCGTTGTTGAAGAGCAAAGTATTCCTGTGTGCACAATATAATACAATGTGTAATGTAAATTATTTGTGTGAATCTAACCTATGGCTCCATGAATTATGAAGAGCTCTACAGTTCTTTAGCTTTCCTATAATATACGTTACAATGTTCTATCACTGAAGTTTCCCCACCAGGTCACACACAGTAAATATGTCACCAAAATGCTAATCCCTATTTATTTATCACCTTTGCACCCTGACAGGAAGGTCAAGGTATAATACATGTGGTTGTTGCATTGAGGTAGGCTTATTGTAGGGTGACCAGATAAAATCCAGGTCAGGGCTCATGTAACTTTAACAGTTGTAGAGAAAAGGGAATTTCAGCCAGGGTCATTTCTGTGCAATTAGTTCCTGGTGAAATTCTCTCTTCATCACAACAGTTAAAGTTGCAGGCACTATACTAGAGTGACCATATACAAAAGAAGGCAGGGCCCCTGCAACTTTAACTGTTGTGATGAAGAGGGCATTTCACCAGGAACTAATTGTATACAAATGACCCTGGCTGAAATTCCCTTTTCTCTACAACTGTTAAAGTTACATGAGCCCTGACCTGGATTTTATCTGGTCACCCTAGCTTATTGAGAGATAGTTGAGAGATAGTGACTTATCCAAGCCTACCCAGTGACCATCATAAGTGAATAGGGATTTCCTAACAGCCTATCTGCCTTATCACATTTTTCACATTGTTGCCAAGTGTAGAGAAAAGAAGTCACAATGTAGATATAATTGGCCCTGTTCAGACAACATGCTAAAACATGATGGCTAAGCATTTTGAGCTAAACATTATGGCTTAGCGTGTCAAGTGAACCATTCCTAACCATGGTGGCTACATAACCACAGTTTAAATACACTCACTAACCACATGCTGCAAAGGGGTTAGCGGCCTAACCATGGCTTAGTGTGTTGTCTGAACAGGCTCATTGGGTTTATTTTATTGATATGCACACATGAAACATAAAAGGTGGGATCCAGTCTTATGCTTACTTAGAGTAGCCCCACTAAAATCAATGGGACTTTGCCGTGACTAAACTAACACAACTCCCATTGATTTCAGTGGGCCCACTTTAAGTATACCTAAGCCTGGATCAGATACATAGTCATTCATTTATGGATATATATATATATATATATATTAGAAGATAAGGCTGTTAAATCAAATCTTTTGTCCATACGTGATACACGATTAGGATAATAGAGTACTTTGTTATGAATTTAATTTATTATGTAGTACCATTTATCCTTAAACTTAGCTCTGGTATTCCAGATGTCTTTGACATGCTGCTATGTATCATTTTTGCTTTAGTCGCTTGTTTCCATTGAACTAATGACAGAGTTGTATCTGTAACTTTAGTTAGATGATATGAACGAGTCCTCATGTTACAGTGATATATCTAACACAGATTTTGAAACAGTGATTTGTTTTGTTTGGTTGTTAAGTGGTTTATTTCCATTTGTAAGCTTATAAAGAAAATAGCCATCGTATTATCTGGTTGTAGAAATATTCTACCTTTCAATTGTAAAACACTAGTACATGAAATGTGGGAACTGGAAATCCACTCGAATGTACAGGATGCCAAGCTAGAAAAATCTAGAAGATGACAAGTGAACAATGTGAGCATTAAAAAGTTAAGATTTTAATAAATAGTTTACTACATAGTATATATTATATAAATTGTATCATTGGAAACAGTTTCCAAACGGTTGTCGCATTTCTTATTTCTGTTTTCACTCAGGATTTTAATAATTCATTACATAGCATATATTATATCATTTTCATTGTTGATAGAATCTAACAGTTTCCAAGTAGTTGTAACTCTTCTTACTTCTGTTTTCATGATTCACTCTAACGAGTGAAACATTACAAATAACTACCCCCAAAGCAAATTAATCTAAATTAGCTCTTTAGAAGGGTTTACTTTTTGTTTGTGGTGTCGGGGAGCAACGACATTTTCATTAATGTATTTGAATATCTTTACAAAGAGAGGCAGTATTATACTGACTAGGGGAAAAAACGGATGAGGAGGGATGGGTGGCAGTTTTGGATATACAGATCCAGATGGGACAGGACATAAGAAGAGCCATGCTGGATCAGATCAGAGGTCCATCTAGTCCAGCATTCTGTTCACACAGTGGCCAACCACCTGTCAGCCAGGTATCCACAAATAGGACACAGGTGCAACAACACCCTCCCACCCATGAGAGGCCTTGAAGCACAATGGTTTCAAAAAAGTGTTAAGAAAAACAATGGCTCAATTCGGACGACATGATAGTCAATGGTGGGGTAATAATCAACTTTACAGTTGTTCATCTAGGGGGTACTCCCCACACAACATGGTGATAAATAATCAACTGTGGTGTGGATTAGGATCAGCGCTGAGTTGACTATGGCAGCATTCGGATGACACAATAGTCAAAACAACTGACGATTGTTCCCCCACACCAGTTGTTTATTGTGTCGTCCAAATTGAGCCATTGTGTTGCTTAGTTAGTACGCCCACCCATGAAATGTGAACAATCAAGTGGCACAGAGTGGGATAACTAGACCCATCAGTGTCTCTACTCAAGAATATGTTGAAACATCTAAATATAAACCTGAAGATTTAATATGTAGGAATGGGCATGCGTTTCCAGTGATGAAAATTTGGTCATATAATAAATATAGAGAAGGGGTTCTGGTTCCTAAAATTTTTTTCATTACCAATAGGTTTTTGAGGGATGTTTAAAAACAAATTCTGGCCTGTAAGATTGAAGTCAATGCAGTGACTGTGCCTGTCTTTAAATCATTCCAGTTGTACGACTCAAAATGAATGACCGAGCAATATCCAATGTGGGGGGGGGGGGGGAAATGAAGGTGCTTGTATGAGAAAAGGTACAGTACATAAAAGGGCTGTAGGGAATGTTTGGCAGGCAGACCTTTTATACCTTGGGTCCCAACAGTAGAAATAAACCATGGGTGTTTCATGCAAGAGAAAAACATGCAGGCAAAATAACTGAAGTCAAGAAATCTATTTTGGCAAATGAATAAAATTTGCACAAGAGGAAGATCAAGCTATCTATGTCTATTGAGAAATTGACATGTGTGAATGCAAAAGAAGAAATGGTCCAGGTGCTGATATTTGTGAACTGTTTTAAGAATGTGAGCTGGAGTGAGCTTGTGTATGCCTTTAAGGGGTTAAATGCAAGTGGTGTTGTGCTAACTCTGGAATTGGATACTGAAGGCTGCTTGGGAGTTATTTTCAAGTTTGTTTAAATGGGTGAAATAGCCCAACAAGGTCTGGTACTCAGAATGGTCTGTTGACAAATGAAACGTTTACCAAGTACCAAGGGTAGGAAAAAATAAAAGCAATTTTTCATGGAGTAGGGATGTGTTGATTGGGAAAGAGTTTATTTTCAATTATGCTTTTGAATGGTTGGAGGAAAACTCCTTTGGCGTGATTAACAATCTACAAGGCTGTATAAGAGAATACGTATATCTTCGCTGAGTTACCAATTTATCCTTTGAAAGCAATCTGAAGCCCCCTCCCTAGGTAACATCTGAGAGAGCTACAGCCCTGGCGAGGGAAATCCAAGCAGGGATTCCCCACCCCTCCCCACCCCCAGCTACGGCAAAAAGCTCTGCAGTAGTTCCTTTCCTGAAACCTGAGCACTGATCTTGGGAGAATGGAGAAGGAGGAGGTGTACCGGTGGGTGGAGAAAGAGAGAGAGGAGAGGCCATGGATCTGCCAGTTCCAAAGGTCTCTCAACTCCTGTCCTGCCCCCAGGCAACCTGAGACTGCTAGACAGGCTCAGAGGCCCATCTAGCACAAAATATACCAATGGAAGACGGAGAGGCTAAAAAGCTTCCATCTCTTCTTCCACCCTTCCGCAAGAGCCTGGCATGGCTTTGGATTCCCAGAAGCATCCAATCTCTGCTGTACAGGCATCAAGGATTGCACCCTCAATTTAAAGATTGGGCATAGCCTTTGTGGTTCAGCAGGACCATAGCTCTGATTTTCATATGCAGTATTCATTGCTTTGCCTGTCAGCTCATTTGAATTGTAAACGACAGCCTCCTGGCTTGCAAGTATGCAGTCAAATTCATTTTTACCGACCGTTGCGAAATAAAATACAATTCTGCCATGAGCAGGTACAGCAGTTGTTTCACAGAGAGGCAGTGTGGCCATGGAATGACACAGGGATCTCTGAGAAGGTGGGCAAAATATTTTTGGGCAGTTCTCTGCATAACCCTCGCAATGTAGCATAGGATTTATTTTCTTTTGCTAATGAGGTTTATCATATATCATAGATGTGGAATTGTAGCTATGGCTGAACAACTTGAAATATTTTACACGGTTGTTTTTGAGGAGACATGAACTTCACATCCCTCTCTGCCTAAAGTGCTTTTTGCTACAGGAAAACATGCACAAATGTAGAGCCTACATATAAAGGAGGTAGGGGTGGCTGGCTGGCTGCTTAGCAACTGCGAAACAGACCAGTCTCCAGAAGGAACAAGCTGTCTATTTGGGTTGGGAATGCAAAATACCCATTTTAAAGCGGAATCCCACAGTCCTGGAAAGCAGAGCACCACAAAAGTGATTCAAAGTGTGGAGAATACATTTGACCTTATTAATAATGCTGGATCTAGATTTGTAATTGCCTTTAGTGGTAAGACCCCACCTGAGGATAAACGCTTGGATAACAAGGGGGCCTCTGCAGGAAAGATTGGCAAGCAGGAAGTGCCAGGAACTACTGAACGCTGCCCCATGCGTCAAAATACATCAATGCAGGTTCTGAAAAAAAATTCAGACTGACTCCACCCAGGCCGGCCATTGGTTCCTCCCAGGCAGGAAGGATGATAAGAGTGCTTCCTGTCTCGTTGGAACTTTGCTTGAGCCCCAAGGTCTGCCTGAACTCTGTTTTGCTTTTGGTCTTGAATCCTGGCTTGCCCTCTGAGCCTGATTGCTTTAATCAGCTGTTCCCATCATCATTGTTGCTTCACACATGGCCAGTTAAGGACAAAGGTCCTAGGATGGGTTCTTCCCCTGAATGTCAAAGATGAAAAGGCAGGGAAATGCATTTTAAAAGGACAATTAATTTCACAAACATCGCACAAAACAGCTATAACACCAAAGACATTTAAAAGGAAAGAAATAAGGTTTGATAACATGTATACTACTACATTTTCTGAAGTGTTGATCTCCTAAGCTGTGTCATTGAGACGTCTTCTCTGTTTCTCAGACATTGTCAGGTTGTATTAAAACCTAGTATAAACTGATTGTTGAAGGATGCAATCCTATACCCACCTAGCTGCAAGTAGGCCCCACTAAACTCACTGCAGCTTTCTTCTAAGTAAACATGCACAGAATTCACTGTCTGGCTTGGTTGTTATGTCAGAGGTTTTAACTCTCTCTGAGTGCTATCCTAGTGAGTAGGAAGGATGTACTTGACTCTGTAAAAGCAGTAAATAGAGTTTGTCAGAAAATGCACAAAGGAATTCAATATCTTCTGAGGGCATACAGCAACTTGGTGAAGGGAAACAGCATGCAGCACAAAGTGAAATACCACATAAAGGCTCACCCATTAAATCACATAGATTTACAGCGAGTTAACATATGGAGCATGAGCACTTCATGACTTTGAAGTCCTTTTACTAGGTGAAATTGGGAACTTGTAACAAATTAAATTGCATTAGGAGTTAAACGGAGCTAAAAAAAATAAAAGCACAGGGGCACGGAGGGCAGGCCTGACATTTTCCTCATCAAACCTGCTCAACAGATTTGTGAGTTCTGCATCCAATTTCAGATCTCGGGTAGCAAAGCTAGAAAGGATCTCGGCATGAGACTGTGAGTCCTTGAAGGGCCACAGCTATACAGGGAACCTGAGATTTAAACTACATATTTTACATGTTGACATTGACATTTTCATGTCATCAAGCACCCTTAATCATTTCTGGAATACACTGTGGACTGGTTTGGACATAATGGCCGTGCCATGGTTTCCAAATCTTGGGCAACATGCATTTCCTCCTCCCTTTTTCCTTGTTGTGTTCAGAATACTGGGACTCCTAAGAAATAAGAATCTGGATTCAGACTAAGCTTAATCTATCTAGTGCTTTATTTTACAATTTCTTTTTGCATACAGCCACAATCAGAGCCCTATTCTTCCTTCCAGATTCCCACGCCCTGACAGTCTAGTATAAGTCTTAGAGTGGACTAGTCTGTGATTAACTCATTCTGAAATACTGCCCTAAATCAAGGAATGGATTCCCCTTTCCTTAGCTTTTACATGCTTCAATTCCATCCCTGAATGCCTGGTTTGACAAACCATAGTTTACTGGTACGTCCAAACTGGCAAACGATAGCTTGTGCTTTTTTCCAAAACAGGATTGAAAGCCTACTTCAGGCCATAGTTTCCAATCCTGTTTTGGGGAGCAAGTGGAAACTATAGTTTTCCAGTTCAGACATAACATCACACTGTACCTGTTCAGATGACACTTCAGGGTCTTTGGTTAGCAAAACTGTGGTTCTCTGGGGTTAGCACTAACCACAAGCTGTGCTGTCACACACAACACTTTAAGCCATGGTTAGAGCCGCTAACCCTACTGCAGGCAGTCTGACTATGGTTGGTAAGCGAGCAGGGTTTAGCAAAGCACATCGCACAAGACACCTTAAACCCTGCTGCTTAACCAAAAACCTTAATCAGTGGGGTTTAAGGTGTCTTCTGAACAGGCCCACTATGGGTTTGCCCTTATTTGTTTAGTTATTTTTCATATTTATGTATTGCCTTTCCACAAAATTCACCGAGGCTGTGCACAACAAATAAAAATGAAACAACAGTAACCAGGGTATCATAGCATCCATAGGAAGGAGTGTATGAGCCCAGTGCTTTGAACCAACAATCAAGGTTTGGTTGATACATCTGCCCCAGCCCACTGTGTCTGTTTGGTACTGTCTTGAAGTGGCTGGCAACAATTGTCTTTGGATCTTGATGTTCAAAATATTTTCCTTCCTGAGACATGGTGACCTGTAGTGGTGTGTATGGTCATAGCACTTTTAAGGATAGGAAGATTGTAATCACAGTGCTTTCATCCCCTTTACAATAGAGGCATTGATTTCTTCATCTTCAGACTACTGTGACCTAACAGGCCTAGAACAGAGAAGTTGCAGCATGCATATTGTGGCACGTGTGCTGACTGAGTGCATAATGTTAGAACAAGTGAGAAGCCAAGAAATATCCTTTCACTTTTTTCAGAGCATGGCTAATTTATTTACAGTTTGGTGAGAAAGGGCAGGAAAGTCCAACGGGTTTTCCATGCTTGTCATTTCAGCCCCCACAAATACCTTTATTGGCTAAATGTAAATTGGTCAAACATAAGTTACCTGTTTCATAAGCCCTATTTAATGAGTTGGATCCAAGACTCCTCCATCAGAAGGAGTCTTCCTCCTTTAATCACCAGGGAAGTCCTTCTATCCACTTTTAGTACAGAAGAAGGCAAACCACTCTTCTGTCAAGTGTCTTAACTTTTCTATTTCTGCAATTTCCGAAACTTAATTAGACATTCCTCTTACCTGATATGATACTGAGTTTCCAGTACCTCACCAGAACAATTCCAGTTAACCACGGAACAACATTTAAATAATTCACAAGAAAAAGCAATGAGGATTTATTGGGCTTGATCTACATGTGAAGGAAGAGTGAAAGAACCATCAGAAAGGTTCACCATTAGAAAAGTAGGCATCAGATGGTAAGAGCAGTGGCGTGTTGGTAAAGTTTGAAGGATAGACTGTCATCACGACAGACCCTATAGCCGCCACACACACACACACTCCCCCAAGGAGAAGCCAAAAATGCAAGTAGCGGTGTTGATCCATATCAACAAACCAATTCTAGCCATTTTCTTCTCTAGTAGGAACAGGTCTTCTATAATGCTATTGGGTCTTACTTGCCCATCAATTAAGACCAAGCTACCCAAAATACTTTGCATTGCGACAGGGATAGCTGGCAACTATATATGATTGTTGAGAAAATTAATTTTCCCTGACGCTACTGTGAGAATAATAGCTAAGCTCAGAGGCAACAGGGAATTCTGAGTGGAGTGTCTCTCTGCTATTCACAAAGTGCCAGTCCCTGAATAATAATAATAATAATAATAATAATAATAATAATAATAATAATATAATAACAACAATTTATTTCTTACCCACCTCTCCGTCTGGATCGAGGCGGGGAAACACCGGCTCCACTACACCACGGGATAAGAGAAATGCAAAGGGCAAAAGAAAAGACAACAGCAAGTGAGCTGGTCATCTATGTTAAATAATAAACTAGTAATCTTACAGCAGGCTTTCAACATACAAAGGAAGAATGACTTACAGAACAGAGGCAGGCGCTAAAGTCTTATACGAGAGGCAACAAGCCAAGCAGCCTGCCCATGTGCAGAGCCCAGGCAAAGAGGCTGCTCACCTGAGCGAATGGTTCACAGAGCTGAAGCTTTATGGTTCGTTGCTCTTCGCTGTTGTAGAACCCCATCAAGAACCTGCTTTAAAAAAATAATAATGGGAAATTGCATGTGATCCGAATAGCCTCATAAAAAGGAAATTACCAACTAAAGTCATTTTTCTGTTTAACATTTTACACGCCTTTAATGCCCACACTGTGCTCCTAATAATAATAATAACAACCAGGCATTTGATATTCCTATTCAAACATTTGTAGATTCACTGTACCTTTCAATTATCCTTTGGATATCAATTTAAAATATCTGAATCTACTTTTTTTTTTGTGAGCGGGGAGGTTAACTCCAGTTCCCCCTTGTTTTGAGTAAGGAATATGCTGGTGATGGCGCATAATCACTTTAGTGATTCTTCTGTTTCTCCCACCCACCGACCCCCAATTTTTTTTTCTGGTGTCACCACTGCTGGTGCGCACGGGAACACTGAAGCCAGGGCCAACATGCGGGGATCCATCCTGGTCCAGTTTTAGCTTTCATGCTTTCTGGAGAACGTGAGAAGAGGGCTTATGTTTTTTGTGAGTGTGGAGGAATCTAATGGATTTTATCTGCAATGCCTAGTCCTTTAGTTATCATATACGACATCTCAGGGTCAAACAACACATTACTACAGGGATTGGGAACCTAACATGGTGGGGGAGTAGAGAGCTTCAACCTGATCCACATTGGGGGCCCATTTCAGTTTACATTGCCAAAGTGATTCAGTTATAATCCATAGCCCAATCCAAATAGGGACCACAATGGGTCCCAACTATATCAGGTGGCCTGGAATTATTTTGAGTAAAAAGGAGGGGGGGATGTAGCTACTAGCTACATCTTTGAAATAGCCTGTAGTTTGACCATCAGAGAATGGGGAGGTATGAAATATACAACAGGAGGGAAGTGGAAGGATCAGGGCCTCGCACTACCTTTCTTAAAGCAGAAGTGTAGCACAAGGGCTCTTCCTTTCTGTGGGGTGGGGAAAGGAAATGTGGGGGTTAGACCTCTTGTGCTGCCTTTCTCCTGGCAGAAATAACACTGCAAGGGCACCACTGTTTGCATGGTGGGGAAAAGACATGCAGGGATCAGGCCTCACACTTAGGGGTATTGAAATATTGCACAGCTAGACGGCTAACTGGAACTGGCCGATCTAATCATATTGTGCCAGTTCTTTGCCATCTGCATTGGCTGCCAGTCCCTTTCTGGGCTCAATTAGAAATTCAGTTTAAAACCCTAAATAGTTTGGGACTGGGTTACATGAAGGAGTGTCTCCTCCCATATCTACATACCTGGACGCTAAGGTCAGTGTCCAAGGCTCTTCTCAAGGTATCTCCTCTAACTGAGGCAAGAGAAAGGGCCTTTTCAGTGGTGGCACCACATCTGTAGAATACCTTGCTCGGAGAGGCTCACCTGGCATCTACATGATGATCTTTTCAGCATCAAGTGAAGACCTTTTGTTCTCCCAGGCATTTTAAGAACCATCCTTAGTGCTTTTAGATCTTCTCACTTTCATTTTGCTGCTGGTTTTACTTTGGTTTTATGTGCCGCAGCGTGTCTATTCTTTAGCTGGGTTTTATTATGTCCAGGTGATTGTATGCCTCTTGCCCTAATCAGGTGTTTGAAAATCTTCAGTATGGAAGGGCGACAGGGACACATGTACCAACCTTGCCCCCTTGTTTCTCTAACTGATCGCATCCATACACACATTCGCCCAATGGGACTCCTGTGATCTACCACAAACATAGTAGATCACAGGAGTGATGTGTATCTGGTCCTGTGTTTGCCTGAGACATGATTGTGCAAAGAACTAAGCTTCTCTTTCTTTTTCTGTGTTTTTAGATTGTGCCTTGTTTTATATATTTTAAAATGATTTCATGGTTTTAATTTTTGTGAACCGCCCAGAGAGCTTCGGCTATGGGGCGGTATAAAAATGCAATAAATAAATAAATAAATAAATTTGTAAACCTCCCCCATGACTGTAAGTGTTCATTATGTTTTTTACCGAGTGTAAAAATATAATCAGTCTATATTTAGGTTTCAGAATTTCTCTTCAGCCACTGTATTCTCAGGAGGTTTGGTTGCCCCATTTAGGAGTCTGTTTCTGCATTTATTTATACAGACCAGTATTGGCCAGAGGTAGCCTCCATCCTGCCTGCTCAGATTGGATGTGCCCTTGCACTATATTGGAAATAGTCCTGCAAATGATAGTATTAAACACAGCTGATATGCTGGGTCATTTGTTTTTGGCCTCTTTGTGTGTGTTTTTTTCCAATGGGTAACAAACGGAGGTGTTGGTGAAAATGTGTCAAAAATGCATGTGTCCAAGAAATGCCCGGGGGGGGGGGGCAATGTGGTGGTGGGGAGATGAGACCAAACAAATGCCATCAGCTCTAGGCTAAAGAGCTTGTCAAGGAGAGAACAAACATAAGAAGCATTAATCTGCCATGGACATTGATTCCAACCTGCACCGACTGTGTGACTGACTCAAACTTTAAACAAAAAAAAACCCAAAAATAACATTTGGTTGTCCTTGCTGGAAGAGATCACTTTTTGGTCTCTTAGCAAACTGTTGAATGCCAATTCCACTTGCACTGCCTCTGTTTGAAGATATTGATCTAAGTGCTTAAGGTCCATTAGCAGAGGCTAATGGGAAATCACATTGTAATCCCAATTTATTCATTAAACTAATCCTCTTTCTATTACTGATCTCCTTATATGCACTCTACCTCTTAGAAGCTCTACGTTTTGTTTTTATCCTTGTGCGATGCTGCCAGACTCAACGGATTTTGCACCAATTGTAGTTTTAGGCTGTGGCCAGGATCCAAAGAGCTATTTTAGGTGTGCCTGAAGCCTTGAGAATGCCCAGCAGGCCCCTGTGCCAAATCACAGTTTGCTGTCTGGCATAATGGGCTGCTGTTCAAGAAACAAAAGACCCCTTTGGCATGTGGAAGTAGTGATGCAGTTCTTTGGATTCTGGCCAAGATCAATAAGATAGATGTTGTTGACTCTAGATCTGGGTCTAAATATATTTCAATTGTCGCTGTAATCTGTGACAAGACCTTCAGAAGCAAAATATTTAACAGTACGATCTTGTCTATATCTACAGATGATTGGGATTATTCCCTGGTGTGGATAGCAGTGTTTTTCAACCTGGCACCCCACCAGATGTGTTGGACTACAACTCCCATCATTCTAACTGGCACTCCCAGACTGTGGAATGACCTGCCGGAGGAGACTCGTCAACTTAATGGTCTTTTAGATTTTAAGAAAGCTATAAAGACTGTTCTCTTCCGGCAGGTATATCCAGTGGAATTTTAGAATGTTTTTAGGATATTTTAGGATGTTTTTAGGAAGTTTTAATGCAGTTTTAATAATGTGTGTCATGTTTTAATCAGTTTTATGTTTTTTATCATATTGTTGTTCCCCACCTCGATCCAAACGGAGAGGCGGGTAAAAAATATTTTATTATTATTATTATTATTATTATTATTATTATTATTATTTTATTATTATTAACTGGGGCTGATGGGACTTGTAATTGAACACATCTGGAGGGTTCCAGTTGGGAAAGGCTGTTGTATAGGATTGAAGCCAATGTTACATATTTAAAAGAAATCTGAAGATGAAAGCAGAAGCTCCAGTTTGGAAATACACCTCCTGTGCCATTTAGAATCAATAAATAATTTATGTTGCCAATTGCAGAAAATAATGTTTCTCAGGAGCAAAAGTTGCAAGATTTTTATTATACTCAGCTTCAGAAAGTTGTTTCTCTCCCTTCCCCCTTTTCAATATTTTAATGCACTTTTTTGCTTTTTACTTGAAGACTATGGGAAATGTCTTCTGTTTGTATTTAGCGCTTAAGGAGGACAACCAGCTGCATGGTATTAATTTCTTTCAGGCAGTGAATTCCAGCGCAACAGGCCAGTGTGCGCTAGATGCCATTAGACAGACCTAGGGAAAGGGCTCCTTGCATACCTCTCCAGGTGTGGTTAGTGGGGTAGCTTGCTTCAGGAACAATTTAAATGAATGAATAGACCTGCCAGCTGAGCAGCTACCGTCCGCTCAATTACAAGTAGGCTTGGAGAAAATGTCAGCTAAAATAAACATTCCAGAGGGCTGTCTTGAAGTTGACAAAGGACATCTGAAGGCTGCACCACCAAAACAAAAGTAATGGGATCCTAGGAAGCAGCCTTATGCTGAGCCAGACCATGGATCTGTTTTGGCCAATATTGTCGGCACTGACTGGCAGCGGCTATCCAGGGTTTTAGGCAGGATTCTTTCCTAGCCCAACTTGGAGATGGCAGGGATTGAACCGGGGGGGGGGGGGTTCTGCATGCTGTGCATATGCACTGCCACTGAGCTACATCCCTGCTGCTCAAGAATAATGAACTATAATAATTCTATTTTTGTGAAGGGCCTGTGAAAAGCTGGACATTACTATAGTGATATAGCCAACTCTTGCAACTTTGAGAGGAGGGACAGAAACTTTTGACTTTGGTGGAGTTTCACTCCAAGATGTGCATAAAAATATTGGGATGCAAGGGCATAAAATATTCCTGGATCTTAAGCTGCAGAGAATGTTGCTGCTGAACATTTCGGGACAAGGCTGGCAAAAAATGATTGGAATTGCACTTCCTGACATAGCAAACCAGGACTGGAGCAGGCGAGATTGTGATCATGCGGACGCCATGACTTATCAACTCAGCTTCTTTTTTCCCTTCTCCTTTGCCTCTCCACTGCCCCACCTGACCCAGCTTGCTTTTTGTCACGTATTTCTTGATAAAGTGATCTATCTGGTGAGCTCATAAGCTTGCACATTTTTGGCGATCTTTTGGTTGGCCTTATAAAGTATGATACTGATATGGATTTTGAAGGAAAGAAATGGCATGCACTTCGAAGGATGATGTATGTGTCTCCTCTAATTCATAGACAATATGCCAAGCTAAGAAATGCACCTTTGGGGGAAAAGACAGCGGAGGCTCCTATTTCAGTGGGGCTGTGAATCCGTTCCGGGTTTCAGTATGAACCAATGAGAACTCTAAAGGAGCTATCCAAGGGACTGAACATGGGTATAGCACCTTGGATAGCTCCTTTAGAGTTCCCACTGGTTTGGACTGAAACCCGGAACGGATTCACAGCCCCACTGAAATAGGAGTCCCCAGCCACCCCTGGGAACAGGACAAAACTATGCTTTTATGTTACATTGAGAAAGCTTCAGGAGCAGAGTGCTTTCAGATCCTTTGAATAACTCATTCACCAAGCTAAGCAACGCTTTGGCAATTTGGCAGGCTAACTCCTGATAGGATTTATTAAGGCACCAACCACTGGGAATGAGCCTTGCATTGATCCCCACAGAACTAAATGCTGTATAAAAGCAAAATTGCAGGGAAATACCTTAATGACTTAATCCAGACACTACAACCCTGTACACAGCTCCCCATGTGTGATTCCCACTAACTTCAGCTTGATGTCAGTATGAGTGCAGCTGTGCAGGATTCCAAGCTCAAATGTCAAAGGGCATTGAATCGTAAGCAATATTTACTAAAATAAATTAAAGTAGATTAAAATGCACATTGTGTCTGTTAGTAATTGCAGTGAGGTGCTAGCGAACGATTTGCTGTAATCAATGAATAATTTTCCTGCACTTTGTTTTTGAATGGCTCAACGTTAATGTTTTTAAAGTTGCATGATTAGTTTGTAAAATTCGGGGAATAAACACTAAGGGGGCGTTGATTTCAGGCTAGCTTTATGTTTTAGTGCTACAATTTACACTGGATTGATCAAAGCCACAAGGAAATGTTCCAGCAGATGGATAATGGAGGAACAACCTATCCATCCTTCTGTTCCCCCTCCCAAAGAACTCACTTTTCATTGTGACTTAGAAGAAATAACCAGAATCGTTGAAGTCATTTAAGGCCACCATAAACCACAAAGCGATCACACTCCATCTCCTGCCTCCAGCAGCACGGATGAGTGTCTTTTCATTGACCTGTTACATGGGGGAAGGCAAGGGACGGTGTCAGCTATGCTGCCTTATGCCAGATGGCCAATCCACAGGGCAGCAGTGATCACTTTCCAGTGGGGCAATGTAGAAATGATTTGGTTCCCGTTCCAGCTTTGGCAAGGGGAAAAGGGATGCCCCTCTTCTGGGTAGCTTAATGGTTGATATAGGCTTTCCAAATTCAGCTCCCTTTATACTTAATTAGATTATAAATGCAGGATCAGCCCGAGTTGGAAGGGACAGGAGAGGCACCAGAGAACGGTGGGGACGACCCTGAAACACTGGAGTGGAGGCTTGTCAAACCAAGCCATCCCTTCTCTTTCTGCTTCTTTGAAGGGGACCTGGAGAGTAGTCTAGCCTGTGGGCTGTTATGGCCCAACAGCCTCCTTGTGGCTGATAATACTCCAAGGGACTCTTCAACAGACAGTGGAAGATCGAAGCAGTTAAAATAAGAACTTGATCATCAGAATGAAAAGACCAAGGATGGTAATGTAAAGATATCCATAACTCCACTTTTGCTGCTTTAAGCAGGCCTCAGAAATAGATGTCAAGGTGCAAGAGGCAACGGAGATAAGTAAGGAAAATCCAATTCCCCTTGGGTTTGGATAACTTTTATTTATTTCAAAAGTTTGCCCTTCCTGGAAGCCTTTAAAGTCTGGGTTGGGATTTATGTCTGGTTATAAATAAATATATACTCTGTTGTTTCCCAAATATGTATCCAGCTACTTCTTTCAACATGTTTGCTAAGGGCTGAGAGGAGAGGAGGGAGGGAGAGAAAGAGTCTGGTTGGGCTTAGAGAGTGGCAGAGATAATTACCAACTTGAAACTCAAAATCTGTATTATAGATCTGTATTATATGAGCTGAAAGCTTTAAAAGAGAAAATAGTCAATATATTCCTTATTGAAACAACATTTTCTCCCATTCTGTTTTTCCAACTCCAGATGAATAGTTAAAGGAAACTGAAATATGATTCCAGATTTTTAAGTATGACTATTGATTCTGCACTAAGTCATTTTGAGAGGTTTGGGCTGCAATTCACAGGCTATTTATTCCTGAGGAATCGAATCAGTGTAATGGGATTGTTTCAGTAAGTGCTGATTTGAGATGCCATGTTTTCAGAAATTGTGTACATAGCACTTCCTGAAAACACCCTCTGAGGTATCTCTGTCTAAGTACCTGGAAATGGGCAACTGTTTATGGCTAGGACAGGATAACCTACTAAGGTTTCCAACTTTTATATTGCTATGAAACATCTGGATAAAATCTATCAGAATTATAGTTCTGTGGGAAACAAAGAGTAATGAAACAAAGGGTGTATAAAGCAACGAGAATTTATCACTTGTAAGCTTGTTAATGTGGTTCAGGGTGTCCTGTACCATTTTGTTATGAAGATCTGCCCCATCCCAATCCAGGTAATAACAAAATATTTTTCACTTTGTTATTGTGAAGCATTAGGTTCCATTTTATTTGTTGTATGCAAGTCGAATGGAACTTGTGGCAATGAATGGGAGCTCAGCACCTCAGTCAGAATCCTCATCAATTGCCAGATTAAGAAAAAGGCCACAACACCAGTTGTGGCAGAGCAAAGCAAGTAGCAAGCAGCAACTCACTCCTAGGGACTAGATGGTTTATTTCTGTGTGTGCTAGAGATAAGCAGAAAACTCTCAGGAAATTGTCTTTTTTTCAGGCATCCCAAGACATGTTGGAAATGTATCAGAAGATAAATTTCTCATAACTTTGTCTTTCAGGCACCCCACAAACTGTTGGAAATGTTTATCCCCTTGGAGAATGTTCAGAGATTCCCTCCACCCCATTTTCCCCCAAAGAATAGGGCGGAAAAATGAGGTGCAAAATTGTATCCAACCTAATATATTTTAATAGCTTGGTAATTTCTCCTTCCAGTCATCCTATCTCAGCCCCTTCAGTCTTAACTGAGCCAAAATATCTCAGAAGATAATTCATAAGAGTCCATAAAATCACCATTTGGTTAGACTTACAAAAATCCATTTCATGATGGGCAGAGGCCTTAATTTTGTAAGGAATATTTGGAAGCAGATCAACTCTTCCGAATATTCCCTGCTTATATGTTCAAAACCCAGTCATCTGCACAGATAAGTAGAAGAAGAATCCCACCTTCTCAAACAACAAGAGTCGAATGTACTTTTGTTGTTAACGTCCTTTTAAAGAAGCAGCAGATAATTGTATTGCCTTGAGCCACTGGGACATATTCTTGCAGGAGATCTGGTTACAGGAAACATATCTCAAAAAAGCACAGCCTTCACAGTTGTGTTTGGACCAGTTGGAGGTGATGGATGCCCAAAGTTACTCTAAGCTCTTGTTTATCAGGTCTCTCCAGACGTTGCTGAAAGCTGCTTTACCCCGGCAGAACTCCAGCATCACTGGAAATACGTCCCCATTGGTACAAGGAAAATAAGAGTCCATCCCATTGCCGGTGGATTGTTATGTCAGATGTGAAAAAGGGTTGGAATTTGAAATTTCCACCCATCCATACCAAGTAAAATGGATCCCCCTAGATATTCTTTTCACCCAGTGAATATTGCTCCCCACATAATATTTTTATTTATATAATAGTTTTATCTGTATCCTATGATTATCCACCACCTGTTTTTCGAAGCTCCTAGCTAAATACAAGCCAATCTGAATCCTTAATTCCAGATTTGACAATAATTACTGTCCATGGCAAACCAGAAGAAAGCACCAGATTCTTCGGTCATGTTAATCTCACTGTTAACTATTTTACTTTTTTACCAGTCGTTGCTAGGAGTATATCCTCCACCCTTTTATGTTTTTTCCAAGTGAAGAATTTACATGGTCATTTCTGACCAAACATTTTCTATTGTAGTTTTGTGTGTGTGTGTGTATGTGAGAGAGAGAGAGAGAGAGAGAGTATATATATATATATATATATATATACACACACACACACATACACACACACCAGGTGACTTACTACATTCTGCACTAGCTAAAGCTTCCAACCCAACTCCAAGGGCAACACACTGTTGAACACATTACATGATTCAAACATGATTAAGCACTTCAATGAAGAAAAATATTTGCAACCAGACAACATTTCTGCTCAGAAAAGAAATGTACATGGATGAAATTGCATGAGAAAAATAAAATAATATTCTGATTATCTTAAAATTATTCTCGGGTTTTGGACCAAGCTGTGGAGAATGTGTCCTTGCTCTCCTTAAAAATGCTAATATTAGTTTCAAACTCATGAAGGTTCCGTTGATTTTTCAGTGATCCTAGACAGTAACTGTCCTTTCAAAGCTTCACATGTGAATTAAGAGCATTTCTATGCCTGACACATTAACATTTTGGCTCAAATAAATGCCAAATTGCAACAACGACAAAGATTTGCAACAGCTATTTCAGAGAACAAGATTCCAACATATTGTAGACTAAAAGCCTTATGTGAGTTTTAGAGCCATTAGGCACAGTGCATTTTCTTAGTGAATCATTATTACTGAAACATCTGATCTATATATAATGTCATTGCAATATGAAGAAGTCTGAGTTGTTACATTTGTTATTTATCTCTCTGTAGTAAGGTCAGGTACTGTAAGCTGGCTGAGTACTACATGCACTCCCCCATATTTTTCTATTGCCTGCATATATTGTTTATATGTAGGTGGAAAATATACCTCATCTGTGTTGTAACTGTAGGGTAGATATCAATTAAAATTTCTTGTAACTATCCAAAGTCAGCTGTTATTGGCATAAATAATCTGATGCATAAGTTATCTGAAAATGCAAATGATACATCTTCAGGAAAGCCCATGAATGCTGATCAGTTTAAGGAGCATGAGGGAAATATAATTTGCTTGTCTAGTGCTTCATAGTGCTTATTAATGAGGACAGATGGAGCGTGTGCTCAGTCTCTCCTATATTAATGCTATGCTTCATTATAGATCTTGGATGAAGACAGGTTCAGCACCCTGAAATGTGAGGTGGAACCATATTATGTTGGTAGATCTCCAGATGTCTGACCCAGACAGTTTCTGCTTTCTAGAAGCTTTAGATTGCCCTCAGGATTTGGATCTAAATGATACTAGACAAGTCTAATAGGTAAAGAGTGAGGGTGTGATATTTGTCAACATCATCACAGCGGTTCTTTCCAAATGCTTTTCTTTCATCACCACTTCCTTGACATAACATTGTAACATTAGTTCATTTGGCTTGAAGGGTAAATGAGGGTGGAGGCAGGTTGAAAGCCAAACCATTACATTTTCTAATTTAGGAATATGTATATCCTGCTTTTTAGCTCCCCCAAAGGCCATGCATTCTAAATGCAGAATCTACTGGCACACTGGGATTAATTATTATTATTTTTAAAAAAAGTAGATCTAAAAGCAGATTGATTGATTGATTGATTGATTTGCTTACTTGCTTACTGCTTTTCTATACTGTCAAATAACTGAAGTTCTCTGGGCAGTTCACAAAACAAAGATTAAAACAGCAAAATACATGAATATAACAAAACAATGTAAATTTAAAACAAACGAAAACAACCATTGAATGAAACCAAGCTAAAAAAAAGAAGAGGACAGCAACAGTTGCATGGACCTCAAAAGCACCAACACAGAAAATGATCTTTCCCTGGTGCCAGAAAGACTAGGTGAGCCTCTCTAGGAAAGAATGCAAACAACCACTGAAAAGGCCCTTTCTCAAGTAGACACCTGTGTCATCTGGTTTGATGGGGGAACCCAGAGAAGAGCCTCAGAAGGTGACCTTAGGTATGTATAGGAGGAGACACTCCTTCGGTCCGAGGCCATTTGGGCATTAACAGTTTAGAGCTTTGAAGGCCTTAAGGCCCAATTTAATGAGTCTAGAAAACCAATTTCATTCACAGGTGCCTGGAGCTGACCAGCAACCACTCACTCAAGTACCTTGCACAAACAGATTACAACAGCAGAACAGGAAAATGAATTCTAAATTCTAGAATCTAGTGGCATACTGGATGATTGAACATCTTAGAGCTCAATCCTATGCATGTTCAGGCAGAAAAAAATCCTACAGCTCCCAGCATTCTCTAGCATGAAAAAGCAGATCTAAAAAGCCCAGGCTGTTAAAAAAAAGTTTTCACTTTACATTGAAAAGACATCAGGATCTGCACCAGAAGAGCCTTCCTGGAGAAAGCATTCCCAGGAATAGGGTGTTGCCAGGCCCATCAGGTCACTACCCACATCGCTTCTAAATGTGAAGAATCTTAGAGGAGGATCTTAATATTTGGACAAAGTCATATAGAGAAAGGTGGTCTTCGAGATACACTGGTCCTAGCTATTTAGTGCCTTATCTCCACAAAAGGATCATTGCATTGTGTGGTGAATAACCATGTACTCTAAGCATCTTCGTAATACTTGTGCCTGTAGCAGCCCGATGTGAATCCAGTGTGGAATTGTAATTCAAACATCCTACTACCAATGGGAGACTTGAGTTCAAATCCTTGCTCAGCCACGAAGCTCATGCGGTAACACTGTGCCAGTCAAATTCTGTAAGCTTCATTTACTCCACTGAGTTGTGAGAATAACATTGGGGAAAGAATCATGTATGTTACTATTAACTCTTTGGAGGGAGGGAGGGCAGGGCATATATATATATATATATATATATAGTGATTGGCTTTGATGGGTTTGCAAGGCACAAGTGTTCTGGGGCTCTAACGGTGAATTCATGCTGCCTCCAAGTCCCTAAAGATTTGGTATTTCACGACACACAGTCTGTTTGAATTAATTCAAACTGTCTCTCCAACAAAATCAATTACAATTCCAATTAAAAATTAATTTTAAAATTCATGTAAGGATTTTGTAGGGTCTTTTAGAAGCAATAGCAGAACAGTTCCTTGCTTGAAATATGCCAGCCCAGGATCCTTAGGGAGCAAAGGCAAGGGGAAAGTAACAGATGTGTTTTAAGAACTTAAATACTGTTCTGGTTAAAGATCCAGCAACAACCCACCACATTCAAGTTCCGATACAGATATTGTTTTCTGTTGATGTGGCCAAATATCCCAAGTGTTCTTTATGCTGCATTCAATCCAATTTACTTCTTGTCAGTAAAAAACAAACACACAAACAAAAACAGACGGGTAAATAACTGACCGGTTATCTTTTCATCACCTTATGACTTTTCTGTTGAGGTCAGTGTTTAATTTGACCCGTTTTATTAGTTTTGGATTTAAATTTGTTTGAATTTGTGGTGTTGGGTTTTTTTAAAGCTACTTTGATGCTTTTAAATCTTTTACCTTGTTGTTACTGCCCTGGCCACTTTTAAAGGAAGAAAAACAAGATATACATTTCCTTACGAATAAACTAGCCAATGGACTTACCTTCTCATGGGTTGGAACAGCCCTTCTTTTGATTCAGAAAACCTTGCAAGCAAACTTACCAGCTGTTAGAGTTGGACACATTGTACCCACCTGTCTGAATGTAGGGATGCCTGATACCATCCCTCGGCACAGCCCCTGCTATGGTGCACTTTAGCCCCCATGGGATGGGTCTCTCTCCTATAGCAGGGGGAGAGAGCAGGCATATAACTCTGTCGTTCAGCCTTCTACTTTCCCCTGGCTTCAAACTGCAAAGCTCTGCATTGGCTAGGAAAGTCTGCCCCTAGTGACTGAAAAATGGTATTGCAGGCTCCAACCAGAAGGACATATTTAAATTAATTAAATTTAATTAAGGAATTTTAAAAACCAAAATACTAGGGTCCACTTGGTATGCATGCCAAGTTTTAGATGTCTAGGTTTCATGCCTTTGGGAGTTATGGTGCTGATAGATAGATAGATAGATGATAGATAGATAGACAGGCAGACATTTTATTATTTTATTATTACATTCTCATTTTATTTTTAGATGAATAGGCAACCACTTGCACAAGCTGGGCAGAGGGGGGGAAACAGCAGCAGCAGAATGTAGATCTGAGTGCAAATGTCTTGTCGGTACATTATTACTCTCAATTTTAAATGATATTGTATTGATAACATGTTTGTATGCTTTTTATGGTTTTAAATTTTGTATATCGGTGTTTTTTTAATGCTCAATGTTTTTAATATTTGTAAACCGCTCAGAGAGCTTCAGCTATGGGGCGGTATATAAATGGAATTAATAATAATAATAATAATAATAATAATAATAATATTGAATGCACATTCCAGTATGCATTTGAATGCAAATTCCCACCCCTACTTCACATGCATGCACTTTTCAGTCATGTATATCTGAGACACTCCAGAGACTTTGCAGTGGGTATCTAAGACCATGGGAAAGCCAAGCTGAAGACTATATGGAGATTAATGGGTAGGTTTTACACATCCATATTTCTGGTCTCCTTTCTTTCTTTCTTTTCCTTAGACAACTACTACGGCACTCCAAAGCCTCCAGCAGAGCCAGCCCCATTATTGTTAAATGTAACAGACCAGATACTCCCAGGTGCAACACCCAGTGCTGAAGGCAAACGCAAAAGGAATAAGTCCGTGAGCAATATGGAGAAGACTGGAATAGAGCCTCCGGAGGAAGAGGAGGAAGAAAGGGCTGTAGTCAATGGGAATGGCATGGCGATAACACCAGGTCAGTGCTATTCTGTTCCCCCACCCCCAATTATTTCAAATGTGGATTTTCAGCTCTCTGCCTTTGTGATTAAAGGCAAAGCTTGATATGATTGCCAATGCATGGCAGCCATTGCAGACAGCCACTGCGCATCTAGTTCGCTTTTCCCATTCTGTAGCAATGAATAGCGATAACGTTGTATCATGACATCATGACATTCTGCAATTGCATTACATTGTTTGATGCCAAGCAGGACAGGGAAAATACAGGAGGCCATGTTGTCACAGTATGAGGGCTGTACTATGAGACTTTGATGCAGGGGTGCAGTCTAGCCCTGCCAGTGGCTCCCACCCTAGGCTCCTTCTCCTGCTCCACCCCATGTCTCCCAACCACTGATCATTTGGTGCTTTCCCAGCTTTTGTGTAGTGTTTCCCCCATTCTAAAAAAGTTGAAATGTCTCTCCCAAGGCTTAGTTACTGGCAGGAAGAGGTGGAAGCTAAAATACCCTGGTAGTTTTTGGTGTTTTTTGGCCCTCCCCTTCTGTTTTTGGCTCCACTCCTTTTGCCTTCAGGCTTTCCGACTATTAGAATGAGGCCTTGAAGAACTTCTCCAAATTGGAATTCAACCCTTGGGCTAAAACTGGTTCTGCATCCTGTGCTTTCCAAACTAGATACACAGTGCTGTTTTCAGCAGCGGGCACGTTTTTACCAAAGAAAACCTACTCAAGATTTTCTTTTCTGAAAATTGCTCCACTTTTCGGCTCGTGAATCATGCCCTTTATATAATATTTAAAAATGTTTTCCTCAATGACTGGACAACATGCTTCTTCAGTAATATCTTGACTCAACAGAGAGCCTATCTCCACACGCAGGACAGAACACTTTGAAAACGTGTTGAAAACTGTATATGGAGTTTGTCCTGGGCCCCAACAGTTCTCAAAACTGTTTTAAACTGTTTAAACCGTTTTAAAGCAGTAGTGTAGATAGGCTCATCGCCTCATTCCGTGTGCTATGCAATACTTAGTATTTACGCCAGGGGTGAGGAACTCTCCGTAAGGAAGTCATTTTTGGTGGCATCCTCATTGCAACTGTGAGGCATACTTGAGCCCTAAAAGGAAAGAAGATTATATGCAACACCATCTAGACAGACTTACTACATTGCATAGGACTTCTAGAATGCATTGTCTCATTGATCCAGAGCACCTGCAGTCTCACAGCTAGAGGTATTACCTTTTCAAGCAGCCTCTACTGTTGCGTCTTTCATACTGGCTTGATCTGTAGATATTAATCTACATTTCCATGCTGTGAAGATTACTTGCTGATTTCTGTAGATCACAGGTAGGCAAGCTCTGGCCCTCTGGTTGCTGGATTTCATCTCCCATCATCCCCAGCCAGCATGACCAATGGTCAGGAATGATGCAACTTGTAGTCCAACAACATGTAGAGGGATGCAGGTTACTCTTTCTTTAGATCAAGCTGCTGTTAAAAGTACAAGCGCAGGCTACTTTCTTTCTGTCATTCTGCACTCAGTTATCCCAGAGTGCAGGACACGGAATAATGGGCTCAAGTTACAGGAAGCCAGATTTCAGCTGGACATCAGGAAAAACTTCCTGACTGTTAGAGCAATACAACAATGGAACAAATTACCTAGGGAGGTAGTGGGCTCTCCCACATTAGAGGCATTCAAGAAGCAGCTGGACAACCATCTGTCAGGGATGCTTTAAGGTAGATTCCAGCCTTGAGCAGGGGGTTGGAATCGATGGCCTTATAGGCCCCTTCCAACTCTATTTTCTATGATTCTATGTATTTCCATAACTTCACATGTCAGGAGAGAATTTTGATAAGGCCAGGAAAAAACTTTTACAGGGTGGAGAGAGAAGAAACAGATGTCTTTCCAGGAGACATGTAGAGCACATTTCTGTCACTCTTTCTTAAGATGTGGTCTTTATTTCTGTAATGGTGGATAGAAAGATGCTTTTCCTAAATGACTAATATTTAGATTAAGGCCCTTTCTACACCTACTGGTGTAGAGAGAGGGGGGATGATCCTGGAGTTACCAGCTTCTGGGATCGCTGCTCTTGTGCAAACAAGCGTGACGTTCCGGAAGGAAGTGGCCCTCCGATTTTGTTCCAATCCGATCCGGAACAAAATTGGAGGTCCCGATTCGGGTCCCGATCCGATCCGGGGGGTCCGTGCACATCCCTAGTGTAGATCCTACCTTGGTTTTAACTTTTATGTGTGAACATATTGATGATGGGTAGTACAGAAATGTTGCAAGTAAGTAAATTAAATAAATAAATAAATAAGTGCAATGTGCAGGTCAAACCAACCTGTGTAGCTTCTTAGCTAGCTTGGCTTGAGCAATGCTATAGTATTTTCCCCAAAAGCCAGCTTTTAAGCAACCAGCAGCGGTCTGTCTTCTTGAAACAGAAGCTTCCCAGTTTCAGCTGAGTAGCTGAGGATTAATAACTCTCGTATCTTGGAAAACTCATTGCAGAATAATCCTGGCCATCCCTGGAGCTACCAAGGTGGCCATCATGCCATTCTCGTAGCTTAGCAACCAAAATACCAGGATAGCCCCAACAGCTAAAGAAGGGGCATGGGTGAGGAAAACTAGCCTGGCAAGTGGAAGGAAGGGAGGGAGGGAGGGAGGGAGGGAGGGAGAGGTAGGCTGACCAGTTGAAAAGGAGGACAGGGCTCATGTAACTTTAACAGTTGTAGAGAAAAGGCAATTTCAGCCGGCATCATTTGTATGCAAATTGTACCTGGTGAAATTCCCTCTTCATTACAGCAGTTAAAGCTGCAGGGGCCCTGCCCTCTTGTGTATCTGGTCACTCTAGTATAGTGCCTGCAACTTTAATTGTTGTGATGAAGAGAGGATTTCACCAGGTACTAATTGCATACAAATGACGCCTGCTCTAATTCCCTTTTCTCTGCAACTGTTAAAGGTACAGGAGCCCTGTCCTCCTTTTCATATGGTCAGCCTAGGGAGAGTTATCTATATCACAGGCTGAACCAAGACATTCCTGCTCCCAAATCAAGATGCCTGTAGACACCTCCATGGGGGAAAACATTTGCTCTGCTTTATGATGCCACCTTGCGAATTGCAGGTCTCCCCCTTTGGTTGCTGTGCCACTGCTCTGAAACAACCCACTGGTTAGAGAAGACTAACCAGATGTGAGGCAGGCATAACTTACCTGGGAAACATCAGAATTAAACTTCCTTCCTCTTTGCACTACTTATTCCCAACCCCGAGCCCCCAGTGAGTTCCTAATCTTCCCTTCCCCACTCCTGCAAAGAACAAGGAAGTCCCTTGCTGGTCTTCTTTACAGTCATGGTCAGCCATGTCCTGTGGGTTGTTTCCAGGGAACTGGCTCAGTGACTGAAGGGGAGACTGATGACCCAATTGGAAGGTAAAATGAAGCAGAGCTTCTTTTCTCCCCTTAAGTATGTAAGCGTCAGGCCCAGGGCTTGCTGCCAACATGGACCTGCCAACAGCCCAGCAACTGCACCCAAGGCCAGTCCATTTATTTCGGCATCTGAGGCATATATATATATATATATATATATATCACCAGCAGCATTCCCTCTCCCTGACTATGCACAACAATTATATTGAATTTAATAACTTACAATTTGCTGCCATTTCATGACCCTGAAAATCAGCTGTCTGAGATGCCTGGCTCACGCTCTGCCTCGAAGTGGCTGAGGAATGTGTTGGGTTTGCATTTTAATGTGAATTTACTGAATTTGCACTCTTCAGACCTGCCCATGAAGCGGAACACAGTTCTACGACGATATTCACATTTTTTTCTGAGTTTTGTCATGCAGTTTACAGAACAAAAACCGTGCACAAGAAATGTGTACTAAGGGGAAAGAGTGGACAAAATAAATTATATTCGGGAGAAGCACTTGGGAAAATGCCTGTATTTGGAAAAGGGCGTACATGCATGCGTAGGGAAAATGTGGATGAAAATATGGACACATTTTCATGCAGAATTTTTGGGGGGAGGGAAATCACTGGCAGAATGAACAGGACAGAATGAATTTAATGTTGGGGCAAAAGAGAATTTGAGTGGAATCAAATTTGATAGATTCATATATCCCTAATTCTGCCTAATGGTAGAGTCAACCACTTCAGCATGTGGTAGCTACAGTTGAAAGTCAGCATGTATATAGAGTAATGTGCTACAAACAGTCCTGACGATGGGAGTTTAAGATTCATGGTTATAGTAGGGTGACCAGATTTTGGGAACCAAAATCCCGTTCACCCCCCCCGCCACCCTACCCACCCAAAACAACCCCCCCACCGCGCGCCCGCGCCGCGCGCCCACCTCACACCCGCCCACCTCACGCTGCCCGCCTCGCGCTGCCCGCCTCACGCCGCCCAGCCGCCCGCGCCCAGCCGCCTCACGCCGCACACCCGCCCGCACACCCGCCCGCCTCGCGCCACCCATGCCCGCACACCCGCCTGCCTCGCGCCGCCCACGCCCACACGCCCGCCCTCCTCCTCCCGCCTCGCACTCCTTACCTGCAGGGGCGTCCGCTTCCCTCCGGTGCTCGAATCTACTGAGAAACAGGCTTCGCGGCCTGTCCCTCAGTAGAGCACCAGGTGATTATGTCATCACCCGGCGCTCTACTGAGGGACAGGCCGCAAAGCCTGTCTCTCAGTAGATTTGAGCACCGGAGGGAAGCGGACGCCCATGCAGGTAAGGGGGGGGGCTCCTCCTCCCGCCTCGCGCTCCTTACCTGCAAGGGGCGTCCGCTTCCCTCTGGTGCTCAAATCTACTGAGAGACAGGCTTTGCGGCCTGTCCCTCAGTAGAGCGCCGGGTGATGATGTCATCACCTGGTGCGCTACTCTGGAGCAGGCCGCGAAGCCCGCTCGCAGTAGCAGCTGGCGCCGTTCAGGAGCGGACGTCCCTGCAAGGTAAGCGCGCCGCGCGCCCCCCCCTGCCCCCTGCGTACCTTGCAGGGACATCCGCTCCCAACCGGCGCCGGCTGCTACTGCGAGCGGGCTTCGCTGCCTGCTCCAGAGTGGCACGCCAGGTGATGATTACACCTGGCACGCCACTCCAATTACAAGCCCCGGATGGTGCAGGGGAGGAGGCCGGAACGACGCGTACCCAGAAGTGCGGGCACGCGTCGTTCCGGCCTCTTCCCCGGCCGATCTAGGCCTTGTTCTTGGCTGGCACAGTAGCGCCGGCCAAGAACAAGATGTGGATGGCACAGGTGAGGCCCAATTTTCTGGACTTTGGGGGATATTCTGACATTTCCCCCCGGATTCAAATTTGGCCCCCTTATTCCGGACTTGTCTGGGGAGATCCGGACGTCTGGTCACCCTAGGTTATAGGCATGTTTCAAGAAGGGATTTGCAGGGAGAAAATAATTGTGAAGTTTTAAAGGATTTGTGTAAGTGCTATAAAGTTCAGAGTGGGGTGAAAGTCTATTGCATTATTCACAATGTAGTACTTTATAGATTTGTTCTGGCACTTGAATGTTGCCATGCTTTTATCTGCGCCAAGAGGTAAACATCAAGTTCAGTTTTGGAGTGGTGCAGAGTTTAGAATGTACAAAAATGTGTGAGCATAGCACATTTCTGTATGGACCAAGATATTTTCCATCTTTTCTCAACAATTAATTCGGCTTCAAGCTCACCCATCTGATTCCATCTTGTTTCTAGATTAATAAATAATTGTAGCTGGAAGCATTAACAGCAGTAGTTATTGGTGAAGCCTAAGTAAAAGCTAATAGGAGCATATGACAGAATTAATTTCATAGAATCTTAGAAGAGTTGAGTTGGAAAGGGCCTATAAGGCCATCAAGTCCACCCCCTGCTCAAAGCAGGAATCCACATTAAAGCATACCTGACAGATGGATGTCCAGCTGCATCTTGAAGGCCTCTAGTGTGGGAGTGCTCACTACTTCCTTAGGTAATTGTACTGCTCTAACAGTCAGGAAGTTCCCCCCCCCCCCCCGATGTTCAGCCAAAATCTGGCTTCCTGTAACTTGAGCCCATTGTTCCGTGTCCTGCACTCTGGGATGATTGAGAAGAGATCCTGGCCCTCCTCTGTGTGACAACATTTCAAGTATTTGAAGAGTGCTGTCATGGCTCCCCTCAGACTTCTCTTCTCAAGGCTAAACATGTCTAGTTTTTTCAGTCTCTCCTCATAGGGCTTTGTTTCCAGACCACTGATCATCCTCATTGCTCTCCTCTGAACCCCCTCCAGTTTGTCTGTGTCCTTCTTGAAGTGTGGTGCCCAGAACTGGATGCAGTACTCAAGATGAGGCCTAACCAGTGCCGAATAGATGGGAAACAGTACCTCATGTGATTCGGAAGCTATACTTCTATTAATGCAACCCAAAATAGCATTAGCTTTTTTTGTATCCTCATCACATTGTTGGCTCATATAATTCTGTTTGTGATCTACAACAATTCCAAGATCCTTCTCGGATGTAGTATTTATCTGTTCCTTTTCCAAAATATAGGTAGTTCATTTACACTTATCCATGAGCATATGGAAACTTTCATGCTTTTATTTATGTATACTTATTTAGACCAATTTAACTGAGGGCAATAGGGTGGTTACTACAAAGACGAAGGCTGATGCAAGAAAACTGAAAATTAAAGTAAGCTGGCCATCTTTCATGTTCTCCTCCATCCATAGAATTGATAGCTTCGTCCGTTGATAATTTCGTCCATAAAGTTCTGCTTTATGGTGTGTTTTCCCAGTAGAGAACTATATTGGCTGGTATGTGCGAGAGATAAATAATGATCGTAAGTTTGTTGATTAGTGATTTGCTCCTCCAAAGCGAGCAGAAGGGAAATTTGCCACTTCCTACAAAAAAGTATGAATAGAGGAAAAAACAGTTCTAAAAGGCACTTGAGATATTGTCTATTCAAGTGTTCGTTGTTTTGGGGTTGTCCGCCTTCATCCAGTGCCAGAAATTGCCCTGGAGAAAAAGTTCCCTCCCAGACAAAAGATGGAAGGAGGAAAGACAAGGAGTGGGCAGAATGGAGGAAGTGCAAGATGGAAAGAGGAAGATGATGCAGGAGGGGTTGGGAAAACATGGAGGAAATTGGAATCCCTGAGAAAAGAGGCAGAGCACACCTGGAGGGTGGGGGGTTTGTTTTTGTTCATTTTGCTCACCTGAATCAATTATCATGGGGTGTTCTACATTCAGAGAGCTCACCCGATAGGTGGCACTCAGCTGTCTGCCCCTTTTCCCCATTGCTTCCCATTAACTCCCTTTCTTTCCTTTTCTCTCATCCCTCCCTCCCTCCCTCCTTCCCTCCCATCTTTATCTTTGAATGAAAGGGGAGTAAGTGCAGGATGGGGATTTGCTAAGTTGCTCTTCCTCCTTCCTTTTCCTCCCATGTGTAGCTGCAGCAAGAGAAGAGAAGAGCAATAGCAACAGACAACCATAGCAGCTCCTCAAACATAACTGGCTCACGCTGGAACTTCACTCCAACAGAGAGCTTTCTCTGAGTTGGGTTGACGTGCAACATCGCCCAGCCATTTTCCCATGGCCTCCACCATCGTCCGTTACCATTGCTCTGCTCTCTTCTTACTGGAGCTGCAACTTGGAAATAAAGCCAGCCACACCAACTGCTCCACACATCTGGAAGTCACCCTGCTCTCTCTCAAGTGGGTGGACAACAACAGGAAATAAGTGGGATGACCGTAGGTGGTCAAGCAGTGGTTTTGCAGCAGCAATGAGCAAAGAGGGTGAGGGTGGCACCGGGAAATGGCAGCCCAGCAGCAGTGGGTGAGAGAATGAGCAGAGGATGGGCGGCAGTAGCAAGCAGGTAGGGGTCAGCAGTTGTGGTGCTCTTGATCTGTTCCTTCCACCCCCCGAATTCACCATCTGAGGCGAGACTCTCAACGTACCTCATGGAGGGGCCTGCCCTGTCATTCTGTTTATTCAAAATGGCTTCCTTACATGCCCTGTAAATATGAGACATAGTAAATAACCATGCCATTATCCACACATTATAGAACAATTATTCTTTAAAGTTTTTTTTAAAAAGTGAATATCTGGGCTTACCCTTCCACAAATGATTTTCCAGGAACCGTACTAGCCAGAAGCAAAAGAGGAGATGTTTTATTAAACCTTCTTTGTGCCACTGCTGAGACAGAATGGAAAGGAATACTATTAGTGCCTCTTGATGCCTTGTGATAGAAGAATAGAAATCCCCATTTATTATGTATGTATTAGGTAGCAGTATATTATAATTTATTGAAACAAAAATGTCCTGCCCTGCTGAATGTTGCAGAAGGGACATTTCATAAAAATGTACCGCTTTATAAAGGAGTTACATCCAGAATGAGTTCTGTTCCATTTTACAATGTAAATACCATTGTGCTAAGAGCAGGGGAGGAGAAATGACCGCTGTTGGTATTATTAGTTTTATGTCCCAGGATTTAAAACTCAAGCTCTGTAGTTGATACTGGCTAGACTCAGCCCTGTTAGGGCTGAAGACCTGGATCATAGGAACATAGGAAGCTGCCTCATACTGACTTACAGACCAATGGTCTGTAAATCTAGTATTGTCAACACTGACTGGCAGCAGTTCAACAGGGTTTCAGGCAGAAACCTTCTGCCCTATCTAGAGATGCCAGGGATTGAACCTGGGACTATCCATATGCAAAGCATGTGTTCTCTCACTGAGCTACAGCTCCTCTGGTGTTAGATCACTCACCTGTTTTCTACAACACTGTGTTGGCTATGTCTTCCTCTATTTTTTTAAAAATAGCCAGTTTGATGTCTATTAAGTTACTTAAGAATATAGGAAGCTGTCTTACATTTTACTGAGTCAGATCATCAATCCTAGCATTGTTTAGTTTGACCAGCAGTTCTCTGATAGAAGTTTTCCCATCATCCTTTTGGACCTGGGACCTTCTGTATTATTTGCCCCTGCTCTATGGCTCCTCTTGACTATGCCCAGGCACAGTAGGTCGCTGTGGTACGTTTCTGTTGGTTGCTTTGTAACATGGTGAACCCGAGTAAAAATTAGTCCAGTTGCTGGGGCATTTGTGGATTCAGAAGTTTTGGATGTTCTAAGTGTGATAGAAATGGTTTTCACATACATTCACTACTTCTTGAGGCAAATGTATGTCAAAATCACTTCCACCATACTTAGAATGTATGAGTGGCTCTACCAATGGTGGTAGCCAACGTTCTGCACCAACAAAACTGCAGGTGAATGATATTCATTCCAGTTCCTTGGCTTTTTAATAATTTCTCATCACACTTCTCATAAAGAATTCAAAGCACCTGAAAACTACAAGTCACATGGGAACTGTACCAATACCCATACCTAAGAAGATCCTTATTAAAGCTGGTATAGCATACCTACAAAACTGGAAACCCATAATTCAAAACTCACCTCTGCTATGAATTCACTAGGTGGACTTAATCTCAGCCACTTATCTGCAATATTGGCCCACCTTACAGGATTGCAGATAATTTTTATGAAGTACTTTGAAGACTACATAAATGTTACATAAATCTCTCTTTTCTCGCTCGTGGCGGTTTTTCTAGACAGACATGACGGGCTTTGCCAAGTCATGCTGTCTTTTACTGATTCAGGAATTTCCTGACTATTGAGCACATTTTAATTATGACTGCTTTCTGGATGTTGGTGTGGATGTATTCTGGTAGGCTCAATTTCTGGAGGTTTTCTGTATATTTTTTTGATGTGATTCCGGTGACTGATGTGACTAATAGAATAATTGTGACCTTTTCCTGATGCCATAGTTCTTTGACTTCCATGGCCAGTGGTGTATATTTGTCTCTCTTTTCTCCTTCCTTTTCAACAGCATATTTGTCATTCGGTATTGCTGTGTCGATAAGGTTTTTTGCAGCTGTATTGTGTCTGTCCGTATAGTCCAGTCCTGCCAGTATTTTACATCCTCCTGTTATATGGTCTATTGTTGCTTGGAATTGATGGCATTTCCTGTATAGGTCTGTTGTTACACTGTTATCATTTATGATCTATTTTTGGTAGTTCTTGGTTGCTAGAACTTGATCCTGTATAGCTATTAGGAATCCTTCGGTTTCTGGAAATAGCTCACCCTTCCTGAGCCATTCGTATGATTGTTCTTTGTTTATTCGTGGGTTCTGTATTATGTTGTGGTGCTTCCCATGGAGTGCTTTTTGTGCCCATTTTTCTTTTTTCTCTGCGAGTGTGAGTGGTTGTGTTTGATCTTCGTTTTGTATTATTATTATTATTATTATTATTATTATTATTATTCCATATGGCATACAATCAAAAGGAAAGATTGCAGGGATCATTTTATCAAATACTGAATGACTAAACTGTGAACTAGTAGTGTGGAAAGCTGCCTAATTCCAGAACTTGAGGACTAGAACTTCCGTGTTTTGCTAAGTGTTAGTATTGTCATTTTGACAGGAAGCCATACCTGCTGACCTTCTCCCATGATAAAGATTTTATGTGAAGGTCAGATTTACACTTCCTTTATCTCCCTTTTTTGAAACAGCTTAATCTTTGAAAGTAGGTCACCTAAAGATGTAAGAATGTTGCCCCTGGTTACAGGAAAGAAGCCTTAATTTAGAATCTCAGTTTCAATCATAAAAAGCTTTGCCCGTGTGTGATATATTGGCTTAAGCTATCTCATAGTCAAATTTGGTGTGTGTGTGTGTGTGTGTGTGATTAAATGAACCCTAGTATGAGAACAATTGGGATGGCCCCCCTTGCTTTAGTAAAATGTGGATTACCTCCATTAGGACACATACATAGCTTTAGGCATTGAGGAGCTGGATCAAAAAGTGCATTTATTTCACTATTGTTGCTGACTTGGCAAACATCCAAGGGAAATCCCTCATGATTGCAGGCTGTGATGTGTAGGGATAAACATGTAGCAGTACCACCCAAGTGGATTTTGATAAGATATCAAGTATGTGAACCCCTTGAATATTTTTCTGCTCACTCCTCTCCTGTGGTTTCTTTTTGTTTGGAACTGGGCAGGGGGAGAGAAAAAAGTATCATCCAGTGGAGAAAAGGTTTTTCTAAAACCTATGTAATTTTATTGCTCATTACAAAGACTTGCAGTTCTTAACACATACAGCAGTGGTTCCCGATTTATGAAGGGGGCTTGATTTATGCACCAGGGCACTGGCCTGATTCACAAATAACACTAAGCCATGGTGTAATTTATTGAACTCTGGCTTGTCGTGGCCAAACGAATTCCTGCAAACAAACCATGGTTTGTTCACCAGCTATAAACAGCAAATAGAAGCTATAGTTTTTTGTTAGTTAACATTGGACCTGTTTAAACAACACACTATGTCATGGTTAGGTCACTAACCGTTTTGCATCAAATGGTTAGTGAGCATGAGCCATTCCTAGCCACCATGGTTAGGAATGGTTCGCACAACACGCTAAGCCATAATGTTTAGCTCAAAATGCTTAACCACAATGGCTTAGCATGTCTTCTGAACAGGATCAAAGTTGGGCTTATTTAAACCATGGTTTGACATAATGCTTGAATCCAGAGCTGTGGCTTATTCCTGGCTTGTGTATAGTGCTATCTACCCTAAAACAGTGGTGCCCAGCAAGAGCAGCTGGAAATCGAAATCACTGAAGGTTGACAAATGGGTGGAAGAGAAACAAACCAGAAATAGGGTTACAAAACTGGTTGGTTTGCTCATCTGTCCATCCACAGTTCAAGCAACAAACTGTGGTTAACATACACCATAGCAGTCATTTGGTTCTTCCTCTGAGGTTTAACCTTTTAGCTCCCTACACTAAATTTACTTGTGCCCTGTGTCAATGGGTCTCAGGGTGGTATACAATAAATTAAACAACATAAAATTTAATTACTAAACCAATTCAACATAAACTATAATACAATCTATAATACATCACAAGCATTAACAGCATAAAATCAGCATTAATAACCCAAGCAAACAACTCCAAACTAAGCTGCAGTTGATAAACAGCAAATACCTGGGTAAAGAGCAAGGTATCATTTTATGTTGTTGTTGGTTTTATTGTTTTAATTGCTATTTTACTGTGATCATGTTTTTATTATTTTTATTATTTTATCGCTTTTCATATTTTATGTATTTTATTGTTGTAAGCCACCTTGTGAGGGCCTCTGCACTGAAAGGAGACCAATAAATGTTTTAAACAAACAAACAGAAAACAATGTGGTCATCAGCCAGGCCTTTGGCAGGAGGGTATTCCATAGCCAGAGTGCAACAGCCAAGAATATGAAATCTGACCACCCTATGGCTGGCAGACTGCTGATTTAGGTGACTCCTTCCTTCCCACAGTGAGGCAGCCCAGTAGTGAAGACAACAGTTCAATTCTCACTCACTGTGCTCTGCACACACATGGGGTCAAATACCACCCCTGATGGCCCTTAATTGGGTTTGGTACACGTAAAGTAGGGTGACCAGATCGCCCTGGATTTCCCGGTCCTAACCGGGAAAACTGGGGCAATCCGGGCCGACGGGGACTGCGGGGGCAAACCGGGGAAAGGATCAGCTCTCCTCCCGCCCTTAAATGCCCACGCTGCTCCCTTGCCTCTGCAAGAAACAAGTGCTCAGCATTAGGGAGCGTCAACAAATTCCTTGTCTGGTGGCTAAAGCTAACTGCTTTAGCCACCAGACAAGGATTTTGTTGATGCTCCCTAATGCTGAGCACTTCTTTCCTGCCCGCTGCTCTGCCTCGGCAAGAAAGAGGTGCTCAGTGTTAGGGAGCGTCAACAAATTCCTCGTCTGGTGGCTAACTGCTTTAGCCACCAGACAATGAATTTGTTGACGCTCCCTAACACTGAGCACTTCTTTCCTGCCAGCGCTGCTCCCCAGCCTCAGCAGGAAACAAGTGCTCAGCGTTATGGAGTGTCAACAAATTCCTTGTCTGGTGGCTAACTGCTTTAGCCACCAGACAAGGAATTTGTTGAGGCTCCCTAATGCTGAGCACTTGTTTCCTGCAGAGGCCGGGGAGCAGCGCGGGCATTTTAAAGCAGGCTCTTCCTCCTCTTTTGCATGCTGCTGTTCCTCAGATACCTCCAGGGAGCCCAGGAGCAGGGCAAGAAGGGTGAGGGGGCTGCAGGGGGTCACATGGCAGTGGAGGAGATCGGCGGTGGCAGCGGAGGACTCGGTAGGTCCGGGCTGGGTTTTTTTTGGGGGGGGGCGGGTGGCTTGGTGGGGGGGGGTTGTTTCTGGTGGGGGGTGGCAGGGGTGTCTGTTGGCCACATGGCAGCCGGCCTTTTTAATTTTTTTATTTTATGTTCGGGGGGCTGCTTTGGTGTGGTGGCCATTTTGGACCTGGATTTTGCTTTCCAAAATCTGGTCACCCTAACGTAAAGTATATTCAAAGGGAGCCTGTATATCTGACATCTCCCAACGAAGAAAGATCTGGAGTTAGGAAACAGGTCTTAAGGTCCTGCAGAGCTGCTACTGTTCATAGCAGGCGGCAGTAGACTTGAAGCAGCCTTTATCTGTCTCAATGTACCATGTAGCTTGCTAGTTCATTTATCAAGCTCTCTTCATCTAGCACATTCTTGCCCTCATGCCATGGCAGAGGAGGCTGGTGGCTCCGACGTCGGTGGGGCTGTGGATCCATTTTGGGTTTTAGTCAGAACCAGCCAGAACTCTAAAGGAGCTATCCATGGCACTGAACACCCCCCCCCCCAAATAGGTTCAGGACCTTAGATAACTCCTTTAGCATTCTGGTTGGTTCTGACTGAAACTCAGAATGGATTCACAGGCCTGACAAAATTGGAGCTGCCAGCCTCCACTGCACTATGGCACAAACCCAGACTCATGTTGACTTCTTTAGGTTTGATCATGTGATACTCCCAGCTTCTACCAAACTGATTGTGGCCTGCGAGTGCCTCCTATAAAATAAGGCCTCATTGCATGCTATTGCCCACTGCATTATGACTAAATTTCATGTCATGCCATGCTCTTGAGTTTTTTTATGCTTTGGCCTAGGTTTAATATATTCACAAGGAATAAAGCCTTCAGATGTTTGGACTCATTTGCTATATAAATAGCAAAGGAATGGCACATATGTCTTGACAAACATGTCTTCTCTTGTGCAGAATCAAGTGAGCATGAAGAGAAGAGTACAGGTACCTCAGGTGAAACTTCTTCTCAGCCTTATCCTGCACCTGTCTACAGCCAGCCCGAAGAAGTGAAGGAGGATATGGATGTAACAAAACCCCCAAAACCTGAAGAAAACGATGAATTGGGCCCACTGCCTGACAACTGGGAAATGGCTTACACAGAGAAGGGAGAAGTCTACTTTATTGAGTAAGTATTCCCCTTTTGGAAAAGGCATGTGTCATAATATGAGCTTTAATGTTAGTAATGTAATCTGATACACGTCTTCTCGAAAGCAAGTCCCATTGAGTTCTGCGGTATGTTCTCCCAGGTAAGTATATGATGGCGGCCAAGAAATGATACAATCCTGTTTCTGAACAAGGGGTAGATGAATCTGTTTCACTTTCTATAACATTTGCATTTTTTCAAGCACAAGTTCATTCTGTTCTGTTTCCGCATCGGTCTGCAAATGTTTTTATTTTAAATCCACACAAAAATTTGTGTGCAATTTTTTGTGTGCAATTTTTATTCCCTTGGAAATCCATGCACATTTTCATATGCAATTGTGAGGTTATCCTCGACCACTTGCTGCTGCTGCCCCTGTCTCGCCTTTACTATTTAGGCCCCACAGCACTACAGCCCAGCAGCCTGGCCTCCAGATAACTTCTTTGTTCTGTTGCTACCAGTACCTTCTCAGATACACCCACAGACCACACCAGAAGATGGAATTAACAAGAATTTATTAATCAAAAATTGCATGTCAACAAGCTTAATGGTTACTTCAGTTCAATTGCGTATCAGTTATAAGGTTTCAGTGTTTATTGGTTTCAGTCAGAACTCTTATACTTTAACAAACTGTTCTTTATTTAATCTATGCTCTAAAATCTTATCTCAATCTCTCAATCAGACACTCGTCTCATCTAATAATCCTGTTTCAGTGTCTCTGTCTCTCAAATCTCCCCCCCCCCATCAACCCTGTCAGCTCTCCCTGTCAGACACATATATACACCCCATTCACTCTCTAGCTCCTCCCACTCTTATACAGCCAGCTAATCCAGGCACTCCAACCAACCAGCCAATCAACACTAACCTTCCATTCAGGCACACAGCCAGCCAATCCAGGCACTCCCCCACAACCAGCCAATCACTCTATAGTGACCAAGACCTATAACCACAATCAGTGAGTACATTTCGGCCTAGTTATTTACTTTACCTGTTATTGTTCATAACCCTTTTTAAAGATATAAACAGATGCATATCACAAACAATAAACTTTGCAATATATTTACAACCACAAACAGTAGAACATCACAGCAATTTTCCCTAATGTGTGCATTTCCCCAAGCCCTCTTCCCTAACATATGCCTTTTTTCAGTCTACACATTGTACACATTGATGAATGCAATTTTCCAGAGTGCATGCATTTTTGTACAAATTATTTGAAGAGAGAAACTCAAAGAAGTGTGAAAAACAAAATATTATTGTGTTCAAGTCTGAATGTTAGTTTGGAAAGTGCAAATAAGGTCAGTTTATTTATTTTATTACATTGCTAAAACAAACTGAATTGATTTTGCTCCATCCCTATTCTGAACCAATATGGCAGGACTATGAACGAAATGAAAATTGTTTGTCTGATCACACAGCTTGGTTTATTCCTAAAACTACTACTAACTTGAAACATTTTTGAGTATAATCTATTGGGAAGTTTCCCTGCACAGTCCTCACTAACATGATTTTGTAAGTATCTTTTATACTACGGTCTTAAACCTTTCCCATCTCTAAATTTTATGTTATGCACACTGATCAGAACGACCAACTGTAAAGTAAAATGTAGAATGTCCTGTTTACAAATACATATTTTAAAGGTAGGATATATATTTGTATTGCCATTAAGTGCTGGATTTACACGATCTTTGTTGCCTTTTCGATTGCTTGATATTTCATGTTGTCCAGACTTCAAAGGGTTAAGGGGATGTCATGCTGTGGCGGTTCTATTAAATCGCCTCTTTGTTTATGAATCAGTTTGGTTAATGCCATAAAAAAGACTCTGTTTGCTTTAGTGAACAAAAGACAACAAAAAGCTATTTGTTTAATGCCGTCCCTGAAGAGAGCCATAATACATATCTCAGGTTGTTAAATAATAGATGAAAAACAGATATTGTAACATGTAAATCATATTAAATTGAAAAATGCCATGCTCGTGAAGTGTCTATTACTACATCATTCAAAGCTTTGCATATAGTAAGTACTTTTCAGTTCCCATCCCAAATACTTTAAGGAGCGGGATATCTCCATCCCCCTTTTTAACATCATCAATTTCATGTTGTCATAGGCCTTCTTCCCATTCATTATGCGATGGAGCTTCTATTTATACACCTGGCCACAATCCAGTGCTCAGCTGCAGGCACATTAGTCTTACTGAAGTAAATACATTATAGCGTCAACAGTCCTCATGCGGATTTCACAAGATCACACAGAAAGTATCTGTTCACAAAATGTTGCCAAGGGAGCAAAATATGTTTTCGTCTTAGAGTAGAACCTAGTTTTGTTTATTTTCATTTTGATGAACATGCTTAACTGCATTTTTGGGTAGGGAAAATCCTTATTGAATAGTTTAAAGAAAGTAACACAAAGTACATTCCTCTCACTTTGTGATGTTGTGGGATTTGTCAAATAGGAGCCTTATCTAATTCCCATAGTCTCCTTCCTGCATGTTCATTTCTAGACATCCAATGGGAATTTCTCTTTGATATATATTTTGATGCAGAACACAAGCTCTAATCAAAACATGCAAGATCTTTGGAAATGTTATTTGTAGGAAGTCACAAAGGCACAGTTCAGATGTAACAGGAAATTATGGTTTCCTCCTACATTGACAAACCTGCACAAACCTTGGGCTTGTGTACTCCCTTCTCCCCTCCTCTTTTGCTGCATTTAAGAACAGATAAAAACGACTGTTTTCAGTTTTAATGTAATCACAGTTCCCTGTGTTATCCAAACATGGGAAACTATGGTTTGTCAACATAGCATATCGTTTGGCCCTAAATCACATTATATCAAGGGGAGTGCAAGGGAATAGTGACCCTAGATTAATAACAAAAAACTATAGCAATATTGTATCTAGACAGTGTACTGTAGTTATATTGAATAATTCAGTCTCCAGAAAAAAAGATTCACAATGTGGAGACTATCAAAATGGGAGAGCTTGGATTATTACAGGATGGTATGGAGAATGGTGATTGTTTCCATCCTCTTTCCCCCTAAAATTCTGCTTTCTATTTTCCCCTCAAGTCTGTTCCGCTTTTCCTGTTTCTTAAAGTATTCGTCACTTCTAAGTGATTTCCTCTCTAATGCATGTTAACTGTAATGTTTGCAATTGTTTACATTTGCAGACCCACTCGTTAGTTATCTGAGTAAGCATTCATTCTGGATTGGTTTTAGTAATTGCAACGGTGTAATTTCACGGTGTATTGCAATTTGTGTAGGTAATAACGCTTTTGTTTTCCTTTATACCAAACAGAAGTACTATCTTACTATCAAGATTAAGGAAGGCTGCTTTAACCTGGCTCCATCACATCTGGCAGGCCTGAGATTGGGAATGGCTGGATTAGAGGGTTAGCTAATCATTACCGTTTTATAGCTACATGATAGTGACAACCAGCCTCACTAGTCAAGCATCTTTGTCCCTTTGTACATAAAATATCTCATTGAGACACTTGAATTGGTATCCTTTAGCCTTAATGTCTCCCTATGTGTTAAGAAAGCCATGAATAACATGGTAGTTATTTTTATAGTATTGTTGGGTTAGCAGAAATTTCTTCAGTGGGATTCTGGTTGTAGCATCCACTTTGGATCACAGGGAATTCATTTAGAGTTAGGCGTGCCCAATGGGTGGGATAGTGGAAACTAATCAAAGTTTTGCGGAGACAGTTCAGCATTAAGATGATGAGCAAGCAAGAAATGTAGGGGAGTGGAGTCTGCCAGGCAGATTATGCAGGCTGTCTTAATGACATCCCTGGTTTGCTGGGTGTCATTTGCTTACAGAATGTTCAGGACCTAAATAAGGATGCATGGGAAATTTGTTTCAGTTCAGTTATGATCAGGATTTACTGAGTTTTCACTTTCTAGATGAAACACAGACTCGGATGCAATGTGCCGTCAAAGTCTGTGATATTTCCGAGCTTGAAATGTGATTCACGGGCCCCCCCAAAAAATGCATTCGATAGCATGCATCAATTTGAAAAATGTGCATTAAAAAAAAGTGTACTTTGGGAGAAAATGCCACAAATCTGCTTTCATTAATGGGAGAAAATTGCACATATTTCAAAGCTGTGCACAATTGATGCAAACATTTGGAAAAATACACACGAAAATATGTACAGATTTTCATGCAGATAAATGAAACGCAAAGCTTGAAATCCAATACAGACTTAAGTCAGAATGAGCTTTGAGATGGAATTCAGAAAACTTTGATGACACTTGACCTAACCTAAAAGAATTTATTTGAGAAAACCTGTACAGAGCAGAGCAAATTCAATCACTTTCAACCTTCCAGAGAATCTGAGGCTTTCTTTTTCCATGTATTGATTGATTTAATTGTTACCTCCACCTTTCTACCAACAAGACTGTTTGCATACCTTGAAATTGCTGCTTACCATCCCATATGGTCTGCCACCCTAGATGCTAACTTTACTATCTAGCTATCATTACAAAAACGGTTGTGAATATCAAAATTCTTTCATCTAACCAGTCCAAAATGTACCTCAAATATCTGCCAAAATATATTTTTATTTACTCAATCACTCCAGCCAAAGTGGGGGTGTCAGGGGAAGAAATGCTGCTATATTTAAAAGGCAGTTTCTGAGCAGGGACTTCAGGGGTGCGCTGTGATTCCTCCCACTCTTTTTGGTAGTCTTCTTTTTGACCAGGAGGCATAGTCCTCTCTCATCATCAAGCCTTTTGCATGGCATTGTCCTCTGGCTTGTGTCCTTTCTTCCAGCCCTTTCACCCTGTGCAGTCAACAGGCCTCTATCTGTAGTGCTATGCTGATGGGACAAGGTTTCTGTGGATCCCTTGCTCAGGAACTCTACACATGCTATTACGTCTTTATACCCCCTGCTTCCTTCATCTGCCTTTCTAATGAAGACTTCAATGAGAGCAATTTGTTGAAAGGTCATTTACATCCACTTGAAATTAAACAGCTGTATACAGGGGGAGGGTGGATCAAAGTAGTTTTCATTGCTTTTTGAAGAGCACTCCAGCAAAGTTTCAGAATACCTGTCATATATTAAAGTAGGCTGACCAGATAAAATCCAGGTCAGGGCTCATGTAACTTTAACAGTTGTAGAGAAAAGGGAATTTCAGCCAGTGTCATTTGTATGCAATTAGTTCCTGGTGAAATTCCCTCTTCATCACAACAGGCACTATACTAGAGTGACCATATACAAAAGAAGGCAGGGCCCCTGCAACTTTAACTGTTGTGATGAAGAGGGAATTTCACCAGGAACTAATTGCATACAAATGACACTGGATGAAATTCCCTTTTCTCTACAGCTGTTAAAGTTACATGAGCCCTGTCCTCCTTTTCATATGGTCAGCCTAGCTTAGCGTGTCATGTGAACCATGACTTAATGCGTTGTGTGAACCATTCCTAACCATGTTGGCCATATAACCATGGTTTAAACACCCTCACTAACCACTTGCTGCAAAGGGACAGCGGCATAACCATGGCTTAGCATGTTGTCTGAACAGGCCCAAAGTGGCACAAAATGGGTAAGTATGGAGTGCAGCTAGGCCCTTTTCTTTGGCTACAACGATTTCGGCTTTGGGGAAACTACTTTTGACTTTGAACCCAAACCCTTTTGTTGCTGAAGATATTTCTTCCAAACTAATTAGTGAATTTAGTAATCAAGCTCCTGGAGATGATGATGATGAGTTGAATTTTACTGAATGTTTTTTCTAGTGATGAGGTCAGCTGGATTCTTGGCTGACCGAACAGTAGCCAGCCAGAAAATAAAAAGTTAATGGCACTGAAATAATCACCTCTTTTGGGGTCTCTTCTTGTATCCTTCCACTTCATCCTCTCTGCCAGTGATAATTTGCCTTCAATGAATGCCTTGAATGGGTCGCCTTGAACGAGTGCATGAGCGGCACAAATGCTTTGAATGAGCGGGTGAGCAGGAGGTGACATTTAGAAAATAATTCTTGGTTTTCTTATTTCAGGGTTTTTCAGTAATTGAAGTTTCAGGATTGGTAAAGGTTAAGTTTAAAAAGCAGTGTCTGGAAGTAGAATGAAATCAGAGGAATGGAGGGTGGGAGGTTCTAAATGCTCATACAACTCTTTGCTGCAGAGTAGATGTCTTCCTTTTCTTCAGCCAACACAGATGAGAGAAATCGCACAGTATCATGGCATTTAGATGGGCACGATCTATTTAGAACTCTTTTTTTATTGAAAACTTCTCTTATTCTAAGTGCATCTGTTAAGTACAAAGACAGCCCAATAAGAAATGAGCTCCGCCGTTAAACTGCGAATTATAGGATTTAAAAGTCCTACCTTTGTAAGCCGAATGTAGAATGATCTCTCTATGAATATTTTATTTTATTTATTTAGGCATGAATAAGCTCCATTCTCTGCCATCAAATGGCACCCAAAGTATGTTTTTTTTTAAAACAAGCCCAAATATATAAAATCTGGATAATAATAATAATATAATATATTTATTTATTACCCGTCTCTCCCTCTGGATCGAGGCGGGGAACAACATCATCATAAAACACACAAAACTGATTAAAAATACACAAAACCAATACATCATTAAAATACCAATAAAACACCAATAAAACACTTAAAATTCATCTGAGTAGGCCTGCCGGAAGAGCTCAGTCTTTATAGATCGTTTAAATTCCTGAAGACTGGTAAGTTCAGGGATCTCTCCCGGCAGGTCATTCCATAATCTGGGAGCAGCAGAAGAGAAGGTCCTCTGGGTAACAGTTGTCAGTCTAGTTTTTGTTTTTTGTTTTTGTTTTTTTGTTTTTTTGTTGTTTTTTTAAATACTTCTTTATTACATTTTCTTATCCAACAGCATATAAATCATTTTAATAATAACCATCAATATCGAATATAATTTCCCCCCCTTCCCCCTCATCCCCCCCCCCCCCCCGCTGTTTTTCTTCTGGTTTGTCTCTTCTTTTTTTTTTCTTTTTTTTCCTTCTTTCTCTCTTCTTTTTTTTTCCTTTCTTTTATTTTCATAAGTCCCATAAATTTTTATATGCTTCCACCATATTTTCCCTATTTGGTTCTTTTTTCATATACTCTATATATGCTTTCCAGTCCATTCTGAAGGTATCTCTTTTCTCCCCCCCCCCCCGTAAACTCTGAGTTTCTGTGTCAATTTTTCATTTATTGCAATGTTCCATAAATTTTTTTCCCACATTTTAATTGTCAACATCCTAGCTGTCTTCCATTTGGATGCTATCAGATGTCTTGCTGCTGTCAACATGAACCCAATTAAAATTTTATCTTCTAACCCTCTATTTTCTTTAATATACATATTTAGTAGAGCTAGCTCTGGCTTTATTTTTATTTTCTGATTCGTAACTTCCTCTATTTTTTGAAATACCTTTTTCCAAAATTTCTTAACCCTTTTACATTCCCACCACATATGTATTTGGGTCCCCTTTTCGTTGCATCCTCTCCAGCACATTGATGTCAGAGTTCTGTTTATTTTTGCCATCTTCACAGGTGTCATGTACCATTTTTGTGCTATTTTTAAAGCACCTTCCCTTATCCTTGCTGAGGTTGTTTGGAAGGGGAATTTCTCCAATATATCTCCCCATTCCTTATCTTCTATTCCCTCTTCCAAATCTCCTTCCCATACCTGCCTTACTATCTGCTTTCCTCCAGTCTCTTGTCTTATCAAGATTCTATATATTTGTGTTATCATTCCTTTATCCCCTACTCTGTTGACTGTAATAAATTCTTCCTAAAGGACCTAAGCATGCGGGGCAGATTGTATGGGAGAAGGCGATCCCGCAGGTAACCTGGACCCAAACCATGTAGGGCTTTAAAGGTAATGACCAACACTTTGTACTTTGCCCAGAAACTAACTGGCAGCCAGTGGAGAGATTTCAAAGCTGATGTAATATGGTCACCCCTAGGTGTACCAGTGACCAACCTGGCTGCCATATTTTGAACTAGTTGAAGTTTCCGGACTAGGCACAGAGGTAGCCCTATGTACAGCGCATTGCAGAAGTCGAGTCTCGAAGTTACCAGCGCGTGCAACTACCGTCTTTAGGTCTTCCAACTCTAGGAAGGGGCGCAGCTGGCGTATCAGCCAAAGCTGATAGTAGGCACTCCTGGCTGTTGCATCTATCTGGGATGTCATTTGGAGCGACGGATCCAGGAGCACCCCCAAGCTGCGAACACAGTCTTTCAGGGGGAGTGCAACCCCATCCAGAACTGGTTGACACACCTCCAACCCCAGGTTGTGTCCCTTGACAGTAAGCACCTCCGTCTTGTCTGGATTCAGCTTCAGTTTGTTTTTCCTCATCCAGCCCATTACCGCCTCCAAGCATTCATTCAGAGGAGACACACTATCCTTAACTGATGCTGTTCTCAGAGGCATAGAGAAATATATTTGGGTGTCATCAGCATACTGATAGCACCCCGCCCCATGCCTCCGGATGATCTCTCCCAGCGGTTTCATGTAGATGTTAAACAGCATTGGGGAAAGGATAGCACCTTGTGGTACACCACATAGCAGCTCCTTCTTTGAGGAGCAACTATCCCCAAGCATCACCATCTGGAACCTGCCCGAGAGGTAGGACCGGAACCACTGAAGCACAGTGCCGCCGAGTCCCAATGCCCTCAGGCGTTCCAGAAGGATACCATGGCCGATGGTATCGAAAGCCGCTGAGAGGTCCAGAAGTACCAGCAGGGACACACTCCCCCGTCAATACTCAAGCGTAGATCATTCACTAAGGCGACCATAGCAGTCTGAGCTCCATATCCTGCCCTGAAGCCGGTTTGAAATGGGTCTAGAAAATCTGTATCTTCCAAAACTGCTTGGAGTTGGAAGGCAACTGCCTTCTCGGTCACCTTGCCCAGAAACGGAAGGTTCGATACTGGTCTGTAATTATTAAGGTCCAGGGGATCCAGGGAGGGCTTTTTTAGAAGTGGCCGTACTACCGCTTCTTTTAAATGAGATGGAAAATTCCCCTCCCTGAGAGATGTATTAATGATATGTTGTAATTGTAATCTAATTACATCTCCTCCCTGGGCGACCAGCCAAGAAGGGCAGGGATCGAGAGGGCAAGTTGTCCTCCTCACTCGTCCGAGCAGCTTGTCCACGTCCTCGGTACTCACCAACTGAAACTGATCCAGTGTAATTCTACTTGCGGAGTTGCTGGACACTCCATTGTCAGCCTCTGCTACAACGATGACATCTAAGTTGGCTCTTATCCGAGAGATTTTATCTGTGAAATGGTTGTTAAAAGCATCACAGCGAACTACCGGAGGCTCTAAAATCGGGTTCAGGGGAGAAGGTGCCTGAGTTAGACCCCTCACCACCCTGAACAGTTCTGCTGGACGTGAATTTGCAGACGCAATGCGTGCAGAGAAGAAAGCTTTCTTCGCTGTGCGTATTGCCACCCCATAGGAACGAAGATGTTCTCTATGTCGTGTCTTATCGGATATAAGTCGAGTTTTACGCCATCGGCGCTCCAGTCGTCGTCCTTTCCGCTTCAACTCCCGGAGATCTTTTGTATACCAGGGCGCCCGATTAGAAGCGGGTCGGAGAGGACGTTTGGGGGCGATCGTGTCGATAGCCCTAGTTAGGTCTTGATTCCATCTATTGACCAGGGCTTCTACAGGATCATCGATGATACCAGCCATAGAACCCTTCAAGGCCTTCTGGAATCCAGAAGGATCCATCAGCCTTCGAGGGCGGACCATCTTAATAGGTCCGCCACCCCTGCAGGGGTGGATGGTAGCTGTGATACTAACCCTGACCAGAAAGTGGTCTGTCCATGACAATGCAGAGGTATTTGTTACCTCCGCCCACAGATTTGTCTGTTCGGAGCTAAAAACAGCATCGAGGGTGTGACCTGCTGAATGTGTAGGTCCAGAGACCAATTGGGATAGGCCCATGGTTGTCATGGATGCCATGAACTCCCGAGCTGCACCTGACAAACCAGCCTCGAATGGGATGTTGAAGTCGCCCAGGGCCAAAAGCCTAGGCGAATCCAACACCAGCTCTGAGACCAGTTCCATGAGCTCGGCCAGGGAGTCTGATAGGCAGCGGGGTGGCCGGTACACTAAGAGAATCCCTAGTCTATCCCTGGCCTTCAGACTCAGGTACACACACTCGATGTGATTCAATTGCCGGACAGGATGTCTGGTCAGGTTAAGATTGTCCTTGTAGACCACAGCTACTCCACCCCCCGCCCACTTTCCCTCACCTGCTCACTAACACAGTACCCAGCTTGGAGGGCCTGGGCCCATGTCGGCCCACTATCATCTCCCAGCCAGGTTTCGGTGAAGCATGCCAGGTCGGTCTCCTCATCTATAAGGAGGTCATAGATGATATTTGTTTTGTTTTTAACCGAGCTGGCATTGCATAGGAGCAAGGAGAGGTTCTGTGGGTGGCCTGGTTTGTTCTCCAAGATCCCCGGGGTAGCAGGGCGACCGGAAGGCAAGATAGGTGTTAAATATCTATCTGTCCTTCCCCTGTAATAGCACTTCGCCCTGCTATCACCATATCTCCCTTTGCCCTGCACAACAGATATTGCCACTCCCAGGCACATTACAGCTCAGCTGCACTCCCGGCCACCTCAAGCGTTTCAGAGGGGTGGGCTGGGCCGGTGTTTCGAGCCTTTCCAAAGGTGGGCTGGGCTGCAGGGAGGCGCAGCGAGCGAGCAAGCGAGCGAGCTCACACACACACCTCCTTCTCCCCGCCGGTGTTTCAAGCCTTTCCAAAGGTGGGCTGGGCTGGGCTGCAGGGAGGCGCAGTGAGCGAGCAAGCGAGCGAGCTCCCACACACACCTCCTTCTCCCCGCCGATGTTTCAGGCCTTTCCAAAGGTAGGCAGGGCTGGGCTGCAGGGAGGCGCAGCGAGCGAGCATTATTCATGTTGCAATATTTGTACATGCAGGTATTTCTTGTATGTTCGTGGCTTAGATAGACAGATGATATGACTTACAATATAAAAGTCTCTGACCCTGGCTGGTTACTGCTGGAACCCTAAACCAGATTTATGGGGTATACACTGAATCATAGAGTATGAAGAAATCAGAAGACCAACTTGTCCATATAAGAGCCTTCCATACACAGCTTCTCATACAGTCTATATATATATATATATATATATATATATATATAACCAATTGTAGGCAGGGATGCATCTCACACTACTTTTTATACGTGAATACACATGTATAGTGCATGCAGACAGAGTAAAATATGGGTGGTGTGGATATCTGTTCTTTCTCATGTCTCTTTCCAAATGCATATGAGTGGCAGCAGGGAAATAAACGGGATCGTGAGATTTTGGATAGAAAAATGTTGCTTTTTTATGGTCTTTTGTTCTGTTTTGAATCGAACTCTAGTTATATTTGATTCATGTGCATATAGGCAACCTGTGGCCCACAGGCCGCCCTCAGTTGTTCTCTGGGTGATCCGGACAGCCATTGACTTTTCACCAGTGCCAGCTGATCAGCATCAACTAGGGAGCAGGGAACACATCGTTGATACCCTGCTGCTAATAGCAGTCAGGACACATCGACCTGTATGAGGATCGCTGGTGTGTGTGCGTATGTATGGGCATAAGTTTAAGCTTCTCCCTCTTCCCAGTGATCCCTGCTGCAATTCTTCACCCTCATCCCAGCCATCCTAGAGCATATTGCTGTTTCCTTGCTGCTAATAGCATCCAGGCAAGAGTGATCTGAATGCTTCCCCCATCCCATCCCCTGAACTCAGAGGGTTTAACCTCCCCATATGTGTGTGAACGTATTTGTAGGCATGTGCAGTGCCAGTCCCACCGCTCGACATTACATGTGGCCCTTAGGGCCAAAAACGATGCGCAGTTGCCTGGTTTAGTGCAGTGTAATGTGTTACCATACAAATACCATAAAGTAAAACAACAACAACAAAACCCTGCACAACTGAGCCGCAGACATTTGCTGAGCCACTTCTAATTGAAGAAAGTGTTGTGCCCTTGCTTCTACACACTTGCAAATGGGGGAACCACTGAGTCCCTGAAGTATTTTTATTTACATATATATTTTATTATTTTTCCACTTGAGTGCAAAATATAGTATGAGAAGTGGTGCTCAGAGCCCATTTCCTGTCACTCCCAAAGAAATGTTGGGGTATAAGTGCCACCTAGGGAGAAAGAAAACAGCACATGACAATGAAGTTTTCTATATCTTAGGCAAACCAGCTAGATTAGATAAATGTTGGTAATGAGGTCTAGTTCTCATTGACATGGTAAATCAGCAACACTTTCTTTGATGAAGAAACTGGCCTATCGTATCCTCCTCCCAAGGCGTGCTAGATTTTTATGTGAAAGGTTTGTATATTATTGTTTTTGTGGAGGAGTGTTCCATCATATGATGGAATGCTGTAGAAACATGTTGACCACCTCAGTGAAAACTACCATAAGCTTGATAGGCCAAGAGGTAGCGTTAGTATCTTGGAAGATGTTGGCAGTCAACATAGCACCTGTAAATGGTCATATATGTTCACCTGTATGTTTAATCCATTTGTTATTGTAAGAGACAGGCTGCATTTGGCACAATCTCAGTACTGCTCAAGGGTTGAGTTTACAAAGTGAGAGTTAGGAAGGCAGAATGTTTACTAGCTCGGGAAGTAGAGAAAGGCAGCTTTAAAGAATTTAAACTAATATGAGTTTATCATGACAATGAAGAGCATTAATGAAGAGCATCAACAGTGAACATAAGAACATAAGAAGAGACATGCTGGATCAGACCAAAAATCTATCTAGTCCAACATTCTGTTCACACAGTGGCCAACCAGATGCCTATGGGAAGGTCACAAGCAGGACATGAGTGCAATAGCACCCTGCCACTTGTGGTATACAGAAGCATACTTCATTTGATACTGGAGGTAATATACAGCTATCATGACCAGTAGCTGTTGATTTATCAATCATGAATAGTGGTTGGTCTGGTCCTGGCAATTAAGAAGACACTGTGTATAAGGATACATGACTTCTACACTTTTCTAAATGCAAGGTTTTCACATGCTACAGAGCTAACATGCAATAATTTGTCATATACAAAGGGCTAGATCCAGACTTGTTCATGTTTAGAGTAGACCTATTGAGATCAATGGGCTTAAGGTAGTCATGGCTAGCTTGTCCCATTGTTTTCAGTGGGTCTATTTTAAGCATGACTAAGTCTGGATCCAGCCCACTGTGTTACAGCAATAAAAAACAGCATAAAATACATAAAACTGATAAAAAACATATAAAACTAATGAATTATTTAAAACGTATAAAATTAATACATTATTAAAAGGCATCTTAAAATTCAACTGGGTAGGCCTGCCAGAAGATATCAGTCTTTATGGCTTTCTTAAATTCTGGAAGACTGTTAAGTTGACAACTCTCTCCCGACAGGCCATTCCACAGTCTGGGAGCGGCAGAACAGAAGGTCCTCTGGGTAACGGTTGTCAGCCTAGTTTTTGCTGACTGGAGTAAGTTCTTCCCAGAGAACTTGAGTGTGCGGGGCGGATTGTACAGGAGAAGGTGATCCCTCAGGTAACCTGGACCCAAACCATGTAGGGCTTTATTATGGCTTTGCACTAGAGGAAAGTACTTCCTCATGCACAAGGCAGGACATCTAGTTTTTGTCAATCCCCCTCCCCTAGCTGCCGCAGCTCTCACCATATCCCTTATTATTCCAGAGGGTCCCCCAAGTCTCAGGAGCAGCTTTTCAAAGGAGCACTAGGGATTTTGATAAACAAGAATGATAGGCAAAGACTAGGTCCGCTGCCTTGCCTGTGCAGAAGTGCTTAGCATAAATCCCCCATTGCATGTAACCCCATATCCATTTCTCCTTCTTAGTTTTTAATCCTAAAGTCTTACATTTATATCTGAATCCAGATTCGCTTGGCTGTGGAAAAGGATGTGCATTTTTGGAAAGCTTAGTACGTCGCAGTGTTTAGCAGTTTTTAATATCCATTGATTAGAAAATTATTGCCTTGGCGAGCATTTTTGTACCAGTTCAGAGTCTGTTGCACTGCTGATTCCTGGGGGGGGGGGGGGAGGGACTATTCTGGGCTTAGTAGAATTGGCCACATGATTCTTTTCAGCTTCTCTAAAATGTACTTTTATCATAGGAGCCGAATTAGATATGGAATAGATAACCATTCATTCATCAAAGTGTCATTAATCATCCTGTTAGAAAACGGAGGCTACACTGAGAAATACTACAATTTGCATGTCTTCTGTCAGTGTGGCCATATATATATATATATATATATATATATATATATATATAGCAAATGGGTATAGAAAGCTGCCGGCTGCACCCGCTTTCAGTTGGAGAATGCTGTAAATTCCTTTTGCCCTGGATGAGTTCTGCATTTTCAATTAGGTTAACTTGGCAACATTCTAGTTGATTTTAATAAAAATAGCTGCTTTGAGGACAAGGCGCTGAGGCTGCCAAATTTAGAGGCTGCCTTGCACAATTACTCTTACACCTCCTTCAGGTCTACTTAGAACCAGTAAGCAAATTAAGGATATCGATTGCAATTTTGTTGCACTAAATTCTCTGCTTTTTCCCCTCCCTTCCCCCCCTCCACCCGCCACCAACCATATCGGAAGGAATAAACTTGATTCCATTCAGGATGTGTCTGATCAGGGTGATCTCTTTTCTTTTCAGCCATAACACAAAGACAACATCATGGCTGGATCCACGACTTGCAAAAAAGGCTAAACCTCCCGAAGAGTGTAAAGAAAATGGTAGGCTATTAAGTTTTTGTTGCTGCTGCTGCTAAAAGGAAAAAAAGAGGAGTTTTCTTTGTGTGTGGATTGTGATAAATATGAAATATTTAGGGAACAAGGGAAAAGGGGGTTTAATTACAGTTGTACTTATGTGTGCTACTCAGTTCCTGCCGTTTCATATATTTTCTCTATCTGTTATATCTATTCTCATGATGATGCCCAAGGCTGCGAATGACAATTATGTGTGTCCAGGTCGGGTGGATGGGTGGGGGTTGCTTGAAGCATGTTTGACTCTTGGGCTGCCTTTTCTTCTCATCTTGGTTAGCAAATATGCTGAGATTCTGAGCTTTTAAGTCTGTGCAGCACACAGTGCCCAAGGCAATTGGTACAAAGCCAGAGTATGAATATTATGATGTGATTTGTTTTGTAAAGGGACAGTTCTGTGCCAGTTAAGTAGTAGCCAGTTGAAAATAAACCAATGTCTGAGGGGTGGGTGGGGGAGAAGAGATGTCAGAACAGTTCCTTTTTCAGTAAAAGAGCATCGTTATCTTATTGAAATCATGTATAGCAGTGAAGAATCATTAGATCATTATCCTCTTTCTGATTGTATTATTAAAACCATGCTGATTATTAGTGATTTGGCAGTACTACTAACTAATGTTATCATGTCAATCACATAGATCTCTCTCTCTCTCTCTCTCTCTCTCTCTCTCTCTCTCTCTCTGTGTGTGTGTGTGTGTGTGTGTGTGTGTGTGTGCGTGTGTAATAAACAAACCACTTTTTCAGGCTAGTCAGGCCATTTTAACTCCTATAGATGGCTTTTGAGACATTTTTCAACTATCTCCTATGGCTATATTTAGGTTACAGTGAACAGCAATTGCTTACAGAACAGTCCTTCCTTTATTACAAAGTAATTAAGACTATAATCTTAAAACTACAGAATCAGTAGGAATCTTAAGACCGACTGTAAACCATCACCCATACCCACCAAGAGGTATCCATCAATTCTCCCAAGAGATATCCATCAGTAGCTTGAGGAAGAACTTATCCCAAATTCCACTGGGGAAGCATATTCTATTTCCCACGTTTATCTTTTCTACTTCCGCTTCTACCTGTTGTTTCTTGTCCTGCCTTCAATAGCTATAATTAACACTTGCTTTCTGTCTTTTTGATGGCAACCTGTTCCATGTTTGAAAACATCACGTCACTCATCCAACCATTTATGTTCTCCAAGGGTGAATTCACACAATCATTTTATGTGGGAAAATTCATTATGAAGTGGCAAATTGATGGTGATGTTGTGAACTATATTGCAGAAAATGTTAATTCATTTGCTTTTAATATATATCTAATGACAATTCATTCTAAATTAAATTAAGTCAGTTCTTTTGGCTTTTTTTCATAGGCCATGTGCTCCACACACGTTTTTCTTTTTTGCTTGACTCTTTTGAATCCCTTCTAATTTCTGTGCTTCTTAAAATGTGGCTGAATGTATGCTTCTTAAACGGAATATGACACTCCAGCCAAGGGATCATCTTGTGCTATGTAGAGTGTTGCCATAACCACCAGTGTCTTTCAGACCATGTTTCTAATGAAAAATGCTTCTCTTTTGTCACGTTACTGACATACTGTGATTCGCTGTGTTCCCCTTAAACCAAGGGTAGGCAACATGGTGCCCTCCAGGTGCTTTGGATTGCAACTCCCATAAGCCACAGTCAGCATGACCAATGGTAAGGGATTATGGGAAATTTAGTCAAAAACCTATGCAAGGCACTGCTGCCCTAGACATTTCTTACTGGTAGTAGACCATTTTGTATTTGTATGTATTGCTTTTGTATCCATTTCAAGAATTTCCCAAAGGACTTTATTCATTATAAGTACTAAGATTATAAGGAGATAAGAAAAGCTATGCTGGATGAGGTCTATCTCGTTCAGAATTCTGTTTACACTGTGGCCAACCAGATGTCTATGGGAAGCTCACAAGCAGGACATGAACACAATAGCATCATCCTGCTCATGTTCTCCAGCAATCGGTACTGAGAGGCATAGTCTAGGTCAGCCTTCCCCAACCTGGTGACCTCCAGGTGTGTTGGACTGCAACATTTGTCATCTCCCAGCCAGCATAGCCATTGACCTGCTGTTTGGTAATGATGGGAGTTGTAGTCCAATACATGTGGAGGTAATTAGGTCAAGGAAGGCCACTCTACACAATCTATAGCCATAATGACTAGTAGCCATTGAATGGTTACTAATCGTTCAATGAATTTGTCCAGTTCCCTTTTACAGCTGTGCAAGTTGGTAGCAAATGTATCCACTGTTTGCTAGACAATTTTATCAAAAACAATTAACATATGTGCAAGTTTGAGCCAATCTACACGCTAGGTTTTTAACGTTTTATAAGGGTTATGAAAACTCTTTGGGCCACATGACACACTCCCTATAACATTGTATATCTGAGGTTTTTAAAAACTCACTTCAGTTATATACAACGGTTTCACTTTTAATAAATCGTTTTAAGTAACATAATGTGTCCTTCCTTCCCGTTTGTGATTCATGGGGGCAATGCTTCGTTTACTGGTGCCCAAATGCTTAGCAGTTGATTGGTGGGGAAGAAAGTGGGGCTAAGGAGGAAGTGGGTGAGTGAACTACAACACCCACAATTCTTAGCCCTATACTCGCTAGGGAATGACAGAGGAACAAAGGAGGAAGTGGGTGACTGAACTACAATGCCCACAATGCCTTGCCCTAAACTCATTTTGCCAGGAAACAAAACGGGGCCGTGGTGGCCACGTCCCCTGTAGCTCGGGTTGGCTGCCCTTTTTCTTCAGTATTGGTGTTGTGGGGAGGGAGATGCCTGTGATGCAGCCACAGGGGGGGTGGCCAGGCTGAGGGGAGGACACCGCATCCCTCGACGCCAAGGCCCAATGAACCCAGCATCCTGTAGAGGCCACCCCCCCCCCCAGCTGCTTCCAGGCGCTCCTGAGCAGGGTGGGGTGGCCTGTCCCTTATTTGTTTCCCAGAATCTGGCCTTTAGAGCTTGACCCAGAATTATTGCTTTTAAAGGATATTGTAATTATAACTTGTTTTTATGCTTTCTATGCTTTTAAATTTTGTATATCGGTGTTTTTTTAATGTTCAATGTTTTTAATTTTTGTAAACCACCCAGAGAGCTTTGGCTATGGGGCGGTTTATAAAATGGAATAAATAAATAATAATAATAATAATTGTAAAAACAAAAGAGAAAGAGACAGGGCAGAAGAGTGTGTGACCGTACACACCGCTTTAAAGACTGAAGAATTTTTCTCCTGTAACGTGAGTACTCAGTAATGTGGCGAAGACGTTTTAGAACGCACCTATTTGGAATGTTTTAAAATACTATTTAAAACATTCCAAGGGACTGTGTAGATAGGCTCTTTGACTGTGTTCAGATGACATGCTAAGCCATGGTTAAGCCTTTTGAGCTAAACATGATGGCTTAGTGTGTTGTGTGGACCATGACTTAGTGTGTCGTATGAACCATTCCTAACCATGGTGGCGACATAACCACGGTTTAAACATGCTCACTAACCTTTTGCTGCAAAGGGGTTAATGGCCTAAACATGGATTAGCATGTTGTCTAAAAAGGCCCTTTATGAAGATACACTTTGCTTTATTTTGTTATCCCTAAATAGGTCTGATTCATACTGTGGTCTTCCCTGTAGATCTGGGGTAGGCAACGTCTAAGGGTTAGGGGGCCACATTGCCCTTCCAGATCCCACCGAGGGCCACACCTCTGCTTTGCCACTGCTGAATTTGTTGACAGGTTTCAATGACGAACTGAGGTGGTGGCAAAAGGGCCTTTTTGCTGCTGTGGTTTGCTAATGAATTTAAGCAGCGAACCACAACTTTTCCCCTTCCACTGGAGGAATCCACCTCTGAAGGAAGCTAGAGCTCTCAAAGACAGACAGACGATCTCAGGGAGAAGATCACCACTAGTCCATCCCTGCAGGAGGAGGGGAATTCCGCTCCTGAGGCACAGACTGGGTGACCAACTAGCCCTCAAGAGTGCTGCCTCCTCAAGAGTTAGGCCGTTAGGGCTCCTCTGAGATGGAATGCTCAATTACAAAGGACCACTCCTCGGGAGGCCTGTAGCGCACTGCAGCTGAGCCTTTGGTGGGGCTCAGAAAGCTTTGGCTATATAAACCTTCAGTTTTAGCCTAGCCAGTGCTGGGACAATATCACTTATCAGCCCCGTTACCTTGTTTTCGGGCTCTTGCTTTGTGATTGACCTGTGCTACTGACCTTTGGGCTCCCGTTTGAGTCTGCTTCCGGAATTTGTATGGTAACTTACTGCTTAAATGCGCTTTGACTTTTGCTTGTACCTGGAGCACTCCTACCTTTGCCTGTTCCCATACTGGACTGGAATGTTTGTGCTTGACCAGTTGCATGCTTTGCTGCCTTGCCTTTTGGACTGCCCCATAATTTGCTCAAAAACTGATTCTGATTCAGCCATAGGAGGACAAAGGGGTGTTTGGCCTGCCGGAGGAGATTAGACAAATTAGCAGTCTTCATGAATTTAAGAGATCATGAAGACTGCTCTCTTCCGGCAGGCCTATCCGGATGAATTTTAAGATGTTTTAATGATGCATTTTCTCTTGTTTTAATTTTTTTTTAACTGTTTGTGATTCTTGTATTTTACATTGTGTTCCCCGCCTCGATCCGAAGGGAGAGGCGGGTTATAAATAATAATAATACTAATAATAATAATAAGCTCTTTTTCTGCCTCCATGCCACTGGATTTTGGAGGTATGGCATCAACAGGTGGCATTGGGGGTACAAAAAACTCTGGGGGTGCACATGGTCTACAGGCCACATGTTGCCCACTCCCTGGTGTAGAACCAACCTGTTGTGAGTTGCAGGCTTGAAGCAACGAGTGTTTAAGGAGTACAATCTACGTGAATTTTGAAATGAGCTGATATGATCTGCTCCTTCTGAACTAGTATGTCGATCAGCTCCACAGGCCTTCACACTTCCTGAATGTTCTGACACACTTGTTGGCTCAAAAATTGTATCAAAATATATTTTTAAATGCAGCTTTTGAGAGAAAAATATGTTTAAATGCATATTTAAGTGCGAATTTTTGTGCAGATTTTTTTTAAATCACAGATTAATGTGGAATGGATTTATCAGTGAATACATGTAGAAGTCACATGGGCCAGAAATTGGCTGATTCTGCCATCTCTACTTAAGGCTTCACTTTCATGAAACATCTGCCACATACAAAAACAGACTTGAATGGATTGCATAAATTGGGTCTATTGGTTTAGTCAGTAATTCAGATAGTGCGACAGATTTGTCCTTGCATAGGTTGCCCAGGGATATTATGATATGGGGGTTTTGTATTTAGCTATCGGGGGGGAGGGAGGTTCCAGCAGATACATATCATATGCCATATTCCAGGAGAAAGGATCACCAAGGAATCTGTAGGTTTACAAAATCCCTGCTATTAACAAACAGAGTGCTGAGATAGAGGAGTCTGACCTCAGGCGTGTCTTTTTACCTTTTACATTAAAATCTCAAGCAGTTTTTACATTTCATGATATTAAGAGCACTGAACAAACACAAAAAATAAGTCATTGTTACAACACATTTTTAACAGTATTTTAAGTTTAGTTCCAGGAACATTGCAATCCTATCGGGATATTTGTCAGCCTCTGAATGCGGACATGAAGGTGGCTGGGAAAGTTGGAGCGTTCTTCATAAGGCCAGTCTCCCCAGTCCCCTCCTGTCCCAGCCCACAGAACTGGCTTTTTTCACACCTCACCAAGGTCATGTGTGCAACCTCAGGGAGGCAGCCTGCGCGGTTCTTTCTGACCTGCAGTTCTCTCTGGGAGGGGAGCTCGGACTTCTGGGTCTGAGGTCAGAGCACTGTCTCCAACCTCAGATTCAGGAACCTGAAAAATCCCCCCACCCCCAATGTTATCTAGGTGCCTTAGATTGTTGCCTAAAACATCTTACCCAATCGCATTTTTGAGCTAGGAGCAGAAAGAAGCAGAGAAGTTAGTGAGGACCGGTGCCGTTCATCCTGGTAAGAACTGATTTTGGGTCTGTGAGGACAGGTGGAATGTCCTAGTGAGAACAAGGGTTTGGTTGTCATATTTGAATGATTACTTAGCAGTGCTACTTACATGATTCCTTTCTGTAGAATGGAACCACTTTAATAATTAGTTATTATCCTCCCCCCCCCCCCAAGTTCTCAGCTATGATTTGGAAGTAATACATTTACTCTAATACCTGTCAGCTTCACTTCGCTACACATTTCTGTAAGTCTCCCAAACAGGATAACATTTGCTTTTCTTGGTAGGCTTATTGTTTCACTATTTCAAATCTTGTGTTTCTTATTTTGGTTTACTTCCCACAATATTTTATACCATCTTTCGCTGCTTTGCATCATGACCTGAGCATGTACAGTTGCCAAGTAAGCAATTATTCTTCCTTTCCCGAACTTTCTTATCTGAAACGCATGCAGGTCTTTCCTGAGTTTACAGCAGCTCTAGGTCAGTGAAAGGTTTAGTCGAAAGTCACAGCATGTCAGTGTAAATGCTTCTGTTGGAATCAAATTCATTCAACCTTCAATTGGGCATCTATCATAATATTTCATTTGTTTCTCTATCAAACTCTAAGCTTATGAGAGAAGTATGCTTATGAGAAATATGTGGAAGAACAATAATATTTGCAAGGTAGGCTATTATGCAAGTTATGGTGCAGCACTCTTGGAAGATACAAACGTTTCCATGACAAACATTTGTCACAATAGGCCTGTCTCAGAAGCCCTTTTCAGGTGTTCGAGGTTGGTACAATTAACATTTGCATGTAGTCTCCTCCCTGACCTACATGCATTTAGAAGAAAATGTGTAGAGATCACCTCCATATACAGCTCACCAAAAATGTTCTAATGAATGCACATTGACTGGGGAAGTAGCCTAGATGACTCTCATAGTCCTAATCCTCCAATGCTTTAACCACTATACCACACTGCCTCTGATAATTTATGACTATTTCTCTTCCAGCCTTGAAGTCAACTGCTTTTCATTAATGTTTTTAGGAAGCTTTTAGGAAGCTTTGGACGTTACAGGTACAAAATGAAGAGCTGGATGTGTGCCTGTAGCTGTATGGTGGTTGCATAGGAAATGTTAATCATAAGTGGAGTAGATGAAACTCTGTGTAGCCCGAGATAGTACAGACACTATTGTTTGAACTGGCAGAAACTATCATGCAGGGTATCTGAGTGCCCATGTACAAGTTATGGCAGCCATTTGGAGGACACTTTGAATTTCTCCAGACAATGACTGTTGTTGCTTAGCTATGTATGGGGTCACCACACACACAACATGGCATGAGAGGCCTCTTTTGAAGGACCCGTTTGAGGTGGCATGGAGCAAAGCACTCACTCTCAACGCAAAGAGTTCTACAAGTGGTTACAGCCCTTTGAGGAGCATTTTTTTTAAAAAAAAGCTTTCATGCGGTGGCTGTTATATTTGTGTGATGTGCATTAGCCCTGAACGACAGCTGTTCAGATGTCAAAAAGAGAGACCATGTCCCCTTGCCTGTCTTGACCTCCGTAACAATGTATGACTGGTATACAAGTTTGTCTCAGTTAAGAGCACGTTAATGCTTTGGGTAATGAAGCTTGAGAGCAGGCCTATGCTCATCAAGCCTCTGCTGGTTGGAGCTCCAATGTTAGAGCCTCTGACATTTCCTAAGCCGTGCCATGCTCTTGTAGGCAGAAGTAATTATAGAGCCATATTTTATATTATATTATATTATATTTAGGGTGTCCAGATGGCTCGGGGTTTCCCGGTCCTAACTGGGAAATCTGGGGCCAACCGACCCAATCGGGGGCGGTGGGGGCAAACCGGGGTGGCGGGGGGTCACGAGGCGGTGGCAGCAAGTGAGGAGCGGCGGTAGACCCGGCGGCGGTAGCGGCGAAGGAGCCCGGGAAGCGGCCGCCACAGAAGGTAAGTGCCCTCCCTCGCGCCTCGCGCTCCTTATCTGCAGAGGCGTCCGCTTCCCTCTGGTGCTCGAATCTACTGAGAAACAGGCTTCGCGGCCTGTCCCTCAGTAGCGAGACAGGCCGCGAAGCCTGTTTCTCAGTAGATTCGAGCACCGGAGGGAAGCGGACGTCCCTGCAGGTAAGGAGCGCGAGGCGCAGGGCGCGGGGCACTTACCTGCTGGGGCGGCCGGGTCCGCCGCCGCTGGGTCCTCCACCGCCGCTGCTGGGCTCGTGAGGCCAGAGGCCGCGCGGAAGGGACGGGAGAGGGCTGGATCTGGAAGTGGCGTAATTGGCCCTCCCCCGCCTCTTCCGCGCGGCCTCTGGCCTCGTCGGGGCTAGTCGCGATGGCGATGACCCCCAAGGAGCCCGGACGCCTGCACGGTAGAGACGGGGGAGCTCCCCCGCCTCTTCCGCACGGGTATCCGGGCTCCTCGGGGGTCGTCGCCATCGTGACAAGCTCTGATGAGGCCAGAGGCCGTGCGGAAGAGGCGGGGGAGGGCCGATTACGTCACTTCCAGATCCAGCCCTCCCCTGCCTCTTCCGCGCGGCCGCTGGCCTTACGAGCCCAGCAGCGGGGGACCCGGCGGCGGGGGCGGCGGGGGACCAGGGGGGGGCGACGGACCCAGTGGGGGTGGCAGCGGCAGCGAACCTGGTAGGTCCGGGCTGATGTTTTTTGGGGGTGTGTGGCTTGGTGGGGGGGTTGTTTTGGGTGGGTGGGTGGGTGGCTTGGGGGTTTGTTTTGGGGGGGTGGCTTGGTGGGGGGGTTGTTTTGGGTGGCGGGGGGGACCGGGATTTTGGGTTCCAAAATCTGGTCACCCTAATTATATTACTATTTCACCCCTCTGTAGGGCCCTTTTTTCCCCTTTTAAGACAATATTCCTGTCGTATTTACTATACTTGATCTAGGAAGCCTGCCAACTCCCTTATCTAGGAATGTCTGGGAAAAATGCCAGGCCTTACTTGTTTAAAGGGTTTTATTTGCAGTTCGAAAATCCAATTACAAATCGCCAGGGTCGTGCCAGTAGTTCCGTCAGTCCAGTTGTCGAAGCCGAAGGTCAAACCAGGTTTCCAGATTTCAGGGTCCAAAGCAACAGTCAGCCGGGTGTTCAGTCCACAGGTTCTGATCCGAGATCACGTAGGATGTCAAGAGCCGAATACGTCGGTTGTTCTCAACGAATCTTAGCTTCTGCCTCCTCCCCCCTATATACTCCGTTTGAGCCTGTTCACAGCTGCGTGCAATTCCTTCGTTGTCTTACTTAAGGCTTGCGTCAGCTGTGCTCTGTTTTCTCAGTCTCATGCTTCGCCTTGTGGGCTTACCTTTCTCCGCCCGTTTGAGCTGCCGCCTTTGCTGGGGAGTTACTGGACAAACCCCTTCAGGCCCCGAGTCTTCCTCATTAGAAACAGAGGGTGGGAGAGGGTGTCTTTCCTGGGGCTCTTCTGAGGAACCTCCCTGCTGTTCCTCCTCCTCTGGTAAGTCCTGGGGAATGGGTAAAGCTGCAGTTTCTGCCCCTTCTTCCTCCTCAGAGGAAGATTCTTCAGCCTGCCTCATGACAATTCCCTCCTATTGCAAGGATGGAATTTATTTAAACCAGCCCTGGAGCTGGTCTAAATTTTCTCCCGTATTGGAGTGGTCACTCTCCTTCCCATCTAATGACATACTCCAACATGCTTTTTCACCTCCCCTTCCCACATCCTTGAGGGGCTGGTAGAGGAGATCCATACTTGGGTTTTCCTTTCCAAGGTCAAAGTCTTTTCTATGGCCTTGGAGAGGAAAATTCTGCATAATCCTATGGTATCCCTGCTCCCCCATCCAGGACTGCTCTCTAGGATTGCTCTCCAAGTTACCTCAAGAAAATACCTTGGGTAGGCTTGAAATATAAATGTCTCTTGTATCCTGTTTTTTGTAATACTTTCAGGTATTCTGTATTTATGTCCAGGTGGTTGGGGGAATTTTTAACAATTTGACATAGCATTTATTTTTTGAAGTGGGCCTAGCTGTTACGTTACTTTAATTTTAGTATGTTATGAAAAAATCAGTAGACTCACAAGTTGAATGAGAAAATAACTTAAACCATTAGCTTAAAACTAATCTTAGAGTTTTTGTTTTGTTTTCACTTTCTTGATCAATACTGATTTTTTGAAAAAACGTGAACTGGATCCATGAGGGAGAAGGGGAGCCCCCTCCCAAAACTGGGTGGATTGGGAGTTCCAAGTAGCATTTTCAGGGGGTTGGATGGGCTGCCATAGGGAGAAGAGGGCAGGGAGGTTTGCTTCCACCAGCCGCCTTACACACACATTACTCTGAATCCTGCCCAATCCTGCTTCTGGGCTCCTCAGGGCTTGTCACTATTGCGACAAACCCCGAAGAGGCCAGAGGCCACACAGAAGAGGTGGGAGAGGGCCAATTAAATCACTTCCAGATTCGGCCCTCTCTCGTGTCTTCCATGCGGGCATCCACCATCCGGACTCCTCGAAGCTCATTTCCCCGGTTTGCCCCCGCCGCCCCCCGGTCAGCCTGGATCTCCCCAGTTTTCCCGGTTAGGACCGCGAACCCCCGGGCGATCTGGTCACCCTAGAACTACTTCTATGGGGGTGATGACCTCCCAGTGCCACCGGTCACTTAAAGGAGGTTGCATTGTACAGTGCAACACTGTGCAGCTTGAAAAGCATTACATTCTAATTATTGATGCAATGATTAGAGATAAGTCAACAGTTAGATTTAGAACTGAATGGAAACCTTATGTGATGGAGCAAGAGAAAAGTGATTTATTCATCTGTGGATTCAATTAATAAGAATTAATTAATAAGAAAGGGTTAACGAGTAGAGGGCAAGGAAAAATTAGATTTGTAAGCCTTTGCTGTGGAGAAGATCAGAACTCACTGTAACTTTGTTGATTACCTTCTTTTACCATGGTATCCTTCTGGAACGCCTGAGGGGATTGGGACTCGGGGGCACTGTGCTTCAGTGGTTCCTGTCCTACCTCTCGGGCAGGTTCCAGATGGTGATGCTTCGGGATAGCTGCTCCGCAAAGAAGGAGCTGCTGTGTGCCGTACCGCAAGGTGCCATCCTTTCCCCAATGCTGTTTAATATTTTATATGAAACCATTGGGAGAGATCATCCAGAGGCATGGGGCAGGGTGCTATCAGTACGCTGATGACACCCAAATATATTTCTCTATGCCTTCGATAACAGCGTCAGCTAAGGATAGTGTGTCTCCTCTGAATGAATGCTTGGAGGCGGTAATGGGCTGGATGAGGAAAAACAAACTGAAGCTGAATCCAGACAAGATGGAGGTGCTTGCTGTTACAGGCCGCAACCTGGGTTTGGAGGTGTGTCAACCGGTTCTGGATGGGGTTACACTCCCCCTGAAAGACTGTGTTCGCAGCTTGGGGGTGCTCCTGGATCCGTCGCTCCAAATGACAGCCCAGATAGATGCGACGGCCAGGAGTGCCTACTATCAGCTTCGGCTGATACGCCAGCTGCACCCCTTCCTAGAGTTGGAAGACCTAAAGACGGTAGTGCACACGCTGGTAACTTCGAGGCTCGACTTCTGCAATGCGCTGTACATAGGGCTACCTCTGTACCTAGTCCGGAAACAACTAGTTCAAAATATGGCAGCCAGGTTGGTCACCGGTACACCTAGGGGTGACCATATTACGCCAGCTTCAAAATCGCTCCACTGGCTGCCAATCAGTTTCCAGGCGAAGTATAAAGTGTTGGTTATTACCTTTAAAGCCCTACATGGTTTGGGTCCAGGTTACCTACAGGATCGCCTTCTCCCATACAATCTTCCCCGCATTCTCAAGTCTTCTGGGAAGAACTTACTACAGTCAGCCAAGATTAGGCTGACAACTGTTACCCAGAGGACCTTTTCTTCTGCCGCTCCCAGACTGTGGAATGACCTGTCGGAGGAGACTCGTCAACTTAACAGTCTTTTAGAATTTAAGAAAGCCATAAAGACTGTTCTCTTCCGGCGGGCATATCCAGTGGAATTTTGAATGTTTTTTTAGGATGTTTTTAGGATGTTTTAATGCAGTTTTATGTATTTTATTATATTGTTGTTCCCCGCCTCGATCCAAACGGAGAGGCGGGTAAGAAATAAATTATTATTATTATTATTATTATTATTATTATTATTATTGTGTAGTTTTTGTTGTTTTGTTGGTGTACGTATTGTGTGTGTTTTAAATGTTTTTTAGGTTTGGAAAAAGAATAAAAACTTAAAATTCAAAAAAAAAAAAGAAAAGCATTACATTCTTCCCTCCTGCCGCTATTCTCTTGGCTATCTGCACCCCTTAATGTACTAAGGCATAATTAATTAATTTGCTATAACGATATGATATAATAAGCGTAATTTGCAATATTTGACCTTCTGTTGTATACTTCAGGCCAGACACTTCTGTATAATGACTGAATAAATATCGGAATCCCTGAAGAAATATTTTCCTAATCATAAGTACGGCAGAAGTTAGTGAATCCTAATTCCATTCTTGCTACCCTTAATCCTCCAAAGTCTGACTTCTAAATGCCACCGATGCATGATAGGTTTTGACAACGAAGACTTTCATGATCATGTTCTTGACAGTGTTCCTTGCCATCTTAATCTTTATTATTCCATCTCTCCCTGGAATATTTCATAAGAGCTCTTTTAACTCAGTCCGCTAGTAGGACAGGAGTAGCAAGCTCCATAGTGGAATGAAGAGATGAAGCTCATTGAAAATCCTACCATGGAAACTAGGGGGTCATTTGTGTTTTTTGTGAATTTATAATAGAAGGCAGTTTATTCTTTATATGTCCCTGAATGTATATGCCTGGTAATCATTTTGTGCTCATAAATATGTTGCTATTGGGACAACAATTTGCTAAAGACTGCACCGCGCATTCCGAGCATAAGACCTAGTGTTTGTTCAATACTACTTAGTCATGTGTGCTGCTGGAGATAATTTGGAAGGGCAAATCTACCCTCCGTATGTGAGGCCCCGGTCAATTGCTCCCAGTGCCCTCCCTTCCCTTAGAAAGGGCCTGACCTGTGAATTAAATATATGTGAATCCTTCATAACGGGAATGGTACATTTGTATTTTGTAACTGGATCAAGAAGCCCAAATGCAAGATGCATCATGAGATGATGTGTCAGCCTTTATTTTTGTGTTTGTCTTCATTGAGCCAGGGGATGGTTGTTCTGCCCCCTTGCACGTGTTTTTGTAATGACTGATGTTGTAGGGATTTCTCCAACCCTGGGATGTAAGGGGGACAATACAGTCCTTTCTTTCAGCATTTCTATCCCTTCCCCAACGCATATAAATACCATCAAGCAGCCCATAGCCAGAGGAGAAAATGGTAACCCCCTCCTCTCAAGTACCTTTGAACATACACACAGTTGGTTTTAAAGATTTTTTTGTAAAAAAAAAATCAGATCAGTAGATAGGGTAAACATAACCTATACTAGACATTTATATAAATATAATTCATTATTGTAACAATTTGCCATGCATACAGGGATGACTTGTATGCCATGCATTTGCCATGCGTACAGGGATGACTTTGGGAAAAACACCAAATGTAGCCCATCTGAGAAGGGTCTGGAACTGGGTCCTCCAGTTGGTGGCCTTCAGCACCTTATCTCCTCACCAGTTTAATAGGGGATAATGTCCATTTGGTGAACCAAAATCAATCACGATCTAGCAATAAATATGCTTTCTTAATGCCTCTCAGTCATAATAGGGAAAAAAGCCCATGATTTTTGTTAGGACAGCTGCTTTTTGGTCCTTGACAAAATACCAAGAAGATGAAGGTGTTTCCCCACCATATGGTTTTAATGTCAGGTTTATATCTTTAAATCCTATAAAATATACACATGCATATATATATATATGTAAGTGCATTACCAATGGGGTCTCACTAATTAGATATCGTTTAAACAACCTTTTGTAGAGGTGGAAGTATTAAAACGTCAATATAAAGTAGTTAGACACAATGTGGGAGGGAATACTTGTGTTTTCCTGGCATTTTGCTTCCATCTCAACTGATGACCTAAATAAAATAAATGAAGTGCCAGCATTTGCTACGTATTCTATCTTGTCTTTCAGTCAACATGAGTACTAGAATAAATATCAAGGAGAGGAAATGGGCTGTCCCGTTTCTGCTTTGCTCTAGCAAGTGAATCTTGGGAATAAAAGTCAACTTTAGAATACTTTAACTGACAACTGTACATAGCTGACAACAGAAATGCACAGTCAAATCAAGAGAAAAGAAACAGCTTAGGCAATTAGCATCATTCTGCTTGTTCCTCATCTTCATAAGAGCTCTCTTTAAATCACTCTGGTTATAATGATTATTTGAAAATGAAAATGTCAATGTATTTCAATCTGAACCAAAGACGCTTGTTCACACCAGTAAAACCCTTTTTCTAGAAACAAAAAAGACTCAGCCTTTGACTATTTGGCTTTTAAGAACTCACTTTCTTATGGGAAACCCAGGCAGGAGATTTCGGACAATCTCTTCAGAAATGTAGCTGAGTACTTCTTTCAGTTCTTTTCTGAGGCACCATAAGTCAAAAAAGTTCAAAAGTTACTTAGAGAGCAATCCTATGCTCCCTAGACAGTAAAATCGGCCATCTAGGGAAAACACAGGGAGGCCGGAGCAAGAAGGCAAGGCTTGCCTCTGTGCTCTGGCCACCCTGCATTGGATACTCAGCCTCTGACTACAGAGGCTGCAAAACATTTCCATAGGATAGCGCCCTTAGGGCACAATCCTGCGCATGTTTCGACAAAATAAATTCCTATAACTCCCTGAGGGAATACAATGGCTCTTCCATTGCCAGCCATGCACAGGAAGTAAAAAGTCAAAATGACACCTCCTCTTGTTGGAAGGTCATTAGGAAAACAGTGTCAAAGATGTAAATTTGTATGTATGTATGTATGTATTTAAAATATTTCTTGGCCACCTTTCAGGGCAGAAGCCCTCCCAAGGCAGTGTACAATGATAAAACACATAATTAAAAATTATGTGGTATTAAAAATGATTTTTTAAAAATAGTAAGAACACAATAAAAAAACCAACAAGAACAAACATATTAAGGGAAGGCAGGAGTAAAACAGTATGTTTTCAAGACCTTCGGAAAAGTCTGCAATGATGGGTTCTAGCAGACCTCAATGGCAACTTGTTCCAGAGGTGCGGGAGCACTGTAGAAAAGGCCCTTTCTCGTGAGGTCACCCACCTAGCTGCTTTCACAGATAGGCAAATGAAAAGGACCTCTTTTACTGATCTTAAAGTGTAAGCAGGCTGATATGGGTGAAGGCCGCTCTTCAAGTAATTTGGTCCAAACCATTTAAGGCTTTAAATGTCAAAACCAGCTCTTTACATGGGGCTCAGAAACATACTGGTAACCAGTGCAACTGGCACAGTATAGGCCATAGAACAGAATTAGATCAGTTCAGTGTTGCTCAAATTGGGAAGGTAGACACCAGGAAAGAGGGCTGGACAATTGTAAGAACATAAGAGCTACCATGCTGGATCATAGCAAAAGCCAATCTAGTCCACAGATCTGTTGGCACAGTGGCCAACCAGATGCTTATAGGAAGCCCACAAGCAGTAGATCAGCGCAATCACACTTCCCCACTCGTGGTTCCCAGCAACTGGAATTTACAGGCATACTGCCTCCGATACCGGAGGTATCATACAGCCATAATCGTTATCTGTTGAATTTCTCAGTCTCCTTTCTCTTTAAAGAAAAAAAAAAGGAAAAAAAAGACCCAAACGGACTTAAAAAAAACCTTTTGGGTGTGTGAATACATGTGCAGCCCGCAGCCCCCAATCTCCAAGCAAGCGTCACATATAGCCCTCAAGGCCAGAAGGGTTGTGCATCCCCGTTTTGGAATAGTAGCCACTCAGTGTTCCTGTTGAATGAAAAAGCATATGGCTCAAAATATGGAGGTGAGGAACCCTCCCAAACACGAACATACAAGGCACCCACGTGACCACCATAATGTGTGGAGACCGTCACGCCAACACACATATGGCCAGTTCGCCATATGTTTTCAGATATATCCCTCCCCCATGCATTCTAGTGTTCAACACAAAGCACATGGTGAACAAATAAACTTTATTTTCCCAATAACATGTAAATCAGTTCCTTAGTATTAACCTTCTTAAAGAACGCAAAGAGAACTGGAACATAACTGATACCTTCAAAACCTGGATTTACATAGGCACAAACATTAGCAACCCTTGTTCAACAAATAGAAAAATGTAAATAGAGCTCCATTTCAGGTTCAGATTCTGCACCAATTGGTCTGATTGTTCTGTTTCATCTTTACATTGTATAAGAAATGTGCTTTTATAAATTTTGTTTTAGATGTTTTGGCAAGTAATTCTCAAGCATAAACTTGCAGACCTTTGTGGTAAAACAAAAACAGAACTTTGCCTCTACAGGGCACCATAACTAAAGATGCTAATCACTTTAAATACAAGGCAGTGACCCATGAGCCAGTACATGATTTCTTTTAGCTAATTGGGAATGTACGGTATTCACAAACTCACGTTTGTTTTGTGATGTGAAAGGCTCACATTTTTGTCAAATCCAGGCAGGAGCTTAGTGAACTGTGGGACTTTGCATCTGGGAGTTTCTGAATAATTTATCTGAAGTAATGAGGAACATCATGTGATGCTGTATCAAAGCAACTGCTGGAGAGAAAGCCAGCTGGGTACCACAGTTGTATATCAAATAGTTACTGGATTTTGTCTCTCTGGAAAAATTAGAGAAAATAATGAGCAAAATTAGAAGACCTAGGGAGTAGCCTCCATGGATACCCATTAAGAAAAAAGAGGAGGAAGAGGAAGAGGAGGAGGAGAAGGAGGAGGAAATCCACTATTAGTGTAAACTTTGTAGTATTTCATTATTTCTTCATTCTAAACTTATTTTAGAAGCATACTTGACAGGACTGTCCCAACCATAGAAGCAAGGTGGACATGCTGCTTTAGAGAGCCAAAATCCCAGTCTGTTTTGGTGGGAGGTCTCAGCCTACATTTGGAGTCTCTTTAACAACCATCGATTGGATGGTATCCCCCATAGTTTCTCAGAGAATAGATGCAGATGTGAAGGGAAGGGAAGTGGCAGACCTTAAAAATAAGAAGAAGAAAATCGTATCCCAGTTAACTCTTGGTTATTTAAGTTTCTATTGTTATGTCACTTAGAGAATATATTTTATGAGGTGACTAATAAATATTAAAAACAAATAAATGTGCTGTTGAATGTACAAAAAATCCTCAGGTGGGAATGAGAGGGTTTTAATTTCAACAAAGGGCCAAAGTAGACGTTATGGTAAATAAATAGCAAGCAGCTATGTCTTTTGTTCTTTTTTATTGTGGTGTAAGTGCAAGGTCCCAGTCTGGATTGGGAACCTAGTGTTGGGTGTAGGAAGGCTTTAATCCTTCCCCCCACTCCCACCCCATTGCTACAGTCCCATTCCAGATTGGGGACCCTGCGACTGCAATTTCTACTGCAAAATTGGGATCCATAAAACAAATGGAACATTCTTTTGCAATAGCTTGCAGGCATGGACACCCAATCCAGATCAGTTCCATAGCAAGTTAAAGCCTCCCACCCCACCCCTGGTCTTTCAAGTAATGTTCCTTTTTTGTCCTCAGACCAAACAAACAAACAAACCAAACGCAAACAAGCAAAAACCATGTTCCAGCCCTGCACAGTCATGTATATACAGATTTGTGAATGGACATGCAACTAGGTGGATGAATTACTATTACACTACTACTATTACACTGCTATTACGCTACTACTATTACACTACTTTTCTATTAAATCAGTCTTTTACCCAATAACCTGTTCATGTCTTCATAGACTTAAAAGTCATTCTTTAAAAAAGGGGGGAACCACTTCACATTTAAATATCTTTGTAGCTAAAATTAGGTTTGAGAACCCATTTGCTAGGAGAAAATAGATATGTGTGAAGTCTTTAATAGATGTATATTTTAAAGCTTGTATATGTAAACTAATTTGGTTTCAAGGGTATCTCTGGGTCTGTAACTATGGATGCCTCCCTGCTGAGCCACTCAAAGGCATTGCTTGCAGGAGTGGCAACTTGTGGCCTTCCAGATGTTTTGGCCTCCAAGTCCCATCATCCTCACCATTGGCTATGATGGCATGGGCTGATGGGAGTTCTAGGCTGAAACATCTGGAGGGGCCCAAGTTCCATAACCCCTCCCATAAATAATGTGATTCATTTCTTCTGGCCTTGGATCTCAATAAACGGTTCTAGATCTGCCCATGGAGCTTGCCTGAAGTATGGGTAGCATTGTTCCTTCCTTCTGAGTCTAGACTTCTTTCTCACTAAGCCTTGACAGCAATGTGAACCTGACTACCTCTGTTCCCCATCTCCAAAGGCTGGCTCCAGGTTTGATGGAATCCCATGCAAAGTGTCCTTCGTCTGGCCTCTTTCCATACGGGTGGGTCCCAATGGCCTTACCTGGCAGTGACAGACAGTTGGCATGCCGCAGTTAGTACCATGTTGCTTGAAGCTACCATGTTACATTTCCCACAATGACCCCCTATGTAGCTGTGTGGGGAATTTAACATGATGGCTTCAAGCTGCTAGACACAGGGAGGCCAGACCGGTATCAGTGCAGCGGTGGACTCTGCCAAGACAGTCAAGAATGCCATCTCCATCCACTAGTTCCAATCTCCTTAGACAGACCTACTGACTATTGAACCTGGCTTGAATGTCAACTATGTGTGGTTTAACTCAATGGATTATTTATTTATTTATTTGAGTAATTCATCAGATTCCGCTTCCTACCTTCCTACCTGCCGGAGGAGACTCGTCAACTTAACAGTCTTTTAGAATTTAAGAAAGCTATAAAGACTGTTCTCTTCCGGCAGGCATATCCAGTGTAATTTTTAGAATGTTTTTAGGATGTTTTAGGATGTTTTAATGCAGTTTTAATAATATTTGTCATGTTTTAATTAGTTTTATGTATTTTATCATGTTGTTGTTCCCCGCCTCAATCTAGACGGAGAGGCGGGTAAGAAATAAATCGTTATTATTATTATTATTATTATTATTATTATTATTATTATTGTCTCTCCATATGTTGGGCTCCCAATAGGAACAATCCTCTATCCCAGGTTTTGTGGCATTGTACTGACATTAGAGCTGAGCCAAAAATAGGAGGGGTACAGCGCAGAGAAAATCCACTAGCCAAGGGGATCGAAGGTCACTAAACGGTAGCGAAAAAGCACAAATGCTTAGTGATATAAGAGTACTTAGTGATGTGAAAATGGCTGCATTGAATGTGTTACTTCTGAAGTTAATACCAACATTAGCAAATATTTGGTAGTGCCCTAACTGGTAGGTTAGGGCTTATATAGTCATGAACTGATACAGCATTCCCCTTTTATGCAGTTATGGCTTATATGGTCATGTCAGATGTTTCCCTTTTATGTAGCAACACTTGAATGCAATAAATGTTAACGAAAGAGTCACAATATTAAGAAGGCACTGGTTTGTTTGTATTACAATATACATATTTTACGTAGTCGCTGGACTTTAGCTAGGATAATAGGCTTGGATATGCCTTATGGAATGTTTCTTTTTCTTTTTCCTTTGAACAGCAAAGTCCATGACATATTATGAACTGTTTCTTTTTTTTTTATTTCATCCCATTTTAAAAAGTAGTTTTTCATATGGAATCGGGTTGAGGGGAGAAGCGTTATTTGAAGAAAATGTCCAAGCATTTCAGAATTAGTTGAATAATTCTTTGGATCCTGGCCATTATTCTTAACCTTCTTCACAGTCTGGTTAAACCAAGGAGCCAGTTTAGTGCACTTTATTGCAAGGCTAACAACGGAGTACGCTTATATAAGATGTTTAAGTAAACACTAAAAAAAAAGGCCACATTTTAATCATAATTCTCCAGAACTGTGTAGTACAAATGCCATTCTACTTCTTTTGGTTAAATGTTTTTCAGAACCACTACCTCGGTGTCAGCAATAAATAGCACATACAACCCCTCTCCAGCAGCTGTTTGCAAGGTTAGCTCCATCATTTAAATTCCTATCCTATCACGAATTTTCTGTGTAGACCAAAACTGAAAGCTATTGACTACCTGCAGCTTCCAAATGGAAGGAAGAATGATCAACATTTGTTTGCTGGTTTTGTCATAACCATTTAAAAAGCCCATTTGGTTCATGAACAGAAGGGATATTTTCTCACATTCCAAAAACGATGGGTTCTATATTAAGCTCTTGCCACTGAAATACCTTTTTAACCCTATTCATATGGGCCTTTCACAGTAGCACTGGACTAAGACAAATATTCTGTTTCTTGTCATGTTCTAAAATATAATTTCGTTTGAACTCTGTGGGGCCCTCTGAAAATTGTACTTAAAAAGTGGCTTGTTCTTTTTTCCCAAAGGCACATCATAAGCTGGTTTTCATGCAACCTTAGTAAGTTTTATTTCTAGAGAGAATTTATGTCAGACAGCTTGACTTCTTTATCACAGCTAATGAATTTGTAGTTTGATTTTTGCCATGCTGAATCGTGTTGCTGAACACTTTACTGGCTGCAACATTTTATATCCTGATTTTCTGAGGCTCTGCACCAACCAATAAAAATAGAGATAATGTGGAAAGGGATTTCTGTGGTTGAAAGCAGAGAGAAGAAGGGAATATGATTTTTTACTTAGCTCAGTTATTAGGCTGTGGGTGCAATCCAATGAATGATAGACACACTTAAGTCATGATGAAATCCAAGGAATTTGAAATCACATTTCAATCATATTCATGTTTACTTGGAATTAAGTCCTACTGAGTTCAGTGAACCTTACTTCCAAATAAGTGTGCATTGGATTACAGCCTTAGAATCAAACCACCCTTTCGCTTATCACATAGCATGTAGCTGAGATTAGCTTTTTATTTACTCTAGTGTAAGCGCTTCATGAAGTGTTTGCTTCCTGAAATTCTCTTACCACATGCACACTGGGGTGGGGGTTAACAAAAAGAAAAATATCCCCATTGATGCCAATACAGAAATCTTTTTTTAATCCTTCCTGCAGGGGGGAAATTTGGAGAAGCAAATGATGGGAAAGTTTCATCCTCCCTTTCCAGTACACAGTGTTCCCGCTCTGAATTGGGGCTGCGTATACTTAGCGTAGTAATTAGTCTGGCTCTTAGGGTGCAAAGCAGTGCACACTTACCTGGAGCAAGTCCCATTAAGTTCAACATGTTGCTTTTCTGCATATCACTGGGCTTATGTGCGATTATGCTTCCAGAAGGTGTGCTGCACCCAATTTGGGGTAATTCACCACTCGTCCAGCAGTACCGCAGGCTCCATCCCGTACTGATGCTAGGGGCTTCCCATCTGTCAGGGGAGACTTTCCAGGAGCACAGGGAGCTGATGCATGCAGAACAGGAAGGGATTCCATTGCAGGAGGCTTTCTTCTGCTCATATTAGCATTGGCCACCATGGAAGGCCCATATATGGACAGAAAGGGGAGGACAGAAATATTTTAATGGCCAACTCTTGATTTGTGGGGAAGCAGAATAAGTTGCCCCACCAGCAATGTGCAACAGCTGTGCTTTACTAGAGCTCATAGTAAATCTAACATCATCTGTGGGTAATGGCTTTTATGATATAAATATGCATTGGATCCTGTCTTCCCTTTAATTTTAATGCCAGGGTTTGAAAGCCTCTTTCCAGTTTGTTCTAATCATATTTTTTTATCATGAATATGGAAGTAACATGGAAATTGTGTATAAGTGCTGCATATTCCTGTAAATATTTTATTAATGCAATTTGAATCCTTATGTTGATTTTGTATCATACATGTTATGCATTTTCAATAGAATTTAAATGACACATCAAACTTTTTCTTTTCATTAGGATGTCTCACTGATAAAAAAAATATATTCTGCAAGCCTACACAAAACAATCTAAATGCAATAAGAGCAGTCTTGAGTAGGTAAGAGGTCTGTTGAACTTTAGATATCTATTTGATATTTCATCCTAGCAGCTTCTTTACCTATCTAATTAGAATAGCAACGAAGAGACTTGTCACATCGGAATGATATACAAACATATGTTCACCTTGACGAAGTGGATTCTAGTCCACAAAAGCTTTTGCTGTAATAAATTTGTCTTTAAATTGTTACAAGATACATTGTTTTTGCAGCATCAAACTAATGTGATTCTCCCTCTGAAAACTATCTGACCAGCTAGCTCTAGCCACTTCTTAATGAAGGTAATTCTATTATTGCAAATAAATGCTTTTAATGTAAAACTGGTAGAGGCAGCTAGTTAATTGCATTATTAATTAACTATAAAAATGATCAGTAGCTGAGGTTCAACAATACATAATCTTCTTTTCTTATTCTAGATTAAGACATTCAGGTTTTCTATGGGAGCATATTAAGAAACTTGTTTTCTTAAACATATTGATCTAATAATTCAATGAAACAGTAACTTCAGGCCTAAATCCCAAGAGTACATAATTTGGGATTGATTGTTTATTTTAAAATGTCACTGAAAAGAATATTACTGAATATTACTGAAAAGAATAAAAGCATGATTGCAGGATGTTCCACATTTCAAAGGAACGTGGCCTTTGCAACCTCTCAATCCATACATTACATAAACTATCAGACATTGTAATATACCTTAACAATATTCATAAAATGGGTCATTATTAAAATATTATAATTTTTTTATTTATTTATTTATTTTATTTCTAACCTGCCTCTCCATCCAGATCGAGGCGGGGAACAACAATAAATATAAATATAAAAATCATAAAATAGATAAACCATTAAAACAGATAAAAACAAATACATTATTAAAAACATCTTAAAATTAAACATCAGTATCTGTGTTAAGTGCTACCTATGTTTATCAATCCAGATCAATCAATAACAGAGTTTGTTTTTTAAATGCAGAGGTTGTTTCTTAGCTACAAAAGGTAAGAAGGAGGAGGAGGATCAGGAGCAGCGGTATACCAGCCAAAACAGGAAGCGGGGGAGGAGTCAAGGATGAATCTTCCCAGGAGCTTAGCACACAGGATGCCAAAGGCTTAGAGACCATTCTCACCCCACCCCTGCAAGAGGGAGGGGACATCAGAGTTGACAGATCCCATAGTCCGCTGCAGGGTCAGGGGGATGGAGTTGAGAGTTAGTGGAAGGCGGTCCCTTAGGGTAGCCACTTGCTAGATGTTTCTCCAGAAAGACCCGCGTTCACAGGCACTTTACAGAGAGCCTATCTACACTACTGCTTTAAAACGGTTTATAACAGTTTTAAACCGGTTATTAACCGGTTTTAAACTGTTATAAACCGTTTTAAAGCAGTAGTGTAGATAGGCTCCTAGTTTTGTTAAACTAGTTTTGTTAAATTAATTAAGCTTAGAAGATAGCTCCTAGCATTCACACTCCCATCAGGTGTAAAGAGATGTTTATTAATTAAATAAAGTTTTGTGGATAACACAGTAGACCTCTTTATTATTTCACATCTTGGTGGGAGGGCTTTGGATCACAATGAGTAGGGGTGAGCACCACTCCACTTGCAAGGCCTATATAAGCCCATGGAGTGATTCCTTTTAGGCTTCTATAGGGAGCGTTAAAGTCCCCCTGCTGCACCCTCCCATCAAGAACCATTGGGGCAACTGGGTCCTTGATTATTGGCTGGGGGGGTGCTTTTTTGCTCCTTATACATACCTATGAACAATAACTCCAATAACTCCATAGACTTGTATAAGGAACTAAAAAGATCTGCCAAAAAAGTGACTGGAGGGGAGTGAAGTCCACCCTCCCCCTCACCGAAGACCCTTGGAGCCACAGGGTCCTTGGTGAAGACTGGACATTACTTCTTCTCAAGCCAATTTTCAACAGGAGGGAGCTTTTTCTCACCCCAAGCAAACGAATGATGAAATTGCTCCAGTCAGTTGCATGGGGTTGGAGAAAAGGGGGAACAAGCGGGAGGGGGGAGGAAGAGGAACAGAGAGAGAGGGGGACCAGAGAGGAAGAAAGAAGAAAGCCAGGGGAGAAAGTTTGAGGAACGAGAGAGAGAGAGAGAGAGGAGCCAAAGACAGAGAGGAAGGAAGGAAGGAAGGAAGGAAGGAAGGAAGGAAGGAAGGAAGGAAGGGCAGCCAGGGAGTATTTGGGAGACTAGGATCAGGCTAATATCTGTAGTGTTTAGAGGTTCTTATATCTCCCTTCCTATTTTCCTTCTGAGTTATATAATAATGCACATTTTCAAAAACAAGCAAAGAGATGGATCCACAGCCCGGTTAATCTGTCTGATCTAAACCAAATAATTCCACCATTATTTGCCCCTGGGGTTCTATTAAACTGTGAGTGGGAAAAGGGTACAGTCTTGTACCATCCCTCTACTTACCCTTTCTTTACTTCCTTCACCATGGGGAGAAATTAGCAAGTGCACTGGAATGCCCTCCTGCATTCAAATAAATGTGAGATCCCTCCATTAGCTTCTGCCTTCTGCGAAGGGAACAGGGATCCGGTGTTGGACAAGAGGGGAAGGAGAATACAAACCTATGGCCAATATAAGTCTTAGTAGAATCCTATGTGCTAAAGAGTTGAATAGGCACCTCATTGCTGTTGTGACCACATTTCTGCCAAGGCACCCAAAGTGGTTTACAATCTTAAAGTTCAAAACAAATCAAAAGCTATTTTTTTTAAAAAAAGTTCTCTCAGGTTGATTGAAGGTGTGTTCATGAGCCGATGGCACTGGCTGTTTGGTGTGGACTTCTCTTCTGCCTTCCCTCATCACACACAGGTCTTAAGTACTCCCTGGGAAGATGTGGGAGATATTGCCCCACATCCATGGCCAACTAATGGCCATGGATCAGGCTGATAGTGATTTACATGCTTAGGATATATACTGAAGTTACACAATAAATTCAGTCCAGGAGAAAAGTAAAGTATAAGGGCTTTTTTACCAGAATATTCAAACGACAACTTAGAATGTTGAAACTTAGGGAAAGATAATGGCTAGACTACACCATTTATCCCATATTTTATGCGTTAGCATTGCAATTTTTTTTTCCAGTTGTGAAGAGTTAGAGGGACAAAGCACAGTAGTTATTCTTGCGCTTGCACAAAGGATGGAGGAAGAATAATGTTGCGGGCAGCTTGATTACCGTATTTTCCGGCGTATAAGACGACTGGGCGTATAAGACGACCCCCAACTTTTCCAGTTAAAATATAGAGTTTGGGATATACTCGCCGTATAAGACTACCCCTCTTCCAACGCATACCAAATAAAAATTAAAAAAAAATCAGATTTGATTTCAATATGGTAATTTTAATTCAAATGCTTATGACATGCAGGTACTTAGCAGGAAAACTGTCACTTATAAACATAAGGCTGTCTCCTTTTAGTTATCCTTGCTCATAGTAGAGTAGGCTGGCCCTGTGACTCTCTTACATATTTCAGCCATAATGATTAGCGGCCCATGGCTTTCTGACAGGAATTGCTTAATTAGCTCCAATTCCTTGGTTATTAAGACAATATGGTTCTCAAGCATTCTTCTGAATCCAAAAGTCCCTGGAAAAAAGTCTTATCCCATTTATCAGTAACAGGGCAATAGGGAGAATTTGTATCCTCAGGGGACCCATCACCCTCTTGAACCCTTGGGTTAGTCCATATGTTTTGGCTCCTCCCAGGGACTATTTCTTCTGGAATTTCAGCAAAAGAACTTCCTAGTCTCAGCTGACGCAAATCAGAACCACTCCAGGACCCAGGGGTTAGACCTGCTAAACTTTCAGCTTGTGCAATTTCAGCTGCTATGTTTGTTTTCCCTGTTTCAATTGGTATTCCAAATCTGTTCCATGAATAATCCACAGTCCAGTCTAAAGCATTGGTAGGGGTGCTAACTGCTTCTTTCCCCCTTCATTTTCCTCTTCTTTTTTTAAGGGGAAAAAGGATAAAAAAAATTGTTTGCCTTTTCTTTTGGGGAAAGTCAAACACGAAGGGGGAGGAAATCCCTAAAGTCTTACATCCGTGCCTTGTTAGAACCATATAGTAAATTTCACCAGCCCAGCTTGGTGTCTGAGCAGTTTTGAGGGAATAAAAACAGTTAAAATCTAGTTAAAAACTTTAAAAGATAAAAAGAAACTTTAGAACAGTAAAAATTGTTAAAATCCAACTAAAACCATTAAATGGCAAAAGAGACAGAGGAGCTCATGACACAATTTGAAATGGCCCTTGCAGCCCAAACCTCACCCCTATTTTTAGCCGAAAGTTAAGCCTTTCTACTACAACAGGCCCCAAACGGGCCGCTGCCTAGGCCTTCTGGTTCTTAAATAGCCATCTGGGCCACACCTCTGGAGCAAGCTGATGCTGTTGGGTGGCAGGTAGGTGGCTAGTCCCACAGGTAGGGGCAGTTCTCTTACCACCTTCCCCAACCAAATAATATCAACTTCTCTTGAAATCCCTCTCTACAATTCTCCTCCTCCTTTGTGAGGAGTCCTCATTTCCCCGCTGTAACTGACACTGTGCATGTTCAAACCTACCTGAATGCATATTCACCCCTCCTAACTTTGCCTTCGCCTTCCTCTCCCTCAACTTGCTCTGCTGTGCACGGTGTCAAAATGTAGACTGCAATCTCTTCAGGGCAGGGACCTATCTTCCTCTAGGATTACACCCTATGAACACGACTACAATTCTACGCACCCTCAACTGTGAGTAAATCCCATGGAAGCCTGTGGGGCTTATGCCTGAGCAGGCACGTACAGGATTGCACTGGGGTGCTCCAAGGCCAACCATGTACAGGAAAGGTGGGGTGCTCCAAGGCCAGCCTTCTCCAGCCTGGCGAAGAGGAGCAGCAGCAGCAGCAGCACCACCACCACCAGGTAAACCACCTTGGTTTCCTTGCCAGAGGTGAAAAGGCGGAATATCTCAATTAACACACTCCCAGCCTGGCGGAGGGCATCAGGTTGGAGAAGGCTGCCTTGGGGAAGAAGGAGGCGGCATCCTTGTTTTGTTCTGCTGTGAAGCCCCCTGCAGACTGGTGGCAGTTAACAGTAACAACAGTAAGAACAATAAGAACAATAACGAGGCTGGCGACCACCTCTCTACCCTTCATATCAACCGTGCGGGAGAAACATACAATGAGAAGGAGCTCGGTCCGCCCTGCGGAAGAACCACTGGCGGGGATGTCCCTCCCCCAGGCCTGGCAGGATGGAGAGGAGTGCTCCGAGCGACACATCTGGCAGGCACACCTGGCAGCTTGGCGGGAGGCTGCGCCTGCACCCAGGGGCTCCAAAGGGGAGGGAGAGGAGGAGCAGGTGGAGGCCGTGCCGGCGCGCTGCCCTTTCTCTCACCAGAAAAGCGCAGCAGGAGGAGCCGGCGGTGGAAGCAGCCTGTGCGGGGTTTGGTCCCGCGACTCATCCCGCTGGCGGCGGCGGCAGAAGCGGCGGAGTGGCTGGGCTCGCCTGCTGTCCGAGATATCCGGCCAAAGGGGGCAGGGTGGGAAGGGCCGGCGGGTAATTGAAGGCGGCGGCGGCGGCAGGCTTGCGAGGGCGCCGCTGCCCAGGAGGAGGCCTCGGGGCTCCTTCCGTCCCTGCAAGGCGCGGGCTGCTCCGCGAATCGCAGCCAGCGCAGGCGGAGGATCGGGACTGCCGCCGCCGCCGCCACCTACCTCCGTAGAGCCACTGCTCCTCGTCCTCGTCCGCCTCCAGCTGCACGGCAAGGTAAGCAGGGGGCGCGCGGAGGGGAGGAGGGGGGTGCTTACCTTTGAGGGACGCCCGCTCCCGTCCGGCGCCGGCGGCTACTACCAGCGGGCTTCGCGGCCTGCTCCAGGGTGGCGCGCCGGGCACCCGGCGCGTCACTCTAGAGCAGGCCGCAAAGCCCGCTGGAAGTAGCCGCCGGCGCCGGACGGGAGCGGGCGTCCCTCAAAGGTAAGCACCCCCCTCCTCCCCTCCGCGCGCCCCCTGCTTACCTTTCCGGGACGCCCGTTCCCGTCTGGCGCCGGCGGCTACTGCAGCCCCCCTCCGTCCGTCCTATACCCGGCGTATAAGACGACCCCCGACTTCAGAGAAGATTTTCCAGGGTTAAAAAGTCGTCTTATACGCCGGAAAATACGGTATGTATTTTCCTGCTGTGTACACATCCAGAGTGACGGGCTGGAAAGCTGCATTATATAATTACGATAGCAAAGATTAAAATGGTAGCTCTTGCCATTTGGACCATCTTTCTGGAGCATTTAGATGGTGTGGCCATATGGCAGTTCTGGTAAGTTGTCAGACAGGAAGGAATCCCAGCTGCTTATAAATATATCAAGAGGAAGAGATGTCAGTGTTAGCTTTGAGGGCATGTAGAGGAGGTGGAATGAAATGTAAACCAGAGTATATATTTTATAGACTAATCAATTCTATATACAGTTGCCGCCTACTTGGAATTCTACTGGGATGGTTAGAATTTCACTGTCTATGGCTTTTAGTCTTTTCTGTTCCCAGAAGAGAAGGCATTCTGTCCTTAGAAGTAAAAAAGAATGAGCAATGGACGCAAAATGGAGAGTACTGCTAAAATAGCAAACCCAAAACGTTTTGAGCTAAAACAAGCTCTTCATTTGGGAAAATGTAGTTCAAAAGAATCTCCCACAGAAGGCCCTTGCTGAAAATATACAGCCATGCTTAGAGGTGTGTGGAAGCAAGGCGTTCCACTTTGTAAAGTTTTGGCAGAGAGTAGAATAGACTTGTTCCTCTGAGTCAAATCACTGGCAGTAGGCTATGGAAACTGGGATAGATTCCACAATCTATTCCAGCCATATGCAGGGGCTATTGTTCCCTGGAAATGCTGCTGCTTTTTCTTATATTTACTGAATCTTATTCTTTCTGTCAATAATAATCACGTGGGTGATCCCAGACAATTGGAGATCCTGACAATGTGTAGCCAGTCAGACTTGATGATGATGTCACTGACAGCACATGAAGCAGCCTTTTGGAAACATTGCTCCTGATGGATAACTTTCATTGTCGGCAATGTTGCGACACACCTCTCAACATTGCTGATGGTGTTTGCAAAATGCATACTCGCCATCTTCTCTTGCTGAGCTCAGATTAACAATGGTTACTCATGTGGCTTCTGTAACCCAAAGTATTTTGAAAGAAATGTCTCCGCACAAAGAATGCAAAACTTTCCTCCTTTCACTGAAGCGACGAGGCAACCTTTGCCTGTGTGAACCTTGGAGCTCCAGTGTAGCTCTATAGTTCTGCCTAGTAATTTTATGCTCAGTCCTTCACTTGACTCCATGTTGACTCCAGCCTGGTGCCATCTCACACTACCTGGTTCCTTATATTTGTTTTCCCTAACTCTTGACCCTGACTTTACATTGGTTCTGATTCTTACTGTATTTTGTCACTAGGATTGTACTTTCACAAGTCCCGGATTCTGAGACCCCTCTAAAGATGCTGCAGCTCAAACTTTCCCCCCTCCCTCTTTTCCCACACCAACCTTTCTACTAAGGACCCCCTGTTTACTTCAAGATATTTGGGACATATTCTAGGGTGTGAAATCTGTTCGTATGGAGCACTTTTCACAGGCTATTATTATTATTATTATTATTACCTTACCACATGTGGGTTAGAATAAAGCGAATGGAAAGCGTGCACATCACTTTTTCACAGAATGTTATGTGTAGGCTGACCAGATAAAATCCAGGTCAGGGCTTCTGTAACTTTAACAGTTGTAGAGAAAAGGGAATTTCAGCCAGTGTCATTTGTATGCAATTAGTCCCTGGTGAAATTCCCTCTTCATCACAACAGTTAAAGTTGCAGGCACTATACTGGAGTGACCATATACAAAAGAAGGCAGGGCCCCTGCAATTTTAACTGTTGTGATGAAGAGGGAATTTCACCAGGAACAAACTGCATACAAATGACACTGGCTGAAATTCCCTTTTCTCTACAACTGTTAAAGTTACAGGAGCCCTGACCTGGATTTTTTCTGGTCACCCTAGTTATGTGTGTCCCCCCCCCCCACCTCTGAAATGTAATCACAGAAAGCTACACGGACTGGCAGCTGCTTTCCAGAGTTTCAGACAGGAGTCATTAGCAGCGCTGCCTGGAGATGCCCGGGATTGAACCTGGAACTGTTTGTATGCAAAGCATGTGCTAACACCACTGGCCAAAGGCCCTTCTCTTTCTCATAAACAAGCGGCTAACCTCACTGTGTAAAGTAAATACGTTTGCCTCCAGCCAGTGTATGCCAGCAACATATAGATGACCAGTCATTTCTTAAGAAAATATACTTTCTCACATGCGTCTTTAGCTAATAATCCAGTGAATTTAGGAAAAGAAAAAAAAACTGAGGTTGCATTTGTCACAGAAATAGAAGGCAGGCGTATTTGAGCGTTAAGCAACTGAATACTAAATAAAGGACAGACATTACCCTGGCCTGCCTGATGAAATGGCAAAGCAATATACCCTGATTCAGAAACACCACAGGAAAAAGCACATTATGCTTTTACTGCAAGCTCGCAACTTGCATCTCCGTATTTCTGTGTGACAGGACCTCTAACCCCTTGTTGTAATGTGCTTCTGTGTTTTGCACTGATGTTCTAAAACAGTGAGCTGGCAAGTCAAACAGCTCTAATTCTCAATTATGTTAAACAGCTTGATTTGGATACCTTTCCTTTAAAATATAGAGCACATTAACTATTGATAAGAGCATAACAATAATGAATTGCCTACACTTGTTATTTAGGGGATTAAAAGTGCAGCTGGGGAGAGCACATTAATATCACATGCTACACTGAATCGAATTTGCCAGACTTTTGCACTTATTAGATAACTTCGTTATTTAAAAAAAATTAGAAGTATTGCAGGCAAAGGCATGAAAAGGGAATTTATTTCAGTGATTTCCCAAAGAATGACAAATTAATTTCATTCTGCTCAAAGCACATCAAGATGGCTCTAATTTAGGGGATCAGACAGGACCCATTCTTCAAGTTTTTTATTCTTTCAAGGGACAAGGAAGGATATTATGCCACTAAGGAACTGAATCTCATTCCCAGTCCTTTAGTGAGATGGCTATATATCAAATGTATTGTGTAGGCTTTAGGAAGCGGTATAGAGAACGGCCATATTGTACAGTGCTGTATACAGTGGGGGGTGATTCATGCTTGTTTTGAACAAGCCAGATAATTCTTAGACATACTTTGCTCCTGAGAAAGAGAGAAAGAGAGAGAGAGGACTAGACAGAGCTCAATTAATTCATCAAGGAGTTGTTTATTTTACTTTATTCATTTTATTTATATCCCAACTTATCTAGAGAGCTTAAGGTGGCTAACAGCAGGTGTGAATAGCATCTTTGCACCTCATGTTCCTTAAAAGGTTTACAGTAAATATAGACCACATAACTAGATCAAAGAGAACAGGAGGAGAAAAAGAAAGAGAAATAGGGTGAACAACAGAATCTAAATTCTTATTCCCAGGAAAGAAAAATGATAGTTTGGCTATTTCAAACTCTTTTAGAAACAAGCAGAAATTTACCATAGATCAGACTGAGATTTTTGCTGTCCCAAATAACTGCAACTTGGCACAGATTTTAAACTGATTTATAAGCTTATGCTTTGCAATCACCTTGTTAATCAATGCAATTAATTTATTGGGTATTTAAAATGAGTTCATACACATAAGAGTCTAGGATTTACCATTCCAGGGAAGCTGCAAAGTTTCCCTGCATCCATTTGAGAGCTGCTATGACTGTTATTTAATCCCTTTCACTGCCATTTGATGATTTGCCTTCCTTTGCTACCTAGTTTCTGATTTCTAGCTAACATTTTCTCTGCGAACCCAGAGAGACCATAGAATCGCCTTCCACAGCCTGGTGCCCTCCAGATGTGTTCACCTCCAACTCCCATAATTCCCAGGCAGCAGGATTAATGCTGATGGGGAATTATGGGAGTTGCAGTCCAGCACATCAGGAGCACACCAGGTTGGGGAAGACTGCCATGGAACAAGCACCTTGGCAGCAATTTGCTAATCGTTGTCTGGAGGTAAGTAAACACTGCTTAGGCCTTGAGGGCCATTCCAAGGGCAAGCAAACAAAAGGAGTCATGAGCTTTAGCTGTAGCAGCAGCTACAGCCATTAAGAAGGGATTTCGATGACAATTTAGCTGAAGAAAGTGAGCATTGTATCAGCCAGTGAAATTAGTTAGTGGTCAGGCTAAAGGAGATCAAAGGATCCACAGGCAAAGAAATATGCAGCAGAATTTAGGAAGTGGATGTTGCTCTCAATTGAGACAGAGGAGGGACTGAATCTTTCATCTCTGTTTGCTCAACCAGGCAGACCAGGGAGAGTTGTGAAAGTAACACTCCATAGGCCTAGTTTTGTGCTTTTCAGCCTATTCCCATTCTATATGAAGATACACATATGACCTTTGCACGTAAGAAATGAAAAGGGCGTGAAGAATGCTTCATCCATCCCCAAAGCCACCAAGCTTAGCCAATCAGCCAGCTTGGCCATTCCTGCCCAGAGACAACTGGCTGTATATATCTCTCTATTTCGAGTCAGCAAATGTTTTTCTTATGTCTTCATTTTAAAATTTCCCCACTTTTGGAAATGTACACTAGAAAGCAATCCTGGGCAAGTGTCCAAGAGCCACAGGATGGCTCAGAAAGCCCCTTCTGGGGTCGGATACAGCACTCCAAACTCGAAAAGGGGGGGTCGGAGATCTGACACCTCACAGGTGGTGTGGTTGGAAAATTGAGCTTCGAAAGGGGAGGAGACTGGAGCGGCCAGGAGACAATTTATCCTGAGAGTCCACCAGCCTCCTTCCCTCCAAAGCACCCTTACTAAATGGGCTGAAAAGCCCATCTAGCAAGAACAATGTAGAATGGGGAACAGGGAGGCAAAGATCATCTTCACCACTCCTCCTGCCCTGCTATCTTCCTTTCAGCAGGGCACGGGAAACTCGGAAGCTTCCAAGTTCAGTGACTTCAGAGCAGCAAGGGGCAAACCAGAGTATTGCACCCTTAATTAGTCAAGCTCTTCGGGTGCCTCTACAAGAGCGATTTAAAGCTCTTTCAAGGCACATTAAAAATTTTACCTCTACAAGAGCGGAGTGCAAATCGGGGGGGTCAAGGCGCTTTTTCTGTCCGAGTATGCGCATTATTGAATGCGCGTTAAATAGCGAGTTTTAATTTACCGTGGGAGTTGAAGCACCTTATGACCATGTAAACAAGCGATTCTCCACATTTAAACACTTTAAAGCGCGTTTCATACAACCGGTAATGCGCTTCACCACTTCTCGTGTATAGGAAATAGGCGTAAAAGCAATTGCGAGAAGATGCGCATAATCGGACAACCGGGCATCAAACCGAATTCTTGTAGAGGGGACCTGAGATGCTGCTTTTGGTGCTCTAATACTTTACAGGAAAGCTTCAATCAATTAGGAGGGGTGAAGTGTTTGAAACACACTTCCCCCCTTACATTATCATTTTAATGAAAACATGACTGTCATATTTCAATTAGCAAGTCTTCCTTATTTCTCAGAAGCTGATGTTTCCATGACTGGGAGCTTGGTGTTGGTGAACTCATTTGCAGTCTTGTGTGTCAGCCCAGATTTCCAAAATTAAAGTAACATTTGGCCATGAGTAACTCCATTCCTAAAGTGAATGCCTTCCATTTCTAAATGCGTATAGCAAGTTCTCTGTCTGCCATAAGGCATTTAACTACTTTTTAAAAACAGTAGTTTCCCTATGCCACATTAGAGGCTAGATCCTAATTGTGGGGGAGGAGATTATTAAGGATGAATTAAAGAGAGAGTGAGAAATTTGTAGAGATGGATAGGTCTTCTACTGTTATAGTGGACTATAGACACAAAGGACACTGTCCAACATTAGTACAATGGTTGGAGCAAATTCCGAAGAACTCTAATATCTTCCAGATTCAGTAAACCTTCTTCCTCCAAGCAATGCAAGTAGAGCCAGTTATCTCCATGTATGTTGAACAGATGCTGTGGTCCTTCTGGAAAGATGTTAGTTGGCCTTTGTTCCTAAGTGGTAGAATTACCAGTTTGTGGGTATTTGTTCTCTGGACCTAGCCTTTGAGGACATGAATATATGCTTTTTGATGACTCCAGTTGGTCTAATAGACTCACAGATATGGTTATCCTGGGCAGGACCCAACCCAGCAACCCAATGGGTTGGGTCTCCAAGGGGTTAACAAACCATGGTAGCTTGTTGACCACATTGCAAGTACCATTCAAAACCCATCCAGATTTGCTTAATTACCCTCTTTGGGGTGGCTAACCTTATCGTCCAAACCCAGTGAGGACTGGTTGCTGCCATGATTAACCCCAGAACCCTAAAACAGCCCATGTATTCTGGGTAGTTTATTACATAAAAAACAGAATGCTCTTGGGCATACAGCTGAAGAAATATAAACACAAAACAATTCTTTAGTTCTAGAATGTAATTATAATGTCGCCTTTACCTGACATTCAAAACCACAATAACAATTGAATCACTGGTTTATAAGGCGTACATATAACATCATACATATGTTTGTACAATTATACAGAATTGAACAGAAAAGATTTATAGTAGAGTACATAAATAGTAGTCCTGAAAATATGTTTTTACTAAAGTATAATTAGTGCTTGTTGTGACAGGATTCCAGATAAACTCCCATTTCATATCACTTTCATCAGACACGTCATGTAGTATTCTGTAATTCAAAACAAAGACATAACAGTAATAATCATGCTGCCTTAATTCTTGGACCGGGAATAATCAAACTCCCCATCTGTAGTATAAACAAACTGTGAGTATATTTTTATTTATTTATTTATTTATTTATTTCATTTCTAACCCGCCTCTCCATCCAGATCGAGGCGGGGAACAACAATAAATATAAATATAAAAACAATAAAATAGATAAACCATTAAAACACATAAAAACAAATACATTATTAAAAACATCTTAAAATTCAACTGGGTAGGCTGCCGGAAGAGAGCAGTCTTCACGGCTTTCTTAAATTCCAGAAGACTGCTAATTTGTCGAATCTCCTCCGGCAGGCCATTCCACAGCCTGGGAGCGGCAGAAGAGAAGGTCCTCTGGATAACACTCGTCAGCCTAGTTCTGGCTGACTGGAGTAAATGGAGTATACATTTCAAGTCTCACTGTTCATGGCTGCTATTTTCCTTTCCCGAAACTCTAATTACAATACAGATTAATTGCCATTATGGTCAGTTTTTTAAAAAGAAATTCAAAGTAAAAAAAATAATAAGATTCTTCAGCTGTATGCCCAAGGGCATTGTGTTTTTTATGTACTACACAGCTGTGGCCTTTCTCTTTCTTTGTATCTGGGTAGTTTATTACCATAGCAGCAATTCACCCTCACCTGGTTTGGCCAACACATAAACTATGCCAATTGGCTTGTTAACTGTGCTGGTGATCATGCAAACTGGGTCAATGACTCCATGCAATTAACAGAGTCAAGGGCAGGCATGGTGGGGCACCCACTGAGGGCCCACACCCCAACAGGGGCCCACTAAAAAGTACCCCTTTGAATTGCTCCTCCTCTTCGCCATTAAACCTGCTTCTTCACATGCCTCTTATTCTGGTTCTGGCAACAGTTTTGATTGTTTTAATTGTTCAATGTTTTTTAATTTTTGTAAACCGCCCAGAGAGCTTCGGATATGGGGCGGTATATAAATGGAATAAAATAAATAATTAAATAAATAAATAACAGTGGTGGTGAGAAGGAGGAACAGTAGATGCTTCTGCCCACTTGCTCTCTGCCTGCCAAGTAAGCAAGCAATAGCAATGAGGAGGAAGAGGTGGATAAGTAGCAGCTGGTGGCAATAGCAATGACAAGATTGGCTAACTGAGGACCATCAAGAAGGTTTTGTCCGATGGCCCACAGAAACCTGGAGTTGGCACTCGTTTGAGTGTGGCAGGGTGTAAACTCGTGATAATCGGCCTGTTCAGACCACATGCTAAGCCATGGTTAGGCCAAGAACCCTTTGCAGCAAATGGTTAGTGAGGGTGTTTAAACTGTAGTTACGTAGCCACCATGGTTAGGAATGGTTCACACCACGTGCTAAGTCAAAATATTTAGCTCAAAATGCTTAACCACCATGGCTTAGTGTATTGTCTGAACAGGTTCACTAAGTAAACAGTGCCTGTACTTTTACTCCTGCCTTACAGCTATTCATCTGATAGCTCTCTACTAGCAGTATTGAAAGCATCCAATGGAAAGCAGGAAGCCATCTGAGGTTATGAGAAGTGCTGAAATTGGTGTTCCAGACAGGCCCTTATCCCTTGTGTTCAGGCTACTGTTCCTACTTCTGCTGGTCTTTTCTGAGTCTGTTGGTTATATTATGAAATCAATTCTTCTGATCTTGCTCAGACCAGTAATTTTAAGGAAGGTGTTGTGGTTTTTCCTGGGCCGAAGTCAGCACATTGTACCCTTTCTGAATGTTCAATGAATGTTCCTCATATCCATTTGAATGCTATTGACAACACTGGCTTTAAGCTCCTTTTTAAATGAATAAATAAAAATACAGGAATGCATTGGTACCAAGGTATGTCGGAGAAGGTTAGGTCACTTCTGTTAAGTCTCTGCTGTTTTAAGAGCCAATTAAGCTTGTGCCATTCAACAGAATACCCGTTAAGCATTTCCCTGTAATGAAGATGGGGACCTGGAAGTGATGAATTAAAAGAACGTGTGGCATGAAATTCTCACGGCTAATCTGCAAAATACATCCTACAACCCTTGTTTGTGTTCATCGTCCCTGCAGTGGGGCCAGCTTGGTTGCAGCCTCTTGCACCCAGGTCCACCATCATCTTTGGGTGCTGACCTGGAAGTGCCGATCAAGGCTGATGGATGTTAGTCCAGAACAGTGAGGGGATTGGCTGGAGCTACTGAGGCATCAGGCAGGTGCATAAAAAGAAAGTACCCAGAATTAGGCATGGAAGAGAATTTAGATTGTGTTTGCAGATCATGCAATCACAAATGTGAATAGGAAAACTTTTCCCCAAGAAATGCTTGAAAATTCCCGAAATTGCAATTGTATTCAAATATTGTGTACTTTTTTTTTTTAATGGTGCACCTTGAAATGCACATTTTTTTAAAAAAATACTCATTTTCATGCTTTAGTCAATGCAGGAAAAGTGTGCGCTTCTGCAAATCATGCACAGAGATGCTCACTTTTCTCATTTGAATGAACAAAAAAAATTGAAAACAAAAATGGGAGCGTGCCAAAAGAAATCAATTTTGGAGTATTTCAGTGAGCTCAAAATCACTGGTTCTGCCATCCCTACCCAGGATAAGTCAGGGGAACAGAATGAATAGACTATCCAGAGGAGGTGGGTACCTTCAAGATTTGCTTCGCTAGTCCCCCGAGAGAACTGCCAGTCGCCTGCCCAAAGCCAGCCCCATCTTCAGTGGAACTCCCTTCCTGATATGATTACAGTGGGGGGGGGGGGGAGGTCTGCTGCCTGTCCTCTTCCTGACTCTCCTTTTTGGGCAGAGTTGGAGAAGGAATGGAAGTAAACTAAGGAGGCCTATAATTAATGTTGTTTCTTGCCTTAAAGGGCAAGTGTCTCTTGAACAAAAGACACTTGTGTGTAGTCTTAAGGATGACGGTGTACCCAGGTGGGCCAAACACATTCCAACCCCAGCCACAGGAGATGGAGGCCGTATTTAAATTACAAAAGCAAAAGATCTCTATGCTTGATATTGGCTATGTTTGATCTCTTAAGGGTTATTAGGGTTGCCGCCTTTTGATTTGAGGATTTGCTTTCCTGACTATCAGCTGTGATCCAGCTAAGGAGAACTGCAGGTAAAAGCAGGCTTCTGAGTGCTATCTCTCACTGCATCAGGGACCACAGGCATAAACTGGTGTGGATGTGAGAGTCAGCACCATGTTGCTTGAAGTTGGATGTCCATTCCAAAACACATTCCCATCTACATTTGTGAAAACTAGTCAAATGCAAAAAAGAGGAGGAGGAGGAGGAGGAGGAGATGATGATGATGATGATGATGATGATGATGATGGAGGTGTGACTAGAGTGGACTGACCATTCAACCTGCGATGATTGTGGGGATGATCCAGATTCCATGCCTTTATGTTTAGGGCCTACATAAAAAGGAACATGCAAAAGAAAGTAAGTCGAAAGTGTAGATATGGCTGCAATGGGATTTCCTTTCGGGAAAAGTATTTCCTTTCCAGCATTCTTTTCAATCCCATCCACACCTTTGTCCCTGACTTCTTTTTTTCAGTACACATGGTCTCCATCCCCTTACCCCTCCACCTTGGAAGAGGAGATCTGGGCATGCCTCCCATTTTTAGTGTGAACTAAAAAAAAAAAAACACCCCGAAAACAAAAACAGCTGCCAAATTATGCAATTCCACACACTGTTTTCCTTTTTTTTAAAAAAATAAAAATTGAACATAAATATATTTTTCTTTGTAATTGCCAGCAGTAATTTAGTCACTGAAGACACCTTAACTACATCAACATTAAGATAACTGTTTATTTATCCAAACATATGCTCCTTATAGCAATTGCTAACCGAAAGCTACTGCGTAGCCTAAGGAAGCTTTTCTGCAGCATCAGCTCCACATGGTTCAAACAATAAATTCCTCCACCTATCGTTTCAGATTGCCAATCTCTTTTTCATGAGTTAACAATTGCTTTGGACTAGTTCTTCATTAAGCAGAGTGAGGTACCTGAATTTGGGTGTCGTGGCCATGCAACAAATGGTTAGTTATGTAATGTATTATGGATGTATTGTTACTATCAGGGAAGGTGGGGGACACTCTTGTAGGATTTTTCTGCCTCAGAAACCAAAATAACCTCTCTGGCCTTGGGTACTGCGTCCCTTGACTTGCACAGGGGAGGGAGCCATTTGCCTCAGCAAATTCTCTTGAGCCAGCGCTGCTAAGAGGTGACTGGCAGCAGGAGGCCAAGGCCTCAAGAGTTTAATTCTTAAGTGGAGGCGTTCCTAAAGTGGCCATGCTGGCTTGGGATGATGGGAGTTGTAGTTCAAGATACCTGGAGGGCACCGGGTTGGGGAAAGCTAATGTACATTGGGGAGGCATGGAAAGATGTTCTTTCTTTGGCATGTGGGTATGGTTGTGAGTCCAAATGATGACCTCTTACCCAGGGATCCATTAAAAAACTTGCTGTGCTGAGCAATTCAATGCCTGCTTACTCAAGACGTCCTGCAGTGTTTGATAGGACTTACTCCCTACTGTGTAATTAGGATTGTAGCCTACATGGCTTTTAAAAAATGATTCAATAGATCCATAAAGCATTGCACGAACAGGCAACTTTCAGCTCAAGGGCAACGTGTAGTTCTTAGCTTAATTTCATGCAGGGAGAGGAAGCCCAGGATGCTAGTAGAAAGAGGAAGGGGAGAAAGCAGCGGGAAAAGCCAAAACAGATGGACTGTTAGAAGTGGGGGGTGGAACCTCTCTGTAAACATTAAGTTAGTTCCAATGGGGAAAATGGGATGGGGGAGCCATCAGTAGATTGGGGAGGGGAGCTCTGTAAGTGATCAGACCTCTGGCAAGAGTTATCTGTCCCTCCTCCGGAAGCCTGCTAGGTGAGGAGGAAGAGGGAGGGAGAGAAAGAGAAAAAAGAAGTGGCGGAAAAAGGAAGAAAGAACTAGTTCTCTTTTACAGGACTGCCCAAGGACTGTCTACCATTGGACGACATCTTCCATTTGAAGATGTCCAAGTCCAGTTTAAAAATAAGGAACCATAAGAACTGTTGGTGTCATTTTGTTAAAGCTATTGCTTCTTAACTGACTGTGTGATGCCAACCCATTGAAGATCATATAGCCCAAGGATGGGGAACATGTGACCCTCCTGATGTTGTTGGACTCTAAGTCCCATCAGCCCTAGCCAGCCTAGCCAGTGGCAAGGGGTGATGGAATAGTAGTTTCTCAACTTTGGTTCCCCAGCCCTGCTACGGGCCGTTTCTACAGCAGGCTTGTGGCCTGGGATGGCCCCCGGCTGGTCCCTGTAAGTCCAAATGACACACAGGGACTCCCGGGGGTGTGGGGTGGGTGGGCACAGGATTTTCCAGGGATAAGAATTTTGCATCTAACAGATCTCTGCTGGAACAATTGCTATAGATGTGTCTATATGGCATTATTTCCTTTGAATCTATAATGTTCCTGGAGAGATCCCCATGTACACCTCGCCCAGAATTCCATCAACACTTCCTGGATGATGAAGTTGTGCTAAATTCATCTTTTGAATTACACCACAAGACATTACCATTTATAGTGAGAGCAAAACTAGAGGACCATCTTTATTCTAATAAGCTATAAAAGAGAGTGCTTCATAATTTTGCCTTATAACATTTTATCCCATGATGTGTTATAAAAGCAAAGTGCAAAAACTTCCTTTTTACTTCATGTTCTTTCTTTTTGAAATTACCCTGTAATTGATGTTATCAACATTGATGGTCCTGTTATTTATTATTTTGCAAAACTGTTTTGTCTATAACCTTGGATTTTAAATTGGCTACTTGAATAGAAAAAGAAAATCTGCAGACAATAACATTGGAAATTTACTTATGACATGGATTCCTTATAAAAGGCATTGGAGTGTACTGAAGTGCTAATACTGGGTTATCCTCTATTACTTCTCAGTTAAGTTACAGGTCCAGTTGGCTTCTTGGTGTTAGGCATTTATAGAGCTCTTATGGGTTATGTGATAAATGCATAGCAAAATCATAGAATTCTCACATAAGTAATTTCGTTCTATAATGCATTAGGTTTTAATGTTGTTTTTGTATCGTTGCCAGGATTCTTTCTAATTGCATATTTTAGTGGCAAATATTAGCTTGCATTATGAACTTTAAGGCAGACTATAACATGCCTTGTTTTGAAGCCACTGTGAAATAGAGGACTAGCCAGGGACTCTTTATTATTTAGTTGGGACATTCTGCTTGTTGTAAGAAAAAGCAGAAAACATAAGATATTCTAACTGTTAGATAGGAAGTAATAAACCCAATTACTGTAAGGTGCACACTATCATTTTTTTAAAAACAAAACAAAACCCTGAGCTATGAGTTTCTAGGATAATCAGCATCTTTAACAGTGTAGCAAAATTAGTGTATAATTCACGCTAATTATAATGGATGTTGATGCATCCATTATAAGGATTGGGACCCCCTGAAACATCAAGTGAGTGCAGATTTCCATATTTATTTGCTCAGTCCGCAAGCCACTTTAGCCTGATGAGGACTAAGGGCTCATCTACACCTGCAGGCCTTCTGGTACGGGGTGTGGGGAGGACCTCAGGCTTTCCAGCTTCTGGGATTGTCCCCCAGGGTCCAAACATCTGCGCATAATTCTGGAAGTGAAGAGGGATGTGAAGGGGGGAAGAGAGCACAGTGCTTATTTCTTTTTCTTTTTAAGAAGTAGATGTTTTGCGCAATTGCACGGGCATGATCTTGCACCAGCCCTTATGCCTGAAGATTGGGGCCTTGCTACTATCATCCCAATATATAAAAATGGTGACAGATCAAATCCTGCAAATTATAGACCTATTAGCCTGTTGAATGTTGTTAGCAAAATGTATGCTTCTCATTTACTGGAAAAACTGCGGGATTGGCTAGAGCAGGAAAATCTCATAGACGACGAGCAGGACGGATTTAGGGCCGAGCGTTCCACAGTGGAGCATGGACTTATTATGCAACATCTAGTCAAAAAATACACATCCACCCCAGGGGGTGCCCTCTATGCGGCCTTCGTTGATCTAAGGTCAGCTTTTGACTTGGTCCCTAGAGACAAATTATGGGAAAAATTTGAAGATACCAATATAGATCGCCGATTATTGAGACTCATACGCACCCTGTATGAGAATACCAGTCTTCGGGTGAGATGCTCCTCTGCTGGACATTTGACCAGGCTGATTCCTACTGCTAGGGGTGTGAAACAGGGCTGTGTCTTAGCCCCTACACTGTTCAACTTCTGTATAAACTCTATGGTTAGGTGCCTAGCGGAGGTACGAGCACAACCCCCCAGCTTGTCAAACAGATTCCTGACAGTTCTGCTTTATGCTGATGACGCAGTGATCTTGTCATTAACAAGAGCTGGATTGAGGAGACTTCTGAGGACTCTGGATGCTTATTGTAAAACTGAAGAACTACAGATTAACTATGACAAAACCAAGGTCCTGGTGTTTCCTAGAAGTAAGTTAAAATGCAAATGGCAAATAAGTGATCACCTGATTGAACAAGTGTCTACTTATAGGTACTTGGGAATTACATTCCATGCAACTGGAACCTGGAGGCCTCACTTAAAAAATGCCATTGCAAATGTGCAAAGGAGCATTAAGGCACTCCTTTCCTTTTATTACAATAAAGGAGGATAGCACATTCCTTCCGCACTTCAAGTATTTAATGCAAAGGTTTTAGCACAGATATTATATGGGATAGAAGTGTGTACTTTTGACAACATAGTACCAATGGAAGTGGTGCAGACGAAATTCTTAAGAGAAATTTTGGGTCTTCCAAATTGCATACCAAATACATTAGTAAGAATAGAGGCCGGCCAACCCACAATAGAAGCCCGTATGTGGCGGCGTAAAATCCAGTTTTGGCTAAAAATGCTTTTTGTTCCTGTAGGTCTGGCCCCATTGACTCTGACAGACACATTCCACTCAAAGTGGAAAAAAACACTGTCTATGAAGCTCCAAAACCTTGGTTTCTCCTTGACAGCTATTCAGATCCTAGGGTACGAGAAAGCAAAAGCAGCTATCGCCCAACGTATCTATGATGTGGAGCTACAAACCCACTTAAGCCAAGCAATCCTATATCATGGGTGTAGGGACTATAGATCTCCACTGGGACTTGCGAAACATCTAATAAATTTGACTGTGCCTGGACTTAGAAGAGCTTTTACACTGGCAAAGTTCAATGTTTTGCCATCGGTGTTGCTGGAGGGTAGATATAAAAAAATTCCTCACACGGAGCGGACCTGCCCTTGTGGGACAGGGGACATTGAGACAGCTGATCATGTTCTTTTACATTGTTGTTTCTATAAGGAACTCAGAACTATATGGATTGCCCCACTCATTAATAAAGCCCCAGGCAGACCGGACAAATTTTACCAGGACTATCTTCTGGCTGATCTGGACAACCAAGTAACATCTAAAGTCGCCAGATTCTGTGCAGCAGCCATTCGTCAGCGTAGGGAAATATTAACACTATTGAACCCTATCTGATTGCCTCAAATGGAAGCCTGTATATTTTTACATGTATGACTTGTTCTCTTTGCTATGCTGGTTTTTTAACCGTAATAAAGTATTGGTATTGACCTTGCACCAAAAGTAAGTTTTAAAAAACACAACACTGGAAACCCGGTACCAAAACCCACCAAGAGCCATCCCAGGGATGGCAAAAATGCTCCCCCCTCACCCCCGATGGGCACAGACTCCTTCCAAAGAGCTCTGTGCCCGTTTGGTGAGCCCTGCTACTTGCAGGGAGGAGGGACAACCCTGGGAGCAAGCGCCACATCGCCCGCGGGCCTCGGGGTTGTTCCAGGACCATGGGAAGCCCTTGAAAAATCCAGTCCCAGTTCTCCCAGGACAACTGAGAGCTCATCCCTGGTTGACTCTGGGATCACCTCTGTATCATTTGGATGAACAGGACGATCTCGAGCCAAACGTAGGATAAGTGGCTGGTGTAGACACGGCCCTAGTCTTCTTCCTGGGTCATCAAACCTCAGTTTTATGCCCCCGCCCCATAATGTCCTTTGCTGGCCCTGTTCTGGTACCATTCAGTCTCATGAATTGCACTCATCTTGATCAAGGATCATGCCCAGCCAGACACATGGGTCACTGCCACCACCTCTCTGCACCACTATTCCCTAGGTTGTAGTCACTTGGGAGGGTGGAATATTATACTTCAGATAAGATATCCTAGGATGAGAAAGAGAGATTCTCAGTCTTTGCTGGACAAGATTCTGATCTGTCTCCCCTGTCTGCTTCCTGGAAATGTAGTAATATGAGAAGGGCAGGAACATGGATAGCTTTCTGGGGTCCAGATCCACCATCCAGAGTGCCATTTCCAATTAAGTAGCTTATTGTAGTATACAAAAGCAAGGGAAAGGTTTCAAAATGAGTCAGTCTTTCAGAAAATAAATCAAATGCTTAATGTATTGTCACATGTACATTTGAAACTCTAGGTAAGTGCCTGGCTTACTCATATACCAGGCATGAGGGCAAAGTTCCTTCTAGGTAAACGTCTGCCAGTGGAGGGAAAATTGACACTTTTTCACCCAGATGCTTCAGGGTATGGCAGAAATCATGGGGCAGCAGCAGCAGCGATATGGAGATGGAAACAGAGGGCAGGGGGACAGGGGCACAGGCTGAGGGGGCCAACCATCAGCCCCTGCCCTCAGACCATCCAAGACTGCAGCTTTCAAGCCTAAGGCTCCCTCTACAAGAATTCGGTTTGATGCCTGGTTCTCCGATTATGCGCATCTTCTCGCGATCGCTTTTACACCTAAATAATGTAAATGACATGCGGTGAAGCGCATAACCGGCAGTATGAAACACGCTTTAAAGTTGCTGAAATGCGGAGAATCGCTTGTTTACATTGTCAAAATGCGCTTTAACGGCCGCAGAGAGAAAAAACTCGCTATTTAACGCGCATTCGATAATGCGCATAATCGGAGAGAAAACGCACCTCAACCCCAATTTGCGCTTCGCTCTTGTAGAGGTAAAAATTTTAATGTGCCTTGAAAGAGCTTTAAATCGCTCTTGTAGAGGCACCTTAAGTCTGCTGAGGGCCCCTCACCCCAGGAGCCTCATGCTTCTCTGAGTCCTGTGGCCAGTACAGGCAATGCACCCAGTGAGAAATGGAAAGACCATGGATTGCTGGGCTCAAGGATAAGCAGCAATCACTTTAACTCTCCCCATGTGATGCAGAATTCTGTTTCCCCTGCAAGAAGGGAGAAGCCTGCAAGAGGTTTTGTTCGGGGCTGGAAAGCATAAAGTGGCTCAGCTGTGGTCAGAACAAGTTATCTCCTTCCTGAGCTCTGTTTAGGATCCTAATAGACCCATTTCTTGAGCCTTTCATTTTCTGGAATCCTCATAATTACCTGCCAAGAACCAGGAATTGTTCCAAGCATTGGGATAATAACAGCTAGAATTCTGTCTGTGCACCCATTTCCTCACACAGTTAGAATCACATGAGCTGGAAGGTGGGGTGGGGGTTTGCTGACCCCATCCCTTCTGTCATGTCCCTGTCATCTAGTGCCCTCATACTTTGGGGGTTTCCAAACCATGCAATGAGCCTACAAGTTGTGCCAGATGAGGTGGAGTCAACAAGTGCAGCCCCCCCCCCTCCTCATGTGGAGGATTGAACACCAAATAGAGCTAATGAGAACCTGTATCTGTTGACGCTATTGGTTCCTTAGACGACTCTATAAAAATTGTATCCATTTAATTTCCCCTTTTTAGCACATAGTCCACCTTGGCTTATGCAGACCTCAGATAATAGAATTAATTAAAATGTGTTATTTATATGCCTGATTTAATTGTCAGTTAGAATCTCCAAACAGACTTTATCCTCCTAAATTCTTCTTCATGTTGAGCCTCTTCCAGCAATTTTGCAGTTAGGTTTGCAATTAGGTTAAAAACATATAAATCCAATTGTGGTAGGACCATGGTCAACATATGTCATCAATTTTATATTAATAATTTTGATTCAGTATGCAACAATTGGAGAGCTAAAGGAGAATGATAGATAATAGCATATTACTAGAGGATTGATTTCACTTAGAACACATTATCCTATTAAAATCTCCTCCCATAATTACATTGCCCACTGCTATGTCTTCAATATATATTCTTTCAATACTGTATAAAACTGTGGCTAACTCTGATGTGTTAGATACAAACAAAAATAAACTCTTGTCTGACAGAAATGCCTCTAATAAACAAATACCTAACTGTACCTTCATGCATTACTTCTTGTACAATAAATAAAGATTTTGCTATAGTAGTTACATTACATGCAGCAGAAACTCTGCCAACTCTTTTGTTACAGATATTTTTCCTCTCCTTCTTGGTGTGTTTCTGAATAAATAAATAAAAATGGGCTTCATTTATTTGGAGAGCTTAGTGCATTCATATTCATTGAAAATATATTTAAGGAACTCATAGTTATTATTAATACAATATACGAGAGACGTGGGATAAAGTGCAACAATTATTATCCTGCAAATCTTTTCAGGGTAAATGTTATTGCTATTAGAAGAAGTTGTTAAAAGAAAAATAAAATAATTAGGCACTTCAAAGATGTATCTTATAATTCCTCTTAAGCTTTAACCAATTGTTAAGGCTCCTGAACTGTTTTAAATACTAGCAATATGATAAATATGTTTAAATAAAGCAGACTCTCCAGTTAAAGCTGATGTTATAGAATCTAAGTTTGTCAGTTAAAAATTGGAAATTCTGATACTTAGTAAAGAGTATCTGGATAAATGTAATTGAGAACCATAATTTCATGGCCCTCAATCATTTCCTCTCCCCATACAGATCTTAATCTAATGGGTTGGATCCAAAGGTTCCCTTCTTCCGACGGAGGAAGCTTTCCTCTGACAGAGGAAGAGAATAAAGGTAATAAAGCCAAATTAATGTAATAAAGATAACTAACATTTCTCTGAATTTATTTAAGTTAGCACCTTTGTAAGTTAGCACCTATCTGGAAAGCTGTTTTAATCCCTGCTGCTACAGGGCTGTTTAAATGAATATCTTGTTCTAAACATTGAGAAAGAAAACATAGAAAATCCTTTCCTTCTGCTTCTTCAAGAATCTCATTAAATTTTTAATTTTTTTCTCCTTGTTATGTTCTAGACCTCTTCTAGTTTTGTCCCTAATTTATTTTGTCCTAACTAACAAATATTCTTTCTTTTACAACTCCTTAAAATTTTGGTCAATTAAATCTGTCTCTTCCTGAAGGTGAATATATATCAAGATTTAAACCATATTCACCCATGAAGTATCCAAGTCCACACTAGTGCTAACATAAATAATATTCCACTAGAGTAAGTGAAGGGAGCGAAATATAAGTCGTTTTAAGAGAAAGGTCTTAGTGGCCTATTTCAGATAAACAGCCCATGGTTAACAAACCATGGTTGTTTGTGAGTGCACATGAGCGAGCATACTTCTGCTTTTGGAAAAAAAACAGGAACACACCCATTCCTGGGTTGTTGTTATGATGTGCAAGCCCAATGCAGTTTTAACCCATGATTTGTTGTTGGGTTAAAACTGGGTTGTTTAACCCTAAACAATCCAGAGTGCCAGGTCCACATGTGTCAACAACAACCCAGGAACAGGGCATTCCAGGGTTGTTTCAGAAAGCTAATTCAAAGTGGAAGTGGTGAGCAGGAGGTAGACAGCGTGCTCACTCGCCTCTGCACAGCCATGCCAATTTGTGGGTTCTTTAACCCAGGAATTGCCATTACATGTGAACCAGATTAGTGTTTCCAAAAGAGAAAATGAAGATGATTCCCATTCCTTCTTTCCTCTTAGCCTCTGTACAATGTTTCAAAATATTTTTTCTAGCTTAGCCTGCTCTAATGGCACATTCATTTGCTGGAGAAGTGAGAAAATAAAGGTTAATGAGATATGGCCTCCTGTAAAGTATTTCCTGAATTTACTCTAATCCTCTATCATAATAAATTCAATCAGATATTACAAATAATTGATTTGAGCTATTCAATTTGTTTTGTATATCAGCCAATGTAGAAGAAATATTAAATATTATACAAAAGAATTAACAAGTCTAATAACATCATATGTACAGTTGATAAAAATAATGATCAGTTCAACAGTTTTAATCATGTTGGATATCTAAATCAACCATTGCAACTTCAGATTATCCATAATATTAAATCTGAACAAGAAAAAAATTAATATTTCCACCATTTAAGATATTAACGAAATACATTCTTATTACCTTTTTTTCTAGCCAAACATACACAAGTAAACGTCAAAAGGCGAATGAATAACTTCAGTGCCATTTTACTTCCTCATAACCAAAAAACAGAAATAGAAATCTAAAGAAGGCAAGAGAATAACTCAGGGGTTTAGACAGAAAAAAGCCCTACAATTGCCAGCATGACTGGCTGGGGAATACTGGGCTTTGTAGAACTTTTTCTGTCTAAACATGCATAGGATTGCACCCTAAGTGTACTCCTATTACTTCTTTGCATCTAAACCAGCCTTCCTGGAATCCCTATCTAGCCCACTGGCATTCCCCAGATGTTCATGCCCCTTTCCCCTGGCTCCACCCCCTTTCCTCCAACTACCAATCATTTGATGGTTTCCACTTTAGGCTTAGTTACCGGCAGCAAAAGCTTTCACCTAAAATCTGCTGGTATTTATGGGGCCCCATCCCCATTGCCTTTAGCCATGCTACCAGTGGAATGTGCCTCCCCCCCCCCCCCCAGAGCTTCTCCAACATGGACTTTGAGCCAGGGCCTGATCACCCCTGATCTAAATAAACACAATTCATAGGTGAAAGAATAACTGTCATGACTAGGCCTGTTCTCCTTAGGCTGGAAGAAGGAGTTTCAGATGATAAATCAGAATCAGATTCTGAAGCAGAGGAGACGGTGCCAGAAACATACCAGCCTGTATGGGGAGTGGGAGAGGTGACTCTCACGGGCTCTTCACCAGCTGGGAATGAACTTTCACCAGACCTTATCTCTGAAAGTGTAACCAACCCACAGGCTCTGGGAAATCAGGATTCTTCTGATGGGGAGGGCACTGAAAGGCTAACTGATCCCAGAGTAAGCTGCAGACTAAAATGAGCAGAGTTAAAGGAAGGTGAGAGAAGGTCGGCCCTACTAGCTTCTCACCAAAGGCTTCTTCAGAACCAGTCTCCCTGAAGTTAAAGCGTACTAAGAAAAGGCTTTCCTTTTTTCTTGAACGGGCAATTGTCTCGCTTAGTTTGCATAATTTTTTCTAGAGAGAAGTTCCTAGAAGTTAGAGTCCGTTCAGGTGGGAAGAGATGTTTATTGCCTGAATAAAGCTTTGTGGATAACGTATGTGGCAGGCCTCTTTATTGTCTCCCAATGAAGCGAGAGGTTTTGGGAAACATGACAATAACCAAGTACAGTCGTTTTGCTTGCTTACATGCAGGCACGCAGACGCAAATATACATTGAAATAAGACGAGACCATAACTAATTGCATTTATATTAATTCCTTTTTGTCTATATTAGTTGAATAGACAAAAATACAAATTTTAAAAAAAGGAAAGATAAGGTAGGTAAAGACTTTTTATTTCGTTATATCCAAACAAACAGAGCAGAAGCATATCAGTAACTGGGATAATAAATATCCTTAGTTATTTCATCAATCAAATCCCATCGTTTTTAACTCATTTTTTTTAAATTCCTGTATTTCTACATTCTTAGCCTGCTCGATAATTGGAGTTCTTGAATTAAATACCATGAATTAATAAAAAATATTCAACTCCTAAAATATTGGCTCAGACAATGTCTTTAATCCATTCATAATGTCTGAATAGCTTATAAAAATATATCTTTAGAAATACATGTTAGGGAAAGAAGTGCTCCCCATTCGCTTTCAGCAGAGCAAGCGTATTTCCAGCAAAGTCCAGTCAGTAAAGAATACTCACAGTCCAGCAGTTTAGTGTATAGTACAAGTCCTTTACTGTGATTCCAATATAGATATATACAGCAAACTGGTTTCTCCAAATAATACAGGTTTCCAGGAAGATTTTAGAAAGCATTTTCGTCCATCCTCATATTTCACATACCACCAGCCTTCTCCTCCGCATAATCATTCAGCCTAACAACAGCCATTCTAATGTCTCTAGCTTATATACATTTTGGCTGTACACTGACTCAGCACTCAATCAATTAAGCAACCTTCTCGAAAGAATCCCACTATCTCACTGACCTTTTTTAACAGTGAATAGAAAAAAATATTCTCCTAGATAATTGACTGCAGCTGCACTAGTCAGTCCTCTGGACACTCTAAACTGTCCAGTCCTTTATTCATCTTAATAGAAATTTTCCCTGACAATACAGCCTGACTTGAAGAGAGTTTGACTTAACGAACAAACAAAGAAATGTGCAATTGCTCTGCATCATTCATGGAATTTTACAGAGGCTCCACTTGTAACCATCCTGTGTTTCCACCCACACACACACACTTTTTCCATCTTCTTCCAAGAAGAAAGATAAGAGGAAATAGCTACACAATGCCGTCTGATAGTGCTAGGACCCCGCTGTCTGAACGCACTCACTAGGTTCTGGCTCATGCGTATTCCAAGGACACTGCTCAAGAAAACTGATAAAAAGGCAGAGGTTGGGCTTAGCCTTAAATACCAAAACACCTCTTCGCCCCCCACAAAGCGCAACCAAATGCCCATTTCACAGGAGGAAAACTGGTGATGCTCAGAGAAACCCACCTAGCCCCAGAACGAACACACACAGAGGCAAGACTACCCCCAGCCCCCCCCATGCTGCTCCCTTCTCCCCAAACGTACCGTAATGAATGTGTTAGTCTTTAAGGTGCCACAAGACCTTCCACCCCTAATTTTGAGTTATAATACATCTTTTTCTGTAATATTCCCAGAATTTTACCTAATGGAGAAAAGGCTCACCTAATTCTGTTTTTAAAGTAAAGGATGAAAGCTCATACTCAAGGAGCTCCTGGCTTCTCTGATCCAATTGTAGAAATGTTCCCTATACTTAAATCGGAAGCCGCTTTGGTTTAATTGTTCATAGGCAGAGACGTTCCAAGCAGATTGTTATTAGGTGACCTATATACATTTCTGTAAATACATAAAATACATAAATGGAGATAGGTAAGCTTACCCCTGCTCTCCTTGGATTAATCTTGAAGTGACCCAACTCCTTTCCCAAGGAGTAAGAAAGAACTCAGATCATTATCCCAAGCAAACCAAGGCTCAGAAAACAAAACTACCTTCTGGCCAACTCTTCCCATTCCCTGAACACCCTCATCTCTACCTCCCCCACTCCCCTGCACACCACAAATAGGGAAGGGGAGAAGTCTGTCTCTCCAACCCCACTTGAGATGTGTAGTTTTGCCTGTGTGCTGCTGCTGCCCACCCCCCTTCACACTCTCTCTCTCACACACACACACGCACACATTTCTGGCCAGGTTAACAAAGGAGAGGGGGAAATGGTTTTGAGTTATCGGGAATTTGTGTAGAGGGTTTTTGGAGGACAGAGAAAACTGGCAATGAGGGGAAAGGGAAGCCACGAACTCTTCTCCAGAGAAGTATTCAGCACCTTGGAAAGCTCCTTTGAGGTGGGCTTCCAAAGGCCCCAGAAGTTCTTGTCTGAGCTCAGCTCAGGAGGATCACAAGTTGCTTAAAGATGCCAGTAAAATTTTGGGGGAAAATGTGGTTCTGGCTTAGCAGTTATGTTGCAGTTTTGCCATGGTTTGTGTGGAATTAACACAGCGGTCTATGAATATGCTGTTGTTTTAAGTTGGATTTTTATTTTTTGCCTTCCAGTTGACATTTCAGGAAATTTCTGTGAGGGTTGTTTTAATATATTCACCACTCGGTCTTATCAACACACATCCTTTGGGGCCGTGTGTGTGTCTCTGTGAAGCAGCTGTGTGATAAAGGCATTTTGATGTTTACAGGTGATCATATTTGGAAATCTCAGATAAAATCACAATTAATGGTTTTGCTGTGGAAGGTTTGGAATTTGTTGACATACCTATTTATTATAGATACTGATGTGAAATAGTTGCCGTGGGATGATAAATACCTGCATTCAATTAGCATCTGTTGACTATGCTCTTACAGTTCTGCAGCAAATACCATGCATAAACATTTCATAAAAATCTGCAGAGAGGGTAGTACAGTTTTCGGCTACATTCCACAAAACGGTGGAAGCCCGCATGCTTGCCTTTAAGCCACTTTAGTACTGTTCAGCTCAATGAACTAAGCTATCTGAAAAGCATGTGGTCCTCCGCTGGCTCAAAGAGATTTGTGAATTGTACCCTAAAAATTAATCCAGTTATTTTTACCAAGGTTTTAACAGCACTGCATGGTTGCTGAAGACAGCCAGGGAGAAGAGGTTTGCCAAGCGAATGGTAGACAAGATAGGACTATTGACTCCAGTTCACACATTGTTGAGAATTAAGCAGAGTAAAATGCAACGTGCCAACTCTTTGGAGCACTTGTGCATGGATGCGTGAAATGTTCGGAGGCCAATGTGACACAAGGGGCAGGCACAACCCAGGGACGCTGCTCTTGCTTAGCAGGCACTGAATATCTGAAGCAGCAGATACTAGCTTTTGAAGTTACACTTTCGTGATTTTCATTTTCAGCTAGCAGAGATTAGCTGCATATGAAACGGTAAGATTAGCCTGTCGCTGAATCAATGTTGCTATTGGTCCCAATTTTTATGCAGTCCAGCCCAGTCCACCATCTCTTCATGCTTGTTGGAACAATTATTGCTCTTCAATTTTCAGCTAGATAGTCTTAGTAGATACCAGTGCTGCCAAACCTTATGAATGTGTTATGCCTGTGAATACAATAAGTTCATCTATGACTGGCAGTTGTCCTATGTTCCCCATGGAAAACAAGCACATAAACACCAGTTATTTTTATTTGAAAATCCAGCTGTTCATGACAAGATCAATGGCCATGGTTTCTACACTCAGCTGTCCTTCAATGATCAGATAATTCAGGGGAAATATCAGAATGTTACATTACACCCATTTCCAAAGCTCCCACATTTGGCACCCTCTCGAAAGCATTTCTCTGGGCCCAATAAAGTTCCAATAAGGGGTTTTGTATTGAGCACATGGAGGGGCTCTCATGAATAAGTGGGAGTGCTCTAGAGGCCAACACATACATCAGCCATGCTCTCCCTGAAGATGCACAGTTGGTGTCCACCAGGATCCCCATCCCTGTGGATGGAACCCTATGCATGTAAATACATACATGCATAGACCTTGATGCCAATCACACATTTCCCAGGGATGCATGGCTGATGTGCACATCAGCATGTAAGGGCAGGGCTAGTCCTTTTACACATATATACCTAATGCCCTAAAAAGGCTAAACAAGCTACCTTTTCTGGGATCCATAGCTTACTCCTTCACCTCCATTCCTATTAGTGATCCACTGGCCTTAGGCTAGTGGCGCCCATGCCTCATTTCTTGGCCCACTGGACCTCTTATTTGGCCCTTCCTGCAACTGACACCTGTTACCTCTTTTTTAGTCCTTCTCCTTCTGCTGATAGCTGCAAACCTTCAGGTTTCTGCTCTTTTTGGAATCCAAAGGGATCTTATAGTCTAACACTTTAAGGACAACTCTTATTACTCCTAAGCTGTTGTTCACTATGGAGGGTTTAAGCCTTCTAGACTCATATTATTTCCTGTGTTCTAAAATATATGATCATATTTATCTTGCAGTTAAAAACATATTATGGTCTACCAAGACAGTATTTTGTAGTCTCTACAATATTAACATTTATTTATTTATTTATTTATTTATTTATTGAAAGTATTAAAACTGCCTTTTAGTCACAACCCAAAGAACTTAAAACCTTAAAACGCTTAAAAGCTGAACAAAACAATTTGGAATAACAGTAACTACTGATATCATCTGGAAAACTTAAGTTCTCTCTTATCACATATTTTAGATATCTGCAAGGAGGTAATAATGGCTATCTGGAGGATGGTTAAAATCAGAACCAATGTTTGCTAGCTTGTATCCCAAATACTTTGCCATGCTAGCATGGAGCAGTGAATTGTACATTCATTTTTAATAGTATTTTAAGGGTAAAGATAGATATAATATTTTAAGTGTATTGCTAGCACATTTACATTTTTTTATCCAGTGACAAGCCCTGGGGAAAAAATATAGCGATGCAAATTAAATCAGATAATCTGTATTGTTTTTTCTGGTGAAGATTATGATACAGCTATGATTGGCTAGCACCTGTGACTTCATCAACACAACTGTCAATTCCCATAACAGTATTGCTTAAAACTACTATAGTTGAAGGATATATGCATAAATAGATGTGTGCCTTTATTTGTTTATTTATTTAAGTTGGACAGCTAACCTAATGCATTAGGGCAGGGGCAGAGAACATTATTTGTATCTGGCAAGCAGTCCAAAGAAAAGTTATACGATTTGTCTGCAGCAACACAAAAGGTGAATCAGATTGGTCACTGAGCATGTCCTGTTTCTAAAGCACTTGGAAATAAAGAGGCAGCTGCATTGCAAACCAGACTAAAATTGAATAAAAGAAGCATTAAAAAGTGACTCAGAAAACAGAATATGCAACAAATGTTCAGCAAGATTTTTAGAAGACAAAATGCCATGCAGGGTGCCTAATTCAGCAATGCACATAACACACGGCCTAAGCCAGCTATCTTAATCTGCAACAACACTGGCCTTGATAAGAAAATTAAATTGTTCTCTATTTGGCTGGAGCTAAAGCTTCTAGTCTCAGATAACTGCCTTATCACACCTTTCTGCTTCCTTTCGTTGCTGTCTCGGTATTTGCCTGGCAGATGTCAAAGATAGGACTGTTTCTGGAAAGAACAGGAGACACGAGGGTCAGATAGTCTAGTTATTGATGACATTGCATAAGACCTGTGCAAATTCATAACATGCGACTTTTAAAATGGACTGAAAATATTTACTACTCCACTAATAGAGAAATCCTATACATGTCTACGCAGAAATATGTCAGACTGAATTCAGTGTGGCTTACAGCCAGGACAGTGGGTAATAGGATTGCAGCCCAGTATTCCTCATTTAGTCGATACCAAAATATGCTGAGCTCAGTTACCCGTTTTTCCCATTGGCCTCTGTGCCATAGTTCTGGCCGCTATCACTGGAATCGCTAGGGCTGGACCACAAGGCACAGATCCAGGGACCCACAGACTGGGGCACAGGAATAATCCCCTGACAGGCGGCAATGGCGCACCCACTGCACTGCATCAAAGGAAAACACTCTGGTGGCAGCCAGCCAGTCAAGGCTGCAGCTCCACACCATTTTCAATTAAAGCGTTTTCCGATATTTGAGTAGCAGTGAGTTGAACAACTGCCTTTGGGGGGGGGGGGGGTACATGGCAATAAGACTGACTCCTTGGCATTCTGGTTCCCTCATTAGCCACACACACCCAAAGGAAGCATCTGATTGGTTCAGTTTGCTAGGATAGCAGGTTAATATGGTCCGGGGCTGCAGCTTTGGCTGGACAGACACCACTGCAGCATTTTCCTTTGCCAGCAGCAGAGCAACAGCAAGGAGAGTACAGAGGGAGGCCAACCACCACTGCCATAATGATGCCCCTTAACAGGCGAGAAGTTTATGGCCTCCGAGCCCTTCCTTCCAATAAAAGACTGGAGAATCCAATTTTAACCGTTTATTTTCTCCGCTGCACCAGCGGTGCTCCGGCCATTAGCAAATCAGCCGAACAAAGGATTTCACACACTTATATAAACTCTGATTATAGGAGTAAAAAAACATCTTCATTGGTTAACATCACTACAGTCTAATAATATTGAACCTTATAGGTTTGTGCTCAAGGGATTAGGTTTCAAGTGCAAAGATACGATATACATACCTGTGTGAGCTGTAGAATATACTCTATTTTGATTGATTATAAGTGAGTCATACAAGCTACATTCGACATCCCATTGGTTTAAAACGTTTTCCTTTGTCCTTCTCGCACGTGGCATCTCCCATTAATTACCCTTGACAGGAGGTGGCTTCAACCTTTTCCAGTACACGGAAGTAAATGCAAACACACGAGAAGGCAGGACTTTTCTTTCGCCACGCTGAAATTCCTTCAGTGTCTATCAATAAGATAAAACAAGAAAGGAAGGAAGAAGCAGATCTGGCAAAGTGAGGGGGGAGACTGGAAACAATGGCCACACCAGGAAAAAAATTCAGGGGGGAGCACAGAAGAGGTAACATACATTTCTAGGTGGGCAAGATCTGTCCCATATGTTAAGAATTCTGGGGAGAAAAATGATGCATTTCACCTTAAAATTTCCATTCTAAACATATAATTTCTGAAATAAATGCAAAAACGTTTACTCTAGGCCTACACCTCAGAAGGGGGAATTAACTTTAATTTTGAAAAATATTACTTTGTGGTTAGAATTTATTTTTCTTTTGTTTTTACTATTAGGCACCCCATATAGAAATAAATTAAGTTCATTCTCTCTCCTGCATGTCAGATGTTTCCCCTTTCTGTTCAGTGGATTGCCAATGGTCTATTGCCATCTTGAAGAGTATATTAGTAGCTGCAAAACTTTGTCGGCTCAAGAGCTGCATCTGAACTGTAGAAGAGCTACAGAGATGATACTATATGAATGTGAAAAGTGCCTTTCCTTCAAGTAATGACATAAGTCCAGCAAGAGGGGGGGCATTGGGGTAGAGAGCTCCTTCTTTGGGGAGGTGCTTGTCCCCCTGCCCTCCCTCTATAGCACCATCCCTGAGCGGAAGGCACTTTGCCTGCCCCCCCCAACTTGGTAGTGTCTTTGGCTGCCATACACAGCTAGCTTTGAATCTTGAATACAACTTGCAGCTTCCCTACTTCTCATTGCCAGCATTTTACACTCCCTTCTACCTCACACTCCATCCAAACAGAGCTCAAGCATCATTTGGGGGGGCCCAGTACAAGTGTCCATCATAGACTTCCCTCACACACATACTACAATCTCTTGATTTGTATTTATGGCAGCATAGTGGGTGGGTGTGGGTGTGGGTGTGAACTAGACATGTACTCACATATATATTGGGCCAGTGAATCCTACCAAAAGCACTGCCTCCCATTGTCCTTGGGTTCAATGTCCCTAGTTATTAAGGTGTGTTGTCAGTCCTATGCACCAGCTGTCTATGCTTCCTGACTGTGCACATGAAACTCTGAGACTAGAGCCTATCTACACTACTTCTTTAAAATGGTTTATAACAGTTTTAAACCAGTTACTTACGGTTATTAACCAGTTTAAAACTGTTACAAACCGTTTTAAAACAGTAGTGTAGATAGGCTCTGATTGTTCTTGAGAGAGAGAGAGCATGTCACATTGGGAAGCACAAGCCTCTTTGTCTCTGGAAGAACGTGTCCTGGTTTAAGTACTCACATGTGCACTCGCTGTTAGGCAGAGAACAATTCACTATTCAGAATGTGTCCAGTTCTGTTCTAAGAGTTCTGGTTGGCTCCAGCAATGCTCACAAGATCTGAACAATATAAGAGAAATAAGTTTCCGCAAATATCCTCAAGCATGATCTTTTTTTCTCCGTGGGGTAATGGTATTGCAGACTGGGCCAGGCCCTCTGGACCTCCAGTAAAGTTTGCCCCATCTGCATGCTTGGTTTCATGCTTTTGAATGTTGCGTTCCACTTTAGTATTTGTACTAGGTTCATCTTAATTAGTATTCCCTTAAAATTGCAAGCTAGTCCATCTCAGCCAAGGGATGCTGTGGAAAAATGAAGTAAAGTAGTGTTTGTCTGTAGGTTTGCATGATGGCCAGAGACATTTTAAGCATCAAGACTGGTTCAGACAGTGAAAGCTGGTGGCTCCAATTTTGGTGGGGCTGTGAATATATTCTGGGTTTCAGTCACAACCAGCCAGAACTCTAAAGGATCTGTCCAATGTGCTGAAACCATTTTGTTGATTTGAGTAGGAGCCCACAGGAGCCTTGGGCTTACATGCTGCCCATGCCCTTCACACCTAAGGAGAGAAGGTTTAAATCTTCAATTCCTGATTTTCGAGCAAGCTTTCTTGTTCATCCAAACTCAGAAACTGTAGTTTGTACAAACCACAGCTAGGAATATGGAAAGCTGCCTTATTCCACATCAAAGCACTAGACCATCTTTTTAGTACAGTCTACATTGACTGTGGCTTTCTGGCTTTTGAGACGGAGGTCTTTTCTCAGCTGTCACTGGAGAGGCCAAGAATTAAACCTAGAACCTTTTTCAAGAAAAGCTTGGGTTCTATGGCTGAACTATGGCCTTCCCCAAGCCAGCATATACAACCACAGTCTGAAATAATGAAATAGGAAACTGCAACTTATAAGTAACCAGTAACTCAAGTTTTAAATCTCTTCCCCTTGCAAACAAAGGAATAGCAGAAAGGAGTGTGCAATACTGAAGTGTGTCCTGACTCACCCTCATAATACCAAACCATGGCTTATTGTTACATAAAAACCAGACTCTTGTTGCTCAGGCTCCAGAGCATTCTGAAATTCATTCACCATCTAAATCACATCCATGGGTGCGATCCAGATTTCGTCATCTGTAAAGTATGGCAAATTGAAATCAATGGAACAAGTCAGTCATGGGTAACTTAAGCCCCATTTATATCAATGGGTCTACTTTACACATGACTAAGCCTGGAGTCTGGATACTCTAGGCATGACTTAGTCCGGATCCAAACCCATGTTGTCACTAGCTAATCTAGCAGAAGACAATGTTCGTTCATGTTAATTTTGAAATATATTGTTATGTTAATGATGAAGTAAGAAGAACTATATAAGTAGTATGGTCTTCGTACAATTGAGTGTACCATCTGTCTAAATCCCTGTCTGCTTGATATAATAAAGTTTATTCTGGGATACCTGTTCAGAATACGTCCCTCCCATTTCATTGCAATGGTGGCTATAAATCAGAACAGTGCTTTAATTAGAACATCTAGGCTAATGGAAACTGAGCATGCTTAACCCAAGGCATAGGGTGATAAAAATTACTGCTTGGCAGTAGTCAAGAAAAATCTTTGGTATTTAAACCAACGATTCTACCCAGCTTCAATTTCTTTATCCAATAGGGTTTATCTTCTATTTTGTTTTTATCTTGTTTCTCCCTAATCGTCGAAGACAGCTGTGTTTAATGAGATGGAACTCTAATAAGTCAATTTGATGTTACCTGCACAATTAGAAAAGGACCTACCAGCTATATGAGTGCAATTAACTGTTTCAATGGGATACAGACTTCTTAAAGATGGGATGTGTGTGGCTGAAGGTAATCTCAGGAAGCAAAGAGACAAGAGCTAATGTATTGTTTAGTGTATAATGAATTGGACAGAAAATGATGCTTTGCAAAAAAAAAAACAGACATGATATAGACTAGACCTTTGAATCTATTTCTGCCCCTGAAATAAAAGCTGACTGAATACGTTGACATAATGCAGTCATTTCGTAGGAACGGACAGCTACAAAATTAGTAATGTTGGATTGTCAAGGTTTGTAAGAACATGTTACAGATTCCAGGCTACATTTTCAAAACACAGGCACACTTTTCAAGGATGGAATGGAAAGTCTCCCTGCAGAGTTCTGCTCTCATGTCCCTTGCTTAAGGGGCTTTGCGAATCTAATTTTTGTACACTGTGCACAGTATTGCATGTTAACCTCTGGGCTGGACAGGGTTGCAGGTCGTTCATTATGTATGGCAGGAAAAATGGTAAAACAGAACCGAGACCAGTCAGGTGGGATCCTAAAGACCTCTGTTCAGTTCTCTCTTCTGCCACAAACCCCGTGAATTAACCATTGAAATGATATTGAACTTCAAGTTCCTTTCTATAAATGGCATGATAAATCACTTACCTGCATACTTTTTGTAGAGATTACTATTAAGGAGGATTGTTAATTATTTGGTCATGAGAGCATTGCTGTTCTCCTGAGCGGGCAACTGGGAATGGGCGGGGTATATATTTCTCTATGCCTTCGACAACATCGTCAGCTAAGGATAGTGTGTCTCCTCTGAATGAATGCTTGGAGGCGGTAATGGCTGGATGAGGAAAAACAAACTGAAGCTGAATCCAGACAAGACGGAGGTGCTCGCTGTCAAAGGCCCAAACCTGGGTTTGGAGGTGTGTCAACCAGTTCAGGATGGGGTTACATCCCCCCTGAAAGACTGTGTTCGCAGCTTGGGGGTACTCCTGGATCCGTCGCTCCAAATGACAGCTCAGATAGATGCGATGGCCAGGAGTGCCTACTATCAGCTTCGGTTGATAAGCCAGCTGCGCCCCTTCCTAGAGTTAGAAGACCTAAAGACGGTAGTGCACACGCTGGTAACTTTGAGGCTTGACTTCTGCAATGTGCTCTACATAGGGCTACCTTTGTGCCTAGTCCGGAAACTTCAACTTGTTCAAAATATGGCAGCCAGGTTGGTCACCGGTACATCTAGGGGTGACCACATTACACCAGTTTTTAAATCGCTTCATTGGCTGCCAATCAGTTTCCGGGCGAAGTATAAAGTGTTGGTTATTACCTTTAAAGCCCTACATGGTTTGGGTCCAGGTTACCTGCGGGATCGCCTTCTCCCGTACAATCCGCCCCGCACACTTAGGTCCTCTGGGAAGAACTTACTCAAATCAGCCAGAACTAGGCTGACGAGTGTTACCCAGAGGACCTTCTCTTCCATTGCTCCCAGACTGTGGAATGGTCTGCCGGAGGAGATTAGACAAATTAGCAGTCTTCATGAATTTAAGAGAGTCATGAAGACTGCTCTCTTCCGGCAGGCCTATCCAGATGAATTTTAAGATGTTTTTAATGATGTATTTTTTTTTCTTGTTTTTAAAATTTTAACTGTTTGTGATTCTTGTGTTTTATATTGTTGTTCCCCACCTCGATCCGGAGGGAGAGGCGGGTTATAAATAATAATAATAATAATAATAATAATAATTATTATTATTATGTCTTCAATCATTCTTCCTTTTACCTTTCACTGCACTTCCAGACTGTTGCCTAGTTCTCCTTTTCATTCCATGTTTCAGTTGTTTACTAGTTTCTCTCCTTAGTCCCATCTCTTAATTCAGTATGTTTTTGTTGAAATCATCCTTTTCATCCCTTTCTATGAACATGTCTTACACCTCCATGTAAGTCCATGTCATTTTCTATGCAAACTCCAACACCCCCAGTGATTGTATTCACAGACTCTCTCCTCCTCCTTCCCTGAATATATCTTGTGACTTTCTCCACTTCAAGCAAGTTCATCTGTTCATAACCACGCCCCCATGGAGAGTCTAGTCACGCATACCCACACACTCTTTGTACTCCCGAAGAGCAGCAATACATAGCATAAAACCCAATTTATTTGGATTAGCTGACAGTGATAGGATAGTGAGCTGGCAAAAGCTGGTGAAGTTGTTGGACTTTGATTGGGGAGATCTGAGTTCACCTCCCTGATCATCCATGAAGTTCACTGGGTGACCAGTCACTGGGCCTGTTCAGACAACCCACTAAGCCACTAACCCTTTTGCAGGAAATTGTTAGTGAACATGTTTAAACCATGGTTATGTAGCCACCATGGTTAGAAATGGTTCACACGACACACTAAGCCATAATGTTTAGCTCCAAATGCTTAACCACTGTGGCTTAGTGTGTTGTCTGAAGAGAATCACTGTCTGAGCCTGGCCTCCCACACAGGTTTATTATGAAAATAAAGTGGGGTAACCCACACTCATGTATTCTACCTTGAACTCATTGGAGGAAGGGTGGGCTACAAATGTGAATAACATTAAAGCGCTCTGTAGCCTGCCAATTCACATGCATGTGAGGCACATTTTGAACTGTTTACAGCAGATTATAAAACAATTGTGTTACGTTCTAATATATCTTTAATGTAAAGAACAGACGCCTTCGTGTCTTTTAAAATGAGGCAGGAAAGGCTCCTGCTAAGTAAATGTATTGCCCTGGCACTCCGGCAGATT